>OY728138.1:1343216799-1348216799 GCA_963277665.1 Viscum album | reverse complement strand
AATATCTACTCACCCAATGATGTTCGCACACCCCAACCTCATTAATTGTTTTAAATATGATGAAACTTGCATATATTATATATACTATATATACATATATAAATCTATTTAGAAAAAAAATTAACTCACCCACTACTACACCCCCCCAACCTCTTATTATTTATTTTCACATAATATATATAGATTCACATATATAAATCTGCATAGAAAAAAAATAACATATCCTCCCACTGTAAAATGTTAATAAAATAGAAAATTTTCATTTTTACCAAAAAATGTTGAATGCTTAATAAAAATACATGTAAAAAACAAACATTTAAAAAAAATTAAAAATTGTTTAAAAAAATGTTTTAAATTAAAAAAATGATTAAAAATACTTCTCATAAACATGTTAAAAAATAAATGTAATAATTTTTTTAAATAAACGATAAAAAAGGTTTAAATAACAATACTTTAAATCCACTCACTATTGTGCATCCCCTAATTCCTTATTTTCTTTCAATTTACACATAATATATATAAATTTACACACACATCAAAATATATTTTGAAAAAAATAACATACCCACCCACTGTAAAATGTTAATAAAAAAGGTGTTTACATAAAACATTTTTAAACAAAATACATGTAAAAAACACGCATTGAAAAAAAAAATGTTTTAAATTAAATGTCTAATAATAAATGTAAAAATTATTTTAAACAAATGTTAAAAAATAGTTTAAATAAAAATGTTTAAAAAAGTTTTTAAAATAAACATTGAAATTAATTTTTTTTAAACAAACACTTAAAAAACAGATTATATTAAAATTAAAAAAAGCTAAATGTTTTAAAAAACTACTTGTAAAAAGCATGCATTTAAAAAAATTAATTTTTTTTAAATTAATAATTTAAAGATCAATGTAAAAAAATATTTTAAACACATGTTCAAAACGGTTTATATAAATATTATTAAATAAAAAAAAAATAACTAATGCTTAATTTTTTTTGAAATAAGTTAAAAAAATGTTTAAATAACAATGTAATAAAATCACCCACTATTGCGCATCTCCCAACCCCTCGTTAATTATTTTTTTACAATTTACACATAATATATATAGATTCACATATATCAATCTATTTAGACAAAAAAAATAACACATCCACCCATGTAAAATGTTAATAAAAAATAATTTTTTTTTTAAAAAAAAACATATTAAAAATTTAAAAAAATACAACTAAAAAATAATCATTTAAAAATAAATGTAAAAAATGTTTTAAATAAATGTTAAAAAAATGTTTTAAAAAAGTTTTAAAATAATTATTTTGAAAAAAATAAAACCCACCATGGCACAACTTGAAAAATTCCGTCCCAGCCCGAAAAAACCCGGCCTGACCCTATGGTTTGGGTCGGCCTGGCCTGACCCGAATAGTGGTCAGTGACCCGATTTTTTGCAGGGTAAGCCCAGTCCGGCCCGGTCCGGGCCGGGCCGGGCTGAAATTGCACCGTTATCTCACACATCCATCTTGTGTCTTCCCATCATGATGCATTCCACATATATCCATATGTTCCTATAATGATGCATGTATGAACAACCTAGTTCCATTCCGTCCATGAGAAATATATCATAAAACAATATCCCCACACAAAAAGTGCATCACCCAATGGTGAAATATCATTCAACTATAAAAAACATATCAAGAACAATAATTCCCATGCTGGGTACTTGGGTTTCCCCCATGGATGGGATAACTCCACCCAAACATGAGCTCATCACCATAAAAAGTACATCATAATCTCTCATATACGATCCCCAAATAGAAATACTATACAAAAGAACTGCTTTGGTACTAATTTGTTATGTCCCTAACCCGAAATCCACTGAACCGGTGCTCCGAGTTGGGTCACCACATGACCTTAAGCTTCCCTCCCTGTACGCTAGAGGCTCCCAATATGTAGCGAGGGTCTAATAGGTCATGTGGGGAGACTATACTTTCTTTAATAGAGTATTCCACAAAAGGTAACATAATAAATAAGGAAAAAATATATAATAAACTAAAACATTCATTACCAACCATTTCCTAAACAAGGTACAACCAAAACTAAAAGATAAATATGTCATGACATGCTAATAGTGCCCAAAAGTGATGGAAACCCAAAATAAAGACTATCGGAAATATCCCCCAAAATGGGTTCTAACTCAAATTCTAGATCCTCATCCATGCTCATTGCAAGCCCAACTCAACTCCCTAGAACATGGCCTTTTCCCTTGTCCAGTCCTGTAATAATGAAATCTGCTCAGGTACCCAATAACGGCCCAAGTAGGGTGTGAGTACAACTCAGTAGGACACCACCAATGGTATCTACAAAATATCCAATCAAAATAGACAATGCATGAAAGTAATAAATAAATGTAAAGATAAAAAAAATACAACTCATGTTCTATTAGTTAATAATAGTCACTTTAGTGACTTTCATTATTTATTCCATTCCATCACTTAAACAATTTCTGTCACTTAATCCATGGGTTAGGCATTTACATCAATTACACTTCAGCCGAATCTGATAAATTATTAGACATAAGGGAATAATTCATGTTCCCTATCTCACTTGTGATAAATATTTCATAAAAAATACATCACACTCACCTTAGAGTCTCAGTCCAGGTAGTCTCATCAAATGAAACTGTTAGTGTCTTAGATCCTCAATCCAACTCCATAACCCATGCATTCTTGGGGAGGTTTTTAGAACCTCAGTCCAACCTAACCCATGGGATGATCCTCAGTCCAATATTCCACATACCACCAAGCCATGTGCACATTCCTATTTATCCAATTACCACATATACAAAACCACAGACCATGCATAATCAATACACATAACATTCAAAATTCATATTCCATTTAACACTTAAATCATATTTGGTTCTTAACACATTAACACATTTACTACACACCTTACATAGCCCATTTAACCTAATTACCTTTCATATATCAAACCAATTAACTTATAAAACAATTTACATACATAAACCCATTTCACATAATTCATCATTTCACATGTATTATCCCATTCATTCATTTCAATTTCAATCTCAGAAGTCATTAGACACATTCACATTATTCCATTTAACCCTATTTACATTGTTCTAAACAAACCCTTATGACTTCATAAAATTCAAGTAACAACTACAAATAATACCTTTTCCAACTCAACAAACATTTAAAAATGTTCATCCTGGGATCTAATTTTTCACAAGTCAAATCCATAGTTAAAATTAAAATTATCTATTTTCATGAATTTTGGAACAACCTTTGGGTGGACCTAATTTAGTCTAGTCAATATCAATGCATCCTAAGGGGGTCATGAGGGGTTCAATTCATCATTTAGTCTACCATTTTTATCAAATCCATTCAAAGGCATCAAATGAAAAATAATAGAGAACCATTAACACAACCACACATGAATAAATCAACTTCAAGACCATGGAATATAACTTTTAGACCACCTACCAAAACCGTAAATGGACCCATGATTAACCTTAGCCTTAGATCTAGATTCAAGATTCCTTTGATGCCTCAACCTAATATCTCCTGGAAAAACATGGTTTTAGGGATTCATAAGAATAAGAAAAAAACTACAAGACCTAATCTAGAAAATAGAAGCAAAAGAAGCATAATAATTACCCGAAGTTTCGATCCTCAAAAAACGACACTCCAAACACCTTATAAATGAAAGATATTGGTCCTTGAGAATATTTAGGTGTTTAGGTTCATCCCTAGGGGTGAAGGAGGAAGAATTAAGAAACAATTTGGGGGAGGAACTTAAAATCCCAAGGGGGAAAAATGGGGAAATCCCACTTTTAATGGGGCACATAGTTTGGCCACACCATTTTCCAAACCATTCACCAACCATGACTTTATCTCTATCCAAGAGGGGTTGAGTCACACAATTACCTGTGGATCCCCATATGGTTTGAAAATCCACGAACCAACCATGCAGAATGCCTCTATCCAAGACTGCATTGTTTAGCCTCCCCTCTTGTATGGTTTACCAAACCGTGCACCCCTTCCTCTAGGCAAGCATTGTTTGGGTGCACGGTTACTAATAACCATGCGCCCACCATGCAACATGCAAAGGATGGAAAAAATATCACTTCTTTCATATACCAAGCCCCCAAGACACCCATGATCTTCCTCATACATCCAAAAAATAATATATTAACCACTATAAGGATACTTAATCCAAAACATAAACAAGAAAGTACTCAAGAAAAACTGGGATCTTACACCACTAGAGGAAATTTTGAATTTATTCCTATAACGTGATGATAATACAATGTAGATATTTTTTCATATCCATCAACAAAGAAATAATTTATCACAAGGTAATTTTTTAGTTGATTAAATTATTTATAAATATTTTGTAATGATCCTGTTCTCTGGTTCTGGAATTTTATCCATTGTCTATTTTTTTATTCAATTCCATTGATGAATATTCTTATCGTCATGTAAATCTTGGATTTATCATTGATTATGACAAAAAGAAAATTTGGGCATGAACAATCACACGATTCTATTTCACCTAAATCCTACAAGTTGCATCAAAGTGGTCACATAATTATTTATATATCATTGATTGATTTACAAATTTGTAATTTACTTTTAAATTTCAGTTTAATAATTATTAAATCCAAATTTAAAGATATATTTATTCCTCTTTCATTTATCATAAATATAGTCAAATTGATTAATTTTATGAATAAAATAAATTCAGAGATCTCATCTAGAGGTGCTGAGGAATCTGTCCGGAAAACAAAAGAGTACATGTTGTGTACTAGTGTTCAATGCACCAAGAATTAATTTAGAATTAATTCAAGGAGTGACCATTTATTACACCCAATACATTTAATTTTACACTTTTTGTTGACCAGGCTAGTCTAGAAAATAGTCAGATGGAGTACATGTTGTGTCACTACCATACAAAGTGTTTAATCTTTTAGTCACAGATGGGTCATGTATCTTCTTTCATAGCCTACTTGACTGGTGATTCTGAAACTCATAGACCACACTATGTGTATCCCATGTACACACTGCGTACTCTATTTTTTACGTGGTACAGTTTACAGGCCAAGTCCATAAGCGCGTGTCTCAGATAGATGGTGAAAATAGTACATTCAGTGTAGTTGGATTGTAAACATCATGTACTTTTACCAAATTATGAAATATTAAAAATTAATTTATTATACTTTGAAAACCTTATTAAAATGTCTTTATGTGTTGTCATTAAGTTGATAGGACACACCAAGTGATGCGTTTTAATATAAATAAATGTTTAATTAAATTCTATATAATGTTTGGATCTGCATATCATGTATGAGTCATATTATAGTTATTTATATATGTGCATTGAATCATAACACGTGACATAAAAATCATGTAATTAGTGTAATCATTAAGTTGATATTACATGCCATTAAAATATCTAATAAGTCTTGTTTGAAACTGTAACGCCCGGACCCCAGTTACCTAGAGTCGGTGCATTATTACATAACATTGGCATGATCACAAGAAAGATCAAATCTCGAAAGACCGATTGGTTTAGTAGCCTTGGAAACACTAGATATATTCATAAAGTTTTACATTACATCATAAAGTGAAAAACTACTACAACAACATAGTCTCCATATTCCACACTCATATCCCCACATACTATCCCTGCAGGTCATTAATAAATTACTTCTTCACATCCTGGGAAAAATAAAACATAGAAAAGGGGTGAGCTCAAATGCCCAGTAAGGATAACAATATAGTGGAAACTTTCATAAATAAGAATAAACATTTAAGGCAATGTATAACTAAAACAAAAGACTTTTAAACTTGAACTTAAACATAGTATGGAAAAAGTAAAATGAAATAATGCCATTTACTTATTCACATGGATATTCTACTAATCGAATAATCACATGAAATATAAATAACCACTTTCATAATGATGGAATGCATAATGCCAGACTATCATAACCACATAGCCAAGGCCTCGTGCCAAGACTACAAATAAGATTTTGCCAAGGCCTTGTGCCAAGACACTAATTTGTCTCATGAGACCTACCGATGCATCGAGGAGCTATAGCAGGCTCCACCCGTCACTTATTAAGTCCAATTCATTCCAATATGAAAAAGTTTAAACATAACATAAACATTCGTATTAAAACTAGCATACGAAATGTCAACACTTTCTCCATAAACAATGAATGGTATAAAAATAACACATCCACAGTAAAACAAATCATAAAACCTTCAATACAATACAAAAGTTTTGTATCATAATAAATCAACTTCAAATAAGCTTAAAATCCATCAAAGGATATTGACATAGATGAAATCAAAACTATTTGAGAGAAATATATCTTTTCTCGAAATTATTGAAAAGTCACACATTTATAAAGGAAGTAATTTAAAAGAGATTTTTGAATAAAAGTGTCCCATACAACTTTGAAACTTTTGAAAAGAAATGTAATTTCAAAACATTCATGTCCATATAAATAAATCCTTAAAATCATTTTGAAAACATGGACATTAATTAAAAAGATTTAGAAATATAGATCTTTAAAACATTTAAAATTATGATCTTGATAAAGAGTACCTTTCACAAATTCTTAAAATATTCATTTACTTTGAAAATATTCTTATAATCTTGTAATGGAAGCTTCTAAGATTTTATAATGGCGGTAAATAGCCGCACCCACCGTATAAGTTAAAAAAAACATTCTTACCTTAATCCTGTCGAAAAGGTTAAAAAGCACCTTGTTTGGAAAACGACGGAAAGATTCCTTTATAAACCTCTTATAAAAAGTCAAAAAAGGGTATAAATGACTTTAACCCATATTATTGTAAATGGTGAAAATGTTTTGAAATAAATTTTGAAGAAACATGGATGTGGATGATAAAGAAATCCCAGTAGATTATTACGTATAAACAACCTCGGATAATGGAGAGATTGCGAAATAAACCCTTACCTTGCACTTTTCCTTGGTTGGGGTAGGTTAACCTCATGTATAATGGTGAAATAATTGTTATTAAATCATTCAATAATCATATAAATTAATATGATATCATATATGATCTTTTAACATTGCTTTGTTAATAATATCTTAGAATTATCGTCGTTTCGGGTGTTTACTTACTCGTTTTTTTAATGTTTTATTACGTAAGCCATGTTTGTAATAGATAGGTTGTATATTATTCATATCCAGAATGATATCAAGTCCTTAAACATCATTTTTAAATCATCAAATGATAATTATACTTGAATGGATACGATGGAGAATGAATCTCAGCGCGTTCGTGGAGATGGTAGTCCGTACATACGCACGAGCGACAATATCATTCTTTTGATATTAAAATAATATATAATTGGATGGTATATCATATATAAAGAATCCTTATCATGTTATATTTATTATTTACATGAGTTACACATCATTATTATACCCATCTAAATAATAATTTATTTAATAACAATTACACCACGACGTGGAGACGGTAAGCCGTACGTACGCACGTATGGTGACATGTTTTTCAAAGGATGGATAGAATAGTGAATATGGTTGTACCATATTTATAATAAAATCACATTATATATATGATACTGGAGTTATTATTTTATAATGGTAACAACAAAAGAAGAATAAGTGGAAGAAGAAAGGAACTTGAAAAAGGGTGGTGAAATCATTACCTCTTCTTCATGTTCTTCCTTTTTATTTGATCAAAAGGGATCCTTAGGTTGGCTTTATAATCAAACTAAGGCCTCTAGGTTGTATTGAGGGAAGTTGGGAGAGTATTTGTGCAGAGTTTGGCCGAACAAAAAGGCTTTTAAGGTGTGGATTAATGAGAAGGGGGAGTGCCCTTTTATAAGAGGGGTGAGGGGCACCTTTGGAAAATCTAGAAATATTAATTTATAATAAATTCTTATTCGGTTTATAATTGCTCCAAAGTTGATTATTCAAAGGTTAAGGTGGGGATAGGTAGAAAAAAATTCAACCAATAGAATTTAGACAGGTTTGGGTTACTATATTAACCTTATCCTTTAGTTTTAACTCTTAGTTAATTAGTTTGACATTTACCATGTCACTTTGTATTTTTATATTATATAGTTAATAAACTTACTATATACATCCAATAGACCCCCAAGTGGTCCATTAATGATAAAAATATCATGATATAAGTTTATTGGCCGAAACTTATATTTTTAGGAATTTAATATCAATTAATAATATAATATTTGTTTTAAAAACTCTTTTATGTCAATTTTGACACTATTCAATAGTTGATTTTTGTGAAACTTATAACAGAATGATTACTTCGAAAAAGGTCAATTAAATCAATAATAATATGTCATATTATCCTATAAAATTATTGTAATTCATTAAAAGTCTCAAATTATATTTATTTGGGTATTTATAATATCAATTATTTTAATTTTTCACTATTATGGTAATTACTGCATCATCATTGTGTCATAAATAAATTAAATTATTTAATGTCTAAAAATTATAAATAAAATATAATTATGTATGAAATCTTTTTATATAACTAATGAATATTTATAGTCGAAAATCCAACATATATTACCCTATGTAAAAATTGTTTTTCTAAAAGATATATGCTTGTGTCATTTTTGTATTCATTTTAACTTAATTAAAATAAAGTGTCCCTATCACTTACAAGTGGCACCATGGGGTCCCAAAATCGACCCAAAGATTACCATGGTCGAACATGTATCAACCAATAAGGTTAGGACACGTTTTAGGGTAATTTTGTATTATTATAATATTATTTTTTAACCCTTATTTACCGGATTTACCCTTAACCATGGTAAATAAAATATTTACCACAATAATTATTCAAAATGTCTAAAAATAAAAGTTAACTATTTACACAATTTTAACATACTGATTCCAAATATGGAATCCATTTTTCTGAATTAAAAACACAGAAGTGACAGAAAATAATTTAAAATTAATTCCCTCTGTCAAAACAAAAAGCGTGTTTTTAAGATATAATAACTATCAAAAGATTGATACTTATTTATGTTCGGTTTAATTGTGAAATTATGCCCAATGACCAACATTGTATTAAATGGTAAAAATATATTCTAAATATACTTTAAAACCACTCAAATTTATAATTTATCAATATAAATTATTTCGATTAAAAAAGTTGTTTTTAATTAATATTTAGTAATTTTCACTATTCATCAAAATATTAAAGTTATCCAAAAAGTTCCAAAATTCCACCCTAGGATAAATTCAATATTCCGAATCCAAAAATGAAGTCCATTTTGAAATATAAAATATATATAATTTCAAAAAGTAGGTATTACTATTCATAACGGCTAGTTTGATTGGTTGTGGTGTGTGTTAGAACTCGAAGTTTGCGTACAACACACGCTACTGTATTATTCAAAGGAAAGCGTACCGTGAAAGCTTGGGATGTTTCATTTTAAATTTTTGATGTCCCCATTTATTCAAAAAGTTTAAAATATTGTATTTAAAAAGGGTTCACTATTAAAAGTTGATAAAAGTGCAATACTGAAAATGAATTTGTTCTTGCATTATGTCTAAGAATCTCATAATATGGATTCTAAAATTATAAGGATATATTAGTTTAAAATTTAGTTAATACTATTCATAACCTCTTTTGAATGGATTTTTTGGTAAGTCATGGTGCGATTGAACTCGGTGTTGCGTGTAGTGAAAGTTATTGAATTATTTTGAAGAAATAACACACTATGAAATCTTGGGGTGTTACATTCTCCCCTCCTTCAATAAATTGTGTCCTCACAATTTGAAATTGTTCTTCAAAAATAAAAGGTTGAAAATAGAAAATATCTTTGTGGGAAAACCCACATCAGAAATTGGGTTACTAAAATTTAGTCTTAATATGAGGAAAAGAGAAATGAAAGGGTCACCACCAAATTATGATCTCGATTAGGAGAAAATTGGTGGCAATTAGAGACATATAATTGAAGGAAAAACGTAAATATTTATAGGTAGTGATTGAGGTCATCAATCAAAAACAAGTGTAAAATTGAGGTCCTTAAATTCATCAATCTATGATGATTTGAAATACCATCAGTTCAACAAAACATAGGGTATTAGGATAACACATTTTTGGTTTTAGGATTCCTTAAATAAAGTATAAGAATTAATTTCTTCATAGAATAAGAGAAGAAGAAAAATATATTCTTGACAAGTAGAGTTCCATCCTTTAACTAAATTCTACCATAGACTCATCTTTCACTCTAAAAGATAATAGAACTTAAAAATAATATTCTATTTATCCTATTCGTATAGGGTTAAAAAAATGAATTTATAATTCATCTAGAAGAACCATTAAAAAAATGACATTATTTCATCCAGGACATCACGTGGGTCAGTGGTAGGTGATACACCCTTTTCACCCTTCGGTTGTGGGTTCAAGTCTCGCGACCTTGCCGGGCGCGACGGGTTTCCGCCCGACCTCCGGGTTGTCCTTTTATGGCAATCCAAAATAATTCAAACTAGAACAATCCAAAATACTTCAGTCCAAAGTTTATAAGGAAGGTAAACACAATGAAGATCCTTTTTTTTCCGCGTAATAACATGTGAACACCTTCATCATGTATTCTTTTAAAACACTACAACATCCTGAATTATCATAAAACCTTATTGATTACATTCATGATCCCTTATTCCTTATAGAATAATAGATATACTCCTTCAATCCAAAAATGTTGTAAACCCCAACAATGATGGAATATACAAATCATTAATCAGTTTCAAGGTAGTCAATAATATCCAATATAATTTATCCAAAATAATCATGTATTATTCCAAAATCACTACCTCGGTATCAGAACCATATTATGGTTTATCTTTCTCTCAACCATATATTTTCCAAAAATTTAACCTGCTATTGAGTCACTTTTCTTTGTTCCACACAATCTCAAGTCCATAATGAAATAGTACTACATTACAATCCTTATATACACCATAATTATTATAACAAGTACATTGTTGATACAACACTCAAATGACATAATCAACATAAGAACTCTAATCATTCCTCTTCATCTGTGGTAGTATCATAACTTGATTATCATCTAATAGCATCATTTGCGACATAGTCTGATGACTGAGACATAGGTTCGTGTAGTGTCCAAACTCCTTGCAAATGAAGCATTGTACATTTGAAACCATTTTCTTACCCTTGCAGTCATGTACTTTGTGCCCTTTACCTCCACACTTATAACAAATTCCCATTCCTTTCAGGCAAGTTCCAGGGTGTTTCTTTCCACAGTTATCACATATGGGAAAATTCTTCTTTTCCCTATTCCCTTTATCCATCTTTATCTCTTCCATCCTTTTCTTCTCTTGCTTCCCTTCAAAGCCATAGTACTCAGTAAAATCTTTACTTATCTTATCAACACATGATATTATTTCTTCATATGATGATAATACATGCGAGACTATTTCTCTTATAAATTCTGGCTTAAGACAATGAAATATATGATCCTTCTTTCTCTTTGTATCATGTGCATTGATGGAGTTCTCATTCCTTCTACTGGGCACCATTTCTAAACAATGGCATACACTAGATAGGTTTATGAATAACAATACCTAATCCCAAACTTGTAAAACACATAACATAAATTAAATAGCTTATGGATATAATCCATAATCATAAAAATGTCTCCTTTGAGAAAGTATATACTCATAAACCCTTCATAATGGTTTGTAAAGAAAATGAGAATTATCCTAAGCATATCTCCCGGGAGTGTCGTAACCAAGAGTGCAGCAAGACCCGTTGTTGTGCACCAGTTCCCGTTCGAGTCTAGATCAAAGCGGTGTTTTCGGGTTTTACCCCTAGGTACATCTGTGCCAGAGCCGCCTCTACCTGCTCGTATCCAGACAGGGTTGTATTGCTCGGAAAACTCACAAAATATCTACAATACCAAAATTCTAGGAAGTTCTTCTATACTAATCCTCAAATTTCATCTTAGGTCTACGTGTTCTAATCAGAGTTTATCAAAATCTAGCTTCCAAGGTTTCTACTAAACTTCCTCTGATACCAACTGTAATGCCCCGACCCCAGTTACCTAGAGTCGGTGCATTATTACATAACATTGGCATGATCACAAGAAAGATCAAATCTCGAAAGACCGATTGGTTTAGTAGCCTTGGAAACACTAGATATATTCATAAAGTTTTACATTACATCATAAAGTGAAAAACTACTACAACAACATAGTCTCCATATTCCACACTCATATCCCCACATACTATCCCTGCATGTCATTAATAAATTACTTCTTCACATCCTGGGAAAAATAAAACATAGAAAAGGGGTGAGCTCAAATGCCCAGTAAGGATAACAATATAGTGAAAACTTTCATAAATAAGAATAAACATTTAAGGAAATGTATAACTAAAACAAAAGCCTTTTAAACTTGAACTTAAACATAGTATGGAAAAAGTAAAATGAAATAATTCCATTTACTTATTCACATGGATATTCTACTAATCGAATAATCACATGCAATATCAATAACCACTTTCATAATGATGGAATGCATAATGCCAGACTATCATAACCACATAGCCAAGGCCTCGTGCCAAGACTACAAATAAGATTTTTCCAAGGCCTTGTGCCAAGACACTAGTTTGTCTCATGAGACCTACTGATGCATCGAGGAGCTATAGTGGGCTCCACCCGTCACTTATTAAGTCCAATGCATTACCATATGAAAAGGTTTAAACATAACATAAACATTCGTATTAAAACTAGCATACGAAATGTCAACACTTTCTCTATAAACAATGAATGGTATAAAAATAACACATCCACAGTAAAACAAATCACAAAACCTTCAATACAATACAAAAGTTTTGTATCATAATAAATCAACTTCAATTAAGCTTAAAATCCATCAAAGGATATTGACATAGATGAAATCAAAACTATTTGAGAGAAATATATCTTTTCTCGAAATTATTGAAAAGTCACACATTTATAAAAGAAGTAATTTAAAAGATATTTTTGAATAAAAGTGTCCCATACAACTTTGAAACTTTTGAAAAGAAATATAATTTAAAAACATTCATGTCCATATAAATAAATCCATAAAATCATTTTGAAAACATGGACATTAATTAAAAAGATTTAGAAATATAGATCTTTAAAACATTTAAAATTATGATCTTGATAAAGAGTACCTTTCACAAATTCTTAAAATATTCATTTAATTTGAAAATATTCTTATAACGTTGTAATGGAAGATTCGACTATTTTATAATGGCGGTAAATAGCCGCACCCTCCGTATAAGTTAAAAAAAACATTCTTACCTTAATCCTGTCGGAAAGGTTAAAAAGCACCTTGTTTGGAAAACGATGGAAAGATTCCTTTATAAACCACTTATAAAAATTCAAAAAAAGGTATAAATGACTTTAACCCATATTCTTGTAAATGGTGAAAATGTTTTGAAATACATTTTGAAGAAACATGGATGTGGATGATAAAGAAATCCCAGTAGATTATTACGTATAAACAACCTCGGATAATGGAGAGATTGCGAAATAAACCCTTACCTTGCACTTTTCCTTGGTTGGGGTAGGTTAACCTCCTGTATAATGGTGAAATAATTGTTATTAAATTATTCAATAATCATATAAATTAATATGATATCATATATGATCTTTTAACATTGCTTTGTTAATAATATCTTAGAATTATCGTCGTTTCGGGTGTTTATTTACTCGTTTTTTTATATGTTTTGTTACGTAAGCCATGTTTGTAATGGATAGGTTTTATATTATTCATATCCAGAATGATATCAAGTCCTTAAAAATCATTTTTAAATCATCAAATGATAATTATACTTGAATGGATACGATAGAGAATGAATCTCATCGTGTTCGTGGAGACGGTAGTCCGTACGTACGCACGAGCGACAATATAATTCTTTTGATATTAAAATAATATATAATTGGATGTTATATCATATATACAGAATCCTTATCTTGTTATATTTATTATTTACATGAGTTACACATCATTATTATACCCATCCAAATAATAATTTATTGAATAACAATTACACCACGACGTGGAGACGGTAAGCCGTACGTACGCACGTATGGTGACATGTTATTCAAAGGATGGATAGAATAGTGAATATGGTTGTACCATATTTATAATAAAATCACAGTATATATATGATACTGGAGTTATTATTTTAGAATGGTAACAAGAAAAGAAAAAGAAGTGGAAGAAGAAAGGAACTCGAAAAAGGGTGGTGAAATCATTACCTCTTCTTCGGGTTCTTCCTTTTGATTTGATCAAAAGGGCTCCTTAGGTTGGCTTTATGATCAAACTAAGGCCTCTAGGTTGTATTGAGGGAAGTTGGGAGAGTATTTGGGTAGATTTTGGCCAAACCAAAAGGCTTTGAAGGTGTGAAGTAATGAGAAGGGGGAGTTCCCTTTTATAAGAGGGGTGAGGGGCACCTTTGGAAAATCTAGAAATATTAATTTATAATAAATTCTTATTCGGTTTATAATGGATCCAAAGTTGATTATTCAAAGGTTAAGTTGGGGATAGGTATAAAAAAACTAAACCAATATAATTTAGACAGGTCTGGGTTACTATATTAACCTTATCTTTTAGTTTTAACTCTTAGTTAATTAGTTTTACATTTACCATGTCACTTTGTATTTTTATATTATATAGTTAATAAAATTACTATATACATCCAATATACCCCCAAGTGGTCCATTAATGATACACCTATCATGATATAATTCTCTTGGCCAAACCTTAGATTTTTAGGAATTTAATATCAATTAATAATATAATATTTGTTTTAAAAACTCTTTTATATCAATTTTGACACTATTCAATAGTTGATTTTTGTGAAACTTATAACAGAATGATTACTTCTAACAAGGTAAATTAAATCAATCCTAATATGTCATATTATCCTATAAAATTAGTGTAATTCATTAAAAGTATCAAATTATATTTATTTGGGTATTTATAATATCAATTATTTTAATTTTTCACTATTATGGTAATTAATGCATCATCATTGTGTCATAAATAAATTAAATTATTTAATGTCTAAAAATTATAAATAAAATATAATTATGTATTAAATCGTTTTATCTTTCTGATGAATATTTATATTCGAAAATCCAACATATATAACCCTATGTAAAAATTGTTTTTCTAAAAGATATATGCTTGTGTCATTTTTGTATTCATTTTAACTTAATTAAAATAAAGTGTCCCTATCACTTACAAGTGGAACCATGGGGTCCCAAAATCGACCCAAAGATTCCCATGGTCGAACATGTATCAACCAATAAGGTTAGGACATGTTTTAGGATAATTTTTTATTATTATAATATTATTTTTTAACCCTTATTTAACGGATTTACCCTTAACCATGGTAAATAAAATATTTACCGCAGTAATTATTCAAAATGTCTAAAAATAAAAGTTAACTATTTACACAATTTGAACATACTGATTCCAAATATGGAATCCATTTTTCTGAATTCAAAACATATAAGTGGAAGAAATTAATTTAAAATTAATTCCCGCTGTCAAAACAAAAAGCGTGTTTTTAAGATATAATAACTATCAAAAGATTGATACTTGTTTATGTTCGGTTTAATTGTAAAATTATTCCCAATGACCAAAATTGTATTAAATGGTAAAAATATATTCTAAATATACTTTAAAACCACTCAAATTCATAATTTATCAATATAAATTATTTCGATTAAAAAAGTTGTTTTTAATTAATATTTAGTAATTTTCACTATTCATCAAAATATTAAAGTTATCCGAAAAGTTCCAAAATTTCACCCTTGGATAAATTCGATATTCCAAATCCAAAAATGAAGTCCATTTTGAAATATAAAATATATATAATTTCAAAAAGTAGGTATTACTATTCATAAAGGATAGTTTGATTGGTTGTGGTGTGTGTTAGAACTCGAAGTTTGCGTACAACACACGCTACTGTATTATTCAAAGGAAAGCGTACCGTGGAAGCTTGAGATGTTTCATTTTAAATTTTTGATGTCCCCATTTAGTCAAAAAGTTTAAAATATTGTATTTAAAAAGTGTTCACTATTAAAAGTTGATAAAAGTGCAATACTAAAAATGAATTTGTTCTTGCATTATGTCTAAGAATCTCATAATATGGATTCTAAAATTATAAGGATATATTAGTTTAAAATTTAGTTAATACTATTCAGAACCTCTTTTGAATGGATTTTTTGGTAAGTCATGGTGTGATTGAACTCGGTGTTGCGTGTAGTGCAAGTTATTGAATTATTTTGAAGAAATAACACACTATGAAATCTTGGGGTGTTACAAAAACACATCTCAAGAGTAAATGATATATGATTATAATACATATTGGGTAGTTCAGATGGGTACTCATCACATTGCCTCTAAGGTACATTTATGTACATAGTTAATTTTAAATAAATTTATTTACTTTTCTTAAAAATATCATGGATGATAATCTCAAGGAAATTTAGGTTTGAATTAAGATAAAAGAATTTATTAATTAAATAATATAATTAATTTATGTGTACATGATTTGTCTTAAATAAGAATGTGTATAAGTGAATGCTAATGTTATTAAATGAATAATTTTTTGTATGCATGTGGATGATCATGAGCCTAAACCTGACCATTTCATGTGATTAGTTGATTAAATTTATTATTAAATTAAATTGTTGGCAGGTGTGCGATCTCTCCTCTTATTATGTAAGGGTCTGTGTGTCGATTTTTCGTTTTATCTAAACCATTTTACCTCACTTATGTGTGAATAAAAGCATATGTAATGGTTGGAGCACCCAATTTTTTGGAGGAAGTTCAAATTTGGAGTCAAGAAAAAACCAATCCAAGAGATATACATAGATGTATAGGTGTAAAATAGAAAAATGAAGCATAAATGGTTCAAGGTGTTTTCCCCCTTGGCCAACAGTTATTTTATCATCATCTAGATTAACTAACCATTGGTAAAATCTTGAGTAAACTGATCCTTTTCTTTTCAAACAACCCCTACTTACATCTTTATATGTTATTTATAAAACTAATTTTCAACCAATGATAGAAAGTTATTATTATGAGAAAACAAACCAAGAATATATTTATAATGTTTTTCATCAATAATATTTTAAACCTGTTATTGAATAATAGACTTTTGAAAACCAAAGAATTCTTCTATTTCTTAATAATCATCCTAGTGATAATATAATTGGTGATGTAGATCAACCAATTAGAACTAGAATTTATTTGAGAAATGAAATTTAACATCTATCAATTTTATCACAATTCAAATATAAGAATCCTAATGAGGCTTTAGGTGATTCAGATTGGATTAAATCAATTCAAGATGAACTCAATTATTTTTAAAGGAAAAAAGTTTGTACTTTGGTTGAACATCCTAGTGATACTTCTTTAATTGGAGTAAAAAGGGTTTTTAGAAGAAATGTGATGAAAGTGGAATAATAGTTAGAAATAAATCTAGACTTATTACCAAAGGTTATAATCAACCAGAGAGAACAGACTACAGAGAAACCTATACATCAGTAGTAAGACGTGAACTTATTCGTATACTTCTTGGTTTGGGAGAATTCTTAAATTTTAATTTATTTTAAATGGATGTGAAGTGTTCTTTCCTTAATGGATATGTTTATGAGAAAGTTTATGTATAATAACCCCCTGATTTTGAAAATAAAAGACATCCAGAACATGTTTATAAACGTACCAAAGTGCTTTATGGACATAAAAAATTCCCTAGAGTTTGGTATGATAAGTTACCAGGATTTTTGTTACAAAAAATCTTTTTTATGGAGATACAAATAAAAATACTATTATAAAATAATTTAATAAGAACATTATTTTTGTAAAAATATATGTTCTTGACATTATATTTGGTTCAACTAGAAAATATTTAATAGATTCCTTTGCAGATCTTATGAAATATGAGTTTGAAATGAGTATGACTGGTGAGTTAACTTACATTCTAGGTTTTCAATTTTCAAAAAAAAGAACAAAAGGAGCTTTTATATCTAAAAAAAAGTATATAAAAATTCTTCTTAATAGATTAAGGTATGACAACACTAAAAGTATTAGTACTCTTATTGGAACCTCCAATACATGATATCCCGATGAAGATGGGAAACCAGTTGATCAAAAGACTTTTAGGGATATGATTGAAAGTTTACTTAACATTTTTTTTTCAAATTTGATGTTTTCAATATGCTTATATTCAAGATATAGAGACAATCCAAAATAATTTCATCTTAAATCTATTCAGTGAATTCTTCATTATCTTAAGGGAACTATGGATTTAGGCTTATTTTTTTATTCTAGAAATTATTTTGATCTATTTTTTTAGATGCTAATTTTGGTGGATATAGAATGGATAAAAAATTTACTTATAGAACATGTCATTTATTAGGAGAAGCTTTAGTTTTTTTCTTATGTATAAAACGACACTCAGTATCACTTTCCACAACTAAAGCCAAATTTATGGTAGCTGGATGTTTTTGTGCTCAAGTATTCTGGATGTAACACACACTCACTGACTATGGAATGACTTTTACTAAAACTCAAATTTTGTATAATAACACAAGTGACATTGTGCTAAGTAAAAACCCATCACATTAATTATGTTATAATCAAATATAAATAAGAAATAATTTCTTTTGAGATCACACATGTAAAGGAGATATTATTTTATAACTCATTGGAATGCAAGAACAACTTGCTAATATTTTTACTAAACCCCTTAGTTCTGATAGATTTGAATATATTAAACAGAAGCTAGAAATAATCAATATCAAGTTCTTAATCATATCTACTTCTTATTATAAATCTTCTTACATTAATGAAATACATTTCAAAGGTCATGTACATATGATTTTATGTTTCTAAAACCTTTTGATTTTGTAAAACATTCATTTTTTTTAAAAGTTTTAGTTTTTATATTTACGTTTTCAAACTGAAAAACTTTTTTAAAATTTTTTGGAGTCATATTTTCTTATAAAAACTATTCTAATCTAAAATGTTCAAAAAATGATTCTTTGGAGTAAAAAATTTTTCCAGAACCAAAATATGTTATAAAAAATTTCTATATAAATTTTTTTTATAAAATATTTTCACTCAAAAATTATTAAAAAATGTTCAGAAAATATTTTTTTATAAAATTTATCATAATTGGATTTCCTTAAAAAAACCAAAAAGATTATTTTACTCATATTGATGAAACTTTTCTACTAAAAAATGCATTATTCTTTTAGTTTTTATACTGATTCATTATATTAGTTATAAATGATCTTGTTTACTTATTCTTTTTGTATTAAAACTTTTTTTATTTTAAGTTATCAAATCCGATTGATACTTATTCAAAATGACAATTCTTCTTAAAAACCTTAGGAGTTCAAAATTAACATTAAATTATTTCTTCAATTAATTCATGATCGTCAGATCAGATAAAGACTTTTAATCTGATCCATTAAAATTCATGGAATTCTAACCATCACGGTTGTGGCAATATAAGGGTGGGACAAGCTATGTACCTCATTGGTTCTCAGATACTTTTCCCCTAAATCCTACCACTCCTTTAAGTTCTTTTTTCAATGTTTTGGCATTTTTCTGATCACTAGTTCAAGTATTAGTCCAATGAAAACTTTATAATATTTTTTATAGATAGAAGTATATAGATAATAAATCGTCGAGAGAAAATGGTATGAAAAGTACGATTAAATTACTAAAAGGATCATTAGTTTCCTTGTATATGAGAATGTTTGTGTAGGAAAACTTGATAATTATTTTGATTTATGTTTTCTTGAAATTATAAGAGAACTTTATGCTATACTTTGAGATGGAATTAGAAGAATATAGACATGAAGTAGAAATAGAATTGGGAGACGAAGAAGAAAAAGAAGATGAGGAATAGGAGTTGGAGGAAGAAGATGATAATGATGAAGAAATAGAGAGTGATGAAGATTCAAAATAAAAGAAAACATCCAACTCATAATCATCTGAAACTCCACTACCTTCATAATCAGATAAGGATGAAAAATTTGAGGAATTAGGGGAAGAAAAATCATTATCTAAAGAAGTAGAAAAGTCATCATCAAAATATTAGGATGAAGATAATAAATCAAAAATAGAAGATTCATATAAATTTTAATCAGATAAAGAAGTGTACATTATTATAGAATTAGAAAAAGAAAATGTTTCTCAGAAAGTAAATTACAAAGTTGATAAAGAAGAAAAACCAGATGTATAATCTTCTAGACCAAATGATCCTAATGCTTTATTAGGTTCATAAAAATATTATGGGATAGTTTCCAAAAAGATTTTTACTATATTTTCCAAACCTTAAAAAGGTAAAGTGATTATATTCCCTGTCTTCCAAACATAGAAGCAAGGTGTAAATTGATTCAAAATAGTCTAAATGAAAAATCAGAATTACTGAATTTTTTTAGTAAATTAGTTGTTCAAATTAAGGTATATTTTAAATATTTCAATGAAAATACATTGGCTTAAAATAGATCATACAATCATATGGTTAAGTGTTCAAAAAAAGTGGAAATTGATCTCAAGGATCATGATGATCAGTTCATATAAGTAAATAAACTTTATTTATAAATGGAAAAAACCCATTGATAATTTATCAATAATTTTTTCTGATAGAGTGATATTTGTGGAATAGTTCATAGATACAAATAATGATCATAATGATGAAGTAAAAGTTTTTAAAGAAATGGTTCATAGTTTAGAGTTAGAAAAAATAAGACTCGGAACATGTGAATATGATATTTTCATTGTGAATGAGGAAAATAAAAAGATATATGAGGAAGTTGAAAGACTTAAGTCATAAATTCAGAAGTAAAAAATGATAGAGGACCAGATCATGAATCTTTAATCGTAGTTTATAGAGGCTTAGATGAATCACGATGAATTTAATAAAATGAAGTCAATTGTGAAAAAGTTGATGAATAAAGAATAACATTTTTTTATTTGAACTCTTGATGTATATTTTGAAACATTTTTTGAATGAATGTTAAATATGAATAGATTTTTCATCTAAAAAATTTATGTCTAAATGTATTCTAATGAATTTAAGATGCACGTTCTTACTTTTATTTCATGGATGGTTAGTTATTTCACATAAAATTGTTTCATATATAATATCTTTCAAACATTTTAGGAGATATGACTTTCCTATTGTTTTTTTAAATAAAAAAGGGTGATAAATTTATAAAGGGGGAGAAATTTATAGAAGGGGAGAATTCTATAAAGGGAGAAGACATTGAGACATTATCCTAAGGGTGATATATTATCCTAAGGGGGAGAAACTGAATTAATAATTTCCATCAGATTATAAAGATGTTATAAACTTAGGGGGAGTTAAGATATGAGGTATATATATGAATATATTAAAAGTATAAAGGGTTGTATGTTTTTTTTTTCAAAGTTATTATTTTTCATTTTAAGTGTTGTGTTTTGTGATTTACAAAAGGGGGGATTATTGAGTCAAAAGTCTTACTTCTTACATTTACTTTAATTAGTTTTGGAAATAAAAAACACTTCCGTTAAACAAAAATTTACTAACTTTTTATTTCCCAAGTGTTTTAGTATGTTTTTGTTGAAAACATTACTTTATACCGAATGTAGAAATAATTATAATGAAAACAAATATACACTTATTATTTTTCATTCCGATCAACCGGACTAATGGTGTGTATGATACATTAGACTAACTAGTGGTTTAATTAGTGGTTAGAGTTATATATTACTAAAAAAATTCAATGCTATTGAACCATCCCTAGTATCGATTCTTTAGACTAACCCTTATTCAGTTTATCAGATTGAAAATAAATTAGGAAGTTCATCAAACTATCCAAATATTATAATTGGTTTGATTATAATTATGTCTATCATAAGGAGTCTAGAATAGCATTTTAATGGAGCAAATCTAAATGATGTCATACTATCAAAGTAAAAAATCAGCCTTAGTTAGAAAATTGAAGATCCAGATCACTATGATCTTTCGAGTACAATCTATCTAAGGTTGTTGCAAATAGATTTAAAATATGACCATTGGAAAATTGCCTATAAATAAGAGGTTATTTGAATAGTTGAGAGATGATGTAATTGACAAGTCAGTTCACTTAAATATTTCTCTGTGTGAACACCTCATTCCTAGTATTTGTAATGATTTAGAGAGTTGAAGATCTAAGGAATCCTTTTGAGGATTGTAATTGATTAATAAATATTTGATTTTGGAATTACATATCCAACTGTGGTACTGATCGAGAGATTCTAGGGATATTAAGATGGTGAATCTGATCCATCATATCAATGTATTACCAATATATAAAGATAGACATCAATAATCATATTATGGGATTTATTGGTAAAGAAATACAGAGTTGAATCTGATCATCATATCTAGGGATTCCTAGGGATTGGAAGATGGATGTAATTTTGATCCATTGGATCAAGGGATTTCTTAGTAAGGAAAGACATAACTTACAATAGGTATTGAAAACTATGTTAATCTTTAGTTAGGATTTCTGAGTACCTTAACTCTTAAGGTTAATTAGTAAATTCTATAGTAAACTTATAAGTCATTCTTACTATTATAATATTTTGTATTTATTTTTTATACAAGATCTAATTTCTATTGTTCATGTGTATTAAAATGAAAATTTTTATACTTATCTTTCTAAAAAACTATTTTATAGTTGTGTCTATGATACCAAAAAACTCTGATTTAATTGGATATTACCTGGATCTGATTGTATTGCTCCAATAATCAGATGATCTGTGAGTATGATCATTTTTACATAAGCTTTTTTGTATATTTGAGTTTAATTTTTAAAATACAATTCACCTCGTCTTATAGACATCAAATAGTCTTTAGATCCAATAATATTTGGTCTATTTAAGGATCTTTTAAGCAAATTAGTGGTTCCATACCAAAGAAAACTATATAGGGTGAATAGGTGAATGATATTGAACCTTTTCATTGAATTGGATGATTTAGAAATATAGTAAATAATGATAGATCTCACTAGAATTCATTTTTAAGAACATTTAAATTTCTCACATTAATTTTGTGTGCATCTACATTTTCATTATATTCTTTATTTTAATTTATGAAAAAATAAAACACAATGTTGGTGATATTTTAATAATTAATAAAATAAAATAAATATTAATAAGTGATTAGAATAGTGAAGAACTAACCCACACACACTCCTTGGGAAATTATCTTTTCATCCCTATACATCATTCAAATATTTTCATAAAACAATTTGTTTGACTGTGGTCCACAACAACTGCACAATCATCCCTTTTATGTGATTAGTCACTTAGCTACAAATGCGAGGGATAATGACAATTTTGAACATACTGAGCAATTTGGGTGTCCGATAAATGTATTAATGATTCATATAGATTTTAAATGACTAAAAAAATCATTTTACTTATATTTCATTTCAACCAGAGCTTGTTTGTTAAGTTTTAAACCATACAGACATGATTTCTCTATTATTATAAAAAATTTAATAATGTAAAATAATTCCTTAATACATACTGATCAATATGAGCATCATATTAAAGTTTGGTTGATTCAAAAATATAAAAAATTATTTAATAAATGTTATCCTATATTTTCACAACAATCAAAAGCTATTTTCTCATTTTTGACTCCATTATGGGAGATATGTCATTTTAATAAAACTATAAAATGTTACCTATTGTTTTCTATCATACCGAGTGAAACGGGTATCTGTTGGAGGCAATGATGATTCATGTAGATCAAAAATAACTGGGTGATCATTCTCCCATGATTTCATGTCAATGAAATTGTGTTCTCTTGGTATTATTTCCTTTCAAGTGATTTTTCACATAACTCTAGAATTTTGGTATCCTATTGATGTGCCAATGAATTCTTTAGATTATAAATGACTTAAAATAAATTTCTTAGGATTTCATGTTAATCATATCTTGTTCGGTGGTTTTTGACCCCTAATCATATGATTTTCCCATTTTTTTTAATAATGTCAAATCATACCTTATGAGAAGACCAATTTGGGATATACCTAACACTAAGAGGGGGGGGGGGGGTAAATCAGTTTTGGGGAATTTTTAAACCAATTCAAACTTTTATCCCTATACCTCTTGACCTGTTAGGATCTTGATTCTCTTATTCTCTTTTCCCTATCACATTCAATGATAGAAAGAAGTAAAAATATGCACACGATATTTTTACAAGGTTCACCACTCAATAAGAGTAGCTACATCCTTGGAATGCATGGGTATGACTAGTGCATGGGTTATTCACTATGATGTGATATAAAATTATAGTGGAGTGTCTTGGAAAACAATCCTCTAGCCAGTGTGAGTCCATACAGTTTAGAGTGGGGGTGGGAAACAATCCTATTCCCTGGACTGTTGATGACCTAGCCCAACTTGCAGCGTCTAGATGGTTCTTTATACTGCCTTTGGAGAGAGTCTTCTTCCTTCTTCAAAAGGTAGGTTCTGCTCTTGATCTTCTTTAATGCTCTTCACTTGATTACTTGTAAAGCAGTAGACAAGCAACTCTTCTTTCTTTCCTTCTCTTCTTTTCTAGTGAAACACCAACTGCACTAGGCTTCTTATTTATTCTTCTTAGTGTAACAACCAACTGCACTAAAACTTATTCTCTCTTCTTGGCTATAATCACATATACCAATGTGATTATTCAGGCAGTGGAGATCGGTTCACTTGGAATCATCTGAATTAAACAGCCCTAAATAATTGTAGGATTCAATTGGGCATACTCTGTTCTTCTTCTTCTTCTTCTCTTCTTTCTATGCAGCAAACCTATAAGCTACACTCTCTTCTTCTTCTTCTTCTTCTTCTTCTGCTTCTTCAATGAAAAACCAGCTTCTCTAAAACCTATTATTCTTCACACGTTCTCATTCAGTGAAAAACTATATGCACCTAGAACTTCTTCTTCTTCTTCTTCTTGCTAGAATCACAAGTTCTATTTGCGATTGTAAAGAAAATGAAGTCTAGATCAATTTAGCATCATAAAAGTTGATCAGATACTGGTAAGAACATCTAGAACAACTCACTGCTTGCGCGCCAATCCTTACTCACGCACCACCATGCTTGCGCGCCTCCCTGATTGCGCGCCTCCCTACTTGCATGCCATCTTACTTGATCGCCATCAAATACTTGCGTGCCATAATTGTTCACAACTCACAACTTGCATGCCAACTTTTCCTTATACACACTCCCTGCTTGCACACCTCTCACAACTTGCGTTCCAAAACTTTCACGACACAACTTGCGCGTCACAACTTGCGCACCACCCTACTTGCGCGCCTTATAAATAACCCTCAGCATGCGCGCCACTTCAGCTTGCGTGACACCTTCTACACTTGCGTAATCAGAGCACAAATTTTCTCTTAAGTTTTGAGCCTCAAAAAATGTAGAGGATAGTCATCTATTTATAGGCATTTTGGTTACTTGCACACCACATACACTTTCACGCCGATCCATCACTTGCGCGCCGCTCTAGCACTTGCGTGCTGCTCTAGCACTTGCGCACCACTCCAAGAGTTGCACGACACATTCATTCCTTTTTCATATTTTGATATGATGATTTTCAATATGACTTGAGCTCAACATACACTTGCACACCACATATACTTGCGCACCACTTTTGACTTGCACACCGCTTTCTTTCCATTTCCAAAAGCACTTCTTTACTCTCCCTATCCTTCATAAGGCTTGCATCACAAGTTCTCCAAACTTATGATATTTGTGAAATACATATCAGTAAAGAATCATCTGGTTTGGTCCATTATTTTTGGAATATGAATTCCAAAGTACTTCTTCATCCTCGCTTCAAATCCTCAATTCCTATTGGAGTGTTAATTCCAAAGAACTCAAATCATCTATCTTCATCCAAAATTGGAGGCTTGAATCTTATTAAAATACCTTCAATGTTGTAGACAATGCATCAACTTTGATACATGTATTTGGCACTTTAAAGGCAATGTGTAATTCATGACCTTCTTAGAATGCCAGGCCCTTCCACGCTCTCTCTTCTTCTTTATCCATCACTCTATACTTCATTCAAAACATATGATTCTTTTCTTCAAGTAAGCTCTTGCATGGTTCTCAAGAAATCGTGAAGCATTACATAGTCTTCTTTAAATCCTTATTCTTCTTCAATCATCTTTAGATGGATGATAATTCACCATTCTTCATTATTGTAAACAATGTGTCACCTTTGACACAAGTTCTTTGAACATAGTATTAGTTCAACAATTGTCTGAATTGATATTCTTAGATAATTGCTCAAGTATGAAATCCAATTCTATGATTACATAATAATTCTCTAGGAAACCTCACTTCAGCCAATCTCCACTAACTTTTTAGTCCTTCTTTATCTCCTTCTTCATTATGAAGAGTATTGACAACTGTTTATAACAAATACAATCTTCATACACAAAGTGTTCCCAACAATATCTCCATTTGTATTTTGTTGTCAATAACACAAATTCTCCTCAAATGAAGGATTCAATGTCAAAATAAGAATCTTCTCTCTCCCCTTTACTTGTTTCTCTCCCTCATTCATTTAAAACATTCATTTCACTTTATCTCCCACTTATTGACAATAAATACAAAGTTCATGGTAGAGAGGGTATTAGTCCTTACTTAAGCAGATTTCCATCAATCATTTCACTCTAAGTCTACTTGAGCAAAGCTTAATGTAGAAAAAAAGCGAATTTGATTTAGACAACAAAGTTGTCCATTATCCCCTGATCATGATACATCATGATATGATATCTCCTACACTTGTCTTCAAGGATTTTCCACTTTCATTCTGGGAGAAAATATATTGAATGTGATAGGAAATAATCTATCCTAAAATTCCTGCACTCACTTCAACAAAAGGATAAAAAAAATTCAAGTGAAATTAGTAGGATATGTGGCCTTGGGGCAATTTCATTCTTTTTATGTCACTAATTGACCTAGTTACTCCCCCATTGTAAAAATATATTTATTTTGAGTAACCAAGGATGAGAGATTAAGAAATGACATACCTTTTCCAATGACATGATCTTTAGACAATCTTCAGAGTAATTGAATTTTATACCAACTGATATTGATACTGATTGAGATAATGACTCTGATAGCTTCTTCATGTGTCTCCCCCTCAAGTTAACACTTCTCCTCAATGAATCCCAAGTTTTCCACCTGAGATCTTACTTCACCTTAAATTCCTTATATGGTAATAAAAAATACAATACACAAAGATTTAATGGAATAAGGTGGATCCTCCTCTCTCCATCAATGTGAACAACAAGGTTGAGATCTCAACCAAGATGCTCCATTCATCACACTTTCACAACTGATCTTCAATGCTGACAATGATTGTGTGGACCTCACTTTTTCTTCCATCTCTTTGTGTGTGAATATTCTTTCTTCAGGGTATTTAAAAGCACTAGAATCTCTTGGTGAAACTTTCATATTTATGAGTAATTCTTGTTGGGATGGAATAAATTTAAAGCAGATTTTAATAGTATGACCAACCTTGTTGCACCTCACACACAAAACTTCATTTTCTTCATGTAGAATCTTCCTTTTGCTTTTAGAAAAAGTATTAGACTGTGCATCTTCTATCTTTATCATTCATTCTAAATCTTTTGGAAAAACCACAAAAATATCATTAGGGACTGAGGCATCATGATTGGATCTTCTACATGGATTCTTCTAAGGGGCTTCTTTCTTAGTAGTTATTTTGGATGCACCACCCTTCACCTTATTGGATTTAGAATCCAAGGACTTCTTATCTTTCCTTCTTGAAATCTTACTAGGTGAATTTGTTTTCATATTATTTATTTGATTTATTCCCAAGGATGCTTATTAATTCTTACTCATCTTCTATGGTCTTCTTTTCTTATATTAACATGCACCATTAATATGACCACTCCTATTGCATACATCACAGATGTTATCTAACATTCCAAATCTTTTTTCAGTATATAAATGATTTTGGATCTGTGGATATTGCTTCTTCTTCTCTGTATTTATCCCCCTTGAGATGTTATTTTTTTGTGATTTTAAATTAAAGGGGTTGTAATAATAATCTAGTGCACAATTACCAAATCTATTACAACACCAAAATTGAACAACAAACCTTTACCTCTTCCCATCTTCTTTATAAGGTTACTGAATCTTCTTCTTGGTATGTTGTGCTTTGTGTGGGGAGATATCTTCCACACTCTTTCCCCTATCCAACATAGCCATGGTGGTAGGTTTCATCTCACTTTTCATAACCCATACTTGTTTAGAATTTTTCTTCCAACCCGTACTATTTATAGAAACAAAAACATTAGTACATGTTGGTATGGATGGTAACTATACTTTCTCAGCTACTTTTGATAGATCAGTGAGTGAAGCCATGATCTTCTTATCACAAGTTGGAGATCTTTTGATAGTAGAATCCTCCAGTGAGCATTGAATTCTGATAGCAACCGTTTCCCTATTTTGTGGAAACTCAATATGTTTCTTCTCAAGATTGGTAAACTCAGCTTCTAATTCTAGACATCTCATATTGAGGATGACTTCCTGGTCTTCAATCATAGTAATATTCTCTTCACAATCCTTCTTTAATCTTTCAACTTCATCTTCATGCATCTTTACTTTGTGTTGTAACAAAGAGTCAAGTTCTTTGATCTTCTTGGAGTTTTCTTCCAAATATATCTCCTTGACATCATTGCTCCTTTTAAGCTCATCTTCAAGTGCATGGATCTTCTCTTATAGATCCTTGTTGACTCCCTCTTTCTATTCAACATCTTTGAACCACTTTGAAGAACTTACTTCAAATCCCATATTTGTTTCTTCAAAGGATCCAACCTTTCTAGAAAGCTTTAAACATTAGATAATTTTTTCTTGTAAGCCTTTCTCCAAAGAATCAGTTTCTTCTTCCAGTTGAGTGATATTTCCCTACATGCATTGAAATACTCTACAAATAAGATATGAACTCTCTTCAAGAATACCATGTAGAATCATTCTTAATCTGTCAACTGATATTTCTTGAGATGTTGTAGATTGATCATCACCACTTGTGCTAGAATTTTCATCATGAGAATAATTTCCAAATGCATTAACACATACCTCCTTATCATTTGAGGAAGGAAGGTTATCCATCTTCTTAGTGGAAACTTGATCCACCTTCTCATAACTTTCCAAGTCTGGTGTGTCTTCAATGTTTTCCAGATATGGAGAACCAGATACATCCTCTTCTTTATATTGGAGGGACTTCTTCTTCAGATTTCTCTTCTCCTTCTTTTTCCTATTATCATGGTCTTGATGGATATAGCCTTCTGTTCAGAGATAACTGAATCTTCACTGAAAGTGCACTTCATTGATAATTTAGGAAAGAAACTCAAATCTTCAAAAGATAATAACTTCGCTGTAGAGAATCCAACAGAGATTAACCTGTCCCTCTGATACCAATTGAGAGGACTAATTTGGGATATACCTAACACTGAGGGGGGGGGGGGGGGTGAATCAGTGTTGGGGACTTTTTAAACCAATTCCAACTTTTATCCCTGTACCTCTTGACCTTTTAGGATCTTGATTCTCTTATTCTCTTTTCCTTGTCACATTCAATAATAGAAAGCGGTAAAAATATGCACATGATATTTTTACAAGGTTCACCACTAAATAAGAGTAGATAATTCCTTTCCATGCATGGGTATGAATAGTGCATGGATTCTCCACTATGACGTGATATGCAATTACAGTGGAGTGGCTAGGAAAACAATCCTCTAGCAAGTGTGAGTCCCCAAACTTTAGAGGGGGTGGGAAACAATACTCTTCCCTAGACTGGTGATGACCTAGCCCAACTTGTAGTGTCTAGCTAGTTTTTTATACTGCCAATAGAGACAGTCTTCTTCCTTCTTCAAAAGGTAGGTTCTGCTCTTGGTCTTCTTTAATGCTCTTCACTTGATTACTTGCAAAGCAGTAGGCAATCAATTCTTCATTATTTCCTTCTTTTCTTTTGTAGTGCAACACCACATGCACTAGGCTTATTCTTTCTTCTTTTTAGTGAAACAACCAACTGCACTAAAATTTTTTCTCTCTTAATTGCTATAATCACATATACCAATGCGATTATTCAGCCAGTGAAGATCGGTTCACTTGGAATCATCTGAATTAAACTGCCCTAAATAATTGTAGGCTTCAATTGGGCATACTCTATTCTTCTTCTTCTTCTTCTTCTTCTTCTTCTTCTCTTCTTTCTATGCAGAAAACCTATAAGTTGTACACTCTTCTTCTTCTACTACTTCTTTAATAGAAAACTAGATTCACTGAAACCTACTCTTCTTCACACATTCTCTTTCAGTGAAAAACTATCTGCACCTAACTCTTCCTCTTGTTCTTGTTCTTTCTAGAATCACAAGTTCTCTTTGTGATTGTAAAAAAAATGAAGTCTAGATCAACTTAGCATCATAAAGGTTGATCATAAGCTGGTAAGATATTCTAGAACAACTCACATCTTGTGCTCCAATCCTTACTTGTGCGCCACCCTGCTTGCACGCCTCCCTTTTTGCATGCCTCCCTACTTGTGCGCCATCTTACTTGCGCACCATCAAATACTTGCGCGCCACAATTGTTCACAATGCACAACTTGCATGCCACATTTTTCTTATACAAACTACATACTTTCACACCTCTGATAACATGCACACCAAAACTTGCACAACAAAACTTGCGCGTCACAACTTGCACGCCACCCTACTTGCGCGCCTTATAAATAACCCTCAGCTTGCGCACGACTTCAGCTTGCATGCCACCCTCTACACTTTCCCGATAAGAGCTCAAATTTTCTCTTAAGTGTTGGAAAATTATGAGTCTATTCATCTATTTATAGGCATTTTGGTGACTTGCACACCACATACACTTGTGCACCGCTCCAGCACTTGCGCGCCACTCCAGTACTTGCACGCCGCTCCAGCACTTGCGCACCGCTCTAGTACCAGCGCACCGATCCAGCACTTGCGCGCCGCTCTAGCACCAGCGCGCCGCTCCAACACTTGCGCGCCACTCCAACACTTGTGCAACACTTTCTTTCCTTTGTAATATTTTGATATAATGATTTTAAAATATGAATTGCACGCAACATACACTTGTGCACCACATATACTTGTGCGCTACACTTGCGCTCCACTTTTGACTTGTGTGCCACTTTCTTTCCTTTTCCAAAAACACTTCTTTACTCTCCCTATCCTTCATAAGTCTTACATCAAAAGTTCTACAAACATATGATATTTGTGAAATAAAAATCCTTAAAGTGTCGTCTGTTTTGGTCTATTTTTTTGGAATATGAATTTCAAAGTAGATCTTCATCCTCACTTAAAATCCTCAATTCCTTTTGGAGTGTTAATTCCAAATAACTCCAATCATCTCTCTTCATTTAAAAGTGGAGGCTTGAAGCTTATTAAAATACCTTCAATGTTGCAGACAATGTTTCACCTTTGATACATGTATTTGGAACTTTAAAGGCAATGTGTAATTCTTGACCTTCTTAGAATTCCAAGCCCTTCCACACTCATTCTTCCTATTCAGCCATCATTATCTACTTCATTCAAATCATATGATTCTTTTCTTAAAGTAAGCTCTTGCATGGTTCTCTTGAAATCGTGAAGCATTTAATGGTCTTCTTTAAATACTCATTATTCTTAAATCATTCTTATATGTATGATACTTCACCATTCATCATTGTTGTAAACAATGTGTCACCTTTGACACAAGTTCTCTGAACTTAGTATTAGTTCAACAATCGTCTGAATTGATCTTCTTAGATAATTGCTTAAGTATGACATCCAATGCTATAATTACATAAAAATTCTCTAGGAAACCTCACTTCATCCAATCTCCACTAACTTTTTAGTCTTTATTCATCTCCTTATCATTTTGATGAGTATTGGCAACTGTTGACAACAAATACAATCTTCATAAACAAAGTGGTCCTGACACCTTAAGTTATACTGATCAATCTGGGAAAAAAATTGATGCTTGGATGATTCCAAAAGATTAAAAATGATTCAAGTAATATTCTCCTTGATTTTTCACATCAATCCATATTCATTTTCTTATTTTTACTCCCCCCCAATGGGTGATATTTCATTTTAATAAAACTATGAAATGTTACTCAATGTTTTCCATCATATCTAGGGACACTAGAATTTGATGGATGTGGAATTGATTCTTACGGGTCATAAATGTCTTAGTGATAATTATATCATAATTTAATATCAATAAAATTGTGTTAAATTGGTATTAATCCATTTTTTGTGATTTTTTACTTAACTCTGAATTTGAGAGACAAACACAAATTTAAATTATACTGATGAATTATATTATCTGATTGATGTGCTAATGATTCCTATAGATTAGAAATGAATTAAAGATCACTTTACAAAGATTTCATGTCAATAAAATATTTTTTGGTTGGTTTTACCTCTAGACACTTACCTTAAGCCATAATAATCAATTAGACATCATATTGACACATAATTTATTCCAACATATCAAAAATGATTTAGGGAATTTTATCCTATATTTTCACATAAATATGATTTTTTTTATAATTTATGACCCCCCTAATGGGAGATATGTCATTTAAATAAAACTATTCAAATTTAACAATTGTTTTCCATCATATTGAGTGACACGAGCATTCGATGGATGCAACATTGACTCTTACAGATCAAAAATGACTCAATGAATTTTATACCTTGATTTCATGTCAATACAAGTTTATTTTCTTGGTATTAACCCCTTTTATGTGATTTTTCACCTGAATATAAATCTAAGGGGAAAATTCCACTTTTTATCATACTGACCAATTTGGATATCTGATCGATGTGTTGATGATTCCTATGGATTGTAAATGACTTAAAGATCACTATCCTATGATTTCATGTTAATTTGAGATCATTGTTCTCTTATGATTTCACACTAATACATGTGTGTTTCATCATTTTTGACACCTAAACCGATTATAAGTCATTTTAAGAAAATAAAAAATGTAAAATATTACCTTAAATTTCACTAACTATTTCGAGCATACAATTAACATGTGTTTGAAATTTAATGTTAAAAAATAACTTAATGGTTATTTTCTTATGTTTCCTCATCATTATAAATTTATTTAGTTGGTTTTGAATCACCACTTGGTAAAATATAATTTTAATAAAAATGTAAATTGGATTTGTGTATTTACTAAAAAAATGATACATTCAATTTGAATGAGAAACTAGAAAGATAAAATGAAACACCCCTCCTCGATATGATTCATCTTGTAGGACCGTGGGTTCTACATATATCTATTGCATTGGGGTATAAAAAAAATTAAATTTATAAATATAATAATAATTAATTTAATAAAAATAAACAAAAAATCTAGCATAAACCTTCATCATATGATCCCTTGCACTGTCACCCTAGAAGACATATTACTATAGTGCAATGACCTCAATAAGAAGTAGTGTATTTACCTTCTTAGGAGCATGCATCTAGATTCCAAATCTATCCACCTTTATTTAATCCTAGAAATAACAGGATCCACAACCATAGAACAAGAAACTATAGAACATGGAATCTTTAATACATATATCAAGTAATATCCATGTCCATTATAATCAATGATATGGTGAAATATCTCATCCCTATGCATGGAATGTTATTGATGGTCATCCGGAATCTATGTTAACTCAGCCTCAAATAGGTCATGTGTAATATATAAATATAAATATATATGTATATATAGATATATGTAAGTATTTTTAATTTATATCAACTATCTATAAGATTCATAACCTTGGGATCATTTTGATCTCGAGTTATCATCCACATCGATATTCAATCAGTCGGGGTACCTTTCTCCCATAACTATAAACCAATAATATATAACTATAGAACACAAAACTAGATTAAAAAATAAATATAAAAATTAAATGATAAATACATCGTGTCAAATCTAGGACACGTGATGAGTCCAAAGCCTATGCGGTAGTCCCTGTATCACATGATTCCCAGAATGGTGTGCCACCACCACTAAAATTCAATTAATTCAAATTTTAAATTGTAAAATGTTACATGTTATTGGAAATATAAAATAGAAAAATAAGGAGGCTCACTATTGTGGACTCAGTGGACCAATATGTAACCATTTCATGCCACAAATATAGGAGAATACCTCTCAGGACTCTATCCAAAATGTCTAGGGCACCGACATTTAGTACCTAGTGCTCCCTCTTCACAATACCTTTATAGTATTTCCACATTTACACCTTTTTTCATACACAACAGATGAAAATCATTGGTGAGTACAAATATATTATTCTATTTAGGAAAAAAATATCACAAATTTAAGTATTTTTTAAGTATATCAAATAAGCTAAAATGATTATATTCACTGGACTTCTCTCCATAGTCGATCTAATGTGTCCTGAGGGAATGATGCCCAGTCATGTGTAGTAAATGGAAATCTATGTGGGTATTTCATGATATGACCCAATTGGTGAATAAATTATGGGGAACCATCTCCCATGGGATGGTATGTCTCATAAAATGATATATAAAGGGTCTTTTCATGATGAAATCCCACATGCAGGGCCTCTATTATGAGAGGAATAAGAGGTTGAGTCAAATACTATTGAAAAAATTTCATAGATAATTTTAAATATGTGAATATATATGTTTAAATATTAATTGAAAATATTAAAATATGTTTACTTTCTTACATACCTCGACCCATAGATGTAGATGCATCACTAGAATAATTTGGATCTTGTTCCAGTTCCTCTAACTTGTCTACAATCATATAAATAATTAATAGTTGAACACACATAGGCTATATATCAATGAAAGAGACAATAAATACACAATAAAACATCTAAACAATTTATAAAGAGTTAAAATTTAAAAATAGCTTTAAAACCAAAGAGCGTGAAAATCATCACTCCTTTCACTAAACATGAAAATTGACCATTTTCCCTTCAAATATATCTATATACTATTTAATATCTTCTTCATGTTGATCTAAAGTGTGTTGATCTTTCAATTGTGAAAAACGAAAATATTCTTGGGTTCATCTCATTCAATTAAAAACACTCATCACCTTGACATTTTCTTAGAAACATTCCAATTTGGATTAGATAGAAAGGTGGTGGAGAAAACATATTCTACTTGTGATTCAAAAATGAAAAGTATATTACCAACTCATACATCTCTATATAACATACTATTAAAGTTCACCAATGTAAATAGTAATTGATAAACTTTAGTTCCACGGACTAGATCAAACCAATTACACTTTAACAATATGAATTTCAACATGTGTGATTATACAACATCAATGATGTCTTTAAATTGACCATTGTAATAACTAAAATCAACATATGGATAACCAATGTCACAGTTTTGTGTTTCTCATTTGTCATCAACATATTTAATCTGAATCTAAAGGGAATTATCATAAAAATCTTTGTAATGATGAGTCATTATAGATGAACCATCAGCTAATTGGTTAAATTCTTCAGTCATTATAGGGTAACCTAACACCTATAGGTTATGTACCTATATATTTCATAGAATTCAATAAATATTTATACAGAAATAAATTAATACTATTATTCAATCATAATGAAAATGCATACATACATAAACAATCCTTGAATGAATCATGTAATGATGCATAATGGGAATGATGAATATGATAATCACTAATGCAAGGAATATCATGTTTTTTCTTCTTAATTTGTTTCCTATAAATTAAAATTCTATGTTTAAATGATCAACCTATATATAAAAACAAAACATGTAAAGTAGAACAATAAAAGTTATAAGACACTTACTACAACAACGGTGAAACTAATTGAGTATGGAACAATATGTATCGATGAGATTTTCCCACTTCAATGTTGTCCATATGAAATATAGATCATTCTCTATCTATCTTATCATGAATTCGAGATGGATTATCTAATTTTGTTTCAATATCCATAATATTTTCATCACTAAAAGTAGTACACTCATCCAATAAATAACCACTGGCTATTGACACCTTTGTATGAGCTCTATTACATGTAAACCATTTTAATGTATTTAGATACAACTTAATAGGATAAATCCACCTGAATTGAACAATAACCCTAGTAATTACTTCAATGGTTAAGTGTGCCGTCAAATAATTCATAACATCAAAAAATGTGGGTTGAAATAGTTTCTCTAAGTGAATAATCATAAGTAAAACCCTATCTGGTAAAATTTATAAATCAATCATTCATTAATTTTTCAAAAAAATATGCCTAAAAAGTAATCATCCCAATCAATGGTTGAAAAAAATTGGGTGACAAACAGTCAAATTTTTTGATTGGAATCAACTGTTGAATTAGTATGTGATTTTCATGAATTTTCAACCCTTGCAAGAAGAGTAGCCATCAGGCACCATGGGTATTCATTGACATTGTCCTTTTATTTTCTACTAACACCCAAAATGGTTCCCAATATATTATCACAAAAAAAATCAACGTGCATGACATCCAGATTATGCCTTAAAATTTTAATTTTATTATAATGGATATTAATAAAATATTTTTCTCCTTCCAATTGTGTTTGTGTTTTCTACCTGCACCATGAATAGAGAGTAATGAAAGAGATAAAAAATCCTAAAATTCATATACCATGGGAAGGTTTTCTTTCTCAATCTCTAATATCATTTCAACTCATGTCATTATCTTTGATGTTGGGTTGAATTACCTAGAACCATAAAATTCCAATTTGGTCATTTTGAACTTGTTATGGGGAGGAAAAAAACATATGTGGGTCATGATTGTCCATTTTTGTAATGTTTAATCCATATAGAATTTTTACTTTTATTGCATCAAGGGAAATAAAATTCACCTTTCATACTCCAACCAGATTAAATTTTATAATTCAGGAATTCATTGATTGTCTATAATAAAATAGCCTACAGTTTGAACATTTCATTCATTTCAAAATCATAAGTTATCACACTATCACCCCAAAATTCATTCAACTCATCAATTAATGGTTGAAGTAAAACATCAATATTATCCCCCAAACTTCTAGGTCCATAAATAAGAGTGGAAGGTAATAATTTTTTTTTCAAAAAAAATCCATAGAGGAAGATTATACAGAACCAACACCATGGACCATGTGTTATGAGTTGCACCAAACAAAGACCTGAATGTATTGAAATCATCTGCTACCAACCCCAATTAGACATTATGACTATATTTAGTAAAGTGAGGGTGCCTCTGATTAAATTCCTTCCTTGCATGAGATTATGTTGGGTGGGTTATCATATCACTATCCTTATTTATTTCCATGTGTCATCTCATTAATTTAGAAACTTTAGATGATATAGATAATATTTTCAACCTCATATTTTGCAGAAAGTGATGCATTTATTTAATGGAAACCAGTTTCCCCAATTTCATAGACAATCTTTAATAAGCCTAATTTCCCCCATTATCATTCCACATTGAAGATCCATAGACTATAATATTATCCAAATGGTATGTTTCTTTTATAAACAACATACAAGTGTATTCACATGAACATATGGTCTCATATGTGAAACATAAGTTCTTTTTAAACTTATGAGCATGGAAATTGGACTCTGAAATCATAGAATCAACATGAAATACTTTTTTTAATAATACCAATAACATGTTGAATGATGTGTCTAACCACTGATTCAAAGCCTTCAAGTCCAATAACTCCATGATAGAAGACAATTTACTGTAATAAGTATACTAAAAATATAATTTCGTTTGTTCATTATCATGTATTTCAAAAAAAAACTCAATGAATCCTGATATACACCAAAGAGAAGATTGATCTCCCCAATATCAATATTTCAGATGTTAATTCCTTCAAGATCTAACCCACACAACATTTCATTAAGCATTTCATGCATCAGATCAGTCGTCCTTGCATAAACATCCATCTGAATAGTTTCTATTCAAGGAAAATGAATATATTATTCTTCATAACAGGTACACATCTTATAATTTTTTAGAAACCCATTCAAGAATAGGTTCTCCCTCACAATATCTCTTGTAAATTTATACTTTATTTCACATTTTCTATAAGGAAAACTGATATAGTAACTTTGAAATACTCTAGTGAAATAAATAAACTATATAATTCACTCAAAATATTATATAGATGTCTATTTGAAATATAACTCCAAACCATATCTATATATGCATGTCATGACCCCCTACCCCCAAGTAGTACACCTCATTAGATGTTAATTGGACAAGGATGATATTGACCGCCTGAGTCCTACCACTAGTAGGCCCCATGTTGGCAACTAGCATCGAGGGTATATCATAAAATTAAATGTGGGGCATTACTATATAAGGGAAACATAAAGAAGAGATAGATAAGATATATAAACTAATAAACTCATGCTCATAAATATAAAATAAACCCAATTTTATAAATGTAATGTCATATGAAACTAAAACAACTCAGAAGGAAATTAAAAGTACCAAAAGGTAGACTCAACAGAAACCATGAATCCCCAAAAGCTCCTACAAAACCACAAGGTAGTAATATCTAGATTGATCTCAAAAATTATTCTATTGACTTGAAAAATGGTTTATATATTCATTGGGTGATCATAATAGTACACATAGTATGATCTCTCAGAGCATCTCACGCAAAAGGGAAATAAAGCATACTAAATCCCAATGAACAATAAGTGAAACTAACTCATCACATAAATAGGCCTAATAAGTACCCATAATCACCATGGTTATATCTCACCAAGTCAAAGATACAATAAATATAATATAATATAATTATTAATCAACACGGGAACCCCACTTTCGCTTCCCCGCAAGTTTGTTTCTACGACCCAATGTCGCTTGTCCAGAGCCATCTCACTCCAAATGAAGCTAGAATGAAGACACATGGGCTATGTATCATGACATGAATCTCATTTATCACATATTCTCATCATACCATGCCACATATTCATATAGTAATGAAGTTTCTTTTAGTATCCACCATAGCGCATAAGATTTGTATCATACATCATGTATTATACCCAAATCCATCACAGCCCATACACTGAGTATGGTACCTCAATTCATCACAAACCATACATGTCATACCTATAATAATCCTTTTGATATTGTATCAAGGGATACATGTGTTTTAAATAGAAACAATCCATTATAACCCTCTACATTCATATATGGGGAAACTAACCACCATGCATACCATCACATAATACTTTTAGGAGAAGATAATGAGACCAGAGGGGGTAGTCAGTCACCTATCCATATCCAACCTTTATGTTGGGAAAAAACCCTCCCATAGTCCACTAGGTGTCATTATCCCTAGAAAAAAGGGTGTGGTATCATAAGAAATCACAAAAATGAAAGATATAGTATATCCAATGACCACACTATAGGCATTAACCTAGTCTTAGGATCAACTGCAGCTATTGTCTCTTGGAAACATGAATGGTACTTCTAGGGACTAGATATCCGATAAGAACACAAGAAATTAAAGGATATATATTAAATTATCTATTTGATTTTCACATTTGAATTCATAATAATTAATTCATTAACTATTAATTAACATTATTTAGATTATATCTCATTAACCATCCAAGTAAAGTCAATGCACTCCAAGAATAATCCAACTGAGTCTATGGTTTCTCAGGATTGACATTAAATTTTTCTTTCCATCTACCTCAAGTAGTGGGAAATGGAATATAGGTAAAATAAGAAACCCAATAATCAATCCATTAAACAAAATCATTAACAAGAAATAATATAATATGTCATCATAACAACAATCAAGACTAACTTCAACAAATTCCATCAACTCTTGTGTCATCTTCAACACCCTCATGCATATCACCAGGCATCTTACTGTTATAAGCATCAACTGCTACCACAAACTTAAGAATCCCCACCCATATCTCATTATCCATCCCAGACTTATATCACATTACATAAAAAGGCTCATATCTAGATCACACAGAAGGTTAAATGAAACAAAAATAGTCAATAAGGAAACTTGTCCCTAAAATCAAGGTATCCATCTTTCACATGCAAATTGGATCTCACATCCCCAACACAAGACTTTAAGCCTTCACATGAAAATGGGAAAACTTGGACCAAAAAATTTATCTTTATTCAACAATCATTTTTTATTCCATATTGAATTAACCAATTCAATAATCATAGGTTCCAACTATGGGCAACCAAATGAATCAGCTATAACAAGTGTTACGGGGTAATGGAGGAATACAATCCATACCCCCACCCCCAAATAATTCTAAGGGCCACCTAATAAAAAATATTGTTTAATTAAATATATAAAATAGAAAATTTATTTTATTACAATGAAAACACACCCAAATAGAGTATTGATGTAATAATAGAGAAACAACAATAGTTATAGAAGAAGAAACGAGAACATAATACAAAGGCAACACTAAGATTTATGTTGTTCAGTCCATTTGGGACCTACTACATGGAATGAACACCACAAACACAATATTTTATTAGATGATCAAAAAAAAATATATCATAGTGTATAGAAGTAAGGAGAATATGCAACTAAAATTCATAGAAGTGCTAAAACAAAAAATGCACACTAGAAACAAAAACACATAATGAATCGTGTTTAAAAAAAATTACAACCCAAAAAAATGTCTGAGTATCCTGATCACTTCAAGATCCAGGAACATAGAAGTATCTTCTTCATTGGATGTCTCTGTCGAATGATCACACCGGGTCTCTGGATTTGAGAAATGGTCACACGTCTTCAACCGGGAAGAACCTTGATAGGTTCTACTATAAGCCACACACTAACGATGTGTAAGGGGGTCAGTGGGCCCCCAAATGATTTTACTAATGTGTAAAATAGAATGAAAACTAGTGATATTTAAGTTAAATAATATGATTACCAATATTGGGTGAGATAAAAAGTATAACAAACCACAAGTGGGAAGAAAACAAACCACCAGTGGTAAGAGGGCGTCAATTTTGGGAATTTGGATCTTTTCTTAGTTGATGAACTCAACCGACTAAGAAGATGATTTTCAGATATGTTTCATCTATAGAATGAATGTGTCGTAGGGGTAATGAAACCCCCTACCAAAACCTTAATTGGCTAACTGCACAACCAAGGGGAGGCTTCCATGAAGCCAACAATGAACTACCCACCCAACGAAACATGGAACGACACAAATCAATGGATAGCTAGGATAGATTATGAAGAAACAAACATTGATGGTCATAAATAAAGAGAATAGGTATACAATGGATAGCCAAGGTGCCATCCCAAATCAAGAAGGCAAAAAAATTGAGCTGGCCATGTAAATCTACTCATGCGGTAAAATGAAAACAAAACCTGATAGATATTAAAATGAGAAAACATTTAATAATAATTTCTTTTATTAAAAAAAATTAAATAGAAGAACAATTTAAATGAGTAAATTTTAATTTTCCATATGAAAATATAGAATAATAAAATTAACAAATATATATCATTTTCAATTGAAAATTGGTGTTGTTATTGCACTGAAATGTTATTCAAGTGGATCCAAGTTTAAGATATCCAAGAAATGCTTGAACTTGGAAAAATTTGCAACCTTAGTCAAACTATCAGATGGGTTTTCATCCATGTGTATCTTAGTGACATAAACTACTAAACTTTAAATAAAATTTCTTATAAAATGAACCCTATTATCCATGTTCTTAGACCTACCATGGAATAGAAAATTTATAGAGAAATAAAGGTTAGATCGCGAATCATAATGTACAATAATAATAGAATTACATATACTAAGTTAAAAAATCAAACCCTTAAGACATATGGATTCTTTGACTACTTCTATCAGTGCTATATACTCATATGAGTGGTCGAGAGGGTCACTACCAATTTTATATTTTACTTCCATGATGTAGGTCCTCCACGTGCAATAAAGACATAACAAACAAGTGATTTCCCAGTATCAACATTTTGAGCATTGTCAAAATCCACATAACCAGTCACTAATTCAGAGGGATTAATATTATTACCATATAAAATTAAAAGAGTTGAAGTATAATAAATGTAATTCAATAACCATTTATGATAATTCCAAAGTGGCTTGACTAGATTTTCTATAAACCTACTCAATGTATAGATAGAAAAAGAAAAATCTGGTCCACTAAAAATTATAGAATACATAATACTTCCCACTATATTAGCATATGGGATTCTACTCATATGTTCAATATCAGAAGTTGTGACAGGTGACGAAGACAAATAAAATTTTAAATTTTTACCTAAAGGAACACTAAAAGGTTAAAATCATCAAACAAATACCTCTTAATCAATTTAAGGATATAGGAATGTTGTGATACATAAAGAAGCTTATGCTTCTTATCCATAATAATTTCCATGCCCATAATTTTCATAGAATGACCTATATATTTCTATTCGAAAGATAAATTCAGTTTTATTTTAACAAGGGTGATTAATTTCATATCACTACATATGAGTAACATGTCATCTACATAGAGCAGTAAATAAAGCATGGTTTTTTAACAGATTTAAAATATACACGTGCATCAAACTGACTCCTACTGGAACCATTTTCTAAAATGAATGAATAAAACTTCTTATACCATTGTATTAAAACTTATTTTAATCCATACAAAAATTTATTAAGGAAACAAACTTGTTCAGATTTAAATTCATGTTCAAACCTAGTAGGTGGCTTTGTGTAATAAATTCCTTATATTTGAAGGAATTCTTTGGCTATAAGTCTACCTTTAAACTTTATTTTATTTCCTATAGTATATTATTTTGTTTTATATATAAATTTACAACCAATAACCTTGAAGTAGGTGGTTTATTGATAATGAACCAAGTATGGTCCTTTCTTAGGGATTTTATCTCATCTTCCAAAGCTGAAATCCAACACTTATAGTTGATGTAATTGATAGCTTGATTATAACTTTGGGGATCCAATATACTAATATCTATAACCACATTTAAGGAAAAGGAAACCATATCAGCATGGATGTACCTGGGAGGAGGTCTAATGACCCTCCCCTACCTATCCCTATTGAGATGATAACCCCTAAGGTCACTATGAACTCCATCATTAGGAGTATCATCTGAATCATACCAGGATTATGGATTAGGTAGAGAAAGGGGCACCTGAGAGGTAAAAGGATTCTCAACAGGAGACTCACTAACACTGGGAGGATCGACCTCAAGGTCCCTCTTCTCAGAAGGATAAACACTGTTATTAGTGGAAGGATGGACTCTAGTAAGAACAACCACTTGAAACACCACATCCCGGTTAAGAATAAACTTTTTAAAGCCCAGTTTATCTACCCAAATATTATACCAATTCACCCCTCAGGATACCCTATGAAGTTGCAATTGGCATCTTTGGGATCATGTTTATCATCCTTAACATGCGTGTAGGCAGTGCATCTAAGCACCCTAAAGACGTTCATAGGATGGGGGTTCTTTCCCCACAATTAAGTAAGAGTCTTAAATGTACGCAAAGATTATGGAAACATATTTATTATGTAAACTATCATAGTGATAGATTCTCCCCTAAAGTATTTGGGAAACTCCAAGCATGAAAGCATGCTACGAACCCTATTAGTAATGGAACGATTCATACGCTCAACTTGACTATTATATTGAGGAGTATGACTCATGGTTTGGTGCTTTAAAATTCCTTCACATTCAAAAAACATGATAAACTCAGTAGATAGGGTTTCAAGTCCATTATCAGTCCTAAAACCCTTTAAGTTATTCACATATTGATTTTCTACATAGAATTTCCATGTTTTAAACACCTCGATGAAATCAGATTTATTTCTTAAAATTTAAACCCATATTTTCCATGAAAATTCATCTATAAAGGTGACATAGTAAGAGCCTCTACCATGGGAGGTATTACTAGTAGGTCCCCATAAATCAAAGTGATAATACTCAAGTGGGTGACCAAATTTACAGATAAATCTATCAAAACTGACACTTTTAGACTTACCCATGAAACAATCTTCACAAAAGGGTAAGTTACTTGGTGTAACTTGAGTGAGAAGCCCATTATTACTCAATTTCTCTAGAACTTTAGTACTCACATGGTTTATCCACCTATTCCAAATCACAATGTTGTCATTGTTAGTTCCATAATTTTTTCCCAACTAATTGACATGTGTTCTTCCATCCAAAACATATAAACCATTCAACAAGGAGCTTTTAAGAACCATATGATCTCCCTTGGAGATTCTAAGACAACTTGAATCATATTTAAAGGTAAAACCTCTCTGATCTAAGAAACCTAGTTAGATCAGATTCCAGTGTATATCTGGAACTCATCTCACATCTAACTAAGTGAAAATATAGCGGTATGAGAGCTCTATCATTATAGAACCTCTAACAATGAAGCAACATCTCTTATTGTTTCTTATAACAACCTCTCCTTCAACTATATTAGTCAAACAATATAAGGAACACCTATCCAGGAACATATGGAAAGAAAATACTATGGCTATGACCCAATCTCCATCAATATTATCTCAAGACACACAAAACACATCCACACTTTTATAACCCTGGATAGAAAAGATATAATGATCACTAGACTCTTTGGAATGTATTTTAGATTTAAAATTGGATCATTTGGGTCTAATATGCCCTGGTTTCCCATAGTGGTAGAAGGTAACCTCCCTAAACATGGGTTTAGACTGATGTTCATGTGATTGGATATGGCTCTTACTTCCCTTCCTATATTTACATTTCTTTTCCCCCCTTGAAACTCTGAATTAACCCTCACATTCAGACCTTTGGATTCAAGTTTAACCTTATCCTTTCTATGAAACTCACCTGAAAGAAATGTAGACTTGAATTCCTCTAAATTAAAGGAATCTATTCTATACATCATATCATTGATAATATGTTCATATGAACTATATAAAGAAATTAAAAGTATAATGTATTGGTCCTCATCTTCAACATTAAAATTTATATGGGGTAGATCTATTAATATTTTATTAAACTCAATAAGGTGTGTCTAGATGGTGGTTCAATGAAGCATCTTGAAGGTATATAATTTTTTTTCTTATGTATATGGCCAATTAAAGATGTTTTCATATAATTTTTTCTTGTTTAGACCAAATACAGGCTGTGGAGGTCCCATAAGAAACCTCCCATGGGACTTTATAACTTAAATAAACGGTTAAAGAGCTATGTGATTTTAACAATAATGTTTAGAGGGACATCTGAATAGGTTGTGAATATTTGAACATTAATGGAAAGACTAATTGGGGTTTCTTAGGTCCTCAAAGGGAATATTTCATCCCTTATTGGACTAACATGGCTCATATTTTTAATATCCACAAACTAAAATCATTTTTTAAACACCATTATTTATTTGGGTGGCTTTGATACCATTTTTTGGGGGTAATAGAAGAATAAACCCCCTAAAAAATAATTCCAAATACCACTAAATAAACAATATGGTTTAATTAAATATTAAAAATAGAACAATTAATTTGATTACAATATAAACACACCCAAACAGAGTATAGATGTGGGAATATCAAAACAACAACAATTATAGAAGAATAAATGGGAATATAAATAAAAGGAAACACTAGAATTTACGTGCTCTGGTACCTTTGGAAACTACTGAAAAACAAGAACACAACCCAAACATGAAATTTTATTAGATTCTAAAAACAAAATTGGATTATAGTGTACAAAAAAAGAAGATAGCCAACTGAAATGAAAATAAGTGTTAAAATAGAAGTTGTATAATAAAAGAAACAACACAGATAGAATCAAGTTTATGAAAAACTTACAAAACTGGAGAAATTTTCTAGGCATCCAGATCACTTCAATATCTAATAGCATCAATCCAATTGATTCATTGGATATCGTCATAGGATGATCAGTCCATGTCTCTGGATTCAAGCAATGCTAACCTGTCTTAAACTTGGAAGAACCCTAAAAAGATCCACCATGAGTCGTACACTAGTGACATGTAGTGGGGTAGGTGGTCCACCAGATGAGTTCACTGATGAGGACCATATCACAACCACTAGTGATATTGAAGCTGAGGAAGATGATTCCCAACACCGAGTGAGAGAAATGGCAGACTGAAACACCAATGGGAAGAAAACAAACCACCCGTGGGGAGAGGGTGTCAATTTGGAGAATATGGATATCTTCTTACCAAATTAAATCGACCGTAAAAGAATATTATTTTCAGATCTGTTTCATATATCGAATGAAGGCACCACAAGGGTTATGAAACCCCCAACCAGAATCCTGATTAGATAAATTCACAACCAAGGGGAGGCTTCCATGAAGCCAATACAAAACTTCCCACCCTACGATATATAGAACAGATCAAATCATTGGATGTATAATATATATTTGGAAAAAACTTCCAAAGACAACCATAAATTAAGAGAATAGTTATATAGCGGATAGCCAAGTTGGCATCCTAAATTGAGCAAGCCAAAAAATTGAGCGGGCCATGAAATCAGCTCATTTTGTAAAAGGAAACCAAAATCCAGAAGATATTAAAATGAGAAAATATTTAATAATAAATTTCATGTATTAAAAAAATTTAAATAGAAGAACAATTTAAATTATGTAATTTTTGATTTTCAATATGAAAACAAAGAACACACAAATTCACAACAAGCTATTAAATTATTTAAACATGCTCTACTACATAAAATTCTAGTTTAAACAAACTCAAGGAAGAACAAAAATCATTAATCATGCCTTTTATTATCATAAAAAAGCATTACAACTTCATTTCATTTATCCAATTCCATTAGAACATGTAATAACACATCCATTTAAACATTCATACTTGCATCAATTTGATTTCTGTCAAATTATGAGAAACACTGTATTTGTTAAACATATATTCTCTTTAATTCTTTATCCAACCAACAAAAGTTTATCAAATTTATGTCATTTATAAAAATTAATTTATTTCAACATCTTAAAACAAGAATAAAAATATTCTATAAAAATCATTGTATAGATAGAACACAATCTAATAAAATAAGAAGAAAACCATTATCACAGTGCAAAGAAACAACATGCAATCACTAAAAAGAAACTAATTAAATTCTTAAATCAAGTTTAATCTTTATTAGGTTAAATCAACCACCATCAAAAGGGATAAAAAATGGTCAATTTATGATTTCACAAAAATAAATAAGAGAATAAACACATCCCCTACCTCAAAGTTTCAACATTCTTCAGACGAGAATAAATAATGTTTTGGATTTTGAATCACCTATACTATGAGGAAACTATGATATCTTAAGGATACAGTTTAATGAATGAATTAATAAAAAATAAAACTCTATTAGAATGATGGATATAATATTCCATAAAATGGAAAGAAGGAATGGGAGGAAATAATATAAAATGGAGAGAAACCATTAGAAAAGAGGTGGAGCCTACCTTAGACCACCACAGATAAAACTCAAGAAATTGGGATTCATCCCTATATAAAGGGGGATTCCAAGCCTTGTAAAATAACCCTTGGGTGCCTAGGGTTCAAGAAGAAGGAGTGTTAGAAAACCTAGTCCAGGGCCCCAGGGGTATTTATAGGTAAAATTTGTTTTAGAGGACCACAATGTAGCCCTTAATATCACACAGTAGACCACTTAGACCAATGCATAGTTAGAGGAGACCATATAATGACCCCTGGTAAAACCCTTGTATAGGATCCACTATTGGATCTAGAGTGCATATCCTATTTAACCATGGGAGGTACTATGGACCAACCTACATCCAATGTTACAGCCACCCCAATTTGGCAGTAGCCACAAAAACCACTACGACACAACCACCTCGCTCCATGCCGTAGTGCTCAACACCATAGAAGGTCCTGCACTGTATCCAACCACCACAACACAACATGGACTAAAAAGGTAGTATACCTGATTTTCCTCCTTTGAGCCTCTCTACGCCGCAATTGGTAGTCCACACGATAGAACCCAAGATTATGACATGACCCATGCTCCACGCTGCAACCTGTCCTCAAATGGTAGTGGTAGCCACCCTTTTTCTTTATTTATCCTCCAAACTCCTTGAAACCTCCTCCAGGTGCCTCCAACACAAGAAACACAGAGGTAAGGGACAATAAAGTTCCAACCCTTACACTATATATGTATAAAAAATAGTAACAATTACACAAGATTTAATATTAAATGAATTTGTATAATTCAAGTTCACATAATATATTTAAATATATGCATAGTACATATTTTTAAAAAATACTATTTTATACAAATCAATCTTAAAAAATAATTTAGGATATCTAGACTCAGTAATTGATAATATAGACTCAAATATGTATGAAAAATTATCAATATATAATAAAATTCTATAATGAATCCCCATATCACCCTATAGTGATCACAATTTCAATGACCATGTTAAACAAATCTTCAATTGATTAATAAACAAATTATAGAAACATGCAACTATTGTGTTTATTTATAATGATGTTACCATTTTCATTTGAACTCTGCTTCTAAATATTTTAATTTATTATTATATTTCATATAGTGTTTTTAATCCAATTATCATTGTGACCTATTTATCATATAGATATGCTGGTATAAAATTTCATCAAAAAATTCATCCTAATAATATTTATTTTAATAAGATTCATAATACCACCATTATCCAGTGAAAAATGGTTATATCTATAGAATATACAACTTAGAATCCAAGTAATAATAAATAAAGAATTATATTTAGTGTCTACTATTTGAAAAAAATTGTAAGTTATATAATGTTTAATATTTTTATTATATGATAGTATAATAAGAAATCAAGGTCAAAATAGAGAGATAAATCCCTATAGTTAATGTATTTTTAAAATCCTCTTGTAGGTTAGTGTGTTGAAATGTAGATTATGATAAACTCCTCTTCCAATAGATAATATCCTCATTTATATCAAGTAGAAGTTTTTGGATTGAGATTACTTAAAAAAGTTTATCTAATAGAATAAGAAGAATAGATAGATTGTATTTAGCTGGTTATTATATTGGGATGGATAATCATATTGGGAAAATCTTATTGGGATTTCTATACTAAATAAGAGGAAGATCAGAATTATTTCATCGGTGTTCTCATAGATTTATATTTTCCGTATTGAAAAATTAGACTTGGGTATTAGACTAGGATATCATACTGAGTATCACTGCAAATTTTGGGAAGTTATTTCAAAATTTTGGCTGAGAAATAGAATAATTTTTTTGAAGGATCATATTTTGGAAATTTGGTCAAGAAGCACCATAACATGTTTGTTACAAAAATTGTATTACATCATTTTTTGCTACTTGAAGGACATGCACTATTGTATTGAACATAGTGCTATATGAGTGTAAGGGAATTCCTACTTTTTTTATTCCACACAAAAGGATTGTTATCTAGTGGATTGTGTGGTATTAGATTATTTCTAAACCAAAAAAAGGAATATCTACTCTTGTTGAGTAGTGAGCCTTATAAATTCTTATATTCACGTGGTTATGTATTTGATTTTTTTCAAGAGGTAAATAAATATTTAACCATAGGAGAAGGTTGTATTTTAATAAAGGAAACATAAAAAAAGAGATATCATTGATTCACCCCTACCCCTATTAGTGATACTTAAATCCTGGTTGGGTAATCTCAAGAGGTTCCAAGTATGAAACCCTAAGGAATCAACTATAAAAGTCTATTAAATTATTTAAACATTCTCTCTAGCATAACCTTCCAGTTTCAACACACTTAAGGAAGAACAAAACTCCTTAATCATGAATTTTATTATCATTAATAAGAATTGCAACTTCAATTTATTTATCAAATTCCATTAACACATAGAATAACACATTTAGTTAAATATGTATACTTGCATCAATTTTATTACCATAAAATTATGAGAAACACCAAATTTATTAAACATTCCCCCTTCTTAATTCTTTATCCAACCAAAAAAACATTATCTGCTTTATGTTCATTATCGAAATTCATCCATTTTAACATAATAACCCAAGAATAACAACATTATATTCAAATAATTGTATAAATAACACACTATCTAGAAAAATAGGAAGAAAACCATTATCACAGTGGAAAGTAACAACATGTGATTGCTAAACATAAACCAATTCTATTATTTAATCTGGTTTAATATTTATTAGGTTAATTCCACTACCATCCAAAGGGATAAACTATGGTCAATTTATGATTTCATGTAAATAAATATGAGAAGAAACAAATCATCCACTTCAAAGATTTAACATTCTTTGCACAAGAATGAATCAATGTCATGGATCTCTAATCACCTCTGTCGTGAGGAAACGATGATCTCCTAAGGATTTCAATACATGAACACATTGATAAATGACAAAGGAAACCCCATTAGAATGATGGAGATCTTCCACCATAATATGGAAGGAAAGAATGGGAAAAAATGAGATCAAATTATGAGAAACCTATAGAAAAGAGGAAGATCCTACCTGAGATCACCACAGATTGAACTCAGGAAGTCAGGATAGATCCCAATTAAAATGGGGATTTGAAGCCTTCAGAAAGAACCCTTGGGTGCCTAAGGATTCATAGGAATGAGTGGGAGGGTACCAAGTTTAGGGAAATTAGGGGTATTTATAGGTATACATATTTTTATAGGACGACAACACAACCCGTAAGACCACATAGTAGACCACCCATACCACTACACAATCGGAGGAGACCATATCACAACCCCTAGTAAAGCCCATGTCTGGGATCCATTATTGGATCCACAATGTAGATCCTATTTAGCTAGGGGGAATATGACCCATCCTATAACCCACATTGCAGCCACCCCCGATTTGGTAGTAGCCTCAAAAACCACTACGACACAACCACCTGACTCCATGCCGAAATTCTTAACACCGGGGATGGGCCTACACCACAACCAACTACCACAGTGTAGCTAGCCCTAAAAAGATAGTATCCATAATATTCCTCCTTCAAGCCTCCATATTCTTCATCTAGGATACCACGTCATAGAATACTGGCTTACTGAATAGCCCATGGCTCCACGTCGCAACCTGGCCTCAAATTTTAGTGGAACCCACCTTTTCCCCCATTTTCTCTCCAAACTCCTTAAAACCTCCTCCAGGTGCCTCCAACACCCAAAAACACGAAGGGAAGGGCCACTGAGGATCAATCCCTTACAATGTATATATAAAAAAATAGTCAAAATTACACAAATATTAAGTGATTTTTTAGATTTTCAGATCACATAATATATTTAAATAGTTTCGTAGTACACATTTAAAAAAATATTATTTTATATAGATCACACTAACAAAATAATTCATGATATCTACCTTTAATAATTGATAACATAGACTCAAATATGTATGAATAATTATGAATATATTATAAAATCATCTAATTACTCTTCATATCATATTATAGTGATCCCAAATTCAATTTCCATGTTAAAAAATTTTCAATTGATTCCTCAAAAAAATTATAGAAACATGAAACTATTGTCTCTATATATAACGATGTCCCCATTTACATTTTAACTCAGTTTCTAAATATTTTAATTTATTATTATATTTCTCATATTGTTTTTTATCTAATTATCACAGTGAGCTCTTTATCATATAGGTACACTGGTATAAAATTTCGTCCAACTATCCATACTAATAATATTTATTTCATTAAGATTCATAACAACACCATTATCTAGTGAATTAAAGTTTATTGCTATAGAATATACAACTTAGAATCTAAATAATAAAAAATAAGGAATTCAATTCAGTGTTTACTACTGAAACATTTTTTTTAAGTTTTATAATGTTGAATATCTTTCATATATGATTTTATACTAACAAACCAAGTTCAAACTAGAGAGAACAATCCTTGTATTTAATGTATTTTGAAACTCATATTTTTAATTCAGTGTGTTGAAATGTATATTTTGTTAAATTATTCAATAGGAATATAAGATTATATGGACACACTCAATCAATACGTGAAATCAATTATTCCAGATGTAGTTAACTTATACATTATTAGGATTCCAAAATTGTGGCATTTCATTAGAAAATTTTCAATTCAATATATTTAAATAACAACAAAAATTTACTCAATTAAAGATCCCTAATAAATAAATCTTTGATTTTTAATCATAGCCCAAAATTTATGACTGAACATAAGGTGAAAGAGATAGTAATAAAATATTTTTATGGAATCTATGGGTGAAAAGTTGGAACCCATAAATTGTGATTTTTTTTCAATGAATCAAGAGTACATATTGAAAATAGGGTTTACTTCATGAATCTAGAGACTAAAAGATGGATCAAGTGTGGAGGAAATGGGGGTGACAATGATGGTGGGATCAAAATAAATCAATGGAAATGGAAATTGGGGTCTATGATGTGTTTTAAGAGAGATTAGAGATGGGATATGAAACTGTGGTGGTGGCACCGATGGTGGGTTGGGGGTAAGGGAGTCGGGGGAGGGTGTGAAGTCGGGTTATAGAGGGAATGAAAAGGGTGGGGGTGATAGGTAATGTTTTTTTTTCAGTCCAGCGACCACCAACAATTGTTTTTTGTGTCAAGGGATGAAAAATATCAACTCTCTAATAGTTCATTAAGTGAGAGAAGTTCACATTAAGGGGAATAACTTTATTGAAAAAGGTAAAATTCATATTTATAATTTTGACAAAGATTTATGTTATTGATAACATATCCAAATGATGAGATCATTATGACCATGATTAGTGTGTGAATTGAATTAATGGAAATGATTGTATTTATGAGATATTTTTCTCCACATAGAGGGTAAAATAAAAGAAATGGTCATGTGAATAGATTATATTTTTTGAAAATTAATTTTGTTTTCAATAACATGAAGCACATTGAAAACTTGATTGAGTGCTTTCAATAGTTAAAACTCACCAAGAATGTCATAAAAAAAAGATTATAGATATAGGTGAACATTTGTAAGATAAAAATGGTGAAATATTTTAATGTTTATAAGACACCAATAATTCCGTACAAAGAAGATGGTAGGTATATGTGAATAGGGTCGGCCCAAGTGTGAGCCCCATGAGCTCTAGGACTAATGAAACAATCGACACAGGGGCAACTGACAACCCTCTTCATCTCTCTCATTTTATCTACAACTCTAGTAGCAGTAGTTAGTTCCAACCATCACCCCTTCCTATGTCCCTTGATAAAATCATTGCATTGTTGTTGTCTTAGGTGAATCTTCTAAGGCTCCACTATGTAGGGTGATTTGGATGTATCATTTGTGTATCATCTTTCCAGTGATTCCTAGTGCTTTGGGGTCTTCAACATGATCTTTGTACTGGACATGACTACCTGATAGGAACACCTTCCCTATTCTGTGATGATACCTTGTACTCTAGGCTTTCAAAATTATCCTCTGGAATCTTACAGTGGTGAACGCACCTCATGACATGACGTGTTGTGCCTTCCTCCTCGTCTCCCTACTTCTTCGCCCGCCAAAATCCCTTCATCGTGCCCCTGTCAATGACACTCTTTTCTAGGATAGATCAACTCACCTAACCATAACCCATCCATATATTTTTCCTCTTTACCAATGTATACCCCTTTCTATGATAGCTAAACACAATACTCCTTCTTCCCTGAACTCGGTAACATCATATTCTTCCGGTGGATGTTTGTATTCAGCAAACACCGAATTTTTAATGTTAATGGAAGATATCCTAATAAGTATAATTGATTTGAACTCATTCTTACAAAAATAGTAATTTCAAATTCATAGAATTGAATTCATTGAACTTATTGACTCTGATCTAAAAATGAAATTAGTTCTTGTCTAAGATTGGTTCAGGGATCTTATGTGACCCTTTGATTTGATTAATTACCTCTTTTATGTTCAATTTATTTTATCATTGATCATATTTTTCCTCATTAAATTATATTTAATTCTTATAGAAATCATGTTTTTTTCCAAATTTTATGCATCTTATGTACCAAGTCACTAGAAGTTTTTATAGTGCATGTTGGAGGTTGTCCAGTTGAGATTTATTCTAATACTGATAAATGTTCTAATTTTAATTTTACATAATTGAAGGCGCCTTTTTGAATTAAACACCTCTAAATTATCCATCATGATATATATATCTTTATAATAATATAAAAAATTCCAAATAAACTAAAATTATCAAGAACGAATAATTTCAAATTATTTATAATTTATAATGGTCCTTGCGAACAATGGGTGGCAGGGAGGTGACCAGATGTGATAGTAAAAAAATTAGTGGATTGATTTTATTTCATATCATTTTTTGGCTTATAGATTTATATTTAGAAGAATAATTTTTAGGTATTTAATTATTTTGATAGATACAATATTTTTTAGATACAATGAATTATTTCATGTGATTGGATACAAATCTTACTTCCCTTCCTATGTTTACCTATCTTCTTCCCTTGAAACTCCAAATGACCCCTCATATTCTGACCCTTTACTTCATGTTTGAATTTAGCCTTTCTACTCAAATCACATGAAAGAAAGGAAGATTTGACTTCCACTAAAGTTAAGGAATCACTGTCATACATCATAGCATTGATAAGAGGTTCATATGAACTGTCAAAAGAAATTAAAATCATGGCAGTTTGGTTCTCATATTCAACAATAAAATATATATAGTGGGCTCTAATAATATTTTATTAAACTCATCAAGGTTTGTCTGTATGGTGGTTCCATAGTATATAATTTTTTCTTCTTATGTATACATATAATTAAAGATGTTTTCATATACAGTTTTTTACATTTAGACCAAATATCGGTTGTGGAGGTCACATAAGAAACTTCCTATAAGACATTATCACCTAATGACAAGGTTAAAGAGCTATGTGCTTTCATAAAAATATTGGGAAGGACATCTGAATAGGTTGCAACTGTTTAAGAATTAGTGGATAAACTTACTTAGGGTTTCTTAGAGCTTTAAAGGGAATCATGTAGGCATTATTGGACTAACAAGGATCATATATTTAATCACCACAAATTAATATAGTTTCATACATCAAATTTTTCTATTTTATATTTCATAGAAGTCATTGTTTATTCGAGTGGATCTATTACCACTATGTTGTGTGGTCATAGTAGAATACAACCCCCCCAAAAATAATTCCAAGGACCACCAAAGAAAAGATATGGTTGAATTCAATATGAAAAGAATAAAAATGAATTTTATTACATTGAAAACACACCAAAACAGAGTGCTTATGTGGGAATACTGAAACAAAAGCATTTACAGAAGAAGAAATGAGAACATAAAACAAAGGCAACATCAGGATTTACATGATTTAGTACCTTTGAGAACTACTGAATGGCAAGAACACCACCCAACCATGCACTTTTTTTAGATTCTCAAAACAAAAAATGGATTACAGTGTACATAGGAAATGAAGATAGCCAACTAAAATGCATATAAGTGCTAAAACAAAAACTTCACACTAGAAGCAGCAACACATAAGGAATAGGGTTTAATAAAAACTTACAACCCCAAAAAATGTACGAGAATCGAGACCAATTTAAGATAAAAGAACATTAATATCTTTTCTTTATTGGATCTCACCATAATATGATCACATAAGGTCTCCATAGTCAGTAAATGGTCACACATCTTCAATCGAGAAGAACCATGACAGTCTCCACCATGAGCCGAGCACCAATGGAATGTGGGGGGGGGGTCGGTGAGAAACCGAATGAGTCTATTGATGAGGAAGATAGAACCACAACTGGTGATATTAAAGCCAAGGAAGGTGATTATCAACAAAAGGTGGGAGAAAAAGAATATCGAAACACCAGTGGGATGTAAAAAAACTACCATCGACAAGAGGCAGTCAATTTCGGGAATCTAGATCTTTGGTTACTAGATGAAATTGACCACCCAAGATGATTAATTGTAGATATGTTTCATATATTGAATGCATGCGCCGTGGGGCGATGAAACATCCTGCCTAAACCCTAACCGACTAACTGCACAGCCAAAGGGAGGCTACCACGAAGCCAATGCCAAACTGTCCACCAAACGACACATGGAACAACTCAAATCAATGGATTTCTAGGATATATATGGTGGAAACATCAATCAATTACCAGAAATGAAGAGAATAGGTATACAATGGATAGGCAAGGTGGCATCCCAAATCAATCAATCCAAACAATTGAGCGAGCCACGTAAATCCGCTCATGCAGTAAAATGAAGCCAAAATCCAGCATATATAAAAATGAGAAAATATTTAATAATAATTTCATATATTTAAAACAATTTAAATGAAAGAACAATTTAAATGGGATGATTTCAATTTTCAATATGAAATCTGAGAATACCCAAATTAGCAGAAAGCTATTATATTATTTAAACTTGATCTATGTCATAAGCATATAGTTTCAACAAACTTAAGGAAGAACAAACTCATTAATCATGACTTTTATTATCATCCACCAACATTCCAGCTTAAAATTATTTATCCAATTCCATTAACACATGGAATAACAGATTCAGTTAAACATGTATACTTGCATGAATTTGATTACCATAAAATTATGAGAAACACCAGATCTGTTAAACATTTATCCAATTTAATTCTTTATCTAAACAACAAATTTTTTTGAATTTATGTTCTTTATCAAAATTCATAAATATAAACATGATAAATCAAGCATAATAACATACTATACAAATCATAGTATGGAAGAACACTATCTAGCAAAATAAGAAGCAAACCATTATCATAGTGCAAAGAAACAACACGAGATCACTAAACATAAAATAATTCCATTATTTAATCTGTTTTGAGATTTATTAGGTCAATTGAACCTCTGTATAAAGGGATAAACCATAGTCAATTTATGATTTTACATAAATAAATCAAATAATAAATAAATCATCTACCTCAAAGATTTTACATTCTTCGCATGAGAATGAATCAATGTTGTGGATCTATGATCACCTATACCATGAGGAAAATATGATATCTCAATGATGTCATTACATGAACTGATTGATAAATGAAAAATAATACTCCATTAAAATTATTTAGATCATATTCTATAAAATGGAATGAACGAATGGGAGGAAACAAGATCAAATGGAGGGAAACCACTAGAAAAAGGAAGAGCCTACCTAAGATCACCATGGATTGAACATAGGAATTTGGGATTCAACCCTACTTAAAGGGGGGGATTAGATACTTCAAAATGTACCCCTGGGTGCCTAGGGTTCAATAGGAAGGAGTGGGAGTAAATCAGGTCCAGGGACCTTGAGGTATTTATAGGCAAAACAATTTTTAGAGGAATACAACACAGCCCCTAAGACCTCATAGTAGACCACCAAGAAGGTGTTGCACATTACTATAGCTCTGTTTCCAATGAATCAAAAGTTTAATAAGACATAAAAACATTCTTCCCATGTACAATACTTAACCCACCCCACCATAATCAATTCTTTGGACTCACATATAGTATCAAAAGTGTTTTTATAGCTTCCCCATGGTGTATCACCTCCATCTAGGCCCCTCCTCCTCCCCACCTCTTAGAAACAGAGCTAGAGAAATGTGAGACACCTTTTAGGTTAGTCTCTATGATGAATCACTTATTTTTCAGGGTCTAATTGATTGAATAATCCTTCACAACATCCGAAATTAAAACCCTATTCTCACCCCCTCATTTTAGTTTAGAACTGATCTTCTTCTATAAAGCCATCAACTCTTTACAACAACAAAAATGGTGTGATTATTTAAGAAAATGAGAAATCCAAGTTCAAAATCAGTCAAATAATCAACACTGAATAAAAGAAAAATCTTAGACCCATCCAAAACAAGAGTCAGCATACTTTCAAATTTACCAAATTCAATTTACATGAATTTAGAATTATTCGGATGTCCTTTTCTCATTCCCCCTGCCTCCTTATATACAAATCACACAAATAGATAATTTTTTCTGAGTAATCTTCCCAAACGAACACATTCTATTTAGGTGATGGAGATTATAAGGCACTTTCACTCCCATGATTTTATTATTGTTGTCCTAGATCCAATAAAACCATTCCCTCAACCTGTCATGCATCTCCCATTCACTTCCCTATATCCCAACATGGGTGGGTGACAGATTTAAATCATCTCAGGTTCTACACCTGAACCTGAGGGTCAAGTTGGCCACTGGATGACTGCCACATCATGTGAGTCCATCCGAACTGTTAAAATAATGGAAAAAAATAATGAAATATGCCAAAGTAAAGTAAAGAAAAAATAATGGGATTAATTACATCCCACATAAACATGGGTGATAGAAATATTTTAACCGCTGCGACTACACTGGAGTGAAGAACTTCCAGATTCTTTAAGGTTTAGGTTCATCATTTTATGGTCACAAATACATCGAGTTAGTTCCACTTGTCGGGGGAGGCTTTACCTATGTGGGTTCTTCATGATTCTAGTGGATTGAAGTCATATCCGGCGTTTGTAGGTGCCATTTGCAGCTTTCATTCATAGGGGGCATCAATAAAACATCCACATTTGGGGATTTCAGAAGGCTCATTCACATGATTTGTTTTGATGTAGTATTTACATGATGCATTTTCAAAAAACCTTTCCAAGACCATAATAGTTTTTAGGAGGCATTCCCATTAGTGTTCGATATTCTACTAGTTTCTTTCCCTGTAACAAAGAACATCATGAAATCACAGTTCAAATTATGTGTTGACATATCTACTGCAAAATTTCACTATCAATAGACAATTGAAATTCCTTTTTCCAAATTTAAAAATATTCGAAGAAGAGGATTTGTATTTTTAATGGGAATTTTCCAATGGGAAAGTTCGATGGGAATTTATAATGGGAATTTTCCAGTGATAATTTTCAATGAAAATTTCTAGTACGAATTTCTAGTACGAATTTTATCTGGGAGTTACTACTTTAAATTTAAAACTTCAGTTTTCAATGGGAATTTCTAGTGTGAATTTGCAGTGAAAATTTGAAGTGCGAATTGGCCGTGTGAATTTATAGTGCGAATTTCCTGTGGGAAATAGTAGTTTTAATTTTCAACTACAATTTCCAATGGGAATTTCCACTAGATCCAAATGAAACACCATTAAACAAATTATATAAAACTTTGATATTAGACTTTGTGCAGAAAAATTGTACATCACAGAATGACAACAATGGACATGGATATGAATTCTCTACAAGGTGTAAAGGATATAAATTCATTTTATTTAAATGTCGTTCAAAATTTTTCTGACTGCTACATCACAGAGCATAGTAGTTAGGACATTACAAACTCAAAGATCAGTGTAGAAATTAGAATCAACAGTGATGAAGTCCCAAATTCGAAATTAATAACCCCATGTGAATTTTTTTTTAGAGAAATCAATACATGGAGATCAAGTATTAGTATAGATTTTAAATCATATTCATATGATTATTCATTTTATGTTGCTTATAGAGGCATTGTTGGTTTTAGTGTATGGAAATAGTATGTTAACAAAAATAAAAAGGAAAAAAGTTTTTTAACATCCACATTGCATACATATAGAAAATATGGATGCTGGAGAGCTTAAAAATGTGATGTCAATGTCAAAAAGCCACGTGCAGAAACAAGGACTAATTTTCCAACACGAATGGGAGTTTTCTACATGTCCAATAACCAGTATGAGTGCACACAATTTGTTGAGGAACATAACCATACATTAAATTATCTCGATACCATGCATTTCATGAGTTTATAAAGACTTATTAGTGATGCACAAGTTTCCAAGTTGGATGTTAACGAAAAAGCTGGTCTAAAGCCCGGTGATTCGTTTTCACTTGCAATAGTTATTTTTAGTGGCCTTGCAAGTCTTGGATAAACACGAGTGGACCAACTAAATTATATATGGTCTAAAAGACAAAGGGAGTTGAAACTATTTGATGTTGATGGTATGTTACAACCCCAAGAGAAGAAATCAAGAGAAAACACTTCATTCTTATACTCAATGAAACTTGACATGTGTGGTCAAATTATCAATTTTTTTTGGATTGACCTGAGAATGATGGTTGATTATGAGAATTTTGGAGCTGTTGTCATGTTTGACAGTACCTACTACAAAAAAGGAGTCTTGGAAATTAGGAAAATTTTTAGGTATAAATCATCATAAGGAGATTTTAATATTTGGTGCAGCATTATTATATTATGAGACTTCAAACTCATTTAGTTGGCTATTTAATTGATTTGTTGATTTTCATGTAGGAAAACATCAAAAGATAATTTTTATATATCATGATGCAACTATGTCTAAAGAAATTGATTTGACACTACCTATAACAAGAAATGACCTATTCCCCTGGAACCTAATAAAAATGGCATGATAAACTTGGCCCATGTAATGAAATATGACTCTAAAGTGTTGAAAAAATTGAAAAAATGCAAGTATGGAATTGTAGAGATTTCAAAATTTGAAACAATACGGAAAGAAATATGGCTACATTGCAGTGATACAAATTGAACATGGATAGAAGATATGTACAAAGTTAAAGAAAAATGGGATCATTATTTTATGAAAACTGCATTGACATTAGGAATCTGAAGCACATAGTTAAGTGAAAGTTTTAATGGTGTATTAAAGGATTATTTTAATAATAAACTCAGTGTATTGGAATTCTTCCAACAATTTCAGCATGTGTTGGAGAAGAATAAATATCAAGAAATGAAAGCTTAATTTGATGGAAGGGAAAAGCTTCCACGTAATCATTTTCCATATCATCTGATCATGGTTCATGAAAGTCATATGTACACTCAGAAAATATTTTATCTTTTTTATATTTTACACCAATTATGTGGTGCTTGTTTCCTTATGTCTTGTAATGAAACTGTTTCCCCAAAATGGAATCTTGTGGCAATGAAAGGTTTTTCAAATGATTTTAGAGTAGAAATATACCAATAGTCACCAACAAAAATTCGTTGTACTTGTCTAAAATTTGAGAGTTATGTCTATTTGGGTTGTCATGCACTAAAAATATTATAATGGTTGGACATACAATCCTTGCAAGAGTTTTATATACATAAGATATGGAAAAGACATGCCTGTGATATCCAGTTGGCAGAAATCATAGTTAATCATGTTGAAGAGGACATGGTAGCAAGAAAAGATCAATGTTACCAACAATTGGCATGAAAGGAAATAAATCTTGTAATATAATCCTATGATTTTAAACAAGGATATTGAATTAGAATTCTAAATTTGAACAAATATGCCAGAGGATTTCAAGATGCCAAAAAGAATGTACCCTAAAAATGCAGTAAAGAAGAATCTAAAACATCATTTAATAAAAAAGATAAAAGGAATGGCAGTGACATGTTATAAAGTTGTCTAGAGTAGGCAAGATAACGCATCAAAAACTGGTGCAAAATCAAAAATCAAGAGACCGCAGAACTGGTAGTGCATTGTTATTATTTACTTATGTTATTTAACCAATACATTTTATATTGTCATGATTAAATATTGTTATAATGCTATTGTAGGGAATAGCTACAGAACAACCAAATAGTGGATGTAGTGGACAAACTATCACATATGTCAATATAAGTACTGTACAGTAGGTTACAAAACATTTGATATTGAAACCCACACCATAGCACTTTATATAATGTGATATTTAAATCCTTATATAGTATAAATGGTTATGTGTAACTCTCAGGGACAGTTTCATGGTTGGACACTCCATATAGCTCTATAACATATTGATAGTAAATTATGTAATGACTAAAAAAATAAAACTCTCCACATCACATCCTACTAACCACAAAATAGAGTCCCTGAATAAGAAATTTTTGGTAGAATCATGTAAGTGGAATTTTTAACCACTCTACATTATAGACTTTACACAACATCATGGGGTCATAAATCATAATGAATTTAAAATATCCTTCCCTATGGGAATTTTAGAAATCCATGTTGTATTCCTCTCTCTCCTATATTTTCACTTCAGACTACTATCCTTCTCTAGGTGACTTTTAGAAATTCTTGTAAAGATTCAGACTTGCTTCCCTTATTATTAAAATACCTCACCTTATTAGGTGTTTTTACACATCATAATTTAATTTGCACCATTCCATGGGTAAAACATGCATGAACCCCTATCCTAGATCCACTATTGTATCCACACCATAGTTTGAATCCACCTATTCAGCCTATGGTTCTTCCGAATATTCTTACTCTTATATCCCCAATTATTCACCCAACCAAACTCTCTACAATACTAGACTAGTAGACCACGTTCCAACCATGAAACCACCACTAAGAGTTACATTGAAACCCACATCATAACACTACATATAATGTGATATTTAAAACCCTATAAAACAGATCTGATATTATTTTATTATGTTAATGAACTATTTTTTTCAATGATAACATGCATAAATAATGTTATAATAATGTTGTAGGGAAATGCAATATAACCGTTGAATGATGGTTACCATTCTGATAGTGTCATAAATCTCAATGTATGTACATATTGTTCTCTATCTTCAAAACCTAAAAATTTAAAAACAGTTCAGAGTAGTTGATATATTGTCCGATTTGAAATCATATGAAACACATTTGTTTGTTATCATTGTAGTTGTTAATATATAATTATTGATGCAATTAGGATCCAACAAGGGGGAATTTTCCACCATTGATGCTGCAACATTCAGAAATGGTTGTAAATGGGAATGATAACATAAATACGAGGACCAAGAACTCATTGAAATCATTTTAGAATTCAATTGATACAAATATTCAACTGCAGATGTCATCACAATATGCAACTTCATTTGAAAATCTGTTTTTATAATTAAATGTGTTGCTGCGGATATGGAAATTATAAAAATCATATTGTACATGATCAAACTAGAAATGTCCCCTCCCATTTTACAATGAAAAAGTACAGTGGAAATTTCCAATTCAAATTCCCAGTTTTAATTTGTATGCACATAAAGTTACCATCCAACTGACGGAAGAGAGTGAAAATAAAAATGACACTATAACACCTATAATACTATCAAATATAAAATCAATATCACTCTTACCAAAATCTATATCCGAATTATAAAATAACTATTTTCACCCTCTATGTACCACCTAATAAAATTATGCAAATGAAATTTAAAATTTCAACACACAGTTTGGAGTGGGAGTTCCCACTTGAAATTCCTAGTTGGAATTTATATGCACAACCAATTTTTGTTAAAAGAACTGACCCACACTTTACAGTGTGAAATTAAACTAAGAATTTCCAATGCAAATTCCCAGATGAAATTTATATGCATAAACTATTTACATTGAAACAAATAACCCTCAATTTACAGTTTAAAATTGAAATGGGAATTCCCAATGCAAATTCCCAGTTGGAATTTTTATCGACAACCAGTTTCCATGGAAAGAAGTGACTCCAGATACTACAAGTAGAAATACCTATTTAACACCCTTCATACTATTAAAGATCAAATCAATATAATATATATTAAAATGGTTATCCAGATAAGCAAATGACCATTTTCACCCAATGTGACACAAAAAAAAGTGATGAAAACCAAACTGCAAAATTTCAATTCACAGTTTACAGTGGGAATTTACACTAAAATGTTTTAATGAGAATTCCCTATTAATAATTCTATGAAAAACAAGTTTTCCAGTCATTCAAATAAAACAATTCAAACTAAAAAGACAAAGAAAAAATCAACACCTATCATAAAACCAATGTCTATTCATCCTGAAAAGAAAATACCAATTTCCACCCACCAATCACCCACCAACACCATCAAAAAAAGTCACAACAGTTATGTTTGTTATAGGAAAAATATATTTATATTATAATAAAAAGGTAAATAAACAATAATCATTTATTTTTACAACAACCAAATAATTTCAACTCTCAACATCTGTCTCTGTTGTCAGCCTCCCAGGATCATTTAAGAAGTAATACACCATAAACTAGCACTGTTGAAAAAGTTATTTTTCCGTGAAAAGTTTTGGGACTTTAACTCCTGTAGCCAAACATTCCATGATATAACAAATGATAACACCACAATCCAAAGTCGCATCTCCCTGTTGCGACGTCTTCTAAATTGTTATGTCCCATTTATGTGGCTTGAACTTCCTGGTGTGAACAACACTGAAAACTTTATCTAAATATGATTTCTATAAAAAAATCAATGATCAATCCATATGTTAATGTATTCTAAATTATATTGTACATTGTATAATAACTTACCACAATCACTGTATCTTTAAGGAACAGATCCCTTCCTATCATGAGTTGAATAGGTTTCATTGAGTTATAACATCAAAACACCTTTTTTTTCCAATCCATGACTAATAAAATACAATTAATATTATCAGATTTTACCAGGCATAATAAAAGCATGGAGATTCTAATACCGGAAACTATTGTTCACTTCAAAAATGTGTCCTTTAATTTATCATTTTTTGAATACATAACTCTGTATAAGCCAATGAAAAAAGTAAATGTAAGAATGTAGTAACCATTAACTTTAGACATGTTTTCAACATGAAAAATGAAAAATATTATCATCATAGTATGAAAAATGAAGTACAATCTTACTATAAAGATGATCGGCATGAAAAAAAATCTTTCCCTGTTGGCAATTCCAACCATAATCTGAAGAAAATATCTTTCTTGAATGATCAACACATATTTTTCTATGACCTGTTTTGAAAAATTGTACTTAATAAAAGTTAAATCAGCATGGATTAAAAAACTAATCCAAAACATACCATACTATAAGTTCACCTCTTCTTTAACAAATCAATAATGTTTTTCATATTGATCTGTTGTGATTTTTCAGTAGATTTCCGTACCACACTACTATTTTCATGCAAGGTCATTTTTAATTTTAGAATAGTGTAAACTATATAAAAAGAAATTACAACACAAATTTAATAGCATTACCTGTCCCCATTAGCATCAACCAACATCTGCATCGGTCTTCTATCATTTGTTGTCACTATATTATGTTGCATCACCCGCTTAGGAATTAATTGGGATAACATGCCAAATATTTCTCGCCTCTTTGTTGCAGTTAGCTGTGGATATATATATGGAGACTGATATTTCAGTTTCCTCATCCTACTCTTGACATCTCTAATCAAATAGATTTGTATCTTAGGGGCAGAAGAGTCTGTAATGGACTAGCCAACATGTTTTGGGCCTTCATTGCCCAATTCTTCATTTATATCTTCCTCCTCACTTACCACCATAATAGTTTCTTCCATCCTCTCATTATCATAAATTTCATTTGAACAACCCTCATTTACAGTAGATAATGTTTTAATCTTTTCTATTTAAATATCTTCACTCCCAATATCCTCTAAAATAGTTTCTTTCTACTCATCGAAAACTATTTTAACATCTTCCTTCCACTTAAACTTTACTTTCAAAAGAATAATCTGTCTATTTTCTAGCTTTATTAAGCCCTCTAGTCTCTTGACCTGCTTATGAAGTTTCACATTCTATGTGTAGCTTCCTAAAGACTCTTCCTTTAAAACAACGGTCATGTGTCACCTCATACTAAAATGAATTTTTTTTCATCAACAACCTACAGACCAGGTAATGTAACATTAGAAGGCCTTGGCTGCAGCCTGGGGCTCTACCCAGACATGGTTATAGTCTTTATTTTATAGTAAAAACATAATTATATATGTTATAAAGTATTCTAAAAGTAATGACTATTTAGTAACATATTCTACTAATAATACCTTCGTAGATTCTTGTATAGTGGCATCAACGTCTTATAAACTCCACCAAAAAAATAAAAGAGCACCCTCTATTTTGGGTGAAACATTCCCAGACATCTCAACATACCAATACTGTAATATTTAATATTTTTAGGAAATACTAAACCAACATGAAAAAATTAATCGGCTAAATAATGTTGAAGACCATACCAATAATCTAACAATGGATCCAATAAATTTTAATGGGAAAGTGTGATTTTTTTTCATTGATGTGAGAATATGGTCATGAATACCAGCAACCTAAGAAAACCTATTCAAATTCGAGATATCATCAAAATAAGTAACAAAATTCCAATCGACATATGAACCGGATGTGGGAAAAAATAATGTTGCGCATGGAAACAAGTAAAGAAAACATGTAACATCAGAGAAATATTGATCTTACCTTGCTTCAACACTGTCAATAATATCTCTCCATAAAACACCCTATGTTAATAGTTAAACCACTTGTGAAAACCTCCTCCTCAAAAGGGATGAGTGAGTTGGCCGTAATGTGTATGGAGCTGATAAAGGAAACTCCTCCAATGGCCTAAAGGCCTTATTTTTTTTATTGATTTATGATAAACCACATTTCAAGGGGTAAGGTGGAACCCTTACAATGCATGTAGGTTTATGTATTACATGGTCATGTAGGCTTTAGATGAATTCATTGCCCGTAGGCTTCAAACATTACATACAACCCAGAAAAACTACTTGGAACTTCTCCTCCCAGCATCTTCATCATGAAATCAGCTCTCCTCCTTCACATGGATGTTCGGCTAGGCTATCCCATGCATGCATAGGCTTGTCCCGATGGTAGGTTCCATACCTTCTCATTCATGCAATCAGCGTAGCTTCTGCTGTGGTGAAATCTCCTTGATCATCCTTATATAGATCGTGTTCCTTGTAGGTTGTCTGGTTTGCATCTGCACTAAAGGTGGCCTGAAGGCCTTGAGGTGGCCCTAAGGCCTTACTGGCCTGAAGGATTGGGTGGCCCAAAGGCCTTAAAGGACTCAGGGACCAAATCGGTGACCCAAAGGCCCAAACGGGGGAAAATTCCCTGCTACTACAGTGCCAAATAGTGCCTACTACATTTCCCGCTACAATACCTACTACAGTACTGCATGGTTCCCACTACAGTACTGATACAATACTGCTACAGTACCAGGAAAATGTGTCTTTTCCTGGATTTGATCCCGGGTCTCCTGGATGCACATAAGTGTCCTCACCAACTGGGAAAAGGTTCATGTGCCTGATAAAGGAAACTAACCATACTCAATTCCAAATATATCACAGATGTCATCAACGATTAATTCCATCATCCTACCACATATATTAAACCTTTTTAATTGAACATTTTACCTATTTAGTATTAATAAAACAAAACCATCTATTTTTTTTACAATCATCAAAGGGAACTCTATTATCAATAAAGACTTTAAACAATTTCCAAACTATCATCTTCTAAAGAAATGTAATGTGATTCTCAGTGAGCTTAGGCCTAATCTCATGAAATTTTTTCCATAACCCAGTCATTTTAGACCTGTAATGAGAGATAGATGATATAAATGCTTCTTCTTCCATAAAAAAACCAGTATCCCAAAAAAATTGCTTCTTCAATGTCAATATTAACATGAGGAAAAAAGTGACGACAATACCAAAACAAGGTGTGAAATTTCAACTGATTCTAAAAAGGGATCTATAATTATAAATTATAAATGAATTTCATAGGGAATTTTTAGTGGTAATTTCCAGTAGGTATTTCCAGTGGAATTTACAGGGGTAATTTCCAGTGGGAATTTTCAGTGGAAATTTCAACTGGGAATTTGCAGTAACAAATTCCAAAGGAAATACCCATGCCAATAGAAAGAAAAGATGGTGTAAAATTTCAACATATCCTCATTATGGTTTTTATTTGGGAATTATAAATGGATTCCACTGGGAATTTTCAATGGGAATTTTTACTAGGGATTTCCTATGGAAATTTCAACTGGAAATTTCCAATGGAAATTTTAACTGCGAATTTCCAGTAAAATATTTTAGTGGAAATATCAATGCCAACAATAGGAAAAGACAATGTAAAATTTAAACTCATTATAATTATGGTCTGAAGTTGGAAATTAAAAATGAATTCAACAGGTAATTTGCACTGTGAATTTCCAGTGAAAAATTTTGGTGTGAATTTTCAGTGGGAATTTTCAGAGGGAATTTCTATTTGGAATTTGTGGTGTGAATTTCCAGTGTGAAATTTTAGTGAAAAGTTGTAGTGGAAATAACCATGCCGATAGTAGGAAAATATGGTGTACATTTTCAACTCATTCTAACAATGGTTCTGCAAATTCCATAGGGAATTTTTAGTGGGAATTTTTTCTGGGAATTTGCACTGGGAATTTTCACTTGGAATATCAAATGGGAATTTACAGTAGAAATATCGATGCCAACAGTAGGAACATACAGTGTAAAATATTAACTCATTATAATTATGGTTTAGTAGTTGGAAATTATAAATGAATTCCACTGGGAATTTCAATTGGGAATTTCCAATGATAATTTCTACTTATAATTTCCATTGAGAAATTCTAGAAGAAATATCACAACCGAACATTATGAAAACACGATGTACATTCTAAAAATGGTTTTTCAGTTAGAAATTATAAATCAATTCCACATGTAATTTACACTGCATTTCAGAATTCCCAGTTCTAGTTGGGCTGGGAATGTCCACTGGGAATTTCCACTAGAAAAGTCCCAGAGGAAATTTCCATTGGGAATTCAATGCCAAATGTGCACTAAAAATTTTCAATTAAAAACAACAAGTGATTGAAAAACAAATTGTTCAGAAATTATAAATTTTAATTGAATTTCAATGTGACTTACCAGTTGGGAAAACAATGCGATGCTTGAAATCTCGGGTCATAATTTTCAGTAGGAATCCCCCTGGAAACAAAGGCAATTCACAGAGTAAAATTTCAACTAAATTCATTTTTTTTGTATTTGTAAATTATAAACAATTTACCATTGGGAATTACAACTACGATAACTTGGAATTACCATAGGTAATTTCAATGGGAATTTCCAATGGGAATTCCCAATGAGAATTTTCGATTGGAATTTCCACTGGGAATTCAACAACGAATGAGCACTGGAAATTGTCATCAGAAAAAATAAGTGATTACAAGGAAATTACCACTGGGAATTTCCATTGGGAATTTCCAATGGGAATTTCCAATGGGAATTTCCAATGGGAATTTTCACTGGGAGTTTCCATTGAGAGCTCAACACCGAATGCGCACTAGAAATTGTCACTAGAAAAAATTAGTGAATACAAATTCCCAGTTACCCATAGGAAATATCCAATGTGAATCAATAGTGGAGAATGATAGAAAAATTTTCAAAAACTATTCAACCAATAATTGGAACTGAAAATTTCAACGTGAAATTTTAAATTTGAATCAATTAAAAATTAGAAATAAATCTAGATGATAAAATATAAATTGCTAGAGAAAAATGGAATGTAATTTTACAATGAAAATACCAACTGCAAATTGAAATTTACAATTCCCACTGGAGACTCCTGGAGGAAACAACACTCAAGTAGTAAAAAACATAATGTAAAATAACTAACAGTACAAATTATAACTACAAAGTTACTATGAAAATGTAAAATAAACATTAACAGTTTGTGTAATACTCCTAAAGCACAAAAATCCCTAATAAATGTATCATCAAGACCAAAATATTTACAAACAACAACCACAAATGACTGTATCCCAGTAACTCACAAAAAGAACAAAGAAGAAGACAAATAGAAATTACATAAACCACCTGAGATCTTCTGTCACCATTGGTCGAAAATTCAGAAAGGCCCTCCAACAACTTCACTAATGCCTTCAAAAAGTGGGTGTCTGAGGGAGTAGAAGAGGGGTCGGTTTAGGGTTTTACTATCAGGTTGCATCAAGATGCACCAAAATGATGTCGAATGAATAAACCGACAGTTTTTATGAGGTCTTCGCTTTAGGTTTCCTCACTGAGGGTTTCGCCTAGGTGTGATGATATTCACCTCGGTGCGACGATGTCTTATTAATCAGTAGACAGTTTATCTGAAGGCTTTCACTGAGGGTTTCACCGAACCATAGGTGTAGGGTTCTACCAAGGTGTGAAAATATTCACGGAGGGTTTTGCCGAGCCACTAAGGGATACGACTGACGAATTTTTTCAACCCTGATCTCAAACTTGATAACATGTCAAACTAATCGAACTGTCCGCCCATGTATTAACCACATGGAATCCATCCAACGGGAAACCTAAGGGTTAGGTTGGGATCCCAACCTGAGATGATAATAGATCATGGGTGCCAACCCAATGACGTAGTAAGTCCAATCTGAGCCATTGTTCACCCTTATCCAGAACTGTAAGCATTTGTTGGGTCGGTGCAGCTGATTGGGGTGATAAGGGTGAGGGGAATGTGGCGTGTCGCTATAGGTCAATGTTAGGGATTAAAGTCTTTGACCTAGGTCTATATCTAGTTGGCTTGTGGAGGACTCCACAAATCACCATTAACGTGTTGAGGAAGCATGCTTCGTGCAACACGTGGAATGATAGGATGGTATTGCATCGTAAAAATGCGTTTTCCCACTAGAATTTTCAATAAATTAAAATCATTAAATATAATTAAAATAGAAAATTATCATCATTTATATTATTTTTTTCATAAACTATCATAAATGACACTTAAATTGATCATTTAAAATAAAAAAATTTTACATCATATAATTGAGCCACTCACTTGATATCATTAAACTGTGACATTGAAAATTTTAAAATTATTTAAATATATATTAATTTAGTTGATTCACTCACTTGATATCAGATAATATTTATTTAGTAGGGTTATAATTTAAAAAAAATTCATAGAAATATTTTTTATAAATATATAAGAACATGTTATAAATATATATATACTATCATATTTTTAAAATTTAGTTTACATGTATTTATTATTATTCCATTAAAAATGTTTTAATTTAAAATTATTTAAAAGTAAAATATTAATTTTAAAATAAATAAACATAATTTATTTTACATGTATTTATTATTATTCTTATAAATGAATATTCCCTAAAGTAATTTAATATTCTTTAATTTATTTTTAAAATGACTGGTCGAAGGTGGGGCATGGGATTTCTCATTTCATTTCCCACCTTTTCAAGTGTAGGGATTTATATTTCAATGAATCTCATCGCATGGTTCATCCCCACCCCACCAAAAGACACATTTATATATTTATTAACTATATTTATTTATCTTTTTTTATAAGATACACCACCACATAAATAATATGAAAGTGTTTTCTTAATTTTTAGTATGCCAGTTGTGTTTTCTTAATAAAGTATCATTTCAAACAGGAAACACACATTTTGAGTCATATCGGCCGCATCATGCATCAGGTTTATGTGATACTACTTCATACATGTTATAAATTAATTATGAATCTCTACCCTAAATTATCAATGTAATAAGAGCACATTTTCATTCTTTCAAATGAGAGACACGTTTTGCACTAAAATTTCAATTATAAATTGATAACAGACACTTTTAGTCATACTGGTTATACAGTATTTTAAATTGAAGTGGGTTGAGTCCTACACGTTACAAATGTCCCATGGACCATTGTCTTAAAGTATCAAAACAATTCGAATGTTTTTTCTAGGTTTTTAGTATGTCGCTTGTTATTTTTATGTAAATTAATGTCAATTTTAAATAAAAATTCACACTTTGAGTTATCTTAAATTATCAAAAAAATATGAATTGGTTTTCTCAATTTTGTGTTTGTCGGCTGTCATTTTTACTAAAATTAATGTCAATTTTAAATAGAAAAAAGAACTTGGAGTCATACCTATCACACCGTGTGTTGGATTGAGGTGTAGATGATTCTTACACATCCCAATGTCTGGAAACAAACCTTAGCTGCCAATTTTATCATGATTTCCATTATATTTCATTATAGAACTTTCAACACTATATATTGACTCAAAGTTTTTATCATAAATTCCATTCTCATTATTGAAAACCTGGAGAGTGGAGGAAGCTCTATTACCCAATATATTATGATAAATCACCAAAATGATCACATGAGCTTCATCCACTCTTCTGGTATTCAACAAGAATGGATTTTATACTAAAAAACATCAACTTTATACAGTGTGGGTTTCTCAACAAAGAAAAGAAATGGAAATCATTAAGATCTCTCAAAAAAACTAAATAAGTGTTATATAAAAATTATAAGGAAATTAAATTACAAATATTAGATAAAATGAGGAAAAAATTAATTAAACAAGTAGTAGGAATTCACCTTTTCATGATGATTATATACATTCTCAACCCATTTATTTCTTGTTTTTATCTCAGTTGCAGCCTCGAAGCCTAATCTCTCATGAACACGAGCAGCTTCAAACAAACCACCCAAATCAAACAAAATAACCCACCTATATAAGAAAAAAAAATTCTTATGTGAGAAATAATAAAAAACAATAAATTAAACCTAAAAATGAAACACGACATTATTTCTATAGAAGTTACATCTTCATGATTTTTTTTGTAAATTCTATCATTAGGTATATTTCGAATTCATTTCTAATAAAATATATATCATCTTGTGAATATGAATATTTTCAATAGTCATAGTAGTACTAAGAAAATACAATTCATAAATAATTAAAAAATATTTTAAATGAAATAGTAACTAACATAAAAAACACCTCTTTGGGGATGGAAGTTTGTTCATGGAATATGATCTATCTCATTATCTATAGAAGTGGTTTAACATTTAATTTAGAATACATAAATGTAGGAGTGAATAGATAATAACAGGAGGTAACATGACGTATATTAAAAAATATATATAACCTGATTATTGAACTCTTTTTTAGAGTATTAAAGGATTTGACCCCTATATTGACTACCCAAATCCATTTATTTTGGTCTTCTTAGACATACAAAACACTATCTACATTAGTACCACTAAATAATTATTGCGACATACCAATGAAAGGGTCATCCTCAGTTGTATTTTCATCTAACACTTCCATGGTTTTGATCAATAATAGAACAATTGAAAACTTTCAGTTTTCACAATCTGAAACATAAAATACTTATAATGTCTGTGATACCATTATAAATGGTTCATCTCTGTGTACTTACAAAAATCAACTTTCATGAATCCCAATTCATCTATTTTAACATAAATCCCATTATCAATCCACATTAATTGAAAAATTGGCACTTAGAATGTTTTATAATCCAACTCCCATGTTTATTTCATGATGCCAAAGTATGACATATTCGTGTAAATTGTATTTCGGTCCTTAGTACTCAAAACATGCATCACTTCAAGCCACAATTATAACTCCACTATTTTTCATGGTACTATTTTCATCTTGTTCATTTTTAAAGAATGTATATCCATTACTTACATAACCAATGTAAGATAATACATACACAATTGGTCCTCCAGCTATCCATCGAAGTCCTTCTAAAATTGAATATGTATTTTCGTCTAACTCCTTAAAAATATGTTCCCAAAACCATTATATAAACTATTGATTATGTGTATTTGTTATCCATATTTCATCCCTTGATGGATTTTAATTCCTAAGAATTCATTTTTGGGTTTCGATATATGGGGAAACCTCCAAAATATTATGAAAAATGTAAAGTTGGGCCTTCTTCTGATCTCTAATATTGATTGTGACAACATATCTTCTATAAATTCTTTCACCCTCAACCACCCAGTGTGAATAGATTTTGGTAGACCAATTATTTCAACACTAGAAAAGTATTCAGTATAGAATTCAACAACTTCCATAGTAATATATTTCTCTATAATACAACCCTATGGCCGATTTCTATTTTTGGCATACTATTTAAAAATCTTCATATACCGTTCAATGGGGTACATTCATCTATAGTTTATAGAACCACATACCCAAATATCTCTTTCCAAGTGAACCATAAAATTAACCATAATATCAAAGAATGTTGGTGGGAAGAACATTTCCAATTCACAAGATATGACAACAATTTCACTTTCTATAGTCAGTAGTTTCATCATGACTATAACATTGCTACATATAGTTTTGAAGAAGAAACAGAGCTTGGTTAATGTATGATATACATTCTTAAAAAATGTAATGTAAACCTATAGGAATTAGATCATTCATCAAAACATGGTAGTCATGTGATTTTAGACCCTTTAACTTTAACTCAATAATTGAAACGATGTAATTGATATTTGATAAATAACCCTCTGGAACCTTTATTCCATTAAAGAAGTTGAAAATGTGATATCTCTCCTATCTGGAAAGAGCGTAAGTAGTTGGAGGATGAAAAGTTTTCTTTTCACCCTTCACTAGTTCCAACTATTATCATATTCCCTTGTCAACCATGTCCAACCTAGATTTAATTCCATACTTTGTTTTACCAGGTGTATTTAGCAACGTGCTGATGACACTATCACATCCTTTTTTTTTCAATTTGCATAACATCAAGAAAATTTATGACATTCAGACAATTCTAGTATGGTTATGTAAGAAAACCCGATATCTTTTTTCCATTTTTTTATGTTTTATGGAAAATTGTTTACCAAAAGCAGCGTCCACATATTTTAATTTTTTAAATAGTTGATCACCTATTAGTGGAGACCATGTTGTTCATTATTTTTAACTTCCATCGAATGATGTATTAAAAGATAGATACTTTTTCCATTGGGGTATAAATCTGATATTTCCTAGATATATGGTTTTCGATGAATGTTTCAACCTAACTGAATATGTACCTTGTTCACAAATAGGACACCCATGAGTTCCTTTAATGTTATATCCTAAAATTTTTCAATAAGTAGGAAAGTCATTTATCATCCCGTACAACATGGATTACAATGTGAAATCTTAATTTATGCAACCATCACACAACATAACACCAAAATCCAATAATAATTTTAAATCCTCGACCAATTGAGAGAAATAAATATCAATATCATTACTCTATTCTTTTTTTCCTGATATAAGCATAGATAACATGATGTATTTTTATTTCGTGCATAAACACGATGGTAAGTTATAATTTACCAATATAACTGGCCATGTGCTGTGAGTTCTTCTTAGAAAAAACAAAGGATTCACTCTATCTGTAGATAACTAAAGAAGAAGGTTTCTCAGATCATTTCCAAATTCATCATACTCATGATCAATTCTATTCTACTAAGTAGAGTCTATCAAGTGACATAGTTTCCTAACATTAATTATTGTATCTACATGCCGCATCAATTGCTATGTAGTCTCCTCACTTACATATAGGACCCTAAACTATGGAATTATTAGAAGGTACCATAGAAATTTTGTAGGACATGATTCATCTTTCTTGTATCAATAAGCACCACACTTTCGGAATTATGTAAGTGATTTTTGTTCCTTGAGAAACAGTATAAAATCATTCGGGTATTCCTGTATTCTTTCATATATTATATCCATTGAGTATAGAATTATTTTGGGGTCATTTGTTCAGCTCGAAAGATCATTATATTTTGGGATCATGTCATTCAAGAGAGGAATTAGTTCCGTAAAACTAGTGTCACTCCATCCATTGCTTGATTTTAAATTATACAACTTCATTACTATTGACAATGCTACATATTTAGTGCAACCAGAATACAATGGAATCATTTAAAAACTCATTAACATCTCAAATACTTTTGGGAAATAACTATGTTCATCTTTAACTATCCTTTTCATTTTCTCAATACAGTCATCATCATCATTGACATCTGTAATCATGTCATCGATACGATCTTCTTGATTTTACACACTTGTAATCATATCATATGATCAATTAAATGTAGCGTTATCCTAACCACTAGCTATATTTTACTTTCCCCCATGTTTATTCCAACATTTATAACTTATATCTATTTCATGAAAGATCAAGTTTTCTTCAAACTCCTCCGGACTAATTAGTCTTGAATAAAAATAGCATAAACATTGAAAAATGATTCAGGAAGGGTCATATGCATGATCTTTTTCAAACTTAATGAACTATTTCACTCCACATTCATACTCTTTTGTCATATGATTGACATCCATCCAGTATTTATTTATATACATACTATTTGATTTAGTAATATTAATATTTAACAAAATAAATATGCAAATAAATTCACACTTTGGCAACGATGCAAATTATTAAAAATGAAATTCATCTTTTTCATGTTAACTCGTTTCCACAAATTCCAAAAAAAAATCTCTAATTTTTTATAATTAAATCAACCACATATCAAAAATTTAAAATTAAATAAATTCCTTCTTACAAGAAAATCTTCAAATATGGCTTCAAAGATTAATGCATTTCTAAAAATCCCATTTAAAATTTCAATACAAAAAAATCCTTGTAATGGAACACATACACAGATCGGGATCATACACAAGGGTAATATAATAGTTAAAGTTCATAGGATGGCCAATTATTTCAAAGATATTATCAAGGATGATACAAATATGTAGTTAATCACACTTAATTGGGAGTTATATAGGCTATCTAAATCCACCATGATATGGAGATGACTAATGTGCTTCTTAGAAATATCCAACTCATTCTAAAACTTCACCAACTCTTTAAAAAACCAAATCAAGACAAATAATAAAGAAACCTATAAGAAAAATTATCATTGAAATGAATCATCTTTCAATTAATGAATATATTTTCATAAATCATTCAGTATACAATAAATTTAGTCATCATACATTATTATTCAATAACATTTAATAATATCAAACATCATCAATGATTGTCAAAAACCATATTCATCACTACCATAAATGTAACGCCCCGACCCTAGTTGCCCAGAGTCGGTGCATTATTACATAACATTGGAATGATCACAAGAAAGATCAAATCTCGAAAGACCGATTGGTTTAGTATCCTTGGAAACACTAGATATATTAATAAGTTTTACATTACATCATAAAATGAAAAACTACTACAACAACATAATGTCTCCATAATCCACACTCATATCCCCACATAATATCCCTGCAGGTCATTCATAACTTACTTTTTCACTTCCTGGGAAAAATAAAACATAGAAAAGGGGTGAGCACAAATGCCCAGTAAGGATAACAATATAGCGGAAACGTTCATAAATAAAAATAAACATTTAAGGCAATGTATAACTAAAACAAAATCCTTTCAAACATGAACTTTCAACATGGTATGGCATAAATAAAATGAAATAATGCCATTTAATTATTCACATGGATATTCTACTAATCGAATAATCACATGCAAAAATCAATAACCACTTTCATAATGTTGGAATGCATAATGCTGAACTTTAATTTCTTTGTCAAGGCCTCGTCCCAAGACCTTGGGGCTAACTGTAACCGGAACCCAACCCGGAGTGCCTCTAATAACCGGACACCAACCCGGAGTGCCTCTAATAACCGGACACCAACCCGGAGTTCCTCTAATAACCGGAGACCAAACCGGAGTTCCTATAATAACCGGAGACCAAACCGGAGTTCCTCTAATAACCGGAGACCAAACCAGAGGGCTTACTTTTACCGGTCCCCAACCCGGAACATACTTGTCTAACACATTCATCTGAATTAAAGGTTGAAATATAACATAAAAATTCAGATTACAAATAACTTATGAAATGTCAATACTCTAAACAAAAACCATTAGTGACATAAGAATAACTTATCCATAGTAAAAAATAGAACAAAACCTTCAATAAAATAAGGATGTTTTGTATCATAATAAATCAACTTCAAATAAGATTAAAAGCCATCAAAGAATGTTGACATAGATGAAATCAAAACTATTTTAGAGAAATATCTCTTCTTTTTAAATCATTTTAAAAGTAACATAATTATAAAATAATACATTCAATTTGAAAATATTCTTATAAGCTTTTAAGGAAAACATTGATGATTTTATTACGGCGGTAAATAGCCTCACCCGCCGTATAAGTTAAAAAAACATTCTTACCTTAAATTTGTCGAAAAGGTTAAAAGTGCCTTGTTTGGAAAACGACGGAAAGATTCCTTTCGAAACACATAAGGGTATAAATGACTTTAACCCATATTCTTGTAAATAGTAAAAATGTTTTTAAATACATTATTAAGAAACATGGATGTGGATGATAAAGAGATCCTAGTAGATTATTACGTATAAACAACCTCAGATAATGAAGAGATTGTGAAATAACCCTTACCAATTTGGTAAATTATGAAACATACAACCCATGAAAGAGGTATCATATAATGAATATGTAAGTACACATAAATTAGAGTGTATTACACAAAGAATATAATTATGGGCAGTACATACACCACACAAAAGGTAATGGTGGCAATATGGCATGAATCTCACGGGAATAAGGAGTGAGATGAAAACCCCTTACCTTGTACTTTTCCTTGGATGGGGTAGGATAACATCCTATATAATGGTGAAATAATTTTTATTAAATTATACAAGAATCATATATATATATATGATATCATATATGATCTTTTAACATTGATTTGTTAATAATATCTTAGAATTATCGTCGTTTCGGGTGTTAACGTACTCGTTTTCTTTTATATGTTTTGTTATATAAGACATGTTTGTAATGGATAGGATGTATATTATTCATATACAGAATGATATCAAGTCCTTAAAAATCATTTTTAAATCATCAAATGATAATTATACTTGAATGGATATGATGGAGAATGAATCTCATCGCGTTCGTGGAGACGGTAGTCCGTACGTACGCACCAGCGACAATATCATTTTTTTGATATTAAAATAATATATAAATTGATGTTATATCATATATAAAGAATCATTAACATGTTATATTTATTATTTACATGAGTTACACATCATTATTATACCCATCCAAATAATAATATATTGAATAACAATTACACCACGACGTGGAGACGGTAAGCCGTACGTACGCACGTATGGTGACATGTTATTCAAAGGGTGGATAGAATACTGAATATGGTTTTACCATATTTATAATAACATCACAGTATATGTAAGATACTGGAGTTATTATTTTATAATGGTAAGAACAAAGAAAGAAGAAGTGGAAGAAGAAAGGAACTTGAAAAGGGGTGGTGAAAACATTACCTCTTCTTCGGGTTGTTCTTTTTGATTTGATCAAAAGGGATCCTTAGGTCGGATTTCTGATCAAACTAAGGACTCTAGGTTGTAGTGAGGGATGTTGGGAGAGTATTTGGGCAGAGTTTGGCCGAACCAAAAGGCTTTGAAGGTGTGAAGAAATGAGAAGGATGAGTGCCCTTTTATAAGAGGGGTGAGGGGCACCTTTGGAAAAGCTAGAAATATTAATTTATAATAAATTCATATTCGGTTTCTAATGGCTCCAAAGTTGATTATTCAAAGGTTAAGGTGGTGATAGGTCGCAAACCACTCAACCAATATAATTTAGACAGGTTTGGGTACTTATATTAACCTTATCTTTAAGTATTAACTCTAAGTTAATTAGTTTCACTTTTACAATGTCTCTTTGTATTTTTATATAATATGGTTAATAAACTTACTATATACATCCAAGAGACCCCCAAGTGGTCCATTAATGATAAAACTATAATTATATAAGTCTCTTGGCCGAACCTTATATTTTTAGTAATTTAATATCAATTAATAATATAATATTTGTTTTAAGAACTCTTTTATGTCAATTTTGACACTATTCAATAGTTGATTTTTGTGAAACTCATAACAGATTGATTACTTCGAAAAAAGTCAATTAAATCAATAATAATATATAATATTATCCTAGAAAATTAGTTTAATTCATTAAAAGTTTCATATTATATTTATTTGGGTATTTATAATATCAATTATTTTAATTTTTCACTATTATAGTAATTACTGCATCATCATTGTGTCATAAATAAAATAAATTATGTAATTTATAAAAATTATAAATAAAATAAAATTATGTAGGAAATATTTTTATCTTTCTAATGAATATTTATAATCTAAAATCCAACATATATAACCCTATGTAACAATTGTTTTTCTAAACGTTATATGCTTGTGTCATTTTTGTATTCATTTTAACTTAATTAAAATAAAGTGTCATTATCACTTACAAGTGGATCCATGAGGTCCCAAAATCGACCCAAAGATTCCCATGGTCGACCATGTATCAACCAATAGGGTTAAGACATGTTTTAGGTTAATTTAGTATTATTATAATATTATTTTTTAACCCTTATTTACCGGATTTACCCTTAACCATGGTAAATAAAATATTTACCGCAGTAATTATTCAAAATGTCTAAAAATAAAAGTTACCTATTTACAAAATTTGAACATACTGATTCCATATATGGAATCCATTTTTCTAAATTCAAAACACAGAAGTGGCAGAAATTAATTTAAAATTAATTCCCGCTGTCAAAACAAAAAGCGTGTTTTTAAGAGATAATAACTATCAAAAGATTGACACTTGTTTATGTTTGGTTTAATTGTAAAATTATGTCCAATGACCAAAATTATATTAAATGGTAAAAATATATTCTAAATATACTTTAAAACCACTAAAATTCATAATTTATCACTATTAATTATTTTGATTAAAAAAGTTGTTTTTAATTAAAATTTAGTAATTTTCACTATTCATCAAAATATGAAAGTTATCCGAAATGTACCAAAATTTCACCTTAGGCTAAATTCGATATTACGAATCCAAAAATGAAGTCCATTTTGAAATATAAAATATATATAATTTCAAAAATTAGGTATTACTATTCATAACGGCTAGTTTGATCGGTTGTGGTGTGTGTTAAAACTCAAGGTTGCGTACAACACACGCTACTGTATTATTCAAAAAAAAAAACGTACCGTGGAAGCTTGGGATGTTTCATTTTAAATTTTTGATGTCCCCATTTAGTCAAAAAGTTTAAAATATTGTATTTAAAAAGGGTTCACTATTAAAAGTTGATAAAAGTGCAATACTGAAAATCAATTTGTTCTTGCATTATGTCTAAGATACTCATAATATGGAAAAATTATAAGGATTATATAAAGTTTAAAATTTATTTAATACTATTCATAACATCTTTTGAATGGATTTTTGGTAAGTCATTGTGCAAGTAAACTCGATGTTGCGTGTAGTGCAAGTTATGGAATTATTTTGAAGAAATAACACATTATGAATTCTTGGGGTGTTACATTCTCCCCTCCTTCAATAAATTGCGTCCTCGCAATTTGAAATTGTTCTTCGAAAATAAAAGGTTGAAAGTAGAAAATATATTTGTGGGAAAACCCACATTGGAAATTGGGTTACTAAAATTTAGTCTTAATATGAGGAAAAGAGAAATCAAAGGGTCACCACCAAATTATGATCTCGATTAGGAGAACATTGGTGTCAATTAGAGACATATAATTGGAGGAAAAACGTAAATATTTATAGGTAGTGATTGAGGTCATCAATCACAAACAAGTGTAAAATTGAGGTTCTTAAATTCATCAATCTATGATGATTTGAAATACCATCGGTTCAACAAAACATAGGGTATTAGGATAACACATTTTTGACGTTTCAAAATATCTTAGTTGAAATCCCACATCGAAAAAATGAATTAATGAGGCCTCTATTTAAAATAAAGAGTCGAAAGTATGAAGATTACCGAAAATAACACATACTAGGGTTTCATGTAGGAAAATATGGATATGGAAGAAAAATCTAACCATCAATTATCTGATGGAGAGTGGTAGAGAACATGGCTATGAAAAGGCCAAAAATCCCAAAGCCATAAATTAGTGATGATTTAAGGTACCATCTAGGAAAACATTTTTGTTCTAAGTTGCTTTTCTTAATGTTGAGGAATTTATTTATGATATTGGATAAGATCATAAGGAGATATACTTACTTTATAATTAGAGTTTTATCCATTAATAAATTTCTACCACAAACTCATCTTTCACTCTAAAAGATAATAGAATGTAAAAAAATTCTATTTTCACTATTCGTATAGGGTTCCAAAATAAACGAATTTATAATTCATCTATATGATATTTTAATAAAAACTACATTATTTAATCCAGGACATCTCATGGTCCAGTGGTAGGTGATACACCCTTGTCTCCCTTCGGTTGCGGGTTCAAGTCTCGCAGCCTTGACGGACGCGACAGGTTGCCGCCCGACCTCCGGGTTGTCCTTTTATGGAAATCCAAAATAATCCAAACTAGAACTATCCAAAATACTTCTGTCCAAACTCATAGTCTAACATTTATAAGGAAGGTAAACATAATATAGATCCTTTTTACCCCGTAATAGCATATGAATACCTTCATCATGTATTACCATATTCCTTATTGATTACATTCATGCTCCCTTATTCCATATAGAATGCTGGATATACTTCATTAATCCAAAAATGTTTTAAACCCCAACAATGATGGAATATACAAATCATTAATCAGTTTCAAGGTAGTCAAGAATATCCAATATAATTTATCCAAAACAATCACATATTATTCCAAAATCACTACCTCAGTATCAGAACTATATTATGATTTATCATTCTCTCAACCATATATTTTCCAAAAATTTATCCTGCTATTGAGTCACTTTTCTTTGTTCCACACAATCTCAAGTCCTTAATGAAATAGTACTGCAGTATAATCCTTATATACTCCATAATTATTATAACAAGTAAATTGTTGATACAACACTCAATTGACATAATCAACATAAGAACTCTAATCATTCCTCTTCATCTGTGGTAGTATCATAACTTGATTATTATCCAATAACATCATTTGTAGTATAGTCTGATGACTGGGACATAGGTTCGCGTAGTGTCCAAAATTCTTGCAAATGAAGCATTGTACATTTGAAACCATTTTCTTACCCTTACAGTCACGTACTTTGTGCCCTTTTCCTCCACACTTATAACAAACTCCCATTCCTTTCAGGAAAGTTCCAGGGTGTTTCTTTCCACAGTTACCACATATGGGAAAATTCTTCTTTTCCCTCTTCCCTTTATCCATCTTTCTCTCTTCCATCCTTTTCTTCTCTTGCTTCCCTTCAAATCCATAGGACTCAGTAAACTCTTTACTTATCTTATCAACACATGATATTATTTCTTCATATGATGATAATACATGGGAGACTATTTCTCTTATAAATTATAGCTTAAGACCATGAAAGATATGATCCTTCCTTCTCTTTGTATCATGTGAATTTCTGGAGTTCTCATTCCTTCTACTGGGCGCCATTTCTTAACAATGGCATACACTAGATCAGTTTATGAATCAAAATACATAATCCCATACTTATAAAACACTTAACATAAATTGAACTATTTATGGATATAATCCATAATCATAAAGATGTCTCCTTTGAGGATGTATATACTCATAAACCCTTCATAATGGTTTGTAAAGAAAATGAGAATTATCCTAATCATATCCCCCGGGAGTGTCGTAACCAAGAGTGCAGCAAGGCCCGTTGTCGTGCACTAGTTCCCGTTCGAGTCTAGCTCAAAGCGGTGTTTTCGGGTTTTACCCCTAGGTACATCTGTGCCAGAGCCGCCTCTACCTGCTCGTATCCAGACAGGGATGTATTGCTCGGAAAACTCACAAAATCTCTACAATACCAAAATTCTAGGAAGTTCTTCTACACAAATCCTCAAAGTTCATCTTAGGTCTACGTGCTTTAATCAGAGTTTATCTAAATCTAGCTTCCAAGGTTTGTACTAAACTTCCTCTGATACCAACTGTAACGCCCCGACCCTAGTTGCCCAGAGTCGGTGCATTATTACATAACATTGGCATGATCACAAGAAAGATAAAATCTCGAAAGACCGATTGGTTTAGTAGCCTTGGAAACACTAGATATATTCATAAGTTTTACATTACATCATAAAATGAAAAACTACTACAACAACATAATGTCTCCATAATCCACACTCATATCCCCACATAATATCCCTGCAGGTCATTCATAACTTACTTCTTCACTTCCTAGGAAAAATAAAACATAGAACAGGGGTGAGCTCAAATGCCCAGTAAGGATAACAATATAGCGGAAACTTTCATAAATAAAAATAAACATTTAAGGCAATGTATAACTAAAACAAAAGCCTTTCAAACATGAACTTTCAACATGGTATGGCATAAATAAAATGAAATAATGCCATTTACTTATTCACATGGATATTCTAATAATCGAATAATCACATGAAAAAATCAATAACCACTTTCATAATGTTGGAATGCATAATGCTGAACTTTAATTTCATTGTCAAGGCCTCGTCCCAAGACCTTGGGGCTAACTGTAACCGGAACCCAACCCGGAGTGCCTCTAATAACCGGACACCAACCCGGAGTGCCTCTAATAACCGAACACCAACCCGGAGTTCCTCTAATAACCGGAGACCAAATCGAAGTTCCTCTAATAACCGGAGACCAAACCGGAGTTCCTCTAATAACCGGAGACCAAACCGGAGGGCTTACTTTTACCGGTCCCCAACCCGGAACATACTTGTCTAACACATTCATCTGAATGAAAGGTTGAAATATAACATAAACATTCGGATTAAAAATAAGTTATGAAATGTCAATACTCTAAACAAAAACCATGAGTGACATAAGAATAACTTATCCATAGTCAAAAATAGCACAAAACCTTCAATAAAATATGGATGTTTTGTATCATAATAAATCAACTTCAAATAAGCTTAAAATCCATCAAAGAATGTTGACATAGATGAAATCAAAACTATTTTAGAGAAATATCTCTTTTTTTAAATAATTTTAAAAGTAAAATAATTATAAAATAATACATTCAATTTGAAAATATTCTTATAATCTTGTAAGGAAAACTTTGATGATTTTATTACGGCGGTAAATAGCCGCACCCGCCGTATAAGTTAAAAAAAACATTCTTACCTTAAATTTGTCGAAAAGGTTAAAAGTGCCTTGTTTGGAAAACGACGGAAAGATTCCTTTCGAAACACATAAGGGTATAAATGACTTTAACCCATATTCTTGTAAATAGTAAAAATGTTTTGAAATACATTATTAAGAAACATGGATGTGGATGATAAAGAGATCCCAGTAGATTATTACGTATAAACAACCTCGGATAATGAAGAGATTGTGAAATAACCCTTACCAATTTGGTAACTTATGAAACATACAACCCATGAAAGAGGTATCATACAATGAATATTTAAGTACACATAAATTAGAGTCTATTACACAAAGAATATAATTATGGGCAGTACATACACCACACAAAAGGTAATGGTGGCAATATGACATGAATCTCACGGGAATAAGGAGTGAGATGAAAACCCCTTACCTTGTACTTTTCCTTGGATGGGGTAGGTTATCCTCTTGTATAATGGTGAAATAATTGTTATTAAATTATACAAGAATCATATATATATATATATGATATCATATATGATCTTTTAACATTGATTTGTTAATAATATCTTAGAATTATCGTCGTTTCGGGTGTTAACGTACTCATTTTCTTTTATATGTTTTGTTATATAAGACATGTTTGTAATGGATAGGATGTATATTAATGATATCCATAATGATATCAAGTCCTTAAACATAATTTTTAAATCATAAAATGATAATTATAATTGAATGGATACGATGGAGAATGAATCTCATCGCGTTCGTGGAGACGGTAGTCCGTACGTACGCACGAGCGATAATATCATTCTTTTGATATTAAAATAATATATAAATGGATGGTATATCATATATACAGAATCATTAACATGTTATATTTATTATTTACATGAGTTACACATCATTATTATACCCATCCAAATAATAATATATTGAATAACAATTACACCACGACGTGGAGACGGTAAGCCGTACGTACGCACGTATGGTGACATGTTATTAAAAGGGTGGATAGAATACTGAATATGGTTGTACCATATTTATAATAACATCACAGTATATGTAAGATACTGGAGTTATTATTTTAGAATGGTAATAACAAAGAAAGAAGAAGTGGAAGAATAAAGGAACTTGAAAAGGGGTGGTGAAAACATTACCTCTTCTTCGGGTTCTTCCTTTTGATTTGATCAAAAGGGATTCTTAGGTTGGCTTTATGATCAAACTAAGGCCTCTAGGTTGTAGTGAGGGATGTTAGGATAGTATTTGGGCAGAGTTTGGCCGAACCAAAAGGCTTTGAAGGTGTGAAGAAATGAGAAGGAGGAGTGCCCTTTTATAAGAGGGGTGAGGGGCACCTTTGGAAAAGCTAGAAATATTAATTTATAATAAATTCATATTCGGTTTCTAATGGCTCCAAAGTTGATTATTAAAAGGTTAAGGTGGGGATAGGTCTAAAACCACTCATCCAATATAATTTAGACAGGTTTGGGTACTTATATTAACCTTATCTTTAAGTATTAACTCTAAGTTAATTAGTTTCACTTTTACAATGTCTCTTTGTATTTTTATATAATATGGTTAATAAACTTACTATATACATCCAATCGACCCCCAAGTGGTCCATTAATGATGAACCTATCATGATATAAGTCTCTTGTCCGATCCTTAGATTTTTAGGAATTTAATATCAATTAATAATATAATATTTGTTTTAAGAACTCTTTTATGTCAATTTTGACACTATTCAATAGTTGATTTTTATGAAACTCATAAAAGATTGATTACTTCTAAAAAAATCAATTAAATCAATACTAATATATCATATTATCCTAGAAAATTAGTTTAATTCATTAAAAGTTTCATATTATATTTATTTGGGTATTTATAATATAAATTATTTTAATTTTTCACTATTATAGTAATTACTGCATCATCATTGTGTCATAAATAAAATAAATTATTTAATGTCTAAAAATTATAAATAAAATATCATTATGTAGGAAATATTTTTATCTTTCTAATTAATATTTATAATCTAAAATCCAACATATATAACCCTATGTAACAATTGTTTTGCTAAAAGTTATATGCTTGTGTCATTTTTGTATTCATTTTAACTTAATTAAAATAAAGTGTCATTTTCACTTACAAGTGGATCCATGGGGTCCCAAAATAGACCCAAAGATGCCCATGGTCGACCATGTATCATCCAATAGGGTTAAGACACGTTTTAGGGTAATTTAGTATTATTATAATATTAGTTTTTAACCCTTATTTACCGGATTTACCCTTAACCATGGTAAATAAAATATTTACCGTAGTAATTATTCAAAATGTCTAAAAATAAAAGTTACATATTTACACAATTTGAACATCCTGATTCCAAATATGGAATCCATTTTTCTAAATTCAAAACACAGAAGTGGAAGAAATTAATTTAAAATTAATTCCCGCTGTCAAAACAAAAAGCGTGTTTTTAAGAGATAATAACTATCAAAAGATTGACACTTGTTTATGTTCGGTTTAATTGTCAAATTATGTCCAATGACCAAAATTATATTAAATGGTAAACATATATTCTAAATATACTTTAAAACCACTCAAATTCATAATTTATCACTGTTAATTATTTTGATTAAAAAAGTTGTTTTTAATTAAAATTTAGTAATTTTCACTATTCATCAAAATATGAAAGTTATCCGAAATGTACCAAAATTTCACCTTAGGCTAAATTAGATATTAAGAATCCAAAAATTAAGTCCATTTTGAAATATAAAATATATATAATTTCAAAAATTAGGTATTACTATTCATAACGGCTAGTTTGATTGGTTGTGGTGTGTGTTAAAACTCAAGGTTGCGTACAACACACGCTACTGTATTATTCAAAGAAAACGTACCGTGGAAGCTTGGGATGTTTCATTTTAAATTTTTGATGTCCCCATTTAGTCAAAAAGTTTAAAATATTGTATTTAAAAAGGGTTCACTATTAAAAGTTGATAAAAGTTCAATAATGAAAATGAATTTGTTCTTGCATTATGTCTAAGATACTCATAATATGGAAAAATTATAAGGATTATATAAAGTTTAAAATTTATTTAATACTATTCATAACCTCTTTTGAATGGATTTTTGGTAAGTCATTGTGCAAGTAAACTCGGTGTTGCGTGTAGTGCAATTTATTGAATTATTTTGAAGAAATAACACATTATGAATTCTTGGGGTGTTACTATAAATCATAGAGATGAGTATTTAATTAACCACTAATCATATATGGGACAATTCTATGTCTAGGGAAAATGGAATTAGTCAATATTTCAATGTCAACCTAAAATCTAGATAAAATACATCAATTTTCCTAGAAATCATGGGTTATATCTCTCACAAGACGAGTGATTTCCAGAATAATATAAATTTATATGCATAAATAATATCTATATGCACAAATAATTTAGACCATTTGTAACTTATAGTCTGGAAGTAGGGGTGGTGGGGGCAGCGATGGTGATGATAGGGATGACGGAGGTAGAGGCAGGTGTAGCGGAGAAGGGGGTGGGGGTGGCAGTGGTGGAGACGGAGGTAGGGGCGACAGAGAAGGGGGAGGGGTGGTGGCAGAGGTGGAGGCTGCAGTCGTAGAGGCAGAGAGGGAGGAAGAGGTAGAGGTGGGTACAACGGAGGTGGGGGTAGTGGAGAAGGGGTAAATAGATATAGAGGTATAGGAGGCATAGGCAAAGATGGAGGTGGTAGAGGGGGAGGCAGAGGTGAAGGCAGTAAAGGCGAAGGTGGAGGATGGGCCTGTGATGACAGTAGAGGCAGTGCTTGACTTCCACAAAATCATGAGGCTTGAGAAGAAAGTTGATCTACTAGGGTTCAATTTATAAAAACACGAATGGATTTTATCAGTGATTTTATAAAAGTGCTGATAAAGGATGTTTTTATAAGCACTAAGTTATTAAACTTGGATAAAACATACCTTTATATGTTCTTTTTTTATCGTTGATAAAGGTATCCATTTGTCAGCACTAAAAAAGCGCCGATGAAACATACCTTTATCAGTTCAAAAAATATAGCACTGATAAATCATATCTTTATCAACGCTGTTTTAGCGCTCATAAAAGGTTATATTTATTAGTGCTAAAAAACACTAATAAAGACCTAATATTAATAAAGTATTTATAATTATGAAATTATAATAAATATATTTATTATAATTTTATAATTATTTACATATATATTATTTCTAATTGTAATTATAAATATTTGTTATATGTATAAATATTTTTATATATTTTCAAATATTTTTCTACATATTTATAAATATATTTCTATAATTATATATATATATATATTTATAAAATTAAAAATATATTAAACATATTTATCAAAATTTTATTATTATTTAAATACATATATATATTTATATATAATTATAATTATAATAAATATATTTATCATTATTTTAATTATATATAATAAATGTATTAGTAATATATATTTATATAATTATAAATAAAATATAGATATTTATTATAAATATAAATATTTTAATTAAAGTTATAGTTATAAATAAAAATATTTTTATTTAAATATTTATAAATTTATAATAAATATATTTATTATATTTATAATTATATTAATATATTTAATAAATATATTTATTATAAATTTACAATTATTTAAATATATCTATATTTATTTATAATTATAATTATAAATATTGGTATATATTTATAAATATATGTATTTATAATTATAACTATAATTATAAAAAAAATATTTATTTATAGTTTTAATTATAAATAAATAAATATTTATTTATAATTTCAATTCTATATATATATATATATATATATTTAAATAATTATTAAATTATAGAGAAAAGTTCAGACAAAGAATGAATTCCTGCCTAAAAATTTATTAGAAAATAAAAGTACATCAACAAAGGAGAGGATAGGGACATATAATCATTCTCGCCCTCCACTAAAGGAAAAAAATCTACAAATCATAAGGATCAGGGTCATCCTCACAATCATGGTCAGGCTCACTAGCATCATCAGCAGTTTCCCACTCGGATTGTGCCTTCTGTTTCTTGAAGATCACAAAGTCTTTCTCCCCGATCTTTTGCTGCTCCAGAGTAAGGCCTTTGGAAGATGCCTTGGTTTACTGACCACGCCCTTGTGAACTATCCCCCTTATCACGACTACATCCTCGACCACAATTTTTTAGATGACTACCCCACTGCCAAGTCCTAACATGCTACCAAGCCACTCTTGAATCATCATCATGGGGGTGCCCAAGATCCATCACAATAGTCAGCTTATCAGAAGAAGCCAACACCATCTTAGTTTTACCCTTACTGCTAGAGGACATCAACACTTGTACCTGAATCAATTATTTATACACTTTAGCTTGGATAACGATTTTAGTATTCTTCAACTCATCAGAATAAACAACATCAGGATGCTTCTGCTCTCTTGTACCCATTGAAAGAGGGAGAAGCAATCCCTCTTTCTCAACATATGTATGCATTAATGATACCCCCTCCATTTTTTGTGAAGATATCAAGACCGTATCCATGGGGTTATTTTCTAATACATGTTCCATTCCAACCTCTACATCATCATCATCCTCAATAATTTACACCCAATACATCGAGGTCTTCTCGTTTTCAACAACATTCTTATTAGATCTAGGTCCAACACCCTCCTTGTGCCACTAACCATCTCCAACTAGCATCATAATAGATCCCTAGACCACACCTACATGTTCATCTAGAGACACACCCACAGGTGCATCCAGAGATGTAGTAACCTGCGTCCCACATCCTGCAATAGGATTTCTTTCTTTCTTGAAGCAGTTTCTTTCATCATGACCACACGCTTTGCAAAAAGTACATGTCTTAGACTGATTTCAAGATGAGACATCATTCCCAATTAATTTTCATTCATTATAGAAATTTGGAATTTTTTCACATTCAACCCTAAGTTCGAGTTCATCCAAATAAGTAGAAAGATAGTCCTTATCAACTAGGGTTGACGCCAAGTCAACCACAACCAAAAAATGGGAATAATGTATGTAGCGAACTAGATCAGTTTCTTTATCAAGCATAATCGGGACACCAAGGGATAACGCTATATCATAGAAAATCTTTGGGTTCCTTATTAATCAATTATGGAAAAAAACATTTACCCACAATTGGACAGAGGAATTACATTCCTCCAAATGATTGAAATTTTTGTCCCAATATCGAAGATTCATGATGCCAGGTTTGAGAGAGACTGATCCAAGACCCCATGCATGTAGCTTCAAATCCTCTGTGGAAAATAGGGTGTGAAAAAGTTTCTACCCATAGAGACATATATCCAATAACTAAATCCCCACACCATTGAGAGTCAGACATCCATATCTTTGAACCCTTAGGTAAGATAACCCTCGCAACAATTGAATGCTTGTCCAATTTGAAGCATTTTGAGACCGCCTCAACATCTTATTTGACATGGGAAATATTTCCCTTAATGTGGATAATCCCAACTACAGAGTCCTTGTAGAATGAAAAGGGGATGGGATGCACAATAGAAGGCATCATACAACACTCAGGTTTAGCATCCGGAACCACTCCATCAGATCTGGAATCATTAGATCTACAACCCCTCAGCCCCGCACCAGCCAGTGTCGTCGCAGCCAAATCCACACCATCGGATCTGCCAGATCCACAAACCCTCACCCTCTTACCAACCAATGCCAATGCTTCAACAGAGCTACTAAATGAGACCACACCCTGACCAGCCACTACTATCGTATAACCAAATCTGCAACCCGCACCACCCACCTCTATTAGATCTGACATAGCCACATCCCTGTATGCTCCAAATTACATCATAATAAATACACTGAATTACATTAAAATATAATACTTTTCTATTTTAGAAAAATAATAATGAAACCAAATCACATCATACTAAAAATAAGGAGTAAAACTACTTCCATTCAATGAAAAAACCATTTAAAATTTCAAGTAGTGATTAAACACTTTTGAAACATGAAATGAGGATAATTTCTTTAATGAAAATAAGTAAAAACATAAATTTAAAATTATATTTATTTAATTATATATATTTAGAACTTTATAAGTATCATAAATATATTTTTAATAATTTTATAATTATATATATATTTATAATTATAATATTCAATAAATATTTTTATAAATATTTTTATATAATTAGAAATATATTTATTTATATTTATTTATAAAATATATATCTACTACAATTTTATAATTATGTATATATATAGTAATAATTATAATTATAAATAAATATATTTAAAAATTATTTATATATAGCTAAAAATTTATAATTATAAATATAATAACTATATTTATTGTAGTATTATAACTATTCATGAGAACATATACAATATATTTATGAGAATAACATGAATGAATCATATACATAGTAAAGTATAAATCATAAAAAATGAGTCATCACATATATGGACAACATGAATAGTAATGAGGGTGTAATATATAAATGAATATTCCTGATGAATACATAAAATATGAATCTCAATTATAATCATTCTTAAATATATTTATTGAACAAATTCATTAGAAACATATATTTATTTAAATATATATATATATATTCTAAAATATATATATTTAAAAAGTAGTTATATATAATTATAAATATATAATTATAAATATATAATTATAAATACATAATTATAAATATATAATTATACGTGAAAAACTATATATATATATAATTATAAATATACAATGATAAATATAATAAATATATTTATTTTTTCATAAATTTTTTTATAATCATATAATTATTTAAATATATAATTATTTAATTATAATCTTATAAATACTATTTTCAAAATATTATATATATTTTTTAATTATGAAAGAAATATATTAATTATAAACATGAATTTTTTTATTTAATTTATACAAATAAACATTATTTTTGAATATAAATATAATAATTTTATATAAATTAATAATATTATTTATTAAAATCTTTTATAAGAACATATAATTGCACTGATAAATTGATCCTTTATCAGCACTTTTTTTAACACTCATAAAGGGTGTATTTATCTGTGCTTTAGCTCGTGCTGATAAAGGCCCCCCTTTTATCAGTGCGTTTTCTTAGTGCTGATAAAGGCCGGTGATGCCCTTGCATGGATCTGTCATAGTGCTCATATCCCTTAGCCTCCCACCATCCCTAATTTACTCACGATCCATATTCTCCCCTCACTCGAGCACTAATTGACTCTCTTCTCCTCTCGTGTTCTCTCCTAATTCAGATATTTTTTGATTCCGATCTTCTTCGACATCATATTGGTGACTTCCAAATCCTTCTTCTCTTTTGTAGATTAATGTTTTCTTTTTTATTATTTTTATAATAAATGTGATTCTAATAGATATTTTTGTTTTTATAATTTAGTAATCTTCTACGTTTACATAATTCAAATAAAATTTTTTGGTAATATATATTAAATGATTATTTAATTTATTAATGTAGTAATTTGTTTTTTTTATTAATATATTAGGGGGTTATTTTATGTCCTGTTATTATATAGAATAATTCATGATTTTCCTTAACTTTGATTAGTATAACCTTATGTATCCTTATTCTTTTTATGCTTACCTTTATATAGATCAGTGTACTCTTACACACCTTTACACAAGTATTGAAAATCTTGAATTACCCTTATATAGATGATTCAATGGACTACTCCCACCCTTACACATGGGTGGGGAATGTACCACTTGAAGATCTAGTTGACACCACCCGCAATCCATTTCTTCCAATTTCTCTATAATGAATCATTCTTTCAAGTGAGGCTAATTAGATTTTATGAGCCAATATTTATCTCCCCCTGATTTTTTGAACCTAGATACACCACTTATTGAGACCAAATTGGTCATAGAATTATTTTTCCATGTATATTCAGAGTATCATGAAAATCACTCAGATGATACCAACATGTTAGATTATAATAAATGACTTGAAAGGTTTTCAAATTATCCGAACTTCAATAGTAAAACTACAAATTGGATTTGAAACCTAAAACACTTCAAAATAGTCTTGAAACCCACTGTATATTCAATATTTCGGTAGAATTATATATATTCCATCATGTTTGGTGAAATTCACAATGTTCTACACTTAATTCATGATTTGTGGAATTTCAGACTTATCTAGAAATTTCATTTCATCATGAACTCTTGTATTTATAATACTGCTTTTAATACACACATGGTGAATACCTCCATGGATTGTATTTACCCCTTAATCCTCCCATCACTCAATTTATCATGTTTAACAATAGAGTAAAAGGGGTTATGGGTAACTGTTAAATCCTCATGTTAATGATTGTGGGTTTTCTTGATGAACCAACTCTTTTCTTCTACTCTTCCACCAAGCCTTACGAGTGGCTATTTTTTTGCAAAAACACTTATGATGATTCCACATAAAATGTTCTCTATGAGATTCTTTATCCTTATTGGCTTGGTTTCTTTCACCATTATGAGACCAATCCCACTAATACCTATCTATTCTTTTGATACATTTTTCTCACACCCTTCAACATGTTTCCTCTCCCAATGGAGGCATCTTCCACCAAATTTGACCTCTACCTTGTGGAGGGATATGTTAGATCATTAAGGCATACTTTGATTTTCCTCTTCTTTGATGTCAATAAGTGTCACTGTAGACTTATTCTTCCTTAGTAAATCCTTATTTAAGGGAACTTTGTTCACAATTTAGGCACACTCTATATATATGTAGACCCAATTTACTTTTATTTTGGTAGTTGAAAGTTACTATTTTAGTTAGTGGATGATCATTGGATATTATTTGGGCTTATGTAATAAGAAAAGTGATACATTTTTCATTTCCAATTAGAGATGAGTAATTTTTTCTAATAAATTTATTATTGCATTTCATATCTCATACTACTTTGAGCTTCTATCTCCTTTATTACATTTTGGATATTTTTTTTTGTAAATATTAGTTTCTATGATATTAGTATTGGATTATTATTTATATTTATATCAATTATGGTATAATTTATATGATATTATTATACTATGTTTTGTGGTTTTGATATTGGGTGACACATTGTTGTTATTCTTGATTAAATGTTTTTCATCACAAAGAGAAGTGCACATTTCATTCTTGTGAATATTATGAAAGATATTTATGAATTTTGAAGGAATAGATTATTTGATACTTATTGATGGATGTGAAATATTGGGTTTCCTCCTCAGGTTCCCTTTGGGAGTATAATAATTGTAATATTTTCTTCTACATTACATTTATTCTCATGTCCTTACTCTTCATCAAAATTTTAGGGATGTTTGACTGAACCAGAGATGAATTATTATCAATCTACTCTTATGGATTTGATTGGGGGTACTCCTAGAGCTACAAAGAGAACCCGTCATACCCATTCACTTCCTGACTCACCAACAAACACCCCATATACCACACCTTTTCATCTTCCACTTGAGCCTCCAGGGTTATTCCCACCCATGCCTCTATAATAATCTTATTTTGCCTCTTATTCCCATAGAAAGTCTACATCACCTCCATAAATGTTCACATATATACCATATTCATATTCTATAATATATCCCCAACCATTCTATCCTTATCCCACCTTGTCGATGCCACCTCCATTTCCTACTATCCATCTATGATCAGATGAATTTTTTTTACTTCAAATTAAACTCTAGTGCATGCAGATGACTTGATCCATGCATTAGAACAATCACATTCTTCAAGGTTACTAATATAGGATAACCTACAGATCCATCTGAGCCTATTGAGTAGTATGCATCCATTTTTTATATGTGTTTCAAATTTTGTCACATTATTTTTTTCTTATTGTACTGTGAATTAATTCTTCTTTTTTTCATTTTATCTTATTCAGTGAGATCTTATAATAGGTGATGTGGGTGCACCCATATGCATAAATATTGGAATCATCAAACATATATAATGGTGGATGAATATGAAGACAATAAAATGATAGGTAAAATTACAAACAATTTAGAAGTTTTATGGAAACATTATCCAAGTATAATGATATCATTATAGAGAAACCAATATCATTGGGTCATATCAATAATAAAATCAAAGAGATAGAATGGGAATAGATATAGGTAAGACAATTTATTAAACTGATACCTATATTATTGTTTTATTTATATGAAATAACAATTTCATTATAATGTCATTTTAACTTTACCAATATTAAAGCTACTAAGGTCGCACGATTAATGGATCTTGGAAAGTTGTGGAGATCATATAAGAATGAGTTATATGTTGGTTGTGATGGATTTGGTGTCATATAACCAAATTTTTTGTACATTATGATAATCTATATTTATAGTTTTTAATATTAATAAACTTCTTAACACATCATGATTTTTCTTCTGCGTGACATAGCATGTGATAATATCTTAAGAGCGGGTGTCTCACTAAAAGGTCATAGAAGTTCTCTACTATGATGAGAACCTAGAAGTGTCACAATAGTATTCCTAAAATATATGTTATATAGTTGGATGATATCATTTGAGGTACAAAAATGATATAGGCTATCAGGGGTGGATACTCATAGGACATTGAGTCACATTCTCATTGTATACACCATTGGTAATATCTAGTGTAAGATATTATATGAATAAGACCCGCCAGTAGGGAATCCACATTTATATGTGTCATTAGATGTTCCTATCTATGGATGTTTGTATTTATCCTTAGACTTTAATATTATTATTTATTAATATTATAAGTCATGTACTTTGATGTATTGATGAAAATCGTTATGACATATATTCACGGTGAGGTAGGATACAATGACTGAGTCAAGAGTAATATTGCGTTAATAATTAATGTGAAAAAAGACTTATAACATAAATTATTTAACAGAAGTTTATATCTAATTACATTTCATAAAAATGATATAGACTAAGTAAATCCATGGCTATGATGTTCTATAGGCATGTTCGATTTCCAGAAACTTAGAGAAAGTGACATTGATCACATAGGTTGATGATAACAGCATGCAACCTAATTGATTAGAGATATCGTGATAAATGGATTATATTACATAGTGAGCGTCTATATGAGGTATTATGTTGTTGTTCCATTAACTTATTTCTATATAGGTTCTTTGGAATGTTTCAAGATGTTAACCTTGGACTTTTGGCTGATTCACCTAATGCCACTGGGAAAGAGTAATAGCGAATCACACACTAAATGTATCCAGAATCCGAGTTTAATAATATATTATTATTAATTATTTAAAAATTTGATTAAATATATTTCCCATACATGGTTAAATAATTATTCATGTTTTCTTGATCTCATATATTTCGTCACCAGTTATTTGAGAGAATATTATGTGAGTGGAATATTTAATAAATATTTATTTTCTATTTAGTGAATATATATATATATATATATATTGGAGAATAATATAGTTATATTTATTTTTTAAATAAATATTCATTATTCAAGGCCCGATAAATATTGTGGAGGAATGGACATTCAATTTTATAGGTTCGATGAGAAATAATATATATTGGATAATTTTTGATTAAATTATATTTAATTTTAATTTACGGGTTTAGCGCATGTCAAGAAATATTATTATTATTATTGACATGGGGTTCCATAGGGACTAAATAAATAATAACATGCACTTTTACAATTATTTATTTCTAACCATAGGGTCATCTAAACTGAATTATATTATTTTTAAAGAGAGTCAATTTCATTTGTATTGTGCACAATGATATTCAGAGAGAATCATCTCAATCCCTAGGGAGATCCCTCTCTATGAACACTCCTAATAATGGAGAGTGATATTTATGACACCCCGAACCTATTTCATTTGTAACAATAATATTCTATGGTATGAATTCATTTAGTTTTTTTTATATCCAAACAATGATTTCAAAATAAAAACAAGAGATGTTTTATTCAATTAAATATTGAAACAATTACATTACAACAAGGAAAAAACACCATGGTTAGCCTAGGAAACTAATGTAAAATCCAAGAAACACCATTAGGAGACCTCCTAGTATCACAATGAGACCAAGAAAGCAACCCCCATCCCTTAGACCGACTGTAGTAATGAATATAATTCCTAGAATATTGGCACACGTACTAAGAACGAGATGAATGTAGAGAAGCATATTTATAATCCATACTGATTTAAAGAAATGAAATACCCTAAAAATGTATTTATAAGGGTCTTCTTGACCATTGGAAATACATATGACCGTTATTTCCCCTTTTAGGGCCATTTGAGTTTAAAATAAAGTGACTATTAGTATCTTATTAAACCAAAATAAATGAAGTGAAGAATTTAAGATATATTGTATAATTTTTCATTGTTTTATAAAAGAGTTATAATATCCTTAATTATTTTAATTGTTTTAATATTTTTGACATATATTAAGTTTTCTCTTTAGCATCATGGTTTTATATTTTAAAATCATATTTTATGAAACATAGTATGATTTCCAAACATAGGTAAGTATTTCAAATACTTTTTTTAAATGTTTTAAATGTTTTAAATTTCCTAGTGTTATAATGGTATTTTAAAGATGTTTTTAATTTATGGTTTAGTTAATATGAATATTTGGTTTTTATAAATTATTTTCCTATTTAGCTATTCCTTTTTTAACAAAACAAATAATAATTTTACTAATTATTTTAAGTCTAAAAGCATCTTGAATGTTCTAAGTATTTGAGTAATTTAAAGTTGTATCTTTGAACATATTTAATTGAACTTATCTTTATATTTGCAAAGAATAATGTTTAAAAAATCCTAAAATGAATTTGAAATCATGAGTTTTGAGTTTTAGTGAAAATATAAGGAGAAGTACATATGTTTACTTCAATTAATTCAAATATAATTATTCATTTTTTATGGTACAAAAATATGCATTTGAATTTGAAAACATGTTTATGCATAATTTTGTTGATTAAAAGTTATAATCTTGGTTATGAGATGATAAAGTATAATTTTTATGCTTATTTGTGTACTTTAATGTTCCTAAGTATAAAATAAAGTAGGGATCATGTTTTCTAAAATTACAGATATTAAAGATATTCTTTATTTAATGAAATTGATTAGTTGTAAATTTCATTTTTTCCTTTGTTTTCGATAAGGTTTATTTTAAATGTTGGGTTTATAAAAGTATATATACCCCATAGGGACATCCCTCTAGCTGGGATAGAAGTGGATACTCGCACTACTACAAGAGTAGGCGGCCGAGCCTAGGCCCTTCAGCCACAGCACATGCCAAACCATGGGTGTGTGTATACACCTAAAATCACGCATGGAGGAACTGAGCTGCGTGCCACCGTGTGGGGCGACATAGTGGCATGGGAGGGTGAAGAAGCATGCCCATAGATAACCGATATAAGGCAGTACCAGGGAGGGGGAGAGGGAATTATGACAGAAGGGTAGGAGTGCAAGGCTTATAAATCCAGCCCAAAAGCCTTCCCGTTTCCATGTGGGATGATTTTTTTAACATAGATCTAGTCTTAGCCGCCTGATCTCACCACATGAGATCTAAAAATTTGATCGGTTTGTCCTTAGAATCTCCACCACCATGGTATTAACACCGTATTTATTTGGACCATCCGATCACAGACTCGACTGATCTCCATTGTTCATGATGTTTTACATCCCGTATATTTCCTCAGTTGTCCGATCATATCTGAGATTTAATCTATTTTCTCCATCATATTTCTAAAACCGCTGATTCACCATAGTCGTCCAATCATATCCCATTTTATCTATACCATCCATTTATTTTATGTTTTTCTTCCCCGAGTCCCTTCTTCTTCCACACACTAACGAGCGGCTTGCCCACTTCTTTCTTCCCTCTTCTTCTTCTTATTTTTTTCTTCTCCCTTGAGATTTTATACCAATCTTCAGACCAAACCTCAACTTCTACCCATAATCCCATCTTCTCTATCCTTTATTATTTTATTTTATTTTCTTTGGCTTTGGTTCTATTTTCCACAATCTATATATATATATATATATATATTAAAATCACTGAATGATTTTGGGATTATTTCAATTAAAATGTTGGAATTGTTTTGTTTTAGTATATTTTGAGAGTCTTTGTTTATAATTTGTGTATAAATCACATTATATAATATAAATATATAGCCTATATAAACCCTATTTGCACCTGTAACTTCAACTGATTTATTTTCCTCAAAATGCGAACAACCCCTGCCTGACCTTGTTACTCTTTTAAAGCTAGGTAAGGGATCATGTTTTTTTCACTTTCAATTTATAAACCCTTTTTATCTATTTCATAGTTATATGTATATGTATATAATTTCATCTTAACCTGTTATGTAATTTTAAACAAAAAATTATCATCAGTGTTGCACTGTTGTTTTTAAGGTATAAAACACCCGTAAGGGTTAAAATTGATTTATGTTTGAAACTATGTGTATATATGTATACTTATATATACAATTTCTTTATATAACAAACCATTTCAGGTTTATTATCTTGTAATGGTGATCATTTGTTTTTAAGTGATGTTTCTTAAAACATGTAATACATGTAGGGGTTTAGTTCATCATGTTTTTAATATGAAAAACCCTTATTTACAATTTATGTATATAGGGTTATGTATAAAAGAATATATATATAAGTTTTATTTTTTTGTAACAAATTCGAATTGTGTTTTCATAAAACCTATTGATCAAATTATGTTTTGAAGGGTATAAAAATTACAAGAATTTATTAAACCTTGTTTGGGGGGGGGGGGGTGAAAATCCTAAGTATACACATTGTGCATATAGGGTTGTATATTGTTTTCCAAAAACACACACACACACACACACATATATATATATACATATATTTTTATTTATCAGGTTTTAAATAATTATAGTAATGTTAGAGAGTTGTATAATTTTTTTCATGCTTAAGCACAAAAATATACTCATACATGAATACATATATTACTTATTATTTCATGCATGAATACCCCACATGAAATAATTATTTTACATTCATACATATTCCAATTTTTCATGAGAAATGCCTTTGATTATTTATGTTTATGTTTAATCTATTCTGATATGATAGTTAAAATTTCATCGATTAAACGATTATCTCAAAGTTAAAACATGTAAACCATGGATATAAAAGGGTTGAATTCATAAGGTTTTATTGCAAGATTTGTTAATTTATATGTACTAGTTCTTACTACATGTGCAAGAGTATGTTGTTTTAGTCCATGAAAGTCACTATTAAATATGAAACTAACAAATCTAGCCCTTTTTATGTTTCTAGAATAATTCTTTTCTATTATGAATATGTATGCAAAAGATTATGGAATAAGAATGTAAGTATTCAATGTAGTATGGGACACGATGAATATAAGACCAGACTAGGAATATGAGGAATGTATTGGACTTAAATGATAATATGGGTGCACCTAGATAGCGCTCCAATGCATTGGGTAAATTTAAGTCTCATGAGATACTATGTGTAATGTTCTTGGTGGTTATACTTGTCTTGTGCTGCTATGGGAAACACGATTAGAGGTTAGACTTGGACCATACTACTATGGGAAATGAGATTGGCTGTTAGCCTTGACTCATACTATGTCATGCTTTATGTATGGTCTTGGATCAAGGCTTTGAAAAAGTATGGAATTATACATTCCCTCATTATGTTTTGGTATATGACCATTCAAGTATTTATTCAACTAATGGAATACCCTTTGGTTAAGAATATTCTATATAAATGGTAATGAATTTATATGGAATGATTAAGTATGCAAATGGAATGTTATACAAGGAAGGGGCATCTAATATTAATGTTACATGAATTTCATTTAATTGAAAATGAATAATGACATGTTTTCTTATGTTTACAGTCTACATGTAACATTTATAGTTGGATTGATCAATATATTAATGAGGTGCATTTCATGAATTTATTATACAGATATGTGCACTCTGAATTATGTTTTACTTGTTGTTTTTAAATAAACACATATGATTCTTACGTAAGAGGTTTTTTCTGAAAATATTATCCAGTAACCTTTGAAAATTGATGATGAAGTGCCTAAAGAGAATTTTTTGTGATTATTTCAAAGGTCATTGTTTTAAAAAGTAATATCTTCAATTTTTTTTAAAACCCCTTACTGGGAATTCTTATGATCACCCTACATTTTCAATTTATTTTACAGGGTTTAATAGATTACTCCAAGCATTGAGTACTCTTATATGATTATATCAATATGAAGCTTAAAATTGTCATGTTTTTTTGAAGAAGTGTATCATCAGCATCTGGTTCTACAAAACCTTAACTGAATCGATCCTCTATATTCGAACAATATGTGGAATTTTTGTATGCATATGACTATGAAAAAAATTTCACACCATGTTTCAGGCACCACCTCTAGGTTTCTGGTGTCAGGGTTGTTATAATCTTGCTCAACCATCTAATGTCAAATATAGAGAGATCAAAGAGAATCCTTTGGAAGCGATTCAAAAGGTGATCAAAATAGAATTATTGAAGTGTTAGGATTTTCCATGCTAGTACCCATATATTCTTACAATGACGTTTGAAGATTTTTGGAACACGTGTGGATCACTGGTTGTAACATCTGCAACCTGGAATCTACTAAACCGGTGCTCTGAGATGGAATTCCATATAACGTCAAGCACACCTCACCACACGTTAGAGGACAATGACTAGCAGAGATTGTATAATAGGTCATGTGGGGATACTATACCATCTTCACCAGAGTTTATCCTAACAAATAACATAAAAAATAATAAATCAATAGAAAATAAATCATAACATTCATTACCAACCATTTCCCAAACGTGGTACGACCAAAACGAAAAGATAAATATGCTATGTCATCCTAATAGTAACAATAGTTATGGAAACCCAAAATAAAGACTATTGGAACATCCCCCAAAATGGGTCATGACTCTAAGTCTGAATCCTCATCCATACAAATCCCAAGCCCAACTCAACTCCCTAGCACATGGATTTTTACCTTGCCCAATCCCGCAATAATTTAATATTCTCAAGTACAAAATGTAGCTCAAGAAGGGTGTGAGTAAAACTTAGTAGGCCAACACCAATTACGTCTAAAAAATATCAAGTCTAACCAAGTAATTCATGCATGTACTAAATAAATGGAAAGCTAAAAAAGAAAATTCAGGTACCATTAGTTAAGAATATTCGCTTTAGCAACTTTGATCATTTATTCCATTTGGTCACTTAAACCATTTCCATCACTTAATCCTTGGGTTTGGAATTTAAATCATTTACACTCTATCCTAAGCCGATAAATTGTTATACATAAGGGAAAAAGTCAAGTTCCCTATCTCACTAGAGATAAATATTTCATAACAAATACATCACACTAACCTTGGAGCCTCGGTCTAGGAAGTCTCATCAAATGAAACCTTTAGGGGATTAAAAACATAGAAAGACTCCCTAACCTATGCATTATAGGGGTGGGGTTTAGAGCCTCTATCTAGAATGACCCATGGGAGGATCCTCAGACCAATACCCCATATACCACCAAGAAATGTGAACATTCTTATTCATATAATTACCACGTATATCTCATCACATACCATGCATAATCAATACACATAACATTCACAAATTAACATTGCATTTAATAGTTAAATTATATTTGGGTATTAACCCATTAACACATTTACCACACACCTTACAAAGACTATTTAACCTAATTACCCTTCATATCTAAACCCATTTAACTTATTTAAAAATTTCTATAGATTAACCTATTTCACATAATTCTTCACATAAAACGTATTATCCCATTCATGCATTTCAATTTCAATCTCACAAGTCATTAGACTTATTCAACTTATTCTATTTAAACCTATTTACATTATGCCAACTAAACCCTTCTTCCATTGTCAAAGTCTTGGCACAACTATCAATAATCCCTTTTCCAACACAACTAACATATCAACATGTTCATCTAGGGGTATACTTTATCAAAATTAAATTCCATACATAACATTACAATTTTCCATGTATGGGAATATTGTCACACCCCATGTGTGACCCTAAATCGGACTAGTCAACCTCAATGCATCCCATGGGGATCCTGATGGGTTTAATTCATTATTTATCTAGAAATTTTACTAAATCCATTCAAACGAATCAAATTCACATTAAGAGAGAACCATCAACACAACCACACATGCATAAATCAACTTCATGGCCATGGAATATGACTTCTAGACCACCTAACTCAAAACCAGAGATGAATGAACACTTAAACATAGCCTTATATCTAGATTTGATCACCCTTTGAATCCCCAACCTAAGATCCACTGGAAAAAGTGGGATTTAGAAATTTGGAAGAAGAAGAATGAAACCACAAGATCTAATCCATAAAAGACAAAAATAAGTGTATAAGACTTACCCATAACATTGATCTGCAACCAACAACACTCCAAATTGATGAATTAACCTCAATATCAACATCCTCAACATTAAACACATTTAATGGGTTAGGGTGATACTGTTGAAGATGTGACACATGAAAAAAAATCATTCATTACACTATACCGTTATTGAAGAGCCAATCAGTACACCATCAACCAAATCCTCTCCACAATCTCAAACAGCTCCACATACCTAGGCACCAACTTTCCCAATTTCTATATCTAACAGAGACACAACATTGTTGAAACAACACTAGTGACACCTAAAGAAACACATGATCACCCACCATAAACTCAAGAGTTCTACAAAACTTATCCACAAATGAATTTTTCCAACATTTTACCATTTCCATACGTTTTTGAACCAACAGAACTCGTTCCGATGTCTCCTACACGAGACACGACCCTAAAAATTTTGATTCACCCACCTCAAACCAACACAGAAAGGATCTACATGGTATACCATAGAAAAAATCATAGTGTCATCTAAATTTCCACCTAGTAATTTTTGTTATTGGTGAATTCAACAAGTGTTATCTGCTTCTGCCATGATCTACCAAAATCCAAGTCACATAACCTCAACATATCCTCTAGTACTTGAATAGTATGATCTAATTACCCATACATATGTGGGTGGAAATCGATGCTCTAAAGCACCTGGGTACCAAACACTTTCTGTAATCTTTATTAGAAATGTGATGTAAAACATGGATCGTGACACAAAGCTATAGTCTGTGGTACTCTATGCTACTGCACTATTTCTATGATAGAAAATTCACCGAACTGTTCAATGGTGAAAGTATTTCAAATTGGAAAGAAATATGACACCATGTCCGACTGATCCACAACTACCCATATCAAATAATTCTTATGGGTTTTCCTTGGAATACCTACCATGAAATCCATCATTACATCATCCCATTTCCATTATAGAATTGGAAATGGTTGTAAGAAACCACCCAACTATTGATGCTACAAATTCACCTATTGATGGGTAAGGCCTCAGGCCACAAAACCTACAACCTCATTCCTCATTACTATCCACCAGTACTCTCTACAAATATCATGATATATTTTGGTCAAACTCGGATTCACCTCCCACTTCGATGCATAAAAATTGCGCATTAAATATTCCCACAAACATGCTGGCACAACAACACAACCACAAACCGAAAAAATATGTAATCACTAATGATCCAAATGGAAGGTGACTCCCCAACTTCAAGAATATCCCTTAAATCCATACATTATGAATCCTCAGGCTTCCTTTCCTTGATCTGACTTAGAAGCATGAACTCAACTACCAAGGATGCAAGGTTCATATGCCCATCCTCATTCTGCACCTTGAGATGCATCTCAATGAACCGGTCTATCATCCTCCATTAAAAATTATATTCCTAAACTACACGACTTTGATTCTTCCAAATCAATGTTTCTACAACACTATTCCCCATTCTTGAAGTGCAAACCAACTAAAAGTCAAAAGACTACATGCACTCAACCCATCTTCGCTACTGAAGATTCAAATCACGCTAAGAGAAGATGCAATTATGTCTTGTATGATCGACATACATAGTAAACTATTCTCCCAACTAATAGTGTCTCCAAAACTTTAAATCATAAACCATTAAAGCCAACCGAAGAACGTGTGTAGTTTAATTTCTTCCATGAGGCCTCAACTGCCTTGACCCATATGCCAAACCCGATTCCATTATTAGTTAAGAATGAAAGCATTGTTTCCAAATGGGAGAAGTCCTTAATGAACGTTCAGTAGTAGAAAAAAAACATATAAAGCTTCATATATCAAAAGAATTATTGGGGTTTTATGAATATAAAAATACTCTCACTTTCTCCGAGTCCTAGAACACACCTTCCACGGAGATGATGTGACTCATGAAATGAACCTTCTCAATTCATAAATGATATTTGGATAGATTGGTGAATATTCCCTCTTAGTGTTCTCAAGTTGATGTTAAGATGTTTGGAATGATCATCATGAGTTTTAGAGAACTCCAAGATTTCATAAAAAAACTACAAACTGATCCAGGTGTAGGAAAAATATTCAGTTAATTAGATCCATAACACTCTAGGTGATTTGTTCAATCCAAATGGCATTACCAAAAATACATATAAACCATAACTACTCCGGATAGATGTCCACAATATATCATAAGGTCTCATCCATAGATGATGATACCCTGATCTTAGATCAATCTTAAATAACACTGAATTAACCCTTACATGGTATAAAATATAATCGATTTGAGGAAGATGGTATCAGTTCTTAAACATCATCCGATTTAGCTTCCTATAATTGATACACAACAATAATTATTAATCATCATTATTTGGAAACAAAACTGTAGATTTCCATGGTGACATACTCAAGTGAATAGACCTCTTTTTTCCAATTCCTCTAATCGAGTTTTAAGCTCCTGGAGTTCTAATAGTGCCATTATATATGTTGGAATAAAAACTAGATTTTCTCCTAGTAGTAATTCTATCGTGAACTCGACATCTCTTTTAGGCGGAAAAACTGAGAAGTCCTTAGGAAACACATACTAAACTGATCCACCATAGGGGGAAAGACAAAATTCCCTATTCCCCCATCATCAAGTATAAGATAATAAATTTTAGTTGTGATCTCACCCAAATTTAGAAAAATTGGCCCTACATGGCCTTCCTGAATGTCCCACTCACCATAATGGACATAAGTGTCTCCTTAAAGATATATAAATGTTATCCTACAAAAATAGTCGATATGGTATTGGTAAAAAACTATCTAATCCATTAACAAAATCAAATCAAAACCTAAAATCTCCAGCATGAACATGTCCCATAGTAAACTGTACCCACCAAAATCAAGGGCACACCCCTTACACTGCCTAATATTTTGTGCTTGTATTCCTAATGGTGTATCAATCAACTGACCCCACAAAAACATTCCACCTCTAGACCCAACATAACCACAAGATGAGCACAAATAAAAAAATATTAGGAATCTGTATCAAATAAATCATAAAAAAAGAGTGGAAGATACAAGGATCATACCTCAAATAGCCAATGGTCTAGCCTCGCCACCTCATGGAGTAGACTGAACTATATGAACATGACCTGCCCATATACCTTGGACTCCAGTTTAAAGTTATGACGCTGCACTACCCTGATGATATGGATGATTTTTCCCTATAGTACCATGTCCTCCACCTCGACTAGTATGACCAGTATAGATCCAATTGCCTACCTGATATGGGATGACCAACCCCTACCTAAACTCATCATCAACCTCTGCCCTTCTCATTTCCCATTAGTCCGGGGTTCCTACAGAACCTCTACACTTGACCTATTCTACTGCATGCTCGGTACTAAACTGGTGGTCGAGGACACTGACCACGTATGTTCCCCTTCCCACCACACTGATATCAGAAAACTTGATCACTACCCTGAGAAGATGGTTTTTCCTTTTGACTACTCTTTCCACCATCACCCAAGTGAATGTTATAGAAAACAATTCTTCCTACCATTGGACATCACACCACTATATTGCCCAACTGGAACTGCATTCCCACCACAGGGGGATTCATTGAGGTTTCCCTATAAAATAAGGGCCTGATCTAACACCTGAGTAACTCCTTTTAAACATAAGATATTCACCTCGGACATAATCTCATGTTTAAGCCCATCCTAAAAATGTATTTCTATAGCCACATAATCCCCTACCAAAGATGAAAAAACATTTCAATTCAGTGAAAAAACTATCATTTTCCATATATGTCTTTGACCACTAGGTCAGCCTCATCAACTTCGAAGCCTTTTCTTAACTCAAGGCATTCGAACACAAATGTTTCAAAAACTTTTCTTGGAAATATTTACATGACATGCCATCAACCTGTTGGATTTAAACTATAATGTCCCACCAGCACACTGCCTGCCCTCACAACATGTATGTCACCAACTTGAATATCTTCTTAGGAGGATTCCTTAAGTGGAAAAGAATTGTTTGAATGGACTCTATCTAGAACTTAACTACATCAGGTCAACCCTATCCAACAAAAGTCAGAGGGTGTTGTAGCTAAAACTCCCTATACATCTCAAACATACTTGGCATAACCCGCCCTGGGTCCCATTCCATCATCTATATAAAATGAAAAACGTTCTCATGAAACTTCTCCTCTTTTATGTTACACTGAACCACTGAGTATTCTTGATCCACGTCTTATGGATCATTATTGACGATTCCCTCTTATTTCACAACCATCACATGATGTTCTGGTAGAATATTCCTATAATTTCAACACACATCTCAGAACACATAACATAAAACATCCATTGTTTTCATAAAATAAGGCTCTCAACTAGCCATAAACAACCCCTTTTTTTATACACTATTCCCAACACACATCATATCTCTTTGGACACTAGACTAAACCATCCCTACCACGGGTCATGGTAAACATGTGGTAAAACAACTTACACAGTCATGAGTCTTTCATTAGACACCCTTTTTAAACCATTTTCACATTCACAATGAAAATATTTTTATTTTAAGTACCTTTCTAATCTCACCATTTATTATAAATAAAATTTTATCTCATTTACCACGTTTCATAAAGCAAAATTATTTAACCTGTTCTTTCACAATCTTTATATTTAACAATTTTTAGCATCTTTATTAGATATTAATTTATTCACATTTTAACGAATGTGAAAATCCTTCTACCCTTCCTATCTCACAAATCCATCCCATGTGTTCCCATTATGATGCATTTCCAATATATACCTGGGTTCCTATAATAATTCTTGTATTAACAACCTCATTCCATTCAAACCATGAGAAAAATAGACTAAAACAATATTACCATAAAAAAGTGCATCACCCAATGGTGAAATATCATTCAACTGTAAAGACACATATCAATAAAAACAATTCCCACATTGGGTACTTGGGTTTTACCACATGGATGGGTTAGTTAATTAAAAACATGAGCTCATCTCCAAAACATGTCACATCCTAATCTCCTATATATCATCCCAAAATAGTACGACCATAGAAAATAACTGTTCTGATACCACATTGTAACATCCCCGACCCCAAACCTACTAAACTAGTGCTCCAATTAGGGTCTCCACATGACCATAAGTGTGACTCCATGTATGCTAGAGGCTACCAATTAACAAAAATGGTGTAATAGGTTATTTGGGGATACTACACCCTCTTTACCAAAAATATTCCACAGTTTATAACATTATAAATAAGAAAAAATAGAAAATAAACTACAACATTCATTACCAACCATTTCCAAAATAGGATACAACTACAACCAAAATATAAATATGTCATGTCGTGATAAAAGTTCCAAAAGTGAAGGAAACCCAAAATAAATACTAATGGAAACATCCCCCAAAACAAGACCTGACTCCATGTCTGGATCCTCATCCATTCTCATCCAAAGCCCAACTCAACTCCCTAGCACATGGCCCTTTCCCTTGTCCAGCCCTGTAATAATGAAATCTGCTCAGGTACCCAATGACGGTCCCAACAGGGTGTGAGAACAACTTAGTAGGCCACCACCAATGGTGTCTACAAAATATCCAGTCAAAATATATAGTGAAATCATGTAAAAAATAAATTTAAAGATAAACAAAAGAAAATTTGGGTTCGATTAGATCACAATATTCACTTTATAAACATTCATAATTTATTCCATTCATTCATTAAAACTATTTTTGTCACTTAATACATGGGTTTAAAATTTATATTTGAGAGTGTAGCCGATTATCACTTATTCACCCTTCAATTTTCTGGTGCTCTACTAATGTGTATAACAACACTCAGGTCAAATCCTCGATGATGATACTTTTTAATAGTCGATTGTTTTTAGTAGATTGTATTTTTATTGGGGGGTTTATTTGCAGAGCTTAATTGAAATGATTGATTGATTAAGATTTATTTAACAATTTGATAAATATTTGGGTGATTTCATCATTAGGTAGTTAAACTAGTTACATCCTTGAGTCTTTCTTTATATTGCATTAAATTAACAACCACTTCACAAGATGACATTGATTGGAATTCCTAAGTGTTAAGGATTTAATCCAAGACTTAAATTAACATAGGGTTATAATATAAATAATTAAATGTTGATAGTAGTATATTTATGGTTCCAATAATACATGGAAACCACTCTTTAAAAAAACAAGACATTAATCCATGACATGTTAAGTCCAACATACACAATGTTAATTCAAAGAATATTAATCAAGAAAAAGCTCTCAATCACTTAACATGCCTAACTTATAACTCAATCCAATGACATATTTACTAATAAAATGAAATGATTAGTAATATGGTTTATTTTTTTATGATTATTAATTAAGAATAGAATAAAAATAAAGGGATTAGAAAATAATGGCGCACTGAACACACACAAGCGACAGAGAGAAATAAAAAAACACAATTTTTCTTGAATGATAAATTGAATGAAGAGAATGATTTTAAAATTGATTTATAATATTTAAAGAAAATTAATATTAAACTACCTAAGGTATATTAGAATAAGATATTATGAAGAAATAAACATGCATTAAAATAGAATTACAAACACAAACACTTACGAAATTACAATTGAAAATGAACAGAAGGAACATGGAATCAAAGAGAGGAGGAATGGTCTCTCAAGTAAAAAATTGAGTTTGGCATGTCCTCCCAGGCCTATGGCAGAGTCTTGGTCATGGAAATTGATCCTATTCTATTCTAAATTTGCAACCCTTTTTAAAAGAGAGGAGTGGATGTATTTATATCACAAGGTGTTGGACTATTTTCATTCCAAAACTAACCCTCCACTTTCCTCGAAGATTTGGACATCCAGAAAGATTAATATCAGGATATATCCTTCTAAAAAGTTTTATATAATAATGTTTTCCACATAATATCAAAATTTTTAGGCATTTGGACTTTTTGAGGAAAATTTATGGTGTTTTGGTAAATAATTATAATATATCCATTTCAATACAGACTTTTTAGAAGGAAGAAATGTGAATGGGTTTATCAATAGGAATATTCCTTAAAATCCTAACACTTTCTTAAAAAAATAATTCTACCCATATCCTAGATTTTACATTTCAAAATATTATATAGATTGGATGTCTATATTAGGATTAAAGTCATGAATAATGTACTGATTTTAATTCCCGGCCAAAATGGTGGGCCAAGATTAAATGAATCAATTGGCCCCTTTGTTTTTTGGGATTGTGCCTTAAAATTTTTATATATGATTCATTTGGATAATCATGAACAAACTATGGTGTATCATAAAATTTGGGCCTTCATATATTATATGGGCCTTCTTGTGGGGACCATATGACCCTTCAAATGGAAGAATTGTCCCACGATCCATTCTAATGAAATGTTGTACATTGAAAGAGGAATAAAAAAAAGAAAAAACATGCAATTTGGATGAGTAGGGTGAGAGTTATAAATACAAAACTAAACTGAAATTGATTGTATTAATTCAAATAATGCTAAAAAATTAAATTTAATATTTAAACATTAATATTTCACACTAATTATGCACATTTTATATAAAATAAGAAAAAAGAGTATATAAAATTTTGTGAAAATATTAATAACATCAACTCCACCACACTTAGTCTTGTGCATGTCCTCATGTGAAAAAAATATAAAAGCATACCAAATAATTTTCACTCACCAACAAATATTAAAATTTTATTTTACCCAATTAGGGGACATTTGGAAAATTTCAATCATCTATTTTGAATTCTACCACAAGTTGATTCAGAGACAATGTTCCAAAAATTATTCCTTTTTTCATGCTGAAATTTAGAAAGGGAAAATGGTGGCACAAAAACGTACACCTCTCAAGATGATAAAATTATTATTTTTAGCTTCACTCATTCACTAACCAAAAGTGAAAATCATAGATTTTATAAGAGCTATCATCTTCCAATCCCTATCATAAAGTCATCAAAATTAAATAGGTCTTTTATGGGTTTTTCTATGGCTATGGGATGGTAGGAAGATGATATCCAAAAGATAGGAAAAAGGGGGTAAAACATCAACATGGAAAAAGAAATGCACATTATCTTTGAAATGAGACATGAATGGAAATCGAAACACAAATTTATGAGGGAATGAAAATGTGAAATAAGACACAAAAGAGGAAGGAAATTTTATGTGGATGAGAATATTAAATATTTATAAACCATTAAACTTCTCCCAATAACAAAGGTTTTATTTTTTTTATTTTTTGAAAGTTGTACTTGAAACAGATCTCATAATCATATCCCAACCCATGTTTTATCTCCTCATGAAACTAGTTATAATATTTATAACAAGATCAAAGGTTGAAGAATAGTGATTTTTGACCCACACAAGATACAACCCATTATTATTTTCATTTATTTTTATTTTATTTTGTTGAACACTTTTCAATATCATTTGTGAAAGATAAACATATATGCATTCCCAAACCAAACTTAAGGAAAACCTCTCTCCCACACTTAAATTGATGCTTTCATTGAAGCATATGATAACATGGTTGAAATATGTAAAAGGGTACCCAAAATGAAATCAATTACCCCCGCACTTAAATTTAAAAAAATTATGCAATAAAAATCCATGTTAATATTGGGTGGGATAAGGTATTGGGCTTGTAATGTGTCTATAAATGAAAAGGTTTTCATAGGCTCGAAGGGGATTTCAAAAGGAGGATTAAATGTATGGTTAATGGGAGGATATATGGATATTATAATTCTCATGGGGTTTAGAAAATGACTCAGTCATATTAATGAACAATAAATTAGGAAATTCATTTCGAAGGTCCACAAACTCAAGACTCACACTCGGGGGTGAAAACACACATTTTGAAATGATGTCCATATGTGGAATTGGCATGAAAGAAAATGTTGTTACTCATAGGTGGGGGAAATCCTTTTCCAAATAAAAAATTGAACATTCTAAATTTTTTGGGTTTGACACAATATTCTTTATCCAAATTTATGAATAAACAACAAAATTTTTAAGATGAAACCATGTATTTTGAATCCCCAAAATGGTTAGACAAAATGTCAAAACTGGATGGTGAGTAAGTATGACTCATTTGGTTTTTTTAACATTTTTTATTTTTTAGTTTTTTTGGTGTTTTTAAAATACACATCCACACAAAAGATAAAGAGAAAAATAAATAAAAATTTTGATGATGAAAGTGGTAAAAAATGAATAAGAGAGGAAGAAGAAAAAGTGAGTGAGAGAGAGAGAGAGAATATAACGACCCATAATTTACATACATTGTTATTACTTCAGAATTGAAGCACACTTATTACAACAAATAACAAAACCAAGAAAGGACTGTATAGGTATAGTGTCTTTAGAAACTGGGAAACATAAACAACTGGTTCATAAAGCATCTACTTTGCCTCCCATTTATTTCATCATATCTAGAGTACCTTTTTGGCATATTCTACTTAATAACCTTCTTCCTGACCTGGGGAAATAAAACATACAAAGGGTGAGATCAAATTCTCAGTAAGGATAAACAAAAGAAATATCAATCACATCATATTCATAAGAACATAACATTTTGGAAATCTTAACCTGCAAAAGGGAGCATAATTTCATAACATGGGATAAATCATAGTAGTGAAATGAAATCCCAATAATCCTAACATAAAACATTAAACTTTGTGGCATACACACATAATCATAGATAAGCATATCTTATTAGCCAAGACTCATTGCCAAGACTATCTTAGTGGAAAAAGTCCATTTCTGAACCGAGTCACCCTCGTTTCAGTCCTGTTTCACTGAACCGGTATAACCTACCGTTCCAGCCATGTCTATCTCATGAGATATAAAATCTTTACCCAATGCATTGGAGGGATATATAGGTCCCACCCATCTCATAATTAAACCATTCTTATGTGTGCCACAAAAATCATAAATCATACATCATTGCATAACCCATGTAATAAAAATGGGAATCTTAAACATCGTGACATCATCAAACAATTCATATAAGATAAAGGAATTCATAAAAATAATTCCATCACAACATAATCAAATAAATGTAATAATAGGGATAGAAACAGAACCCTATATTACCTTATATGGAAAATAATTTTGATAAAACACTTGAACTCCATTCTTGAAGAAAATATCCTTTCTACTTCAAAAACACTTTTCCTTTATTAACATGTCATAAAATTTTAAACTAAAAGAAGTTGATTAAAAATAAACATGAAAACATGTAAAGGAAGTTTCTTGGAAGTAATGTTTTAAAAATCCATTCATGCTGTATAAGTTAAAAAAAACATTCTTCCCGTACTTTGGCCGGAAAAGTCAAAAAGTACCTCATACGAAAAATGACAAAAGATTCCTTTCATATCTTTTACTAAAAACTCACCGAAGGGTAAAATAGGATTTAAACAATTTTAGGTGAATGGAAATAATATTACATATTGAGGAAACATGGATGTGGATGATAAAATACACCCCAGTAAATACTAAAGTATAAACAATCTCGGATAAAAATGAGATTGTGATATTTCCCTTAACTTAGGTCCGATATGCTTTGTACGTGTCCGATATGCTTTGTACTTGTCCGAACCTCCTGTATAATGATTTAAATAATGTTATTGACTTATTCCAGAATCATAATTATTTTTATGATATCATATTTGGTCATATTCTTAGCTTCTTAGTAGTAATATTTCATTGCTACTTGTTATTTGGGTGTTTATAACTTTTTGTTCTTATGCGTGTTTTGTCGAATAAATTCTTATTCTTCTCTTTTGGTTATAGATACCTCATTTCCAGAATGGTATTATTGTAATATATATCATATTAATTCATTCAATTCATTTATATAATCATTAGGAAATGAAGATCATGTAGAACGAGTCGCATCACATCATGGAGATGGTATTCCGTACGTACGCACGAGTGATGATATCATTCCTATGATCGTGGAATTGTATTGGAGTGTATGTATACTATTTCAGAATCAGTATCAATTTATAATAGTCATATATAGTCATTATTTACACCATTATACCCATCCAAGTAAGGTGGTGGTGGAAAATAGATTACACCACGGCGTGGAGACGGTATTCCGTACGTACGCACGCGCGGTGATTTCTTTTTCCATAGGATGGATAGATGGTGAAATAGGGTTGTTTCGTACTTATAATAACATATCAGTATGTGTGTGATACTGATGTTATTAATTCATAATGAAACAACTAAATAAGAATAAGTGGAAGAAGAAATAAAGATGAAAGAATTGGTAACGGACATTACCTCTTCTTTGAAGTTCTTCTTTGAGACCTCCTTTTAGGGCACTAAAATAGGTATTTTAAGATAACCAGAACCTCTAGGATGTTTCTAGGGAAGTGGAGAGAAGAAATTGGCAGGGGTTGGCCGAGCTTGAAGGCTCAAAGTGGTGTGAGGAAGAGGGGGAGGAGGTGCCCTTTTATAAGGGAGGAGAGGGACTCCTTTGGAAAAACTAAAAATATTATTTTATTATAAAGTCAAGTTCGGTTTTAAATAGCTCCAAATTGATTTATTTCTAAGCTAAGGTGGGGATGGGTCTAAATACTCTCATCCAATAGAATTTAGACAAGTTTAGGTTCCTATTTTAACCTTATCATTTATATTTACCATTAAGTTAAATAATTTTACTTTTACCGTGTCTTCTTGTGTTCTTATACTATAAGGTTAATAAACATACTATAAGCAGCCAAAAGAACCCCAAGTTGGTTATTATTAATATATATAACCTTATATAAGTCATTTGGCCGAACCTTAGATTTTTAGGAATAAAATAAAAAATACTAATATAATATTTGTTTTAAAAACTATTTTATGTCAATTTTGACACTATTTAGTAATTAATTTTTGTGAAAATGATAACAGAATTATTAGTTAGAAAAAAACTAATTAAATCAATACCAAAATGTCATATTAATCTATAAAATTAGTGTAATTCATAAAAAGTGTCAAATTACATTTATTTTTGTGTTTATACATCAATTATGTCAATATTCCATTAATAAGATAATTACTGCATCATCTTTGTGTCATAAATAAATTAAATTATTTAATGTATAAAAATTAAAAATAAAATACCATTATGTAGGAAATCTTTTTATATTTCTAATGAATATTTATAGTCGAATTGATCTTATTTATAACCCTATATTAAAAATGATTTACTTATTAAACTTTTATTTTAACTATTTTAACCCTTCTTTAAATAAATTAATAATAAATGTCCTAATCTAATCCAAGTGGGCCTAAATGGTCATATTTTATTCCTAAGGTTGTTTTTGGTCGAATTACACTTGTCCAATAGAATTAGGACATGTGTTAGGGTAATAATAATATCATTTTTACCCTTAATTACCCTATTTACTTTTAACCGTGGTAAAAAAAGTAAAAAGTTTCTATTCACCAAAAAATTATTTTCATCTCATTGAACCACATTTTACTTACTGAAATCAACCGTGTCTCTCAGATTTTCGAAATTCCACTCACAGAAGTGGTACAATTAAGTTTTATGAAAAATTCAGTTTTTTTAACTACCACTTAGTGGTTTCACTATTCATCAAAAATTGAAAGTTTTCAGAAAAATACAAAAATTTCACCCTAGGATAATTTTGGTATTACGAATCCAAAAATGAAGTCCATTTTGAAAAATAAAATTTATAAAATTTCAAAAATTGGTTATTACTATTCATAACGGCTAGTTTTAATAATATTTTAATAGTATATCATTGTTTAGTGAAACTCGGTATTGCGTACGACGCAAGCTATTGAGGAAGCTCGCGATTTCGTGTAAAGCAAGAAAAGCAAGTGTTGTGTGTAGAAAAAGATTCCTTTGATGATTTAAATAATATAAAATTCTCGGGTGTTACATTATACCCCCCTTAAAATGAATTTCGCCCTCGAAATTCGTCACTTTGTAACAAACAGATGAGGATACCTCTCCCTCATCATATCCTCAAGATCCCATGTAGCTTCTTCTAATTGGTGGTTCCTCCATAAAACTTTCACCAATCGAGTGGTCTTGTTTCGTAGCACTTTTTTGCTACGATCCACAATCTCTATCAGTTGTTCTTCATAAGAAAGATCTTGCTCCAGTGGTACAACTTCTGAGCTGAGTACATGTGAAGGATCAGGTATGTACTTTCTCAGGAGAGATACATGGAACACATCGTGAACTTGAGAGAGATTCGTTGGAAGTGCCAATCAGTAAGCTACCTTCCCAACACGATCCAGTATTTCGAAAGGACCAATATATCTAGGGCTCAACTTCCCCTTCTTTCCAAATCTCATAACCCTCTTCCAGGGAGATATTCGTAAGAACACTTTATCACCCACTTCAAACTCTAGGTCTTTTCTTCGGTTGTCGACATAACTTTTCTGTCGACTCTGAGCTGCTCTTATGTGTTATTGAATAGATCTGACCTTTTCTGCCATTTCATCAATGAGATCAGGTCCTAATAGCTTTCTTTCCCCAACTTCATCCCAGCAAGTTGGAGTCCTGTATTTCTTTCCATAGAGAGCTTCATAAGGAGCCATCTGAATAATGGAGTGAAAGCTATTATTATAAGAAAATTCCACCAAAGGTAGGTGTTGATCCCAACCACCTTTGAAATCCATAGAGCAAGCTCTCAACATATCTTCTAGAGTTTGAATTGTTCTCTCAGACTGACCGTCTGTCTGAGGATGATAAGCAGTGCTGAAACTCAACTCTGTATCCAGAGTATGTTGAAGACTTCGCCAGAACTTCGAGGAAAATATCAGATCCCAATCAGATATAATAGAAAGTGGTAATCCATGAAATCTTACCACTTCCTTTACATATATCCTGGCAAGCTGATCCAGAGAGAAATCCTATCTAATAGCAATGAAGTGTGCAGATTTTGTAAGACGATCAACTATGACCCAGATAGCATTATTTCCTTCGGATGTTTTAGGAATACCTATGACAAAGTCCATAGTTATGTTTTCCCATTTCCATTCAGGTATGGGTAATGGTTGTAACATCCCTTAGACTTATGCCTGTCAGCTTTAACTTGTTGACAAACCAAGCATCGATAGACATATTCAGCAACATCTATTTTCATTCCATCCCACCAGAAGTATTCTTTCAGGTCCCTATACATCTTCGTGCTTCCAGGATGAATAGAGAATGAAGAACTATGAGCCTCATCTATCAGCTTCTTCTTTAATTCGGGGATGAGAGGAACACAAACCCGATTCCTGAACTTTATTATCCCATCATAATCAAGGATGAATTCGGGAACATTTCTCACCTTCTTTTGTAACTCAACATCTTCTTTCTGTGCCTCTTTAATCTTCACATATATAGATGGTTGAACATTCATTTGAGAAAGATACGATTTTCCCCTTTCATTATAATTCCAAGATCCATCCTTTGTAAATCCATAAATATTGGATCTTTTGTGATCCTCATCAGGGATAAACTAGCATGGTCTTGTTGACTTAATGCATCTGCCACCTTTTTTGCTTTCCCAGGGTGGTAATGGATTGAGCAGTCATAATCCTTAATCAGCTCCAACCATCTTCTTTGGCGCATATTCATATCCTTTTGTGTGAAAATATACTTTAAACTTTTATGATCAGTATAAATATCACACCTTTCACCATAAAGGTAATTCCTCCAAATCTTTAATGAAAAGATTACCGCAGCTAACTCCAAATCATGAGTTGGGTAATTTTGCTCATGTATTTTCAACTGTCGTGAGGCATAAGCTATGACCATATCATTTTGCATAATAACACACCCCAATCCATTCTTGGATGCATCACTGTAGATCACAAACCTTTCTCCACTACAAGGTAGTGTGAGCACAGGTGCACTAGATAACCTTCTTTTCAACTCCTTGAAATTCTCTTCACATTCCTCCGTCCAAACAAACTTAACTCCTTTCTGAGTCAACTTGGTGAGTGGATTAGATAATCGTGAAAAATCTTTCACAAAACTTCGATAATATCCAGCCAAACCAAGAAAACTTCGGATCTCGGTTACTGTTGTTGGTCTCGACCATTTTTCGATAACCTCTGTTTTTGCTGGATCCACAGATATCCCCTCCTTTGAGATTATGTGACCCAAAAATGCAACTTTTTGAAACCAAAATTCACACTTGGTAAATTTGGCATAAAGATTCTCCTTTCTCAGGGTCTTCAATATAATTCTCAAGGGATCTTCATGTTCTTCCTTACTCTTTGAATAGACAAGAATATCATCTATAAATACTACCACAAACTGATCAAGATAGTCTCTAAAGACTCTATTCATTAGATCCATGAAGATTGCAGGGGCATTAGTAAGACCAAATGGCATCACTATAAATTCATAGTGTCCATACCTTGTAAGGAAAGCCGTCTTTGGTATATCCTCCCTTTTGACCCTTAATTGATGATACCCTGAATGAAGATCAATCTTGGAAAAGTATTGAGCTCCGTGTAGTTGGTCAAATAGGTCATCAATGCGCGGGAGATGATATTTGTTCTTGATAGTAATCTTGTTAAGTTCTCGATAATCAATGCAGAGTCTCATTGATCCATCTTTCTTCTTAACAAACAGAACATGTGCTCCCCAAGGTGACGCACTAGGGCGTATGAACCCCTTATCAAGATTCTCTTGGAGTTTCTTCTTCAATTCCTGCAACTCAATTGGGTCCATTCTATAAGGTGTCATTGAAATAGGCAAAGCACCCGGTAGGAGTTCTATTGAAAACTCAACTTCACGATTCGGTGGAAGACCCGATAATTCCTCCAGAAAGACATCATCAAATTCCCGTACAATGGGCATATTATTAATCATGAGTTTCTCACCAACCATTTGAGATAAATAACCTTCATTTAGTGGAATCAATACCCATAAAATGGAATAAATTTCCACTAGAAGGTTATGTTCATCCTTGCATCGATAGACAATCATAGATTGTTCTGGAATATGAAATGTGACTTCCCTTATTTGGAAATTGATATGAGCTCCATGTAGAGAAATCCAATCCATGCCAAGAATCACATAAAATTCCACTATAAGAAGGATCACAAGATTTGTAGGAAGTACTTTCCCACAAACATCAATCAGAGAAGAATTATAAACTTTTGATGCGACTGTTGTGCCATTAGGTGTTGTCACAGCTAACTCAACATCTAATTGTTGAGGTAATACGATGATACCCTTAGAAAATTCTTCAGAAATAAAGGAGTGGGTGGATCCAGAATCAAATAAAACATTTTCTACTTTAGAGTGGATGGTAAGTGTACCTTTCACCACATCGTTATCATACTCCACATCGCTGATAGAAATTGCATGTGACTTTCCTTTGTCTTTAGCCTTAAGAGTTTGTTGACATTGACCATCATCATCAACCCTTGGATTAGGGAATTTATTGGCATAATGTACCATCTCCTTGCACTTGAAGCATTGAAGTGTAGTAGGTTCATTCTGTGTATCCCTTCCTTTGTTTGCATCATTAGACATCTTCTTCCCATCATCGCGACATTCAAATGCCCGATGACCTTCCTTTCCACATTTGAAACATTTACTTGTCCCTTTAAGACAACTCCCTCCATGTTTCTTTCCACACTTTGAGCATAAGGGAAAGCTCATCTTCTTTTCAGTGTGCTCTTTAGATTTTCCTTTGAATTCCATTTTCCTCTTCTTATCAAGCCCATATGACTGATGGGTTACTCCAATCTCCATCTCAACTTTGAGAGCACATCGAACGATTTCCTCGTAGATATTTAAGTCCCTTATGGATAAGGACCTTCGAAGACTTGGTTTTAATCCACTAAATAATCGATCGATCTTACTATCAGGTTGGATAATAATACCAGAAGCGTACCTTGCAAGTCTTGTAAAATTTGCTTCATAGGTACCAACAGATTCATCATCCTTTTGCTTCAGTTCACGAAACTCTTTCTCCATCTTTGTTCGGAGAATGCGAGGGACGTACTTATTGAAAAATAAGTTCTTGAACTCGTCCCATTCCATGGACTCAATTTTATCCCTTTTCCTTGTATTCTTAATAAGATTCCACCATTGATCAGCATCACCTTCCAAACGATACACTGCTAAGATGAATTTATCATACTCAGAACATTGAAGAACTGCAAATATCTTTTCAGTAGTACTAATCCATTTTTCAGCAACTAATGGATCAGTAGACCCGCTGAATGAAGGTGGACGCTGTCTCATGAAGGATTCAACAGAATGTTTCTCATTCCTTTGCTTGTTTGGAGGTCCTGCATGATTCATAGCTTGAGAAAGTTGTGTGAACATTGCTACAAGATTTTTCATTCCAGCTCCCATAACGTTTGGTTGCTCAGGGGGACAATCATTGCATTTCCCACTGCATTCCGCATTAACACGATTCCTTCGGGTTCCAGCCATTGACTAAAACCAAGAAGAATAGTGTGAGAAACACTAATTATAATAGGAAAAACACATAATCAAGAATAAAATTTCACACTTATGGTCTTATCCTAGGTTATTCATGGCCATTTATAAAACACTAAGATTGTGTTCTATGCTTAGACTTATCCTTAGGGTTCTTACTAAGGCTTTCACATCCTAGTTTCCAAAGGTTGACTATACCTTCCCTCTGATACCAACTATAACGACCCATACTTTACATACATTGTTATTACTTCATAATTGAAGAACATTTATTACAACATATAACAAAACCAAGAAAGGATCGTATAGGTATAGTGTCTTTAGAAACTGGGAAACATAAACAACTGGTTCATAAAGCATCTACTTTGCCTCCCATTTATTTCATCATATCTAGAGTCCCTTTTTGGCATATTCTACTTAATAACCTTCTTCCTAACCTGGGGAAATAAAACATACAAAGGGTGAGCTCAAATTCTCAGTAAGGATAAACAAAAGAAATATCAATCACATCATATTCATAAGAACATAACATTTTGGAAATATTAACCTGCAAAAGGGAGCATAATTTCATAACATGGGATAAATCATAGTAGTGAAATGAAATCCCAATAATCATAACTTAAAACATGAAACATTGTGTCATACACACATAATCATAGATAATCATATCTTATTAGCCAAGACTCATTTCCAAGACTATCTTAGTGGAAAAAGTCTATTTCTGAACCGAGTCACCCTCGTTTCAGTCCTGTTTCATTGAACCCGTATAACCTACCGTTCCAGCCATGTCTATCTCATGAGATATAAAATCTTTACCCAATGAATTGGAGGGAGATATAGGTCCCACCCATCTCATAATGAAACCGTTCTTATGTGTGCCACAAAAATCATAAATCATACATCATTTCATAACCCATGTAATAAAAATGGGAATCTTAAACATCGTGAAATCATCAAACAATTCATATAATATAAAGGAATTCATAAAAATAATTCCATCAAAACATAATCAAATCAATGTAATAATAGGGATAGAAACAGAACCCTATATTATCTTATATGGAAAATAATTTTGATAAAACACTTGAACTCCATTCTTGAGGAAAATATCCTTTCTACTTCAAAAGCACTTTTCCTTTCTTAACATGTCATACAATTTTAAACTAAAAGAAGTTGATTAAAAATAAACTTGAAAACTTGTAAAGGAAGCTTCTTGGAAGTAATGTTTTAAAAATCCATTCATGCCGTATAAGTTAAAAAAACATTCTTCCCGTACTTTGGCCGGAAAAGTCAAAAAGTACCTCGTACGAAAAACGACAAAAGATTCCTTTCATATATTTTACTAAAAACTCACCGAAGGGTAAAATAGGATTTAAACAATTATAGGTGAATGGAAATAATATTACATATTTAGGAAACACGTATGTGGATGATAAAATACACCCCAGTAAATACTAAAGTATAAACAATCACGGATAAAAATGAGAGTGTGATATTTCCCTTACCTTAGGTCCGATATGCTTTGTACATGTCCGAACCTCCTGTATAATGATTTAAATAATGTTATTGACTTATTCCAGAATCATAATTATTTTTATGATATCATATTTGGTCATATTCTTAGCTTATTAGTAGTAATATTTTTAATTGCTACTTGTTATTCGGGTGTTTATAACTTTTTGTTCTTATGCGTGTTTTGTCGAATAAATTCTTATTCTTCTCTTTAGGTTATAGATACCTCATTTCCAGAATGGTATTAGTGTAATATATATCATATTAATTCATTCAATTCGTTTATATAATCATTAGAAAATGAAGATCATGTAGAACGAGTCGCATCACATTGTGGAGACGGTATTCCGTACGTACGCACGAGTGATGATATCATTCCTATGATTGTGGAATTGTATTGGAGTGTATGTATACTATTTCAGAATTAGTATCACTTTTTAATAGTCATATATAGTCATTATTTACACCATTATACCCATCCAAGTAAGGTGGTGGTGGAAAATAGATTACACCACGGAGTGGAGACGGTATTCCGTACGTACGCACGCGCGGTGATTTCTTTTTTCCGTAGGATGGATAGATGGTGAAATAGGGTTGTTTCATACTTATAATAACATATCTGTATATGGTTGATACTTATGTTATTACTTCATAATGAAAAAACTTAAGAATAATAAGTGGAAGAAGAAATAAAGATGAAAGAATCGGTAACAGACATTACCTCTTCTTTGAAGTGCTTCTTTGAGACCTCCTTTTAGGGCACTAAAATAGGTCTTTTAAGAAGACCAGAACCGCTAGGATGTTTCTAGGGAAGTGGAGAGAAGAAATTGGCAGGGTTTGGCCGAGCTTGAAGGCTCAAAGTGGTGTGAGGAAGAGGGGGAGGAGGTTCCCTTTTATAAGGGAGGAGAGAAGCTCCTTTGGAAAAACTAAAAATATTATTTTATTATAAAGTGAAGTTCGGTTTTAAATAGCTCCAAATTGATTTATTTCAAATCTAAGGTGGGGATGGGTCGAAATAATCTCATCCAATATAATTTAGACAAGTTTAGGTTCCTATTTTAACCTTATCATTTAGATTTAACATTAAGTTAAATAATTTTACTTTTACCGTGTCTTCTTGTGTTCTTATTCTATAAGGTTAATAAACGTACTATAAGCAGCCAAAAGAACCCCAAGTTGTTTATTATTAATATATATAACCTTATATAAGTCATTTGGGCGAACCTTAGATTTTTAGGAATAAAATAACAATTACTAATATAATATTTGTTTTAAAAACTATTTTATGTCAATTTTGACACTATTTAGTAATTAATTTTTGTGAAAATCATAACAGAATGATTATTTCGAAAAAAAATTAATTAAATCAATACTAACATGTCATATTAATCTATAAAATTAGTGGAATTCATAAAAAGTTTCAAATTACATTTATTTTGGTGTTTATAACATCAATTATGTCAATATTTCATTAATAAGATAATTACTGCATCATCTTTGTGTCATAAATAAATTAAATTATTTAATGTATAAAAATTACAAATAAAATAAAATTATGTAGGAAATCTATTTAGATTTATAATGAATATTTATAGTCTAATTTATCTTATGTATTACCCTATATTAAAAATGATTTACTTATTAAACATTGATTTTAACTATTTTAACCCTTCTTTAAATAAATTAATAATAAATGTCCTAATCTAATACAAGTGGGCCTAAATGGTCATATTTTATTCCTAAGGTTGTTTTTGGTCGATTGAAACTTGTCCAATAGAATTAGGACATGTGTTAGGGTAATAATAATATCATTTTTACCCTTAATTACCCTATTTACTTTTAACCGTGGTAAAAAAAGTAAAAAGTTACTATTCACCAAAAAATTATTTTCATCTCATTGAACCACATCTTACTTACTGACATCAACCATGTCTCTCAGATTTTAGAAATTCCACTCACAAAAGCGGTAAAATTAAGTTTTATGAAAAATTCAGTTTTTTTAACTACCACTTAGTGGTTTCACTATTCATCAAAAATTGAAAATTTTCAGAAAAATACCAAATTTTCACCCTAGGATAATTTCGATATTATGAATCCAAAAATGAAGTCCATTTTGAAAAATAGAATTTATAAAATTTCAAAAAGTGGTTATTACTATTCATAACGTCTAGTTTTAATAATATTTTAATAGTATATCGTTGTTTAGTGAAACTCGGTATTGCGTAAGACGCAAGCTATTGAGGAAGCTCGCGATTTCGTGTAAAGAAAGACAAGCAAGTGTTGTGTGTAGAAAAAGATTCCTTTGATGATTTATATAACATAAAAGTCTCGGGTGTTATAGATAAGGATGAAGAAGAGTTAAATTGGGAGTTAAAGGGAAAGAGGTAACCCATGGTTTTCATTTGGTGGGTCATCGTCTCCATCCAGTGGTGTGTTTACTATAGAAGTTTTGGATATTAAGGAAGTCGATGTTGTTCTAGGATTGTGTGTGTAACGACCTGAAATTTTGAATAAATCTTGTTTCCAAATTTTTTCTGTTATTTTATTTTTATACTCAACAAAACTGTTTCATTTGATAACATGAGCATAATTAAAATGAGACCGTTGGGTTTTGACTTTTATATGATTGTTGGTCAATATGACCACTGGAAACTAAACGTTTCGATTACTGTCTCTAAATACAAGTGATCTTGGTTAATTAATATAGAAAGAAGATTTGATGGCCTCATCCAGTAGTCTCGGGCCAATCGAAGCCCATCTAACGGAACTTGGGAAGGAGGTAGCACCACTGGGAATTTATCAGGACAAAACCCAAGCCGAACTTCATCATGTGAAGCTAGAATTGAATCACCTTCCCAAGAAGTTCAAACTGATAGAAATTACTACTCGTACAATGTTGGCTGAGCCGCCCTAAGATTCTCTCACCTTAGCACACCTTACACTTAGGTCCTATGCTGGGGTTATAAGGGGCTATGTAAGGAGACCATAACTACCTTGTGTAATCCTTTATTTTAAATAAAAATTTTGATTTCTTCTTATGATGAAGCTTATGAATTTTCAAATGTCCGGATAAATATAGTATGCATATTTTTGATGAATTTTAGAGAAAGGATATTTTAAAAATGTTTATGTAAACCTTAAATAATTAAAAATGTGTAATTATTTTAAAAAAATAGTCTTCTACAATTATGTTCAGTACAAAATTTAGAATCTAATAAGATCAACTTAATTTTTGATGAATAGTAAATTATGAATAGTGATTTTCAGCTTAGGATTAGTAATGTGACCAAAATGATTAGTAATCTCACTTATAGAAAGTATTAATATAATCTAGGCACCTTGATTAAGTAATGTGATTCAATAAAATGGTTAAATAACGGTTTCATAAATTATTAGTCAAGTATTAGTTTTTTCGGGTGAATAGTGTTTTTTAATTAAAAATTAAATTAAAAATATTTAGAAAATTATTTTTATAAAAGGGACTTTATTTTTGAACTCAGAGCATCGATATTATGTTAATGTAATTTTGGGGGATTTTTCTGAAAAAAATGAATTTTCGCTGAATAGTGTATTTATTTAAAAATTAAATTAAAAATATTTAGAAAATTATTTTTATAAAATGGAGTCTATTTTTGAAATCAGAGCATTGAAATTTGGTTAAGGTGAAATTTTGGGATTTTTTTGAGAAAGTTGAATTTTCAGTGAATAGTAAAAATACAATTTTAGGGTTTCGGTATGTTTAATGACATCATAACTGTGTCATGATGTTGTCATGAGATATTTTAAGGGTTGGCCGACCAAAGGTGATGAATTATTGTGTGGGGGGACCCATGTGGCCTAACTCCATGGGAAATACCATGGGAGAGCCCATGGTTTTGAGAAAACCACTTGTGAGGTGTCCATTGGCCATTAATGCCTTGTCCCCTCACATTCCCTATAAATACCCACCCTTTACTCCTTTATTTTTCACTCCCAACTCTCCCCCAACGAAGATATGGTCTCATTACCTCCCAAGGAGTCCTCCCAAGGTGCCCCCAAGCCGTCAAGGTCCCAACCTTTGAGTTTTAAGAGTTATGTTTAAGGTAAGGGATCTTACCCCTCTCTTTCTTTTCAAGTAATCTCTTTTATATCATTTCTTTTATGCTCCATGCTCTTATGTTGGAGGACGTTCTTTTATATTCCTATTAATGTCCTTTTCATGTTTATATTATGACAGACCCCCTCTTTCTCTCATCAATTCATTTTAAGAATGTTTTAGTGGCGCCGTTAGGCTGCCGAATTTTTAAGGGATTCTTTCACCTTTCTCATTTTCAAAGTTCTACTTTCATGTCAAGTCTTTCAAGCTACTTTTTATTATTTTGGGGTAATATATATATATATATCATACTGAAATTTTATGTTAATATGATGAGAGACCCTATTTGACCTCTTCAATTCTTTTTTGTTGAAGTTTAAGTGACGCTGTTAGGCTGCCGAATTTTCATAAGAGAAATCTAATTTTTGTCTTCCTTCCATGTTTTTCATTTCAAATGGAATGTCCTTAAAATTTAATTACCATGTTCATATATCCTTCGTATTCTGTCCCTATACTGTTTTATGGGTCATTTATGAATGTTTGACCCATGTCCCCTCTCTTTTCAATGTTTTCTAAAACCCCGAAACATAGCCGTTATGCTGCAGAATTTCCGTCTCAAATTGTCTCTCTCTTTTTCTAAACTTATTTTATTTTATTAAGTGAATACTCAAAGATCTTTATTCTATAGTGGTATTCACATATATACCAATTTTTTCTCTTTTAAATTCTTGGATTTACATACATGAAACCCGCTTTCCCTTTTTGTGGGTTTAAAGTGACATAAAGATCATGTCTTTAAAGCAGTTTTTAAAACGTTATGATTATGAAATGAAACCCATTTCTTTTAAGATATATGGGTTGTTTATGAAATGATTGATTATGATATATTTGGGTCACATGATGATAAAGAAAAATTTAAGGGTGCACCCTAATAGCGCTCCAATGCATTGGGTAAAGACTTAATCTATAGAGATGACCATTTTTAACGACGCCTTGGTGAATAACCTTGGTAGTTTTTAATGACACCTTGGGGATGGACCTTGGTGAAACGGAAATGATTGTAAATGTTAAATGTTGTAGCCACATCTTAAAGTTATGAAATACGTTATTTTTATTATGATATACCTCATTATTTCTTTCTCATTCCTTAATGTTCTTTTTCATGACATTGTTGATGTATCTCAAGTTCACATGTAAAATGTTTCCCTTGTTTCCCTTACCGGGCCTTCTACTCACCCTTTCTTTTAATGTATGTTCCCAGGTTATGAGATGCAGTAATGAACCTAGGATGAACACAAGGAGAATCCTTTCAAGTGTTTAAGAATGATTCTTTATGTTTTCATGTTTTAAGTTCCTGGTTTCCAACACACTAAACCTTAAAGATCCTCGATTTTGTAAAATATAATGAAAAGTTATGTTATAAAAAGGTGGGATGATATAGTGTGTACTCTCATGGTGACACTTTAACCGATTTCTATTAACTATGAATTTCCTTTTAGAATATGGGTCTTGGACTTGCACTACACTAAATGGGTAAACATTTGTAATAACAAAAGGACCTTCCCAAATAGAATTAAGCTTACCTGGGTGAAGCTGAAATAGAGATTTGAAGAGAAATACCTTTTCACCATCATGGAATACCTTTCATAGGATGTGTTTGTCATGGAGTACCTTAGAATTTTCTTTGTACAAATTAAAATTCTCATAGGAATCAAGTTGAAGCACCACCAGTTCAACTAATTGAAACAATCTTTCTTCACCAGATTTCTCACAATAAAAATTATAGGTTTTCAAAACCCAAAAAGACTTATATTGTATTTCAACAAGAAAATGACATGATTTACCAAAATATTATCCTAAAATGAGACATCCCAATAGGTGTTTTATAGGAAGTTTGATAAGACGAAAGTGATTCATCAAGTCTTTTAGGCCAGTCTTTTCTGGTGGGTTTTACAAAAGTGGGTTACTAAGTCACTTATAAAGGCATGTGGTGTGCCAAATTGGTGGAAGATGTGTGTCTTTAGGAACTCACTAATAGTATGTGAATAATCCTTTCTAGTGGGTTAGGCCTTGACCCACATAGAAACATAATCTACTAGAAGAAGAATGTATGAGAATCCATTGGAAGGGGGGAATAGTCCCATGAAATCATTTCCCCAGACATCAAATATCTCACAGAAAATTAAAGTCTTTTGTGGAATTTCATTTCTCTTTGAAATTGTGCCAAAATTTTGGAAAATGGGATATGATTGAAAAAACTCATGTGAGTCCTTGAAGAGTGAAGGCTAGAAGAATCCAGAGTCTAGGACCTTATGGGAGGTCCTTTGTGGTAAAAAGTGGCCACATCCAGGAAGTGAGTGACAAAATTCTAAGATTGAGGAATGTTAATCTTCATCAACACATATCTTAATTACCATGTTAGCCCCAGTTTTCCAAAGTATATTATCTTCTTAAAAATAGATTTTTGAATCAGTTTTTAGCTTCATTTTTTGTGAATTTTATTTTTTTAGGAAAAATACTTGAAACCAAGTAGTTTACAATTGGGACATACTATGGTTACATTGGAGTGAGATATGAAAGGTGCTCAGTGGGTAATTCATGATCAATGATTTCTGAATGAGAAGAATTAGAAATTCTACTCTGGTTATTAGCCACAGGGTTTCCTTTTACTGTAATTTATTTTATTTCAAGGTCAAACTCTTAGATCATGAGGATACATCTTATTATCCTTAGTTTGGAATCACTTTTCTTGATTAAGAAATTTATAGAAGAATGATCTGTGAGGATGATGATTTTGGAACCTAAGAGGTAGAGATAAAATTTATCTAAGGGGAAAAAATTGATAAAAGTTTTTTTTCAGTGATAGTGTATTGAGATTGAGTTTCATCCAATGTTTTTGAGGCATAATAGATGAAATGAGGAATCATTTCTCTTCTTTGACAAAGAACATCCCCAATGGTTCTATCAGAAGCATCACACATCAACTCAATGGGTAAGTACCAATTTGGGGGTTGGATTATCAGGGTATATATAAGAGTAGTTTTGAGTTCAACGAAGGCTCTCTTTCCAACCTCATCGAAATGGAATGTGAAATCATTTTTTGAGAAACCGAGTGAGTGGGATAGAAATCCTACTGATGTTATGGATGAACCACCCATAGAAACCAGCATGACCGAGGAATTAATGAACATCTTGAACAGAGGTGGGTTCAGGAAGTGATTGGATCACTTAAATTTTGGAAAGATCAACTTCATTACCCTATTTTAAAACTACGTTCCCTAGAACAATCCCATTTGCAACCATTAAGTGACATTTTTCAAAATTTAACACAGGGTTACACTTGACATAGTTTTGAAGGACTAGAGAGTGTGAAAGCAAGAACAATTCAAATGAACCACCATAAATGGTAAATTCATCAATGAATACTTCCATGAAGTGTTAAATGAAATAAAAAAAGATACTCATTGACATGATCCTATCGTGGGGTGTGACAAAAAACAAATAATATCTAAGTTAAAATGTAGTAGAGTGGAAAAACTAAGATATCTCCAAAGATGAGTGCAAAAAAATTATATTTGTCACTTAAAGTTTAAGAAATAAGAAAAGACTGTTTTTGAAATTGTTTGGGTTGAAAAATAAAGAACGCAATAAAAAGAAATGTTAAACACTAATGGATGAAGAGAGTGATGGGGTCAGGGTAGGATTCAATTTTTCAAGGTCATCATAGTAATAAAGATCATATTCCCTCTCTTCCTTTCTAATAACAAATGGAATACTCCTTGATCGAGTTATTAATCACCCTTGGTTAAAGAAACAAATGAGACTCAATACTATGTGCGTGGAAGTTCATAAACAATCCCTAAACAAATAAGGCAATTCCCAATCGAGAATTGTTGCTCCTTATAACTCTATAAAAAGTTTAATAGTTTCAAAAAGGTGCCAACAATTTCTAGACACTCACCACCTAACACAATCTGCTCGATCGAGACAAATTGCACTAGGCGGAGGGAGATTAAAAGTATTTAACCAAAGCTATTAACAATGAATACACCAAACTCAAAGAACGATCACAATATGATAATTTGGAAACTGTGATAATAGAAGTCATTCAAAAGAAAAATATGATTTTATATTTAAGAACAAAACTCCAACATTACAAATTGAAACTCCCCCTTCCCCGATCACTCAAAGGTTTTACCCCTCTATGTGAAGGGTAATTGAGTTGAAAGGGGAAGAAAAAGGCATTACAAAACAATTGAAAAGAAAATAAACAAAATAAAAAGCCAAAAAGTTCTCCTTCTTGGTGTCCCGGAAGGAATGGGATGAAGAATGGGATAAATAATGGGATGAAGAATGGGATGCTTTGAGAGGGTGGAGCTCTCCTCCTTTTACTTTCACAATTTATTCTATCCAGTCAGACACTCCAAAACACCAACCACCAGATTAGGAAGCTTTAATGGCCCCTTAAACGGCCAATTCCCATGGCCTTACCTACATGAAAGATGTTCAAAAAATCCTTGCGCGTCCACCCACCGAATATCACAACAATTGATCCCACCAAAAAATATTTATGGACCCCACCCAAAAAATCGGCAGAACTGTAAAAAATTTTCATGAGACAACTTGTGAGCTTCTTTTGAGCTTCCATACGGTAGATTCATATTTTGGTATATCAATAGTAAATTAATACCTAGACATGTAGAATCTAGAAAAGAAATAATTTTTCAATTTGGATTAGTTTATAAGATGTTATTGCCAAACTACATAAATACTTTAAAACAGTTAAAAATATGAAATGGGCATTTTTACTGTTTAGCTCAAAATAACACCAATATCACAAAAATGAAGCAATTCATCATAGAGTAACAATTTTTTGGGTTTAAAACAATGAAATTCCATGTAAATTTAATTGAAAATATTTTCTCTATCAACTCTCCTACAATTAGCAGTTGGACTCCTAGACAAGTAAAAATCAAATAAAATCAAATCCAAAACACATATCAATGAGATCTACTAAATCCATACTAAGAAACAAAAAGATATCATGCCTCATAAAAAACAATTATTTCAAGTTCTCCATTTTAGATTTTAATATATTTCCACTTCATTTCTTATCCCATGGACATAAAACACCTAGCTCACATGAATTTTCTTTCATCTCACAAATGTAAGTGCTGAACAAGGCTTTTCTCATCCAAACTCACACAAGAGTCACCATAAGATTGATAAATTCCAACTCCTCCACCCGATGTGAGTCAAGGACATGTGTTTCTCATGTGGACATATCATGATTGTTTTTTGTCTTTTGGTTAGTAGGATTTAGATGTTTAAAAAAAATTCTGAGGCCGAAAAAGGAGGGCTTGGCTCTTTTTGAAGCAAAATTGAAAGATTCTAATTTTCAATCAAATTTGGTCTCCTTCTCTACACCTTTATAGAAAATAGGCTCCATCATCATTCAATTAGCTCAGTAGAAAAAAATTAAATCTTTTCAAACTTGATTTTTTTTAAAATCTCAAGATAGGCACAACTTTCTTTTTACATCAGAAGCTCTAGAAAGTCACAGCTTCTCTTATCATTAAAGCTATAGAAAAGGCATAAATTTTAACGAAATGAAATATTCATAAGCTCTTCAACATTTTATATTCCACCAAAAGTATCACCAAATGTGGTAGTACATCACAATTTATCTTCATCCACACTTATGTTCAACTAGATCATGCAATTTCACTTCAAGTGTAGGTTGGATAGGGAAAATTGGCTTGTAATGTGGCAAACCTAACATGCTATTAATGGATACTAGGGGCTAAAATGAAGGATAAATGTAAAGGTGGTGCATAATGAAAAGTATTATTTTGAAAAGGGGGCTTAAAACCAAATAAATGCCTCAATCATTTAAAACACATGTACCCCAAACCCTCATCTTTTGAAAGGAATAAATCAATTTCTGGTTTAAGAAAGCATGGTATGGTTCTCTCAAGAAATAAGGAGAATGAAAAGAATATGAAAAAGATGGTTTAGAAGCCGCATAAGAAAGTGATTTAAATGACATAGACAGTGAAATATGGCATGGGATTCAAAAAACAGTGTACTTTTCATGAAATTCAAAAAGATTTGAACTGGAAACAAAGTCATTTTAGCATCTATTTAAGCTCAATTTCATTGAATAGTTTGGTTCATTCATTGACATGGGTTTCAAAAATTATAATTATAATCATTTCAGCTTAAAGTTTTCAAAAACACACCAAAAACGGAACAAAATAAACAGAGAAAAATTTGAAAACACACAATTTATTTATTTTTTTGAAAAATAAACACAAAATGAAAATCCTAAACTATATAGGTTCCCTCCCACACACTTAAATGGTGCAGTGTACTCAATGAATTCAAGTGGATTTAACATGTAATAAAATTTTAAAATGAATCCCAATATCAAGCAAGTTTAAAGGAGAGGTACAACCTGACTTATTGGAAGTGCAATATTGAGTTAAGATCTTAAGGGTTGCATGCTAAATACCTACATGAAAAAGAAAAAAAAAACATAGGGAATTTATTGAAATAAATGAAAATAGAAATAGTATGAGAAAAGAACGATGGATCTTGGTTTAATCCCCTAAGTGGGCCCTGGGTTTTGATTGCTTCCGGATGTGCAGTTTCATTTGGTTATCCCCAATCTGATGGTTGGTGGAGTTTCTTTATGATGAACCAAAAAAACTTCTTCTTTACATCATGCGCTCCATTATTTTTATTGAGGACACCATGAGTATAGTACACCAAATCCACCCATAGTGCAATAAGATAAAATTTGTTTGGTGGGGGTAGGACATAGAATGATTCATCATCTTTCATGGTTTCCAATTTCACAGCCTCTCCTTTATTCTCTAGTGGTTGTTGAAGGTATGCTGCATCATTGGAAAAAGTAAAGGGAATGTTAGATCATAATTCTATTTGAACAAAGTTAATGTATGAAGTGTCAATATAAAATTCATCCCTTTAAAATTAAGCATCTTTCATATCTTTTTCCTTAGGAAAATCCACTTGGATTCCCTCTTGAACTCCCTCCAATAAACAATCAACATGTTCGAGGAGCTCCATATGTTCTTCATCGGGTGCATCATCTTTTTCTTCCTCATCAACCAAGGAAATACATGAGTTGTCTGAATCTGAAAATTTCAAGCAAGGGGAGGTGATACTCAATTCAGTTTCAATAAAATTAGAAGACAAAGAGTTCATGAAAATATCATCTCCCTGAGTTTTCTCCGATTCAGTTTCTTCTTCAGTGGGAAGTTCCTTTTGGAGTTTAATTTCACTAGCATGATGTAAGCAGTCAAACACCTCAATATTCTCATTAAATTAAACCACATTGGAGGTTTATTCCTTCAATGATTATGGATATTCTACATTATGAGGAACTGGGGAATCAAGTAGTTCCTCATACTCCTTCCAGAACTCATCCAGATCTTGTTGATCTCCCGTACTTAATTCATAAGGCACATCTTCTTCATCAATCTTCTTCCGCAATGATTGAGAAAGGACAAATGGATCTTCTTTTAATTCCATAATTGTCTCCCTAGGTTATTAAACATCATGTATAAGAGGGGAATCCACATCCACTAATGGATCAAGTTTAGGTTCAGGATTCTCTTGGGATGTGTGAACGTATTCAATTAGCCATTCCATTTTTCTCTCCAGGTCCTGTATTTCTTCCCAATATCCATGGAATTGATCTTTTGTTTGAACATCCTCTTCTTGTTGCACCTCGAACATTTCCTGAAAAAATTATGGAAAATACTTCTGGAGTTCAATTAATTCACTGTCCAATCCCTCCAACATTGGGTAATCAAGGTTTTCTTTAAGGTATTGAATGAGATCTTTGAATTCATCCTTGATGATTTGGATTCAAGCTCCCCTAACCTTTTTAGAAAAAAGAGAAACACTATCCTATGTAGACCAAGGTGAGTCAATAATTGTTTCATTCACTTGTAGACAATTGTTCCATGAATTAATAAAAAATATCATTTGAGAACATCATGGAAAAATATTTTTTAGGTTTTTTTTTAATTTAAAAAAATAAACTATTTACAAATGGACTGTTGGCACAGCCTCCCTGGCAACGATGCCAAGTTTTGACACAATCCTGTCATGGGGTGTAACCAAAAAAAATAATATCTAATTTAAAATGTAGTAGAGTGGTTAAACAAAGATTTATTCAGAGAGGAGTGCACAACAATTATGTTTTTCACTTAAATTTAAGAAAGAAGAAAAGATTTTTTTTGAAATTGTTTGGGTTGAAAAATAAAGAAAGAAATAAAAATAAAGGTTTAACACTAATGGATGAAGAGAGTGATGGGGTCAGGGTAGGATTCACTTTTTCAATGTCATCATAGTTATAAAGATCATATTCCCTCTCTTCCTTTCGAATAACAAATGAAAAACTCCTCGATCGAGTTATTAATCGCCCTTGGTTAATGAAACAAATGAGACTCACTCCTATGTGTGTGAAAGTTCATAAACAATCCCTAAAAAACTAAGGCAAGTCCCGAACGAGAATTGTTTATCCTTATAACTCTATAAAAAGTTTAATAGTTTCACACATGTGCCAATGATCGCTAGACACTCACCACCTAACACAATCTGCTCGATCGAGACAAATTGCACTAGGCCGAGGGAGATTAAAATTCGTTAACAAAAGCTATTAACAATGAATAAACCAAACTAAAAACATCATAACATTAAGATAATTGGGAAAAAGTGATAATAAAAGTCATTAAAAAGAAAAAGAGGATTTTATATTTAAGCACAAAACTCTGACATTACAAAGTGAAACTCCCCCTTCCTCGATCACTCAAAGGTTTTACCCCTCCATGTGAAGGGTAATAGAGTTTAAAGGGGAAGAATAAGGCATTAAAAAACAATGGAAAAGAAAATAAACAAAAGAAAAATCCGCAAAGTTCTCCTTATTGGTGTCCTGGAAGGAATGGGATGAAGAATGGGATGAAGAATGGGATGGTTTGAGAGGGTGGAACTCTCCTCCTTTTATAGCCATAACTTTTACCCCATATGTTGATGGGTTGTAGCACCATTAACTGAAATCTTCACGCGTTTTCTTCTTATTTAATATTGTTAATAATTTTCTGGGTCGTTTTCCCTCCAAATCTCAGTGGATTTGGACATGTAATCCGAGAGTTATTCCCGTTTTACTCTCACAATTTATTCGGTCCAGTCAGACTCTCCAAAACACCAACCCCCATATTAGGAATCTTTAATGGTCCCTTTAACGGAAAATTCCCATGGGATTCCCTTCATTAATTATGTTATAGAACCCCTTGATAGTCCAACCACCAAATATCGTGACAATGGGGCCCACCAAAAATTATTTAAGGACCCCACACCAAAAATCGGCAGAACTATAAACAGTTTTCATGAGACAATTTGTGAGCTTCTTTTGAGCTTCCATATGGTCGATTCAGATTTTGGTCAAAAAATAGTAAATGAAGCCCTAGATATTTAGAATCGTAAAAAGAAATAAGTTTTTAATTTGGATTAGTGTAGAAGATGTTATGGTCAAACTATAGAAATAATTTAAAATAGTTAAAAATATGAAATGGGCATTTTTACTGTTTAGCTCAAAATAACACCAATATCAAAAAAATGAAGCAATTCATCATAGATTAACATTTTTTGGGTTTAAAAAAATGAAATTACATTTAAATTTAATTGAAAATATTTGATCTATCACTCATCATACACCACTGGAATGTTTTCAGATCATTGGAAAGGCCAAAAATAATTCTTCTATATGCATATGTTTCAAAGGGGAAAGTAAAAGTAGTATTTTATTGGTCCTGAGGTGCAATTGTGATTTATATGTATCCATTGTATCCATTAGTAAATCAATAGTGTTACTTTTTATCTAATCGTTCTAGAATTTGATCAAATAATGGAAGAGGGTAGTGATCTTTTCTTTTTTCAACATTCAATTTCCTATAGTCGATGCACACACACCGTTTGTTCTTAACTTGAGTTGTGACTACCTCCACATGTTCATTTGTGACAAAACTTATCCCACCCTTCGTAGGTAAAACTTCAATTAGACTAACCAATTCACTATTAGAAATTTGTTAGATAATACATTCTTAAAGAAGCTAGGTAATCTCTTCGATAACTACCTCAAATATGAGTGCATTGAGTCTTCTTTGTGGTTGTCTAATTGGATTGGATGATTCCTGAATATGGATATGATGCATGAAAAGTTTAGTGTTGACTCTTGGTATGTCATCTAGGGTCGAACCTAAGGTCTTTTTGTTTTCCTTTAGCACCTGAAAAAGTTTGGACTCCTCAGTTTTAGTAAGTGTAGTAGAGATAATGACAGGATAAGAGTGATCATTGAAAAGGAATGCATATTTCTGGTGTGTAGGAAGAGGTTTGAGATCAACATCATCATTCATTTTTTGGTTAGACAACTCATGAATAGAGGAAGGGAATTCAGTTGGTTTAGATTCATTTTCCTTAATACTGTCTAAGGTGGAGCAGAAGAGATCAAAGTTGATATGGGATTCAATAGAATTTTCAAGATCCTCTAGATTGATGGAGTCTATGAATGAAAGGTCTGCATCAACTTCATCATTTATGAATTGGTTAATCATGGTGCATATTTCATAAGATCCTCTCTTGTTAGAACATGATAAACATGATGTAATGGGGTTTAATTGACTCTCAAAAGTTTCCTCAGAAGCGTGTATTGAGAATACAAAGTGATCCTCATATGGGTATCGCATGGCATGGAAAATGTTGAACTTGACTAGTTGGTCACCAAATTCTATAGATAAGATACCTGAATGGACATCAATTTTGGTTATCACTATCATTAGGAATGGTATTCCTAGAATTAGGGAAGATTGAGAATAGTTCGTCTCACCTTCCATGTCAAGGACATAGAAATCAGTTGGGAAGATAAGTTCATTAACATGAACAAGGACATCCTCGATTATACCCTCACGACTAGCAGTGCTTTGATTTTCCAATTGAATGAAAACACCCATTGGATGTATGGGACATATAAAAAGGTTGTAGAAGATGGTTTTGGGCATGAAATTAATTGATGATCCTAGTTCTATGAGTGCATCATCAAAGTGGGAACTTCCAATTTGGCATGAAACCATAATGGTCCCATGATCTAGGTACTTTATGGGAATAGACTGCTGGGTGGACACATTTTCGAAGGTCCTATGTTGCCTCTTGTAGGTGAAAAATTCCTTAAAAAACATGGAATACTTAGGTATTTGTTTTATGGCATCTAATAGGGGTTTGTTGACTTCCACACGTCTAAAAATGTCGAGCATTTTAGGATCGAGTTCAAAGGACCTCTTTGGATTAGAAATGGATTGAGGAAAAGGAATTGGGTTCCTAAGTGTAATGAAAGAAGGTGAGGGAATAGATTCAATTTTTTTCATGTTTATTTTTCTTTTCATTTTCTCAGTCAACATTTAATGGGGAGTTTGAGGACTCATCATGTGGAATATAAATTTTATTTCCTGATCTAAGTGCAATTGCACTTACATTACCCTTGGGGTTTGGTATTGGTTGAGAATAGAGTTGGGAAGAATATTATTGTTATTTCTGGATCAGGTGGGATGTAAGTTAACCAATTTGGGTTTCAATGTTTTTGAGGCTAGAATGGGTGAAGGAGGCAAGATATTCCACTGCATTTTCCCATGGTTTCTTGGAAGAAGAGGCTTGTCTCGGATTAGGATTACCTTGATTTTGGTTCTTGGGAAAGAGATTTTATTTGTTCAGGAATTGGGAAGTCTCACTAGGATAGATGAATCTAGGAGGAGGATTGTTCCATTGAGGCTGAGGAACAAAAGTATAAGGTTTATGGAAGTTACCAGCACCTTGACCATATTAGAATTGGTTTGGGTTTTGATGAGGGTATTTAAGGGGATGATAAATGGGATTCACATATCTTAAGTTAGGGTTATATGTAGAAGAGAAGGGCTCAGAATGGGGTTGGTTGAAGTTTCTAACAAATTGACTTGATTGTGGAGGGTTGGGGTTCTACTGAGCATATACTGCATTGAGATCCATTTGTCCAGATGAATCAGAGGGATCCTGTTGAAGTTTTGGACATGTGATAGTTGGATGAGATGGGGAGCTATAGATTCCAAAGTTCTTAATAGGTCCAGGGAACAGACATTGGGGAGAAGATGAGGCTTTGGATGCCAGATCTAGTTATCGCACAAGACATGTAAGTTCAGTCAACCACTCTCTCATCTTGTTCAGCTATATTGATTGACAATATTGAGATTGTTTGACTTGATCATGTACTAGAGTATGGAATTGTTTTGTGTTTTCACCATGATACTTATAATATCTCTTGTAGCTATAGGAGTTTTTATCAATAAGATCACCTCCACTTGCGACATCAATAAAGGTTATATCAATTAATAATATCCCCTTATAGAAGTATTAGATCATGATTTGGTTAGGGATTTGGTGGTTCTGGTAGGTTGCCACATAATTTTATATCCTCTCCCAATACTCATGGAGTGATTTATTGGGGAATTGAAAGATACCTCTAATTTAATTTTTTATAGAAGCAGTACTAAAAGAATGAAATAATTTTTCTAAGAAAAGACACTTCATGTCATTCCATGTGGTCATAGAACCAAGAGGGAGGTAGTGAATCCATGACTTGGCAGAGTCAGCTGGGGAGAAAGGGAATGCTCAGTGTTTGATTTGTTCGACAGAAACCACTTGAGGATTCATGGTAGAGCGCACCACTTGAAACTCTTTAAGGTGGAGTTGTGGATCCTCACCGGCTAGCCCAAGGAAATGAGGAAGAAGATGAATCAAACCCGATTTGAGTTTGAAGTTAGCCTCTATGTTTGGATATTGAATACTAATAGTTTGGTAATTTATATCTATAACAACCCAAACTTTACATACATTGTTATTAATTCATAATTGAAGCATACATATTACAACATATAACAAAACTATGATATGAACTTATATGTATAGTGCCTTTAGAAAATTGTAAACATAAACAACTGGTTCATAAATCATCTACATTGTCTCCCATTTATTTCATCATACCTAGAGTCCCTTTTGGAATATCCTACTTAATACCCTTCTTCCTGACTTGGGGAAAGGAAAACATACAAAAGGGTGAGATAAAATTCTTATTAAGGTTAAACAAAGGAAATATCAATCATATCATATTCATAAGAACATAACATTTTGAAAATCTTAACCTGCAAAAGATATCATAATATCAGAACAAGGGATAAATCATAGTAGTGAAATGTAATCCCAATAATCATAACATAAAACATGAAACTTTGTGGCATACACACATAATCATATAAAATCATTTCAAATTAGTGAAGACTCATCTCCAAGAATATCATAGTGGAAAAAGTCCATTTCTGAAACGAGTTCACTCCTCGTTCCAGTCCTGTATCACTGAACCAGATTAACTTGTCGTTCCATCCATGTCTATCTCATGAGATATAAATCTTTACCCAATTCATTGGAGGGATATATAGGTCCCACCCATCTCATAATGAAACCATTATTATGCGTGCCACAAAATCATAAATCATATATCATAGCATAACCCATGTAATAAAAATGGGATTCTTAAACATCATGCCATCATAACATAATCCATATAAGATAAAAGGACATAATAAAAATAATTCCATCATAAAATAATCAAATAAATATAAAAATAGGGATAGAATCATAACCCTATATTATCTTAAGATGGAAAATAATTTTGATAAAACACTTGAACTCCATTATTGAGGAAAATATCCTTTCTACTTCAATTTTTTTTCCTTTGTAAACATGTGATAAAATTTTAAACTAAAAAAATTTAATTAAAAATAATCTTGAAAACTTGTAAAAGAAGCTTCATGGAAATAATGTTCTATGAAATCATAAAAATCCATTCATTCTATATAAGTTAAAAAACATTCTTCTCATACTTTGGCTGGAAAAGTCAAAAAGTATCTCGTACTGAAAATGAAAAAAGATTCTTTTAATATATTTTATTAAAATTCACCAATAGGTAAAATTGTATTTAAAAAATTTTATGAGGACATAAATAAAATTACATATTTAGGAAACATGTATGTGGATGATAAATATGCCCCAGTAAATTCTGAAGTATAAACAATTTGGGATAAAAATGAGATTGTTATATTTTCCCATACCTTAGGTCTGATATGCTTCGTACGTATCCAAACCTCCTGTATAATGATTTAAATAATTTCATTGACTTATTAAAGAATCATATTCATTTTTATGATATCAAATATGGTCATATTCTTATACTCTTATTAGTAATATTTCATTGCTACTTGTTATTCGGGTGTTCATTGCTTTATGTTATTATGCATGTTTTGTCAAATAAATTCTTATTCCTATTTTTAGGTTATAGATCCCTCATTTACAGAATGGTATTAGTGTAATATATATCATATTTATTCATTAATTCATTTATATAATAATTATCCAATTAAGATCATGTAGAACGAGTCACATCACATCGTGGAGACGGCAGGCCGTACATACACACGAGCGATGATATCAATATTTTGATATTAAAATAATATATAATTGGATGTTATATGATATATACAGAATCATAATAATGTTATATTTATTATTTATATCATTTATACTCATTATAATACCCATCCAAATGATTAAATGTTTGAATAACAAACTACACCGCGACGTGGAGACGACAAGCCGTACGTACGCACGTGTGATGACTTTTTCATTCATAGGATGGATAAAATAACTAATATGGTTGTAAATGTTTTATAATAACATCAAATTATATATAATATTATGGATTTATTATTTTATAATGGAAACAACAAAGAAGTAGGAAGTGGAAGAAGAAAGGAACTTGAAATAGGTGGTGAGATATTTACCTCTTCCTCGGGTTATTCATTTTGATTTGATCAAAAGGGATCCTTAGGTTGGCTTTATGACTAAATGAAGTCCTCTAGAAGGATGGTAGGACAGTTGAGAGGGTATTTGGGAAGGTTTTGGCCGAGAAAAATGTCTTTGGAAGTGTGAATTAGAGAGAAGAGGGAGTTCCCTTTTATAAGAGGGGTGAGGGGCACCTTAGAAAAAACTTAAAATATTATTTTATAATAAATTAAAATTTGGTTTATAATGGCTCTAAAGTGACTTATTTCGAGTCTAGGGTGGGGATTGGTCTAAATCCTCTAAACCAGTAGGTTTTAGACATGTTTAGGTTACCATTTTAACCTTATCATTTAGATTTAACTCTAAGTTAAATAATTTAACTTTTACTGTTTCTTCTTGTATTCTGACACTATATGGTTAATAAACATACAATAAACTACCAATCGAACCCCAATTGGTTCATTAATGTCATATATATTATTATATAAGTCTTTTTTCTGAACCTTAGATTTTTAGGATTAGAATATATATTAATAATTTAATATTTGTTTTAAAAACTCTTTTATGTCAATTTTGACTCTATATGGTATTTTGTTTTTGCTAAATTCATAACAGCATTATTACTTCGAAAATAATTCATGTAACCAACCCTAATATGTTATATTAACCTATAAAATTTGTTTAATTCATAAAAAGTCTCAAAATTGAATTACACTTATTACAACATATAACAAAACCATGAAATGACCGTATAGGTATAATGTCTTTAGAAAATGGGAAACATAAACAACTGGTTCATAAAGAATCTACAATGTCTCCCATTTATTTCATCATATCTAGAGTCCCTTTTGGAATATACTACTTAATAACCTTCTTCCTGACCTGGGGAAATAAAACATACAAAAGGGAGAGCTCAAATGCTCAGTAATGGTAAACAAAAGAAATATCAAACATATCATATTCATAAGAACATAACATTTTGAAAATCTTATCCTGTAAAAGAGATCATAACATGAGATAAATCATAGAAGTGAAATATAATCCCAATAATGATAACTTAAAACATGAAGCTTTGTTCCATACACACATTATCATAGAAAATCATTTATTAGTAGTCAAGACTCATTGCCAAGACTATCTTAGCGGACAAAGTCCATTTTTGAACCGAGTTTACTCCACGTTTCAGTCCTGTTTCACTGAACCGGTTTAACCTGTCGTTCCAGCCATGTCTATCTCATGATATATAAATCTTTACCCAATTAATTGGAGGTAGATATAGGTCCCACACATCTCATAATGATACCATTCTTATTTGTTCCACAAAATCATAAACCATACATCATAGCATAACCCATGTAATAAAAATGGGAATCTTAAAACATCATGCCATCATTACATAATCCATATAAGATAAAAAGACATCATAAAAATAATTACATCATAAAATAATCAAATCAATATAAAAATAGGTATAGAAACATAACCCTATATTATCTTAATATGGAAAATAATTTTGATAAAACACTTGAACTCTATTATTGAGGAAAATATCCTTTCTACTTCAAAAACATTTTTCCTTTGTAAACATGTGATAAAATTTTAAACTAAAAAATTTAATTAAAAATAAACTTGAAAACTTATAAATGAATATTACTAGAAATAATGTTCTATGAAATCATAAAAATCCATTCATTCCATATAAGTTAAAAAACATTCTTCTCGTACTTTGGCAGGAAAAGTCAAAAATTATCTCGTACTGAAAATGACAAAATATATTTTTAATATATTTTAATAAAATTCACCAATAAGTAAAATTGGATTTAAAAAATTGTATGAGGATAGAAATAATATTACATATTGAGGAAACATGGATGTGGATGACAAATATGCCCCAGTAAATTCTGAATTATAAACAATATCAGATAAAAATGAGATTGTTAGATTTTCCCTTACCTTAGGTCTGATATGCTTTGTACATATCCAAACCTCCTGTATAATGATTTAAATAATGTCATTGACTTATTAAATAATCATATTAATTTTTATGATATCATATATGGTCATATTCTTATATTCTTACTAGTAATATTTCATTGCTAGTTGTTATTTGAGTGTTCATTGCTTTATGTTATTATGCATGTTTTGTCAAATAAATTCTTATTCCTATTTTTAGGTTATATATCCCTCATTTACAGAATGTTATTAGTGTAATATATATCATATTTATTCATTAATTCATTTATATAATCATTATTCAATGAATATCATGTAGAACGAGTCACATCACATCGTGGAGACGGTAGGCCGTACATACACACGAGCGATGATATCATTCTTTTGATATTAAAATAATATATAATTGGATGTTATATGATATATACAGAATCCTAAAAATGTTATATTTATTATTTATTTCATTTATACTCATTATCATACCCATCCAAATGATGAAATGTTTGAATAACAAACTACACCGCGACGTGGAGACGGTAAGCCGTACGTATGCATGTGTGGTGACTTTTTCATTAATAGGATGGATAAAATAACTAATATGGTTGTAAAATTTTTATAATAACATCAAATTATATATAATATGCTGGATTTATTATTTTATAATGGAAACAACAAAGAAGGAGGATGTGGAAGAAGAAATGAACTTGAAATAGGTGGTGAGTTATTTACCTCTTCCTCGGGTTCTTCCTTTTGATTTGATCAAAAGGGATCTATAGGTTGGATTTATGACTAAATAAAGGCCTCTATAAAGAAGGGAGGACAGTTGATAGGGTATTTGGGCAGGGTTTGGCCGAGAAAAATGTCTTTGGAATTGTGAATTAGAGAGAAGAGGGAGTTCCCTTTTATACGAGGGGTGAGGGGCACCTTAGGAAAAACTTAAAATATTATTTTATAATAAATTAAAATTTGGTTTATAATGGCTCAAAAGGGACTTATTTCGAGTCTAGGGTGGGGATGGGTCTAAATACTCTAAACCAATAGGTTTTAGACATGTTTAGGTTACCATTTTAACCTTATCATTTAGATTTAACTCTAAGTTAAATAATTTAACTTTTACCTTGTCTTCTTTTATTCTTACACTACATGGTTAATAAACTTACAATAAACTACCAATAGAACCCCAATTGGTTCATTAATGTCATATATATTATTATATAAGTCTTTTGGACGAAAATTAGATTTTTAGGAATAGAATATCTATTAATAATTTAATATTTGTTTTAAAAACTCTTTTATGTCAACTTTGACACTATATGGTATTTTGTTTTTTCTAAATTCATAACAGCATTATTACTTATAAAAAAATTCATATAACCAACCCTAATATGTTATATTAATCTATAAAATTAGTTTAATTCATAAAAAGTCTCAAATTAAATTTATTTGAGTATTTATAATATCAATTATGTTAATATTGCATTAACAAGGTAATTACTACATCATCAATGTGTCAAAAATAAATTAAATTATTTAATGTCTAAAAATTATATATAAAATACCATTATATATGAAATCTTTTTATATTTCTAATGAATATTTATAGTTGAATTTATCTTATTTATAACCCTATATTAAAAATGTTTTACTTATTAAGCTTTGATTTTAACTCTTTTAACTCTTCTTTGAATTAAATAATAATAAATTTCCTAATCTAATCAAAGTGGACCTAAATGGTCATATTTAATTCTTAAGGTTGTTTTTGGTCTAATTAAACTCATCAAATATAATTAAGATAGGTTTTAGTGTAATAATAATATCATTTTTTACCCTTAATTACCCTATTTACTTTCAACTGTGGTAAATAAAAGTAAAAAGTTACTATTCACAAAAAAATTATTTTTATCTTATTCAACCACATTTTACTTATTGATATCAACTGTGTCTCTCAGATTTTTGAAATTCCACTCACAGAAGTGGTAAAATTAAGTTTTATGTAAATTTTCAAATTATCATATGAGGTGAGTAAAATACGGTAAAAAGTTCAATAAAATTTTTATATATCTAAAATTATTATAAAATGACTCCAATGAATTACAATGTACTTATATAGGTATTATGTATCTATTTTGACCTAAAATAAATTTAAATAAAATAATTAATTATTTAAATAAAAATTTGGTTTTAAATTATAACTCAGTGTTTTTACTATTCATCAAAAAGTGAAAGTTTTCAAAAAAATACCAAAAATTAACCCTAAGATAATTTCGATATTTAGAATCCAAAAATGAAGTCCATTTTGAACGATAAAATTTATAAAATTTTAAAAAGTGAGTATTACTATTTATAACGACTAGTTTATATAATATTTTAACATCATATCGTTGTTTAGTGAAACTCGGTATTGCGTACAACGCAAGCTATCGAGGTAGGTTACTACTGCATGTAACGCAATCCAAGACAGTGTTGTGTATAGTGAAATATTCCTTTAGTGTTGCATATAACAGAATACATAAAAACAAAATATTTCTCATAAAATCTCAGGGTGTTACATTCTACCCCCCTTAAAAAGAATTTCACCCTTGAAATTCGTCACTTCGTAACAAACATATAATGATACCTCTCCCTCTTCAGATCATCAAGATCCCATGTAGCTTTTTATATTTGGAAGTTCCTCCATAAAACTTTAACCAAGTGAGTGGTCTTGTTTCATAGAACTTTTTCGCTACGATCCAGAATCTATATTGGCTGTTCTTCATAAGAAAGATCTTGCTCCAGCGGTACAACTTATGAGCTTAGTACATGTGAAGGATCAGGTATGTACTTTCTCTGGAGTGATACGTAGAACACATCATGAACTTGAGAGAGATTTTGTGGAAGTTTCAATCGGTAATCTACCTTCCCAACATGATCCAGTATTTCAAAAGGACCAATATACCTAGGGCTCTGCTTGTCCTTCTTTCCAAATATCATTACTCTCTCCTAAGGAGATATTCGTAAGAACACTTTATCACCCACTTAAAACTCTAGGTCTTTTCTTCAGTTGCCGGTATAAATTTTTTGTCGACTATAAGCTGCTCTTATGTGTTTTTGAATAGATCTTACCTTTTTTCCATCTCATCAACAAGATCAGGTCCTAATAGCTTTCTTTCCCCAACTTCATCCCAACAAGTTGCAGTTCAGCATTTCTTTCCATACAGAGCTTCATAAGGAGCCATCTGAATACTGGAGTGAAAGATATTATTATAAGAAAATTCCACCAAAGGTAGGTGTTTATCCCAACCACCTTTGAAATCCATAGATCAAACTCTCAACATGTCTTCTAGAGTTTGAATTGTCCTCTCAGACTGACCGTTTGTCTGAGGATGATAAGCAGTGCTAAAAATTAGATCTGTATCTAGAGTATGCTGAAGACTTCTCCAAAACATCTTGGTAAACCTCATATCCCAATCAGATATAATGGAAAGTGGTAGTCCATTCAATCCTACCACTTCCTTTACATATATCCTGGCAATATGATCAAGAGAGAAATCTTCTCTAATAGCAATGAAGTGTACCGACTTCGTAAGATGATCAACTATAACCTAGATAACATTATTGACTTTTGATGTTTTAGGAAGTCTAGTGACAAAGTCCATAGTGATGTTTTCCCATTTCCATTCTGGAATGGGTAATGGTTATATCATCCCCTTAGACTTCTGTCTATCAGCTTTAACTTACTGAAAAACAAAGAATCGAGAGACATATTCAGCAACATCTTTTTTCATTCCATCCCACCAAAAGTACTCCTTCAGGTCCCTATACATCATCGTTATTCCAAGGTGAATAGATAATGAAGAACTATGAGCTTCATCCAATATTTCCTTCTTTAATTATGGGATGGGAGGAACAGAAACCCAATTCCTGAACTTTATTATTTCATCACAATCAATGTGGAATTCAGGAACATTTCTCACCTTCTTTTGTAACTCTACATATTATTTCTGTGCCTCTTTAATCTTCACATGTATAGATGGTTGAATATTCATTTGAAAAAGATAAGATTTCCCCCCTTCCATTATAATTCTATGATCCATCCTTTGTAAACCCATAAATATTGGATCTTTTGTGTTCCTCATCATGGATAAGCTAGCATGGTCTTGTCGACATAATGCGTCTGCCACCTTGTTTGCTTTCCCAGGGTGGTAATTAATTGAGCATTCATAATCCTTAATCAGCTCCAACCATATTATTTGGTGCATATTCTCTCCTTTGGTGTGAAAATACACTTTAAACTTTTATGATCAGTATAAATATCACACCTTTCACCATAAATATAATGCCTCTAATTATTTAATGAAAAGATTATTACTGCTAATTCCAAATCATGAGTTGGGTAATTTTGATCATGGATTTTCAATTGTCGTGAGGCATTAGCTATCACCATATCATTTTGCATGAGAACACACCCCAATCCCTTCTTGGATTCATCACTGTAGATCACAAACCATTCTCCACTACAAGGTAGTGTGAACACAGGTGCACTGGATAACCTTCTTTTTAACTCCTTGAAATTCTCTTCACACTCCTCCATCCAAACAAACTTAACTCCTTTTCAAGTAAACCTAGTGAGTGGATTAGATAATCGTGAAAAATCATTCACAAAACGTTGATAATATCCAGCCAATCCAAGAAAACTTCAGATCTCAATTACTGTTGTTGGTCTCAACAATCTTTCGATAACCTCTGTTTTTGATGGATCCACAGATATCCCCTCTTTTGAGATTATGTAAACCAAAAATGAAATTTTTTGAAGCCAAAATTCACACTTGGTAAATTTAGAAAAAATCTTATCCTTTCTTAGGGTCTTTAATACAATTCTCAAGTGATATTAATGTTCTTCCTTGCTTTTTTAATAGACAAGAATATCATCTATAAAGACTACCACAAACTGATCAAGATAGTCTCTAAAGACTCTATTCATTAGATCCATGAAGATAGAAGGGGCATTAGTAAGACCAAATGGAATCACTATAAATTCACAGTGTCCGTACCTTATACGGAAAGCCGTCTTTGGTATATCCTCCCTTTTTACCCTTAATTGATGATACCCTAAATGAAGATCAATCTTTTAAAAGTATTGAGCTCCACATAGTTGGTAAAATAATTCATCAATTCATGGGAGAGGATATTTTTTCTTGATAGTGATCTTATTAAGTTCCCGATAATCAATGTAGTGTCTCATTGATAAATCATTATTCTTAACAAACAGAACAGGTGCTCCCCAAGGTGATGCACTAAGGAATATGAATCCCTTATCAAGATTATCTTGGAGTTGCTTCTTTAATTCCTACAACTCAATTGGGGCCATTCTATAAGGTGTATTTGAAATGGACATAGCAACTGGTATGAGTTATATTGAAAGCTCAACTTCATGATTTGGTGGAAGACCTGTAAATTCTTATGGAAAGTCATCATCAAACTCCCGTACAATGGTAATATTCTTAATTGGGAGTTTCTCTCCAACCGTTTTAGATAAATAACCTTAATTTATTAGAATCAAGACCAATAAGATGGAAGAAATTTCCACTAGAAGGTCATATTCATCCTTGCATCGATAGATGATCCTAGATTGATCAGGAATATGAAATGTGACTTCCTTTCTTTGGAAATTGATATGAGCTCCATATATGGAAAGACAATACATGCCAAGAATCACATAAAATTCCACTATAAGAAGGATCGCAAGATTTTCCAGAAGCACTTTCCCACAAATGTCAATTGGAGAAGAATTATAAACTTTTTATGCAACCGTTGTGCCATTAGGAGTTGTCACAGCTAACTCAACAACTAATTTTTGAGGTAATATGGCGATACCCCTAGAAAATTCTTCATAAATAAAAGATTGGATGGATCCAAAATCAAATAAAACATTTTCTACTTTAGAGTGGATAGTAAGTGTACCTTTCACCACTTTATTATCGTACTCCACATCACCGATTGAAATTGCATGTGACTTTCCTTTGTCTTTGGCCTTAAGAGTTTGTTGACGTCGATCATCATCAATAACCCTTGGATTAGGGAATTGATTAGAATAATGCCCCAGTTCCTTGCACTTGTAACATTGAAGTGTAGGAGGTGCATCCTGTGTAGCCTTTTCATTGTTCGCATCACTAGAAATATTTTTACCATAATTAATGCATTCAAATGCCCAATGACCTTCTTTTCCACATTTGAAACATTTACTTGTCCCTTTAAGACAATTCCCTCCATGTTTCTTTCTACACTTTGATCATAAGGGAAAAATCATCTTCTTTTTAGTGTGGTCTTTGGATTTCTCTTTGAATTCCATTTTCCTCTTCTTATCAAACCCATATGACTGATGGGTTACTCAAATCTCCATCTCAACCTTGAAAGCACATCAAACAATTTTCTCGTAGCTATTGAAGTCCCTTATGGCTAATTCCCTTCGAACACTTGGTTATAAGCCACTAAGGAATCGATCGATCTTACTCTCAGGTTGGATAATAATTCCGGAAGCATACCTTGAAAGTCTTGTAAAATTTTCTTCGTAGGTACCAACCGATTCATCATCCTTTTTCATTAGTTCATGAAAATCCATCTCCATATTTGTTTGAAGAATATGAGGGAAGTACTTATTGAAAATATGTTCTTGAACTCGTCCCATTCCATGGACTCAATTTCGTCTCTTTGCCTTGTATTCTTGATAAGATTCAACCATTGATCAGCTTCACCTTCCAAATGATATACTTCTAAGATGAATTTATCATGTTCAGAACATTGAAGAACTGAAAATATCTTTTCAGTGGTACTGACCCATTGTTCAGCCAGTAATGGATCAGTAGACCCGCTGAATGACAGTGGACGCTGCCTCATGAAGGATTCAACAGATTTTTGCTCCTTACTTTAGTTGTTTAAAAGTCCTGCATGATTCATAACTTGATAAAGTTATGTGAACATGGATACAAGATTTCGCATTTGAGCTCCCACAACATTTGTTTGCTCAGGGTGACAATCATTGCATTTCCCGTCGCATTCAGCATTAACACGGTTCCTTAGGGTTCTAGCCATTGACTAAAACCAATAATCATAGTGTGAGAAACACGAATCCTAATAGGAAAACCACATAATCAAGAATAAAATTTCACACTTTAGGTCTTATCATAGGTTATTCATAGCCATTTCCAAAACACTAATATTGTGTTATATGCTTAGACATATACTTAGGGTTCTTACTAAGGCTTTCACATCCTAGTTTCCAATGGTTGACTATACCTTTCCTCTGATACCAACTATAATGACCCATACATTACATACATTGTCATTAATTCATAATTGAAGCATACCTATTACAACATATAACAAAACTATGATAGGACTTTATAGGTATAGTGTCTTTAGAAACTGGGAAACATAAACAACTGGTTCATAAAGAATCTATATTGTCTCCCGTTTATTTCATAATATCTAGAGTCCCTTTGGGCATATCCTACTTAATACCATTATTCCGGACCTCGGGAAAAGAAAAAATAGAAAGGGGTGAGCTCAAATGCTCAGTAAGGGTAAACAAAGAAAATATCAATCATATCATATTCATAAGAACATATCCTTTTGAAAATATTAACCTGTAAAAGAGATCATAATATCATAACATGTGATAAATCATAGTAGTGAAATGTAATCCCAATAATCATAAAATAAAACATGATAATTTGTGGAATACACACATAATCATAGAAAATAATTTCATATGAGTCAAGACTCATTTCCAAGACTATCATAGCGGACAAAGTCCATTGCTGAACTGAGTTCACTCCTCGTTCTAGTCCTGTATCACTAAACCGAATTAACTTTCCATTCCAGCCATGTCCATCTCATGAGATATAAATCTTTACCCAATGAATTGGAGAGAGATATTGTAACACCCCAGGTAAATAATGAATATGAAATTTTCATATTTATCCATATTTGTGAATAAAATATTAATATGACTTTAAAGGGGACGCTATGCTCGATGGCGTACCCAACACGCAACAACGAGTTTCTTGGGAATCTTACGTTGCACTCTAATAATAAAATAATATTATTTCAAATGGTAGTTAACATGTAGCCGTTGTATTGGAGGGAATGGATAGAAATAACTAAAATATGATTATATATGTTTTTTTAAATGTTTTTACATTTATCCAATAAAAGCTAAAAGGATTAAAATACGGAAAGAATTCAATTTTAGGCGTATATGCCCTAGTTTTCACTAAAGGTTCACTTATCGCCTTTTAATGGAGAAGTGTCATTAAATATAGTTTTGTTCACTCTTAAACATTCTTTTGGACCAAATAAAACTCTTATTAAGAATCAGGACATCAAATTTTACTTTGTGTAATTTTTTGGTATCTTTCCGATAAAGTTCTTTTTTTTAATGAATAGTGTAAAATGTTGTATTTTAATTCAAAACCACTTTTTAATCTAATTTATTTATATGATTAGATTATATTTTGAATTGGTTTTAAAGTGAAATTAGAAAATATTTTTACCATTAAATCCAATAGTGGTCGTTGGAATCAATTTCACTTTGAAATCAGACTTAAACTAGTGTCAATCTTTTGATACTTATTGTTTCATAAAACACGCTATTTATCATGACATCGGGAATTAATTATTAAATTAATTAATGTGACTTATATGTTTTGAATTTTGTAAAACGGACTTCATTTTTGAATTCAGAATATCAAATATAGCTTAGGGTGAATTTTTGGGATTTTTCTGAAAAACTTCAATTTTTGATGAATAGTGAAACCACTAAGTGGTACTTATAAAAACTGATTTTCCGTTTAAATGAAATTTTGCCATAATTGTGTTTTGATTTTCAAAAATCAGACATACATGGTTGTCATTAAGAAGTAAAATGTGGTTCAATGAGATTAAAATAATTTTTTGGTGAATAGTAACTTATTAAGTTTTTAATCGCGATTAGTGGTAATTAGTGTAGTTTAAGGTAAAAATAATGCTTTAATGGAATAAGATGAGCGTGAAACTTGTCCTACACCTATTTGTTGTATCATGGCCGACCAAGACAATCCATGGGTCAACTTGGGGACTCCATGGATCCACTTTGGTTGGGAAATGACATAAATAACATTTTATTTAATGTAAAAGTAAAATTGACACAAACATGATATGTTTTACTAAAACAATTTTTAAGTGGGGTTATACAAGTCATATTTTTGATTATAAATATTAATTGGAAAGCTAAAAAGATTTAATACATCATAGTATTTTTTTTATAATATTTAGACATTAAATAAATTAAATTATTTATGACATAATAATGATGCAGCGATGACATCATTATTTGACGATTTAAATAAAATGGAAAGATAATGTAAAATATATGAACTATACATGTCAAAAACTTATTGGATGAGTGGATTTTGAATCCTTATCACCTTATCAACGAATTATATCAATGTGGAACCTTTTTAAACCGAAACACATTTTCAAATAAAGTAATATTTCTTTACTTTCCAAAAGTGCCCCTCCTCTCCTCTTATAAAAGGCCCCCACCTCTACCTCATTTAACACACTCCTCAAGCCTTTGGCTAGGCCAACCCCTGACCATTTACTCTCTACACATACCTCTACTCATCCTAGAGGATTGCCTTTGGGCAGAATCCTTTCAAAGGAAGCCTTTAGGCTCAAATCAAAAGGAGTTACACTTTTAAAGGTAATTCATTCTCTCATGTTCATTTGTTCTATTTTGCTTCTCCAACCCACTAAACTCTTTTTATTTACTTCTTTTGTAACAACACCAGTATCTCCAATATACTAGGATGTTGTTATAAGATTTATTCGAGCTACACTCTCACACAACCACATCAAATGGTTAAAGAACATACGGTTTCCGTGGATGGTGAAATTCTGCCTCCCGAAACGATGATTGTTCAATACTCATTTAACACCTTCAAAGGTGGCCATTATGATGTCACTATTTTTATATATGATATATAATATGTTTATGTTTTATTTATGCTTCTGTATTTTTCATCTTTGTCTTACCTTTATGGATTCCATTATGGGTATACGCGATATCTTCATTTAAGGAAGTGCGGACTACCGCCCCCTCAAAGTGATTTGATTCGTTAAATACCATATGTGGGATGTATAAAGGATAGAACTATGATATTATATATGATATTATACTGGAATTATAATATACTTTTATATCATTATTATTCCATTCTATAAAATACAAAATAGAAATGAAAGTAGCGTTCATGCGTACGTACGGCTTACCGTCTCCATGAACGGTGCATTTCATTTCTTACCTCTAAATGATTATGTAATGTTATAAATGCATGCATGTACTGGATATATATGACATATATGATATCTACATAATGAATACAATTCTGGATATAATAAACATTTGGCCACACGAACAACATGTAATTGTAAGAAGTCAACTTTCGACTTAAGAACCAAATATCGGCAAAACAAATATTATTAACTTAAATGATTACATAATGTTTATGACATGGTAATAAGTGGTATAAAAGTAATAATGAAATTGAAAAAGGTTCTTAAGTAATTAGAAATTAACTCAAGTTTATTATTCAGGAGATTAAAGAACGATCGATTCAAGTCGGACCCGAGGTAAGGGATCCTACAACTCTCTTTCTTTTTAAGTACACTCTTTTATGTCATTTATTTTAAGATCATATTTATTATGATTGGGATGTTATTTTATATTAATCCTACTGTAATTTTTATGTTCATGTGACGAGAGACCCTATTCTCTCTCATCAATCCATTTTGGAAGTTTTGAGTGGCGCCGTTAGGCTGCCGAACTTTCGTAAGAGATCTAACCTCTCTCTTTCTTTTTTAAGTACTCTCCTTTATGTCACTTATTTTAAGATCCTCTTTGTAATGTTGGGGGATGTTCTTTTATATTCCTCTTGCTGTACATTTTATTGTAATGTGATGAGATACCCTATTTGATCTCATCAATCCATATTCGGATGTTTTATGTGGTGCCGTTAGGCTGCCGAGTTTTCGTAAGGGATTTTTAATCTCACTTTTATTCACGTGAGATTTATGCTACATTTTCCACAATTCCATTGAGTGGTGTATGTACTGCCCATTATTCTACTCTCTGAGTAATATACTTTCGTTTATGAGTATTTACATCAATGATCTATTGTCCTTCTTTCATGGGGTGTATGTTTTGAAAGATACCCAAGTCGGTAAGGGAACCTTTCACCCTCCTCTTTTTTAAAAAGACTTCTTTTGTTGGGTCTTTTAATTTACATATTTTTATGTTGGGATATGTTCTCATTAATGTAAATTTTATGTCCAAGTGATGAGATACACTTTTTATCTCTCATCAACTCATTTTGATGTGATGCCGTTAGGCTATCAAGGGAACTTTTAACCCAATTTCGATTTCTTTGGGTTCAACATGTAGTCATTGAATATGTCATCCATTGAATATGTGTGAATGACATTTTATTGTTTTACACTTAATATCCACTTAAATTGGGTGTATTTATATTTGTCACACATATTTTTGAGATTGATTTGTCCTTAATTTAAGGATACCTTCTTTATAAGGGATTTCATCAAATTTGACATTTCTATTGAGGGTTCAATGTTGTTATGCACCAATTCACTCTTATATGGTGTATATACTGTCCTTTGGAGTATTATATCATGAATACATTTATTCTCATGATATTATAAAGTTCTGACTAAATTTTATTCCTCAATTATTGTATTCAAGTGTCTCTAATTTTGGTAAAACCCCTTTAACAAAAATATCATTTTAAATGTTTTAATTATTTCTTCTTATTAATATCCATGTTTTCAAAATGGTTTTAAGTATTTATTTATATGGATATTAATGGTTTAAAATTTTAAGCTTCAAGGTGGTATGGGACACTTTGATTCAAAAATCTCTTTATTAAATGTTTTAAATGGTTTCTTTCTGAATGGATTCATTATTTCAATATACTAAAATGTTATATTATGATTGAAATGTGGAAATGTTATGTTTCCTTTATGCATGTTTTATGTGACACATTTATGTTATGGTTCTTGGGCATTGTTATGAAAACGGGTGGTTCCGTGATAAACTAAGGGCGGGTGAGCCCGATATAGCTCTCCAATGCATTTGGTAACTCGAAGGAGTGAAACGTTAAGGTTTCTCCGAAGAGATTTAGGGAATATACTGTGATGGGTATTCCAAACGTAACCAAGAGGGTTACTCCCTACGTAAGAATGTTATGAATGCCTCAAGTTACCTTTATGTCTTATGTTTTCTATGATTTATTCATGGTTTGATGAGGTATGTTAAAGTGCCTATGTTTTATGGGTAAAGTATGATTTCATTCTCATGTATATATGAACTCATGTTTCTTTTCCATATTTTTTGTAACCCTTACTGAGCTTTTTTATGCTCATCCCAAGTTTTTGAAATGTTTTTCACAGGTCAAGGGAAAGGTACATGATGTGATGATAGTGTCAAGGATGTGTCAAGAAAGAATCTGTGTTATATTTTAAATATGTTTCCGTTGATGGGAAGAATGAATACTGTCTTTTATGTAACCACTTTGTTTAAATGTGGAATGTAATGCAAGTTTCATGATCTAATTCACTAAAACTCTAAACCTGAAAAGATCCTCAATGTGTAATCTTGTAATAACTCAAGATTAAGTAAGGTTTAAGGCTGGGGCCTTATAGTTGGTATCAAAGGTCGGTTCAGATAAATTTAGAGGTTAGGGTATTCTTTATGCATAATTGAAAATTACCATAATGGTTAGGATTTCAGAAAGAGTCTTAGTTTTAGATAAAGTGAATGAGAAAGTATATCTTATTGTCTATCTTACTCATTAGTACATGATGGTTTTGTTGATATACTCACACTGACCTTTTTGGTTTTAGTAAATGGCTGGATCTAGCAGGCACCAAAGTAACAGTGGATGTGAAGGAAACTGTGACAGTTTTTTGAGCAAGCAACTGAATGATATGGGAGCTGCAATGAGAACTCTTTTGATTATCCTCAAACAACTATCTGGAGTCATGATTGACCACCTAAACCTTGGATATTTCTCTAAGGCATCATATATGCAAGAAACAAATCCCTACAGAAGTAAAGGTAATAATCATAAAGGTAAGTGTGTTCAAAAACCTATGTGTCAAAGATGTGGAAAGAAACACCTAGGAAAATGTTTCAAAGGGACAGAAATATGCTATAGATGTGGAAATGAAGGTCATAAAGCAAGAACCTTCCATGGAAAAAAGGAAGCATCCAGTTGACTCAAGGAAAGGGAAAGAAGTTCTTTCTGAGGGATCAATTTAATGTTTTAAATGTGGTGTGCATGGTCATTATGCAAACACATGTACTATGAAGAAGTTTCGTGAATGGGGTCACCAAGAGCGTACCAATATTCGTTTACCAATACCTAATGCCATTCCGATTGAGGATGAAGAAACTAACAATGACCAATCAAAGGTATGTACTATTTCATGACTATTGTTTTCTTATTTTGGAATCTTAGGATATGATTCATGATTTTGTTTGTAGGAAAGAGGTATTTCGGAATAATTTGGAAAGGAATTGATAATTGATCATGAAGAATGTTGAATGAGTAAGATGTCAACATATAAGGGCTTCAAGAGTTAGGGTGAAATTCTTAAGAGTATTAAGTCTCTTTTGATGATGGGGTTACATTAGAAGACTTTTTATATTATGTGTAACCCTGATGTTAAATATAGGCAAATTTTATTCAAGTAATGGTTATCTTTTCTTTTGTGGACATAGTTATAAAGAACCATTTGGGTTTATATGATCCTTACTTTTGAGGTAATTATGGGTTACCATATGTTATGATTGAAGTGAAAGGCATGAGATAAAATTGAGGTTAAATTATGTTATGGTTATTTTTGATGATTTTACCCCTTTTTGGGTAATGATTTGAGAATTATATAGTTTTGGAAAAAGGACAACACGCAGACCGTGTGACAACCCGTCGCGTCGGACAATGCTGCGGGAATCGAACCCACAACCAAAGTGCGACTGGTATCTATCGCCTACCACTGGACTACGTGAAGTCGCTGGTTAGTTTGACTGCTTCTTTTTAGTTATATGATTTTATGAATTAAGAGTAAGTTGATTTTGGAGGATATGTGATTAGGATAATTACTTTTCAATGCAAGACTTTAGGAGCGACTAATGTTGTTTGGAGATAAATGTTACGATTTAACTTGGAAGACTATGTGACTAAATCCTTCAAATATTTGGGTTTCAATCTTATATTGGTTTACTTTGAATAATTTTATGGACAAATTGATTATATAATGGTCCTCATTGAACTCTGGGTTTTGTTGGACAAATTTTGGAGATTAAGAATAGATTTTCTTTTTATAAAGGGTTATCCTTTTCTGGATTATCTGATCTTGTACTAGCCTTTTTGGTTTTGGTTTTGGTTAAAGTCTAAAGACATGGGAAGTATATAGTTCTATTTTGTGGATTAGGTGATTCTCTAGAAGTTGATTATAGTACTCTTAATGCGAAAAAGTCTCCCTAAATACTCGTCTTTTGGAAAAAAATATGAGTTTGACTAAGGAATCTAGTAAAAGTTGAAAGTCAACATGATAAGTGATTATGCTTCCTTATGAATAAATTCCTCAATAAAAAGTAACTTAATACAAAAATTTTGTCTATTAACTTTTCCTACTGGCGAACCCAACACCGTTTAACCCATCACAAGTTTGTGATTTTCTTATTGTTAACTTTCTCCTAAACATGTTTTCTATCACTCTCCATCAGAACATGACCCTTTGTTTTTTCCTCCATGTCCATATTTTCATACTTGGAATCCTAGTATGGGTTAACTCGGGAGACCTTTGTACTTATCTTTCTTTATTTTAAAGTGTTTGTTTTACCGACTTTTGTTCCGATGTGGGACTTTCAAGGATGTTTCCAAGCGCAATTTTAAAATTGCGAGGACGCAATTCCCAAAAGGGGGGAAGGATGTAACACCCCAGGTAAATAATGAATATGAAATTTTCATATTTATCCATATTTGTGAATAAAATATTAATATGACTTTAAAGGGGACGCTATGCTCGATGGCGTACCCAACACGCAACAACGAGTTTCTTGGGAATCTTACGTTGCACTCTAATAATAAAATAATATTATTTCAAATGGTAGTTAACATGTAGCCGTTGTATTGGAGGGAATGGATAGAAATAACTAAAATATGATTATATATGTTTTTTTAAATGTTTTTACATTTATCCAATAAAAGCTAAAAGGCTTAAAATACGGAAAGAATTCAATTTTAGGCGTATATGCCCTAGTTTTCACTAAAGGTTCACTTATCACCTTTTAATGGAGAAATGTCATTAAATATAGTTTTGTTCACTCTTAAACATTCTTTTGGACCAAATAAAACTCTTATTCAGAATCGGGACATCAAATTTTACTTTGTGTAATTTTTTGGTATCTTTCCGATAAAGTTCTTTTTTTTAATGAATAGTGTAAAATGTTATATTTTAATTCAAAACCACTTTTTAATCTAATTTATTTATATTATTAGATTATATTTTGAATTGGTTTTAAAGTGAAATTAGAAAATATTTTTACCATTAAATCCAATAGTGGTCGTTGGAATCAATTTCACTTTGAAATCAGACTTAAACTAGTGTCAATCTTTTGATACTTATTGTTTCATAAAACACGCTATTTGTCATGACAACGGGAATTAATTATTAAATTAATTAATGTGACTTATATGTTTAAAATTTTGTAAAACGGACTTCATTTGTGAATTCAGAATATCAAATATAGCTTAGGGTGAATTTTTGGGATTTTTCTGAAAAACTTCAATTTTTGATGAATAGTGAAACTACTAAGTGATACTTATAAAAACTGATTTTCCGTTTAAATGAAATTTTTCCATCATTGTGTTTTGATTTTCAAAAATCCAACATACATGGTTGTAATTTAGAAGTAAAATGTGGTTCATTGAGATTAAAATAATATTTTGGTGAATAGTAACTTATTAAGTTTTTAATCGCGATTAGTGGTAATTTGTGTAGTTTAAGGAAAAAATAATGCTTTAATGGAATAAGATGAGCATTACACTTGTCCTACACCTATTGGTTGTATCATGGCCGACCAAGACAAGCCATGGGTCAACTTGGGGACCCCATGGATCCACTTTGGTTGGGAAATGACATAAATAACATTTTATTTAATGTAAAAGTAAAATTGACACAAACATGATATGTTTTAATAAAACAATTTTTAAGTGGGTTTATACAAGTCATATTTTTTATTATAAATATTAATTGGAAAGATAAAAAGATTTCCTACATCATAGTATTTTTTTTATAATTTTTAGACATTAAATAAATTAAATTATTTATGACATAATAATGATGCAGCGATGACATCATTATTTGACGATTTAAATAAAATGGAAGGATAATGTAAAATCTATGAACTACACATGTCAAAAACTTATTGGATGAGTGTATTTATAATCCTTATCACCTTATGCACGAATTATATCAATGTGGGACCTTTTTAAACCGAAACACATTTTCAAATAAAGTAATATTTCTTTACTTTCCAAAAGTGCCCCTCCTCTCCTCTTATAAAAGGCCCCTACCTCTACCTCATTTAACACACTCCTAAAGACTTTGGCTCGGCCAAACCCTGCCCATTTACTCTCTCCACATCCCTATCCTCATCCTAGAGGATTCCCTTTGGGCATAATCCTTTCAAAGGAAGCCTTTAGGCTCAAATCAAAAGGAGTTACACTTTTAAAGGTAATTCATTCTCTCATGTTCATTTGTTTTATTTTGCTTCTCCAACCCCCTAAACTCTTTTTATTTACTTCTTTTGTAACAAAACCAGTATCTTCAATATACTAGGATGTTGTTATAATATTTATTCGAGCTACACTCTCACACAACTACATCAAATGGTAAAAGAACATACGGTTTCCGTGGATGGTGAAATTCTGCCTCCCGAAACGATGATTGTTCAATACTCATTTAACACCTTCAAAGGTGGCCATTATGATGTAACTATTTTTATATATGATATATAATATGTTTATATTTTATTTATTCTTCTGTATTTTTCATTTTTGTCTTACCTTTATGGCTTCCATTATGGGTATACGCGATATCTTCATTTAAGGAAGTGCGGACTACCGCCCCCTCAAAGTGATTTGATTCGTTAAATACCATATGTGGGATGTATAAAGGATGGAAATATTATATTATATATGATATTATACTGGAATTATAATATACCTTTATATCATTATTATTACATTCTATAAAATACGAAATAGAAATGAAATTAGCGTTCATGCGTACGTACGGCTTACCGTCTCCATGAACGGTGCATTTCATTTCTTACCTCTAAATGATTATGTAATGTTATAAATGAATGCATGTACTGTATATATATGAAATATATGATATCTACATAATTAATAAAATTATGGATATAATAAACATTTGGCCACACGAACAACATGTAATTGTAAGAATTCAACTTTCGACTTAAGAACCAAATATCGGCAAAACAAATATTATTAACTTAAATGATTACATAATGTTTATGACATGGTAATAAGTGGTATAAAAGTAATAATGAACTTGAAAAAGGTTCTTAAGGAATTAGAAATTAACTCAAGTTTATTATTCAGGAGATTAAAGAACGATCGAGTCAAGTCGGACCCGAGTTAAGGGATCCTACAACTCTCTTTCTTTTTAAGTACACTCTTTTATGTCATTTATTTTAAGCTCATCTTTCTTATGATTGGGATGTTCTTTTATATTAATCCTAATGTAATTTTTATGTTCATGTGATGAGAGACCCTATTCTCTCTCATCAATCCATTTTGGAAGTTTTGAGTGGCGCTGTTAGGCTGCCGAACTTTCGTAAGAGATCTAACCTCTCTCTTTCTTTTTAAGTACTCTCCTTTATGTCACTTCTTTTAAGCTCCTCTTTCTAATGTTGGGGGATGTTCTTTTATATTCCTCTTGATGTAAATTTTATTGTAATGTGATGAGATACCCTATTTTATCTCATCAATCCATATTCGGAAGTTTTATGTGGTGCCGTTAGGCTGCCGAGTTTTCGTAAGGGATTTTTCATCTCACTTTTATTCACGTGAGATTTATGCTACATTTGCCACAATTCCATTGAGTGGTGTATGTACTGCCCATTATTCTACTCTTTGAGTAATATACTTTCGTTTATGAGTATTTACATCAATGATCTATTGTCCTTCTTTCATGGGGTGTATGTTTTGAAAGATACCCAAGTCGGTAAGGGAACCTTTCACCCTCCTCTTTTTTAAAAATACTTCTTTTGTTGGGTCTTTTAATTTACATATTTTTATGTTGGGATATGTTCTCATTAATTTAAATTTTATGTCCAAGTGATGAGATACACTTTTTATCTCTCATCAACTCATTTTGATGTGATGCCGTTAGGCTGTCAAGGGAACTTTTAACCCAATTTCGATTTCTTTGGGTTCAACATGTAGTCATTGAATATGTCATCCATTGAATATGTGTGAATGAACTTTTATTGTTTTACACTTAATATCCACTTAAATTGGGTGTATTTATATTTTTCACACATATTTTTGAGATTGATTTGTCTTTAATTTAAGGATACCTTCTTTATAAGGGATTTCATCAAATTTGACATTTCTATTGAGGGTTCAATGTTGTTATGCACCAATTCACTCTTATATGGTGTATATACTGTCCTTTAGAGTATTATATCATGAATCCATTTATTCTCATGATATTATAAAGTTCTGACTAAATTTTATTCCTCAATAATTGTATTCAAGTGTCTCTAATTTTGGTAAAACCCCTTTAACCAAAATATCGTTTTAAATGTTTTAATTATTTCTTCTTATTAATATCCATGTTTTCAAAATGGTTTTAAGGATTTATTTATATGGATATTAATGGTTTAAAATTTTAAGCTTCAAGGTGGTATGGGACACTTTGATTCAAAAATCTCTTTATTAAATGTTTTAAATGGTTTTGGAAATGGTTTCTTTTTGAATGGATTCATTATTTCAATATACTAAAATGTTATATTATGATTGAAATGTGGAAATGTTATGTTTCCTTTATGCATGTTTTATGTGACACATTTATGTTATGGTTCTTGGGAATTGTTATGAAAATGGGTGGTTCCGTGATAAACTAAGGGCGGGTGAGCCCGATATAGCTCTCCAATGCATTGGGTAACGCGAAGGAGTGAAACGTTAAGGTTTATCCGAAGAGATTTAGGGAATATACTGTGATGGGTATTCCAAACGTAACCAAGAGGGTTACTCCCTACGTAAGAATGTTATGAATGCCTCAAGTTACCTTTATGTCTTATGTTTTCTATGATTTATTCATGGTTTGATGAGGTATGTTAAAGTGCCTATGTTTTATGGGTAAAGTATGATTTCATTCTCATGTATATATGAACTCATGTTTCTTTTCCATATTTTTTGTAACCCTTACTGAGCTTTTTATGCTCATCCCAAGTTTTTGAAATGTTTTTCACAGGTCAAGGGAAAGGTACATGATGTGATGATAGTGTCAAGGATGTGTCAAGAAAGAATCCGTGTTATATTTTAAATATGTTTCCGTTGATGGGAAGAATGAATACTGTCTTTTATGTAACCACTTTGTTTAAATGTGGAATGTAATGCAAGTTTCATGATCTAATTCTCTAAAACTCTAAACCTGAAAAGATCCTCAATGTGTAATCTTGTAATAACTCAAGATTAAGTAAGGTTTAAGGCTGGGGACTTATAGATATAGGTCACACCCATCTCATAATTAAACCATTCTTATGTGTGCCACAAAATCATAAATCATATATCATAGCATAACCCATGTAATAAAAATTGGATTCTTAAACATCATGCCATCGTAACATAATCCATATAAGAAAAAAGAACTTCATAAAAATAATTCCATCATAACATAATCAAATAAATTTAAAAATAGGGATAGAAATAGGACCCTATATTATCTTATATGGAAAATAATTTTGATAAAACCCTTGATCTCCATTCTTGAGGAAAATATCCTTTCTACTTCAAAAACATTTTTCCTTTTTTAACATTTCATAAAATTTTAAAATAAAAGAAGTTAATTAAAAATAAACTTGAAAACTTGTAAAGGATGCTTCATGGAAATAATGTTCTATTAAATAATAAAAATCCATTCATGCTGTATAAGTTAAAAAAACATTTTTCTCGTACATTTCCCGGAAAAGTCAAAAAGTATCTCGTACTGAAAACGACAAAAGATTCCTCTCATATCTTTTACTAAAATTCACCAATAGATTAAATTGGATTTAAAAAAATTGTATGATGATAGAAATAATATTACATATTTTCGGAAACATGGATGTGGATGGTATATATGCCCCAGTAAATTCTGAAGTATAAACAATCTCGGATAAAAATGAGATTGTGAGATTTTCCCTTACCTTAGGTCTGATATGCCTCGTATGTATCCAAACATTCTGTATAATGATTTAAATAATGTCATTGACTTATTATAGAATCATATTCATTTTTATGATATCATATATGGTCATATTTTTATCTTCTTATTAGTAATATTTCATTGCTACTTGTTATTCGGGTGTTCATTGCTGTATGTTATTATGCATGTTTTGTCAAATAAATTATTTTTCCAATTTTTAGGTTATAGATACCTTATTTACAGAATGGTATTAGTGTAATATATATCATATTTATTCATTAAATTCATTTATATAATCATTATTAAGTTAATATCATATAGAAACGAGTCGCATCACATAGTGGAGACGGTAGGCCGTACGTACGCACGAGCGATGATATCATTCTTTTGATATTAAAATAGTATCTACTTGGATTGTATATCATATATACAGAATCATAATAATGTTATATTTATTATTTATATCATCTATACTCATTATCATACACATCCAAATGATGAAATGTTTGAATAACAAACTACACCACGACCTGAAGACGGTAAGCCGTACGTACGCATGTGTGTTGACTTTTTCATTCATAGGATAAATAAAATATCTAATATGGTTGTAAATTTTTTATAAAAACATAAAATTATATATAATATACTGGATTTATTATTTTATAATGGAAACAACAAAGAAGGAGGAAGTGGAAGAATAAAGGAACTTGAAATAGGTTGTGAGATATTTACCTCTTCCTCGAGTTCCTCCTTTTGATTTGATCAAAAGGGATCCATAGGTTGGCTTTATGACTAAATTAAGGACTATATGACTAAGGGAGGAAATTTTAGAGGGTATTTGGGCAGGGTTTTTCCTATCCAAATAAATTTTGAGGTGTGAATTAGAGATAAGGGTGAGTTCCATTTTATAAGAGGAGTGAGGGGCACCTTAGGAAAAAATTAAAATATTATTTTATAATGAATTCATATTTGGTTTATAATGGCCCCGAAGTGACTTATTTCAACTCTAGGGTGGGGATTGGTCGAAATAATCTCAACCAATAGGTTTTAGACAAGTTTATGTTACCATTGTAACCTTATAATTTAGATTTAACTCTAAGTTAAATAATTTAACTTTTATCATGTCTTCTTGTATTCTTACACTATATGGATAATAAACTTACTATAAACTACCAATAGAACTCCAATTGGTTCATTAATGTCATAGATATTATTATATAAGTCTTTTTTTAAACCTTAAATTTTTAAAAATACAATATCAATTAATAATTTAATATTTGTTTTAAAAATAGTTTTATGTCAATTTTGACACTATTTGGTATTTTGTTTTTTTCTAAATTCATATCAACATTATTAATTCGAAAAAAATTCATCTAACCAACCCTAATATTTTATATTAAACTAGAAAATTAGTTTAATTCATAAAAAGTCTAAAATTATATTTATTTGGGTATATATAATATCAATTATGTTAATATTTCATTAATAAGGTAATTACTGTATCCTCAATGTGTCATAAATAAATTAAATTATTTAATGACTAAAAATTATAAATAAAATACCATTATGTATGAAATATTTTTATATTTCTTATTAATATTTATAGTCGAATTTATCTTATGTATAACCCTATATTAAATTTTTTTTACTTATTAAACATTGATTTTAACTCTTAACTCTTCTTTGAATTAAATAATAATAAATGTCCTAGTCTAATCCAAGTGGACCTAAATGGTCATATTTTATTCCTAAGGTTTTTTTGGTCGAATTACACTTATAAAATAGAATTGGGACATGTTTTAGGGTTATAATAATATCATTTTTACCCTTAATTACACGATTTACTTTTAACCGTGGTAAATAAAAGTAAAAAGTTACTATTCACCAAAAATTATTTTTATCTTATTGAATGAAATTTAACTTACTGATATCAACCGTTTATCTTGTATTTTTGAAATTCCACTCACAGATGCGGTAAAATATTTTTTATGTAAATTTGCAAATTCTCTTAGGAGGTGGGTAAAAGACGGTAAAAAGTTCAATAAAATTTTTATATATCTAAAATTATTATAAAACGAATTCAATGAATTACATTGAACTTATATAGGTATTATGTATATATTTGACCTAAAATAAATTTAAATAAAATAAATAATTATTTAATTATAAATTTGGTTTTAAACTATAACTTAGTGTTTTTCACTATTCATCAAAAATTGAAAGTTTTCAGAAAAATATAAAAAATTCACCCTAAGCTAATTTCGATATTACGAATCCAAAAATGAAGTCCATTTTGAAAGATAAAATTTATAAAATTTCAAAAATTTTGTATTAATATTCATAACGGCTAGTGTATATAATATTTTAATAACATATCATTGTTTAGTGAAACTCGGTATTGCGTATAACGCAAGCTATCGAGGAAGGTTTCTCATGCATGTAACACAAGCCAAGACAGTGTTGTGTGTAGTGAAAGATTAATTTGGTTTTTCATATAACATAATACATAAAAACAAAATATTTCTCATAAAATATCAGGGTGTTACAATATCAGGTGAAGCTAGTTATTTAAGTGTTTGTTCCCTAGGATTGTCCATTTCTAATTCAACTGGTTGGACACAGACTGGTTCTTCAATTATTTGATTATCCCTAATGTTCCTCCTAAGTTGGTGAAGTGTTTTCTCAATTTCAGGGTCAAAAAAATCCAAGGTATTGTTTGGTAGGATATATAAAATTCAAATATATTTTTGAAGAAATAGAAAGATGATACTTTCTTGGTTTTTTTTCGTTTATGATTTATATTAGAAGGCGAGTTATTCTTTGTGTTTTTTTTCTCAATTTTTTAAATTTAAATTTTTTTTATTTTTTAACAATAACCAAAAACTAATGAATACAAAATTGCACCATCCCCAGAAATGGCACCATTTGAAATCATGTCCTATTGTCACCTATCGACCATTCAAGGTTCCAGTTCTCTGCTAATGTGTATAACAACACTTGGGTTGAATCCTTAGCGATGATACTTATTAATAGTTGATTATTTTTAGTAGATTATATTTTGATTGGGGGGGGGGGTCTTTGTAGATATAAATTGAAATGATTGATTGATTAATATTTATTTAACAATTTGATATATATTATGGTGAAATCATCATTAGGTAGTTAAACTAGTTATATCCCTGAGCCTTTATTTATATTGAATTAAATTAACACCCACTTCACAAGACGACATTGATTGGAATTCCAAAGTGTTAAGGCTTTAATCCAAGCCTTAACTTAACATAGGGTTCTAATATAAATTATTACATGTTAATGGTAGTATATTTATGGTTCCAATAATCTATGGAAACCACTCGTTAAACAAAACAAGTCATTAATCCATGACATGTTAAGTCCAACATACACAATGTTAATTCAAAAAATATTTATCGAGCAAAGGCTCTCAATCACCTAACATACCTAACTTATAACTTACCCCAATGAGATATTTACTCATCCATTGAAATGATTAGTAATCGGGTTTATTATTTTTGTGATAATGAATTAATAAGAGAAGAAAAATTAAGGGATAATAAAAGAGTGGTGCTCCGAACACACACACGAGCGATGATGATAAATAACAAAAAACACACTTTTTCTTGAATGAGAATTTTAATGAAGAGAACTATTTTCAAATTTATTTAGAATATTTAAAGAAAATTAATATAAAAATACATAATGTATATGATAATAAGAGATTATGATGAAATAAACATGCATTAAAAAAGAATTAAAAATACAAACACTTACGAAATTACAAATAAAATTGAATGGAAAGAACATGAAATCAATGAGAGGAAAAAGGGTCTCTCAAGTGAAAACTTGAGTTTGGAATGTCCTCCTAGGACTTTGGAAGATAATTGGTCATTCCAATTGATCCTCATCTATTATTAATTTCCAAACCTTTTGAAAGTAGAGGAGGGGATGTATTTATAGCCCAAGGTGGTGGACTGTTTGCATTCCAAAACTAACCCTCCACTTGTATCGAAGATTTGGACATTCATACAGCCGAATATAGAGATATCTCCTTCTTCAAAGTTGTATATAATAATTTTATACATATACTCCAATTTTTTTGAGGCATTTTGAATTTTTGAGAAAAAGTTATGGCGGTTATAGTAAACAATTAATATCTGTCCATTTCAATCCAGACTTTTTAGAATGTAGAAATGTGATTGAGTTTATCAATATAAATATGCCTTAATAAAATCAGAACACCTTCTTCAAAAAAGTTGGCCAACCATACATTGGATTTCACAATTCCAAATCTTAGATATATTGGATCTCTAGATTAGGAGAAAAGTCTTAAATACTGTACTGATTTTAATTCCCGGCCAAAATGGTGGGATGAGTTTAAATGAATCAGTTGTACTCCTTGTTTTGGGGATTGGGTATTGAAATTTTTATCCAGGAATAATTTGGATAGTCAAGAACAAAATCTGGAGTATTGTAAAATTTGGGATTATTGATAGATCCCAGTAATTCCATTACCATGGCTAATCCAGTTTCTTCATAGATTTTGTGGGCCTTCTTGTGTGGACCATATGTCCCTTCAAATTAAATAATTGGCCCATGATCCCTTCTAATTAAATGTTTTATATTGAAAGAGGAATCCTAAAAAATAAAAACCATGTAATTTGGATAAGGAGGGTGATAGTTATAAATAAAATAGTAAACTAATATTGATTGGATTAATTCAAATAATGCTGAAAATTTACATTTAATATTCAAACATTAATATTTCACACAAATTATAAACATTTCATATAAAATCAGTAAAGGGAGAATATAAAAATTTGTGAAAATATTAATAAAATCAGAATCATTTACACTTCATTCTAATTTTATCAATAATCATACATAAGGGAATAATTTAAATTCCATATCTCACTAGGGTTAAACATTTCATAACAAATACATCACACTCACCTTAGAGTCTAAGTTCAGGTGGTCTCATAAAATTTTATTATTAGGGGATTAGGGCATCAATATGACTCCTTAACCCGTGCATTCTAGGGGTGGGGTTTAGAGCCTCAGTCCAACCCGATTCATGGGAGGATCCCCAGTCCAATATCCCACATACCACCAAGACATGTGAACATGTTTATTCATCCAATTACCACATGTACCAAATCAAATAGAATCCATAGTCAATATACATAACATTCAGAATTTTCATTTCATTTAACACTAAAATTATCATTGGGCCTTAACCCATCAACACATTTACCAAAGAACTTACATATCTCATTTAACCCAATTCCCTTTCATATCTATACCCATTTAACATATTCAAAAATTTGAATACATTAACCCATTTTAAATAATTCAACATTTCATAGGTATTATCCCATTCATGAATTTTAATTTAAATCTAAGAATTCATTAGACACATTAAACTTATTCCACTAAACCCTCTTTAAATTGTTCCAAAAAAACCCTTATGCCATTATCAAAGTCTAGGAACAACCACCAATAATCCCTTTTCTAACTCAAATAACATATCAACATGTTCATCTTGGGATATAATTTATCACAAGTCAACTTCGTAATAACATTACACTTTTTCCTGTTTGGGAATATTGGAACACCCCATGGGTGTCCCTAAATTGGTCTAGTCAATCTCAATGCATCCTATAGGGATCATAAGGTGTTCAATTCATCATTTAGACAACCATTTTAGCAAATGAATTCAAATTCATCAAATGAACAAAAATAGAGAACCATTAACACCACCACACATTCCCAAATCAACTTTAAGACCCTGGAATATAACTTATAGACCACTTAACTCGAAACCAAAGATGAATGTACGCTTAACCATATCTTTAGATCTGGATTCAAGCACAATTTGAATCCCCAACCTAAGATCAAATCTAAAAAAGGGTTTTAGGGATTTGTAATAAGAAGAAAAAACTCAAATCCCTAATCTATAAAAGAGAATCAAGAGGAGCATAATACTTTCCTGGAGTTTCGATCGACAACGAATGACACTCCAAACAGCCTAGAAATGAAGGAGATAGATCCTTGGAAAGATTTGGGTGTTTTGGTTCATCACTAGGGATTTTGGAGGAATAATAATGAATAAATTTGGGTGAGGAACTTAAAATACCAAGGGAGAAAATGGTAAAATAATAATTTTAATGAGGCACATGGTTTGGACACATGTTTTTCCAAATCGTGCTCCAACCAAGTTTCTGCATCCCAGAGGGGCTGAGTCACATAGTTACCTAGGGATCCCTACATGGTTTGAAAAACCATGCACAAACTATGCATAATGAATCTATCTAGGTTCGTATGATTTGTCCTCCACTCTTTCATGCTTTACTAAACTATAAAATCCATCCTCTTTCCTTTCATGGTTTGGGTTAATGGTAACTACTAACCATACGGAAACTATGAAACATGAACATGATGGCCAAAATCACCACTATTTTTTGTCCTAAGCCCATGAGACACCCAAATCTTCTTCATACATCATGAAAAAAAAAACAATCCATTACCCGAAATAAAAATACTTAAACTAAAAATTAAACAATAATGTACCTTGATAAAATATAGGCTCTTACACCGCTAAAGGGAATATTTCATTGATTCCCATAATTCAAAGAAATTTGTAACAAGGTAATTTTTTAATTGATTAAATTAATTTTAACTAATATGTGATGATCCTATGCTCCATTTCCATCCTTTTATCCATTATCTACATTTTATTCAATTAATTTGATCACAATGTTTATCGTTATGTAAATATTGGATTGATCATTGATTAGAAAAAAAATAAAAGTTTGACAAGACCCATCACCGACTTTTGTTGTTCCTAGAACTTACAAGTTGTATCAGAGTGGTCACATAATAATTTATAATTATTTAAATATCATTGATTTATTTATTCATTTGTAATTTACTTTTCAATTTAATTTTAATCATTATTAAATCCTAATTTTGAGATCACCTTCTTCCTATTTAATTTCTCTTAAATAAAATAAAATTTTATTAATTTTATTTATTAAATATATTCAAATATCTTATCTAGAGGTGATGAGGAATCTTGCTGGATTACAAAATAGTAAACGCCGTGTAACCCGAAGGTACAAAAATTGTACTAGTGTTTAATGCACCAAGAATTAATTTATAATTAACCCAAGGAGTGTACATTTATTACATGTTGTACCATTAATTTTAAACAATGTGTTGAATGGGATAGTATAGCACACAATCAACTGTATTACACACCGTGTAACTATCGTACATGGTGTGTAATCTTTTAGTCACATATGGGTCATGCGTCTTCATACACGACCTACCTAACTGGTGACAATGTAACTTGGATACCACATTTCATATATCCCATGTACACATTGTTTAATCTAACTTTTATACATGGAAAAGTTTACATACCAAGTCCCTAAGAACATTTCTTAGATATATGGTAAAAATAGTGCACAACATATAGATATCTTTTACACTCCCTTTACTTTGTTCAAATAACTCAAAATTAAAAATTGATTTATTATAATATGTAATCCTTATCGACATGTTCTTTTGTGTGGCCATTAAGTAGATAAGACATTACATGCAATGAGTTTTAATATATATAAATTTTTAATTAATTTTTGTATAAATTTGAAACTACATATCAAGTGTGAGTCATATTATAGTTATTTCTCTATGTGCATTGAAGTATAACACATGACAAAAAAATTATGTAATAAGTGTAATCATTAATTTGATAGTACAAATCATGAAATTATGTGATAAGTTTTGTATGAAACACATCATAAGATTAAACTATATACATGTATCATAAATATTGGGTAGTTCATATGGATACTCATCATGTTTCCTCCATGGTACATTTATGCACACAGTTAATTTGAAATAAATTTATTCAATTATTTTTAAAATTATAATGGATAAGAATCTCAAGGAAATTTAGATTTTAATTAAGATAAATAAACTAATTAATTAAATAATATAATTAATTGATCTGGTCATGATTTATCTTAAATATGAATGATTATAATTGAATGATAACTTTATTAAATGATTAATTTGTTGCGTGTATTTGGATGATCATGATCCTAGACCAGACAACTTCTTGTGATTGATTTCATTATAATTATTATTAAATTAAATATTTGGAATGTGTTCCATCACTACTCTTATTATGTAAGGGTCTTCATGCCCATTTTTTAATTTATTTAAACCATTTGCCTCACTTGTGTGTGAATAAAATCATATGTAATGGATGAATCTCCCACGTTAGTGGAGAAAGTTTAGGTTTGGATCAGATAAAAAACCAATCCAAGAGAGATACATAGGTGGATAGGTGGAAAACTGGAACATGAACCATAAATGGTTCAAGTTGTTTTTCCACTAGGTCAATGGTTAGTTTGTCACCCACTAGATAAACTAACAATTAGTAAAAGTTTGATGAAACAAATCATTTTATTTTCAAACAACCCCAACTTACATCTTCAGATGTTATTTCTGAATCTGTTTTTCAACCTGTGTTAGAAAGTTCTTATTATGGGAAAATAACTCAAGAATATATTTTTGATGTTTTTTATCAAGAATATTTTCAAACTCTTGTTGAAGAATATACTTTTCTCATCCAAGAAGTTAGTTGTTTCTTAAGAATCATCATAGTGATAATATCATTGGTGGTGTAGATCAACCGATTAGAACAAGGTTTTATTTGAGAAATGAAACTGAACATCTATCATTTTTATCACAATTATAACATAATAATACTGATTAGGATTTAGTGTAATAGAATTAGATTAAATAAATTCAGGATGAACTCAATGAGTTTTAAATGAAAAATATTTAGACTTTGGTTGAAAGTCCTAATGGTACATATATTATTGACGTAAAATGGGTTTTTTCAGAACAAATGTGATGAAAATTGTATAATAGTTATGAATAAATCTTAACTTGTTACTAAAGGATATAATCAAAAAGAGGTAATATAATATGGATAAACTTATACACTAGTATCAAGACTTGAATTTATTCGTATACTTTTAGATTTTGTATCATTCTTAAATTTTAATATATTTTGAATGGATGTGAAGTGTGATTTCATTAATGGATATATCTAAGAGAAATTCTATGTATTACAACCCCTAGTTTTGAAACTAAAAAACATCTAGAACTTGTTTATAAACATACCAAAGAACTTTATGTACTTAATCAATCCCCTAGAGCTTGGTATGATAAGTTGACTAGATTGTTTTTACAAAAAAACTTTGTTAAGGGAGATATGGATCCAACTATTTTTATAAAAGATTTTAATAAAAGAATTATGATTGTACAAATATGTTGATTAAATTATATTTGGTTCAACTAAGAAATATTTAACATATTCCTTTTTGGATCTTATGAAATCTGACATTGAAATGAGTATGATGGGTGAGTTAACATACATTCTAGCTTTTCAAATTTCTAAAAAATTAGATAGAAAATTTATATAACAACATAAGTATATAAAATTAAATCTTAAGAAATTCAGGAATGACAGCACTAAAAGTATTATTACTCACATTGGAACCTCCAATAATTTATATCTTGATGAAGCTAGGAAAAACCAGTTGATCAAAATACTTTTAGATGTATGAATGGAAGTTTACTTTACTCAATAGAAAGTCATATTTATTTAATGTTTTCAATATGCTTATATACTAGATATCAAGAAAATAAAAAATAAACTCTTCCTAAAGATTTAAAACAAAATTTTAGTTATCTTATGGGAACTATGTATTTAGGATTATTCTATTCTTCTAGAAATTATTATGATCTAAAAAGTTTTTCAGATGCTTATTTTGGTTGATGTAGAATTTATAGAAAATGTACTTATGGAACATGTCATTTATCTGGAGATGCTTTAGCTTTTTAGTTATGTAAGAAACAACACTCAGTATCTATTTCCACAACTTAAATGAAATATGTTGTATTTGGAAGTTGTTACACTCAAATATTTTATATGAAACACACACACACTGACTATGGCATGCTTTTTTACTAAAACTCAAATTTTATGTGATAACAAAAGTTCAATTGCGTAAAGTAAAATCACATCACACCACTTATGTACTAATAAAATAGTCATAAGATATAATTTCTATTGAGATCACACACATGGATGATATATAATTTTACATTTCATCAGAATGTAATAAAAACATACTAATATTTTTACCAAAACACTTAGTTCTAGTAGATTTAAATACATTAAACAGAATTTATGAATGACCAATACTAGGTGATTAATCATATCTACTTATTTTTATAAGTCTACTTAAATTAATGATCTCCTTTTATAAGGGAGGGTGCATATGATTTTATGTTTTTTAAAAAAATTTTTTCTTAAAACATTCAATTTTCCAAAAAGTTTTAGTTGTTATATTTTTTTTGGAATAAAAAACTTTTATAAATTTTTTTGGTGTAATATTTTCTTATAAAAACTATCTGAATCTATTTTTTAACATGATTATTTGGAGTAAATTATTTTTCCAAAACCAAAATATGATATAAAAAGTTTTCTAAATTAAAATTTGTTATAAAATTTTCGGACTCAAAAATTATTACAAAATGTTCATACAAAATGTTTTTTATAAAAATTATCAAAATCAGTTTTCATTAAAAAAAAAATGGAAGATCAGTTTACTCATATTGATGAAAACTTTCTACTCCAAAAGGTATTATTATTTTAGTTTTTAGACTGGTTCATTATATTAATTATAAATGTTCTTATTTACTTATACATTTAGTTTTAATACTTTGTTTTGTTTCAAAACTTATAAGTATTCAAATCAGATGGATTCTCATTCGAATGAGGTGTTTTATTTAAAACATTAAGAGCTCAAAATTAACTTAAAATACTTTCATTAATTGATTCATGATTGTTAGATCATATAAGGAATTTTAATCTGATCCATTTAAATTCATGGAATTCTAACTATCTCTATCTTTCTAATATAAGGGTGGGACAACCTGTGTCCCTCATCGGTTCTCAAATACTTTTATTCTAAATCTTACCACTTCTTTAAGTGCTCTGTCCAACATTTTGTTATTTTTTTTATTATCGGTTCATGCCTTGGTACAATGGAAACATTAGAAGATTTTTCACAGAGATATTTCTACAGAGAAAGAATCATTGAGAGAAAATGGTTTGAAAATTACGATTCAATTATTAAGAAGACAATTATTTTTCAAGGATGCAAGAAATTTTGTGTAAAAAAAAGATAAGGATTTTTGATTTACATTTTCCAAAAATTATATGATAATTTTATGCTACAGTTTGAGAATGAATTATAATAAGAGGAAGAGGAGTAGGAAGAAGATAAAGAAGCGAGAGAAGAAGAAGAAAATGAAGAAGAGGAATAAGAATATGAAGAAGAAGATGATGAATAAGAATAAACATATACTGGTGAAGAGTCAAAAGAAAAGTAAACATCAAACTCATAATTTCTTTAAACTCCTCTACCTTTCCAATTAGATAAGGATGCATACTTGTAAGAATTAGGGGAAGGAAAATCATCATGTAATGAAGAAGAAAAGTCATCATTAAAATCTTAGAAAAAAGATAAACAATCCCAAACAATTTTTTTTGATAAATTTCAATTTGATAGGGAATTGGACATTATTAAAGTATCAGAAGAATAAAATTTTTCTCAAAAAGGCATGGAAAATTTTGAGAAGGATGAAAAACTAGATGTAGAATCTGCCAGAACAAATACTCCTAAAGCATTACCAGGTTTATCAAACTCTGAAGGGATAGTTTCTTAGAATGTTTTTGAAAATATTTTACAAACCTTGAAAAGGTTATGTGATTACATTCCCTATCTTCCAAACATTTAGGTAATATGTAAATTGATTCCAAATATTCTAAATGAAAAATTAGAATCATTGAATGTTTTGATTGAATTTGTTATTCATAATAAAGTAGATTTGAAATATTTTTTAAAAAAGACCTAGACAAAAAAGATATTATAAAATCATATGGTTATGTGTTCAAACAAAGTGGAAATTGATCTCAAGGATCATAAAGGTCCATTCATAAATGAAAAAAAACTTTCTTTAGAAATGGAAAAATACATTGATAATTTATCAATGGATGTTTCTGATAGAGTAAAGATTTTGGAAGAGTTCAGAGATACACAAAATGATTGTAATGATGAATTAAAAGTTTTGAATGAAATGGTTCATCATTTAGAGTTAGAAAATATCAAACTTAGAACATTTAAAGATGACATTTTCCATATGAAGGCGGAAAAAAAATCTATGAGGAAGTTTAAAGACATAAGTTATAAATTCAGAAGCAAATAGTTATGTATGACCAGATTGTGAATCTTAAATAATAAGTTGTAGAGTATTAAAAGGATCACAATACATTTATGAAAAGTAAGGAAATTTTGAAAAAGTTAATGAACAAAGAATGATTTTTTTTATTTGAACTCTTGATGCATATTTTGAATTTTTTTTTGAATTAATGTTAAATATGAAGGATTTTTTCATCCAAAAACATTGTGTCTGAATGTATTCTAATTAATTCATGATATATGTTCTTTCTTTTATTTCTTGGATGATTAGTTATTTCAAATTAAATTGTTTCTTATTTTATCTCCTTCTAAAATTTCAAGAGATATCCCATCCCTATTCTTTTTGTAAATCAAAAGGGGGAGAAATTTATAAAGAGGGAGAAATTTATAAAACGGGGGGAGTTTATATTGGGAGAATCTATTTAGATACTATCCTAAGGGTGAGATATTCTACTGAGGGGGGGGGGGGGTGGAACTAATAATTTACATTATATTATAATGATGTTATAAAATCTTATGGAGTTAAGAATGAGGAATATCTTTGAAGATATTAAAAGTATTAAGGGTTGTAATTTTTTTTCAAAGTAACTATTTTTTCATTTTGAGTATTGTGTTTTGTACTTTATGATAATGGGAGATTGTTGTGTCAAAAGTCATACTTCTTAAATTTACCTTTCTTGGTTTTTGAAATTAAAAACACTCCCTTAAAACACTAATTGACTTATATTATATTTCATAAGTTTCATAGTATGTTTTTGTACAAAGCATTACATTTTACCAAACATAGTAATAATTCCTATGAAAAAAATATAAACTTATTATTTTTCATTTTAATCAATAAGAATGAAGTTAAATATGATAATATGGAATAATTAGTGTTTTTATTAGTGGTTAGAGTTGGTAATTAATGAAAAAAGTCAAGAATGTCACACTAACACTCGTACTGATTCATCAGACTAACCCATATTCAGTATATCGAATTGAAAATCAATAAGGAAGTCCATCATACTATCCAAAATTTATATTTTATTTGATTATAATTATATCTATCATAAGGAATAAAAAATAGAATTTTAATGGGTCTAATATAAATGACATCAGACTATAAAATTACAAATAATGCTTAGGTAGAATGTTGTAGATCCAGATCATTATGACCTATAAATGAAAATTGTCTGAGGCCATTTAAATTAACTCTAAAATATAACCATTAGAAAATCACCTATAAATAGTAGGTGATTTAAATAGTTAGGAGACGATTAAATTTGAAAATCAAGTCATCTAATGATTTCTTTGTGTGAACACATCATTCCTAGTCATTGTAATGCTTTAAAGAGTTGAAGTTCTAATGAATCCATGTGAGGATTATAATTACTTATGAACTATTTTCTTTTGTAATCTCATGTCCAATAATGGTAATTATCGAGGGCTTTTGGGGATAGTAACATGGTTAATTTGATCCATCAGATCAAGGATTTTTGTGGATAGAAAGACATACATCGATCATTATATTGAGGGATTTATTAGTCAAGAAAGATAGAGTTGAATACGATCATTGTATCTAGGGATTCTTTGGGATTGGATACTAGAGATGACTCTGATCCATTGGATTGAGGGATTTCCTGGTAAGTAAATACATACCTTACAATAGTTACTAAAAACTATAGATATCATTAGTCAGGATTTATGACTACTTTAACTCTTAAGGTTAAACAATAAATTATTTTATAAGCTTATAAGTCATTCATACAATTATAATCTTTTGTATTTCTTGTTTATAAAATACATATTTTATATTATGCATGTGTGTTAAAAAGTTATTTTTTATACTTTTCTTTTCAAAAAACTATTTTATCAGTGTGTCTGTGATATTGATAAATTCTTATTTAGTTGGAAAGTATCTGGATCGAATTATATTACAATAATCATAAGATGATCTGCGAGTCTGATATTTTTTCCTTAAGAGGTTTTCTATTTTTTTTTCAATTTTTAAATAACAATTCACCCCCTTCTTATAGCCACCGAATAGTCTTTCGATCAATTTTTTTGTCTATTTAAGGATATCTCAAGAAGATTAGTGGTTCCACAATAAAGAAAATAGTGGATTGTGAATAAGTGAATGAAATTGAACTTGTTCGTTAAATTGGATGACATAAAAAAAAGAAAATAATGATATATCTCTCAGAAATTCATCCTTAAGAACATTTACATCTCTCACATTCATTTTGTGTACATCTATATTTTTATTTTATTATTTTTTTGAATTCATAAAAAAACAACACCCAATGTTAGTGATATTTTAATAATTAAGAAAAGAAAAGAAATATTAATAAGTGATTAGAATATTCAATAACTTACCCACACACACTCCTTGGGAAATGATGTTGTTCATCCATATAATTAATTATAGGATTTTAATAAAAAAAATTGAATGATTGTGGTCTGGAATAATCGTGAAATCGCCCAATTTATGTGATATGTTACTTCGCTCCAAATGCGAGACATAATGCCACTTTTAAAAATAATAATAAATTTGGATATTCGATCAATATTGTAACGACTCAAACTTTTTAATTATATATTTTTTCTGATTTTGTGTGTTATTTTATTTTATACTCAACAAAACTATATCCTTTAAATAATAAAGTGGGTATAATTAAAATGAGACCATTGGGTTTTGACTGTTATATAACCGTTGGTCAATATGAATGTTGGTCAATATGACTGTTGGAATCTGTAATCTTAACATTGTGTTTTTATAAATATGGTTATCTTGGTTAATTAATAATGAAATAAGATTGAATGGCCTCATCCAGTAGACTTGGGCCATATAAATCCCATCTGTCAGAGCTTGGGAAGGAGGTAGCATCAATGGGCTTTGCTCTGGACCAAGCCCAAGCCGAACTTCAACGTTTGAAGCTTGAACAGAATCGCCTAAGAGAGAAGTTCAAGCTGATAGAATTCACCACTTGAGAAATCTTGTCTGAGCCAACCCAGTATTCTATCACCATAGCACACTTTACACTAAGGTCCTATGCTAGTGTAATACGGTCCCATGAAACGAGATCTTAACTGCTTTGTGTAATATTTTTATATAAATAAAATTATTATTTATTCTTACGGAATGTTTTGTGAATTTCAAATATCTGGATAAATATAAGATGTGTATTATTGATGAATTTAGGGAAAAATGGTATTTTAAAATATTTTTGTATTCATTAAATAATTAATAATGTGAAACAATTTTAAAAAAATGGTCTTCTATAGTTTTGATCAATGAGAAATTTAGAGTCAAATAAGATCAACTTGGTTTTTAGTGAATAGTAAAGTAGGAATAGTAACATACCCATATGAATTGCAATGAATAGTAATTTGACCAAAAAAATAGAAACTTCACCCATTAATGTATAAATACATTTTAGACATCTTAAAAGTGAAAATGATCATAGTTTAAGTTTTGGTATTTTTGTACGCCATAAATATTTTATTTACAATTTTACAATTAATTTAATAATTTAAAATGGAAATGTATTTTCATAAAATTTAATCATAAATTTTTACTGTATTTTCATATAGTTTTTCAATAATTTTATGGGACCTTGATTTCTCTTTTAAGGTGTTACAAAATGAGTTATAGTTTTGAAGTTGTATTTTTGGGATAAATAATGATTTTATTTAAAAATTAAATTTAAAATATTTAGAAAATTATTTTCATAAAATGGACTTCATTTTTGAATTTAGAACATCGATATTTTGTTAGGGTAATTTTTTTGGGATTTTTCTGAAACAATTGAATTTTTGGTGAATAGTAAAAAATGATGTTTTTAGTTTCGGGTGTTTAATGACATTATTAATGATGTAATAATTATGTAAGATTTATGGTCGACTTATTAATAGTGAGATATTATATGAGGTGTCCCATGTTTCCAATACCATTTGAAAATACCTTGGGCAAGCCCATGGTTTTTCAAATACCACCGATGAGGTGTCCATTAGAAATTAATAATTTATTCACTCACTTTTCTTATAAATACCAAGCCATTTACCTCATTAATTTCATTCCAAAATAATACTTAACAATGTTCTGGTCTCTTTACCTCCCATGGAGTCTTCCCAAGGTTCCCTCAAGCCTCCCAAGGTCCTGACCTTTAAGCTTTCAAAGTTACTCTCCAAGGTAAGGGATCCTTTCACCCCCCTCTTTTTAAGTCATGACTTCCTTATGTTGTGTCTTCTCATTTCCATCTCTTTATGTTGAGGGTATGTTATTATATGTCCTATTTAATTTCTACTTCATGTCTAATTTTTGATAGATCCTTTCTTCTCTCATCAATTTGTTTTCTGAATTTTTATGTGATGTCATTAGGCTACTGAATTTTTCATAAAAAGAATCGCATCTTCTTTTTTCTTTCATGTTTCTTTTTCATGTGGTATGTCATTAAAATTTCCATAACATGTTATTATCTCCATTTTATTCTTAATTTATACATTATTATGAATTATTTATGAGTGGGTGGCCCTTTTCACCTCTCTCTTTTATTATTTTCTAAACCCATGTTATATAGCCCATATGCTGCAGAAATTTCGTCTAAAAATTTCTATCTCTTTCTCTCAAGAAATTATCTTGTTTATTTATGTGAATACCCAGACCTATTTCATTTTTATGGTTTTTTATAAATATATAAAAGGATATATTTTATTCTGGAATGGACATACATATAACCCTCACTCCCTTTCCATGGGTTATAAATGATATAATGATCTTATTTTTAAGAATTATTAAAACGTCATGATTATGAAATGAAACACATTTATTTTATTTTCTATGGGTTATTTATGAAATATTTGATTATGAACTATGTGGATCACATTAATGTAAAGACATATTAATTGTACACCCTGATAGCGCTCCAATGCATTGGGTAAAGAATTAATCTCTAGAGATGACAAGTTTCACGATACCTTGGTGAATAACGTTGGTAATTTTTATGACACCTCAGGGTTAAACCATGTTGATATATTCATGAATTTATAAATTAAATGTTTTAACCACATATTCAAGTTATAATTAATGTTCTTTTTGTTATTATATTCCGATTCTTCCATAGCTCATGCCTTTATGACTTTTATCATGTTCTTATTAATATTTCTCAAGATCACATGTCAACTGTTTCATTTGTTTTCCTTATTGAGCCTTTTTCTCACCCTTTCCTTTGATGTATGTCTCCAGGATATGAGATGAAATAATTTTACATAGGATGAACCTATGATTATGTATTAAGAGTGGTTTAGAAGAATATTTAATGTTGTATTCAAGTTTTATTGTTCCTGATTTCCAAGATACTAGACCTTAAAGATCCTCTGTATGTAAAATGTAATGAAAAGTCATGTAATAAAAGGGCAGGATGCAATAGTTGGTATCAAAGGATAGTTTAGTTATTTATGGAAATTATGCTATGAAATATTTATTAATAACCCTAAATAAATGTTTAAATATAGGAAAACTTCCTTGTATTTTGGTCAATATTGAGTAAGTGGTTTAACGAACAAATACATACCAATCTGGATATGAGAAGGTAGAGGTGGCTCTGGCACAGATGTACATAGGGGTAAAACATGAAAACACCGCTTTGAGCTAGACGTGAATGGGAATTGGTGCATGAAAATGAGCCTTGCTGCACTCTTGGTTACGACACTCTCGAGGGATATGTTTGGTTAATCATTATCTTTTTATGAATCATTATGAAGGATTTATAGAGAAATGTAATTGTTTAAAGAAGTTTTAAGAAATAAATCATTTATAGTTAAAAGTTTCATAAATTAAATAAGTTTCTCATTAAGGTTTTATTCTTTTAGAAATGGAGGTCAATAGGAGGAACCGTGCAAATGGTGACCACAATGGACCATCCGCTGATTGCCCTATGATGGAAGCTGTAATGGAATCATTCATGCAAATGATGAACTAACTGACTCAAGTTATGGGAAATAACTTGAATCAAGTAGAGAGACCGATATCAGTGCAAAGGGAAAAACATTCTGTTGAGTCCTTTATGCATCAAAGACCACCAACCTTCAGTGGATCGACTGACCCATTGATTGCTGAGCAGTGGATCAGCTCTATCGAGAAGATCTTTTCTGTGCTCCGTTGTTCAGAGCAAGAAAATGTCACCCTGGCTATCTATCGCTTCGAAGGAGAAGCTAATAAGTGGTGTAAGCTGATTAAAAACATGAGGCAAAGAGTGAAGGTTAAAGATATGGAGTGGGAATAATTTAAAGGGATTTTCTTCAGTAAGTATTTCCCTCGATCCATGAGAAAAATAATGGAGAAGGAGTTTCTCAAGATGAAGTAGAAGGAGAACAAATCTGTCGGAATCTATGAGATTAACTTCACCCGAATATCACATTACACCACTAGATTTTTCATGGATCCAAATAGAATTATTGATAGATTTTTCGGTGGACTGAGACATCATCTACGGAAGAATCCATCCAACCGTGATTATGACAGCTATGAGGAGATTGTGCGAAGTGCAATGAAAGTCGAACTGGAGTTTGGTGAGACACAGTGGTCTCATAAATCAAACGACAAAAAGAGATAGATGGATCCCAGCTTAGGGAGGACCTTTGATCAAGTAAGAGGAGGAAATTAAGAACAACGTCTCACGTGTAATAAATGTGGGAAGAAGAATTCGAGGAACTGCCTGCTCGGGAGCGTGAAATGCTTCAAGTGTTGAAGAGATGGCCATATTGCAAGAATTGTCATAGTGAGGTAAAACCTCAACTTCCAAACACTAACGACAAGGGGAATATGGTGAAGGCCGTACCTGATGTCCATTGCTTTAAGTGTGGACAACTTGGGAACTTTTCCAACCACTTTCCAAATCCGAGGGTAGTGGAGGGGAACCATCATCAGCCTCAGCAAAGGCCATGGGAGAAAGGTCGTTCTTTTTCTATCATGAAAACTGAAGTTGAAGCTTCAAATGATGTGTTAGTAGATAATATTGTTGTTCTCTCAAAGCTAGAAAGTACTTTGTTTGATTCTGGTTCCACGAATTCCTTTATTTCCTCCAAGTTTGCAAAGTATTTAGAATCAACCCCTGATTTGTTAAATATAGAGTTATCAGTCAAGACTCCTGGTGGGATTATCTAAGAATCATCAGTGTGTAGAAACTCTAGTTTTTACTTTGGTTAGCACAATCTTATCAAAAATCTAGTAGTCATTCCCATGATAGAATTCGACATTATACTAGGGATGGACTGGTTCTCAAAGTATAATGCTAAGATCAAATGTAGAAGTAAGGAAATCTCAGTAGTCATGAATTGAAAATCTACAGTTATCTTCCAAAGAGAGATATCTCAACCTGGTATTTGTCTAGAAGAACTTCCTATATACTTTTTTATGGAATTGATCTGTGAAGAAGAAGAAGGAAATGAGGGTTTGAGGATAGAAAATGTACCCATCGTCCAAGAATACGTTGATGTATTTCTTGAGGAGTTTCTTGGACCTCCCCCAGAAAGAGAGGTAGAGTTCTCCATTGAACTCATACCTAGATCTCACCTGATATCAAAAACCCCGTATAATATGAAAAATGTGGGGCTGGAGGAATTAAAGAAACAACTCCATGATCTTTTGGAGAATGGGTTTATCCGCCCAAGTGTGTCTCCTTGGAGAGCACCTGTTCTTTTTGTGAAGAAGAATGTTGGATCGATGAGACTATGAATTGATTACAGAGAACTGAATGGGATCACAGTAAAGAACAAATACCCTCTTCCAGGAATTGATGAATTATTTGACCAAGATCATGGGGCACAATTATTCTCTAAGGTTGATCTTCGATTTGGTTATCATCAATTGAGGGTGAAGAAAGAAGATATTCCAAAAACTGCCTTCTGATCAAGATATGGGCATTATGAGTTTGTTGTTATTCCTTTTGTAATGACTAATGCACCTATTATTTTTATGAATTTGATGAATAGAGTATTTAAATACTACCTTGATAACATTATGGTAGTTTTTATTAAAGGTATTCTGATATATTCCAAAAGTCGTGAGGATCATGAGGATCATATAAGGGTTATTTTGCAAAGTCTGCGGAAGGAGAGGCTTTTTGGAAGGTTCATTAAATGTGAATTTTGGTTACAAAGAGATGCTTTCTTGGGGAACATTGTTACCAATGTAGGAATCACAATTGACCTTGTAAAGAATTTTTTTTTAGAGGAGTGGCCTCAGCCTAAAACAATAACTGAGATTTGAAGTTTCCTTGGATTAGCAGGATATTATAGGAGGTTTGTGAAAAATGTTTCATGAATTTCTAATCCATTAACCAATTTAACTTGAAAAGGGGTCAATTTCATCTGGAAAAAAGAGTGTGAGGAATGTTTCCTAGAGCGGAAGAAGGGATCTGTTACTACACCTATGTTGTGTTTTCCCTCCAGTGGAGAAGGATTCGTTATTTTTAGCGATGAATCTCTAAAAGGGATTGGGTGCGTCCTCCTGAAAAATGATAAGGTCATTGCTTATGCATCTCGACAGTTAAAGACTCGTGTGAAGAACTATCCTATGCATTATCTGGAGCTGGCTGAGGTCATTTTTTCTTTTAAGATATGGAGGCACTATCTTTATGGGGAGAAATGTGATATATACACATACCATCAAAGTTTGAAATATATTTTCACACAAAAGGAATTAAACATGAGACAAAGGAGATGGATGGAACTTCTTAAAGACTATGATTGTTCAATTCATTATCTTCCCGGAAGTTCAAACAAAGTCAGTGATGCATTAAGAAAGAACGTCCCAATTGTTCTTTCCATGAGAAGGATTCAAAAAGATCATTTGATCAATGACCTAGTAAAGCTGGACATGGGAATTATAAGGGAAGGGACATCATCAACCCTAACCCAAATGATTTCTCAGCCATAATTACTAGAGAATATCAGGAAAGTTCAGAAATAATATCCTTTGTTACAGAATAATTTTGAGGCTATGAAGGATGGGATGTTTCCTGAATTCAATACTTATCAAGAAAGTGTACAGAAATTTCATACAAGACTATGTGTTCCATCTATTCTGGAAATAAAGAAAGAGCTGATGGATGAAGCAGATAACCCTACTTTATCTATACATCCTGGTAGCACAAAAATGTATAGGGACCTTTATAATCATTATTGGTGGGATAATATGAAAAGAGAGATTGCTGACTACACGTCAAGGTGCCTGGTATGTCAGAAAGTGAAGGCGGAATGACAACTTCCTAAAGGGGTATTACAACCAGTACCCATAGCAGCATGGAAGTGGGAAAATATCATTATGGAATTTGTCACTAGTCTCCTGAGAACTTCCAAAATAAATAATGTGATATGGGTTTTTGTGGACAGTCTCACAAAGACCGCCCATTTTATGTCCATTTGGGAAGATTTCTCTCTTGATCCACCTGCCAAGATTTACATGAAGGAAGTGGTAAGTTTGCATGGAGTTCCACTTTCTATCGTATCTGATCATGATCCAAGGTTCACATTAAAATTCTGGAGAAGTCTTCAATAAGTTCTGAGCACTGAATTGAATATTAGTATGACCTATCACCCCCAAACTGATGGCTAATCTGAAAGAACTATTCAAACACTCGAGGACATACTGAGAACTTGCTCAATGGAATTCAAAGGTGGATGAGATCAACATGTCTCTTTAGTTGAGTTCTCTTAAAATAATAGCTTCCACTCGAGCATTCAAATGGAACCCTATGAAGGTCTATATGGTAAGAGATGTAGAACTCCTACTTTTTGGGATGAAGCTGGTGAGAGAAAGCATCATGGGACTGATCTTGTGCAAGAGATGATAGAAAAGGTCCACGCCATCAAACAACACATTAAGGCTACTCAGAGTTGGTAAAGGAGCTATACTGACAACCATCTAAGGGACTTGGAGTTTGATGTTGGTGACAAAGTCTTTCTGCAGATTTCACCTTGGAAGAGATTCATGAGATACGGGAAGAAAGGGAAGCTCAGCCCTAGGTACATTGGCCCCTATGAAATCCTTGATCGTGTGGGAACAGTGGCCTATCAGCTTGCACTTCCTCCAAATCCAGCCTAATTTCATGATATCTTCCATGTATCCCTCTTGAGGAAGTACATACCTGACCCTTCACATGTACTAAATTCAGAGGTGGTAAAACTAGAACATGACCTCTCTTATGAGGAGCAGCCGGGGGAGATCTTGGATCATAGAGAGAAGGTTCTACGCAACAAGAATACCCACCTTGTCAAGGTGTTGTGGATGAACCAAAAATATGAAGAAGCCATGTGTGAACTATAGGAGTCTATGAGACAGAAGTACCCACACCTTTTCACATCATATAGTACAAGATAAAATTTCAGGGACGAAATTTCTTAAGGGGGAATAATGTAACGACCCGAACTTTTTAATTATATTTGTTTTCTAATTTTGTATGTTATTTTATTTTTTACTCAACAAAAATATATCCTTTAATTAATAAAATGGGTATAATTAAAATGAGACTGTTGGGTTTTGATTATTATATGACCATTGGTCAATATGACCGTTGGTCAATATGACCATTGGAAACAATAATATTAACATTTTGTTTTCATAAATATGGATATCTTGGTTAATTAATACAGAAAGAAGATTAAATGGCCTCATCCAGTAGACTCAATCTATATGAATCCCATCTGTCGGAGCTTGGGAAGGAGGTAGCATCACTGGGCTTTTCTCTGGACCAAGCCCAAGCCAAACTTCAACATATGAAACTTGAACGAAATCACCTAAGAGAGAAGTTCAAGATGATAGAAATCACCACTCGGGTAATGTTGTCCGAGCCACCCCAATATTCTATCACCATAGCACAACTAACACTAAGGTCCTATACTGGTGTAATAAGGGGCTATGTAACGGGACCTTAGTTGCTTTGTGGAATCTTTTTATATAAATAAATTTTTTATTTCTTCTTATGGAATAGAGTTTTGAATTTCAAATATCCGGATAAATATAGGATGTGTATTATTGATGAATTTAGGGAAAATGGTATTTTAAAATATTTTGTATTCATTAAATAATTAATAATGTGAAATGAATTTTAAAAAATGGTCTCCTACAGTTGTGATCAGTGATAAATTTAAGGTCTAATAAGTTCAAATTGGTTTTTAGTGAATAGTAATGTAGGAATAGTAACATACCCATATGAATAGTAATGAATAGTAATTTGACCAAAAAAATATAAACTTACCCAGGAATGTATAAATACATTTTATACATCTTAAAAGTGAAAAAATGATCATAGTTTGAGTTTTGGTATTTTTGTACGCCATAAATATTTTATTTACAATTTTATAATTAATTTTATAATTTTAAATGGTAATGTATTTTCCTAAAATTTAATCATAAATTGTTACTTTATTGTCTTATAGTTATTCAATTATTTTATGGGACCTTTATTACTCTTTTATGGTGTTACAAAATGAGTTGTAGTTTTAAAGTTGTATTTTTGGGATAAATAATGATTTTATTTAAAAATTAAATTAAAAATATTTAGAAAATTATTTTCATAAAATAGAATTCATTTTCTAATTCAGTTCATTGATATTTGGTTGGGGTGAATTTTAGGGATTTTTCTGAAACAATTGAATTTTCGGTGAATTGTAAAAAATGCAATTTTGCGTTTCTGGTGTTTAATGACATCATTAATGATGTAATAATGATGTAAGCTTTCTAGTCGACTTATGAATATTTAGATATTCTATTAGGTGTCCCAATTGTCCAATACCATGGGAAAATGCATTGGGGAAGCCCATGGTTTTTCAAATACCACCGATGGTGTGTCCCTTAGAAATTAATAATTTATTCAATCACTTTTCCTATAAATACCAAGCCATTTACCTCATCCATTTCATTCCAAAATCATCCTAAACAATTTTATGGTCTCCTTACCTCCTAAGGAGTCCTCTGAAGGTGACCTAAATCCTCCCAAGGTCCCGACCTTCAGGATTTAAAAGTTACTCTTCAAGGTAAGTGATCATTTCACCCTCATTTTTTTAATTCATGAATTCTTTATGTTGTGTCTTCTTGTTTCAATATCTTTATGTTGAGGGTATGTTTCTATATGTTCTTTTCTACTATCTATTTTATGTATAATTGTTTATATACCCTTCTCTCTCTCATAAATTTGTTTTCTTAAATTTTAAGTGACGCCGTTAGGCTGCCGAATTTTTCATAAAAGGAATCACATCTTCTCTTTTCTTTCAAGTTTCCATTTCATGTAGTGTGTCATTCAAATTTCCATACCATGTTATTATCTCAATTTTATTCTGAATTTATATTGTATTATGAATTATTTATGAGTGGGTGTCCCGTGTACCCTCTTTTTTATTATTTTCTAAAACCATTTTATATAGCCGTTATGCTGCAGAAATTTCATCTCAAAATTTCTATCTCTTTCTCTCAAGAAATTATCTTTTCTATTTATGTGATTACCCAGACATATTTAGTTTCTATGTGTGTTCATAAATATGTAAAAAGAATATATTTTATTATGGAATGGGCATACATATAACCCTCACTCCCTTTCCATGGGTTATAAATGATATAATGATCTTATTTTTAAGAACTTTGAAAACGTCATGATTTTGAAATAAAACCCATTTCTTTTATTCTCTATGGGTTATTTATGAAATATTTGATTATGATATATGTGGCTCACATGAAAGTAAAAACATATTAAGGTTTTTCCTTGACATCTCTCTAATGCATTGGGTAATGATTTAATCTCTAGAGATGACAAGTTTCACGATACCTTGGTGAATAACCTTGGTAATTTTTATGACACCTCGAGGGTAAACCTTGGTGATATGTTAATGAATGTCTAAATGAAATCTTGTAGCCACATATTCAAGTTATGATTAATGTTCTTTTTTTTATGATATTCCTATTCTTTTACTGCTCATGCCTTTATGACTTTTATAATGTTCTTATTAATATTGCTCAGGATCACATGTCAACTGTTTCACTTGTTTTCCTTACCGAGCCTTTTGCTCAACCTTTCCTTTGATGTATGTCTCCATGATATGATATGAAGTAATTGAACATAGTATGGCCCTATTATTAAGCCTTAAGAGTGGTTTATAGAAATTTTTTATGTTGTATTCATGTTTTATTTTTCCTGATTTCCAAGACACTAGACCTTAAAGATCCTCTGTATGTAAAATTTAATGAAAAGTTCTGTAATAAAAGGGAGGGATTTCATAGTTGGTATCAAAGGATAGTTTAGTTATTTATAGAAATTAGGCTATGAAATATTTAGGAATAAACTTAAATAAAAGTTTAAATATAGGAAAACTTTCTGGTATTTTGGTGAATATTGAGTAAGTGCTTTATCGAACAAATACATCCCTGTCTGGATACGAGCAGGTACAGGCGGCTGTGGCACAAATGTACATAGGGGAAAAACCTGAAAAAACCACTTTGAGCTAGACTCGAACAGGAACTGGTGCATGAAAACATGCCTTGCTGCACTTCTGTTTATGACACTCCTGGGGGATATGTTTGGTTAATCATAAGCTTTTTATGAATAATTATGAAGGATTTATAGAGAAATGTAATTGTTTAAATAAGTTTTAAGACATAAATCCTTTATAGTTAAAAGATTCATAAATGAAATTAGTTTCTCATTAAGGTTTTATTATTTTAAAAATGGTGGGAAATATGAGGAACCGTGCAAATGGTGACCACAATGGACCATGCCCTGACGACCCTCCGATTGAAGCCGAAATGGAAACATTCATGCGAATGATGGACCAAATGACTCAAGTTATGGGAAATAACTTGAATCAAGAAGAGAGACCAATTTCACCATGAAGGGAACAACATTCTATTGAGTCCTTTATGCGTCAACAAACACAAACCTTCAATGGATAGACCGACCCATTGATTGCTGAGCAGTGGATCAGTTATATCGAGAAGATCTTTTCTGTGCTCCACTGTTTAGAGAAAGAGAAGGTCACCCTGGCTGTCTATCACTTAGAAGGAGAAGCTGATCAGTGGAGGAAGTTGATTGAAAACATGAGGCAAAGAGTATAGGTTCAAGTTATGGAGTGGGAAGAATTCAGAGAGATTTTCTTCAGTATGTATTTCCCTCAATCCATGAGAACAAGTATGGAGAAGGAGTTTTTTGAGATGAAGCAAAAGGAGAACGAATCTGTTAGAAGCTATGAGATGATCTTCAATCTACTTTCACGTTACACCTCTAGCTTTTTCATTGATCCAAATGGAAAATTTGATAGCTTTTTTGGTGGACTGAGACCTCATCTATGGAAGAATCTAGCCAACCGTGATTATGACAGCTATGGGGAGATTGTGTGAATTGTAATGAAATTCGAACTGCTATTTGGTGAGACGCAGTGGTCTCAGAAATCAAATGACAAAAAGAGATCGATGGAGCCCATCTTATGGTGGACCTTTGATAAAGGAAGAGGAGGCAAGCAAGTGAAACATACCACGTTTAATAAATGCGGGAAGAAACATTCGGGTAACTGCCTGCTCAGGAGTAAGAAATGCTACAAGTGTGGAATAGATGACCATATTGTGAGGAATTTTCGTATTAAGGTAAAACCTCAACTTCCAAAAACTAATGACAAGGGGAAGATGGTTCATTCTCTACCTGATGTCCAGTTCATTAAGTGTGGACAACTTGGGATCTTTTCCAATCAATGTCCAAATCCGAGGGCAGTGGAGGGGAACCACCATCAGCCTCAAAAAAGGTAAAGGGAGAAAGATCATGATTTTGATATCACGACAACTGAAGTTGATTCTCCAAATGATGTGTTAGTATGTACTCTTATTATTCTCTCAAATGTATCAAGTACTTTGTTTGATTATGGTTCCACGTATTCCTCTATTTCTTCCAAGTTTTCAAAGAATTTAGAATCAACCTACTATTTACTAAAAGTAGAGTTATCAGTCAAGACTCTTGGTGGGATTATCCAAGCATCATTAGTGTTTAGAAACTCTAGTATTTTCTTTGGTGAGCACAATATTATCGCAAATATAGTAGTCATTCACATGCTAGAATTTGACATTATACTAGGGATGGACTGAATCTCAAAGTATAATGCTAAAATCAAATGCAAAAGTAAGGAAATCTCAGAAGTCTTGAATGGAAAATATACAGTTATCTTCTAAGGAGAGATATCTCAACTTGATCTTTGTCTAAATGAACGTCCAATATCCTTCTTTATGGAATTGATTGGTGAAGAAGAAGAAGGAAGTGACAATTTGAGGATAGAAAATGTACCCACCATCCAGGATTACATTAATGTATTTCCTAAAGAGTTTCTTGGATCTCCTCCAGAAAGAGAGTTAGAGTTCTCCATTTAACTCGTACCTGGATCTCACCCAATATCAAAAACCCCGTATAGGATAGAAAATGTGGAGCTGGAGTAATTAAGGAAACAACTCCAAGGTCTTTTGGAGAAGGGGTTTATCCGCCCATGTGTGTCTACTTGGGGAGCACCTGTTCTCTTTGTGAAGAATAAGGATGGATTGATGCGGCTATGCATTTATTATAGAGAAATGAATGAGATTAAAGTAAAGAACAAATACCCTCTTCTAAGAATTGATGACTATTTGACCAACTTCGTGGGGATCAATTCTTCTCTATGATTGATCTTCGATCTGGTTATCATCAATTGAGGGTGAAAAAAGAAGATATTCCAAAAAATGCCTTTTGGTCAGGATATGGGCATTATGAGTTTGTTGTTATGCCTTTTGGACTGACTAATGCACCTTATATTTTAATGGATTTGATGAATAAAGTCTTTAAAGACTACCTTGATAACTTTGTGGTAGTTTTTATTGATGATATTCTGATATATTTCAAAAGTCGTGAGGAGCATGAGGATCATCTAAGGGTTATTTTTCAATCTCTGTGAAAGGATAGGATTTTTGGAAAGTTCACTAAATGTGAATTCTTGTTAAAACAAGTTGCTTTCTTGGGGCACATTGTTACCAATGAAGGAATCACAGTTGACCCTGAAAATACAAAAGATGCAGAGGAGTGGCCTTAGTCTACAATAATAACTGAGATTCAAAGTTTCCTAGTATTAACGGGATATTATAAGAGGTTTTTGAAAAACTTTTCATGACATTCTAATCCATTAACCATGTTAACTCGAAAAGGGGTCAAGTTCATCTGGAAAAAGGAGTGTGAGGAATGTTTCCAAGAGCTGAAGAAGAGATCAGTTACTGCACCTGTGTTAACTCTGCCCTCAAGTGGAGAAGGGTTCGTTATTTATTTTGATGCATCTCTAAAAGGGCTTGGGTGAGTCCTCATGAAAAATGATAAGGTCATTGCTTATGAATCTCGACAGTTGAAGACTCATGAGCAGAACTATCATACAAATGATCTGGAGTAGGAAAGGGTTGTTTTTCTCTGAAGATATGGAGGCACTATCTTTATGGGGATAAATGTGATATATACATATACCATCAAAGTTTGATGTATATTTTCACACAAAATGAATTGATCATGAGACAAAGGAGATGGTTGGAACTTCTTAAAGACTTTTATTGTTCAATTAATTATCATCTCAGAAGAGAAAACAAATTCATCGATGCGTTAAGAAGGAAAGACCCATTTGTTCTTTCCATGATGAGGATTCAAAAAGATCCTTGGATCAATGACCTAGTGAAGATGGACATGGTAATTATAAGGGAATGGACATCATCAACCCTAATCTAATTGATTTCCCAACCATCATTACTAGATAAGATCAATAAAGTTCAGAAAGAAGATCCTTTGTTACAGAAGAACTTTGAGGTTGTGAAGGATGGGAAGTTTCTTGAATTCAATACTGATCAAGAAGGTGTACTGAAATTTCATACAAGACTATGTGTTCCATCTATTCCGAAAATAAAGAAGGAGCTGATGGATGAAGCTCATAGCTCTACTTTCTCCATACATCCTTGTAGCACAAAAATGTATAGGGACCTTCGTGATCATTATTGGTGGGATAATATGAAAATGGAGATAGCTGACTACACGTCACGGTGTCTAGTATATCAGCAAGTGAAGGCAGAGCGACAACTTTCTAAAGGGGTATTGCAAGCACTACCCATACCATCATGGAAGTAGGACAATATCACTATGGGCTTTGTCAGTAGTCTCCTGAGAACTTCCAAATAAATAATGTGATATGTGTTATTATGGACCATCTCACCAATAATGCCCATTTTATCTCCTTTCGGGAAGATTTATCTCTTGATCAACTTGCGAGGATTTACGTGAAGGAAGTGGTAAGGCTGTAGAGAGTGACACTTTCTATCGTATCTGACCATGATACAAGGTTCACATCAAAATTCTGGAGAAGTATTCAACATGCTCCGAGCACTGAATTGAATTTCAATATGACCTATTACCCCCAAACTGATGGACAATCTGAAAGGACTATTCAAACACTCGAGGACATACTGAGAACTTGCTTAATGAAATTTAAAGGTGGATGGGATCAACATATCACTTTAGTTGAGTTCTCTTACAACAACAACTTCCACTCGAGCATTCAAATGGCACCCTATGAAGCTCTATATGGGAAGTAATGTAGAACTGCTACTTGTTGGGATGAAGCTGGTGAGAGAAAGCTTCTTGGGCCTGATCTTGTGCAAGAGATGACAGAAAAGGTCCATTCCATCCAACAACACATTAAGGATTCTTAGAGTCGAAAAAAAGAGATATGCGGATAACCATTTAAGGGACTTGGAGTTTGATGTTAGTGACACAGTCTTTCTGCAGATTTCACCTTGGAAGAGAGTCATGAGGTTTGGGTATAAAGAGAAGCTCAGCCCTAGGTACGTTGGCCCCTATGAAATCCTAGATCACGTGGTAGAAGTGTCCTATCACCTTACACTTCATCCAAATCTAGCCCAAGTTCATGATGTCTTACACGCATCCCTATTGATGAAGTAAATACCTGACCCTTCACATGTACTAAATCCAGAGGTGGTACAACTAGAACATGACCTATCTTATGAGGAGCAGTCGGTGGATATCTTGGATCATAGAGACAAGGTTCCACGCAACAAGACTACCCACCTTTTTAAGGTGTTGTGGAGGAACCACAAATATGAAGATTCCACTTGGGAACCAGAGGAGTCTATGAGACAAAAGTACCCACACCTTTTCCCATCAGAGGGTACGAGATAAAAATTTAGGGACGAAATTTATTAAGGGGGGATGAATGTAATGACCCAAACATTTTAATTATATTGGTTTTCTAATTTTGTGTTTTATTTTATTTTATACTCAACAAAACTATATCCTTTAATTAATAAAGTGGGTATAATTAAAATGATACCGTTGGGTTTCGAATGTTATATGACTGTTGGTCAATATGACCGTTGGAAACTATAATCTTAATGTTGTGTTTTTATAAATATAGTTATCTTGGTTAATTAATACAGAAAGAATATTGAATGGCCTCATCCATTAGACTCGATCCATGTGAAGCCCATCTGTTAGAGCTTGGGAAGGAGGTTGCATCACTGGTCCTTGCTCTGGACCATGCCCAAGCCGAACTTCAACATATAAAGCTTGAACGGAATCTCCTAACAGAGAATTTCATACTGATAGAAATCACAACTCGGGAAATGTTGTCCGAGCCACCCTAAGATTCTATCACCATAGCACACCTAATACTAAGGTCCTATGCCGGTGAAATAAGGGGCTATGTAACGAGACTTTAGCTGCTTTGTGTAAACTTTTTATATAAATAAAATTTTTATTTCTTCTTATGGAAATGTTTGTGAATTTCAAATATCTGGATAAATATAGGATGTGTATTGTTGATGAATTTAGGGAAAAAGGGTATTTTAAAATATTTTTGTATTCATTAAATAATTAATAATGTGAAACGATTTTCAAAAAATGGTCTTCTACAGTTGTGATCAGTGAGAAATTTAGAGTCTAATAAGATCAACTTGGTTTTTAGTGAATAGTAAAGTAGGAATAGTAACACACCCATATGAATAGTAATGAATAGTAATTTGACCTAAAAAATAGAAGCACCACCCATGAATGTATAAATACATTTTAGACATCTTAAAATTGAAAAAAAGAACATAGTTTATGTTTTGGTATTTTCTTACGCTATAAATATTATATTTACAATTTTATAAATAATTTAATAATTTAAAATGGAAATTTATTTTCATAAAATTTAATCATAAATTTTTATTTATTGCCTTATAGTTATTCAATAATTTTATGGGACCTTGATTACTCTTTTAATGTGTTACAAAATGAGTTATAGTTTTAAAGTTGTATTTTTCGGATAAATATTAATTTTATTTAAAAATTAAATTAAAAAAATTTTAAAAAATTATATTCCTAATAAATAATTCATTTTTGAATTCAGAGCATTGATATTTGGTTAGGGTGAATTTTAGGTATTTTTCTGAAACAGTTGAATTTTCAGTGAATAGTCAAAAATGCAGTTTTGAGTTTCAGGGGTTTAAAGACATAATTAATGATGTAAGATTTCTGGTCTACTTATGAATAGTGATATATTCTATTAGGTGTCCCAAGTGGCTAATACCATGGGCAAATACCATGGGAAATCCCAAGGTTTTGCAAATACCACCGATTAGGTGCCTTTAGAAATTAATAATTTATTCACTCACTTTTCTTATAAATACCAAGCCATTTACCTCATTAATTTCATTACAAAATCATCCTCAACGATTTTATGGTCTCCTTACCTCCCACGGAGTCCTCCCATGGTTCCCTCAAGCCTCCCAAGGTCCCAATATTCAAGCTTTCAAAGTTACTCTTCGAGGTAAGGGATCCTTTCACCCTCCTCTTTTTAAGTCATGACTTCCTTATGTTGTGTCTTCTAGTTTCCATATATTTATGTTGAGGGTATGTTATTATATGTTCTATTTACTATCTATTTCATGTCTAATTGTTGAGATACCCTTTCCGCTCTCATCAATTTGTTTTCTTAATTTTTAAGTGATGCCATTGGGCTGTCGAATTTTTCGTAAAAGGAATCGCATCTTATCTTTTCTTCCATGTTTCCTTTTTTATGTGGTATGTCATTAAAATTTCCATACCATGTTCTTATCTCTATTTTATTATGAATTTATACTATATTTTGAATTATTTATGAGTGGGTGACCATTGTCCCCTCTCTTTGTTATTATTTTCTAAAACCATGTTATATAGCCGTTATGCTGCCGATATTTCATCTCAAAATTTCTATCTCTTTCTCTCAGGAAATTATCTTGTTTATTTATGTGAATACCCAGAAATATTTCTTTTCTATGGGTGTTCATAAATATATAAAAATGATTTTTTTATTCTGTAATGGACATACATATAACCCTCACTCCCTTTCCATGGGTTATAAATGATATAATGATCTTATTTTTATGAACTTTTAAAACATCACGATTTTGAAATGAAACCCATTTCTTTTATTATATATGGGTTATTTATGAAATATTTGATTATGATATATGTGTCTCACATAAAATTAAATACATATTAAGGGTTCACCCTAATAGCGCTCTAATGTATTGGGTAATGAATTAATCTCTAGAGATGACAAGTTTCACGATACCTTGGTGAATAACCTTAGTAATTTTTAGGACCTCTCGAGGTTAAACCTTGGTGATATGTTCATGAATGTATAAATGAAATGTTGTAGCCACATATTCATGTAATGATTAAAGTTATTTTTTTATGATATTCCAATTCTTCCCCAGCTCAGGACATTATGAGTTTTATCATGTTCTTATTAATATTGCTGAAGATCACATGTCAACTGTTTCACTTGTTTTTCATACTGAGCATTTTTTTCACCCTTTACTTTGATGTATGTCTCTAGGATATGAGATGAAGTAATTGTACATAGTATGAACCTATGATGAGTCCTTACGAGTGGGTTTAAATAATTTTTTATGTTGTATTCATGTTTTATTGTTCCTGATTTGCAAGACACTAGACCTTAAAGATCCTCTGTATATAAAATGTAATCAAAAGTTATGTAATAAAAAGGAAAGAGTCCATAAATATTTTAATGAGTCATATAGATTTTAAATTAATAAATATTATTTTCCTGATATTTATTGTCAATCGGATCTTGTTTTGTTGGTTTTGACCCCTATGAACATGATTTTTTTATTATTATAAAAAATGTTAATGACGTTAAATCATACCTTAATCCATACCAATAAATCTGAGAATCATATTGAAGTTTTTTTTATTCCAAAAGATCAAAAATTATTCAAGAAATTTTATCCTATATCTTCAAATCAATACCAATTAATTTGCTCATTTTTTACCCCTAATGGGAGATATGTCATTTTAATAAAACTGTAAAATGTTATATATTTTTTTCCATCATACTAAGAGACACGAGCATCTAATGGATGCAACATTGATTCTTATAGATAAAAAATTACTGGGTGATCATTCTACCATGATTTCATATCAAACCTAGTGTATTCTATTTGAATTATTCCCTTTTATGTTATTTTTCACATAACTCTAAATTCGGGGGGGGGGGGGCACTTTTGGTCATACTAGGAAATTAGAGTATTCAATCGATGTGATAATGAATCCTATAGATTTTAAATGACTTAAAGTTCATTTTCCAAGGATTTCATGATAATTAGAGCTTGTTAGTTTGGTTTTCACCCTTAACCCTAGGATTTCCCCAATATTAAAAAAATATTAATAATTTCAAATCATACCTTAAGTTATACTGATCAATATATGCATCAAATTGATGCTTAGTTGATTCGAAAAGATTAAAAATAATTAATGGAATATTCTCCTTGATTTTCACATGAATCAAAAGTCATTTTCTTGTTTTTACCCCCAAATGGGAGATATTTCATTTTAATAAAACCATGAAATGTAACCCAATGTTCTCAATCATATCAAAAGACACCTGAATCTGATGGACATACCATTTATTTCTATAGATTAGAAATACCTCAGTGATCATTATACCATAATTTCATTGGAATCCAAGTGCATTTACTTGGTATTAATCGTCATTATGTGATTTTTCACTTAACTCCAAATCTGAGAGACAAACATGAATTTCAATCATACTGAGCAATTCAGGTATCTAATCGATAGTCCAATGATTACTATAGATTATAAATGACTTAAATATATCTTTCCAAATATTTCATGTCAATCACAGATTGTTTTCTTGGTTTTAACCCTTATACACTTTCCTTATTCCATACTGATCAATATGAGCATCAAATTGACATGTTATAGATTCCAAAATATCACAAATGATTTGAGGAATGTTCTCCTAGATTTTCACATAAATATGATTTAATTTCCTCATTTATGAACCCCTTATGGGAGATATATCATTTTAATAAATCTATACAATGTTACCAGTTGTTTTCCTTCATACCAAGTGATACGATCATTCGATGGATGCACCATTGACTCATAGAGATCAAAAATGACTCTGTGATTTTTATCCCTTGATTTAATGTCAATAAAAGTTTGTTTTCTTGGTATTAACCCCCTTTATGTGATTTTTCAATCAAATACAAATATGAGGGAATAATTTCACTTTTGAGCATACCAATCAATTTGGATATTTGATCTATGTGTTGATGATTTATATGGATTGTAAATGACTTAATAATCATTTTACTAGGATTTCATGTTAATATAAGATCATTGTTCTCTTATGATTTCAAACAAATACAAGTTTGTTTTCACATATTTGACTCCTAAAACAATAATAATTCATTTTTAGAAAATAATAAATCTAAAAAGTACCTTAAATTATACAAACTATTTTGATAATACAATTGACATGTGTTTGAAAATTAAAGATAAAAAATTACATAATGGTTATTTTATTATGTTTTCTCATCAATATAAATGTATTTAGTTGGTTTTGAATCACCACATGGTCAAATTTTATTTTAATGAAAATGTAAGTTTGTTTTTTTAATTTTATAAAAATAAAAAACTAAATGATGAATTCAATTTGAATGAATACCAGAAAGATAAAATGAAACAGCCCTCCTGGATATACTGCATCTTGTAGGACCATTGATTCTACATACATCTATTGCATTAGGGGCCTAAAAAAACTAAAAATTATAAATATAATATGAATGAATGTAATAAAAATAAACAAAAAATATAGTATAAACCTATATCATTGGATAACATTCACCATTACCCTTGAAGATATATTCCCATAATTCTCTGACCTCATCCAACAATAGTGTATTTACCTTCTCTGGAGCATGCATCTAGGCTCCAAATCTATCACCCATTATGTCATCCCAGCAATAACAGGAACCAAAAACATAGAAAATTAAACTATATAATGGGTAATATCTATTCCATATGTCATGTTATGTCTATGTCTATCACAATCAATGATGCAATGTAATACCTCATCTGTATACATTGAATGTTATCGATGGTCTTCTGGAAGCTATGTTAACTCAAACTCAAACAGATCATGTGCAATATATAAATATAAATATATATATATATATAAGTATTTTTAATTAATACAATAACTTTATATTAGAGTCGTTTCCTCGAGATCATTTCGATCTCGAGTTATCATTCACAACGATATTATATCAATCAGTTTACCTTGCTCCCATACCTATAAACCAATAACATATAACTATAGAACAAAAAACCATATTAAATAATAAATATAATAATTAAATGATAAATACATCATGTCTAATATAGTACATGCGATAAGTCCCAATCCTGTGAGGTAGTCCCTCCATCACATGATTCTAAGAATGACATGCCACCACCACCTACATTAAATTAATTAAAATTTGAAACTTGTAATATGTTACACATTATTTGAAATATGTAAATGAAAAATAATAAGTCTCACTATCTTAGTCTTAATAGACCAATATGTAACAATGTTAAGACACTAATATAAGAGAATACCTCTCAGGACTCTATCTAGAATGTCTAGGGAACCCGCATTGGGAACCTAGTTCTCCCTCTTCAATCTAACTTTATAACATTTCCTCATTTGCAACATTTTTTTCATAAAAACTGGCTGATAATCATAGGGGATCAATCTCAAAATATTATATTTAAGAAAAAAATTATCACAAATATATGTGTTTTTAAGCACTGTTAATAAACTAAAATGATTTTCTTACCTGAACGTACCTCCATAGTCGATCTAATGTGTCCTTAGGGAATGAATCCTAGTCATGTGTAGTCATTGGAAATCTATGTCAGTCATGCATGATATGATCGAATTGGAAAATAAATGACGGGGGGGGGGGGGGGGGGCTATCCCATGGGATGGTATGTCCCATAAAATTATATATCAATGGTATTGTCATGATGAAATCCCACAACCAAGGCCTCTCCTATGTAAGGAAGAAGAGGTTGTGTTGAATCCTATTGAAAAAAATTTCATAAATAATTTGAAATATGTGCATATATATGTTTAATTATTAATTGAAAATATAAAATCACATTTACTTTCATACATACCTCAACCCATAGAAGTATATGCTTCTCCAAAATAATGTGAATATAGTTTCAGTTCCACTAACATGTCTGCAGTCATAGAAATCATTAATTTTTGAACACACATAGACTATATATCCAATAAAGATAAAGTAAATACCCAAAAAACATTTAAACGATGTATAAAGAGTTAAATAGTCAAAAATGGATTTAAAACCAAAGAGTGTAAAAAACATCCAACCTTTCACTAGACATGAAAATTGATAATTTCTCCTTCAAATTTTTTTATAATGTGTTGATTTTTTCACATTGATCTATAGTGTGTTGATATAGCTATTGTTAAAAAAATTAAATAGTGTTGGGTTCATCTCATCCAATTAATTACACTCTTTTCCATGACATTTTCAAAAAAACTTTCCAATTTTAATTAGATAGAAAGGTATTGAAAAAAACATATTCTACTTACGATTCCAAAATTAAAAGTATGTTAAAAACATGGTCATATCTATATAAAATACTTTTAAATTTAACCAATGTAAACTGAAATTGATCAAATTTAGTTCCAAGAACTGGATCAACACAATTACACTTTAATAATTTGTATTCAACCTATGCGCCTATAAAACATCAATGATGCCTTTCAATTGACCATATTAAAAACCAAATTCAATAGATGGATAACCAATGTCATGATTTTGTGTTTCTCATTTATCATCAACATATTTACTATGAATTTGAAAGTCAGTATCATTTAATTCATTGTAATTATGAGTCATTATAGATGGATCGTCATCTAGTTAGTTAAGTTCTTCAGTCGATGTAGGGTCACCTAACACCTATAGGTTATGTACCTATATTTTTTAAAGAATTCAACAAATAGTTACGAAGAAAGAAATATTACTATCATTCATTCATAATTAACATGAATTTATACATAAAAAAACTTCGATCCAATCATGAAATGATTCATAATGGGACTATTGAATTTGATAATCACTAACACAAGGAATATCTTATTTTATATTATTAATGTGTATCCTCTAAATTATAATTCCTTCTTTAAATGATCAGCTTATATATAAAAACAAAACACATAAAAGTTGAACAATAAAAGTAATAATACACTTATTACACCAACGATGAAACTAATAGAGTATTGAACAAGATGTATCTATGAGATTATACCACTTCTATGTTGTCTATAAAAAAAATAGTTCATTCTCTATATATTCTATCACAAATCCAAGAGGGATTATATATTTTTGATTCAACTTGCACAAGATATTCAGAACAAAAAGTAGTATACACATCCATCAAATAACCATTGGATATTGATACCTTTAAATGAGATATATTTCATATAAATCATTTTAATTTATTCATATACCACTCAATAGGATACATTCACCTGAATTGAAAAATACTAGAAGCAGTTACTTCCATGGTTATGTGTACTATCAAATGATGCATAAAATTGAAAAATGAGGGTGTAAATAGTTTCTCTAAGTGAAAATGTTTATGTAAAATACTATCCTATATTTTTTTAAATCACTCATTCATTTATTTTTTAAAAAAAGATTTCTAAAAAAATACTCATCTCAATCAATGGTTGAACAACATTGGGTGATAAATAATCAAAAATTGTGATTGGAATGAGCTATTGAAGTTGTATGTGACTGTAAGGAATTTTCAACCCTTGTTATAAGAGTATACATTAGGCACCATGAGCATCTTCAAAATGGAATGGAATTATATATTTACTCAAAAATACAAAGCATTAAGCATGTATTCCCGATTACCCTCACCCAAATATAAAGAAAATTGTTTCCTTAAACCCATTTATTTTAAATCACTTCATGAATTGAAACTGTGCTATTATTTTCCTCTATCATAGAGAATGGTCCCCAATATATTATCCCAAAAAAATTCAATGTACATGACATCCATATTATGCATTAATATGATAATTTTCCAGTAAGGGGGATTAAAAAAATATTTTTCTCATTCCAATTGTGACTTTGTTTTTTACCCCCACCACAAATAGAGGGTTATGAAAGAGATAAAAAATTCATAAAATTCATATTCCAGGGGAATGATTTCTTTATCAATATCTGATAATATTTCAACTCATGTATTAATATTTAGTGTTGGGTTCAATTCTCTAGAACCAAAAAATTCCAATTTGGTCTTTCTAAACTTATTCTGAGGGGGAAGAAAATATATTTGGATCATGTATGTCCGTGATTACAATATTTAATACTTGTAAAATTTTTACTTTTATTACATCAAGGGAAAAAAATTCACCTTTCATACTCCAAGATGACAATATATTATTGGTTGGAATGTTATTGATTGTTTAGAGTAAAATAGACTAAAATTTGACCATTTTCATTCATTTCAAAATCACATGTTATCAAACCATTACCCCAAAATTCATTAAACTCATTAAGAAATGGAAAATGTTAAACATAAATTTCATCCCATGGACTTCTTGGTACATCAATTATAGTGTAATGTAATAGAAATTGTTGTTTCACAAAATGACATGGAGGAAGATTATATGAAACCAACACCTTAGAACATGTATTATGAGTTGCACCAAACATAGACCAGAATGAATTGGAATCATCTAATACCAACCCCAATCAGACATCATCACTATTTTTAGCAAATTCAGGGTGCCTCTGATTAAGATCCATCTGTACAAGAGAGTTTATCATGTGGGTTATCATATTACAACTCTTATTTTTTTCCATGAGTCATCTCATTAATTTAGAAACATTAGATGACATAATTAATATTTTCACCCTCATATTTAGGTTAAATTAATGTATTTTATTTATGAAAATTGGTTTCCCATACTTTATAGTATAATGCCAATAAGTATGATTTTCCCCATTTTCTTTCCACTTGGAAGAGCCATAGACTATACAATTATCCAAATGGGAAGTTTCTTTTCTAAAAAACATACAACTATTTTCACATGAATCTATTGCCTCATATGTGAAACCTTAGATCTTGGTAAACTTACGAGCATGAAAATATGAATCCATAATCTTAGCACTATCAGGAAGTACTTTTTTCAATAACACCAAAAACATGTTGAATAATGTTTCTAACAACTAATTAAAATCCTTCAAGTGCAATAAATCAATGCTAAAAAGACAATTTACTCTAAGTAGTACACTAAAAATATAATTCAGTTTATGAATTTTTAATTATTTCATAAAATGTAAATAAATTATGATCTAAACTAGAGCATAGATTTATCTTAACAGTATCAAAATTTAGGATGTTTATTTAGTTAAGATCCAACCCACATAAAATTTCATTAATCATTTTATGCATCAGATCTGTTGTCCTCACATCAACATCTATCTGAATATTTTCTATTAGATGAAAATGAATATATTATCCCCCATTACAAGTCCAAATCTTATAATTTCTTAGAAACCCATTCATGAATAGGTTCTCCCTCATGGTATCTCATGTGAATTGATATTTGTTTTCACATTTTGTACACAAAGAACTAATATAGTCACTTTGAAATCCATTAGTGAAATCAAAAAACTGCATAATTCCCTCAAAATATTCTTTAAACATTGTATTTGGAAGATAAATCCAAATATCATCCATATATTTATGTCATGACCACCTACCCACCAAAGAGTACCCCTCTTGGGCTGGTAATTAGGCAAGGAGGATAGTGACCTTCCGAGTCATGCCGTCAGTAGGCCCTAGTTTGGAAACTAGCACTAAGTGAATATCATACATATAAATGAGAGACATTACCCTCTAAGAGAAGATTGAAAAAGATAGAGATAATATAGATACACCAATCAAATTATTCTTATAAATATAAAATAAAACCAAGTGTATACATGTAATGTCATACGAAACTAAAAAACTGGGAAGGAAACTAAAATTACAAAAAAGGAAAACTCAACAGCAACCACAAATCCCAAAAATCTCCAACAAAAAAGACGAATAAAAATATCTATCATGATATAAAAATTTATCCAATTGAAATAAAAAATTTATATATATGTGAGGTGATTATAATAGTAAAATCAGTTGGATACTCCCTAGAGCCTCTTAATAAAAATACAAAGAAAGCATATGAAATCCCAATGAACAACAAGTGGAACTAAATCATCACCTAAAAAGGTATAAATAGTACCAAGACTCACCATGGTTATCTCTCACCAATTAAATGATACAACAGAGTTCATATAATATAATAATAAATCAACAAGGGAACCCCACTTTTTATTTCTGACTGGTTTATTTCTATGACCTAATGTCGCATGTCCTGAGGTATCTATCTCCAAAAGAAGCAAGAAAAAAGGAAGATGGGCTAAGTATCAGGACATGAATCTTATTAATCACATATTTTCATCATCTCATACAACATCTCCATATAATAACCATGTTGTTTTTAGGATCCACCATAACCTGTATAACATGTATCATGTATCAAGTATTATACCCTATGCCATCACATCCCATACACCGAGTATGGTACCTCAATCCATCACAACCCATTCACTTCAAAACTTTAATAATCACTTAAATACTATATCTAGAGATAAATGTGTGTGAAATAAACACAAGCTATTATATCCCTCTATACACATATATGGGGAAACTAACCACTATGCATACCAGCATATAATACAGTCATGAGAAGAGAATGGTACCAAAGGGGGTAGTCAGTCATCTGTCCCTCTCTAACTAGATATTGGGGAAAACACCCTCCTAGAGTCAACTGGGTTTCATTTGACATACCGACATGGGTGGGGTATCATAAGAAATCCCAAAACATGAAAGATATAGTATATCCCATGACCACACTATAGGCATTAACCTATCCCTAGGCTCAACTGTAGCTATTGTCTCTTGGACACACGATTACTACTTCTGAGGACTAGATATCCTATAAGAACACAAGCAATTAAATGAGATATATTAAATTCATTATTTTCTTTTAAAATTTCACTTCAAATTAATTAAATCATTAACTATTAATTAACATTATTTTGATTATATTTCATTAAACCTCCAAGTGAAGACCAGTAAATCCAAGAATAATCCAACCGAGTCCATGATTTATCAGGATTAACATTAACATTTTTTTTCAAGAAAGAACTAAAACCATGGGTTAAAAATTTATCAAACATTTTAACCATTCTATAATTCTTGGTCCTATAGGAAAACATCATACACTACCTTTAAGAGATGTAACCAAACACATCCTTATACCTAAAATAGATGGGAAATGAATGCAACTAAAACAAGAAATTGAATAATCTGACCATTAAGTAGACTCATTAACAAGAAAGAATATCATCTTTCAACTCAATAACAAGTAAGACTAGCTTCAGCCTATTTCATCCACTCTTGTTTCATCCCCGACACCCTAATGTATATCACCATGCATCTCGCCATCATGGGCGTCAACTAATGCCACAAACTAGGGACTCCTTGCCCATATATCATCATTCACCCCAGTATCATATAAAATTTCATAAAAAGGCTCATATCTATATCACATAGAAGTTTGAAAGAAACAAACATAGTAAATAAGTCAACTTGGACAAAAAAAGGCACCCAACCCTCATAGGAAAACATGCTTTCACAATCCCAACTCAATACATTAATACTTCACATAAAAATGGTAAACCTTGTCCCCAAATATTTATATTTATTAAATAATAAGTTTTTATTCCATATTTAATTGACCAATTAAATTATCATAGGTTCCAACTATGGGAAACCTATGGAATCATCTATAACAAGTGTTATGGGGTAATGGCGGAATACAACCCCCACAAATAATTTCAAGGACCTCTAAATAAACAATATGGTTTAATTCAATATATAAAATAGAAAAATAAATTTTATTATAATAGATACACACCCAAAAACAAAGTTTATGTGGAAATAAGAAAAACAAAACAATTGAAGAAGAAGAAATGAGAATAGAAAACAAAGGCAACACTAGGATTTACATGATTTGGTCCCCTTGGGACCTAATGCATGAAAAGAACAACAACTACACAAACACTTTTATGAGATTCTCAAAATAAAAATAGATTATAGTGTATAGAGGAAAAGAAAATAGGCAACTAAAATGAACAGAAGTGCTAAAATAGAAACTACACACTAAAAGTAGCAATGGAGAAGGAATCAGGTTTGAGAAAAACTTACAGCAAAAAATTTGTTTTGGGAACCTGGGCCAATTCATAATCCAAGAACATTGATCCGGTAGATTCCTTGGATCTCACTGTAGGATGATCATGCTAGGTCTCCAAATTCAAGCAATGATCACATGTATTATATCAGGAAGAACCCCGAGAGGATCGACTATGAGCTGTGCACCATCGACATATAGGGGGTTTAGAGGGACACTAGATGAGTACGTTGATGAGGATGATAGAACCACCTCCGGTGATATTGATTCCAAGGAAGGTGATTCTTAACACTAGGAGAGAAAAAAGGTACACCGAACCACCAATGGGAATAAAAAAAACCATCAACGGTGAGAGGGCACCAATTTTGGGAATCTGGACCTCTTCTTACTAGATGAACTCGACTGCCTATGAAGATGATTTTTAGATCTATTTCATATATTGAATTTATCAACTACATGGGTGATGAATTCCCCTTCTAGAACCCTAACTGGATAACTGCATAGCCAAGGGGTAGCTTCCATGAAGCCAACTCCGAACTACCAACTAAGAGGAAAATGGAATGACTCAAATCAATGGATGACCAATATAGATTAGGCAACAACATCCATTGAAATCTAGAAATAAAGAGATATATATTCAAAATATAGTCATGGTGGAATCCCAAATTTATAAGGCCAAACTATTGAGTGGGCCACATAAATCTTCTCATGCGGTAAAATGGAACCAAAATCCAACAGATATTAAAATGAGAAAATATTTAATAATAAATTTCATGTATTCAAAAAAAATCAGATGAAAGAAAATTTTAAATGGTCTAATTTTAATTTTAAATATGAAAACAAAGAATAACCAAATTAACAAATCTCCACCATTTTCAAATGAATATTGGCAATGTCATTGCACCTAAATGTTATTTAAGTGGTGCCAATTTCATTATATCTAAGAAATGCTTAAACATGGATACTGTTTTAGCCTTAGTAAAACTATCAAATGTGTTTTCATCCATGTGCATCTTAGTGATAAAAAATTACCCAATTTTAATAACTTATCTAATAAAATTAATCTTAATATCTATGTGCTTAGACCTACCATGGAATACTAAATTTTTAGACAAATAAAGGGATGATTGAGAATCACAATGTACAGTAATAACAAAATTAGTTACACTAAGTTCAGAAATTAGTCCCTTAAACCATATGGCTTCTTTGACTTCTGTCAGTGCTATATACTTAGTTGCAGTGGTTGAGAGGGTCACCACTGATTGCATATTTCCCTTCCATGATATAATTCCTCCAAATTCAGTAATGAAAAAACAACTAGTGATTTCCTAGTATCAGAATTTCAATTACAGTTTGAATCTACATAACCAGTCACTAATTTATAATAATTAATATTATTATGATAGAAAATTTAAAGAGATGAAGTAGAAGAAATGTACCTAAAAACCCATTTAAGAGCATTCAAATGTGGATTTCCTGGATTTTCCCTAAACCTTCTCAAAGTATAGATAGAAAAATCAACATCTAGTCGATTAAAAATCATAGCATAATGATTAATTCCCACTACATTAGAAAATGAGATTATACTCATGTATTCAATATTAGAATCTGTGGTAGGCGCTTGAGATATATACAATTTAAAATGTTGACCAAAAGGAACACTAACATGCTTAAAAGAATAAAAAATACATCTTAATCACTTTAATGATATAATAACTTTGAGATACATAAATAAGTTTATGATTCTTATCCATAATAATTTCTATGCAACTAATTTTCTTATCACATCCTAAATATTTCATTTCAAAATATGAATTCAATAACATTTTTAACATGGGTGATTAATTTCATGTCACTACATATGAGAAACTTGACATCTATATAGAGTTAAAAAATAAAGCATTTATTTTTTAACATATTTAAAATATATACATTCATTAAACAGAATACATCTGAGACCATTTTCTAACATGAATTAATCAAACTTATTATACCGTTGTCTTTAAGATTATTTTAATCCATAAAAAGACTTATTAAGAAAAAAACATGGATACATTAGTTTCATGTTCAAAACTTGTAGGAGGATTCATGTATAAATTTTTTAATTAAATCACCAGGCATGAAATAAGTTTTTACATCTAGAAGTTTTATAAGAAAATATAAACGGGAAGTAAAAGAAATAAGAATTATTATTGAATAATGTTTTACTATAGGAGAAATAATCTCGGAGTAATCAATTCATTCTCTTTGAAGGAATCCGTTGGCTACAAGTCTAGCTATAAACTTGATTTTATTTCTTAAAGTATTCTCTTCTTTTCTTATATATCAATTTTCAATCAATCACCATGTAAGTAGGTGGTTTATTGACTATAGATTAAGTATAGTTATTTGTTAGGTAATTTATCTCATCTTCTTTAGCTGAAATCCAATGATTAGAGTTGCTATTATAGATAGCTTGATGGTAGATTTGGGGATCCTCTCCACCATGATCCACTTCTAAATTTAATGAAAGGGAAACTATATCAACATGGTTTTACATTAGAGGAGGTATAAGGAAACTATTATGCCTATACTTAGTGAGTTGATAACCCCTAATGTTAGTTGGAATTTCATCATCTGAAGTTTTATCATATGAAGTTTCATCAAAACCATAATGAGATCATGGCTCAGGTAGAGAAAGGGGAACCTGAGAGGTAGAAGGAGTCTCAACACGAGACTCACTAACACTGGGAGGATCAACCTCAATATACCTATTCTATGAAGGATCAACACTATCATCAGAGGGAATATGGAATCTAGTAAGAATAGAATCTTGAAACAGCACATCCCAGCTAAGAATACACTATCTAAATCTAGGTTTATCTACCCAAAGCACATACCCCTTCAACCCCTCAGGATACCCTATGAATATGCACTTGGCACCCCTGAGATCAATTTTATCATCCTTAACATGAGTTTAGGTAGTGTATCCAAACACCCTAAGACGTTCATAGGATGGGGGTGATTTCTCCAAAAACAAATATGAGTCTTAAATATATTGGATGATGAGGGATACCTATTTATTAAGTAAAATTCCATAGTGACAGCTTCAATCCAAAAGGATTTGGGAATTCCCAAGAATGCAATCATTCTATGAACCTTATCAAGAATGGTACGATTCATACACTCAACTATACCATTATACTATGGAGTACTACTCACAGTTTAGTGCTTTAAATTTCTCTCACATTCACAAAACTTGATAAAGTCAATAGATTGGTATTCAAGGACATTATCAGTCATCAATGATTTTAACTTCCTCACTTTTTAATTTTATATTGAGACTTTCCATGTTTTAAACACCTCAATAACAATATATTTATTTCTCAGAATATAAACCAAGAATATCCTTGAAATGACATAAATAAATGTCAAAAGGTAAGAGCCTCCACCATGGGAGGTAGTCCTAGATGGTCCCCAAAAATAAGAGTGAACAAACTCAGGTGGGTGGCTAGATTTAAAACTAAATATATGAAAACTAGCTCTTTTAGACGCACCCATGACACAGTCTTCACAATAGAGTAAGTTACTTGGTGTAAATTGAGTGACCGGCCCTTGCTTGTTCAATTTCTCTAGAACTTTAGAACTCACATATCCAAGATGCCTATTCCAAAGCATAGTGTTATCATATTTAGTGACATAAGTGTTTCCTAATAGCTTTAAATGTGTTATTCCATCCAAAACATATAACCCATTCCACAAGGAGTCTTTAAGAACTGTACAATCTTCCAAGGATATCCCAAGACAACCAGAATCAGATTTAAAGATAAAACCTCTCTAATCTAATAAACCTAGTGATATCATATTTTGGTGTAAATTGGAAACCCATATCACATTCAATAAGGTGATAAGAGAATGGTCTAAGAGATCTAGCACAATAGAACCTCTAACCATGATACAACATATGTTGTTGTTTCCTATAACAAACTCACCTTCAACTCCCTCAGTCAAATATGAAATTGAACACCAATTCAATAACATATGGAACAAACATCATGAGTATAAGACCCAATAATCATCAAGAGTATCTCGACACACACAAAATACCTTAAAACTTTTATAGCCTTGGTTGGAAATGTGAGAATGATCACTAGACTCCTTAGAAGGTTTTCTATATCTCAAATTGGGTCATTTGGCTCTAATATGCCCAAGTTTCCCATAGTGGTTGCAGGTAACCTCCTTCATCTTGGGTTTAGATCTATGTTTTTGTGATTGGATACGAATATTACTTACCTTCCTATGTTTACCTTTCTTTTTCCCTCAAAACTCAGAACGACCCCTCACATTCAGACCCTCGACTTCTGGTTTAACCTTAGCCTTGGTACACAACTCATGTGAAAGTACAACAGACTTGACTTCCTCTATGGTCAAGGAATATCTTCCATACATCATAACATTTATAAGATGTTTATATGAACTATCTAAATAAATTAAAAGTATAATAGCTTGGTGCTTATCTAAAGTGTTAAAATTTATATTGCAGAGCTATAATAACATTTTATTAAACACATAAATGTGTGTATAGATGGTGGTTCCATGACATATGCTAAAGGTATATAATTTGTGCTTATTATATAAATGACAAATTAAAGATGTTTTCACATAATTGTTTTCAAGTTTAGACCAAATACCCACTACAAAGGTCTCATAATAAACCTCCCCTTGGACTTTATCACCTATAGACAAGGTTAATGAGCTATGTGATTTCATAAAAACATCGGGATGGACATTTGAATAGGTTATCAATGTTTGACCATTAGTGGAAAAACTTACTTGGGTTTTATTATGACCACAAAGGGCATCTTGCATCACTTTTTGGACTATTAAGGCTCTAATTTTTAATCACCCAAATTAAAATCATTGCACCCATCAAATTTTTCTATTAGATATTTCATAGACTACATTTTTTATCTAGGTGGATCTGATACCACTTTGTTATAGCAAAATAGCAGAATAACCCCCCCCCCTCCAAAAAAATACCAAGGAACACTAAATAATTTTTTTCCTTGAATTCAGTATTTGAAAGAAAAAATTGAATTTTTTTACAATAAAAACACACACAAATAGTGTATTGATTTGGGAATAGTGAAATAACAACCATTATGGAAGAATAAACAAGAACATAAATCAATGGATACACTATGATTTACGTTCTTCAATCCCTTTGGTACCTAAAAATTGGTAAGAACACCACCCATACATTAACTCTTATTAGATGATTAAAACAAAAATATATTAAAGTGTACATAGGCAAAGCAGATAGCCAACCAACATGCTCTGAAGTGATCAAATAGAAAATAAGCACTAGAAGTAATAACATAAAATGAATTGGGTTTAAGAAAAACCTAAAACCTTAGAAAAATGTCTAGGTGTCTAGATCACTTCAAGATCCTAGAACATTTATCTCATTACTTTATTGGATCTCACCTTAATATTATCATGTCAGGTCTCTGAATTCGAGCAATGGTCCCATATCATCAATCGGGAAGAACCCCGATACGATCCACCATGATCCTCACACTGGTAGTGTGTATGGGGTTCAGTGCACCACCAAATGGGTTCTTTAATGAGGATGATAGCAGCACCACTGGCGATATTGAATGCGAGAAAGACGATTCTCAATGCCAAGTGAGAGAAAAATTAGAGTGAATCACCAGTGGGAAGAAAACAAACCACAAGTGGTGAGAGAGAGTCAATTTCAGAAATTGGGATACCTACTTACTAAATGAACTCTAGACCAAGAATATTATTTTCATATCTATTTAAAATATCGAATTCAGGTGGTATAGGGGTGATGAAACCCCTTTACAGAACCCTAATTGGATAACTGCACGTCCAAGGGGATGCTGGCATGAAGCCAATGTCAAACTTCCCACAAATTGTCACATGGAATGGTTCAAATAAATGGATGGAAATGATATATTAGGTGTTTTTATCCATCAATGTCCATAAATTAAGGGAATAGGTATATAGTGGAAAACCAAGTTGGCATCCGAAATCGAGCAGGCCAAACAATTGAGCGGGCCACATAAAACATCTCATGTGGTAAAATGAAATGAAAATCCAGCATATATTAAAATGATAAAATATTTAATAATAAATGTCATGTATTTAAAAAAATTAAAAATATGAACAATTTAAATGGTTTAATTTCAATTTTCAATTTGAAAATAATGAATACCCAAATTAACAACAATCTATTAAATTATTTGAACATGCTCTATGACATAAGCTTCCAATTTCAAAAAACACAAGGAAGAACAGAACACATTAATCATTCCATTTATTATCATCCATAATAATTTCATATTTACATTCTTTATCTAGTTACATTAACACATGGAATGAAACATTCAGGTAAACATGCATATATTCATATTTGGTTATCAACAAATTATGAGAAACACCATATTTATTAAACATGTCTAATCTTTAATTCATTACCCAAACAATTTTTATATATATAAATTTTATGTTTTATATCCAAATTAATCAATTTTAACATGATAAAACCAGTATAATGACATGCTATACAAAGCATAATATAGATAGAACACTATCGAGAAAAAGAAGGAAAAAACAATTATCATGGTGCAAAGCAACAAAAAGAGATTACTAAACATAAACTAATTACATTATTTAATATGGTTTTATATTTATTAGGCTAATTATACCTCTATACAAAGGTATAAAACATTGTCAATTTTTGATTTTTCATAAATAAATAGGAGAAGAAATGAATCACATACCTCAAAGCTTTGACATTCTTCACACGGGAATGAATCACTGTTATAGATCTCAGATCACCTCTATCACAAGAAAGATAGGATCTCTCAAGGATTTATTTCCATGAATGCATTTAAAAAAAAATAAAACTCCATTATAATGATGGATATCATCTTCCATAATATAGAAATAAGGAACAAGAGTAAACAAGATCAAAAAGAGAGAAACTACTAAAAAAGAGGAAGATCCTACCTCAGATCACCACAGATTGAAATAAGGAATTCAGGACTCATCCCTATTGAAAAGGGGGATTAAAATCTTTCTAAAATCACCCTTGGGAACCTAGGGTTAAAGAGGAATGAGTTGGAGCAAACCAGATTGATGGATCTCAAGGGTATTTATAGGAAAAATATTTTTAGAGGACCAAGATGCAACCCCTAAGATAACATAGTAGACCACCAAGACCACTACATTGTGGGAGCAGTCCATATCAAAACCCTTGGTAAAACCCGTTTTTGGGATCCAATACTGAATCCATGGTGCATATATAATTTATCTAGGAGATGTACTACAACCCAGCCTACAACCCACATTGCAGTCACCCCCTATTTGGAAGTAGCCTCAAAAAACAATATGGTGTATCCACCTCGCTCTATGTTGTAGTGCTCAACGCTGGGGAAGGGAATATGTTATAGCCGAGCACCAAGGCATTTCCAGGACTAAAAAGTAAGTATCCCTAATTTTACACCTTTGAGACTCCCTACACCACAGTTGGGAGACCACACCATAGAATCCTAGCATACGACACAACCCATGGCTCCACACCGCAACTTGGCCTCAAATGGCAGCGGCACCCACCTTTTTTCTTCATTTATCCTCCAACCTCCTTGAAACCTCCTCCAAGTGCCTCCAACAACTAAAACAAACAAAGGTAAGGAACACTAAAGTTTTAACCCTTAACCTATTTATGTACAACAAATAGTAACAATTACAAAAGATTTCATATTAAATGATGTTTTAGAATTTTAGATCACATAATATATTTAAATAGTTGTGTAGTACGCATTTTAAAAAAATATTATTTTATATTGATCTCTCTATAAGAATAATTACAGATATCTAGAATCAATAATTGATAAAATATACTCAAATATGTATGAAAAATTATCAATATATGATAAAATCCTCTAATGACTCCCCATACCACCCTATAGTGATCACAAAATCAATGACCATGTTAAAAAAAATTTAAATTGATTAATCAAAAAATTATATAAATATGAAACTATTGCCTCCATATTTAATAATGTTCCCATTTACATTTGTATGCTATTTCTAAATATTTTTATTTATTCTTATATTTATCATACTGTTTCTATCCATTTATCATAGTCTTTATCATATAGATATGATGGTATAAAATTTCTTCCAACTAACTATCCTAATAATTTTTATTTCAATAATATTCATAATAATACCATTATATAGTGAAACAAAATTTATTGATATAGAAAATAAAACTTAGAATCCAAATAATAAAAAACAAGGAATTAAATTCAGTGTCTACTACCCAAAAAAATGTTTTTAGTGTAAGAATACGAACTTTCTTTTCAGGTATGTTTTTCCTTTCTGGTCGTTTTTTGAGAAAAGTGGAATTTCTAGAAATTTTCTAAGTACACGCAGTGTACTTAATGATTACACACATGTAGTTTCTTGCCGTATCAGACCATGTGATAGCCATGTAGTAGCCGCACACACGGCTGTGTGAGAGTGACTTAGAGGCCACTTAAAGTGGAGTACGAAAAAGGTGAGTACACACCATGTACTTAAAAAGTATACGCCGTGTAGTTTTTTTTCATTAAACGCACTGGGGTCACTTCTAATCGCTAGAACTCACTTCCTTTAGGTCTCCTTCATCTCAGAGAACTTGTACGACCATAGATCTTTAACGAGCCCCATATCTTCTGTCCGTCCCCTGATTTGAACACCGTTGATTGCATTAGAATCACATCGATGATTTCTCTCTTCTGTGTGAGCCTTGTTTTCCAATTCCTCTTCTTTTTTAAGTTATCATGGGTTGAACATTCTTGAAGTTTTCTTAGATCTATGATGTTCCAAGGAGAATCAATCTTTGTGGTTCAATTATATTTATCTCCTAAACCTGGGGTAGGTGGTTTGTGCCTTTCAGTTAAAAGTCTTTGAGTTTAATGTGCAAATTTTCCCAATACCGATGAACGAGGTATTGCGCTTTTACCGTTTTATCCCTATTATTTCTCTCCTATGCTAGTATGTAGAGTAGATGTTTATTGATTATGAGTAGAGTGATTTTTTGTGATTTGGATGTATTTCCCATGCATGTTTTGACTGTTCTGACCTTTGGGTCTTGTTTTCCTATTAGGATGCTATTTACTTTCCCATGCCTAGTATTATAGGATGGTGTGACCGTTTCTCTATTATCCTTTTGTGCTATAGAATTCTTGCCATGTAATTCTTGAGGTTTACTTTGGCCATTACATGATGCTACACTTTCTTGAATTACATAGGGCTGAGAGAACCTGGTGTATAGACCATAGGGAGAATGGACGATGAGGGATTCACCAGAGAGTATTTACAATTTACGATGCGAGACCACTTGGGGAATTGACGATGAGTGCTTCCCCAGTGAGTCTATAGTTCCTCGACGTGGGCCACAGGGGGAAAGAGATGTTGAGTGCTCCCCCAAAACCACATTAGTACCAATACGAGAATATAGGGGGAATTGAGGGTGAGTGCTTCCTCAGAGAGTCTATGCTTATACTGAACCAGAGGGGTTAGACTGAGTGTACTGCCCATAGGGTTGCTTATACTTGTTAGGTAGGACCAGAGGGGATAGGCTGTGAGTACTTCCCAGAGGGTTAACTTGTGTTTAGCTACTTTCTTATACTTGTTAGGTAGGACCAGAGGGGATAGGCTGTGGGTACTTCCCAGAGGGTTACCAATTGTGTTATCTTCTTTGTGTAGTTGTTTCATGCTGTGTGGTGATTTCAATGCTTTAAACTATGGATTAGTTACTGGTTAGTGCTTTCCTATTTACTGATTTCTGTACTTTTACCTACCATATACTCACTGACTGTTGGGAACAGATCTTCGGGTGGTTTCCTACTGGGATTTAGTCTAACACCCTGTTTGGGTCATGCTTTTTGGCCCAAACAGATTATATTCATGCAGGTATAGATAAGGTAAATCACCCTTCTACTTCAGGTACTTGACTTGCCGTGGAGCTGGAGAGCATAGGAAAAAGCTATGGCTTGTGATGCTGAGGATATTTTTATCTTTCTTTTGTACTTTGGTTTAGCACTGTTTGTATTTCCAGCACTGTGACATGTTTGGCTGTTTTCTTAGACATATGTGTTATGCATAATTTCATATATATATGTGCTCTAGTTGTTTAGTATTCTAGTCTTTTGTTGTTTACTATTGTTGGATATTTACTACTTTTTCAATTGTATGTGTTTTTTACTTCTAATGTGTACTCTGCCAATGAAAGAATAGTTTCCCCACTATCACAGACAAGTCCCTCACTGCTTTTCGACAACCTCTGGCATTCAGGGAAATATGCTTGAGGCCATGTGACCAACCGGGTATGAGGCGCCTCTGGGTGGCTTCTGGAACCGGGATGTTACAAAGTGGTATCCAAGTTTATATTTTCACTTGATTTACTATTTGTAGCCTTAGCCATGGATAAGACGAAATTGGTACTTGGGGTTAAGTAGTGCCCGAGAGTAGCTAAACCATGTACCAGGAAAATCCAATCTACCTCGTTTAATTGCAATTTTTCTGGTTTTGAAATTATTACAGTTCATCTGATTTCTCCTTAAGTGATTCACATGATTTTTGTTGTTATTGTTGATGTTATTGAGGTTATATTTCGGTTACAACCCAATGAGATGAGGTTATGCCACGTCATGCATCATATAGGCACCTACTAGAAATCACACGTCATGCATTTCTTCCACGCCATCTACGATGAATTAGTGATTTCATGTTGTTTTGTAGATAATGTGTAATGTATGCATGTTTTTGTGATAGTTTCCTTCATATAAATACCTACTATTTGAAAGGATATATTTTTTGTAGAAATTTTCTTGAATGGATGCCAAAATTTGGTTCTTGAGGTGTTATGAGCCCTCATGGACTGGAATTTAGTGGATCATTTCCTTGTTTTCCTTGCTATAACATGTATAAGATGCCAAAAATTTATTCATAGGGTGTATGGGCCCTCACAGATCGGAATTTGGAACTTCTTGTACTCAGTTAAGTGTTTTCTGGGTTCCAGAGTAGTTTCAGAGGCTTACTGTCCATAAAAACCCAGAATACACGCCGTGTAATGTTAAGTACACGCCGTGTGTTCTTTGGTTCAGGAAGAAACTATTTTTCTTAAGTACACATTGTGTAATTTATATACATTCCATGTAGTCTCTTACCATGTCATAGGCCGTGTGGGCCAAGACCGGGGATGGGGAAAGTCTGGAGCGAACACGCCGTGTATCATCCATACACGCCGTGTAGAGTCGACCCCATGCCAACCCGTTTCACTAACAACACAGGTTGGCCGAGTCGTGTCTAATACATGCTGCGTGCCATCTAAAAACGCCATGTAGTCTGACCCAGGTACCCGGTCGTTTCACGAAAAACACGGGTTGGTGTCACCCTTCCTTGTACACGTTGTTCCTTCCTTGAACACGTCGTGTAGGTTTACCTAGGTACCCAGCTGTGTCACGAACGACACAGGCTGGTGTTATGATTTCTCATACACATCATGTCCGTCCAGAACACGTCCTGTAGTGTGAGCCATGTGTCAGGATATTTCACGAACAACATGTACCAGGTGAAGCTTTTCTAGTAAAAGCCGTGTAGGAATTTTACATGTCGTGTAGTCTTTCCTTAGGAGAGCTGTGTTGCCTAGACATGTAGAAGAACTAGAGAAAGGAAAGAGGATTCAAGTACACACCGTGTATTGAGACAACACGCCATGTGTCTAGGGTGTTACACGACCATTTTAGGCAAGAGTACATGCCCATGTGAATGACTTCAGGGAACACGCCATGTAGAAAATGTACACGACGTGTAGTCAGGTTTTGTAAACATGAATGTTTCGTTCTCTTGTTCTCTTCCTACACATCCTTGTTTCAGTCCCTATTAATTCTGATCTAAGGTGTGCACTTGAACTTGCAGAATCATGACACTGAGACATCCTCCGGTTGTCCTCCAGCTGCCAAGTGGTGATCAGACACCAGACATGGCTGATCAAGGACCACCTTCCAATCCTCCAGTTGTGCCAATCTTGGCACCAACAGTTATACCTATTACCGAGGCTGATGCACAGTTCAGGTAGGGATTTCTGATGATGATGCAAACCTTTCAGGGAGTGCCTCCTCCTGCACCGTCGATGACTGATTTGATGCGGGTCTTCCAGCAACATCATCCTCTAACTTTCTCAGGGGAGGGAGGACCTCAGGCTATAGAGTGATGTCTAGAATCCTTGCTAACGATCTTTGAGCATCTTGAGACACCTCCAGAGAGGAGGGTCATGCTTGCTACCTATATGCTTTTGGATTCCACCAAGAGGTGGTGAGATGTGTTCTCGCAGGTGGGAAGCCAGTAGGTTAGGGTGTGAGATGAGTTTCAACACATCTTTTTTGATTACTTCTATCTGAAGACCCTGAGGGCCGATCGAGCCCGGGAGTTTATGAGTCTGGAGCAGGGTACAATTTCTTTTATAGAGTATTTCTCTTGCTTTACCAAGCTGCATCACTTCACACATATTCTAGGAGGTGATCAGTTGTTCATGGCAAGGAAGTTTGAGGATGGTCTGAGTCACGACATCCGATCACAGGTTAAAATCTTCCGGCTGACATCTATCACTTCTATAGCCAACAAGGCACTGATCACAGAGTGCAATATAAGGGATTTTGGAGTTTGGAGCCAAGGAAACTTGACATCTGGGGTTAGTGTTACTCATACTAATAGTAGTAAGCGTCGTAGAGAGTCTTCATGCACTGATCCGAGGTGGCGAGAGAGTCCTTCAGGAAGCCAGGAAGTGTGTTACCAGTGCGGAAAGAGTGGGTATACGGGGCCAAATTTCCCAAAAGACCCAGTGGAGTGCCGATTTGGCGGCAAGATGGGTCACCTTCTGTGCTTCTTCCAGATCTTCTCTCTAGCAGCTGGTAACATGGGTTCTTCTATGAATCCTCGTTCAGGAGCAGCACCACCAGTTTCTCTCTAGTCTGGGAACTGGAGTTCTTCTGGATGTTCAATATGAGGTGGATGTCAGGGTAGTGGCAGCCAGTCGCCCGGTTTTTAGTGAAATTAGGTCAGATAAACTCAGAGTGGTCAGATAGGGTCACAGGGCCACGGTACAGGATAGAATTTTGCAGTAGAGTAGACCCAGCAGGAGAAAGTTCCTAGACCTTCTACAGTTTGAGGTACGATCTTAGTTTCCTCAGTTTTAGCTTCTTCTCTTTTTGATATAGTGGCTTCCCATAGCTTTATATCTGTTGCTTTCATGGAGAACCTTGGGTTATGCATCTTTTCATCTGATGATACCTTGACGCTAGACACTCCGTTGGGGACTAGAACGGCTAGTGTACGTCAGTGCAAAGAGTGCGCTCTACAGGTTGGTGGATGTCACTTTTTTTGGGACCTCTATGTACTAGAGATGTCAGGCTATGATGTCATTCTCGGAATGGACTGTCTAGTTCTCTTTCAGTATTTCTTCAACTACTATCGATGTCGGGTGAGTTTCATATCAATGGAGGTGGAATCCTTTCTTCATAGGGGAGAATGGGATGTCTAGGCGAGCAGAGTAGGTCCAGAGCATCATGATCTGGGAGGAGTTATAGTCCAGATTTCTAGTATTTATCTGGATGACGATGGGACTTCACAGTTGGAATTTCTTCTAGTGGTGGATCATTTCAGAGATGTCTTTATAGAGGACTTTTCAGGTTGGCCTCTGGAACGTGAGGTAGAATTCTCAATTGAGCTTGTGCTAGGAGTGGCACCAGTGTCCATTCCTCCTTATAGAATGGATACACTTAAGTTGTAGGAGCTCAAGAAGCAGTTGGAGGAGTTACATGCAAAGGGTTTCATCTGACCCAGTATTTCTCCTTGGGGTTCACCTGTCCTGTTTGCGAAGAAGGCAAAAGGTACCCTTAGGATTTGTGTGGACTATCAGAAGCTGAACCAGTTGAAGGTCAAAACCGATATCCCTTGTCGAGGATCGGTGACCTCTTTGATCAGCTTCGAGGAGCCTAGGTGTTCTCAAGGATTGAATTGAGATTTGTTTATCATCAGTTGCACATTAGACTATCAGATATACCTCTTACAGCCTTCTAGAGCAGGTATGGTCTATATGAGTACTTGGTTATGCCATTTAGTCTCATGAACATGCCTGCAGTTTTCATGGAAGTGATGAACTGAATGTTCCATCCATACTTGGATTCCTTCCTGGTGGTCTTCGGGGACAATATCTTGGTGTACTCTCACACTCGACACGACCATGATACCCGTCTTGAGATCATTTTGAGTACACCGAGGGATCATCAGTTATATGATAATCTCTCAAAGTGACACTTTTGGATGGATCAAATCCACTTCTTGGGTCATGTAATCTCAGAGGTAGGAGTATTAGTAGACCCAGAGAAAGTGAGAGCTGTAGTTTCATGGGAGAAACCGGAGAATGGCTTTGAGGTGCGGAGTTTTCTAGGGCTATTCGGATACTATAGACGTTTCATACATGAATTTTCATGCTTAGAAACACCACTAAAAAGTCTGACGAAGAAGGGGGAGAAGTTCTAATGGTCATATTTCTGTGAGTCAACCTTTCAGGAGTTGAAAGGGAGGTTGACTTCATCACCGATACTAGTCTTTCCAGAGCCAGGCAAGAGTTATACTGTTTACTAGGTTGCATCAGGTATCAGGTTGGGATCTATGCTTTTGCAGGGAGATGGAGTCGTTGCGTATGGGTCTCGGCAGTTGAGGCCACATGAGAGGAATTTCCCAACGCATGATCTGGAGTTGGCAGCTGATGTTCATGCCCTGAGCTATTGGAGACATTATCTTCTGGGAAATCAATTTTTGGTTTTCACCGACCACAAAAGTCTCAGTACATCTTCACTCAGTGTGATCAGAATTTGAGACAACACAGGTGGGTTGAGTACCTACAGTCCTTTGACTTTGAGCTTGCCTATACGCCTAGGAAAGGGAATGTAGTGGCTAATGCATTGAGCAGGAGGACTCAGATACAAGAAGTTTGGGAGGCCAGTAGTGAGTGGAATCTTATGGCTCTATTCTCTGAGATGCATTTGGAGGTGCATGAAAAACAGGGGCAAACTTTTCATTATTATGTAGCTGTTACCTCTACTCTTCTTGATCAAGTTATAATGAGGCAGCTATCAGATTCTGATGGCCTTGTCCTATGGGAAAGTGTGTCAGGAGAGGACCCTATTCTTGGATAGACCATAGGTGAGGATGCAATCTTGAATTTCTAGGGGCGTGTATGGGTGCCAGCAGACATAAATGAGGAGATGATGTGGGATTTTAGTTCATCAGTTTGGCAGTTCATCCTGGCGTCACCAAGATGTATCGTGATCTACACCGTCAGTATTGGTGGCCAGGTATGAAGAGGGACATTTTCCCAGATTCATCATGAGGTGTTCTACTTGTCAGTAAGTGAAGGTGGAGCATCAGCGAACAGCGAGGCTTTTGCAGCAGTTACCCATTCCCAAGTTTAAGTGGAATGACGTCGCGATGGACTTAATGACTGGTTTGTTGAGTTCACCTCGAGGGAATGCCATAGTTTGGGTTGTCATTGACAGACTCGCAAAAGTGGATCACTTGTTTCTGATCAAGGAGACCTTCAGTGTTGATGATATGGGACGGTTGTAGATCTGTGAGATTGTATGCATACATGGAGTTCCACACTCCATTGTTTCAGATAGGGATGCACGTTTTACTTCTTGGGTCTGGAAGGGGCTTCAGAATGATTTGGGTATATAGGTACTTTTGAGTACAGCTTACCACCCCCAAACAGATGACCAGTCTGAGCGTATGATTCAGGTGTTTGAGGATATGTTCCGAGAAAGCATTATGAATTCTGGAGGTTTTTGGGAGAAGCATATACCTCTTTTGGAGTTTGCCTACAACAATATTTTTCAAGCAACTATTCTGATGGAACTTTATGAGGCTTTGTACGGTAGGCCATTTCGATCACCCTTATATTGGATGGAGGTAGGAGATGCAGCTTTACTGGGACCTCACCTTTTTTAGGAGACCACATAGCAAATAGAGTTGATTTGGAAGAGGATGGATACTGCACAGTCTCGATAGAAGTATTATGCTGATCAACAGAGACGACCTCTAGAGTTTGAGGTCAGGGATTAGGTTTTCCTGTGTGTCACAACAAGGTTGGGACACAAAGGGATTCAGAGATAGGGTAAGCTTTCACCGAAGTATGTCGGACCATTTGAGGTGTTAGAGAGAGTTGGTCCGGTTTCCTATCGATTGTAGTTACCTCAGAGGTACCGAGATATGCATGATGTCTTCCACATTTCTCAGCTCCGAAATTACTTTTCAGACCCGTCTCATGTCTTTCAACCTAAGAAGGTTGAGCTTGAAGTGGATACGTCATTTGAAGAGCATCCTATCCAGATTGTGGATCATGGTACAAAGGTTCTATGTGGCCGGTTGGTTCCTCTGTTATGAGTGCTATGGAAGTACGGGTGAGTGCAGGATGAGACTTGGGAGAGGGAGGTTGATGTACGAGAACAGTGGCCAAAACTATTCAGGGTTTCTTCTTCTACGTCATGTTAGGGTAATTCGGGGACAAATTTCTTTAATGGGGGAAGTTTGTAAGAACCCAGACCTTCTTTTCATGTATGTTTTTTCTTTCTGGTCATTTTTGGAGAAAAGAAGAATTTCTGAAAATTTTCTAAGTACACACCCTGTACTTTATGAGTACACACCATGTACTTTCTTGCCACATAAGGCCGTGTGTTGGCCATGTAGTAGCTGCACACATGGCCGTGTGGGAGTGACTTGGAAACTACTTAAAGTGGAGTATGGAAAAGGAGAGTAAACACCATGTACTTCAAAATTACACACCATGTACTTTCTTTTTTCATTAAATGCACCTGGGTAACATCTAATCTTTAGAACTCACTTTTTTTAAGTCACCTTTGTCCGAGAGAACCCGTACAACCATAGATCTTCGATGAGCCCCAGAGCCTCCGTTCATCCTCCGATTCGAACACCGTATATTGAATTGGGATCACATCGGTGAGTTCTCTCTTCTGTGTGACCATTGTTTTCAAATTTTTGTCTATGTTATTATGGGTTGAACGTTTTAGACATTTTCATTGATCGATGACATTCCAAGGAAATTCATGCTTCGTGGTTTATGTATATTGATCTCTTAAACCCGAGGTGGGTGGTTTGGGCATTTTGGTTAAAAGTATTTGAATTTTATGTGAAATTTTTCCCAATATCAATGAACGGGGTATTGCACGTTTACCATTTTGGATCTATTATTTCTCTACTATGCTGGTATGCCTAAGTAGATGATTATTTATTGTGAATAGGTTAATTTTTTATGCTTTGGATGTATTTCCCATGCATGTTTTGATTGTTTTCACCTTTGGGTCTTGTTTTCCTGCTAGGTTGCTGTTTACTTTCCCATGCCTAGTATGGTATGATAGTGTGACTATTTCTATTTTATCCTGTTGTGCTGTACAGTTCTATCCAAGTAGTTCTTGAGGTTTAATTTGGCTATTACATGCTGCCACACTTTCTTGACTTACACAGGGCCGAGAGAACCTGGTGTATAGACCATAGGGAGAAAGGACGATGAGGGATTCTCCGGAGTGTCTTTATAATTTACGATGCGAGACCACATGGAGAATTGGCAATAAGTGCTTTCCCAAAGAGTCTGTAGTTCTTCAACGCAGGACATAAGGGGAATGAGACATTCAGTGCTTCCCCAGAGCGCCTTTAGTACTGATACGAGACTATAGGGGGAATTGACGGGGAGTGCTTCCTCAAAGATTCTATGCTTAAGCTGAACCTAAGGGGTTAGACTGAATTTACTGCCCAGAGGGTTGCTTATACTTATTAGGTAGGACTAGAGGGGATAGGTTGTGGGTACCTCCCAAAGGGTTACCTGTTGTGTTATCTGCGTTTTGTAGCTATTTCACGTTGTGTGATGATTTGAATGCTTTAAACTGTGGATTGGTTACTGGTTAGCTCTTTCCTATTTACTAATTTATATACATTTACCTGCCATATAATCACTGACCATTAGGCACAGATCTTCAGGTGGTTGCCTACTGGGATTTAGTTTCAGACCCTGTTTGGGTCATGCTTTTGGGCCCAAATAGATTATATTGTTTCAGGTACAAAGAAGGGAAAGCGCCCTTCTACTTCTGGTACATCACTTACCATGGAGCTGAAGAGCATGGGACCAAGATATGGCTTGCGATGCTGAGGAGCTGTTTATCTTTCTTTTGTACATTGTTTTAGCATTTTTTGTATTTCCATCATTGTGACATGCTTGTATGTTTTCCTATAGATATGTATTATGCATCATTTCATATATATATATGTGTGTGTGTGTGTGCTCCAATTGTTTTTTATTGTAGTCTTCTACAGTTTAATTTTTTTTGGAAATTTACTGCTTCCACTATTGTGTGTGTTGTTTACATTCGCGGTGTGCTCTGCCAATGAGGGTATAATTTCCCCACTATCAGACCCAAGGCCCACAATGGTAGTCGACAGCCTTTGGCATTTGGGTAAATGCACTTGAGGCCATGTGACCAACCAGGTACGGGGCACCTCTGGGTGGCTTCTGGAACAAGGAAGTTACATTTAAGCTATATAATGTTGAATGTTTTCATTATATGATAGTATTATAATAAACCAATGCCAAAAAGGGAGAAAAATACTTTCTATTAATGTATTTTTAAACTCTACTTCTAAGTAATTGTATTGAAATGTATATTTTGATAAACTCCTATTCTATGAGAGAATGTACACATTTCTAGAAAGAAGAAGTTTTTAGACCAGGATTACTTGAAAAGGTTTATCAGACATAAGAAGATGATGATGAAATAAAAGAGATAAATCATATTCATATGGTTATCATATTGGGTTGGATAATCAGATTTGGGAAATCATATTGAAATTTCAGGACTAATGAAGAAGAAAATCGAAATTGTTTCAGTGGTATTATGACAGAGTTATATTTTCCGTATTGAGTAATCAAACATGAGAATCAGACAGGGAAATCAGACTGAGTATCATTACAAAGTCCAGGAAGGTCTTACCATCTTCTTGGTAAGAAAGTGAAGAATTGTTTTGGAAGATCTTATTTTTGAAATTTTATCAAGAAGAACCATAATATTTTTATTTCAAAAAATTGTATTACATCCTTTTGTGATACTTGAAGAACAAGCACTACTATATTGAACATAGTGATACATGAGTGTAAGGGAATATCATACTCATTGTATTACACACAAAAGGATTGTTTTCTAGTGTATTGTGTGGTATGATATTATTTAAAAACCATTCCCTAGACTAGCTACTCTGGTTGAGTAGTGAAAATTTTAAATTCTTATGTTCATGTGCTTATATGTTTGATTTATATTCAGTAGAGAAATAAATATTTAATTGGAGTTGAAGGTTGTTTCTTAAGAAAGGGAACTTAAAAGAAACGGATATGACTAATTCAATCCCTCCACCTCTTAGTGATAGTTAAATAATGGTTGGGTAATCTCAACAGGTTCAAACTATGACAACCTAAGGAATCAGATATAATAAGATATTAAACTATTTAAACATTCTCTCTGGAATAAGCTTCCAGTTTCAATAAAATTAAGGAAGAAAAAACTCATTAATCAAGCCTTTTAATACCATCATAAATCATTCCAGCATAAATTTCTTTATCCATTTCCATTGACACAAATAATAACACATTCAGTTAAATATTCATACTTGCATCAATTTGATTACCATAAAATTATGAGAAACACCAAATTTGTTAAAAATGACTCCTCTTTAATTATTTATACAACCAAAAAACATTATCAAAATTATTTTATTTATCAAAATTCATCAATTTATACATGATAAACCAAATCATAAAGTATTTCTATACAAATCATAGTATAAATATCACACTATCTATAAAAAAATATGCAAACCATTATCATGGTGGAAAGAAAAAACATGCAATCTCTAGACATAAACCAATTCAATTATTTCATCCAGTTTAATCATTATTAGGTTAATTCCACTACCATAAAAATGGATAATCCATGTTAAATTTATGATTTCACATAAATAAATTGGAGGATAAATTATTTCCCTACCTAAAAGCTTTAACATTATTTGCACGATAATGAATCAATGTCGGATATCTCTGATGACCTCTTCTGTGAGAAAACTATGATATCCCAAGGATCTTATCCCTTAGACACATTGATAATTTAAAATTAAATCCCCATTAGAATTATGGATACAATATATCATAGCATGTAAATAATTAATGAGAGAAAATTAGATCAAATGAAAAGAAACATCTAGAAAGAGAGAAAGAGCCTAACTGAGATTAGCACAGGTTGAACTCGTGAAGTCAAGTTTTATCCCTATAGAAAGGGGGATTCAAAGACTTTGAAAAGAACCCTTGGGTACCTAGGGTTAAAAAGGAGGGAGGGGGGGAAAATTGGGTCCAGGGGCCTCAGGGATATTTATAGGAAAGAAAATGTTTAAAGGACCACAACTCAGCCCCTAAGACCACATGGACTACTACACAGTTAGAGGATACGCTTTCACAACCCATGGTAAAACCCATGTATAGGATCCACAGCTGGATCCACGGTGAAAATCTTATTTTGCCTAGGTGAGGGACTATGACCCAAACTATATCCCACACTGCAGCCACCCCCAGTTTGGTAGTAGCCTCAAAAACCACTATGGTGTAGCCACCTCACTCCACGTTAGAGTACTCAACACTAGGGATGGGCCTATGCCGTAACCAACCACCATGGTGCAGCCAGGCCTAAAAAGACATTTTCCATGATTTTAATCCATTTAACCTCCCTATGAAATTGTTGGGAGACCACACCATAGAAGTTTGGGTTATGGAATAACTCATGTCTTCACGTCGCTACCTGGCCTCAAATGGAAGTTATACCCCCTTTTTTCCCTTTTTCCTCCAAACTCCTTGAAACCTCCTCCAGGTGCCTCCGACACCCAAAACACACAAAGGGAAGGGACACTGAGGTTCAAAACCTTACACTATATATGTAAAAAACTGTAATAATTACACAAATATTAAGGTACTTTTTAGAATTTCAGATCACATAATATATTTAAACGGTTTCATGGTACACATTTAAAAAAATATTTTTTTGTACATCCCACTCTACAAAAATAATTCATGATATCTAGATTTAATAATTGATAACATAAACTCAAATATGTTTGAAAAATTATTAATATATTATAAAATCTTTTAAATAATCACCATATCACTTTATAGTTATCCCAATTACAATGCCATGTTAAATAAATTTTCAATTGATTCATTAAAAAATTTAGAAACATGAAACTATTGTCTCTATATATAATTATGTCCTTATTTATATTTTATCTTGGATTCTAAATATTTTAATTTTTTCTTATATTTATCATAATATTTTTTATCCAATTATCATCGTGAATTCTTTATCATATAGATACGCATGTATAAAATTTCATACAACTATCCAACCTAATAAATTTTATTTCAATAAGATTCATAATTACACCATTATCCAGTGAAGAAAAGGTTATTTCCATAGAATATACAACTTAGAATAAAAAAAAATAATAAATAAGAAATTCGATTTAGTGTCTAATACTATAACATAATTTATTTATGTTTTATAATGTTGAATATTTTTCTTATATGGTAGTATAATAACAATCCAATTCAAAACTAGAGAGAAATATCCTTGAAGTTAAAGTATTTTTAAACTCCTCTTGTATGTCAGTGTGTTGAATTATAGATTTTGCTAAATTTTTTTAATAGAAATATAATATTAAATGTATAAAATCAATCAATACATGAAATCATGAATTCTAGATGTAGTTAACTTATACATTGTAAGGATTAAAAAACTATATTATTTAATTTGAAAATTATAATTTCAATATAATTAAATACCAATATAAATTTATTCATCTAAGGATCCATAATAAATAAATCCTGGTTTTTTAATAATATCCTGAAAATTGTGAAGGAGCATAAGGTGAAAGAGAGGGATATAAAAGATTTTTCTAGAATATATGGGTCACAAGATGGGTCCAAAAAATTTAGATTTTTTTCAATGAATCAAAAAGAAATATTAAAAATAGGGTTTACCTCATGAACTTGGAGACAAATAGAGGGATAAAGCCTGGAATAAATGGGGGTGGTGATGATGGTGGGATAGACCTGATTCAATGGAAATGGAATGTGGGATTTGTGATTTTGGAAAGTGGGATTGAATTTGGGCTTTGGTGCTGCGGTGGTGATTCCAGTGGTGGGTAAAGGGTGAGGGTGTTCGTGGAGGATACACAATTGGGTTTGGGAGGGAACAAGTAGGGTGGGGGAGATAAGTAATTATTATTTTTCTGTGCATTGACTGCCAACGACGGTTGTTTGTATTAAGGGCGATAAAATCTAAACTCTCTACTAGTGCTTCAGGTGAGAGAAGATCACATTAAGGGAAAGAAATTTATTGAAAATTTTGAAAAATAATATTTTGAAGATTGAAAAATATATTTGTTATTGTAAACAAATCCAAATGATGAGATCATTTTCCCATGATTAGGGTGTGAAATTGAAATCCTGGAAATGATTGTATTTAATAGAGATTGTTAACCACATAGAGAGAGAAATAAAAGACATGGTCATGTGAATAGTTTAATTTTGTTTAATTTTTTTTTTTCAATAACATAAAGAAAATATAAAACTATATTGAGTGCTTTCAATAGTTGAAACTCACCAATAATTTTATACAAATAAGATTATTGTTATATGTGAATATTTGAAAGAAAAACATGGGTGAATATTTGAATGTTTATAAAAAACCATGAATTTTGTACAAAGAATATGGTAGATATAAGTGAACAAGGGAATCCCAAGAGTGATCCCCATTATCCCTAGGGATAGGGAAACAACTGACATGGTGGTAACCAGCATCCCTATACTTCTCTCCCATTTTCTCTGCAGCCCTAAAAGTTGTGGTCAGTTCCAACCGCCATCTCTCCCTACGTACATTTGTGTCCTCATTACACTACTATTTTCATCAGTGAATCTTCTTCTGCTCCAATGTGTAGGGTGATTTGTCTATATCATCTATGCATCATTTTTCTTGTGATTCCTAGGGCTTTAGGGTCTCTGTTTTGATTGTTGTACTGGCCATGGATTCCAGAAAGGCATGCCTCCCCTGTTCTGTAATGTTGCCTTGTACTCTAAGAATTATACGTTATGATATAGAATCTTACAGTGGTGAACGTGCCTTGTAAAATGACATGCAAGGTCTACCTCCTCATCTCCCTTCTTCCTCTCCCTCCTAAATCCCCACATCGCACCCCTTTCAACACCACTCTTCACTAGGATAGCTCACCTCGTCTAACCGTGACACATCCTCATCTTCTTCCTCTTTTCCAATGTATTCCCCTTTCTACGATAGATAAACACATGAATCCATCTTCCCTAAACTGGGTAACATAATATTCTTTAGGTGGAGGTTGGTCTTAAATGAACATAGATTTGTGAACTTTTATTGAAGCTCATCTAATAAGATTAATTGATTTTAACTCATTCTTATAAAAATAATTAAGTCAAATTCCTAGAATTAATTTTTTTAACATATCCACTCTGATATAATAATTAAATTAGTTCATGTCTAATCTTGGTTAAAGGATTTTGTGGGACCCTTTGATTTGATCAATTTCCTCTTCTATGTTCAATTTCTTGTGTTGGAGGTTGTCTGGTAGAGATTTCTTTTAATATTGATACATGATCCAATTTTAATTTTATATAATATAAGGGGCCAATTTTAATTTAAAATCCTATTAATTATCTATTAAGATATAAATATGTATAAGAATATAAAAAATTCCAATTTAAATAAAATTATCATGAACAAATTATTTCAATTTTTTTATATTTTATAGTGGTCCTTACGATCAATGGCTGGCGAGGAGGTGACCAGATGTGATATTAAATCAATGAACAAATAGATTTTATTTTGTCTCATTTTTGGGTTAATGATTTATATGATCAAATTAACACAATATTGACTATTTCATTAGAGAAAATCATTGAAAAAACATCTATAAAGTTCCTATTTTTTTAAAACAACCCTCACACGGGAGCTGACCACCCCATCACAGCTGACAATCATACCTACCCAAAGCACATAATCATTTGAGAATCATTCCATAGACTCATGTATAGTGTGAAATATGTATTTAGATATTCCCCATGGAAGATAACCTCTACCTAGGCACCACCTCCTCCCTCCCTCCTAGAAACAGATCTATAGTAATGTGAGACATCTTCTAGGTCTTGCTCTATGATGAATCACTTCTTTTTCATGGTCAAATCAATTGAAAAATACATCATGGAGTCCCAAATAAAAACCATATTTTAACTTCCATGTTTTGGGTTTGAACTACACTTATTCCCTAAATATATAAACTCTTCACAACAACACTAATGGTGTGAGTATTTTAGAAAATGGGAAATCCAAGTTCAAACTCAGTGAAATAATCAACACCGAATCAAATCCAAATTCCCGACCCATCCGAAACAAGAGGAGACATGCTCAAAAATATACAAAAATTAGGAAAAATTAAATTTTGAATTAGCTAGATGTGGTTTTCTCATTACACATCCCTCTTTATACAACAATCACACAATTAAATACCTTTTTTCATGTAAGCTTCCAAAATGCAAGCATTCTCTTTTGGTGATAGAGATTTAGAAGACACATCCCCTTCACGGATTTTAATACCATTATTTTTGAGACAATCGAATCCTTACCCCAAATTGAAAAGTGTCGCTCGATCACTGTGCTATCTCCCAACGAGGGTGGGTTCCCGGCCAGGTGAAACGGTCAGTCCAATCCATGACCCGATTCACCCTTATCAAGACCCTTAAGCATTTGTTGAGTCAGCACAACTGATTAGGGAGGAAAGGGAGAGGGTTATGTGGAGCATTTGGGTTGGATGATTATTTATATTTATATTAATAATGATATAATTTACATGATATTAATATACCATGTTTTCTAGTTTTGATATTTGGTGGCACATTTTTTTTATTCTTGAGTAAATGTTTTTCATCATAAAGATAAGTGTACATTTCATTCTTATGAATATTATGAAAGATATTGAATAATTTTGATGGAATAGATTATTTGATATTGATTTATGCATGTGAAATCTAGGGTTTCGTCCTCTGGTTCCCTTTGTGAGTGTAATAACTGTAATATTTTTCTTCTACATTACATTTAATCTCATGTCATTATTATTTATCAAATTTTTAGGGATGTTTGACTGAAATAGTGTTGAATTTTTCTTAGTATACTATTATGGGTCTGAGCGGGAGTGATCCAAGAGCTACACTGAGCACCTATCATACCCCTTCACACCCTGACCCACCAATAGACACCCAATCTACCAAAACGTTTCATCCTCCACTTGATCCTTCAGGGTTGTTCCCATCCATACCTCCATCATCACCTTATTTGGCCTATTATTCTCATACCATTTCTAAATTGACTCTATAAATGTTTACACTTAAAAAAAATTCCATATCCAATGATGTATCCCTAGGTCTACTATCTTTATCCCACAATGTCTACACAGTCACCATTTCATACTATCCATCTAGGATCTGATGATTTTGTTCTTTCAACTTTAAATCTAGTGCATGCAGATGATCCTAACGCATGTATTGGAACAAACACATCCTTAAGAGGTTACTGATCCTGGACAGCCCATAGATCCATCCGATCCTAATATACATCATGCATTAGGTTTTTTATAAGTGTATCAAATTATGTGACATTTTTCGTGGTCTATGAATTAATTATTATTTTTTCCTTTTATATTATTGAGTGAGATATTCTAATAGGTTATGTGAATTCACCAGTATGTGTGAATCTTGGAATCATTAAACATAAATAATGGTGGATTACAATGAAGATAATAAAATGATAGGTAAAAATTCCTGAGAGTCTAGAAGTTTTTTTGGAAACTTTAACCATGTACAACGATATCATTCCCGTGAAACAAGTCTCATAGAGGCATATTAGTTATAAAATAATGGAGAAATCATGGGAAGAGATATGGGTAATAAAATTTATTAAATTTATATCTATATTATTGTTTTATTTATATGAATTAACATGTTCATTTTAGTATAAGTTTAAATTACTCGGAAGAGAAGCTACTAATGTCACACGGTTGATGGATCTTGGGAAGTTGTGGCGATCATATAATCACAAGTTATATGTTGTTTGTGTTGGATTTGGTGTCTTAGAACCCATATCTACGTAATTTATGATAATATGTATTCATATTTTTGAATATTAATAAACTTATTAACACATCATGAATGTTCTTTTGTGTGACATAGTATGTGATAATATCCTAAGAGAAGCTGTCTCACTGAACGGTCATAGCAGTTCTATACTATGATGAGAACCTAGAAGTGTTAGAATAATATTTTTAAAAAATATTTTCTATATCTGGATGATATAATTTGAGGGACATAAATGATACTTTCTTTCAGTGGTGGATACTCATAGGAATTTGAGGCAACTTCTCACGATGTATGCCATTGGTAATAACCAGTATAGGATATTATGAGAACAAGACATGCCAGTAGGAAAGACACATTTATATGTGTCATTGGATGTTCCTATCTACAGATGTGTTTATTGATCCTTAGACTTAATGATTATTATTAATGATTATTATATGTTGTTTACATTGATGTATTGATGAAAATCATTATGACATATGTTTGCAGTGAGGTAGGATACATTGGGGGTGTCACGAGTACTATTGCATTAATGAATAGCACGAGAAAGGATTTTTCCTTCTGTTCATTAACACAAGTTTATATCTCATACCCCTTTTTGAAAATTATATAAATTAATAAATCCATGTACATGATGTTCTATAGGCATGTTCGATATCTGAAAATTCAAAGAATGAGAAATTGAGAACATAGGTTGATGAATCCAGCATGAAAACTTCTTGATTATAGATATCATGATAAAGGGATTATATTACACAGTGATAACCCGTATGAGGTATTATGTTGTCGAGACATTAAATTATTTTTTTCTTAGTGCCTTGACATGTTTCAAAATTATAATCTTAGACATTAGGATAATTTTCTTAATTCCACTGAGAAAAAGGCATAGAAAATTACACACTAAATTTATCCATAACCATAGTTAAATAATATATTACTATTTATTATTTAAAAAGTTTAATAATTATTATCCTATCATGTGGTTTAATAATTAGTCAAGTTTTCTTGATTATATATATTACATAAATAGTTTTTTGAGAGAATATTATGTGAGAGGAATATTAAATATATATTTATTTTCTATTGAGTGAATATTATATTTATTTATTTATTGGTGAATAATGCATTGATATATTTTTAATTAAATAGTCATTATTCAAGGCTTGATAAATATTTTGGAGGAATGAGGGATCAAGTTTATAGGTCTGGTGATAAATAATATATATTGAATAGTATTTTACTAAATAATATATAGATTTTATACGTGGGTTTAGCACATGTCCAGAAATATTATTATTATTATTATTATTAAAATGTGTTTTTATAGAGATTAAATAAATAACAAGGGGAACTTGTTCTATTATATATTTCTAACCACAGTGGTATATAAACCCAGTTATATTATTTTTCAAGAGTGTCAATTTCATTTGTGTTGTCTAAAATGATAGTTAGAGATAGTCATCTCAAGCCTTAGAGAGCTCCCTCTCAAAGAACACTCTTAAGAATGAAGTGTGATCTTCCTTGACCATCTACACTGAAATACAGAGAGATCAAGGAGAATAATTTTTAATAGAGTCTCAAAACGATCAAAAGAAAATGACACAAGCATTATGATAAACCACACTAGAACCCAGAGATAACTACTACGACGTTTAGAGATTTCTGAAACATGTGTGGATCACCGCTTGTAATATCCCCAACCCAGAATCCACTAAAACAGTGCTCTAAGATGGGTCACCAAATGACCTAAAGCACAACTCCCCATACACTAGAGGCTGATGACTATCAGCGAGGGTCTAATAGTTCACGTGGGGTGACTATACCCTGTTTAACATAGTAAGAAACAATTTATAACATAATAAATAAGGAAAAAAATATAAAATAAACCAGAACATGCATTACCAACCATTTCCCAAACATGGAAAAACCACAACCTAAAGATAAATTTTCTATGTCATGGTAATAATTCCAAAAGTGAAGGAAACACATAATAATAAAGACCACAAACATCCCCCAAAACAACTCCTAAATCCAAGTCAGAATCCTCATCCATGCACATCCCAAGCCCAACTCAACTCCATAGCACAATTTTTTTCCCTTGTCCAATCCTACAATAATGAAATTTTATTGGGTACCCAACAATAGATCGAGCAGGGTGTGAGTACAACTCCAAAGCCCACCAGCAATGGTGTCTCCAAAATATCCCGTCTAAACTAATACTGAATGAAAGTACAAAATAAATGTTATGATAAATAAAAGACAACTTCGTTTCCATTAGTTAATAATATTCACTTTAGAAACTTTGATAATTTATTCCATTCAATCACTGAAACCATTTTCATTACCTAATCCATGGGTTAAGAATTTACATCATTTACACTCCGACCTAAGATGATCAATTATTAGACATAATGGAATAGGTCATGTTCCCTATCTCACCAGAGATAAACATTTCATAACAAATAAATCACACTCACTTTGGAGCCTCAGTCCGGGTAGTCTCATTAAATGAAACCTCTAGGGGCTTAGAGCCTTAGTCCAACTCCATAACCCATGCATTATAGGGGTAGAGTTTAGTGCCTCAATCCAACTTAACACGTAGGAGAGGCCTTAGTACAATACCCCACATACCACCATTCCATGTTCACATTCCTATTCATCCAATTACCATATATACCAAATCATAGAACATGCATAATCAATACACATAACATTCACAATTCACATTACATTTAACAATTAAATCATTTTTGGGCCCTATCCCATTAACACATTTACCACACACCTTACATATCCCATTTTACACAATTCCCTTTCATATCTCAACCCATTTAACTTATTCAATACTTTCTATACACTGACCCCTTCTACATAACTCATCATTTCACATGTATTATCACATTCATGCATCTCAATTTCAATATCACAAGTCAGTAGACACATTCAACTTATTCCATTTAACCCTATTTACATTCTTCAAAAAAAACTTATTCCATTATCAATGTCTAGGTACGACCATCAATAATCCTTTTTCTAACTCAAATGATATATCAAAATTTTTATTTTGGGCTCTACATTATCAGAAGTTAATTACATACGTAAAATTAAAATTTTCCATGTTTGGGAATATTGTCACACCCCATGTGTGGCCCTAAATCAGTCTAGTCAACCTCAATGCATCCCATAGGGATCATGAGGTGTTTAATTTATCATTTAGCCATCCATTTTACCACATCCATTATAAGTAATCAGATGCAAAACAAGAGGGAGCCATTAACATAACCACACATGCACAAATCAACTTCAAGACAATGGAATATAATTTGAAGACTACCTAACTGGAAACTAGACATGAACATATGCTTAACCATATCCTTATATGTGGATTCAAGCACCCTTTGAATCCCCAACCTATGATCCACTAGAAGAAGAGGGGTTTGGGGTTTCAAAAGATAAATAATTAAACCAATATCGCTAATCCATAAAAATGAAGTAAGAGGAGTGAAAGAATTACCCATAGCTTCGATCCCCAACCAACGACACTCCAAACAACCTAGAATTGAAGAACATCGATACTTGGGATGATTTGGGTATTTAGGTTCATCACTAGGGTTGGAAGAGGATGAATGAGGAATAAATTCGAGTGAGGAACTTAAAATATTAAAGTGAGAAAATGATAAAGTCCCACTTGGAATGGGGACCATAGTTTTTATGCACAGTTTTCCAAACCGTATGCCAACCATGCGCATGCCTTTATCCAAGAGGGGATCAGTTTCATAGTTACCTGGGGTGCTATTCATGTTTTTACAAACCATGCACCAACCGTACATAATTCCTGTATCCAGAATTGCATGGTTCGACCTCCCCTCATGCATGGTTTACTAAACTGTGAACCCCTTCCTCTTGGCGAGCACATTTTGGGACGACGATTACTACTATCCATTCTCCAACCATGAAACATGCACAAGATGACCAAAATATCCTTTATTTCATGTCTCAAGACCCCGAGACACCCTTGAGCGTCCTCATAAATACAAAAAACATTTCATTAACCACAATAACATGACTTAAACCAAAACATAAAAAAGAATATAGCTTTTGAAAATATTGGATATTACAACCTCCCCACCATATAATGACTATTCCTTAAGTGGTATTCCCAACCATCACTGAAATTCTAAAGAAAAGTGATATGGCCACAGAGCCCACATATCTGTCTCACTATCCCATGTTTCTTCCTAAACATTACCATTCTTCCAAAAAACTCAAACCAAAGGGATAGTCCTTCTTTACAAGTCTCACTCACTACGATCCAATACACGAGCTAGATGCTCCTGAAATGATGCATCGACTTCATGCTTAGAATCCTCAACATCAAACACATGAGATGGTCCTGGGTGGTACTACTGAAGCTATGATACATGAAAACACCATGCATGCCACTATACCGATATAGAAGATCCAATCAGTATGCCACTGGATTTATCCTCTACACAATCTCAAAGGGCCACATGTACCTAGGTACCAACATTCCGTGTTTTTGTATACAACATTGACCTAACCTTGGAGAAACCTAAAGAAACATGCGATCAACCACCAAAAACTCAAGAGGTCTTCGATGCTGGTCGACAAAATAATTCTTCCCACTCTATGTTGTTTCTATATGTTTTTTAATCAATTGAACATATTTTTACATCTCCTGCATGAGACTCGGCCCCAAAAATTAAGATTCTCATATCTCAATCCAACTCAATGAGGATCTACATGGTCTATCATAGAGAACCTCATAGAATGTCCTTTTAATCATCACCTGGTAACTATTTTTATAAGGGAATTAAACAAGCACTAAGTGTTTCTACCATGGTCCACCTAAATCTTGGACACAATCCTTCAAAATATCCTCTAGTTCCTAAATAGTATGCTCTGACTGTCTATCCATCTGTGGATGAAAATTCATGTTAAAATCACTTGGGTATCAAATGATTTCTGTAATCCATACTTGAAACACAATGAAAAACATGGATCACATTCTGAAACTATAGTCTATAGTACTCTATGCACCTACACTATTTTCCGAACATATAATTCACACAACTGATTAATTGTGAAAGTATCACAAATATGATTTTTTTCCAACATGGTCAACTGATCCACAACAACCCATATCACATCATTCGTTTGAGTCATCCTCATAAGAACTAGTAATATATCCATTGTTACATCGTCACACTTCCATTCTAGAATGGGAAATGGTTGCAACAAACCACCCAACCATTGATGTTTGGCCTTCACCTGCTGATAGGTGAGGAATCAGAACACCAAATATGCAACCAATTTCTTCATTCCTAACTGCCAATACTATTTACAAAGATCATTAATAATTTTGGCCAAACCAGGATGAAACTCCCACCTCGATGAATAAAACTTGCACATCAACTCTTCTAAAAAACATGCTGGCGCAACAACATGACCATGAACATAAACAGTACCATCATTACTAATGGTCCAACCAGAAGGAGAATCCAAACCATTAAGACTCTCCCTTAAATCCAAAAAATATGAGTCTTCATGCTTCCTTTACATGATCCATCTTAGTAGCACAAAATAAACTACCAAGGATGTAAGGGTCATCTACCCATTCTCTTTAGGCACCTTGAGATTCATCTCAATGAACAATGTCATCATCCTCTATTTAGAACAATATTCTTAAACTTCTTGGCTTTGAGTCTTCCTACTCAAAACATTTGCAACACTATTCCCCTTTCCCAAAGTGTATACCAGTTCAAAGTCAAAATAATTCATGTACTAAACCTATCTTCACCACCAAATATTTAAATCATGATGAAATAAGATGTAATTAAGGCTTTTATGATCTATATACATTGTAAATTGTTCTCTCAAAAAGTAGTGTCACCATAACATTAATGCATAAACCATTACGGCCAACTCAAGATCGTGTGTATGTAATTTATTTCATGAAGCCTCAATTTCCTTGACCCATAAACTATAACCCAATCATTATACATCAAAACTTCCAAAGTCCAGTAAAAAACACATCACAACACAATTTATACCCCTTACATAGGTCCAGTAAGTTCATAATTGGCGCATATGTCAACTGATTCATTAATTATTGGGAAAATAACCTCACATGACCCAGAAAATTCCAACTTGATGCCATTTTTAGTCAATCCTGAAAGTGGTGTTTCCAAATGGGAAAAGTAATTAATGATCCTTTGGTAATAGTTAGACAATCTCAGAAAACCTAAGATATTAGAAACATTATCGGGATGTTCCCAAGATACAAATTGTCACACTTTCTTTAGGCCCACTATCACACCTTCCTCAGAGATGATGTGAAACAATAAATTCACCCTATTGATTCATAAATGAAATTTGGATAGCTTGGTGTATAATATATGATATCTTAGTTTACTCAAGTTGATGTCAAGATTTTTGGTATGATCATCGTGAGTTTTAGAATACACCAATATTTCATTAACAAAAACAACTAAAAACTGATCCAGGTATGGGTGAAAGATTTGGTTCATTAGGGCCATAAACACTACTGGTGAATTGGTCAATCCAAAAGGAATTAATAAAAAATAATATAAACCATATCTTATCTTGAAGGCAACCTGTGGTATATCAAAAAGGTCTCACCCTTATATTATAATACCTTTATCTTAGATAAATATTAAAGAACACCAAAGAAAACCTTATCTAGTCAAAAATATTATCGATTCAAGGAAGAGGGTATCAGTTCTTAACCATCATCTGATCCTATTTACTATAATTGACACAAAACCACAATGATTTGTCAGCCTTCACAGAAAAAAACACTAGGGATCCCCAAGGTGACATACTCGAGTAAACAAACCTCTTGTTTTCCAATTCCTCTAACAGAGTTTCATGCTCCTGGAGTTCTGACGATGCCATTCAATATGATAGAATAGAAACTGGATATTATCCCAGTAGAAACTATATAGTGAAATTGATATCTATTTTTAAATATAACCCCATGAATTCCTCAAGAAACACATCATAAAACTAACCCACCATGGGTGGAAATATAAAATACTCTACTTCCCCATCATCAAGAATAATAAAATCTACTTGAGTTGTGAGTTCACCCAACCACTGAAAAACAATCCTTGCATGACCTGTTTGAATGTACCACTCACCATGATGGATATATGTGTATCCCTCAAGATACATGAATTTTATCTTATCGAGGAAATAGTCGATATGGTCTGGGTAAAACACTATCCATTCCATGCCAAAAATCAGATCAAAACCTAACTTATCCAGCACAAACACATCCCATAGGAAATAGTACCCCAATAATTCAAGAGACCACCCATTACACTACCTAATATTCGACACTCTCATCCTTAATGGTGTATCAATATACAGGACCCCACCAAAATTATCCACCGAAAAACCCAACATAACCACATGTTGAGAAGAAATAAAGGATTTGAGGCATCTATATCAAATAAATCACTTACAAGAGTGGAATCTACAAGGATCGAACCTCGAAAAGTTGATAGTCCAGACACACTAACTCCTGGTGTATACTGAACAATATGAATATGAATTACCCCTATAACCTAGTCTTTGGTGTGAATTCCTAGCGTTGTGCTACCCCGCTGACATGGATTCTCTTTCCCTAGAGTACCATAACCTCCACCTCAACCAGTACAACTAATTGATCTTTAACTACCTTCCTGATATAGGGTAACCAACCCCCTTCCTGAACTCGACCTTGGACTCAAACCTCCATAATATTCCATCTATCGGTGGTTCCTACATAATAGCTACACATTCCTTATTCTACAAAATGCTCGGAACTCAACTGGTGTTCGGGGAAACTGACCACGTATGTGCCCTGTCCTGCCACATTAATAGAAGAAAACTTGATCACTACCCTAAGGGGATGGTTATTTCTTATGAATAATCTTTTCACCACTACCCTAGTGAAATTTCTCCAAATGGTACTTCCTTCCATTGGATATCGCACCACTGGATCAACCAACTGGAACTAAATGGCCTCCACTGGGGGATTCCTTGTGGATTCCCTTCGAAATAAGGTCCTAATCCACCACCTCAGCAACTATTTCAAACATAATATATTTAATTTGGAGTTAATATCATTTTTAATTACATCCTATAAACAATTTTCCATATCCTACTCATCCTATTCCAAAGCTGGAGAAAAACATTACAAGTCGATGAAGAAACTAGTGTATTCAATCACTGTCTTCAACCCATGGGTCAACATACTAAATAGTTACACCTTTTCTTACCTCTAGGTCTCAGAATTGAAATGTTCCTTAAGACTTTATTGTAAATATTTCCATGACATACCATCGACATGTTGGTTCTAATCCAGAATTTCCCACCAGTGTTTTTCCTCCCCTCACAATGTGTAAGCCACTAAATTGACTATCTTCTTATGAGGTGTCTCTAAGTGAATGAGAATTGTATCGATTGACTCTATCAAGAACTCAAGTGCTTCTAGTCCACCCTCTCTAGAAAAATTCAGAGGGTTTTATAGTTGAAAATCCCTAGTCAACTCAATCAAACCTGGCACAACCCACCCTAGGTCCTATTCCATCATCTACCTAAAATTAGAAACGTTCTCACAAAAATACCCCTCTCCTATTTTACTTTGAACCATCGGGGTTTCTTGATCTTTTTATAGAGATGAATTCTCGATGATGTCCTCTTATTTACCAACAGGCACATGATGTTGTGGTGGAATATTCCTCCAACCCCAACATACATCTCAGAACACATGACATAAAACATCTACAATTTTCATAAAACAATGCTCTCCACTAGACATAAACAACCACATTTTTACATATACTATTCCGAATAGACATTGTATCACTTTGAACACTACACTCAACCAACCCTACTATGGGTCATGGTTAACATTGGGTAAATAAACTTACACAGTCACAAGTATTTCATTAGACACCATTTTTAAACCATTTACACATTTGAAATGAAAATATTTTTCTTTTATGTACCCTTCTCATCTCACCATTTATTATAACCAACATTTTAACACATTTACATCCTTTCATCAAGAATAATTCTTTAACCATTATTTCACAATATTTCCATTTACCCATTTTTATCATCTTTATTAGACATTACTTTTTTCATATTTTAAGACATCTAAAAATCATTTTACCCTTCCTATCTCACACATCCGTCTCATGTGTACCAATCACGATGCATTCCACATATATCACTAGGTTCCTATAATAATGCATGTATACACAACCTCATTCCATTCCAACTAGGAGAAAAATATCATAAAAAAATATCATCACACTATAATTGAATCACCTAATGGTTAAATATAATTCAACTATTACAACACATATCAAGAACAACATTTCCCACCCTGGGCACTTGGTTTTTCCCCGATGGATGGGTAAACTAATCCCAAACATGAGCTAATTTAAAAAAACCAACACATACTGATCTTCCATATACCATCCTTAAATAGTAAAATCACAGAAAAGAACTCCTCTGATACCACTTTTTAATGTCCTCGAACCAGAATCCCCTAAACGGATGCTCCGATATGAGTCACCACATGACCTTAAGTGTTCTTCCAAATATGATAGAGCCTGCCGACTAGCAGCGATGATCTAATAGGTAATGTGGGAAGACTATACCCACATTACCAGAGTATTCCAAAATGGATAAATTAATAAATATTTATAATAATAGAAAATAAACTATAACATTCATTACAAACCATTTCCTGAATAGGGTACGACCACAACAAAATGATAAATATTCCATGTCATCTAAAAAATAAGGAAACAAAAAATAAATACTAACAGAAACATCCCCCAAAATAGGTCCTAGCTCTATGTCAAGATCCTCATCCATTCTCATCCCATGTCCAACTTAGCTCTCTATAACATGGCCTTTACCCTTGTCCAATCCTAAAACAATGAAATTTTCTTAGGTACCCAATGATGGACTGATAAGGGTGTGAGTATAACTTAGTAGGCCACCACTAGTGGTGTTTAAAAAATATCCAGTCAAAACAGATAGTACATACACGTATTAAATAAATGGAAATATAAACCAAAGGAAATTGGGGTTCTATTAGTTAACAATATTCACTTTAGCAACATTCATCATTTATTCCATTCAGGCACTTAAAAAATTTCCATCACTTAATCCATGGGTTAAGAAATAAGTCATTTAAACTTTGGACTAAGTTGACAAATTATCAAAAATAAGGGAATAAGTCAAGTTCCCTATCTCACTAGGGATAAACATTTAATAACAAATAAATCCCACTCACCTTGGAGTCTCAGTCCTGGTAGTCTCATCAAATGCAATTGTTATGGGCATAAAGCCTCAATCTAACTTTCTAACCTGTGCATTCTAGGGGTGAGGTTTAGAGCCTCAGTCGAACCCGAATCATGGGACGAGACTTAGTTGAATATCCAACATACCACAAAGCCATGTGCACATGCTTATTCTTCTAATTACCACATATTCCAAATCACATCCCATTAATAATCAATACACATAACATTCACAATTCACATTCCATTTAACAGTTAAGTAATCTTTGGGCCTTAACCCACTAATTTTTTTTCCAAAAACCTCACACATCCCATTGAAACCAATTAACTTTAATATCTCAACCCATTTAACTTATTAACCAACTTCCATACATTACCCCATTTCACATAATTCTTCATTTCACATGTATTACCCATTCATGAATTTTAATTTCAATGTCACAAGACATTAGACACATTAAACTTATTCCATTTAATCCTCCTTACAATGTTACAAACAAACCCTTATTATATTATCAATGTATAGGAACAACTATCAATAATCCCTTTTCCAACTCAACTAACATAACCACATGTTCATCTTGGGATCTACTTAATCAAAATTCAACTCTATAGTTAACATTACTATCTTCCATGTAAGATAATATTGGCACACCCCATGGGTGGCCCTAAATTGGTCTTGTCAACCTTAATTCATACCATTGGGATCTTGAGGGGTTCAATTCATCATTTATCCAACCATTTGACCAAATTCATTCCAACGAATCAAATAAATAAAAAGAGAGTACCATTAACACAACTACACATGCAAAAATGACCTTTATGACCATGGACTCTAACATGTTGACTACCAACCTCAAAATCCGATATCTACACATGCATAACCTTATCCTTGGATCTATATTCAAGCACTCTTTGAATCCCCAACATAATATCCATTGGAAAATATGGTTTTAGGGATTTAGAAGAAGAAGAATGAAACCATAAGCCATAACCCATAAAGGAGAAGAAAGAGGAGCATAATTCTTACTGGGAGTTTTGATCCACAACCAACGACACATAAAACGACATAGAAAAAAAGGAGGTCAAACCATGGGAAGATTTGGGTGTGTAGATTCATCACTAGTTTTGTAGGAGGAAGAACGATGAAGAAATTGGAGCGAGGAACTTAAAATCCATAGGGTAAAAATGATAAAATACAAATTTTAATGAGACACATGGTTTGGCGATACAATTTTCCAAATTGTGTGTCGACCGTGCATCTACCACTATACAAGAGGGGATGAGTCACATAATTACGTAGGGATCTCTACATAGTATAAAAAACCATGCACCAAACTTGCAAAATTCCTTTATCCAGGCCCACATGGTTTTGCCTACCCTTTTACATGGTTTACAAAACTGTGAACCCGATCCTATTATCTAGTAATGTTTGGGTACATAGTTACTACTAACCATGCACCAACCATGAAATATGCATAGGATGGACAAAATCTCCCTTCTTTTGTGTCTCAAGCCCCCTATACACCCCCGATATTCTTCACAAGTCCAAAAAATATGACATTAATCATATTAGGAAGACATAAACCAAAACATAAACAATAACATTCCTTAAGAAAATCTAGGGACTTACACTTCTTGAGAGAATATGAACTTGATTTTTATAACAAAAAAATAATACCACATAAACCTGTTCTCAGATCAATCCAAAAATAAATAATTTCTCACAAGGTAATTTTTTAATTGATTGAATTAATTTTAAATAACATGTTAGGATCCTATTATTTTGTTGTATAATTTTATCAATTGTATATCTCTTATTCTATTCCATTTATCATGATGTTTATCTTCATGTAAATCTTGGATTGATCATTTATTATAAAAAAAATAAAAGTTGGGTAGGACCGATTTTATGCCCCTATTACACCTAGAACATAAAAGTTATATCAGAGCAGTCACATAATTATATGTAATTATTTATATATCATTGATTTATTTATGAATTTTTAATTTAGTTTTTTTTTATTTTAGCTTTATCATTCTTAAATTCAAATTGAGATATCTACTTATTCCTCTTTTGTTTCTCATAAATATAATAAAATTGATTAATTTTATGAATGAAATAAATTTGAAGATCTCATCTAGAGTTTCTGAGGAATCTGGCAAGATATAATAAGAGTATATAATATGTAACCTAGTGGTATATGCAGTGTACTAGTGTTCAATGCACTAAGAATTAATTTGGAATTAATTCAAAGAGTGTACATTTATTACATGAAAAACCTTTAATTATACACCACTTGTTGACTGGGCCATTCTGGAACACATTTAGCCAGAGTACACACCATGTAACTATCATACATAGTGTGTAATATTTTAGTCATAGATGGGTCACATATCTTTTTACACGACCTACCTCTTTCTTGAACATGTAAATCAGAGAGCAAATGATGTGTAGGCCATGTACACCCCATTTACTCTAACTATTTCCATGAATGGTTTACACACCAAGTTCCTAAGTGTGTGTCTTAGATAGATGGTGAAAATAGCGAACTCCGTGTAGTTGGCTTGTACACGCCATGTACTTTTACCAAATTATGTAATTTTAATAATTAATTTATAATTTACTATGTAAACCTTATCAAAATGTTCTTGTTTTTGGTCATTATGTTGATAGGACAGGACATGCTATGAGTTTTTTTATATATAAATGTTTAATTAATTTATAAAAAATGTTTGGAATTTCATATCTCATATGATTCATATTATAGTTATTTCTCTACGTACACTGAAGCGTAACATTTGAATAAAAAATATTGTAATCAGTGTAATCATTAAGTTGATAGTATGCGTCATGGAATTATATGATAATTCATGTTTGACAGATATCTCAAGAGTAAATGGTATACGAGTATAATACATATTGGGTGGTTTGGATGGGTACTCACATTGTTTTCTCCAAAGTACATTTATGTACATAGTTAATTTTAAATAAATTTACCTATTTTAAAAAAAACACAATGGATGAGAATCTCAAGGAAATTTGAACTTTAATTAAGATTAATGTATTGATTAGTTAAAGAATATAATTAATTGATCCGAACATGATTTATCTTAAATAAGAATGATTAAAATTTAACGATAATTTTATTAAATTTATAATTTTTTGTATGCATGTGGATGATCATGAGCCTAGACTAGACCATTTCATGTGATTGGTTTCATTTAATTTATTATTAAATTAAATTATTGGCATTCTTTCCATATCTCCTCTTATTATGTAAGAGAATGTGTGCCAATTTTTTCTTTTATATAAACTATTTCCCCTCAATTTTTTGGGAATAAAATAATATGTAATTGATGTAGATACCAAGTTAGTAGATGAAGTTCAAGTTTGGATCCGAGAAGAAATAAATACAAGATAAATACATTGGTGGATAGGTGAAAAACTGTAACATGAACCAGAAATGGTTCAAGCTATTTCCCCCTTGATCAATAGTTAGTCTATCACCTACTAGATACTAACCATTAGTAAGAACTTTATGGAATTGATCCTTTTGTTTTTAAACAACCCAAACTTACATCTTTAGTTGTTATTTCTAAAATTGATTTTCAATATATGTTTGAAAGTTATTGTTATGATAAAACAACTTAAGAATATATTTCTAATGTTTTTGATCAAGAATAATTGAATCCTATCATTAAATAAGAGAATTTTTAAAACCCATTAAGGAAATTGTTTCTTAAGAATCATTAGAGTTATAATATACGTTGTGATGTAGATCAACTGATTAGAGCTATAATTTCATTGATAAATAGAATTGAACATGTATCATTTTTATCACAATTAAAACCTAAGAGTCCTTATTAGGCTATAGGTGAAGAGGATTAGATTAAATAAATGTAATATGAACTCAATGAGTATGAAAATATTTTTTTTTACTTTTATTGAATATCCTAATGATACTTCTATAATTGGATTAAAATTTGGTTTTCAGAACAAATGTGATGAAAATTGAATAATAGTTAGAAATAAAGATAAACATGTAACTAAATTTTATAATGAACAAGAGGGAATACACTATGAAGAAACCTATACACTAGTTGCAATACTTGAACTTATTCTTATACTTTTAGTTTTTACTACATTCATAAATTTTAGTATATTTCAAATGTATGTGAAGTGTGTTTTATTTAATGGATATGTTTAGGAGGAGGTTATGTATAAAAACCCCTTGGTATTGAAATTATAAAACCTCCATAGATTTTTTATAAATTTTCCAAAGTATTTTATGTACTTAAACAAGCAAAAATAGATTTGTATGGAAACTAACTGGATTTGTTTTTACAAAAAAAAATTGTTAAGGGAGGTATAAATCCAACTATTTTTATAAAATAAGTTAATAAAAACATTATGATTATACAAATATATGTTGATGACATTATATTTGGTTCAAATAAAAAATCTTTAACAGATTCATTTGTGGATATTATGAAATATTAGTTTGAAATGAGTATGATGGGTGAGTTAATATACATTCTAGGTTTTCAAATATTTGAAAAACAAGAAGGAACTTTTATATATCAACTTAAGTATAAAAAAGTTCTTCTTCAGAAATTAATGTATGATGGAATGAAAATTATTATTACTCCCATTGGAAACCCCAATAATATAGATCTTAATGTATATGGGAAACTAGTTGATCAAAATACTCTTAGAGGTATGAATGAAAGTTTAATTTAATCAATAGCTACTCATCCAGATTTAATTTTTTCAATATTCTTATATGATAGATATCAAGCTAATCAAAAATAATCTCACCCTAAAGTTGTAAAATTATTTTTCATTATCTTAAGTGAACTATGGATTTTGTATTATTATATTTTAATAGAAATGATTTTGAACTATTTTTTTTCAGATGATGATTTTGGGGTATGTTTAATGTGTAGGAAAAGTACATCTAGAACATGTCATTTCTTAGGAAAAGATTTAGTTTCTTGGTTATGTAAGAAACAAAACTCAGTAGAAAATTCCACAATTGAATCCAAATATGTGGTAGGTGGAAGATGATGTGCCCAAATGTTGTAGATGCAACACTAACTCATTGACTATGACACGAGTTTTACTAAAACATAAATTTTGTGTGAAAACACAAGTGCCATTACACTATGTAAAAACCAAGAACACCACTTATTGGACAAGAAAATAGAAATAAGATATCATTTCCTTTGAGATCACACATGTATAGGAGATATTACTTTACAATTAATTGGAACACAATAAAAACTTTCCGCTATTTTCTTATAAATCCCTTAGGTCTAATAGATTTGAATAAATTAAACAAAATCTAGAAATGATCAATATAAGGGGATTATTAATATCTGCCTCTTGTTATAAATCTCCTTAGATAAATTAAATCCTTTTCAAAGGGGGAAGGAATATGATTTTAATCATTTAACACCCTTTTTCTTAAAACTTTTAGTTTTTTATGATGTTTTAGTTTTTATATTTATTTTTTCAAACTCAATTTTTTTTAAAACTTTTCTGAATAATATTTGGTTATAAAAACTCTCCAAATCTAAAATTTTTTACAAATAAATATTTGCATAAATTTTTTTTCCATAACCAAAATATGTAATAAAAATATTTCAATTTTAATTTTTTTAAAAAAATTTAGGCTAATAAATTATTACAAAATTTTTAGACAAAATTTTTTATAAATATTGTCATAATCACTTTTCTTTACAATAACTAAGAAGGTCATTTTAATCTTATAGATAAAAATTTTCTAATCCAAAAGGTATTATTATTTTTGTTTTAACACTGATTCATTAAATTAGTTAAAAATGTTCTTGTTTACTTATTGTTTTAGTTTTAATACGTTGTTTTGTTTCCAAAATTATTTTTTCTCAAATCAGATTCGTACTCATTCCAATGAAAATTTTTCCTAAAATATTTACAAGTTAAAAATTAAAATTAAATTGTTTATTAAATTAATTCATGATCATCAGATCAAATAATGACTTTTAATCTAAGATACTGAATTTCATGGATTTCTAACTGTTACCATTATGCATATATAAGGGTGGGACAAACTGTGTCCCCTATCGGTTCTTAGATACTTTTATCCTAACTCATACCACAACTTTAAGTACTTTATCCAAAGTTTTGAAATTTTTCTGATAAACGGTTGAAGTCTCTAAACAGTGGAAACTTTAGAATATTTTTTTACAAAGAGAAGTATATAGAGAAATAATATTCGAGATAAAACTGTATGAAAAGTATGATTCAATTATTAAAAGGATCATTATTTTTCAAGTCTAGGAGAATGTTTGTTCTGAAAAACTAGATAATTATTTTGATATAAATTTTCCCAAAATTATAAGAGAATCTTATTCTTTAGTTTAGGAAAGAATTAGAAGAAGAGTTAGAGGAATGGGAAGAAGACAAAGAAGTGGGAGAAGAAGAAGAAAAACAATAATATGAATAGAAAGAATAAGAATAAGATGATGATGATGGGGAAAACATAGACTGATGAAGATTCAAAAGAAAAGAAAATATCAGAATCATCATTATATTAAACCCCAATACCTTACAAATCAGATAAAGATATACACTTGGAAGAATTAGTAGAATAAAAATCATCATCTAAAAAAGAAAAAAATTCATCATAAAATGATGAGGAAGAAGATAAATAATCCCAAACAAAATTTTTAGATAAATATGATTGTGATAAGTAATTGGATATTATTAATGTATCAAAAGATGAAAATGCTTCTTAGAAAGGTAGGGACAAATTTGAGAAGGTTGAAAAACCAGATGTAGAATCCTCCATACCAAATGGTCTTAATGACTTATCAGGTTCATCAAACTTTGAAGGGATAGTTTCTCATAATGTTTTGACTATATTTTCTAAAACTTGAAAAGGTTAAGTGTTTCTATTATATATCATATAAATATAGAATAAATGTTTAAATTAATTCAAAAGATTCTGAATTAGAATTTATAATCAGTGAATGTTTTGACTGAATCATTTGTTGACAATAAGGAAGATTTTAATTCAATCAAAGAAAAAAAGTCTTAAAAGAGGTAATATAATCATATGGTTAAGTGTTCAAACAAAGTGGAAATTTATCTCAAGGATCATGATGACCAGTTCATAGAAGTAAAGAATCATTCTTTTGAAATGGGGAAATAATTTGATAATTTATTAAGAGATGTTTTTGATAGAGTGAAGTTTTTTAAAGAGTTCAGAGATACAACTGATGATCGTAATGAGAAAGTACATTTTTTCAAAGAATTGGTTCATAGTTTAGAGTTATAAAACAACAGATTATGAATGTGTTAAAATGATATTTTCCTAGTGAAGGAAGAAATTAAAAAGATATCTATGGAAGTTGAAAGACTTAATTCATAAATTCAGAAGAAAATAGTAATGGATGACTAGATCGTGAATCTTAAATCATCAGTTGGAGAGTCTTAGAAAGAGAATGATGCATTTAAAAAAATGAAGGAAATTACAAAAATGTTGATGAATAATTAATGATATTTTTTTATTTTAACTCTTCATGTTTATTTTGAATTTTTTTTTGAATGAAAGTCATATTTGAATGAGTTTTTCATCAAAAAACATCAAGTTAGAATGTACTCAAATTAATTTTGAATGTATGTTATTTGTTTTTTTCTATGAACATTAGTTATTTTACACAAAATGGCTTCACAAGTTACCAATTTCTAACATTTCATGAGATATCCCTTCCTTATTATTTTTGTAAATAAAAAGGGGTAGAAATTTATAGAGGGAGAAATTTATTAAATAGGATAATTTTATAAAGGGGGAATCCTTTGAGATATTATCCTAAGTTGGGGGAATGAATTAATACTTCCCATTAGATAATTAATATGTTATAAACTAAATAGGAGTTAAGATACAAGTTATATCATTAAATATCCAAAAATTATAAAGTGATGTATGGTTTTTTTTCAAAGTTATTATTAATTCATTTTAAGTGTTGTGTTTTTTTATTTCCAAAAGTGGGGGGGGGGGTTATTAAGTCAGAAGCCTTACTTCATACATTTCGTTTCCATAGTTTTGAAAAAAAACACTTCCTCAAAACAATAATTTACTAACATTACATTTCCCAAGTGTCGTAGTATGTTTTTTTAGAAAACATTACTTTATATAGAGTGTAGAAAAAATTCTAATGAAAAAAATATAAACTTATTATTTTTCATTTTGATCAATTAGAATGAAGGTGTGTAAGATACATTGGACTAACTAGTGGTTTGATCAGTGGTTAGAGTTATGACTTACTAAAAAAGTCCATACTGTCAGACTGAAATTGGTACCAATTCATCAAACTAACCGACATTCATTTTATCAGATTGAAAATAAATAATGAAGTTCATTAGAGTATGCAAAATACATAATTGTTTTGATTAAAATTATATATATCATAAGGAATCCAAAATAGAATTTTAATCGTTCTAATCTACATGACATCAGACTATCAAAGTAAAAAATTATCCTTATCTAGCAAGTAGAAGATCCATATCATTATGAGATGTCAAGTGAAAGTTGTATGAGTCCATTGTAAATAACTTTGAAATATGATCAATGTAAAATCACCTATAAATAATCATTAATTTAAATATTTGGGCCCTGATGTAATTCACAACTCATGTAATCTAAATATTTAACTGTGTGAACACCTCATTCTTAGTCTTTGTAATGGTTTAGAGAGTGGAAGTTCTAAGGAATCAATATGATGATTTTAATTCCTTAAGAACTATTTTCTTTTCTAATATAATATAAAATCATGGTACTGATCTATGTATTTTTTAGATAAGAATATGGTGAATCTAATCCATAAGATTACAGGCTTCATGGGATAAGAATAGAGACATAAATCATCATATCAAGAGATTTTTTAGTCAAGAAAGCCAGAGTAGAATATGATAATCATATGAGGGATTTCTGGGGATTGTAATATAGAGTTGATTTTGATCCATCATATTGAGGGATTTCCTGGTAATTAAATACATACCTTATAGTAGGTATTGAAAACTATGGATATCTTTAGTCCGAATTTCTGACCTCCTTAACTCTTAATCTTAAAGAGTAAATTATTTTATAAGCATGTAAGTCATTGTTACTATTATAGGCTTCTTTATTTCTTGTTTATAAAAGATCTATTTTCTATTGTGCATGTTTATTAAGAAGTTATTTTTATACTTATATTTAAAACAAACTGTTATATTGGCATGTCTATGATAGTGATAAATAGGATTTAATCGATTTGTATTTGGATCTGATTGTATTAATCAAATCATCTAAAGACCTGTGAGTCTGATCATTTTTACATAATAGTTTTTTTATTTTCATTTAGTTTAATTTTTAAACTAAAATTCCCCCCTCTTGTAGCCCAAAAATACTCTTTATATCCGATAACTGTTAGTCTGTTGAAGGATCTCTCAAGAAGATTAGTGGTTCCATACAAAAGAAAACAGTGGAGGGTGGATAGATGAATTCTATTGAACTCGTTCATTGATTTTTTATGATTTAGAAAAAAGTAAATAATTATAGATCTCACTATAATTCATCCTTAGGAACATTTACATTTCTCACATTAATTTTTCATGCATATAAATTTTCATTCTATTCTTTTTTTCATGCATAAAAAAAATATTTTTTCTATTTTAATAATTAAGAGAAAAAAGGAAATATTAATAAGTTTTTAGAAAAGTGAAGAAACAACCCACATACACTCCTTGGGAAATGAAGTTTTTCATCCCTATAATTCATTCCAAGATTCTAATAAAAAATTGTTTAATGGTGGTCTACAACAACCATGCGATCACTCTTGTAACGCCCCAACCCCAATTACCCAGAGTCGGTGCATTATTACATAACATTGGTATGATCACAAGAAAGATCAAATCTTGAAAGACCGATTGGTTTAGTAGTCTTGGAAACACTAGATATATTCATAAGTCTTACATTACATAATAAAATGAAAAACTACTACAACAACATATTGTCTCCATAATCCACACTCATATCCCCACATAATATCCCTGCAGGTCATTCATAATTTACTTCTTCACTTCCTGGGAAAAATAAAACATAGAAAAGGGGTGAGCTCAAATGCCCCGTAAGGATAAAAATATAGCGGAAACTTTCATAAATAAGAATAAACATTTAAGGAAATGTATAACTAAAACAAAATCCTTTTAAACTTGAATTTTTAACATAGTATGGCATAAATAAAATGAGATAATGCCATTTAATTATTCACATGGTTATTCTACTAATCGAATAATCACATGCAAAATCAATAACCACTTTCATAATGATGGAATGCATAATGCTGAACTTTAATTTCTTTGTCAAGGCCTCGCCCCAAGACCTTGGGGATAACTGTAACCGGAACCCAACCAGTAGTGCCTCTAATAACCGGACACCAACCCGGAGTGCCTCTAATAACCGGACACCAACCCGGAGTTCCTCTAATAACCGGAGACCAAACCGGAGTTCCTCTAATAACCGAAGACCAAACCGGAGGGCTTACTTTTACCGGTCCCCAACCCGGAACATACTTGTCTAACACATTCATCTGAATGAAAGGTTAAAATATAACATAAACATTTTGATTAAAAATAACTTATGAAATGTCAATACTTTAAACAAAAACCATGAGTGACATAAGAATAATGTATCCATTATGAAAAATATCACAAAACCTTCAATATAATATGGATGTTTTGTATCATAATAAATCAACTTCAAATAAGCTTAAAATCCATCAAAAGATGTTGACATAGATGAAATCAAAACTATTTTGGAGAAATATCATTTATTTTTTAAAATCATTTTAAAAGTAACATAATTATAAAATAATACATTCAATTTGAAAATATTCTTATAAGCTTTTAAGGGAAGCTTCGACGATTTTATAACGGTGGAAAATAACCGCACCTGCCGTATAAGTTAAAAAAACATTCTTACCTTAATTCTGTCGAAAAGGTTAAAAAGCACCTTGTTTGGAAAACAACGGAAAGATTCCTTTATAAACCACTTATAAAAAGTCAAACAAGGGTATAAATGACTTTAACCCATATTCTTGAAAATAGTAAAAAAAATTTGAAATACATTTTCAAGAAACATGTATGTGGATGATAAAGAGATCCCAGTAGATTATTACGTATAAACAACCTTGGATAATGAAGAGATTGTGAAATAACCCTTACCAATTTGGTAACTTATGAAACATAAAACCCATGAAAGAGGTATCATACAATGAATATGTAAATACACATAAATTAAAGTGTATTACACAAAGAATATAATTATGGGAAGTACATACACCACACAAAAGGTAATGGTGGCAATATGGCATGAATCTCATAGGAATAAGGAGTGAGATGAAAACCCCTTAACACGTTAATCAACGGAGTCGTATGGCCAAAAGTTAACAACCACCAAATGATTTACATAATAACATGAATATAAAGAGAATCATGATAATATATATCAAATGGCAGTACACAATACACCACTTTCAATAATTTAGTGGCGAACAATGGAAATCTCACGGAATTGAATGTGAGATAAGAAAATCCCTTAACTTGTACTTTTCCTTGGTTGGGGTAGGTTAACCTCCTGTATAATGGTGAAATAATTGTTATTAAATTATACAATAATCATATATATTAATATGATATCATATATGATCTTTTAACATTGATTTGTTAATAATATCTTAGAATTATCGTCGTTTCGGGTGTTAACTTACTCATTTTCTTTTATATGTTTTGTTACATAAGACATGTTTTTTGTATCTTATTCATATCCAGAATGATATCAAGTCCTTAAAAATCATTTTTAAATCATCAAATGATAATTATACTTGAATGGATACGATGGAGAATGAATCTCATCGCGTTCGTGGAGACGGTAGTCCGTACGTACGCACGAGCGACAATATCATTCTTTTGATATTAAAATAATATATAAATGGATGGTATATCATATATACAGAATCATTAACATGTTATATTTATTATTTACATGAGTTAAACATCATTATTATACCCATCCAAATAATAATATATTGAATAACAATTACACCACGACGTGGAGACGGTAAGCCGTACGTACGCACGTATGGTGACATGTTATTCAAAGGGTGGATAGAACACTGAATATGGTTGTACCATATTTATAATAACATCACAGTATATTTAAGATACTGGAGTTATTATTTTAGAATGGTAAGAACAAAGAAAGAAGAAGTGGAAGAAGAAAGGAACTTGAAAAGGGGTGGTGAAAACATTACCTCTTCTTCGGGTTCTTTCTTTTGATTTGATCAAAAGGGATCCTTAGGTTGGATTTCTGATCAAACTAAGGCCCCTAGGTTGTAGTGAGGGAAGTTGGGAGAGTATTTTGGCAGAGTTTTGCCGAACCAAAATGCTTTTAAGGTGTTAATAAATGAGAAGGAGGAGTGCCCTTTTATAAGAGGGGTGAGGGGCACCTTTGGAAAAGCTAGAAATATTAATTTATAATAAATTCATATTCGGTTTCTAATGGATAAAAAGTTGATTATTCAAAGTTTAAGGTGGGTATGGGTCGAAAACAACTCAACCAATAGAATTTAGACAGGTTTGGGTACTTATATTAACCTTATCTTTAAGTATTAACTCTAAGTTAATTAGTTTCACTTTTACAATGTCTCTTTGTATTTTTATATAATATGGTTAATAAACTTAATACATACATCCAAGAGACCCCCAAGTGGTCCATTAATGATGAACCTATCATGATATAAGTCTCTTGGCCGAATCTTATATTTTTAGGAATTTAATATCAATTAATAATATAATATTTGTTTTAAGAACTCTTTTATGTCAATTTTGACACTATTCAATAGTTGATTTTTGTGAAACTCATAACAGATTTATTACTTCTAAAAAAGTAAATTAAAGCAATCCTAATATATCATATTATCCTAGAAAATTAGTTTAATTCCTTAAAAGTTTCATATTATATTTATTTGGGTATTTATAATATCAATTATTTTAATTTTTCACTGTTATAGTAATTACTGCATCATCATTGTGTCATAAATAAACTAAATTATTTAATGTCTAAAAATTATAAATAAAATATAATTATGTAGGAAATCTTTTTAGCTTTCTAATTAATATTTATAATCTAAAATCCAACATATATAACCCTATGTAACAATTGTTGTTCTAAAAGATATATGCTTGTGTCATTTTTGTATTCATTTTAACTTAATTAAAATAAAGTGTCATTATCACTTACAAGTGGATCCATGGGGTCCCAAAATCGACCCAAATATGCCCATGGTCGACCATGTATCAACCAATAGGGTTAAGAAACGTTTTAGGGTAATTTAGTATTATTATAATATTATTTTATAACCCTTATTTACCGGATTTACCCTTAACCATGGTAAATAAAATATTTACCGCAGTAATTATTCAAAATGTCTAAAAATAAAAGTTACCTATTTACACAATTTGAACATCCTGATTCCAAATATGGAATCCATTTTCCTAAATTCAAAACAAATAAGTGGCAGAAATTAATTTAAAATTAATTCCCGCTGTCAAAACAAAAAGCGTGTTTTTAAAAGATAATAACTATCAAAAGATTGACACTTGTTTATGTTCGGTTTAATTGTAAAATTATGTTCAATGACCAAAATTATATTAAATGGTAAAAATATATTATAAATATACTTTAAAACTACTAAAATTCATAATTTATCACTATTAATTATTTTGATTAAAAAAGTTGTTTTTAATTAAAATTTAGTAATTTTCACTATTCATCAAAATATGAAAGTTATCCGAAAAGTACCAAAATTTCACCTTAGGCTAAATTAGATATTCAGAATCCAAAAATGAAGTCCATTTTGAAATATAAAATATATATAATTTTAAAAAGTAGGTATTACTATTCATAACGGCTAGTTTGATTGGTTATGGTGTGTTAGAACTCGGTGTTGCGTACAACACACGCTATCACATTATTCAAAGAGAAGCGTAACGTAGAAGCTTGGGGTGTTACATTCTACCCTCCTTCAATAAATTGCATCCTCGCAATTTGAAATTGTTCTTCGAAAATAAAAGGTTGAAAATAGAAAATATATTTGTGGGAAAACCCACATCGGAAATTGGGTTACTAAAATTTAGTCTTAATATGAGGAAAAGGGAAATGAAAGGGTCACCACCAAATTATGATCTCGATTAGGAGAACATTGGTGGAATTTAGAGACATATAATTGGAGGAAAAACGTAAATATTTATAGGTAGTGATTGAGCTCATCAATCACAAACAAGTATAAAATTGAGGTCCTTAAACTCATCAATCTATGATGATTTGAAATACCATCGGTTCAACAACACATAGGGTATTGGGATAACACATTTTTGACATTTCAAAATATCTTAGTTGAAATCCCACATCGAAAAATGAATTAATGAGGCCTCTATTTAAAACAAAGAGTAGAAAGTATGAAGATTACCGAAAATAACACATACTAGGGTTCCATGTAGGAAAATATAGATATGGAAGAAAAATCTAACCATCAATTATCTGATGGAGAGTGGTAGAGAACATGGCTATGAAAAGGCAAAAAATCCCAAAGCCATAAATTAGTGATGATTTAAGGTACCATCTAGGACAACATTTTTGTTCTAAGTTCCTTTTATTAATGTTGAGGAATTTATTTATGAGATTGGCTAAGATTATAAGGCGATATACTCACTTTATAATTATAGTTTTATCCATTAATAAATTTCTAACATAAACTCATCTTTCACTCTAAAAGATAATAGAATGTAATTTTTTTTCTATTTATACTATTCGTACAGGGTTCCAAAATAAATGAATTTATAATTCATCTACCAGATCTTTTAAAAAAACTAAATTATTTAATCCAGGACATCTCGTGGGCCAGTGGTAGGTGATACACCCTTTTCGCCCTTCGGTTGCGGGTTCAAGTCTCGCAGCCTTGCCGGACACGACGGGTTGCCGCCCGACCTCCGGTTTGTCCTTTTATGGAAATCCAAAATAATCCAAACTAGAAGTATCCAAAATACTTCTGTCCAAACTCACAGTCCAACATTTATAAGGAAGGTAAACATAATGTAGATCCTTTTTACCCCGTAATAGCATATGAATACCTTCATCATGTATTCTTTTAATACACTGAAACATCCTGAATTACCATATTCCTTGATTACATTCATGCTCCCTTATTCCATATAGAATGCTGGATATACTTCATTAATCCAAAAATGTTTTAAACCCCAACAATGATGGAATATACAAATCATTAATCAGTTCCAAGGTAGTCAAGAATATCCAATATAATTTATCCAAAACAATCACATATTATTCCAAAATCACTACCTCAGTATCATAACTATATTATGATTTATCATTCTCTCAACCATATATTTTTCAAAAATTTATCCTGCTATTGAGTCACTTTTCTTTGTTCCACACAATCTCAAGTCCTTAATGAAATAGTACTGCAGTACAATCCTTATATACTCCATAATTATTATAACAAGTACATTGTTGATACAACACTCAATTGACATAATCAACATAAGAACTCTAATCATTCCTCTTCATCTGTGGTAGTATCATAACTTGATTATTATCCAATAACATCATTTGCGTCATAGTCTGATGACTGGGACATAGGTTCGCGTAGTGTCCAAACTCCTTGAAAATGAAGCATTGTACATTTAAAACCAATTTCTTACCCATGCAGTCATGTACTTTGTGCCATTTTCCTCCACACTTATAACAAACATCCATTCCTTTCAGGAAAGTTCCAGGGTGTTTCTTTCCATAGTTACCACATATGGGAAAATTCTTCTTTTCCCTCTTCCCTTTATCCATCTTTCTCTCTTCCATCCTTTTCTTCTCTTGCTTCCCTTCGAAGCCATAGGACTCAGTAAACTCTTTACTTATCTTATCAACACATGATATTATTTCTTCATATGATGTTAATACATGGGAGACTATTTCTCTTATAAATTCTAGCTTAAGACCATGAAAGATATGATCCTTCCTTCTCTTTGGATCATGTGCATTTCTGGAGTTCTCATTCCTTCTACTGGGCGCCATTTCTAAACAATGGCATACACTAGATCAGTTTATGAATCAAAATACATAATCCCATACTTATAAAACACTTAACATAAATTGAACTATTTATGGATATAATCCATAATCATAATAATGTTTTCTTTGAGGAATTATATACTCATAATCCCTTCAAAATGATTTGTAAAGAAAATGAGAGTTATCCTAAGCATATCTCCCGGGAGTGTCGTAACCAAGAGTGCAGCAAGGCCCGTTGTCGTGCACCAGTTCCCGTTCGAGTCTATCTCAAAGCGGTGTTTTCGGGTTTTACCCCTAGGTACATCTGTGCCAGAGCCGCCTCTACCTGCTCGTATCAAGACAGGGATGTATTGCTCGGAAAACTCACAAAATCTCTACAATACCAAAATTCTAGGAAGTTCTTCTATACTAATCCTCAAAGTTCATCTTAGGTCTACATGCTCTAATCAGATTTTATCTAAATCTAGCTTCCAAGGTTTGTACTAAACTTCCTTTGATACCAACTGTAACGCCCCGAACCTAGTTACCCAGAGTCGGTGCATTATTACTTAACATTGGTATGATCACAAGAAAGATCAAATCTCGAAAGACCGATTGGTTTAGTAGTCTTGGAAACACTAGATATATTCATAAGTCTTACATTACATCATAAAATGAAAAACTACTACAACAACATATTGTCTCCATAATCCACACTCATATCCCCACATAATATCCCTGTAGGTCATTCATAATTTAATTCTTCACTTCCTGGGAAAAATAAAACATAGAAAAGGGGTGAGCTCAAATGCCCAGTAAGGATAATAATATAGCGTAAACTTTCATAAATAAGAATAAACATTTAAGGCAATGTATAACTAAAACAAAAGCCTTTTAAACTTGAACTTTTAACATAGTATGGAATAAATAAAATGAGATAATGCCATTTACTTATTCACATGGTTATTCTACTAATCGAATAATCACATGCAAAATCAATAACCACTTTCATAATGATGGAATGCATAATGCTGAACTTTAATTTCTTTGTCAAGGCCTCGTCCCAAGACCTTGGGGCTAACTGTAACCGGAACCCAACCCAGAGTGCCTCTAATAACCGGACACCAACCCGGAGTGCCTCTAATAACCGGACACCAACCCGAAGTTCCTCTAATAACCGGAGACCAAACCGGAGTTCCTCTAATAACCGGAGACCAAACCGGAGGGCTTACTTTTACCGGTCCCCAACCCGGAACATACTTGTCTAACACATTCATCTGAATGAATGGTTGAAATATAACATAAACATTTGGATTAAAAATAACTTATGAAATGTCAATACTTTAAACAAAAACCATGAGTGACATAAGAATAACGTATCCATTGTGAAAAATATCACAAAACCTTCAATATAATATGGATGTTTTGTATCATAATAAATCAACTTCAAATAAGCTTAAAATCCATCAAAAGATGTTGACATAGATGAAATCAAAACTATTTTGGAGAAATATCATTTATTTTTTTAAAATCATTTTAAAAGTAACATAATTATAAAATAATACATTAAATTTGAAAATATTCTTATAAGCTTTTAAGGGAAGCTTCGACGATTTTATAACGGCGGAAAATAACCGCACCCGCCGTATAAGTTAAAAAAAAACATTCTTACCTTAATTCTGTCGAAAAGGTTAAAAGCACCTTGTTTGGAAAACAACGACAAGATTCATTTATAAACCACTTATAAAAAGTCAAACAAGGGTATAAATGACTTTAACCCATATTCTTGTAAATAGTAAAAATGTTTTGAAATACATTTTGAAGAAACATGGATGTGGATGATAAATAGATCCCAGTAGATTATTACATATAAACAACCTTGGATAATGAAGAGATTGTGAAATAAACCTTACCAATTTGGTAACTTAAGAAACATACAACCCATGAAAAAGGTATCATACAATGAATATGTAAATACACATAAATTAAAGTGTATTACACAAATAATATAATTATGGGAAGTACATACACCACACAAAAGGTAATGGTGGCAATATGGCATGAATCTCATAGAAATAAGGAGTGAGATGAAAACCCCTTACCACGTTAATCAACTGAGTCATATGGCCAAAAGTTAATAACCACCAAATGATTTACAGAACAACATGAATATAAAGAGAATCATGATAATATATATCAAATGACAGTACACAATACACCACTTTCAATAATTTAGTGGCGAACAATGGAAATCTCACGGAATTGAATGTGAGATAAGAAAATCCCTTACCTTGTACTTTTCCTTGGTTGGGGCAGGTTAACCTCACGTATAATGGTGAAATAATTGTTATTAAATTATACAAGAATCATATATATTAATATGATATCATATATGATCTTTTAACATTGATTTGTTAATAATATCTTAGAATTATCGTCGTTTCGGGTGTTAACTTACTCATTTTCTTTTATATGTTTTGTTACATAAGCCATGTTTGTTGTATCATATTCATATCTAGAATTATATAAAGTCCTTAAACATCATTTTTAAATCATCAAATGATAATTATACTTCAATGGATACGATGGAGAATGAATCTCATCGCGTTCGTGGAGACGGTAGTCCGTACGTACGCACGAGCGACAATATCATTCTTTTGATATTAAAATAATATATAAATGGATGGTATATCATATATACAGAATCATTAACATGTTATATTTATTATTTACATGAGTTACACATCATTATTATACCCATCCAAATAATAATATATTGAATAACAATTACACCACGACGTGGAGACGGTAAGCCGTACGTACGCACGTATGGTGACATGTTATTCAAAGGGTGGATAGAATACTGAATATGGTTGTAACATATTTATAATAACATCACAGTATATGTAAGATACTGGAGTTATTATTTTAGAATGGTAAAAACAAAGAAAGAAGAAGTGGAAGAAGAAAGGAACTTGAAAAGGGTTGGTGAAAACATTACCTCTTCTTCGGGTTCTTCCTTTTGATTTGATCAAAAGGGCTCCTTAAGTTGGCTTTATGATCAAACTAAGGCCCATAGGTTGTATTGAGGGAAGTTGGGAGAGTATTTGGGCAGAGTTTGGCTGAACCAAAAGGCTTTTAAGGTGTGAATAAATGAGAAGGAGGAGTGCCCTTTTATAAGAGGGGTGAGGGGCACCTTTGGAAAAGCTAGAAATATTAATTTATAATAAATTCATATTCGGTTTCTAATGGATCCAAAGTTCATTATTCAAAGGTTAAGGTGGGGATGGGTCGAAAAAAACTCAACCAATAGAATTTAGACAGGTTTGGGTACTTATATTAACCTTATCTTTAAGTATTAACTCTAAGTTAATTAGTTTCACTTTTACAATGTCTCTTTGTATTTTTATATAATATGGTTAATAAACTTACTACATAAATCCAAGAGACCCCCAAGTGGTCCATTAATGATGAAACTATCATGATATAAGTCTCTTGGCCGAACCTTAGATTTTTAGGAATTTAATATCAATTAATAATATAATATTTGTTTTAAGAACTCTTTTATGTCAATTTTGACACTATTCAATAGTTGATTTTTGTGAAACTCATAACAGATTGATTACTTCGAAAAAAAGTCAATTAAATCAATCCTAATATATCATATTATCCTAGAAAATTATTTTAATTCATTAAAAGTTTCATATTATATTTATTTGGGTATTTATAATATTAATTATTTTAATTTTTCACTATTATAGTAATTACTGCATCATCATTGTGTCATAAATAAAATAAATTATTTAATGTATAAAAATTATAAATAAAATATAATTATGTAGGAAATCTTTTTATATTTCTAATGAATATTTATAATCTAAAATCCAACATATATAACCCTATGTAACAATTGTTTTTCTAAAAGATATATGCTTGTGTCATTTTTGTATTCATTTTAACTTAATTAAAATAAAGTGTCATTATCACTTACAAGTGGATCCATGGGGTCCCCAAATCGACCCAAAGATGACCATAGTCGACCATTTATCAACCAATAGGGTTAAGACACGTTTTAGGGTAATTTAGTATTATTATAATATTATTTTTTAACCCTTATTTACCGGATTTACCCTTAACCATGGTAAATAAAATATTTACCGCAGTAATTATTCAAAATGTCTAAAAATAAAAGTTAACTATTTACAAAATTTGAACATCCTGATTCCAAATATGGAATCCATTTTCCTAAATTCAAAACACAGAAGTGGCAGAAATTAATTTAAAATTAATTCCCGCTGTCAAAACAAAAAGCGTGTTTTTAAGAGATAATAACTATCAAAAGATTGACACTTGTTTATGTTCGGTTTAATTGTAAAATTATGTCCAATGACCAACATTATATTAAATGGTAAAAATATATTCTAAATATACTTTAAAACTACTAAAATTCATAATTTATCACTATTAATTATTTTGATTAAAAAAGTTGTTTTTAATTAAAATTTAGTAATTTTCACTATTCATCAAAATATGAAAGTTATCCGAAAAGTACCAAAATTTCACCTTAGGCTAAATTAGATATTCCTAATCCAAAAATGAAGTCCATTTTGAAATATAATCTATATAATTTTAAAAATTAGGTGTTACTATTCATAACGGCTAGTTTGATTGGTTATGGTGTGTTAGAACTCGGTGTTGCGTACAACACACGCTATCACATTATTCAAAGAGAAGCGTACCGTAGAAGCTTGGGGTGTTACAACTATTTTATGTGATTTGTCACTTAGCTCCAAATTCAATGGATAAAGCCACCTTTTAACATACTAAAAAATTTGGGTATCCAAAAAATGTCTTTTTAACACCCCAAGCTTCCATGGTACGCTTCTCTTTGAATAATACAATAGCGTGTGTTGTACGCAACATCGAGTTCTAACACACCACAACCAATCAAACTAGCAGGTATGAATAGAAATATATACTTTTTAAAATTTTATACATTTTATCTTTCAAAATGGACTTCATTTTTGGATTTGGAATATTGAAATTATCTTAGGGTGATTTTTTGGTACTTTTCTGACAACTTTCATATTTTGATGAATAGTGAAAATTACTAAATTTTAATTAAACACAACTTTATTAATAAAAGTAATTAATAGTGATAAATTATGAATTTGAGTGATTTTAAAGTAAAAATAGATTATATTTTTACCATTTAATCCAATTTTGGTCATTGGACATAATTTCACATTTAAACTGCACATAAGCAAGTGCCAATCTTTTGATAGTTATTATTTCTTAAAAACACGTTTTTTGTTTTGACAACGGGAATTAATTTTAAATTAATTTCCACCACTTCTGTGTTTTGAATTTAGAAAAATGGATTCCATATTTATAATCAGGAGGTCCAAATTGGGTAAATATGTAAATTTTATTTTTAGACATTTTGAATAATTACTTCGGTAAATATTTTATTTACCATGGTTAAAGAGTAAATCTGGTAAATAAGGGTAAAAAATAATATTATAATAATATTAAATTACCCTAAAACATGTCCTAACCCTATTTCATGATACATTTCCGACCATGGGAATCTTTGGGTCGATTTTAGGACCCCATGTATCCACTTTTAAGTGATAATGACACTTAATATTAATTAAGTTAAAGTAAATTAAAAAATGACATAAGCATGTATCCTTTAAAAAACAAATTTTTACATAGGGTTATATATGTTATATTTTCGACTATAGACATTAATGAGAAAGCTAAAAAACAATTTCTACATAATTTTATTTTATTTATAATTTTTAGTCATTGAATAATTAAATTTATTAATGACACAATAATGATGCAGTATTTTCCTTATTAATGAATGAATCAAATAATTTGTATTATAAATGTTAAAATAAATATAATTTGGAAGTTTTGATGAAATACAAGAATTTTATTGGTTAATATGACATTTTAGGATTATATAAATGAATTTGTTTCGAATTAATAAAGTGGTTAAGACATTAACAAAAATCAATTATTAAATAGTGTCAAAATTGACATAAAGGAGTTTTTAAAACAAATATTATATTATTAATTTATATTCTATTCCTAAAAATCTTAGGTTTGGAAAAATTACTTATAAAATGATAGGTGTATCATTAATGGACCAATTGGGGGTTTCTTGGAAGTATATAGTATGTTCATTAACTATATAATATAAAAATACCAAGAGACATGGTAAATGTCAAACTAATTAACTAAGAGTTAAAACTAAATGATAATGTTAATATAGTAACCCAAAACTATCGAAATTCTATTCGTTGAATGGTTTTATACCTATCTCCACCTTAACCTTTGAATAATCAACTTTGGATCCATTTTAAACTAAATATGAATTTATTATAAAATAATATTTCTAGCTTTTCCAAAGGTTCCCCTCACCCCTCTTATGAAAGGGCACTCCCCCTTCTATCTAATTCACATCTTCAAAGCCTTTTGGATCGGAAAACCCCTGACCAAATATTCTCTAAACTTTCCTAAATTAAACCTAGAGGCCTTATTTTGATCAAAAAGCCAACCTAAGGAGCCCTTTTGACCAAATAAAAAGGAAGAACCCGAAGAAGAGGTAATGTTTTCACCACCCTCTTTCAAGTTCCTTTCATCTTCCACTTCTTCTTTATTTGTTATTTCAATTATAAAATAATAACTCCAGTAACTTCTATATACTGTGATTTTATTATAAATATGGTACAACCATATTCAGTATTCTATCCATCCTTTGAATGATATGTCACCATACGTGCGTATGTACAACTTACCGTCTCCACGTCATGGTGTAATTGTTATTCAAAACATTATTATTTGGATGGGTATGATAATGATGTATAATTGAAGTAAATAATAAATTAAAAATTATAATTATTATGTATATATAATATACCATCCAATTATATACAATTTTAATATCAAAAGAATGATATTGTCGCTCGTGCCTACGTACGGACTACCGTCTCCATGAACACAATGAGATTCATTCCCTATCGTATCCATTCAAGAATAATACTCATTTGATGATTAAAAATAATGTTTAAGGACATGATATCATTCTATATATGAATAAGATAAAACCTATCAATAACAAACATGGATTATGTAACAAAACATATAAAAGAAAACGAGTAAGTTAACACCCGAAACGACGATAATACTAAGATATTATTAACAAAGCAATGTTAAAAGATCATATATGATATCATATTAATGTATATGATTCTTGTATAATTTAATAAAAATTATTTAACCATTATACAGGAGGTTAACCTACCCTCTACCAAGGAAAATTACAAGGTAAGGGTTAATTTCACAATCTCTTTATTTTCTGAGGTTGTTTTTACGTAAGTATCTACTAGGACCTCTTTATCATCCACATCAATGTTTCTTAAAAATATATTTAAAAACATTCTTAATATTTTATAGACTATGGGTTAAAGTCATTTATACCCTTGTTTTACATTTTATAAGGTGTTTATAAAGGAATCTTTCCGTTGCTTTCCAAACAAGGTCCTTTTTAACCTTTTCAGAAAAATTAAGGTAAGAATGTATTTTTTTAACTTATACGGCAGGTGCGACTATTTTCCAACGTTCTAAAATATTTGAAGCTTCCCTTAAAATCTTATAATAATATTTTCAATGTAAATGTTTCCTTTTATAATTATGTGAATTTTAAATGATTAAAAAAAGAGATATTTCTCTCAAATAGTTTTGTTTTCATCTATGTCAACATCCTTTGATGGATTTTAAGATTATTTGAAGTTGATTTATTATGATAGAAAACATACATATTTCATTGAATGTTTTGTGATATATTTGACTGTGGATGTGTTATTTTTATACAATACATGGTTTATGGAGAAAGTATTGACATTTTTTATGATAGTTTTAATACGAATGTTTATGTTATGTTTAAACCTGTTTATATGAAGAATGCATTGGACTTAATAAGTGATGGGTGGAGCTCTCTATAGCTACTCGATGCATAGGTAGGCCTCATGAGACAAACTAGTGACTTGAAATAAGGCCTTGGAAAAATTTTATTTGTTGTCTTAGCACAAGGCCTTGACTATGTGGTTATGATAGTCTGACATTATGCATTCCATCATTATGAAAGTGGTTATTGATATTTCATGTGATTATTCGACTAGTAGAATATCCATGTTAATTATTTAATGGAATTATTTCATTTAATTTTTTCCATATTATGCTGAAGTTCAGGTTTAAAAGGGTTTTGTTTTAGTTATACATTTCCTTAAATGTTTATGCTTATTTATGAAAGTTTCTGCTATATTGTTATCCTTACTGAGCATCTGAGCTCACCCATTTAAATATTTTATTTTTCCTAGGACATGAAGAAGTATTTTATGACTGACCTATAGGGATAGTCTGAGGGGATATGAGTGTGGAATATGGATACTATGTTGTTGTAGTTTTCATTTTGTGATGTAATGTAAGACTTATGAATGTATCTAGTGATTCCAAGACAACTAAACTAATCGGCCTTTAGAGACTTGATCTTTTGTGATCATGCCAATGTTATGTAATAATGCACCTACTCTGGGTAACTGGGTCCGGGTGTTATAGTATTAATTATTCATATTCATTTAAAATGGCTAAAATATAATTTTCCTGATATTTTATGTCAACCAGAGCTTGTTTGGTTGGTTTTAACCCCTACAAACATGATTTGTCTATTATTATAATAAAACTAATAATGTCAAATCACAACTTAAGACATATCGATCAATTTTAGCATCATATTTATATTTGGTTGACTGAAAAATATAAAAAACGATTCTTGTAATGTTATCCTATATTTTCACATCAATCCAAAGTCATTTTCTCATTTTTGACCCCTGATGGGAGATATGTCATTTCAATAAAACTATAAAATGTTACCTCTTATTTTCCATCATACTAAGTGAAATGAGTATTTGATGGATGAAAAGTTGAATCCTATAGATCAAAAAAACTGTGTGAACATTCTCCCATGATTTCATGTCAATCAAAGTGTGTTCTCTTATCATTACTCCCTTTTAGGTGATTTTTCACTTAACTATAAATTCGGGGGGGGGGGACACCACATTTGATCAATCCAAGCAATTAGGCTAGTTGATCGATGTTTCAATGAATCCTATAGATTTTAAAAAACATAAATATAATTCTACTAGGATTTATTGTTAATTAGATCTTGTTTGATTGGTTTTGACCATAATCATGTGATTTTCTAATTATTAGAAAAATGTAAATAATGTCAAATCATACCTTAAGTTATACTGATCAATCTGGGAATAAAATTAATTATTAGTTGTTTCTAAAAGGCTAAAAAATAATCAAGAAATATTCTCCTTTATTTTCAAATCAATCCAAAGTCATTTTCTTGTTTTTTAACCCCTTCCCCAAATGGGAGAAAATTCATTTTTTTAAACTATGCAATGTTACTCATTATATTCCATAATATCTAGAGACACCACAATATAATAAATAAGACATTGATTCTTTAGGATCATAAATGTATCATTGATCAATATACTATCATTTCGTGTCAATATAAGTGTGTTTACTTAGTATTGAACCCTTTTATGTGATTTTTCACTTAACTCAAAATCCAAGAGACAAACATGTCTTTTAATCATACTAAGAAATTCAGGTATCTTATAAAAATTATAGTGGTTCCTATAGATTATAAATGACTTAAAGATCATTTCCAAAGATTTCATGTTAATTAATTCTAGATTGGTTGGTTTTAACACCTAAACACTTACCTTACTCTATACTGATCAATCTGGGCTTAAGATTGACATGTGACTGATTCCATCATATAAAAAATGATTTTAGGAATTTCATCTCACAATTTCATATCAATATGATGTTATTTTCAGATTTATATCCCCTCTATTGGGAGATATTTCATTTTGAAAAAAACTATACAACGTTACATGTTTTTTCCATCATACTGAGCGACGCAAGCATTCAATGTATACGACATTGACTCCTACATGTAAAAATGACTAAGAAATTTCTTTATCACTCGATTTCATGTCAATACAAGTGTGTTTAATTAGTACTAACCCCCTACGTGTGATTTTTAACTTAACTGAAAACTTGAGGGGGAAACACCAATTTTGATCATACTGACCAATTTGGATATCTGATTGAGGTGTTGATGATTCCTACAAATTTTAAATGACAAAATGATCATGTCATATTATTTTATATTAATCATAGATCATTGTTCTCTTATTATTTCACACTAATGAAAGTATTTTTACTCATTTTGACTCCTAAACTGGAAATAAGTTATTTTAACAAAATAATAAATGTAAAAAAGTACCTTAAATTTCACCAACTATTTTGAGCATTCAAATGACATGTGTTTGAAATTTCAAGATAAAAAATCTCTTAATGTTTAATTTATTAAGTTTTCTCATAAATATAAATGTATTTAGATGTTTTTGAATCACCAATTGGTCAAATTGTTTTTTAATTAAAAAGTAAATTTAATTTGTGACTTCACTAAAAATAAAATATAAAATGAGACATTAAATTAGATTGGGAAACCAGAATGATAAAATGAAACACAACTGCTAGATCAGATGCATCTTATAGGACTAGGGATTCTACATACGTCTGTTGCAGTAGGGGCCTACAAAAAATAAAAAATATAAATATAATAATAATGAATATAATAAAAATAGTAAAAAAATATAGTGTAAACCTGCATCATATGATCCCTTTCACCATCACCCTGGAAGAAATATTTTTATATTTCTCTGACCTTAACTTGCAGCAGTGTATTTACCTTCATAAGATCATGCATCTATCTCCCAAATCTGTCACCTATTGTCTCATCCCAGAAATAAATGGAGCCATAGGCTTAGAACATGAAACTATATAATAGGGAATATCTATTCCATATGTCATGTTATATCCATGTCATTCATGATCAATGATGTGATGAAATATCTCATACCTCTACATGGAAAGTTATCGATGGTCATATGGAAGCTATATTAACTTGACATCAAATAGATCATGTGTAATATATAAATACAAATATATGTATTTATAGATATATCTAAGTATTTTTAATTAATAAAAGAATCGTCTATAAGATTCAAAACCTTGAGATCATTTCGATCTCAAGTTATCATCCACATCAATATTCTATCAGTCGGTTTACCTTGCTCTTGTAATAACAACCCAATATGATATAACTATAAAAAAATATATTAAATAATAAATATAAAAATTAAATGATAAATAATCATGTCAAATAAAGGACACATGATGAGTCCTATGCTTGTGAGGTAGTGCCTCCATCTCATGATTCTTAGAATTATGCGGCGCCACCAACTATATTCAATTAATTCAAATTTAAAACTTTTAAAATGTTCAAAATTATTTGAAATATATAATCCTAAAATAAAGAGGTTCTCTATCATAGCCTCATTGGACCAATATGTAACCATTTCACGCCACTGAGAAGTCAGTACACCTGTCAATACTCTATATAGAATGATTAGGGAACCCATATTTGGTACCCAGTGCTAACTATTCACTGTACCTTTATAATATTTCCACATTTTTCAATATATTTCGATACACACCAGATGAAAATCATTGTGGATCACTCTCAAATTATTCTATTTAAGAAAAAAAATTATCACAAATTTATGTGCTGTAACCATATTTATGAAACTAAAATGATTCTATTTCCTGAACTTCACCAAATAGTCGATCTAATGTGCCGTGAGGGAATAAATTACAGTCATGTGTGGTCAATGGAAATATATATAGGTAATTCATGATATTGTACAATTTAAAAATAAATGAATGGGGACCCTCTCCCATTGGATTGCATGTCTCATTAAATGATACATCAAGGGTCTTTTCATGATGAAATCCCTCAACCAAGGCCTCTCCTATGAGAGGAAAGAGATGATGAGTTGAATCCTATGGAAAATAATTTCATAAATTATTTTAAATATGTGCATATATATGGTTAACTCGTAATTGAAAATTAAAAAACACATTTAATTTCACACATACCTAGACCCATAAATGTAAATGTCTCTCCAGAATAATTTGGATATGGTTCCAGCTCTGCTAACTTGTATGGATTCCTCGATAGAATTAATAGTTGAACACACATATACTGTATATCAAAGAAAGAGGAAATAAATACAGAAAAAAATATTTAAATGGTTTATAAAGAGTTAAACCGTTAAAAATATCTTTAAAACCAAAGAGCATTAAAAACATCATCCCTTTCACTAGAGATGAAAATCTATCATTTCCCCTTCAGTTGTCTCTATAAATTATTCAATATATTCTTTAAATTTATATATAGTGGTTTATCTAGGTATTATTCAAAAAAAAATAGTCTTGGGTTCATCACATTCAATTAAAAACAATCCTCGCCTTGAAAATTTCATAGAAAATTTCCCATTTGGATTAGATAGCATGGTGATGAAGAGTATATGTTCTACTTGTGATGCCAAAATAAAAAATATGTTACTAACACATTCATGTCTATATAAAATTCTATTAAAGTTTACAAATGTAAACTAAAATTTATCTACTTTAGTTATACAAACTGCATAAACCCAATTACACTTTAACAATATGTATTTTAACCTATGTGCATATATAACATCAATGAGGTCTTTTAATTGACCATAGTAATATCTAAAATCAACATATGGATAACCACTTTCACAGTTTTTTGTTTCTTGTTTTTCATTAACACATTTAATGTGAATTTAAAATGCATTATCATCTAATTCTTTATAACGATGAGTCATTATAGATGGACCATTAGCTAGTTGGATAAATTCTTCAGTTGGTGTAGGGTCACATAACTCTTACATGGTATGTACCTATATATTTCCCAGAATTCAAAAAATAGTTATGCAGAAATATATTTGTAATATGATTCAACCATAATAAAGATGAATTTACACATACAAAATACTTTAACAAATCACGAAATGATGCATAATGGGACTATTGAACATAATAATAACTTTTATGAGGAATATCTTGTTTTATTTTCTTAATGTGTTTCTTGAAATTGATAATTCCATGTTTAAATGATTAAATTCTATATGAAAACAAAATATATAAAAGTTAAAAAGTAAAAGTTATTAGTCACTTACTACAGAAATGATGTAACTAATGGAGTATTGAACAAGATGTATCGATGAGAATGTACAGATTTAATGTTGTCCATATGAAATATAGTTCATTCTGTATCTATCCTATCATGAATCTGAGAGAGATTATCTAATTTTCTTTCAACAACCATAAGATATTCAGCACAAAAAGAAGTTCACTCATCCATAAAATAACCTTTGGATATTGTTATCTCTATACGATCTCTATTACATATAAATCCTTTTAATGTATTTAGATACCACTATATAGGATACATCCACTTGAATTTCACAAGACCAGTACAAATTCCTTCAATCGTTAAGTGTACCATCAAATGAAGCATAACATTGAAAAATGAGGGTTGAAATAGTTTCTCCAAGTGAAAAAGAAAAATTAAAATCCTAACGTATAAAATTTTTAAATCACTAATTCATTGATTTTTTAAATAAAGATGTTTAAAAAATTACTCATCCCAATCAATGGTTGAACACCATTGGGTGATAAACAATCACAAATTGTGATTGGAATCAGTTGTTGAAGTAACATGTTATTGTCATGAATTTTCAACCCTTTCTAGTAGATTAGACATCAGGAACCATGAGAATCTTCAAAATGGAAATAAATGTCATTTTTAGTCATCATATAATGTTAATCAGACATTTATTCCCTATTACCCTCACCCAACTATAAATTCAATTGTTTTCTTAAACCCATTTCTTTTAAATAACATATTTCGTTTAAAATGTCCTTTAATTTTCCACTGACACCCAAAATAATCCCCAATATATTATAAAAAAAATTTAATGTGCATGATATCTAAATAATTTCTTAATATGTTAATTTTCTAGTAAGGGAGATTAAAAATAATATTTTTCTGCTTCCAATTATGACTGTGTTTTCTATTAACACCATGATTAGAGGGTAATCAAAGAGAAAGAAAATACAAAAATTCATATACCAAATGAATGTTTTCTTTCTCAATATTTGATATTATTTTAACTCATGTCATGATATTTAGCGCTGGGTTGAATTCTATTGAACCATAAAATTCCAACTAGGACTTTCTGAACATGTGATGGGGATGAAGAAAACATATGTGGGTCATGCATGTCCATTTTTTACAACATTTAATCCATATAGAATTTTTACTTTTATTGCATCAAGGGAAACAAAATTACACTTTCATAATAAAACAAGATAAATTTTTATAAGTCAGTAAGTCATTGATTGTTTATAACAAAATGTCATATAGTTTTAACATTTAATTCACTTTATAATTGAAAGTTATCTAACTATAACCCCAAAATATATTCACCCCGTCAATCAATGGATGATGGTAAACATCAGTATTATCCTGCATACTTTTAGGTCGATCAATATGAGTAGAAGGTAATAGAAATTTTTTTTCATAAAAAGCCATAGAGGAATATTATACAGAACCAACACCATAGGCCATTTGTTAAGAGTTTCAACAACCAAAGACCTGAATGAATTGATATAATCTGCTACCAATGTCAATCAGACATTATGACTATATTTATCAAAGTCAGGGTGTGTTTGATTAACATTATTCCTTGCAAGAGAGTTTGTCGAGTGGGTTAACATATCACTATCCTTATTTCTTTCCAAGTGTCATCTAATTAACTTAGAATCATTATATGACATAATTTTTTTTCAACATAATATTTAGTAGAAAGTGATACATTTTATTTATAGAAATCAGTTTCCCCTGTTTCATAGTCTAATATTGATAAGTTTGATTTCCCCCATTATCTTTCTACTTGGAAGAGCCATAGAATATACAATTATCCAAATGGGTAATTTATTTTATAAAAGACATGAATTTTTTTTACATGAATATATTGTGTCATATGTGAATGCTATGTTCTTTTTCAACATAATAACATGATAATATGACTCTATAATCTTAGAATCAGCATGAATTACTTTTTTTAATAACACCAACGATATGTTGAATGATGTGTCTGACCACTGATTCGAATCATTCATGGGAAATAACTCCATCATAGAAGAAATTTATTTGTAATTAGTATACTAAAAAAAATATTTCAGCTTGTTCATAATAAAGTATTTCATAAAAACTCATTGAATCATGATTTACACTATTTCATAGATTGATCTCAGCATTCTCAACATTTAAGATGTTAATTCCTTTAGGAACCAACCCAAATAACATTTCATTAAGCATTTCACGCATCAGATCAATCATCCTCACATCAACATCCATATGAATAGTTTATATTCAATGAAAATGAATATATTATTCCTCATAACAAGTCAAAATCTTATAATTTTTTAGAAACCTATTCAAGAATAGGTTATCCCCCACCATATATCATGTTGATTGATATCTGTTTGAAAATTTTCTACACGAAAAACTAATACAGACACATTGAAATCCTCTAGTAAAATCTATAAACTACATAATTCACTCAAAATATTCTTTAACCATTCTATTTGTAATATCAATACAACTCTCATACATACATGTATGTCCTAACCCCCTTCCCCTACCCAAAGACTACCCCTCACGGGCTAGTAATTGGACCTAAAGGATATTGACGGCCCAAGTCCTACCGCCAGTATTCCCTAGGTGGGTAACTAGCACATAGGGTATATCATACATATAAATGCGAGGAATTAACCTATAAGGGAATCATGAAGAAGATATATAGATAAGAAAAATTCACCAATAAACTCATTCTCAGAATGATAAAAGAAACCCTAGTGTATACAAGTAATGTCATACAAAACTAAAAAAACTCAGAAGTAAACTAAAATTACCAAAAAGGTAAAATCAATAGTGACCACAAAGCTAAATAACTCTTAAAAAACCACAAGCTAATAATATATAGATTGATCTCAAACTTTATCATACTGACCTGAATAAAAATTTATATAAACGTGGGGTGATCATAAAATTTCACTCACTAGGATCCTCCCAAGATCCTCTCACACAAAATATAAATAAAGCATAATAAAGGCCAATGAAAAATAATTGAAACTAACTCTTCACCTAAATAGGTATGCTAGGTACCCAACCTTACAAAGGTTACCTCTCACCAATTCAAAGATACAGAAGAGATTATAAAATATAATAAAAAATCAGTAAAGGTACCCCACTTTTGCTTCCCCATTGACTTTCTTTTATGACTTAACATCTCATATCCTAACAATATCTCTCCCAAAGAAGCTATAATGAAGACACCTAGGCTAAGTATCATAATATGCATCCCATTCATCACATATTTTTCATCATCTCATGCCACATCTTCATATAGTAACCAATTAGTTTTTGGGAGCCACCATAACTCATATGATGAGTATCATACATCAGGTATTATCTCCCAAGCCATCACAGCCTATACACTGAGTTTGGTACCTCAATCCATCACATGCCATACATTTCATAACTATAATAATCCTTTGGATACTATATCAAGAGATACATGTGTGTGAAATAACCAGAATCCATTAACTCTACACACATATATATGGAAACTAACCGCGTTACATACCTACACATAATACTATTAGGTGAAGTGAGTGAGACCATAGGGGGTAGTTAGTTATCTGCCTCAATCCAACCTAGATGTTGGGGAAAACACCCTCCTAGAGTCCAATGGGTGTCATTCACCCTTCTAATATGGGTGGGGTAGCATAAGAAATAAAAAAACATGAAATATATAGTATAGACCATGAACACACTATATGCATTAAACTAGTCCTGAGATAAATTATAGCTATCATCTCTCGGACACCCGACTGCTACTTCTAAGGACTAGATATCCTATAAGCACATAATCAATTAAAGGATCTATATTAAATTAATTATTTTTCTTTTAACATTTCACTTCATGTTAATTAATTCATTAACTATTAATTAACATTATTTTGATTATATTTCATTAATCATCCAAGTGAAGTCCATGCACTCCAAGAATATTCCAACTAAGTCCGTGGTTTCTCTGGATTAACATTAACATTTTCATTCCAGCAAGAACTAAAAACACAAGTTAAACATTTATTAAAAATTATAACTATACCATAATTCCATGCACTCTATAAAAACATATGAATCTACCATTAAAAGATGTAACCAAACACATCCATCTACCTCAATATGTGGGGAAAGGAATATAGGTAAAATAAGATACCCGATCATACAAAAATTCAAAAGATTCATTAACAAGCTATTATATCAATTTTCTATATAATAATTAGTAATACCAACTTTAAACCATTCCATCAACTTTTGTGTCACCCTTGACACTCTCATAAATTTCACCATGCATCTCGCCGTACTGGGTATCAAATGCTACCATAATCTCGGGCCTCCCCGCACATATCTCATAAGCCATCCCTATCTCATATCAGTTAAAATAAAAAGGCTCATATATAGATCACACTGAAGGTATAAATAAACAAACATAGTCAAGAAGGAAAGTTGGACCTAGAGACAAGGCATCTAACTTTCACCTGCAAACATGCTCTCACAGCCCCAACACTAGACATTAAGGCTTCATATAAAAATTAGAAACCTTAGCCCCAAACATTTATATTTACTAAAAAACTGGTTTTTATTCCATCTTGAATTAACCAATCAAATTATCATAAGTTCCAACTATGGGAAACCTAATAAATTAGCTATAACAAGTCTTACAGGGAAATAGTGGAATAAAACTCCACCAAAAAATAATTCAAAGGACCACCAAATAAACAATATGGTTTAATCCAATATATTAAATTAGAAAATGAATTTAATTGAAATTAAAACAACCCAAATAGTGTTTTGATGTGGGAATAGGGAAATAAAAACAATTATAGAATAAGAAAAGAGGATAGAAAACATAGGTAACACCTGGATTCATGCGCTTTGGTCCCTTTATGGACTACTTCATGGAAAGAACACCACCAACACATGCACTTATATTAGATGAGAAAAACAATAATAGATTATAGTTTATAAGATTTATGCTCAAAAGAAGACAAGAAACTAAAATGCATAGAAGTGCTAAAATAGAAACTACGCCATAGAAGCAGTAACACTGAAAGAATTGGGTTTATGAATAACTTACAACCCAGAAAAATTTGTGGGTGTCTAGATCACTTCATGATCTAAGCAAAATGGTCATGATGATTCATTGGATCTCACTATAGGATGATCACACAAAGTCTCAGGATTTGAGAAATGGTCACACATCTTTATATGGGAAGATCCCCGAGAGGCTCCACTGTGAGCCTCACTCCAACAGTGTGTAAGGGGATCTGTGAGTCACCGGATGAGTCTATAGTTGAAGATGATAAGACCATCACTAGTGAGATTGAAACCAAGGCAGATGATTCTTGGCACCAAGTAAAAAAAAAATTAGACCTAACCAGTAGAGGGAAGAAAAAAAACCGCCGATGGTGAGAGGGTATCAATTTTGAGAATCTAGATCTATGGCTAAAAATGAACTCAAATGCCTAAGAAGATGATTTTTAGATTTCTTTTTTATATCGAATGCAGAGGCCAAAGGGGTGATGAAACCCCTACCAGAACCTCAAATGACTAATTGCATAGTCAAGGGGTGGCTTCCATGAATCCAATGTTGAACTACCTACCCAACAGAATATGGAACGACTAAACTCAATAGATGGAAAATGATATATTAGATAAAAACATCCATTTAGGTCAAAAAATGAATAGAATAGGTTTAAAATGGATATACAAGGTGTCCTCCCAAACCAAACATTTTAAAAAATTGAGTGGGCCATGTAAATTAGTTCATGCGGTAAAATGAAACCAAAATATAAAAAATATTAAAATTGAGAAACATTTAATAATAAATTGCATGTATTTAAAACAATATAAATAGAAGAAAAATTTAAGTGGGTTAATTTCAATTTTTAATATGAAAACATAGAAAACCAAAATTAAAAAATCTCCACCATTTTTAATTGAAAATTTGTGATGTTAGTGAACCTAAATGTTATTCAAGTGGAGGCAAGTTTATGATGTCTAAGTAATGATTGAACTTGGATAAAGTTATATCCTTAGTCAAACTATCATCTGGGTTTTCATCTTTTTGTATCTTAGTGACACATAGTTCACCACTTTCAATAACTTCTCTAATAAAATGAAGCACAATATCCTTACGCTTAATCCAACCATGGCGTACTAAATTTTTAGACAAATAAAGGGTATATTAAGAATCACAATGTACTATAATAATAGAATTACTTATAATAAGTTCAAAAATAAAAACCTTAATCCATATTACTTCTTTGAATGCTTGTGTCAGTGATATGTACTTGAATGGAGTGGTCGAGAGGGTCACCATCAATTGTATATTAGACTTCCATGATATAGGTTCTCCACATATAGTAAAGACATAACCACTTAGTGATTTACTTATATCAACATTTTCGGCATCGTAAGAATCCACATAACAATTCACTAATTTAGAAGAATTAATATTCTTACCATAGAAAATTGAAACAGATGAAGCATAATAAATTTACACCAACAACCTTTTAGGATCATGGAAATGTGGTTTTCCTAGATTTACCATAAACCTACTCAATGTAAATATAGAAAAAGAAACATCTGGTTGAGTATAAATCATAGCATATATAATACTTCCCCCAACATTATCATACAAGATTCTACTCACATATTCAATATCATAAGATATGGTTGGTGACTTAGGTAAAATAAATTTAAAATTTTTACCTAAAGGAACACTAACATGTTTCAAAGCCTCAAAAAAATACATATTAATCCATTTAAGTATATAAGAACATCAACATACATGAAGAATATTATGTTTCTTATCAATAATAACTTCCATGACCAGAATTTTCTTAGTACAATCTAGACATTTCGTTTTAAAAGATGAATTCAATTGAATTTTAACATGGGTGATTAATTTTGTATCACTACATATGAGTAACACATCATATACATAGAGAAGTAAATAAAGCATGATTTTTTTAACTAATTTAAAATATAAATGTGCATCAAACTAACTCCTCAAACCATTTTCTAACATTAATGAATCAAAATTCTTATACCATTGTCTTGAATATTATTTTAATCCATTAACAATTTATGAAGGAGAAAAACTTGGTTAGCTTTAAATTCATGTTCAAAACCAGTAGGAGACTTCATATATAATTTTTAAAGTACATCACCTTGCAAGAAATCACTTTTGATATCTATCTATTCTATATGAAAATATAAATGGGTATAAAAATAAAGAAGAATTATTAATAATGAATGTTTCACTATAGGAGAAAAAATTTCAGATTAATCAATTCCTTTTCTTTGAAGGAAGCCTTTGGCTATAAGTCTAGCATTAAAATTAAGTTTATTTTCTACAGTATTGTCTTATTTTTTTATATATATAAATTTAAAACCAATCACCATGGAATTAAATGATTTATTGAATATGGAAAAAAGTATGGTTCTTTCATAGGGATTTTTTTTCATCTTCCATAGTTGAAATCCAATGCTCAGATTTGTTGTCATTGAAATATCGATTATAACTTTGTGGATCCTCTCCACCAAGATCTGCTGCCACATTTAAGGAAACAGAAACTATATTAGCATGTATGTACCTAGGAGGAGGTCTAATGTCCCTTATCTATGTATCTATAGTGAGATAATGATCCCTAAGGTCCCTAGGAACTCTATTATCATGAGTATCATCAGAATCAGACCAAGATTATGTCCCATTACAATAAAGGGGAACCTGAGTGGTAGAAGGAGTCTCAACAAGAGACTCACTAACACTGGTTGCATTAACCTCAATATCCCTCTTCTGAGAAGGATCAATACTTCTATCATTGGGAGGTTGACCTCTTGCGAGAACAGAATCTTGAAACACCACATTCCACCTAAGAAAACACATTTTAAAGCCAAGTTTATCAACCTAAAGATTATACCAATTCCCCCCTCAGGATAACCTAGGAAGATGAACTTTAAATCTTTGTGCTCAAGTTTATCATCCATAACCTAAACATAGGTAGTGCTTCCAAACACCAGAATATGTTCATTGGACAGTAGAAATTTCTTCAAAATTCAATTAGAGTCTTAAATTTTTTGGCATATGAGGGACACTTATTTATTATGTAAACTATTGTAGCGAAAAATTCTTCACAAAAGGATTTGGGAAAGCATGATCATGCAAGTATGCTATGAACCTGCTCAAGAATGGTACGATTAATTTGCTGAGCTATACCATTCTACCGAGGCGTATGACTCACAGTTCAATGCTCTAAAATTCCCCCACTTTTAAAAAATATGATAAACTCAGTATATGGGTATTAAAGTCCATTATTAGTCCTCAAAGATTTTAACTTCTTCAAATATTGATTTTCTATAGAGGTTTTAAAAGTTTTAAAAACCTAAAAGACATCATATTTTTTTTTCTAAAAATATAAATATAGAATTTTCTTGAAAATTCATCTATAAAGGTGAAAAAGTGAGAGCATTCACCGTGGGTGGTAGTACATGTAGGTCCCCACAAATAAGAGAAAATATACTCAACTAAGTGACTAGCTTAGAAGTTGGATCTATGAAAGCTATCTCTTTTAGACATAACCATGGCATAATCTTCACAAAAGGGTATGTTACTTGGTGTAACTTGATTGTGCATCAATGGATTGCTCAATTTCTCTAGACCTTTAGCTATCACGTGTCCAAACTGCATTTTACAAAGAATAGTATTGTCATTCTTAGTGAAATAAGTGTTTCCCAACTTCTTGATGTGTGTTCTTAAATTCAAAACATATATCCCATTCATCAAGGAGAGTTTAAGAACATTAGGATCTCCCTTGGAGATTCAAAGACAACCAGAATTAGATTTAAAGGTAAAACCTCTCTGATCTAGGTCACCTAGTGAGATTAATTTCTGGTGTAAATTTGTAACCCATCTCAAATCCAATAAGGTGAAAAGAGAATGGTCTAAGAGTTATAACATAACAGAACCTCTACCCATGATAAAACATATCTTATTATTACCTTTAACAACTCTTCCTTCAAATCCCATGGTCAAACAAGAAAATGAACTCATATCCGGGAACACATGGAAATAAAATCCTAAGTCTAAGACCCCCTAGACATCAACAGTATCTCAGGACACACACTACACCTAAATAATTTTATATCCTTCATTAAAAAGAAGAGAATGATCCCTAGTCTCCTTAGAATGTTTTCTAGATTTCAAATCGTGTCATTTGGTTCTAATATGCCTAGGTTTACCACAATGGTAGCAAGTAACCTCATTCATCTTGGGTTTAAACTGATGTTCATCTAATTGGATATAAATCTTACTTACATACCTATTTTTACCTTAATTTTTTCCTTGAAACTATGAATGGACCTCACATTTAGACCCTCAGTTTCAGGTTTATATTCTTCTTTACTATGAAACTCACATGAAAGAAAGGTGGACTTAAATTCTTCTAAAGTCAAGGAATATTTTACATACATAAAATAATTGATAATATTTTCGTATGAAATATCTAAATATAATAAATGTATGATGGATTTGTCCACATATTCATCATTAATGTTTATACTGGCGAGCTCATATAATAGTTTATTAAGCTCATCAAGGTGTGTTTAGATGGTGGTTCCATGACTTATCTTGAAGGTATATAATATATTTTTCTTAGGTAGATGGCCAATTAATGATGTTTTAGTATACAATTTTTCATTTTTGAACGAAATACTAGCTAAGGAGTTCTCATAAGAATCCTCTGTCTTGACTTTATCACCTGAAGACAAGGTTAAGTAGCTATGTTCTTTCATCAAAACATTGGTAGGGACATTTGAATAGTTTGTAACTATTTAAACATAACTAGAAAGAATTACCTGGGGTATCTTAGGTCCATAATGGGCATCTTTGATCCCTTGTGGGACTAACAGAGCATACATTTTTAATCATCAAAAATTAAAATCACTGCCCCCATCAAAATTTTCTACTTTATATTTCACAGAAGCCATTGTTTATTCGGGTGTATCTGATACCACTTTATTATGGGGGTAATGGTGGAATAATACCCACCAAAAAATAATTCACATGACCACTGAATAAAAAATATGGTTTAATTCAATATAAAAAAAACAAAAAAAATGAATTTTATTACAACGAAAACACACCGAAACAGAGTGATGATATTGGAATAGTAAAATAAAAATTATCACAGAAGCAGAAACGAGAACAAAAAACAAAGGTAACATGATCATTTAGGTGATTTTGTCCCTTTAGGACCTAATACATGGAAATAAAACCACTCAAACATGCACTTTTATTAGATCATCAAAACAAAAATGGATTACATTGTATAGAGGCAAAGTGGATAGCCAACTGAAATGCATAGAAGCACTAAAATATAAATTAAACTCTAGAAATATAGACAAAGAAATAATTAGTTTTAATAAAAACATAATTCCTTGTTAAAATCATAACCCAATCATAAAAAATTTTATTCAATGTATAGTATAGATAGAACACTATCAAGAAAAACAAAAAGAAAACCATTATCATGGTGCAAAATAATGACATGCGGTCGCTAAACAAAAACTAATTCCATTCTTTAATCCAGTTTAATATTTATTAGGTTAATTACAACACCATACAAACAGCTAAACCATGGTCAATTTATGATTCCTAGTTAATAAATAGGAGAATAAATGAATCCCCTTCTTCAATGCTTTGATATTCTTCATATGAGAATGATTCAATTTCACAGATCTCCGATCACCTCTACCGTGAGGGAACTACAATATGTAAAGTATATCGTTCCTTGAATTCATCGTTAAATGAAAATTAAAAATTCATTAAAATGATGGAGATAATATTCAATAACATGAAATGAATGAACTAGAGGAAACTAAATTAACTAGAGAGAAGCCACTTGAAAAGAGGAAGAGCCTACCTCAGATCACCATAGATTGAGCTCGGGAATCAGGGATTTGTCCTTTCAAAATAGGGCTTCAAAGTCTTCCAAAATAAATCTTGGGTGACTAGGGTTCAAGAGGAAGGAGTGGGAGAAAACTGGTTTCAATGACCTTAGGGGTATATATAGGATAACATATTTTTAGTGGACCATGACGTAGCCCCTAATATCACATAGTATACAATAGAGACAACTGCATAGAGGGAGGAGACCATATCATGACCCCTGGTAAAACCTGTGTCTGTGATACACTACTAGATCCAAAGTGCATATACTATTTATCTAGGGGAGGGACTAAAACCCAGCCCATATCCCATGTTACAGCCACCCCTGATTTGTCCATAGCCTAAAAAACAACTATGGAGCAACCACCTCACTCCACACAGCAATGCTCGAAACCGAGGAAGAGAACACACCATGGCCAACAAACACAACACAACTAGGTCTAAAAAAAGATTAGCCCCGATTTTCCTCCACTGAGCCTCCCAATTCCACAATTGGGATACCACACCACATATTCCTAACTTATGACACTGCCCTTGGCTCCACACTGTAACCTGGCCTCAAATGGAAGTGGCACCCACCTTTTTTAATAATTTATCCTTCAAACTCCTTGGAACCTCTTCTAGGAGCCTCCACAACCAAAACACACAAAGGGAAGGGCCACTAAGGTTCGATTACTTACACTATCTATGTACAAAAACTAGTAATAATTACACAAGATTTCATATTCAATGAATTTTTAGAATTTCATATCACATAATATTTTTAAATAGTTGTATAGTACACATGTCATGAACTGCCTTTGGAAAGACAAGGGAAGGGGTGGATAAGTGCCCCACCCTTCCTCAAGACGAATATAAGATAATGACCCATGAGTCCCACCTCCAGTAGGCCCCGAACTGGTGACTAAAACCAAGGGTATATATTCTCACAATATGGGAGGCATTACCCTTTTTATTTTAAAAATATTGGGAGAAAAGAGATGCCAACCAACAAACACCAAGGTACAATATGTATAAAAATAAACCCAAATCCAAACCCACATGCATGTGTTTAAATAACAATGAAACAAAAGTACAAGAATTTCCCAAAGTGCAATACCAAAAAGTAAAAAGGAAAACTGAGCAGCAGTAGGAAAACAGAGCACTACCCAACAACAACTCCCAACATCCAGACTAATAGGGTCCCACACGGTCCTCAAAGCCCTCTTTGAAACCTGAAAGTAAACGCAGTGTGAGCATACAAGTATACTAAATAGGTAACCTAAAGCTCTCATGCACAAGGGGGAGGCATTCTAATGCACTGTAAAAAACAGAAGTAACCAGACATCGAGAAAGGAAACTAACCAACCATCCTCACAAGGAACACTCCAAAAATATCGCAATCCAAGTATATAATAGTATAACACATCATTATAGGGTACCCTGCACCACCCTCCCATTGGTCATCTAGACCTCCTACACGTCAAACCTCCCCCATAAGTTCTACTCCCACATCCCTCCCACACACACCTGGGCCACAACCATCCACATATCCTACCTACAAACACCTGGGCCCTATCCCAACCACATCCCACATAGTTATACCCGCACATACCTGGGCTCCATAATAGTCACACATCTCGCCCGAAGACACCTATGCCTCATCCTGAAGACACTAGGGAAACTAGAACCACAACTCTTTCTTGAAGACTCCTAGGCCTCATCTCGAAGACACTTGGGAATATTCTGCCTGAAAACACCTAGTCCGCATATCCATAACAGAAAATTGCTTGAATGTTCTAGGCTAAAACAACACCCCATGCCAAAAGATTTTTGGGATAAAGTGACTACCTCAGGCCATTAGAGCCTCTAGGAGAGGGAGTAAAAATAAGCTAACTACCATGGGAAATACCCTACCACATGAGATGGGGGTGTTCGACACTATGTGATTAACATGGGTGGGGTGTGCTCAAAACATGAAAAAATACATTATTAATACTGAACAAGAACTCTACCCATCCTATGGATTCTAAAAAGAATATCCATGCACGTGCCACAACATTGCTACCCCTACAACATGCATAGAACAACAACCCCATACTCCCTATTCATGTTATCGTGTTTGAAAATTTACTGTTCAAATATTCCTTCACTACTAGGAAACTAACAGGCACAACCATATGTAGGAACAACAAAAAAACATAAATAAAAAAGTAGTGATTTAACAGTTCAAAACCAGTGCCACCCTATGATATCAACACCACCACCACATAACCTGTACAGGGAATGAAATAGATTACTCATACATATCATTAAAAATAGATTAAGTAGTTTATATATTCGATCGACACTGGTCACCATGTTCCTCCTTTTCGTTTGTTTAACTGGGGTGATCACATAGGGGTTACTTTTTGCTGAAATCCACTTAAACAACTAGGTATGTGTGATTAACATTTTTTTTCATGTTTCATCTTTTTAATCACTACCTTGTCTAGAAAATAGGGAATTTCCAATGTGAAAACAAGGACCACCAATGACCATGATTTTCAGTAGGATTAAGCCTATAAAATTCACAACGCATAAAATAATAATAAAAACATCATCTATATACCATCCCCCTTCCATTTAATAGTAATTTATTATCTTTGTTAAAGGTTTGGTTTCAACTAAGTCTTGTGGAAACATTGTCATACCCACCCCACATGATGCTTGTAAAAGAGATAAGAAGGTATAATTTCTTACCTTGGTGATCAAAGATCTTTGTTTATTCCTCATGGAAAGAACTTATATTGGAACTTGATCGATACCTCATAGTGGCCCTAAAATAAGAGGTGCAATAGGAGTAGTGAACCACCAAAGAAGGGATGATCTAAGGAGTGCCGATTAATCCCACTACTTCTTGGGAATAGGGTTTGAGAGTCTTGAAGTAGGGAACACAAATTAAGAACAAGGGAGAAAGATATATAGTCCCTTTAGAATATTTACTGAGTAGGTTTAAGATACTCTAGATTTTCCATTAAAAGTGGATTGTATTTGTTGGGCAAAAATCCCTCAAGGTAACATTGCAGTATTTTTGGGTTGATTGTGTTTGTTGACAAAGCAGGTTTCCATGGAGAATTGTCGAGTTCCCGAGAAGTTGTTGACATTCCATGTTGACAAAGAACTTTGACAAAGGAAAGGACGATCTGGAGGCGGTACAAAAGAGCAGTACAAGGTGGCGCCGTCTTCCAGTGTTTGCCAAATTTTTGGGCCTGAAAATCGCCAATGGAAAATGGAGTGATATGTTGTTGGCGAAGGTTGAGGAGAGAGAAATGAAGGAGGTGTGCGGAAAAATTAAGCGTGGCGTGCAAAACTAGAGGGTTGCGCGAAATCTTGAAGTGTGGCGCGCAAAACAGCGGGTTGCGCGAAATTGTATTTCACGCAAAATATGTTTCAAGGCCGAAAGCTTGAAAATCGGTAAAGGCATGAGGCGCGCGAAATTTTGGAGGCGTGCGCGGAAAATTGAAGTGGCGCGCGAAATAGCGGATGAAGTATTTCGCGCAAGAGGTGTTACGAGGTCCGAAGCTCGTAAAATGGCAAAGGCATGAGGTGCGCGAAATTATGGAGCAGTGCGCGGAAAATGTTTGTGCGCGGAAGATCAAAGCGGATTACGCGCTCAAGGAGGGTTTTTCGCGCGGGGTCGATTTTGCATATAAATATGAAGTGACCCTCCTCCATTCAGTAGAGTTCCAGACATAGAAAATACCCGAGCTCTAGTGCGCGAAATTGAAGTTTGAAAGGGTGTTGCGCGTAAACTTAAAGTTTGCGCGTAAAGTCAGATTGCGCGAAAAGCAAAGGCTGCGCAGAAAGTTTGAGTTGGCGCGTAAAAGGAAGGTTGCGCGAAAAGTGGATTTCGCGCAAAATCAGTGAATTGCGCGCAAGGCAGTTTCTAGGCTGCGCGTAATATTTGGAGGTTGCGCGAAAAAGGAATTTCGCGCAAATCATAGAAATTGCGCGCAAGACACCATAAGGGTTGCGCGTAAAAATTGAGGTTTGCCCGGTACATCCGGTGCAAAGTGAGATTCATCTGCGGGTGAAAGTTGGACTTCAACAGAGCATCTACATTCAGAGGAAGATGCATTCCTTCATGGAAATGAAGAGACCTACAGGTCTATAAACTGTGAGTGAATCCCTTCCAAGAGCAGTGAGCTTAGGAAGAGGAAGAAGGTGATCCTCTCCACCGGCAGTGATCCAGAGAGAGAGAAACAGGGAGTGACCCTTGGGAAAGCAGTGAGCTGACCCTAAACATTGTAAAGGCAGTGAGCCTGGGCATAGAAGTGATCTAGCCCGAACCTTGTAATCCACAGCTAGTGAAGTTAGTGGAATTTGGTACGAACCGGAAACTTGTCGGCGTATGCTCCTTGGACGTAGCCCTTAGCGGTGAACCAAGTAAAAATATCGTTGTCTGCCTACTTACATTCCTGCATTGCATTCAAAGCATCATCATCAGGTAAAGGAGACAAGTGATCACAGTAACCACACAAATGCAAACAAAGTGACCCTTGTAACAAAGAGGTCAAGATCCAGTGGGGCAGGAAGAACATTGAAAAAGAATATCCATACCCTGATTCACCCCCCCCTCTCAGGGTATATAGGCCCCTATTGGCCCTAACAATTGGTATCAAAGGGCAGGTTGCTTTTATCAGATTTGTTTGCTTGGACTTGGTGTAGTCTTCCTGTGTAGTTGAAGATATTTTTTTCTCTTATCTCGGTCTACCATGGGGAAAAGAAAATCTTCAAAGAAGAATCAGAAGTCAGGTGGTATCCCTCAGTGTGGAAGTGTCTTTGGAAAAAGTGTGATTCAACTAAAAGAATCAAACAGCTTACTGAAGGAATCATGCAGTGAACAGAAAAATGATTTGGATACATCATACAACAAAAATACTTACTCATTCAAAGATGTTGATGGAATGAGTGAAGAACCTGACTTTCCAAGTGATGTTGGAACCACTGACGATGAAGAAGAAGAAATTGAAGGAAGAGTTGATATGCGAGCTGAGTTGGAGGCTGCTCTGGAAGAGATAGATGTTTGGAGGGCCAAAACCAAGAAAGCTAACAAAATTGTTCGCGATGCCAAACTCTATATGCAGCAGCAGGAAGAAGAGAAATCTGAGCTGATGGAAGAAATTGAGAAACTTAATTTATCAACATCAGAGAACTCAGAATCCGTTAGTAAGTATAAGCTGAAGGTTGAAGAACAGAAAAGAGAGATCGATGGCCTGAACAAAAAGGTGGAATTTGTCCATGGGACTAAAGAATTGGATCAGAAATCCACTGAAGAAATTAAATCTAAAGGCATACAGATCTATGCTCTGGAAACTGAGGTCAACAAGCTAAGAGGCTTAAATCAAAGGCTTATTGATATAGTTACTGACCTAACAAAGAATAATGATTCTCAAGGTGAGGAACTACAGAAGCTGGCTAAAATGAAAGGAAAACAAAAGGCTGATGATTATGAAGAGAATCAAAAGTCAGATGAAGTACAGAATCTGAAAGCTAGAAATGATGATCTAGCAGCACAGTTGTCTGAAGAAGTTCAGAAGAATCGAAGCCTACAACAAGAGAATGAATATGTCTCTAAATCCGTTTCTGAGGAAAAATTAAAAGTAGTGAAGCAAAGTGCAATGGTGGAAAAGCTCACACAGGAACTAGAAGATGAGGTGAGTAATGGGAAGCTTCTCAAGAAAGAACTGGATGTCCAACTTGAATCAAGGGAGACGAAGATTAAAAAGTTGGAAGAGGATCTAGAATTAGTAAAGAAGGATGTGGATAAATCTAATGCTAAAGGAATGCCAAAAATGAAGGATGCCTTACACTTTCTATTTGATCATCCTTCGACAAGTGATGATAAAATGAAGAATAGGTATGCTATTTCTGAAGAAAAACAACAGAATATTTTCTCAGCTCAAAGACCAGCAAGTTTCGGAAAAGCTAGTATCGGATTTGATGAATCCCCTCCCGTGCAAGATAGAAAGAGAGCTATGAACAGTTCTAGATGGGAAAGAAATCCTATAGGTGCTGGAGATAGGCCTAAAAGGACAGATACAAAAAGTAGTGATGACATGTGCTATTTTTGTGGGATTCATGGCCACACATCAAGCTTCTGTTCAGAGGCTCTGGAATACATCTCAGGGTGTGAAAATAGAGACATTACTAAATCTGAGAATAAGAAGAAGCATCATGATAAATCAGAGAGAAGAGTTTCTCAGAGGAGAACATTTATCAGGTGCTATTACTGCGGAAGGATGGGACACACCATGAGTATGTGTCAGGAAGCTCAGGAGATCGATGCCAGAAGAAGAAAACAAGTTGCATCAACATCTCAGCAGAGAAGTGATGAAATGAGGTATGCCTTTAATAGAAAATGTTTCATATGTTCTGATCATGGGCACATGGCGAGACATTGCAGTAAGAAGAAAGCAGGAAAGGGAAAGGAACAAGAAAAGAGATCTCTACCACAGGAAGTGTACAAGAAAGAAGCCTGTACTGGGAGACAAAGTGGTAAGGAGAAGAATAGGCTTCGAGCCTCAGGGAAATCACGTGGAGCTGAACGAAAGGTGTATCAGTCACCTCCTATGTCATACTCACAACAGCTCTCAAGGAGAGAATGTGAGCAAACCTGGAAGATTAAGGGTAGATCTACTCCAGTGGTGATAAAGAAGAATGGACGTTCAATGGAGGACCCACCACCAATAAAAAATAGGGCGGTGACTCATAAATCTGATAAAAGGCAGATAAGCAAAGAATGCATCGAAAAATCCACATGTCGTGTTTTGCAACGAGAAGTGGAAGAAAAAGGAAGATCCCTACAATGGACAAAGAAGACAGGGAAGATGACAAGAAAGGAGATTCCTGCACCGAGAAACAATCAAGGGAAATGGAATTTCGGTAGAACATCAATGATCGAAATGTGTACCAGTTGGTCTAAACCCCAGATTGTGAGAAAGGCCAAGTCTGCAGAATCTTCATATCAGAAAAAGGCTCAGAATGTGAGCAAAGAATGCCTAGTCATATGGCCAGAACAGTTGAAGTTGGTCAGGCAGTTGGAGGAAGCAAGAAAGGAGTGTGATGCGCTCCAAGAAAGAATCAAAGGGATGACCCATCAGGATCAACCATCCTCCTCATGTTGAGGATTCTAGAAGAAACCCCTCTCCCTATGCATATAAATGATATTAACTGATGATTGATGTGTTTCAGGTTTTAGGGAGATACGATCCAAGGGGAAGTGGCATCTAAGGATGCGAAGTGGAGATCTGATATTCTCTACAGGTTCAATTGATTCAAATCAGGAACTAGGGATGAAGAAGAAAAGATGCAACTGAGCACAATTAAAAGTGATTGTGTTATTAGCTTTATCTCTTGTTTCCTACACCGAGTTCCAACTCAGTAGGCTTAGAGATTTTGTTAATGGATCAAATTTGAGTGGAAGATGAGAACAAATGATGCAGGAGGAAAAGACGTGTTATGGGTCTAAACTGTTGCGCCTAACAACTGGAAGAGTTTCATAACACAGGGGGATCATTCAACAACAAAATCAGATGCCAGATCCATCAAGGAAATAATTGGATGACCCAGCTCAAGAGTTGTCTATCGAGAGAAGACATACTATGAGAGAAGCAGCAGTGATCAAGCATTTCATGCTTATTAAATTTGATCTAACATTGTGGTATCAGCTGACTGTTTTTCAGGATACCAAGAAGCTGCAAGAGAAAAATCAAAGGCGTCTCAACAAAAATTTGAGAAACCTAGCTGAAAGAAATGAAGCCACTGAAAAATGAGTCAGTGAACAACTTCCTGACGAAAGTGTTGAGGAAGAAAGCAACACAGGGGGAGAAGAAGTGGCTGAGGGTGACTCAGAATAAGATACTGATGATGAGTACAAGGATGTCAAATCCTTATCTGCACAAAATACAAAGAATCGAGCTGAAATTGATAGGCAGACTATCATCAGTGATCAGTGAGATCCAGTTCAGACAAAGAGAATGAAATCACTACAGCAGACATCATTACTATCTCAGGTTGAGTCGAAATGCTTTGATGATGCAGCTGAAGATGAAAACTGGGATCATGCCATGAATGAAGAGATAGGTCAGAATTGAGAAGAATCAGACCTGGGAAATTGTTTCGAGGCCAGATGATAAAAACGTCATCAGGACAAAATGGGTCTATTCAGACAAGATGAACGAAGATGGCACAATGATTCGAAACAAAGCACGACTGGTGTGAAAAGCATACACCCCAAGAGAATGGTACCGAAGGATATATCAGTATTTGAAGAAGATTGGTTTTCAGTGTGGGGGATTTGATTACAATCTTTATTTCAACAACAATAGTAATCAAAGGATGGTGAGGCTGGTCAAGGAAGAAGACATAATATTTGGAAGATCAGATGAAGCATAGTTACACAAGGCAGGAATAGAACATTCATTTCTGAATTCGAGTATGCCAAGGATGCTTTGGAATGATTTGGAATGGAAAATTCCAAGGAGATGAAGACTCCGGTTTCTACCCGGATGAAATCATCAAAAGATGACAGTGGCAGGGCAGTTAATATCACAGAATACAGGCAAATCATTGGAAGTCTGTTGTACTTAACCGCAACAAGGCCTGATATTGTTTTCGCCACATGCCAAGCAGTGAGATATCAGAGTAATCCCAAGGAAAGTCACATGCTTGCAGTGAAAAGAATACTTCGGTATATCAAGGGCACGGTGGACTTAGGCTTGACCTACAACGACAAATCTCAGACAGGGTTATTGGGATATACTGATATAGACAGGGCCGGTTCAGCAGATGATAGAAAATCAACGTCAGGTGGTGCATTTTATCTTGGCGGACTATGTATTGCTTGGCTAAGCAAGAAGAAGGATTGCATTTCATTAAGAACCGCAGAAGCTGAGTCTATTGTGGCCACTCAAGCATGCACACAGTTATTATGGATGAAGCAGCAGCTTGAAGATATGAGAGTTGAAGTGAAGTCTCCGATCGGAATCCAGTGCGATAACTCAAGTGCTATCAATCTCAGCAAAAATCCTGTCCATCACTCTAGGACAAAGCACATTGAGATAAAGTATCATGTTATCAAGGAGAAAGTTGAGCAGGGGATCGTGAAGTTGGAGTATGTGCCTACAGAGCTACAGGTTGCAGACATTCTGACCAAGGCCTTACCCAAGGAAGATTTTGAGAGGCATCTACTGGCTCTAGGAGTTCAGTCGATTCCCCGCACTTGAAATAGTGTGGATATGGGACCCCAACACCCCCCCCTCTCCCCGAGGTATGGTGTGTTTTTCCCTACTAATGCGCTGATATGTGTTCTCTACTATGTTACAGACTACAAAGGCGTGACCTTTGGGTTCGTTGACAAAGGGGGAGAAAAGTGCTTGAAAAGTGCTTGACAAAGGTGGAGAAAAGTGTTTGTTCAAGGGAGAAAATAGTGCGGAGATTTGATAAATCATAATTGATACGGGGAGAAGCTGACAGGTGGAGTAGCCAGAAAGGGGGAGCAATGAGAAAGGGGGAGAGATTTTTAAATCTGACGATGCTAGAAGTGATCGATCAAAGCATAGATATCACGACAGTTGAGGATCGTGATAAAAGCAGAACAGTGGTGTTGGAATGGTGTGAGACGGTGTCCAGCTATCAACAATTGGTATCAACTTAAGAATTCACCAATTGGTATCAGTGTGGTTCAACAACTGGTTTTATTTTAAGAACTGGTATCATGGTGGAATCGACAATTGTGGTCTGACATGAAGTGATTCATTGATGAACTTTTCATACTACTCTTGTTTCTCACGCCGAGCATTGCTCATGTGGGCTTAGAGTACATGTTAAGTGAATCCTTGAACGCTATCATAATCGCAATAGGCGAATGGTGGTAGCAGCTGGAAGAAGACTCAGTGAGGTATCAAAGTGCAGAAAATATTTCTGAGCAGAGTTGTGAAGAGTTGTCAACAAACCCAAAGGGGGAGATTGTTGGGAAAAAATCCCTCAAGGTAACATTGCAGTATTTTTCGGTTGATTGTGTTTGTTGACAAAGCAGGTTTCCATGGAGAATTGTCGAGTTCCCGAGAAGTTGTTGACATTCCATGTTGACAAAGAACTTTGACAAAGGAAAGGACGATCTGGAGGCGGTACAAAAGAGCAGTACAAGGTGGCGCCGTCTTCCAGTGTTTGCCAAATTTTTGGGCCTGAAAATCGCCAATGGAAAATGGAGTGATATGTTGTTGGCGAAGGTTGAGGAGAGAGAAATGAAGGAGGTGTGCGGAAAAATTAAGCGTGGCGCGCAAAACTAGAGGGTTGCGCGAAATCTTGAAGTGTGGCGCGCAAAACAGCGGGTTGCGCGAAATTGTATTTCGCGCAAAAGATGTTTCAAGGCCGAAAGCTTGAAAATCGGTAAAGGCATGAGGCGCGCGAAATTTTGGAGGCGTGCGCGGAAAATTGAAGTGGCGCGCGAAATAGCGGATGAAGTATTTCGCGCAAGAGGTGTTACGAGGTCCGAAGCTCGTAAAATGGCAAAGGCATGAGGTGCGCGAAATTATGGAGCAGTGCGCGGAAAATGTTTGTGCGCGGAAGATCAAAGCGGATTACGCGCTCAAGGAGGGTTTTTCGCGCGGGGTCGATTTTGCCTATAAATATGAAGTGACCCTCCTCCATTCAGTAGAGTTCCAGACATAGAAAATACCCGAGCTCTGGTGCGCGAAATTGAAGTTTGAAAGGGTGTTGCGCGTAAACTTAAAGTTTGCGCGTAAAGTCAGATTGCGCGAAAAGCAAAGGCTGCGCAGAAAGTTTGAGTTGGCGCGTAAAAGGAAGGTTGCGCGAAAAGTGGATTTCGCGCAAAATCAGTGAATTGCGCGCAAGGCAGTTTCGAGGCTGCGCGTAATATTTGGAGGTTGCGCGAAAAAGGAATTTCGCGCAAATCATAGAAATTGCGCGCAAGGCACCATAAGGGTTGCGCGTAAAAATTGAGGTTTGCCCGGTACATCCGGTGCAAAGTGAGATTCATCTGCGGGTGAAAGTTGGACTTCAACAGAGCATCTACATTCAGAGGAAGATGCATTCCTTCATGGAAATGAAGAGACCTACAGGTCTATAAACTGTGAGTGAATCCCTTCCAAGAGCAGTGAGCTTAGGAAGAGGAAGAAGGTGATCCTCTCCACCGGCAGTGAGCCAGAGAGAGAGAAACAGGGAGTGACCCTTGGGAAAGCAGTGAGCTGACCCTAAACATTGTAAAGGCAGTGAGCCTGGGCATAGAAGTGATCTAGCCCGAACCTTGTAATCCACAGCTAGTGAAGTTAGTGGAATTTGGTACGAACCGGCAACTTGTCGGCGTATGCTCCTTGGACGTAGCCCTTAGCGGTGAACCAAGTAAAAATCTCGATGTCTTCCTACTTACATTCCTGCATTGCATTCAAAGCATCATCATCAGGTAAAGGAGACAAGTGATCACAGTAACCACACAAGTGCAAACAAAGTGACCCTTGTAACAAAGAGGTCAAGATCCAGTGGGGCAGGAAGAACATTGAAAAAGAATATCCATACCCTGATTCACCCCCCCTCTCAGGGTATATAGGCCCCTATTGGCCCTAACAGTATTAAACCAAACATTTTGACCAAGTAAAAGCATCCCATGCCTTAAGAAAAGTTAATATAAGAGTTATGGCCTTTGAATCAGTCTTAGAGTATTTAAAACTAGTCTTTAAAATCATTTTACATCAAAGGAAACATCAAAGGGGTGAAACTGAAGGAAGTTGGAAACATTGTACACCCAACATGAAATTTGACAAATTTTTGGATGACTCACCATTCTTAAAACCTCACTGGTATTGAAAAAATTTAGAACCTCATGAGTCTGGAAACCTCACCGATTTGGAGAAACTATAGAACTTCATTGGTCTGGAAACATCACCGGTCTGGAAACACTGTATAACCTCATTGGTCTGGAAACCTCACTAGTCAGGAAACACTATAGAGCCTCACTGGTCTGAAAACCTCACCAGTCTGGAAACATTGTAGAACCTCACTGGTATGGAAACCTCATTGATCAAGAAACACTATTTATGAACTAGAAATTTGTAAAAGGAAATGGTATGTTGTTGTAAGGCTACTTTTGGAAGGTTACTATTCTGGAAACACTGTTCGTGAACTAGAAATTTGGAAAAGGAAAAAAGGATATTGTTAGAAGACTTCTATTGGAAGGTTGTTGTTCTGGAAACCCAGTTCATGAACTAGAAATTTGGAAAAGGAAAAGGTTTTTGTTGAAAGGCTGCTGTTGGAAGGCTGCTATTGGAATGTTACTATTCTGGAAAACATTTCATTAACTAGAAATTTGGAAAAGGAAAAAGGTTTCTGTTGGAAGGATACTATTGGAAGGTTTCTGTTCTTGAAACACTATTCATGAACTATAAATTTAGAAAAGGAAAAAGGAAATTGTAGGAAGGATGGTGTTTGAATGTTTTTGTTTTCAAAATAGTATTCATGAACTATAAATTTTGAAAAGTAAAATAGGATGTTGTTGGATGGTTGCAGTTCTAGAAACACTGTTCATCAACTAGAAAATTGGAAAAGGAAAAAGGCTGCTCATGGAAGGATGCTATTAGAAGGCTGCTTTTAGAATCTTATGTTGGAAGATTGTTGTTTTGAAAACGTTGTTCATGAACTTATAATTTGGAAAAGGAAATAGACTGTTGTGGGATGGTTTCTGTTCTGGAAACAGTTTTCATGAACGATAAATTTGTAAAAAGAAAAAGGATAATATTGGAAGGCTGCTGTTGGAAGGTTGATGTTCTAGAAACACTATTCATGAACTAGAAATTTGGAAAAGAAAAAAGGTAGCCATTGGAAGGACACTGTTGGAAGGTTGCTATTCTGGAAACATTGTTCATGAACTTGAAATTTATCAAAGTAAAAAGGTTGCTGTTGGAAGGTTGATGTTCTAGAAACACTATTTATGAACTATAAATTTAGAAAAGTATTGTGAATAAGTCACCTTGACCTCCCAGAACACCTCAAACAACATATTTCATCAAATTAATAGACCAGAGAGGTCTGATCCATTACAAAAAATTTATATAAAATATTTTTATATATAGATCACAATGATAGAATAATTTATGATATTTATCTTCAATAATTGATAACATAGAATCAAATTTGTATTAAAAATTATCAATATTTTATAATATCCTATAATGAATTCCCATATAACCTTATAGTGATCACAATTTCAATGACCATGTTAAAAAAATCAATTGATTAATAAAAAAATTTATAGAAACACACAACAATTTTCATTATATATAATGATGTTCCCATTTACATATGACCTCTATTTCTAAATATTTTAATTTATTCTTATATTTCTCATAGTATATTTTATCCAATTATCATAATGACCTCTTTATCATATAGATATGCTTGTATAAAATTTCTTCCAACTATCCATCATAATAATATTTAGTCTAATAAGATTCATAGTAACACCATTATCTTGTAAAATAAAGCTTATTTCTAAAGAATATAAAACTTAGAATCCAAATAATAGTAAATAATGAATTCAATATAGTGTCTACTATATGATTTTTTTAAGTTATATAATGTTGAATACTTTTCTTATATGATAGTATAATAAAAAAACATGGTCAAACTTGTGTAGGAAAACCCATGTAAGTATAGTATTTTTAAAATCATCTTTTGTGTCAGTTTGTTGATATGTAGATTTTGATAACATCCTATTCGAAGAGAGAAGGTCCATATTTTTAGAAATAAGATGTTTCCTTATCGAGCTTACTTGAAAAAGTTAATTAGACAAAAGAAAAAGAAGAAAAATAGATAGATTGTATTTAGGTGGTTATCATATGGGGCTGGATAATCAGACTTAGAAAACTGTATTGAGATTTCTAGAGTAAAAAAGAATATGCTCATATTTTTTCAGCAGAATTCTGATAGAGTTTTATTTTTTTTAATGAGAAATTAGACTTGGGAATCATACTGGGAAATCAAGCTGAGTATCATTACAAAGTCTAGTAATTTCTTACCAGCTTCTGGGCAAGAAAGTGAATAATATTTTTAAAAGATCATATTTGTTAAAGTTGATCAAGAAGTACCATAACATGTTTGTTACAAAAATTCTATTACATCATCTCATGATACTTGAAGATTATGCACTATTGTATTAAACATATTTCTACACGAGTGTAAGGGAATATCCTACTCATTGTATTATATAAAAAAATGATTGTTTTTTAATAGATTGTGTGGTATCTGATTATTTCCAAACCATGCCAAGGAATAGATACTCTTGTTAGGTAGTGAACCTTGAAAATTTTTATGTTCCTGTAGTTAGATGCTTGATTTTTTTCATCAGAGAAATAAATATTTAATCATAGTCTATGGTTGTTTCTTAAGAAAGGAAAATTAAAAGAATAAAATATCACTAATTCACCCCTACCCATCTCAGTGATACTAAAGTCCTGGTTGGGTAATCTCAATAGGTTCCAACTACGACAACCTAATGAATCATCTATAACAATATATTTTTTAATTTAAACATCCACTCTGGCATAAGCTTCTAGTTTAAACTAACTTAATGAAGAAAAAACTAATTAACCATTCCTTTTATTATCATTAACAAGCATTTCAACATCAAGTCCTTTATCCAATTCCATTAACACATGGAATGCCACAATCATTTAAACATGCATACTTGTGTCAATTTTATTATCATAAAATTATGAGAAATATGAGATTTATTAAACATGAGTCTTATTTGATTCTTTATCCAAACAAGAAAACATTATAAACATTATTTTTGTATACAAATTCATCAATTTCAACATGATAAACCACTCATACCAACTTTCTATAGAAATAATATTATAAATAGCACACTATCAAGAAAAATTAGAACAAAACCATTATCACAGTGGAATGAACAAACACGTGATAACTAAACATAAACCAATTCCATTCTATAATCTAGTTTAATATTTTTAGGTTAATTCCTCCACCATACAAAGGGATATACTGTAACAGCCCAAGATTTTATACAGAAATATTCTTTTTAATTTTAATAATGTCTTGTGTTGTACGCTACACCAAAAGGAGATTGCACAACACGCATCCTTGTCTTGCCTTGCATTACACGCAATCACGACCTTCCTCGATAGCGTGTGTAATACGCAATACCGAGTTTCACTAAACAACGATGTGCTATTAAAATATTATTAAAACTAGCCGTTATGAATAGTAATAACCACTTTTTAAAATTCTGTAAATCTTATTTTTCAAAATGAACCTCATTCTTGGATTCGGAGTATCGAATTTAGCCTAAGGTGAAATTTTGGTACTTTTCGGATAACTTTCATATTCTGATGAATAGTGAAAAATTACTAAATTATCATTAAAAACAACTTTTTTAATCGAAATAATTAATAGTGATAAATTATTAATTTGAGTGGTTTTAAAGTATATTTAGAATATATTTTTACAATTTAATACAATGTTGGTCATTGGTTGTAATTTCACATTTAAACCAGACATAATCAAGTGTCAATCTTTTGATATATATTGTTTCCTAAAAACACGCTATTTATTTTAACAGTGGGATTTAATTAATGCAACTTCTATGTTATGAATTTGGTAAAATAGATTTCATTTTTGAATTCGGAATATGAAATATAGCTTAGGATGAAATTTTGGCATTGTTCTGAAAAACATCAATTTTTGATGAATAATGAAACTACTAAGTGGTAGTTAAAAAAACTGAATTTTTCATAAAACTTAATTTTGCCGCTTCTGTGAATGGAATTTCGAAAATCCGAGAGACACGGTTAATACCAAGGACTAAAATGTGGTTCAATGAGATGAAAATAATTTTTTGGTGAATAGTAACTTTTTACCATTTTTACCGCGGTTAATAGTAAATAGGGTAACTAAGGGTAAATATGATATTACTATTACCCTAACACATGTCCTAATTCTATTGGACAAGTGTAATTCGACCAAAAACAAACTTAGGAATAAAATATGACCATTTAGGCCCACTTGGATTAGATTAGGACATTTATTATTAATTTATTTAAAGAAAGGTTAAAATAGTTAAAATCAAAGTTTAATAAGTAAATCATTTTTAATATGGGGTTATACGTAAGATAAATTCGACTATAAATATTCATTAGAAAGCTAAAAGGATTTCCTACATAATGGTATTTTATTTGTAAATTTTTGACATCAAATAATTTAATTAATTTATGACACAAAGATGATGCAGTAATTATCTTATTTATGAAATATTGACATAATTGATGTTATAAACACCAAAATAAATGTAATTTGAGAATTTTTATGAATTCCACTAATTTTATAGGTTACTATGATATATTAATGTTGATTTAATCAACTTGGTTCGAACATTTAATTCTGTTATGACTTTCACAAAATTCATATATCAAATAGTGTCAAAATTGACACAAAATAGTTTTTAAATCAAATATTATATTATTAATTGTTATTTTATTCCTAAAAATCTAAGGTTCGGCAAAATGACTTAGCTAAGGATATATATATTAATAATAAACAATTTGGGGTTCGTTTGGCATGTTATAGTAAGTGTATTAACCATATAGTGAAAGAAAACAAAAAGACACGGTAAAAGTAAAATTATTTAACTTAGAGTTAAATCTAATTGATAAGGTTTAAAATAAGATTCAAACATGTCTAAATTTGATTGGTTGATGAGATTACAACCCTATCTCATCTAATCTTCGAATATGAGTCATTTTTGGAGGTTTTTAAGTGGGGTTAGATTTATTATAAATTAATATTTTTAAGAATTCCTAAGGTGCCCCTCTCCTCCCCTATAAAAGGACACCTCCTCCCCCTCCTCCTCACACCAATTTGAGCACTCATGCTCGGCCAACCCCTGCCCAAATTCCTTCTCCACTTCCCTAGAAACATCCTAGAGGTTCTGGTCTTCCTCAAAGACCAATTCTAGTGCCCTAAGAGGAGGTCTCAAAGAGGCACTTCAAAGAAGAGGTAATTACCGTTACCAATTCTTTCATCTTTATTTCTTCTTCCACTTCTTCTTCTTAGGTTGTTTCATTATGAAGTAATAACATCAGTATCACTCATATACTGATATGTTATTATAAGTATGAAACAACCCTATTTCACCATCTATCCATCCTATGGAAAAAGAAATCACCGCGCGTGCGTACGTACGGAATACCGTCTCCACGACGCGATGAGATTCATTCTCCATGTTAACCATTTAAGAATGATTATAAAGTATATATAAGAAATAATAATGAAATATATGACATTATAAAGCTACTGGATTTATGTATATATATATGTATGTCATCTACTTACTTCCATTTCAAGACAATAAGTAAAGTAAAACAGCGTTCATGCGTACGTACGGACTACCGTCTCCATGAACGGTGTTTTTCATTTTTTTTATATATCTATTATATATATATATACTGAATATATATGATATATAAATCATATTTTATATTCTAGAAGTAAGTAAATCATGATATAAGTAATAGTGATGTCAAGAACAACAAGTCAAAACACCTAAGATAAATGAAACGATTTTACCCAAAACGCTTCTTTAACATGGAATTTACAAAAGAACGGGTAATATAAAGTCATAAGTGGACCATATATGATATAATAACAATGAATATGATTCTGTAATAAGTCAATAACATGATTTAAATCATTATACAGGAGTTTCGGACACTTACAAAGGAAGTCGGACCTAAGGTAAGGGAAATATCACAATCTCATTTTTATCCGAGATTGTTTTTACTTTGGTAATTACTGGGGTGTATTTTATCATCCACATCCATGTTTCCTCAATATGTAATGTTATTTACATCCACCTACAATTGTTTAAATCCAATTTTACCCTTCGGTGAGTTTTTAGTAAAAGATATGAAAGGAATCTTTTGTCGTTTTTCATACGAGGTAATTTTTGACTTTTCCGACAAAAGTACGAAGAATGTTCTTTTAACTTAAACGACATGAACGGATTTTTACGGTTTTATAAAGCCTTATTTTTATGAAGCTTCCTCCAAAATATTTCATGACTATTTTTAATAAAATCTCTTTCTTTTAAAATTCCATGATGTTTTGTGAAAAGAAATTGATTTTGAAGAAGAAAGGATATTTTCCTCAAGAATTCATTTCAAGTGTTTTATCAAAATTATTTTCCATATAAGATAATAAAGGGTTTTGTTTCTATCCATATTTTTACATTGATTTGACTATTTTGTGATGGAATTATTTTTATGAATTCCATTATCTTATATGAATTGATTTATGATGTCATGATGTTTCAAGAATCCCATTTTTGTTACATGTGTTATGCGATGATGTATGTTTTATGATTATGTGGCACACATAAGAAAGGATTCATTATAAGATGGGTGGGACCTATATCTCCCTCCAATGCATTGGGTAAAGATTTTATATCTCATGAGATAGACATGGCTGGAATGGTAGGTTATACCGGTTCAGTGAAACAGGACTGAAACGAGGATTACTCGATTCAGAAAGGGACTTTGTCCACTAAGATAGTCTTGGCAATGAGTCTTGACTAACAAGAAATGATTCTCTATGATTATGTGTGTATGCCACAATGAGTAATGTTTTAAGTTATGATTTCATTTCACTACTATGATTTATCCCATGTTATGAAATTATGCTCTCTTTTGCAGGTTAAGATTTCCAAAAATGTTATGTTCTTATGAAAATTATGTGATTGATATTTCCTTTGTTTACCCTTACTGAGCATTTGAGCTCACCCTTTTATGTTTTCTTTTCCCCAGGATATAAGGAAAGGTTTTAGGTAAAATAAAAAGGAAGATCTTTATGGGAGATGTTGAAGATCTTTCCCCACGATTAGAATATTATACTCCGAGTTTCCAAAGACACTAAACTATTACGGTCCTTGTGTGTGTGTTTTTGTTATGTACTAAGTATTCCGCAAATGTAATGTAATGTTCATGTACGTCAGGCTTCGGGTCTCTACAGTTGGTATCAGAGGGAGGTTTAGTCAACCTTTGGAAACTAGGATGCGAAAACGTTAGTGAGATCCCTAGAGATATTTCTAAGGTATGTCTAGGGATGCCCCTAAGGATAAGTGTAGGTATAGGATATGGTCCTAGAACTATGGTAACGATATTAGATTAAACCAAAGATGATAGATATTTAAGTTACTCCCCCCTTTATTATGATTTTTGCATCTAACACTATTCTGTTTGGGATTTAGAAAATGGCTGGAAACAAGATGATTCACAATAATGGAGGATATGATGGACAATGGAATGATATTCTTCATGAGCAGCCAAATGAAATGGGATTTGGATGTCCAAACATCATTATTATGCCGAATCAGCAATCTCACAACATGATCAATAAAGTAAAATTTGGTAAGTTTCCTGACTCGACTAATAAGAGAAAGATGGATTTCCATGATGATCATAGAGGAAAGAAAGTTCAATTTCCCCTATGTAAATCATGTGGGAAGAGGCATCAAGGAGAATGTTTCAAGGGAACTGGAAGATGCTTTGGGTGTGGAAAAGAAGGACACAAAGCAAGTAAGTGCAAAGGAAAAGGGTCGGTTAACACCATGGATGAGGATAATGGTATTGCTACGACATCGAAAATGGTTAAGTGTTTTAAATGTGGAATGTATGGGCATTATGCAAACAAATGCCCTAAGGGAAAGACTCATGAAGAGAATCAGTATGGTCATATGGGTAGTATTTATGTGGATGATGATGAAGAGACTACAAATGATATGTGAGATGAAAGAATTTTTGAAGCTCGGTCAATGGTTTGAAAATGTAGTGGAATGATTACATGTTTATCATGTGTAATTTTGGAATAAAGAGACATCTATGGATTGTTACACTGTTGTCTTTCCTTGTGTTTTGAAAGTGTATGATTAATGTTACCAGTATCCATGAAAGGTTATTCAGATATTTTTGGAATGTAGATGATATGCGCATAATGAAGGGATAAGGAGAAAATTAAATGTTTGATAGTATTCATGAGCTCTTGATTGATATAAGGACTAAGTGATATCATGGTTTGAGTATATAGAATTTTGAGGATTTTGGTATGTGGAAAGTGTTAACTTTTAACTGCACTCATGTTTTCACTAAGGTATTCAAGAGAATACACGATTAAGGACTTTGAATGTTTGGAATGTGACCAACAAGACATATCTTATGATATGTGGGGATCAACGACTGTATTAAATCTCTGGTAATCGTTGTCACTATATTATGAGAGTGGACTGCAGTATTATGTATAAGCCTAAAGATTAGACTGGATTATGTTGGACATAAGTTAGTATTGTTTAAGGATAGAAGATTTTCGATATTATTGATGGGATGTTATAGTAACGTAGTTTTAGAAAAAGGACAACCTGCAGGACGGGCGACAGCCCATCGCTTCAGACAAGGCTGTGGGAATCGAACCCACAACCGAAGTGCGACTGGCCTTTATCGCCTACCACTGACCTACAGGAAGTCCCTGTTTAGTAGAAACTAGTTTTATTATATTAAGCAGTATGATATATGAAGTATAAGTCCATTTTAGGAACCATATATGATTAATCTCACTATAGATCGACTTATGTATATAAGTTTTGATAACCTTTTGTTTGAGACAGATGGAATGACCTGTCATTCTATCACATGATCTGCTAACACTTCACGAATAACAAATTCAACTTCATTTATTTAAGAGATGAAGTTTAAATTGTTCAAAACACGAACAACAGTGAGATTGTACCAAAATAAAGTAAGTATTTATTCTAATTCAAATTTTCAACTTTATGGGAAATGATCTTGAAAACCAAAAATGTTGTCCTAGTGATCTTATACCTGATGAATCAGATGGTACCTTATATCATCACAAATCTATGGATTTGTGATTACTGGCTTTTCCATAGCCATGTTCTCTACCACTCTCCATCAGAACATGATGGTTAGATTTCTCTTCCATATCCATATTTTCACCTATGTGGAAACCCAATGATTAGTTTATTTGGGTAACCGTTACGTTTCATACTTTTGTTTTTAAAGATTGGTTTTGATATTCCTTTTTACGATGTGGGTTTCTATTAAAGAAACTTTCGAATAGTAAACCATTTATAACCCCGACGAATTTCGAGGGCGAAATTCTTTTAAGGGGGGTTGAATGTAACAGCCCAAGATTTTATACAGAAATATTCTTTTTAATTTTAATAATGTCTTGTGTTGTACGCTACACCAAAAGGAGCTTGCACAACACGCATCCTTGTCTTGCCTTGCATTACACGCAATCACGACCTTCCTCGATAGCGTGTGTAATACGCAATACCGAGTTTCACTAAACAACGATGTGCTATTAAAATATTATTAAAACTAGCCCTTATGAATAGTAATAACCACTTTTTAAAATTCTGTAAATCTTATTTTTCAAAATGAACCTCATTCTTGGATTCGGAGTATCGAATTTAGCCTAAGGTGAAATTTTGGTACTTTTCGGATAACTTTCATATTCTGATGAATAGTGAAAAATTACTAAATTATAATTAAAAACAACTTTTTTAATCGAAATAATTAATAGTGATAAATTATTAATTTGAGTGGTTTTAAAGTATATTTAGAATATATTTTTACAATTTAATACAATTTTGGTCATTGGTTGTAATTTCACATTTAAACCAGACATAATCAAGTGTCAATCTTTTGATATATATTGTTTCCTAAAAACACGCTATTTATTTTAACAGTGGGATTTAATTAATGCAACTTCTATGTTATGAATTTGGTAAAATAGATTTCATTTTTGAATTCGGAATATGAAATATAGCTTAGGATGAAATTTTGGCATTGTTCTGAAAAACATCAATTTTTGATGAATAATGAAACTACTAAGTGGTAGTTAAAAAAACTGAATTTTTCATAAAACGTAATTTTGCCGCTTCTGTGAATGGAATTTCGAAAATCCGAGAGACACGGTTAATACCAAGGACTAAAATGTGGTTCAATGAGATGAAAATAATTTTTTGGTGAATAGTAACTTTTTACTATTTTTACCGCGGTTAATAGTAAATAGGGTAACTAAGGGTAAATATGATATTACTATTACCCTAACACATGTCCTAATTCTATTGGACAAGTGTAATTCGACCAAAAACAAACTTAGGAATAAAATATGACCATTTAGGCCCACTTGGATTAGATTAGGACATTTATTATTAATTTATTTAAAGAAAGGTTAAAATAGTTAAAATCAAAGTTTAATAAGTAAATCATTTTTAATATGGGGTTATACATAAGATAAATTCGACTATAAATATTAATTAGAAAGCTAAAAGGATTTCCTACATAATGGTATTTTATTTGTAAATTTTTGACATCAAATAATTTAATTAATTTATGACACAAAGATGATGCAGTAATTATCTTATTTATGAAATATTGACATAATTGATGTTATAAACACCAAAATAAATGTAATTTGAGAATTTTTATGAATTCCACTAATTTTATAGGTTACTATGATATATAAATGTTGATTTAATCAACTTGGTTCGAACATTTAATTCTGTTATGACTTTCACAAAATTCATATATCAAATAGTGTCAAAATTGACACAAAATAGTTTTTAAATCAAATATTATATTATTAATTGTTATTTTATTTTTAAAAATCTAAGGTTCGGCAAAATGACTTAGATAAGGATATATATATTAATAATAAACAATTTGGGGTTCGTTTGGCATGTTATAGTAAGTGTATTAACCATATAGTGAAAGAAAACAAAAAGACACGGTAAAAGTAAAATTATTTAACTTAGAGTTAAATCTAATTGATAAGGTTTAAAATAAGATTCAAACATGTCTAAATTTGATTGGTTGATGAGATTACAACCCTATCTCATCTAATCTTCGAATATGAGTCATTTTTGGAGGTTTTTAAGTGGGGTTAGATTTATTATAAATTAATATTTTTAAGAATTCCTAAGGTGCCCCTCTCCTCCCCTATAAAAGGACACCTCCTCCCCCTCCTCCTCACACCAATTTGAGCACTCATGCTCGGCCAACCCCTGCCAAAATTCCTTCTCCACTTCCCTAGCAACATCCTAGAGGTTCTGGTCTTCCTCAAAGACCAATTCTAGTGCCCTAAGAGGAGGTCTCAAAGAGGCACTTCAAAGAAGAGGTAATTACCGTTACCAATTCTTTCATCTTTATTTCTTCTTCCACTTCTTCTTCTTAGGTTGTTTCATTATGAAGTAATAACATCAGTATCACTCATATACTGATATGTTATTATAAGTATGAAACAACCCTATTTCACCATCTATCCATCCTATGGAAAAAGAAATCACCGCGCGTGCGTACGTACGGAATACCGTCTCCACGACGCGATGAGATTCATTCTCCATGTTAACCATTTAAGAATGATTATAAAGTATATATAAGAAATAATAATGAAATATATGACATTATAAAGCTACTGGATTTATGTATATATATATGTATGTCATCTACTTACTTCCATTTCAAGACAATAAGTAAAGTAAAACAGCGTTCATGCGTACGTACGGACTACCGTCTCCATGAACGGTGTTTTTCATTTTTTTTATATATCTATTATATATATATATACTGAATATATATGATATATAAATCATATTTTATATTCTATAAGTAAGTAAATCATGATATAAGTAATAGTGATGTCAAGAACAACAAGTCAAAACACCTAAGATAAATGAAACGATTTTACCCAAAACGCTTCTTTAACATGGAATTTACAAAAGAACGGGTAATATAAAGTCATAAGTGGACCATATATGATATAATAACAATGAATATGATTCTGTAATAAGTCAATAACATGATTTAAATCATTATACAGGAGTTTCAGACACTTACAAAGGAAGTCGGACCTAAGGTAAGGGAAATATCACAATCTCATTTTTATCCGAGATTGTTTTTACTTTGGTAATTACTGGGGTGTATTTTATCATCCACATCCATGTTTCCTCAATATGTAATGTTATTTACATCCACCTACAATTGTTTAAATCCAATTTTACCCTTCGGTGAGTTTTTAGTAAAAGATATGAAAGGAATCTTTTGTCGTTTTTCATACGACGTAATTTTTGACTTTTCCGACAAAAGTACGAAGAATGTTTTTTTAACTTAAACGGCACGAACGGATTTTTACGGTTTTATAAAGCCTTATTTTTATGAAGCTTCCTCCAAAATATTTCATGACTATTTTTAATAAAATCTCTTTCTTTTAAAATTCCATGATGTTTTGTGAAAAGAAATTGATTTTGAAGAAGAAAGGATATTTTCCTCAAGAATTCATTTCAAGTGTTTTATCAAAATTATTTTCCATATAAGATAATAAAGGGTTTTGTTTCTATCCATATTTTTACATTGATTTGACTATTTTGTGATGGAATTATTTTTATGAATTCCATTATCTTATATGAATTGATTTATGATGTCATGATGTTTCAAGAATCCCATTTTTGTTACATGTGTTATGCGATGATGTATGTTTTATGATTATGTGGCACACATAAGAAAGGATTCATTATAAGATGGGTGGGACCTATATCTCCCTCCAATGCATTGGGTAAAGATTTTATATCTCATGAGATAGACATGGCTGGAATGGTAGGTTATACCGGTTCAGTGAAACAGGACTGAAACGAGGATTACTCGATTCAGAAAGGGACTTTGTCCACTAAGATAGTCTTGGCAATGAGTCTTGACTAACAAGAAATGATTCTCTATGATTATGTGTGTATGCCACAATGAGTAATGTTTTAAGTTATGATTTCATTTCACTACTATGATTTATCCCATGTTATGAAATTATGCTCTCTTTTGCAGGTTAAGATTTCCAAAAATGTTATGTTCTTATGAAAATTATGTGATTGATATTTCCTTTGTTTACCCTTACTGAGCATTTGAGCTCACCCTTTTATGTTTTCTTTTCCCCAGGATATAAGGAAAGGTTTTAGGTAAAATAAAAAGGAAGATCTTTATGGGAGATGTTGAAGATCTTTCCCCACGATTAGAATATTATATTCCGAGTTTCCAAAGACACTAAACTATTACGGTCCTTGTGTGTGTGTTTTTGTTATGTACTAAGTATTCCGCAAATGTAATGTAATGTTCATGTACGTCAGGCTTCAGGTCTCTACATATACCATGGTCAATTTATGATTTAACGGAAATAAATAGGATAGTAAACAAATACACGACCTCAAAGCTTTAATATTCTTTGCACAAGAATGAATCAATGTCACAGATCTCTGATCACCTCTAACATGGGGAAACTACAAACTCCCAATGATTTTGTTACATGAACTCATTGATAAAGGATAAATATAACTTCATTAGAATTATTGAGATCATCCACCATAATATGTAAATAAGGAACAATAGGAAAAAAGATCAAATAGAGAGAAACCTCTAGAAAAGAGGAAGATCCTACCTGAGATCACCATAGATTGAACTTGGTAATTTGGGATTGATAAATATCGAAATGGGGTATCAAAGCCTTCTAAAAGTAACCATGTTTTCTTATGGTTCATTAGGAATGAGTGGGAGAAAACTGTTTTGATGATCCTCATGGGTATTTATAGGCAGACATATTTTTAGAGGACCACAATGTATCCCCTAAGACCACATAGTAGACCACATATAACACTGAACAGTCAGATGAGACTATATCTCCACCACTGGTAAAACCTAAATCTAGGATCCACTGCTAGATCTACAGTGCATATCCAGTTTTTCCATAGAGAGGGACTATGACCCATCCTATAGCCCACGTTATAGCCACACCTGATTTGGAAGTATCTTCAAAAACCATTACAGTGCAGCCACCCCACTCCACGTCGCTACGCTCGACACCGGAGAGGGCTTATGCCATAGAAAACCCCTACGGTGCATCCATGCCTAAAAGATAGTAGCCTTAATTTCCCCTTCAATGTTATCTATGCTGCAGGTGGGAGACTACGTCTTCGAACACTATCTTATGGCACAACTCGTGGCTCCACATTTCAACCTTACATCAAATGGTAGTGGCACCAATTTTTTTCTCTATTTACCCTCTAAACTCCTTGAAACGTCCCCTAGGTTCCTCCAACCCCCAAAACACAAAATGTTAAGGGACACTGAGTTCTGACCCCATACACTGTATATGTATAATAAATAGTAGAAATTACACAAATATTAAGTGATTTTTTTAGAATTTTAGATCAAATTATATATTTGAATAGTTTCATATTACACAATTTAAAAAATATTATTTTATACAGATCACTCTACTAAAATAATTAAGGATATCTAGCTTTAGTAGTTGATACCATGGACTTTAATATGTATGGAAGATTATGAATATATTATAAAAACTTATAATTCCTCACCATATCATCCTATAGTGAACATAATTTCAATAACCATGTCAAAAAAAATTTCAATTGGTTCATCAAAAATTTATAGAAACATGCAACTATGGTCTCTATATATAATGATGTCGCCATTTACATTGAAACTCAATTTCTAAATATTTTAATTTATTCTTATTTTTATCATACTATTTCTTTTCCAATTATCATAGTGATATATTTATAATATAGATATGATGGTATAAAATGTATATCTAATATCAATCTTAATAATAATTATTTCAATAATATTAATAATAACCCCATTATGCATTGAAGAAAAGGTCATTATAGAAAAATATACAACTTAGAATCCAAATAATAATAAATAAGGAATTCAATTTAGTGACTAATATTGAATTTTTTTTAAGTTGTATAATGTTGAATATTTTTTTATATGATAGTATAATAACAAAAAAAATGTCAAACTGGAGAGAGATATACTTGTAGTTAATTTATTTTTAAACTCCTCTTGTAATTTAGTGTGTTGAAATGTTGATTTTCATAAATTATTTAGCTAAAATATACGAATAGATGGATACACTCAATGAATGTATGAAATCAATTATTTCATATGTAGTTAACTTATACATTATTAGGATTCCAAAATAATTGCATTTCATTAGGAAACTTTCAATACAATATAAATAAATTAAAACATAAATTATTTCAATTAAGGATCCCTAATAAATAGATCCTAGTTTTTTAATCAAATACTGAAATTGATGGATGAACATAAGGTAAAATAGAGTAAAATAAAATATTTGTCTACAATCTATGGGTGACAAGCAGAAACCTAAAAATAGAGAGTTTTTTTAATCAATCAAGAATACATATTAAATTAGGGTTTAAGTCAAGAATATGTAGACTAATAGAAGGATAAAAAATGGGTGAAATGGTGGTGATGATGGTGGTGGGATCATCACAAATAAGTGGAATGGAAAGTGGGGTCTATGATGTGTGGAAAGTGGGATTAGTGATGAGATCTGGCACTACGGTGGCTGCGTTGGAGGTGGCTAAAGGGTGAGAGAGTTAGGTGAGGATGCACATTCAGGGTAGAGAGGGCACAAGCAGGGTGGGGGAAATAGGTATGGTTTTTTTCAGTGCAATTACTACCAACTATGGTCATATGTGTCAATATCAGTAAAAGATCAACTCTCTAGTAGTGCATTAGGTGGGGGAAGCTCACATGAAGGGGTAAAAATTCTTTGAAAATGGGGAAATTCATATTTATAATGTTGAAAATGATTTATGTTATTGGAAATAAATCCAAATGATGATAACATTGTTCCCATGATTGGGGTGTGAAATTGAAGTTGTGGAAATGATTATATTTTGGAGATATTTCTCTCCACATAGAGGGTGAAATAAATGACATGGTCATGTGAATATATTACATTTTTTGAAAATTAATTTAATTTTTCAATAACATGAAGCACATTGAAAATTTGATTGAGTGATTTCAATAGTTGAAACTAACCAAGAATGTCAAATAAGAAGATTGTAGATATAAGTTAACATTTTAAAGATAAACATGGGTAAATATTTTCATGTTTATAGAACCACAAGACTGTCTTACAAATAAGATGGTAGATATAAGTGAATAGATTCAGCCCGAGGGTGAGCCTCATGAGCCTCAAGGCTTGGGAAACAACCCAAATGGGGGTAACCGAAAACCCTTTTCCTCTATCCAAATTTTTATATAACCCTAGGAGAATTTGTCGGTTCCAGCCATAAACCCTACCTACTTCTCTTGATAAACTTGTTTCATTTTTGTTTTCATCAAATAATATTCTTTATCACCAATGTATAGGGTGGTTTGGTTGTATCACCTGTGGGTTGTCTTGCCAGTGATTCCTAGTGCTTCAGGGTCTTTGACTTGATTATTGTACGAGCCATGGATTCCCAACATGAACTCCTCCCATGTTTTGTGATGATTCATTTTACTACAATCATTCAAAGTTATGATCTAGAATCTTATGGTGGTGAACACATATTTGGAAATGACGGGTTGGGTCTGCCTCCTCTTCTCCCTGCTTCCTTGCCCGTCCAATTCACCACATCGCACACCTATCAATGCCACTCTTTGCTAGGACAAATCACCTAACCTAAAAATGACCCATACTCGTATTCTTACTATTTTCCAACATATACCTTTTCCTCTGACATCTAAACACAGGACACCATCTTCCTTGAACTTGGTAACATCATATTTTTCAGGTGGCGGTTAGTCTTCATCAAATAGAGATTTTTGAATTTTGATGGTCGTTCACAAAATAAGATTAATTTATTTTAAACAATTATTATAAAAATAGTTATGTTAATTCTTATTGGATGATGTTTATAATGACCCAGGATTAACATTCATGTACATTACATTAATTTTGATGAATATTCATACATTAAAAAAGTACATTCCTGAGGATTGTAATAGGTTAGTGCCTTTGGAAAATGGGAATGAATTTTTCTAATTTGGTGAAAGATATTCAGCATCTTCTATACATATATTCCCATTTTAGTACTCCTATTTAAAACATTTCTTTATAACCCTGGGAAAGAAAGCATAAGAAAGGGTGAGCTCAGATTCTCATTAAGGGTAAATAAGGGAGGTATGTAAGCATAAAATGAATATAAGGGAATGAGAACATGAGCCTAACATTTGAATATCATACATAGAATATATAAGATCATATAAATGATTCATGGAATAAATATTATATATTCATAATAGATAAATAAAATGGGTGATAAATCATCATAAATAAATCTTGAACACTAAACTCATGCCATATAAGTGTAAAACCATCATAAATATAGAAAATCATTTCATGTGTCAAGGTTGACTACAAAGACCATCAATATAGTTGATAGAGACACACATATTTCCCATAGTAGAATAGGATGAACCTATTTTCCATTAAGGATTAGGAAACACATTTTTCCCATTATGGATCAAAACACATTTGTTTCCTATTACAGATAAAGATGCACCTGTTTCCCAATGTGGATCAAGACAAACCTATTTCATGGATTAAGACACACCTATTTCCCATTTTAGGCCAAGAAACACCTACTTACTATTACATATCAATCATGTTAGGTTTTTCCCTATTTTATGTTATGAGATATAAATTGTTAGATAATGCATTGGAGGGAGATATTGGTCCCACTCATCACATAATGAAATCATACATAAGTATTCCACAAGATAATAAAACATCAATCATATCATAACCCATAAAAAGATATGGGCTTCATTAACATCACATCATAACACATAAAATGAAATGGGTATTATATAAACCTCATCCTATAATAACTTTTGGAAAATACGTTGGTTTTATAATGACTTCAACATTCAATAACCATTGAATGATAGTGAGTTTCATAAGAATTTTATCACGGTATTACCTACGGAAAACGAATGGGTTTATTAAAAAAATTATCATATTAAACATAAAACATTAAAAGAAATAATAGGAATGGTGTACTTGGACCATATCCTTTGTAAAGTACAAACTAGATCACATGATTTCATCTTATACAAATAACGGTTTTGAAAGATCACATGGAGCATTTGTTAAAGAAAAATAATCTTTCTTTGAACATATTTTTTTAAAAAATAAGCCATTTTTAAAATCCATTTCTTTGAAAGACACTTTGAAATCTTATGAATTAAGCATTAGAAATAATTTAAACCACTTTTTTTTGAGAAAATAACATTTCCAATTTGAAAAACACCTTTTAAATCATAAATTTTTTGAAACCCTTTTTATTTGAAAATAATGTTGAAAACTTATAAAGGACTCTTTGAAAACCATTTTAAACGCTTTTTAAAACATAAAAAATTTTAAAAATAATTTACCTTGATATTTTTATTAAAATTTTCATTAAATAAATTGAATTTTTTTTAGAAAACATGGTTTTTGAATGAAAATAGATTTCTGATTAAAAATGTAAATAAATTCTTGTTTTTAGAAAAATATTTTTCTTAATTATATTAAGTAAAAAAGAGTGGGAAAATGGTACTATTACATGAAGTTATAATTAATGACAAAATTATAATAAAATATCATGATAATATTTGTGATATGATTCATAATATTTTTATTAATGGTAGCATAATCATAAACAATCCCGATAAATAATGAGATTACAACAATAAACTCGTACCAATTTAGTAAATTTGAATCATAATCCCCATGAAATAATAACATCACATAGATCATAAAATATAACTATAATAATAAAAATCATTATATAACATGTAAAATGGGTAGTATATACACCTTGTAAAAGAATATTGGTGCATAACATAAAATGTGTCTCAAAGAAGAAAAATTGAGAGAAAAATAAATTACTGATTTGGTAACTTTTTAACCCTATACCCCATGAAGGAGAGATAATAAAATAGATATTTAAATACCCATAAATTTACTAATAAATATCATAAAAAAAATCAGTTTAGTATATACACCACACAAAATAAATGAGTGCTGAATTAGGCATAAGTTTCACAGAAATTAAAGTGAAACTAGAAATCCCCTTACTACTTGAGTAAATTTTGAATCATGATATCCATGAAAGGATAGAATAAATTGGAAATTTTAATATAAATAAATAAATTAAGTTAATTATATAACATTTAATAGGTCAATACATACACCACACAATAATAATAAGTGGTGAATATAACATATATCTCACAGAAATAAAAGTGAGATCCGAGAACCCTTACATTAAGTTTTGAATTTCTTTGTAAATGATAAAAAATCATGTATATTAAATATAATTTTATTATAAATCATAAAAAGAAACCTATTATTATATATCATATCATATAATATTTTATTATGACTTTATAATACCCATTTATTAATAATTTTATGTTAAAGTTATGTTTTGGGTAATAACCGCTTTGTTTTTCATATATGTTCTGACTTTTTATTTTTTATAAACTTAACATATAATGATTTAATTATTTATAAAATGAATAATATTATGTAAATATCATATATATTCATTATATATGTATTTATAAGAATATATAAAATATATAAATATGAAATAAAATACACCGTTAATGGAGACGGTAGTCCATAGATACTAGTAAATGTTGTTTCCATTTTCTTATCATATTTTTTGAAGAAAGAAAAGTAAATGAAACACATAGACACACACACACACACATATATATAATATGTACATTATAATTAGTATTTAATATATATTATATATGTGCATTAAACCCATTATAAATACATTCAACGTAAAGCGTGAATGAATCACATTAATTTGAGGAGGTGGTAGTCCATAAACCACACAAGTAGTTATTATATTCCAACAAAATGGATTGAGTGAAGATATGTGTTACATAATAATTCAAGAATCAAAAAGTCATAATAAATATCATATAAAAAATATAAAAATATTATGTGCATAATTATTCCCAACCATGAGAGGTGGTAATGGAAGAACGAATGATATTAGTTTATATGATAGTAGTCCTCTGTACACATAAATTATTATTTGCGTATCCCATTTGATGGAAGTGTGAAGTTGTAACATGTAACATTAAAATAAAAATATATTAGTATATTTAGGATGCTTAAGTTATTATATAATCATGGAATAAGAAAAATTTACGGGGTGAAGAATGAAATAAAAAAGTTCTTGTTGAAGAATGTTACATCTTCATTGGCTAACTCCTTTTGGTTTTTACCAAAGGACTTCATTGGTTTCTTTGTGAAGAAAGTGAGGATTATTTTTTTATAGGAGGTAATTTAAAATATTATTTGTTCATGGTTTTTTTGAGACAAATGGTTTATGACCTGTGAATAAGTGAGAGGAATGAGTTCCCTTTTATAGTGGAGGAAGAGCGATATTCTTGTAAATACAAAAAGGTAAACACTATTAAGAGGTACACTTTACATAAAGTGACTAAATAATGGTAAATATTTTAGAAAAGGGATTATAGGTTATATATATGTCTATATAATTTATTTTTACATGTTTATAAGTTATTTTCCCTTATGATTAAATTTTAATAACTATGTAAACTCATTTTTACCTTAATCACTATAATTAATTTTAATTGATTTTACTGATAGTGTTGTTAAAAAACTAATTAGTCCTTACAATAAATTAAAAATTATTTTATTCCAAATATGGAATCTTTATTTACAAATTCTAATTATAGAATTGGTAGAAATTAATTTTAAATTAATCTCGTAGATGGGATGAGACAACGAGTTTTTAAGGTGAAAATATTCAAAAGTTGAAATGTTTTTATATCCAAATTCAATATGAAATTGATTAAAATGATCTAAATTGGATTTATTGATTTAAAATTGACCTAATTATACATTGAAAACAATTTAAAATATAATATATCCTTATAAATAAATTATATGGAAATTTTATTTTCAATTAAAATTCAGAATTTTTCACTATTCAAAAATAAATGAAACTTCTCAGAAAAATGAGAAAAATAATCCTATGATAATTTTAATTATCCATTTTAAAAAATTATGTTTGTTTTCTCAAATATATTTATAAAATTATAGAAAATTATCTTTAAAATAGGTGTTCCATTAAAAAGTAGAAAAAGGTCTTTTAGAATAATATAACATTTTATGCCTAAAATTGGTTTTGTACTTATTTTATGCCTATCAAACTTATTGGATGAATGTAAAAAAATTTGGTTAAATTTATAATATTTTAATTTCATTAATATTTATCAATAATAATGTTTACTTTAGTTTACTAATAAAAATACCTTTTGGTGATAAAAATAGTTTTTTCATAAATACACCTCTTTTATATTCAATTGGTTTATATATTCACTTATAATAAATTGATAACCAAACAATTAATTTAATAAAATTTCTTAAAACATATTTCATAAATTTTTTAATTTATCCACATATTCCATTACAATGGATAGGTGACAACTATAATAATATTTTAATAAAAATATTATAGTTCACCAAAACTCAGTCTTGAGTGTAACACAATATATCGAATGAACTCAACATTGTGTGTAGAACAAGCCAAATATAATGTTTCATGTACCAAAATATAATATAAGTACTTAATATAGTGCGATATAATATTTTTTGGACTATAAATTAATCTTAACATGGTTTAACATGAAATGTAGTCCATTTAAGAATTTGGATTTATTCAAAAAATCATAAAAAATCATGGTGTTATACATTCTACACTTGTAAAAATTAATTTCACCATAGAAATTTGTCTGATTTTTCAAAGGTTTAATACTTTAATATTCCTTTAATAAAAACCCACATCATAATAATGAATACTAAAACATTATTTATTAAGTGAAAGTTGTAAACACAATGGTTGTCCGAAGTAACTGATAACTAGGTTTACACATATGAGAACATAGCGGGGAAGTGAAAACACAGACATAGAAGAAATGCATAAATAATTACAGAGTAATAAAGTTCACTTATCATAATAAATTGAGTAGGATGGAATATAAATGATCCCGTAAGGGGCTCTGTGCGTTAGGTTTTCCTCTCATCGTCGCCTCATTCATCAAGGTTTAGTGCGACACCTCCTTCCTTGTGCTCGGTGGGTTCGTGGCGGTGGATCCTCGGTTATGGGGCATCGGTGACTTCGTGGACTCGGCTATCTCGAACATCTTCACCGCTGATATCCACTTATTCCCCAAATCCTTCTTCACCAGATTGGGTTTCTCAAGGCGGCGCGGTGCCGGTCTGTGGCCAAGATCCAGCTTCAGCGCCATGAGTCTGTCGTTGCGTCTTCCATGGGTGCGTTGGGGGGTTTGTTGCAGCCTCTGTTTGCAACTGGGATGGTAGCGTTGGGATCTAGCCTACGACTGGTCTACATTCCAGCATCTAGTGATGGTTGTGTTTTTTAGGTTTTTACAGTCATGATTGGTTTTGAATGCGTCTACGTTTGTGTGGCGGTGATGGATTTGTTGTGTTGATTCGTTATTTAGCTAAGGTTTTGATGTTGGTTCATTGGAAAATTGATTTGCTTATGTGGACATTCAAGGCTATTTTTGATCCTGTTAGGCTTGTGGCCGATTGATGCTGGCATAGGATTTTTGTGCAAGGTTGAGTCTAGATTTCAGTGATTTCTATTGTGCTGTTGGTGTTTGGGTCTTGGTAGTCTTGCGATGAACTCGAGTTGGTGTTGTAATGGTGATGTTTTGATGAAGAAGAAGGGTTAGAGGGTCTTTTCTGGTTTTTGATTTTATATGGCATCTTCCAAACTTTATACAACGATTTACTCCTGACGAGGATTAGAGCAGGTGATTTCATCATGCATGACTATTAAGATTTGGAAGTTTGAGAGGGTATGGCTTAGCCATTGGTACCAGGACCATGCAGAAATGAATGGGAAAACTAGCTGAACAGTTATGAATTGGTGGAGGTTTTCCATATTGATTATGTTGCTAGGGAAGGGTATTTCCATGTAGCCTTGTTCTGGGATTTGAATTTTTTTTTTGTGTTGAAGTCTCTATGTCTTTGAAGTCATGTATGGTTTCCCTCCCTTTTTCTTAAAAGGGGGGTTTATCCAAAAATCAAAAAAAAATTTAGTTCTTCAGGAAATTCAATCATAAGAAATTGAGTGATCTAGAGATGGTTAGAGTCTATAAAAACATAAACCCATTACGCATGAAGAGTTTATTAATATAATCATAAATGATAATAACATGACAACATTTTATTTCATGGTCATTTTAATAATTTGAATAATTTGTCAAAAGAAGATATAATTACTTGATCTAATTCCATTTTATAAGCACAATATCACCTTATAGTTATGCCTTGATAAATTTTAACTTCATATCCTACTCCAATAGATGAAGGTGAATTTTTCATATTGGAAGCACTAATAGATCATGAGATCCATAAATATAATGAAAAGTCATTCCATGTGTCATTAATGAGTTAAGATCACAAAAAAAATGATCAGAATATATTATCCAATATTCATAAATCCTCATATGGTGGAATAATAATTTAATCTCTGAAGTTTATCATAATCCATTCCACAAATTGTTAACCTTATAAACCTCCATAAAGATAAAAAACCAAAAATTCATATATAAAGTAACTAAATCACCTTAACATTGATCCCCCATATATCATAAAGTATATCTTCATTGCCACATATCCAAAATGTGATTACCTTTATCATATATTCTTTTTAAATATGGAAATAACCTAAATTACCATTAAACCTTAATGAAAAAAATCATTCTTCCTCATTCTATGAATAAAACAATAATTAATTGAATATATTCGATAGATCATATAATTTTGTAAACCTCATCAATAATATCGTAAACTATTATTTCAAAAAGTCTTTAATCTATTTCCAAGGTACATTCTACTATCCAATTTACTTTTTTCTTATCCAAAATATCTTTATCCAAATTAAACACCATTTTCTCAACATTTGGGACATATCTAGGGTTACCTACCTTTAATTAGGTGCTTTCCATGAAATATAACCTTTCTATCAAATAATTCTTTGAGGTCACCAATACCATTATACATTCTCTTTCATATCCATAATGAAATACTTATAATGAAAAATCCTTATATATTTCACAATTAATAATTATTGAATCCAAATAAACACTTCAATTATTCCACATCCTTCTTAAGCCATCAACTAGGCTTCCTCATCCTATTAATTAATACCTCTTTACTATAGTTTGAAATATGAATCATTTATTAACACACACAATCCTCAATTTAATAATTCTTCTCCCATTTAACATAAATAATATTGTTATAACTACCCATACATTTCATATGTAGTTTGTAGTCTTATTATCGTTAGTAAAAAATCATTTACTCATACAACCTGGAGGATTATCTTTATGAGATTTACCCTTAGGAAATAAATATTCATAATGCCTATAATTTCCACACTTAATACATTTAACAGTTTACAATAACCTAGGGAGGTCAATATTCCCATTAACTAAACTAATAATTTTTCCTTGGTAATTACTTACTTTTTGTCCCACTTCACCAAATGTATTTCATATTCTCATTCCTTTACAATAATTCTAGGAAATATTCATATACTTTTAATACATCCGTATACTAATCCTTAGAGACATCCCTATACATAATATTATAAATATCCTTAGGTATCTCACTGAAGTTTTCTTATCCTAGTTTCCAATGGTTGACTAAACATTTTCTTTGATACCAAATATAGAGTATTGGGTTTAACATACTTTTAAATTACATATTTGTTTCGGAATATTTAGTATATTACAAAATTACATGCTCGAGGATCATAATATTTTAGTTTCTTTGGAAAATGGTAAAACATTATTCTAATTTGGGGAATGATCTTCAACATCTCCCTTGAAGATAATCCACTTTAATTACTCCTACTTAAAAAATTTATTCATTACTTATGGAAAGTAAACATAAGAAATTGTGAGATTAGATTCTCAATAAGTGTAAACAATGGAGATATGCATGTATAACATAAAAATAAGGGTATGAGAACATGAGTCTACAATTTTAAGATCATAGGCTACAAATCAATAATCACATACATAAGTCACGGAATAAAGATTAGAAGTTCATAATTCATGAATCATAAGGTTGATAAATCATTTTAATTCAATCATGAACCATAAGATAATTTCATATAATTGTAGGACCATCATAAATATAGAAAACCATTTCATGTGTCAACATTAACTACTAAGACCATCAATGTCGTGGATCAGGACACAAATATTTCCTATAGTGGATCAATATGAACTTGTTTCCCATTGTGGATAAGGAAAAACCTCTTTACTATTATGGATCAGTACACACCTATTTTACATTGTGGATTAGGATGCCCATGTTTACCATTATAGATCAGGACACACCTATTTCCCATTGTGGATCAGGACACACATGTTTTTAATTGTGTATCAAGCCCGTTGACTCGATTCCCATTTTATCTCATGAGATATGAATATTTTCCCAATGCATTGGACAATGATGTAAGTCCCACCCATCACATAGTGAAATCATACATACGTGTTCCACACGATAATCAAGCATTCATCTTATCATGACCCATAAAAAGAGTGATGTTTTATAAACATTATTTCATAATAAATGAAATTAAAGGGGTATTGTAAACATTTCATCCCATAAAAACCTATGATAAAGATACATTTTTTATAATCAATTCATCATTGAATAAACCATGAAAGGAAGAGGGTTGAATTTTTTTTATCATGGTATAGCCTGTGGAATGTGAAAAATTTTCATAAAAAACTTTTCATCTTAAAAAAACATTCAAAAAATGAATAAGAGTAGTGTACTTGGATAATATACCTAGTAAAAAATAAACTAGATCAAAGTATGTCACATTAGATGGAGAAGGATTCTGAAAGATCACATGAGGCATTTCTTAAATAAAATAAACTTCTTTTGAAAATAATTTTTTACAAAATAAAAAATTTAAAAAATACATTTCTTTGAAAACAACTTTTGGATTTTTTTAATTAATATTTATAAATAATTTAAAAAATTATTGAGTAAAATAACCTTTCCTCTTTGGAAAATTTATTTTTAGATCATCCAACATTTTAAAAATCATTTTTTGAAAATAACCTTGAAAACTTATAAAAAAATCATTAAAACAATTTTTAAACACATTTTTACTCATAAATAATTTTTAATATCCTTTTCAAAGAAATTTTGATTAAATTTTATTTTAAATTTTATTTTGAAAATATTTTTATAAATCAATTTTTTTGAATGAAAATAGATTTTCAACCTAAAAAGAAAATAATGTAGAATTTTCTTGAAAACATTATTTTAATTATATTAAGTACCAAAGAGCGGAAAATGGTACCATTACACAAAGATATAATGAATAACAATAGGATATGAAAAATCATGATAATTATTGAGGTATTGATATTAATATTTCATCCATGGAAGCATAATCATAAAAAATCTTGATAATCAATAGGATTGTAGTAGTAAACTCTTACCACCTTGGTAACTTTGAATCATAATTCCCATGAAATAATAAAATATAATTAATGATAAAATATAATTAAAATAATTAATATCAATATATAACAAGTCAAAGGGGTAGAATATACACCTTGTAAAATAATATAGGTGCATAACATAGAATGTGTCTCGGAGAAGGAAAATTGAGACAAAAACAATATACATATTTTGTAACTTTTGAAATGTAAACAACATTATATAGAGATAATAAAATGGATTTTGGAATAAAAAATAATTTAAGGATAATAATAATATAATACATTAATGGAAGTTATATACACCAAATAAATGAAATGAGTGGTGGATAATACATAACTCTCAGAAAAATAAAAGTGAGATTAGAAATCCCCTTTCTACTTGAGTAACATTTAAATCATGAGATCCATGAAAGTATAAAATAAATTGAAACTTTTAAGATCATTAAATAAATTAATACCATGACATAAGATGTCATAGTTCGTTATATATACCCCACAATGATAATTAGTGGTGAATATAGAATATATCTCACATAAATAAAAGTGAGATGAGAAAAACATTACCATAAGTCTTGACTTTATTCGTACATGTTCATAACTCTAGTATAATAAATATTAGATAAATGTAAATATTAAAAATAACCGTATTATTATATATAATACCATATATTATTTCATTTTTACTTTATATTACCCATTTATTAAAAATTTCATCTTAAATTTACGTTTCGGGTAATAATCGCTTTGTTTTTTGTATATGTTTTGACTTTCTATTTTTGATCCTCTTACATAGATAACAATTTAATTATTTCCATAATGTATAAAATTATATAAATATCATATATATTCAGAATATAATTATTTATAAACCTCTAAAAAATTTAGAAATATGAAATGAAATACACCATTCATAGAGATGGTAGGTCATACATACGCATGAACGTTGTTTTAATTTTATTGTCATTTTTTAAATAAATAAAATGAAATTATATATAAATATATAAAAATTATATTTACATAATAATTATTATTTAATATATATTACATATTATTATTAAATCCTTCTTTAATACATTACATGTAATTTATTAACGAATCACATCGCTTTGAGGAGGCGGTAGTCCACACATCAAAAAATAAATTGAGCGTATTCCCAAAATATATAATGCTTGAAGGTATGTGTTATATAATAATTCCAGAAGAATAAATAAATTATAAATATAATATATATAATATTGAAACCATAATTACATCATTATTCCCAACCTTGAGATGTGTTAATGGATAAACACTTGACATTGGTTCCCAAGGTAGTAGTTTGCTGAACACACGAATGATGATTGTGTATCCCATTTGATAGAAGTGTGTGAAGGTGTAGTTCATAACCATAACATAATAACATATTGGAATATTTTGGATACTAAGGTTATTATATAATCATGTAATAATAATAATTTAATGGGTGGAGAAAGAAATAAAACAAAAGGTCCCATTGAAGAACATTACATCATCTTCAGGTAACTCCTTTTGGTTTTCACCAAATGACAACATCAGATTTCTTTAATCCTAAAGTGAGGCTTATAATATTAGAAGAGGTAAGTTAGGAGATTATTTTTTAGGATTTTTATGACAAAAATGTCTTTATATGTGTGAAGAAGTGCGGGGGGGGGGGGGGGGTGAGTTTTTTTATAGTGGAGGAGAATTAAAATTATTATAAATATAAAAATTTAAACACTACTAAGAGGTATCCCTTAAATAATGTGCCTCAATAGTTTTAATATTTTAAAACAATGTACGACATGGTATAAATATGTCCATAAAAAGGATTTTTGAAAATTTTATATGTCATTTTCCTACTTAAGATTAAATTTTAAACACTAAGTAAAATCAATTTTTACTTTAATCAATATAAATAATATTAGTTGATTTCACTAATATTATTAGTAAATAATATGATATTAATTGAAATTATAAATTACATTTATAAAAAATATGGAAGATATTTTTCCAAATTCCAATCACAGAAGTAGAATAAATTAATTTAAAATTAATCCCACAGTTGGGATGAGAAAACTGGGTTTTAAGGTGAAAATGATCAAAAGATTGAAATGTTTTTATATCCAATTTCAATGTAAAATTGATTAAAATAACCTAAATTGGATTTATTTGTGTAAATTTTAAAAATTTATTCTTTAAATTAAATTAAAATATTATTTAACCATAATAATAAATTATATGAAAATGATGTTTTCAATTAAAATTTAGTATTTTTCCCCATTCATAAAAAATAAAACATCTTATAAAAATACCAAAAATTAATCCTAATATAATTTTGATGATATGATTTAAATAATAAACTTTATTTTTGAATATATAAATTTTAAAAGTGTCTAAAGTTAGATTTAAAATAGGCACGATTGTAAAAATTCCCTTCAGAAAAATATAGCTTTTTATGCCAAAAAATGAATTTTTTCTTATATTATACCAACCCAAAATTATTAGATGAATGTCAAAAAATATAGTTAAATTTATAAAATATAAATTTAATTATTTTTTCTAACAATGATTTATTTATTTTATTAAGATCAAAGGCCTTTATGGGAATAAAAATAGTTTTTTCTTAAATAAACTTCCTTTATATTCAATTGGTTTTTATTTTAAATTATAATTATTTTATAACAAAATAATTAATTTTATAAACATATGTTTAAACCCTATCTTCATAATTTAGAAAATATTATTCATATATTCCATTCCAAAAACTATGTGACAATTATAAAAATATTTTAATAATTATATTGTCGTATGGTAAAACTCTATTTCGTGTGTAATGAATGTTATCAATGGAAATCATCATTGGGTCTAATAATAACCAAACATAGGGTTTTTTTACTTAATTATAATATATATGTTTTATTTATCACTATATAATATTTGTGTTGTGTATACAGAAAGTTTAACATGGTGTAGCGTGCAATGCATTCCATTAATGAATTTTAATTTATTCGAAAACAATAATTAATAGGAAATCATGGTTTAACAATGGAAATTTGACCTCTATCACTATAGGATAAAAATTTATTATTTAAGGGAAACTCTTCCTTGAAAATTACATATATATATTATTTAAATCAAATAAATATACAAAATTTCACTCTCTTAGTTTTAATTATCAATTATGTTTCCACTTATGGATAAAAGAAATTTATGTATGAAATGAGAAGTCTATTTTAGGAATAATAAAATTATTTTCATGATTGAAATTTATTTATAATTCTTTAAATTATATAATTAAAATAAATTTCTATGAAACACCGACGTAGTAATTCTACAATTAATAGAAAAAAATAAACGACTTTAAAAATATTAAAAATTATTTAATTTGAATGATTTATTTAATTTCATGAATTTTATAGGTTAATATGATTCATTTTTATTGTATGAGGATTATATTTTAATTATAACCATTTATTTATTTAATATAATTCAAATTAAAACAATAGTTTCAAAATTTAAATTAATGATATTTTTTCAAAATAATATTTTATTATATTTTTTAAAAATCGTAAACATATTTAAGGGGGAAAATGTGGATCATATATGGTTTACAATTTCATCTATAATCCATTTATTATCAAATTGTAACCTTATAAGTAAAATTATAACCCTTTAAGAGTGAAAAATTGGTTACCGCGGTTAAGGTTATGTTATGTTAATTAAGGGTTGAATAAGAAAAAAAGCTTTAAAAAACCACTTAAAATTGTCAAAATTTTATTAGTTAATAGGATTTAAACTATTTATTATATTATCTTATAATAATTGGAATTTTTGAGGCATTTGGGATAGATAATACTATATTTTATTTGAATATTTTAAGAAATTATAAGAGGTCCCTTCCCGTCACTTATAAAAGGACTGATATCCTTTTTTATTAACCCCACTTTGAGCCTTATAGATCAAATAAACACAAAACAATTATCATCTAAAATCTATTATGCAAATTTTATATGTTTTTTCTTTCCAAATGACCAATCGTAGGGTCCTTAAGAGGATAAAGGAGTTGTTTTAAAGAAGTGGTAATCACCTTAATTGTTCACTTTTTTTAATTATTAATTTAACTCGGATAAATATATCATATTATTTATTAGATAATAAATTATTTATCCTAAATATAATAAAATTTTATTATGATTTTTATAGAAAATTTTTTCATTATCTTTTCTATCAAATTATAAGTGAATGTATCTCTTGTGCATACATATGACTTTCCCTCTTCACGTAGCGATACAATTAATTTTCCATCACCATCATTTATGGATAATTATTATAATATGTTTAATGTTTATATATTATCTTAATTAATTAATTATACATATATAATTGTAATATAATATCTACTTTCATTCCTTCCAGACTATTAGAAAATGACAACATTTCTCGTGCGTACGTGTGGACTACCACCTTCATGAAGCGATAAGATTCATTTTTTATACCTATTTTAAATGGATTTTAATAATGATGAATTTGATGAATATATATGATTTATATGATATAATAATTATTTAAAAAAATTATTGATTACCATTCTGTTATTCCATTCATTAAAAAGTTAAAACAACTCTCTTGCATACGTATAACCTACCCTCTCGATAAATAGTGTAATTCATTTTTCTACCAATTACTTTTATGGTTGAATATAAATATATATAATTAACATATTATATATATATATAATTATTTAAATTATTTAAATTCTATAAACATAATAAAATTACAAGGACTGTGACTGCCAAACTGAAACATGATTTTAAAAACGAACTAAATATTACCCAGATAATTGATTTTAATATAAAATAATAAATAAATGGGTGATAATATATCATAAATAAATAAACAATTGTATGATATATATGATCACTGTTCTATAATATATGTATAATATATCTATATTTATTATACAGGAGGTTTTAACTCATATGAATAAAGGCGGTACTTGAGGAAAGGGGTTTATGTTTTAATCTTATTATATTTTGGATTATTTATTTTCAAATTTATATTGAGGAAATTATATAATACTTATCTGATAAATCAATTTAATTTTATTCTAATATTTATTTTATTTATAATATATCGTTTTCCTTTCATTTTCCCCACTTAAATAATTTAAGAGAGAAAATGTATGTTTTTTTGTAAAATCAATATTATTTCACTATTCAGTTTAAAATTATTTTTCTTCCATATCCATAGTTTTAAAAAAATCAAGAATGTTTTTAAGACTATCTTATGATTTTTAAACAATTTTTAACCATTATTGAATTTTAATTTTTTAAAGGGAAAATTATTCTCATTTTTTTTAATGTGGTACATTTTGACTTTTTCAACAAACATTTGAAAAAAAATGTTTTCTTTTTAAATTATATGACCTGAAAATAATTTCCCAATGTTATAACTACTATAGGATTGAAATTTTCATTAAATGTTTCCAATGTTCTTTTAAAATAATTTTTCTCTATAATATTTTATAAATTTGTAAGCATTTATATCCAAATGGAAAGGATGTTTTCCTCAGGAATGTTTTTTATGGTATATCTATTCATTATAGACAAAAAACTTTATAGTTTCTTATGATTTATAGAGGATATGATCCAATTATAACATTTTTATTCATTCTCTTGATGGTTTATTATTATTATGATGAGATGTTTATGGAAGACATTTATTTTCATGGTTTATTATATTTTGAAATGATGAAATGTTTATGAAACCTGTTTTATTTGCACCGGTTATGATGTGATGATATGGTAATTGTTGTATGATATTTAGTTAGACATATGTATGTATTTCATTATTTGATGGATGGGACTGAATTTACATATACTATCATTTATTTGGGTGAAGTTTTATATCTCAGGAGATAACTATGGTACACAAGACATTATGATTGATCTATTACCCGAAACCAGTTTATATGCATAATAAATTATGGGTAACAAGAAGTTTTGATTCATCCAATATGGGAAATAGAACTTGAGACCTGATCCATTATGATTTTATGGTCTTTGTAATTAATATTTACATATTAAATAGTTTTTATGCCTGTGATGCTACCACACTTTTAGGACATGAACTTATAGTTCATGACTGATTTATGATTATTTATCACTCTTATGAATCATGTATTTTGAAATGACAATGTTTTATTCCCAAACTCATGTTTATGATCTTTGAAAATCTTGTTATGAACTTTATATATTATGGTTATTATCTCATACCATTATGTTTATCTTATGCTTTCATATGTTCGTCGATTAATATTTCCTTTTTCCCTTACTGATTTTCTAAGCTTACCCTTTCTTATGTTTCTTTTCCCTAGGTTATGAAGAATGGATTAAATATGGTACATCAACAAAGAGTAGTAAATAAAAATATATTTTTAGAGAGATATTGATGATCATTCATGAAATAAAAATATTTTGTATATAGTCTCTAAAGATAGTAAACCATCACATTCCTTAAGAGTGTGTTTGTGAAATTTATCAAATATTACTCTAAGAGGATATTATATTTATGTTTCAAAATCATTGGACTTTATAATTGGTATCAAAGTATATTTTAGTTAACATTTTTAAACTAGGATGAGAAAATTTTAGTGGGAACCGTTGGAATAATTCTAAGTATAGAATAAAATCCTCAATTCTTGTTAATGACCATGGATAACCAAGGTTAAACCTAAGGTTTTAGGGATTGAGAATAATGTGTCATGATTTAGGCATCATATTTTTTTTTTGATTTTTCACTATGATTATTATTTCTCACACTTTTCCTTTTTGGTTTTAGTCATTGATTGGAACCAAAATAAATCATAGTTAAAATGAATATGATTAATAATGAATTGTTTATCTATATGAGAAACCAAATTATATGAGATCTGTAATTAATAATCTTATTTCTATGATAAAAAAACTTTCATATTCCATGAATCATACTAATATTCCAAACGATCAAAGGAAGGAAAAACATACAGTTCAATATTTTATAAACTACCATCCACCTTTTTAGGGGGTCCTCTAATCCTTTAGTAGTAGAGTGATGGACTAGTATCATTAATAAAATATTTTCTATTCTCTAGTTCTAAAAACATTAAAAGGATATTATAAATGATTATCATTTGGATGGTGAATAAAATCAATGGTGGAATCATATTATGAACATGATTAAAGAGGATGAAATTGACTTTATAGAATGCGATGTGTTTAAGAAGATATTTTTTAGTAATTAATTCCCTCATATTCTATATACAACTATGAAGAAGGAATTCCTTGAGTTAAGAAAAATTATGATGAATCCATTGGTACTTATGAGGAAAATTTTATATGAATTCAAGGCATTCCTATATTTTAGTCATTATACATGAAAGAAAAATTGATCAATTATTTGGTGGATTGTAACCAAGGCTCTTAAAGATGTTATATATAATTTATTTTTATAGCTATGAAATAAATTATTCATTTCTCACTCAAGATAGAAATTAAAATTAGATATTCCTGTATTCCTGAGGGTTTGATAAGAAAATAATGATCTATTATTAGGGAAAATCTAATAAATCACATGGTGGAAAGAAATTCCAGCCATATACATGCCAGAAATGTAGATAAAAACATAAAGGAAAATTTATTGAATATATCCATGAATTGGTTTATATGTGGAGTAGAAGGTAATAATTACCATGAGTATCTAAAGGGGTTGAATAGGTTGGTTAATTCGATAGAGTAAACGAATGCACCAACTAATGAACCACCCATATTACAATTCTTAAAATGAATATAATATTGTTATTATTCCAACCGGTTTATGAATTTGAAGGTATATGATGATCAATGTCAAAAAGCTCTTAAGCCCAAAGATAAAGGGAAATATCATGTGACCAAAACTATTGAAGTAGTTATGAGAATTATGTGGTTAAAGGAACACTTATCATCCACTATAGAACAAATAATGTATTGTTTGATTCTAGATCTACCCACTCTACTATATTTGAATTATTTTATAGGGGTTTCAAAATTTCACCCTAATGATTATTTGATGAACTATAATTGAAAGTACTTAATGGTACGGTGATCTAATTTCAAGTATATTACTATAATATATTTAAATTTTATGGGAATTTGGTTCATGTAAATATTTTTATTCTCTCATTTTTTGAATTTAATGTTATTTTGGGAGTAGGTTTTATTTCTTTATATAAGGCCCACAGTAATTGCCAAGGAAGGGAAGTCATGTATGATATTATGAATCAATTTATGATTGCATATTAGTGTGATGCTAAATTATAACTTTTTATGGAAATAAAATGAATTATATGGTCTTGATTCTAATAAAAATGGGCTGTTTATCTCAAATGGTTGAGGGTAAACTCAATATCTAAGATATTTATAATGTATGGGAAATTGTTGATGTATTTATAGAAGAATTTATTGGTCTTCTACTAAATCATAAAGCTGATTTATCAATATAACTCATACCTAGATCTACATCTATTTCGAAGACTACATATAGAATGGGCCTAATTGAGTTGTAGTAATTAAAGAAGAAACTCCAGGAGAATCTTGAAAAGGGATTCATTTGGTCAAGTGCATCACCATGGGGTGCACCTGTTCGTTTTGTTAAGAAGAAATTTGGATCAATGTGATTCTACATTGATTATAATGAAATTAACAAGATCACTATCAAGAATAATTATCCTCTATCGCATATTGAATACTTTTTTGATTAACTTCAATTAGATTAATATTTTTTCAAGACTGACCTTCATACTAGATATCATCAATTGAGATTCAATAAAGAGGATATACCCAAGGTGAAATTATGTACAAGGTATGGTCACAATTAATTTGTAATGATGCCTTTAGGCCTTACCAATTCCCCCACTATCTTCATATATTCAAAGAATAATGTCGCTAGGTATTATGTTTATTTCATTTTGGTAGTATTTATAGATTATATTCTTATATATTAAAAGAGAACATAAAATAATTAAGACTACTTGATAATTATGCTAAATATCCTAAGGAAATTGAAGACTTATGAAAAATTTACCAAGTGTGAATTTTGCCTTTAGAAATTTTCATTACTGGATCATATAATCTCATGTGATGGTATATCAATAGATCCTTAAAAAATATATGTTTTTGAATGTTGTCTTAGAATAACCACTGTGAAGGATATCCATAGTTTTATTGGTTTGGTTGAATACTGTTGATATTTCTTATATAATTTATCTTTAATGTCTAATCCAATCACCAATTAAACATAGAAGGGATATAAGTTCCTTTGGATACATGAATATGATAAAAAGCTTGTAGAACTAAATATAAGTTCATTCAGGGAACCTATACATAATTTACCCTTCCATGGAGAAGGGTTTGTAATGTATAGTTATGCATTAATGAATGGAATAGAATCAATTATCATACAGAATGATATGGTGATAGATTTTTCCTCACATCAATTAAAGGTTCATGAGAAAATTACCCAATTCATTATCTGGAGTTATCTGTAGTAATGTTTTCATTAAAGATATAGAGTCATTAACTATATAGATAAAATTGTGATATATATACTGATCATAAAAGCATAAAGTATATTTTCACCAAGAAATAGTTTAATTTTTACCAGATAAGATGGTTGGATATGATTAGATATTATGACTAATCAATTAATTACCTCCATGGAAAAGTAAACAATGTGTCATGTACTGTAAGTTGAAAGGATCATGCTAGCTTATCTATGATGTTGATCACAAAAGTTCCAATATTTCTGGATTTGTAAAGGGTGGATCTAGAAATACTAGAAGTAAGTTTATAAATGTTATCTTTCTCAAATGAATATTCAACCATCTATCTATGTGAGGATTAAAGAGGCACATATGGGGGATGTGAATCTGCAGAAGAAGGTGTGAAATGTTCCTTAATATGGCCACGATTTTGAGGGAATGATAATATTCAGGAACCAGGTATGTGTTCCATGAATAATATATTTGAAAAAGGAGCTGTTTAATGAGGCTCATAGTTCTTTATTCTCTATTCATCTTATAAGTATGAAGATGTATTGAGATCTGAAATAATATTTCTTGTGGGAAAGAATGAAGTGATATATTTTTAATTATGTATCTCGGTTCTTGGTATGTTATACTGTTAAGTATGAGAGATAGAACTCTAAGGGGATTTTACAAACATTAACCATACTATAATGGAAAGGGGAAAATAGCACAATTTATTTTTTCATCAGACTCCCCGAAACATCTAAAGGGAATAACCATATATGGTTTATAGTCGATCGACTTATAAATTAATCACACTTAATTTAAATTATATATGATTTATCTCTTGATCAAATTACTCAGTTATTCATGAGGGGAGTGGAATGATTTCATGGATCACTACTCTCAATTGTATTTGATCAGGATCCAAGATTTACCTTGAATTCTGCTGAAGTCTACAGCCTGATCTGGATACAAAGTTAAACTTCCACAACGTTTATTATCCCAAAAATATGGATAGTATGATAGGACCATTAGAAACATATAATATATGATGATATATTTCTCGATAGAATTAAAAGTTTGGTGGGATCAACCCCTTCATTTGGTGTAATATTCTTACAAAAATTGCTTTCACTCAAGAATTACTATTAATCCTTTTGAATCCCTCTATGGAATAAATTAAAGAACTCCAATATATTGGTCTAAAGTTATAGAAATAAATATATTTTTCCAGATATATATAATAAATGGTAGATTATGTTAGAGTAATTCTACAACACATAATGGCAGCACAAAGTTGATATAAAAGTTGTGCAAATAATTATTAGTGATATCCAGAGTTCAATGCTGGTGATAAGGTATTCCTATGAATATATACTTGGAATAAGGTTATGAGGTCTACAAGATAAGGTATTGTTTATCCCAGGATATGTCAGTACCTTTGAAACTTTTTATCATATGAAGATGGTATCTTATCGTTTGGAACTTCCACCAAATGTCTCTCATGTTGACAATGTGATCCATGTATCTCTCCAAAGGATGTACATACTTGATCCTTGAAATGTACTAAAATTAAAGATCATAACACCAGAACAAGATATCTCTTCTGAAGAAGAATTGGTGGAGATTCTAGATCATAGAGATAAATTGTTATGAAACAAGACCAGCCACTTGGTCAAAGTTTTGTGGAAAACCCACAAATTTGAGAAAGCTAAGTGGGAACCTGAGGATGTGATAAAGCATAATAATCCTTATCTGTTTATTTTAGAGTAATTAATTTCAAGGGAGAAATTAGTGTTTTTGGTGGGGGGGGGGTAGAATTTAATACACTAATATTTTATGAAATAGTTATCAATAAATAAATTTTATTTATTTGATAGCTTTAATTAAATGAAATATCGATTTTAAACGAATCACAATATTCTATTAAAATATTATCATGTTATAATAATCACCTAGAAATTAGATCGATGACTATGAATAATACTAAATAAATTATTAAAAATATATAGTTACATATGTATAAAAATAATTCATTAGTTATTAATCAATTATAAATGAAAATAACAATCATCTGAAAATAAAAGAGATGTTTTTAGGAAAAAATATGATTATGCGTGTAATGAATTTTTATCTTAAAAAAAACTAAATTAGTCAATATTTATGAATGATTTTAATGAAATTTATGTATTATAAATTCAATGAAATTTTTTATAATTTATCAAAATTTTTTTTCATATAAGGGATAAAAATAAATCTAGTTTTATGCTTAAAAATATATTTTTCTAAAAAGTGGGGTTTATCACTTTTTTTGAACTTTTTTAAAAAATTAATTTCATATAATTTTAGAAATTGAATTTGATATAATGGATTCAATATTTATAATTATGGGGTTAAAATTTGGTAAATAGTTCCCAATTATTTTTAGGCATTATAAATAGCAACCATGGTTAAATTTATCATCTCTGTAACGGGTAAATCAGGTTCATGTAAGTTTAAAAAAAGTGATAAGACCATAATTTTTCATAATATTTATTATTAGATTAATTTAATTTTACCCTTATCACCTTAGTATAAAAATTTAATTTTTTAATGGACACTTGCCCAAGAAAATTACTTATATAATTTTTAAATCAAATAAGGTTACAAAATCTCATTCTCTTAGTTTTAAATATCTATTATTTGTTCAAATAGGGACACCAGCATGTTATGAATGAGTATAAATGTATATTTTTCGATTAATGAAATTATTTTAATTATTTAAACCAATTTATAATTTTATGTAATTATATAATTACCTAAAATGGTTATCAAACTCCAACATAATAATTCTTCAACTAATAGAAAAATAAAATTAATGATTTTAAAAATATTAAAAGTAATATTACTTGAATCCATTATGGTGTTGAATTAATTTTATAGATTAATATTAAATATTATTTTTGTTTAAAAGTATTATATTCAAATTAAAACCTTTTCTTTAATTTTTATGTATAATAAAATGATAGTGTCAAAATTAATATTAATGATATTTTATCAAAAAAATAATTATTAAATTATTTAAAAATAATAAAAATATTTAAATTATAAAATTTATATAATATATGGTTGAAAATTTCACCAATTGTACATTTACGATCCAATTTTCACCATGTCAGTAAAATTATAACTCTTTAAGTATAAAAAATATATTACCACAATTAAGGTTAAAATAGGTTAACTAACTAGTTAAACAAAAATATAAGGTTTAAAATACATCCTAAACATGTATTTTTTATTTTTTTAATGATATTTAAACTTCATAGTATCTTATATTCAAATAACTATAATTTTTGAGGAATTAGAACAAGATAATGACTTTATTATATTTTAATATTTTTTGAAATTACAAGAGTCCCGCTCCTCTCTTTTATAAAAGGGCACCTCTACTTTCTCTTCTTAACACCACTCCAAGAATTATAGATTGAAAAAAACTACCTAATTACCATTTCGTCTCTATTATACAGATTATATAGGATCTGTTATTCCCAAAATACCAACCCTAGGGACTTTAAGAGGAGATCTATAGGATTTGTTTCAATGAAGAGGTAATCACCTTAACCGATCACTTTATTTTTAATTATTATTTGACATACTATAAATATATTATATTATTCCCAAAATAATAAATTGAGTATTATAAATATACTTAAATATTATTATTATCATGAAGCCAACTTTATTAACCCATATTTACATTAAATGTGAAGTGAAAGTATCGCTTGTGCATATGCACAACTTACCGTCTCATTGTAGCGATAGAATTAATTTTCCCTAACCATATTTTATGGATGATTTTTATGATGGGTTTAATGTTTATATATGATATTAATTAATGAATTATGATTCTGTAATGATAATATCATATCTACCTTCTTACTTTCCAAACCACAGGAAAATGATAACGGCGCTCATGCATACGTGTGGACTACCACCGCCACAATGCGATTTGATTCGTTTTTAATATCTATTTTACATTGATGGTAATAAGGATGATTTTGATTAATATATATGATTTATTTGATATAATAAATATTTTATAATTATGAATTATTATTTACCTTTATTTCATTCTATCTATCAAAAATTTAAAACAACGTTCGTGCATACGTACAACCTACAATCTCCATGAACGGTATAATTCATTTTTCAATATATTGCTATTATGGATGAAAATAAATTTGTATATAATGAAAATATATTATATTTATTTCGTGATTATAATTTTTTAAATTATCGAAATAAAATCAATGTACAAGGACTGAGACTGGAAAAACTGAAACATTCTTGAAAAACAAAGTAGATATCACCTAGAACAATGATTTTAATAAAATAATTTAATAAATGGGTGATACGATTTCATAAATAAATAATAAATGGTATGATATATATGATTATTAATATATGATGTATTTATAATAAATATATATTTACTATATGGGAGGTTCAAACATGTACGAATAAGGTGATACTTGAGGTAAGGGATTTATGTTTCAATCTTATTTTAATTAGGATTGTTTATGCTTGAATTTGCATTGATTAAATCATATGACTCTCATCTAATTAATACCTTTTATTTTATTATCCTATATATATTTATTTATAATATTTTTTTCTTTTAATTTCCTCACTTTAACTATTTAAGAGATCAAAAGAGTGTTTTTAAGTAAAATCAACTTTATTTCTCTCTTTGGTGTAAAATTATTTTTCTTACATATCAATATTTTATAAAAATGTTTTAAAGAACGTATTTTTTTAATACTTTTCTATAATTTTTTAAATTCATTTTTACCTATGATTTAGTTTTTATAAATTTTTTAAAAGGAATCTTCTTGTTATTTTTCAAATGAGGTACATTTTGTCTTTTTATAAAACATTATGTAAGGAATGTTTTCTTTTAACTTACAAGAAATGAGTGAAATTTAAAACCATTAGGAACATTAAATTATTTGAAGCTTCCATTAAAATATTATTCATTTCTTTTTAAAAACAATCCTCTATATAATATTTCATTTTTTATTTGAGAAAATTGATTTTAAAATAGAAATGATATTTTCCTCAAGAATTGTTTTAATGGTATTTATATTTATCAATGACATCAAAATTTGGTGTTTCTTATGATTTAATGGGTATATGATATAATCATACCATCCTAATTATATCTCTAGATGGTTTATGATTATGATGATGTGATGTTTTTGAAACCAATTTTTTTTCATGGGTTATTCTAAGTTGAGTTGATGAAATGTTTGTGAAACCTTGTTTTATTTGAATGATTTATAATGTGATGATATAGTGAATGTTTTATAATATTATGGAACACATATATATGATTTTCATTATGTGATGGGTGGGCCTGGAATTATATATTCCTCCAATGAATTTATTATAGTTTTATGTCTCATTAGATAACTATGGGAAACAAGTAATTGTGCTTGATCTATTGTAGGAAACAAGATGATTTGATTGATTGATTATGGGAAGCATTTATAGCTAATGAGATTATACCTAAGCGGTAGAGGCTCGTGCTTGGAATCTAAAATACGCAGGATCAAGTTCTTGTGGAGGTGAATTTATGAGTTATTGTAGTTTTACTGTAGTAGGTATTGTTCTGTACTGTATTAGTTATAAATATCTATATTATTTGGGCCTTCGGGCCACCGGTTTGGGTCTACAGGTCGTAATACCTTTAGGACACCAAAGGCCTTTAGGACACCAATGGAATTTTGGCCATATGACCTCGAAGCCATAATGAACAAGAATAATACCATGTAGAACACACATGATTAGGCCCAAACGAGGATTCCAAACAAGTAGCAACCACCAAAGTAGAGCTAACTAGATTTTAAGAATTATATGGTATGGAATATTCCATTGGTACTAGGAACCAGTATCTATTTATGGGGAAATGTTAGTCGATCAAAAATTTACAGTGGGGAGATAGGTGTTTTCAATGATGAAGATGCTAGGGAGGGTAGTTATATATGTAGTTTGGTTGGGACTTCAGGTCACGTATTGGGCATTTTTCCTCTGGGAATTCGGGTAATGTACAAGGTCTTGTGACCCTAGTGCTACAAGTCATGTAAGGGTTCCATCTCAACCTAGTTTAAAGAGGTGATTATCCAAAATAAATAAATAAAACTGAGGCCTTTAAGACATTGATGTAGGAAACAAGTCTTTGTTCTTGATCCACTATGGGAAACATGTTTTTAGGCCTATTAAATTATGATTTGATAGTCTTAGTAGTTAATGATGACATATTAAATGGTTTCCATGCCTTTGAAGGTGACACAATTTTATGACATGAACTTATGATTCATGATTTATTTATTATGATTTCTCATTCTTATAAATATTCTATTTTGAAATTATAATTCTTTATTCCATGATTCATGTTTATGATATTTGATATATTTTTTATGAACATTTTATGTTATAGTTATGATCTCATACCCTTGTTATCTTATACTGTTATACACACATATATTGATACCTCCCATGTTTTTCTTTATCGAGAATTTGAGCTCAGCCATTATAATTTTTCTTTTCCCTAGATTATGAAGAAAAATATTATGTATGGTATGTCTATGAAGAGTAATAAATTGAATGAAATTTATGGGAAATGTTAAAGACCTTTCACTAAAATAGAATATTGTGTATCTAGTATCTAAAGAAACTAAGACATTATATTCCTTGGGTGTGTGTTTTTGATATGTATTAACTATCCATCTAAAAAAATGTAATATTTATTTAATAAAATCCTATTCCTTTAAACAAATAGTCAGACTCTAGAGGGAAAAAAGTTAAGTTATGATAAATCCATTGCATTTCATCTCCAAGAAGTTTTAGATAAACTTCAAACATTGAATTTTCCTAGCCTCCTACGATGATGTATAGTTAAATATTTTAACTCACCAAGATAATAAAAGTTCCATAAATTATGTTAATCTAGGTTAATAGTGTAACAATTATCAGGCCTATCAAAATATAGAATGAAAACGCCTTCCAAAATTGTGATGGTATATTTTTTATTCCTAATGTTCATATAGTAACCATAATCACATAATTAGATTATGCTAAAAAGGTTATTATTAAGAATTAAAAAATAAATTACCGTAAAAATTATTGTGTTATTGGGAAATGAAACATCATCTATACCAACAATTTTTCCACACTCATTATCTGTAAAAGTAACATATATGCCCTTAATATAAATATAATTTTTCTGATGTTGGATTATTTTTATATTCATTTACCAAGAACAATCACTTTCCTTGAACCAAGTATTTCAACTTTTAGTACATAATCATATTTTACAAAATATGATAGGTCTAAATATTTGGTACCCAATTTTTCTTGGGTCAATTAATGTTAGAAAACAAAACATCTAGATCCCACATCTTTCTAACTTTAGGATTTTGAACAACTTCTAATTCATTCAAAATAACATAATTATAATTTATAATGGATTTAAATTTATTTAGGGAGAAATGTTTTATATAATGAAATCTACTCTAGTATTTAGTACAAATAATATTTTTTTGGAGTGAAATAATTATACTATAAATGAGGATTTATAAAATTAAAATAGTCTCTATAAGATATATAATTTGGTTTTAATTATCTTAGGATATTATCAATGTTTACCCTTTCATAAATATTATTATATGGGATCTTCTTTAGACTACAAACTTTAGACATTATCTTTAAAACTAAGTTCATATCATCATTAGTTAAAACAAAAATAGGTTTAACAAATAACTAAAAAGTGTGTTTAGAAACACTTTAATTAGACTCAGAAAGATTTGATTTATCCAAATTATAGTATTTGTTTAATATTTTATTATTCTTAAATAGTAAATTAATATTTGTATCTAATTCATAAAATGATAGAGAATCATTTTCAGCGTCCAATGTAAATTGGTAATCATAATATAAATATAAATTAGTAAGAACATATGGGGTTAACTTTCCCATGAATCAAGTTTCATTATTAAGTGACTTTATATAAAATCTGATAATTTTACATCTATCATTACTTTTTGATCCGCTAATTTCATTATAATATGGATCTTTTCTAGTGATCTATGTATTTGTAGTAGCAATAAATTATTTCCTTTTATCTTTAATAATATTTTAGATTCCTTCTCTTTCTTTTTAGTCTATGATAATCTGGTTTGATATGTATTTATTTATTTTACTGATAAGAAATTAAATCTTAAATATCTTACTTTATTGTGTTATTTTTTTATTTTTACTTTCAATGATATTTTTATAATTTCTTATTTCCATTAATACTATTCATTATCCTTCTAATCTGAGAAATTTAATGTTCACTAACATCTAAACCACTATTATATAAATGATGTTTAGATTTATTTATAGTAGTCTACTTATAATTATCAAATATAGATGTTAAATCTTTAGAAGTTGAAGGAAAACAACAATATTTTTAATATTGTACTTCACATCATCAATATTAAAAATATTTTCATACTATAATAACATGATAATAAAATTATCCAAGGTTGATTTGTAATATGTTTTATATTTTTTTATCATTTTCCTCTGGGATTCCTACACTTTATATAAAATATAAATGATTTTATACATAAGATACTCACCCATAATCTCATTAAGTATAAATTATTACAACCCATTAAATATCATGAAAAGGTGACTATAAATTTGGGCAACTCATTCCATAATAAGATAGTAAAAAAACCTACTGATCAAATCTTAGCATAGCTCTACAAGTCTCTAAAACCATTTTTGTGATAAAGGTTGTAATTTTATAATAATCTAAATTACATTCTCTATATCACTTAATATAATCATAATATATATGTTCTATGTCATTATTCATATAAAATTGTTTTGAACATTGTAATTATATTGACACTCTATCATCTCAGCAAGAGTAAAATGAGAAATTTAATTTTCGAGAATCTTATAATTTTTGGCCATAATTATAAAATTATTAAATCCAACATTGATAACAAAATATGCATCTTATATCTTCAGTACTGATAATCAAATCCATTAAAAATAGTAGCATTAATCAGATTTAAATTCACAATAGTTTTGATTAGTATTTTTTGGTCATAGTTGAACACTCAAGAGGGGGGGGGGGGTTAATTGAGCTTCCAATAAAATTTCTATTTAAAATATTTAAAAACTCAAATATATAATTTATTAAAATTCCCAATTGACTAAAAGTATATAATTATATAATATTTTATTTCAAAAGGTTTCTCAATAGTTTGGTCAAAGATCAGTGGAAACTATTTTATAAAAACAATTTTAACTTTTGAAGCCAGCCTAATAGAAAAAAATGTAGTATATAAAAAACAAGATAAAGACAACTTTTAATGTATAGTTTTGATATTTACTTTTAAGTATAAATTTTTTGATTATTTTTTGAAATATACAATCAAAACAATAAATCATAGTGTGGAAAGTAAACAAGGGTTTTATTCTTAACGGAATACGTAACCCCCCCGACATTTGGAAAGCACCTAAATCTAACATGTTTTTAATGAAATAAGCTAATTCATAAGATGGATTGGGTTTTTTTCAAACAATATCTCACAGATTTTTCCAGGCACTTATCTTCTTCAACATTTCTTCCTAAGATAAAATAGATACAGGTCAGACATGACCTATTCCACATTTTTACATGAGAATAAAAATGAAAATAATTTCGAGGGAGTGTCTAGAACTATTATGTTTAGTAAAGAAGATTGTGGTTATAGTTAAATAGAGAAATATAAAACATATCTTGAATTTCAATCCGAAATAGGAAGAGAAGGAGATGATAGATATGAAATTTTTGTGTAAATAAAACCGAATATCTTGGTCATCTAAGGATCCTAGAATTCATCCTTGAAAGGAGATCAAATAGGTTTCATAGTAAGTTCATGAAAATAAAGGGTCATGAAGAGTTATAAAAAATTCCTCTTTGTAGCATAGTTTCACATGAGTATTAATATATTATAATTTTTATCATTATATTTCACTCATCTAATATAAAAGTTCCTCTTTGTATTAAAAAGAAACTTCATCAAAAAGTAGATAATGGAGAATAATCAATTCAGCCTTAAATGAACTGACGATGCAATTAATATTTCCAAAACTAGCAAATGGAGATTTGAAAATGTCCCACTATTACGTTAGACACGGTAAAGTGTCATCACTTAAATCATGGTTAGTTGAGATCGTGGTTGATTGACATGTTTATTTTACATGGAAACATTTCATGGTCAGTTTATTCCTTCATGTAGTTAGTCTATTTTATCATGTTGTAGGTTTATAATTTCACACAGTCACTTGATTATATTTCATGGTGGGAACATCTATTCATCTGGTAAGGTAGTGGTTTTTATAGTTACTAAAAATATAGATAAAAAATATTGTACAAGGATTAAGAAATATTATTTAACTATTTAAAATTAGGGTTTTAATGAACAATATGTTAATCTTCAATGTACAGTCAGTTTATGACATAGATATAATTTTGTCATCTAACACATGGTTGGTAGTTTGGTTTTTTGGTTAGGTGGAGCAAAATGTGTAGTAGTTTCCACATTATAAATTGACCTTCAAGGTCTATTGAAATTATTTACATGATAAGTACACTACACATATGGTAGGATGTCATGAAAAGTTACAAACTTAGCTAATTTTTTATCATTGGCCAAAAAACCATTTGCTACGAGAGAACATGAAACTCATTAATAACATTTTAATCATGACCTGGGATCCATAAAATAATAAGTTTATATTAACAATATTTCCATTTCTATTGATCACAAATCAATAAATTTAAAATGAAATGAAATAAATAAAATAAGAGTATATGAGATGTCAATTAAAATAAATATATATCAATAACTTAAATATTTACCATGGTATAAAGAAGTTATAATGAATGAAATTAATGTCACACACTAACTCCTCATTTTGGTATTATAAAAAAATAAATGACTAGGAGAGTAAAAAAGATAATAAAACAATAAAAACAAATTAAAGTATAATAAATACTTCATTAATATTAATAAAATGATTACAAAAAACTTTATAAGGAGTCCCTATTAGGAATTATAGTCATAATATGAGCTTAAAACATCTATAACATCTAAATAAATGATATGATCCATTAATTTAAAGGTATGAGAAGGGGAATATAATTTATTTTGAGGTATAAAGGAAGATTCAAGTTCTCTAATGTCTATGTAGCTGGAAGCATGTCTTAGATTCAAAAGATCTTGTCTATGAGACAAACCAAATGGTATTATAGTAGAGGATGCAATGGTTGGATCTAGGGACATATTTTTTATTGGAGGAGAACATACAGTAGTATGAGTAGTTTAGAGGTGGGGTATCATCAACTGGGTAAAATTAGAAACATCCCAAAAAAGGTTTAGATATTGAAGAAAGTAATCCCTATTTTCCATAAAATCACCCAAAACTTGGGTCAACAACTTATGATTCTAATCCTTTAAAATAAAATACTGAGTTTGAGGATAAATTTTTAGATCCAAGTAAAGGGTTATAAACATACCATTTAAGTCTAACATAGAAAATATTCAGATTATATAGTAATATATATCCTTATTTGTGGTTTCTCTATCTTACCCATCTTGTTTTGCATCCTCCCTAACCACTACTATTGTTTTGGCAGAATGTGTTTGAAAAAAATCAGACAATGATTCCCTGGTTTGTCTAAAATCATCACTAAACTCATCCCTTATGAGTTATATAATATTATATTCATCAAACACCAGTTGAATAGGAGGAATATGGGGAGGCACAAGAGTAGGAGAATGAAGAACGATTAAATTCATGAATCTATGATCTAATTGCATCACCATATAAGATATATAATCATTTAAATCACCTAATTGTTCATTCATATCTCTAATCTAATTCTTCAGTAAATTCATATCATGATATAAAATTTTTAAATATGATAAATAACAAAAACATTCATTCTGATATCTTCTTCTCAGGTAGGTTCCATGGAGTTTCCAAAATTAAGAAATTCATACTTTAAAACACTCATAAGACCATATTTGAATTAATTAAAATAATACTTTGTAAAATATGATATAGAATGGATAAATATAGGTAGATAATTATCCAATTTCATTCCGTATAATTTAGGTAAAACCTCTTCTGATTCAACTATATCAGACTGACCTAAAACTCTATAATTAGTAGAAAATTATTCCTCATGAACAATAGGTTCACAAACCTCAATATCTTAAACATGAGTGTAATTATGCTCATCTTCTCCACCATCATTTATAGGAGCAGGAACAAAGATATCATGTAGATTCTGATAAATCAAAGTTCTCATAGATGATACCTCAATCCTTTCTTGAGAATATATGGAAGCAATAAAGGATCACTCTAGAATTCTCCATGAAAAATGGATGGAAGTTCTACCATGTTCTGGAGGACTACCATTATCATCTTCGTAATCAAAATATGAGTAATCTAGGCCCAAAAATACAGATCCATGGGATTTCACCCCTTAGAAGGTGTATCAGGTATAAATTCACTATGAGTACTACCAATAACAATAGATTCATTTAAATTAACTTTATATTCTTTATAGTCTTTAGAATTTTTTCTCTTCGGCCTATAGATAGATACATAGTCCTCAATGTCAACCAGATCTATAGAAACAAGATCTTCCACATGTGATAAAAAATTTAATGGATATTCAGGTGGTCCATAATATAGGATAGAATTTACTACCTTATCATCCTCATGAGCCGTCATGGATTTCTCATCAAGATTAAACATCTCATTATCATCATCATTATCACCACCACCATCATCATCATCATTATCATAATCTTCATCTTCATCTTTATCTTCCTCTTCCTTTTCTTCTTCTTCTTCCACTTCTTGATCTCTTTTACTTCTTAAATACTAACAACCACTACATCATCATTATAAACAAAAATCTCACTAATTTTGATACTTGGATCCAAAATATCCATTGTTCTAGTAAGGTATTTAACTAGTTAATTCATTTTAAATAAATTTTATGGGTTATCCATCCATTACCTTTTCCATGGGTTACAATTTACCTTCTTTTTCTAAAAAAAATTTGGATTAAAGAAAATACTATCTATTTTGGGTAACTCTTTTATCCCCAGGAAGAACTAAGCCTTCATACTCTAATAAGTTTTAAATAAGCTTCACTTAGGTTAAATAACTAATCTTTGACGAATTCTTACAAAAATAAAAAATAAATATCATGAAATATTTACAAATATTAATATATACAATATTTTTCATCAAAAGAGAAGAAAAATATATCTTGGTGCCTTAGGATACTGAAGTATCCTTTTCTTCGACAGATCAGGTGCTAGATAAACTTTACCACCAGTATATATTCTGTTCTAAGTTCAAAGAAATAGTCTCATGGGGGTTCTATTCCTTGTAATCTCTTCTAAATCACTTTAAAACTCAAAATATGCATGATTAACTTGACAAAATATTTGTCAATCACTAATCTTTCCTTTGTGAGGCACACCCGGACACTATTCCAATAATTTCAAATAGAATTAATGAAATTCACCATTAACTATTGTCTAAAATAAATACCTTATCTCTCTATGAACAAATTCAATGTTCACATAAAACTCTTTAATAATATTTAGATAGAATGTCTTACTATTATCTTTAAACCAAATATCCCAACCTTGATTCAAAATGGCATTCCAAAGCAGTTATTTACTCCATTCCAAAAGCTATGCATCGATTTACTTTTCTGCAGATACTATATGATCTATGAAATATGGATTCCTCATATTTTCTATAGAACTCGAGATGAGTTTTCTTTTATTCAATTTCTTACTTAGAGGTGATTTTACAAGATGTGTGACATCAACCAGACACTTCATGCATGATTTTTTTTATTCAATTCAGTTCCTTAAAAAATTTTGAATATGAGAGGGGGGGGGGGTTCAAGATAACAGATTTTGGTTTTAAGAGAGGTTTTTGAGAAAGGTGTATTTCTATTTAAATGAATTTTTTTTAAATGGAAGAATATATATTTGGGAAATATATAGGTTTTGATTCTGTTTCAAATTATAATTTCATTTCAATAACTTAAGGAATAAAATAATAATGAATTTAAGTGAAATTGTGAAAAAAATAAAATAAAAATTATAAGTACATAATAGACATGGTGGGAGTATTGACCATTGATCCCTGATAGATAAGGTATGGTAAGTATATTGACATTTACCTCATGGTATGTACGAGAATTGGATGAAAAAAACATTCACAGTAGGTATGGAGTGGCCATTTGAGTAAATAATATTAGTAAGTATAGTCACCATGTGAGTAATTGTTCATAGTAGGACAACTAATAGTATGACTAACTCACTATAGTAGGTATATTGACCATATTAATAAAAAATAATGGTTGTTATACTGAACATGTAAACTATACATCATGGTTACTTCATGAAATTATTGGTAAGAAGAACTTAATAATCTAAATTAAAACAATTAGGCATAATTTATCTCACCTAATTCGTGTCTAATATAATTTATTCTCTCAACACTGAAAGTATTAGTAAATATATTAGTAAGATTATGCTCAATTATAATGAATTCAACAATTATATCACCTTTATAAAAATTATATCTAAAATATTTACGCCTTATATCTATGTTTTTTTTCTAGAATATGATACAAGATTATTAGGAATATTTATGGAACATGTATTGTAACAGTTTATAGGGACACATAAAAATTAAAATCCATAGTCAAGTAATGTATGTTTCATCCATAGAATATGTTTCAAAAACAACCTACAGATATATACATAGCTCTAGTAGTGTAGAATGCAACTAATTTAATCTTTTTACTACACCAAGAAAGTAGAGACTTTCCCAAAAAGTGGCATGTTATAGAGGTTGATTTTATATATAAATTACAACCACCCAAACACGCATCTAAAAAACTTAGTAAATTAAATATATCTCATTTATAATAAAATAGTCCCTATTTGGTTTCAATTTTAGGTATTTGAAAACTATTTTCACATTATGTAAATGCAATTCCTTTTTATTTTATTGAAATTGGGCACACATACACACACTAAAAATAATATCTGATCATCTAGTAGTTAAGTATAGTAAGCATCATATCATACCTCTATAAGTTGTTTGATCAAATGGTTTCCCAGTTTCATCATGATCTAGTTTACTGCTTGTACTCTTGAGAGTATCACCACCTTTAGTTTAATCCATATAATAAAATTTTAAAATATATTTAGTGTACATTAATTGATTTAACACAATTCATTCTTTATTCAAAAAGAATCTAAAATCCAAGAAATAATTTTAGGTCACCCATCAAACTCATTAAAAATTCATTTTGTATCATTTTTGATAATTTAGTACACGAATAATTTTTAGATGATCCAAAAATTATATCATCATCATAAATTTATACTACTAAAAAATCTTTTAAATTTTTTTAATAAATAAATTAGGATTAAATATTCCTTTATTAGAACATTTAAAAATAAAAAAAGATATGAGCCTATAATACCTATCTCTATCAGTTTTTTTAAAACCATATAATGATTTTTTAATTTAAAAACATTATTTGTAAAGTGAGGTGTTTGAAATCCGTTGTTCTGTTAAAAAAATTAATCAACTATATAACCATTTAAGAAAGAATTATTGACATCCATTTGATATAATTTAAAATAAAAATGTATTTTATATCTAGAAACATTCTCATGTCTATAAGTCATGCTACTGGTGTAAAGGTTTTCTCATAGTTAATATTTTAATATTAATTATTTCCTTGTACAATGAATCTAGCATTATTTATAATTATTAATCTTAACTCATCAACCTTGTTCGTAAACACCCATTTAGTTCCAATAGTTAGGTATCCCTACAGAATTTCTACTAGTTACTAGAATATATATATTTCAAATTGATTTATCTCTTATTCTATTGGTATTACCCAAAATTCATAATCAATTGCATCTATGATGTTATTAGGTTCATGTTGTGATAAGAAAAATTTATGTTCAACATGATTTCTTAGAATCAATATAGTTTGATTTCCTCAATTTAGGCCCCCCATAAAATCACATATGTGATGATATCTATGATATCTAGATTTTATAGGAATTGAAGTATTTGAAACATCATTCTCATATACTAGTTCGTGTTCAAATATTTCATTAGAAAATGATGTTATTTCAATAATTAATTCATATTTATCCTTATATTTGGCATTGATATCAGAATTTTGAATGACATCCTAAAACTTTTTGAAAGAATTATTAGGATATTGTGGATTTGTTTTATCAAACATGACATGTAAAGATTATTCATTAATTTTTATCCTTTAATTAAATACCATGTATGATTTAATGGATATATCATATCCATGTAAAACTCCTTCAACACTTTTTAGAAGCATACTTTTCTAAATTTTAATTTTTATTGAGTATGAAGAATTTACAACCAAAAAAATCTAAAGTAATTAACTTTTTTGTTTTTATGATTCCATAACTCATGTGGGTAATTCTTTAAAAGTTGTCTAATTAGAATTATATTAATAATATAAAATTTTATATTTAAAACATATTTCCAAAAATAAAGAGGAATGTCATATTCATTGAGCATGGTCTAGGTAATTTCATAAAGGGTTCTATTTTTCCTCCACAGTACTATATTATACAGTGTGGTTCTATGAGAACACAATTATGACTATATCAATGTTCTGAGCATAGTGTTTCAAAATATTGATTTCCAATCTCCTTTTCATGATCAATTATTTTTTTTTATTCAAAGTACACATATATTCTCTATATATTTTGTATACATTGAAAAATAAGAACAATCATAATTTTTATGAGATTAAAAGAATAACAAGGTGTATATAGAAAAGTCATATACTATAACATAATCATAGTACTTCCCAATCACTTTAGAAACTCTAGAGGATCCAAAGAAGTCCATTTAAACCAAATTTCGAGGTTTAAATGTTGAAACATCATTCTTGGTTTGAAAGAGATTTTGTGCTACTTTCCCTTTTTATTGGGATTATAGAATTTTTTAATTTTGAATTTCACATTAGGAAAATCCTTGAGTAATCCTTTACTAATTAGTTTCCTAAGAGAGTGTAGGAAGAAATGGCCTAGTCCCTAATTCCAAATCCAATATTTTTTCTAAAAGGTACTTAGATATGAAATATTTTGAGAAAATAATGAATTAAAATCTATAAAATACACATTATCTTTACAAAGAGTAGTAAACTATAAAGCATGAGATATAACATGTTAACCATCATCACATAACTATAAGATTATAATTAGAATGTACTTTAATATATCTAAAAATAATAATTAAGAAATTAAAATAGTATTTGAGTTACTAATTTTTCTAAGACCAATTATTCCTTCCTTTTTCATTATCACCAAAAGTAACCTGGCCACCATCCACTTTGATTAGATTATTGAATGTTGAGTTTTCCCTAATTTTATTTCTAGAACATCCACTATCGTAATTACATAAGTACATATTGGTACTCTTCAAAAGGTATTAATATATAAAAGAGTTAAAGAATAAATGATTTGGAAACCATAATTTTTTGGGTCCAGAAATTTTTGTTATAAGATATTTAGGAATTAAAAATTGGTCAACTGGTATTCTATAATCATATCTTAAAATTTTTAAAAATAAAAAAATAGTCTGGTCTATAATAATAAGAATTATTTATATATCTTTCATTACATGTACTATGAAATAATATATTCTTATAGATTTTTATTTTATTTAGGTTGGTAATGAATTTTAGTAGTGTATTTAAGGGAATTTTTCTTACCAAGCAGTTGGGTTATTATTTTTCCACCAATAGTGAATCTCACAAAATATTTATTAAGTTTCTCAATTGAAAATTGAAGTTTACTGTTTTCTTTTAATATTTTACCATTCTTATCCTTTTCTATAGTAAAATCATTTTTAATGTGAGAGGACATAGCATGATGCTTAATTAAAATTTTATATTTATCTTATAGTTCATTTAAGGATTCTTCCAGTATATTGGACCAATCAAATAAATCTTTAGTAGAAATATTTTAGTCACTTTGTTGATTTTTAAAACGATTATAAATATGTGTAGGAGATACAAGAAAAATATTTGATACCTTATATATTTTTCATGAACATTTAGATCTGATCTTTTCTTTTTTTCTTTGAGTTAAAAGTCATAAAGGATAAAAACTTTCTCTTTGGTTTGTCTTCTTCTTCCTTATTTACTCTTTATTCCTCCTCATACATCATTAGTTTTCAAATGAGTTCCTTCACTGTTAGTTTACTAATGTCCCATGACTCACTTATTTAAATTTAAGTTCCTTTCCATATGTCTAGTAAAAATCTATCAAATCACATCATTTGTTCTTTGTAAGAAATTTTATATCCAAGTGAATGCATAATTTTGACTATTACATTAAACATGAGATACATATTGGATATTCTATCATTACGCTTAATTTTGACAGTATAATATTTAATAATATAAGTATTTAACTGAATTTATCTAACATTGTACGTTCCCTCATGAAAAATATCTAGTGTGACCCATATTTCAGAAGTAGTAATACAAGCAAACATTTTCATAAATCCATCTTCAACAAAAGCACAACAAAAAACTTTTTTTGTTTTGAATCTTGAATTGTAAGTAGATTTTATAAGAACATTTCAGGTGTTTCCTGTAGTTTTGGGTATTTCATATTTATTCAAAAATTTTATTCCATATACCAAATCCCATTATATCAATATGAACTTTATTTTTGATTTTCCATTTAGCATAAATTGTTACATTAAAATAAGCAGGTTGGTTAGTGTCCAATTTTTAAATATTAACATTATAAATAAAGATATAAATTTTGATAAAATATAAATATAAGATCTTTAAAAAGAAACTCAATCATAGTAAAAAATGTTTTGAAGTATCATTTGATAACACATTCTTATTAAAGAAGGCCATTGAAGAGGGGGGTGAATTGAGTATTAAATAAAATTTATGTAAAACATATTTCAAAACATAAATCCCACAATTTATTAAAACAACCATTTGAATAAAATTATATTAATATATAATGGTTTCTTTCAAAAATCATATGAAAAACATGATAATTATTTTTTAAATTATTTTACAAAAACTATTTTAACTATTGCAACTAGCCTACTAGAAACATAAATAGTATATAAAAAACAATATAAATCCAAATATCAAAGTATAGTTATGATATTTAGTTTTAAAAATAAATTAGTATATTATTTTACAATATATAATAACAAAATAATAAATCACTCAAAATAAATTAAATAATGGATTCACTCATTATCCATGTCCAAGTCAAATCCACTTGGAAATAACTCACTTCCAAGCAGTTTTTTATTAAATAAACTACTCGACAACCTGAAATTATTTTTAAAAAAAAAATCTCACAAAGGTCTCTAGGAATAATACCTCTTCCACAGTTATTCATGGGATTAAAGAGATTCAATAAAAACTTGACCTCTTCCATTGTTATACGTGGGAATATAATTGAAAATAATTTTAAGAGAGTGCCAAAAACTCTTATATTTAGTGAAGAAAATTGTGTTTGCAGATAGAAAAATCAATATAAAACACATATTGATTGTAAATAATAAAAATGACAAATACATGAGAGATATTAAAAGGTAGTGTAACTCAATCCAAATAGATTATTCATCCAAGGGTCCTTAATTTTTTCTTCGAAAGGGGCTTGAATAAGTTTCCTAGAAGGTCTAGGAATTTTGTTTTTATAAATAGTTTTGAAAAACTCCTTTGTGTAACACTGGTTCATATAGGTATTCCTCTATTTTTATCTATATTAGTATATTCCACTCTTCTAATCTATAATTTTCTTTTTTCCAAAAAATAAACTTCATCCAAAAGTATCCATTAGAGAACAATCAATGAAACCATAATCGTATCGACATTGCAATTAATGATTCAAAAACTAGTCTTTGTGGATTTAAAAAACACTCCACTAAAAATTTAGACATGGTAAGGAATTTTCACTGAAAAAGAAGTTAATTGCAATCACAGTTAGTTGGAACAATAATTTGACATATAAAATTGTCACAGCTAGTTTATTCCTTCATGTGGCCATTTTGTTTGACGATGCGGTAGGTTCATGACATTATATGGTCACTATATACTATCACACGGTGGGAACTTATCTTCATGAAGTATTCTAGTTGTCCTTATGGTTACTATAAATACAGATATACATGGTTAGTAAAATACTTATGAAATAAGTATTACTTATCTTTTAGTAAGTTATTTAATGTATGATATGTTCATCTTAAACGTATGGTATGTTCATGAATTATATTTTTTTATTATCTTAAACATGATATGTAGTTTGGTCTTGTCGATAGGTAGAGTATAATGTGCTGTAACTTCCACAAAGTAACTTGAACATCATGGATAGTTCAAAATATTCACACGGTAAGTATATTACCTATATGGTAGGATGTCATGGTAAGTTTCAGACATATCCAATTTTTCAATTTTGGCTAGAAAATAATTTACTAATAGAGAATATGTTATTCATTAAAAAAATTATAAACATGATTTGGTGTCATTAATATAAGGAGATGATGGTCTAAAACAATAGTGTTGCTTCCAAAAAACAATAGATCCATCATCTTATATATGATAGTGTAAGGAAAATATGACTATCATAAGAAAACTTAAAGTCTTATGAATGAAAGTTATAAAGTTAAGCCTTTATATTATGTATTTTCTTAGATAATACAGGTAAAAAGTATTCAATTGGATGGGATTGAAGTCAAACATAGAATATAAATTTTTACCCACTCTAAAACATAAACGAATGAGAATTTATAATTTTCAACTAGACCACTCTAGAAAATAAAAAAGTAGTACAAGAAATAGAAATAAAACTATCATATAATAAAAAAACATGATAAAATAATTACATTCATAATATAATATAAATTCACGTAAGTAAATAAATTAGTATTTGATTACAATCCAAATAATATTTTATGGATATTATAACCAAATAGTTCGTATTGAGGGAACTATTCACTTTTATCCCAAAGTTGATGGAAGATAAGTAACTATACCCAAGGTACATAGGATCCACACTAGGAACTTCATTAATCTCCTCAATCAGAGGAGAAATGTTTTTTACATGGAACATTAAAAAGTTTGAAACATGGATCTCTAACCTCAAGAACCTTTTTGATTAGAAAAATCAGCTGAAAGTTCACACTGAAACTTCATTAAACATAATAGTTCAAAATTAAGTAGGTTCATATCCTTGAATATTTTTTCATCACCAAGATTGGAAGTTGAAGACTTCTCACTTGGAATCTCATCTATCTTAGTGATCATAAGTTGAATGATTACAAAAAAACTATGATCTTTAATAAATAATTATCACTCACAAAATATCTTATTAAATACACTAAAAACACTATATACATAAATATTCAAAGAGAAAAGATGATGCAAAACTTTACAATTGAAAAATTATCTTGAATGAAATATTTCTCAAAGACCGGTCTCATTTAATGGAATCTATGTAACAACCTCCCAGCTATAATGTATGAGATATTTTGTTTCAATTATAAAAACCTAAGAATTCAACTTAATATCTTCCAATTTCTATAACTTAGTTTAACATCATTATTATTTGTAAATTAGATAGATTATTCACTTAAATATAACATAAAATAAAAATTTAAGTCTACATAGAAAGAAAAACTAATAAAATTACAAAGAAAGTTCTAGAAAACAAGAGTGACTTGAAATTCAAGAAAAAATGGATTTGAAAAATGTAATTTTTTGAAAATGAATCAACACACTATTTGGTACATGATTTATGAACTCTTCAATAAACCATATATTATTATATTGATGAAATAATGTGTGAAAAATAGTTAGCTGTAAGGTTTTGAAACTGTGATGTTTTTTGTAAGTGTTTTAAAAATTTATTTCTCTTAATCTTTAATATTTGTCCCCCTTGGAAACCCATAACAGATCCCTCTCACAATTCATAACATTTTTTCTATGTGAGACTTGGAAGATTAATTTCTTCATCATTATTCAATATATAAAATTCACGATCCCTCATTTCTTATCTTTTTTTCCTCCCCTTATATTGTGATTTTTTGATGTATTTAGGGATTTGGCTCATGAGTTTCACTTAAAGATGGAGAAATCCATTAGAATCACATTTATTTTATCCTAAAATAATATATAATAACTCAATGTAGTGTTTTTCAAACTATTTAGGATGGGTTTTGGGTCACATAATAACATAGTGAGTTTTTGACATTTTATATAAAATTTGTGGATTTCTTTGGAAGAATATTAATTTATATTTGGGGATTCAATCCTTAAGGAACCATATATTAACTTTTTAGAATATATGTGAGCAAATTATTTTATGTACATAATAATAGGTAGGCTTACTTCCTCTTAATGGTATTTTTGGATAAAAATTTTATGATCATTGTTTGGCTTTTTTAATGTTTTTTTAAAAGTGATAAATATTGTGATGTGTCTCAACTCTAGTGTTTAGGTGTTGAATTATTTTATGGTTATATAAAATGTGATGGATATTTTTATTGTTTAAAAGTATCAAAACTATTATTTATTTTACGAATTTTTTTTTAATTTTTGGAGATCTAATTTGTATAGTGCTGTTAGTCCACTTTATGTGTTAGTGTTATAATTAATTTAAAAAAATTTAATTTGAAGTTTAAATAACATTTTATGAATAAATAGTATAATAAAGTATAGAGAGAAATTGGTTCATGATTTTGAATAAATATAGTGAAATTACGGTTTTTTAAATTTCATAACATTTTTTACGGAAAAAGGAAGGTTTCATTGAAATAACTAAATTAGTAGTTTTTTATATTGAGGTGTTTTTAAGGAAAGGATATTGTTTATAAATATATAAATGGATTTAAATAACTTATAAATATATTTTAGTTATATTAAAATTGATAAGTTTTTTTTTAATTATTGAAATATTGTTTTATAAGAATTTATTATTTTGAATTAAATTTTAATATGGAATGTTTTTATGTAAAATGTGAGTTTTGATTCATAAGTTTTTTAGGTGAATTTTTTTTAAATAATTATTATAAATATATGATTATATCTTTTAACATATAATGATGTGTTAATTTTTAATTTAATGTAAATTATTTATTAAAATATGATTCTAACTAAAAAATTTGATTCACGTTTATTTTTTTATAAAAAATATTAAAAATAAATTTTTAGTGTGAGTTCTATTGGGTTTTCCTTAATTTATTATTAGAAAGTGTTTGGTATGTGATTATGGATATAGTTGGAGTTTTTTATGTCTTGTTTGGTTTTTCATTATTGTGATAATTATTTATCATTATGATGTTTGAGTAATTGATTTTTTTTATTAAGGAATGTGAGATTAATTTGGTTTCTTTTTAGGATATCAAGATAATATTATATACTATTTTATGTGTATTGATTATTTATTTAGTGGGAATTGGACCTATTTTTATATGTTTGAACCTCAGTAGATATATTTATGTGGGTTTTGATCAAAATGAGAGTGATTCCTTATGTATTTTTGGTTTATTAATGTGTTATGTGGTTTCTCATTGAGTTTTGGAGGCTGATTAAAGAAACGAAATGTTGTAAACTTATTTTCCCTTAATTCCTTATTATAAACAAAATTTGTATTTTGTGTATAATAACCATCCAGGTTGAATTTTTTTAGATATAATGTGTCACATGATTAGTAAACTATGTAGAAAAACTATGAAAACTTATATTGATTTTTTATTTTTTTTATTTATCAATATCTAATTTTTATGTTTATATTTAATAATTTTTATAACAAAATGATATTTATTGATGGGTTTTTAGGCCTAAAAATAACCACTTTCATGGATAATAGGTTTTTTATTCTCGAGGTTCCTTAGGGAATCTAGTGAGTTTATCATTATCATTGGAATTTATATTAGGGTTTTTCTTATACTATGTAAGATGTTATACTCCATTTCATTAACCATTTTAAATAGATATCCATTTCTTATTTAGCCTTGGGTATTGAAAATGGATGTTGAGAAACCTTTGGAAAGAAGGTGCTTGGGTTTAGATGATTTTATTGTTTGATTTGAGCCTATTTAAATTTCCTATGAAATATATTTTAATATAACACCCCACTTTGGTGATTTTTATTGTCTATATACACACATAGAGTTATTTTAGGGTTATATATACATAATGGGATTGGTATTGCATTCCTAGAAACATTTTTCTCCATAGTAATGACCATGCAAGTGTTTTATCTTCTCTTAAGGGGCCTAAAAAATATTTTACCCATGACCACAATTACTTTTATACAGATAAAGAAAGCTTAATATGAATCCATTTGGAGTAAATTCCATGTTTTGTCATTTTTATCATACTTCGTTGTGTTCAATTATAAAAAGAATAATTTATATTGGTAGTTATAGAATATGAATGGAATTATTTTTAGTTTTTTTGGTTCAGTTTATTCATTTATAAACCCTGATTTATTACTATTTACTAGAGGGGTCCTTATTTCCTCATTGTGGTTATTTTTTAAACTGATTCCTTTTATGGTTATTTTGAATTTGAGAATTGGGAAAGAACGTATATTTTTTTTTATTTTTAGATAATATAGTAATTTTTAATTTTTGTGTTATCAATAGGGGAAGTGGAAATTAATTTAATAGTGGTTAGAATTGTCGTGGATTCTGGGTAGAGTGTATGGACTCATTTATGAGTATGTTTTTATTAATTTATGTGATGTTCTTCTATAAATTTTTTACATAATTAAATTTTTATGATTTCTATCTTGATAAAATTATTTCATTTTCTAGGTGGGTAGAGTTTCACCCACAAAAACCACACATGAATGTATATTTATCACATTCACACAATGGTGTGGTGGATAGTGGGGGAGTATTAGTAGGTTAAACAACCAACGTTCACCATCTATATGGTGTGGTTTCTGCTATAAAATTTGTTCCTTGTGTATTTTTTAGGTTTATGTTATGATATCTAAGGAATTATTTATAATAGAGAGTCTTATCTATATTTATGATGATCAAAAAGAGGTTGTATCATGTTGGGTCTTGGGGCATGCTTATCATGTATTTTATTGTCATTGATTCATTTAATAATATGAACTTATTAATTTAATTATATTTATATTTAATGCATGATGTTTATTTACATGTATACATTCATTTAGATATTTTACATTAATTTTGGATTATGTTAGGAATTTTATAGGTATAGTCTTCCCAAGTGTATAGTTTTTACCATGCCACTAGTTGAAGCCTCTAACATACTAGGACACACAATTGAGTTTATGGGATATCCTCGAATATAGTATTTATATTATGGCCTTATAAAATAGTATCTTCATATTTATATTTTATGAATTTATTTAGCTAGAGGTGGAGATAGGTTATCAAAAATAGTAAATTAAGTTTCATCCTTGCATGTACAACATGAAACTAATTGAGAAAAATGTTACATGGGGATGCCTAGTGTTGGATATAGACACTATATGTATGAATGAGTAAATTTATCCACAAATATCAACATAAGGTGGAAATGAATTTGGAAGTGAGTTTAGGGAATAACATTGGTCCATTTTTAGAATTTCTCTTGAGTAATGTTAATGGTATCGTATATGCATTTGGTTAGAAAGAGTTCATGTGTTTTTGATTAGTAAAAATTCATTTGGAATGGAATTTCATGTTTTTTATGTTTTTGTTTATTATTTATTTATTGTTTATGGAAAAATCATTATGATAAACTGGGCGTTACAAAAGTGGTATTTTTAAAGGTGGGGAAAGTGTATGTTTTAGGTGTGTTGAATTTTAATGGTATTTAATTTTTTTTTGCGGAAAATAACGACGGGTAAAGAAAATTGTTTTAAAATAATATTTTATACTATTTTATTTAAAATGTAATTTAAAATTTAATGTTTACGTAATTATGAATGAGTATAATTTTTGGAAAACAAGATATTTTTGTAAAATGTTTGAGAAATATTTTCTATATTTTTAGAGTGATTTTTATGAATTTAGTGGTTATTTGTGTCAAATACAAATGGGAGAGTGTTTTTATTAAAAACCCTTTGTAAACCAGGGTTATTAGTGTTAAAAACTCTTATGTTTTTTTGAGTGTATAAAATATTTTAAAAAGTTTCTAAATTATTGGAAACTGTCATTGGTGAAATTTTGTGCCTTGTTTTCAATGAATGAGAATGTAATTCCTGTTGAATTATGGATTATCCTTATTATTGGGGATCATGGAGCCTTATTTCCTCAGTATTGAATTATGTTGTTTATGGGATGATAAATAAGGGTAGGTAAAATTTTATTTTAGTGAGAAAAAGGGGGATTCTTGGAAAAACAACATCAAAAATACTTTCAGAGTAAATTATAGTGATAGGTGGTTAAGGTTTATGCAATATAGATTATACTAAAGTGGAATTATATAGATTTCAAAATGATGATGATGAAATAGATGATAGGATTAGTGTATAGTAGTTGGTTTGAAATTAATTATGACTCGGAAATATTGAGTTAGTTTAGTGGACCTATTTTATTTTGGATTTTAATGGATAAAAAATGTTTGTAGTGGGAAGACTGTAACAACCATGTTTTTTTGAATAAATTTGAACAGGTTTTAGATGAAATTGAAGTGGTGATTTTGATAGTAAATATTTTATGTTTAATCTAATGAAGTTAAAATTTTATTTAAATTTTTTTGGACGATAAATTATAACTAAATTCTTATTGGGAATATATTAATTTACATTTTGGATGTATTAGGTGAGGTCTCGAGGTGAATGAAAGTAAAATTGTGAATAATAAATTATGCATGTTCTGGGGAAACATTTGGTACCATTCCATAAACAATGAACTGTTTTCTAGATAAAACTAAGAATATATCATGGTTAGTTTCACAAATTTTAATATTCATGAACTATCAAGACCCCTATTTATCTCCATCATATTTTCATTATCATGAGGGGATTTGGAACTTAATTTCCCCATTATTATTCATTAAATCTAAATTGACATCCCTATATTCTTCTTATTTGTTCCTATTATTGTTTTTAAAAATTTATTTTCATACATGTAAAGATTTATCTTGTGGTTTTAAAAATAAATTTATGAAACACATATGAATTATAGAGATTTTGTTCAAGTATAATATAGACTGGATCAATGAGTGTTTTCATAGAACTTATGATTGGTTAGATATCACATAATAACATGATGAGTTTTTATCATTTTATGTTATTTTAATTATTTTTTACACTATCATTTATTAGAATGTGGTACTTTGATCTATAAGGGATCATGTTACAATTTTATGACCATATAAATCCATAAATGATTTTATGGAAATCATGTGAAATAGGTGACCTTTACCTTTCTGTTTTTTGATAAATTGGTAGTGAATAAGAATATTTAGTTATTTTTAACTTTCATTTAAATGCTATTGATAGTTTTAACTATCTCGGATATGATTGTTTGGTCTTGATGTTTTTTAGGTATTATAATATTGGACTAGACATTAACTAGTTTAAAATTCACCAATGAATAATATATTTTAGGAAAAATGTTTTATTTAGTGGAATCTTAATTGGAAAAGCATTATCAGTCCACATTATGGGTTAGTGCAGCAATTAATTTGAGTTTTTTTTTGAAATTTAAATAATGGTTAATTTTTTTATTTTAATGAATAAGTATGATTCATTATTTCTTTCTTTTAAATTAAATAGTTAAATAAATTAGTTTCTAGTGTAATAAATTTTTTAAGGAAAAATGAATGTTTCATTGAAATGATTAAATTTTTTGTTTTTGTAGTAATGTGCTCTGATAGAATGTTTAGAGTTTATATAGAGAGATGGATTGCTTTTATTTTTAAATTATCTTAATAAATTTAAATTTTTTTTGTGAGTTTCAATTTTTGAAATGTGCTTATATATGAACATTGTGTTTTAAATGAATTTTAATCATTAAAGATATTTTTTGGAAAACATGCCTTGTGATTCACATGATTTATTTCAAAATAAAATAAAACATTTAATTAATTATTAAAAATTATTGGTTTTATTTTTTAAAGTGTACAATGGAGTTGATTTTAAATAATTAATTTCAAATTAGTTAACCATGTTTTGATAAAAGTGGAGTCATTAAAAAAAATGATTCATTTTTTATTAATTTTATAAAAGGAAATGAAAAACTATTTTTTGGTGTGATTTATAATGATTTTTTTATTTTTTGGTAGACTATGTTTAATTTATGATTTATAATTTGCTGGGGGAATGTTATAACTTGTTCATTTTTCATTTTGTGTGTGGTTTTTTTGACCATGTGAGGTTTGTGTGGATTAATTTATATTAAATAATAAAAGGTGAATTGGGATGGAATTTGGGATACTAAGGTATGATATTCTACTTTCATAGTGTCTGATTGATTTATTTAGTGATAATTGGTTTTGTTTTACTATGGTTGAACGTTTATAAATATATTAATATGGAATGAATCATTTTAAGGGTTTGGGTTTAAACAAGAGTGAGTCATCATGTATTCTTTATACTTAAGTTGTTGTTAGGGTTCTCGGTGAGTTTTTAATTATAATTATGAAAATATGATATTCTTAGAGGATTTTTATGGGATATATGGACAGATTCATTATTTTTTAATCATGTGAACTAGCTATGATTTTTTAAATTTGTTTATATTAAAGTTTCACATGATTGGCAGAGTGGTTAAAAAACTTTTTAGAAAATCCATTGAACCTTTTTTATATTTTTGACTCTATTTGGAATCAATTTTTATTAGTAAATATTAAAATATTATTTAGCTAGTATTTAAGATATATTAATATAGTTTAAGACTTATAAATTTACATAGTATTTAGTAATTTATTTCATACTCATGGGAATCCCTGGGGATGTTTGTGAGTATTTCTCGATATCATAATTTTATGCCAAATTCATCTTCAAATTATATATGATATTATACATATTTTCTTTGACACTTTTTAGGAGTTTTGGATAGAATTTTTTTTTAAATTAGACTGGGTTATTGTGGTGATATGTTGAGTGACCATGGGATATAATTTAACTAGTTATGATGAAGATTTATTTTAAAATGTAGGGTAATATACATGTTTAGTGAATGAAATTGTATTACATCATTCCACATAGGTGGATCCCATATCTATATCTAGATGATAATTAGTTATAGAGATATATCTATATATAGTTAAGGACATGAAATTTCTAAGAGAACTTTTTTGTGTCATACATATCATGAACGAGTTTTTAATTCTCTTATAGGCCCCACCAATATCCATGGATATGAAATTTTTTATTGTAATATAAATAAGGAGAGTTCACCTTTAATGTTCCAATCCGTGTTAACATGACACATCACCCAAGATGGTTCACTAGAAGGTGGAGATCAAAAAAATAATTAAAACATGCCTCATATAAAACATTAAAGGTAAAAATAGTTAATGTACATCATAAATGAACTGGTTAAAATATAATGAGATATACAAATCATACAAAAAATACTAAACCCAAAAAGTAAAACAATTTCAAGAATATATTTCAAACAAAATATATATGTGAACATCCTTCACCACCATTCCAACCCCTTAAAAATGTAAAAAAACTAGAAGAAGTTGGAAAGCTCCAAGAAGACCTACCCTTTACATGTGTCATATAAAACCAATTACATATATTCCTAAATATATACATTTTGTGAGAGGAAAATTTTCAATTTGATATCACCCTGAATCTATACAATGTTCATCACCATGTAATCATTAGTTCTATATTTTATAAAAAAAATGATTATAAATTAATTTCTTTTGAAAAATATTTTTCATAAATCAAAATTTGGGTTTTTTCAAAATAACCCATATCTAAAGACACGTGAGAATGGAAATCAATAAGAATTACAATACAAAGGGATATAATCATAAGAATTAACAACACTAAAGACATGTAAGTGAGAATTCAAAACAAGATACATAAATGAATCCAAGATCATGGAACATAATTTGGCTCTATCCAATGGAAATGCATAACTATGATATATAAGGAAAACTAATAAAGGAATAATTTGAATCCTAATAATATCAAGTCCTTATAATGTCTACTAGTATCACAATCATAACCCATGGTGGTTCCATAGTCACTATTCTTTGTATATTTCCTCACCCACGTTTCTAAAAATGTTTCAATGGGATATATTTTCAAAGAACACCCAAATAAAACCCAACCAAAATTTTATAAAAATATTTTTCATGTGAAACATTTCTCCTCCCATGCTTGAAAATCCATTTTAGTTTTACAAAAACATTCAATACATTTCATTGAAAAATGGCATGCAAAATAAATTTATAAATAAAAAAATTTAATAACCATTTCATAATCCACCAAGGTATAATTTTATAAAAAACATCTCATAAATTTTAAATAAATAATTTTCATAAACCAAAAAACATAATTTACAAGTATATAATGTAATTCATGATATAGAACCGTTGTATAGGGGCACCAACCTTGACAATGATGAAATATTATTTTCCTTATAAAATGATTTTTGGAAATGGAGAGATTATATCCTCAGGATCCTAGATCCATAAAAAACACAATCAATTCCCTATAAAATTAACTAGATAAAAAGAACTATAATTGGGTTCTAACGAGACAAGGGGAAGAGATATTGCATATATATCTAGAGGTAAGATGATAAATCGAGAGGAGATTTGAACATACCTTGAACAGATCCACCCAAGTCGACCAAGAATGAGTAAGGAAAAATGAAGATATGCCTATAGAGAACCATGTGAGGATACATTAATACAATGAGGTATTTATAGAGTATTATATTTATAAAAGACCAAGAGAAATGGGGTAATTTTTTATTTTTATGAAACCCACATGGGGTGAACATTCATTCCTCCCAATTAGACAAACCATGAACCTATCATTCGGTAGTCACTATCTCTTGAAAGACCATAGTATATTGTTACCTGAGAATAACATCATGGTTATAAAAACCATACTGAAGCCATAAGACCACATCTGTACCAAATCTATTCTTCCATAGGATTTCATGGCTTCTCACACTGTTGGAAAATTATTCTAAAATCATGAAAATCAAATTTGGAACCATTATTACTATATGGTACGGTTAGTGTATGGTTGAAAAAACTATTTTCCTAAAAAAATAAACTCTAATATTTTATACATCTCTAAATTTTTGTTCCCAAACTCCCAAAATACTCTATACCCTCATAATATAAAAATTAAGCTACAAAAAGTAAACATGTGACCAGATGGGCATTATAATTATCCCCAACATATATCTTTCTACCCCTAGAAAGCACTTAATATTATAATAATTGTAAAATAGAAGACACTATGGTATCATCAATAAATCTCACCCCCATATATCTAGAGATACTTACTACACTATCATAGTACACAAAGCCTGGAAATTATTTTATCATACAATAACTTATCTTGATGATCCATAATATGAATTGGATACATAACCATTGAGGTATTATAGTTAGCTAGGATTAACATACATGGATATTAACTCATTTTAGATGAACAATGAAAATAATAAAAAAATACATGCCTAATGATCGTAATAGTTTAGTGTCTTTATAAACATTGAATTCATTTTTCTAGTTTGGTGAAATATTTTCAGCATCTCCATTAAAGAGCATCCCCTTTAGTACTCCTTAAAACTATTATTAATAACCTAGGGAAACAAAACATAATAAAGGTGTGAGCATGAGTTCTGATTAGGGCAAGAAAAAAGAAAATATGTAAGCATAACATGAACATTAGTGTATGAGAACATGAGAATGACATTTGAAGATTACACCCTTCATATCAAATATTAGAAACATGAGACATGGAATAAATATTAGTAGTTTATAAGACATGAATAATATGGAAATAAAGAGAATGATCCATGAAAGAGTAACATAGGATTAATACATGGGATTATGGAATACACATTATATTATAACATTGTGAACATGTATAGGTATAAAAAAGGTCACTCATTAAGTTAAAGACATAAATTCAGGCCCTCACATAAAATTGTGGACTTGAAATGAGGTCCACACATATCATTGTGAAAATTAAATTGGTTTCATGAATAACATTATGAACATGTTGTAAGGTTTATGCATAAAATTTTGAACATGTAATCAGGTTCATGCATAACTTTGAGAACATGTAATAAGGTTCACTTATAACATTATGAACATGTAATTAGGATCACTCATAAACATATGAACATGAAACCAAGTCCATTCAAAATATATATACTCTTGAGTCATCCATCTTTACCGAATTCATTGGAGGGAGATATAGGTCCCACCCATCACATAATAAAATCATACATACATATGCCACATGATAAATAATACTTGCATAATATCAGGACCCATAAAAAGAGATGGGTTTCATAAACATCATATCATAACCCATGAACTGATATGGGTATCATAAATTTTTTTTCATGTCATATACAATGTAAAATAGATAGATCATATAATAATTTCATCATATCATATCCCATGGAAAGAAGCATGTTTCAATAGAGTCTTGTCATGATATAACCAACAGAAGAGATACAAGTTTCATAAAAAACTCATCATAAACCATTCAAAGAAATAATATGAATAGTGTCCACAGATCATATACCTAGTAAATATGGAACTATATCAATGTATTTTAACTTATATGGGTATGGATTATAAAATATCACTTGAAGCATTTCTTAATGAAAATAAACTTTCTTTTCATATAACTTTTTAAAAAAAATCATTTTAAACATGTTTATTTTGAGAAAAACAACTTGAAAACATAAAAGGTAAGCTTTATAAATCATTTAAAATACTTTTTAAGAAAATATAATTTCCTATAAAAAACAATTTTAAAACATAAAGCATTCTAAATTTCATCCTCTTTGAAAATAACCTTGAAAAATTATAAAGGAAGCTTTGAAAATAATTTAAAACAGTTTTTAAACAAAAAAAAAATTAAACATTTTTTTTGAAACCCAATTTAAATAAATTAATTTATATAATATTAGGATAAAAACTTTCTTTAAAAATAACTTTGTAAACTTTCAAATTAAGATTCATGAAAATGATGTTCATGATGGCGGGAAAATCTGTACTTGATGAATAATCTTTTTTCACCATAAAAGGTTTAGAAAAGTACTTTGATTGAAAAAATACAAGTGGATTCCTTTAAAACCATTATTTATAAAAAATTAAATACATGTGTGAAAATATATTTTACACATCATATTTAAAAAAATTGAAAACATTTTTTAGAAAACATGATTTTTTGATTAAATCAAATTTTTGACTAAAGAGAGAAATTAAGATAAATGTTTTTAAAAACGCTTTATTAAGATTATTAACTAATGGAGTGTGGAGTAATGGTACCAATATGGGTAGATATCATGGATAACCATAGGATATAAAAATTAATGAGCTTTATTGGGATATGGAAAAAATATTTATTCAATGGAAGCATAATCATAAACAATCTCTATAAATGATGAGATTGTTACAATTAACAGTTACCACTATTTTAACTTTTAATTATAATAATATCAGAATAATAACCTTAAATGAAGCTTAAATTATCATTAAATTTAATATATTCATGATATAACATGTCAAAGGTCATTATATACACTTTTTTGTAGAACTTAGGTGCATAACATGGCATGTGTCTTAAAAAAAGAAAATTGAAAAATAATTAATTTACCAATTTGGTAACTTTTGATCATAAACCCTATGAATGTGAGATCATAAAATTGATATTTAAACAACCATAAAAATAATTGTATGTATAATATAATAAATTCATGGGTAGTATATACACCCTACAAAAGAAACGAGTGGTGAACATGGCATGTATCTGTTGAAAATAAAAGTGACATGAGAAAACACTTACCTTTAGTCTCGAATTTCTTCCCACCCATTCAAAAATCATGTATAATAAATATATGTTTATTATAAATCTACCAAAATACCATACTATTATATCTAATACCATATATTATTTTGTTAAGACATTATGTAACCCATTTGTTAACAACTCCATTTTAATGTTACATCTTGGGTAATATTTTCTTTGTTTTTCGTATATGTTTTGTATTTTTGTTATTGATCCTTTTACTTAGATCTTGATGTACTTAGTTAAATATTGTAAAAATTATATAAATATAATTTATAACAAAATAATAAAATTTATATACTCGTTTAGATCATAATTTTATAATTTATTAAATCTTATTTGAAACTTGTATTCCAATGGATAGGTGATAGCTATAATAATATTTTAATAATAATAGTAATGATATATTATAGTTTGGTAAAACACGGACTTTTGTGTAATGGAAGCTATCAAATGGACTCATTATTTTTTGAAGTACAAGTCAAAAATAGTGTTGTGAGTACCACAAGGTAATCTAAGTGTTGCATATTGTGTAATATTTACTTGGTGTTTCATATAACAAAAACCAATCATAGTGATTTTATATAAAAATATATATTCAATGTTGAGTGAAATGAAAAATATAAAAAAATTAAATTAATTCAAAAAATAAATTTCAGAAAATCTCAAGGTGTTACATTCCACCCCCTTAAAAATGAATTTCTCCCTCAAAATTCATCTGAGTTATCAAATGTTTAATAATTTAACATTTTATTCATAAAAATTCACATCATAAAAATGAATACTAAATCATTATTTTAAAAAGGAAAGATGGAGACATAATGGGTACCCATGGTAAATTATAACCAGGTTTCATATAAAATATCATTTTCCCATCCTCAGGGACATGTTAAGGGTTACATTCCCTTAATTTAACTTTGCAATCAAATCAAAATACTTAAAATAAAAACTTCTGCAAAAAATACTTAAATACTTCATGATTTATATAACATAATATATACACTTCAAACATACAACTTTATTCTTAAACCATTACCGAGGCTTCATAAACTTATTCCTTAATACCTTTCCCTATAATATGAAATATGAATCATATTTAAGGTTCCTGAACCTAAATTGTATCAAGAGTCTTATTTTTAATATAAATAACACTATAAGACCATCTCATATTGTTCATATGTCGTTTGCAGTCTCATTATCAGTAGTTGTATATCTAATACTCATACCACCTTCCTCATTCTCTTCATGAAATTTACACCTAGGAAATAAATTTTTATAATTCCCAAACATTCCACATATGAAACATTCAATGTCATCTGAGTTTCTTATAGTTCCCTCTATTGGTTAAAACTATAAATCATAGTGTGTGAATCACTTATCAAAAAGGAAAACCATATAATAAAGGAAAATCACTTATAGGGTATCCAAATCATTACACCACCTTTTTAATAGACAACACCTTAGATTTATCCTAAGTTATTCATAGTTGTATTATATTAAAATCCTTCATGATTTTTTGTATAGTGTTTTTTAATTTCAAAATCTTATCTCCAGGGAGTGTCAAACTAGGTGTAAAGTAAATCCCATTTTCGTGAAACTATTCCCGATTGAGTCTAGATCAATATAGTGTCTTTGGGTTACCATTACGTACATCTGTATGAGATCCACATCCATTTTTAGTATACAGATAGGGATATATTTATAGTAATCCAATCAATCCATCCTTTACTAAAATTCATGTACATTTTCAAAAACATTAACTCATCCTTATACTTATCATTAGAGACATCACTATGAATATACTTAGAAATATCACTATAGATCCCACTTAATATTTCACATCTTAGTTTCCAAAGGTTATCTAAAAATTTCTTTTGATACCTAATATATCCACCAACAGTTTAATTACATTTATATTACATCATTTTAGATGAATATTCCGAATATTAAAAAAATAAATTCCCAAGGACTGTAATAGTTTACAGTCTTTAGAAACATGGAACACATTATTCTAGTTTGGTGAAAGTTATTCACCATCTTATTTAAATATATCCTACCCTAATACTTATAATTAAACCCTTTCTTCATAACCTAGGGAAATGAAACATAAAAAAGGGGTGATCTAAAATTCTTAGTAAGGGTAAACAAGGAAAAACATAAGCATAACATGAACATAATGGTATGAGAACACAAGAATAACATTTGAATATTATACCCTACTTATCCAAGATCAGATACATGAGACATGGAATAAATATTAGAATCTTATAAGACACAACTCATAAAGAAATCAAGGGCATGATCCAGGAAATCATAACATAGGAGTAATACCTGTAATTTTAGCATACACATGTGCTTATAACTTTTTTAACATGTATAAGTAGAAATAAGTTCACCCATTAAGTTAAGGATATGAAATCATGCCCTCATATAAACTTATGGACATGAAATTAGGTCCATGAATAACATTGTGAACATGAAATTAGGATTATTCATAACATTGTGAACATTTAATAAGGCTCATACATAAACTTATTAACATGAAACCTGGTCCATGCATAACATTGTGACCCTTTAATCAGGTTCACACATAAAATTTTGAACATGTAATTAGGCTCATTCATGACTTTCTATACACATAATAAGTTTCACTCACAATATTGTGAATATGTAATCAGGTTCATGAATAAACTTATAGACATGAATGTTGGTCCATACATTATATATTTACTCACGAGTCATCTATCTTTACCCAATTAATTTGAGGGAGATATAGGTCCAGCCCGTCACATAATAAAATCATACATATATGTGTCATAACATAAATAATACTTGTCTCATATCATGGCCCATAAAATGGGATGGGTTTCATAAATATTATATCATAACCCAAGAAATGAAATCGGTATCATAAACATTTCATCATATCATTACCAATGAAAAATATAGATGTCTTGTAATGATTTCATCAAATCATAACCCATGAAAAGAAGTGGGTTTTAAAAGTGTTTTACCAGTGTATAAATCATGGAATAGATACAAGTTTCATAAAAAAACATGTCATAAAACATTCAAAAAAAGAATAATAATGGTTTCTATAGATCATATATCCAGTAAATATTAAACTATATCAATGTATTTCAACATATAATGGGAAGGATTTAGAAATATCACATGAATGATTTGTTAAGAAAAACAACCTTTCTTTGAATATCACTTTGGAAAACATAAATCATTTTTACATCCTTTTAATTGTGAAAAAATACTATAAAATGTATAAAGTAAGATTTAGAAATAATTTAAAAAAATTTCTGAGAAAATATCCTTTTCACTTTAAAAAAAAAATTTTAAATCACAAAACATTTTTAAAACTTCCCTCTTTGAAAATAACCTTGAAAACTTATAAGGGATGCTTTGAAAATAATTTATCACACTTTTCAAACATAAAACATTTTTTTTGGAAAAAATATTTTATTTGAATACATTTTTAAAGAAATGAATTTATAAAATATTAGGAAAACATTTTCTGTAAAAATAACTTTGTAAAACATCAATGGAATATTCAAGGAAATGACAGTCATGGTGGCGGGTAAATCCTTACATACTGAATATTCATTTTGCACTATAAAAGGTTTAAAAAAGTGCCTTGATCAATAAATTACAAGTAGATTATTTTAAAACATTTTTTTATAAAAAAATTAGAACATGGGTAAAATTTTATTTTACACATCATAGTAAAACATTTTTAGAAATTATGGTTTCGTTTTTAAAACAAATTTCTGGCCGAAGAGAGAAATAAAGTTTGATTTTCTTAGAAAATATTTCTTAATTATATTAAGTACTATAGTGTGGAGTAGTGGTACCAATATATTTATATTTCGTGGAAAACTAGAGGAGAATAAAATTATGTGTTTTCTTGAGATATGGATCATAATATTTCACCAATTGAAACATAATCACAAATAATCTCGATAAATTATGTGATTTTACCTGTAAAATGTTACCACTCTGGTAACATTGAATTGAAATAATTTGGAAAGAATAAAATTACATTAAGATTAGAATATAATTAAATTAAGTATATTCATTATAGAACAGATAAAAGGGTATTATATGAACCTTTTTGAAGAATATAGGTGCATAACATGGCATGTGTCTCAAATAGGAAAATTGAGACAAAATTAATTTATGGATTTGGTATATTTTAAACATTAAAACCATAAAATAGAGATCCTAAAATGGATATATAAATACCCATAATTATAATTGTAATTATCATATAATAAATTCCTGGGAATTATATACACCACACAAAATAAATGATTGGTGTACATGGCTTGTATCTTAGGAAAATAAAAAGTGATATATTAAAACCCTTATATTAAGTATTGAATTTATTTTGTACACATTAGAAAATCTTGTAAAATAAATATAAGTTTATTATAAATATAACATAGGAAAATGTTACTATATATAATACCATATATTTTGGGGTTATGACATTATGTTATCCATTTATTAACAACTCCAAGTTAATTTAATGTTTCAAATAATATCCACTTTTTTTCATATATCTTTTGGATTATTATTTTATATTATCATACTTAGATAATTATTCACTTATTTAAATAATGTAAAAAATGAATTAAATATAATATATATTCAGTATATAAATATTTATAATAATATATAAAATATAGATATATGAAATTGAATACATCGTTCATGGAGACGGTAGGTCGTATGTATATAAGAACATTATTTCCATTTTAATAACATATTAAAGGAAAGAAATTAAATGATATATATAATATTATTATAGTAGTATAATTATACCATATATACCATATAAGTTCACTAAAACCATATTTAATACATTCCATGTAAATTGTGAATGAATCACATTGCTTTGAGGTGTTAGTAGTCCACACATCCACAAATAATGTTATCGTATTTACAAAAAATGAAAATCATGAAAGTAGGTTTTATATAATAATTAAATATGAATAAATAGAAAATAAATATCATATATATATATATATTATAAAAATAGTGTTTTTTTCATAATTCCCAACCATGAGGGGTAGTAAAGGAAAAACATACAACATCATTTTATAAGGAAGTAGTTCACCATACACAACAACTATAAGTTTGTTACCCATTTGACGTAAGTGTCTATAGCTATATATATAATCCTTATAAAAAATATATCATTATATTTATGATACTAAATTAATTATATAATCATGTAAAAAGAATTGTTCATGGATTGGAAAATAAAAATAAAACAAAGGATCTTAAAGAAGGATGTTACCTCTTCTTTGGATAACCCCTCATGGATTGCACCAAATAAATTATTTTTATAGACTTATTACAAAAGGTAGGATTATATTATTAAGGGTGAGATTTTGGGAGATTAATTTATCAAATTTTTTGGGATCTAATAGGCTTTAGAAGAGTGATTAAGTGGGAGAGGAGAGTGCCTTTTTATAGTAGAGGAGTGACATTCTTTAAATTTTTTGAAAATGGAATTCCACCCATGTTTTTCCCATGTAAATTGGCTCCAATAATGGTAAATATTAGATAAAATAGATTATAGTGTTGAAATATGTCCAATAATTTTTATTATAATTTTATAGGTCATTTTGGACCTCATGTTTATGGTTTAGACAATTGTTAAGTTAATTTTCTTCTTAATCAAAATAATTTTTTTTATCACTTTCACTAATATTCTTTGTCAAAAAATAATTTTACCTTATTATAAATTATAAATTATAATTATTACAAATACAAAATTAATTTTTTCAAATTATAATCACATAAGTGTAAAAATTAATTTAAATCTAATCCCACACACAGGATGAAAAAGCATTTTTGAAGTAAAAATGTTTAAAGGTTTGAAATGTTTTTATATCCAATTTTAATGTGAGATTGATTTTAATTACCTAAATTGGATTAATCGATTTAAAATTTATTTAATTAAACTTTATACCAAAACAAAAATATAATTTACTATATAAATAAATTAGATAAAAAATTAATGTTGAATTAAAATTATGTGTTTTTACTATTCCTAAAAAATGAAACATCACAAAAAAATATTATAAATCCAAAAAAAGTAAAGTTTGATATTAAAATTCCAAATAATGTGTTCACTTTTTTAAAATAAAAATTATAAAAATTTCAAAAGTAATATATAAAATGGGTTCACCATTAAAATAAAATAAAATTACCTTTTAGAAAAATACATCTTTTTAATCATAAAATTTTATTTATAATTATATTATAAAAATAAAATGTATGGTATAAGTATCAATAATATTTCTTTAATATATATTATATAATATTTTTGGAAAAAAAATTAAATGTGGTTTTTTACATTTATTGAGATAAAATTGTGTTTGTACATAGAAAAATTGTTTTCTTTGAAAAGAAATTCATTTATTTTCAAATAGATCTTACATTCAATTCTTATTATTGATAACCAAAGGATTAATTTTTTATAATCGGGTAAATCATATTTTTATAATTTAGTTAATTTTATTTGTAACATAAATTTTAATGGATTGGTGGTAGCTATAATAAAATTTTAGTAATAATATTAATAATATATTGTAGTTTTTAAAAACTTAGCCTTGTGATTAACATAAGATATCAATGGGACTCTGTATTTTTTGTAATATAATACATACATTGTGGTGTATGTATCTAAAGATAATATGAGTGTTTCATGTAGTGAAATATTAACTTGGTCTTGCGTATAACACAATCCATAATTTGTGCTTTTTTATAAAAAACTAATTTTAGTGTTGTGTAAAATTATAAATATCGAAATGTTTAAATTAATTGGGAAAAAATATTTCAAACAATCTTGGGGGTGTCATAAGTATAATGATCATGACCATGATCCAAACATTCTATCGTATGGAAATAATCTAATTCATACCTCCTTAATTACGAAACATGACTAACATTGTGAATCAACATCAAGAAGGATAATGATTCTAAGAGATAAGAAAAGTCTAAAAGTCATTAAACAACCTTGAAAGGGCCAATAATCCTTACTTCAAACTTACCCTACTTACTCAAATGGAGATTTCCAAAGTGAGTTTTCACACGAATTATGAAGTAACCCCCACCAAAAAATAAAACAAGTGATGATGAATTTTCTCATAGAATTTATGTTAACCTCAAACTATCACTAACCTTTTTTGGATCAACTAAACCATTTCTGTCGTCTCTTGAACTAGATTGGTATATATAAATACCATTATCCTAAATTCACCCAACAAATGGGATATCTACAAGGAAATCTATACAATACTTCAAAGGGTTTCATTTTATTCAAAAAATTATTACTATTTTTATAAGAAAACTTTACCAAAGGTAGTATATTTTACAATGAACAACAAAAATCAAGAATTCACACTTGAAATTTATCCTCAAGAATCTAAATTTGTCTCTTAGTTAGTACATCCATTAAGGAAGACATACCATTATTAAATTCAATTAGTTACTAATCACCTCTTGAAAACATTTCTACAATTGGGATGTAAACATTGGGTCCCTTTTAAAAATGACCATGGAAGGAACAATATAGAGCTTCAGGATCTCTCAGACATATAGGAATTGAATATATTCACCACCATCATCTCTTTAATATTATTCCCTTTAGGTAACAAGTATTTTTTTTAGCATACTTTATCTCTTTTTTGGTCTTATAGGCTTCTGAGAGCCAGGGGATGAAAATTTAGAGGTTTGGAGGAATGTGGCTAGGTGGATAATTTTGGTGTAAAGTTATCCTAACTGTGTGGAAATTATGAGATATGGAATGAATGGTTTTTTAGGTATTTTAAATGGATTGAGAATTATTTTTATAATCATGTGCGACTGTAGTAAAACCATACAAATGGATATATCTTGAAATGATTCAATCACAAGGATTGTATATGGTTTCTCTAGTTGTGTGACTATTCATAGGAAGGCATGCACTATGATTATTCATGTGATAGTGGATACCAAATAATTTTTCAAACCATGTTTCATAAACATGTTCCCTATGCGGGTTTCTTAAAAATCAAAATTTTCCACAATTTCCTTGGTGATATTTAATTATAATATCCTCCTAATACATCATTATCATGAACAAGCCTCTCCTCGATTCCCTAGAGGGTTCTATCCTTAGATATTTAGTGATTCTTGATTGTCCTGGGTGAATATTTTCTAGGTATATTTGGATATTATCTTGATCTCTCAAAGTTTCTATAAATATATCCACGATTTAACTTCCACTTTTTTGATGAAATCCAATTGGGTTGTGATCTATATATCTAGAGAGTTCGATGGGAAATTCACAATTATTCTCATAGATCTAGTCTCATGAGGACCTGATCTCTATAATTCTAATCACTATTTTTAAAGATGATTATGTATTATTAATTTTCAAAGTGGGTGTATCTTTTTAATTTTTTTATATCTTTAATTATATGATGTTCTTATAAATTTATTATATTAGTTTATGAAAATGATTTATTTTAAATATATGAGGGTAGTGTTATGAAACTATACCTCAGGTGGACTATGAAATGGTTTTAAAGGGATTTTTCTTTTAAGAAATTCCCCCATTCCATCTATTAAATGACTCAAAGATGTTTTTGAATATAAAATTGATTTTAAAGTATTAGAACAATGATTCTTTTATTGTGATTTTTTTTATAAAATTGTGATCATTTTTTGTTTAGATGTTTTGTGAAAACATAGAAAATAGGAACATTTTGGGATCCTTGGATAAGGAAATATGAAAAGTCTTGTGAGTGAAACACAAATTGGGGTTTTTATTGTGATATTGATAGATTATATAAGGACTAGACAAAATTAAGATTCATATTATTCAAGGATTAGTATTCCATGTGTTTCTTAGTTATGTATTCAAATATTCTAGAGCCTAAATATGTTTCATTTCATGGTATCATTTATGTATCATGTTTTGAATGATCACTTATTTATCTTAAGTGTGTATAATTCTCTTTATTATTTATTTTCATATTTTATTTCATTTTGATTTTAATATTTTTGGGGTTTTTCATATAGGTTTTGTTAAAAGTAAAACAAAAGGATGATTTTTGAAAAATGGTTTTAAATTGAAATATCCTTATAAATTTGTATTTTTTGAATGCAAGAACTAATAGTTACATGGTGGAAAATATCATATAGATTAATTTTGGTATTTTCTTGTGGATTTCCCTCACAACATACATATGAATATGGGTGTATATAGATTTTTGTTTTAGGTCATAGGTAAAATTAAGAGTGTCATGTACCCATCAAATTATCTTGGTGGTTGTTTCCTTGATAAGGGGTTGGAATGGTGGTGATGGATGTTACAATGGAGATGTGGTTTTGGCTTTGGTCTTGAATTTATTTTATTTTATAATTTTATCCTTTTTAGTTTGGTTTGTATTTCTCATTATTATATACTTTATTATTTTGGGATGTAATTTTATTCTTTTTCTTTTTGTTTATACATGAGGAATGTTTTGGTTCTTCTGTTGATCTCTACCTTGTGTGGTGCCATCTTGGGAAATGTTTCATGTTGTCCCAGGTTTTTTTTGACATTACCTTTTATCTATTATGATCTAGAACTATGGGAATACTTTGTTAGAATAATAGTTTTTTCTCATATATAAAGAATCATTTACTCTATCTATTGTTAAAATTGGCAAAAAATAATTTTTTAATGGTTTTGGTTCATTCATTAATAGGACCAGATTTATCTTTGTTTACCTACAGGATAATTATTGGGACATTGTGATTATCTATCCTAATTAGTCATCTTTTAGTTATTTTGGATTTTTAATCTATGATATAATTTCATTTATTTATTTTTAGAAAGGGTATGAGATTTGAACCTTTTTCATCACCTTTTTGTGAAGTATTGTTTCTAATAGTGGTTCAGGTTACCATATCTTTTGGATGATGTGTATTTTTTTTCCTTTAGGTATGGTATTTTATTGATATATTTGATGATTTATTTATTTATTTATCATATACTATTGTTTTATGATTTCATAATGATGATATTTCTTTAATTTATTAGTGATTTGAGTGTAACCCATAAATATAACTCATCCATTTTCATTTATCATAATAACATAGGGAAGTGAAAGATATAAGTGGAATCCTATTAGATTAGTTGACTTATCCACTACCCATTTACATGGTTTTATTTCTAGTATACCTATGTACAAATTATGTATTGTTTTTTTTATGTTGTGATACTAATGGGTTAATTGATTATTGTGAGTCTTATTAGGATAGTCAACAATCGATAAGTGGTGGTATTGAGTTGGAATTAAGGGAGTGTTTATTTTATATTTTATTTTCTATAATGTTTCAAATAATACGATCTTGATAGTTTATTTAAATTTAAATTTTATGCATGATTATTTACTAAATGTAAACATTTATTTAGATATTTTATTTTCATTTACTATTATGTTGTGAATTTTGGTAATAATATCCCCAAGGGTATGGTTTATTCCACACCGCTATTTGAATTATTTTAGTACATGGGTAGACGGATTCTTAAGATCATTTGAAAAAATCATCTTGGATATTTGGGTAAGGAAATTATAGGATCCATGCTTTTAATTATCCCAATATTAGTATATCCTAAGGATTTTCACTCATTTATTCCATTTATGCTTATTTTTAATGGTTTAAGGGGATCAAATCAAATTTATTTTGTTGTTTCTTTCTTCATCATCATTGAGTGGAAAAAATATAAGCAACGTTAAATCCATGAGGTCTAACAGTTGACTATATGTATTTTCTAGAAAACCATTAAATCACTTTTATTGGTTATTCATTGGTATCTATGCTCAGATATCTATATATTTATATGATTGCCAATCATTATCTCACTCTAATGTCACTAAATACTAGATAATAAATTTATTTTTTCATGTACCACTTTCATGTCATTGAAATATAGGTGAAATTATTTATTTTAACATAACTTGGCTTTATTGAAAGCTCTAGTGATATCATCTTCTATAAATAATCATAAATATACTTTAGAAACCATATTTAAAATGTTCAAGAAACCATATTTAACATAATATTCTTAACTTATTATTAAATAGATTATTCCACCTAAGAATTAATATAAATATCATAAAAACACATCAGTGTCATGTGATCAGTAAAATATGTTTGTTTATAAAATAACTAATGTAATATTGAGTGGTTAAATTATAGTAGAAAAAATGGAAAGGTGAAAAACATTTCATTTATGATTCAGTGCTTTTGGGTTTTTATGTTCCAGTATGAAGTTATGATTTCCTTAGTACATGGGAAGATTCAAGTGGTGTGGTTCGATGGGATTTTCTTAGTCACAAAATATGCACCTTTAGGTTTCATGATGTTAATTTAAATGATATTTGAGTCGATGATGATCACTGATAAATGATTCAATTTTAATTTCTTTTTAATCATAGTTGGCAGTAGATAGTTTTCATGTGCCTCTATGGGTCTGGTTGTGTGGGTATTATGTTCAAGTCTTATCTCACTCTCCATTTTTCTCTTTTCATGTCATGGTTCCTACCCAAGCTCAAGGAAAAATATTTGAAAATTAAAAAAATGAAATTGATTTTTTTTGACTTGTTTCATTATTTATTAATAAATTTAGAAAAGTGTTATTAAAGGATTTATAAAAATACTATAATAGAGGATTTTTATTTGAAAATTATACTTATTAAATATTTTTCCTATATAATTATAAATTATAGAATCTTATTTTAACTATAATCTTTCATCATAAAAAAGATATATAAATTACAATAGAATTAGGTTATACTTTTCTAATGGATACTAATTACCTAAAGAATCTTATAGTTAACTAAATTAGTCTTATTTAGAAGTTTATAATATAATATTTTTATCTAAACTATACATAGAAATTTAATTAGTATCTCTTTTATTCCTAATAAGTAAACCATCATTGGGTTATTTTTTATTACAACAATTCTATTAATTTATATATTTAATGACTATTGGATAAAATTATATCTCAAGATTCTAATTTTTAATATTCTGAAAGAACTCATCACCCCTCAATATAACATGATTAAAGGTGAAAATTTATAGCCTTGGGTGTATTTCCTTGATAACAAAATTCTAGAATTGAAATTTGGAGATAAATCAACACATGTGGGGAATAGTTTTCCATTAAATGAAACAAGATCCTTATGCCAACATTCCACTAAAAATTCTGTAGTATATATCATTATATTATAAATAATAAATTTATAACACAAAAGAAACAATATCATAATATAATAAGATGAATATGATACATGAAACAAAAATAGTTTGAAACATATAGTTCTAAAAATATACAACAGTGTAGTAGGTGGGTTTGACTCAAAAATAAAACATGGTATGAAGAAAAATCACAAAACCAAAATGGAGATTCCAAATGAGTCCTATATATAACATAAAAAATTTTAGTGCTACAGAATAATCAAATATATCCTATACAATCTTAGTTCCACCACATGGATACAACCCATCATTGGTGAAAAAAGACTTTATTACATTGCTTGTATCACACCATACATAAAATAAAAATTCACCACGGTGGGTGTGTAGGTGATGAGTAGAAGATCCATTAGTATATATCCAATATTTTAAATAGACCATATGAATTTGAAAATAAAAAAATATTTAATTTTTTTATAAAACACACCACAATACAATGAAATTTTATAAAACCAAAATAATCCATTTCATATTTACATTATAAAAATATTTTCAATAAACTATATCTGAAAAAAATATAATTCCCAAATTTACAAAACTATTATTGAAACCATTTATCCTTTCAAAAAAACCCATGGTATCTTTTACTCCATTATTTATAATGAATGGGTACCTCTTACTCGTGATTTGATTAGCTATTATAATCCCCCTTTCTTATATTCAAGGCTCCCACACTGAATCATGCATTTAAATCATCCTCGCCAACTTGAGAAGTCACTAAAAAATAAGTGAGAATTAAAATATGATGGTCAATACTTCACACTCATATAATAAAATAATATAAATAAAAATATCAATTCCAATTCTATAATGATCTGAAAAATAACATCTTCAAGTTCTTATATTCTATTTAGATTAATTTTTGGGAAATCACCCACATGCCCACAAATAAACAATTTCCCATTTTATTAAAATATACACATAAAAAATATCATTTTAAATACCCATTTTGATAATATAAGAAATTCAATTTAAATCTGTAAAACAATTTAGTTTTAAATCAACATTTACAACTAAGATATTTATCACACCAAAGTGCGTAGTATAATTCATCAACCTCTTCCTGATGATGAAGAAGAATCATACAACCAAACTGAAGATACTTGTTCTCCTTAGTCTTATCTATAAAATAATAAACAAAATCCATGAATATAATTAAATATAAAACCTTAATCACTCACCACCCATTCCAGTCAAGGGTTCACTAAGATAGAAATAATAACAGTGAAATGGACAGGATCTGGAGTAACTTAACTTAGACCTTGAAACCTTACACCCTATGATTGAAAAGAACCAAGAACTTGAGGTTGAAATCCACCAAAATAACCTAGAAATTTAAATATAGTTAATAAAATCATTTTAAAGAGATATAATAACAAAAAAAGTCAGTAAATAAGGTAAATATAGAAGTTTGAATGGGGAGGGTAGAAGTAAACAAATGTCATAACTACTTAGCCCCATCAACCATGGTATGGAATTTTTTTCCTCCCTAAATTGTTTTCCAACATGATTGGTTAATATACAAGATAATTTAAATCATATTATTGAGTGATAATTTATTAATAACTACCCTAAAATACCCAACATATTCCATTAGTAATAATTCCTAGTCATTTGGCCATTAACCTACTCATGCAGACCTCCAAAACCCTCTAAAACAACCATTTTTTTTCTATAAAACTTTCAAATACCAATATAAATCATGTATACATATTAAAAACCTCAAAAATGTTCTATAATAATTTCCAAATGTAAAATAATTTTCATCAGAAAGTTAGAGTGTGTCTGTTTTGGAAGAAATATTTCGTCTTTTTTAGTACATCAATAATTTATACTCCCATGTCTTCTCAAGAACTACACCATGTTTCCTAACCACATGTACCAATGGAATTTCATGACCATGTAATAATTTCTCTTAATGATAAAAAATATGAATTGGTTACTCCAAAATGAAAAATTTTATCAATAACTCCAATTAATCCCAATTAATAACCTATAAAGGATCTCACACATATTTTCATAACCATGTGATTTGAAACAAATCATGCATAACACTAAAAAGGGGAGGTAATACAAACAGGCATGTAACATCTCTAATATTCCTAAAAACATGAATCAACCGACATATATAGGTTATAAATTTCATATTTTAAAATTAATTGGTGTTATAACCATTATAACACCCAAATAAATACACAATCAACTACATTGAACTCCAAAATCCATAAAAAATAATAAATCTATAATTTGGGATAAATCTACACCATAAAAGTATACATATTAATAATCTAAATATTTGCTATCATATCCTAGTCAATAATTTTTCTAACCAAGGAAAATTAACACACTTATAACCAATAAAATTGATTAAAACATGGCATTTCATAAAGATCCTTATAGGAAGACATATGAGTTGTTCTTTGAAAATTATTATTTTTTAAGAACTCTATTAAAGGGATATAGTATTCTTATAAACCATCAAATTCTATCACACTGCTATCAGAATATCCTTAAATGTTTGAATGGTCTTATTAAGAAATTTATCCATATTATGTTGGATGAATTTATCAAATTCAACTGTATTCCCATTTATTATTTAAACCTTTCAAAAGAAAATTGAAGGAACCTAGAATCTCTATATGATATACTAAATGTCTGAACACCATGAAATTTAACAACTTCATAAAAATATAAATATACTAACTCCATTATTTAATTCATCACCAAAATTGTTTTTAAATAAGAAAATTTAGTTTTTCTATCCATATTTAAACAAATATATTCCTTATTTCTACTAATATTTGGAAAATAAAAAGATATTATATCCCACATCCATATTAGAATAGGAAATGGTTATAATATTACCCCTTGTATTTTATATTCCACCATTATCCACTGATAGCTATGGTATGTTGCCTCTTAGTAGGAAATGTATCTCTTCATACCCAACCCCTAAAACTATAATTTTAAATCATTGCATTATTTATTTAAATTGGGTGAACCTCATATTTAGTGTATAAAATTACTTAATCACTTTCTCTCACATTGAGGAAGGGACAACCAACTATCCTTGAAAGGAAAAGATCAATTCTAATGCATGACCATTAATCTAGGGTCTCTCCACAATTTAGGGAATCCATCGAATATATAAATTTAGAATTTAGAAACTAAGTCCCCCTCAACCAATACAGTAGGTTTTTGTGGAAATAATAATCAACAATACCTTCTGTCGACCCTACTCAATTTCGTCTAATCACATTTTCATGAATAAACTCATGAGTTTCCACACAACATTAGTTTACTGAACCATATCCCCATGTTATTTTTTGATCAATTAATTATAAAATATATTTACATTCCCAGGTTTACATTATTTCTTAGTATCAAAATTCTACAATTACTCCACCCATTACTAGTACTTGAAATAAAAATTATGTTTTAATACTATATACTTCTATCTATTTTGATCAATATACAATAAAAAACTTCTACCTAACTGATAGAGACAAAATATTTTCAATACATTCAAGACCACTATAAGATCATAGATATGTTTTAGGTGATTTATTTTATGTATCCTAAACAGATATAAAATATAAGAAAATACATGATCACCCAGTACTAAGGCAATTCATTGTCCAGTTATTAAAGCATTATAATTGGTGACATACCTATCACCCAGATTAGAAAATTTGAGTGTGGGTATTGATGTGGACATACTATTTAGCTCATAAAAAGATCAATAAAATTAGAGATTCTATAGGATGAGTATATTATTAATGATCAAATCCATAATTTTTGAATCTATGTGTGAGAAACAATGAACAAAATATTGGTAATACTTGAAAAATCCTAGAAAAAATAATACATAAAAAATCATTCTTTGGTGTTTTACATGATACAAGAACTGTAATCTTCTCTGGTTCTACCAATATTTTTTCTATATAATCACATTCCCAAGAAATTTAACATCATGATTCAAAAATGTAAACTTGGGTATTTTTTCATTGATTTTATTCTTCCTAAACGTGCCCAACACTATCTCTAAATGTTTCTCATATTCAACATTTGATTATGAATACACCAGTATGTAATTGATAAATACTATAAAATTTATTTAAGGTAAAAGTATATATGTGATTTATCAATTACATGAACATATATGGATTATTAGTAAGAGTAAATAGTATGTTAAAATTCTTATAATGGACATACATACTACAAAAAATGTTTTTAAGACAATATTTTTTTTTACATTATGTTAATTTTATGTCGACCAAAAAATGATCTTAGAAAACCTTTTAGTTCCCTTAAAAAAATAGAACCAATTTTCAATTCATGGATGTTAATTTTTTTCCTATAAATTTATTTACCTTCCTATAGTGAACAAATAATAATAATGTTGTAATTTATTTATTCAAAAAATAGCCAGGGTTTCCCAAGGTAAGAAGACCAATTTGATGAATCCTTTTTTTCTTTAAATAGCTAAACTAAACTTTTACCTCTCACAATTATTCTTGGTATATATGATATAATGGAAGATATGTAATATTTATCCCTAGAAGAAATTTAACAAAAATATACCTTATTTTATAGAGTTATATCATATATATCATTAGAAACACATAAAGATAAAAATGAACTATCTCTATATATTTTACTTATCCATCGCTTATATTACCCCCAACACCATTGAAACTAACTATAATAATATAAAATAAAAACTTTTAATCACAGGTATATATCTACCTATATTTAAATCTTATTCCCCCTTGATCTTATGTGTATCCCCTTATGAAGAAAAGAACATCACCTTATGAATATAACAGTTAATGTGAGTATTATATGAAATGAATAATCCCATTATTATGATGATATCAAATAAAAAATGGTGAGGATGGTAACATACCATGATAATTGAATTATTTTTATCATAATTTATTATGATTTTAATTTAAATCCTTAAATATATAGCTCTCAAAAAGGTGTATTAATATTTATAACATGAGAGATCATTTCTACCCCCCAAAAAAACTTGTATACTACACAAGATGAAAAACAAATAGTATCAACTATATTAAATAATATATAAATGATATTAATATATAAAAATGAGGTACCTCAAACCATAAAAGGTCCCACCTATACATCTCATCGGTCCTTCACATTCATGATTAATAAACCATGAGTCTTCTAGGAGTAGGATCAACACCCTATTGTATTAGTTCATAGTGAAATCCCCATGTAGTAATAAAAAAAGATCCATAAGAAGAATAATTATTTGAGTGAGCCCACATATTAAGTATTACTAACTATATCCTCTAAAACATGATTTTTATTTGAACCCTCAACTTTAGATATGCTATGCGGGTTCTTATAAAAATGCTTTAGGTGTCTCAGTTTTCCACACAGATCACAAATCTAACGCAATTCTAGGAAATTCATATTCAAATGGTAAAATAACCCATACTAAAATAATCCACTACATATTTATCTCAAATATATATATAAGAACTCGTTGATGTATCCCTCCCAAATGATGATCCAGTTCTATAATAATGATCATTGAACTATATATTCTTACAACTAAATTAACCACTTCCACTACTTAGTTTGACGAAAATTTTTCACCAGGAATATTTCATAAATTTTATTTATCTATAACCAGTGTTTAATTTACCATTTAAGTATATTATTAATTTTAGAAAATTACCACTCATGATTATATATTGGGTCAAAATTATAACTGAAACCATTAATCCTTTAATAATTTTCTAACAACTCCATTTGGTGGAGACTTAGAAAAATTCATGACTAGAGTGACCTAATCTAAAATCAAAATATCCACTATTAAAAGAAAAATACTTAAATTTCCATTATTACATGAAATATTTCTATGTATAATTGTTGATTAAATATATTTTTAATCCCTTCTGAAGATTTTCATTTTTACAACACTGCCTCCACATCCAAATCAAATCACACACTTGTGAGTCTATCAAACATGTATGCGACCAACTTACTTTCACATATAATAGATTATCTTAGAAATATAGTATATTATTAACCCTTTTAAACCAATATGAAACAAATTAATCTAAAAAATTAATTTTAAATATCACATGATTCTACCTTTTACAGAATGATGAACTATCCATCGATGGTTGTTAAGGTGAAACAACTCTACCAAAAATATAATGAGATTATAAAAAATTCATATAGAATTTTTATCAAATTATGGATACTTAAAAACATTTTATTAACTGATTACTCACATAAATTTATAGGAGTTCCCTTAGTTTCATCATTCAATAATTCTGAAGAAAAAACCATTAAAAAAATCCAGAAAAAAATTATTGCTATAAGAAGACAGACAAGTCATTACAAAATATTTATATAGAAATATATCAAGATAAAGCATACAAAATATTTGTAACAATCCCACAAAAAGGTTCATTACCTCCAAAGGTTACCAAATACATGAAATAATCATATTCAACACATTCAATATTTTCCCAAAAATAACTTTGAAATCAACATTTAAAATTCTTCATTTTCAAAAAATTCATTTTAGAATCACATACGTAGTCAAACCAAACTTTTTTCTCCAAATGATGCAACCATTATGCATTTTATCTCTATGATTTTTCACATAATTCCTAAATATTATCATTGTATTTAAACTTATATAAAATAATCACAATAACTATAATAGTATGATACAATTTATTCATTACCCACTTGACATACCCTAACTTTTTAGTTACTCATGGTTCACTATAAATTTGTTAGATATACATTTATATAACTAAATCCTAAGTCCATTATCAACCTATATTTATAACTATCAACCAATAGAACAAAAAGCATACCATTTTTTTAACAAACTAACATCACTCGTCACCCCTCAACCTTGGCCAAGTGAAGTTGGAAAGTTACATAGACTTTGATGTATTCTTCAAATCAGAAATGGTTTGAAATAATTGTTGAATAATTAATATGATTGTTGGGGGTACCTTTCCTATTAACAAAAAATATTCACATACTAAAATATTTTAAAATTACGGTATGTTGTGTCTATATAACTGGAATACCCAACATCTATGAAAAAAGATACACATCATAGAGGAAAAACCCCATTATGATGCATTAAATAAATATTTTAAAAAATATAGTGATAAAAAACAAAATAGAAAAATGTATAACAAGTGTGTAGAAATAAAAATAAATTCCAATAAGAACACACAATACATGGACCTAAAAATGAGAATCCAAATGAACCCTTTTTGTCACCCCATTACACTGAGATCCCTATAATAATCATATATATCCCTCCCCTACATTATCTATATTGTTGTTACTACATCCTATCACTCTTTAAGAAATATTCATTACAATTACCTAATCATTATTCAAAATATATACACATCCACCAATTTTGGCATGTATGGTGTGTGTATAAGGACCATTAGTATGTATCTACATATTTTTATACACATCATGAATGTAAAAAAAATCAAACAATCATAAATTAATATCATAACAATTATTCCAATCTTATGAAATTTTGTAAAAAATAATAATTCATTTCATATTACAATAATAAAAATGATTTCCAATAAACTATAAATAAACACATATAATTATAAAATTTCTAAAACCAAATCCATACCCATTTTTGTTTTCCAATAACCCCAATGGATCCCATTAAAAATGAATAATGACTAATGGGTACCACATACTCATGAGTGGAATAAGTACTCTAACCCTAAATATATTATCGATAAGGTGTAATGACCCATATTTGTCCTTCCCTTAACCTAATTTAGACCACCATGTACCGTAAACATATTATCCCATTGATAAGGGATTACAACTGGTGCTGAGGTTGTAGGTTTATTAATGAGTATTGATTTATCCTCATTTGAAGATAATATTGTCCAATTCATATTACATTAAAAATATAGTATGAACTATCAATAAGTTATATATATCTAAGAAAGTTAATTGTTATGCCAAGAAGTTCCCACCTTACCTATGAAAATATATAAAATAACCCATTTATATGTAAAAAGATATTTTTTCCAATATTGTAAATATAAAATTAAACAACATTCAGATGAAAAATATAAAGGGGAAAAACTTTTAGAATAAAAAAACTAAATAGATGTTGTGATGTGCAAAATCTATTCTTGATAATAATAGACACCAACACTTTACATCATAATGGATTCCAAACCTACTACTCCAACCCCATGATATCCCACATAAAATCTAAGTAGTTTTCTCTGAACATTATTATTCCTAAGAATACATAAGTGAAGATGTATATCCACCAAGGTTTAGATGAAGTGTGTGAGCATAAAGACTCGGTAGGAACCACAGAGAAATCTCAAATAGGACACTGAATAATTAAATGTATGAAAGTAAATGTGTCTTCAAAATTTACAGTATACATATATTTTGAAACCATGTAAACCAATCAGTATTCCACATGAAATTAATCATAAATTACTAAATACCAAAAGAAAATTCATGCACCCCAAGGAGGATCTAAAAATACTTTGAGTCTAATATTATAATCCAATATCATAGAAATATGCATTCAATACATGATAGAAGTGTCCACGTATCTATATATGCATCCACCCTTAGGATTACAATACTCGCATTGGAAGTAATATAAACATATTAGTTTATCCATCTGTAGCATGATACCTCTCTACTTATATGGAAGAATATAATCATATAATAATATCCATCCTGACTCAGAGTACTACTCCTTATAGAGAGGAAGATAACTATATATATATATATATATCTATCCTCACTATGGGTATTTTATCTTCATAGGGAGGGAAATAATAGTATTTATACCATGTTTAACATATTCCATAGATATTGAAACTTGAACAGATAATATACAATATCATAATCAAAGGTACCAACCACGAGTGAATATATCACATATCAAGATAATAATCCCACCATGGGTATAAATAATAAAAATGTGCAAAATATCTATATAAATTAGAAAAGTCAATAATTTAGTATTTCAAACTTTAATTAGTATGGATAACTACCCATGATACATGTACACCACAATATTCTAGAACAAAATTACAATTTGGAATAACATAATATAAACCATCCAATTAGATATTGATGAATATCTATTTGAGAATATGAAACACTCACATGTTATATTCCATGGTGAAACAACTTATATGATAACCCATCATATAATTCCTCTAAACTAAATTACATGATGATCAAACATTAAATAAATATTCAAACTAGACCACTAGATTTCAACTAACCAATCCAAACACCAAGTAGATTATATGATCGTAACACTAGTCATAATAAACCATACATTATCACCCATTATTCTCTAAGTAAACACTTCCTAAAACACAAATTTCATAGCCTCACCAAATCTATTAAACAAATGAATTATGTATCTCAATTATAAACCCATTCCCAACACATTTTACCATCACATTACCAAATTCACACTCACTAATCAACACCACCAAGATATAACACATTAAAAATATCTCAATGGTCACTATTATAATTACTTAACCATCAATATTATCTCATTATGATGTTTCACCATAAAATAATTCCATAAAAATATTCCAAATCCTATAGACCATAATAAGGAACATAAAAATGCATAAAGATTATAAAATAACATGATTCGTATATGAATAATGACAAGGAATAGTCATTAATAAATCATAAGGAATGATACACCATATATGTAATTAGTGAGAATTGATAATAAGAAATAAAACTACATTTAGATAAACCAATATTTTAAAAATAACACCTTATGAATAGTTTACAAAAAACATCCAGTAGAATAATTTCTAAACCACTAATACATGAGTTACCCAACTACCTAAAATTATTTAAATGTGGTTTGGCATGTCAAACAAGTATTGTTTAGAAAAATTTTTACTTATGAAAATTTATTTTATTATAAAGTGGAAAAAACATTACCTTTTCCATACAACAAACTGAAAAATTACATCACCACTTATGTAATATATTCTCCCAAAGGATATGTATTTTTAATTGAATTCTAATTCTTTCATGTTATGTGTGTGTGTGTGTGTATACAAAGGAATTATTTTATACTCTTAAAATATAAAAAAAGGAGTTCTATGAAAAAATTATAGAAATGAATAATATATCAATGAAATATTCACTCAAGAATGAAGAACAAGTCATTTAAGGAATAAGATAAATAATTGGGGGTAATCAAGAAAACATAACCATAAACATGCTCAATACACTTTCCTTTTATATAAAAATGAACAATTAATCATTCTATAAAAACAATCCTTCTTGAATAGTAATTAGTGTCATGCAGTCTCAATCAATAAATTTTAAATTTAAAAATAAAAATTAAATAACATTAAAGAAATAATATATAAAAAACCATACATATTAATAATCCCACCATAAATAAAGATATTTTTTCATGGGAATAAATTCCAAAAAATAATTCAATTTACATTTCTAAAATCATCAATTAAAATTTTCAATTTTTTGAAAACAAAGTGGAAGTCACAACATAGGTATAACCATATTAAACCTAATGGGGTTTGAGTTAGCCTATTAAACAACTCATCATCTTTTAGTGACCTCAAGAAAATAAGTTTATAATAGAGAAATAAAATCTCATTATTGATTTCTCAATAATAATAAGATAAGACTACCATATAAAACATTTAATTCACACCCAAAACTCAAACATCAAAAATTAGTAAAATTAACTAACCAATAAAAAAATCAATTCTTATAAAAATATTAAAAATCCTTAAAAATATTCATCAAGAAAAGTATCATAACCAAAAAAAAACTAATGGAAAGGGATAAACCTTCTAAATCACCATATAATTATAAAACAAGAATCCCATATCTTTAAAGTGATTATACAATATGAAAACAAAATCATATGCTGGATACCTAACTCAATTAGAGAAAAATATAAAATAAGTAAGATGAAGGGGAATACAAGAATATTGAATGATTTTTAGCTTGAATAAATTTTCTAAATCCATCATAAACACCATAGATTATAGGGAGTTAAATAGAGAGAAACTAGAGAGAATGGGCATGCTATCTACTTTGGTGGGGTTTTCTGGGCATATATTAATTCAAAGAAACCAAAAAACGAGTTAAAAAGGAAGTGAGTGAAAATAAAAAAATCCCTCAATTTAAATTTTTGTATCTTGGGGCCATTATATACCTGATTTCCATTCAGTAACATTTTTTTGGTCTAATAAATATTTGGTGGAAGGTCGCTAGATTTTATATTTCATCCCTATGGGGATATCCTCAAAGTTTATCCCATCAAATACTTGGTGGCTCCCTACCACATATCTAGTTGTTTATTTTTACTGTATCTCTTTAACTCCCATTTTATTAAAACTAAAATTTCAACCTTTTGGATTTACTAACCATATTTCCCTCTCTAATTATAACTCCAATATTCCTAAAATAAAAATATTGACCATTCTCATAATAGAAAAACACAAAATTAAAAAACACAAAGGTTTTTCACCTATAAATTCAAATATTTAATCCAAAATAAAACTTTAATTAATTTAAGGAGGTCACGAGTCATTAAAAAGTCCCCCACACTAAAAAGGGGTTTTGTTCCATCCTTATCAATATGATGAGGTGCTTACAATTAAAATAGAATTCCAATATCATTTCTAACCCCATAATCCAAATACACCAATTATATACCAATAAAAATATAAATATAATTCTAATCATTGGGAACAAATAATAAAATCGACAAATTCATTGTTATAATTTCCACCAATATTTCAGAAAACACACTCAGACCCAAAAATCCACCATTTTTGTTTTTTATTAAATTATCCCCATTAAAATATCATTTTAAAACCTAATTTTCCATATATAAATAAATATTTTTAATCCCATAAAAAATTTTAATTTAAAAAACAATATATAATCCGATGATATTGAGAAAAATAACGTGTATAAAAGAGCTACCAAACCCAAACCAATGATAAATATGAATCACACCACTAAACATATGATCATAATTATCCTTAGTATTATTAAGTACATATTAAAATTCTCCATAAATCTCCTTGAACATAAACCCCTAAATATCTTTCCAAATTTTTTGATTAGGTTTTCATTAAGATAGAACCAAATTAAAATAGAAAAGGTGAATATCTAGAGTGATTATACATGAATATTTTATCCAAACACTCCAAGATCCATGAGAACCAAGATCTAAGGGAGAAACTGTACCAAAAATTCATGCAAATCACCCTAAAGTTGAGATACCCATGTAAAAATGAATGAGTGGACAAAAAAATCAAAAATTGAGGAAAAATATATGTTTTGGGGGGAATCATTAGGGGAATTCACATATTTAATTCATGGTCTTAGTAACCATATGATGGGACATGAAATATTTATAAGGATGTTATTAAACATTCATGTAAGACATGTACAATAAAATTGAAAATGTGTTAACAATTTCATTAAATATAGTCTTTCTTATAACACCATCCATAGTTCCCAATGGATCATAAAATATTCTCTATCCATGTAACTACTCATGGTTACATTTGTTTTTCTTTAAAACACACCAATTTCACCCCGAAATCACCTAAAATTCAATATACATTTAGTATAAACTTTACATAACTCAAAATTGGTTCTAAATATGAATTTTTGATAAGAAATATTAATTTAGACCTAGATTTTTTGGAATTTACTTAAATTTAATTATTTAATTCTTTGAATTCCATTTCTCAAAATATTTTTGTTGATGCTTGGATGTTGTGTTAGTTGATGTAGAAATAAAAATTTGATAAGTTCTATTCTACTTAATTATATTATAACATCACCTGAATAATATAACTTTTTATTATTCTTATTCATAAAATATTATTAAAAAATTTTCAGATAAGAAGGAAATTTTTAGTTTTTATTTGTAAAATTTAAGAGTGGAATTGGTTTTCAAAACTATAAAGTCAATTTCTATTTAATAACAAGAAACTCTTCTTGTTTATTTTTTCCCGTATTGGGAGGGGAGTGTTTATCTTTATATAAAATATATTTATTAAATTAATTTAATAATTATATACTAGTATGAAAATATATTTTAATCTTGAAATTTACTCTGTTAATTTGAATGGGTTGTCTTTTTTATTTCATGTTTTTCAAAGGGGGATTTTTTTAAAGAGTATTCTTTTCTTTTTTATGGGGATCACCACATATCCTTTTGTTTTATATAATTATAGACCCATAAGATCCATATATCCTTTATTTATACCTTATGTTTTTTATTTTCATAAAGTGTGGATTTGAGTTAAAACCAATAAGTTACACATATCATATCATTTTTTATTTAACCCATATATCTACTACAAACAAAACTTCTATAAAAGAATTATGTTTTTAGTATGTTTTATATTTTAATGTACCTTATATTTTTATCATTAATGTACTTTTAAGGTTCAATAAATAAATAAAAATGATTTATAATTAATACCATACCATATTATTGGATGAACATTTCTTTTCAACAATTAAATCTGTTAAATAAAAAAGTGGATTTAAATATTCCAAGTTTTGAGGGAAATATATTATAAAATATGGTGGAAGTTTTCTTATTAATGTAGTGACATTTGAATTTATAACATATATTTTTTTCCATCATTTAAAGGGTTCATATTAGTTGTTCAATGGTATCCATCAAAATTATTAGTCAATGAAAAATTTTCTTAGAGAGATATATACTAGTTTTTTTGGAAAATTTTTAATCATGGAAGTCAATAGGGTGGAATGGGGTTTAAGGATTTTAATTAAATTAAATTATCTATATTATATATTCATTTAGGGTGATTATTACATGGTTTTATTTCATTATGATGATTATTATTTGAAATTATGTTTTTTTCTTAACAAAAAATTAATAATTTAAATTTTCGGGGGAGGGAAAATCCTTTTTCTACATGGATTGTTCGAATAAAAAAAAATAATAATACCTAAAACAATATGTAGAGTATGATTTAGTGAATATACTAACATTTTTATTGATATATGTAATCCTAAACATTTACCATATAGGAATTTCTCACTAAGAAGGGATATAAAAATATAAAAATATTATTTCCTTTATATAATATTTTCTTATTGGGGAAATAATATAAAAATAATATGTATTTAATTTTTTTGGGTGTAAAAATTATTATATTATAAATTTTAAGCATTATTAAAGTATTATAAAATATTATAAGGTATTTATAATCATTTTTTTAGTGAAACTATAATTAGGGGTCCTTTATGGGCCACAAAATGAGTAAATCGGAATTCAATATCCCTCCACATGGAGTTCAATGGAGTAATAAAAAATTTATTTAGGTCTTAGACCCACCAATAGTTTAATTACTATACACCATTATTCTAGTGAGCCATTGTGAATTTTGGGTTTTCAAAATTATTCTAGTGATTTTCATACATAATTTTATAATAGATGTTTTTTTAATTTTAGCGACAAGTTCTCAATAAAAAAACATTGGTAACCACTCAAGTTTTAACATTTTTTTTCTAACTCTATCCTCTTACTCCTTTCCATATTTATCTTGATTATTTTTCAAAATTCCTTGTGAAATTAGACATTTCTATACGACATTAATTTCAAGGAAAACGGATAAAGAAAACACTTTTAATTATTTCTCAATATCTATATATTCTCTCTCTCAATTTATAAGAAAGACAACGATGTTGGATTATTTAGTTTTATATTAAAACAACCAATTTTTAAATATTATTTCCTTGGGGTATTTTTATTAGTTAATGGTAAGTGCAATAGGTAGGTGACCATACCCCTCAATTGGGTTTATTTTTTTATGTTTATTTGATTTTTTAGTTAAATATTTATTGTTTTATAAGGTTATAAATTGAAAAAAAATTATACTATGAATTAGTAAATCAAATGATTTTTATAATAATGCTCAGAAATTATTACATAGATTTGTTATTAAAATAATAAAAATTTTAAGAATATCTTAAAGATTTGTTTGACCTTCTAGGGTAGAAATAAGAGAGTTATTACCAGAAATTATTTTATAATATATATTTTATGAAATATAGTATTACTTGGATGTAATAAGTTAATTAATTGATTAAAATAATAATAAAATACACGAGAGTAAATAATATGTTTTTTATGTGGGTGGGTGATACCAACAAAATGTTTTATTAATTCACTAGGTTAGCTAAGACAAATAATAAAAATAGAAATTTATCTTTCGAATGGTCAAATGTGTGAGGTGATGAAATTTTAGTATGAATTTAATTATAATCATTTATTTTATTAGGGTGAGAGATAATTCAGAAATAAACCCTTGAATGGTTAAATAATTATGGTAGTGATAGTAATTTTACATACATAAGTGAAAGTAAGTGGTTTAGAAAAACAATTGAGATAATATTTTCATTTAAGATAGCAAATGATATAATTTTGGTATAGTATTTCAGTGATGTGAATATCCAAATGTGAGGTGAAATTGAATGATTGGGATAAAAATTGAGTTAAGAAATACCTTTTCATTGATAAGTGGTTATACATGGATTAAAAAATCTATTAGTACTTTTATAACTTCTAGTGAGTTCATATTGAATTATTTAATGGGTAGAATGGGGTTTTTTCCTCATGGTTTTTAGATATTTTATTATGTCCATTAGATATTTTAAATAATTATTAAGATAAGTGATGGACTATTAAAATGAAATAATTAAATTTTTTACTATATAAAATATTGAAATATTATTTCATGGTTAGTAGAGGAAAAATATTATATTTATTTAATAAAATATGATATAAAAAATACACATAAATTTTTTATATTTTTATTTATCTATTTAGTATTTATTTCATAATTATCCACAATATAGAAATATAACAAAGAATTAATAGAATATTACATTATGTACTTGATTTTCTTCCCAAGAATAAAAAGGAAATATTATTGTTTGAGAGAATTTAATACTCCTCACACAAATACCAACCTCATTAATCGGTATATATTTATGAATTAAACATTATATCCTGGGGATTATTAACTCTTTAAAACTAGGTCTCACTACTGTTATTGTGCATCCCATAAACAAATGAAAAGTATCATTACCTGATACATGTAATCAATATATATTTAATTAATATAATATACACTTAATAAATAGATGAGTCTATGATGCATAATATAAACTCCAGTGGGACCCTTTAATATTCATTAGATCTCTATTTTCTTCTCCTATATTTAGATCAAATATGTATTATGTTCTACTCACTTCATACCATATAGATCTTTAATGAAAAAATTTTCACTTCTAAATTTTGATTAAAATCGTCCTATTTCTTATTTTTCATCAAAACCACCATGTATATAAATTTCATTACACTCACTCCACATGTAAATGGATAATTTCAAAAATGGCAGTTCATCATTCCTTTTTATATTGTTAAAAACTCCCATAATACTGAATTCAATATATTTACACACCATACATCCTAAAATATTTTACTATTCTCTAATATTTGTAACTGAAACATAATTTCTTAAAAAATGCACTTTAAGTAGAATATATTCCCACATAATACTCATTCTTTATCGATTTTATTGAAAAATCAATGTTAACCACAATCTAATTAATAATATTTATGGTCAATTAAGTTTAACTTCATGATAAATTTTCTAGATCAATTTGATTCCTAATATGGCATTGTGATCTACTCAAAAACTATTAATAGTGAAACCTTTTCTACTCAACACAACAACATTACTTGAAAAATAAAATTGTAATATCTCTTCTTGGGAGTAAATTTTATTTTTCCTATAAATCCTCAAAATATTCCTCAAATAATTTATAAAGACCATTTTTTAAATTCCCTTATAATCTATAATAATACTCATTCATTAAACAATGACTAGCCACGTTAGAGATATTAGTTCCTACAATATTCTTGTGCACAAATTTGGTATTTTTTTAGAATAATGTTTTTTAATAGAAAATCTAGAATATAAATTACACCATAGACTCTCATGTTTTTAAAAAATATCTAAAAAACACTGAATATATCATAAAAACTCTATTGTATCACTTGAAAAAAAAACATTTTCACTAATAGAACATTTTCCTCAAAAAAAATATTTCATTCACATAAATATATTTTTTTGAGAATCCATCCATTTTAAAATAATCAAAACTCAATAAAAAAATTAACCATGTCATGAACCTCTCTATTATAATATTTCTAATATTTTATATCTCATAATTTAGTACATGAGCTTCTTCAACACTATATCAAATACCAAAACCATTTTTTCCATTTTCTTGTGAATAATTCTTTAATTCTTATCATTAAACATATTAAATTCACCATAGAACATTTTATCCATATGTTACACAATTTTGTTTCTAGTATATTTTTTATAGAATATACATTCCATTGATACTTTCCTAATTTCTGGTCATTATTTTTATAAAATCCTTTAGATCATTAGTTTTGATTAATCAAAAATACATATTCATTTTATAACATTATTTTCATATAATGTTTTTTAATATATAAAAGTAAGAAAAATATAAAATTTATTTCATAATAGTAAAATTATTTGAATATATCTACCTAATTACATCAACTAGAATAATCAACACTATAATATATAAGTAGAATATATCTATCATCATTATATATTTTAATAATCTAGAAAGTATAAAAATCATGAAATATAATTTAGAATATATATGAAGGTTTCAATTTGGAATTTATGAAAAACATATATATAAAAATAAATAATGAAAATATTGAATTATTTTCTACTGATGTATTAGTATACAACAAGATTCCTGTTAGATTATTTTTTATCCCAGTGAATAATTTTAATAAAAATATAAGATTATTTTTTAGAAAAGATATGATAATATTGAATGGATTTAAACTTTAAATGTTATAACTATCAAAGTGAAATACATTAATGGTCATATTTCAGACTATTACAAATATAGATGATATATTAAACTCTTAGGATTCTATTACATGACATGAAACTTAAAAAAATCATTTAATCATTGTTCTTTAAAACTAAATATTTTTTCCATTCATGTTTTTATTATACTTTTTCATCATTGTCTTATGGATTACCTTATATTTATTTTATTAATGGAAAAATATATTATTTTTACTTTTGTAATATTTTTATACGCATACTAATTTTATGATGAAATAAGTTCCAGTTAAAAGAAACTGATTATAATTGAAAAATCCTTGTACTTAGTACAAGGACATCCAAATCTAGTCATAATATTCTCCTACCAATTTCGGTTAAAAATAATGATGCTTTGGGTATAGTAAATTATTATATCACACTATTTAACATACATGAGACTATGGATCCCATATCTCATTTTTAATTTTTTTTATTTAGCTATTTATATTAATATTTACTACATTATTTTAAAAGTTTCAATCTATATATTTTGATTCATTTGAAAGAATATGTTTACAAATTTCCATATTATATGTGTACTTCATAAATTAAATTAATTACTCTAACCACTTTTAAGATCATCTTATTTGAATTTAATTAAAAAAATTCAAACCTTTCAAACTTTTCAACTTGTTTATAAAATAATTTTTTATTTTTTATGAGGTTTTAACATTAATGTTTACAGCTTTAATTCACCCTCACTTGAAGAATATTTATATTGGACACTATTTGGAATCACTGCTAGTCTTTAATATATATTAGCATTAACATGTTTTTAGAGGAAATTTTTTTGTGTATCTCATACACCTATTAATATATTGAAATGTTAGAATGAAAAGATTATTTGCCTATATAAAATAATAAATCATGAATATTATATGGACACGACTATGTTCTTCATAATAAATAGTATAACAGATCATTTAATTATGTTATGAAAATATTTTAAATTTTTTGATAATAATTTTAAGATGATTATTACACAATAAATAACTAATTTTATATTAAATAATAAAATTTAGAACACATTTTGATATCAATCTCTAAAAACCTTTCATGGGTTTTGAAGATATCATTCATACCATTTAAAATTAGAAAAAATCAAAACAACTAGAGATTTTTTGGCTTGAAATATTTATTTATAAGTACTATGGAGAAAATAAAATGATAAGATACCTCACTGCACATCATTTACTGCAAATAAGTTTTTCTTTAAAAAATTTCCTTCGAAAAAAATAAATAGATTCCAGCCTATGTTCGAATACACGAGCTTATAGAATCACCAAACTCTATTTTTTGGATTTCTTTAAACATTTAATGGTATGATAATATCACTGACCAGTTAAGGAGAGAAATTAAGTGAGAGAACATTGATGATATATATTCAGAAAATAATCCCTTCATTATGGAATAGAAGAAATACATTTATAAAATATTTTAATTAAATTAAAAACCTTGAACATTTTCTTATTGATCAATTTGCATACTCTCGATCCCCATTAGTGAATATGATTTTTAAAAAGGTCAACAACCATATATTCGTTATACTTACAATTAATTCAACATCACATAATGTGATATAGTTTCTAATGGTATAATAATCAATATACAAGAAAAATGATTAAAAAATTGACTGATATCTAATATCATCACCATTAAAAAATTAGTTAAATTTTTATGTTTGTAAGAACCCATGTTTTTTTCAAACTATAGTTTTGAGATAAAATTTGAATTTTTGCTTTCAGATGCTTATAAAGGGGTAAAATAGAATTTTTATTCTACTAGATGATATTAGATAATTTAATTGACCACTATGTTGGTCCCAGAATAGGGTGTTTACCCTATGACAAGAGTTTGGTATAAATTCGAGCTGTTCAAATTTCGGCGGAATAATTAATAATTAATAAGTATTAAATTAAATATTAATTTATTCACACATTTTCATTTGGAGATAACATTTTAATGGGGCATCATATTGAGATTCAGTCTTTGTAGTTGAGTTCGGAACGTGGATTTTTTCCTAGGTGTGGCATAAACTTGAGTCGGGCATTGGGGCCGACTCATGCCCCTTTTCCTTCTTTTTTGTTTTCTTTTTATTTTCTTTATTTTTAATTATTTTATCTTATTTAATCCTCATTCTTGAATATGCCTATCTTGTGGTTCCTTATATGCTATTCGAACAAGGGATGAAAGGGAAATGGAGAAATGAGGGAGAGTTATGGAGAGGGTGGTACTGTAGCGAATCCCTCGATGTGCTGAGTCGGCGTATGATGACAGTGGACCATGAAATCAAGTAACACATAGGTGGTTTCCTCTTAAAGGTAGGATTATTTAAAATTTCTTCATAGACCCCATTTAAATGGTTTTTCAAGTTTTATAGCCTTATATTTCGTGCTTCCGGCCTCTTGAGTCCCTATCTATTGATTTTGGGGTGGAAACAGGTGTTTTGGGAGATCCTAGGGTTTCTTATTTGGGAAAACCAGGTAACACAGTGTATAGTCCTTAGTGACATGCAATGTGTTCTTCCCATTTAGTGAATATAATTTTTTAACGATTACACGCCATGTATGGGGTATAAATACCATGTACTAGTACTTGGCAGTGTGGCTGAGTACCCGGGCATGGGTACCCTAGTAAGGGTACAAGGATATTTAGAGTACATGGCCATACCCTATGTGGGTTGCACGGCATGTAGAAGTTCACTGATTTTCCAAGTATATGGCTATGCTAGTTGAGGGACACAAGCATGTTCCTCATGTCGGGTAGACGCTGCGTACCCATTTCACACATCAAGCACATGGGGTTTTCACACACCCATGCAAGAGGAAGTAAATTCCTATGTGGGAGCTTGAGTGTAGAAAATTTATATGGTCTCTACATGTCAGGTATTTCTATATTGGTTCCCATTGAGTGTATATTCCAATTTCATGCCTCGTTGTCAGATTTGGTCTTGTGAAAGTACATTCTGAGAATGAATCCCGACCTCCACTAGAACTCTTGACGGTGTGGTTTCTTGGTACTTATAATAGAACCATGGAGAACACATTTCAGACTATCATCCTTGTGTCTATATGCTGGACCATTTGGCAGGCGCGCAACCAAGTTCGACTGGGATCCAAAATCTCTCTTTTGTTCCTACAGATGTGGCTAATATCCCTCATAATTGAGTTGGAATCATTTCTTAAAGGAGGGTACACATTGTCCACATTATGCAACCTTCTCAATTGACCATTCATGCAGAGTAGGGGGGAGCGGACATTGGGTTAGGTGGCAGCCTCCGAATAGTGGATTGAAACTAAACATCGTTGGATCCTATATGGAAGGAGTTATGAGGGGTGTTGGGGTTCTTCGGGACTCCTAGGGATCGGTTCACATTGGTTTTGGTGCATACTATGGTCTAGGTAACTCCTTGGGTGCAGAGGTTTAGGGCCTACTCTCTAGATTGATGGTATGTAGGAGGTGGGGACTACAAGAGGAGGAGATTGAATCGGACTCTGAAGTCCTTACGAAGGACTTACAGGGATTCCATGAGATACCTTGGGAGTTGACATATCTCATTAGTAGATGTAAGGTGGAGACCAATCAAGGAAGGACAATTCATCACAGTTGTAGGGAGATCATATTTGTGGTGGACTCGCTTGCTCTTATGGGTAGAAAGGAGGAAAAACATATGGTTTATGCTGCTCTTCACTCGCTTCCCACTGAGTGTATCAATGTAGTAAAAGGGGATACCCTTATACTACAACTAGTTTTACTTCCTGAAGGGTTTGAATAATGTTTTTTCATCTTCAATTTCAATAAAAAAATAATATCCAAATGATTAGTGCATTCTAACAAGTTTTCTACATAGATAATGATGGTGAAACCCATGGAGTGGTTTAAGGACTCATGATGGGTATTTTGGGGATTTTATCTAAATGAATAGGTTATTCCTCCATTTATTGAATTAGATTATCTCCTGAGAGTGATAACATAGTTTGAAATATGGGTTAGGTGGTTAGACCAACAAAGTTGAGACCTTTGATATGAGATGAGATATGAGCTATCTCCCAAGACCTATGACTTTTAGGACGTTTCCCTTGTGAGACGCGCCCTTATGGCCTAAGAGGCCATGAGACCATATGCTTATAGGGAACCATTGAGGGATACCTTTTCTTATATTATGATGTAGGGAGTCCCTTGTAGGATCCCTGCACATATGTATCATATAGAGGATCCACGTTGTTGGATGCCTCTTCTGTTTTCCATTAGAGGATCCCATGTTGGATTCCTCTTTTACCTTTACAACTAACGATCCTATGTACGATTCCTTTTATCATGTTTACCTAGAGGATCCCTAGTAAGATTTATTTCAGTGCTTGGATTGTGGGACCTAATGGGTGCTCGTTGTTTTACCAACCCTAAGCTATTGCATTTGGTTTGGGTAGAGATGGTGTTTGGGTGTCACCTAGAACCCATGAAAATCTATTGTTCCTATGAGGTTCTGGAGAGCTTTTCGGATTGGACATTCATGTCACCCACACTCATTGGTTTATATCTGACTTGGTTTTGCTGATGCATCCATGTTTACCAAAGGTGTTTTCTGGTTGGTGGCTATTAAGACTATCGTGAGGCATCTTTCTTTCTTGTTGGGATGCACAATTGTTATCTCATAGGCTCTTCTTTTTGAGCCATGATTCTATGATGTTTTACTGGTACCTAGGTGTGGAACCTAGGACTTTGATGTTAAGCCTTAAGTGTTTTCCTGTACTCCTTGAATGATACTTGGATTCCCTCATGTAGTAATTCCGTGGACAGACTCATAGGCTATATGTTTTCAGGGGGGATTATTATACACTATATGACCTGTGATGGATGGGGTATATACCCATGTATTATGATGGAATGTGAAATGGTTTGCATGATTTTGTATAATCATTTGTGATTCTTGATTTGTTTGATAGATGCCATGGACTACTCTATATAGATCAGAAACATGGTAGTAGATTCCTTGGGTTGACTATTCAGCTTGGGTTTTGATTATGTAGGATGCCTCAGGCCTTTCTACCCTGTGGATCCATCATTCTAGGGCTCACATAGGACATGTGAAGTTGACATGATCATAGGACTTCAACTAGTTCCTAGACCGAGTTTCCACCAGGACACCCACGAGATTCGATGTTGATTCCTTGGAAGAATTCCTTTTATTTGGACCATTGTGGTCTAGAATTCTTATATGGATTCCTCATACGACTTCCTTGGATCCATTGGTCTACACTTCTTTTGTGGATTCCGTGGATGAGTAACTCGTATCTGTCCCTTCTTGGTCTAACACTTGCTGTATTATGATTTTTCCATCGTGGTTTTCATCTTTACAGGATTGAATATTGGTATAAAGTATCCTTGCAGGTGATTGGAGGAGAGTATGTGTGAAGCAAGGTGTAAGAAGAGTGTCCCCATGTGGTGACATAACTTGATCACAGACTTTTACGACATTAGCAGAAGCAAGTTTATGTCGATTGGGAGTACAGATCAAGAGTTTGACTTTGTGATACATGGCTTGATTTTCACGATGTACAGCTCAATTCCCTGGGACATTATGTTAAGGTTATTAGGATTATAGACCCAAGGATCAACTACTCTTCGATTTTATGTTATTTGTTGCATTTTTGAATGAATTTTATATGTATGTATGTATGGGAATGGGACTATACATGAATATGCCTATAGATATGGACATCCATGATGTAATTTTACTAGTTGACTCAGATTACGATCCTATGGATCAATTTTTGGTCCACATTTGGTTTTACTTATAGTTTGGTAGTGTCTTAGTGAGGATGAGTAGTTTCCTTTAGATACACTTAGAGCAGCACAATTATAGGTTTCTTATCACGGAGGCCTACAAAGATTCCTTCTCACCCCTATACATCCACCTTGGTGTACATGTAGACCTTATGTTTTCTTTTCAGGATGACCACAAGTTGCATGGTGGATATGGAATAGGCCCAAAGATTTCTGATTGAGTGGTGCTACTCATGTGGTTCTTCTGATCGGGATGATGCAGTTCTATAGTGCATAGAGACCCGGTACATGGTCTAGCATAGAGTTGGTAGTAGAGCCCTATAATTTTAATTTCAGTTTCTTTTGTAATCTTGTATCTCTATGGAATCCCAATGGGTGACCATTGTTTTATTGTATGAAATATTTGTTCATGATTTTACACCATTTCATTTATTATTATAACATGTTCTATTTATGTTTTTTTATTGCTTCCACACTCTGTTTACTTTCCACTGTGTATGATACATATATATTTTCTAGTACACATACTATGGTATGACGGAATATTCTCCTTACTATCACACAATATGCCTCACTACTAGTCAGAAGCCTATAGTGTACAGGTAGGCTCACTTGAGGCCTTACAACCCACTAGCTCGGAGCACCAATTTAGTGGAATCCAGTTCAAAATGTTACCATGTTGCATCATAGGTGTTTTATTTTCCTGGTCTTTACTATTTCGGATATGGTAGAAAGATTTATTAGGAATGTGTTGGAACCTCTGATGGATATCAGACTAGTGCACATATTTGGGATATGGTCTTTACTATTAGGGATTGTTGTTTTGATCTATTATGTTATAGTTTTATATGATTTCACCTTGAGAGATGCACATATTGTGTGGATGCTATGGTTTACTATGGATATATGGATCTTTTCCATTGGCAAGAGTCCAGGGATGGATTTTGGCTCTTGGCTGGAAAAGGCAAGAGGTGTCTCATGAATCATTTTTGGCACATTGTATTCACATCATATTGGATTTCTAGTGTGTTATTTTACTGAAAACTGAGGCCTTTGGGCCTGCTTAAATTTACATTTCACTCTAATACTAGGATTTGTGGGTCTACATCGAAGAATTTTTTTGAGGATAAAGACTTGGTCCTTGTGGATGGGAGGTGCAAAGACCAAGTAAGTTGATATGGCACATGATGCATTTTTGATGAACCCCTTGCTGGGTGTTTTTATCAGGTCTGTGGTTATCCAGTCAGATCACTGAGTACAATGCTGATGGATACTATAACTTTTATTGTGAACTGGATCTCCAAGGGGTATTCCAGTATAAATATTCCTGATGAGTGTCAGTTCATTTTCTCTTCTACGTTGGTTTTGTGACCTTTAGGTAGAATTTCCTTCAGTGGTTACTCGGAGAGTATCAGGCCCTTGTAGGCCATGTTTTCAGTTTTTACCTTCATAAGTCATTGTGATGTTTACCTACTTCTAAGAGGTTGGATATTTTGGGAAAGGTGGTTGGACCTTGTGAACCAGTTGTGAGACCTATTCTGTAAGGCTAGGTGGGAGACCTAGTGGCCCTTACTTCAACTTTTACCCTTGTAGGTGGGCATATGTTTGGATCTAAGGAAACCTTCATGAGAGGCTGGCCAATGCTTTTCTATTTTTTTGTAGTGATATTGGTTTTATGACAGTTTTGAGATAGAGTTATTATAGGTGCATGAGTTTTCTATTATAGGCAGGTTGATGCCTTCATCGTTTGATAAAGCACCTTGGGTGCTTGTTTTGTGAGATTGGCTTCAATGGGCAGGACTGTCTGGGTTCTTGGCATGGTCATCTAGTGTGTTTTCACTTTTACTAATGTAGTCAGAACATGGGTAGATTCTCGTGACTATAATTATTTCATGTGACAGGCAGTCATAGAATAAATCAGAGCATAGGCGTGGTGACACTTTTGAAGAGGAGTTCAAGGGGTGCTTCTAGATTATTAAACCGGTGTGTCATGTAGCACGTCTAGTTTATCCTTATAGTGAATGAATGACTAGAGTACTAGTCAGGTGATAAGATACACACTATGTGCATGTGGTATCATTTTAATTGTGAATCAGTGGGTGGCCATGTGTGATATGAGATCTAGTGTTTTTTCGAAATTTTCATGGACTTGGATTCTGGAAGTTGTGTCATAATGTCCCTATGAGGTGGAGGTGACATTTTGAAATAAATTAAGTATCATGAGATTTTTGAACCATGGTTGAATCTTGGTTAGGTTTCTACAATATGTGAACATGGATTAGAGAGAGATGTATACAACTTGGTGTAATATTAGTGTACTCCTATTAAAGATGACCATGCACTATATTGACTCGTCTTGAGTATGGTGAGAGAGAATTAGATCTACTATGAGATACTTTTTTAGATGTTTTCCCTACTGAGGTTTTTCTTGAGGAACAGTGTAACGAAATCCTTATTTTGGGGAGTGAAACATAGTCCATTTAAGGGTGGTGACCCTCATTTTCAGTTGAACTAAAAATTGGAGTTAGTTGTTTTTTCATGTTCTATTGGGAGTAGTGTTTTTTTGAGACGATGAAAAGGGAATAAATATGGTGGGGAGTACCACATCTATCACAATTGAATGTATTCCATGAAGAAGGCATTTGTGGACACTATAAGACTGGTCATTGGATAGTCCCAATATCTTGGTTGTGTAGACGCATGTGTTGAGATCATGGCTACTGGTCCTTAAATGAGGCTTCTCAAGACTGAGAAGTTTTATGGTGGGGAGTTTATAAGAACTCGTGTTTTTTCAAATTGTAGTTTAGAGCAAAAATTTGAATTTTATCTTTTGAATGCTTATAAAAGAGTAAAATGGTCTTTTCTATTTGTAAATGATCTTGGATAATTTTTCTGACCTATCTGTTGGTCCCAAAATAGGATGTTTACCCAATGATATAAGTTTGGTAGAAATCTCATCCATTCAAATTTCGACGGAATAATTAATAATTAATAATTATTAAATTAAATATTAATTAATTCGCGCTAGTTTTTTCAGACAAAACTTTTGAAGGGAGATTCAAATTGAGATTTTATATCCTCTAGTGGGTCTGGAATAGGGATTTTTTCTTAGGTGTGACATAAATTCAAGTCGGGCACCTAGCCTGGCCTTAGAACTTTTTTCTTCATTTTCATTTTCATTTTCTTTTCATTATTTTTCGTTCTTTTATATTATTTTCTCCACCTTCTTGTGAATTCATCTCCCATGGATCCTCTTTTTCCATTCATCTGATGGAGAAAATTGGTAAGGGAGAAAAGAGGGAGAGTAAAGGAGAGGCTGTTATCGTTGTGAAACCCTTGACATGTTGAGTAGGCATATGACGCCTGTGGACCATAAAAGCAAGATAAGATTTATTGGTATCCACCCTAAGGTAGAAAAGTTTACCTTTTCATCATATATCACCTTTAAATGAATTGTTTCTAATTTTTATAGCCTTATATATCTTTCTTGGGGCCTCTTGATGGTTGATCTATTGATTTGGCGGTGAAAACGGGTGTTTTGGGCGATTTGATGGTTCCTTGTTTGGGAAACTAGGTCACACAACTTTTAGTACAAGGTGAAATTCCTTATGTTCATTCCATTTGGGGAAGATTATGTTTTAAGAATTACATTCCATGTATGGGGTATACACACCATGCACTGGTACTTGGCTGTGTGGCTGAGTACTTGGGCATGGCTACCCGTGTAAGGGTACATGGCCATGTAGAGTACACGACCAAACACTGTTTGGGTAGTATTCCATGTCAAAGTGCATCAGATAACCAAGTAGATGTCTAAGTTGGTTGAGGTAAACATGAATGCACCCCGTTTCGGGTACACCCTGTGTACCCATTTCACATGTCGTGCACCTGGGGTTTTCACATTCCCAGGCCGGCAGAAGTACATTCCCATGTGGGAGATCAAGGATACATGATATGTGTAGTCTCTACAAATAGTGTACTCCTCTATTGGAACCCTTTGAGGGAATTTTACTTTTTCATGGATCGATGTCAAATTTGGACAATTGAGTTGTCCATTCTGAATATTTTTTTAGATATATAGCAATGGTGAAACCGGTGGAGTAGTTAGAAGACTCCTCCTGGGTGTTTGGGGATTTTATCTAAATAAAGAGGTCATGACCCTAGTTATCGAATTCAGTTGTATTATAAGAGTGAGACTAGATCATGAATGATCACTTGTGTGTTCAGACCAACAGAGTTAAGACATTTGTTCGGAGATTATCTTTGAGCTATCCTCCATAACCTATTCCATTGAATACATGTCACTTGTGAGACATTCCCTTATTGCCTATGAGGCTGTGAGACCAAATGAATATAAGGATTCCCTAATGGATTCATTTTCTTATAGGCTAATCTAGGGAGTCCCTTATAGGACCCATGTACTTGTGTATCATTTATAGGAACCCTGTTGCATGATTCCCTTGTTGTTGACTGTTATAGGATCTTGTGTTAGATTCTACCATTACCTTTATAGATAAGGATCCAGAATAAGATGCCTTCCCTCATGTTTACCTGGAGGATCCTAGGTAGGATTCCTTCTAGTGCATGGATTGAGGGACACACCGGGTGCCCGTTTTTTTACCAACCCTGAGATGTTATGTCAAGTTTGGGTACAGATGGTTTTCAAGTGACACATAGAACTCGTGCTGAACTGATACTGTCATGGGGATATGGATGGAGTGTTGGGTTGGGTGTTCAGATCACCCTCACACGTTTCATTATATATGACTTGGTTTTACTAATGCATATGTTTTTACAAAAGCTGCTTCCTAGTTGGTGGCTATTGATCCTGATGCTCGGAATCATTCTTTCCCATTGGGATGCTTGGACGTGCTCTCTGAGGATCTAGATTCCGAGCCCTACTTCTATGATATTGTTTCACAGTTCTATGAAACATGTGTTCTAGTTTTAAGAATCACTTTTCCTGGAAGTTTCCATTGGAATTATTTATTAAACCAAAAATTTCCCAGAGTCCATTATCCAAAGGGGACCTGCTTTCCAAATTCAGGTGTTTGTTATGTTTGAACTTTATGATACTTAAGAACTTTCATAGGTTGAGAGGATCAGAGGATAAACTCATCACACCATTTTGGTGGGAATTATTGTCTACTCTAGGACTCTCTTTGTAAATTTAAGATATTTTCATTAATCCTTATTAAATCACAAAGTATATAATAAGTATCCATTTGAATTTTCAATCATTTATTTAGTAGATGAAAAGTTTATAATCATCAGTATGCATTTGATGTGCTTCATTAATGGAAATATCTATATGTATTCGAGTTTTTACATCAATGGTATCCTCTAATATACAGCTTAGTAATTCTTTTAATCATCGCTCTAATGATACTGGTTTTTAATCCACCAAGTGGGGAACTCTAGAATTTATTATCATCCAAGGATAATAAGGTTTAGTTTGATTTTTGGATCATCTCCATAAAATGGGTTACCTGTGTATCCTTGTAAAAGGAATCAGAACCCCCGTAATTCGGTGCCACAGAATGGGACACATCATACCTTTTATGTTTATGTGAAAAGGACCTAGCCATACAGTTTAATGTCATGTGGTATAGACATCTAAGTATAAGGTTCTTAGTCAAAACATAGTATGGGACTTATACTGAAGCAACCCAATGAACATTGGAACGAATATGGTTTTCCAAGTAGGATCAGACCCAGTTGGGAATATGGCCCGAGGATAACAAGGTTTATTTAGGGTATTGGGTTTTAACCTCAAGGTTTCTTCCTATGTATCTCATATAGGTGTAAATCAAATCCCATGTAGTTCGATTAGTCTCATATGAGAGTGCGGTCCTTTAAGAGAATTGAGTTTGGGCTCACTTCCTAAAACAGATGCCTTGGGGACTTAAGGGTTTAACATGGGGCTTATCCCTATGGAGGATGCCCAGATTAAAGAAATTTTGGATGGTTTCATAAAGAGGATATCCAGTGAGCTCGGGCCATAAAATGTCTTCCTACTTATCCTTGTTTGAACATGAATCAGAGTTATTTTAGTTCCTTCGATTGTGCAAATGTTGTGACCATGAAAAATCTCTAAACCCACGTGATTCATGATTGGTGTGAGAAACAAGAGGATTTCAAAGATTCAACATAATAATTCACACTTTTAAAATTTTCCTCCTCCGATGGTGGAAGAGAGTGCACCTATGGTGTCCAATTTGAACGAGGTTGAGGAAGCTCGAGAAGAGGGTGAGGTGACGAGACTTCCCTCTATTCACAATACATTGTAAAAGGGACCAATGAATGGAGGAAGGGATGAAGGTTTGCGGCTTACACCAGGATGGATGCCAATGGTGAAAAAGACCAACAGGAGAGGGAATGGTAAATGAAAGTCCTCGTGCCCATATCCCATTTGTTCTTTGGCTCTGAAGAAGAGAGGAGGATGAATGATGCTACATCCTCCAAGAAATGATAGGGGATTATTCCAAGCTAGTTGACCTAAAATTGATCATGGTAGGGGAGGGAGATTCTTCTATGCTTTCATAGAAAAGAAAAGGTGAACCATACCTTCCCTAAAAGTGGCCTAAGGTTCTGTGTTGTATCTTCGAGAAGGGGAGGGGGGGGGGTTGGACCCAACCATCCTCCAAACTAGGAACTTCCTAGCACTGCTCCTTGGAGAAAAGTCCATGTCACTGTGGATATACAATCCCACAGACATTCATTGAACACTAACCCAATATTGAAACAAATGTGGGAAACCTATGACTATGGAAATAAAAACCCGAATATGAGACTCACAGATGTGTCTTTCTCAAAGGATTAATAAGTTATTAGGTTTTAGTGAATGTTTAAACAAAATCCCATTAAGATAAGGGGGCCATGGAAGAATAATACTTTCCATGAATGGCTTTGATGAAGGCTTGATGGCTTGAAAACTGAATAGAATAAGTGAATAAAATAGGGGAAACCAAGTAGGTAAGGGTTCACAAGTATGGGCACACAAGTACACTTGGGCGACTAGAAGTTCACACAAGTGATGAACAAACTGTTTGTTAATACATGGGTGAGACCTTGGTCAAGCATTTAGGAGTATTCTCAAGTGATCCTAGAAGATGGGCGCTCAAGTTCCAATCGGAGGAATGGGAAGCATGCAAGTATTTATGATTTGAGGAGGTTGGTCACTTTAGGCACACAAGTGTTTTGGTTTTCAAACACTAAAAGGACTTAATCTCAATTATCTTCCTGTAATTCCTCCGCTCAAGGTGGTGAAGGACCACATTCAATGTTTTAGAAGACTGAGGCGAAGTACTATGGTGAGTAGAGCAGCAATTGTTCTTCAAGGAATTTTTTCCATACAAATGAAGGCACCAAGGGTCTATTTATAGGAAAAAATAGGACAATGGATGAAATGAGTTTGGGAGCACAAGTAGGTTTCACGCCGACATTAAGGAGCACAAGTGTTATGGTTTTCAAACACTAAAAGGTCGTAATCCCAATGATCCTCCCTTAAATATTCCACTTGAGGTGGTGAAAAACTACCTTGAAATTTTTTGAAGACTGGGTTGAGGTACTAGAGAGACTAGAGCAACAATTGAGCTTTAGGGAAATTCATACGTACAAATAAAGGCCCCAATGGTCTATTTATAGGCAAAAATAGGACCCGGGAAAAAGGAGTTTGGGCACGCAAGTAGGTTGTGCCCCAACTTTGTGGTGCACAAGTGGCTATATGCCAAATGGGCGGTGCCCTAGTAGACTTGTACGCCGCTGGTGATTTGGCCTCATGGGGGTGCCACATTGAAAAATTAGCCAAAATAATACTTTCATTTGGATCCAGCATGGTGGTGTGCTGGTATTTGTGTGCAGGTACCTTGGGCACTGTTTATAGACTTAGCCAAATATATTTCCCCATACCACGAAGGATATGCCCCCACAACATATCTTGGGATCAGTGTTGGGCTGCGGTCTCATCCATTAATCTATGTTCCTTCGCTACCACCACTGACCCCCATGAAAAATGCAGAGTCTCACCACAAAATTTTCAAGCCTAATTGAGAAAATTTTGCAGAGAAGTGCATGGAACACATTTGGTGGTGTCAATAAAATCCCCCATAGAATTATATTCGTTTAGAATGAAAATAATATTTTTCTAAGGTAAAATTAGGGCACTTTGATGCATTCCAACATCATTTGGTTGGATTTGGAGCTACTTCATATTTGGAAGGATGCTCAATTTTTTCCTTATCCATGGGGCCTAGTGAACATAGTTTGATTTTTTATAGGGTTATATGGAAAACCCCACAAACTTTATATATTTGGTCTTTTTATAGGTCAATGTTATCTAAACCATACAAAATATACATCTAATGTGATGGGACACAACTTTTTTTTTCAGAGTGCCCTTCGCGGGTTCCAATCTGGTGAGTACCATGTCTCTTGTTGTTGGCAGTTAAGAGTCATGCATGTTGGACTGTAAAGGTCTAGTATTTAAGGTCAAATATATTTGGCCATAAAATTTTAATTTAGTTCCTAAACAAGTCTCTATGGATAATAATTGATTTAATATTTTTTAAATATTTCCAAGGGTAATCTTGAGCCATGATTTTCATGGCCACCAAATTTAAAACTAGTATCAAATTAAGGGGAGTCTATTCTAAGAATGAAGTTACCAATATTTGACTATCCCGTTAAGGGGGTTGTGTTACACAGGGACTATTAGGGCATATTATATATAGACAAATAGTGGCATCCTTTGGCTGATAGTACTATTATGCATGCAACTTATGTTAGGACACCTAAGGGCACATACTGCATAGTCATGAAAAAGATCTCTTTGATGTTTAACATTTTACTGCAGATACATAGTGGAAAATAAGATTTGGGTGACTCAAGAACACAGTGGGTAGTTTTTCCAAGGAAATAAATTTTAAGAATAAAGAGTTATTTTATGCCGACATATGTCATGAATAGGAAAACCACTTCTATACAAATTTCATGTATGAAGAATGGTTAAAATTCATCAGAAAGGGGAATTTCTAATATCATATTGTGCAGTTCTAAGTCATATAGTGAGGAAATTGGTACTGTGGAGTTTTAAGGCATGCAGCGAGGACATTGGTACTGTGCAGTTTCAAGTCATGTAGTGAGGACATTAGTACCATGTAGTTTTATGTCATGTAGTGAAGACATTGGTACTGTGTAGTTTTTTGTCATGTATTGAGGACATTGTGTGGCTTTAATTTAAGGTCTTTAGCTCTTACTAAAGGTATGAGATTCACCAAATTTCTTGATATTTTTTTTGGAAATATACGATCATGCTTAGTTTTTTAAATGAAAACGGTAAACTGTGATTTGGGAATTTTTTTGAATCTAAAGGATGATATGGAAAAAGGGATAAAGGCATTAGAGGAAGTATCTTCTAAGAACAAAGTTAACATTATTTGACAAACCCATTATGGGGGCTATTTTATACAGGGCCAACTCAGGCATATACTGCATATCCAAATAGGGGCATCTTTTCACTGAAAAGACTTTTATGTAGGAAACTTATGCCATATCGCCTAAGGTCACATGATTGATAGTAAAATAAAAGAACTCTTTGAATTTTGACATTCTATTGATAACAACCGAAGAAAGCTTATGGAGATTTATATTTTTTGCAACACAGAGTTTGGTTTACTGCGAAAGTTACCTGAATATGGAGAGGGTATTTCCAACCTATCTTTCCAAAGAATCGGAGGAATATGAATCCTAGGAAGGTCTGAACCAAATGTAGGAATTATGGTGTCTTTAGTTTTAGGTCATAAAACTAGGACCATAAATTGAAACAGTATATAATATGTGTCCAAGTGATTTCAAGGTTATTTCATATTGTATTGAACACATGGTGAGGGAAATGTGTAAACCATGGTCTTGAAGACTTTGAGATTGGGAGAAAGGTAATGGGACAATTATAATTGAATGACTATTTTAAAATTCAGATGACTGTATATTGTCATAAAAGATTAAAGGGGACAAATATACTATAACCAAGAACGAAGTTACCATTACATGAAAAACTCTTTATGGGGCATGTCTTATGAAATTCCAACTAGAGCGTATGTTACATTGCCAAGTAGTGACATATTTTGACTAACATGCCTATTATGGAGGCAACTTATGCAAGGCCGCCTAAGGGAATGTGTTGTATAGTCAAGAAAAAGAGTTCTTAAATATTAGAAAATCTATCACCAGAAATCGTAAGAATGTTTATGAGGATCTGGAAATATTCAAGATTAAGAGTGTGAAATATGGAAGGGGATTTTTTCAATGCACATGAGAAATATTTTAATCAATATTGGCCATGATTTTGACGTCCTTTACATATATTTGACTCGTATGTAAAATGGAGACTTTCTTTGTTTCATCTAAATTAATATTGTGATGTGAAGTTTTAAGACATGCAATAAAGACATTATACTATGAAGTTTTATGTCATGCTGTGGAGACATTATACTATGCAGTTTTAAGTCATGTACATAGGAAATAATACTATGTAGTTTTATGTTATTCAGTGAGGACATTATACTATGTAGTTTTAAGTCATGTAGTGAGAACATTATACTATGCAGTTCTAAGTCATGCAATGAGGACATTGAAATACCCATAAGAAATTAAAACACCTTATTTATATAAAGAATCCATTTACCAAATTCTAATGCTCATATAAGCTATGCTCACTGTGAGAAACAAGGACAAGTAAGTGTTTCTTTTTCAGTGAAAAGGTGACGTAAGTGAAGAATAGGGGTGCTATATTTCAATGCCGTTTAATGTCATGCGGTAAGGATGACAATAAACCGATGTGAATGGAAAGACATATTGTAACTAGATTATGAGATAAAACCCAAGTGTCACTATGTGTCTTTCTGGGGAAATAATCAAGTCATACATTGTTTTTAAAACATTCCCTATGAAGTTTTGATTCATATACATGAAATAAAGGTTTCTTTATCATGTCTAGGCCCAAGATTAGAGATATAGGCATCTCTATGTATCTCAAATAGATGAGAATCAAGCCATAAAAAGTTTATTAAACAATCATTCCTCACGCTAATCGAGTTTGAAATGATGAATGGGGGATTTTAACACATTTTGAAAAAATGGAAAATCGTATGACATAAAATGGTATTAGGACCAAATAATATATCTTAATGAAATAATCTATATAGATCGAATTTACATATTGTAGGAGAAAATAAAATATGCAGATTTTTTGACTACTACAGGGCCCAAAATTGGAGATTTAGGGGTCTCTACGTATCTCATTGGAAATTGAGAATCAAAAAGTATATAGTTCTTGAAATAAGGTCTCAATGTAGATCTAACTTATACATAGGAAAGAGAAGGACTAATGTGCTACTCAGAAGTAGTGATAATGTCAACGATTTTTGATTATGAATTCTTCTAATGTCAAATATAGAAAACATTAGTTTTACAAATGATGTCATGCAGTTTAACATCATGTGATAAGTACGAAGATGTTACACATTTTAAAGTCCTGAAGCATGGATGCTTATGGTTGTTATGCAGTTTAATGTCTTGCAACTAGGAGATGGGGGTTGTATAGGTTTAAATATTTTAGTAAGGACATTGTATTTTTTTGTTTATATTCTTGCAGTGCGGATGTTGTACTGTGTAGTTTAAAGTATTGCAGTGAGGATGAATGTGCACAAGTACAAAAAGTATTTCTTCAACAATATTGCATTGGTTGGAGTTGTAATAATCTCTCCATCCATTTATGTTAGGGAATAATCTCCATTTGAATAGACATTATATATGGAATAAGGTCATTCCCACTTTGGCTCATGTTTTGGAGGTTTCATTCATGGTATCATTGGTGTCCTAAGGACCAATACCAATTATCCTTAAAGATATGAACATAGGTAAAATTTCTTGTTAAAATCTCATGGTATTCTATTCTGGTAGACTTCTAGATGATGCAAAGATTGCAATATTATCTCATCTAATTGTTCCAACTCATTGAACTATTTCTGAGACCTCTCATCAATAGACAATTGATTATATATTGCAACTCTGAGTAAAGGAAATTACATTTCAATTGGAAAAAATGCTTTGGTTCCATATACCAATGAATAAGGAGTTTCTTGGGTAGCAGTATAAGTAGTTTTCTGATCAGACCATAAAGCATTCAAAAGTTTATCAGGACATTATTTCTTATCATTATCCTCCATCTTCTGAAGTATATTTGATAGGGTCATTTTGAAGGACTCTATCTATTCATTGGCCGCCGCATGATAACGAGATGAATGGTTGGATTTTATATTATTTTCCTGATATAAAATTTTTACCTCAGCAGAACAAAAATTGGTGTCATTGTTTGTCAAAATATTATGAGGGACACCAAATCTGGTGATGATATTAGTTTTGACAAAACTAACAATGATTTTGGCTCCAACTTCTTTTAGAGGTATTGCCTCAACCCACTTAGAGAAGAAGTTTGTAAAAGTGAGAATATACTTGAACTATTTTGCCGTGGATGGAGGATATGGACCTACTACATCCATTCCCCATGTGGAAAATGGGCAGGAGTATTTTTATGTATGTAATAACTTCAGAGGTTGATGAATGAAGTTTGCATTCACTTAGTAGGGATGACATTTTTTAGTAAAATCTATACAATCCTACATCATTGAAGGACAAAAGTATCCAAGCCTTCGGATCTGATCAGAGGGTCTGTGCCCAAACTAGAGGGTACCACAAACTTCTGAATGTACTTATTTCATGACAATGGCAGTATCTTCTCCATCAATACATATGAATAGGATTCTATCAAACCCTCTCTTTTAGGGGATCTTTTGGTGGTCTAGACTATCATAAAGAGTGAAATTAGCTACTCATCATCAGATCTTTTCTTTTTCAGCCCTATCTGATCGAAGTATCTCATTTTGAATATATTACATGATGGATGTTCTCTTTCACGTGGTATGACCATATGGTTCAAAAATAGGGCTAATTTCATTAATTTCCTCCATTCTGTTTTGAAAAAAATGTAAAAGCACATGACGATGGGCTATGCTGATGATTGTATCATCCTAATTTGGATCTTCCAAGGCTGTAGCTACATTAGGCAGTTTATATTCTTGAGCATTTTGTGAGCATATGACATAAGACAATGTCATCTTGGAGGTAAATTCATACATTAACCCACTAACGTAATCACACAAAGTGATTAAATCTTATTTTAAAATATAATATTCCCCATTAATTTGTTTGATTACCAATTCATAATAAATTTTCACCTTTAAATGATTCATTTTCACCTAAAGGGCCAATTCCGAACCTACCATGAGAGCTTGACATTCTGCCTCATTGTTGGTACCACCTTCACACAACAGGAAAGAATAAGGCAATACTTATTTTTCTAGGGAAATAAGTACAATTCCTAACATAACGTTGTGGATTTTAGGGGTTTCCATTCTTTTCCCTATTGGACTTCTGGAAGAATCGTCAAAATATATTTCCCATGTTTGGAAATTATCCTAAATAGGGAAGACCTATTAATCAGTAAGTTCAGTATTAAATGATGTATCTTCCATAGATGGATACTCAACAAGGAAGTCAGCCAGATCTTGGAATTTTTCTGCCTTTTAAGTCACAAACTTGATATCAAAATATGGTAAAATAACCGCCCACTATGCCAGATGCCCTATAAGCATAGGATGTCTGAGGATAAACTTGAGCGAATTATTGCGAGAAACTAATTGGACTTCATATGTTGTAGGTAGTGCCTCAATTTTTGAAATGCAAAAATTAATACTAGGCAGCACTTTTTAATACTTGAATATTGAGTTTCTACATCAATCATAGTTCGACTATGATAGTAAAGGCTACTTTCATTCCCTTTATCATTATTTTTGGGTGATGAAGGTACCTATTGATCGCTTTAAAGTTTTCACATAGGGAATAAGTGGTCTTCCTTCAACAGGTGGAATTAATACTGGTGGACTCAAAAGATATTTATTTGAGGGTATCAAATTCTTCTTGGCAGTCTACAGTCCATTGGTAGGTGATTCCCATCTTCATTAATCTGGTGAAGGGTAAACACTTGCCTGCTAAATTCGAAATAATGTTCCGAATAAAGGCCATGTGTCCTTGTATTCCTCTTAATTCATTAAAAATTTTTAGAAGGTGACATACCAAGGATTGATTTTATTTTCTCAGGATCAAATTAAATACCACGATGGCTTACAATGAATCCAAGAAACTTTCTTGAGGTTACCTCGAAATCAAATTTCAAGGGTTTCATCTTCAAACTGTATTGTCAATTTTTTTTGAATATAGACTCCAAATTAGCCAAGTGATTGGAAATTTGTCTATATTTGACCACCAAATCATCTACATAACATTCAACAAATTTCATTATGATGGGTTTGAAGATATAGAGCATGGAACATTGGTAGGTTTCACTTACATTCTTTAATCCAAAAGGCATTACCTGATTGCAAAACACACCTTGAGGGGATCTAAATGATGTAAATTCTTCATCCATTGGATCCATATGGATTTTTTTATACCTAGAGTAGTTATCCATGAAGGGAAGATCTTCATAGATATCTGTTGCATCAATTAAAAGATCTGTAATTAGAACTATAAAATCATCCTTTGGACAATGCCGGTTAAGATATCTGAAAAAAATGAAAAATCAAATTTTTCCATTATTATTTTACACTGGGATAATGTTGGCCTGTCATTTGGGATGCTGAACTTCCATGAGAAAGTCATAATTTATAATCTTATCAACTTTTTCTTTAATTTTAGAGGCTTAAGTTGGGTGTGTTCTTCTTACATCCTTTTTAATCCATGATGTTATTTTAAAAAACCCAAATGGTGGGTGGCTTCATCAGGATTAAGACCTAGAATTTTTGTATAATTTCATGCAAATATATCTCGATGTTGCTTTAGAAATGAATTATAAACCTATTTCTATTCAGAGGAAATGGCCACACTAATTAGAGTGGGGAATGGATCTTCTTCTATACCCATATTTATTTCTCTGAGATCATCCATAGTGGTAGAGACGCCTTCCTCAAATGCTGGAGGAGCATACCTAAGATCTTCCTGTTCTTCTTCATTATAAGTTACCTCTTCTATTTCCACTTTCATAGTAGATGATGAGGAAAAACTTCCATAGTTAGGGGAGGAGTTAGTATTTGAACATCCTGAAGAAGAGGCCATCATATCCTACCCTACTGATGATGAAGGGGTTTCCTATGGTAATAAAGAGGAAAAGATGGATAAAGAATCAACATCTTTGTCTTTTTATAGTATTGATACAATCTATTCTACATTGTTTGATGAATCAGAGGCTTGTTTTAGTTCATTGGATGAAATGAAGACATCTCCATTTAAACATCCATCAATGCTTGGTGGATCTATAGCTTCTCCCATGTTGTCAGACTGAATTGCTGTAATTGACATTATAGAAGTTATTGGATGAGTTCTTGGATATTTTTTTACCCTTTCTATTTGATTAATAGGTAACACATAATCTATACTCAAATGTATAAATGGATTTGCTGAGATCTTTTCCAGTCCATTTGGATCAATAACTTTGGTTATTTCCTTTTTCATGGACTTCGTTCCTTTTGTGTGATAAAACTCTGCCTCAATGTATTGAGATACTCATGTATTTAATGGTGCCTTGTCACCATAAAATGTATCAATTTGAACATTGAAACAGTACTTAATACATTGGTGGTATGATGAAGGTATGGCTGTATGTTGATGCAGCCAAGGCCTTCCAAGCAGAATATTGAAGGCAGAGTCCTAACAAACAACCATGAAATCTGAATTAGGCAGAAGATTTCTAAACTAATTTCTATGTGTAATCTCACCCAGAGGTTCCTATTCATTATTTAGATATACTTTAAACATTAATGTGGAAAGAGATAAATAAGATTCAGTCAAGCCCAATCGAGGAAGTGTACGAACGATAATGAGGTTAACCCTAGAGCCATTATCAATGAATGCTCGTCAGATGTCTACGTCAATGAACTTTCTAGACAAACACAATGGTCTAATATTTTTTGTACAACATCATCTAATCTTCATCTGTAAAAGATATGACTGCATGACATTCTACAGGATCATTCTCTACACGATAAACCTTATCAACAACAACATCAGTTTCAAACTCTTGAGGGCGTGATAAAGCCTCAATGAGTGCTTATAGAAGATATTTTGATAGATTCAAAGCATCCAGAGTTGATAACATGGCCAGTACATGGGCCAATTGTTTCAAGACATCAATATTTTGGTTCAAAGGTATGTTTTTTCGAGCATGGAGATGCAGTTTTGTAGGTGCTTTAGAATTTGATACTTTTTATGTAGCTATATTCCGTGTTGGAACAGAAGCTATAAATACTGATGGATTTGGTAGATATAACCGACTAGGTATATTCACTTGCTGAGAAGAAGATAGTGTGTCTTCTAATAGTTCTTCCAAAAATAACTGTGTCAGAAGCAAACATGTCTATCCTGGAAGAAACTCCTTGTTCTTGTTGAGCCCGCCGAAGGGATCCTCCATGAGTTTCTGCCGCATAAATATTTTGAGTAGGGGTATATATAAAATGGTGATTTTTAGAATTCCTAGGTCTTCCCCTGCATCCTTGTCCATGGACTCTTCCTCTAGCTCCCCAATTAGGTATAAGGAATTCTGGCTCATTTTAATCAGAATCACCATTGGTATAAGGATCTATTAAATGGATAACATTAACAGAACCAAAGATCAATATTTCATCTAACGATGATTCTTCTTGACATTTTGATTCTGGTTGTGTCATTTGGTGGGGCAGTGCCCGTACTTTTGAAACACATTGCATAAAATCTTCTATGTTTAGGGACAACTTTTCCCTTGACCTGAGCTCATCTTTTTCTGACAGCTATTTATTTTTATAATCACATCGTTTTATTGAGGAACGACCTTTTGATGATGGTGAATTTACTATGGTAGGAGTGGAAGAAGACACAATTGGTAGTTTCAATTGTGTTCGTAAAATGGAATGAGTTCGGTGGATCATTTTCCAGATCATCCAATTGTCATATTTCTGTATATTTTTACTTTTGACCTCTTACCATTCACCTTCTTCCTCTGAATCAGTAGTAGTAACACATGCTACTTGAGATAATAAACTTTTTGGTTTTACTTGCCTCAAGTCTACCATATTTTCTAAGAGGTCCTTGAAAATAGTACATTCTATTATTGGATGTACTAATATCTGGTTAAAGGAACAATAATTCGGAAGATTTTCATCTCCTTCTTTATATTGTTTCTTTGGCCTTGGCAGATGAACCAAATTATTTTCCAAAGTTGAGATGAATTAGTGATGAAAATTTTCTTTTAGGAAAGAATAAACTTTGTACTTTAATTCCTCAAACTGTTTCCTACTTTTATCTCTTTGATCATCTTGATGAGGCGGTCATTGCTGTTGATGCTTAGGAGGTGGAGCCCTTCTATTTGATAAAGGTTTTGAAGTATAAGAAAGTGAAGGTGCTTACATGAGTGTGACTATAGAAACTTCTCCCTTTCATATACTCCTCTCCATAGCTGATGTAATTACATGAGTTTTAGACTTAGTTTCTATAATAGAGTCTTCTATATGTTGAGTGATTGAAGTTAGGTCTGAAATCCCACCTGTGTATTTCATAGAGATAAATGGTGTGCGTAACTCATCACATATATTTTCCCCACAAATTGGAAGCAACTCTTCTTGAGGGAATACTAGACTTAAGGAATATGTTAACTCTTTCCATCGAGCAATGAAATCTAAAACTCTTTCATTTTCCATTTTTTACAATTGGTAAGATCAAAAACTGTCATTTTTGGTAGCATTGAGACTAATTGAAGAAGAAATTTCTAATTGATATCTTCCCATCCAATAATTGATTGAGATTGTAAACTTGTATTCCAGACAAAAGTTGTTCCTTGTAATGACTCCACAAAACACCTATTATTTACTACATTTTGTTGTTGAGAAGTTTCCATCATGGGATCGAAATGAGAAACAAAATTTTTTAGGTGTTGTTTCGGATCTCCCAAACCATTAAATATTGGGAATGTGGTATTCACAAATTTTGGTGGGGGAGGAATTACATCTACCCATTTAGGGTAAACTCTCTTTTTGGGCTGAACTGGTGCACGTCGTTCCTCTATATCTTCCAATTGAGTCGTTAATGTCTTAATCATGTTCATAAGTATTTGGGGAATATACGAATGAGCTGGATTCTGTGCAGGAATAACAACTGGAGCTTGAGCTGGTTTAACGACCAGAAAATCCACTGATGGTGGTGCTGATATCTTCCATGGATAACCCACAGGAATAAGCCTATGAGGATGTTTTTTATCCTTCCGTGATTATGTACCCATTGGAGGGAATTCATTATCCACATCTGTAGTTACTATAAATCCTCTTTTCTGAGGAGCTCCGAAAGGATTTGCAATTTGAGGACCCGCCTGGGGAGTACATCTAGCGGAAATGCAATTTTGATGTAACTTTGTATTGAGTCTTATCAACTCCTTCATTTCCTCTTCCTTCTTTGAAAATATCCCTTCAAGAAAAAGAGATTGACCTTATCCAGTGGAAAAGTGAGATGTAGTCTGAATTTTTCTTTTTCCCTTATTAGATGCCATTCAGAGAGGGGGGAGTTGGTTATTTGACGGCATACCTAGATTTTGGGTAAGCCTCTAATTTCAGGTGTGCACACCTTATTCATTTCCCTCAATGTTTACTGTATTATGGATAAAAACTTTATCTTCTGATTCCCCTGATCTGGACTCATTTTCTGGAGGATCTTCTACAGTGGTGTTAATGACATTTGCAGACGCATAATGCATCGATGGAATTCTGTCACCGTTTTTGTGAGATCATCATTATTTATTTCTTCCATGAGACTTAATTCTACTATATGATGAATTCAGAAGAACGTTTTGGTGGAAAGTAACCCAAATGGAATCATCATATCTTTTAGTTGTACTTTCTCATTGTGGCTTCTCTCCTAATCGGGAGAAAACTGACTTTGGATGAGGGGGGGAATGTAGATGTGAAAAATCACCCAGCCATATAGGATGGGTCTATTCCTATTCTTCTTCTTCAAATCTTTGATCTTTTTTGAATTAATTTTAAGGTTGAATTAAATGAGAGCCTAGCATTGCAATCTGCGGAGATTCTTGAACTATAATGGCTGAAATTTGTGAAATTTCTCTTCTGATTTTGCAGAATTTGGTTCTATCATTAGCTGGGAAAATCCTCTAAAAACCACTTAAATCCCCTGTTTCTAAAGATAATTGTGCTATTTCAGAAATTTTCATTATCTGACGTCTAACAACCTCTAAATGGGATGCCTTCTTAAGATTCACAGATTATTGATGTAAATTTAACTCAACATATTGTTTTCATTGGTCCTGACTCTGATTTGAGTTTGTTGAGGCCGGTTTTTGAGAATACATTTGGTTATATAAAAAATCTATTGATTTTGGCCGACCGTGGGTAATAACATTGCATGATATCACTTTTGGTGGACTTTGCTGATTTTGGAGGGCAGTTAAATGAAATTCTCTATATGCACCCCATCCTTTGATACAAACACTAGATGGGGAATTAGAAATTAACCATCACAACCTCTTTAGGGAATTGAGAAATGCACGCTAAAGGGTTCTCTTATGTTTTTCATCCTTTGGATTTTGGGAAACTGAGAGAGATGTCATGTAAATTTGGCATTACAAACCTTCTATTAACTTTAAATGATTTTGAAATTCATCATATGGTAATACTTTGGTTTTCAAAAGGCGAAGAGTTTTCCATATGCTCAGTCGGATTTTATGAATGCAATATTCTGTCATCAATTCTGGAATGTTATACTGAGAATTTTCCAAAGGAATGAACATGACTGGTATTTCTCCTTTGGCCAATTGTTTTCTCTTGTTTAACATATCTTCATCATATTTCACTAAATGTTTCTCCACTTGGTCTGACCAATGTGGATGCTCTGTAGAATAAGATAAATGACCCAAGGGAGGTTCAGAGAATGACCATTCCCTTAAGATGTCTTCTGGTTGAGAAAGTGTTTCTCCTATAAATTATAAGGCATCAGACATGACTAGCCTTTTGTTTCCATGTGCCTCGAGATAGAAGGGATTTCATTTCGCTACATTGTCAATTATGAAATTGTCTTGAAAATGAGAAATACTACTCTAGAGAGGACTTTTTCAATGAATTCCATCATGGGGAGGATCACCAAGATGGATTACATCAAGGGATAAATCTTCTTTCTCCTTGGTCGTTTGGCCCCCCAGAGGGTTTCTGTGGCTCTCATCCAGAGATAAGAACTCTAGATTGGCCAGTTTTTCATGAAGCAATCCTTCATGATGAAGTGTCCGATGAGGAACTTCAGAATTACAAAAAACACTCCCAAAATTTGGTAATGATAGGGAAGAAACATGAGTTGCAATAAATACATGTATGATGGCTTCAATAACTCTAACATTAAGAGGATCCAAATCGCATCTTGACTCTTCATTTTCTAATAGTTCTTGGCGAGAATTATTCTTGGATGTTTTCTTATACTTATTTGGGTCCACTTGCTGGGAAAAGTTGTTATCATGGGAAAGTGTATTTTCCTACCTTGAAGTGGTTACCGGAATGGACCAATTAACTCTAATTGGAATGAGTGTATGTTTCCAGTCTTGTTTTCCATATGATAATGGGGAGTGTTCCCCATGACCCTCCTGGAGTAGAATAGAGGTGTGTATCTACTTAGGGATGGAATGTCAAAGTGTCATCCCATGTGTGGGGATACATTTATGTGTCTATTCCCCTAATACTGCTGAAGTAGTTGTTATAATATCCTAGTATGATTCTATAATACAGATAGGGATTTGCGTTTTCCCTTTCACTATTGATAAGATATGGTTGGTGATTTCAGCGGCCATAATGGGAATATAATTCCATTCAGTATCTGAAGTAGATGTATGTGCCTACTCCTATCCTCGTTTTCTTATCAATGGATATTGACAGTACTCATGGATGGGGGAAGAGAGTTGGGTCTGCCCCAAAATATTTCGTCAGAGATTTCCGATTGACTTCTACAGGTGCTACCAAATGAGATTGTTGGAAAGCTTGATGAACATTGGAAGGTGTATGTGTCTGCTGGCTATTTCTCATTAGGTATGGTTGATAGAATTCTTTCAATATAGAAAGAAAAGACTACTGACAAAATTGGTGATTGTAAACGGGTGTATGATCCTGTTTACCAGTTGCCACCACATTATATTGGCGATCTTTTTTAAATGCAGTCAGTTGAGCCTGCAGACTGCTTGATAACTTGTCCGTGGGTGTATGTGCCTATTCATGGAACTCCACAGGATTTATCTAGTATTATTTTTCTACTCCAGGACTCTCTTTGTAAATTTAATATATTTTCATGAATCCTTATTAGTTCACCATGTATATAATAAGTATTCCTTGAAAGTTTCAATCATTTATTTAGAATGTGAAAAGTTTAGAATCATCAGTATGCATTTATGGTTCTCCATTAATGGAAATATCTGTATGTATTCGATATTTTATATCAATGGTATCCTCTAATATACTGCTTAGATATTCTTTTAATCATCATTGTGATGATACTAGTTTTTATGCCACTTAGTGGGGGCACTCTGGAATTTATTTTCGTCCTGGGAGACAATGGTTTGGTTTGATTTTTCGATCATTCCCATAAAATGGGATACCTATGTATCCTTGTAAAAGGATTTAGAACCCCCATAGTTCAGTTCCACTGAATGGAACACTTAATAACTTTTAAGGTCATGTGATAATGACCTATCTATATAGTTTAATGTTAAGTGGTATGGACATCTATGCAGAAGGTTCTTAGTCAAAACATAGTGTGGGACTTATACTGAAGGAGTCCAATAAAATTTTAAAAGAATATGGATTTCCAAGTTGAATAAGACACTGTTGGGAATATAGCCCAAGGAGAACAAGGTTGATTTAGGGTATTGGGTTTGAACCTCAAGGAGGCTTCCCACGTATCTCATATAGATGGGAATCAAAGCCCACATAGTTCAATTAGTCTCATAGGAGAGTATAGTCCTTTGAGAGAAATTAGTTTGAGCTTACATCCGGAAAAGGATGCCTTGGTGACATAAGGGTTTAATTTGGGGAATATCCCCAAGGAGGATTCCCAGATTAAATAAATTAGGGTTTTATTCTTGAAGAGGATGTCCAGTGAGCTCGGGACCTAAAAGAGATTCCTACGTATCATGGTTTGAACATGTATCAAAGATCTCACAGTTCCTTAGATTATTATAACATTGTGACCCTGAAAAATCTCTAAGCCCACATGAGTCCTTCTTAGAGTGAGAAACAATAGGATGTTAAAGATTAAAAAAACTCATTCACACATTCAAAATTTTCCTCTTCCATTGACGGAAGAGGGCACACCTATGGTGTTAAAGGTGAACGTGGTCGAGGAAACCTGGGAAGTGGGCGAGGTGATGAGCCTTCCCTCTCTTCACTTTATATTGTACAAGGGTCCAATGAAAGGAGGAAGGGATGAAGGTTTTGTGCATACACCAGGATGGATTCCCATGGTGACAATGACTAACCTGATAGGGAAAGGGAAATGAATGTCCATGTGCCCATCTCACGTTTGGTCTTTGGCACCGAAGAAGAGAGGCGAAGCAATGATGCTACCTCCTACAAGAAACGTTATGGAATTATGAAAAGATGGTTGCCCTAAAATTGATCTTGGTAGGGGAGGGAGATTTATCCTATGCTTGTGTAGAAAAGAAAAGGAGAACTGTACCTTCGCTACCAGAGACCTGAGGTTCTGGGACATCTCTTTGAGAAGGTAGGGTTTAAGACCCAACCCTCCTCCAAATCGAGAACTTCCCAACTCTTTTCCTAGGAGAAATGTCCATGTTATTGTGGATATACAAACCTACATACATTCCATGAACCCTAACCCCATAGTGAAAAAAATTTGGGAAACCTATGACTGTTGAAATACAAACCCAAATAAGAGACACGCTAATGTTCCTTTTTACACTGGTTTGATAAGTAAAGAGCTTTTGGTGGAGGTCTCAATAGAATCCCTTTCAGATAATGGAGCCATGGAAGAAGAATCCTTTCCATGAATGGATATGATAAAGGCTTGACGGATTTTAAACTAAAGAGAATAAGTGAATCAAATAGGGACACCCAAGTAGGGAAGGGAGGACAAGTGTGGGCATGCAAGTACACTTGGGTGACATGATGTTCACTTAAGCAATGAAAAATCTGTATGTTAATACTTGGGCGAGACCTTGCTCAAGCTTTAAAGATTATTCACAGGTGATCATAGAAATGAGGCTCTCAAGTTCCTATGGGAGGAATGAGAAGCAAAATTATTTTTGATTTGGGGAGTTTGGCTGCTTTAGGCGTGCAAGTGTTATGGGTTTCAACCACTAAAAGGTCTTAAGCCCCATGATCCTCCCTTAAATCCTCCACTCAAGGTCTTGAAGAAATACCATGGAATTTTTAGAAGACCTAGGTGAAGTAATAGGGTGAAAAGAGAAATAATTGAGATTTGGTGAAATTCATCCATTCAAATGAAGGACCCAAGGCTCTATATATAGGCAAAAATAGGACCCTGGGTGAAAGGAGTTTGGGTGCACAAGTAGGTTGCTCACCAACATTAAAGCACACGAGTGTTATTGTTTTAAAACACTAAAAGGACTTAAGGCCAATGATCCTCCCATAAATCCTCTACTCAAGGTGTTGAAAAACTACCTTGAATGTTTTAGAAGACTGGGGAAAATTACAAGAGTGACCAGAGCAGTAATTGAGCTTCAGGGAAATTCATCAGTACAAATGAAGGCCCCAAGGGTCTTTTTATTGGAAAAAATAGGACCCCAGGAGAAAGGAGTTTGGGTGCGCAAGAAGGTTGTGTTCCAACATTGTAATGTGCAAGTGTTTGTGTTCCAGATGGGTGGCTCCCAAGTATACTTGTGCACCACCAGTGATTTGGCCTCACTAGGGTTCCACTTTGAGGACTTAGCCAATATAATACTTGCAATCGGCTCCATCAAGGTGGCACACATGTATTTGTGTGAAGGTACTTTGGGTGCCTCTTTAGGGACTTAACCAAATTTATTGATCTACACTATGAGGGATGCACCCCCTCACCCCCGCTTGGGATCAGTGTCGGGCTGCGGTCCTAGCCATTCGGGCTGATGCCTTTGCTACCATCACTGACCCCCTGAAAAATGCAGAGTCACACCGTGATCTTTTCAAGACTGATTGAGAACATTTTGTAGAGAAGTGCATGGAACACATTTCATGGTGTCTACAAAAGCCCCCCATTATAATTTGATTCATTCATAATGAAAAGAATCTTGTTCTAAGGTAAAAGTAGGGAACTTTGATGCATTCCAACATCATTTGGTTAGATTTGGAGATATGTCTAGTTTAGAAGGATACTCTAATTTTTTCCTAAGACATTGGTCCTAGTGAGCATAGTATGATTTTTTCTTGGGTTATATGGTTAACCCCACAAACATTATATATTTTGACTTTTTATTGGTCAATATTATCTAAAACATACAAAATATACATCTAGTGAGTTGGGCTCATCTTTTTTTTCCAGAGTACCCATCATGGGTTCTCAATCTGGTGAGTACCACGTCTTTTGTTGTTGGCAGTTTAGAGTCATGCATGTTGAACTATAAAGGGCTAGTATTTCAGGTCGAATATCTTTTACCATAAATTTTGAAATTAGTTCCTAAATAAGACACTTTGGATAAAAATTTCTTTAATATTCTTTAAATATTTCCAAGGGGAATCTTGATCAATGATTTTCATGGCCACCAAATTTAAAACTTGTATCATCATAAGGGGAGTCTCTTCCAAGAACAAAGATACCATTATTTGACAATCCGGTTATGGGGGTTGTGTTACGCAGGGCCAACAGGGGCATATGCTGCATTGCCAAATAGTGGAATCTTTTGGATGACACTCCGTTTATATAGGAAACTTATGAATGGCTTCCTAAGAGAACATACTACATTATCATGAAAAAGATCTCTTTGATGTTTAACATTTCACAGATGATAGATAGGGGAAAATAAAATTTGGGTGACTGAAGACAACAGTGGGTGGTTTTTATGAGGATATGAATTTTAAGAATAAAGAGCTATTTTATGGCTGCATATGTCATGAATAAGAAAACCAATTCTATAATAATTTTGTGTATGAGGAATGGTTAAAATTCACCAGAAAGGGGAAACTATGATATCATATAGTTTAGTTTTAAGTCATGCAGTGAAGACATTAGTACTATGCACTTTTAAGTTATGCGGTGAGAACTTCATGTGGATTTAATTTAAGGTCTTTAGCTTTTACCAAAGGTATCAGATTATCCAAACTTCTTGATAATTTTTTTGGAAATATACTATCATGTTAAGGTATGGAAGAGAAACTAGAAAAATGTGATTTGGGATTTTCTTTGAATCCAAAGGATGATATAAAAAAGGGATAAAGGAATTAGAGGAAGTCTCTTCTAAGAATGATGTTACTATTATGTGATAAAACCTTTATGGGGGTTGTCTTATGCATGGAAAAATTGGGCATATGATTCATTTCCAAGTAGTGGCATCTTTTGAATGACCTGACTATTATGTAGGCAACTTATGTAAGTCCACCAAAGGTCACGTACTCTATAGTCAAACAAAAGGGCTATTTGATGTTTGACATTATATTTCTAAAAACTGAAGAAAGCTTATATAGATTCAGATTTCACAAAGCACAGATTTTGGTTTACTAGGAAATTTACCTGAATATGGAGAGGGTATTTCCAACCAATTTTTCTAAAGAATTAGAGGAATAGGACTCCTACGAAGGTCTTACCCAAATGTAGGAATTGTGGTGTATGTAGTTTTAGGTCAAACAAATAAAACCATAAATGGAAACAATATATAATATGTGGCCAATTTATTTCAAGGTTATTTCATATTGTATTTAAAATATGGTTAGGAAAATGTGTAAACCATGGTCATAATGACTTTTAGATTGTGAGAAAGATAATGAGACAATTATACTAGAATTACTATTTTAAAATACAGATTATTGTATATTGTCATCAATGATTAAAGGGGAAAAAATAATATAACCACGAACGAAGTTACCCTTACATGAAAAACCTATTATGTGGGCTATCTTATACAGGGAAAACTAGGGAATATTTCATATAGCCAAATAATGGCAACTTTTGACTGACATTCCTGTTATGGAGGCAACTTATTCAAGGCCGTGTAAGGGCACATGCTGTATAGTCAAACAAAAGAGTTCTTAAATATTAGAAACTCTATCACCAGAAACCATAAGAAGCATTATGAGGATATAAAAAAATTTAAGATTAAGAGTGTGAAATATGGATGGGGATTTTTATCAATGAATGTGAGAAATATTTGAATCCATATTGGCCATGATTTTGATATTCATTACCTATATTTGACTCATATTCAAAATGGAGACTTTCTTTGTTTTCTATGAATTAATATTGTGATGTGCAGTTTTAATTCATGCAGTGAAGACATTATACTATGTAGTTTTAAGTGATGCAGTGAGAACATTATATTATGAAGTTTTAAGTCATGCAGTGAGGACATTATACTGTGTAGTTTTAAGTCATGCAGTGAGGACATTATACTATGCAGTTTTAAGTCATGCAGTGAGGACATTGATAGAACATAAGAAATTGAAACACCTTATTTTTATAAAGAATCCATTTACCAAATTACTAATCCCATGTGAGCTATTCTTGGTGTGAGAAACAAGAAGCATTAAGGGTTTCTTTTACAGTGGGAATGTGACGTAAGTGAAGAATTGGGGTGATATATTTATATGCAGTTTAACGTCATGTGGTAAGGATGAAAATTAACCGATTTGAAAGGATAGAAATATTGTAACTGGATTAAGGTATAAAACCCAAGTGTCACTATGTGTATTGCTAGGGAAAGAATCAAGTCATACATGGTTCTAAAAACATTACCTATATCGAATTGATTCTTATACAAGAAATAAAGGTTTTTTATTGCAGTTTGGCCCAAGGTTGGAGATCTGGGCATCTCTACGTATCTCAAATAGATAAGAATCAGGCCTTACGTAGTTATTTAAACAATCATTCCACACGCTAATCGAGTTTGACATGATGAGTGGGGGCTTTTGACACATTCTGAGAGAATGGTAAATCATATGACATAAAATTGAATAAGGACCAAATCATATATCTTATAGAAACACTCTATATAGATCTGATTCATATACATGAGGAGAAAAGAATAGAAGTCGATTTTGTGACAAGGGATGGGCCAAAAATTTGGAGATTTAGGCGTCTCTATGTATCTCCTTGGAAAATGAGAATCAATCCATACATAGTTCCTGAAATAAGGTCTTTATGCTGATCTGAGTCAAAAATAGAAAAGAGAGGGACTCATGTGCCACTAAGGAATAACTGTGATGTAAATTATATTTGGTTATGGATTCTTCTAATGTCGAATAGAGAAAATGTTAGTTGTACAAATTATGTCATACAGTTTAACGTCATGTGATATGGACGAAGATGTTACACATTTTAACGTCATGCAGCATGGACTCTTATGGTTGTTATGCAGTTTAATGTCTTGAAACTAGGACATGGGGGAAAAACAGTTTTATGTCTTGCAGCAAGGACATTGTAATGTGCAGTTTAAAGTCTTGTAGTCCATACATTATACGGTGCTGTTTAAGGTCTTGCAGTGTGGACGAATGTGAACAACTATACAAAGTATTTCTTCAAGAATCTCACATTGGTTGGAGTTGTAATAAGCTCTCCATCCATTGAGATTAAGTAAAAATCTTCATTTGAATAGACCTTATGAATGGAATAAGGTCCTTCTCACTTTGTCTCATGTTTTGGAGGTTTCTTTCCTGGTATCATTGGAGTCCTAATGACCAATACCAATTCTCCTTGAAGAAATGAACAGAGGTGAACTCTCTTGTTAAAAGCCCATTCTATTCTATTCTAAAAGACTTTTAGATGATGGAAAGTATGAAATATTTTCTTGTCTAATCATTCCAACTCATTGAACTATTTCTAAGACCTCTCATCTGTAGGAAACTAATCACAAATTCAAACTCTGAGTGAATGAAATTTCATTTCAATTGAAAAAACTATTTCGGTTCCATATACCAATGTATCGGGAGTTTCATGGGTAGCAGTACAGGTAGTTGTCCGATAATCCCATAAAGAATTCAAAAGTTTATCATGCCATGATTTCTTATCTTTATCCACATTCTTCTAGAGTATATTTGATAGGGTCTTATTAAAGGACTCTATCTGTCCATTTCCCATCGCATGATAGTGAGATGAATGGTTGGATTTGATATTATGTTCCTGATATAAATTCTTTACCTAAACAGAACAAAAATTGGTGCCATTGTCTGTCAGAATAGTATGAGGGACACCAAATTAGGTGATGATATTAGTTTTGACAAAACTAATAAGGATTTTGCTTCTAACTTCCTTGAGAGGTATTGCCTCATCCCATTTAGAGAAGAAATTAGTATCATTGAGAATATAGTTGAACTGCTTAGCTGTGGATGGTGGATAAGGCCCTACTATATCCATTAACCATGTGGAAAATAGCTAGGAGTATTTAGCTATATGTAGGAACTATAGGGGTTTATTAATGAAGTTGGCATGCACTTGGCATGGATGGCATTTTTTAGTAAAATCTTTACAATCTTGTATCATTGAAGGCCAAAATTATCCAAGCCTTCGGATCTGATCAGAGAGTCTGTGTATAGAGTAGTGGGAACTATAAATTCTTAAATGTACTTCTTTTATGATATCTGTATTCTCTTCTCCATCAACACATCTAAAGAGTATTCCTTCAAATCCTCGCTTGTAGAGGACCTTTTGGTGGTCTGAACTATCATAAATAGTGAAATTGGCTACTCATCATCGGATCTGTTATTTTTCATCCCTATCTGGTGGAAGTATCCCATTTTGAAGATATTCCATGATGGATGTTCTTCATCCCATGGTATAACCATATGGTTCAGAAATAGGGCTAATTTCAATAATTTACACCATTTTGGTTTGATCAAAAGGTAAAACCACACGGTAATGGGCTATGCTGATGACTGTCTCATCCCGATTCGGATCTTACAAGGTTGTAGATGCATTATCCAATGCATCTCCTTGATAATTTTTTGATCATGGGACATAAGATAATGTCAGCTATGAGGGAAATTCATCCATTAACCCTCTGACGTAATCTCACAAATGGATTAACACTTATTTTTGGATATAATATTCCCCATTAATTTGTTTGATTACTAATTATGATTAACCTTTAACCTTTAAATGATCTATTTTTACCTAAAGGGATAATTCCAAACCCGCGATGAGAGCTTGATATTATGCCTCATTGTCGGTACCACCTTCTAACAAGAGGAATGAATAAAGAAATAATGCCTTTTCTGGGGAAATATGGACAATTCCTAACCCAACTTTGTTGAGTTTAGGGGTTTCCATTCATTTCCCTATTGGACTTCTAGAAGGACCATCAAAATGTATTTCCCATGTTTGGGAATTATCCTAAAAAGATAAGATCTATTCATCCGGAAGTTTAGTATTAAATGATGTATCTTCCGCAGATGGATTATTATCAAGGATGTCAGCTAGAGCTTGACCATTTATTTCCTTTTTATGCACAAACTAGATATAAAACTGTTGCAAAATAACCTCCCACCTTTCCAAAATCCTTGTAAGTATAGGACGACCGGGGATAAATTTTAGTGGATTATTGTGATACATCAATTGGACTTCATGATGTTGTAGGTAGTGCCTCAATTTCTAAACTGCAAATATTAAATCTAGGAAGAAATTTTCAATACTTGAATATAGAGTTTCAACAACAAGTATAGTTCAACAGAGATAGTAAAGTCTGTTTTCATTCCTCACATTATTATTTTGGGTGAGTAAGGCACCTAGTGATCGCTCTAATGTTGTAACATAGAGAATAATTGGTCTTCCTTCAACAAGAGGCATTAATATTTATAGACTCAAGAGATATTTTTTGAGTGTAACAAATTCTTCTTGGTAGTCTTCAGTATATTGGTGGGTGATTACGTTCATTATTAATCTGGTGAAGGGTAAACACTTGCATGCTAAATTGTCTATAAAGCACCGAATATAGGCCAAGTGTCCATAGAGTCCACTTAATTCATTCAAATTTCAATGAGGTGACATACCAAGGATTGATTTTTTTCTCAGGATAAACTTCGGTACCATGATGGTGTACAACGAATCCAAGAAACATTCATGAGGTTACCCCAAAATCACATCACAAGGGGTTTATCTTCAAACAGTGTTGCCGAAGATTATTGAATATAGTCTCCAGATCAGCCAAGTGATTGGAATGTTGTCTGTATTTGACCACCAAATCATTCACATAACATTCAACAAATTTCCCTAAGAAGGGTTTGAATATATGCTGCACTACACATTGGTATGTTGCACCTATATTATTTAAGACAAAGGGCATTACCCGATAGCAAAAAACACCTTAAAGGACTATGAAGCCTATAAATTCTTCATCCACTATGGCCATACAAATTTTATTATACCAGAGTATCCATCCATGAAGAAAAGTGCTTCATACCCATCTGTTGCATCAATTAAAATATTTGTAATCGGAACTGGAAAATCATCATTAGGTCAATGCTAGTTAAGATCTCTGAAATCAATGAAAACTATAATTTTTAGATTCTTCATTTCAACTAGGACAATTTTGGATAGCCATTTAAGATATAGAAATTCCCTAACAAAGTTATCCATTATAATCTTATCAACTTCATCTTTAATTTTAGAGGCATGAGTTGGGTGTGTTCTTCTTGATGCCTTCTTGAATCAATTATGTTTTTCTTGAAAACCAAAATGATGGGTTGATACATCAAGATTAATACCTGACATTTCTATATAATTCCAAGAAAATATATCTCGATGTTTCTTTATAAATGATGTATATACAGATTTTTCTTCAGAGGTCATGGCCACACTAATTATAGTGGGGCGTGGATTTTATTTTATTCCCAGATTTATTTGTCTGAGATCATCCACGGTGGTAGAGACACCTTTCCAAAATGCCAGAGGATCATCCCCAAGATCTTCCTATTCTTCTTCATTACATGTTACATCTTCTGTTTCCACTTCCATAAAAGATGACGAGGAAATACTTTTAAAGTTAGGGGAGGAGTCAGTATTTGATCATCCTGAAGAAAGGGTCACTATATCGGACCCTAATGACGATGAAGGGTTTTCCTATGGTAATTAAGATTAAATAATTGATTGAGAATCAAACAATTTGTCTTCTTATAGCTTTGCTATAATCTATTCTACTTTGGTAGACAAAAGAGAGGCTTTTTGTAGTTCATTGTATGAAATGAAGACATATCCCTTTAAAGATACATCACTGCTTGGTGGATCAATAGCTTTTCCCATGTTGTCAGGCTAAATTTAGATAATTTAAATTTTTGGAATTATTGGACGAGTGCTTGGATTTTTTTTTACCCATTAAATTTTATTAATAGGTAACACATAATTTGTACTCAATGCGTAAATGGATTTTCTAGGATCTTTTCCAGTCCACGTAGAGAATTAACTCTAGTTATTTTCTTTTTTATGGACTTCATTACTTTTGTGTGATAAAACTATGCCACAATGTATTGAGATCAACATGTTTTGAACAAAGCCTTGTCACCATAAAAGGTCATGATTTGAACATTGAAATAGTACGTAATAAATTGGTGGTATGATGAAGGTATTGCTGCATGTTGATGTAGATAAGGCCTTCCAAGAAGAATATTGAAGGTTGTGTCCTAACGAACAACCCTGAAATCTAAATTAGACAGAAGATCTCCATACTGAGTTATGAGTGTAATTTTTCCCAAAGGTTCTTGTTTATTCTTATCATACCCTTGAGGAATCAAAGTGGAAGGAGATAAATCATATTTTTTCAATCCCAATTGATGAAGTGTACGAATGGGAATGAGGTTGACCCTGAAACCATTATAAATGAAGCCATGTCAGATGTCCACGTCATTAGCCTTGTCAGAAAAATACAAAGGTCTGACATGGCCATGTAAAAAATCTTCTTCATCTACAATTGTAAAAGATATAACTGCATGACATTCTGCCGGATCATTCTCTATACGGTAAACCTCAGTAGTAGTAAATTCGGTTTCAAACTCTTGAGGACATAACAAAGGCTCAATGAGTGCCTCTTGAAGATCTTTTGACAGATTCAGAGAATCTAGAATTAATAACTTGGCTAGTAATTGGGCCAATTGTTTCATGATATCAAAATTTTGGTCCAAAGGTCTGCATTTTATAGTATGGAGATGTGGTTTTTAGGTTCTTGGGAAGTTTATGCTTCTAATGTAGCCATATTCAGTGTTGGAGCAGAAGTTGGAAGTACTCCTGGATTTGGTAGATTAGACCGACTAGGACTATTAACATACTTAGAAGAAGATGATGTATCATCTAATCAGTCTTCCAAAATAATTATGTCAAAACCAAAATTGACCTGGCTAGAAGAAACACCTTGTTCTTGTTAAGCCCAAAGAAGGGCTCTTCCACGAGTTTCTGTCGCATATATGGTGCATGCAGTAGAAGAGTTAAAATGGTGATTTTTAGAATTCCCATGTCTTCCCCTGAATTCTGTACCATGGAATCCTCCTCTAGTTACCCAATTAGGTTGATGTAATTCTGGCTCATTTTCATGGGAATCACCATTGGCATAAGGATCTGTTAAATGTATATCATTAACAGAACCAAAGATCAATTCTTCATCTGATGAAGATTCTTCTTTATAGGTTAATTCTGGTTGTCCCATTTGGTGGGGTGGTACTTGTGCTTTTGAAATAGATGGAATAAAATATTCTAGGGTCAAGGAAATATTTTTCATTGACACAAGTTCATCTTCTTATGATTGATATTTATCCTTATAATCACATTGTTTTATTGAGGAACGACCTTTTGATTAAGGTTATTTTACTGTTACAGGTGTGGCAGAAGACACAATCGGATGTTTCAACTGTCTTTGTAAAATGGAATGAGTCTAGTTGATCATTTTCCTAATCATCCAATCATCATATTTCCGCACATTTTTACTTTTGACCTCTTTTCATTCGCCTTCTTCCTCTTGATCAGTAGCATTAACACATGCTACTTGAGCTGATGAACTTTTCATTTTTACTTTCCCAGAGTCTACTGTCTTTTTCAATATGTCCTTAAAAACAAAAAATTCAAATATGTGATGTCCCAACATCTGGTGAAAGGGATAATAAATTGGAATATCTTTATCTCCTTCTTTATTTGGTTTAATCAGCCTTGGAAATAGAACCAAATTGTTTTCTAGAGCTGAGATGAAGTAAACAGTAACTTTTTCATTCCAAAAAGAATAAACTTTTTTTCGTTAATTCATCAAACTATTTCCGCCTTTTATTTCTTTGATCATCTTGAAGATCCAGTCGTTGCTACTGATGCTTAGGAGGTGGAGCCCTTCGCTATGATGCAGGTCTTGAAGTAGAAGTAGGTACAGGTGCCTACTTGAGTGTGACTATTAGGTATTCTACCTTTCCTATCCTCCTCCTCGGAGTTGATGTAATTACATGGTTTTTAGCCTTAGTTTCTATAATAGAGTCTTCTATATATTGAGCAATTAAAGTATGTTCTTGAAACCCTCCTATTTATTTCATAGGGATCCATGGCGTGCATAACTCATCATATAGATTTTGCATAAAAATTGGTAACAAATATTCATGAGGGAGTGCTAGACTTAAGGAATATGTTAATTCATTTCCATCAAGTAATGAAATATGAAACTCTTTAATTCTCCCTTTGTTTACAATTGGTAAGATCAAAAATTTTCATTTTTTGTAGCGTTGAGCTAAATTAAAGAAAGAAATTTATGATAGAGATCTTCCCATCCAATAAATGATTGAGATTGTAAACTTGTATACCAGAAAAAAGTAGGTTCTTGTAATGACTGCACAAAACACCTAAGCTTTACTACTTCTTGTTGTCGAGATGTTCCCATCATGGGATCAAATTGAGAAAAAATGTGTTAAGATTTGTTCATGATCTCATGAACTATTAAATATTGGGAATTTGGTATTCCCAAAATTTGGTGCAAGATGAATTTCATCCACCCATTCAGGGTAAGCTTTATTTTCCAGAAGAACTGGTGCACATCATTCCTCTATAACTTCAAATTGATTTTTAATGCCTTAATTGTGTTCACAATCATTTGGGTAATATCCAGATGAGTTGGATTCTATGAAGGTATAGCAACTGGAGCTTGAGCTGGTGCAACGACCGACAAAACCACTGACGGTGGTGCAGATATCTGCCTTGGATAACCCACAGGAACATGCCTATGAGGATGTGTTTGATCCTTCCTTGACTGTGTACCCAGTGGATGGAATTTATTATCCACATATGTTTTTAATAAAAATCTTCTTTCTTATGGAGCTCCTACATGATTTTCAAGTTGAGGACCATCCTGTGGAGTACATCTAGCAGAAATATTGTATCAAAGTAACTCCTTATTGAGTCTTTTCAACTCCTTCATTTCCTCTTCTTGTTGTGAAAATATCTCTTCATGAGAATGAGATTGAACTTATCCAGTTGAAAAGTGTGGTACAATATGAATTTTTTCCTTTCCCCTTGTTTGATGCATTTCGAAGAGGGTGGAGTTAGTTATTTGTTGGTATACCTAGATTCTGGGTAAGCCTCTGATTTTGGGTGCACACACCTTCTTCATTTGTCTCGGTGTGAACCATATTATGGAAAAGAGCTTCATCTTATGATTCCCTTAAAAAAGACTAATTTTCTGGTGGATCTTCTATAATGGTGTTAATGATATTTACTGACGCATAATGCATCGATAGTATTCTGTTAGTGTTTTTGTGAGATCGTCTTCCTTTGTGTCTTCTGTGAGACTTTGTTCTCTTATATGATGAATTCATTGGAATGGTTTTTGGACAGTAAAAAAAGGTAATACTTGGATATTTCATTTGTATACTCTCCATGTGTCTTCTTTCCTAATCGGGAGAAAACTGACTTTGGTTGAGAAGGGGATTGCAAATGTGAAAAAGCACCCAACCCTACTGGCTGGGGCTATTCCTATTCTTCTTCTTAAAATATTTGATATTTTTTGAATGAATTTTAAGGTTTAATTAAATGAACCTTCATCCTTGTATGATGGGGTGATTCTTGAAATGATATGGCTGAAATTAATGCAACTGATCTTTTGATTTTACAGATTTTGGAAGGGACATTAGCTAGGTGGATCATTTGACAACCACTTAAATCACCTGTTCCAGAATATCATTGTGCTATTTCAGAAAATTTCATTATTTGATGGCTAAGATCCTCTAAATGGGATGCCTTCTCAAGATTGCCAGATTCTTGATGTAAAAGCAACTAAAAAACATCATTTCATTGGGCCCTACTCTAATGAGAGATGGTTGAGGCTTGTTCATTAGCGTATATTTCATTACATACAAAATCTATAGATTGCATCCGATTGTGGGTAATAACATTTCATGAGACCACTTTTGGTGGACTTTGATGATTTTGGAGTGTACTGAAATTCAATGCTTTATATGCACTCCATCCTCTGATACTAATAGTAGACATGGAATCATAAATAAACTGGTGTAGCCTCTTTAGATCATTGATACATGCATGCTGAAGGGTTCTGTACTATTTTTCAACCCTTCGATGTTGGTAATGTGGGAGAGATTCCATGTAAATTTGTCATTGCAACCCTTCTATTAGAATTACATGATTTTGATATTAATCATATGGTAATACATTGGTTTCCAAATGACGAAGAGTTTTCCATAAGTTGAGGTGGATGTCATGAATGCAATCTTCGTTCCTCAATTCAGGAATGTTATATTGAAAATTTTTCAAAGGCCATATCATTATAGGTATTTCTCCTTTGGTTAATTGTTTTCTCTTGTTAAACATATCTTCATCATCTTTTACAATATGTTTTTCCACTTGGTCTAACCAAAGTGAATGCTATGTAATATAAGACAAATGTCCCAGGGGAGGTTTAGAGAATGACCATTCCCTTAAGATGTATTCTCGTTGATAATGTGTTTCACCCGTAAATGATAAGGCAACAAACATGACTAGCCTTGTGTTTGAAAGTGCCTCAAGATATGAGAGATTTCTCATCACTACATTTCCAATTATGAAATTGTCTTGATTGTGGAAAATAATACTGTGGATATAACTTTAGTAGTGAATTCCATCATGGGTAGGATCACTAAGATGTATTATAGAAAGGGATAAATCTTCTTATTCTTTGTTCTTATGGCCACACGGTGGGTTGTTATGGTTCTCATCTAGAGATAACTACTCTGGATTGACCAAATTTTAATGAAGCAAGCCTTTATTATGAAGTGTCTGGCGAGGAACATCAGAATTACAACTATGACTCCCAAAATTTGGTAATGAGAGGGTAAAATATTGAGCTTCAACAGATAAATGTATGAGGGCTTCAAGAACTCCAACATTAAGAGGATCCAAATCATAGGTTGACTATTTATTTTCCAACAGTGCCTTTCAAGACTTCTTCTCAGATATTCTCTTACAATTATTGTGATCCACTTTCTAGGAAAAGTGGTTTTCATAGGAAAGTGTATGTGACTTCTTCAGAGTGGTTACTGGAACAGACCGATTAACTCTAATTGGAAAGGGTGTATGTACCTGATCTTGTTGTCAGTATGATATGAGGGATTACACCCCATAACCCTCCTGGAGTAGAACAGAGGTGTGTATCTACTCTGGGATGGGATGCCAATGTGTCATCCCATGTGTGGGGATAGATTTATGTGTCTTTTCCCCAGATACTGCTGAAGTCGTTGTTATAATATCCTGGCATCCTTCCATAATAAGGACAGGGATTTTCATCTTCCATTTTTCCATTGATAAGATGTGTTGGGTGATTTCAGCATCCAGAATGGGAATTCAGATCCATTCTGTTTATGGAGTAGGTGTATGTTCCATCTCTTGTCCTTTTTTTCATATCAATAGATGTTGATAGTACTCATGCATGGGGTCGAAGAGTTGGGTTTGCCCCAAATTTTTCATTATATCTTTCCAACTAACTTCTCTGGGTGCTACAAAAGGAGACTGTTGGTATGATTGATGAACCTTGGGAGGATTACGTTTCTACTGGGTGTTTCTCGTCAAGTATGGTTGATAAGATTCCTTCAATACTGGCAGACGAGACTGCTAAATGAATTGGTGATTGTAAACAGGTGTATGTTCCTGTTTACCAGTTGCCACCACATTAGATTGGAGAGCTTCTTTAAATACATTCATATGATCCTACTGACAGGTTGATAACTTTTTATAAGGTGTATGATCCTGTTCACAGTACTCTACCAGATTTATCTTGTGGGATTGGTGGGTTTCTACCAATTGAGCCTGCTGAGCAGCAAAATTAGGATGGGTGGGTGTATGTACCAGCTCGTTGTTTCCAATCAAGTTAAGTTAATGGACTTCTCCGGATGAGGAAAAGGTGAGAACATGCTCCCTATTGACCAAACATTGTCCCTAGCAGTTCATCTTGCTTGCCCGAGTCTGAGAGACCTGGGTCAAACGTCCAGAGGGAATACCCCCATCATGTTGGGGGTATAATACCATGCGATTCTAGTGGCGATCTCTGGTGGGAGTCCTTATGAAGGACTCATGAATTCTTGAATTGAGGCCTTGAGTGGCCTCTTGATCCACCTCCATATAGTACAAGAGGGATTATTTGTTGAGTTACATGGACAAGGACCCAAAACGGTTGAAGATAGTGGTTGTCACCATTTTTTTCTTGAACAATGGTCATCCTTGGCCAAATGATCGGGGATTGTTATTGACCTAGAGGGCTTGACGGGAAGCCTCCAAATTTGGGATTGTATAGTGCCAGCGATATTCCTTTACCAGCACATTAGACACCCAGCATTGAAGTTGTTGGGTTGGTGATGACGTCCTTTAAGTGGATGGAGATCCATCTTGAGTAGCAGTCGGGAAGTTCACATATGTTGTCTTGGAGAAATCTATTTTTTGAATGAAGGAAATTATTAGAATAAAAACATCAAAATAACAACAAACTCCATTAAAGGAATATCTCTTTAGATGGATACATTCATGATTGAATCCTTTGTCCGGCCTTCCTTTATCAACTAATAAGGGCCTAACAGGTGCATACCATTATTAACTTGGTTAAGTATTCACGTCAGGTTCACCATTTTTGTTTCGTAGTTCCTTGAAACGTGTCTTCTAGTTTTAAGAATCACTGTTTCTAGGAAGTTTCCATTTGACTTATTTATGGAACCAGAAACATCCAACAACTCTTTATCCAAATCAGACCTGCTTTCCAAAGGAAGGCATTCATTATGTTTGAACTTTATGATACCTAAGAATGTGGATTGGTCGAGAGGATGAGAGGTCAGACTCATCACACCCATTTAGGGGGAATTATTTTCTACTATGAGACTCTATTTGAAAATTTAAGACATTTTCAAGAATCCTTATTAATTAACCAAGTATATCAAATGTATCCCTATGAATTTCTATCATTTATTTATCATGTGAAAAGTATAGAATCAGCAGTATACATTCAAGGTTCTTCCTTAATGGAAATATTTTCATGTATTCAAGGTTTTCCATCAATTGTATCCTCTAATATACGACATAGATATTCCTTTAATCATCGTTGTGATCATACTAGTATTTAATCCACTCAGTGGGGAACTCTGGAATTTACTGTCATCCAGGGAGATGAAGGTTTGGTTTGATTTTGGGAATGTGCCCATAAAATGGGCAACCTACGTATCCTTGTAAAAGAAATAAGAATCCCCATAGTTTAGTGCCACATAATGGGACACACCATACCTTTTAAGTTCATGTTATAAGGTCCTAGTTGTACTATTTATTTTCATGTGGTATGGACATCTAATCGGAAGGTTCTTAGTCAAAACATAGTGTGGGACTTATACTGAATCAGCCCAATGAAATTTTTAAAGAATATTCGTATCCATGTAGGATTAGACCATATTGGGAATATGGACCATAGAGAACAAGTTTGATTTAGGGTATTGGGTTTGAACCTCAAGGAGGCTTCCTACGTATCTCATATAAATGAGAATCAAATCCCACGTAGTTTGGTTAGTGTCATTGGAGAGAATAGTCATTTGAGAGAAATGAGTATGGGATTACTTTCTAAAAAGGATGCCTTGGTGACATAAGGGTTTAATATGGGGCTTATCCCAAAAGAGGATTCCCCGATTTAAGGAATTAGGGTTGGATTATTGAAGAGGATATCAAGTGAACTCGGGCCTTGAAATGGATTCTTACATATCCTGGCTTGAACATGAATGAGAGTTCTCATAGTTCCTTCAATTGTGCAAATTTTGTGACTATGACAAATCACTAAGTCCATGTGAGTCATGATGGGTTTGAGAAATAATAGGATGTCAAAGATTCATCAAAGGCATTCACACTTTCAAAATTTTCCTCCTCCACTGGTGGAAGAGGTCACCCCTATGGTGTCCAAGGTGAACAAGGTCGAGGAAACCCGGGAAGAGGGCAAGGAAACAAAACTTCCCTCTATTAACATTACATTGGACAAGGGTCCAAAGGAGGAAGGGATGAAGGTTGGGTCATACACAAGGATGGATTCAAATGGTGACAATGACCAATGGGAGAGGGAAAGGGTAATGAAAGTCCCTATGATCATCTCCCCTTTAGTCTTTGGAACTAAAGAAGAGAGGAGTATCAATGATTCTACCTCCTACATGAAAAGATAAGGGCTTATGCCAAGATGGTTTCCCTAAAATTGATCCTGGTAGGGTAGGGAGACTTTTTCTATGCTTGCGTTTGAAATAAAAATGTGAACCATACCTTCCCTACAAGAGACCTGAGTTTCCGGGCCGTCTCTTCGAGAAGGGCTGCGTCAGGACCCAACCCTCCTCCAAACCGGGAACTTCCCAGCACTGCTCCTCAGAGAAAAGTCCATATGAATATGGATATACAAACCCATAGACATTCCATGAACCAAAAACCCATTATGAAACAATTGTGGGAAACCTCTGACTGTGGAAATACAATCCCAAATAGGAGACATGCTGATGTGCCTTGGCCAAATGTTTGATAAGTCAGGAGGTTTTAGTGGAGGTCTCAATAGAATCCCTTTCAGATATGGGAGCCAAGGAATCAGAACCCTTTCCATGAATATCTTTGATAAAAGATTGATGGATTTTAAAATGAAGAGAATAAGTGAATCAAATAGGGGCACCCATGTAGGTAAGGGCGTGCAAGTATGGGCACACGAGTACACTTGGGAAAGCTGATGTTCACTTAAGAGATGAACAAAATGTATGTTAATACTAGGGAGAGACATTGCTCAAGAATTCAAGAGTATTCATAGGTGATCCCAAAAGTGGGTCTCTCAAGTTCCTATGGGAGGAATGGGAAATACAAAAGTATTTCTAATTTGGGGATGTTGGGTGCTTTAGGCGCACAAGTGTTATTGTTTTAAAACACTAAAAGGACTTAAGAACAATGATCCTCCATTAAATTCTATACTGATGGTGTTGAAGAACTACCATGAAACTTTTAGATGAATGTGGAGAATTACTAGGAAGATTAGAGGAGTAATTGAGATTTGGGGAAATTCTTCTGTACAAATGAATGTCCCAAGTGTCCATTTATAGGAAAAATAGGACCCAAGGTGAAAGGAGTTTGGGCGCGCAAGTAGGTTGCGTTACAAATTTGTGGCGCACTAGTGTTATGGTTTTCAAACACTAAAAGGATTTAAGCCAATGATCCTACCTTAAATTCTCTTCTCAAGGTGCTGATAAACTACCTTAAAAGTTTCAGATGACTGGTTCAAAGTACTTGGGAGAACGGAGTAGAAATTGATATTCGGGTAAATTGGTCTATACAAATGAAGGCCCCAAGGATCTATTTATAGGAAAACATAAGACCTGAGTCAAAGGAGAATGGGCGCACAAGTAGGTTGTCCACCGACTTTGTGGTGCACATGTGGTTGCGTACCAGATGCATGGCACCCAGGTAGACTTGCGCACTGCCGATGATTTGGCCTCCCTGGGGTGTCACATTGAGAACTTATCCAAAATAATACTTTCATTCATCTCCAGCAAGGTGACACACATGTATTTGTGTTCAGGTACCTTGGGCGCCTCTTTAGAGACTTAGCCAAATTTATTGCTCCATACCGTGGGGGTTGCACCCTCGAACCCCTGATTGGGACATGCTGCGGTCCTGGACATTAGGATCGGTACCTTCTCTACTGTCACTGACCCCCATGAAAAATGTAGAGTCACACCACCTACATTTCAAGCCTCACTGAGAACATTTTTCAGAGAAGTGAATTTGACACAATTCATGGTGTCTACATCTATTTTACTGGTACCCTAGGCTGAAACCTGGGACTTGGATGTCGAACCATAAGTGTTTTCTTATACGTCTTGAGTGATACTTGGAATCTCTAATGTTGGAATGACTTAGATGGACTCATAGAATATATGTTTTTTGCGGGGGTGATTACACTCTCCTCAACCATTGATGTTTGGGTGGGCATACACACATCTTATGATAGAATGTGGAATGTTTTACATGAGTGGGTATACTCATGTGTGATGATTGATTAGTTTAATAGATTCCATGGACTAATTTACATGGATCAAGAACTCCGTAGTGGAGGCCTTGGGTTGAGTATTCCCCTAGTGTGTTGATTCCTTGGGATATGTTGGGCCATGCAACCTCATGGATCCGTCTTCCTGAGGCTCATGTAGGGCATGTGTTATTAACTTGTTCTTAGGCCCCCAACCAGTTCTTAGACTGGGTTCCCCTTTGGATCCCCTTGGTACTCGATGTGGATTCCTCAGCTACATTCCTTAGATCCGGACCTTCATGGTATAGACTTCTTATATGGATTTTTTAGAAGATTTCCTTGGATATTTCCCTTCATGGCTAACAGTTATTATGTGGATACCTTGGAAGAATTCCTTGGATTCGGCCCTTCATGGTCTAACACTTGCTATTTTACAATATGACCATGGAGGTTGTGATATTTACTATATTGACTATCGATAAATGGTATCCTTTTGGGGATTGGAATCATGTACGTGTGAACTCAGGTGTAAGAGGAGTATCCCCCTGTTGTGATGTAGCATACATAAAGACTTTTTCAGAATTTATTGAAGCAGATATATGACAATTGGGAGTACGGACACAGAGATCAACTTTGTGATACACGGATTGGGTGGAATGACATCTAGCTCACTGAACTTACACAGGATGTCCAGAAAAATTGGATTACATACCCAAGGATCCACTACTGTTGGATTTTATGTTATTTGTTACACTTATGCATGAATGTCATATCTATGTACGTATGTATGGGTACATGACTACAAATTAATAAACCTATAGATATGGACATATATGGTGTTGTTTTCCCAGTTGAAAAGGATTACAGACCTTGGGTTTGACTGTGGGTTCACATTTGGTGTTTCTTACCTTTTAGTAGTGTCTCTGCGAGGCTGAGTAGTTTTTTTTCATGCACTTATAAAAACACAATTATAGATTTCTTATTGAGGTGGCCTACTGAGATTCTTTATCACCCATGCACGTGCTCCTCAGTGTATGTACAGACCTTACGCCTACATTATAGTTTGAGCATGAGTTTCCTAGTGGATAGGGCTGGGGACTATTGTTTTATAATCGAGCAGAGCTACTCGTGTGGTTCTTCTGATATGGCTTGTGCAGTTTGATAGTGTCTGTCGGCCGGGTACATGGCCCATATGGGAGTTTGTTGTAGAAACCTATATATATTACTTTTAGTTTCTTTCGTACTATTGTATATTTATGGTCGGCCCAATGGTTGACCGGTTTTTTATTGTATGACATAGCTATTCGGGATTTTACAACATTTCATTTATTGTTACAGCATGCGAAAATTTTAGCTGTTTACAACATCTGCACTCAGTTTTCTTTCCACTGTGTATAATACTTAGATATTTTTCTGTTGTTTCATACTCTTGTATGAGGGCATCGTCTCCCAAGTATCACACCTTAGGCCTCACTAATAGTCGGTAGCCTCTGGCATAATGGGAGTCACACTTGAGGCCTTATAACCCTCTAGCTTGGAACACTGGTTTCGTGGCATCTGGTTCTGGATGCTACAATACTACAAGCCATGTTCTGACCCATGATATTTTGAATCAATCTCCTCATACTGATGTACATGTTATAAATCCAATGTTTATATTAGAAAAATATTGCAATTCAACCGAATGCGCTCGAATTTTATGTAAAATATCATAAATAACTTGAATCCATCAAAACTCCTTTGGATACTATTTTCAGGGCCTGACCCCACTGGGTTTCTTCAGGATCCTATAATGAGACTAAAATTGACCCCCCAATCCTACCCCTGATAGGACATGGGGTAGTGACTAGAACTAAGTGTATAAATTGTAATACATGGTATCCATTAAACATATATATATATATATACACATGTCCAAATAAAAGATAAAGAACTAAAATATGAAAATATCTTTCAAAATAAAATAACATATACATGAGTATGTCCACCGTGAACCAACATGAAACACCAATAGATTACTGAAAGGATAGCCCCAACAAGAGACTCCATATACTCTTAACTTGGTCACCATGTGCTTGAACTAAACATGCTTGAAACCACAGTCAACACGATCCAATAATTCCAAAAATTAATAAATAATAATAATCTGATAATAGAGGTGTATTTAGTAGGTTCCACCAATAACATTACATGAATCAAGCATATCAATATAATAAAAACATGGTGACTAACATATATAATTATAATTTATTTAATATAACAAGAACTCTTCATAATCACACAAATATGACACATTTAATTCATATTCTTATTCATATCACCACCACTAATGCATCAATAATACATTGGGATATCCATACATCTTACAAAAGTAACATAAAACACAAAAGATAAATGATTCTATAACAAGGATCATGCACCTATAATAACAAAAATCACATTATGATACAACTATAATAAAAATGTATCTATGGTTGTAATACAACATCCATCCACCACATCAATCATTTTCAATTCCATATAACACCCCAAACATAGTCACCTTGAGTTGGTGGTTTATTTATTTAATTCTAATCAATATAAGAGGGATTAAATTCCCAAAATCAAGTTCCAAAAGTCCTAAAGATACAAAATACATAAATATTGCAACACATAATGAACAATTAAAACATTTGAGTAAAAATATTTTTTTCTTATTATTATACATAGGTCCGATCATACATATTATTCAACTTCATTACCATGGAAAATGAAAAATAATAATAAACGGTGAGCTCAAATTCTCAACATGGGATAGTATACAGTGGAAGATGACACGAGATAAGATATAAAATGGGAAAATATAAACAAATAATGATCGATTACATAATATATGAATGGAAAATTTAATAAATCAGTAAATGATCACATAATGATTGAAATTTAAAGAATACATTAGGTTTGACATTATAAACAGACCATCAAGGACTTTTTCCAAGACATCTTACATAAAGGTTAAGGGAACTCCCATTACCCAATCTTATTTGTCTCTTGAGGCATACCCGTACACTGAGGGTTTAAATAATTCTTGTTCCCACTCATCACATAAAACTCCAATGCATATCCATCATATACAACATGATTACAAGGTATAATGTTGATGAAAAAAACATCATAAATACTAGATTAATATCATACTGAGGTATATCTTATAAAATTATCCGATATAGAACATATGAATATATGGAATGAAAATAAATTCTCTACAAAATGAATTAATAAAGATAACTACGTGGAATTACCTGTATTTTATATAGAATTACTTGGGATTCAGAATGGTCAAATAAGTTCCCTAAGAAAGTGATGAATATATAATTGCAATTATTGGGTACATACAAATAATATGATGATCAAGGTATTTAGGTAGACAGATATATGTATTTTAAAAGGTATTCCACCAATACAATGATAGACACACTACTAAAAAACCCTCTTTTAATAGAACATACATTTATGAGTTCTAGTAAAATGTGATGATAAAGTCCATCTTTATTAGCGCTAAAAAAGCACTTATAATGGGATCCCTTTATCCGCACTAAAAAAACCACTGATAAAGTGTACCATTTATCAGCGATTTGCTTAGAACTAATAAAGGTAACCTTTATCAACACTTTATTTTAGCTTTGATAAAGTTTTCCCTTTATCATCGCTTTATTTTTATCATTGATAAAGGGTATCCTTTATCCACACTTTTCTTTAGCACTAGTAAACAATCCTTTATGAGCAACTTTTTTCACCTGCTAAAGGCCAAGAATAAAATGAAATAATTTAGAAAATAAAAACAATTTTATGAATAATCTCATTAATAAAATAATTATTTTTAAAAATGAATAAATTTAATATACATATATATACATTTTAAAAAATAATTAATAGTATATATTAAATATGTTGATATGTAAAATGAATAGAATGAAATAATTAAACAAATAAAAATTTAAAATGAGTAAATTAAGAAAAATATTAAAATTTTATTAATTAAATAATTATTGATAAAAATGATCAAATTTAATATACAAATATAAATATTATAAATATTAATAAATATCATATATTAAATATAGTATATAAAATAAATAAATATTAATAATTAAACAAAAAAATTAAAAACGAATAAATTACAAATTTATTTAAAATTTTATCAATGAATCATTTAATAATAAAAATGAATAAGTATTATATATATTAACAATAAATAGTAATAAATAATATATATTAAAAATAAATATATACAAAGCGAATAAATATTTTAATTAAAAATAAATTAATGTCTTATTCATTTTTAATGTTGTTTGAATTTTCAATTTAACATATATCAAATGTCATGTGTTACATTTATTTCACATACAAATAAATACATATATGTGTATGTGTGTGTAATTAATTTATTTTTATATAAAATTGCACACAAAAATATATAGAAACATATAAACCTAATATTTATGTATTTTATTCCAATTTTAGTATATTTTATAATTTCATTATAAGATGATACATTTAATATATTGTAAAGACCCGGAAATTTCAAGGAATTTTTTTTCTTAATTTTCTTTGGAATTTTACAAGAACGCAGTTTCTGACGGCGCCTGATTCTGAGGCCCGGTGTGCCCGGAATTAATTTCCGAAGTTTGGCTCGGGTACGTTCAGTGAACGAGCGAGCGAGAATTTCTAACTTTTGAACCGGTGCTCGGAATCGAATTCTGAGGACACCGATGAACTCGCAAGGCCGATAATCGCTTAAGGGGACCTTTACCATAGTTTCTTTTGTGCGGGTGAAGAAGTTAAATTTTGAGGTTTAATTAAAAAGTAAATAAAATTGTTGAATCAATTTTATTTCATAACAAGGTGGTTAATTTCTCCCATGAGAAGTTGGTGGTGGGGCCCACATCCACCCAACTTCCCATGTGTGGATAATTGAAAGAGTGGGGCCCACACGAACCCCTCCCCACCTTTTCAAATTACTTAACTCCCTAACTCCTCTTAACCCTTCACTTTCCTAACCCCTCTAAACCCCCCATTTAAGTTTTGTTAACTTATCACCTCATTAATTTTATAACATCTTATGTTAATAACTTAAGTGAGTTAAATGTGGGTTTTGAATTTTCAAACTCTTGAAATTAAAAACCTATGTTGGGTTAATAAAATTAGTGGGAGGATTATTTTATTTTGGGGTTAGTTGTTCTTGTGGTGGAGACTTGGGAGAGAAAGGGATAAGTTTGAAGTCTTCTTCTTCAACATCGACGAAGAACACCTCCGACGAAGAACACCGTTCTTCAATGAAGAAAATCTCCGCCGAAGAACGCGACGTCTTCTTCCAACGACCTTTCCCCTTCGAACGCACCTCGACGACAACAGAATCAACGTTCATTTTCCACGGCGCCCGACTTCCGCGATGCTCATCTTCCACAACTCGATTGACGTGCACCGTATCTGAACCGAGGTAGGGGATTATTTTATTTAATTATTTTCATTCATGATTCTAGTTTATCGATCATCGTGGATTTTTCGACTAGATGTTATCGTTTAACGAGAGGGGGGTCGGACCGCACAAACACGGCCGAACCCCCCTCCTATGTTCATGTTTGATTCCTTGTGGATTGAACGGAATGGCGTGGTGCTGTCGCACCACGCGGGAATCCCACGGCAAGTATTACGTGACGCCGTCGCGCCGCTAGTGGAAAGAAGATTAAGAACACGACGCAGTCGCGTCGCGTCGAAGAAAAACCAAAGAACCGAGGTCGGAGTTGGGCCGCGACGAAGGGGCGCGGTGCCATCGGGTCGCGCTGGAAAACTGCAAAGACGAAGCTAATCGTTTTGACGTGCGGATTGATGGGCGACGACGAAGCATGGCGTTTTGGTGTTTGAATCCCTTCGAAGTGAAGGTGGGGTCCCAGGGGAACCATATTCGAAGACGGCAGGAGAAACGGACCACCGGAGCACGTCCGATGGTCCGCAGAAGGCGGCGGCGGCGCGCCGCCAGAAGTTGCCTGCGGCGGTTGATGCCGGTGTCAATCAGTGGCGAAGGTGGGGGGGGGGTGCACCCCCGCCGCTCCATGTTGACCGCTCGGCCACGGCCGACCGGTCGGGCCGGACCGGAACGAGCCGAACCGGGCCAGGCCCAGCCGGGTCAGACCCGGGTTGGGTCGACCCGTCGCGGGCCGACCCAGGGGGGGTCGGGCCGGGTCTGTCCGGGCCCAGACCCCCCGTTTTCGGACCATTTTCGGTCAAATGCCCATATCTTGAGTTGTAGACCTCCGATTGACGTGCTGTCAGTGGAAACACGATCCTTGGACCGAGACGGTCATTTTGGTATATTACACTCAAGGTTTCAGAGAACTTTGGGTTCGGCCGGGTTGGTTCGTACACGAAACCAACCGGGCCCTCAGAGCAGAAACGCTCGTAACATGTGTTCCGGACATCCGAATGACGTTCCATCGACTTTATTGGATTCCTCTAAGTGCGAAGAATCTTTTGTCTTACTCTGCTTGAGGTTTGGATGCCGTCGGAGTGTGTTCGGGTTTGTTCGCTCACGAAACCAACCGGGCCCCTAGAACGAAAAAGCCAATAACTCACAGACCGGGCGTCCGATTGACGCACCGTCTGTCTTGTTGAATTCCTATTGATGAGAAGAAACTTTTGAAATACTTCACCCGAGTTTTGGATGTAGTTGGATAGTGGCCGGGTTGGATTGCATCCGAAATCCAACCGGGCCCCTCGAACGGAAAAGCTGATATCTTTCAGACCAGACGTCCGTTTGACGAACCGTCAGTGGCGTTGGTGATCACGTTGAGAAACGGTAACTTTGAGTATACCCTATGAGTGTTCGGGGTATAGTTGAGTTACGGCCGGATTGGTTCGCACACAAAACCAACCGGGCCCGGGGAGGAAAAGGCTAGTAACTCATAGACCGAGCGTCCGATTGACGCGCCGACTGTTGTGTTGAAACCCCTATGATGAGGTGGTCCGTTGAGATACTTCTTCGTGGGACGTAGTGATACTTGGAGTATTGACTTATAGCTCGTGGAGAGGACCCTCCTGGAGACGAGCTTACGGAGTACGGAGACCGTGTAGACGGCTGAGACCTGACGACTGCTTGACCGACTCGACTTGGAGTGAGTCGACTAGCCCAGTGGACGGAGCACCTGGTATTTGGTGACAGACCCACGACGGATGGAGCGCCTGGTAGTTGGCCGCAAACCCACGGTACTTGACAGGAGGAGTACCTTTGTAGGCTATTAGGGGGAGCTCCCAGTATTTGGCGACTGACCCACAGCGGACGGAGCGCCCGGTAGTTGGCCGCAAACCCGCAGTACTCGACAAGAGGAGTACCTCAGCAGTCTTCGGTTAGTGAGCAGTACCTCGGAGTCGTGACAGGACCACTGTACACTCCAAAGACGGGTCTCTTCAGCAGTTACAGTTTCGATAATGAAAATCCTGGTTTGAGCTGAGACTTTTGACCTTTGTGTATACCTCAAGATTGAGATGGGTCACTTATTAACTTAGGTATATGTATGCGCATATACCTGGGTAGTGGTTATCCGTTGATTTCATGATCCTTGTGTTTCCTCATGATTGAGATGGGTTAGTTGATAACTTAGGTATATGTATGGGCATATACTTAAGTAGAGGTTATCTATTGAGATCTTCTATGTGGTTATCCATGTTGGTTTTAGTGAGACCTTGAGGTTCTCGGGGTCCCTAATGAGTATCGTTATACTCACCCTTGCACGGGCTATGCCCGCACCTCGTTGTGTTGGTTGCAAATGACGGGCAGTGCTGACAGATGTCGAGTGTTCGAGGACTGGACGGTACCCGGATGTGGATTACATGACGAGTCAGTACCCGGAGGTGGACTACACGACAAGTCAGTATCCAGAGGAGGTTGACGGGCGAGAGCGTTGAGGAGGCAATCTGTACCTACCCTTCAGATAGGATTCGTGGCGGACGATCCAGGAGCTGCGCTATCTGTACCTACCCTTCAGGTAGGATCTGAGGGGGACGACCCAGGAGCTGCTTCCTTCTTCTAGGTGTTTGTCTTTTTCTGTTGTACTTTCGTTCAGTTGTAGCTGCACTTTCAGTTGGGTTTGTATTCTGGCCCATTTACTTTTCAACACTTTCTTTTGTACTTAGTGTTTTTCTTCCGCTTGTTCTCTATGGTGTTTTGTTTACATTTATAAAGGCAATACCTTCCCAGTTATCGGGATTTTCTCCTTTGGTGCTAGTCGCTAGCCCCTGGCCTATGGAAGGTGGGCTTGGGGTAGTCACAACACGGGCCCCGAGGACGGGTCGTGACATATATTATGTTTTTAATCAGTCTATTTTATTTATTTATTTTTTATACGATTACAGTTAGGGTTCTCATTTTGAATTGTTTCATTTAACTAATTTAAAAAAAATGTAGTTAAGAATATATATCCAGTAATAATGTTAAAAATATGTTTCTATATAAATATTAATAAATAAATAAATTTATAAATTTATATCTATTATATTTTTAAATTTATAAATTTAAAATTATTATAAATAAATAATTATTATTTTTAAATAAGTATTTATATAATTGTAATTAAATAATTAGATACATTTAAATAATTATAAAATTATAATAGATTTATTTAAATAATTATAATTATAAATTCTCTATCAACACTAATGTTTTAGCACTGATAAAAGGGATAATTATTATCACTTTTTTGAAATCATTGTTCAAATTTTCTCTGATCTATTTAAAATAACCCTAACAATGACTTAGTCACTTGTGATTCTCAAGCTTTATGAACCGCCTCTTCTACTAGCATGACTCCTCTACGTTCCCTCGATTGAATAAAATCTATAATCCAATTTATTTATTTTTTCTACTTTTCCTCTATCACTGTTTGATTTTTTGGGTTCTTCATTTTGTGTTTTTTCATTGTTATTATCCATGAAAAACCTTAAATATCATCTCATCACCAAAAATATAAAATGAGTGGTTTTATTTTATTTTTTTCCACCATGGACAATGGTTTCAAAGAATGATAAGGATGTTTTCATATAGTATGGTAAGTCAACATTTGTGTATGGGCCTATATGGATAAATAAAATAGATTTTTTACCAAAACTAATACAAAGGTAATGTTGGATTTTTGGTATGATTAGATTGAGTTTAGTTAAAAATTTAAGAGGTTAACACATTTCTCAAATATGCTATCTATATCCCTTAGCATTGAAACAAGAATTTAGTGATGATGAAGTGTGTCTGAGGTTATTTTCTGACTTGATTTGGGAACTAATTTGGTGTACTTGGTCAAAAATGTTTCAAAATAGAATCAGAGTGAAACTAGAGATATTGGTATTGATTATATCCAAAAGGGAAAACATTCAAGGTATATGAAGTAATACATAAATATGTATAGATTTTATAATTATGTTGGATACTTGAGTTACCGTATGATGTCTAGGTCATTTTTTGTTTATTTTTTCCTAGAACTATTTTCTTGAGTCTCATGTCTATTATTTAGGGGATGATAGTTAGGAATCAGCAAGAATATACGAAATGGAATTTTATTATGTGTATTTTTTTTATTTTTTTCATGAATAAATTATAAATTTACATGAATAGAATAATGAATAATAATTAAATAGAGTATTATTATTTACTTATTATTGATGATTATGTTTATATAACTTATTAATTGATATGTTTATTTAGTAACCCCCTTTATTGATACTTTTTATTAGTTGTTTCATACAATCATTTAAAACAATTATTTTAAAATATTTTAAATTATATTTAAAGTATGAAAATACTTATAAAAAAGTAAACGAATGAGAGAGAGGGGTAGGGGGTCCATATTTAACCTAGATTATTTTTTATCTATTTCTGAAAGATTATTGTTTTTTAGAAGGGAAAAATTCTGTGAATCTATAAATAAATATAGAACATGTCACCACCCTAACCCCTAGATCTCCATAGGAAGGATCTAATCAATATCCTCTGTATGCCAAAATATTTATTGATCCTCATGTCCTTGAGGTAATTATAGATCTACTTCAAGATATGTGGTATAATTTTCAATGACAAGAACATATAGTATCTATGGTTCTTTTATGATTTTATGAAAATATATCATAATAATAAATTTATTATTTCATTTAATAGAATCATTTAATTTATAAGAGTAAAAAAATCTATATCAATACTGAGTATAAGTTATAACATTCACCGTTTAAAGGAATGAATGTTATCGTAGGGATGTTGGATTTAAAAAATATCTAAAATTAGAAGGTGAGGAATCCTTGAGTAGTTATAAGAAACATAGAATATAAGTTGGGTGAGATTCAATTCTTCAATACCATTAGAGTGGAGGTATTCCAATACTCTTTCTATTGAGGAGACGTTTTGAGTGATTCCAATAATGTAGGTTCATAGGAAACATTAATCCTTTTTTCCTATTTGATGTGAAAAATTTCCATGGATGTGGTTTTTTGGAGAACCACAATCTATTTCTATCTCACTTACCTATATCTACACAATTCCTCCCCTACTGTGTAAAATCATTCCATCTTAATACGATACCACTACAAACTGCATCTCCATGAACTGTTGTGGAAGAATCATAAAACACATAATAACAATAATCAATAAAAATAACATTTCATAAAAAAGGACCATGGGTTTCAAAAATAAGGTTGTGAAAAAAAGGATTCATTTTGGTACGATATATATATAATACAATACACTCCATGCATAAATGTACACAATTTCATGAATCTTGAAAAATTGTTACTATCTTAAAGAGAGATATAATACTTCAATACTCTAGTATAACTAACCTTCACAACCTTTATTTAATTCATCCTCAGACTTTTGATTTCATTCCATATCTTGATGATAGATTGGACTCCATATTTTAAACTAACCTTCCTCCCATTAGTGTGGTTCCAAATTTCCCTGATAACATACCTCCCACTCGAATTGTATTCGTTAATATCCATCAAATCCACTTTCAGGGCTTTGAATACCGCATCTCCCTAATCATTCTTAAATGCATTAATCCTTTCATCCTCCACATTTACTACTTCTTGAGAACACAAAAAATGATATCAGAAAATAAATAAAAACATAATGAATTATTTTGTTTAGTTTCAGGATATTCTTTTCCCTATATGACTCAACTGGTTACTTTTGACAACACTTTATAAAAAATTCATTTTATTTTGAGTGAGGTCAGATATGATCCTATTTGAACTTCATAGTTAAGAATACTTGGACTGGAATACTACTATGAATACTAACCTCATAAAAATACTCTTTTTGTACATTTTTTGTGAAAAAACATTCCAAACACACCTTTTAATTATCTTACCCTTCAAACTTGATAAATTTATAAGGTTTTAAATTTGACTCATGAAGGTATTCCTACAATAATTTATAGAGATCTCTTGCAGTATTTTTGGATTAATCTTTAGGATACATTATCTGGGTAGCTTGGAAAATGGTTATGTTGTCTAGCTCTCTCATCCACCTCACACCAATACCACCAAAAGTTTGTATCTCCTCCAAGACCTGATAAAAAATAAACATTTATGAGGAAGTGGCCCATAATAAATGTTTGTGAGTAGGCATAAATTATTTAGAGTAAAATTCACGTGGATTTGAATGTTTATTCCTTCTTTTTTTAATGTAATATGTTAGAATCCATAATTGAAAATTCATTTATGTTATTTTTTAAACTCAGTGGAAACTAGACTTTAATCTCCCAAACAAGTATTATTTCATTTTTCTATATGAAACTAATACCCTATATCTTCTATGTTATTTAAACTACTCTAAGAATTATTCATCCAAAATGATCACTAGTACATGGTATGGGAATAATTTTGGTTATCTTATTTCAATTATCATAGGTGGATGGAAAAAAAATATGGGAGATACATATCAAACATAAAAATACAATAATAATTGTTCAAGAGGTATGTCATCAAGGAACAATGGAACCACAATGATAAAAGGTTTAAAAGTTTGAAAAAGGGATTACAATACATCATCAAAATATGGAAGGTAATTAATGTATGGAGACATATTAAATAAAGATATTAAATACTAGTTATACTGTAGTTTTTAAGTATTATATCTCTATTCAAGATAGTAACAATTTTCATGCAAGATGCCCGGAATTGTGGAGTTTTATGCATGGACTGTACTGTATTATTGTTATTCAATAAAATTAGATGTTCAACTACTCATTTTGACAATATATTCTAAACATGATAATGTTACCAATCCCAAGGAAGAATCGACTATTGATGATGAAGCTATAGAATTATTTTGGGATCAACAGAATGTTGATGGAAAAACAAAAATGATGCACCATCATAGTGGTGAATAAAATTATCCAGGTAAGATGTTCGGGCATAAATTTTGTCTTTGATTGGAATCAAAGTAGAAAACCTATTGACCCCAACTAGTCAATGTTCATTAGTTATCTTGGGGTCACAACTAGAATGAATATTCATATTGATATTTATTCATGGCGCCACTTCCAACATGTAATAAAATAAATTATTTGGAAATATATAATGATGATGTTACAATATACTTTCCCTATTTTACTGAAAATTATATAATGAAAATTTCATTTTTTTCATTGTTCCTCCTATAATTCATTTATTTTAAAAGATTTTTGAAAGAAATTTGTCTTAATAGAATATGGAAAATCCCATAGAGGCTTTCAGACTCCACTTATCAAGTCACGTCTTAGGGAGGTTGAGGGGAAGATAAATCCCCTCTTATAACATAGTTATGAACACATTATAAATTAGGAAACATGGAATGCATTCATCAATAATCACAATAAGAAATCATTTCAGGTGTATTTAATTTGATAATATATTATTTGATATTATTTATTTTATTCATATTTATTAAATATTATTAATTTATGAAATAACAAAATAGAGCTCAAAAAGAGAATGTTCATCAAAACCAATGTACCCCTATGAAAAATCAAGGATAGGGTACGATTTATTAGGGAATAAAATTTTAGGTATTTTAAATCAACAATAAAAGTTTCATTATGTGATATGAAATAACATATTTTACCATTTTTATATGTATATCGATGAATCAAAATCAGAATCCACTTCCACCCCACTTCAAGTTCTATGGAAGGAGGATTGTGTAAATAAGGAGGGTAAATTAGTTGATGAAAACACAAAAAGAGTATGGGAAGAAAGTATAAGTATTAAAAAATTGTAATTCATTATGATTTATAAAAATTTTACAAAAAATATCTATTTATTTTCAAAACTTTTTATATGGTTTAGACATAAGAATCAACAATGCTTGTACCAGAAGAAAAGTAACTTTTAGTAGTATTGAAGCTGCACGAACAATATGGTTGTGTTAGAGGATAAGGTTTTAGAGTCTCTCCTTGAAAAAATTTCGAGAAGATGAAACTACATGAAGATAAATATAACATTGTTAGATGATTTTAGACACAAATATACTCACTAAAATATATTATTCTATGGTCTAGTTTGGCAGACCAATGTATAAGAAAGGATCAAAGAGAAATGGTAGTTGAGAAAAGATCTGCACATGAACCAAACGATCCCACTAGATTTTAGGTTAGTCATTCCTCCAACTACATACCTTACCCATGGTAGTAAATTTTTTCATTACTCATTCTCCAAAATGGGAATAGAAAAGTTCCAATAACTTTGTATTAGTAAAATTCTGCAGGGTACAATTTTTGTGATTTATTTCTGTCAATACTCATGTACCACTGTGTTGTGATGGGTATAGTGTATAATAACCCATGATACCTGCTACAAAATAAATCCCTCCAAAAATATCAGATGTGAGTGAGTATTGAGGTAAATTATGATCCAACTGCTGAGTTTCCTGTTCCACATGATGGTCTGGATATTGCAATAGACGAAGCTATTATTAGGGCTTTCATGGCCTGGCCATCTAATTTTATAAAGATACATGAGGTATGTATTTTAAAAAAATAATATGTAAAACATGTAAAAGTTGATGATAAAATTTCTAAAGTGAGGTATGATATTATATATGGATAAATTTGTGGACAAATGGAAGGTCAAATTAAGAAAATATACTTAAGCGATCAAGAAAAAATAACTTTCTGAGAGTACATTCGCCCCTCTAGTTCCAGAGAAAAATTCATTATCATTAAAACATCATGCATAGATCACATTTAATGATAAATCTATGTATTACCTTGAATAAGAAGAAAACATATCTGGAGTTTCCATGATAGATATAATTGGAATCGAGACTCTAAATGACATTCTCAAGCACGAATAGTTAGACATCTCAATTGTGAATGCATACATAAGGTAAATTTTCCTAACACATATATCAATTTAGTGAGATAATATGTTTATTAAAGTTAAGAAATATTCATATTTTTTATAGGTGTTCATATCAAAAATATATAAATATAATATCATGCGAAGTACAATTTTCATTCATTAATCCCTTTATCATTTCATAGCCATAACTTACTTTGGAAAATAATGAAATTAAGAGGAAAATATTAAATACTATAAGTGTTTAACAAAAAATCATTAGATGGTAGACTATTTTTGATACCTATAATGAAAAGAGAAAACTCTATAATCTAATCGCATAAAAAATATTTTTAATTATTTCATTACTTAATTGTTTTTGTTTTTTAGGGCGTACTAGATGCTGATAATAGTCAATATGGACACATAAAATATTTATTTATTTAGATCCAATGTATGGATATACAACCAACCAACCACACATGATGTGTATTTTCAGTATGTAATACACTAAAATCATCATTTTATAGATAAAAATTGAATTATATGTTTAATATGTATTTTAATAAGAATTTTGTTTTCATATGGTGGTCCCTCAAAACATGCTAGATCAGGGCATGAATTCGGTGTCTGAAGGTATAATGCCTATGAATTACTATAAATAGAAATAAATTATGGTATATATAGAAATATTTAACTATCAAAACATTTCAAAACAATTTAATTATTTTGATCAATGTTTTTTATAGTGTTCGAAACAAGATAATGGCATCGATTTGGGATATTATGTTTGAACATTTATGAGATAAATTATAAATCATGAAAAGAAAAACATTCACCAACATGTAATTTATGAATTTAATTACAATTTCATAAAATATAGTCCATAATAATTTTTTGTTTAAATCTAATATGTACTATTAATATTTCTAATAACCTAGTTACTCAAACGAAGAAATAAATTTGTTTATATATGAGTTGGTAGCGTACTTTTTTTTAGAATATATGCCGAAAAAAACTTAGGTGATTAAATTCTATGTTTTTGATCATGTATGAGTTTTGATAATTGAAATATATTCTGTGCGTGAAGCCTTAGTGTCATAATTCTATATGTTATTTTTTATCTCTTTAACAATGATAAGTATAATGGAAGAAATTAATTATTTATAAGTGATGACCGGTAAACAATAATATTTTTGGAAAATTGTAGAGGAAGATGTCGATGATGAGGCAGAGGTGAAATCAGAGGCGTAGGTGGAGGTGTAGGAGGAGGGAGAGCTGGTGGAATACTTAGAGTCGGAGCCTGATGTGGAGGAGGAGGGAGAGGCAAAGATATAGGTGGATACAGAGGTAGAGAAGGATAAGATGCATTAGCTTGCAAATAATAATTTTTTTGGAAATGAAGTAGAATTATGATCTTACCATGATTGTGTTTCATAAAAATCATTTAATAGTTTACAAAACCCTTTTCAATTAATATAAGATCCATTGTACAAGTGTTTTAGGTGAATTATTGAATAAATGTTTTTTAACACTTTTTTAAGTGATTTTATACAGTGTAGTAGTCTACCTATATGATAATTATACGCTAGAAGTTTTAATTTATCCACTAGTGTTATTTAAGAAGCATCTGTACAAATCCCAACCATCAAATAGGCAGTGTACTCAAAATTGGGTGTTTCCAGTTTAAAATGAAATGTTAGTAAAACAAATTGGTGTACATAAAATCTATAAAATGCATTCTTATTTTTTTTAAACTTCTGTAAAATAATCCACAAGTCATTTTTGACTTGTAAGAATATTTCACTCCTCAATCCGATGCACAGTTTGACTGGTATGACTCCATAAGTGTATTTTTATTCAAAAATGACATCAATTTTAATAAAAAACCACTGGCATACTCAAAACTGAGAAAACATATTTATATTGTTTTTTACTTTAGTAAAATGATATATATGTTGTTTTTGATGTGAATGAATAAAAAAAACTCAATCCAACACATGGTGTGACTGGTATAACTCCATGTTCATATTTTATTCAAAACAGATATGGATTTTAAATAAAATACAACTTGCATACTCAAAGATGAGGAAATTAATTGTTTTTGTTTTTGTGATGTAGTAAAATAATCCAAAATTCATTTGTGACATGTAGGAATCATCATAAGCTCAATATGACTCTTAGTGTGACCAGTATTCCTCCAATTGTTCATTATCAGTTTAAAAATGACATTTTAATACAAAAAAATGTCACTCATTGAAAACAAATAAATGAGATCAAATTGCCTTGTTATTTTTAGATAAACATTAATAATTCATTTATGACTTGTATGAATTGGTCTCATATCAAACCCACACATGATTCCAATAGTATGGATCAAATTACATGTTTCCAGTTTAAAATAACATTTTAGTGAAAAACATAAGTGGCATAATCAAAACCAAGAAAATAATTTAGGGATATTTTGGCACCTTAGTAAAATTATACATTAGTCATTAATGATGTTATTTAATTATCATCCCCTCAATATGATGCATGGTGTGACTATTATGACACCAAGTCCATATTTTTATTCAAAATTGACATTAATTTTAGTGAAAAAACAACTGACATACTCAAAAGTGAGAAAACGCTTTCAGATTGTTTTAATGATTTAAAAAATTGATCCATAACTCATTTTTGATGTTTATAAATCATTCACACCTCAATATGACATATGATGGGACCAGTAGGTCTACATGTACATATTTTTATTCAAAACTAACATAAATTTTAATAAAAAAACAACTGACATACTCACAACTGAGAGAACATATTCGGGTTATTTTTGGTATTTTACTAAAATGATACATAAGTCATTTTTGTCATGTAAGAATTAGCCACACCAAAATAAAATTCACAGTGTGGCCGTTATGACTCAAAGTGCATATTTTTATTCAAAATATACTTTAATTATAGTGAATAAGACAACTAACATACTCAAAACTAATAAAATGCATTTGTATTTTCTTGGTACTTTCCGAAAACGTTCAATAATTCATTTATTATGTGTAGGAATCAGCCACACCTCAATAAGACACAAGGTGTGAATAATATAACTCTATGTGCATATTTTTATTTGAAACTAACATCATTTAAAAAAAATTGACATACTAAAAACTAATAAAATTTATTCAGATTATTTTTTTAGTTTAGTAAAATTATCGATAATACATTTTTGATGCATTGGAATCAACCATTCAATCTAATGGATAGTGTGACTAATACAAATACAAGTGCGTATTTTTATTCGAAATTAACATTAATTTTAGTGAAAAAACAACTGACATACTCAAAACCATGGTAATACATTTGGATATTTTTTCCCTTTAGGTAAAAATAAATAATTTATTTTTTACATTTCAGATTCATTCATACCTTAATCAGACGCACAATGTGACTAGTATGACTCCATGTGCACCGTTTTATTCAAAATTGACATTAATTTTAGTGAAAAATCAATTGAAATACTCAAAACAACGAAAACACATTCAGATTATTTTGTTCCTTTAGTAAAATGATCTATAATTTATTTTTGACATTGATGAATCAGCCAAACCTCAATTTGTTGCACGGGGTGACCAGTCTGACTCTATGTTTCTGTTATTTGTTCAAAATTGACATTTTAATGCAAAAACATATCACTCACTAAAAATTAATAAAGAATTCCTATATTTTCTTGATAATTTTCTACAACCATTTATAATTCTATTGTGATGTGTGTGAATTAGTCTCATGTCAAACCCACACATTATTACACCAGTATTGATCAAAGTGTGTGTTTCTTGTAAAAAATTACATTTTTGTAAAAAACACAAGAGGCATACACAAAACTAAGGAATCACATTCTTATTATTTTATAATTTATTAAAATGATGCATAATTAATTTTTGAAATGTAGTAAAAATACACACCTCAATCTGACGCACAGTGTGATCAGTATGAATCAAATTATGTCTTTTATACAAAAGTGACATTAATTTTAGTGCAAATACAACTGACATACTCAAAACCAAGAAAAAGAAATTACACTATTTTTGTGCATTAGGTACATGATCCATAAATCATTTGTGACCTATATAAATCATCCACACATGAATCTTATGCACGGCGTGACCGGTTTTCCTATAAGTGTCCCTTATCAGTTTAAAATTGACATTTTAACGAAAAAAAGTAAAACTCAGTGAAAACCAAGAAAACATGCTTGAATTGTCTAATAATTTTGTAAAAACATTCATAATTAATTTTTGACTTTTTTGAATCAATATCATGGAAAACCTACCCACGATTCCCCAAATATGTCTCAAAGTGCGTGTTTCTAGTTTAAAATGACATTTTTGTATAAAGACAAGTGGCATAACAAAAATTGATGAAAAACATTCTAAGTATTTTTATACTTTTAGAAAATGATCCATACGTCATTTTTGATGTGTATGAATCAGCATATCCTCAATCTGATGCACAGTGTGTTCGGTATGACTCCAAGTGGGTCTTTTTATTCAAAACCAACATTAATTTTAATCAAAAAATTTAATGACATACTCAATACTAAGAAATGTATTCGTATTGTTTTGTTACTTAAGACAAATGATTCAAAAGTCACTTGTGATGTGTAGGAATTAGTCACACCTCAATTAAACTAACAATGTGATTAGTATGACTCCAAATGCACCTTTTTTATTTAAAATTTATATTAATTTTTGTAAAAAAACAACTGACATACTCTATAATAGTTTTTTATTATATTTATTATATTTAATTTATTTAATTTAAATTCATTATTTGTATCTTATTTTGGTCTTTTTTTGATGATTTTGGTGATGAATTATGTTGTTACAACACACTGCCTGCCTTGTTTTTGGTGCAACAGTGATTTGTATCTTCAAACTGTAGTTTTACCCTATATTAGGACTACTAAATGCACTAATAAAGGGTTTCTTTATTAGTGATTCTAACAATTATTATACAGATACATTTATCAACACAATTAAAATCACTGATAATGATAGACTTCAAAATCTCTTCTGAAAGTGATGATAAAGAATACTTTTATCATTTCTTGTAATAGAAACGATAAAGGATCATTTAACAATTATTTTAAAAGAACTAATAAGGGGTCTCTTTAGTAGATCAAAATAAATTCACTGATAAATGGGTTCTTTTTCATCACTTTTAAAATAACTTATAAAGAACTCCATTATTAGTGAAAATAAAATCATTGATAAATCAACACTTTATCAGTACTTTACTAGCATTAATTAAAGCCTTTTCCTTTTAACCATTCTAAGGTAGTTAGTGATTTTCTAGCACAAATAATGGGAAATTAAAGTGTTGTTAAATGATGATTTTTTAGTAGTGATAAATCCTTTAATTTTTTTTGAAAAGGGAATTTTAATTAGTGAAACAATATCCCCTAGAAGTGTCAAACAAGGTGTGGAGTCAGGCACACTACTCGTGCACCAGAGTAAAGAATGGATTAATACCCAACCTGCCTATTTTAAAGTTTTCACATCATGTTGAATCTATGAGAGTCTTTAATCCACTGGTTTTTATCTAGGAAGGGATTTTATTTATAAGAAAACCATACACACCTTACTTCACTAAAATTTTAGGATTATTTTATGGCTATGGGAAATTTTGAGCATTATAAAAACTTATAAATGTGGTATAATGAGAGGAAATAATGATATTTCATTAATATATAACAATTAGATCATAATAATATATCATACTATAATTTATCATTGAAATGAAATAGAATTAAAAAGTTACAAAATAAACCAAAAGAATAGGATAGGTACCTTTACCTTAAATGGTAAATTATTAAAGGTTGAGATGAGGACATTGTATCCTTTTAAATTCCTTGTAGGGAATATTGAGCGAGAAAATGAGGGTAAATTCATGCTTAAAGGATTTTTAATAAAGAGTAATTAGAGAATGAGTTGGTATTTAATGAAAATGGTGAAGGATTATTTATTAATTTATAAACACAGGACTTGTAAATATATGTCATGGAATATGGAAAATAATTGGACAAACCATGGTTTTGGATCATGTTTTTTGACTTTTAAGGCATGTTATTTTGACATACCCGAGTTTTAAAACATAACTCGATTATTTTATAAATCCTTTTTCATGAGCATGAATTTTTTATGAAAAATATTGTTTCTAAAACCTTAATTTCCATTTAGACTTTAGAAAGATATTTATAGGTTTAAAAAATAATTTTAATTAATTAAAATATAATATATTAATAAAATTAAATATTCTTCATCATGGATTCTCTTATATATATTGTTACTTCATTTATACATCCTAACTATCTTATAATACATACCGTATATATAGATTGTATTTTAATATTTAAAATAAATTATATGAGTCAATTTTTTTTTAAAAAAAAGACACCATTGGATAATTTTGATATACTAGTTTTAAATTTAATACACTTTTATGATGATAATTTCCTTTATATGACAATTTTAATTTTTAAATAGAACTCTTTTTTTATTTCAAAATCTTATGTTTTTTTCCAAAAAAATAGAACCTCTTTCCTCTAGTAAATATTATTTCTCATCTTAGTCACATGTTTGTACGTATATTACTATTAATTAATTAATATACATTATTTAATAATGAATTATATTATTATCAAATGGTTTTATTTATTTTACTCAACAAATGCATGAATAACTATTTCATTACAATTATAATGGTTATATTTCCAATGGTTACATTATAGTAATCATATCCCAATTTTCATTTTTATAATGGTTATATAACCCCTTATATGTAATTAATTATATAATCATGAGATCATTCATATTTTTCCCTTAAATACAATTTTTATTCCCATTTTTTCTATTTTCTTTATAATAAAAATGTCCCTCATATACATGTTATTCAATTTCGAGTATAGTCATTTAGAGTACAAGATTAGGATGTTTCCCAATATCTTTACTTGTTTTATAGTACTAGTTTTAGAAATTATTATAAATATAATTTCATAGTTCTCCGATGTATTAATTTGTTATATAATTACATTGTAATAAAACATTCTTATTCAAAATTTGAATTTCATGGGCATTACATTTTCAGTACATATAAAAATTTCATTCCTGAAATTGTAAATCATTCCCAAAAGAATGTTCATAAGAATTGATCATTATATCCTCTCGATTACTTTTTTCCTATTGAAAAAGATTATTCCTCAAAATATCATTAATTTGATGAGTGGTTTTATCCCACAACACTTTATCTTTCTCTTGAATCAATAATATGAATAAGATCTTCATTATAAGAAAATTCGTGTTCTAACTAAATATGAACCACTATTAGAACCCCCAAAGGGTTCTGAATATGCTTCCATAGAAGTGATATATAGAAGACAAAATTTACTTGAGATATGATTAATGGCATGGAAAATGTTATTACAAAACATCTACCCTATCTAATATTTCAAAAAACCCAAAATTCCCTAGTCTTATCTTTTTTTCATTCCAAATATGAGGACCCTATTCAACGGAGATATCCTCAAGAAGGCATGGTTTTTAACCTTGAATTCAAGATCCTTTATTTTGTTGTTATTATAAATTTGTATTTTCACATTGGGATACATTTGTGTGATGCTATATAGATTTTATATTCTTTGATGTCTCTTCTACATGTTTTGGACCCAATTAATTCCTTTATATAACTTTATCCCGAATGTTAGAGTCCTATATATATTTCAATATTAGGATTCTTATTAATCAATTTTAATTATAGAGTGGTAACTATAATTTTAATAAAACTCTACTAGTGATAAATAATGATCTCAACTTCCATGGATGTTATGAGAGTGCGAACTTAGCATATCCTCCAATGTTTGGATAATCCTTTTAGACTACTCATTCATTTGAGGGTGATAAGATGTTCTAATATTAATCACTATATTTAAATACTTCTAGGTAATCCTATGATTTTTTTGGTAACATTGGTTTGTGAGAATATAATATAGATAACGGTGGTCCATGAGGACTCTCAACTACATTTATAAGGAGCCTTAAAAGACATTCGAGAGGGAAATGTTATAAAATTGTAAGGAAATGTGAAGACTTCATAAGATTATCTTGAATGATCCATATTGGATTATGCCCCTTGGATGTCTTAAGACTCCTAGTGAAAAAAAATCCATTGTAATATTTCCCAACATCCAATTTGGTATGGGTAAAGGTTTCATAACACACTTGTTAAGTCTCCTTTCATCCTTTATGTATTAGAATAGAATGTATCATTTATTAAAATATGAAATATCTCACTCCATATTTTCTCACCATAAATGTTTTTGAACATCAATATGCATATTTATACCGCCAGGATGTATAGATATATTTGATCCATGAGCTTTATCCAACATATCATTTTTATCTCTAGTATTTATGAGACAGACAACTGATTACCAATCAGTAAAACCCCATCATCACTGATATTAATGTATAATAAATTTCCATCCTTTACATATATAATATTATCTTGTAAGAACTACCATCGTTACGGGTTTTATTAATCCTCTCTAAAAGTCATGTTTGGGTAATTAAATGGAATAATAGTGATGTATCTAAACCCATTATAACATCAATGTCTACCCTTACTAAATCATTGATAATTTGATAATTCTTTACCCACATCTTAGATAAGATACTATGGAATTTTATATTAAAAAAATCTTACACCATTTTTTCTTTTACAAGGTGATAGTGTATAGCATAATCATAATCCATGATTCACTCTAACCATATCCTTTTACTTATATTAGGATCTTTCTGATTAAATATGTATTAAAAAATCTTATTTTTTGTGTATATATCATATTTATCTCTATAGAGGTATTGTATATACTTCCTCGGAGAAAAGATCACTATCACCAACTCCAAATCACGTGTTTAATAATTCAAACCATGAGGCTTTAACTTTCAAGACACATAATGTACCAATCTATTATTTTTCATAAGAACTCATCCCAGACTATTCCTTGATGTATCACTATAAATTATAATCCCTAATTTACCAAATATAATAGTATATATAGGTAAATTTTCCAATATATTATTCAATTATTCAAATTTATCTTCATGTTCCTTTATCCATGTGAATTTTACCCATTTCAATGTTAAGTTGGTTAATATATTAGAAAATCGAGTGATGTTTTTAAGTAAAAATTAATAGTTCCATACTTAGCTAAGAAAACTATGTATTTTAGTTATGGTGGTAGGTCTTGTCAATTCCATTAAAACCATTATTTTTGAAGGGTCAACAAATATGCTATCCATAGATATAATATTTCCATGAAAACAAAATTTTTGAAGCCAAAATTCACATTTTCATTATTTCCAATATAACTAATTTTTCCTTAGAACATAAAGAAACATGTGAAAATGATTTTCATGATCCTCATTAATATTAGAGTATATAATAAAATCAAAAATAAAAAACCCCACAAACTTATTAGTATAGTATTTTAATACCATATTCATCAAGTCCATAAACACAAAATGAAAATTGGTTAACCCATTTGGAATTACTATGAACTCATAATGACTATACCTCATATAAATTCTATCTTTAGGATATCTTCCTTCTTAACCTTTAACTGATGTTACTAAAATAAATACAATGTTTTTGAAGTATTGATCCCATTGAAGCTAATCAAAGTGGTCATCAATACAAGGATATGGGTACTTGTTGTTTTAATAATTTCATTCATTATCCTTTAATTAAAGCATAAACCCATTGATTCATCATTATTCATGAAAAAAATGGAACCTTCTCATGGTGAAACACTTGGATGAATAAAAACATCATCCAATAAGTATTTTAATTGTTTCTTAAACTCAACTAACTCCACTTTATCATTTATATATGGAGGCTTAGATATGGTTTTTTCATCTGGGATAAGTTCAATAGAGAATTCAATTTATCAATCTGGGGTAATGACATCTGTTTTATCTGAAAATTCATTATTATACTCTAGTATAGTGAGAAAATATTAAATTCATAAAACCTTCTTACCCATTGTTGATTAAATTCCTTCCAAATATTCACCATGTATTTTATTAATCTAAGCTACTGGGAGTGGTTCTAGATAAGTTTCATACTAAATATCCCCTCTAAAAACATATAATTCCTTACTTTATTCTCTAATTTCAACTTTATTATCCATAATATAGATTCTTCAATAATAATTTGGTATCCAATTCATTCATTAGAACATATGAAAACCAACCACAAGTTTTAGGATTAGAAGCACAATAAGAAATCACCCTGTAATTATAATTTTAATTTATTGATATATCTTCACTAAAATAAAAGTCACACTCAGTGTTTTAATATATAAATAATACCTTAATTTATAACAGGGTGATTGAATATTCTTAGAAAACATGCATTATAAGTCTGAGTTCATAGATCATGAATAAAATAATGTATTAGCTAACATTGAGGGTATAATCAAAGTACTAAATATCACATTATTTTGAGCTTCAACATTAGCCTTTTTTAATGAAAAATATCTTCCCTAATGTAACGGATTATAATAGGAAATATTCCCTTAGTGCTTAGGTAATTAATTATACTACTTCCTTATCACTTTGTAGTTGAATCATTTCATGTTGAATAGTTCTTTATAGATTCCACACTCATGATCTTAATGAACTCCCCATCCACATTTAAAGCATAATACCAACCCTTTTAAGTAGGACCATGAGTGTTTCTTTCCACATTTATTACATATTGGGAACTCTAATTTTCTTTTATTTTACATTCCAGTTGTTCATCTCATGTTGTGATTTACCATCCTTTTCTTTTAATGTTTCCCACTTTAATTGAAATATTTTTAAAACTTCTTCTTAGTCATGATATCACATATTACAATTTCCTTGTATGATGGATATGTTTGAGATCCAGAAGATCTTAAAATATTTGTAATCAAACCAACAAATAAATTATCAATATCACTTTCAAAATTACAAATATAATTCATGAAATTCCTCAATAATATTGTGAAATTATCCTTATACCCAACTACTATTTCTTATTACATTATTCAAAAATTTAAGAATTTTATTTCCATATCCTCATGTTTATCCTAAGGAAAATATTTTTCCGAGAATATAACATTAAAGGTCAAAAAATCAATGTCTTATATTTCATATTACTTATAACCATTTTGAATTAGGGACCTCCATTGGTTTGTGTATTCACTGAAATGATACAAATCCATGATTTGTTTCCTTCTCAATACACCCCATTGCTAGAAATATCTTCTCTATGTCTATAATACATTGATTTTACTCCATGGTATTAGTGGACCCATTGAACTATGAAGGTCATTGCTTCATAAAAATATCTAAATAAGATAATTAATATTGGGGAAACTGGTTTCTATAAGAAGGATATGCTATTTTTCATAATCTGAATCAAATACCCTAGGTTTGTAATGAATTTTTAGCAGCAATGTTTACTCCTTTATCAGGATTATCCATACAATCCCCACATTATCCTTTATTATTTACTAGGTTTTATTTATTCTAATATTAACCATTATCTATCAAATTTCATGGCTAATTTTAGTATTATTATAAATGAACAATATAAAATATAAGACCAATATATCATATTTCACTAAAATAAAGTCCCATGTATAGAATAAAAATAAAAAATATTCAAGAATAATATCTATAATTTTCATATATAGAATCTAGTTTATCTTCCAATTTTCTTTTAAATATATTTTGTAAGCATTCTATCAAAAGTTTCTCTAATACCAACTGTAATGTCCCCAACCCTAGTAACCATGAGTTTCTGGATTATTTTTTTATGGTAACCAAGATTCAAGAGAATATATTTCCAAGATCAAGGTTTAGTTATCCCCAAGAGTCCAAAGATATAAATTTTAAAATATATGATGACAAATTACAAACTTTTAGTACAAATCCTTATTATTTAGTGCTACCCATAGGGTTAATCACAAATAGTATTTCACTTATTTATTGGGCTAAATGGGGAAACAATTAAAGGGTGATATCAAATACCCAAAAAGGTATAGAGTACAATAGAAGATAACCTGTAATAAGTATTAAAATAGGAAAATATAAATAAATGATTCCACAAAACATAAGCCTTGAATAAAAATGGAAATAAATGAGTAAATGATCACATATTGATGGATTTTTTATATAACATTATAAAAAAGGATCCCATTGTGTCCCAAGTATGTCCCTCTATCTAAGAAATTTTTGGAATGAATATTGAGTAAATGACCTAATATTATGTGATCAATGTTCCCTAACCTATATAACTACCCTACTGATTGTACTCCATACCATTAGTAGTGATCCATAAAAAATAAACATTTATGATTAGTATCATAAGGGCCCATTTATTCCTTGGTTAGTTATTCTATTTTATATATTATGTTAAATTAGCTTTATATCCTTACTAACCCACATAATAGTCATTATTTGCTACTTCAAACTCTAACCCAAAACACTCACAAGGACTCCTCTTGAGATATTAATGAGATTGAGAGTGGCCCATGAATCCCACAACCAATAGGACGTGGGGGGGGGGGGTGACTTGCACCGATTATATAGAACATAACAAATTAGACGAATCAGCCTTTTAAAAATATATATCCATATACAAATAAAAGGGGAAAACTTATATACTATGTGATACCTATAATATAAATAAAATATACAAGATTATTCCAATAAGTAACCAACCAAAAACAAAACATACTACATTAAGGATAACCCTGAAAATCAAATCCACCAACTCCCAACTAGGCCACTATATACTCGAACAAATGGATGAAAAATACACCCCAAACATGATCCTAGAAGTGTAAAAATAATTATAAAAAGATATTGTTATCATACAAGTATACAAAGTATGTTCCTCTTTTAACCATACGTTTTTCCTAGTGAATTGTTATAATAATGCCTTCAGAAATGATGTGTATAATTATAATTTATTTAATATAACAATCACACATAATAATATAATAAATATGATTTGTTTTATCTATATTTATATTCACATCACCACCAGCAACACATCAATAACACCTTAGTCTATCCATACCACTAAAAATAGTAGCTCAATCTACAACAAATATCATTCATCATAAAAATAACCATAAACCCAGATTATAAAAATTTGAAGATGATAAAACTATAACAACATAAAAAACTATGTTTATTATGGGAATAAAATATCTACCCCTATGGAAACATTTGTAAATTTCATATCCCACACAATAAAAACAATTCCTAACAAACATGGTTAACACATTTCCAAAACATAAAAACAACATCAAAAAATCCAATTCCATATGAATAATCATCTAAAGTAACTATAATGTCATCAACACCAAAAATTTCATCACAATATATAACCCACAAAAAATCTAATATCACTGCCTCAAAATAAATCAACACAGTATCCATGTATCCCTAGGTAATAAATCCTACCATCCACAATTAAACCCCTCTAGTTAACAAGTTACAAAACTTCTCATTCACAATCTCATTTTTCTTCAAATACTAATAAAATAAAATGACCACAAGGATTATAATAAATATCACTATCAATGAAGAATATATTAAATATATTTTAATATAGAAAAATTAATCATAATAAATATATAATCCATCCTTTCACATATTCAAATTACATTTTCTTCTATTTAGTTCATTAATACTATATTTTAAATTACATTTTTCATTCTATGACATTTAATTTACAATTTTCCCTCTCATTACATTATCATGGTAATATTTTTTTAATTGAAAAGATTAATTGTTCATTACACATCACTATATTAGAATAATTATATTAATTTAATCTACATGAATAAAATTAATGTTAGAATCTCATTTAATAATAGAGATTTCGAAATAAAATTTTGAGTAGAGAAGAATAGATAACACAAATTCCAATGATTATTTAATAATTCCTTCCCATCCAAAAACATATCTATAATTAAAATTAATTAATACCAAAATACTATTATCCAAACTCTTGTTACAATAATAACACTTTTGAGATAGAAGAACGTGAATGATGGAAAGAAAATGTAAACAATTTTTTTGGATCACTACAAAACCAATCATTTAAAATTGAGACTAAAAATACACCAAGGTTCATCCAAAGACACCATATCGAAACTCTAGGTAATATAATATTCGACATAAGACCCAAGATTTATAAAAAAATATATGTAATGATTAATTTTTATTGAAATATCAAGTGACCACACCACGATGCAGTTTAGGAAAAATCACATCATAGTGGTGTTGAGTTACCCTAGATCCAAAAACATCGATCTATAAAATTTCTATAACTCTCATTAAACACCATTTATTTTAATTTATTAAACTCCCCTTTTACTTAAACGATGATATGAATCATATGAAATTAGGTTTTGCCCTCAAATATCTTAATCTAAACCATATACCACCACTACATAGTGCCTTTCACACTCATTACATCCATACTAATTTTAGGATATCTTCATGGAAAAATGTTCTCTGGAACACTCCATAATTCACCATGATGTATAAAATATTATTTTTTAACCATTCACATTTTAGAAATAGTTTCCGCTAAGTACCACACTCACAAAAATGACTACCAACACACACAAAACTAAATACATCACAAAATCCTCTAAAATGATATTTTTATCCAAAAATTATAAAACTTATGAACATAAGAAAGTTTTCATTCCTCTAGTAATATTAATCACATATTTACACTTCACTTTTTTAAAATAAAAGAAATCATTTCCAATTTTCACCAAAATAATCCAAAAACCATCTCCTCACGTGAAAATGTCCAGTGTTCCCTCTTTTAACAGAACCAAAACCCCCGAACCCCAATGTACATGAAAACCTATGAATTTTCACATTTTTTTATAAAGAAATTATCATTTTGGATAAATAATTTATACCAAATTAAACTATAATTCTATTTTTTGACCATGTGACCCCATCATAATGATAATGCATTATTTAATATATAGTAGTAATAAAATAAAAGACTTTTAGAAAAAGATCATTGATTGTTGAAACTGATGGTTGTATTGTGGGATTTTTCATCAATCAGAGTCTTGAAACCAATGTTTGTGACGTTTTATTTGACTGTAATCATATATTCCTATTTTAAGTTACTTATGTAGTGGAATGATGTAGAATTCTGTAGGAGTTTTATTATTGTTTTGTGATTAAGAACTTCTCACCTTGTTGTAAGCATGTGGGTCAAACCACGATGGGACTATGAGTGAGTAGATATAATAAAAGCAATAGAATCATTTTTCTATAGAATTCACAATCATGTGATAATATTGTTTCTTATTCTATAGTGTATATCCAAAGAGAATTTTCTGATTCATCATTTTATTTGAAGTATAAATTATGTTTTGATTTACTTCATCACAACACAATGTATGCTGTATAAAAATAAAAAGGTGAATTATAAGATGATACAATGTCGTAATGACTAAGACATGAAAAATAAGTTTGGAATTGTTTTGATACAAGTGAATATTATTCCATAGAATAGTGTGTAATAATATAATAGGTATGAGATTCAAAGATATTAGAGAACATCACATCATGAATCTTGGGTTTTTTGAAGGAAGATTACTTATAATTTATTGAAGTAGAGGTTGATGAAAAATGATGGCTCAATAGTCCATGTCACTCCATTAGAGGGTTAAACCAAGGGCTTTCACTCTTAAATGGGAATAAATCACATTGTTAGATGGTTTTTTACAAACAACTTCAAGATTCTGAAAATCATAAAAAATGGATTAGTTTGGAACAAAAAAGTTTTATATATAGATTTATGTATGATTTCAAGCACTAATGAAGAGGTGGAAATTTTAGAATTTCTGGGGATGAATTTTTAAGATAAAATTGATTCTCTTATAGAAAATGGGAAGTTATATGAGTTAAGAAGATCAGGAAAAAACAAACATGAGAAATAGAAGAGGCTACTATTGTGAGAAGAATTTATTGATGATCTAGACTCAAGATAGGATATAATGACAATAATAACACCATTATTTTTTTTATGTTAATTATTTTATGAAAAATCATTATGTGTGACCATCATGTAAACTATTTTTTTTAACTCTTCAATAAATAAATGAGTTGGTATGGAGATAGAGTGAGTAACCCTTGGATTAGAAATGAACTCTTACAAAACATTTAATCATCTATAGAGAGTAATTATTCCCTTTTGTAAATTGAAACACTATCAAATTATTCATCATGTACCATCCCTTATTGGTGGACTAAGTAAAATCATTTATTCACTACCTTTAATTTTCTATACTTTAATTTTGTGCATAATTGAGATTAACATATTAGAAGTGTTTTTTCAAACATGATATCTTGATCTAGTCAAAGGTGAGAAAAAATTGACACCCTAATTCCCACCCTCTTAGGGTGTTATGAATTATGTGGTTATGAAATGTTGTGTTAAAGCTTTATGATTCAATATTAATTAATCTATCAATCATAAATTTTAGACATAGAGAATTCTATCAATGAAAAATAGTTCCTTTATTTTATGGATTAAACTAGAAAATATATAACAATTGAATGAGATCCTATCTATGATCACTCAAGCTCAATGTTTACATTTCTATTGTTTATGTAATTCATATAAGGGATATTACAGAGATGGGAATGGATAAAGCTAGTAGTAAATTACCCAATGTAGATATAATAGAAAAATATATATTTTCCAAATCCTTATAAAATGATATTTATATGTAATTAATTAGTTTCACATTGGTAAAAAAATTTAGGATAACCATTATGATATCTATTAAGGAGATAAAAAAAGAGAATTAAGTAAAGCTACAAGTGCTACATAGTAAATTTGATGATTTGAGGATGCACCCAAATGTAACCACTGAGTTCTTCTCTAATCATCTTAATGAGGTTTTAGGACTTTTATATTCATTCAGTGATGAAATTATAAATGTTTGGAATATAAAAAGATTCATGGAAGGATTATACCTTTTTATAACCAAAAGGTATCATCCCTTGAAGAAATTATTCTTGGATAGTTATATCCTGTTGATCTTGATAACATCTTTATTTCTTATAAAATGTTACTAAATCTGGAAGGGATATTATTTTTACCATCAATGAATATTTTATTTAAATCCATGAAAATAATTGATATACATATAGTTGGAAATGAATAATAAGATGTTAGAGATGAGTTTTTGCCATTTGTATCATGAAATTTCTTGTGGAAGAAAGTTATATTTGAAGGAAATATACCATAAACATGATTTAATTGTGGGATAGTCAGACACATTGTATAAATTATTCCATTTCATATTGATGGATACATTTATAGTTAATTCACACCATGACAATGAAGAAAGATTCCATATGAGGAAACTCCCAAACATGGAATTCATCAATAAAGAAATTTTAGAGAAAAAATAATGATGATAAAATAAGATCATTAAGAAGAGAAATTTATTGGAGATAATGAGTTTTAATTTTTTTAGATATGAATGACAAAATGATGGAAATTGTAGAGAAATTTAAACCTAAAATCAAGGAAGAATATCATCTGGAAGGTGTTATAAAATTGAACGTTGAAACTGAAGGAGGACTTGTGGAGTTATATTTAAAAAAATAATTATATAAATATTAGTGGGTTAATGAATTAATCATCAGGTTATGTAAAATGAATTTAATATAGGATTAATTAGGTCAAAAAAATCATGTTATAACATTAGGCTACTCATAATGAATCTAGAGAAGTGGTTGGTTTTAAGACCAAAATCAATAAAAATAAAATGTAATTGATAAAGAGAATGATTTTTTTTAAGAATAGAATAAAATGTATGGGTACCTTAAAGTAGATTTATTTCCTTTTAAAATAAACCTAAATCTAAGGAAAAGACTCATAGTAATTTTTTTTACAATTTCAATGATTTACTGATGAAAAATTGAAGGAGATGGCCAAACATGAAACATAAATTATTCAGAAAAATATGAATGAAATGAGGCCAAATAATTACGGTAAATTCCATATTTATTTTTAAGGTTAACTATCAAAAATACAAGGAACTTCTATAAAGGATAAGGGATAAAAAATGGATAGATATGGATCTAAAATATCAAAGGGAACTACAAAATATAAAATCTATTCTAAGCCCCAGATCATATGGTGAGATGTTGAAAATATAATTCCCTTGATGAACTAATATTTTTGTGGTTAACTTGGACATATAAGGGACTATTTTAATTATGTATAAATCTTCACGAGTGGTGGACCACTCAAAAGTCAAAAATGAACTATGATGGCTTATCTTACACTATAATCAAGGAAACAATTTAATATATACTGTTTTTATTATTATTGCTTTGGCCAAAATGTTTTGAATTACAAAAATATGAGAATTAAAAATTGATCCCATAGATATCAAAAAAAAATGTAAGATAATTAAATATAATTCCTTTGAGAAATAGATTTTTCTCTTTAATATAAGTGAATACTATACGGAAGATGCTAAAACAAAAGAGTGGGAACTATCACAAGTATTAACTCAATATGTAATCTTTTAGAAAGTAAATAAGATTAAGGACAAGTATATCTTGGATGATATTACACTCAAATAAATGAATAATAAGAACACTTAGATCCTTGATAGTTGGTGTTCTGGCCACATGACAATAAATATTATCCTATTAATTAATATGAAAGGATGTATGGATGTTATATTTCATTTTGGAAATGATGGAGATTTAAAAATCCAAGGGGTTGGAATGAATAGGCTAACTATATATGAGTTGAAAATATAGAGGTTTTTATGTGGATGGTTCATGACACAACCCTCTAATTGTTATCTAAATTATAACTCAGGACTTGAAGTTGCATTCAATCAGAAGGGATTTTTAGTCAATGGTAAGGCTAGTAATTCATTGATTAAAGTAGGGATAACAGATGACAACTTAATCCACGAAGATGTTAAATATAATAATTTTATCTTTAAAATTGGAGAAGATAAGGGTCTATATAATCCAATACTTGGGTGTATAAATAAGTAATTTATAGAATATTTATCAAATTTTAAGGATGTAGTAGTTGTTAAATATATGATATGTGATTAGAAAAATATTTGTGAATATTTTGTTAGTGGTAAGTGGTGATGAATACCTATAGAACAGAAGAAAAAAAGAAACAAATATGTTAGACCCAATTCAAATTAATGAGATAGATCCAATAAAATCTCTTGGAACATAAAGTGATATAAAAATTATTTTATTTTTTTGATGATTATAGTAGAATGGGTTACACCATGTTTATGTAAGAGAAAATGGATTTAATTTATTTCATCAAGAGGTTTTGGAGAAGAGATAATAATGAAATTATAAGAATGGTAAAAATAATATAATAAGACAATAGCCAATAATATATATCCATTGAATTAGGCAGTTACTTACAGAGGCCTAGAATCAAGCATGTAGTTTAATCACTGTGATCATTGAAACCAAATGGAGTCATATAAAAGAAGAACCAAATAGTGAACAATGCTGAAACAAAATTTTTCATCGATAGTGTAATTTCAAGTCATATTAGGAAATAATATATTCAAGTGGTCCTTTAACAAAAAATATGCTTGGTTATATCCCATAAAGAATAAGATTTCATTTTATATGTGAAACAGGAGGGAGATAATACTAAAACACATTATAGTGTTTGGAAGATAATGTTACAACCATAAAAAGAATGAAATCAAGTAAATTATGGAGATAAAGTGTATAAAGAAATATTTTTAGGTCACTAATTCATGATTAAGGCCCATAAATTATTTTTCAAGAGTTTGAATAAAATTGTATAATGAAATGATGTAAATTGTTTTGAAGAGAAAACTAAAAAAAAATCTAGAAACCCAGATTTGAGTGATAATTATTATGATAAAGATAATATAGATATAAATATTGGAGTCCGAGATAATCTAGAATGTGAATATGATTCTAAGGATGAATTAGTGGATAATGAAGCTACTATATAGGGTCAAAAATTAAATCAATTAAGAAATATATAATATTAGATCAATGAATTGAATATAATAAGGAACAAATTCACTCTAACAAAACCCATGAGGATCATAAATATAGAGTACAATAACTATTATATGAAATATATCTATAATCATTTTAAGAAGTAGTGATAAACGGTTCATGGTTTAAGGATAAGAATGAGGAGTGGGATTAAATTGAGAAAAATTAGACATGGGTTCTTGTGAATAGGTCAATGAAACATAACATCATTGAAACAAATTTTGTGTTTATAAAGAAATTGTTTTAATAGGGAAGAGTGATCTAAAAAAACCTGAGATTGTTATACAAAGTCTATACACAGATGGAAGGTGTTGATGAAGAAGAAAATTTATTACCAATGGTGAGAATCAAATAAAAAATCCTTTTTCTAGGTATGTAAATTAAAAGAAATTACAAATTCTATATAATGATTTTTGAGATGGAATTTATAAATAGTATGTGTGAGTAGGAAGTGTATATTGAAAAAATGATGGGTTTTCTAATCGAAGATAATGAATAAAGGTTTTCCAGATTAAATAAATCATTGTATGGCTTTAAATAATCACCTCAGGCTTGGTATTTGCATACAATTTTTTAAAGAATTTTGAATTTAGAAGGTCATTTTCAGTCACAATATATATTTGAAATAAACCAAGGATGAGTTTTTTAAGTCACTATTTATTATGATGAAATCATATTGGGTGGAAAAATTGAATTTAGATGAATATTTTTTTTATGAATTATGAATTCATATTTTTATAAATCAATGTTAGGAGAACTAATATATTTATATAGACTGGATGTGATTAAAATGAAGTGTCATACATGTATATGTAAATATAAATATGTGACATATTTTCTAACTAAATTTGATATGTATGATAGAAAATAGTTTTTATAACATATTGTGGTTAGAACCAAGCTTTAAAAGTTTGTGGGAGGAAGGTAAACAAATCATACTCTTTATTGGAGAATTATTAGAAGATTTTTCTTTCTCATGGTAATAAGAATGTATATTTTTTATACTATATTTTTAGTGGATTATTTTTATAGTTTTATAAAGTAAGAACATATCAAAGTTTTAAAGGAATCATGAGGAACATTAAAGACATAATTGATCATATTTTGATAAATATTATAGGGGATATTTATTTTGATTTTTGGATACTGATTAGGTCTAAGAAAATATGGATAGAAAATACAAAAGAGGGGGGGATTTATTTATCAAATGTAATTTAATTGGAAGGATTAGAAATTATTTGGATTAGCAGGGTTAGAGATTAATATTTTTTTCAACAAAGGAATGCATAAAATTTTCATGTATGAAATAACAATTTTTAGATCTTGGTGAGGATGTATGGTATCCTATGGTGGTTCCTTATAAAAATAAAAATTTATTTCATCTAATTAAGAATTTCTTGTAACATTCATGCATGGAGTATATTGATATTCAATAATGTTTCTTTAAAGGTATGTTAAAGTAATAAATTATTCAAATGGATCATATTGATATAAATCAATATGTGAAAGATATATTCATAAAACCATTTGAAAAATTATATTTCAAGAAGCATTGGTTGAAAAATAGTGTTCAACCAGCTTCATCATATTAAGGATGTATAGTAATTACCTTTTTATCAATGCATATATTTCTCTTTTTTGATTTTATGTGTTTTTTTGAAGGATCCCATGGAACAATAGAATCATGAAATATGAGCAATTTAAAATTTTGGGTTTGGATTCACGTTCAAAATAATTTAATCCAAAAATCCTTTTCATTTTATTTGTCTCTATAAGATATTTAGATGATATTATTGGGGATATTATCTCATTAAATTCATCTAAATGGTGGAGCTTACTACTCAAGAGGCTAAATGAGCTTTTATACCAAGGTTATACATTCAAAAATTGCACTTTAGCCCATGTAATGTAATAACATTCATTTTTGACATTTTCGCACATGTGTGACTTTATATACATGTCATAAAGAACTATTTTATCACTAACTTTTAACACTTTAAAATGATACATGATAAAATATAACCCATTAACTAGACAGATAAGCTCCCAAAAAAATTTAACGAACCTTGAGCATCCCATGTTCATTTAAAAAATTATATTTTCTCGTATTCACTTTTATGATCAAACAAATTGTGAATACCTTGAGAAAAAAATTAAATAACAATTATTCAAAACATGAATAATATAACTGAATTATTTTTAACTGTGACCAATCAAACTCAAACGTTCACCGACCCCCATACATGGGGCCTACTTCATCATGAACACCTATTCATTAGAATTGGTGGAACTTGTGCATACACATAGTGTGTGACCCTCTTGGTTATTTTATCTTTAAAATTTATTCCAACCCACAGATTAAAATAGGATTCTAGTAACCCATCATGGGCCCTAAGGAGATATGTAATGTCATATCAATGAACACCTCCTATTAACATGTTCTGTGTAATATAATCTCTATGTCTCATGATATATCATAAAGAATGATGCTATCCTATGTCATAATCATTTTATAACTTCATATATTTCTTGACCATACTAGTTGGACTTTCCTTCTTATACCATGGACATGGATTCAATAAAGGTAATACCATCCTTGTCAACCTAGGCCCATGAAACATGCGATGTTCCTATTGTTGGGATTGTCATCAGGATACCCTCTACTAGAGATCACCAGGTGTGAACTTCATGAGAATATGTTTAAATAATAATGATACCCAAGATCCTAATAGTTAGACATCATATATGTCACATCAGTATCATATATGTAGACCATATGATATTTGTTTAAGATAACTATCATAGTATCTCAAGGTTCTCATCATAGCATGAAACTGCTATAACCATTTGATATGACACAAAATCAAAGGACATCAACATGTAAATATTAGAAGATGAAGTATCAACACTATTATATTAAGAATAAACACATGTATATATCAAATTGTATACTTGTAATGTTAATCAGTGTATATAAAGGAGTTGGGTCTAGGGTACCCACTCACAATACTACCACTTGATATAGAAAAAACTGCTAATAATTCTCAATCCTCTAGCGCTCACATGAGCAGGATGCTTCTTTTGAGATATGAAATTATTCAGAGGGTTTTCCTTGTTATCCTCTATGGATAGACTATTAACTACAACTTTCCATCTATAAGTAAAATCCCTCAAGAGATGAAACTTCTAAAATATATTCTTTTCCTTAATATGTGACTTGGGATCCTTGGAATGAACCACTATGGTAATATTATCATAATATTTTGTAATAGGGTTTTCACAACGAGGTACAACACCAAACCTAGTAATAAAGGGGTGTATCAAAAGCTATATATAAAGCTACTATATACTAAGAATCTATTGTATAATCAGCAACCACAGACTTCTTTGATCTCCTCCAGCTCAATACATCAGCATTTAGAAAAAAGGCATATTCTGACTATGATTTCAGATATCCATGATCTATCTAGAATATAGAATTAGAAATCCCCTCGTGAATAGATCATCACCTCCTCTATACACCATAAATATATTCTTTTTATATCGCAAGTACTTTATGATAGCTTTTACAGCTTCCCTGTGTAACTCTATTATATTAGCTTCATATCTTCCCACTATGTTTAAAGAGAAGTAAACATCAAGCCTAGTGCATAGCATTTAAAACATGATAGTTCACACAGTTTAATGAAAATGGATTCTACTAATTCGTTCAATCTCCTCCTATTTTTTTGGACACATCTTCATGGAGATAATAATGACATGTGACGTTGGAAAAAATCATCTCTTGGATTGTTCTATATTGTTCCTTTTGATTACCATGTCAATAACAGTACTTTGATTTTTCCAAAGCAGCTTTTGAGATATATATATTGATATATATCTATCCCTATAATATAGTCTGTGTCACTTATAGCTTTCCTAGATAATCATTCATTTAACTAAATCTACAATTACTATAAGGATTTCCATTATTCTTTTCACAAATAATATGTCATAAAAATATAATACTTGGAATTCAATGACTCTTACACTAACTTTATTATAGAAACATGAATCCCATTCATTCTTTATTAAACCAATTTCTCTTATGACATGATCAAAATGAATTTTCTTGATCATGACACCTTCTTCAATCCAGAAATGGACCTCTCTATATTTCACACTATATTGTAAATACTTGATAGAATACACTCTTATGGTTGTGTCACATATACATCTTCAACTAAATTTATATTCACAAAATAATTATTGACATATATTTTCTAAATTTCATAATCATTTTAGGATTTAATATCAAGTAGTATTCTGATGTATTTTAGCATAGTGACTGGTGAGACGATTTCATCATATTTGATTCCGTGATGTTTCCTGAAACTCTTTTCTACTAAACATGCCTTATAGGTGCTTACATGTCATTCTATGTCCGTAGTTTTCTTGAATACCCATTTAGACCCAATAGTATTTACATCTAATAATGGGTCTATGAAAATACAAACATAATTTTGGTACATGTAATCCATTTCAGAATGCATGGATTCATTCTATTTAGAAGTATCCTTCCCATCCAATTATTACATGTAGGATAGAGGTTCATAATTCTCTGGGTGTAATGTGTCACCTAACTCAATGAAAATAAAACCATATCTTTCTTGTTCACTAACTTCTCTAGTATATTTATGTACTACTTGTGTCATGGGAACATATTTCTCTACCACTATCTCTTGTGATGATTTTATCATACCAACTCTTGTGCATATAGAGTATCAGTATCATCAAATTCAATCATGATGCCAATATTTCCATAGGAAATTTGATCCATTTCTAGGAATTTAGCATGTATTACTGTAACCACTTTTCTATTTTAAGGGTTATATTAGCAATATCTATTAGTATCCTTTGTATAACATATAAATGTAAACTTTATACTATGATATACTAATTTTTTTTCTAGGTTAAGTCTTTACAAAAACACTCTCATCCCCATACATGTATTTGTGATAGACTGGGATTCCACCCATACAAATACTCATATAGAATCCCATCTTCTTCTTTAGTTGGTACTCTGTTTAGTGTATATATAGTAGTCTGTAGTGAATATTCCAAAAAGGATAATAGATGAGTTTCATGACACGTCATTGTTCTGACCATGTCAAGTAAGGTTTGATTCCACCATTCACTAATACCATTCCACTGAGGTGTATAATTAGGAGTGAGTTAGGAGATTATAACACAGTCATTTAAATTTTCAATGAAATATTGGTTAAGATATTATCCACCATGGTCTGATAGGAGTTTCTTAATCTTCTTACGAATATGATTCTCTACTACATGTTGATATAACATAAACATCTTAATGGAATCTGACTTATACATTATTAGGTAGATATATTCATATCTAATATAGTCATTAGTAAAATTAATGAATTAAGAAAAACCATTCCCCACCTTTACTAGAAATGGACCACGTACATCAGTATTAACCAATTACAATTATTGAAAAACATAAAAGGGTTTTAACTCCATAGATTCTAAATACCCTACATAATGTAGTTTACATAATTCTTCATGTTTACATGACCTATTGTAAAATTCCATAGGTGGGTAAGATATGAGTCATTATTGATAATTTTTTATTGATTTCCAATACTATATTGTCTAGTTTAAGTATATAGATCCCATTATTAAGATTGTACATACCCTAACAATATTTCCCTTATACAAAATAATACATTTTATTTCAAAACATGTAATAAAATACCATAGTTTATAAAATACACACTAATATTACGTTTCTAGTAATAAATGGTACACAAAAACAATGATTTAGTATAAGAACTAGCCCTCTAGGAAAATTAAGATGATAATCTTCTACTATAAATGTTGATAGTCTCACACCATTTTCAAATTGTATATAAACTTCACATTTAAAAATTATCTTTAATATACTTGGTTCATGTAGTTGAATAAAAATGTGTTAGGAACATGAAATATCTAAGACCAAACATATAGAAATGGATAGATTGCATGAAACATCAATTATACTTGAAGTAGAGGCATTAACTTCCATCTACTTTATAGATATAAAATTCTTCTTCCAATGGCCTTTATTTCTACATGCAAAGTAGACATCCCCCTACTATTTTATCACCCTCTAAATATTTTTCTTCTTGTAAATGTGTTACATCTATAAATTTGACATAGAATTATCCCTTGAAACTTTAGCCATGCCTTTACTCCCCTTTTTCACCATAAGGATTGAAGAATTGGTATTCTACATAACATTATCTTCTTGGAGAACTAAATCCAATTTTTTTTTGGAGTGACTTATTCATGTTATTAAAATTATAATTTATAGTGAAATTTGTGAAGATATGTGGTAAAGATTAATTAATGAGAACATTTTATAGATCTTGGTTCAATTTGAATCCAAGTGACTCAAGTCTCTCAATGTACTTGATCATCTTTAGTACATGAGATCCTTCCAGATTTCGTTCATCTGGTATGCATCTATACAAATCATTAGATATATCATATCATTCTTTCCATGATCTCTCAGGGTATAAATCTTGTAGATAAGATAAAATTTGGGAATTATCATTATCCACATTCATTTTATGTTGATCACTAAGCATATATGACAATAAGAAACAATAAAGATCTAGTGCATCATCCATAAGTTTATTCAATTAATATTTATCATCCGTGCTTTATTTCTGAGGGGGACCAATAGGAAGTGGCGATTCTATCACATAAATCTTCCTCTATGGGAGCAGTTCTATGTGTAAGTTACAATACCACTCTTAGATGTTTTAGATAGCCAAACTATTCTCTTTATCTAATATTGATTGCAATGAAATGGAATTTGTTGTGGTTTCCATTTTTTCTACAATAAATAAACATATAATATTGGTAATTTTTCTTGATTACCATTATAAATTTTAAATTTATAAATTTTAATATAATCCCACTATTTTATCAAATCCAAGTATCCCTCAACTATGAGATTCAGAATACCCAATTGCTTGAATGTTCTAGTTGAAAGGATACCTGAAACCTCTCCTCATAGTATAAAATCTTTTGCTATACCAATGCACATAGAATTTCATGGTAGTAATTTGAATTCCCCAACACATTAACATGTGTCTCCTTGATCAATTGAGTGAAGTCCCATCTCTTTCAAATAATTTATTTTCATTAATGAACACTTTTCTTCTAAAGTTAAAACAAGATATCTATGCCTACTCTTTTTCTACCAACACTAGTTAATTTAACCCACCACTCTCATAAGAACTCACCGATAGTAAGAGGCACCCACATATAGGGATAATTATCACCTCAAATAATAAACTATGTCCAAATTTATGTTATGGAAGACATTTAATGGATAAATATTTTCTTGGATGGATTTATTAATTTATCTTTATGAATGAAATCCTTTTCTATTTAACATGATTGTTTTGTCTGATCACAGTCACAACATAAAAATGATTTTAAATATAAAACATTCACCACACATGTTCATTTTATCTTTTCATACTTGTTTATCATTATACCATGTATTCATGCATAATAAACACACATTTCAAAATAATAAACCATACGAATGATAAAATAAATAAATAATGATGTGATCATGAGATGTTAAATATTTGTTAATGAATCGAGAGAATAATGGAATAACTAATACCTTAGAATAATTTCTTACTTCAATACTTGACTTGAATTTTAGTCCCCACAACACCCATAGACTACATTTGTTTGCTTTAAATCGGCTCTCATATTGAACTGCTTTTCTACAAACTCCTTCGATCTTTACAATGTATACTCACACATAGGTAAGGGGAACTTAGGGTGTGAAAATATATTTTATAATTTAAATGTGGACATGAATTCCCTTATAAAAATTAAATATATAGGGACGATACATAAATAATCATAATAAAATAATTATTACATTTTCAAAAACATAAATTCAATAATTAAATTTAATAAATAATTAACCAATCCTGAACTGGTCTATCTTAGCTCATAATAATTCAAAATAAAAATATTGTGTATAATAAAAATTAAATTTTCTAAAATTCAACTTAAGGGTATATTTAATTCATTAAATTACATTAAAATAATTTTAAATAATTATTGATATGTTCCATGACACCCAAAATTAATTTTATTAAATCCCAAACAATTAAATTTAATTTCAGAAATTTTTTCATAAAATTTTTGGGTCTATTTCGACCGAAAAATGTTCCCTGAAAATTAATTTTAGGGCTAGTGATAGGTTAAATGAATCATGAAAATCAGATACAGACCAAATTGGACCAACCTAAGACAATGCATCCATTTAAAGGGACACACACACACACACATATAAACAAAAGTAAAAACATGCAATGTTTATTTATTTATTTATTATAGGATTACCATGAATTATTATTGTAATCTGCCCATTGAAGATTTTGGTAATATTCCAATGGAAGCTTTGGGATACTTTTTAATTAATTTTCTGAAATTAAATCGAGCTTCCATAACAAGCTTGTATTTTCAAAGAGCTTCCCCATCAATCTTGTAATAAAAATAAACTACCTTAAAATCTTCTAGTATATTCAACTAACATGTATCATAGTCATATCATGCTCTGACCAAATATGCATCACACTAGTAACCATTAAAATGAATCAATAAAGGGAACTTTAATTTCGTTTCAATTTTTATTCACAACCTATAAATCTTCGATCGACTATATCTTGGAGATATGAACTCATATTAATGCACCATTAAATTAGTTGGATCAATATCAAAACCCTCTTTAGAAATAATAGTAAATTAAATTTAAATTTATTTTTTTACTTAAATAACTATACATTCTCCTTGATACCAATTTAAGGAAACCTTGGCATAACAGATGCATGAAAAATGCGCAATTTTAAATTTTGGGTTTGGATTAATTTTCAAAACACTAGATTGAAAAAAATATTCTATATTTCATAAAGTATCATGTGTAATAATATTTTATAATTTAAAATAAAATCAAACAAAAGTGTTGGTGGTACCTTGTTCGTTTGAAGTTATAGGCTAGATTCTCGCAATATCGATGTTTCAGGGCTCAAAGGTTCCAATATTGGGATCCTCGAAATCATATAGATGTGAACCAAAACTCATATATTTTTTATATATTTTTCCTAGATGCTTATGAAATCCCATTGGCTGCATAAAGAACACAAAATCTATCGAGTTGACATGATTGATTTACCCTTGTTATTTCTTTGGATTATCTCTCTAATATATTTATAGGAGAGTATACAAGAAATTATAACACTAAATTAGTCCAACTAGTGGAGTTTACTATTCATGATTTTAAGATAAGCTTTTATACATAAGTTATACTTTTCAAAATATCACCTTGATCTATAGAATGTAATAATATTCATTTTAGACATTTTTGAACATTTTTGGATTAATAAACATGTCATAGATGTCAAAAATATTTTATCACTCACTTATAACACTATAAAATGTTAATTTATAAAATGAGAACAATTAACTTATACCATAAGGTCCCAAATTTTTTTAAAGAACCATGAACATCCTATGTTTTTTTGAGAAATTATATTTTATTGTAACAATTTTATGATCCCAATGCTTGTTAATACCATGATGAAAAAGTTCAATAATTAATATTTTAAACATAAATGATATAATGGAATTATTTTTACTTGTAATGAATCATACTCAGACATGCACCGACCCCCGCACCTAGGGCCTAGTTCATCTTAAACTCTTATTCATTAGAGTGGGTGGAACTTTTTGATATACTTAGCATGATACACTCTAGGTATTTATATCAATATACTTGAGTAAAAACCCAAAAAAAGAGTGGATTGTAGTAACCCATCATCACACGTAATGAGATAAGTAATTTCATTTCTATGGAAACCTCATACGAACATGTTTTCTGTAATATAATCTCTTCATCTCATGATATATTATGAATAAGGATGCACAGTTGTGTTATAATCTATGTTATGATTTATATATTTCAGGACCATACTTGATGTACATAACTTCTTGTACCATAACCATGTATTTAATCAAGGTACGACCACCCAAGTCAACCTGGGCCCAGGAGACATCCCTTCCTCAACTCAGAAGTGACACATTCTATCCTGATCATTCAACCAATTTCATACCACCAATGACATGCCCAACACAAGATACCTTTCCATCACTTAAATTTTATGGTTTTTTCTTGGAATCAAATTACATGATAAAATGGTACACATTGATATCAATATCATGGATGGATATCAATACACATGTTTATAGATATGAACAACCAATGAAACTTGAAACATGTAGTGTTCCTATGAGCGGGTCTGTACTCATGATCTCATCTATTTGAGATCACATAGTGTGAAATTAATGAGAATAAGAATAAATGATTATGATCCCCCAACACCAGATAGTCAAATATCATCTATTTCCTATCATTATGATGTATCTGGACCAAAGGACATATGCTTAATATTTCTATCATAGTATCACGAGGTTCCCATTAAAACTAGGAAATTCTATAACCTATTGATATGAAATGTAATCTAAGTAAAATACCATTTAAATAGTGTACATAGAAGTATCAACACTATTATGGTATGAATAAACACATATATATATATTAGATTGTATACATGTAATTTTAATCAAAGTACATAAAGAATTTTGGTCTAGAGAACCAACTCAGGATATTTTTCAGCTGATTAAATTAAGAATATTGTAAGATTAAAGTTGGTGAAGTGATCCATGGAGAATCATATGAAGGCAAGGGAGACTGAAATTTTCTAAAAATAAATGTAAGAATTGGTGTTAAAAATATTTTAATGAATTTTAGGGGAGTAATATTTAAAAACATGGATAAATAATTCTGAATTGATAGATTTTGTTATTTCCAACAATGATATTTAAATGATGTAGGATTATATTTTTATTAATGAATTGTTTAGATTTCATATAAAGTGGAGAGTATAGAAGAAAATAAGTTTTCAATAAGTAAATTGGAGATACCCAAGTTACCAAACTCAAGGGATGTTTTGCGGATGTTCATACATGATCTAATCCAAATTAGAAGGATCTTTTAATTCCTTTATCAAATGGGGGTAAAAGTTTCACAATAAATCCATTATGTTTACTAAGATTATGTTTATGTTTCTTCTTGAGTGTGAGTAATTAAAAAATTAAATAAAAATATGGTTATTTATTTAAAGATAAACTGATGAAAAAATCCAAAGGGGTAGAATGTTGTAACCTATGACTATAATGATGAATGAGTTATTAGTAATAGTTTGATGGAACTAGATGTTTTAGTTATTAAAATATAGATATGATTTGAATATTTTTAAAGGTGTTATTTTATTATAAAAATATCACTATAGGGAGTAGTAATATATTTATGAGATAGGAATAATGTAGTTTGGCATATAAGATTAAAGGTTTATACTTCCATAATGGTTGGAAACACCAAGAATGATCATGTACAAACCTATATACTAAATATTGGTGGAGTGGTGTGCACATATTGGTTTATAAACAGAGAATAGGTTATAGTGAGGGTTTAATATGGGATGTAATATATGAAATTTATAATAGTTTCATCACACTATGGTCATAATAACTACAACATGACCATTCAATGATTATAAATAGTGGTGAAATGAATATTCATAATGAGAGAAATGCATCACGAGAAATGGTCATTATAGTGTGATCACATTCATTTTATTTTGATGGAGAATAATTTGAGGAAGATAGAACTGTATTTAAAGGGAATAAAAATGAAAAAATATAGTAAAGGCTGCAATTATATAATGTTATAGCATAAAAAGTCATTATCCAGTATTTTTTTCATGCAATAGTGTATATCCTGTGGGGGTTTTTATGTCATTATTTGTTCTAGACATATAAATTATATCTCTATTGACTTCGTCCCACTACATTTTATGATGTGTTTGAAGAAACGCATGATTATTGGGATGATACCACAAAAATATTTTAAGCCTATGAAAATATAGGCTTAACTCAATTTGGTGACAAAGCTAGTATAACATCATGAATGATAGAATTTTGCATCAAGGAGTTTATGATTAGAAGATATTGTTGAAGATCATGTCACAATTATTGTGGTTTTCATAAGGAGATTTTACACATATTTAGTGGATATTGAGTTGGATGTCAAATGAAAAGGTTTCAGGATGTGTCACACCAAAAAAGGGATAAACATAGGTTTTTCACACCATAATGGGAATATATAACAAGGAATGATGGTGTTATATAGATTATTTCTATAATTCAAAATCATTTTGTTGTTATGGGATTAGTTTTGAAATAAATGGATTTATTTGAAGATTTATGTAATATTTCAAGACCAATGCAGAGGTTACATGTGAATGAAATCATGGGGATGAATTTGGAAGATCAAATTTATGAGTTTATATAAAATGAGAATTAGTGGAGATAAGAATTTTGAAAAAACACCCCAAAAAAATTGTTGAGGTTGTTATGGTGAGAAGAATTAAAGGATGGTTCATGATTAATAAAATAATTAAAATCATATCAATAACACCATAACTAATTCATGACTAATTATTTTGTTGAAAACAATTTTGAGGGACCATCACATCATCTAGTTCTTATAAATTTTCCTTAAACTAGTGAGAATATAAAGAAAGAAGGAGTAAATACGGGGTCAGAAGCACACCCTTCCTAGTATTATAATCATTTATAGTGAGAAGCGATATAATGCTGAATATTGAAGCATCATTCAATATATTCTCCCTAGAGTAGTCCTTAGTGGTGGAAAAAGTACAATAATCATGTAATTGACATCACTTTTCTATACTTGAATATTGTGTATTATTAATATTGAAATATTCAAATTGTCTATGGAAACATAATAAAAATATACAGTCAAAGATAAGAAAAACATGGCACCCTAATTCCCTTCTCATTTGGGGTGTATTAGGAGCTATGGTTGAAAACATTATAATCAATATATAAATGGACTTGGTGTGATATTCATAAAAATAAACTCATGTCACAATATTAACATGTACACCAGAAGTATCTCCATAGATTTTATGCATATTTATATAATCCCATTATCTAATATATTGATTCTAACCACTTGATATGGAATATATCAATTAGGCATATACACAATTATACATTCTATAATCACTATGTAGAATAAAAAATTTGTATAATTACATCACCTATCAATCATCACACTAAATAAGCACATAAAATGTCACCTATCTAACAATGTTCTTGAATTTCCTTCAGTATTAATCAATATAGGTCATAATTGTCACACATTCTATAAAAGATGATAAATACTGTCCTGGTGTAAAAATATACACTACATAACTAGATACATACCTAATCACCCCTAATGAATGAAACCCTAAGGTTAGTTTTATAACATCCTTTGTCCGAACACCACCAACTAGGGTCCCAACATGAGTCACTACATGACCTCAAGTGTGCCTCTCCATATACCAGTGGTATATGACATGTATTAATGGTCTAGGATGTTACCATAGAGTGTATATAACATCATATTATATTGAAATGGTATAACAAAAAATTACCAAGAAACATCTACAGTAAACAATAATATTAGTTCACCTATACAACAAAAAAGAATCATAAAATATCAAAATGAAATGAAAAAGCATAAAATCATACATACTAGACTAAATTAGAAATTATATGATCACATATACAAGATAGAATAATAGAAATAAAATACAAGTGTCTACTTCCATCCATCTGCCTGACCTCAACTCGTACATCTTCAGAATCCATCCAATCAATTTAGTGGTAAAATTCGATTCGGGGAATCTTCCCTACATGGAAATATGAAAATGAGGAATGATCGAGTTCCAATTTTATATTTTTTCTAGAGTAGGTCATGATCATCACTTATTAATAAATCACCAATGGGATCTCTAACTTACCAAGTAATGCAGGGCATTCACATGTGATACGACCAGAAAAATAAAAAATTAAAGAGAATCTATAAATAAATAAATAAATAATAAATATCAATTATTAGGTTATAAGGTGACACCTCAGGTTGTTCGTACATTGTTCAGTAATTTACAGAGTTTATGTAGGCATAAAATGATCTTAGGGAACTCATGGGAAAAACAAACCATTTTGGGAAATATAAGTAACCATATTTGGAACCTAGGGGGTCTATCTTCTCCCCGCAATGAAATAAATATCAGATCATGAAGAACCTAGTGAAAAAATCTCCCAACAAAGGAACATATACTTATTATCTTGTAATTCAGGGGGAAATATCCCTATTATAAAGCACATTAAAATCATCTAGTAACATAGTAAAAGATACTCCATACTTATAAACATAGGAAGATCATCTAATAACTTAGGGATAGGCACTCCCACTTGGGAAAAATAATAAAATCACTTGGTAAATAAGGGGAATATTCTCCCTATTTAGAAACACTTTAAAATATTCTAGTAACATAGTGGAAATATCCCCGATAGATAAACACATACAAATAAGCTACAAACTGAGGAGAAAATCCTCCCTATATAGAAATCCAAACTGATCATCCTGTAACTCAAGGGAAGTAACTCCCTACTAGAAAACACATATATATCATTATATACTTAGGGTTATCCTCAATACATAGGTCCATCACACAATATACACACATTAGGCATCAGATCCAGCCCATGAGCTCACAACCACATCGCTAGGGTTCTATCCACTTTTTCCCATCCTTACTTCTAAAATCACATCTCTATGTCCTCCTAGTCAATCATGCCTATATCTCAACACCATCACAGTCACATAAGAAAATCATGTAAAACCTATTATAATCCTTTTTTAAACCGCCATGGAATCTGCTAAGGTCTTTCCAGACCCATCTTAGGCCACTAATTCCAAGCTATGCTCACATCTTCGACCGTAATGTTCTAAGATGGCACATGAAACTGAAAATATTTTCTCCCAACACTACTCCTCTATAAGGTCAGCATAACATTCGGTTACCCACCAAGTTTAACTTGTCCACACTATATCTCATCATCCTCTATGCGCTCTATTATATTATTGTCACATTTTGGGCCAATCCCATCACTCAAAGGGAATAACATCCCCCCAACATCACCATGACCGTATACCAACTTCACTAACCTCATAGTTAAATCCACACTAGTATCACTCTAGAGAGACGAAATAGTTCCTATATCACATCCCAATCTATCTTAGGCCTGTACACTCACTTAACTGATCATAATTCTACCCAGGGCATACCCACCCATGTAATCATATGCTAGTGGGGGAGGATAACTCACCCAACTCTATAATCATCTAGTCTGAATTCTATAAGGTGTCTCAAAGGTCAATATTTCATAAGGAACAATTTTTTATTCAATACCTAGGAAATATATGGAATAGGTACCATACTGGAATTTTGGGTCTGTTGTGGCCCAAGGAACTCTCATCCTATTCATGAGAGTTTAATAGAAAGAAATCATTTTAAATTCAATATAAATCACCAATATATAGATAGATCTCATATCACATAATACATAAATAAAATTCATTTAATTTTGGGAAATGTTCAAATAAAAATTCCCTTATAAACAAAATTATTCCCCTTAACTAGAGGTTGATTATAATATTCTAACCTCATCCAATTCATATCCATGATTGTATCAAATCTGAAGATCTTATCACATGTTGTAAAATCCACGTTAATTAATTATAAACAATCTATAATTATTTATTTAATTTAACATACTAGTCATAATACCATAAATTGTCATCAAATGATATCTACTCATCGAAACTTTGTGCAGTGGGGTGTGGTCAACTCTGGACACACACTCAGACCTAAACCAAAAAAAAGAAATAATTTAACAACTCAAATTGATATAAAATTAAATCCAATTATTCCAAAAAACCCTATAAAAGTTCATTGGGTAATATAACTCTAACCAAATGATGATCAATTATTTGTGATCATCCTCACAAGATTTACTATATCCAAATTGAGAAAAATCGGTATCATCCATGCCCAATTCTACCATTTTATGGTGGAATCATCACTTAAACCTATACCAAACCACTCTAAAAATAAAATTCTATAAAGGGGAACCAAAATAGAGGGAGAATGGAAGATCTTACCTCAAAAACCATCAAAAGGAATCCAAAACCATGTCGCACCATGGAGGATCAAAGAAGTGAATATGAGGAGTGTTGACTGAAATAGACTCCTCATGAGGCCTATATCCTCCAAAACCTGACTGATCTAACCAAGAAAAAATTAGTTAACATATCCTTAAAAAACCACCCATGCCATAGTCACGATGAAACCACAAGGGTTGGGATGAAATAAAACCTCAACTAGTCTAGTCATGGTGTTTCCCCATGTTGTTTCGGCGATACACTAGGATGTCATGGCACGTACTCCCTAAGGAGAAGAATCCCCCCATCATAGAATCACTACAGCAAAACCTTCTTAGGTTACATTGTGAAGGACACTAGGAAGGGGGCCACTGCGTGACCATTAATCATTATGATGTGATTATTATGGGTCACAAAATGACACACTCTTATAAAGAAACAACCCTAAGGCCCCTAAACTTTAGAGTGAAACCTCACAAGCCTCACTGTGTACTTTACAAGACTGAATGGGTCATTTAAACATGAATTGGGAATCACATGGTGACTTAGAAATTGTAGTGTGGGCTAATGTAGCTATTGAAATTAAGCATCTTGGCCACTATGACACTATATTTTATGTTTCCTTGAGCACCCAAACAACCATATAGGTCTTGACCCACATCGAAAAACATACCAATGAAATTTTCCAATTCTCATATTCTCAAAGTGAATCCCAATTCACCAAATACTTCCATACCCAATGTAAAATTTAAAAATCAACCAAAATTTCTTATCCCACAATAATAAGAGTCAATAAAAACTCCCCATAATAGAAAATATCAACATTAATAAACCTTGGTGGTCCAAATCTATCAATCTTTTCCTATCATAGTCATCAAATCATGATAAAATGGCTACATTTTACCCCAGATCAATAAAATATCTTCTACTATGAAACTACAAATAAGAGAAACCATATTAATCAAACTATAATCCACATGATTATCACTATAACAAACACTGATATGGTTCTCAACTTATCCCATCTATTCCAAGACACCATATTGTCATTAAAAAAATATTTCTCGAGCCTACATTTCTCAATACCAAAGGGATTTTCTCATATAGTCTAATTCCAACCGATGTTTCTACCCGCTATAGTAATATCCTACCAAAACCAATATCTAGAAGTCTACCAAATTAACTGATAAATTTTTAACCTAACTATTACATATCTCATAAAAAATCACAATTCATTACTTATTTAACAGGCCATTCCCAAAAAATTATGAAATGCAGTAATCGATGCACCATCGCATATCCTAATCATGATGCATAACTCCTCTAAGGAATCATATGATCATTAAAATATCCAAACTAGAGTTTAAACCCAAAATTTAGTGTAATTCCATATTTGGACCACCAACCAGTTGCAATAGCGGTAATTACCTCACCTCAAACACCAACACACCATCGATATAACTAACTATATGATTATTAAAAAAATCCTTCTTAAGCTTGATTCCAATACATGTTATCCATCATATAAAATATCCAAAATCTAAATATGGAGTTTTCCTCAAAACCAAATAAAATAATATTTGACTACATGGAATCATTTATGTGTTATATCATCTATTCATGATTGATCTCATCACATCCATGATTCTACCATAATGAGGTCCATTTTTCTATATCCCACACTCAATATATTATGGTATGTAATGATTGGACAAGATTGTACCATTCATACCCAATTGATAATGTGAATCACTGATAACTACCCATTCATGACCCACCAAGAATATCCTCCTCAACAACTACTAAATTACTATCTATAATTAGTTTCACACCCTTTGACGACTAATGAATAAATCCCCACTATCTGGATTTTAATATACCACTCAACGAGTGTTATCCCTACTAGGTCTCATCATTACACACTTATTTCCCCCCTCAATCCACTCTCATCAATATTGTTAATCCTAGACACCATCCATCCATAATGTCGTAATATTTCCATCTATGAAAAAATATTAATTTTCATTAAAAAACCAAGACACTATGTTTTCAAGTGCCTCACTGAATCCATCATCCCCCATCCCACACACAATCACTCACCGATCCATGATTTAAAAAAGCACCACATATATCAAGCAAGTAATCACCATATCATATTGAGGCTTTACTAAAAAATAACACATCAATACCTACTCCAAATTCTTGAGGAATATTGATCCTCTATATAACCTTCTCGCAGATAATTATCAACTATCAATATTAGTATCTTCCTAAAAAAATTAGTGCATGATCTTGTACCAATATATTACACAAACAGATTCATGATCCCATGATTTGTACACCATCAAACATAATCACATGAACCTAGAAAACTGAATATTCTCCTCTATATTTCAATGTAATCTAATCTAAACTACCATACTATTTTTTGCAATAAGCCTAAGGAATCTCACTCACATTGTACCAATCACATAATTACCTACAACTAGGGCATCGTTCCAACATCCTAAGTGTCTATCCATGCTTTATATATCCAGTATATGATCATTTAGGATGAAGATCCACAATCTCATCAAGATCTTCCCCTAATGTAATCAGGTCTAGGAATCCTACTGATCCAACCCTCTAAATCCATATTTGATTCCAAATCACCACAAGTCTGTTACATAGCAAAGTCTTATGGTATATTCATGATTATAACACATACCTAGTGAGGATTATTATAAACCAACTTCATATCTTGAATAATCTACATGTTCATCTATCTCTAAGGAACAAACAATTATTTCCTAAACCTTCTCTCATTTTACCATCACATATACCACATGACTCACTAGTATCCCGAGTTAGATCTCAAAGGAACTACTGTTAAATCCCACCCAATATCACTCTACATCTAGTAGCTGGACTAGTTTACACACATGACCTTAGGTGCACCTCTTAATATACAAGTGGGTGCTAACAAATAAGGATCTAATATAGTACTTTAGGGAGACTATACCCCCTATATCAAAGTGTTCAATAATAAATAATAAAAACAAATAATCCAAAATATTAAATAATAAAAGTATTTAAATAATAAATAAATATCCAATTATAATATATGACTATGGTAAGGCTCGAACATCCATGTTGAAACATACAACAATCCTTCCACTGGGCTGGTGAAATATACGTGCAAAAATAAAATAAATGAAGCAAAATAGAGTCTCAAATACATCACCAAGATGAACCTCATCCAGACTCTAGATACCATCCATGTTATCGTACTCATCCATGCTATCCCAAGCATTATCTTGAATCATGTCTGCAAAAAACATATAAGAGATTATTGGGTACCCATGTGAAATGGTGGGTTAAGAAGGGTGTGAGTAAAACTTAGTTGGACACCACCATTAGAGTATAAAAAATCCAGTATGGGTATATTGGGATTTCAATAAGGAAATAGAAAATTGTATTAATTAATCAATTAATACTATACATAAAATAAACCCACTGAACCTCAAGTTCCGATTGGACACACGAGGTTAGAAATAATTTCTATGACACATTGATGAATGTTTTTTATCATGTCACAGGACCAAGTAAACCATAATCAAAATCACCTATTTTGGCAAGATTCCAAATATATCTATCAAGTAGAAGAACCTCCTGAATCTAGCTGAATCAACCCATGTAAATGGAATATTCTTATACCTAAGTTGAATCACACCTAACATATCATGAACACATAGTTCCCTCACTTATGATAATAGGAATATTACCCTTAGGCATCCTATATAAGCATACTCTTCACCCTTATATATCCAGTGACTATGTAGCTTACCATCAAGTGGTTTGTATCCCATGAATATTATCCCTAGGTAGTCTTTGTGCCATGAAACATTCCCTTTGGTGGTAATGTAACCATAAATATTTCCCTCATTCACCACATATGGTGCTCTCTAGAACTACGCACAAAGAAATACATGAATCTTCTCCTTAGTAATATATTTACTATATAGCTTACCATCATGTGGCTTGTATCCCATGCATATTTCCCTCAAGAGGTCTGTGAACCATGCAGCAAGCCCTTTGGAAAGAATGTAAGCATGCACCCTACCTTGAATAATCACATATAGTTCTCTCATGAACCCATAAAAAGTACATGTCATGGCGTTCATTAATATCAAACAAATATATATGATAACAAATCCATAGGAATCAATCATAGTATATTTCATCCAATATAAGGCTAGAAAACAAAAATCATGGCTAAACATTGAGCCTACCAGGTTTATAATTATAATCCATAATTGTTGATTCATCTAATTACAATTTATCTTATCCAAATAAATTGGATAAATATAGGTTTCCAATCAACAAAAATATTGGAACTAATTTTGGAAATTCATCATTTTTTCCCAAAATACAATAACTTGATAATTTACTAATTTAATCCATGTTATCTTATTCCATGTTATCACATTATTTAACATGTTATTCCAAGGTGGTAAAAAGTACAATTTATCAATTAATAAGTAAAGTATAAAATTACACCATGTTATCAATTCTCACAACAATCATAGATTTTACCACTTCACATATCATTTACATAAAAATACCATTTCTCAATTACATGTCAAAAAACTAATTTCAAGCTATGTTATTTATTCTCATGCAAATAAACATAATCATGATAGCAAAAAACCATTTAATTAGTGGGATCTAGGTCTATTCCTCCCCGAACACAACATAATTTCACGGGTTATCACACCCCTTGGGTGGCTGAATGTTTGAGTCTAAATCCCTAAGACCATATGGGTTCCATGGGAGGTCTAAACATATGACTTATCATTAAGGTACTAATCAACAATTTCATTTGAGTGTACACACATCATTACATCAGGATCCATGATATTTAATATAGTATAACAAAATGAAATATAAAAAAGGGAGTTTTTCAAGACCACCTACCTCAAATGAAGCTTTTACACATTGACTCCAAGGGATTGTATCAAATTAAAAGGCCTTACCCACTTTTTTATCCATTCCACTGATTAATTATATGTATCTCAATAACACAAAATTTGGGTCATTCAATCCTGCCAAAACTATCGACAATAGGTTGTGTTCTACAAAAAACACAACATGAGCTATAGGATACACTAAATACTTCAATAGATCAGTATGAGAATGTAGATAGGCATCATATTGGTATCCTTTATTTCTAGTCTACAAGGAATCCTAGAATAAAATCAGCAATTTCCTCATCATATAGTGAAATTAGCATTTTGACCAAAAATAGCATCTTTAGTGAAAGATCCCAGATTTTCTCTTGAGGTGAACACCCTAAATTTGTAGTTTTAATATTTATTTTTATCATAATGGAAATTCTTGATGAGGTAATAGTTTATTTAGGAGCATCTTAATAATGTTTGAAGCACATATCTATTGTTTTTGGAGAAATAGTCTAAGGAACATTGTTGGTTCATGATTAATAATAACCTTGTCGCTAAACCATGAAACATAGTAAGAGGGGTTGCACGGTTATTTTAACCATTCATAGAAGGCCACATGCTCATGAAAAAAACTACATACCTACTACACAGATGAAATGAATGGTTAGTGCATGGTTTTTCTAACCGTTCACCGAACCATAAGTGGGGTGCTTTAATTGGATAGTATTGTAATATGGTTGTATCACAAATTGGTCATTTGTGAAACCCAACCATGAACCCATTAAAAATTGGTAATGATGACCATTTTCCCCTTAAACCCTTATTACACATAACCCCTTTCTTCTTCATTACATTCATAACATCCCTCCATTGTTGGAGCTCCTCCATGACATCAAACAAGGATATGAATCATCTCCTTCATCAAGATGTTGATTGGACTAGCATTTTTCATGGTGTTTATTCAACAATAAGTTTTTCAATACTTTACCACCACTTATTGGTTTATTTTCCATCTTTGGTACTACTTATATGTGAGATAATATGTCCTATTTTTGGTTATTTTTTTAAATTCTCAATTTTATTCCATTCTATCCCCAATTTGATGATGTTACTAGATGAGGGTTTATCAACAACCCAAAGTTTGGTGGTTTATAATTTTTTATCTGGTCTCATCATTTATATTTACCTCCATTGTTTCATACACCATTTTTTACCCATTATTTTCTCCTAAAATCAATCCTCCTTAAAATAGTTTCCAAATTTGACACCCAAATGCCCTAATAGACCCCCAGTTATCAAAGGAGGTTAATGAAATCAATATGTTCCACCCCATGGGTGATCCATATATATGGATACAATAAAAATTGTATATTATTTACCAAAACACCATTCAAGGTGTTTGGTTCTAGTTTTACAAGGGATTAAATTAATTTAAATGGATTTACTATTTCATTATAAATGGGAAAGTATGTTTCAATTTGTTCACAATATATTTCAATGACATTATTAATGGTATGAAACCTCATATAAAACCTTTTCATTTATAAATTAAAGGTAATTAATTTAATTATATAAAGTGAATAAACTAACATGTTTACTATATGGAGAAAAGAGTAATTATTAAATGAAAGGTGTGTATTACTATTATGGACATTTTAATTTCATAATGAGAGTTAATATTTGAGTTATCCATGTATTTGCAAGGGAATTCCTTGAGTACTCAGAGAATGACACCCTAATCCATTGAGTTTTATTCTAAGGGAGATACCCACCTTGGAATTTGGAATTTGTATTGTTAGTATCTGAATTCCTCAACATTTTATATATTATATGATCACTTTATGTATAGAAATTAGAAATAATTGGATACAATCCTTGGATTCAAATTTATTTCCTCAGATATGAGGCACCTTGGATTCTTCCCTTGGTCCCCAGTCATGCATAGCCTAGGATTTGCTGTGTACATGACCATGGATTTGGTTAAATAGTTTTATAGTAGAATTACTTAGGTTTACCCCTTGGATTACACTTGGAACCATATATATAGGCTACATGGTTTATGGCTATGATATATATTGACCTTATAAGGTTATGAATTTCATAGCTTCAACTTGGGTCCTATCATCCAATTACCACTACTAGGAATCCTTGGTTACACTTTGGGTCCCACTTATATAATTTTACTCCATAAATTACTTGGATACAACATGGCTACCACTTTAATATTAGTTCTATTTGGAAACCTTGGTTATATACGAAAACCATAACCATTTATAGTCCACCTTCTCAGACACATCTAGCTTTCAGGCCAAAACATGTTTGGTCAGCCAAACATCCCATGAGGATCTCTATCTGGACATGGTTACTATTTCATGCATTTTATTACGTTTCCTATTCTTTTAATTTAAAACTTTTAAATTTATATTCAAGGGATGTAATTTTTATAGAAACCATTGGTGGTGACTTAATGTGTATACTAACACCCAATTGGGGATGCTGATTTTTACTTAGATGGACTTAATGGATGCATGCAGGGACAAGGTAAAGCACCTGGTCATAGATGCTTGATTTTATTATAACATGGGAGATCCGATAATAGGACTAAGCTTATGCTACCAATACTATTGGATATAGTTTTATTCCTTTTCCTTTTTGATATAATTATATTTTAAATGTGCCTATAGCCATGTATGCCAAATTTTTTTTTTTGAATCATGACATTTACATCATTTTTTATATAGTGTTGATTATTATTAATCAATATATTTATTTTATATAAATGTTTATATTTTACAATTTTATATTTGATCATCTTTATCTGTTTTTTATATTTCTTATTTTACATTCCCATTGTGTTCTACTCTTACAAGGGGACATAGTATCCCCATTGACACTGTAACGACCTAAACTTCTACCAATGAAATTTATCATTTATTGTAGTAATGTCATAATTACATGAAATCAAATTAAAAAAACATTGCCACATAATTATTAAATTAAATACTATGTGACCTTTAAACATTTATTTTCCACTTATGTGTTTTAAATTTTGAAAATCTGACATACATGGTTGCGATCAGTAATATGTTTAGAGCCCAATATGACAAACTTAATTTTTAGTGAAGAGTAACGAACCATTATAATTATTAATGTTACCCTTATGAATGTAATATGACACCTATTAATATTAAATCAACCAAGTTAATAGGAACCTTACCAATGACAGTATAAATAAAAGTTATCCATCCTATAAGTAAAAATATGATATAATTACATTATAGTGTTGGTATTTTTGTAATTCATGAATATTTAATGATTAATTTAATAATTTAAAAGAATATTAATTTTCATTCAATTTATTAATAAACTAGTATTTATATGTCTTATGATTATATGATAATTCCATGAGACCTTAATTAATTTTTAATAGTCTTTGAAAAGCAGTTTTAATTATAATGTTTGTATTTTCCAAGTAAATTATGATTTTAATTAAATATTTAATTAATCATATTTAGAAATTATTTTAATAAAATTATGTTCATTTTTGATTCATACATTTTGAAAAATTGTAAGTGACAAATTTTGATATTTTTATAAAATACTTTATTTTTTTGTGAATAATGAAATTTGATAATTTATAAAATATGTTAATAAATTAATTTATGCATCATTATTGAGTCATTGATGGGGTAAATGACCATTGGATAGAATGCACATGAACTTATTACTATTTTTAGTCACAATAATCATTAGTATTTCATGTCTTGTGGATAAATAATAAATTAATGAATATAATTTTGAGAAAACCACTCTCCCCTCCACTATAAATACCACCCCTCACAACCACATTTGTTTAAACCTATCAAGATTCAAGACATAAATAAATTATGAAAAAATATCTCTTAAGTTACATCACCACTCCCATAATACCTTATAATCCTCAAAAATACCAAATCCTATCCCCAAAAGAGGGTCTAAAAGGAGATAAACCCAAGAGGTAAATTCTTCTTTCTAATTGTTTTATTCTCTTACATGTTTATTTATTTTATTTTTCATTCCTTTCCTAACTTCACCCAAATGGTATGATAAATACAGTAACACTCATGTAAAATAATTATATAACTATAATGGGATAGTTCATAATAATCTCATCTTCCCTCTCCTTTTATTTATAAATGAAAACATCTCCCAAGATGTGTTAATTTAACACATTCAAGGCTGACGAGTTTTTAATTTTCATTAACATCTTATAGAATAGTCATGAAACCATTTTAAAGGATGAACTAGATAATAATATATTTATTTTATCTTATTTTATGTATTTTTAATCCTTATACAATCATGATATAAAATAATAATAAAAAACATGTTCATTTTGAGAAAAACAACCAAATTAATCCATTCGTTTATCAATAAGAAATTTTCTAATTATTCATCCTCATGGAATTTAAAAAAATCATTATTATATAATTTATATATCTTTAATTTTACTAATAATATATATTTACTGTTCTGTATGTCTAACCACTTTTCAAACGAACATCCATTCATGAATAAAAGTGAACCATTTATAAAAGCTAATAAAATTAACACTCCTGAAAAATGAATTTAAGCTCTATAACTCATAAAAGGTCCATAAAAGAACATAATAAAACTATAATTAATCAAATTAATGTATTAAAGGCTTTTAAATTGTTAATTAATGAATATAATGTCATTATATAGGATGATAAAGTAAAGAAAGTGTTGAGACACAAGGTAAGGGGAAATTCTCGAACCCTACTCTTTTTCTTTAGGTTTTCAACTTTCAATCCATTTTCTGTAGGTATATGCCATTAAAATCAATTATTTATCATTATGTTACCTAATATGGTATATAAATTTTCTCTAATTGATTTTATGGAAAATATAATGTCTTCCAAAAGAACCAGTCTTTCAAATAAACACCCTTTTTACTTCTCGAAGATTGTTTCTCTCTTCACTCATGGTTATTGATTCGAGATCAAGAATGATATTCCCACTTTGTTTTGGGAACCAAATTTTATGAATATATGATTTATTATGTGAAACCCATTTTTTCCATGGATTATTTTATGTTAAAATTTGACATATTTTTTATGTCCCATGCTTGATACTATAAATGTTATGATCTAGCAGGTGCACTCAGTATTATATAGTGAAATATGACTGTTTTAATATGAAGGGTGCAGACATAATTATATAGTGATATAATGAATTGGGTAAAGTGATGAATCTCATGATTTTAATTGAAAATATGTGTGAACATGACACTAGCTTTGTTGAGAACTTTTTGTGGTAGTTAACCACTAAGACATGATGTTTCATTTTTATGCATTGCCACATTCCTTGATATTATATAAATGATTTTATGGTTATGATCACCCCATTTTAAATTGTTTCATGTTATTATATTTTCTACTACAGGGATTTTAGTTCACCCATTGTTTATGTATATCCTAAGGTGATGACACACACTAAGGAGTACACAAGGGTTGATAAGAAGCTAGATATGAAGGAATTAAATGAAAGTTTATTCTTTATATTGTAAATGTTATGTATGGTCATAGTTATTACAAGAAATAAAACCTTTGGATCCTCATTGTGTAATGTTTTTATTTTTATATCATTTAATTGATGTATAATTAATGTAAGAAATGTAGGGTCTCTAAATTTAGTATCAGAGGTAGGGTTTAGTTAATTTGGGAATTAGGATTAGAGATCCTCAGTGAAAAACCTAGAATGAGACTATGTATATGCAAGAACACAAGAAGTTTTTCTAAACATAGAGATCCCATAAGATATGATTTTAGTGTTAATTAAGCAATGGAATAAATTATTTATTCATGACATGTTGACTTATGTTTTCTCTAAAAACATTTCTATTTTAGAAAATGGTAGGAACCATGAGAAACTATGCCAACTACCCATGCAAGGGACAATGAAGTGATTTCTCAACAGACATCGCTATTGATTTGAGAGGTGCAGTTAAAAACATCATGAATATTCTGAACGAGTTGTCTTAGTTTATGGATGAAAACATTAATAATGTAAAATTAACCTTAAAATAAGAAGGAGAAACTGGTTGTACAGTGTTTTATGTGGCAATTACCATCGACATTTAGTGGATATTCTAGTCCAATAGTTTCTGAACAGTGGTTCCACTTGATGGAGATGTTCTTTTTTGTGCTTCACTATTCTTCGACAGAGAAGGTTACTCTATCCATTTATTTTATCAATATAGATGTTGACCAATTTTGGTATTTTATTAATAACACCAATCTGGGAGACTAAATTGTAGAGGTGGAGTGGAAAGACATTAAGGTAATGTCTCTTAACAAGTATTTCCTATGAACACTTCGTACGAATATAGAGAGAAAATTAATAGTGCTAAGGAAAAATGATGGAGAATCTATCATGAACTACAAAGAGAATTTCAAAATTATTTAAAAGTATGATTTTGGATTTTTTATCAACAATGATAGTAAAATAGATAGAATCTTTAGTTGATTAAAACCACACCTTCAGAAGGATCATTCAATTAGATAATTTAGGAGTTATGAAGAAGTTGTTCGATGTGGTATCAAAGTGGAGATAGAGTTTTGAGAATAGACATAAGTCGATGGTGATAAGAAATGAAAGATGAGGTTTCATACCAAAGTATCTAACGGGAAAGGTAGAATGAAAACTCAACCACCCACATTTCAAAAATGTGTGAAGTAGAGTCATGGGAATTCCCACAAAGGGACGAGGAAATTCTTCAAGTGTGGGAGAGAATGCCATATTGATCAAGAGTGTCAAAAATACAGAAGAAGGAAGGAGTATGTGGCGGAGGAAAGGATAAAACCACCCATGGTCTGAGGTTACAACTATAGGGATAAATGGCACTATGAAAGACATTGCACTAAACCTAGAGCCGTTGAGGGTAATCAGCAACATCAGTCACCAAAGCTAAAGGAGAAGGGGAAGGATTATGCCATCATTACTATAGATATTGAGTAAAACTGATGTCATAAAAGTTACACTTCCCATTCACTCAAGAATGGAAAAGGTCTTATTTGATTCTTGTTCTACGTATTCCTTTATATCTCACATGTTTTCCAGAACTATTGAATCGAAGCCTCGGAACCTTGAAGTAGAGATATCTGTAAAAACACTACGTGTTGAAATCATTTAAACCCAAGTGTTGGACTCACCTACTATTGGATAATGTGGTAAGATTCTTATATATATCTCATGATACTTCCTATGGAAGAATTTGACGCTATAATGGTAATGGATTGGATCTTGTTATATAGAGAAAATGTCAACTGCCAATAAAATGAAATATATTTTCATATTTTGAACCACCCCATTATCCTCTTCAAATGCAAGGAATATCTTCAATATCCTTTGAAAAATCCTTAAATGTTGTGGGTGTTGATTATCTATGAATAGGCATACCTCACTCATTGGTTGAGCTAATGGAAAGTGTGAAACTTGCAGAAATGACAGTTGTGAAAGAATATGGTGATTTATTTCGTGAAGAGTTACCTGAACTTCTCCCAGATCATGAGATAGAGTTATCCATATAACTCATACCCAGATAAAATCCTATCTCAATATGTTTCTATAGTATAGCTCCTATCTAATTGGAGTAATTAAAGAAAATTCTACATGATCATTTGAAAAAAATGGTTCATACATCCTAGTGATTCACCTTGGGGGCGCTTGTTCTCTTTGTGAGGAAGAAGGATCGAAAAATGTGGTTGTGTATCGATTATCGAGAACTCAATAAGATCACCATAAATAACAAGTATCCTCTTCCAAGTATCTAAAACTTGTTCTACTAGTTATGAGGAGAGAAATACATCTCAAAGGTGGATCTTCATTCTAGATATCATCATTTAAAGGTGAAAAAGGAAGATATTGAGAAGCCTATCTTTCGTACAAGGTATGAGCACTATGAGTTTCTAGTGATGCCTTTAAGTCTTCCTAATTCCCCTATAATCTTCATGGATTTGATGAATAGAGTATTTAGACATTAATTAATAAAATTGTTGTAGTTTTGATTGATTATATTCTAATATACTCCAAGAGAAAGTAGGAACATTAAGAACATGTAATACTTGTGTTGGCAACATTGAGAAAGGAGAAGTTGTACACCATGTTCAACAACTGTGACTTTTGGATGAATCAAGTCCCATTATTGGGGAATGTAATCACAAGTGAAGGGAATTTCTGTAGACGCTTAAAAAGAAAGGTTATTGGGGAATGGCCTAGACCCTCTAGTGTCATAGAAATCCATTTTTTTGGATTAGCAGGGTTATACTGATGTTTTGTGAAAAATTTATCATGATTGTCAATCCCTCAAACTATGTTAATAAGGAAAGGGGTATTGTATGTTTGGATGGAAGAATGAGAGTGAATATTCAAGGAGGTAAATAGAAGGTTAATCACTGCACATATACTCACATTACCCAAAAGTGGAGAAAGTTATGTGTTATATAGTAATTCTTAAAAGATAGGATTGGGTTTTGAACTTATGAAAAATGATAATTTGATAGCCTATTCCACATGTTAGATGTTGATCCATGAGTAGAACTACTTGAAGAATGATCTTGAGCTTGAATATGTAATTTTTTCCATTAAAATATGGTCACACTACCTCTGTGGTGACAAGTGTGACATATACACTAGTCACAAGAGTCTAAGGTATATATATTCCCAAAAAATGAACTCCACATGCATCATTGGAATGGTTGGATCTAATCAATGGTTATAATTTCTCTATTCACTATCATCCCAGAATTGCGAACAAGGTAGCTAATTCTCTAAGCAGAAAAGAACCTACTACTCTATCCTTGTTGCAGATTGAGAAATACCCTATCTTCATGGATATGAAAAGGATGGATTTGAAAATCATAATGGTATGGAATACATCCTACCTTTCTAAAATTATCTTCCAACCATTTATCCAAGAGAAGATTAAAGTGTCACAAATAGATGATCTGGAGCTACAATAGAGGGTGAATGCAGTAATGGAAGGGAGACTTATTGAGTTCCAAATCGATGATGATGTTGTGATTTAGTTTGAAACATATATTTGTGTGCCTTCATAACCCAGGATAAAAAGGCGCTATTAGATAATGCACATAGCTCACCATTCTCTATCCATACTAGTAGCAGAAAAATGTTCCGTGATCTCTAAAAACACTTCTGGTGGGACACCATGTAGAAGGAGATTGCTGAATATATATAAAGGAACTTAATATGTATGAAACATAATGAAGGGAGACAAAATTAAAATAGGATGATGCAACCATTACCTATACCCATATGAAAATGGGATAATTTCACTATTGACGTTGTCACGAGTCACCCAAAGACATCCAAAAGGGAAAATGTGATATGGGTTGTGGTGGACCATCTCACCAAGACTATCCACATTATCATTATTCATGAAGATCCATCTATTGAAAAACATTCAAGGATATATGTGATGGAAGTGCAGAGACTGCATTGGGTTCCACTATCAATTGTCTCTAATTATGATACCAGGTTCACATCTATATTATTTAGGAGTCTCCAACATTGTTTGAGTCATGAATTAAATTTTAGTATGACCTATCACCCTCAAAGTGATGTCCAATCTAAAAGGACTATTAATATACTCGAAGATATTATAAGATATAATTCTTTAGAATTAAAAGGTGGATGTGACCAACATCTCCCATTGGTTGAGTTCTCATTCAATAATATCATTCACGAGAGTATTTAGATGGCTCTATAAGAAGTTCTATATGGAAAGTGATGTATAACTCCAACCTATTTGGTTGAAGTTGGTGAAAGAAAGCCACTTGGACCTGATATTGTACAAGAGATAAAAAATAAGGTTCAAGCCATACAAAAACATATCCAAGTTGCTCAGAGTCCGAAAAAGAGATATGATGAAAAATGTTGAAAGGATTTGGAGTTCGACGTTAGAGATATAGACTTGCTTAGAATACAACCATGGAAGAGAGTCATTTGGTTTGGAATGAAAGGGAAGCTAATCCCAAAGTATATCGGCCCATTTGAGATCCTTGACCTCATATTATTTGTGGCCTATTAGCTTGAAATTCCAATGAATATGGTTCAAGTTCATGATGTGTTTCACATATCACTCCCGAGGAAGAACATGTCGGATCCATCACATGCATTGAACTCAGAGGTGGTAAAAATGGAAGATGATCTATCTTATGAGGAGAAAACAGTAAATATTTTCTACTAAAGAGATAAGGTTATATGCAACAAGATAACCTATGTTGTCAATTTGTTGTGAAGGAACCATAAGTATGATGAAACTACTTGGGAACCAGAGGATCTGATGAAGAAGATGTACCCTCACATGTTTATGTAAAAAAGAATTTTGAGGGAGAAATTTCAAAAGGGGGAAAAATATAACGACCCAAAATTTTATCAATGTTATTTATCCCTTCTTGTAGTTATGTCAAAATTACATAAAATCACATTAGGAAACACAATTCCACATAATTGTTAAATAAAATACTATGTTACCTTTATACATAAATTTTCAACTTCTTTATTTTGAATTATGAAAATCTTACATATATGATTGCAATAAATAAGATGTTTGGAGTATCATAGGATAAACATAATTTTTGGGGAATAGTAACACACCCTTATGAATAGTAATGTTACCCTTATGAATTGTAATATGACCAGTATGAATAGTAAACCCACCATGTGAATATAAACCTTACCAATTATAGTATAAATAAAATTTATCCATCATATAAGTGATAATATGATATAATTGTATTATAGTGTTGGTATTTTTTTAATTAATGAATATTTAATGAAGAATTTAATAATTAAAAAAATTATTTTCAGAAACTAGTATTTTTATGTCTTATAATTATATGATAATTTTATGAGATATTAATTAATTTTTCAATGTGTTAGAAATGGAGTTTTAATTTTAAAAGTTGTATTTATCTAGAATATTATGATTTTAATTAAAAATTAAATTACACATATTTAGAAAATTATTTTAATAAAATTAAGTTCATTTTTGAATTCTAAACATTGAAAAATGGTTAGGTTGAATTTTTGATATTTTTCTAAAATACGTGAATTTTTGTGAACAATGAAATTCGATAATTTCCAAAATATACAAAATAAAAGAATTTATTCATTATGATTGAGTCATTGATGATGTAAATGACCATTGGTTTGAACTCACATGAACTTATTACTATTTTTAGTAATAATAATCCCCACTTTTTCTTATCTTGTTAATTAAAAATAAATAAATAAATATAATATCGAGAAAACCCCTCTCCTCTCCACTATAAATACCACCCATCATAACCTAATTTCTTCACACCTATCAAGATTTAATATGTAACTAAATTCATTAAAATATCACCCAAGATTCTTTCCCATGTCAATAATCCCCTATTCTCTTACAAGTCTAAATCTTCTCCCCGAAAGAGGCCCCCAAAAGAGATAAACTCAACAGGTAAATTCCTCTTTCTGATTCATTAATTTTATTTCAAGTTTCTATCTTTTCTGTAATTACTCATATACTTTAAAAAAATGGTATGATAAATCATGTAACATAAATTTTCTATAATGATATTAATATAATGGTATATTTCATCAGATTCTCATCTTCCCTCTTCTTTTACACTATAAATGAAAACACCGTCCGAGATGTGTTAATTTATCACATTCAAGGATAACCAGATTTCAATTTTCATTACCTTCGTAGATACTAGGCATGAAACAGTTTTAATGGTTGAAACAGATCTTAATATATTTATTTTATCTTATGTGATGTTCTTTAATACTTATACACTCATTATATAAATTTATAATACAAAACAACTTCATTGCTAGAAAAACCTCCAACTTAATCCAAGTGTTTAAAATTACAATTTTATCTAATGATTCATCCTCATGGTATAAAAAAAATTCATTATAAGATCATTTATAAATCATTAATGCCATTATTAATATATCTTAAAAATTATGGATATTCAACCACCTATCAGATGAACATCCAATCATGAATACAAGTGAACCATTCATAAAAGGAAAGAAAATCAACACTCCTGAAAAATGAATTTAAGATATGTAACTCATCCAAATGTCTATAAATAAAATAAATAACACCCTAATGAGTAAAATTCATATATTAAAGGATTTTTAATTGTTAGTTAATGATTCTAATTTCATTATATAGATCATTAAAGTGAATACTTCTTTCCGATACAAGGTAAGGGGAAATTCTCGAACCCAACTATCTTTATTTGGGTTTTACATCTTCAACCCATTTTTAGTATGGTTATTACTTAAAAATTATTTATTTATCATTATCATACCTTTTCAAGGATAAAAATTTTCTATAATTTATTTTATGAAAAATACAGTGTTTTCCAAAATAACACTTCTTTGAAATAAACACACCCTTTTTGCTTTTCAAAGATTGGTTCATTTTTCAATCAAGGTTAATGGTTCTATGTCAAGAATGATATTAAATAATTGTTTTGGTAACAAAATGTTTATGAACGTATGATTTATGATTCAAAACACATATCTTTCCATGGTTTATTTTATGTTCATGTTTGATATATTTTCTATGTGGTATGCATGATATTGTAAATGTTATGATATGATGGGTGTGCCCAGAATTATATTTCCCAATATGGAATGTTTGAATGTGATGGGTGCTCCTAGAATTATACCAAACTCCAATGAATTTGAAAAAGTTATGAATCTCATGTGTTCATGTGAAATTATGTGTAAAAGTGATGCTATATCCATTCGAAACATTTTGTAGTAGTTAACCAATAATACATGATGATTCATTTTTATGCATTTCCTCATGCCATGCTATTATATAAATGATATTATGATTATGATCAACCCATGTAACATTTTTTCGTGTTATTATCTAAATTATTATTGGGATTTTACCTCACCCATTTTTATGTATATCCTCTGGTGACTACATGTACAAAGGAGTACACAATGGCTGATAAGAAGTTGGAGAGGATAGAATTAAATGAATGATTATGTTGTATGTTGTAAATTTTATGTATGGTCCTAGTTTTCCAAAGACACTAAAAATTTAGATCCTTGTTGTGTAATTTTTTTTGTTTTTTTATCATTAAAATGTTGAAAAAAGTAATGTACGAAAATTACGGTCGTTATAGACACACCCTAGGCCCATACCACTAGTTTGAAGCCTTTGGAACATGGGGAGGTGTGTTGAGGCCTTATGGCCAACTAAGTTTCGTTACAATGGAGGGAACCAGGTTTGGGGATTTTCAAAGTGTTATAAAAGATATTTTCCTTTTTTATACTATTTGGGTTATTATATTAGAGACTATGAATGTTGAAATTTGGAAATGATCATATTCTTGGGAGTAGCTAACCCACATACAGGGAAAATGCGAAATTGTCTGGGATGGGATTTGATGTTCTAGATTGTTACTAAAATGGTTTTGTTGATTTCACCATTTGGTGATGCACATAATGTTTGTATTTGTTATTATTGAGGATTTTCTCTTAACCCTTAGGCCAGTATGGCATGGAGGTAGTATCTCATGAATCAATATAGGAATGTGAGAATTTATATGTCAAGAATTATTCCAATCCATGATTACTTATTATGTGGACTGCATGTTTCATATTTTTTGTGCCGTGAAATATATATTGGAGTTTTTTCTATTGTTTACAATAGGGATTAAATAGTTTGAATAATTAAATTTTTCATATCAACAAAAATGTTATTTTTACTAAATTGATTAATGGTGGAAACTTAATTAGAAAATTATAGTGTGTTTGAGAAATAGACTATTGTTCATATGAGATGAAACATTAATTGGATACAATTATATGGATAGAAATTTTAATTTAAAGAGAGAGTGAACCTATATAAATTGAGAATAATGATCCATCTAATTGAACCATTATAAAATTCTTGTTTTAGTTGTAGGTATCACCAATTGAAACTTACAAAGAATAAAACATTATAACATGGGAATGATAGATACATTTAATTGGACCTTGATATATATATATATGTGTGTGTGTGTGTGTGTGAATATACACTTTTATGAACTTATAAACAATTGAGTTTTAAATTTAAATAGATTTTCTTTCTATTAAATGGGGATACCAATTAAAACATAAAAGGAGTTTTCTTTTAGAACATATAACTGAAACCACATATATCAGATCCCTTGTAATTATTCCCTAGAATCTAATCAATACCATAAAATTAGATCTTAGGTACTTGGGTTAGTGTGTTTTGGGTAGTGATCCCTTTATTGTATCTATATAACATGAGAAATTCCTTTCACTTATTATCATGTTCTGATGTGTGTTCTTGGAAATTTGTGATATATTCCTTCACGACGACTACAGGTAGAGCATCAGTAAGGTGGATATGACCATGTTACTAAGGTGGCGGGACCTATACTTCAAGTTAAAACACCTATAGAACCTCCTATTTTACATGAATTGGGAGTTGACACCCACTTTCAAGAGGAATTCATATGGATTATGAGGACTATGCAGGGATCCCCGAGACCTACCCCAATCATGGTAATTTGATGCAAGAATTCCATAAGCAACATCAGCACACATTTTATGGGTACGGTGTCCTTTTGGCTGCTGAGAAGTAGCTATAGGCCATTATGTATATATTTGATAATTTGGATATACCTCCAGCTTGGAGGTTCAATATTTCTGGTTATATTATTCAAGGTTCTACCAGCAATTAGTGAGACACTATTACTCCAACAAGGAATCATCGGGATGTGGTTTTTAGAGGATTTTAGGCTATCTTATCATACCTTTTCTTTATAGAGATTATAAGGGATGACCATGGTAGGGAATTTATAATCCTAGACAACAATTTCCGTTAGTTATGGATTATTTATTTCTTTTTACTGAGCTTCAAAAATTTTCACCATCCTTCACTAGTGATGAAATTTCAAAAGTTATATGCTTTGTAGATTGGATCAGATATTCCATCTGGTCTTCGGAAAATTTATTCAATCTGCCTACTAGTTTGGGGATTGTAAACTAGGACATAATAACTAAACTCAATTCAAGTTAACCTGATAGTATAGGGAATGATGGTTTATCATTGAGTTAGGGTATTAATTCATCCAGCAGAATAAAATATCCTATGGTGTTTTATCGATAGTGTAGTGGATGCTAGTGTATCTAAACCTATAGTTCTATTCTATTTCATTAGTTTATATGGTGTGGTACCTTAAATCCTCAAAGAGACAAAGAACCAGTTGAGTTCCGATCCTATAGAAGAATGGGCCATATTTAGATGTTTTGTCATAACTTACCATCTTCTCCTATTAGGAGAGTATCCATACCAAATCTACCTTCAATAGTAGGATATGTTTCTCCCCTTCAGGCCAGTAGATGGAATGCCATAGGCTGTATATTATTATGGGGGGGGGGGGGGGTTAACGTGGTTGATGAGGCCAGACATAGGGTATGAGTTTTTTTAAAGGTTGGGGCTGAAGCCTCATTTTATTATTTAAATCAAAGACCTCTTTAGACTAGGTAGAGGGAGACCCATTACATAGCATGAAAGCCCAAGGCCAAGTGGCCTGAATACTATGCTTGAAAGTCCATTTTTTGGCCCATAGGGCCCCTCAGTGAATAGTACTACTATAGTACCCGGGTGCTACATTACCCACTACAGTTCCGCCACTGCTACTGTTTCTACTACAGTTCCTCCACTGCTACAGTGTCACCGCTACTACAGTTCCACTGCTTCTACAGTCCGCTACAGTACCCCCAAAAAATTAGTCCCTACCCAAAATTGATCTTGGGTCTTTTGGATGCTAAGTAGTAGTATGTACCACTAGGGTACAGGCTCCTTGGCACAGACTCAGGGTATGAGTGCTAGTAGATTAGATTCATTTTAGTATTCAAGATGTATCTCAGGGTTGTGGAACATTCTATAATTAAGCATTATAGTCTATTCATGAGGAGTAGGGTAACATGATATCTATAGTATAAATTACAATATTGATAAGCTCTACATTAGTGTTTCCCTCTTTCATATAGGTGCTTTATATTTTTTTATCTCTATTTCTATTGTTGGAATTCATGGGTTCCAAATTCAGTATTTATATTGAGTTTTGACTTTAGATACTCTATTTAGAGTGTGGTCAGAAAGTGTACACCAATGTAGGGAGTGCCCGCCTCTTAATAGGTAGTAATTGTTTTATGTGGGACCTCTTCTTCCTTGATATGAAGGTGTTAAATATCATTCGTAGGATGGAATGGTTGGTTTTATATAATGAATAAATTAATTTATATCACTAGAGTGTATCCTTATCATTACCTGCAGCTAGTAGATATGTATATTTGGGTGAATGGGATGTCCAGGCTAGTCTAGATGGACCCAAGAATCATGAACATAGAGGAGTGATGGAACACATTTCTAGTATCCTTCAATATGATCATGGAAAACATTAAGATGATTCCCCTCTTGTATTAGAACATTTCAGGGGCATCTTCCCTGATGAATTATATGGACTACCACATAATAGATGGGTATATTTGACTTTTGGGATGGTTCTAGGAATATCATTAGTATTTATGCCACCCTACAGGATGAATCATACTGAGCATCAAGAACTCATGAAGCAGTTAGTAGTTTTAGAAATCATGGGGATTATAAGAACCAATACTTCTCTTTGAGGTGATGGCTAGGACCCAATGTATTTATGCATATTAATATAAGTTTAATTATCTTCCCATGAATAATTGTTATCCAATACCCCGCATAGATGACCTCTTTGACCATCTCTAAAGAGCTCACATTTTCTTGTAGATCGATTTGAGTTCAGGCTATCATTAGGTAAGTTTTAGGCCTTTAGACATACCTCATACAAATTTTGGAATTTGGTATGAAATTTAGGAGTATCTAGTTATGTTGTTCAATTTGATGCATATGACTACCAATTTTATGGTTATGATGAATCTGGGTTTCCACCCGTATCTAAATTCGGGTATAGTTGTCAATATACACAAAAACATGGTTTACTCTCATAATTGAAAGAAACAATGAAAAACATCATGAAATCCATTTATGTACATTGAGTGGGAACCAACTGTTTTCTAAGAACACACAATTCCACCTTTTGTTCGATAAGTCTCACTTCCTAGGTCACATTATCTTTGAGGCTAAAATACCTATTTACCAATATAATGTGATGGATATAGTTTCTTGGGATAATCCCAACAAAATTTTTTACATAATGAGTTTCTTGGGGATTGATAGCTATTATAGTAACTTTATAGACTATTTATCACATCTTACGACACCACCCATAATCTTGAAAAGGAACGGTGTCATGTTTAAATGGTCTAACCCTTGTGATAAATCCTTTCAGGAGCTGAACCATAAATTGGAATCAACACCAATCATGATTATACTAGAGCCAAGAAAAAGATATATATTTTATTGTGATGCATCCAACATTGGTATAAGATAATTTATAATATAGTTAGATCATGTTGGGGAATATGGGTCTCTTCAGTTGTGGCCAGAAAAGCGTAATTACCCTACACAAGAACATGATCTAGCATTTTTTGTACATGAATTGTATTTTTAGAAGAATTAATTAATGGGAAAAAGTTTTTTGGTGTATACGAACCAAAAAATCGTTAGGAACATATTTAAATAGCGTGACTAAAATCTCATATAGTGAAGTTGAGTGAATACCTAGAGTCATTCACTGTTGAACTTTCCTTTATGTGTGGGAAGGGAAATTTTATGGCTGATTCATTGAGTTGGAGGACTTAGAAACAATTAGTTCCGGAGGCCAGTAGAAATTGGTAGTGGATGAAACGTTTTTATAATATTCACTTAGATATATACAAGTATCATGGGAATCTTTTCCTTATAGATTTAGAAGATACCTATTCACTTATGAATAGAGTGAATATGAGGAAACTCTTAGGCCCTCAAGGTTTAGTTATAAGGGTGAGTGGTTCAGAAAATGAACCACCGCTAGATTGGATTGTTGATGAGGATGAGATATTGAGAATTAATTGATACCTCTAGGTTCCTCATGACATGAGATAGGAACTGACTTTAGAATCTCATGCTTTTGGTTGGGTGTTACACACCAGGATTAAAAGTATTTACCATGAACTATTCCACCTATATTGGTGGATGGTAATGAAGAGTCATATCGTATGGTTTATCATTAGGTGTTCCACCTTTCAATAGGTTATGGTGGAACTCCTGCATCCAATTACAAATTTACAACCATTTCCCATTCCAGAGTTGAACTGGGACAATGTCACTATGGATTTTTTGATTGGATTACCAATATCCCCTCAAGGAAGTGATTTAGTATGGGTGGTCATCAATAAGATTTGGAAGGTCCCTCAATTCCTACCAATCATAGAGACCATTTTAGTAGATGATCATGGTGGGATATATGTTTCAGATATTATACACCATCATAGAGTTTGATGTACCATCGTATCAGAAAAAGATGATTTTTTATGTATAAGTTATAGCAGGGTTTCTAAATCACTAGGTTCATAGGTACTTTTAAGTACATTCTATTACCCATAGATAGACGAGCAGTCTAAGTGCACAATACATGTTTTAGAGGACATGATAAGAGTATGTGTCCACGATTTAAGAGGTTCTTGGGTAAAACACATACATTTATCTAAGTTAACTTAAAATAAATTATTTTAGGTGATGATATAGATGGATCCATATGAGGCCTTTTATGTTAGACCATCACGATCAACCCTATTTTTACCCAATGTAGGAGAGGTAGTACTACTGGGAAATCATCTCATTTAGGTGACATTAAAGTAGGTACAACGTATCATTAAGAGCATGAAATCATCTCAATATAGTCATAATTTTTATACGGACCTTCATTGGCGACCTTTAAAGTTTGAGGTTGGGGATAAAGTCTATACACGATTCAACAAGGATAGGGAATTAATGAATTCAGAATAAAGGTCAGATGGAACCTAGGATTGTTGTACCCTTAGAGATTTTGGAGAGGTTCAAGCTGAAATACCATTTGATTGATCTTCCTCATAGTTATCAATACATGAACGATGTCTTGCACATATCATATCTTTCTCTGTTATCAATCTAACTCATCCCACACTTTTGATCATAAAGATGTTGGTATGGAGGTCGATGCTTCTAATGAAGAGTATCCTATTCGTATAGTTGATTAGATAATGGAGGATCTCTAAGGATGGTCATTGCCTTTATTCTACATGCTATGGTATCATGACCACATACACGATGATAATTTGGAGAGGGAGGCTAACACAAAGGATCAGTGGCTTGAGTTATTCTCAAATGATGCTTTACCACACTCAAAAGGGAAACTAAGGGACATGTTGTCTTATGTTGGTGAGATTTTAAGATCCTGAATTCTCTATTGAGGTAATTACCGTAAATATTTAGTTTCAAATAGTAGTTCTATCCTAATGAAAATTCCTAATGATGTCACAGTGGTTTCAAAATCATTCGGGGATTATTTAGAGCTTAGAGCTCTGGTTTTTGGAGAAATAACCTCAGGCATATGGTTGACTCATGGTTAGTAGTGACCATGTAGCTCAATCGTGCAACCATTAATAGGGGGTCTATTGTTATTTTAACCATTAACAAGGGGCTTTAATCCCATATAAAAAACGATAAACTTATTATAGATATGAAATGAATTTTTAGGGAACAATTTTTTTAACTATGAGAATGGTGGTTCCCTTGGATAGTGCTGGTTCACGGTTTGGCCGTCCACGAGACCAAATAGTGAACCCCTTTAAAAAAGGTTAAAAATTTCACCTTTTTACTTAAAAAATTATAATATCTCACCCCATATTTCTTCTTTAATCCATGCACAACACCCCTCATTTGTTGAAGCTCCTCAATGGAATCAAGTTAGTCTTTGAAGCCTCTCCGTCTACTGAACTCTGATTGTACATTTGTTAGTTTATCTGTTTATCCAATGGTAAGTGATTCAATATGTTACATTCCATTATTGGATTATTTCTCTATATATTATGATATTTTTATATAACCTAATATGTCCAATTTTCATGGTATTTTTCTATTTCTTCATATTCTTTAATTCTATCCCAAATCAGAAGCTAGTACTAGATGAGGGTTTGTCAGCCGCCATAAGGTTGGTGGTCTATAACATTCCCTTAGGACTTTCTATTATTTTTTTTTCATTTTTATATGAATTTTTTTTAATTATAAATTTTCCGTAATTAAAATTTTTCTTAAATTAGTTTCCTAATTTAACACCCAAACACCCGAATAGACCCCAGTTTATCCTTGAAGGTTAATAATCTCAACCTGATCCACAACTTGGGTTGGAGATATATATACCTATATGAAAAATTTTATATTATGACTCCAAACACCCTTCATTTTGTTTGGTTAAAATTTTATAAGGAATTCAGTTAATTTAAATGGATAAAATATTTCATTATAAATGGGAAAGTGTGTTTCCTTTAGCTATCATTAATTTGGGATGACCTGATAAATGTTATGAAACCGCATACAACCCATTTTAATTTATTAATGAAAAGGTAGTAAATTTAATTAAATAAAGTGAATAATCTGTCATGGTTTTTATATGGCCAAAGAGTAATTATTAAATTAAAAGACTTTATTATTACTATAAAACATTTTATTGTTTAAGGAGTGGTAATGTGGAGACCAAACCTAGAAACCCGAAGCCAGTTTACACTACTAATTATTTTGGCGTGACTATAAAGATTCATACCCCAAAGGACCAATCAGTTTTGTAGTCGTGGTAAGAAAAATAAATAAATGAGTATTATATTACAAATGACTATACTAATTACAACATAATTTTTATTCTTCATTTTTAAAAAATGAATTCGAGATTAACTCTAATCTATCTAGTAAATATGTTCATGTCTTTTATAGAATTCTTAGTGGATTCTTAGAGAATGAAAAATAATAAGGCTGATATCAAATGACCAGTAAGTGGAAAATATAGTGGAATAAATAATAAATCAATGTGAATAGTCAATATGGAATGTTAAATAACTGAACACACATGCCTTTCAAATAACTAGATAAGTAAAAACAAATATGGAAATATATGAAACCAAAACAAATTCCATTTAATCAAGGAACTAAAAATTAAATTTATCCGTAGATATGTTGAAGAAAAATCTCATGGATGAATAATAACTGAAACTTAACAAGGGAAGTGATTTATTATTTGATTCCATGTTTCTTAGGTACATAAAAAAAGTATCGTCAAGACCTTTTACATGATTGTTATCTAACATGTAAAAACCCATCTAAAGAAGATAGACAACTATTTCATCTCATGAGACTACTGATGTATTAAGGGGGATTCATTAACTAGTCCCTAATCTGTATGGATTACCTTAAGCAGTCCCCAAACCATGTATTACCTATCCCAATTATTTCTCATATTGAATAAATATTATGCCTTATCAAATAACCATATTGAATAAAGTATATGGATCTTTAACTCGTTCACCCAAATAATAAAATAACTTTCAAAGTAAGCACCAAATGAATAATGGTATATAATTTAGGCAATGAACATATCCATAATAAATGACATGGATAATTTTGGGGAGTTCAATAATCAATGATCATAGGAAATTAAATAATTTCAGGGGACTAAAAGGAATAAAGGAACTGAATGTGAATACTATCCTTGGATAAATCAGTCATAAACCATCTATAGTAATATTAAGTTTAACACCCCAATATTCCATGATACGCTTCTTCTTAATAATTCAATGGCATGTGATACACGCAACACCGAGTTTGAGTGCACCACAACCTATAAAACTAGCTATTTAAAAATAAGTTATGAATAGTATTAACCAAATTTTTAATTTTATATATCTCGTATAATTTTAACATTAATCTTTTGTATTTAATAGGAATAATATAAATACAAATTCAAATTTTCAAAGAAAAGAAGTGTTTTTCAAAAAATGCATTTTTTCTGCCTTTTAATGGAGAACACTTTTTAAATCCATTTTTTTAAAACATTTATATATAAAACTTGGAAAAATTAAATTATTATTTATAATAAGGACATAAAATTTTGTTTTGGATAAATTTTTGGTACTTTTCTCATAAAATAAATATTTTAAGGTATAGAGGAAAATACTGCATTTTAATTAAAAACTATATTTTCATAAAATTTATTTATATAGTTAGACTGTCCATTTAATTTTTCGGAAGTGTAATTAAATTGTTTTTATAATTTAGTACAATTTTGGTAGTTTTATGTAATTCTACCTTGATATTATACATAAACTTATGTCAATCTTTTGGTAGTTTTTACATCTTAAAAACTCACTTTCTGTTTTTGACAACGACAATTAATTTTAAATTAATTTCTACTAATTCAGTGTTTTGAAATTGAAAAAATGGAGTCCATATTTCTAATTATAGGGTCCAAATTGTATAAATAAATACCTTTTATTTTTTGAAAACATGAATAGTGACTTAAATAATTATTTTTATTTACCATGGTTAAAAAGTAAATCAGGTAATTAAGGGTAAAAAATAATATAATAATATAAAACTACCATAAAATGTGTCCTAAGCATATTGGATAAGATATTTCGAAAAATGATCATCCTTATCCCGAAATTTTGTCCTTTTGGAGCCCCTTGGGTGTGAAAATGACATTTTATTATATTTAATTTAATGAAAAATGAAATATAACATAAACAAGTATCTTTTACTGAATAAATTTTATTATAGAGTTATGTAACAGATCTCTATGACTATAAATATTAATTAGAAAGCTGAAAATATTCCTATATAATGGTAGTTTATTTATAATATTTAGATATTAAATAAATATATTTATTAATTACATAATTATAATGCATTTATTACCTTATTAATGAAATATTCAAATAAATGAATTATAAATATTCAAATAAATGCAATTTGAACATTTTAACACCGTCGATTATTTTGTTTAGATTCTATTGAAAAATGAGGGATAATTTAATGCTTCTTAAGGAATAAGGTTTTCATTAATTTAACAAAAGGTAATTACTAAATAGTGTCAAAATTGACATAAATTAATTTTTAAAACAAATACTATTTTATTAAATTATATAAAAATACTAAAAATATAATATTCAACTATATTACATTGATAATGTTAAAAATTTAATTAAATATCCACTTTAAGTTCTCTTTTAATTTTATAGTAACTATATTAACTCTATAGTATAAAAATAAAAGAAAACTCGATAAGAGTTAAATAGATTAAATAAGGGTTAATCGCAAAATATTAGGTAAATATCATGACCTAAACTTCTCTAAAAATAATTAGATGAGAATATTCAAACCCATCCTCTTTTAATGATCAAAATAAATCAATTATTCTATTATAAACCAAAAACCAATTTTTAATATATTAATATTTCAAACTTTTCTTAAAGTGCCCCTCACCCCACTTATAAAAGTGAACATATCCTCCTCTTTAATTCACACCTACAATGCCAATCGTCTAGGAAACACTGAGACCAAATCTCATCCCAAATTCCACAAATTCATCATATAGGCCACCCTCTGTGTATAAAAAAACATAAAGAGTACTTCTGTGAAAAGAAAAAAAGAGACACTGAAAGAAGTGGTAATCGTTTTGTCCCTTATTTCAAAGTCGTTTTTCTTCTACTTCCTCTTCATAAGTTGTTACCCTAATAAAATAATAAATCCAGCATATAATATATTTTTGGATTTTTTTTATGATTATGGGACAACCATATTTCTCCTTCAACCCATCCTATGAATAATAATATCAGCTGTGTGCATACGTACAACTTACCATCTCCAAATCATGGTGTAAACTGTTTTTCATATATACTTTATTTTTATTGGTATAATGATGAGTATAAATAAATTAAATAATTAATATAACATGGTATTATTTCTGTACTATAAATATTACATCCAATCCACACCATTAAACCATTAATGAAATGATATCATCGCTTGTGCCTACGTATGACTTACCGTCCCCAAGACGCGATGAGACTCATCTTCACATTCACCATCCAAGAATGATTATAAAAAATATATATTATGCATAACTATGAAATATATGAAATAATAAGTCTAATATAATATATATATATATATATTAATATATATTTATGTATGTACATATATGTAATTCACTTACTTCCATTTAATACAATAAGAAAATAGAAACTACATTCATGCATATGTACAACCTACCATCTCCACGAACAGTTTATTCCAGTTCATATATCTATCTATTATATAAAATTATATTATGAATATATATGATATATAAATCATATTATACAGTATGTAAGTAATTAAATCATGATCTATTTAATATGATCCAGAATAACATGTCAAAACACATAGGATAAGCAAAGCAATTATTACCCAAAATGATGCATTAACTTGGAATTGTTAATAAATAGGTAATATAAAGTCATAATAGAATCATATAGGATACCATAAATATTATTATGATTCTTATATAAGTGAATAATATTTTTTATAACTTTATACAATAGTTTTGGAAATGTTTGAAAAGTATCGGACCTCAGATAAGGGTTAATTACTCAATATCATTATTATTTGAGATTATTTATATGTACATATTTAAGAGGACATATTTATCATCCATGTCCACATTTAAAAAAAATTCAAAATGAATATTTTACGGTTTTATTGAAGGGAATCATTAAATAGATCATAATTTTAAATGTTTTAAATATTTATTTAATTAATGTTCTTATTTTCAAAATGATTTTAAGTATTTATTTATATAGAAATTATTGTTTTAAAATGTTAATTCCATTAAAAACATTCAATGTGGTATGGGAAAATTTGATTCAAACATCTCATTTAGATTACAATATTTATAAATTGTGAGAATTTAAAATGATTTCATGAAAAAGGGATATTTTCCTCAAAGAGTTTTGCTGATTATTTTCAACTATGTCAACTTCTTTTATTGGATATTATTCATGATTGAGGTTGATTTATTATAATACAATATTCCACATTGTATTAAATGATTTATGATATGTTTGATTGTGCATGTGTTATTTTTTTACCATTCATGATTTATGGTTAAAGTATTGACATTTCATAATCTAGTTTTAATATGAATGATTATGTTATGTTTCACACTTTTAATATAAGGAATACATTAGACTTAGTAAGTGATGGGTGGGGGCCACTATATTCCCTCGATGCATCGGTAGGTCTCCTGAGACAAACTTCTGTCTTGGCACACGACCTTGATAGAATATTTGTATATCGTCTTGGCACAAGGCCGCGACATAGTGGTTAATAAAACCCTCATTATGTATTCCCTCATTATGAGTGTATTTATTGATTTTACATGTGATTATTCGACTAGAATAATATCCACATAATTTTTTAATTTGAATTATTTGATTTATTCTTTCCATATTATGTTAAATATAATGTTTCAAAATTATTCTATTTTAGTTTTGTATCTTGCCATAAAAGTTTATGGTTATTTATGATAGCTTCCGCAGTATTTTTTATCCTTAATGAGGATCTGATCTCACCCCTTTCTTATGATTTATTTTCCCAATATGCAAAGAAGTGTTTTATGATTGATATATAAGGTTAATCTTGGGTAATAATGGATTTAACAAATATTTGTCTATATTGTAGTCTATGTTTTCAAATATAATTTAAAGTTGATGAATGTAATCTATTTTCTAAAACTGCTAAACTGATCGGTCCTTCGGGATATGGTTCCTTGTATCATGGAAATGTCTTAAAATAATGCACTAGCTCCGGGATTATGGGGTTGTTTCATTATATTTGGTATGATTGGAAGTTTAGAAACAACCTTAGAAATATATTTAGGAAAATTAGATTAGGGATCATAACCCAAAGATAGACTTTGAGTATAAGTATAAATGAACCCCCTAAAATTTTGAAAAAGTAGAGATTACATTGATATTTCAAAAAATACATCCATGTATGGATACTAAAAGTAGGCATGGTTCTAGAATAGATGTACCTAGGGGTGAAAACGTCGACAAGGTGTTTCGAGAAGGACTTGGGTTAACCTGATGCACAACAACGGACCGTACATCACACCTGGTTTGACACTCCTAGGGGATATGTTTAGGATAATTCGTATTTTATTATAGAAAATAATAAATTATTTATGAGTAAATATGCCCACAATGGAACCATATTAGTGATTATGGATTATATATGAATAAAAGTTTCAATTTATGTCATGTATGTTACTTGTTTGGAATTATGCATTATGATTCATAACCTAATATAGTGTATTCCATTGTTTAGAAATGGAACCTAGTAGAATAAATTGAAACAATATCAACACATGTAATTCTTATAGGGATTTCCCTACTATGAAATATAATGATATTGAAGTTGGTGATAAAACTAGTATTGGACATGTTATAACCATAATGAGACAACTGAATTAGGTTAGGACTAATAACCTTACATGTATGGAGAACCATTATCCACAACATGGAGGATCAATGTTAGACCGCTTCATGAGACAAAAACCTCCAACATTCAATGAGACTGAAAATCCATTTCTAGTAGTGCACTGCATATGTTCCAAGAATATATTTATTGCTTCAGGGATTATTGAATGGGAAAAGGTTTTCATGGTAGTTTATCAACTCTTAGGAGATGCAAATCATTGGTGGTCATTAGTTCAAAACACAAATTAGGATGAAGAAGTATAAAATATGGAATAGAGGGAGTTTAAGTAACTTTTCCTAGAGAAATACATCTCTCATGAATAACTAAGTGAAATGGAAAGGAATTTTTTGAGTCAAAGGTAAAAGGAAAATGATAATGTTGCAATGTATGAGTCTATCTTCACAAGGTTATTGAGGAAAGCTGCAAACTACATACGTAACCCAAGAATTAATATTGATATAAAAATTTATGGGTTAAAATCATTCCTCTGATGGGAAATAGTCTCACAATATTTCTCATAATTTGAAGATCTATTCTCATGTTCTATCAAGATAGAAAAGGAATTCTATAAGTCTTATGACCTTAAAGTAAAGCATCAAAAGAAGAGAACGGTAGAGTAAGAGATAAATAATGGTAAAAAAGGAAAGAAAGATTTTTTCCTTATGTGATAATTGTGAGGAGAAACTCATTGGTAATTTCCAAAAAATAATGGGGATTTGTTACAAATGCAGAGAAAAAGGTCATCAGGCTAGTGATTGTAAGGGGAAAAAAGAAGTTGTGAAATGCTATCATTTTAAAGATACAAGACATTACACAAATGATTGTTCAAAGACTTCAGGAAATATGGATTACAAGAAGAACATGTATCAAGGTAAATCTTATGTTGTTACTATAGTTGAAGTGGAATAATTAATGTATTTTTTTGGGATTCAAGTAGTATATTCTAGTTAAAAGAAGAATGTGATATATATAAGGATTGTACTGCAGTACCTTCTATTTTTCAACATGTTTTTAATATAATGAAGGTAATCATATATTAAATATTTGAAAATAAGATAAACGTTACATTTCTTGAGGATTATAATGCTAAAATAGATTTTGTAAATTTAATGACCTTTTAGACAGAGTTTGGAAATAAGTATTTTGGATAATTCTAAAGGTTGGAATGTATTATGTGAAACTTTGGATGGTATTGTTTAAGGATAAAAAATTTCATCAGATTATTCTTGGAATGTTATAATAAAATTGATTAATTAAAAGGACAATACACATGTCGGGAAATGACCTATCACATCCAGTAAGGCCTCAAGACTTGAATCTACAACTCTAGGGAGAAAATGGTGCATCACCTACCACTAGTCCACATGATGTTCTAGTTTGTATAATGTAGATTTAATTTATTTAAATTTTATTTTTGATGAATAGTCAACCGAATATGTTTCTGATGTGATATTCTAGAAATTTATATGATGAAATTATTTGAAGGAGGGAATAACGTAACACCCCATGCTTCATAATACACTTCTTCTTAACAATTCAATAGCTTTCGCTACACGCAACCATGAGTTCGTGCATAGCATGATCTATCAAACTAGCCATTTTTAAATAGGTTATTTATAGAATTAACAACATTTTTAAATTTATATATTCCATATAATTTTAACATTTATCTTATGTATTTCTTAGATATAATATGAGGAAAAATTCAATTTTTCATATAAAAGAAGTATTTTTCAAAAAATATAGTTCTTCCACCTTTTGATGGAGATCACTTTTTAAATCCAATATTTTAATCTTTTATATATTAAATTGGAAAAAATTAAATTAATATTTAGAATCAGGACATGAAAAATTTGTTTCAATATATTTTTCTATTTTTCTAATAAAATTTATATTTTAATCAATAGAGGAAAATACAACATTTTAATTCAAAACTGCATTTTCAAATAATTTATTTATATGGACAGATTGTACATTTAATTTGTTTTAAAGTGAAATTGGATTATTTTTTTATCATTTAATACAATATTGTTAATTGGATGTAATTCCACATTGATGTTGGGAATAAACACATGTTGATCTTTTGATTGTTTTTACTTCCTAAACACCCTATTTCTGGTTTTGACAACAAGAATTAATTTTAAATTAATTTCTTCTAATTATTTGTTTTGAATATGGAAAAATGGATTCCATATTGGGAATCATATGTTCCAAATTGTGTAAATAGGTACCTTTTATTTTCAGACATTATTAATCGTAACTTCAGTAATTATTTTTATTTACCATGTTTAAAGAGTAAATTAGGTTAATTAGGGTAAAAAATAATAATATTTTAATATAACCTTACCCTAGAACATGTACTAATACTATTGTATGAGATATTTCCAACCATGAGAATCCTATGGCTGAACATTTGGAATTTGGGAGCCACCTGGGCGTGAAAATGACATTTAATAATATTTAATTTAATGAAAAGAGAAATATAACATAAACATGTAACTTTTACAAAATAAATTTTAATTTAGGGTTATTTAATTGATCTATATGAATATAAATATTCCTTAAAAGGTTAAAAATATTTAATATATCATGGTTTTTTTGTTAGAATTTTTTGATGTTAAATAAACATATTTATTTATGACACAATGATGATGCATTGATTACCTTATTAATGAACGATTAAAATAAATGAATTTATAGCTATTAAAATAAATATAATTTGAAATTTTTGATGCCATAAATGATGAACTTAACATAATAGAGATTATTTAATGCCTTTTCTTCTAAATAATCATGTTTTTATGACTTTAACAAAACAAATTACAAAATAGTGTCAAAATTGAAATAAATGCGTTTTTAAAATGATTAAAATTTTATTAAATGATATAAACATCCAAAAAAACTAAGATGCAGAAAAATGACATATATAATGTTAAAAATGTCATTGATGATCCACTTGAGGTTATATTATCATTCTATAGTAACTATATTAACCATATATTATAAAATACAAGAATACACAGTAAGTGTTAAATTGATTAAGTAAGTGTTTATCCCAAAAGATAAAGTTAATTTCATGACCTAAATTCTCTAAAAATCATTGCGTGAGAGGATTTAGACCCATAATCATCATATTAAAGAAATAAATCACTTTTTAGATATTATAAACAAAATATAAATTTATAATAAATTAATATTTCAATATTTACCTAATGTGCCCGTCACCTATCTTATAAAATGACACTTCTCCTTCTCATTAATTCACACCTCTAAAGGCATTTGGATTGTAAAATCCATACCCAAATCTCTTTGAATCTTCCTAAACTTCATCATATAGGCCACCCTTTTGGTAGAAAACTAACATAAGAAGTAATTTTGTGAAAATAAAAAGTATACACCTGAAGAAGAGGTAATCATTTTATCCCTTCTTTCAAAGTTCTTTTCTTCTTATACATCCTATTCCTACATTCTTTGTATAATAAAATAATAACTCCATCATATAATATATTTTGGGATGTTATTAAACTTATGGTACAACCATATTAATACATTTACCCAACCTATGATTAATAATATCACCATGCTATTGTACATCCGACTTACCGTCTCCACACCATGGTCTAAACTATTTTTCATCTATACTTTATTTTTAAGTGTATAATGATTAATTTAAAAGCCTTAAATAATAAATATAACATGTTATTATTTCTTTAAAATTAATAATCTATCCAATCCACACCATTAAACACATATGTAAATGATATCATCTCTCATGCGTATTAAAAACTTACCATCTCCATGACATGATGAGACTCATCTTCTTGGTTCACCATCCAAGAATGATTATAAAAATATATATAGTATTCATAATTATGAAATATATGAAATAATAAGGATATTGGAATAATATATATATATATATATATTTGTGTCTATATGTACATATATTTCCTTCACTTACTTCTATTAAATACGATAGGAAAATGGCAATTGTATTCATTTGTACATACGACCTACCGTCTCCACGAATGGTGTATTCCATTTCATGTATCTATATATTATATATATTTATATTATGAATATATATGATATTTAAATCATATTATACATTTTTTAGGCAAGTAAATCATGATGTAAGTAACATTATCAAGAATAAAAAGTCAAATAACATACGATAAAGAAAGCGATTATTACCTAAAATGTTGCATTAACTTGAAATTGTTAATAGAAAGGTTATATACAGCCAAAAAAAGAATAATATATGATATCATAAATATTATTATGATTCTAATATAATTTAATAATTTTTTAAAAAATAGTATACAAGAGTTTCAGACACGTGAGAAGAGTATCAGACCTAAGGGAAAGGTTAATTCCTCAATCTCAGTATTATCTGAGATTATTTATGTGTATGTATTTACTGAGACATATTTATCATCCATGTCCATGTTTCATAAAAATGTTTTCAAAAGGATTATTTTATGATTTTATGGAAGAGACTCTTTAAGTATATAATCATTTTAAATGTTTTAAAGATTTATTTAATTAATGTACTTTTTAAAAAAATGATTTTAAGGATTTATTATTATAGGCATGATTTTTTTAAAATTTTGATTGATTCTAAATGTTTCAAAGTGATATGGGAAACATTTATTGAAGAAACATCTTTCAATGAATTCCTTTATAAATTGTGATACTTTAAAATGATTTCATGAAAAAAAAGATATGTATCTCAATTAGTTTTGTTGATTATTTTCAACTATGTCAACATCCTTTATTGGATATTATTCTTGGTTGAGTTTAATTAATTATAATACAATAATGCATATTTTATTGAATTATTAATGATATGTATGAATGGGGATGTTCTATTTTTTTACCATTCATGGTTTATGGTTAAATTATTATAATTTCGTATGCTAGTTTAAATAATAATGTTTATGTTATGTTTCACCCTTTTCATATGAGGAATGCGTTGGACATAATAAGTCACGGGTGGGGTACTATTTAGCCCCTAGATGCATTAGTAGGTCTCATGAGACAAAATAGTTCCTTGGAACAAGGCCCTGATAGAATATTTTTGTATGGTCTTTGTATGAGGCCTTGATATAGTGGTTAAGATGTCTCGTGTTATGAATTATCTCATTTTAAGATTAGTTATTGATTTTACATGTGATTATTCGACTAGTAGAATATACATGTGAATGTTTAAATGGAATTATTTTATTTATTATTTCCCTATTATACTGAATATAATGGTTTTAAAGGATTTTGTTTTCGTTTTTTACCTTTACTTACCAGTTTAAGTTAATTTATGATAGCATCCACTTATTGTTTATCCTTACTGAGCATCTGATCTGACACCTTTCTTAGGATTTATTATCATAGGATGCCAAGAGCTATTTTATGATTTATATGCATGGTTAATCTAGGATAATAATGGATTTCTCAATGTATTATATTTTTTTACTTTATGTTTTGAATTATAATGTAAGGTTTATGTATGTAATCTATTTTCCAAGACTGTTAAACTGATCGGTCATTTGGAACATGATTCCCTATATCATGCCAATGTATTAAAATAATGCACCCACTCTATGGTTCTGGAATTGGAGAATTATATTAAGGATAGTATTGATACAACATACCCGAAGTGGAGTAAAATAAAGGGTTGTTGACATTGATGAATGTAAACATTATAAAATTGTCCTTTTTACAAAAATGAGGAAAATATCATTTTTTTTGAAAATATTTTGGAAAAACTTTTATATGAAAATAAATTTTAAAAAAAATTCATTGAAAATTAAAATATTAAAAATGAAAAGGATGCATTGACAAAATCATGGAAGGTAAATCAGTACATGTTGTACAAGGTAAAAAACATTACTTTTTTTACGGTAAAATGTTTAGAAAGATTCCTTGTTTATAAAGAGATAAGAAGATTCCATTGAAAACATTGGTAAAAGAAAAAAAGTGTAAAATTATCTTTACCAAATAAGTTTAAAAACATCTTATAAAACATTTTAATGAATTATGCTTTTTAGTAGAAAACATGTTCTTTGACTAAGAGAGGAATAAAGTTAGGTTTTATGAAAGACATTTTCTAAAACATTTTGGGTAATAAATTGTCAAAAAATGGTATTGAAACATGAAAAAGATTTTAGATAAATAGTGGATAATAAAATTAAAGGTTTTATTTAAAAAGTTTCTTATAGTTTCATCAATTTAAAATAACATTGAATGATCATTAAAGTTATTATTAAATAAAATAATCTTTAAACATTTAAGTGTCCTATACCACTTTGAATCATTTAAAATCATAAACCTCACGTATGAATACTATTAAATGAAAGATTAATATACTAATATGATAAAATTATTAATGATTTATTATAACAAAAGGGGAAGTATATACACTACACAAAATATGTAAGTGGTGTACATGAGATTTATCTTACGAATATAAAAAAGTGAGATGAGAATCACTTACCTTGAGCTTCCTTTCAGGTGAACATATTTAAATTACTTTAAAATAAACTCATGTCAATTTAGTAATTTCTTGAGAACAATTTTTATGTTTATAATTAATTTTACTTCAAATTTTACTATTCTTTATACAAACACTTTAACAATTAAGTTTACATCATGTGTTTTTACAAAATTCGATTAATGTGTCAAAAATATTTTTGGTAGGTCAGATTTGATTATATAGGTAATTATATAAAATATAAATAATTATAATATTGAAATAATTATTATGTTTTTACATTAATTATAATTTTAAAATCAATCATTAAATATGGTTATAAAAAATTAATCAACGTTACAATCATGGAGACTGTTGGTCGTATTTATGGATGAGTATTGTTTATATTTTTCATTGATCGTTATGGAAAAAATGTAAGTAACACCATATATTTCCAGAATGATCATTATATAATAAATAACATATTATTTAATAATATCTACTTATATATATAATTATTATGAGGAAAAAGTAATAAAATCATGTCTAGGAGGTGGTAGTCCACACATCCTGAGATAACGTTATCACTTTTTATGTGTGTAAAAGGATAATAATGAAAATTATATATATATATATATGAAGTGTACCTACAGAATGTTAATTATGTGATGAATATAATATACAGTTTTTCCATTTTACATATTTTCAATTGACACCATCCTTTATACGTTCCATGTATAGTGTGAATGAATCACATCACTTTGAGGGGCTGGTAGTCCACACTTCCTCAAACGATGTTATTGTATTAATGAAAACTATGAAGTATTAATGGTATGTGTAATAAATGGTTTAAATAAGTTAAAAAAATATCATATATATAATATATAAATATAGTTTCCATTAAAATGGACACCAGGAGAGGTGTTAAAGGAAAAATGAAAAATCATCATTTTGTGAGGCGGTATTTCACCATACACAAAAACAGTATGTTCGTTACCCATTATATGGAAGTGTGTGTAAGTGTATATAAAAACCATCCAATAAAATAATCCTAGTACATTTATCATTATGGATTTTTTATAAATGTATTTAATAATAATATTTGAGGGTTTGAGGATGGAAATAAAACTAAAGAGGTTGAGGGAAAATGTTACCTCTTAATTAGGTAAATAATTTTGGTTTGAAACAAAAGGATTCATTGGTAGAATTTATGCCAAATTAAGGAATAAAAGTCTTTGGGAGGGTTTTTGGGAATCATTTTGGAAGATCTTGTTTGATCCTATGTTTTTTGAGAGGTGTGATGAATGGCAGAAGTGGTGGCCTTTTATAGTGGATGAAAAACACTCACATGGTATTTTGAAAACAAGTTATGTGTACCAATGTTTTTACCTAAAAATTTCATCCAAAAAAACCAAACTCAATAATGGAATGATAATGACCATATTATGTCGATAAACTGGGTCGTGGGAAAGTGGATAGGTTATTTTTCCCCTAAGATAAAGGTTTATTCCTTTAGTGTGCTTAATTTTTCCATAATAATTGTAAATATGTTTAATTAAAATCACTAATATTTATGGAATTTTTTTTGGTCTTATTAGAAATTATAATATATTATCATTAAAAATATGGAATAAATTTTTCTATATTATAATCATAGAAGTGGTAATAATTAATTTAACTTTAATCCCATAGATGGGACGACAATGTGAGTTTTTATTGTAAAAACTTCCAAAAGTTTGATTTGTTTGTATAATAAATTTTATAATAAAAATGATTTAAATGAAATAAATTGTGTTAATTTATAAAATTATTGTCTGATTAAACATTAAAATCTTTTTAAAATATAATTTTACCTAGAAAATAAATTAGATGAATAAACCATTTTGAACAAAAAATCAGTATTTTTTATTATGAATTAAAAAATAATATATTTTTGAAAAATATCCAAAATTCACACTAAATTAATTACTATGTATATATTTAAAATATAAAGTTTATTTTGAAAAATTAAATAATTTTAAGTGTCACATTTTAGATTTAAAAAGGGTACCCCGTTAAAAGGCGATAAAATCACCTTTATAAAAATATGTGCTTTTGTGTGTAAAATTGATTTTGTTATTATCTTATGATTATCAAACCTAATGAATGAATATAAAAAATATTTTATTGAATATATAACAAATATATTTCATTAAAATGATTTACTCAATATTATTCATTATTTTGATTAAGAAAAAACTCTTTTGGAATCATAACAATAATAATATTTATTTTTTATATCCAATTGGTTCTTATTTTCATTTATCATTAATTGGTAACAAATTAATTCATTCTATATTTGTGTATACCATATATTTTTCATATGTTTGTTAATAGTATTCATAATCACTAACATAATATCTATTTTATATCATATTATAATAAATAATAATATTTTATTAGTATATTGTTTTTTGGTGTAACTCGGTCTGGTGTATAACACAAGCTATCGTAGAAGGAAACTATTTCATGTAATGAAAGCTATCAAAGAAGGATTATTTTGCATGAAACACAAGATAACTCGGTTTTTCTCTCATTACAATCTGAAGAATATATTTTATTTATTTGAGATTGTAAATATATTTTAAAGTATTGTGTAATTATATTCTATTTACACACTTGGTGTTGTGTGTCATACATACCATTGAATAGAAATTTGTACATTATAATTTCAGCATGTCACATTATCCCCACCTTAATTAATTTGTATCCTTACAATTTAGAATCAATCTTGGGGATGTATTTTTTGATGTTTCCTATGTTTAAGTCCCACATCGTGAAAAGGGTTCGTAAAACCTCTTCTTTAAATGAGGGAATGGGAAGTACAATAGTAACATGGAATGACATATATAACAATCTCAAAGTAGGAGAACATCGGTAGATAGTTGAGATATTTACTTTGAGGAAAAGTATAAATACTCATAAGGAATAATTAAGGCCATTAATCATAATCATGTGAATGATCAATAGAAATTTTAGGGCCTCAAAGTAATAAATCCTTGAGGATTTGAGAGACCATTGGTTGAAAATAAAATTTGGTATTAGGATAACATTTCATTTCAATGTCATTCTTCTAATTTTGGATAAATATTTTACTAACCAATAATATAATGAAATATTCTCACTTGATAGGTTTCAATTTCATATAAACAATACTTACTTTTGGTTGTGCTTCGATCAATTTCTAATTCATTCCATTACAAACAAATATTAATTACCAAAAATGTTTTTATACCTGATGTGCTGAAAGATACTTTAAAAGGATCCCAATTCTTATAAAAGAGTGAAAATCTATTAATTTATAATTAACTATCTTCTAGAAACAATATGGTTCATATATTAATCTATAATCCTAAAAAATGATACTACTAGTTCATAATTAAAATTTATTTGAAAAAATATTTAACTAAAAAAATTAACCAGGACATTGTATAGGTCAGTGGTTGGTGTGAATCCCTTATCAGCATTCGGTCATCAATTCAAATGTTTCGGCCATGTGGGACTTGATTGGTTGTCAACTAACATATAGTATTTCTTTTCTTAAAAACCATATTATTATAATTTTCATAACAAATGTAACAGACCTTCATTATATCTAATAATTGAATTGTTTCTTAACTATGGGTTTCAATAAACCATAAATAAATAAACAATTCACCCATTTATTTCAATACTGGTCATTCTTTGGTCTAGGGTTTATCTATACCATCATTTGTTGGATATATAAATCATGAAACATTATTTTTTAAATATAAAACACCTTACTTTTTTCCTTGATCATTAATTATCATTTTCCATTCAAAATTCTCATAATGGATTGTAAATATAATAAGGATTATGTTGGTTTTAAGCATAATAATATCATTGTGACAGAGGGAGATATATTAAGATTTCATTTAATAATCATTTCCTAAAACCGAGACTAAATATCTTGTACATTGAATATATAATTATTTTTTTGATATCTAAAGCAATAAAAGTCTAGAATTAGGAACTTTCTTCATTGATGATTGTTGATTGTCTGAAAAGACCCTTCAGATTTCCATTTTTATTCTAGTGAGGATTCAAGGGTACAATTCCTTGAGCATTGATCAACATGTGCTTCAATGATCATCAAGCAATGTGACTCGTTCTCGGGGTGCTAGCATGAGGAATTGAATATCTTGAGTTTCTTGTTCTTGATCGCTTGTTCTTTGGTCCGGAAGAAATTATGTCTTGTCTTTCTCATTCATGGGAGAGATAGAGGAAAAGGATTCAAGAGAGAATTGTTTGTTCGCAACAATTCTCTATTCCCAAACATGGAATTGGTTTCAAATGTTTTACTCAATAGACATGGCTGTCTATTTATAAAGTTGGGATTATAGTAATAAATTTAATTTCATTATAACCATTAAATATAATTATAACCATTATTGAAATCCAATTCCAAATAATAATATTATTTTTTTTGTGGCCAACTTAAATAAAATATATAAATAATATTTACCAGCTTGTAGATAATTATTTCATCACCTGACATGTTCATGGTCTATTCGAACTCCTCTTGATTGTTTTCAACACCCGAAAAAATAATTTATTCTATTAAATAAATATTTTATTTAAAAAATATTAAAAAATATTAACTAAATATTCCATAAAATAATTAAATAAATTTTATTTTCAATTTGGTGAATAAATATTTATTTAATTTACGTGATCAATATAACATGAATAAGGTTATTCCTTGGTCTTGAGAATAATATTTATTCCATTAATTAAATTAAAATAAAATTTAATCGAGACCAAAAACACACTTTGTGTGTAAACGACTAGGATTATTTCTCATTGGAATTAGTTGGGCTTTCCTAAAGTCTAGGATTACTGTCTAGCAATGGGTCAAGTAACCTAAGAGAAATATCTTAATGTCTCAACAACAACAACCACATACGAACGTTCACTATGTAATATAATCCCTTTATCACAATATAACATTAAGTAGGTTGCAAGAATGTTTAATCAACCTATATGATTGATTACTCATTCTTAGACTATGTGAAATAAACCCATCATTACACCATGTCCTCATAGTCTAGGGAGATAGTTCTATTTCAATCAAAGGGTTAGGATATGAACTTCCATAAATATGGAATGGAAAAATATTTCATTGACTTACCCATTAATAACATGTTGTTCATGATGAACCAAACATATCGTACTTCCTGCAAACATATGGTGTGATGGTTTTCATCAAAAAAATATAAGTGTGTGATTCGTGATATGCATTAATGATAATATTAATGTCTAAAAACCATTTCACACACTCATATATAAGAATATATAATGACACCAAAACATGCAGAATTTCTAATAGTGGGTCTATTCTCATAATCTTCTATCCTAGAGATTACCAAGTCCAAAAATCATGATAAGAAGTCTCATCTTCTTATGAGTACTCACACCTGACGATATATATACTATGTGTCCCATCATAGTACGTTATCCAACCATAGAACAATATTAATAATATTTTCGTAACACTTCAATTTTATCATCATAATGAGGAACTACTATGACTTTATCAATATGAAAAATAATCTTGGACACTATTACATTATAGTCATATAGAACAATGAAAAATATGTAATAAGATGTTTAATTTAATATTTAATACATCAAATATTCATGTTATTAAAGTAAAATAAGTAGGTTCTTGGACACAAACTCTAACAGACTCCATCTTGGACTAGAGATAACTATTTATAACTTTTATTTTTGTAGAACTCACTTGATAATCCAGTTTTTGATGAGTTGATATTTAGTCATTGGGTCCTCTATGTTTTCAGTTGTGGAAATACTACTCACTATAACTTCACCTCTCTGAGAAAAATCTCTCCAGGGATGATACTTCCAAAGTATGTGATTTTTCCACTAATGTGAACTTGGATATTTTGGGAGAGCCACCACTACAGTATAATAACAATAGAGTGTGATGTGATATTTATTTATAAGTATCACATCTAGCTCTTTGAAGAAATTTCACATCCAAACTACTTATTTATCTTCCTCAAAAGAGTCAATATCTCAGACTCTACTGTAGAATCTATGATCACAAACTTCATTGAGATTTTCTGGCTCACAAATTCACTATTAAAAGTTAAGATGTATAATATTTGTGAATTTATGAAATCTTCATTAGTTTTTAAATTTTCATCTTCATATCATCTAATGGATAGTTCCCCATATCCTCCATAAACTAGGAATATATCCTTACGCCTCAAATACTTAAGGATAGTGTTGACTACCATCCAATGGCAGTCACCTGGATCATCTTGATATCTAACTATTGTAATTAATGCATATGAAACATATACATTAGTACATACCATAACATACATGAATGACCCCATTACTGATGCATATATAGTCCTTAACATTCTATTTATTTCTTCATGGGTTTGAGGACACATTTTCTTGGAAAGATGAATGCTCTGTGACACTGAAAACAATCCCCTCTTGTATATTTCCATACTGAATCTCATTAGTATCTTATCAGTGTATGTACTTTGACTTATGGTAAAAAACCTCTTCGATATATCATGGTGTATTTTGAACCCAATAATATATTCTTCCTTGAATAATTCTGTCATGGAAAATCATTTATTCAACCATGACTTAATAGATTGTAGTACTGGTATTTCATTTCTAATAAGTAACATGTCATTAATATATACCATTATGAAAATGAAAACACTCCAGCTAAACCATTTGTAGACAAAAGGATCACATTCATTCTATATATAACCCAATTCTTTTGTGGATTTATCAAAATGTGTGTTCCATGACCTGGATTCTTACTTTAATACATAAAAATATTTTTAAAACATGAATATATTATTAGAATCCTTCTGAGTCACAAACCCTTCAGGTTGTGTCATGTAGACATATTCATGATGGTTACCATTAAATAAGGTAGTTTTGATATTCATTTTCTTAATTTCATAGTCATGGTAAGATATAATGGAAAGTATAATTTTTATCGATTTTAGCATTGAAACTAGTAAAAAGATTTCTTCATAGTCAATTACTTGATGTTGTTTAAACCCTTTTGCAACCCATATTATCTTATAGGTACTAACCTCTCCTTCTATGTCTAGTTTATTATTGAATACCCATTTACAACCAGTGGGATTTACATCCAATGAAGGATATACCAAAATCTAGTCTTATTTTTTTGTACATGGAATCCATTTTATAATTCATGGCTTCTGGCCACATGGAAATATCTATTCCACTTAATGCTTATTTATAGGTTATAAGATCATTATTATCAACTAATAATGAGTCACCATCCTCAGTAACTATAAAACCATATTATTCTAGTTCTCTAACCCGTATTTAACTGCAGTGTAGTTCTTGTGTATCTGTAATAGTTTCTTCTTTCATGAGGCTTTGTGGAATCTGATCATGTACAATATATTGTGTTCCTTGAGCCTTGAATTCATAGAATTTTATCTCAATCTCACTATATCTTTTAGATATGTTCTCCCTATTAAAGAATATAGTGTTTCTTTCCAATATATTTTTTTTCTGAGGGGTCGTATAGGTAATATCTCCATGTTTCTTTGGGGTATCTTATAAAGGAATTATTTGTTCCTTGAGGTGCATGTTTGTTACCTGAAGAGTTCATCACAAAAAAATTACATCATCACACATGTAAATCTGATAACATGGTTTTTCTTCCACACAAAAATTCATATGTAATAAAATTTATCAATTTAGATGGAACATGGTATATTTTTTATTCCACTGTATATAACACATATCCCCAAAAGGATAATGGATAACTCACTTGACTCATCGTTGATATCACCATGTCCAACAAGGTCTGGTTACTCCTTTCTCTTAAAACATTCCACTGAGGTGTGTAAAGAGGAGTGAGTTGGGATAGGATCCCAAAATACCATAAGTAATCAATGAATTTAGGATTAAGATATTCTCCACCATAGTCTTAGCGTATTTTCTTGATCTTCCTACCATGATGGTTATAAACTTCATTATTTTATTCCCTGGATTTATAAAAAGAAATAAACTTATAAATCATTATGAAAACATATCAATATCTAATTAAATCATCATTAAAAGTTATGAATTATGAGTACCCACCCCTTTCTTCAATAGGAAATGCTCCACACACATCGGTATAAACTAATTTATGAAGCTCTTTATCCAATTAACCATTTCTTCTAAATGAAGTATGATTACCCACCCCTTTTTTCAATAGGAAATTCTCTATACACATCGGTATAAACTAATTTATAAATATATTTATCCAATTAACCATTTCTTCTAAATGGGGTTTTATCATTTATCTATATCAACATGTGGGATATACCATAAGTGGTTTTAGATTGAATGAATCTAAATATCCATCATGGTGTTATTTTGTTAATAATTTTTCATTTACATGACTCAGCAAGTGATTTCAAATTTCGGTGTTGTATGAGTCATGTGATGTGACATCATTATCAATTTCCATTACTTGGTTAACATAATCCATCATGTAATGTTCGTAATGAAAGTGTGGATAACCATAAAAAATGACTTGTTTATAAAACATGCTAAATATATTTTAAAATTTTAAAAGAATCCATCTTTATCTTATATAGATTTAGATATAACGTTTTTGTAACTAAAGTAACATAATAAAAGCCCATTAAAACCAAGATCATTCCAGTAAAAAATGTGAGGTTGTAGTCCCCAATATCTATAGAAGAAAGTTTATACCTATTGGTTGCTCATAGATCTACCTCCACTCATTCATGTTTTCTAAATCAACTTGGTTATTTTATTTTAATACATATGGTTTCAGCAAAAGCTCTATATAATAACCAATTTTTAGAAATTAACAAATTGCACTTAATAACAAATTCTCCTCAAGCATCCCCTTTCTTCTTTATACATGTGTATTTTTCTTCTAGTTACCCTTATTGCTACCTGAGAAACAGGGAGCATCATATTCCCTTGCTTCCCATTTGATCTTCTTCTTTTGGAAGGGTATGCAGAAGCTTTGGGATTAATGCTCTTTAATTTCCCTTTCTATTTCTTCACCATAAGGATATAAGGATTTTCATGATTCATATCTTTTTCTATATAGTGAAGGAGGATAATATGATCTATAAGATATTTATCAATGTTATTCATAATAAAATTCACAAAAAAATTGGATAATCTCTTAAAGATGGATGCCATAATGAGAATAGTGCCCAGTTATTGAAGGAGTTTAGACCATAGAACCTCTAGGTGCTCAATGTAGAAAATGAACATGACTACGTGAGGCCCAATTGGGGAACCCACTCCAAGGATAATATGAAATAGCAGCTTCGAAATCTCAAAAAATTCCATTCTATCCCACTCTTTGTAAATACCATGGAGGTTCTCAAGTATTCTATATGCATCCATGTTTTCTTGAGACATCAAGAGTTCACTAAAAATAAACAAAAGCACAAAATATTGAATATTTCATGGATAATTAATATTCTTTTCATGGACTAAGAACTCATTATTACTCACCTCTTGAGTATGCGGGTCAAGTATTGAGGATTCTAGAACATAAGATTTTCATTCATGGCATAGAACAACCTAAAGGCATCTAAACCACTCCCGGAATTTACTGGGAATGAAGAGATTTTCTTTATCCAATATTTATCGTAGGGATATTGTGGATTATGATCATGTGATTTTATTCTACAATTAAAAAATGAATATTATTAGTACTTTTATTGATTAAAAATTGTGTGAGAAAAAATAAATCAATTAATTTACCTAAATCTCCCACTATTTTATCAAGTCATAACTGCCTTAACCATTGAACTTGGAATGTTTGGTTTTGAGGAAATTTTAGTATAAAGGATCCTTATTCCCCTTAAAAAACCCCAATAAGGGTTGTTCATGCTATTTAAAGTTATTTAGGTTTGAAATTCTTTCCCAACTATGGGCTTGAAGCTCCTTGATCTATTGAGTGGACTCCCCAATCAAGAGATCCTAAACTGGATTTTATCAACACTTGCCTCCAAATTACACCTAGTCTAGTATGGGATACTCCTTTTGATGTAAATGGTTATCCCAAACAAAAACATTCATAAGAACACCCCTTATAAAAGTATGTATCTCAACAAAGGTTGGTCCAACACATAGTTCTAATGGTATTTTTTCCTAATCAAGTAATGGAAGGCTTAGTATGACTTAATATTAGGGTGATGGATTTTATTTTATTATAAATAATTTGTTTTCTTGTTTTATCCTTATTATGTCTTTTTAATATTTAATTTCAAGTTTACTTAACTAATTAACCATTTCAGGATAAAATATTTACTCACAATATATTTTATTTGAATTCTATCTTTTCATATTAATCCACTCATGGGAGTGCGGTCCTAAATCAATAAATATAATTTGAATTCATTAGATAAAAATTATTAATTAATAAAATGATCTGATAATGAGCTCATCTAATAGTTGATTTAATGAGAGGATTATATATCCAACTATGACATAGGGGAAATAACTAATCATATCGGACATAGCATGAGCTAAAACATTCTACATGTCCACCTATGTATCACTGATTTGGCGGCATTATGGTTCTTCCTTGAACCATCTCCACACGCCATGGGATGCTCCATTAATTACAAATATTTATTACTCTCATGAAGGTGAGGGGAATCAAATGATTAGTTAAAGTAATTACATAAATATCCTTGGACACACAATTACTACATAATAATGGAGGGAGGGATGACTTGGAGGACATATATTAATTTAATATTATATAATTTTAAAACCATGCAATAAATTTAATTAAATAAATTCAAAAAAATATATAGTTCATGGTCAAACTCATGATTTGTCATAAATGCAATAAATACACAAAAATTAACTAGCTAGCATACATTTATTTATCTGTTGTGGATTATTAAGATGAACACACTAGTATTAATTAATTAATATATTAATTAATTCCCATTCATCTTAACAATAATCTACGATTAATTATAGATACCAAACAATTGTTCTTTAATGTAAAACTAATGATAAAACCATTAATTACATATTTATTATAGAAAATTAATTGATAATTTAAAATTCATTATAACCATTATTAAATTTTCAAACACACAATGATGTGACAATAAATAATATAAGCTTTCAATGAAGAAAATTTTCAAATTCAATGTAATTTTAGTTTCTTTTTATTAATGAGAGACTACATGGCATGTGCATATAGATATAAACAATATACCTCGATTACTATATTTCTAAGTCACCTGCCTTGGGATTCAGTGTGTTAACTCATCCAGACGATACAGAGTGTACATGGTAGTTTTAAACCTAGTATCCACCTACCACATCATAGGTTGGACCGGTTAGCATGTGGTGTACAATAAAAGTGATGCAAATTTTAATTGCTCAATGACATGGGTATACACTGTGTTCTCCAACTGCTTTTCATGTAACCCAACTTTACCGGAAAAATATTTGGCACTTCCCGATGGCATCACCGACCATTCTTCATTTGTTATTAAATTTATAAGAAAATGAAACGCTGAACAAGAATTATTAATATATAAATTACATGTTAATTTAAATTTGATAAAATAATGAATAACATGAAATGAAAATATAACCATAATTGTTCATTGATAGAAAATCAAATAAATAAGTATAAATTTTTAACCTAACCTCCCTCTGATACCACTTGTTAGTTCCGGGTGTGGTGGAAGAATTCCAGTGGAGGGAAATATATTAAATTTTTTTTTAAGAATCATTACCTGAAACCAAGAGTGAGGATCTTTCACATTAAATTTATAATTAATTTATTTGATATATCAAGAATTAAATACCTGGCCTTAGGAACATTATTCATTGATGATTGTAGATCATCTGAAATGTCCCATAAATAATTTACATCATTTGTTTAGTGAGTATACAAGGGTATAATCCCTCTAATAGTGATCCACATACGCTCTAGTGGTCTCTGGGAAACACCACTCATTCTTTGGGTGCTAGCATAGTGAATTGAATGTCTTGAATTGTTCGTTCTTGATCTCTCATTCTTCAGTCTTGAAGAAATTCTATCACGGGGTTCTCATTCTTGAGAGGGACAAAGGAGGAGGAGTAGAGATAGAATTCATTATGTGCAATAATTATAAATTCCCAAACATAGATTGGGTTATGAATTTTTTACAAAATAGACACAACTGTTTATTTATAGAGTTGATATTTCAATTACAAAATTTAATTTCATAATATACATTAAATATTATTATACCGATTAATTGAACCCCATGCCACATAATAATAATAATGTTATTATTTTGTGGTGTTCCATATTGCGCAAAATGGATAAATAATATTTATCATCTCAAAAATAATTATTTTATCACCGGACATGTTCTTAGTTTATTAGAACTCCTATGGCATTTATTGAATTAAAAAATAAGTAGTTTATTCTCTTTGATAAATATATCATTCACAAACTACCAAATAAATATTTATTAAATATTCAATAAAAAAAATAGTTTATTTAAAATCCAATGAATACATATTTGTTTAATTTATATGATAAATATAAATTCAATAAGACAATTAATCAGTCTTGAGTATAATTTTTATTACATTAAATAAATTAAAATAGAAATTAATTGATACCAACGAAAACACATAGTATGTGACCCACTAGGATTCGTTCTCATTCGCATTAGGCAGGATTGCCTAAAATCAAAGAGTAATGCCTAGAAATGTGTCAAGGCACCCATGAAAAGATCATAAAGTTGCAACAATGACAACAACATATGAAAACTAACTATGTAATAGAATACCATTATCACAATATCTAATAAATCATGTTTTATGATAGTTTCATAAACCTATATGCTCGATACATCATTCTTTGACTATCTAAAGGTTGGGGTTAAAGCCTCATTTATTATTAAAGAAAATAAAATACCTCTTTTTAACTGGCTAGAGGGAGACCCATTACATTGCCCAAAGGTCCAGTGAGAATTTAGCCCCTTACATGGACCGTAGGCCCAAATGTTTTTCCCAAGGCCCATTATGTGAATACTACTACTATAGTACCCACACTGCTACAGTACCACACAGTACTGGCCGCTGCTACGGTGCTCTGCCACCACTATAGTACCTGCCATTGCTATAGAGCCACCGCTACTCCAATACTGGTACAATACTCTATGGACATGGAATTTAGGGTGATGGTTCTATATAAATCAAAATTAAGAGATATAAACTACCATAAACATGGAATTGGAAAATCATTTTATGACTTATCCATTGATAACATTTCATTCATGAAACACCCAGTGTACTCTACTTCTTGCCAACATATTGCATGATAGTTTTCATCAAGAAATCTAAGTGTGTGAGTCATGACATGCATTAATGATAATCTAAAAGTTTAAGGACCATTACACATGCTCGTAGATAGAAATATTATATGACACAAAAAGAAGCCGAATTCCTAGTACTTGGGTTTTCTCATAATCTTCCATCTTGGAGATTACTAAGTGCAAACGTCATTAGAATACATATCATCTTCTTACATGTACTCACACCTAACGGTCTATATAATATGTTTCCCATCATAGAATGTTATCTAACCGTATAAGTAAATTAAGAATATAGTCATAACACTTCAATGTTATTATCACTGTGGGGAACTACTATGACCTTATCAATGTGAAATTACTCTAGCATATTATTATATTAATTTCATATAGAACAATTGAAAAATATTTAATAAGATATTAAATTTAATATTTATGACATCAAATATTCATATAATCAGTGTACATATTGTTGGTTCTAGGAAATGAACTATAATAGATTATCTTAAGCATATCCCATAGGAGTTACAAACTAGGTGTGCAATAATACCCATTATCATGTACCAGGTTACCTGTAACACCCCCACCCTAGTTAACCAGCGTCTGTGCATTATTACATAACATTGGCATGATCACAAGGAAATATTGTCTCAAAAGACTGATCAATTTAGTATTATTGGAAACAAGATTCATACATATGTTCAACAATACATCTTTTAGATAAATACACACAAATATATTTCATTAGGAACATCCAAGACTCCTAGATTATGCCTGCAGTTCACTCATAACTAACTTCTTCATATCCTATGAAAGAATAAAACATTGAAAGGGGTGAGCTCAAACGCTCAGTAAGGGTAAGTAATACAGCGGAAAATGACATAAATATTAAGCATGGTAAATAATTGAAACCACATGCCCTTACCAATAATATACATGAATACTATTATGGAAAGAACATGAGATGAGTTAATAATGCCATACTAAAACATAATCATGGGCATTCTATTAGTCGAATGACCACATGAACCATAAATATTATTTCCATAATGAGGGAACGTATAATGCCAGACATTATGAAACATTTTGTCTAGGCCTCATCCATGACATCTAAAATGATTAAGGCCTCAGCCAAAACTATAAATCAAATTATGAAAGGGCCTTGGCCAATTACACATCTAGTTGTCCAATGAGACCTACCGATGCATCGAGGAGCTATAGCGGGCTCCACCCGTCACTTACTATGTCCAATACATTCCTCATATGAAAAGGTTTAAATATATCATGAACATTCATATTAAAACTAGAATACTAAATGTCAATACTTTAACCATAATAAATGAATGGTATAAAAATAGAACACCCACAGTCAAATATATCACAAAAACTTCTATACAATATAGATGTTTTGTATCATAATAAATCAACATCAAATAAACCTAAAATCCATCAAAGGATGTTGACATAGATGAAATCAAAACCTTTTTTAGAGAGACATATCTCTTTTTAATTTGAAATCATTTAAGAGTCACATAAAGAAAATATTTATTTTGAAAATATTCTTATAATCTTGAAAGGGAAGCTTTTACGATCTTATAATGGTGGAAAATAGCCGCACCCGCCATATAAGTTAAAAAAAAATTCTTACCTTAATTTTGTCGAAAAGGTTAAAAAGGACCTTGTTTGGAAAACGATGGAAATATTCCTTTATAATCCTCTTATAAAAGTCAAAAAAGGTTATAAATTACATTAACCCATATTCTATAAAATAGTAATAATGTTTTGAAATTCATTTTTAAGAAACATGGATGTGGATGATAAAGAGGTCCCAATAGATATTTACGTATAAACAACCTCGAATAATGAAGAGATTGTGATATAACCCTTACCTTGTACTTTTCATTGGTTTATGGTAGGTTAAACTCCTATATAATGATGAAATAATTGTTATTAAATTATACATGAATCATATACATTAATATGATATCATATATGATCTTTTAACATTGCTTTGTTAAAAATATCTTAGTATTATCGTCGTTTCGGGTGTTAACTTACTCATTTTCTTTTACATGTCTTGTTACATAAGCCTTGTTTGTTATGGATAGGTTGTATCTTCTTAATATTGAGAATTATATCAAGTCCTTAAACATTATTTTTAATCAACAAATGAGAATTATAATTGAATGTATACGATGGGGAATGAATCTCATCGCATTCGTGGATACGGTAGTCCGTACGTACGCACGAGCGACAATATCATTCTTTTGATATTAAAATAATTTATGATTGGATGTTATATCATATATACAGAATCATTATCATGTTATATTTATTATTTACATGAATTACACATAATTATTATACTCATACAAATAATAATGTTTTGAATAACAATTACACCACGACGTGGAGGCGGTAAGCCGTACGTACGCACGTATGGTGAAATGTCATTCATAGGATGGATAGAATACTGAATATGATTGTACCATATTTATAATAACATCTTATTATATAGAAGATACTGGATTTATTATTTTAAAATGGGAATAACAAAGAAAGAATAAGTTGAAGAAGAAAAAAACTTTAAAAAGGGTGGTGAAAACATTACCACTTCTTCGGGTTCTTCCTTTTGATTTGATCAAAAGGGCTCCTTAGGTTGGATTTATGATCCAACTATGGCCTCTATGTTGAATTTAGGGACGTTTAGAGAGTATTTCGGCAGGTTTTGGCCAATACAAAAGGCATTTAAGGTGTATATAATTGGTTATAAGTGGTGTCGTTTTATAAGTGGGAGGAGGGGCGCCTTCGGAAAATATAGAAATATTATTTTATAATAAATTAATATTCGGTTTTTAATGGAACCAAAGTGGATTATTTAATGGTTAAGGTGTGTATGGGTCAAAAAGAACTCAACCAATATAATTTAGACAGGTTTGGGTCATTATATTAACATTATCTTTTAGTTTTGACTCTTAGTTAATTAGTTTGACACTTACCATGTCACTTTATATTTTTATATTATATAGTTAATAAACTTACTATATACCTCCAAGAGACCCCCATGTGGTCCATTAATGATACAAATATCATGATATAAGTATCTTGTCTGAACCATATATTTTTAAGAATTGAATATCAATTAATAATATAATATTTGTTTTAAAAACACTTTTATGTCAATTTTGACACTATTGGGTATTTTGCTTTTGATAAATTCATAACAACATTATAACTTCGAAAAAAAATTATATAAATAATACTAATATTTCATATTAATCTATAAAATTATTGTTATTTATAAAAATTCTCAAATTACATTTATTTGGGTATTTATAATATCAATTATCTTAATCTTTCATTAATATAGTAAATACTGCATCATCATTGTGTCATAAATAAATTAAATTATTTAATGTCTAAAAATTATAAGTAAAATACCATTATTTAGTAAATAGTTTTTTATTTCTAATTAATATTTATAGTCGAAAATACAACATATATAACCCTATGTAAATGTTTTTTTTCTAAAAGATATATGCTTATGTCATTTTTTATTTATTTTAGCTTAATTAATATAAAGTGTCCTTATCACCTACAAGTGGCTCCATAGGGTCCCAAAATCGACCCAAATATGCCCATGTCGTACATGTATCAACCAATAAGGTTAGGAAACGTTTTAGGGTAATTTATTATTACTATAATATTATTTTTTACCCTTATTTACAGGATTTACCCTTTAACCATGGAAAATAAAATATTTACCGAAGTAATTATTCAAAATGTCTAAAAATGAAAATTACCTATTTACAGAATTTGGACATACTGATTCCAAATAAGGAATCCATTTTTCCAAATTCAAAACACAGAAGTGGGAGAAATTAATTTAAAATTAAATCCCGTCGTTAAAACAAAAAGCGTGTTTTTAAGAGATACTAACTATCAAAAGATTGACGCTTGTTTATGTCTGGTTTAATTTTGAAATTATGTACAATGAACAACATCGTATTAAATGGCAAAAATATATTATAAATATACATTAAAACCACTCAAATTCATAATTTATCACTATTAATTATTTTGATTAAAAAAGTTGTTTTTTATAAAAATTTAGTTATTTTCAGTATTCATCAAAATATAAAAGTTATCCAAAATGTACTAAAATTTCATCCGAGGATAATTTTGATATTCTAAATCAACAAAATTAAGTCAATTTTGAAAGATAAAATGTATAAAATTTCAAAAAGTGGGTGTTACTATTCATAACGGCTACTTTGATTGGTCGCAGCGTGTTAGAATCGTGAAGTTGCGTACAACACACGCTACTGTATTATTCAAAGGGAAGCGTACAGTGGATGCTTGGGGTGATAAATTATCCCCTCTTTCAAATAATTTTGTCCTCAAAATTTCTAAAATATTACTACATAAAAAGACCTCGGTGGTTCTTCTTCATAAGTTCCTCAGGTTCCCACATTGCCTCTTCCATTTTATGGTTTCTCCATAGAACTTTTACCAGAAGAGTCGTCTAGTTTCTGAGCACTTGATCTCTTGTATCATGAATCCTGATGGGCTCTTCGCAAAAAGAGAGATCATGTTCGATTTCTAATTCCTCATAAGTGAGTACATGCGTTGGTTTAGACATTTATTTTCTCAACAGTGATACGTGGAACACATCGGGAACCTTTTAGAGATTTGGTGGCATTGCCAAATTGTAAACTACAGCCCCAATTTTTTCTAGAATTTCGAAAGGTCTGATGTACCTGGGACTCAATTTACCTTTCTTACCAAAATGTACGACTCCCTTCCATGGAGATACCTTGATGAAAACATGATCTCCTAAATGAAATTCCAAATCCTTCCTTCGATTATTGGCATAGCTCTTCTGCCTACTTTGAGATGCTTTGATGTGGTTCTGGATTACCTTTACCTTTTCCACCGTTTCCTCCACTAGTTCTGGGCCAACAAGTTTTCTTTCACGAACATCATCCCAACAGGTTGGTGTGAGACATCTCTTTCCATACAACGCTTCATATGGTGCCATCTGAATACTTGAATGGAAGCTATTGTTATAGGAAAATTCCACCAGAGGTAAATATTGATCCCACATACACTGAAAGTCACATGAACATGATCTCAACATGTCTTCTAAGGTTTTAATAGTCCATTAGGATTGTCCATTTGTTTGAGGGTGGTAAGCAGTGCTCAAACGAAGTTCAGTATCGAAGGCCTTTTGAAGAATCTTCCTGAATCTTGAAGTAAAACGTGGATCACGATCCGAAACAATCGATAGGTGTACTCCATGAAGTCTCACAACTTCGTTAATATATAGTCTTGCTAGAAGTTCAAGTGGTAAATCCTCCCTTATAGCAAGAAAATGTACTGACTTGGTAAGACGATCAACACTGACCCATATTGAATCATTCCTTCTAGGAGTCTTTGGTAGTCCCATGACAAAGTCCATCATGATATTATCCCATTTACACTTAGGTATGGGAAGAGGTTTCATGACTCCTCCAGGTTATTGCCTTCCAGCTTTCACTTGTTGACAAACCATACATCTTGAGAAAAAATCAGCAATCTCCCTCTTCATGTTGTCCCACCAAAAATTTTCCTTCAAATATCTATACATTTTGGTGCTCCCAGGGTGTATAGAGAAATTAGAACTATGATCATCATCCAACAATTATCTTTTTAGATCAGGTATATTGGGAACACAAAGTCTCTTCCCAAAATTCAAAATTCCATCTTCATATTCAATGTCACTCAATATCTCATCATTCAAATCTTTAATATTCCTTTGTAACTCTTCATCACCGGTCTGAGAACTCTTTATCCTTTCTAGTAAATATGGTCTGGAAACCATTTGAAAAATCATTGATGATTCACCTTCCATGTTGATTCCCATATCCATCTTCACTAGATCCATGAAAATAGGATCCCTTTCAATTCTCATCACATTCAAAACTCCATGATACTTTCTACTCAAAGTATCTGCCACCTTATTTGCCTTCCCCGGGTGGTAGTGTATCGTGGAATCATAATCCTTGAGTAGTTCAAGCGATCTCCTTTTCCTCATGTTGAGTTCTTTCTGTGAGAAAATATACTTCAAACTCTTGTGATCAATATAAATCTCACATTTTTCACCGTAGATATTGTCTCCAAATATTCAGAGCAAATATTACAGCCTCTAACTCAAGATCATGAGTAGGATAGTTTTTCTCATGAATTTTCAGCTGTCGTGATGCATAGGCTATAACCCTATCATTCTGCATAAGGACACAACCAATTACTTTCTTTGATGCATCAATATAAATATAGAACACATCATTCCCTGATGGTAGAGTCAATATAGGATCATTGACTAATATTCTCTTCAGATATTCAAAACATTCTTCATACTCTTTTATCCAGAAAAATTTAACCCCTTTACATGTGAGCTTTGTTAATGGGTTAGCCAATCGGGCAAAGTTCTGGACGAAACGTTGATAATAACCAGCCAAAACAATAAAACTGCGTACCTCAGTTATACTCATCGGTGATTGCCGTTATTGGATTACCTTGGTCATAGAAGGATCAACATAGATTCCATCCTTAGAGAAAATATGGCCAAGAAAAGAAATATCCTGAAGCCAGAATTCACACTTTCTAAACTTCCCATATAATTCATGTCTTCTAAGAGACTTCAGGATAATGCGCAAGTGATTTTCATGATCTTCGTAGATTTTGGAGTATACCAAGATATCAATAAAAAATACCACCACAAAATCATCAAGATATTCCTTGAAAACTCTTTATTAATTAGATCCATGAATACAGAGGGTGCATTAGTCAATCCAAAAGGCATTACTGTAAACTCGTAATTATCGTACCTGGTTTGAAATGCTATCTTTGGAATTTCTTCCTTATTCACACACAACTGATGGTATCCAGATCTAAGGTCAATCATTGAAAAGTATTGAGCTCCATGCAGTTGGTCAAATAAATCATCAATGTGAGGTAGGGGATACTTTTTCTTTATTGTTATATCATTGATCTCTCTGTAGTCAATGCACAACCTCATAGATCCATCTTTCTTCTTAACAAAAAGGACAGGGGATTCCCATGGAGAAACACTAGGGAGAATAAATCCCTTATTACTCAATTACTCTAGTTGTTTCTTTAGTTCAACTAATTCTATATTGTCCATTCTATAAGGGGTCTTCGATATAGGCCTTTATCTAAGAATTAAATCAATGGAAAGCTCAACTTCTCATTCTGGAGGATGTCCAGGTAAATCTTCTGGAAACACATCTACAGATTCTTTCACAATAGGTACATCCTCTATTTGAACATTCATTTCCTCACCCATAGTCATTTCATTCTCTTCCTCCCCAATAATTGAATTTAGTTGAGCTATTGGTGGTGGATCTAGATAAGAATTAGGTGGTGACGATTCTGCTCTAAAGATAAGGTTTTCCTGATCATCATCATCAGGAATCGTAACCTCCATCTTCTTACAATAAATCTTCGCATCATGGTCTGTAAACCAATCCATACCGAGGATTATATCAAATTAAATCATAGGTATGACGATGAGATCAGCGGATAGAGAACATTTATGTGCTTTAATGGGGACTGATTCACAAAACTTCGATGCAATGATACTTCCCTTAGGAGTTTTAACTGACAACTCCCTTGTTAAATAAAATTAAAAATATCTAATTTTCTTAGAAAACTGGGAGGATATGAAACAATTTGTTGATCGAGAATCAAATAATGCATTTTCTAAACTTGAGGAAATAATTAAATTATCTTCCACCACGTCTTTCGGGGCTTCAACCTCAGCAGTAGTGATTGCATAAGCTTGGCCTTGATCCCATGGCATTTTCTGAGGTATGTTTCCTTGAATCTTAGGAAATTCATTTGAATAATGTCCCATATCCCTGCAATTGTAGCATTTAACATCGGTAGCATATTTCTTTCCTTTACAATTACCATCCAGATGGACTTTCTGTCCACATTTGTAGCATAGTCCATTTTCTTTTAGACACGCACCGGGGTGCTTCCTGCCACAATTATCACAGGGTAAAAATTGAATTCTACCCTTCTTCCCTGTTTCCTTATTTCCTTTACCAGAGTGTTCAGTAGGTTTCTTCTTCTATTGCTTTGATTTAATGTCATAAGAAATAGATAATTCCTTTTCTGTGTTGATAGCACATGAGAAAATATCTTCGTATGATGAGAAGGTTTGCGATACTAATGCTCGATAGAGAAATGGTTTTAACCCATCAAAGAAACGATCAATATGACTCCTTGGTCTTGAGAAATTATTTTTCTAAGAATATCTCTTTGAACTCCCTCTATTCCATATCTGATACTTCATCATCTTCCTTCATGTTTTGTATCAATGACCACTATTTATTAGAATCTCCAGTGAGGCGATAAACAGAAATGACAGCTTTTTCCCTTTCACCACTCCCCAAAGCATGGAATATTTTCTCTAAGGAATTTAACCATTGCTCAGCTACTATGGGATTTTTAATCCCATTGAATGTCAGTGGTTGTTGCCTCATGAAGAGATCTAACATTGATCCTCCACACTATGGATCTGGGTGCCCTATACACGTAAGGTTATTATTCATAACGTGAGTGAGTTTTCCTAGTATAGTGATTAACAGTTCACCACCAGTTGCATAACTAGATCCACTATAATTATCTTGAGCAGGAGGGAAATCCCTACATGGAGTGCGTGCATTGATATGGTTTCCATTCCTTCCACTAGGTTCCATTTCTAAACAATGGCATAAACTAGATTAGTTTATGAATCAAAATACACAATTCCATACTTGTAAAATAGTTAACATAAATTCAACAGTTTATGAATATAATCCATAATAATAAAAAAAGTTTTCTTTGAGGAAGTATATACTCATAACCCTTCATAATGGTTTGTAAAGAAAATGAGAATTATCCTAAGCATATCTCCCGGGAGTGTTGTAACTAAGAGTGCAACAAGGCCCGTTGTCGTGCACTAGTTCCCGTTCGAGTCTAGCTCAAAGCGCTGTTTTCGAGTTTTACCCCTAGGTACATGTGTGCCAGAGCCTCCTCTATCTGCTCGTATCCAGACAGGGATGTATTTCACGAAAAACTCACAAAATCTCTACAATACCAAAATTCAAGGATTCTCTTCTATACTAATCCTCAAAGTCTCTCTTAGGGCTATGTTTTCTAATCAGAGTTTATCTAAATCTATTTTCCAAGGATTGTACTAAATTTCCTCTGATACCAAATGTAATTCCTCGAACCTAGTTACCCAGAGTCGGTGCATTATTACATAACATTGGCATGATCACAAGGAAATCATGTCTCGAAAGACCAATCATTTTAGTATTATTGGAAACAAGATTCATACATATGTTCAACTTTACATCTTAAAGAGAAATATAACATAAATATATTTCATTAGTAACATCCAAGCCTCCTAGATTATTCCTACAAGTCACTCATAACTAACTTCTGCATAGCCTGGGAAAGAATAAAACATTGAAAGGGGTGATCTCAATCACTCATTAAGGGTAAGTAATATAGCAGAAAATGACATAAATATTAAGCATGGTAAATAATTAAAACCACATTCCCTTACCAATAATATACATGAATACTATTATGGAAAGAACACAAGATGAGTAAATAATTCCATAATAAAACATAATCATGGGTATTCTACTAGTCGAATGACAACATGAACCATCAATATTATTTCTATAATGAGGGAATGTATAATGTCATACATTCTCAAACATTTTGTCAAGGCCTCGGTCATGACGTCTAAAATGATTAAGGCCTCAGCCAAATCCATAAATCAATTTGAGAAAGGGCCTCACCCAATTCCATGTCTAGTTGTCTCATGAGACCTACCGATGCATCGAGGAGTTATTTCAGGCTCCACCCATCACTTACTAAGTCTAATACATTCCTCATATTAAAAGGTTTAAACATATCATAAAAATTCATATTAAAACTAGCATATGCAATGTCAGTACTTTAACCACAAGAAATGAATGGAATAAAAATAGCACATCCACAGTAAAACATATCACAAAAACTTTAATACAATATGTAAGTTTTGTATCATAATAAATCAACTTCAAATAAACTTAAAATCCATCAAAGGATGTTGACATAGATGAAATCAAAAAAAAAAATTAGAGGGACATATCTCTTTATAATTTTAAATCATTTAAGAGTCGCATAAAGAAAATATTTATTTTGAAAATATTCTTATAATCTTGTAAGGGAATCTTTGACGATCTTATAACGGTGGAAAATAGCTACACCCACCGTATAAGTTAAAAAAACATTCTTACCTTAATTTTGTCGAAAAGGTTAAAAAGGACCTTGTTTGGAAAATGAAGGAAAGATTCATTTATAAAACTCTTATAAAACTAAAACAAGGGTATAAATGACTATAACCCCTATTCTTTAAAATATTAAGAATGTTTTGAAATTCATTTTTAAGAAACATGGATGTGGATGATAAAGAGGTCAAATTCGATATTTACGTATAAACAACCTCGAATAATGAAGAGATTGTGAAATAACCCTTACCTTGAACTTTTCCTTGGTTGATGGTAGGTTAACTTCCTGTATAATGGTGAAAAAATTGTTATTAAATTATACAAGAATATTATTCATTAATATGATATCATATATGATCTTTTAGCATTTCTTTGTTAATAATATCTTAGTATTATCATCGTTTCAGGTGTTAACTTACTCATTTTATTTTACATGTTTTGTTACATAATCCATGTTTTTTATGGATAGGTTGTATATTATTAATATGCAGAATTATATCGTGTCCTTAAAAATTATTTTTAATCATCAGATGAGAATTATACTTGAATGGAAAAGATGGGGAATGAATCTCATCGCGTTCGTGGAGACGGTAGTCCGTACGTACGCACGAGCCACAATATCATTATTTTGATATTAAAATAATACATGATTGGATGTTATATAATATATATAGAATAATTATCATGTTATATTTATTATTTACATGAATTACACATCATTATGATACCCATAAAAATAATAATGTTTTGAATAACAATTACACCACGACGCGGAGACGGTAAGTCGTACGTACTCATGTATGGTGACATGTCATTCATAGGATGGATTGAATACTGAATATGGTCATACCATATTTATAATAACATCTTAGTATATATAATATACTAGAGTTATTATTTTAGAATGAGAATAACAAAGAATGAAGAAGTTGAAGAAGAAATTAACTTGAAAAAGGGTGGTGAAAACATTACCTCTTCTTCGGGTTCTTCCTTTTGATTTGATCAAAAGGGAGCCTTAGGTTAGATTTATGATCAAACTATGGACTCTATGTTGACGTGTTTGAAGTTGAGAGAGTATTTGTGTAGAGACCTGTATCTTGACGTACATTGACATTACATTACTTTTGCGGAATACTTAGTACATTACAAAAACACACACACAAGGACCGTAATAGTTTAGTGTCTTTGGAAACTCGGACTATAATCTTCTAATCGTGGTTAAATATCTTCAAAATATCCCATAAAGATCTTACTTTTTTTACCTAAAACCTTTCTTTATATCCTGGGGAAAAGAAAACATAAAAGGGTGAGCTCAAATGCTCAGTAAGGGTAAACAAAATAAATATCAATCACATCATATTCATAAGAACATAGCATTTTGGAAATCATAACCTGCAAAAGAGAGCATAATTTCATAATCATGGGATAAATCATGGTAGTGAAAAAGTAATCCCAATAATCATAACTTAAAACATGAAACTTTGTGGCATACACACATAATCATAGAGAATCATTTCTTGTTAGTCAAGACTAATTTCCAAGACTATCTTAGTGGACAAAGTCCCTTTCTGAATCGAGTAACCCTCATTTCAGTCCTGTTTCACTGAACCGGTATAACCTACCGTTCCAGCCCTGTCTATCTCATGAGATATAAAATCTTTACCCAATGCATTGGAGGGATATATAGGTCCCACCCATCTTATAATGAATCCTTTCTTATGTGTGCCACATAATCATAAAACATACATCATCGCATAACACATGTAACAAAAATGGGATTCTTAAACAACATGACATCATAAAACAATTCATATAAGATAAAGGAATTCATAAAAATGTTTCCATCACAAAATAATCAAACCAATGTAATAATAGGGATAAAAACAGAACCCTTTTATTATCTTAGATGGAAAATAATTTTGATAAAATACTTGAACTCCATTCTTGAGGAAAATATCCTTTCTTCTTCAAAAACATTTTTCCTTTCATAACATGTCATACGAATTTAAAATAAAAGAAGTTGATTAAAAATAAACTTGAAAACTTGTAAAGGAAGTTTCTTGGAAATAATTTTTTAAAAATCCATTCAGACCGTATAAGTTAAAAAAACATTCTTCGTACTTTTGTCGGAAAAGTCAAAAAGTACCTCGTACGAAAAAAAACGGCAAAAGATTCCTTTAATATTCTTTACTAAAAACTCACCGAAGGGTAAAATTTGATTTAAACTATTTTAATTGGATGGAAACAATATTACATATTGAGTGAACATGGATGTGGATGATAAAATACACCCCAGTAAATACTTATGAATAAACAATCTCAGATAAAAATGAGATTGTGATATTTCCCTTACCTTATGTCCGACTTGCTTTGTAAGTGTCCGAACCTCCTGTATAATGATTTAAATCATGTTATTGACTTATTCCAGAATCATATTCATTGTTATGATATCATATATGGTTCACTTATGACATTATATTACCCGTTCTTTTGTAAATTCCATGTTAAAGAAGCGTTTTGGGTAAAATCGTTTCATTTATCGTAGGTGTTTTGACTTGTTGTTCTTGACATCATTATTACTTATATCATGATCTACTTACTTCCAGAATATAAAATATGATTTATATATCATATATATTCAGTATATATATATATATATATAATAGATAGATAAATAAAATGAAAAACACCGTTCATGGAGACGGTAGTCCGTACGTACGCATGAACGCTGTTTTACTTTCCTTATTGTCTTGAAATGGAAGTAAGTAGATGAAATACATATATATATATATATATACATAAATCCAGTAACTTTATAATGTCATATATTTCATTATTATTTATTATATATACTTTATAATCATTCTTAAATGGTTAACATGGAGAATGAATCTCATCGCGTCGTGGAGACGGTAGTCCGTACGTACGCACGAGCGATGATATCATTTCATAAATATTGAACTGAATTGGAGTGGATTATACAATATATCAGAATCAATATGATGTTTTAATAACTATTTATAGTTATTATTTACACCATTATACCCATCCATGTAAGGTGGTGGTGGAAAATAGATTACACCACGGCGTGGAGACGATATTCCGTACGTACGCACGCGCGATGATTTCATTTTCCGTAGGATAGATAGATGGTGAAATAGGGTTGTTTCATACTTATAATAACATATCAGTATATGAGTGATACTGATGTTATTACTTCATAATGAAACAACCTAAGAAGAATAAGTGGAAGAAGAAATAAAGATGAAAGAATTGGTAACGGTAATTACCTCTTCTTTGAAGCGCCTTTTGGAGACCTCCTCTTAGGGAACTAAAATTGGTCTTTGAGGAAGACCAGAACCTCTAGGATGTTTCTAGGGAAGTGGAGAAGAGATTTTGGCAGGGGTTGGCCGAGATTAAGTGCTCAAATTGGTGTGAGGAGGAGGGGGAGGAGGTGCCCTTTTATAAGGGAGGAGAGGGGCACCTTAGGAATATCTCAAAATATTATTTTATATTAAAGTAAAAATCGGTTTATAATGGTTCCAAAGGGTCTTATTTCGAAGATAAAGTGGGTATGGGTCGCAATCCTATCAAACAATAGGATTTAGACAAGTTTAGGTTCTTATTTTAACCATATCAATTAGATTTAACTCTAAGTTAAATAATTTAACTTTTACCGTGTCTTTTTGTTTTCTTTCACTATATGGTTAATACACTTACTATAACATGCCAAAAGGACCCCAAATTGTTTATTATTAATATATATATCCTTATCTAAGTCATTTGGCCGAACCTTAGATTTTTAGGAATAAAATAACAATTAATAATATAATATTTTATTTAAAAACTATTTTGTGTCAATTTTGACACTATTTGATATATGATTTTTGTGAAAGTCATAACAGAATTATATGTTCGAACCAAGTTTATTAAATCAACATTAATATATCATAGTAACCTAGAAAATTAGTGGAATTCATAAAAAGGCTAAAATTACATTTATTTTGGTATTTATATTATCAATTTTGTCAATATTTCATTAATAAGATAATTACTGCATCATCTTTGTGTCATAAATAAATTAAATTATTTGATGTCTAAAAATTACAAATAAAATATCATCATGTATGAAATCTTTTTATCTTTCTAATGAATATTTATAGTCGAATTTATCTTATGTATAACCCCGTATTAAAAATGTTTTAGTGAATAAACTTTGATTTTAACTCTTTTAACTCTTCTTTGAATTAAATAATAATAAATGTCCTAATCTAATCCAAGTGGGCCTAAATGATAATATGTTACACTTAAGGTTGTTTTTGGTCGAGATACACTTGTCCAATAGAATTAGGACATGTGTTAGGGTAATATTAATATCATTCTTACCCTTAATTACCCTATTTACTTTTAACCGTGGTAAATAAAAGTAAAAAGTTACTATTCACCAAAAATTATTTTCATCTCATTGAACCACATTTTACTTACTGACATCAACCGTGTCTCTCGGATTTTTGAAATTCCATTCACAGAAGCGGTAAAATTAAGTTTTATGAAAAATTCAGTTTTTTAACTACCACTTAGTAGTTTCACTATTCATAAAAAAATGAAGGTTTTTAGAAAAATGCCAAAATTTCATCCTAAGCTATATTTCATATTCCGAATTCAAAAATGAAGTCTATTTTACCAAATTCATAACATAGAAGTTGCATTAATTAATTTTATAATTAAATCCCGCTGTTAAAACAAATAGCGTGTTTTTAAGAAACAATATCTATCAAAAGATTGACATTTGTTTATGTCTGGTTTAAATGTGCAATTACATCCAATGACCAACATTGTATTAAATCGTAAAAATATATTCTAAATATACTTTAAAACTACTCCAATTAATAATTTATCACTATTAATTATTTCAATTAAAAAAGTTGTTTTTTAATTATAATTTAGTAATTTTCACAATTCATCAGAATATGAAAGTTATCCAAAATGTACCAAAATTTCACCTTAGGCTAAATTAGACACTCTGAATCCAAAAATGAAGTTCATTTTGAAAAATAAGATTTACAGAATTTCAAAAAGTGGTTATTACTATTCATAACGACTATTTTTAATAATATTTTAATAGAATATCGTTGTTTAGTGAAACTCGGTATTGCGTATTACACACGCTATCGAGGAAGGTCGCGATTGCGTGTAATGCAAGGCAAGTCAAGGATGCGTGTTGTGAAAGCTCCTTTTGGTGTAGCGTACAACACAAGACATTAATTAAAAAGAATATTTTTTATAAAATCTTGGGCTGTTACATTCTACCCCCCTTAAAATGAATTTCGCCCTCGAAATTCGTCGGGGTTATAAATGGTTTACTATTTGAAAGTTTCTTTAATAGAAACCCACATCGTAAAAAGGAATATCAAAACCAATCTTTAAAAACAAAAGTATGAAACTTAACGGTTACCCAAATAAACTAATCATTGGGTTTCCACATAGGTGAAAATATGGATATGGAAGAGAAATCTAACCATCATTTTCTGATGAAGAGTGGTAGAGGACATGGCTATGGAAAAGCCAATAATCACAAATCCATAAATTTGTGACGATCTAAGGTACGATCCGATTCATCAGGTATAAGATCACTAGGACAACATTTTTGGTTTTCAAGATCATTTCCCTAAAGTTGAAAATTTGAATTGGAATAAATACTTTCTTTATTTTTGTACAATCTCACTATTGTCCGTGCCTAGAACAATTTACACTTCATCTCTTAAATAAATGAAGTTGAATATGTTATTCGTGAAGTGTTAGAAGATCATGTGATAGAATGACGGGTCATTCCATCTGTCTCAAACAAAAGGTTTGCAAAAATTATATACATAAGTCGATCTATAGTGAGATTAATCATATATAGTTCCTAAAATGGACTTATACTTCATATATCATACTGCTTAATATAATAAAACTAGTTTCTACTAAACAGGGACTTCTTGTAGGCCAGTGGTAGGCGATAAAGGCCAGTCGCACTTCGGTTGTGGGTTCGATTCCCACAGCCTTGTCCGAAGCGATGGGTTGTCGTCCGTCCTGCAGGTTTTCCTTTTTCTAAAACTATATTACTATAACATCCCATAAATAATATCGAAAAAACTTCTATCCTTAAACAATACTAACTTATGTCCAACATAATCCATTCCAATCTTTAGTCCTATCCATAATACTGGAGTCCATTCTCATAACATAGTGAAAACGATTACCAGAGATTTAATACCATCGTTGATCCCCATATATCATAAGATATATCTTGTTGGACACATTCCAAACATTCAAAGGCCTTAATCTTGTACTCTCTTGAATACCCATTGAACCTTAGTGAAAACTTGAATGGAGTTAAAAGTTAACACTTTCCACATACCAAAATCCTCAAAATTCTATATACTCAAACCATGATATCACTTAGTCCTTATATCAATCATGAGCTCATGAATACTGTTAAACATTTCATTTTCTCGTTTTCCCTTCATTATGCGCATAATATCTCAATCACTTTGAATACCACATTAGACCAATACATAAATATTCCAATATTCCATGATACAACATTATTTTGGAATCCCATTACATAAAAACTTAATCATTCCACCACATCGTTGTCATATTCAACATTGCCAATAGTGATCGCATGTGACTTCCCTTTGTCCTTTGCCTTAAGCGGTTGCTCATGTCGATCATCACTAACCCTTCGATTCGGGCATTTATTGGCATAATGTCCCATCTCCTTGCACTTGAAGCATTGAAGTGTTGGTTGTGCGTTCTCTGCAGTGTTTGCTTTATTCACTTCATTAGAATCCCTTTTTCCATTACTTCGACACTCAGCTGCTCGATGACCTTCTTTTCCATACATAAAACATTTTCTAGTCCCTTTAAGACAATCTCCACCATGCTTCTTTCCACACTTTGTGCATAAGGAAACATTCATCTTCTTTTCACCATTATTCTGAGATTTCTCCTTGAACTCCATCTTTCGTTTCTTGTCAAAACAATGAGATGGATATGTAACACCAACTTCTATTTCTACCTTGATAGCACAACGCACAATTTCTTCATAGCTACTGAAGTCTCTTATAGCTAATGCCTTCGAAGACTTGGTTTTAAGCCACTGAAAAATCGATCAACTTTACATTCAGGTTGGATGATAATGCCAGATGAATACCTTGCAAGTCTTGTAAAATTCGCTTCGTATATACCAACAGATTCATCATCCTTTTGCTTTAGTTCAAGAAACTCCTTCTCCATCTTTGTTCTAAGAATACGAGGGAAGTACTTACTGAAAAACAAGTTCTTGAACTCGTCCCATTCCATGGAATCAATTTCATCTCTTTGCCTCGTATTCTTGATAAGATTCCACCATTGATCAACTTCACCTTCCAAACGATATACTGCTAAGATGACTTTATCATGTTCAGAACATTGAAGAACTGAAAATATCTTTTCAGTAGTACTAATCCATTGTTCAGCAACTAATGGATCAGTAGACCCACTGAAAGAAGGCGGACACTGCCTCATGAAGGATTCAACAGAATGTTGCTCCTTCCTTTGCTCGTTTGGAAGTCCTGCATGATTCATAGCTTGAGAAAGTTGTGTGAGCATGGCTACAAGATTTTGCATTCCAGCTCCCATATCGTTTGGTTGCTCAGGGGGAAAATCATTGCATTGTCCATTGCATTGATCAACACGGTTCCTTCGGGTTCCAGCCATCGTCTAAAATCCCAAAAGAATAGTGTGAGAGGCAAAAATCATGCTAGGGAAAACAACATAATAAAGGGGTATTACCCTCAATATCTAACATCTTAGGTTAAATTCTAAGATCGTTAGAGAAATTCTTGGACTATAAACTATACGTATACTTAACCTTAGAGACATCCCTAGACATACCTTAGAAATATCTCTAGGGATCTCACTAACGTTTTCGCATCCTAGTTTCCAAAGGTTGACTAAACCTTTCCTCTGATACCAACTGTAGAGACCCGTATCTTGACGTACATTGACATTACATTACTTTTGCTGAATACTTAGTACATTACAAAAACACACACACAAGGACCGTAATAGTTTAGTGTCTTTGGAAACTCGGACTATAATCTTCTAATCATGGTGAAAGATCTTCAAAATCTCCCATAAAGATCTTCCTTTTTTTTACCTAAAACCTTTCTTTATATCCCAGGGAAAAGAAAACATAAAAGGGTGAGCTCAAATGCTCAGTAAGGGTAATCAAAATAAATATCAATCACATCATATTCATAAGAACATAGCATTTTGGAAATCATAACCTGCAAAAGAGAGCATAATTTAATAATCATGGGATAAATCATGGCAGTGAAAAAGTAATCCCAACAATCATAACTTAAAACATGAAACTTTGTGGCATACACACATAATCATAGAGAATAATTTCTTGTTAGTCAAGACTAATTTCCAAGACTATCTTAGTGGACAAAGTCCCTTTCTGAATCGAGTAACCCTCGTTTCAGTCCTGTTTCACTGAACCGGTATAACCTACCGTTCCAGCCCTGTCTATCTCATGAGATATAAAATCTTTACCCAATGCATTGGAGGGAGATATAGGTCCCACCCATCTTATAATGAATCCTTTCTTATGTGTGCCACATAATCATAAAACATACATCATCGCATAACACATGTAACAAAAATGGGATTCTTAAACAACATGACATCATAAAACAATTCATATAAGATAAAGGAATTCATAAAAATGTTTCCATCACAACATAATCAAACCAATGTAATAATAGGGATAAAAACAGAACCCTTTTATTATCTTAGATGGAAAATAATTTTGATAAAATACTTGAACTCCATTCTTGAGGAAAATATCCTTTCTTCTTCAAAAACATTTTTCCTTTCATAACATGTCATACGAATTTAAAATAAAAGAAGTTGATTAAAAATAAACTTGTAAACTTGTAAAGGAAGTTTCTTGGAAATAATTTTTTAAAAATCCATTCAGACCGTATAAGTTAAAAAAACATTCTTCGTACTTTTGTCGGAAAAGTCAAAAAGTACCTCGTACGAAAAAAAACGGCAAAAGATTCCTTTAATATTCTTTACTAAAAACTCACCGAAGGGTAAAATTTGATTTAAACTATTTTAATTGGATGGAAACAATATTACATATTGAGTGAACATGGATGTGGATGATAAAATACACCCCAGTAAATACTTATGAATAAACAATCTCAGATAAAAATGAGATTGTGATATTTCCCTTACCTTATGTCCGACTTGCTTTGTAAGTGTCCGAACCTCCTGTATAATGATTTAAATCATGTTATTGACTTATTCCAGAATCATATTCATTGTTATGATATCATATATGGTTCACTTATGACATTATATTACCCGTTCTTTTGTAAATTCCATGTTAAAGAAGCGTTTTGGGTAAAATCGTTTCATTTATCGTAGGTGTTTTGACTTGTTGTTCTTGACATCATTATTACTTATATCATGATCTACTTACTTCCAGAATATAAAATATGATTTATATATCATATATATTCAGTATATATATATATATATATAATAGATAGATAAATAAAATGAAAAACACCGTTCATGGAGACGGTAGTCCGTACGTACGCATGAACGCTGTTTTACTTTCCTTATTGTCTTGAAATGGAAGTAAGTAGATGAAATACATATATATATATATATACATAAATCCAGTAACTTTATAATGTCATATATTTCATTATTATTTATTATATATACTTTATAATCATTCTTAAATGGTTAACATGGAGAATGAATCTCATCGCGTCGTGGAGACGGTAGTCCGTACGTACGCACGAGCGATGATATCATTTCCATAAATATTGAACTGAATTGGAGTGGATTATACAATATATCAGAATCAATATGATGTTTTAATAACTATTTATAGTTATTCTTTACACCATTATACCCATCCATGTAAGGTGGTGGTGGAAAATAGATTACACCACGGCGTGGAGACGGTATTCCGTACGTACGCACGCGCGGTGATTTCTTTTTCCGTAGGATAGATAGATGGTGAAATAGGTTTGTTTCATACATATAATAACATATCAGTATATGAGTGATACTGATGTTTTTACTTCATAATGAAACAACCTAAGAAGAAGAAGTGGAAGAAGAAATAAAGATGAAAGAATTGGTAACGGTAATTACCTCTTCTTTGAAGCGCCTTTTGGAGACCTCCTCTTAGGGAACTAAAATTGGTCTTTGAGGAAGACCAGAACCTCTAGGATGTTTCTAGGGAAGTGGAGAAGAGATTTTGGCAGGGGTTGGCCGAGATTGAGTGCTCAAATTGGTGTGAGGAGGAGGGGGAGGAGGTGCCCTTTTATAAGGGAGGAGAGGGGCACCTTAGGAATATCTCAAAATATTATTTTATATTAAAGTAAAAATCGGTTTATAATGGTTCCAAAGGGTCTTATTTCGAAGCTAAAGTGGGTATGGGTCGCAATCCTATCAACCAATAGGATTTAGACAAGTTTAGGTTCTTATTTTAACCTTATCAATTAGATTTAACTCTAAGTTAAATAATTTAACTTTTACCGTGTCTTTTTGTTTTCTTTCACTATATGGTTAATAAACTTACTATAACATGCCAAACGGACCCCAAATTGTTTATTATTAATATATATATCCTTATCTAAGTCATTTGGCCGAAACTTAGATTTTTAGGAATAAAATAACAATTAATAATATAATATTTTATTTAAAAACTATTTTGTGTCAATTTTGACACTATTTGATATATGATTTTTGTGAAAGTCATAAAAGAATTATATGTTCGAACCAAGTTTATCAAATCAACATTAATATATCATAGTAACATAGAAAATTAGTGGAATTCATAAAAAGGCTCAAATTACATTTATTTTGGTATTTATATTATCAATTTTGTCAATATTTCATTAATAAGATAATTACTGCATCATCTTTGTGTCATAAATAAATTAATTTATATGATGTCTAAAAATTACAAATAAAATATCATCATGTATGAAATCTTTTTAGCTTTCTAATTAATATTTATAGTCGAATTTATCTTATGTATAACCCCATATTAAAATTTTTTTAGTGAATAAACTTTGATTTTAACTCTTTTAACTCTTCTTTGAATTAAATAATAATAAATGTCCTAATCTAATCCAAGTGGGCCTAAATGATAATATGTTACACTTAAGGTTGTTTTTGGTCGAGATACACTTGTCCAATAGAATTAGGACATGTGTTAGGGTAATATTAATATCATTCTTACCCTTAATTACCCTATTTACTTTTAACCGTGGTAAATAAAAGTAAAAAGTTACTATTCACCAAAAATTATTTTCATCTCATTGAACCACATTTTACTTACTGACATCAACCGTGTCTCTCGGATTTTTGAAATTCCATTCACAGAAGCAGTAAAATTAAGTTTTATGAAAAATTCAGTTTTTTAACTACCACTTAGTAGTTTCACTATTCATCAAAAAATGAAGGTTTTTAGAAAAATGCCAAAATTTCATCCTAAGCTATATTTCATATTCCGAATTCAAAAATGAAGTCTATTTTACCAAATTCATAACATAGAAGTTGCATTAATTAATTTTATAATTAAATCCCGCTGTTAAAACAAATAGCGTGTTTTTAAGAAACAATATCTATCAAAAGATTGACATTTGTTTATGTCTGGTTTAAATGTGCAATTACATCCAATGACCAACATTGTATTAAATCGTAAAAATATATTCTAAATATACTTTAAAACTACTCCAATTAATAATTTATCACTATTAATTATTTCGATTAAAAAAGTTGTTTTTTAATTATAATTTAGTAATTTTCACTATTCATCAGAATATGAAAGTTATCCGAAATGTACCAAAATTTCACCTTAGGCTAAATTCGATACTCTGAATCCAAAAATGAAGTTCATTTTGAAAAATAAGATTTACAGAATTTCAAAAAGTGGTTATTACTATTCATAACGACTATTTTTAATAATATTTTAATAGAATATCGTTGTTTAGTGAAACTCGGTATTGCGTATTACACACGCTATCGAGGAAGGTCGCGATTGCGTGTAATGCAAGGCAAGTCAAGGAAGCGTGTTGTGAAAGCTCCTTTTGGTGTAGCGTACAACACAAGACATTAATTAAAAAGAATATTTTTTATAAAATCTTGGGCTGTTACAATTTGGGCAGGTTTTGGCCGAACTAAAAGTCTTTGATGGTGTGGAAAATTGGTTAGAAGTGGTGTCCTTTTATAAGGGGGAGGAGGGGCACCTTAGGAAAATCTAGAAATATTATTTTATAATAAATTCATATTCGGTTTATAATGGCACAAAAGTGTATTATATTAAGGTTAAGGTGGGGAGGGTTCTAAATCCACTCAACCAATATAATTTAGATTGGTTTGGGTCATTATATTAACCTTATATTTTAGTTTTGACTCTTAGTTAATTAGTTCGACACTTACCTTGTCACTTTGTATTTTTATATTATATAGTTAATAAAATTAATATATACCTCCAACAGACCTCCAAGTGGTCTATTAATGATAAAAATATCATGATATAAATTTCTTGTCTGATCCTTAGATTTTTAGGAATTGAATATCAATTAATAATATAATATTTGTTTTAAAAATTCTTTCATGTCAATTTTGACACTATTGGGTATTTTGTTTTTGATAAATTCATAACAGATTTATTACTTAGAAAAAATTTATATAAATAATCCTAAAATGTCATATTAACCAATAAAATTGTTTTAATTTATAAAAAGTCTCAAATTACATTTATTTGGGTATTTATAATACAAATTATATTAATCTTTCATTAATACGGTAATTAATACATCATCATTGTGTCATAAATAAATTGAATTATTTAATGTCTAAAAATTTTAAGTAAAATAAAATTATGTATGAAAACATCCAACATATATAACCCTATGTAAAAATTGTTTTCCTAAAAGATATATGCTTATGTCATTTTTGTATTTATTTTAACTTAATGAATATAAAGTGTCCTTATCACCTACAAGTGGCTCCATGGGGTCCCAAAATTGACCCAAAGATGCCCATGGTCGGACATGTATCAACCAACAAGGTTAGGGCACATTTTAGGGTAATTTATTATTATTATAATATTATGTTTTACCCTTATTTACCGGATTAACCCTTTAACCATGGTAAATAAAATATTTACCGAAGTAATTATTCAACATGTCTAAAAATGAAAGTTACCTATTTACACAATTTGGACATCCTGATTTCAAATATTGAATCCATTTTTCCAAATTCAAAACACAGAAGTGGCATTAATTAATTTAAAATTAATTCCCGCCATTAAAACAAAAAGCGTGTTTTTAAAAGATAATAAATATCAAAAGATTGACGCTTTTTTATATCCAGTTTAATTGTTAAATTATGTCCAATGACCAACATCGTATTAAATGGTAAAAATATATTCTAAATATACATTAAAACCACTCAAATTCATAATTTATCACTATTAATAATTTCAATTAAAAAAGTTGTTTTTAATAAAAATTTAGTAATTTTCACTATTCATCAAAATATAAAAGTTATCCGAAAAGTACCAAAATTTCATCCTAGGAGAATTTCGATATTCTGAATCCAAAAATGAAGTAAATTTTGAAAGATAAAATGTATAAAATTTCAAAAAGTGGGTATTACTGTTCATAATGACTACTTTGATTGGTCGCAGCATTATGAAATTTTGAAGTTGCGTACAACACACGCTACTGTATTATTCAAAGAGAAGCGTACCATGGAAGGTTGGGGTGTTACATTACCCCAAGTTAGGATTAGAACAGATTATTGGAGTTATTACTCCTAGGTATATATATTCCAAAACCACATCCACTTTTAGTATCCATACATGGATATATATCTAGGAATACCAACATATTATCTATCTTACCAATATTATTGGATGTTCTTCTATTCTTATCGTCAGATTATACTGTAGGGTAATTTATCTATCCAATATTTTTTATATATTCAGTTCCCAAGGTTTCTACTAAACTTCCTTTCATTCTAACTATAGCTACCCAACCCCAAAATCCTTATACTAGTGTCTTTTACTAATTATATTAGAATGATTACAAGGAATCAATCCCTTAAGGACCGATATGTTTAGTAGTCTTGTTTAACCATACACATACATGAGTCTTCTATTACAAATGACTACACTAATTGAGAAATATTTTTTTTCAACTTTCTGAATAAGAAACTGTGAGGATAACTCTAATACATCTAGAAAATAACTTAATTTCTTTCATAGTATGCATCCTAGATTTTGGGAGAAACAAACATAATAAGGGTGACCTCAAATTATCAGTAAGGAAAAAATATTGCAGAAGAAATAATGAATCAATGAGAATAGTCAATATGGAAAGGTAAATAACTGGACATACATTACATTTAAATAACTACATAAGGGAAAATAAATATGGGAATGAAAGAAACTAAAAATCATTCCATTTAATCAATGAACTAAAAATTAAACGCATTCATAGATATGTCAACACAAAATCTCTTTGATGAATAATAACTGAAACTAAATGAGATAATTTATTTATTTTTGGATGCCATGTTTCTGAGGTATATAGAACATGTACCATCAATAACTGTCACATTATAGTTTAGCTATCGAGTTAAAACCCATCAAAGGAAGCTAGATAACTATTTCATCTCATTATACTACAGATACATCAAGTGGCTTTCATTAACCAGTTCCCAACCCATATGGTTTACCATAAATAGTCCCCAAACCATGTCTTACATGTTCAAAGAATTCCTCGTATCAAATAAATAATATGAATTATCAAATATCAATATTGAATAAATTATATGGATCTATAAATATTTTCCCCACATAATCAAATAACCTTCAATGTAAAAACTGTATGAAGAATGGAATATAGATTTTGAAATGAACATATCCACGATAAATTATTTGGATAATTAGGGGGAAATCAATGTTTAATGATCAAAGGAAAATGAATATTTCTCGGGAACTAAAAGGAATCAAGGATATGGATTTGAATACTATCCTTAGATAAACCAATCAAAAACCATCCAGAGGATGATTATGTATAGTATCAATACAACACACCAAAAGTGGAGTAAAATAAAGTGTTGTTGTCATTGTTTAATGTAAAAATTATAAAAATATATTTAATTTTTTTAGGAAAATATCCTTTTGGTTTGAAAATCCTTTTCATTGAAAATAAATTTTTAAATAAAATTTTCATTAAAAATTATAATTTTAAGGATACAAAGGATTTTTTAAGAGATTATGGTGGGTAAATCCATACACTCCTTATAAGGTAAAAAGAAAATTCTTGTTGTACAGTAAAAAGGATCGAAATATTCCTTGTTCAGAATGTGATAATAAGATTCCACTAAAAACATTAGTAAATGAAAAAAGGGTAATATTTTCGTTACAAAAATAATTTCAAAAATATTTTATTTTTTTAATAAAATATTTTTTTAGAAGAAAATTGGTTCTCCAACTAATATTGGAATAATGTTGGGTTTTCTGACAAAAAAAATTCTAAAACATGTTGAGTACCAAAGAGTGGGAAAATGGTACTAATAATTAAAAAAACATGATTAACCATAGTAAAAAAGGAATGTTTATATTGAAAAATGATAATATACTTTTCATGAATGGAAATACCATTGAATGATCATGAAATTTATTGTCGAGGAAAATAATATTAAAACATTCCAGAGTGTCTCATACCACATTAAAAATTTTTAAATCACAAAATTCCAGAAAGAATTTTATTAAATGGAATTTTAAGATACCATGAAGATAAAAGGATTAAGGGTATGATATAAAAAAGGGGAAGTAGATACAAATCAAAGAATATTCATGTGGTGTACATGACATTTATCTCCCAGGTGTAAAAAAGTTGAGATAAGAATCCATTTCCTTGAGTATCCATTCCGGTGAACATCCTTTAAATTATTCTATAATATAATTATTTTAATTTTATACTTTATGGATTTTTTTTTTTAATTTTTATCATTACCTTAATTTTACTTTTTACTATGTTTAATAAAACTACTTAATCAATTATGTTTACATAATGTGTTTTAATAAAAATCGATTTATTTGTCAAAAACAACTTTGGTAGGTCAACTATCATTAGAGGGGTCATTATATAACATGTAAAGAATAATAATAATTAAAACATTAACATCCATGTAAATTAATTATACTTTTAAAACCAAGAATTAATTATTATTATGAAAAACGAATCAACATTACAATCATGGATATGGTAGGCCATACGCACACAGGAGTAACATTCTTATTTTTCATTGATCATTATAGAAAGAAGGTAAATAACACCATATATTTATATAATGATAATTATTTCATAAATAACATATTATTAAATCATATAAAATTTTATATATATTTATTATGATGAAAAATGAATCATATTAGGTCGATGAGGTGGTAGTCCACTAATCCACAAATTACATTAACACTTTTTAATTGTGTGAATGAGTAATAATGAAGAAGATATTTATATATATATATAGTATATTTCCAAAAAGGTAATTATTTCATGAAGATAATATATAGTTTTTTTTTCAAATATATTTAATTTATACCATATTTTATACATTTGAGGTATAGTGTGAAGGAATCACATCACTTCGAGGGGCGGTAGTCCACAATTCCTCTAACAGTGTTATCATATTAACATAAAATGGAAATTATTAATGGTGTGTGTAATTAACGTTTTAAAATTTTAGAAATAAATAATAAATAAAACATATATTATATATAAATATAGTTTCCATCATAATGGTAACCCTGAGATGTGGTAAAGGAAAAATGAAAAATCATCGTTTCATGATGCAGTAGTTCGCCGTACACAAAAACAATATTTTTGTTACCCATTAAATGTAATAGTGAACAAGTGTAGATAAAACCCTTAGATAAAAATACTAGTTTATCTATTATGAACTATTTTTTTATAAAATTATGGAATAAAAATATTTTAGGGGTTGTAGAATAGAAATAAAACTAAAGAGGTTAAGGAAAAATGTTTCCTCTTAATCGGGTAACTCTTTTTGGTTTGAACCAAAAGGATTCTTTAGAAAGATTTATAAAAAAATCATCAATCAAGATCAAGGTGTAAGATTTTGGGAAGCTATTTGGGTATATCTTGGATGATCCTAAGTGTATTGATAGGTGTGGGGAATTGGGATAGGTGGTGGCCTTTTATAGTTGAGGAAAAGGACTCACTTGGTATTTTGAAAACAAGTTAGGTGTACCCATATTTTTACCAAACAAAATGTCATTCAAAACAATAAAAACTAATAAATATAAGGATAATTGACATATTATATCCATGAAATGTGTTTTGGATAATTTGATATGTCATTTTTACCAATAAGTTAATTTTTTAGTCCTTTATTAAGCATAATTTTTCCTTAACGATTGTAATTAATTTTAATTACATTCGTTAGTATTTTTGGACAAAAACAATGTTTTTATGATTATAAATTATAAATTATAATGAATCCCAATATATAATTAATTTTTCTAAATTAAAATATTATATTCGGCAGTAATTATTTTAAATTTAATCCCATAGACCGGACAATAGTGTGGGTTTTTAAGGTAAAAACGTCTAATAGTTGAATTTTTTTTTATAATCAAATTCAAAGTGAAATTGTTTCCAATGAAATAAATTATATTAATTGATAAAAAATATAATATAATTAAACTTTGAAAGAAATTTAAAATATAATTTAACCTTATAAATAAACCAGATGGAAAATATTTTGAACTAAAATATAGTATTTTTAACTATTCATTAAAAATGACTTATTTCCAAAAATTATAAAAAATTATCAAAAACCTAATTCTTATGATTAAATTTAAAATATAATGTTTATTTTTATATATTAAATTAGTTTAAATTTAAAAAATTCATCTTTGAAATGGGTTCATCTTTAAAAGGCGGTAGAATTGCCTTTATAAAAATATAGTTTTTTTATGTGTAAAACAGATTTTGTTCTTATATTTATCATATCAAATCTAATGGATAAATGTCAAAAATATTTTATTGATTATATTAGATATATAGGTCATTAAAATTATTCAATAATAGTAAATAATTATATTTATTAAGGAAAAATTCCTTTAAAAGAATAAAAATAACATATTGGTTTTTATATCAACTTGGTTCTTATATTATTTTCTTATTAATTGGTAACCAATTAATTAACATTATATTTGTGTAAACCATATATTTTTTATAATTTAGTTAATATAATTCATAAAATCTAAGATGACATCTAGGTTATATCATATTATATTAAATAATAATATTTTAATAATATGTTTTTATTTTGTGGAACTCGATCTTTTGTGTAACCCAAGCTATCCTAAAAGGTCTCTGTTGCATTTAAATCAAGATATAGGGGAAGGTTGATCTTTTGTGTAACACAAGAAAACTCGAGGTTCTGTGAATTACAACATATATAATATATTATATTTATTTAAGATAGTAAATATATTGTAATGTATCAGGTTATTATATTCCCTTTTTATACAAGGTGTCGTATGTCATACATAACATTGAATAAAAATTTGTACTCTAGAATTTAGGTGAATTAAATTCTCCCCACCTTAATTATATTTCAACATCGCTATTTAAACTTGATCATGGTGATATATTGTTGGATGTTTCCTTTTTTTAATTCCCACATCATGATAAGGGTTCGTAAAACATCCTCTAGAAAAGAGAGAATCAGAAGTACAAGGGTCACATGGAATAACACATAACTAGGGCTCTAGGTAGAAGAACATCAGTGAAATGTAGATATACAAACTTAGAGGAAAAGAGTAAATATTTATGGGAAGTCATTGAGGTCATCAATCACAAAAAAATTGAATGATCAATATAAAATTGACGACCTAAAATCCATAAATTATTGATGATTCAAGAGACCATCAGTTCATTAAAAAATTGGCTTTAGGATAACATTTTATTTCAATTTCATTCTCCTAGTTTTAGGTAATTATTTTACTGGACAAGAATATAAAAAAACATTATTACTTGGTAGGTTTCAATTTTGTATGAAAACCTATCTTTTTTTGTTCTTTGATCAAATTCAAATTAACACCATTACTCCTAAAATTTAACTACTTTTAATGATTTTTATAACTAAAGAACTAAAAAACTTTTAAATGATCATAATCCCTATAAAATAGTTAATAGAATTAATATTTTTCTTTAACAATATTCTAAAACAAAAATGGTTCATATATTAATATCTAATCCTAAAATTTGATTCTACTAGTTCATCATTAACATTTATTCATCAAATTTTTTAACTAAAAACAATGAATTTTTTTCCAAGACATTGCATTGGTCAATGGTTGGTGTGAAACCCTTATCACCCTTAAGTTATAGGTTAAAGTGTTGTGGTGCTATGGGACTTGATTGTTTTTCACCCTACATATAAGTTTTCCTTTTTTAAAACCATATTAGTATAATTTTCTAAATAAATATAAGGGACATCCTTAAAATTTACTCATTAAATAGTCTCTTAAATATTTTTTCAATTCAATATTAATAAAAAAATACTTCACCCATCTATTTCCATATAGGCCCTTCCTTTTTATTGGTATTCTATATAATATCATATGTTGGATTTATAAATAAGGGCACCTAATTTTTTTAGTCTAAAACAACTTAGTTTTAACCTTGATGATTAACTTTCCTTATCCATTAAAATTATTCATAATGGTTTGTAAAAAAATGTTAATTATCTTAAGACTTTCCCCTGGGAGTGTCATACCAGGAGAAAAGTAATACCCATTTTCATGTAACATGTAACTATGAGTCATGATTGGAACACCTTGTTAAAGTTATTACTCCTAATTACATCTATTCCATAAACACATCCACTTACTGTATCAATATATGGATGTACATCTAGGAATACCCACATAATATCTACCTTCCAAAATTATAGGATGTTCTTATAAACATATAATAAAATTATAAATTAGGTTTATATACTCTAACCTATGTTTTCACAATTAATATCCAAGATTGCTAGTAAAATTCCTTCGATACCAACATTAGCGACCTGACCCTAGAAGCCCAAAGTCGGTGTCTGCTACAAATTACATTGGTGTGTTTTCAAGGAATAAAGCCCCAAAGGACTGATCCGTTTAGTATTCTTGGTAAAACATATACATAAATGAGTCTTATATTAAAAATGACTAAACTAATTGCAACATAATTATTTTTTCTAAATAAACAACTTTGAGGATAACTCTAATCTATTAAGTAAATCCCTACAAGAATTTTGATAGTATGCTTCATGTTTTCCTAGAGAAAGAAACATAATAAGGGTGAGATCAAATTCATAGTAAATTAAAAATATGGAATATGAAATACTTAATCAATGATAATAGTCAATACAGAAATGTAAATAACTGAACACACATTCCATTCAAATAACTAGTTAACTAAAAAATAAATTAGTCAATGTAAGATACTAAAACAAATTCCATTTAATCAATGAACTAAATATGAAATGTATCCATATATATGTCAAAAATATCTAATGAATGAATAATAACTAATACTAAATGAGAGAAGTTATTTATTATTGTATTTTATGTTTCTAAGGTACGTGGAACGAGTACCATAAAGACTATTGACAAGACAATTTTGATATTGGGTAAAAACCCATCTAATTAAACTAGTCAACTATTTTATCTTATGAGACTACCAATTCATTGAGGTTATTTCATTAGCTGGACCCCGACCCATAGGGATGACCTTAAATGGTCTCTAACCCATGTATGATCTGTCGAAATAATCCCTCATATCAAATAAATAATATTCCTTTTCAAATATCGATATCTAATAAAGTATATGGATCTATCAGTATTTCCCCGAAATAATAAAATAAATTTCCAATTAAACACCATATGAATAATGGTATATGGTTTAAGAAATTAACATATCAATGATAAATGACACATAATTAGGGTGAATTCAATGTTATGTGATCATAAGAAATTAAATATTTTGAGTGGTGTATAATTAATCAAGGAAGTGAATGTGAATACTATCCTTCTATAAATAAATCATAAACCATGAAAAGGAAAATTAAGTAAGGATTCAATAAATCATACCACAAGTGGATTAAGAGAAAGGGTTTTTTGTAGTTTTTGAATAGAATCATTATAAAAATAGATTACAAAAATTCATGAGAAAAAATATCTTTTTTTGAAAAATATTTTCTTTTAAAATTAACCATTTAAACATGAAAATGAATATTCGAAGTAATCATAGTGGGTAAATATATACATTCCATACAAGGTAAAAAACATTCCCTTTTCATGCTATAAAGGTTAGAAAGATTCCTTGATTATAAATCCACAAGAAGATTCCATTTAAAACATTATAAAAAGAAAAATGGTAAATATTTATTTACAAAATAATATTAAAAAAATATTTTAAAACATTCTCATAAATCATTATTTTGAAAAGAAATGAGTCTGTCCCACTAAGAGAGGAATATAGTTAGGTATTTTGAATAAGAATTTCTAAAACATGTTTGGTAGGAAATAGTGGGAAAATGGTATTAATACATCAAAAAAGTCATGAATAACCATAGTAGAATAAAATGAAAATATATATTGAACAATGCTTAAATAATTTCCTTGAATGTAAATAACATTAAAATATCATTATATTAATTTTTGTGGAAAATAATATTTAAACATTTCAAAGTGTCCCATAATACATTGAAACATTTTAAATAAAAAACCATCCAAAGGATTAATATTAATTGAAATTTTAATATATCTTAAAGATAAAGGATTATTGATATAATATAAAAAGGGTTAGTATATATAAAACACAAAATATATAAGTGGTGTACATTACATTTATCACATAGATGTAAAAAGGTGAGATTAGAGTCCCTTAAATTGAGTTTCATTTCGGATGAACATCCTTTAACATCATATATAATAAACGCATGTTAATTTTATAATTTATTGATAATATTTTTCATGTTTATCATTATTTTTATTTAACTTTTTACTATGTTATATACAACTACTTAATCAATTATGTGTATGTCAGGTGATTTGAAAAAAAATTATTTATATGTCAATAACAATTTTGGTAGGTCAAATATGGTCAAAGGGGTCATTATATAAAACCTATAGAATAATTATCATGAAAATATTTTCATAGTTTTACATTAATTATAATTTTAAAACCATTCATTAAATATTCTTATGAAAAATTAATCAACATTACAATCATGATAATGGTAATATGTACTTATGCATGAGTAACATTCTTATTTTTCATTGATTGTTATGGAAAGAAGGTAAGTAAAAAAATATCTTTACAAAATAAAAATTATATTATAAATACAATATTATTTATTCATATATACTTATATATATAATTATAGTGATGAATAATGATCACATCTTGTTGAGGAGGTGTTAGTCCACATGTCCACGAATAATGTTATAACATTTTAAGTGTGTGAAAGGGTAATAATAAAAATAATATATATTTACAGTATATTTCTAGAAAGGTAATTATGTAATAAATATAATATATATGTTTTTATATCCCATATGTTTAATTGAAACCATACTTTACACATTCCATGTATAGTGTTGACGAATCACATCGGTTAGAGGGGGAAATAGTCCACACATCTTCAATTGATGTGGTTATATTAAAAAAAATGTAAAGTATTAATGGTATGTGTAACAAAAGGTTTACATAAATATAAATAAATAATCAATAATATATATATATATATATATATATATATATTTCCATCATAATAGACACCATGATTGGGGGTAAATGAAAAAATGAACAATCATCATTTCGTGAGGCAGTAATTCACCGTACCTAGAAATAATATGTTTGTTACCATTTATATAAATTTTTTTGTAAGTGTAGATTAAACCCATAGAAGAAAAAAAAATATAGTATATATATAATAATTGATTTATTTATAATTATATATTAATAATATTTGAGGGGTTGGAGAATGGAAATAAAATTAAAGAGGTTAAGGAAGAATGTTACCTCTTAATCAGGTAAATCCATTTTGTTTGAACAAAAAGGATGACATGGAAGGATTTATGAAGAAATGGAGGCATAATGGTCTAGGGGAATGATTTATGGAATCTATTTGGGTAGATATATTCCAAACATAAATGGTATGAGAGGTGTGGGGAATGGGGAGAGGTGGTGGACTTTTATAGTGGAGGAAATGAATCACTTTCTATATTGAAAATAAGTTAGGTGTACCAACGTTTTACCTAATAAAAATCATTGAAAACAAAAAAAAAATAAACAATGGATTTTACATGGTCGTATTATATCTATTAAATGTGTTTTGTACAAGTGGATAGGTCATTTGTCCCCCTAAGTTAATGGTTTAGTCCTTTATTAAGCACAATTTTTCCTTAATAATTTTAATTAATATTAATTACATTCAGTAATTTTTTTGGTCAAAACAATTTAGTCTTATTAAATTTTTTAAATTATTTATATTACAAATATGAAATAATATTTTCCAAATTATAATGACATCTATGGAAATAATTATTTTAAATATTATTTTGTAGATGGTATGATAATGTATGTTTTCGATGAAAAAACATCCAAAAGATTGCTATGTTTTTATAATAAATTTCAATTTGAAATTGATTAAAATGAAATAAATTGTTTTAATTGGTACAAATATTATATAATTATACTTTAAAACAACTTAAAATTATAATTTATCCATATAAATAAATTATATTTAAAAGTAGTTTTGAACTGAATTTCAGTATGTTTAACAATTCATTAAAATATTATATGTTTCAGAAAAATATAAAAAATTAAACCTAACATAATTATTATATTTTTATTTTAAATATGAAGTTTATTTTGGAATATTAAATCAATTAAAGTGTCAGAATTTAGATTTAAAATGGGTTCCCCATTAAAAGGAAGTAAAATAGCCTTTATAAAAATGTATGTTTTTATGTGAAAAATAGAGTTTGTTCTTATATTATGCCTATAAAACCTAATGAATGAAGATAAAATTTATTTTATTTAATATATAATATATATATTTAATAAAAATAATTGTATAATTTTAGTTAATTACATTTCTTATGAAAAAACATCTTTTTGAAGTATAAAGATAAAAATATTTCTTTTTTATATCCAACTAGTTATTATTTTCATTTCTGATTAATTGGTAACCAATGAATTAATTTTATATTAAGGTAAAACATAGATTTTTTTATGTTAGTAAATAATATTCATGACCACAAACACAATGGTTAAGTTATATCATATTATATTAAATAATAATATTTTAATAATATATTGTTATTTTGTGGAACTTGGTCTTGTGTGTAGAGCATGCTATTGTAGAAAGGAACTTTTTCATGTAACAAAATCTATCACGGAATGTTGATCTTATGTGTAACTCATGATAACATGATTTTTTTGAATTAAAATATATAAAATATAATATATTTATTTATTATTTTAAATATACTGTAATGTATCTGGTTATTATTTTCCCTTTTTTACATTTGGTGTTGCGTGTCATACACGCTATTGAATACAAGGTTTTACTTTAGAATTTTGGGGTGTTACATGTTAGAGATAAGTTAGCCTTGTATTTTTTTGGTCTCTTCTTGGGCACTCAGAGAATGCTACCATAATTTATTGACCCGATTTCTAAGGGATATAACCACCTTAGAATTTGGTCTTTGTCTTATTAGTATGTGAATTCCTCAACATAGTACATATGATTCTCTCAATTTATATTCAAAAATTAGTGGTCCATGGACACACTCCTTCATATTAACTTTATTTCCTTGGATATGAGGCACCATGTATTATTCCCTTTGTCCCCAATCATGCTTATTCTAGGAATTACTATGGATATACTCCATAAACTAATTTAGAAACTTCTCTAGTGGAATTCCCTATGTGTTTCCCTTGGATTACACTTAAACCCATATAGCTAAGTTTAATGGTTTATGGCTATTATATATCATGAACTTATATGGTTAAGTATTCCATGAGTTCACCTTGGGTCCTATCCTCCTTGTATCACTAATTTAATACCTTGTTTATTGATTTCTTCATACTTATATATTATTATTGATTTTCCACATTCATTATATCATGGTTTCACCATAAATTTTTCTTCTATGTTTACACCTTGGTTATATTTATAAACCCCACCCATTTTTAGGTCACCTGATCATATGCATATGGATTAGGCTAAAATTGGTATTGTTGGATTAGTATCCCATGAGGAGCTCGATCTTAACATAGTTATTGTTTCATGAATTTTATTCCATTTATTATTCTTGTACATGCCAACAATAATATTTATATACAAAGGTCGAACTTGTTATAGAAACTGATGGTAGTGTCTTGATGAATATATCTCAAACCCGATTTAGGAAGATGATTGGTTCCCATACATACTTCATAGATGCTAGTAGGGTCTTGGGAAATCACCTGATCATGGATTTTTTATTTTCTTATAGGTTGAGAACTCAGATAACAGAACCAACATAGGCATATGATTTTATTGGAGATAGTTTTGATATTTTTTCCTTTGGATATACATTTATTGTATATGTTTTTTATTTCCATGAATACATGTTTCTTCTTGTATGGAATCACAACATTGACATAATTTGGTATACAATGCTTACTATTATTGCTTAGTATTTATATCGTATCTAGATTTATATCTATTCTATTATTATAGTTTGTCATTGTTATTTATTTTGTATGTTTCATATTTTATATTACCATTGTGTTCTACATTGACCAGAGAGAATAATGTCTAAATAGACACACCCTAGTCTCTCACTGCTTTTCGGAATCCATGAGAATATAGGTAGATGTTCTTGAGGACATGTGGCCAAATGAGTTGATTACATCAGAGGGAATAGGGTCTGAGAAGTCACATCCAGATTCAATGATAATGAGGGAGAAACAACATAGAAGGAGGGATTAGAAAAATGTACCCACCGATGTCTTTGAATCAAACCCAATATCACCATGAACAATGGAGAATAAAGGGAGCTTAAATCCAAATGATCCACCCCATTTACATCTTGTTTCCCATTGAAGGAAGATGAAGGAGTTTTGAGGGTGTTAGATTGAAAACATCACATTGAAACATATATCAAAAGGATTAGGAGATATTAATTAGGTTAAAACAGGTTCAAATTTTTAGCTTTCAAGAAAAAAACCATTACTATTATTGGCCAATCAGTGTCATGGAATAACACTATGTGTCATGCTAGGAAAATTTGTGTTAATCACCATGAGCCTATTTTTCAGATCCTAATTTAATCTGGCTTCACCCCATGAAACTATTCATTTTTTGAAACATATTCATGACATGAATATCCTCTCAGGGTTCTTTCTTACAAATCGGCTTGTCCATTTATCCTTTGGTATTCTCCTAAACCACTGGGACATCCACTGAAACATTATCCACATCTAAAAAATACCATTTATGGATGTTCAAACCCATATAACCACATTTTGATTCTTATATTTCAAAAAGGCTCATCCAAAAATGGATAAATTCATATTCATACTAAAAAAATAATTTGTTTCATATGTGGGACGTACAAAATTCCCACCATAAAACTTCTCATCCCGAAGAAGCCCCACTATGAATTGATGGTAAGAACCCAACATACCCGGATCACTTAACCAAGCACATTTCACCATGTTCTACCTCATAAATCCAAAATAAATTATAGTGAAAACATCCAAACATGAGGAAAAATATCCACCAACACTCGAGATACTTCACATTGGCATTACTAGACCCCTATATGGTGTTTCCTAACACTCATATATTCCAAAACACCATTGTTTCATCATTGGTGTCATCATCTGGTTCATGTGATTTTAACCATAGAACAGAACTTTTAATCAATGCTTCCAACCCATGAAATTACCCACCATTAATGTAGTTTATCAAAACATAACCTCCATCATTCCTTTGACCTGCTTAACAAGGATTCCACCCCACCATGTCTGATCATGGAAAAAATAACTTCTAGTGCTGGAATTGTTTCCTACCTCCAACTATAATCTGAATAAAAGAGTGTTCATTTCCCCGAAACAGGGAATGAATTCAAAATCCTTTTTTCAGAAGGTCCCAGCTAAACCATGAAATACTACCATCATACTCTAAATGACATTCCTGAATTGTGGTACCAACTTCCCAAGATTTTCTATTCATTTTATCATAAAAAACAACTTCAACACTTCTTGTCACAAGTTTTTCCCTATGAAACATCTCAGAAAATAATCTGACACTTGTTTCACACCATTAATCATTTCATGAAATAGGGATTCACACCTTGAAGAAATCTATGAATCCCCTTCACCCCCAATCCATGTCATTAAAAAGTGGCACACCCCATGAATTGACTTCAAACCACATTGGAACATTCTAAGAATGATTTCAACATACCGACTCTATCAAGTGTCTCATATAAATTCCAAATATGGTGTTTCCAAAGAACTAGATAAATAAATCTCTATAACTCTCCAACATTGAAATTACACCTCAACCATCCAATGACTAATTCAACTAAATGAATGAACCTTCTCACCTAAGTTTCATCCTACAGCAACCTATGGTGGTCTCCCCACAAAAAAAACTTTTCTTACACCACTTCTTAAGAATAACCCTAAGGAGGCCCTTCATACAACTAGAAAGATATTTAGGTATCTAGTTGTATAACCAAATATCTCTTAGAATACCCTTTAAAATTTGATGATATTGGGAATTATCACCTCTAAATTAAGAGTACATTAATATTTTATAGATGATTACAATAATAAACTCATTCATTTTCAACATCATCCACTTTCATAGGGACAGATGAAAATAATTCGAGGGTATGATGAATCCCTACCCACAAGAGTCCCACTAGATACTAAAATTCAATACGAGATTATTTAAAAAACGTCCCTAACACATCATGACACTATTCCATACACTTATGAATGATATTCTTCAAAGACAGTACCTCTGCCACAATACTTGGGTTCCTCCACCATGACCCAATTAGTTTTCAATGGAATCACACTTGATTTATTGTAATATACCAAAACCATTGGTTCCACAACAAAAAGATTGCACCACCTTGATTTCATCACAAATAATAGGTTATTACCCCCTAGCCATCTGTTCACATACCCCATATGACAACACAAATACCAAACACATGCCAAGCACTATATTCTCTTCAAAAACCACCTAGTCACACACCTTCCAACAACCATTCCATATACCAAAACCATAACTCCATGAGTTGTAAATCTCAAAAACTAGGCTTAGATGCCAATTCAAGATATTGTCCAAGCCTCCCGGTCGACCAGACCCAACACACCATAAGCTCCCATCGAACTATTCTTAAAAAAATTACACCTTATATGTGATTTGTCTCACGGCGTATCCCCCAGGACTCGTGTCGTGACTCCCGCAGTCTTGCCACTCGAAGGCCAAGGGTTGAAGTCTAGCATTGAAGGCATCAACCTACAATTGGGAGGCATATTCTGGAGTACTTATACACATGCACACACAACCAAAACCTAAGAAAATTGGAAAAGGGAACATGCATGCTAATAAACAGCCAATATGTGCAATAGTACAATTGAATGTAAATGATCCAGAATACAAACCAAACAAAATAAAAATGGAACCAGAGTAAGTATGAGACTGATGGAAAGTCATCCACTGAAAACCCCACATGATGGGTAAGTATAGAGAATCTCCTATAAGCCATATAAGCATGCCCTACCTACATGATCTCATTGGGAACCACTTGGTCCTTGGCCACCAAATCCTCCATCAAGTTGTCGGCTGTCTTCACCCAACATAACACATGAAGGAAATGCCTGTGCAGGGGTGACTATCAAAATACTCATTAGGGACCGCAACCAAAGAGAAAGACCACAATGAAATCCACAAATAAAACTACTATTCATGATAACAAAACAAGGCAACACACAACAGGTATAATCTAAAGTAATAAAAGAACGACTATCAGTGAAAGAACTGAACACCTTGGACTATTTAGGTACACATCTCAGATGAGTACTTTAGGTCTGTAGGGTAACACAGATCCACTTATAGCTGATCTACACAGGGTCACTATGAGCTGATGCACACAAGGATTCTAGGAGCTAATCCACACATGGTCTCTAAGATCTTATCCACATTGGGTCACTAGGAGACAATCCATACTAGGTCGCTAGGATCTGATCCAAACCGGTTTTCTAGGAGATCATCCTCACAGGGTTGCTAAGAGACTATCCAAAGAGGGTCTTTATGAGATGACCCACATAGGGTCACTAAGAGATGATCCACACTGGGTTGTTAGGAGTTTATACACATAGGATCTCTAGTATTCAGGTCCTAGATAGCCATAGGATTCCTGCACGAATCACACGTGATTTATAGAGAAACTTCTCCTCATGGAAATATTTTCATTTCAACATCCATTATATTATATTTAGAGCATTAAAAAAGAATGTCCCCATCACGAGGTTTCAAAATCTACAAATGGCTCATAAATCAGATGTCTGGTTTGAATTTTATAGGTGATTTTCTAAAGAGGGGCTAGTCGGGATTGTGTCTGGTCGGACCGACCTGAACAGACCCAGATCCTACCCGACCTGAATCCAGCATGGACTAGATCCTGCCCATTGTCTGTGAGCTCATTGATATGTGGGTACAGCCTATTGTGGTATCCCACACCATGCCCTGTCCGCCAAGGGCAGGCGAACTCCTACCTGGCCAGGACGCGAGCAAAAGACAAATCCACCCTCCAGCCTTGTATTCCCTCCACGACCTTGCCATGTGGGATGTGGTGTGGTGTTTCATCTGTAGTGCCACTTTCTCAGCCGTGTGGCCACGTTAGCCTACCACCGGCCATCAAAAAGGAGGCTGACGACTCCTGTCGCACCGCCGCGGCCTGATTCGTCCATGGTGTTCTTTCAGGTGCACCATCACGGCATGCTTCCATCCACCCATGGCTACCACTACGAACCACTGATTCCACTCTGGTTGTTCTTTCTTCACGCCTTATGCTCCTCTGAAATCCATGGGGTTCTACCATCTCTAATATGTCTTTGAAATAGCTTCACCATCAACATGGATGTTTGACTACAAAGAACGCACAAGTTGGAGGGGATTGAACCTTGTTTGTGTTGGCTTGTTCCCTCCACATTAGTGTTTTAAACATAGGAAGGGTTGGGATTACAATTATATTAAATAATAACCAATACTAGTGAAAACCCCCGCAAAAAATACCTTCCTGCAAGAACATAGAAACTGTAGATCAACCTGTTCATGGTTTGATCCACATTCGTTGTTTTAGAATGAAGAACCGGGAATAAATCAAGTACAAAGAAATCCCTTACCGGAGTAACTTGTTCATTGGATATGATCAATTAAAAGGGTGTAAGAAGAATGCATCCGCAACTTATTTCACCATGATCTATTTTTGGGCAGACGTTGGATTTTGTCGTCGTCACCCACCAGAGCATCAGAGAAGATCTGGGATTATTCCAACAATCGTACATTGTTTTGTTGAAAATTAAATGATGAAACATCAAAACATGTATCAATTTTGTTCTATAAATAATTCGTTATGTTATTTAATTTATGAAGCAATGATTTTGGTTTCATTCTGTTATACATCATTTCTCTACAATGGTTTGAAAATTAAGAATAAAAAAATAAAACAAGTTTGATTTATTTTTTACTTTTTATTTAAAAAGTCCGAAAAATAACTTTTTCCCTCAACCCACATCGGTCGAGGTATGGCCCATTCTATGAAAATCCCGTCATTCTGAGTTCAATAGTGCCATAATATTTTTGATCTGAGAACCAGTTTATAAGTTAGACAAACTCACTCTCACATTTATTTAAATGAACTAAAAAAGTCCAAAATTCTATTCCAGGCTCATTGGGCATGGGAATCAAGTGTCGTTAGAGTGTATGGTCTCTAAATAATTCCATATAATTTGAATCATTAGACAGAATTTTTGTGATGTTATATTACCCCCAACTTTAGGGATTTACATCCCCATAATCCAAAACAATTCTAAATAAACAAATGGGGGTACTGAGCATGAAAATGTGTCTCCTGCTCCCATGTTATCTCATGGGGATTCCCATGATACCATCAAAAACACAAAATAAGAATTAACTATCAATAAAGGACACCCTCCTGTCTATCATCTATCTTCATTGGGAACTCTGATAATGTTTCCCTATCATCAATATCCAGCTCTCCCCAGTCTATGATGTTCAATGGATAATGAACCTACCTCATCAGCTTCGACACATGGAAAAAATCATGCACTTGGTGCATCTATTGGGGGAGATATAGGAGGTATGGAACCTCACCAACATTGCTAAGAATCTAGAAAGGTCCAATGAACCTCAAGGATAACATGCCACCCTATCCAAGTCTCTGCAATCCCCGTCGAGGTGCGACCCGGAGGAACACATGGTCTCCCTCCTCAAAATCCAAGTGTCTCAGTCTCCAATGAAAATAATATTTATTCATACTCTATTTATTCCTCATATTCTTCTATATGATCTATATCTTGTAAATGGTAGCATGTACCATATCTGGACCCATGAGTTCTGACTCCCCTAGGTCTATCTAGTATAAATGTGATATCCAATGATGCCCATACAAATCCTCGAATGATGCCACACCAATGGAAGAGTGGTTGCTATTTTTTTATGAAAACATGACTAGTGGTAGTTTTTACTCCCATATATGATGTAAATCAAGCGTTCAAACACAAATCATGTCCTCTAAGGTTTGTATGGTCAGCATTGTCTCACCATCTTTCTGCGGGTGAATGGTTGTGCTTAAGCGAATATGAGTCCCAAAAGCCTCCTATAACCCCCTCCATAGACAGGAAGTGAAGCGAGCATGAAAATATGAGATGATCATTGAAGTCACCCAGTTGAGCTTCACTATCTCATAGATGTAGAGGAGTCCCTAGACCTCTACCAATCTATACTCCTTGATATGTAGGATGTGAGGTGACTTATTGAGTCGGTCAACGATCACCCAGATAGAATCATGGCCCTTGGATGTGTGTGGTAATCCCGTCCTGAATTCCATTGATATACCATCCCAATTCCACTTAGGTACCTCCGGTGGCATACCCAAGCCTAGTGGAACCTAGTTCCCAACATTCATTTGATGACAAATAAATAATCCTGAGGTGAACTCTCTTCATACCTTATTTATCCCCAACCACCAGTACTGACGTCAGAGGACCTAGTACATCTTCACCATACATGGATGCACCCCCAAAGGGCATGTATGGAACTCTCTGAAAACCTCCTCCCACAATGTCACATGTACTATGGTGTTCCCTCTGAAAATGATGGCGTGATCCCCACCTATTAAAAATATATCAGAAGCATGTCCTAATGTTAAATGAGAACATTGGGCCATGTAGTAAAAATCCACAAGTTGTGCCTCCATAACTCATTGTAAGAGTTTGGGAGTAACATTAATCAACTGACGGTAAGCTTCTTCATCATCATCCATTAAGGATATCTGCATCGTGGCTAGATGTTATGTATCCTCACTCAGTAACCACAAACCTGATCTCTTACTGAGTGCTTCTGCCACCACGTTCCACTTCCTATGATTATAGACTATCACAAAGTCATATTCCTATAGGAACTCCAACCATCACTACAATCTCAAGTTCAGGTCCTTGTAGGAGAATATATACCTAAGAAACTTTTGGTCAGTGTAGATGGTAAACCATTTACCCATCAAGTAGTGATGCCAAGTCTTTATAGAAAAGACTAAAACTCATAACTCTACGTCATGCGTCGTGTAGTTATGTTCATTCTTCCTCAAATGCCATGAACCATAGGCAATCACTTCCCACTCCTGCATCATGAAACAACCTAGTATTCTCACATATGCATTGTAGAAAACTACATACACAATTCTGTCCTATGGTATTCTCAAGATGGGGGCACTCATCTGTATCCACCTCAACTCCTAGAATCTCTGATGTAACATACCTAGCCACTTTAAGGGTTTACCGTTCTTTGTTAAAGCCGATAAGGTCTCTTCTACTTCAGAAATTTCGGGCACGATCCTCTGATAGTATCCAGCCAACCCCAAGAAACTCGGCAACAGAGTCACTATCCTTGGTGAATCCCAAGAAATAACTACCTCTATCTTCTCCGAATCCACTGAAAATCAGGCCTCTGAGATGATGTGTCCCAGAAAGATGAGCTAACGAATCCAGAACTAGTACTTTGACAGCTTCCCATAAATCTAGTGCAATCGGAGTGTATCCAGGATAAACTGAAGCTATGTAGCATACTCCTCCTCTGACATCGAGTACACTAAGATGTCATCAATGAAGACCACCATGAAAGGATCGGGGAAAGGTTGGAAGATCATGTTCATGAGTCCCATGAACACTATTTTGGAATTGGTCATCCTAAAGGGTATCACCAAGAACTCATAGTTTCCATACCAGCATCTAAAGGCTATCATCAGTACATAATCATCATGTACATGAAGATGGTGATACCCTATCCTAAGGTCAATCTTTTAGAACCACTCTAATCCCTTGATCTAGTTTAGGAGGCCGTCAATTCTCAGTAGTGGATATTTGTTATTCGCAGTCACCTGGTTTTAGTGACGGAAGTCCATGCATAGCCTCAAGATCCTATCTGCCTTCTTGGAATAAACATTGGGGCTTCCCATGGTAAAACACTAGGCCTCATGAAGACATTTACAGGTTATTCCTGTAGTTGTACCCTCTTATAACGAAGCCCTGTGGGAGCCATCCGATATGCTGGTGTGGATATTAGTGTTGTCCTAGGGTACAATTAGATGTCAAATTCTACCTCCCAGTGAAGAGTTTGTCCCAAAACAACCTCAGGAAATACATCCTCAAACTCTTACACTACTAAAATAAGGCATAGACTCCTCTGGTCCCCTGGATCGAGGGTGAGGCTAGCCACCTGGTGAGTGATCAGTTGCACCCTCCTCTAAGAAATTCTGTCTTGTGATGAAAGAGTTCCCTTCTCTCCAGTGAAAGAAAACCTATTCCCATCTTTGCGGACACACCCCACTCTATTTCTAAGATAGTTTATCGGACCATGAAATTTGGATAACCAGTCCATTCCCACGATGACATCGTAAGTCCTCGACACCTCTACTAGGATATCCCATCCAATGATCTCACCTCCAAGAGAAAGATCACACTACCGACACTAGTGTGTAATCACATAATCCTCTCCCATAAGAGTCTCTAATCGTTATGATAGAGCCAAGGACTTTAAGAGATTATCTAATCTTCGAATAAGGTCTGTGGAAAGGAAATATTGAATGGAACATATGCCTATACAAACTAAAACCATGGTGGAGACGAAACAGATCGTACCATCAATCAGCTCTTGAGCACCATGGACGTATGCCTCCATCACCTAGAGCTGGCCTTTCCCTGTCTGTCGGCTCCTTGAACCCATGGTGCACCACCTATGGGTGGCGGTGGAAGCACCTCGAACTGTCTTCCACCACCTACAGCTCGACCAGTTCCCCTGCCACGTCTTCCCCCCTATGGACCACCCTGGTCGAACCTCTACTCTAACTTGGTGGCCCTTCGATTTTTTTTGACCATCTGTGTGGAATGTCAGGAAGTCACGAGCCATATGTCCTTACCCACCACACAATTACAAATACCTACTCCTCTTCTTACCCCCTCTACCTTAGTGTCCTCACACCACCGATCATGTGTCTTGGGATTGCCCACTGGATGGTCTGGCCCAATTGAATTTCTGCTTCATTTGTCAGCTGGCCACCTTGGATGACTCAGCCACCTGCCACCCAGTGGTAGCTGCCACCATCGATTCCTTCTCTATGAGGAAGGTCTCTACTAGTTGAGCTCTCTATAGGTCTATAGATTGAGTAGGGATAATGAGGGAAATCATCGACACCCTGATCTCCAATCGGAGTTTCTGCTCAAAGGTTCTTTCCCTGAAGAAAGGGTCCCATACCATATCTGTAGTGTAATGGGAGTGGTCTATGAACCTATTAGAGTACCCAGACACTCTCATGCTACCGATGTTTTAGGTGAAGAAACTCATGTATGAACACCAAGCACAAGGTAGTGAGGAAGATCTCCTCCCAGAAAATCCGCTTGAAGTCATCCCAAGAGAGGGTCACCTCATCATGAGTCAGAATCATAAAACTCCACCATCTACATACCAATTCTTGAATAAGGCTCATGGATAAGATAACCATTTGGTCAAGTGGAATCCTCACTAAATGGAAGACCAGCGTCACTGCCACCAGCTAGTACTCAGTGGCCTGAGGGCCTTTCTCTCCCCAGAACATAGGAGGTCACTATCTCTAGAACTCGTACAAGGAGATGAGACTGTGTGCATCCTCTACTTGTAATGATAGTATTAACTGTGGGTCAAGGGGTGGTGGTAATGCTAGTGCATATCCTGATGGGTCCATATCTGACCCTTGTCCCTTAAATGATGCATCATCGCTAGGTAAGCGGTCCTTATGGTCACACATCAGAATCCTAGCTAGATGTCTACGTGGAGTCATCCAGATACAGATCAAGATGAAACAAAATAAATAGAATATACCTGGTGAGATGAATCTAATTCAAGAAGAATATGTGGAAACAATCAATTCCTATATGTTTCTTGCAACAGGTTTTTTTATGTATAGAGCTAAAAAGAATAATTCAAGGTCTTGGTGTATGGATATGTCGGCCAACGCACCAACACTGGACTGCCCAAATATGAAAGTTGAACTCAAAACATTTAACACTATTTCACAAAAAAACAAAACAAAAGACTCCTGATATTTGATTTATAATTGACCACCTCTAATATTATGTTTTTTGGACCCATCCACTAGGGCCCGTTCCATGACTCCCCAAAGACCACTTCCCAAAGGCCAGGGGTTGGAAACTAGCTTTGAGGACATCAACCTACAAGTGGGATTCATTTTAATGAGTACCTATACACATGCGCACGCAACCAAATCCCATGTAAACTAGAAAAGAGAAAATGCATTCTAATTAACAACCACTGAGTGTAATAATACAATTGAATGGAAATGGGCCAGAATATAAACCGAAAAAGAAAAATGCAACAAGAGTAAGTACGATACTGGTGGAAATCCATCTGTAGAAAACCCCACCTAATGGGTATGTGTAGAGAATGTTCCAGAAGATGTACAAGAATGAATTTCTGGCCAGATCTCACTGGGAACCACCTACTCCAGGGCCACCAATTGATCAATAAAGTTGTCGGTTTTCTGAACCAGACACAACACGTGTGGAAAAATTCCATGCATGAGTGAGTAACAAAATACTCATTAGGGAAATAGACTATAAGGAAAGACCACAATGAAATCCACAAATTAAACCACAAATCATGATCATTAAATAAGGCCACTCACACTAGGTATAATAAAAAGTATGGAAAGAAAGACTATCAGTCGTAACACTGAACACCTTGGACTAATGAGGTACTCATCCCAGATGAGTATCGTGGGTCTTATGGGTCACTCATAGCCACCTATTACTAATCAAAACAGGGTCTATAGAAGAGAATCCACATAGGGTAACTAGGAGATGATACAAATAGGGTCTCTATGAGTTTATCCACACAGTGTCATTAGAAGCTTATCCATACAGGGTCGTTAGGAGCATATCCACAAAGGGTCACTAGGAGTTGATCCACATAGGGTCTCTAGGAGAAGATATAAAAAAGTTCTCTAGGATCCGATCCACATAGGGTCTCTAGGGGGTTGATCCACACATTTTTTCTAGTCTTCAGGTCTTTACAGAAAATAGGATTCCTAAAATAAGTGCACTTGATTTCGGGAGAAACCATCTCAAGGGAACTATCATATTTCAACGTCAATGAAAATCTCCTCAGAGAAATAAAAAAGAAAATCCTCATTGTGAGGGTTGAAACAACATGAATGGATCATTAATCAAAAATCCAGTTTGAATGTTATAGATAATTTTCTGAAGAGGGTCGGTCAGGTCTAGGTCAGGTCCGCCCCGATCGGACCGACCCGGTCTAGGGTCCACCGACCTGAACATATCTCGATCCGGCCAGGCCCAGTCTAGATCTAGCTCACACCCACTCTAGAACACCAAGGGAGGGCCTTCTCTTACCTAGTTGGGATGCATCCAGAAGCCATGTCTGCCATCCAACCCCATTGGGCGTCCACAAGTCCACCTCCTCTACTATGGTCTTTTTACCATAGCCTTGCTGGGTATGACGCGATGGAGTGCTGAATCTATGGTGCCTCTAATGTAGTCGGGTGTTCGTGTCTGCCCACCGATAGCACAGAGGTGGGCGTCTCCTACTGCATCACTGTGGACTGAGTCGGATGTTGCGTTCCATCGTGGCACACTACCACTCACCCACATCTTCCTCCACGGCCCACCGATGGTGGTTGCCAATATCGATGCACCGAAGGGTTCTTCTTCAGACCACCGAGTCCTCTCTGGTATTCCTTTCTTCATGCCATATGCGCATTTGACCACATTGGATTTCCACTTTCCCTAATACGTCCTTAAAACTTCTTCACCATCAACTTGGAGGTTCTGCAACAATGAACACACAAGGAAGTGGGGCTTAGGCATTGTTTGTGTCGGCCTGCGCTACCCACATTAGATTTTTAAACATGGGGAGGTTTGGGATTACAATTATATTAGATAATAACCAATCTCAATGTAAACCCCAAGAAAACACCCTTATGAAAGAACACATGATCCGTGGATCAACATGTTTCTGAGTTGATCCGTGTTCGTTGTTTTAGAATGAAAAAACTTGTAAACCTTTTGAAAAAAGAAAACCCATATATGAGTAACTCCTTCATTGGAAATGATTTGTTTGAAGGGAGGGTGAAGAATGCAACTTCCATTATTCACTCCATGATTTGTCATTTGGAGGTCATTGGCATTCGTTGTCATCACCCATCAGAACTTCAAAGAAAAACCAGGATTGTGCCAACAATCCTACATTTTTTTTCTTGACCAGTAAAGGATGAAACAGGAAATGCCATTTCAGTTACGTTGTGTTAATAAATCGTTATACCATTTCATTTATGAAACAAAATTATCAATTTCATTCCATTATACATAGTTTCACTGTAATGGTTTGAAAATTCCAAAAAATAAAATTAAACAAGTTATTTTTTTTCTTTTACAATAAAATTTCAAAAAATAACTTTTTTTCTCTACCCGTGATAGTTGAGGTTATGACCATTCTAAAAAAATCTTGTCATTATATGTTCAGTAGTGGCCTTGAATTTTTAATCCAAGCACCAGTTTAAATGTTAAAAAACCCTACTCCCACGTTATTTTAAATGAACTAAAAATTATTCACAAATTATATTCCAAGCTCATTGGGCCTGAGAATCAAGTGTCATTAGAGCATCTAGTCTCAAAATAATTACGTATAATTAAAACAATACACATAATTTTTGGGATATTACACTATGAATAATAAAATCCACTTGACCCATAATGGATTTCTAGAATATCTTGTGGTAATAATTAACTAATGGAATGTCAATGTCATCCTCATTCATGGCCATCATTTGGCACCACACTAGTCATGAGCATCCACCCATGATCTAACTTTTCATCCAAAGCGTGTTTAGTACACATGTCCATATGTAACTCTGATCATGTCCTTAGGAACACACTTTGATTCATAACGAACCAACATGCAAGGTAATAATAACCAAAACCCACAAGCACTTATTGTGCATCAATTTCTCAAGATAAAACATCAGAAACATTAGGGTAACCCACAAAACTTGTCACCATCAATCTAAAAAAAACACAGACTTGATTGGGTATAAGTCAAAAATGAGGTCCTCTTGGACTCCCACCAATCTCTATCAGTCAAGTATCAAGAAAACAACTAGGTATGACCCCATAGTCTATAGAAAAACATCTTAGAAGGTCACAACTTACAGGGCATCATGCACATTCTCATCCTAACATCCCATGTCGTCGACTTATCAAGATATATATCTCCAGGTCCTCACAAATTAAAGGAATAAACATCCCAAATAACCACCCACAATTAAGGAACACTTCATATTTGATCACCTACACATCAGACTACTCCCAAGAGGACTAGGACACATAGTCGAAACTAAAAAAAACCAAAAATAATGGGTCCAATGCCTAGACGCAATATTCCCAACTATCCTTACTAGGAGCACTAAACCTCCAATGAAAGATGACTGAGTCTTCAACAACACTGTTGAGTGTATCACTATAGTTCCACATAACATTCCATCAGAACAAATCCATATAAAAGTTTTCCCTATCTGGGTATAATTCCACCATGTATATATATGAAAAACTCTATATGAGTTATTTTTGACACATTAAGTAGTCTGTGCCTCTATCATCAATGAAAAAACAAACTAGTAGGATTATATGTCTTGTTATTACTATGTACCTAAAATATTAAATGATATTCCTCTTTCCACTGTGGGTCAAGAGTCAAAATCAACCGATTGGTCTCTTTGTAATGGGCCAAGATCCATATACCGTCATAAATAAAAACATCTAAACCACATGTGTGTCACTCATAGAAAAAATAAAATAAAACATTAAAAATGGAATTAGAATATAAATCTCATCCCATGTAACCATGTATTTTTATCATAATAGGTGTTCTGAATACACCATCCTGACATCTATCTAATTCTACAACACATTCCTAAGTCAACATTATACCAGATACCAAAATTTTAATAAAAAGGAAAATGAATTCCCAGATACCAATTTTTAACATAACACCTCAGATCACTCTATAACTAAAAGCTATACTGGTTCAATAAAAGACCTCAGGTGTACCTCATCATATTCTAGATGATAACAACTAGAAGTGGGGGTATCATATTGTATTATGAGGATACTACACCACCTATATCAGTGTGTGAAATAATAATCTATAATGTGTGGAATAATAACAGATAACCAAAAAATAATTCACAGTAGTACATTATCATAGTTCTAGGAAATAAATAAACATCCAATAATAATGCATGAATGTGGTAAGGCCCTAACACCCATGATGAAATATAAATCAATACTCCCATTGGGACGTCCAGAGATACATGCTAGAATAAAAAATGAAAAATATATGATCAACTATATCACTGATACTGGCCACATCTAGTCTCCAAATACCATCCGAGATATCCTACTCGAACATGTTATCCTATGAAATAGCCTGACATGTACTTGTAATAAACATATAATAGTTTGTTTACAACCTATGTGTAATGGCATCCCGAGTAGTGTGTGAGTAAAAATCAGCAAGGCACCACCAATAGTGTTTGAAAAAATATAGTTTAAGTATGTAGTTCATGCAATAAGCAATAGATATTGGTATTAATTAATCAATTAATAATGAATATAAACTAAACCCACTAACCCCCATGTTTTGGGTTGACACGCGAGGTCATTCAAACATTATTCAAGACGTCAGTAGATATTTATGAACATATGATAGGACTAATTGAATAATAATCATAATCACTTTTTTGGCATTATGATAGATATCTCTATCATGTGGTGGATTCTCTTGTGTAAAGCCAGATCACACTACATTGGTTGCAGATTCTCATACCCAAGATGAATTGGACATAACTTATCATGGAACATTATTTCCTTAAATTATTATAACCAGAATCTCACCCTCATGCATCTAGTATAATCATAATCATTTCCATTAGGAATCCAATGATTTTTCATCTTAAACTTAGGTGATTCATATCCCATGCATCATTACCTAAGGCGGAATGTGACCCATACAACTTTTACTCTTTTGAGAATGTGACCATGCATATTTTCCTTATACATCACATATGTTTCTCTCTAGTAATAAGAAAATATACATACAAGAATATCACACTTAGGAATCTGGTGACTGTGCATCTGACACTCAGGCGGTTCATATCCTGTGTGTTTTTTCCTCAAGCGATCCATAACCCATTCATCTTTTCCTTTGGTAGGAATGTCACCATGGACCATTCTCTCAGGTGTCACATATAGTTCTATCAATCACTGATTAAAAGTATATGTCAAAATAGTCAATAATTTTCTACTAGTATATATGAAAACTAGCCCTCAGGCATCAATCATAAAAATGTTAATCCAAGACAAGGCTATCACAGAAAAACACATGGATAAGAACTAATTATATCAAGAGTGTAATCATAATTCATAATGATCTATTATTAAAATTAATATTTATCTTACCAAGATTAATTTCACAAAAAAGGTTTACAATAGTAATAATAATTGGAACTAATTTCATTCATTTATCATTTTATACCAAAATTAGTTGACCAACTAACTAACTAATTTAATACATGTGATCCTATTAGAAGAGATAACTTAATTTCACATGTTATGCTAAGGTAGTCATAATTGATAGTTATCAATTAACTAGAAAAGTATCAAATTACACCAAGTTATTAATTTTCAAAATAATTATCACTATTCACAATTCAATTATCATTTATTCACAAATACTTTTTACCATTTAGATGCTAAAGAACCACTTTCAATCTAGGTTATTTATTCTCATTATAATCAAAATAATAAATATATCAATAATAAATCTAATCAAGGGTATCTATGTTTAATTTTCTCAAATCCCAACCAGATTTCAAGTGACGGAACACCCCTTGGGTGGCTGAAAATCTAGGTCTCAATGCTAAGGACCCAAGGAGGACCATGGGAGGTCTAAAAAAATGAATTCTTATCAAGTAAATGTCAAAAATTTCATTTGGTATCACACATATAATTCATGAATGATCTCACATATTTCATAAAATATAAAAAATGAAAAAAAATAAAAAGGTAGTAATTCTAGAGTACCTACCTCAAATGAAGATTATTCACTTTGGCCCCAAGGGTTGGTAGTAACAACCATGAACATGCAAGCATGTCCAAAGGTACCTTCGATCAAACAACCTCATCAATAATACCAAATAATCAGGTCATTACATCATTCAAAAAATCATCAATAATAAGGATAATTTTAAACACAAAATAACCCTAGTTCTTGGATACACTAAACCCCTCAATGGATATGTGTGAAAATATAGGAGAACGTCACCACATTATTCCCTATTTATATTATTTATGAAGTCCAAGACGAAAATTAGTGATTTAACCATTATTTATTGAAATCATCATTCTTACCTAAAATATAAATCTTTAGATTCAGTGATATAGAGGGAGAAATAATGGAGTATGAGGTAGGAGTACAATCTTACATGTTAAATGTTGTTGAATCACACCCAAGATTTCCATGAATGGGGGAGAATGGAAGGATATATAATCTGAATGATCCCTCCAGTGTGAATCATGTTTCCCTATCAAAGTAAGAGAAATGAGTTTTTAGGGTTTCATATCAAACCTCTCACATTAAAAATTCTTTAGAAATGTCAAGAGAAATTTCAAAATGTGAAAAGATGTTTCAAATCATGAATTTTTTATAAAAAAATACATTATTGGTCCTGAACAACTAGTGCCATGGCATGACACTATGTGTCATTGCATGAAAATTAGAGTTGTGTCCCATGGGCCTAATTTTCACATCCAAAGTTAATCTGAATAAGCCCCATGAAATGTATTCAAATCAAAAATAATATTCACGATGTGAATGGCCTCTAGTAGTTGTTTCCACTATCTGGGGTTGTTAGTTTCTCCTATGGTGTTCCCTTAATCCCCCCTAACATCCACCAAAACATTAAAAATATCTATAAATACCATTTATAGATATTGAGTCACGCATAACTATGTTCTAATTCTTGAATTTCAAAACAACCCATCAACAAACAGTGTAATTCAAATTCCCTCAAAAAAATCTACCAGTTAATTTATTGGTTTTTATAACTAGTATCCCCCACATAGCCCTTAAATCATGTCTCACATAATTCATAGCTCATGATAAACCTCTATGTTCTTTTATCAATCCCCACAAAGTAATTAATGTGCATAAAAAACACACTCTAGGGTTCCCATATACATATTCATAACAAGAATAACATGATGATACATCAACCCACTCTAGAAAACACATCCTAATTAGGAATCTGTGTATATGTCTTCTCCCTTGAGGACCTTGATCTCACCAACACACACATAGACACACACATAGTCATATAACAACATTATCCCATGATGACCCATTTCTGGGGCACTATAGTCATAGGATTTGGTAAAGTAGAATAACCATATGAATCTATAAGGGGAAAAAAATAGAATTTGTTTTTGGTAATTTAAGTAAACGAACCAATTTTCATTTTAGAACTGAAATCAAGGCATAAACGCCTATATCAAACCACTGAGGTTCACTATTCATACAATATATAGATATAGCGTATATGAATCAAGGAAAATTCCACTGTATGATATACATTCCATGACATCAGAAGATAATATTATGGTTTACTTTAATTGAATTTAATCTACAATTTATATTTTAAAAACATCATATAAGTTATTTGTAACGACCCAAAGTTTTTCAATGGAAAATTCCCTTCTTATATTTATGTCATAAAGACACAAAATAATGAACTACTAAGTGATAAGTGTCCTTTAAACATAATTTTTTCACCCCTATGTTTGGAATTTTGAAAAATCCAACAAACGCTGTTGTGTTCAAGATGGTTTTTGGAGTCTAATGAAATAAAAATAATTTTTGGTGAATAGTAAAATACCCTTATGAATAGTAACCAACCCTTATGAATAGTAACCTAACCTTATGAATAGTAACATGACCCTTATGAATAGTAAATAAGAGGAACATTACCTATGGATAATAAAATAAAATTTAGACATCTTAGAAAGTGACAATTTGACCTTAGTAAATGTTTTTGGTATTTTATAAGTCATAAATAATTAATTATAATTAATAAATTAATTTAAAAGAATATATATTTTCCTGTAATGTATTCATAAATTATTAAATCAAGGTCTAATAGTTTTTAGTTAATTTTATAAGACCCTACATAATTTTTGAAAGAACTATAAAATCAGTTTTAATCATAAAAACTGTTTTTTATGTAAATTTTGATTTTATTTAAATATTAAATTAATAATATTTAGAAAATTATTTTTGGAAAATGGGCTTCATTTTTGGATTCTACATGTCGAAAAATGGTTGGGGTAAATATTTGGGATTTTTTTGAGAAACTTGAATTTTTGGTGAATAGTAGATACATTAATTTACCATATAAATACATTTTAATTAAAACCTACTATTACTGACATCACAAGTGATGTAAGCACCAAAATCCCGAAATCACATGTCTTATTTACTATTCTTAGTCATCCAAGACTCACAATTCCTTGTATTATGTGAAATTAATAAACTAATCAAATTTACATTAAGGAAACCCCTCTCCCCTCCACTATAAAAGCCACCCTTCACTCCCTCTTTTCCTCACACCTCTCAAGCTCCAAGCCTTATCCAAACTCTACCCAAAAATCTTCCCTAGAACCTCCCCCACGTCCAAAAGCTTCTGGTCTCATCAAAAGACCAATCCTAGCTTCCTTAAAGAGGATCTCAAGAGGAAGATTCTTGAGGTAATTTCCCTCCCTCTTCTCCATTAATTTTCCTTTCAAGTTCAAGTTCCTTTCTTGATATCTCTCTACCTATCTTCATACAAATTGTTTTGTAACTCTAGTATTATACATATACTGTAATATTATGATTATAATGTTATATTATATCACCCCACACCCTTTCCCTCTCCCTTTTATTTTATTAAAGAGAACGTTGTTCATGAGGTGTTAAATTTATCACCTTCAAAAACAACATGTTCTCTTCTTCCATTTCTACATTCAAATAGGGTCATGAAACCATTTTTATGGTTGAAAGATAATATTTTATATGTTTTATGTTCTATTTTATGTTCTGGAAATAACCTATGGAAAAATTACTAAGTTTAATGTTAAAGCAAGTTCGTTGTGATCCAAAAACCGCCCAAATTAACCCAAATAACCATCATTAAATTCTTATCTAATGATTCACCCACATGGATCTAATATAATTCATTATAAAAAATCATTCAAGCTCCTGTAATATCACTAATAACATGTAATTTAATTTCTGGAAGTTTACCCATGATCTACCCGAACTTCAATTTAAGAATACAAGTGGACGACACAAGAAAACCATAAAAACGAACATCCCCAAACAACGTTTTTAAACTCTATAAGTCATAAAAAGGTACATAATATGAAATAATGAAACCATAATGAACACTATTAATGTATAAAAGGATCTCTAATTTCTAATTAATGAATATAATGTTATTATACATGGAATTAAAGAGAAGGAGGCATTCAGGTACAATGTAAGGGGAAATCTCGAACCCAAGTTTTCTTCCTTCGGGTTCTCCCTCTTTCACTGAATTTTTGATTGGATACACCTCAAAGATAATTTTTTCATCATTTACTTTACTTTTCTGGGATATACATGTTTTTCACTGGTTTTTATGTCCATCAAAAATGTTTTCCAAAAGAACTCTTCTTTAAGATCTCACCTTCTACCTCTCATTCAAGGTTGATGGTTCTTGTTTCAAGTATGTTGTTCTGTCTTTATTTTGGGAACCCAAAGATTATGATTGTGTTATTATGAGATGAAACTCATTCCTTTACATGGGTTATTTATGTACATGTTTGATATGTGTTCCATGTGTCTATCATGATAATGAAAATATTATGATGTGACGGGTGCGCCCGGAATTATATAGCGCAATATGAATGTTTAAATGTGACGGGTGCACCCAGAATTATATAGCACTCCAATGCATTGGGTAAAGTGACTAATATAATGAATAAATGTGAAATGATGTGTGAAAAATATTCTAGCTTTTTTCACAAGTATGTGTGGTAGTTAACCACTAAGACATGATGTTCCATTTTTATGCATTGCCACATTTGAAGTCTATTATTTAAGCTCATCTCATGTTCAGGATCTTTTTCCTATGTCATGATTATACTCACCCCATGATATATTGTTCTTATATATCCTCTTACTGGGATTTTATCTCACCCCTTTTTATGTATATCCTCAGGTGGCTACATGTACTAAGGAGAGGACAAGTGCCACTAAGAAGCTAGTGAAGAAGAAATTAAATAAATGTTTATGGTTGATGTTGTACTTGTTATGTGTGGTACTAGTTTTCCCAAGACACTAAACCTCTGGATCCTCCATGTGTAATTCTATTATGTTTCTTATCATTGAAATGATGTATTCGTAATGTTAGAAAAGTCTGGGTCGTTATATTATTATTAACACTTTAAACAGCTAAACACTAATCATTAGTGTCACCAATCAAACAAAAGCATGGAAATTTATTGTGAATCATATATGCTACGAATTCAGAATGAACTCATTCTAATTGATAGTTGGAGAAGAGAAAAATATACATTTAAATCTCAAATACACTCATCATTATTGAATAAATATCTCAACTATAAAAGAGAAAATGAAAACAATTAATCCCATATGATAGGCAACATGGACATTATATTAAAAAGGTGTTCATTAAACACTAGTACGAGGTCCATCAAATTATATTACATGTCTCTATTCCCTATCTATCATACCATAAATAGTAAAATAATGAAAAAGGGGATCTGGTACTACTTTATAGAATCCCCCACTCCAAGATTCACAAACCAGTGTCCCAAAAAAAAGTCACTACGTGACCTCAGGTGTGCCACCAAACACACCAGAGGCTACTAACTAGAGGAAAGGGTCTAAGGTGATACCATGGGGAGACTATACCATCATATCATTGTAAAACCATATAATGAAATATAGCTAAGTAGTGTATATTGTAAAAAGTAATCCAAGTTCACATAACTAATAAAAAATAATCATTATTTATCGAAATTAAATATAAAAACATATATACATGTATTCCAAATATATCACCCAATAATATGTTCAAATATTCAAGAAAAAAATAAAAAAAATAAAAAAGAGGCTCTACTGACACCCCTAAGCCACATCTTATCCTTCTCTTGAATTAGTCCAAACTATATAGAAAAAATATTCAATTCTAGGCCTCTTCCCTACCTGAACCTGAAACCATGTGATATGATTGAGTAATAAAGTTCCATGTAAAATTTAATAGGGAGGGAAAGTACTCAGTAGGGGACCACCAATTATGCCCCTAATAAAACATATAAAATAGTGAATGCACATGTGATATGTCGACGATAAAAAATAAAATTTATGAATGCATAAAGAAATTAATAATAAATCGTAATCCATAGGTTCTAAGGTAAAAATCATGAGAAACCATATGTTATTAAACTAGTGTTAGAGTTTATTTTATCATAAAACCTTCATCTAGAGATTAGAGGTGTACATGCACCCTTTTATGAAACATAAGTAACCTTATCTAGAAGTTAGGGGAATAACTAATCCCGATTATGAAATAAGTGTTAGATCATCCCAAACATTAGTGAATACCCTCCCTATTAGGAAATAAATATAGATCATTGGGTAACTCATAGGAAGACTCCCCAATTTATAAACACATACATATCATCTAGAAACTTAGTAGAAACACTCACATCTAAGAAATACAAGAAGATCATTTAGTAAATTAGGTTTTGTCACTCCCTGATGGGAAATATAGATAAATAATTTAGTACATCGGAGGAAGACACTACCTAACATTAAATATAATAAGATCATATGGTAACATAGGGGATGAATTCCTCTACTAGTAAACATAAAAATTTCATCCAATAACTGAAGGGTAGACTGTAGCTACTGAAAAAACATATCACCTAGTAACATAGTGGTAGAAACTTCCTATCGAGAAACATAAGAATATCATATGGTAACTTTGTGGTAGAAACTACCTATCAAGAAAAACATGTAGATAATCATACACCCAGAGGTATCCTCTATCCCTAGGGTAATCAAAAATCATACACACATCAATATTAACAACCCACCCATGATATGACCAACTCATTACCAAAGTGCTAGCCACTCAAGGCCAACATCGAATCTTAATGAATTCTTTTACATCCTCCTAGACACTCGGGCCTATATCTAATGAATATATCATCCACACAGGAACATCATTCTAAACTGATTTGAATCTTTGTCCCTCCCACCAAGGAATCCACTAAGGTCCTTCCAGACCCATTTGAGGTCACTAATTCCATTCCAGGATCACACTATTGACCTTCAGGTTCTAAGGTGACACATGAAAATGAAACTATATATATATACCCCTTTACTACAAATATATAGGGTTAAAAATCATTAGGGAACCCACAAGGGTCCCATAGTCCACACCATAACCCAAAAACCATAAATGGCCTCTTTTATTCAGTTCTAAAATCAATGGACAAACCTACCACTCAATGAGAATAACACCCTGAGAATCCCCGTGATCATATTATTTCCTCACAAGTCTCACAGAAATCCACACTGGCATCAATATAAAAAGATGACATAATGCTCATCTCACTTCTCATTACATTTTAGGTCAGTCCACTCACCAAACCTATTATAAAGCTACACATGGTTTACCCACCATGGTACTCATATGTGAGTATGGGAGGACCACTAATGACTATTCTCTATTCAACTCTACCAAATTATATATGGTTTATTAAGAGTCTCATTGTCATAAGGTAGAAATTTCAAGTAAATCCCTAAACCATTAGAGAATGAGGTACCATAGTAGTGTCAAGGGTTTTTCAGGGACCACAATACTCTTGTTCCATTCATTGGAGTAATAGGGAAACATTTAATTTTAAACATAAGTTCAATCACCCATATGTGGTCAGTACGTATATCACATTCTATATAAATAAAATTAATTTATTTTAGGGATATTTCATGGGACCACCTACCTCCTACAAATAGTTTTTACATTACCACCATCCAAACTCACCCAAGACTCATCCATATTAATATAAAATAAATTGGTCATTTATCATGCATTAAAATACAACATAATTAATTATAATAATTCTAAAATAAATCATTTTATTTAACTGAATAGTAATAATTATTTGAATACTCACCAGGAAATGATTTCCCCCCAAAACCATGAGCAAATCAGAGTGGTCAACTAATGATACCCACTTAGGCCTAAGCCTCAAAAAAATTTCAATTTAATAACTCATTTCAATGGTCAATCAAATCGATTTTTACAAAAACAGTCAAAAAAATCCTCAGTAATGAAGCCTTTGAGTAATTAGAAATAAAAAACATGTGATCAAACTCATAGGATATCCACTTTCTACACCAAGAAAAATCCCCATAATGAACACATGATCCCACCATGATATGGTGGAATTAACACATAACCTTAGCCTAAAACATAACAAAACTAAAGGCATATGATGGGGAACAAAAAATGTGGTACAACATGAATATTTTACCTCAAACTACTTCTTAAACAAAAAAAGACAATCCCATACAATGGAGGATTGAATGGAGTAAGAGAAGGAGGATCATTGACCAATATGGCATCCTCCTAAGACCTCTTGTATCAAAATCCTATGTGGCATGACATGTGTATTACCTATATAACATTAAAAACCCATGTCAGACATAAATAAAGTGTTAACACAGTGGTTGTGGTGTGATTCTTTCCCACATAAAATTGACCCGGTGTGACCTTAGGTGCTCATAGTTCAACCCCTAGAGGTTATTATGTGATCACCTCTGAGATAGAGGGATCCATAGGCCTATCATTTCTATTACATGAAAATCATAGTTCATGGTGTGAAGAAAACTAGGCATGGAGCCACCCCGTTGACAAGAACTATCACTGCATGGCCCCTATAGGATATAACATGAGTAAATACTATTAAGAACCACCCTAAATCCTTCTCCATTCATGAAATAATCTCCCACACCTCACATAATAGTGCACATTGATGTTGTAGGCCATCACAACATGACCTGGGCATTGCGATGTAACAAGATACAATTGCTAAAATATTGTATTTAGGTAAACCTTACACTATCTTCAACATTTCCCTAATCATCAGAACCACAAATTGAGCCACAATAAATTCCCAAAAACAACTCAAATATATGTTCAAATTCGCATATTATTGATGTTAATCCCAATTAACTGAATACACCTTAATGTAGAACAAAAAATCAAACTCCCCTTGAATTTAATAACCCACAATGTTGAAAGTCATTACCATCATAATAAATGTATCAATGAATGAAGGGTTATATGAAAGGAAACATAATGATTTTGGAAAACAATGACTATTATAAGTATACACTCTTAAGTATATCAATGACTATATATATGATATACCATTTGATATACTTTCACTCGTCAGTTTAGATAACTAGTCACACATTTTATCTCATCAATGGATTTTATATCTCTATGATAACCCCTAATCACACTAATTATAATATATATTCATAACCTACAATACTATGTGATGATAAATTATTATAGAAAACTCAAAAGTTTTATTTCATGGGTTTTTATTATTATAATATCATGTATAATATGAAACATACTTGGATATGTGATAAATAAATTTTACCCTTTTTATGAAATCATGATATTATTATATTTATAAAATCCATTACATTCTATCTCACATATATCTACATTCTGATGGTGCATCCAAGCGACCATGGATCAAATCCAGGCGGAGGCAGAATTTCTGGGGTACTGTAGCAGGTACTACAGCAGGAACTGTAGTGAGAACTGTAGCAGTACTGTAGCGGGCACTGTTTGGCACTGTAGAAGCCAGAGATATGCCCCCATTTGGGCCTTCAGGAATCAGATTTGATCCCTGAGTCCTTCATTGGCCTTCGGGCACCTAGGCCTTCGGGTCAGTTGGGCCTTTGGGCTATCCTAATGGCCTTCGGGCCACCTGCAGATACAAACCAGACCAAACTACAAGGAACAAGCTCTACAAGGAGGATGAGCAAAGAAGCTTTCACCATAGCAGGAACTAAATGGATTGAAAGAATGTGAGGGTATGGCACCTGCCATCGGGACAAGCCTGTGCATGCACGAGAATGCCTAGCCGAACAGCCACGCAGAGGTGAAGAGCTGATTTCAAGATGAAGATACTGGGGAGGATCAGTTCCAAGTTGTTAGTCTGGGTTGTATGTAATGTTTGTGCCTACGGGCAATGGTTCCTCTATGGCCTACGAGCATGTAATAGGGTTCCACCTCATCCATTAAATGGTGGATTATCAAAATCAATAAAAAATGAAGGCCTTCGGTCCATTGGAGGAATATGTAAATAAATCAACTACAATATTCGTTTATTGGTTCCAAACTAATATATATATTTAAACATTCAATTATTTATTGAATGATATAGCATTTTAATTGATATTATTAGTCCTATGGTGAGACCTAGGTGCTTTATCCAAAGAACTCACATTATTTTTGTCACAATATATATCTATTTTACATAATATTCTAGGAATCATTACATGTTCAGTAAAAAAATTGTTGATCTATATATCATCTGTCATATCATCAAATTAAATGATTCACTCTTCTTCCATTATCAGGCTTATAAAGATGGAGGTTTTGGAACTATTTTAGCTAATAACTACTCTATTATGGAAAAGGTAAATTCAAATTTCGATATTGAAATATACTAGACGGTTTAGTAGTAATAATTAATATAACCCTTTATAATGAGATATTCCTTACCTCTAAAGATAAAAAACATTGTTTTTTAATGTAATTAAGTATTAAGTATATTATTTATTACATTATAGTAAATTTAAAAATAATATTTTAGTTTCTATTGGTAAGTATAAAATAATATGAGGCATAAACCTATGTTAAAAATATCAAATTCAGGATGAAATGTAATAAAAAATCATAGGAATATCTTTCATTCATATACATTCAAACTTATTATTTATTGAGCCTCCATAAGACTCACAACATGTATAATGATCCGTTATTTTAGTTATCTATTTTAAACCTGTTTAAAACATTACTAATATTTGTGTTATGAATTTTACCAAGAAATCCACTTGATATAGATCTTCACACAAAATATATTATTCAATTCACTAATGTCTTTAACCGAGAAAGAATTTCTCAACCACACCATCTTATTATGTTATGTAAGGATATCCTTTTCAATGATTAGTGTGTCACATCCATAAAATACCAAAAACACCATATCACTCCAACAATTTTTATTGTATGCTCAAGACTCATCTCAGTTCTTGATGAATCTAAACTATTTGATTTCACCATCATATTAAATATTAAAAATCTAAAAAAAATCTTCAATTCATTAAAGGATAATTAAACCGTTCATAGTTTTCAGCACCATTTTTATCCTAAAAAACTTATGGATGTATCGTATATATGTCATCTCCTAAATTTTCATTAAGAAAATATTTTTTGAAATCCATTAATTTATATCATAATTATAACGTTTTTTATGGTATGAAATATCTAAATATATGTTTTCATCTATAATAAAATTCCTTTTATGATTTATGGATTTTTTTAAATTGACACAAAACCGCATGTAATTTAAATTTTTTTTGGTGGTACTATAATTGATCGAGGGATTGGTTTTCGGAAATTTTTCATGGTGTTCAAACTTTCCTCTTGAAAATATAATGCATGTATCACCTTGCCCTATCTATCCAACAAAATAGTGATTTAGGATAAAGTATCATCTGGTCTTAGGCTTGCCTCCCAATATTCCAAATGTTTAAGAATAAAAGAAAGAGTGTAAAGAGGAGATAGTGGGGAGATTTATCCCTCTAGTAATGATAATATTGGTCTCTATTTATATAAAATAGTAGGAGAAATAAAAAAGTAATAGACTAGTAACCCTCCATAATGGAAGAGTAAATATAAATTAACTATAAAAAAAAATTAAATATATAATTTATAGAATAAACTTCACATGATACCATTTATAAAACATACATACAATTTTGGTTATAGAGGATAATAAATAATTAGAGAGGGTCACCCATGGATGATCACAATACATATATAGAATAATCATGCTGAACCAAAATAATGAAAAAAATAAACTATGTCTAGTGATGAATCCTCCGTGGTCCCTTTCCATTTATCCCATGCTAAAGATTCTAACTTGACCACTATGGTTTGGTTTCTAAGCCAAAATCATTACCTGATTGTTGAAGTATAAAATTAACATGCGTCCTGAAGGGATCATGTATGGTGTGAGAATAATCACCATATGCCACCACCAATATGTGCCTTTATTACATTTTTGATAAAGTAGTTGTATCTAAACAAAAATGAAACAACACTTTCATATAATATAAATAACCTTCTTTGTAAAATTTTAGTATACCTAGTGCCCCTAGTTATATATATGGAAAATAATAAGATGAGGATATGTATAAATATAGTGGAGAGGATATTTAACATAAATCCCAAGGAATCCCTTGATGAATAACATGATGAAGTTCCCTTAAAATCTCTTATAATCATAACACCATCACCCTCTTCCAACAGATACCTTGTTCCATAATCAAATAAACAATGTCATGAAGGAAAGCCCAATCAAGTACCTGGTACCTCGAACCTGAAATAAGAAGAATCGCCAACAACTCAAATCTCAACATCCAAGTATTAGTGATATATATCATTCAAATTTCAACACCACAGATTCAACAGATGACATCCCAAGAAATGAATATATATATCCTCCCAAATAATTCTGGACCAACGACCTCAATATATGGAGAGCCTCAGCCCCCAACCGATGGCCTCATCACTATCAACCAATGGCTCCTCACCATATACGTGTCTTTCTATGAAAAGCACCTCCAACCTCAATTATGCTCAACACCATCCTAAGACATAACTAACAGAGGCTTCTACCAACATGGGTGGTCAAAACCACCGCATCATATGAGTCCTATCTGTGTCTACATGACTCTAACGACACTTTGGGTAATCTCGGTGAGTGGAAATCACCAATAAAGTACCTAAGACAAGTCATTACGGGACCTCATTACCTTGAGATTCCTCCTCACATCCAAATGTTATTCACCATCTTAAATAAAATGGTTCATTCCTATATCTCGACAACCTCTTTGCCTCAACTCGATGACCATGTCACCCAACCAGTGATCAACATCACCAAAAGTATGTAGGACAAGACCAACTTGATTAACAATATCACCTCAAGCCTGGTGGTCATCACCATTTCAATACTAGGTCCTATCACATCATGATCCCATTGAGCCATCCCAAAAAAATATCCAATTCAATTTAATTTAAATAAAATAACTCACCCGGCCTAATCTTTCCATGTGGTCAAAAGCCACTCACCAGGTGTAAACCATTTTTTTAATAACTGAGCATGTCTATAAGTATCTCACATGGTCTATATATTAATTAAAATATAATTATTAGGTTATGAGGGTCTCTCTCAGAAAAACCAAATGTAAGCCCCAAAAAATCACCCCAAAAAACACATGAGAAATCAAAGATAATGTAAGGAACCACCTACATCGTACTGGTAGATGTCTGCTGATCTAATACCATACTCTAATTTGAAATGGTTTGGAAGAAATCTTCATTTTAGAATAACAACCTAAAAATAGGGTAAACTAGCTCACATGAATTTAGTTCTCCATATGGTGAGGTCAATGATGAAAGGAAGCAAGATGACTCAGAGCCTTACTGATGTGGTTCTAATGAGACCGATGGAAATCAAAACAAATCTCGAACAGAAATATGAGGCCAAAGCCTAAATCGGGGAAAGACTCCCTAGCCACTGAAGGTGTATTTTATGTAGGAGGGATAAAATAGGGGAGACCCTCTTAAATTATTTAGGGTAAAATAATAATTTTTCAGTTTTAAAGAGGTCGTATAGTTACTGTATGGTTTGAAAAACTATGCATAAATCGTTCGATACTCACTATCTGGGAAGAAAAACTCACACGTTCAAGGCACAATGTTTCCCAAACAATGCGTATACAATGAAAATACTTTTTGTAAAAAGTTGTAGTGTTTTAGAACATCCTTGAGCCTCCTCCTTCTTGACATGACAAAATTTTCACATAGCCAGTGGAGGGCCGCATGGTTTGTCCAAAACATGTGTATGTGTGTGTCTGTGCACCCTGAAAAGATGTTTTTCAGTCTTAAATGCACTTGAAACCCACTAAAAACCTTGAGGTTCTTTCTAGGCCACTAAACCCATAAAAAATGAAGGATTTGGATCTAAAAACCCCTCATTATTAAGTTCCACAGATCAAGAAAGAAACTTTTTTTCCCACCAAACATCAAAATTTAAAATTGGTTGAGGATTTCGACGAGCTACAAAAAGCCATGATGTTACAATTCACTGTGTACCTGGTTTTTCTAGTACTAAGAACTCGATAGAAGAAGGTGTATGGGGGTTCTTCTGTAAGGAAAACTTCAAGGATAGCGCCCCCTTAGGCAGGTACCTGATAAGGTACCAGGTTCTGGATAGTAGTGTTACAGGTACTAGATGGGTACCTAAGATATTTTTTAATTTCAATTAAATAAATTAAATTTTTCAATAAATATTTTATTTAATTGGAAAAACTCATTTGTTTACCTCAGAGCTACTCAAACCCCTCTCATCTCTTGATTATGCTTCTTTCTATAATGCAAGATCTCCCTTATTTTTTTCAGATTGGAGGGCTGTCAGTCCCTTAGTTTTTTGGTGGGTTATGCTATCACTATTATTCTCAATATTCTAGGTTTTATTATCTATTGAATCACCTCTCAAAATAAATCCCAATTATTAATTATTTTTTTATATTTTGATGAATCTACTGATTGAAGTCGAATTGATTCATGATATTCAATGAGATGGGTCATTCTAAGATTACTCAGGCCGTATGTAACTTTTACAACGTATTTTTATATGTTTTTATGCATCATATGATATATGGGTAGTTTTGAACATGTGATAATGACATAATTTATTTGGATTATTTATCAGTTTCTATGGTTCGAGTATGGTCAATTAGGGCCATAAGTGGTCCTTTGTGTCTTTTTCATTGACACTATAGTCTCCAATGGCCATAATCCTTCCATGAAGTGTTTTGAAAATGTGACATGAATCTAAAAGAGGAGTTTATGACTTAGAACGCTGGAATTAGGGTCCTTTTGAGGTGTCCTTAACCATCCCCTAATGGGGGAAGCTTGAGCGTGGGTTAAGCTAGGAATAAACTAGCCTCATCATGGAGTTTGGTTTAACTAGTGATATATCATTCACTTGTATGGTTTTATTAGTGGTGTATCATTCAAAAAAATCTTTTAATACTATTGAATTCACTATATTTGAGGTTTCATTAGTTAATTATCCACATATTTTTTTGAATGATTCATCATTCACTGAAGGTTATTTTATTATTGTACTTCATCAACCATTAGGTGTTATGTGTTGGTGGTGAATCACACTCCCTTTTAGAAGATATTATATGGTATTATTAGTTCATCAATCTTGATGAGTTTTTTGGTGAATTTTCATCAACCTATATAAGGGGTTATGGTGTTATGTTTTCTACTTGGAGGTGGTGTGACAATAATATGTCTTCTAACAGGGAGACATGTGATGGTGATATATAATTCACCTAGATGGTATGGGATGGTGATATGATATCAACCTGTGGAATATATGGTAGTAATGTATCATTCAATAGAGGTGTATATGATGGAGTGGTGTCACTCACCTGGAAGATATATATAGTTGTGCATCAATCACTGAGATATTTTTATGCTTTCTAATATCTCATTCACCATGACTTTTGAGACGAGGAGTGATAGAGAATTCACTTATGAGTTGTGTTCATGCTATAGTTTTGTTGTCCCATTATGGTGTTGGATGAAGCACATATGGTCACATATAGTCTAGATACTGAGTAATACATCATTCTAATGTGTAGACCATTATCTCTTATAAACCACTAAATGGTATTTTTAGTTTGTATAATGTGTATAATGAAATTCGGTTCGAATCCTAGATGATGGTATAATATTTTAGAATCAATTATTTTTGTTTTGTCTTTTTGAGGGGGGGGGGGTATATAGCTTTGGTGATATTGTTTATTGATGAATTTAATTTAAAAAATTTACAAATATTAGGGTGAGTTAATTATTAATAATGTAATCTTATGACATCCTTAGATTTATTATATATTTCATTAAATTAACACCATTTCACAAGATGATGTTGACCATAATTCTTGAATTTTGAGGCTTTAATATAGGCCTCAATTGGGGTAATTATCTCAAGTAATAATTTTATATTGAAGCATAATCATGACTCCAATAATAAATTAAATCCACATGTTAAAAAAACAATGTCATTAATTTATGCCATTTTATGTTTAAACATACACAATGTTAAACTAAAGAATATTTAATGACAAAAATATCTCATTCAGTTAACTTCCCCACATTAAGATTCACCCTAATGGGTGGTTTAATTACAAATTTATATGTATTATAACCTATTTCATTATTTATATAGTGATGATTTAAATATAAAATAAATATAACTAGATAGGAAAGAGTTGTGCACTGAACACACACATGAACAAGCGGGAGAGTTTGAAACACACTTTGGATTAAATGTGAAAGAAAATAAGGGTTGGATTTTTTGGATTAATTTAAACTATCTTGAGACAATTATTATTAAATATTTATTTATTATAAGGATCAAATATTACATTGACCAAATATTCATTAAAATGCAAATGAAATTACCTGGAAACTTAAGCAATTACATTTAAAAACAATAAAAAACAAATGTGAAATAGAAAGTGATAGAGATGATTCAATTGTGTAAAAAAAGAATATAACGTAATAAATATCCTTTTTAAATTCTTTGGTAATGATAATTATCCTTCTTTAGTTTTGAATTTATAACCCCATTCAAGGTGAGGATGATTTTCTATTTATAGCTAAAGGGAGAAGATTATTTCCATTTCAAAAATTCCTTTCATGTTGACTCGACTATTTGACTATTAATATAGATTAATTAAGATAAAATCTATTATTAAATGTTTTATATATTTATTTTTAAATTATAACCACTAAATTTTGTTTCCATTTTACTTTTGGATCCAAAGATATGATTGTTTTCATAAACTGCATGTTGATGTCCAGTTTTATCTCATGTTTTTCTATGGACTGAATGTGAATGAATTTTTGTATAAGAGGACGCATTAATATATACAATTATTCAATAATTTTGGTATTATATATCTTTTATTCCGGGATATAAAATATCAACTCCATTGGGCTAGTGCTTTGGGACAAAATTCATGAAATGGGAGCTGTTTTTAAATCACCGACATAATTTTAGGCTGGATTTTTCATGAATCAATTGGGTTTCTTATTTGTTGATCTGGGACATACATTTTTTTATAAAAAATTTATTTGTATATCATAAAACATATTATGGAGTTTTATAAAATTTTTGATTCATTATTGGACCCTTAAATTCAATCATCATGGCTGGTCCAGTTTTATCCACAGATTTGGTGGGCTTCTTGTGTGGTCCAAATGCCCTTTTAGATGGAAATTTTTTCCAAATCTCCGGTTGAATTTTCAATAGTAATTTGAATCATGATAACTAAAAAACAATAACACAATCATTTGTATTAATATATTGAAATATATAACGAAAATACTACGTTGTAGTGTAATATATTGAATTCACACAATGTTATTTATATAGGTTTATGATCCAAAAATGATCATTGAATAGAAATTACTCATTAATCAGTGAAAATTCAGGGTTCAATGTAACATAATATAATGAATTAATATGTAATATCAACTCCACAAATATATATATAGTGCATGTACTCATAAAAAACAAAAAAAAATCATTTTCATACCATGAAAAATATTATTCTTTCATAAAATAGGGGATCTAGACTAGTCCATTCATCCCTTATCAATTATATAAAAATAGTTATAGAAATATTGTTTCAAAATATTCAATTTTCATAATAAATATTACAAATGTTAAATGGGATCAAACACCTTTCACACCTCTCAAAATTATGTCAAGAAATTTATGAGGATCACACATTATATGACAACAACTTCATTTGATGTGTGGACGATTGTCACCTGTTAATCGTATGAGGGTCCGGTACTGAAACAGAATTATTTAGAAGCTATTAATTTTTTCTTATTAAACTTATAAATGGGAAATTTGATCACAAAAATATCACACCTCTCACAATGATGTCATGTTATTGATTAGGTTCACTAATTCAATGACTAGAAGTGAAAATCAAAGAGTTTGTAAGAGATCTCAACTTCCATTAACTTTTATAATGTGCACAAGAATCAAGATTTATTTTTAGTTGTTTTACAAAGGATATGGGAAGGTAGTAATATAATGTCCAAAATAGAGGAAAAGAGGGAGAAAAACCATCATGGAAAAAGGAATGCAAATTTTTTGAAATGAGACATGGAAGGAAATAGAAATACATATTTAAAAGGGTATGAATTTGTCTATAAATAAAAGAGATATATAAAGGTAAAAGAGGCTGAAAATATAGGATACATAAAAAATTTAATACTTCTCCCAATCAATCAATAAAACATGATGCAAGTGTTATTTTTTATGAACTTTGTACTTATAAAAAATATCAAACTCATCTCCCAACCCTTGTTTGATCACATAACAACACTAAATTTAATAATTATAATAAGATCAAAGGTTTAATAAGAGTGGGTTTTTACCTTCCCATAACATAACCCATTATTCATCTTTTTTTTTCATTTTTTTGAATGGGTTTTAATAAAATTTGTACAAAATGATATAAAAATGTATTCATTTTCAAACCTCCCTGAATAAAAACAACTTCCCCACAATTAAAAGGATAATTTAAATCAATAATACTATAAAACATTGAAAATCAAGGAATGGATATCCATAATGAAATCCAATACCCCAAACATAAATTTCAAAAAATAATGCAATAAAAATCCATGTTTATGTTGTGTGGGATAATGTTTTTCAATTTAAATGTGGATATCAAAAAACGATTTTTTTGGAATCTAAGGGTATTTAAAAAAGATGATCGATGTAAGGCTAATTAGGAGCCTACTTGGGTATTTTGATTCTCATCATGTACATAAAATCCATCTATCATATCAATTCACACTAATTTAGGATATTTATCTTAAAGATACATAAACCCACGACTCACAATTAGGGATGAAAACACACAATCAAAAAATATGGTCATAGGTAACCTTGGAATGAAAGCTAACATTTTTTGTCATGGTAGGGTAAAAAAATTCCAAATAAAAAATTTACCATTTAAATTTTATTTTTCATGGAAAAAAATTGTTTATCAAATATTATTATGAAGAAAGAAATATAAGATGAAACATATTATTTGACTGCACATAAATTTTCAGAAATTTTTTAAAATGGTATGGTGAGTAATTATGTCTCTTTTTTGTTTTTTGTTGTTTTTTTAATTTTTTTGGTTTTATTTATTTTTAATAAAACAAAAACACAAAAAATTGATAAAAAATGAATTTGAGGATGAAAATGTGGTAAAAAATTTAGGGAGATAGTGAGAATGAAAGATGAAGAAGAAAAAAGAGAGGGAAAGGCAGAAAAAGAAATAGAGAGAGAGGACAATGAATAGTTGGAGATGGGGTTAAAGGGTAAGGGGTTCCCTTTTCTTTGGATATGATGAGTTACCATATCAATCCAATTTTGGGTCTAATCCAGTAGTTTTGGATCTTGTGTAAGTTTGTGTGGTACTTAATGTTTGTGTCCTCTAATGGTGATGCTTTAAACGATTTCTGTTAACCATTAATGTCCCTTTGGAAGAGGGGTCTTTGACTTACACTGAACTAAATGAGTAAAAATTAGTAATAATAAAAGGACATTCCCAACAATAATTAATCTTATCATAGTGAAGCCAAAATCAAGAATTGTAGATAATTACCTTTTAACCATTAAAAATAACCTTTGATAGGATATATTTTTCATGGAGTAACTTAGATTTTTTTATAGAGATAAGGATTATCACAAGAATCAGAAGCAGTATCCTCTAGTTCATTTTACTAAAAAATATCTCTTGACCAGATTTTTTGACAATTAATGTTATTGGTTTTCATATATCAAAATCAATTATGTTGGTTTTTAACTAGTAAAATAAAATCTTTACCAAAATATATATTAAATGTATACATCCCATAGGGTGCCTTATATGTAGGCCGATAAGACCAAAGAACATCACCAAGTATTTCAGACAAGTATTTTCTTATGAGAAACACTATTCTCTCAAACACACTTTTCACTACTTTATTTAAAATTTATTTCATGTCATTTGTTTCTAGGTGATATGACATTGATGTTTTTTGAACAACCCCATTAGTTTTAAAAATTTATTCCATGCTTCGATTATATAAATGATTTCCTAGGTCACTTACCAAAACATGTATATTTCCTAATTGATGGAAGATGTAGGTTTTGAGGAACTCAAAAATAGTATGTTCATCATCATTTCTTTTGAATTTGTCCAATCCCCACTTAGAAACATAATCTATTTCCAAAAGAATGTTGGAGAATACCTTTGAAGGGGGAGGGTTCCATTAAATCGATGCCCCAAACATCGAAGATCACGTTGATGATAAATGTATTTTAATGAATTTTATCAATTTTGGAAATTGTACCATAATTTTGGAAAGTGGTACATCATTTATATAAATAATTAAATACATTTAATATTTAAGGCTATAAGAATCTAAATTCAATGACCCTTCTAGAGGTTATTTGTTGTCCAAAGTGGCCACCACTAGGAATTGAATAACAAAATTATAAGATGGAGGAATGTTCATATCCATCAACACTTATCCTAATCACCATGCCATCCCATGTTATAAAAATGTCATTTCCCTTCCAAAAATTTCATTTTGTATCACTTTTAAACATCACATTTTTTTATTTGTAAAAAAATATGAAATAAAAGAAACTATGTAATTTATAATTGGAGAATAACATGGTACCTTTGTGATGAGATAATAGATGTGTTTAGTGGGAAATTAAGAATCAATAATTTTATAATGATATGAATTCTAAATTTTACTCAAGTTATCCACCATATGGGACTATTTTCTAGTAATAGTTTTGATCTCTATGTCAAACTCTAGGATCATTAGGTTCCATCTTTTTCGCCTCTACACGAAATGAATTTTATTTTGTAAGACAATAAATTTTTATTGGTCTATATAGATATTGATTTTGGAATATATGATATTGTGATAAAATTTATCAAAGGAAAAAAATAGCTAAAAGAACATTTTTATGAAAATTTAGTGAGATTGGATTTCATCAAGTGGTTTTTAGGAATAATAGTGGACATTAAGAGTTTTTTTCCTTTTGGGCCATGAACTGACCTAATGGACCTTTCAGAAGCATCAATCAATAATTAATATGGTAATGACCCATTTGGGGATTGGATTGTTGAGGAAAAAGTAAGAATAACTATGTTTTCAATTAAGGCTCTCAAGAAAGCTTCATCGAAAAGAAATATAACATAATTCGGGAGAGGAAAAGTAAGTGGTAGGTAAATCTAACTGAAGTTATAGATGAATTTCTGATAAAAACTAGAATGAAAAAGGAATGATTGGATGTCTTTAACTAATGTGGGGATAGTAAGTGATTGGATCACCTATATCTTATATATATTTAATTAAATTCCATTTTGAGAAATTATGTGTCCTAGAACAATCCCATATGTAACCATGAGGTGACATTTCTCAAAAATAAACAAAAGGTCACATTTAATACACCTGTATATGAATAGAGAGAATGAATACAAGAAGGATTAAAATGACTCCCCACAAATAGTAAATTCATCCATGAATACAACCATACAATTCTCAATGAATTCCAAAAAGATAGAAAGAATCACCTATGTAATGTTATAGGATAATTAAAAATGCCAAAAGGTATTATCCTATAATTATATATTATAATGGGGCTAGTTAATGTATCCTTTTTTGGATCCTGAGGTGAAATTTGGATTTAAAATTTTCTATTTTGTCTATCAATAAAGTAATAACATGACTTTACAGCTAATCGTTCTATAATTTTATCAAATATAAGAAGTGGGTAGTGATATTTTCCAATTTAATCATTCTTTTTTTGATTATCTATGCACACACACCATTTATTTTTCACTTTATATGGGACCACCACTCTCTATTAATTTATGAAAACAGTCATACCACCCTTCTTAGGTAACACTTGAATTGGACTAACCCATTAACTATTAGAAATTAGGTAGATAATAGTATCTGGAAGAATATTGGTTATTTCCTCCATAACTAACTCAAGCATTAATGGATTGTGTCTTTTTTGAGGCTGTTAAATTGGTTTGGATGATTATTGTAGATGGATGCGATTCATGGAATATGCATGGATAATGAATAGTATGTCATTGAGGGTCTTTCCTAAAAATATTTGTTTTCCTATAACACCTAAAAAAATTAAGGAATACTCATTTTTAGTAAGTTCAGTAGAGAAAATGATAAGATATCCGAGATCATAGAAAATGAATGCATAAGTCAGATGTTAAAGAAGAGGATTCAAATTATTTTTATCCATCATTTGTGGGATAGACAACATATGAATATAGAAAGATCATCCAATTTGTTTTGATTAATTTCAATCATTTATGTAAAAGGTATAATAATATATATCATATGTGAGATGGGATTACAAATAGTTTTCATGATCCATTAGATTGATAGATTCTTTAAACGAAAAGTCAACATTAACTTCCCCAATTATGTATTTGTTAATCATGGTGTAAATTTCACAAACTATTCTTTAATGGGAAATCTAAGAACATGATGGAACATGTGTCAATAAACTAGTAGATTTTCCATAGAAGAATGAACAGAGAATATAGAGAGATGCTCTTATGGGTATCTCATGGCTTGAAAAACATTTAACTTGACCAATTTTTCATCAAATCTGATGGATAAGATTCCCACATAGACAAAAATTCTAGTTAGAGATATCATGAGGAATGGTCTTCCCAAAATATCCTAAGATAGAGGAGAATATGTATCACTTTACATGTCAAAGACATATAAATTAGCTGGGAAGATAAGATCATTGACCAGAATAAGGTAATCCTTGACTATTCCCTTAGGAATAATAGTTTATTATTTGGGATCCTAGGATTATGATTTCATAATCAAATTTCACACTCCTTATTTATAATGGAACCCCAAAGGACCATGGATTTTTTTACTTCATGGGAATGGGTAGCTCGGTTGAAACATTTTCAAAGACTAATTTAACACTTATGGGTGAAATTTATTTACAAAACATTAAATGATTATGGATTCATTTCATAGCATATAAGAGGGTAATATTTAATTATACACATCAAAATGTTTCTAGCATTTTATAATTAGGATCAGAGAGCTTATTAAACATAGGGATGGGTTATAGAAAAGAAATTGGGTTCCCTATAAGAATCAATGGAGGTAAGGGAGTGGATGAAGGTTCTTATTCTTCCTTTTTGTTATTTTATTTTATATCTTAACATATAAAGGGTATTTTGGAGATTCATCACAAGTCAAAGAAATTTTCTTTTTATATAAAAGTTTAATTTCACATACATTTCCCTTAGGGTTGGGGAATCATTAAGTTGGGAGTTGGGAAGAATTGTATTTTCGTTTCCAACCAAGGTGAAATTAATTAAGGAAAATTTGGATTTCAATGTTATTGAGGGTGGAATGGGTGGAGAAAAAATATTCCATAACACTTTCCCATGATTTCTTAGAAGAGGAGGCATGTCTTTTATTTTTATTTACTAAAATTGGGATCTGGATCAATCAATTGGGTTATTTTTGGGAATTGGGAAGGATTACTAGGATAGTAGAAACCAGGATGACTATGGGGAGGATTTATCCTTTGAGGTTGTGGAGTATAAGGATACGATGTTTGGGAGTTACTCTCAATATGACCATATTAGAATTGGCTGGGATTTTGATGATGTAATTGAGGGGTTTGGAAGTTGGGATAACCATAGATAAATCTTATATGGTAATTGTATCCTAGGTTATAGGTATGAGAAAAGAGATCATAGTGTGGTTGGTTTGAGTTTCTAAAAAACCAACCTGGTTGTTGAGGGTTTGTGTTTTTCTAACAAAATATAGCATTGAACTCTATTGGTCTAGAAGAATTTGATTGATCATCTTATTATTGTGGATATATTTCATTAAGATGAGTTGGTGAGATATAGATTCCATTGTTTTTGAAATGTCTAGGACCTATAAATATAGAGAAGAAGTGCTAAGGTATTTGGAATCCATAACTAGTTCCCTATAATAACATATAAGCTCACTCATCCACTCAGTAATCTTATTATTCTCTATGGATTGATTCTCATAGACATTTTTGACATGATAATATACTCAACAATGAAGTGGATATGTTTTTTAATCCATGTTTCTTATGAGATATCATGTAGCTATAGAAGTTTCTTCAACAAGATAACCACCACTTGAGGCATCGATGAGAGTTCTCGCCATAAAAATAACCCATCATAGAAGTATTGAATCATGATTTGGTTAGATATTTGGTTTTTTGGGAAAGTTTCTGCATATTTTTTTAACCTCTCCTAGTACTCAATGAGTGATTCATTAGGGAACTAATGTATACCACTAATTAACTTTCAAATAGAAGTAGTTTGGGAAGTATGGAATAACTTATCTAAGAAGAGTCACTTCATGTCTATCCATGTGTTTATGTAACAAAGAGTGTGTTATTAGATTTATGATTTTTTAGAGTCATCTAAAGAGAAAATTAATTTTTGAAGTATGATTTGTTATTTAGAAACCCCTTAAGGCTTCATGGTATATCACACCACTAAGAACACTTTGAGGTAATGTTGTGGATCCTCATCTTTCAACCCATGGAAATAAGATAGAAGATAAATGAAACTTTATATGATTTTGAAATCTTCCTCAATGTTTGGGTATTGAATACTAAGGGGTTATTAATTTTTATCAGGGGTAGTGAGTTCTTTAAGGGTTTGTTCCCTATGATTCGTCATATCTGCATCACATGGATGGTCAATGAATGAGACATGATTGATTTGATTATATCTATTTTTACTCCTATGTATGTAAAGAGCATAATAAATTTTTGGGTAAAAACATAATATAGATTGATTGGGAGGATATGATACATTCATAGAAATAATAAAAGGATAAAGAAGGAGGTTTTCTATTTGTGTTTATTTTTCTAAATTTTCTATGGATTTTTTTGTTCTTTATATAAAAAATAACTATCAACTAATCTCACACTCACTTGATATGGATTCATTGGTAGAGTAAACTATTTTCAATTATCAAATGTTCATTTTTATGGTGATATAATTTAATTTTTGTAGAAATAGTTAGGTCAAATCCTCGAAAATGGTATAATATTTTAGAGTCCTTTGTTTTTTATTTTGTCTTTTTGAATGGGGGTGGGTGTTGTTTCCAGAGTTTAAATGAAATGATTTATTTATTAATTAAAATTAAAAATTTAATATATATTTAAGTTATTTCATTTTTTGGGATGTAATTTTAATATATCCTTGATATTTCAAATATATAGCATTATATTAATACCCACCTCACAATACAATTTTGATCAAAGTTCAATAATATTGAAAAATTGATACAATACTAAACTAGTTCACTAACCAAAATAAATAATTTTTTATGGATGTTTATTTATGGTTCCAATAATATATTAAATCCAAATGTTAAACCAAACCTTTCATTAATCAACGAAATTTCATGTTTAAGCAAACCCAACATTAACCTAAAGAATATTTAACAACCAAAATCTCTCAATCACTTGACATATTCAAAATATGAATCCCTCTAATTGATTATTTAATAAAATATTTAGATGTTTAATAATATAGTATACAATATATATGATGATGAGTTAAAAATAAATTAAAAATAATTGGATTATTAAAGAGTTGGGTTTCAAACGCGTACACAAATTATGAAGAGAGTTAAACACACACTTTGGATTAAATGAGAAAATTAACAAGAGATGGGTTTTTTGGATTTATTAAAACTATTTTTATATTGTTACTATTAAATAAAATAATGTAGATGGGGATAAGAGATGATGATGATGAAACTTGTTCTAATATTCAAAAGAAATGATAATGAAACTAACATGATTACAATCGAAAACAAGTGAAAAGGAACATAATATAGAATGAAGAAAATATGTTTCTCTTGTTGAAAAATGATTATGTAAAATAATATGGGTCCTCTAGAAATTATATTTTCATTACAATGATACTCCTTAAGTGTTTCAGTTTTAACCCCTTTCAAAGAGAGGATGAATATCTATTTATATCCAAAGGGAGTAGATTTTTTTCATTCTAAAAATTCCATTCAACTTGGATGAACCATTTAACGCTGAAAAAAGATGAATATAGAAAAATTATATTCATAAAAGTTATAAATATTTTTTTTGCATGTCTACCCTCCACATTTGGAGGTTATTGGATATTTTGATAAAAATATATTGGTGTTTTCATAAACCATGTGTTTCTGTCCATTTTTATCTCATATATTTTCATGAACTGGATTTGAATGGACATTATGATTGGAAGATGCCGACATCTCAAAAAAACACATCTACAATGTTTTGTGCCTATATATTAAATTTCTATCCACAATATTTTATCTCTATTGGGTGATTGGATTAAATGAAATGTCATGAAATGTTGAACTTTTCCAAGTCCCAAAATGATTTTTGGGATAGAATTTCATGCATCAATTTGGCCACTTATCAAATTTTTATCCAATATGTAATTAGATATCCTAGAACATATTATGGTTCTCTATCAAATTATGAATCCTGCATTCAGTACACAAATTCAATCATCATAATTATTTCGTCATTCTCTACATATTTGGCGGGCCTTCTTGTGTGGTCCATGTGGCCCATTAGATGAAATAATTACCCAAATCTCCAGTTGAATTATTTTTTGGAATTTGAATATGGGGAACTGAAAATATGAATCACATAATTTTAATATTTCTATTGAAATATATGATCAAAATCATCAACTTTTTTTTTAAATTTAATGAATAAAAACAATTCTCTTTATATTTTTCTATTATTGAATCATGAACATTGAATGAAAATTAATAATTTTTATTTATGTTTGATGGATGAGAGTAACATAAAATCATCAATTAATATTTAATATCATATTTATTATGTTATCTATTTTTTTATTTTTAATTATTCTTGAATACTAAGTTTAATTTACTATATTTTTTAGGGACACCATTAGTGGTGTCCAAATATATTTTACTCACACACATAATGAGAATATAAATGTGTTTCATACCTCATGGTTATAGACAATGGTAAGTTAATTGACCATATGATTAATGGAAAAGATGAATGGTCAGAGTAAGAGGTAATATTGGGTATGAAGTTAGACCTGGACATGCTATGTTATCTAAATTTTGTATAATTTTGGATAGATTATAAATGATTTCCCCTTGGACATATTAATTTTTATTTATTTCAATGTGACATTATTATAGAGTTATTTTTTATAGCATGTGTTTACTACACATCCAAAACAAGATAGTAGTTCTAATTTCCATGTTATTCAAGACAATGTGGTTAATGATTTTTTTCACCTATTGTTGGTCATGGTTATTGGTACCTGAGGGTATAGTCTTCCCTTTAACTATAAATTTTTTCAGAGTAAAATATATAAACCTATGGTGCATCAGAAGTTGCACCTAAGGTCACATGGAACCACCGTTACCACCCACATTATGTTTATCCATGTTAGGATATTACAAAGTTGTTTAATAACAACATTTTGTCTTACTATTTTGTATATGGTAGATGAAGATAAGATGTTGTAGAAACATGTGATAGACCTTATTACAAGGATCAATTAACCCACATATGGAAAATTCAATGTTATTAGTGATGATATTTTTGTTCTTTTTTTAGATGTTATGATTTTATGATTTATATGAAATATGAAATATGTTTTATATTATATTATTTTACTCATGGAATGCATTGGTGGGAGGGGTGTGTTCATAAATTTTTTTTTCAATTTGGGCTCGCATGATGTTCATATTCTTGCATGTGATTGATATTCTAGATATAATATATATTGTTCAATTATATATAGTTAGAAAAAAACATATTTTGGATTTTACAATATAAATTAATAGTGAAAATATAATTAATTGGACCATGGTTTTTATGTGTTTATTTCATCATATAATGATTAGTCAAGTGGACCTATGTGTGATTATACGTAACCTAATTTTGGATAGTTTATGTTATACTATATGAGATATAATGGACCCCTTATATTATAGGGTGTTTAATTATGTTAAATATGATCTTGTTTCTATTTAATACATTCCCTAAACTAGGATATCATGATTTGTAAAAGTCAATTTTTTAGCCATGAATTTGTAATTTCAATAATATTACACAATTATAACATCTTTTTGAGTTCCCAGAGGGCGTGGATGAGCATTCATCAATTGTTATGGAGTTGAAACCCCCTATATCACAACTACCTCCCATTGACCAAAAAAAATGAGAGTGTTTTAATTAAGTCATATTATCTATGATATATGGGGTTACGAGAGATGACCCATCCATGTTAGATTTGTATAAAGTGTTTAAACTATATCATCGTCCTCTTTTTATGAGATTTAGTGGACCACTGGATATCATTTTTTGGTTTCAGTTTATATTGACCATTTTAACTAGATCAATAAACCCTAGAGTATAGGGTAAATCATGTTTCTTATATACTTATATACTAGATAAGTGTTAGTGGGATGTTGTCCTTTAGGATGATCAACACATGTGCCTAAATTGGAAGAATTTACATGCTCTTTAATTCGAACTATTTTTATCAAAAACACAAAGGAAACACTAGGTTATAGAATTCATACATATTTTATGGGGAGGAATATCTATTATGAGAAATTCCATTCATTTTATTAATATGTTACCTTTTTTGACCATGTCGTTATATGATGAGACAGTTAGAGTTAATCAATTTTATAATTTCCCGAGGCATTCTATTAAATCTCATGAAATCATTTTACACCCAATAACATTTTTTGAGATTGTGCATCAAACCAATTTTTTTCTAGAGAAACCTTATTAAGGGTATAATATCAGGCTAGGATTATTCTTCTGTATTTTCATAAAGGGTTGTTTTATAGTGGGAAGTGAGGGTATGGTGATTCTATGTAGAGCATTGATTAAAAGTCGAGTTATGCTAGGGATTTATATATTCTTTTGAGAGGGAGAGGATTTATTAAGTTATTATAGTGTTGGAATATAGGGAATATTAAAATTAATTGTGTTAAATCATTGTAGAAGTTTAATTCATATAGCAAGACAAAGAATCTCTAGAGGCACTGTGATATTTCCCCATAACCATTTGGAAAACATGTTAGACTCAGTGTTCTAAAGAAGAATTAGGGGTGATATTATAGTAGATCATTATAATTACTCTATCTGTAGGAATTATATAAGAGTACATGGTGCCCAATGGTAGGGAGAGTCATGATAGTAGAAAGATACTCTTATGTAGAGTTAAAAAATTAGATCTTAGGTATATGTATCATGCTAGTTTCACGACATTATTTCAACACCAATCAGAAATAGTATAATTTCATAAACTATCTGTGGTATGTTTTTGGGGAATTCTACTCTAGAATCTATTATAATCTATACAGTTATGTCAAAAGCATGTATATCTTCTAAATTTATTTGTTATCTGAGGATTGATGTAAATAACCTATATGGGGTGATGTTTATTAATAAGCCATTAGGGATAAAATCTAATGGTTTTCAGTTGTGTTTAGAGTTCTCTAGCATGATCCATAGGTGTAAGGTTTTCTTGGATTTATTAACATTATATTTTTTGGTATTTTATTATTATCAGGTACACAGATAAGTCCATCATTGACTAGTGGGTTTACATCCATTGAGGGTGATTGTTATACCTTCATTGAAGAGTGGGTTTTATAGGTAGGTTGTTCAATAACAAACCATGGGTATCTAGGGGATATCTTTATCAAGTTTTCCAATATTTTTTAGTGAATAATAATATAAAGAAACCGGTGTTTTATATATGCTTGACCATTTTTAGGATGTATTAATTGAATATTTACCTAGATTAACATTTGAGATAATATATATATATATATATATATATATCAATTTTATGATAAAATTAATGATATGTTTAGAAACCATAACTATTTCGACTTATAGGATGACCCCTATAAATTGTAATGAGATTAATGATTAGATGGAGTACCCTGAGGTGAATGGATTCATATAACTGATTATACCCCCTTGGAGTACCCTTATGTTGTTATCCAAGAGGGTATATGTTTCACTTCACTTATTTTTGGATTATCGAATGTTTAACCATGTGATAGTCAAGAATCAACCACTACATACATGTATAGATGAATTTTTTAATTAGTTTAAGGAATAAATTTTGTATTCCAAGATTGTTATAAGATTTTTATATGATCTGTTTCATGGGAGTATATCAGATATTTCTTGAATTTCATTTATTATTAGGTATGGACTATATGAGTATCTCATGATACCATTCAGATTAATGAACATACCAAATGTGATCATAAACCTGATGTGTATGGTATTTTATCCCTATCTCATAGGACGCCTCGAAACACACATCCTCGGTGGTTAACTTATTAGATTAGGAAATATTGGAGGTTTGAATATTTGTGTACTCTGATAAGGTCGTGGATATATTTTTTTTATATAGATACCCAATATTTTTTTTGAAATCATTTATTTCATAAGGCTAGAGGTATAATATAAGAGATTCAATTAGGTTTCCTCCCATTTTGTAGTTCTAATTAATACTCTTTCAAAGAAGGGGGTAAAGTTTAAGTGGTAGGAATGTTGTAAAATATGATTTTATGATATGATAGGAAGGTTTTATTCAATGTCAATATTGACCGTACTTGATCTAGGTAAGGATTCTACATTATATTTTGAAATATCATGATTTGGGATTGGAAGATTTCTAATATAGGGTGGATAAGTAGACATTTAAAAATCCATGAAGTTAATGTCACATGAGACAAAAAAAATGACACGTGATCTAGAATTAGATTTAGTGTTTTATTAAAAGAGATGTGTGTGTCACTACCTATTGGTGAGATTTGTGTGGTTTATATCAACCGTAATACCCTTAGATTATATTTTTCTCACAGGGTAACCTAATCCTTTGATATTAAAGGTGTGTGAAGCATCTCCGATCATTCAAATTTGAGATTTTATATACTAATAGAAAATGGAATATCATAACTGATGCACTAAGTAGATTTAATTTGGATCATGTGGTACATGAGTCCATTAGTGAGTGTTAATGGATGAACCTCTTTGTTGAGATACACCTTGAAATTTAAGAGTATTATGGTCGGGTTGTTCTTACTGCCATGAGCCTTATCTTCTCACTACATGATAGAGTAAATAAGAGTTAGTTATATGATTTGGATTATCTGGTGTTTAGAGAAAATATTTATTAGGTGGATGGGGAGTGGCTTCCTAATTGTTACCTTTATTCATATGAGATCCTTTATATATAATATCATGCGGTAGTCCCTATGAGTATATGTGTGGAGTTGATGTATAAGTATCACATCATGAAATTGGATGTTTACATAGTAATTACCATGATATATTATGACCTCCATAGGCTATATAAATACCTCTAGATAAAGGACATTGTGAGGTTTATCTCATGGTAAAACACCTGTAAGTGAGTCAATGATGTGTACTGATGATTCATGGGTCTTCTTTGGACTCTTTCTAATTTTTAGTAGATGTGGAAAGATGTGATGATGGAATTTATAATAGATATACCATGGCCACATCGTGGAATTGATGTGGTATGGATAATTATAGCCCATTTGATTATGGTGTCACATTCCCTATCAATTAGATAGACATACTATATCAAAATCTAAGGAATTTATTTTCTATAAGATATTATATCTATAAGGTGTGCATAAAATTACCGTATATGGATGGGATGAATGATAGACATCATATTCCTATAAGGTTTTATATATATCATTGGACACTAAAGAGAATTTGAGCATGGAATATCATACATTGACTGAAGGGAAACATGATTTTATGATTTGGAATATGGAGGATATGAACATGAAGTGTTTCATTGATTTTTCCAGATCAGGTGAGTGACATCTTTTACTTTCAGAGTTAATCTATAACATTAGTTAAAAATAATTGATTCAAATGGAGTATTTCAAGGCATTTTATGGATAGATGTTCTAATATACACTTTGTAATCTTAAGGAGGGGAGTCTTTTATTTTTATTATGAGTATCATTTAAGGGACTTATAATCATATACTATTGACCCAGAAGTAATTAGAGATAAATCATAGAAATATTTAGTCATATTCGAACCATAGATTCCATCCTATAATGTTTTAGGTGGGGAACTGGGTATTCTTAATAGTGTCATGTCAGTTTGGTTACATATTGATTAAAATGTCGAGAAAGATAAATATGATGATTGGGGGGCCTTTAGAGGTTGTTGATCGGTTAATTTTTCTGGGTTTATAGATATAAGTTCCTTAGAGACACAATTATATTCATGATTTATTCCATGTATCTTAGCATAAGTAATACCACCCAAAACCTTCTCACGTGATTAGTGTCAACAATGTTTAATTGGAAATTGATGTGTTTGTCGGAACTCACTTGTTCTAAGATTATAGGTTTATGTTTTAGGATGAGGATTTATTGTTGAAGGATTATGCATGGAACCCATGAATTCAGTTGACTAACATTCCCTTTCCTTTGTCTCCTTATGAAATTACCTATGCCTGCTTACCCATCCCACACCTAGGTCTTCTTTTGAATAGAAATTCTCATGCATGACCTTCTTGTTCCTAGGTATATTTATACAAGGATTTCCAATCTTGGTGACTTGTGATGATGTTTCTTATTCTATATGTTCCATGCATGCCCTGCCATGCCAATGTCTCTTTAAAAGTGATCCTTCTCACTCCCATGTCTCCTTACAATAGGCCAACTCATTATCTGCCTCAGGTTTCCTACTATAATGATCCCTAATCACTCTACTAGGGCATAATAAGTTGTAATGGGATGTTACCCGACTTGGATTTTTGCGGCACTGACATTAATCCTATAAAGAAGGATCTAGGCCTTCCAATTGAAAGTGCGGTAGATCTTGATGATCCATACCTTAAGTTATAGAAGGGGATTCTTTGGTTTACTTTTATGTAAGATCAAGTATCCCATTTCTCCTTCAGGTAAGTCTTTATGTCAAAAACTAAATAAAATAATGGGAATTTTTGGTAATTATTACATTAAATGGTTTTGACAAAAACATTCATAAATGAAAAAATCCCCTATACTCCTTGAGAACATATATAAAGTAAACCCACACATTTGAGGAGTTTTAAAAGGTCACCATATGTCCAGGCCATCCAAAATAACCCTACTATAGTTCTATTTTCCCATGATACCCCATAAAGTCTTTCTTGGGATCCATTCATACATTCCATCTTAGATAGACCTAATAGATAACCACTCACCTACCTTATCCTATAGCGAATTAATAGGGTTACATTCACCTAAGATAATAATGGGACTAATAGGTTTGGAGATGTTTCAAGAATAGTATAAAAGAATAAGGAAGAAAAATGTATAAGGGTTTCTCAAACTGTTGTCTTTTCTGTAATATAATTAAACTTACACCATTTACCTGTCCTTTAAAGGTGATAATATGGAGATTATTGGATCGAGTGTATTAGATGAAGTCCACTATCTCAAGTTTATCGAACATGCACTTCTGGTCTAATGTGATCATCAAATATTTATTATCGAATGATTATCTAAAAAGGCACAAATTTTTTATCAGATAAAATGTTTTATGATGTAAATAGTAATATTCTTTATATTCTTAAATTTACTAACACCATGCGTTATTATAAATCTAATGATCAAATATTGATTCAAAAGGGTGATAATGATGTTTGTATATTCAAATTTAATTATTCAAAGGATCATGGAGTTTTTTACTAATTTTATCAAACATTGGTCATTATATGAATTTTTTTAAAGTCATCCTGTATTGTCTACTGATGTGATAATGGGTTTTAAATTCATTGAATAGAAGGAATTGTTGACATTTATAAAATAGAAAAACTCAAAATTATCAAATAAAGGACACATGAAAAATCCTTTTTAATGTCTCTTTGAAGAAAGTTATTATAGATTCTTGGGATGAGAGTGATCTTGGTAGAGTTCTAATATTTTTTATTATATCATCCATATAATAAAATATTATGATTCACCAAATGAGCTATTTTAGGTCAATAATTCATAAGTGATTCTCTATAAAATGTATATAGAAATGACTTGTATGAATTTATAAAGTGAAGTTGTTAAAGGATTTTTGTATGAAAATTCTCCATTTCATTGGGAATTAATCTCTATTTGATGTCTTTAGTAAAAAAAAATCATTCTATGTTCATCTGATATAGGGTACTTAGTATAGTAAGAATTTGAATGCTTATGAAGAAAGGAATCAGAAGAAGGAAGTATCTAGAAAAAACCTATTGAGGGGTTTATATAATGTTTTCCAAGAAAAAAGGTCTGATATTCAATGGTTTGAAGAATTTTGTGATGGTGTACTGGATTGATGAATATAATGGATTTATGAAACATTTATATTTATACTTAATTTTATGATGTTATGATGATCATTGAATGTTGATAAAATCATGGAGGAAGGTCATGACTCTTGTTAAGTATGAAGGAAAATATTTAGATGATTGGTCAAAATGAGTGTCAAAGAAATAACCTAATTTTTAGGAGGTTTTAATATATTCAAAAGAATAATGTTTCTGAGATATATGTTTTGAAGTTTAAGAGGGATGTTCGAATTTTAATGATTCACTTCTTCCTTGAAATTTAGAGGAAATCGACTTATATAAATGAAGTTGGTTCATGGATAAGTGAGTTGTGATTGTTGGAGGATGGGGGAAGGGATGAAGAACTCGATAGTCAATGGGAAAAATAGATTAAAGTTTACTTATTCTGAAAAATATTAGAATAAGTCTTCCAGTTAGTTGATACTAGAAGGATGGTTTGTAGAAGCGATCAGATGAACAGTATAAGGGGGAGATCATCCAAACAGAGGTTATCAGCTAGTTGGAGTTAGATATATGAAATATGTACCACCAATAGTATCATTAGACCATGTATACCATTTGGATAAAAGGTTTTATGAATAGTTTCCAATGGACGTCAAGGAATTGGTTTTCTCTCTCTGTTGTACAAGAAAGAGAAGAAGAACATTCAAGAAGTGAAAGTGCATAAAAATTTCAAACAACATAATGAAAATATAATTAATTATTTTGGTTAAGGGTCTTATAGTTTCCAAAAAAATTATATTATTTATTAATGTGAATAATTCTTGCATTGTCGATTAACTATTGAGATACCCACGTGGATAGATATTCCTTTCTTTGTGTAACCTCTAAATGAATTATTATCTATTGGTTTTTGTGGTATTTGACTATTTTTGAACCATGTTCAGTACTAGATACTCTTACTAAGTAGTGAATCATGTAAAATATTTTATTCCTATGGTTTTTATTGTCTAATGTTTTTTCCATTAGTGTTATTCTCATAAATTGTAGGTAAAGGTTGTTTCTTATTTAAGAAAAAATATAAAAGAAGATCACTAATTCTCCCCTCCCTCATTTAGCGATCACATAGATTCATATTGGACCTTTCAATTAGTATTAGGGAAAAGGATTCCTTTGTTGACACTTTACAATTGTTGAATAATAATTAAGGCTTCCATGGATGTTCATAACATTATTTATTTATAAGGAGATTCCTATTTTCGATGGAAAGAACTATCATATCTAGAATAATATAATGTTATCTTATCCCATTTCCATTGTTTATAAATATATTAGTGATGATTCCTATGATTTTTATCCTTGTTATGATTATATTACCCTAACAACCAATGACACTATGAATTTATAGAATGATGTGTGTAACCAAAATTCCATACATTATTCACTCTCTAAAATTTAATTTATAGGAGTTAAAAGTATTAGAACCACTAAATGCTTCATAGACAAGATTAACAACATTTATTAAGGAAATATAAATATAATGAAAGAAATGTTATATTTCTATATATTTAAGTACAAATATATTAATGTGTTATGATGAATATTTTGGTAATTTTCTTATAAGAGTTAGTGACATTGCATGAGTCATAATATTTTTTGTTGAGAAGTTGGAAGATTTAGTTGTAGTTGAAAAAAATTGAGTTATTATAGATAAATTTAATGATAAGGTAACATAATTGAGTGATAGATATCCTGGACCTCTATATTTGGAAGATCTTAATATCATTACCATTAGTTAAAAATGATAAGAGAAAATTTTATGAATAATAAAAAAAAGGCTGATTGAGAAATTAATTTCAAAGCTTTTAAATAAAGAAAATCTTAGAAAGTTCTCAAGTAAGATGAATGTAACTCTAACAATGAAAAAAATTTAGAAAGACGTAATGAATTTATGTTCCTATTTTTTATAATCTTGAATATAGACACATTTAATTACATGGGAACGTTTCCAATGATGTGCTTTGGCTGCAGAACCATAAAACACATTTCATTAAACATTTTAATAATTAAAGAAATATCTAGAGGGTTATAAATATAATAGAATGTGTAGAATATATATAAAAAATATGGTATAGAAACCCAAGTCTCATGTAATGGGAAATGATAAGATTTTATCTAACTACAAAAAAATGTTTTTTTCCTAACTGTGAAGAAGATAATGATATTGAAGAAGAAACTGAAAACATCAATGATAATTATATTAAAATATTGATTACTAAAAAAGTCAATAAAAATATGTTCACTAGTGAGGAAAGTAAAATCTCTAAAGAATAAAAATAAGAGACTTTGATTGAGTTTATTCCTAATATATATTTGAAATTATTTATTTCAAATATTATTATATTTTAGGTGTAACAAAATAAGTTGAAGAAAGGAAATATTTTAGAAAAAAACCCAGAATATATTATTGAATAAAAATCTTTGTTCCTAAAAGAGAATAATTATATGAAGATACAATTTGTTAAATAGACTAATTATAACACCATTTTTGAGGAAAAGATAAATTTGAAGGTGAAGTAACATGAAGTTTTTCATTAAAAAATTGTTGATGGTGAGTGTGGAATTAAAAATTCCAAAACTCTATTACAGAAATTTGTGAAAATATTAAGTAGTTTAAACCTATAAAAGATCAATAAATATTATTATAAAATGTTTAATAACAATGTTAAAGAGATTTATAGGAAAAATAAAGTTAATAACACCATGTATATAAGCAAAATAAGTGTAGTTGAAAATTTGGAAAATTATATGTTTTCAAAGTCTGAACCAACAGTTCCAAAAACTAATGATTCATCTACTATTGTAAATAAATATATGTTAAATAAAAATATATTATGTAGTTACAAAAAATTTGTTTCACAAAAATGCTCCATTATTTATGATAGTAAATATGAAGCAAAAAATATGCACAATTATGAACATTATGTATGTTTCAGAGGAAAGTTTTCATTCTATGGATATTTCTGTCATTATGGAATATTATATAATATGGTAAAGATGTGTTTTTTTAATAATTAATAAACCAATGAATCCTATAGAACCTAATTTTTTAGTTTTAGGGGGAGTTATCTCACTCAAAGATGATAGCCAGAGAAAGTCAGTTGGAATATTGAAAATAGATTCCAACCTTTATAATTTTTTTGAAAGATGTGATCATCTTAGAAATCTTGTTAAAGGATATTATGTGATGTTACTTGTATAAATAATTTTATATAAAAAATCATAAATCCACATGATATGTATGAAAATTGTAGGGAAAAGTCCTTAGTTTTTTAATTTCTCTTGATGTTGGAAAAGTAGAACAACCATAGATATTGGATAATGGCTTTTCCTTATATATGATCTACTATTAAATGTTTAACTAAGAATATTAAAGATATTAAATAAGGGATTGAGATGTTTGGAAATGATAATGTTTTCATAATTAAATACATTGAATCTGCTATCATTTGGAAATAAAAATTAAAATCCAAAAGATATTTGTTTCTTAGTGGGTCAAAATAAAATTTTTTCATTGTGTTAAAACATTGTGATGAAGAGAAAAAGTTGTTTTCAGAAAAAATGATTTTTTTAAATAAATTGATTATGGGATGTCTTTATTAATGGAAAATTAATCAAGGGGAACATGTTTCAACATGGTGATGCACAGATTTCATTCCATGTATTAATGGTGGAATAAATATTACTTTCACTTCAGAGGATGGGCATATACATAAATGAAATATGGGAAAGTTAACAACAATAATCTGTATTCAAGATATTCTATAATTAAATTAAGCAGTGATTGATTTTTTTTAATTTTCTAAAAATTGATGACAAAAAAGTGAACTCATAAAAATGTTGGTGTAAATACAACCCATTTTTTACAGACGATACATTCTGAAATTTAGGTCCCTATGTGAATGTAATCTATAAACATAGATAAGTACATAATATATTTTATTAATTAATTTAATCAAAATACATTGAATATATTTTTGAAACCTAAATTATAGTCCCTCAAAAATATTTATTAGTTTCACGATAAGTGTAGAAAAATAGTGTGGCTATTTTGTGAGGAATATTTGAACAGATAATGGGGCAGATTATACAAATAAAAAGTTTATAGACTACCTAAAAACATGTAATTATTCATAAATTTAGTTAAACATACAGAACTCTAAAAAATTGTGTTATTGAAATAAGAAATATTAGTTTGTTTCAGATGTATTTAAAAATATTGATCAAATAGGATGCTTTTATATACTTTTGATGGTAAGCTATCACATACGCATCTGATATTAAGAATCAATGTTTCTATTGGATAAACTCATATAAGAATCTTTCAGAAATTAATTAAATTGAAACTAAATGTTTTATGTATCTAAATTTATTTTTCGTTCCTTCAATTATCAATGTTAATGGTGAGATTCTTGGGAATCTTGATCAGAGTGGGGTTGAATGAATATTTCTTGGGTAAAATCCTAATGGAAATGGACAGATGTTCTATAATAAATAAACATGAAATATTTTTTATTCTTAATATGTAAATTTTTTAAAATAGTATAATAATAAATTCTCAAAGAAAATTGAAAATATTTAAGAAATATAAGATGAATTTTTTGTAGATAAACAACATGAAATTATAATGGAAAAAAGTAATATTAATAATGCTGTGAAAAAAATGAAGATTCTAACTTAGCTTTCCTAAGTGACAAGGAATAGTTATAATAAAATAATTCTTGGATAATTATAGAATTTTAAGTCCAAAAAATCAGTTTAGATCAATGAAAATATTTTCAAAATAGAAGAAAATTGAGTTTAGTGTCACATACATCATTATGTTCACAGGTTGATCCGAATTATATTGATAAAGATTTATAACATTTGGAGTTTCTTAATTCAATGAATGAATAATTAGATCACAATGACAGTAATGATACATGTGTACTTATAACCAAAACATGAAATAATAATGTGATTGGTATAAGGTAGGTGCTAAGAAATAAGTTGATTGGAATTGGTAAAGTGATAAGAAACAAGGAATTACCGGTATATAAAGGTTACTAACAAATTGAATTCATTAACTTTGATGTGACATTTTCTTTAGTAGAAAGTATTGAAACTATTAGAACCTTTATTTCTATTACCATACAATTAATATATAATATATTTTAGATGGATTTCAAGTAATATTTTCATAACGGGATTCCCGATGAAGAAGTTTGTATTGGGAAACCATGTTGATTTTAGATTAGAAAAGAATAAAGCTTGTGTGTTCAAGTTGAAAAAGAATTTTTATGGGTTGAATAATGCTCTATTAAATTAGTATTATTATTTAATCACAAAATTTTATTTCATAAAAGTTTAATTAAATTTTGAAAATAGAGGATCTTTTAGAATATAGTTTCTTGGAAATAAGGTTGAAATTACATGAAAATTTAAGAATATTTTTCTAATATTCATGAAAGGATTATCTATAGGTTCATCGAATGAAAATTTACTACATCTCAAAACATGGGTACATACATAAAAGGAAAGGGGTGAGCATAAGAACCTGTATGATAAATAATTTACTTGTGATCTTGAGGAATATCAATAAGAACATGAGGAATATCATTATGGCATGATCAAGGAATAATGAGGGATATCATAAAAAATAATATGATTCATTAAATTTAAATGTGTCTACAATATTTAAATTAGATATTCATAATAACATCACTAAGGCTTTTCCACGAGGTTTCATTAATGAAAATTACCAAGGTTATTCACCAAGGTATCATAAAACATGTCATCTATATAGATTAAATTTTTTACCTAATGAATTTGAGAATGATTTTTGTTTACCATTCATATGTCTTAATTTCATGTGAGCCATATATATAATAATAAATCATATAATTAATAACCCATGGAGATTAAATATTGGGATTTTTAACAAAATCATGGCGTACACAAGTTCTTAAAGATATGATCACAACATCATTTATAGCCCAAAAAAAGTAAAAGTCGGGTTTTTATGTCTAAAATCCAAAATAAAACAAAACGTTTTTACATATATGTGAATAACAATGGAAACTAAAAATGTGTTGGGTATATACACAATGAAAATAAAAGAGAATTTCTTGAGGATAAGAGAGAAATTTTAAGAAGTAAAGTCTACAACAAAACAGGTATGAAATGTGGTTTTAGAAAAGGGTAAAATAATAGGGGAAAGGGAATACCATTAATAAAACAAAAAATTTCATTAAGGGTGTGATAAAAAGGATAATAAAAAATAAACTATAATAATTATAAGACATATAAAAAAGAGGTTCTTGAATTGTAGTGAAAGGGAAGACGATTCCTTTACCTTGAAGAGTTACTCCAAGATACTGAGGAATGGATCCTTTAGTGCTTGAAGAAACCTTAGGTGGGATAAATAGGAGTAAAAAATAAAATAATTTCATAATGGATGGATTGTGTGTGAATATGATAGGTTAAATGTGTTGGTATTTATAGAAAAAGTGAAGGATTTGTTTAATAATTTCCAAATATATGGCTTAGAAATCTAGGTTATGGAAAATGAAAAACCATTGGCCTAACCATGGTTTTTTCGTATGGGTTTGGAAATTTTTGAAATATATTATGTTTCATCAACCCACAATAACCGAGCATCATATTATATTACATTGTTTTTATGAGGAAAAGTATAATTTCCCCAAAAAACGTTTTTATAGTTAAAGTTTTCATTTTAGACTTTTAAAAGTAAATTATAGGTTTGGAAATTGGTTAAAATATATTTAAATAATTTATATTAATAAAATGACCTATTTTATGTAGTTTATTGTGGTTAATTAATTATTTCATCATTATAAAATAATTATGAAGTCATTAAACATATCAAAAACCTGAAACTGTACATTTACTTTTTAAGGAAATATAATTTTTTTTTAGAAAATACTCATAAATTCATCTTGACATAATTTCAACATGATTATTTATATAGTTTTTTTTATTTTTTTGGTAATAATTATCTATGTATGATAATTTTTACTTTTAAATATAAAATTATTTTTTTAATAAAAAAGTAGTGGGTTGATAGTGCATAAAAATATTTCTGACACTTAAAAATTTCAAAGGAGAAAATCACTATATTTTATCATTTATATTTAAATAAGGGTGTTTTCAACATAAAATTTAATTAAAATAAATATTATTCATAACAAAATACTTTATTATAAAAGTTTACTTATTTTCAAAAAATTATAATTTGTTTTTGAAACATAAATTTTTTAAATTTCATCTCAATTAAACCTATATTTTATTAAGAAAAACTATTCTTAAAATTGAATTTAGGGAATAAGAATTTTATTTATACATAGGTATTGTACTTTATGTAACTATTTCTTGGACACATTAAACTTCATAACACCCATGTTCCACCTAAGGGTAAGGTGTGCAATAGTGATACATTCATGGGGAAGCTCGGCTAACATCGAATGAGTAGTAATTTCTACAAACATGATCTTATACAATAGGATATTTCATTCTCGCATCACTTGTTAAATATTATCTTGGTATTGGAAAAGGGTGAAACCCATTGATGATACCCCATCCTAAGTTCTACTAAATTAGATTCATATGGAATGACTCTACTGGTTTAGGCCTTCACTTCCCCTTTATGTATTAATTATTATTTATCATTTCTACATATAAACACAAATTATAACCTTAAAATTATTAAATAGAGTATAGTTTACAATTACCATACATGACCAACGACCATTTAATGGTTTAATCTAGATTGACACATTTACCTTTATAATCTATTAATAAAAATTAATTATTAATAAGATATAGTTTATTTGTGTTTAATCAAATAAATCACAAATATTTTTTGTGAAAAAAATATAATTTAAAAAGTCTGTGTGATTACATTATCCCCCCTTAAGAAATTTCATCCCCCGAATTTCAATTCATTCCCTTTGTTTAGAATATATGTGGGTACTTCTATATCATTGCCTACTCCAGTTCCCAAGTCCCTTGTTTATATTTATGGGTCCTCATCAAAACTTTCACTAGGTGGGCAGTCATATTGCATAGAACATTCTCTCTTTGGTCCAAGATCTCCACCAGATGATATTCATAAAGGAGGTCATGTTACAGTTGTACTGCATATATATTTATTACATGGGAGGGATCTGGTATGTAAATACTAAAGAGAGATGCATGGAATACATCATGAACTCGATCTGGACATTTTGGAAGTGAAAGAGGATATGACACTACTATTATGTTATCAAGGATCTCACAGGGGCCAATATTCTTGGGGATAAGATTTCACTTGTTCCCAAACCACATGACTCTCTTCCATGGTGATATTTAAAGGAAACATTTGTCAACATCATCAAACCACAAGTCCCTTACACTATTTTAATCATAGATCTTATTTTTAATCTGAGTTGTCTTTATGTGTTATTATATAGAATGAACATTTTCTATCATCTCTTGCACTAGATCAGGCCAAAGAAACATTCTCTCACCAATTTAATCCCAACAAGAAGGATTTATTCATTTATTACCATATAGAGAATCATGGGGTTCCATTTGAATACTCAATTTTAATTTGTTATTTAATTAGAACTCAATAAATGTGAGGTGTCGATCCCATCCATCGTTAAATTCTATTGACCATGTTCTCAGCACATCGTCGAGCATCTCAATAGTACTTTCAGTTTATCTATCATTTTGGGGGTGATATGTCATACTAAAATTCACGTAAGTATTCAGAAAATGTTGAATACTTATCCAAAATTTATATGTGAATCTTAGATCACAGTCAGATATGATAGAAAGTGGCACCCCATGCATCCTCACCACTTCCTTTACCTATATCTTGGCATGTTGATTAAGAGAGAAATATTACCCCATTGGAAGGAAATGATAATTCTTGGTGAGTCGGTCCCCTATAACCCATATCACATTGTTTCCTTTGGACTTTATCGATATAACAGTGAAAAATTACATAGTGATAATTTCCCACATTCATGCGGGTATGGGTAGTGGTTATAATAACACTTTAGGAAATTTTCACCCCGCCTTCAATTATTGACAAACCAAGCACCTTTTAGTTTATTTGGAAATATTATTTTTCAAGTTATCCCACCAATAATGATAAAAAAATGTTCCTATATATTATCATGATTCCAGAATATATAGAGAATGTATATCATTGAGCCTCATCCATCAGTTCACTCTTTATCTCTAGAATAGATGGAACACATAGCCTTCTAGGAAATTTCATTACACCTTATTAATTAATATTGAACTCATGAAAATTTAAATTCTTCACATCCTCAATCCTTTTTTAAATAAAGGATCTTCTCTTTGAGATTTATTGATATTATCTTGTAATGATGGTAGAGAAATCAGTTGGTATAAGACTGATGATGTACCTTTCCTAATGATTACCTTGTCTAACCTTATAGGATTCTTGATAAATGGATCTTCTTGAATCACCATCATTTTAACCACAACATGGTCTTTCCAACATAATGCATCAGTTACATTATTTTCTCTTCTAGGGCGATAATGAATTGAATAGTTATATACATTAAGAAGTTACAACCATCTCCATTGTCTCATGTTCAATTAATTTTTCTTGAATGTATAATTCAATCTTTTGTGGTATATTCCTACATCATATTTCTCCCTATAAAGATAGTGAATTTATGTTTTTAGAGAAAAAATAACTGCCACTAGCTCCAGGTCCTCTATTGGATAATTATTCTCATAAGGCACTAACTGTCGTGTTTCATAAGATATAACCTTGTAATTTTTCATGAAGAAACACCCAATACCTTTCAGAGATACATTACTAAATATAATAAATCATTCTATGATAGATAGTATACTAAACACATGTGCGGTAACCAATATCTTCTTTAAATCATTGAAAATTTCTTCAAACTCCTTTCTCCAGATGAACTATGCCCCATTTTGAGTTCACATGGATAGTGGATTAGAAATTCAAGAGATGTTTTTCAGAAACCTCTAATACTATCCTACTAAACCATGGAAACATTGAATCTCAGTTACTGTTGTAGAATAAAGCCAGTCCACCACAAACTTTTTCTTGGAAAGGTCAGTTGAGATTACTTTATTAATTACAATGTGTTCCAAGAAAGAAACATTTTGTATCATATATTCTAATATTCCAAATTTTCTAGATATCATATTCTTCCATATATTTTACAATATATCCCTTAGACGATCCACATGCTCATCATGAATTTGGGAATGTATCAGAATACCATTAATAACAACTATAACAAATTAATCATGGTGGTACTTAAATAATATTTTCATCAAATCTATAAATATAGTAAGAGAATTAATCAAGATGTAGGGAATAATAAAACACTCATAATGAATATATTTTAATTGGAAGGAGATCATTGAAATATATTATTTCTTCTCCCTCAATTGATGAAAAACATATTGAAGATCAACATTGGAGATGAATTGAGCCCCACAATGCTGGTCAAATAAATAATCAATCCTTGGGAGATGGTACTTTTTATTTACTATAATTCTATTATGTTATCTATAGTCAATTCATAGCCACATTTAACTATCCTTCTTATTTACAAGGAGAACATGTTCTCCCTAAAGAGAAACAGTTGGTTGAATAAACCCCTTCTAAAAAAAATCTTGAAGTTGATTATTTAATTCCTCAAGATAAACATTTTCAATTCAATATTGGGTATTTGATGTCATCTTGGATACAAGTACAAGTTCAATCAATAAATATACATCTCTTTCTAAGGGATGTCCAAGAAACTCTTCCGGAATTACGTTAATACATTCTTGAATGATGGGGGAATTTTCTATTCTTATAATTTCACTTCCTTCATCCCCTTAACTGATCTTCTTCATTAAGAAGGCTAGGCGTGGTGCTTCTTAAAAAAATCTCAAATCCGGTTATCTATCCTTGGAAAATTACTATATTTTTTCCATAAAAGACAATATAAATTTCTTTTCTTTGGTTGTTGATCTGAGATTTATTTACATTGAGATCTATTCCATCCATAGTACAGAGCCTAATTCCACCATGAGAATGGGTACTAGCACTATGATCATATTTTACTCTTCAAAGTTAATGACAGAGTTTCTAAACACTATTAATGATAAGATATTCCCTCCATTATTCCTGAATGATTCCTTTACATCTATAAGTTTCAGAATTGATTCTTTATTCTTTGAAAACGTGGATGAAATAATGGAATGTGTAAAAATAGAATAAAAAATGTATTTTCTAACATTGAGATAATAAAAAGATTACCTATAACCACATAATTTGGTGGTCCAACATTAGTTTTGTGATAGAAAATGCTTTAACTTTATACATTATCTTTTCAGGAGGTTTATGGTGAATCCCCTACATTATCTTTGTATTTGTACAATGGTTGGAAAATTTCCCAAGCTTTCACACTTGATGAATTGGACTTTAGGATGGGCCTGTACCATCTTAACTTTTTCATTACTGTTGAGAAGTTTAGGCATCACCTCACTATGAAAGTTTTGATCTATATGTCAATATCTTCTACACTTATAACATATTCCACTCCCAAGAAATCAGTTCCCTACATTATTATTCCCATATTTTTTGAATGTGGGATTGGGGACTTTCTTTACTCTTCTTCCTTGATCAAAGTTCCTCTTAGCATTTGGGTAAATAGATATCTTCTATTCATTTGATCTGTGTGACCACTATGTCTATAAGAACTTGAGTTCATTCTTCATACACTCTACACCATCTACTCATAGCTATCATATTATTAATTTGAAATATTCTTCCATAGACAGGGTCATAGTACACTGAATGAGGTATCAAATTTCCACTAAGATCCATAATCAATCTAGAGGTGTAATCAGAAATTCTTGGTTCATCTCATAGATTCCCATTGATTTATGTTCTTTTTAATTAACCTCTATGAAATCCATTTCTATTTACATTTTCATTTAATGGGAGAAAGATTTATTGAAAAATATTCCCATAAAATATTCCCACTTTATATCATCAATATCCCTTCTTGGTTTCATGCTTTTAAAAAGTGTCCACCACTAGTCATATTCTCTCTATAATTGGTAAATTTTCGTGGTGACCTTCATTTTCTCTTAATAGAAAAGTAAAAAAAAAAAGATATTTTCTATAGAGATTATCCATTATTTAGAAATCAATAAGATGGTAGATCAACTGAAATAATGTGGTCGTTGATTCATGAAGGACTTATTAGAAATTTTTTCTCTTCGAGGTGAATCTGTTCTCTTGACTTGATTGAAATTATAATTCACATCTTGAGGTAGTTTATTTAAAATTCTAATGAGGTTTTCTATTCTGGTTTCTATTGGTGGATCATCAAAGCATCGCCAATTGCGCTTATAATTTATGGAGTTATACTATTTCCCTGTATTTTCTAAAAGAATAAAAACATACTGATAAATTTATTTCTTTTAAGAATATTATCATTCTAAAAGAATTTTTTCTATTAAAAAATGATTCATTAAGATTTTATTATTTAACAAAAAATAATTTCTCTATAAATCCATCATAATATTCTATAAAAAGATTGTTATTTACCAAACATATCCTCTATGACTATAATGTTGGAGTTGGTGTCATAGAACAATTTTTTTTTACTTTGATTACATAAATATTTAATGTATTTTAATATTAAACATATTATTAAATATTGTTCATTATTCTTGATGACTATATTGTAACAATGACCTAGAGTATTTATTGCATTAATAAGGCCGTATTAGTTCCCTGATTTGATGAGAACCTTGAATTTATATGAAAATATTTTTAAATATAGTTATACGGTTGGATGAAATACTATGATGGGACACATAATATATATATAGTCAGGTGCAAGTACTCATAATAATATGGGGCCCCTTCTTAAGAAGATTGTACTTCGTAATATCAAAGAGGGAAGATTATTAGAACATACCCTCCAGTAGGAATTTCTCATGTTTTGGGGTCATTAGATATTCGTATCTGTGAGATTGTGTAATGTACCATAGACTTTAAGATTATCATTAATATGTGTCATGACTCGCACCCTTAGATTTTATGATGAAAACTATCATGCCATATGTTTGAGGGATGTAGGGTATGTTGGATGCATCATGAATGACATATTATTAATGGATAAGGTAAGGAAGGATTTTCCATTCCATTTTAGGATGTTGATATCTTGGACCTTTGATTAAAATATAACCATCACCCTAAATTCCATGGTCATGGTGTAATAGCGAATTTATTTCAAGTATTCAAAGAATGATGTTTCAATCATATAGGTTGATGACACAATAATTAAACATGATTAATGAGATATTACGAAAAATGTATTATATTATATAGTGGAATTCATATGTGAATGTCATTTTTGTGACTTTATGTTTTTTCTCTTTGGGTCCTTACCCCATTTCTAGACATTAATATTTGCCTTTAGGCAAGCCCACCTAAATCCAATGAGAAAAAATCTTATAGGGTCACATACTAAGTGCTTATGGCGGTCTTGATTAAATTCTATTTGAATTTAACAAATTTAATAAATATAATTCTCAATACTAAAGAATAATTATATTCAAGTTCAAATGACCGCATAAATTAAATAAATATTTATTCCCTGGATTGTGAATAAAATATATTTATATATATTACTGAACATTTAATATATATATATATATATTTACTAGTTTTTGTATAAAAATATTTTTTTAAGAGAATAAAATATTTTATTCGGGTGTTTAATAAAATGAAGTGGAGTTTGAATAGACCTTCCCCATTTTGGTTGATAAATTAGTTATTTACAAGTTAGGGAATAATTTTTTCCCACTTGGGGGAAGAAATTTTTTTAATACCATTACTATTATGTGGCACAGGATTTATTCTATGGTTTCATTTTACGCAAGTTGGAAGATCACAAATTATATTATTGTTATTTTTATTATGTGTCATAGGTTTTCTATAATAGTTATAATTGCATTTAATTTATGTTTTGAAATTAAATATTGTAATGAAAACCCCATGTTGATTAATATTTAGGTAAATATATTATGCCAAACACATGTGAATTGAGAATTATTGATCCAAACATTTTCTCTCTTGACTCCTCTCGTCTCTCTCTCTTAAGAACATGACATGTTCTTCAAGATTTAATAATGGGCCATTATTAATGATAGGCGCAAGAAATTTACTTCATCGTTCTAGAACCAAGAGAATGAGTGGCAATCTTTGGAGACTATTGAAGCATCTGTGGATCACCGCTAGGGGGATTATACTTTGTATCATTGCAAGCGCAACAAAGGAAATCTGGAAGGGTAATTATGGACAATCACCGATCATCAATGAATAATTATTGAAGCCCCATGTATTTAAATTCTTTATAAATTATTAAACTAATTATAAAAGTAATGGTAAAGATCCTATTTCTCAAATCTGGATCTATTATAATCTTTGTATAAATTATTTATTCTAATATATGGATACTAGCATTCAACAACACATTTATAATAGATTGATCATCGATTAAAGAAAAAAATTGGGCCCTCCCAACCCCCATGATTCTGCTATGTTTGGATCCTATAAGAGGTATCACAGGGGAACAACATCATTTATAATTATTTAAATAATTCATTAACGATTTAAACATTAATAATTTAGTTTTTAAATTTATGTTTAATTGTTCTTGAAATCTAAATTTTGAGAATTGTTTTTTCTCTTTTTGTTTCTCACAGATCTAATAGAAATAGATATTTTTTTAATTAAAATTAAATTGAGGATCTCTTCTGGAGGCACCAATGATTGTTTCCAGGTAACACGGAAGTACACACTATATATTAAGATATACACACCATGTAATCTTCCATACACATAGTGTAATATGGATTTCACACTGTGTAGTTGGGTTTAGTGCATCAAGAGTAATTTTACAATTACACAACCACATGCATTAATGAAATGTGGTGTAGTTAAATCTTACATCACATGTTGTCTATGCCAACCCTGCTTTTTTATTTCTAACTTAAACATGATTTATTACATAAAACCTTTAATTGATACAACATGGAATATTGAGAGGTCTAGTGTCAATGGGGCTTAGGATCATTACATAACAACTTAAAAACGTGAAATACGACATCTTTATTTAATAATTCCTTTACATGACCACTACATTCCCGCGTACTTAGCATTGCATGGGATAACCTGAGGACATTCATAAGAAAAGGGTGAGATATAAATCCCAGTAAGGGAATAATCATGGAATAACATGAGTAATATAATAAATGTTAGACAATAGGCATATCAATAGATCACAGGAGAAGCATAAACATAAAGGAATGATTAAGCATGATAATCTAAACATGGAAACATGGCAACACACTTATCATGGAATTATCATGAGCCAAGGCTCATTGCACATGGAGCATGAGTAAATCCTCATTGCACATGAAGAACGATTAAAACCTCGTTGAACTTGAATTAGCATGAGTAAACACCCATTGCACATTACGTGTCATGATACTATACTTTACCCAATGCATTGAGCGCTATAAGGGCGCACTCTTCTTAAACATTTTATTTCATGCATAAGTGTGCCACATTGATCATATAACATGGATTCATAAAACATCATCATTTATTCCATGATAATGAAACGTGGAATTAATACATGAAACTTTATAATCAATAAATAATTTTTCATAAAGGTGAATACCCTTGATTGAGAAATTGGCATGGTATTCACTACATAATGACATTGGCTTGGAAAATCGGTGCAATTTCGGCAGTGTAACGGCATGCCGTAAGAATTCATAAAAATGGTTGATGAGAGAGAAAGGGGTGTCTAATCATATTTATAAGAAATGGACAGTAAGGGGGTTATATAGATAAATGTCCCAACAATTTTAATGGAATTTAGATTCATGATACCAAATAACATCTTGAATGTAAATGAAGAGAGGGAAATTCCTTTCAGAATTTCGGTATAGTAACGGGTGTACATGGGAGGAGTTTAATGAGAGAGAAATGGGTATCCCATCATTCAAAAATAAATAGGGAAGTATGGGTGAGGTGGTAAACCATACCCCAACATTTATAATTGAAATTAAAAGGGAATAACAACATTAAGAAAATTGGAGGAAAATGATAAAGGATGAAAAAACCATTACTTCGAAGTGTGCTTCCAAAGGCTTGAGAGAGGCTTGAGAGATTATTCATGGGATCTTGGGGCACCCTGGGAGGATTCTAGGGAGAGTAGGGAAGATGTTGGAGGAACTAAAAAGGCTTTTAAGGATTAGAAAGTGGGAGCATTGGTGCGTTTATATAGGAAAGGTGAGAGAATTCTTTATTATTTAGGGTTGGGACACATCACATTAAACTAATTCAAACCACAAACCTGGCCATGGTTTTTTATAGTGATTTTCTCTAAAGGGGATTGGAAAAAAATATTTTATAATTCCAAATTCCTAACTTCTGAAAATAATGGGTTTGCCTATGTGGAGGTGAGTCACACTCCCAAGGAAAACAATTTAAAAAGACAAGATATTTAATAAGCCTTGATGGGTCCATTAATGCTTTGTAAAATAAGTCAAAGAAACCCAAAATCACATTATTTTTATGTTAAAACATATATTGGACGAAAATGAGGCTTATAGTATTTTATTACATCACTATTGGGTCAATATGATGTTATAAAACACATTATATATTTAAAAGGGAATTAATTTTTACCCAAAAATTTGACTGTCTCCGAAAATTATGAAAAATACACCATTTGATAATTTCAAAGTCCTAATTCCAGAAATAATATTCATTTTATCTAAGTAATTTTCTAAATATGTTAATTTTTACTTTTAAAATAAAAACTGCCATTTATCAAAGATTCATGGGTTTTCACAAAAAAATCTTTCAAACCTTAATAAAAATTACAATTGCATTCATAAAATTATATGATCATTTATATTTAAAAAATATTAATTTAATAATAATAATAATATTTTATTAAAATATTATTTAATACAAAAATCCCTTAATTCATCAAAATAGATAACTTAGTCGAATATTAACTAAAAACACTATTTGATCTTTAAAAACAATTTTTAAGATAAAAAATCAGATTAAAATATATTCATTATTATATAAAAAATTAATGTACATAACCATATTTATAAGGTCTTGTTATATAGCCCCTTATAACACACGCATAAGACCGTAGAGTAAGTTGTGTGATAGTGACAGACTCTTGGGGTGGCTCGGATAACATTGCTTGGGTGGTAATATCTATCAACATCCACTTCTCTCGCATGCGGTCCCTCTCGAGCTTAACCTGTTGAAGCTCGACTTGGGATTGGTCAAGAGCGAAACCCAATGATGCCAACTCTTTTCCAAGTTCCGAAAAATGGGCTTCATATTGGGCATGCCTATTAGATGTGGCCATCACATTCTTTGTCTATGTAAATAGGATTCGTTAAAGCCCTATATTTATACTAATCATGTCATCACTATTCAATGGCTATATTAGCAATGTTCACACTTCTTAACATAAAACAAAAAAAGTTGACATTTTATATAAACATTTTACACAATGATACATTTAATTAGATCAAGATGGATTCCCATTAATGAATGTTTGGGTCAGTACAGTCTTCCCCCCTTAATAAAATTTTCCCTCAAAATTTCCTTTTCCCACACTATAACAAATGCAGGTAACTCTACTTCATCACTTCCTCTGATTCCCGCATCTCTTCTTCATACTTTTGGTTCTGCCACAACACCTTGACGTGGGGCATTGCCTTAATTTGTAGAACTTTTTCTCTGCAGTCTAAGATCATCACTGGTTGCTCCTCATAAGAATGATCATTATCTAACTGTACCGCCTCTGATGAGAGTACATTTGATGGGTCTGGTCTGTACTTTCTTAAGAGGGATATATGAAAGGCATCATGTACATTGGAAATGATAGGTGGAAGTGCTAGTCGATAGGCCAAAACCCCAACACGATCAAGAATCTCAAAGGGGCCGATGTATCTTGGACATAACTTCCCTTTCTTTCCATACCCCATGACCTTATTCCATGGAGATATGCATAGAAAAATCATGTCTCCAACATTAAACTAAGGGTCTCATTGACAGTTATCTGCATAACTCTTATGTCAACTCTAGGAAAACTTGAAATGCTGCTGAATGGTTTTCTCCTTCTCCCCCATTTCTTGGACCATTTCTGGTCCAAGCAGCTTATGCTCACCGACCTCATCGCAACACGTCGGTGTTCTACACCTTTTCCCATAAAGGGCTTCATATGGTTCCATTTGGATGCTTGAGTGGAAACTGTTATTATAAGAGAACTCAACCAGAGGAAGATGTTGATCCCATACTCCTTTAAAGTTCATTGAGCATGCTCTTGACATGTTCTCAAGTGTTTGGATAGTACGCTCGGATTGTCCATGAGTATGAGGATGATATTTCGTACTGAAGTTCAGTTCATTATTCAGAGTATGTTGAAGACTCTTGCAAGACATAGAGGTGAATCTTGGAACTCGATTGAACACAACGGATAGTGTAACTCCATGCAGCCTTACCACATCCCTGATATATATATGTGCCAGTTTATCCAATGAGAAATCCTACCGAAGAGAAATGAAGTGTGTAGAATTTGTAAGATGATCCACAAAAACCCATATTTCATTGTCGCCTTTGGATGTATTCGGTGGCCCGGTGACAAATTCCATGGTGATTTTCTCCCATTTCCATTCGGGTATGGGCAATGGTTGCATCATCCCCTTAGAATTCTGCCTCTCTGCCTTCACTTGCTGACACACCAAGCATTTTGATGTATATTTTGTGATCTTATTCTTCATATTATCCCACAAATAATTCTCTTGAATATCTCGATACATCTTTGTGTTTCCTGGGTTAATAGAGTAATTTAAACTATGTTCATCATCCAAAACTTCCTTCTTCAGCTCCGGACATGATGGAACACATATTCTTTTCCCAAATCTCACTATTCCTTCTCCACTAACATTAAACTCTGAGGATTTACCTTTTCCAATAGGTTCCAATTTTTTCTGAATTCCCACATTATCATTTTGAGCATATTTTAACCTTTACAAAAGTTATGGTTGAGAAATCATTTGTGAAAGGATTTATGATGTTCCCTTATTTATGATTCCCATGTCCATCCTCATGAAATATAAGAGGATTTGATCCTTTTCGATTCTCATTAATGATAGAGTTGTTGGGTCCTTTCTACATAGGGCTTCTTCAACCTTTGTCGCTTTCCCAGGGTGGTAATGGATTGAGGAGTCACTATCGTTGATCAGCTTTAACCATATTCATTGCTGCATATTCAACTCTTTATATGTGAATATATACTTGAGGCTTATGTGGTGTGTATATATTTCAAAATTCTTCCTAAAGTGATAATGCCGCCAAATTTTCAAAGCGAATATCACTACAGCCAGTTTGAGGTCATGTGTTGGATAGTTCTATTCATGAACTTTAAATTGCCTTGAATCATAGTCAATGCCTGTCATTTTTCATCACCACACTCCTCAATCCCTTCTTCAAAGAATCACTAAATTACACAAAAAGTTATCCACTTGTGGGTAATGTGAGCACGAGCGCAGTTATAAGTCTTCTTTTTCAACTCCTTGAATATTTTTTCACATTCAACATTCCAATCAATCTTTACTCCCTTCCGAGTTAGCATGGTAAGGGGGTTGGATAGTCGTGATAAATTTCTCACAAATCTTCAATAATATCCCACTAACCCCAAGAAGCTATGGATATATGTTACCAATGTTGGCATCATCCATCCCTCAATTGCATCTGTTTTGGAGGGATCCACAGATATCCCATTGCTTGTGATGATATGGCCCAAGAATAATACCTCCTTCAACCAGAACTCACACTTTTTGTACTTGGAATAGAGCTTGTCCTTCGGCAAGGTCTCTTGTATAGTTCATATATGCTCCTCACGATCCTCCTTGGTTTTGGAGTATATCATAATATCATCTACAAAGACTACCACAAATTTTTCAAGGTAATCTCTAAAGAATATATTCGTCAAGTCCAAAATGATTTATGTAGCATTAGTGAGTCCAAAAGGAATTAATATGAAATCATAGTTCTCGTATCTTGTATGAAAAGCATTCTTGGGGATATCTTCCTTCTTCACCCTTACTTGATAATATCCCGACCACAAATCCACCTTGGAGAAGTATTGTGCTCCATGAAGTTGATCAAAAAAGTCATCAATTCATGGGAGAGGATACTTGTTCTTTACTGTGATTTTTTTGAGCTCAAGTTTCTCGATGAAAAGGATCATTGATCCATCCATCTTATTGACAAAGATGACTGGTGCACCACATGGTAAAGCACTTGGGTATATAAACCCTTTATCCAGATTCTTTTGAAGTTGTTTCTTTAGCTCTTCAAGCACCACAATAGCCATTCTATATGGATTTTTTGATATTGGAAATGCCCCCTGTATAGGTTCAATTGAGAATTCAACATCTCTTCTTGTAGGTAGACCATATAATTCCTCAAGAAACACTTCAGTGAATTCCCTCACAATAGCCATGTCTTTAAGGATGGTTACTACAATGGACTCAACCATCAGAGCCAGATACGCGTACTTATAGGGCTGTAATATCCATGCTTGAGATGATGGATCTAAAGAAGATTCAACTTCCTCCTTTTACTTGTAAAGAATCAGGGGTTGATTCTCCATATGGAGCGTGATTTCCCTCTCACAGAAATTTATGTTGGCTCTATATAAGGAATTCCAATCCATGCCAATAATTACATCAAATTCCACCAGAGAGAGTATGATGAGGTTTGCTGGGAAGTTCAATCCATAGATTATGACAGGGGAGGAGTTATATTCATGGGATTCAATAATCTCCCCATTTTCCATACTCACCGACATCTTCACTTCCATGATTTTTTGTGGTGATGGTATTGTTCTACTAAACATTTGAGATATAAAAGGATGCATAGAATTGAAATCAAAATGTATGTTCAGTATTATTGAAGGAATAACTAGAGTACCTGTCACCACTTCGTTTTCGGGGTTCACTTCGGCAGTAGTGATAGAAAATTCTTTCCATTACTGCCTGGGAGGTTTTTGGTTGCATATAAAACCCTTAGCTTATGCCACTAATCTGAAAAATGAATTGGTTATTTGTAGTTGTATCAATAAATCACACGTTGATTTTAAAATGGAGCATTCCTCTCTTCTGTCGCAACCGTGGGTCTTTCTTGCCAATAGTTAATAGCCAGATACCATTCTCTTCTACACCTAAGGCATTTTGTTATACCCTACAGGAAATTTCTGGGGTTCTTCTATCTGCACCGTTGACAAGTGGGGTGATGGATATTCTTAGCACCATTGGATTTATCCATCGGACCACCAGCATTGAAGTCCACCTTACTCTTTTTATTCCCATTATACCCATGAGACTCTACGATCTCCATTTCATCCTTGAGGGGACATCAGACAATTTTCTCATAGTTTTCAAAGTCATGGATTGTCAGTGCTTTCCGCAGGCTAGGTTTCAGCCCACCAAAGAAGCGGTCAACCTTGCATTCGGGGGTAAAAACAAATCCGGAAGCGTTTCATGCAAGTCGTGTGAATTTTTCCTCATATGCTCTAACAGATTCATCATATTTTTTTCTTGAGGGAAAGCAAGTCCCTTTCAATATTAAGGCGGAGGGTGCACGGAAAATATTTATCGAAAAATATCTTCTAGAAATCATTCAATTCCAATGCCTCAATCTCATCCTCAGGCTTCGTATTTTTGATCAACGTCCACCATTGATCAGATTAATCCTCCATATGATAAGCTGACTAGAGAAACTTCTCTTATTCTGAACATTGAATGATGGAGAAGATCTTTTCAATGGAGTTGATCCATTGTTCAGTGATTGAGGGATCAAATGATCCATTAAAAGTAAGAGTCCTTTGTCTCATGAAGCTCTTGATAGCGACTTGTTCTTTCTTAGGGGGTGTTGAATGTTCCTCTTGAACCATGTTTCTACTCAAAGCTTGAGTTAACTAATATAGAAGAATGACAATTTTCGCGATTCCCTCTCCCATTGGATTGTGCATCTCATTAGTAAAGTCATCAAATTGATCTTCACATCGGTTGTTAGCCCAAGTCCTCCTATTACCAGCCATTGGCTGGAATAAAAGGAAATTTTGGGGTAACACATAAAGGGTAAAACAAGGACAAAATTGATGACTTATAAATAACTCTTATTTCTTTAACATATGAATCTACTAGATTCAGTCTATGTTATCCATGATCAACTTTCTAACATATATTCTTAGGGAATATTTTTTTCCCTCAATAATGGTTCATACTATCCTTGTGAATCTACCAAAGCATATCCCCAGGGAGTGTCATAACCAAGAGTGCCGCAAGTCCTGTTGTCGTGCACCAGTTCCCGTTCAAGTCTAGCTCAAAGTAGTGTTTTCGGGTTTTACCCCTTGGATACATCTGTGCTAGAGCCGCCTCTACCTACTCCTACCCATACAAGGATGTATTTGTTTAAAAAACCACTTAATAAATACCCACCAAAACTTATGGATGTTTTTATTATACTTAGTCTTGTCTCAAAGGAGTTACTAGGGTTTTCTAATCCTAATCCCAAAAATAACTAAACCTATCCTCTGATACCAACTATGACAACCCTTATTTTTATTTCAAACATAAACATGATTTATTACATAAAACCTCAACTTGATACAACATGGAACATCGAGAGGTCTAGTTTTTTTTGGGTCTTAGGATCATTACATAACAAAATAGAACATGAAATACTATATTTTTATTGAAAACTTCTTTTACATGACCACTACATTCCCTCGTACTTAGCATTGCATGGGATAACCTGAGGACATGAATAAGAAAAGGTTGAGCTATAAAGCCCAGTAAGGGAATAATCATGTAATAACATGAGGAATACAATACATGTTAGAAAATAGGGATATCAATAGAGAACAATATAAGCATAAACATAAAGGCATGATAAAGCAAGATAATCATAACATGGAAATGGGGTAACAACACTTAACATGGAATTAGCATGAGTCGGGGCTCATTGCAATGGAGCATGAGAAAATACACATTGCACATGAAGCATGAGTAAAACCTCGTTGGAATTGAATTATCATGAGTCACAAACCATTTCACATGACGTATCATGATACTATACTTTACCCATTGCATTGGAGCGGTATAAGGGAACACCCTTCTTAAAGATTATATTTCATGCATAAGTGTGCCACATGGAGCATATGACATGGATTCATAAAACATCATCATTTATTCCACGATACAGATATGTGGGATTAATACATGAAACTTTATAATCAATAAGTAAATGTTCATAAAGGTGAATACCCTTGATTGAGAAATGGGCATTGTATTCACTACACAACTACATTGGCTTGGAAAATCGGTCCATTTTCGGCAGCGTAATAGCGTGACGTAAGAATTCGTAAAAATGGATGATGAGAGATAAATGGGTGTCTCATAATATTTACATGAAATTGAAATTAAAGGGGTCATATATATACTTGTACCAAATTTTTTAATGGAATATAGATTCATGATACAAAATAATTGCTTGAATGTAAATGAGGAGAGATAAATTCTTTTCGGAGTTTCGGAATAGTTACGGGTGTACATGGGAGGCATTTAATGAGAGAGAAATGGTTCTCCCATCATTAAAACATAAATAAGGATGCCTTTTGGAGGTGAAAAACCATACCCCAACATTTATAATTTAAATTAAAAGGGAATGACAACATTAAGAAAATTGGGAAAAAATGACAAAGGAAGAAAAACCCCTTACTTGGAAGTGTGCTTCCAAAGGCTTGAGAGGGGCTTGAGAGAGGCTTTGTGGGAGCTTGTGGAACCTTGGGAGGATTCTAGGGAGAGTAGGGTAGATCTTGGACGAACTCCGAAGTATTTGAGTGAGGAGAAATTGGAAGCATGGGTGGGTTTATATTGGAATGGTGAGGGAACTCCTTATTATTTAGGGTTGGGACACCTCACATTAAAATAATTCAAAACACAAACCAACCCATGGTTTTTGCCCATGGTTTTTTCCAAAGGGGAGTGTAAAACAATATTTTATAATTTCAAAGTCATAAATTCTTAATATAATGGGGTTGCTTATGTGTAGTTGAGTCACACTCTCAAGGAAAACAATTTAAAAAGACAAGATGTTTAATAAGCCTTGAAGGGTCCATTAATTCTTTGTAAAATAAGTCAAACAAATCCAAAATCACATTATTTTAATTATAAAACATATATTGGCCTAAAATAAGTCTTATAGTATTTTATTACATCACTATTGGGTCATTATGATGTCCTAAAACACATTATATATTTAAAAGGTTTTTAATTTTTACCCAAAAATTCGACCGTCTCTAAAAATTATGAAAAATTAAATGTTTGATAATTTCGATGTCCTGATTATAGAAATAATATTCATTTCATATAAATAATTTTCCAAATATGATAATTTTCACTTTTAAAATAAAAAACATCATTTATGGAAAATTCATGGGTGTTTGACAAAAATTGCTTTCAAACCTTAATAAAAACTACAATTGCATTCATAAAATTATATGATCATTTATATATAATAAATATTAATTTAGTAATAAAAATAAAAATTTATTAAAATATTATTTAATAAAAAATAAATTAATTCATCAATATTGATTTATTAGTTTAATATTAACTAAAAACACTATTTGTGCTTTAAAAACTATTTACAAGGTAAAAAAATAACATGAAAACATATTAATTATTATATACATAAATAATTTACATAACCATAGTGATAATATATTATACCATAACCCCTTACAACTCTCGCATAATACTGAAGAGTAAGGTGTGTGATGGTGAGAGACTCTTGGGGTGGCCCAGATAACTTTTCTTGGGTGGTAATCTCTATCAACTTCCACTTCTCTAGTAGCCGGTCCTGCTCAAGCATAACCTATAAAAGCGCGGATTGGTCTTGGTCAATAGAAAATACCAATGATTCCAACTCTTTTCTGAGTTCCGACAAATGGGCTTCGTATGAGGCATGTCTACTAGTTGAGGTAATCACATCCTTTGTTTGAGTAAATTGGATTCATTAAATCCCTATATTTATACTAATAATGGGATCACTGTTCAATAGTTATATTATCAATGGTCAAAATTCATAACATAAAACCAAAGAAGTTGATATTTTGTATAACTATTTTACATAAAAAAACATTTAATTAGAACCAGAGGGATTTATAGTGATGAATATTTGGGTTGTTACATTGACCAAGACAGTATGGCACACAATCAATTGGATTACACACCGTGTGGCCCACTGGACATCGCGTGTAGTCCCTCTAGGTCAGGGTCCAAATCGTGTATCCCATACATGGCTAATCCGGCCGGTAACAATGTAACCCAGAGACAACACAATGTGTGGCCCACTAGACACAATGTGTACTCCAATATTTCTAAATTACACCTCACCCACTGAGTCCCTAGGCGTGTCCTTTGAATAAGACATTGAAGGTAGCACATGCTATTTAATCAGAACTACATGCCGTGTAGTCGGAACCACACACTATGTACATTATCAAATTACACTAAATTAAAAATTTAATGTTTGGTTAATGTTCAGAATTACATATCATGTATATTTTAATGGGTGTTCACCATGTTACCTCCAAGGTTGTGGATGAGAATCTCAGGGTAATTCAGAATAAGAATAAATTTAAAATATTTATTAATTAAAGAAAATAATTAATCTATTCAAGCATGATTTATCTTAATAATAATGATTAGAAAATTGAATTCTAGTTTTATTAAATGTATAAATTTTTTTCATGTATGTGGAAGATCATGATCTATACCCGACCATTGTATGCGATTGGTGTCCTTTTAATTTATTTTAAATTAAATTTTTTCATGTGTGCCATCTATCCTCATTAATATATAGGACATGCATGCCCATGGTTTGTTTTATACAAACCCAAATTTTACCCCTCACCTATGTGTGAGTTAAAAATAATATGTAATGGATGGAGCTCCCATGATTGTAGAGGTGGTTCAACTAAGTATATGAGGTGAAACCAATGGAGGATGATACAAAGGTGGATTGGTGGAAATCTATAGACACAAACCATAAATGGCACAAGATGCTTCTCCCCTAGGTCTGTGTTTAGTTTATCAACCTCTTGATAAACTAGCCATTAGAAGATCCCATGATCATGCCATTTACATTATATTATATCTATCACTTCTAAGGTTTTTCATTATGGATGTATTGTCGCGACAACATAATTAATGAATTAACAAGCATGCAAGATTGATATAAAATAAACTAGGCTTATGCATAAATATTATCAATACATGGTTAATCACTTATAGAAGTTCCAAAAAATATTAACAAGAATGTGATAAAGATAATAAGGCAATTTATGTATAAGAGATAAAATTACATGAATAAAATGGTATGACAGACTAAGGATTCTGTTACTATATTAATGGAAGAATCAATAAAAATATGTGTTTTAGTAACCCCTATTGAAGAACTTACTTTCATAAAGGTATATCTTATGAATGTTTTAGGTCAAAATAACCATTTTAAATAAAGAGTAGTTTCCTTTGATATACATGTTGTAAATTTGTAGGAATGTGATGAGGAAATCCACGTTAGGATTTTAGGATTGGGGAGTCCACTCAATGGATCATGGTGCTGGAAACCCATAGTTGGAAATGAACTGCCCACCTAAATACCATAAAATAGCTCGAAAAAACCTTGTTGGGGTTATGCAAAGGGGAATATGGATCCTTTCCACCATAATGTCCTAGAAACTGGACATTCTGAATTCAATGGTAAGGGTCATTGGGACTTGATAAAATAGTGGGAGACTTAATAAAATTAATTTATTATTTCTCGTAAAATGTAATCAAGAAATAACTAATTACTTGCTCTTTTAATTGTAGAATAAAAATGATAGGCTTTTCAATGACACTATCCTAGTGATCAATACTGGATAAAGACAACATCCTCACTGAAAGTAACTTCCAAGAATGGTTTAAACTCTTTCATGTCATTATACTCCATGAACAGAAATCATATGTGTTCGAGTACTCATTACTTGATCTTCCTGCCCAAGAGGTGAGCGATGAAATGTTCCTGGTCTATAAGAAATAAATTAACAATGCAGTCGGTGTTCAATGTTTGATGTTATCATAAATATCTAGTGAACTCAGGAACTCTCATGAAGACATGGATTTATATAGAATTCTTGAGAACCTATGTGGTATTTACCAAGAGAGAGAGAGATAGGAATAGTTTGAGATATCCAAGGCACTCTTTTAGAGTATGTTTGGAGTGGGTACCCCAGTTGGGACTCACACAGAAAATCTCATTGGCTACATTGATAATATGGAGGTTCTAGGTTTTAAACTCCCTGATGAACTGGGTATAAATCTTATTATCTCATCACTCCCTCAAATCTTCACTAGTTTTGTTGTGAATTTCAATATGAACCAAATTGAGAAGTCTCTACTAGAACTTATTATCCTCCTTCTCCAAGTGAAAAAAGTCATGAATCACGAAAAACATTCCATCCTTATAGTGAATAAGAGGAAATCGAAGGTGAAGAGCATTAATCCCAAAGCTTCTTCACACCCTTCCAAGAAATGGAATATCAAGGGGAACTGAAGGGAATAGGAATCTTTTTCTTTTTCATGTGGAAAGAAGGGCCACTAGATGAAATTATTTACCCAGAAAAATAAGTAAAAAGAAACTTCATCTGAGTTAGTTATTGAGTGCAATTTATCTGTTTCTACAAATATGGTATTAGATATAACCTCTAGTTCTCACATATGTATCCAAATATAGGAACCATGTATATTCAAGAAAATTTATCGATGGGTGGTAGATATTAGAGTAGCCAATGGATATAGATATCCAGTTGTAGCTGTTGGGGACTACCACCTCATGTTGCCGACTGAGATGATCATTGTTTTAAACGGTTTCTATTATGTGACTTCTATAACAAAAAAAAATTATTTTCATGTTCATAAATTAGTGTTTCCTCTTTTATGAAAATATAATTTGTTATGGTAAGTCAAATTTATATAACAGTCTTTACATGTTTGATTACACAAACCAAGTAATGGTGATCGATAATGAAGCTACTCTACATGACTCATACGACACCCGACTTTGGCATCAATGGATAGGTCATTTAAATGTTAAAATCTTAAAAAAGATACATCAATATGAATATTTATATTATTTCGAACTAAAACCAGTTGGTGTATGTCATGCATGTTTAAATGGAAAAATGAAAAAAAACCCCATTTAGTAAGAAAGGTAAAAGAGCTAAAGAGATTCTTGAATTGGTTCATATCGATGTGTGTGGACCATTTATAGTTGAAGATAGAGGTCGGAACTCATACATTATAACATTTACTTATGACTTTTTTAGATATGGATATATCTATATAATGATGTATAAGTCTTATACTTTTGATAAGTTTGAGGAATAAAATAATGAAGTTCAGAACCATCTTGGTAAGAAGACTAAGAATAAATGCTTTGATCGAGGTGGGGAATATCTTAATCAAGACTTCATTAATTACTTACGGGAGTTTGGGATCCTATCCCAACTCACTCTTCCTTAAACACCCCAATGGAATGGTGTATGTTAATGGAGGAACTGCAGGTTGTTGGTCATGGTGAGATCAATAATGAGTCATGTAAGTCATCCAAGTACCAACTAAATAGATAAATGGTTTTCCATATGGTCTTTGGAGTGAAATAAAATACATGTTATCAAATTTATATGTCTGGGGAAGCATAGCGTTTGTTAAGGCCTCTTCAGGAAACAAACTCACACCCTGAGGTACAAAGTGTACCTTTATAGGATACCCTAAGGAATCAAGGGAATATTACCGATACGACTACTCAGAAAAAAAAAATTATAGTGTAAATAAACAACATATTCCTTGAGAGGTATCACATATTCAAATGATATAGTGGGAGAGAGATATACTTTGATGAAGTCGATGATCAAGGTATTCAAGAGTTGGTACCGGAGTAGATTCTACAAAGCCCCATGGAAGATGAATCTGTTTCAGAGACACAAGTACTACGTAGGATTATAATAGAGGATAGAGAACTAGAATGGTTTGGTTTTCTAGTTACCGAGGATGGTGACTCATTATATGTTGATAATAATGATCATATAACCAATAATGAAGCCATATGTGGCACAGAAATTACTAAGTGTCAAGAATCCATGAATTATATAATGGATTCCATGCCCCAAAACCAAGTCTAGGATTTGGTAGATCGTCTAGTATATATAAATAATAATGGTTTCAAATGGTTACTCAAGAATAAACTTGACATGGAATGAAAAGTCATTACCTATAATGTGTGACTGGTTGCAAAAGGGTTTAAACAACATCATGGCATTGACTACAAAGAAACCATTTCACAAGTTTCAATGTTAAAATCCATCAGAATATTACTAGCCATTGATGCTTAACATGACTATGAGATTAGGAAAATGGATTTCAAAACATCCTTCCATAATGGTATCCTTTATAAAGATGTCTACATGACACAACCGGAAGGGTTTGTGACTCAATAGGATGCCAATAATATATGTAAGTTGTAAAAATTCATTTATGGATTAAAGAAAGCATCCAGATCATGGAACATTCATTTTGATGAAGCCATACTGAATTTTGGTATTATAATAAATGAATGTGAGACTTGTGTCTACAAATGGTTTAGTTGGAGTGCATTCGTTTTCCTAATAGTATATGTCGATGTCATATTACATATAGGAAATGAAATACCAATCTTACGGTATGTTGGGGAATTGTTGAAAAAATGATTCTCAATGAAGGAATTGGTTGAGAAAACATATATTCATGCGATCATGATCCATCGTGATATATCCAAAAGATTTCTAGGCCTATGTAAAAGTAAATACATTGAAAATATACTAAATATATTCAGTATGGAACAATCTAATATGGTCTTGTATCTAGTGTAACATGGAATTCATATTTCCCAAAAAATGACCCCTTGGAAACATGAGTAATGAAAAATAATGTATAGTATTACATATGAATTAGAGATTGGGTCAGTCATGTATGTTATGCAATGTAATAGGCTAGATGTCGCCTACACATTGAGTGTGGTAGGAAGATATCAAGCTAATCCAAGAGACCACCATTGGATGGTAGTAATGACTGTCATTAAGTATCTAAGGTGTACTAAGGATATGTTCCTGGTTTATGGAGGAGAAGAGGAACTAGTCATTAGTGAATATGAAGATAGTAGTTTCTAGACTGATCAAGATGATAGGATGTTGCAAACAAGATACATCTTCACTCTGAATGGTGGTGATGTGAGATTTAAGAGCTCAATGCAATGTGTGGTCACAAATTCTATAGCCATTTCCGAATATATCATAGCTTCTAAGGAATCTAAAGAATTAGTTTGAATGAGGAGATATTTCTAATAGGTATATGTGGTACCTTGTAGTAAATATCTCATGACTATATATTGTGATAATACTTCAGTAGTGGCTCTCACAAAAGAGCCAAGGTCAAATCATTGGATGAAGCACGTAAATCAGATGTACCATCTCTTGAGGGATTTTTCTCAGAGAGGTGAAGTTGTAGTGAGTATTAATTCCATGGTAGAAAGTGTGGAATACCCCTTGAGTAAATCCTTGACATAGTAGAAGCATGATTATCATGAGAGGTATAGAAGACCAAAAGTCAAAGGAAGTTGGCTCTAGTCCAAGTGGGAAAATTTTGGAGTTTGTTTCCTAGAGAAAACTAATATTACTTTGATTATAAAAATATTTAATGTATTTAAATATTAAACATCTTATTACATATTTTTCATTTTTCTTTATGACTGTAATATAATAGTGACCAAGAGTATTTGTCGCATTAATAAGGTCATAGAAATTCCCCACTATGATGAGAAAATTCAAGTGCTATGAAAATATTTGTTAATATAGTTATATGGTTGGATGAAATACTATGATGGGAAACAAAGTATGCATACTATCAAGTGTGAGTACTCTTATGAAGACAAGAATTCTTCTCATGAAGTTCGTACTTGGTTATTCCAAGATGAGAGATTTTGAGAACAAACCCACAAGTAGGAAATCCTCATGTTTTGTTGTAATCAAATATTCTTATTTGCAAGCATGTGTAATGGTACATAGACACTAATATTATCGTTAATATGTTTCAGGAATCACGCACTTTGATATGCTGACGAAAAATGTTATCCCATATGTTGGTGGGAAGTAGGGTGTTTTGGGATCATCGCGAATGACATGTTATAAATGGATAAGTCAAGGAAATATTTTTCCCTTCCATTTTTGGATGTTTATATCTCATCCCTTTTATTAAAATAAAACCATTTCCATAAATACCAAGGAAATGGTGTAACAATGTATTTATTTTAGTTATTTAAAGAATAATGTATCAAGATTATATGTTGATGACACTATCATGAAAGATTATTGATGACATATTATGAAAAAGGTATTATATTACATATTGAGCGTTTGTATGTGAATGCCATCATTACGACCTTAAGTTTTTTCTCTATGGTGACTTGATCTATTGCTAGATTATAACATTGGAATTTAGGCAAGCCTACCTAATGCCAACAATAACGAATCCTAGAGGGTCACACATTATGTATTTTTTTGGTCTCTATTAAATCTTATTCATATTTAATTAATGGAATAAATATAATTTTCAAGACTGAGGAATAATTTTATTCATGTTAAAATGATTTCATAAATCAAATAAATATTTATTCACCATATCATGAATGAAATATATTTATTTATATTATTGAACATTTAATAAATATTTATTTAGTAGTTTGTAAATAAAAATATTTACCTAAGAGAATAAAATATTTTATTCGGGTCTTCAATAAATGGAAGGGGAGTTGGAATGGACCATGACCGTGTCTACTGAGAAATTAATTATTTAAAAGTCAGTGAATAATGTCTATCCAGTTTGCATAAATAATAATAATAACATAGTTATCATTTTGTGGCACGAGATTTCATTTATGGTTCGGTTTTGCGAAAGTTGGAACATCACAAATAATGGTACAGTTATTATAATTATGTGGAAAGGGTTTTCCCTAATAATTATAATTTCATATAATTTCAATTTCAAAATTAAAAAATTTAAATGAAAACCCTTGTCGATTAATCGTAAGGTACGTCTATTGTGCCGAACAACGGTGAATTGAGAATTATTAAGCCAAACATTTTCACTCTTGACTCCTCTCATCTCTGCCTCTAAAAAACGATACACCAAAGACATTTGGTTCATTGTGATAGCACTAGAGTAATTAGTGGCATTGTTTAGATACCATTAGAGAATACGTGGATGACCTCTAGAAGGAATCTACTTTGTATCCACACAATTGTAATAAATGCAATCTAGAAGGGTCATTTTAGAAGATCAACAATCATCAATGAAGAAAGACCTAATGTCCCAGGTATTTAATTTCTTCAGAAATTATTAAATTAATTATAAACATGATGTGAAAGATCCACTTTCTAATATCTAAAACTATTATTATATTTGTCTAAATCATTTATTGTAATACTTGGATAATGGATTTCATCCTCGTGTTGATCCAGAATTGGTCATTGATTAAAGAAAGGGCAATGTTTGGCCCTCCCTACCATCATGCTTCCACTGTGTCTGGATCCTACATATAAAACCAAGAGTTTAATAAGACCCATTGTAATGCACCAGTTCCCATTTGGGTCTAGCTCAAAGTGGTGTTTTCAGGTGTTACCCCTTGCAACATATGTGTTAGAGCCACATCCACTTGTTCATATCCATACAGAAATTTCATTTTTCAGAAATCACTTAATTAATTTTTCTGAAAAATATGTAGATTTTTTTATATATTTAATCCTTTATATATGGTTTATAATGGTGATTTATTTTTTTGAATTCCCATAAATAAATAAATAAACCGTGGATACAAACTATGGATCTAACCTTTTTATTATATAAACTTTTCATTACATTGTAGAAACAGTGAACATTTTAAGGTATTTTTCTTGAAAATAAGATACAAGATACTTGAAAAATTAAAAAATTCTTCTAATTCCCTTGAAATTATTCTTCATAGGTTCATAAAAGTACATTTACCACATATTATAACCTAGGGACATACATCAAAGGAATGAAATGTGCATAAGTCTCTGTAAGGGAAACAATTTACATGTGATCATGAGTAATATCAATAAGAATATGATGAATATAATTTTTGAATGAGAAAGTGATCATGAGCAATTTAATAAAAAAATAACATGATTCATAACATGGGAAGATGAATACAATATTTAAATTATACATTAAAATGAATATAACTAGGTTTTCTCACAGATGCATCGTAATTGAAAATAACCAATTTTATTCACCAAGGTAATATAGAACATATCATCTATAAAGATTAAATTATTTAACATGTGTTGGAGCAACATCAGGGTAAAACCTTATTATTTATTAATTTAACACGGTCCTCATATATCATAATAAATAATTTTATTAATAACTCATGGATATTAATGAATAGATTTATTACCAAAATAATGGCGTACAAAAGTTCTTAAATCCTTGATCATTACTTCATTTTTAGCCTACAAAAAGGGAAATTGGGTTTCTTATATGAAAATACCTGAATAAAATAAATATTTTTTATATATAGGTGAATATACATGGGAAAATTGGTTGGGTATCCACATAATGACAATAAATGATAATTTCCTGAGGAGAAGAGAAAAATTTTGAGAAGTAAATTCGACAATATAACGTGTATGAAATATGGTTTTAAAAAAGAGTAAAATGAGATAGTAAAAGGGTATCCCATTGATAAAACGTAATTTAGAAGTAAGGATATTATAAAAAGGATAATAAAAAAATAAATCTTAATAATTATAATATATATATATTTATTTATTCTTGAATTGAAGATACAGGAAGGATAATTCCACTACCTTGAAGAGTAACACCTAGATCATGAGAAATGGAACCTTGGGGGATTGAATAAACCTTACAGGGATTCATTTTGAGGGAAAGATGACATAAATTCATTTAGTATGGATTGGGAGTGAAGATGAGAGGTGAAACATGTGGGTATTTAAAGAAAAACATGAGGACTTGTTTAATAATTTCAAAATATAGGCCTTGGAAATCTAGGATGTGGAAAATGAAAAATCATTGCCTTACCCATGGGGTTTTCATATTATATTGGAAATTTGTGAAATATTTTATGTTATTTTTACCCACAATAGTGGAGCATCAAATTATAATACGTCTTTATTCATGGAGAAGTAAAGAATCCAAAAAATATTTTTTTTAAAGTAAAAGGTTCCATTTTAGAGTTTAGAAAGTAAATTATAGCTTTCGAAATTGACTAAAATATATTAATAAACCTAATATTGGTAAAATAAAAACTATTAGATCATATATTTTTGTTAGTTAGTTATTAAATCATTATTAAATAATTATGAATTCATTAAATATACCTCCATCCTCAAACTGTATTTTAACTATTCACCGAAAAATATAGTATTTTAATTTTTTTTTCCTAAATTCACCTTAACATAAATTTGAGGTGATGATTTACAAAATGAGGTTTATTTTCAAATAATAATTCTATATATATGATAATTTTAACTTTTAAATTTAAAATTCCTTGATTATTAAAAAAATATTTGGATGATAATGCATAGTCAAATTTTTGGCACATAAACATTTTCAAGGACATAATAAAATTATCTGATAATTATATATAAATAAGTTTGTTTTTGACCTACTATTTAATTAAAATAAATATTATTCATAATACCTTTGTTTATTATAAAAAATTATACCTATATTAGAAGAATAATTTTTGTATGAAAAATCAATTTATCAAATTCTATCTCAATTAAACCTATAGTTTATGAAGAAAAACTATTCTTAAAATAAAATTTATGTAATAAAAATTTTATTTATACAAAGGAATTACACTTTAAGTAACTAAAACATGTACATGTAAGCCCTTATAACACCCTATTACCACTTAAGGGTAAGGTGGATGATGGTGATATATTTATGGGGAAGATCAGCTAAAAGCGACCAAGTGGGATTTTCCACTAACTTGAACTTCTCCCATAGGATATTTCATTAGATATTCACTTGTAGAATCTCATCTAATGCTTATTCAATGAATAACACTAGTGATGCTACCACCCCCTCATGTATTTACAAATTGTATTTATACAGAATTACTCTAATAGTTTAGGTCATCACTTATCCTTTTGAAATTAATTATCCTTTTTCATTTTTACTTATGAAAACATATTATAACATTAAAATTATAACCAAGAGTATAGTTTCCAATAGTTTTATTAGACCAACACTCATATTTTACCAACAGTCAAATAACAGTCAAATCCAGATGGACACATTTCCCTTTATACTCTATAAATATAAATTCATTATTTAAGAGATAGAGTTATTTTGGGATTTATCTAATAAAAAAACATTTTCTTAGGAAAGGAATATCATATAATAATTATGGGTTATTATAATTATAGACTATATAATTGCATAAATAATTTTAAATCAATAAAGAATGATTTAATAGTAACCTATATATAAAATAAAATCACAACGTTTCCCTCATTATGACTAATTATTTTGCAAGAAAAATATTCATAGAGAATGAAGAAGAAACATGTGAATGTTTTTCTCAGGAGATGAAGAGGTTATCTTCAATGTCCATTCTAAGAAAAATGAAATACTTTCTGGTCTTATAAAATTCTCAAAATAATAAATAAAACTTTATAAATCAAGAGAAGTATGGTTTGTAACTTTTAATTAATTTTTTCATAGTAGATAAAAATCCTATTTTCAGACCTATTTTCGTGGGAATTTTTTTTACAAATGATGGAGAATTTAAATTAGTTGATCATAATGTGTGTAGAAAGTTAGTTTGACACTAGTTATATCTAATGACTTCAAGGAAAGATACATTGAATTCTATTACACTGTGTCCTAGATATCAAAGTGATCCAAAATAATCCCATATTATGTTAGAAAAACTAATTATCAAATATATAAAAAGTAAAATTTATTTTAGAATAAAATTTTATTTTCTAATAAATATTGATTTTTTTAGTTGAAATAATGAAAATTGGGTAGTTTCTATTGACGATAGAAGATCCTCATCTGGTGGAGTTTTCTTCTTCAGAGAAATATGTGTGAGTAGCCTTAAAAATAAGAAAATTTTGTAAATATCAGTATAAATGAGAATGAGTATATATATTCCACTCAATATTTTACACATTTGATATGGATAATGACTCAGTTGGATGACTTGCTTTTTATAGTTATGTTTCCCCCTCCCGTGGGTTGTGATAATAAATGTTCTATAAATATCATTAAAAAACTACTAAACATTATCCATACAATAATATTTATATAAAATATCAATTAATGAAATAGAATGTGAAAATAAATAAACTGAAATTATAGAGTGTTCCTAAAATTGAATAAGTTGTTGATATCTTCACAAAACCATTGTCAAAGGAAATATTTCAGAAACTGAGGTTGTTCATGGGTGTAAAACCTCACTCTATTTAAGGATAAGTTTTATGAATATACATCTTATATATCATATTGTATTTTGATAGTTTTTTCAAAGGGGGAGACAAGTTGTAACATAAAAGCATCCATTGGTAGTTTTCGATTTTTTTTAGTGAATAACATATTCATATGTGTAGTTTTTAAAATGGTTAAGCAATGGTTTCAACATGTTTAAACTATCTTAAAATTTTGTTGAATTGTAAGTAATAAATTTTGTTCTTACAGGTTAAATTTATTTTTATGGTGAATGTTATATGTGAATGTAAAGGTTTTAAATATTAAAAAAATCCTTCTTAATGGTTGTAAGGAATGATTATTAAATCACTAATTGTAGAAAGGATGGTATTGTTGTTCAATGATTCTTATTTATGACACTAATTTCTATCACCAAGGATTATAATTGTTTAATAAGTAAACATATTGTAGAGTTTAAATTTTTCTTATATTTATATTCCATGGTTGAAAAAAATCCAAATTGGGATATTGTTTGGACCAAGAAGTTTATATATATTTTAAAAAGATCATGAATGAATAATGAAGTTAAAGAAAGAAAGGATCCTCATAGTGTTTTATTTTATTACCTATCATACATTAACTTACATTTTTGTGATTTCCTCTAAAGGAAATTATATGGAGTTTATCTACTTGATATTAGATATTGAATTCTAATAGCTCAAGTAAATCAGACAGGCACCATCGGTCTAATGTGATAATCAAATGATTGGTGATGAATGATTATCCCAAAGTTCATCTTGTAAAATATTAGATATACTGTTTGATGAATTAAATTATATGATTAATTTTTATTCCTAAAGTTACTTACATCTTTATTATTTATATATCTCATGTTCTATGCTTCAGTCGAATGTGATAGAATGATATTCGTATGTTCAATGTTCATGATATGATGTTTCATGATGTTTTCCAAAATTATGTGATCAGATGGAGGTCATCAGATGGATTTTTAAAAAATCAACCTTTTTTCTAAGGATATTATCAAGGTTTTTAATGAAATTTTTTAAAAGTGAGTGTGGAGGTTCATCAAATGGGAAAAATCAAAATCCCAAGATAATTTTCATCAAATGAATATTTTGTAATGTATATGAAAAAAATTATTATATATTCTTGTGATGAAAGTGAGTTTGATGAAGTTCTAATAAAGTTTACAAGTTCATAAATGATATAAAATATCATGAGTTCTCCAAATGAGATCTTATATGTTCACTAGTCAATTTTTCTTCTATACAGAGTTAATTGGATTAACTTGTATAATGTTTCAAAGTGAAATTGTTATAGGTTGATAAAATGAAAGTCATCGTTTCATTGGGAAGTTATCTCAGTTTGATGTCATTGGAAAAATGTTTTAGTAATGAGTTCATTTGAAAAAGGGTTTCTAATAAATAAAGTACTATATTGTTTTCAAATTAAGTTATAAAATAAAATAAGTATCTGATAAAATTATTCATGGGGTTTATATGATGTTGTGTAAGAAAACTAGTTGGAGATTGATTGTCTAGAAGATTTTTTTTGAAACAATACCAAAAATAAGGTTTGAATGGTTTTATGAAATCATTATAAGGATGTTAAATGTGACCATTATTTTTTTATTGTTAAATATTTAAAAAATCAAGGAGGAAAGTATTTATTCTCATTGGATCTTAAGGAATGTTTGAAGATTACTATTGTTTCCATGTATTAAGGAAAGATACTAACAATTAGAAGGTTTGGATGCAGTCAAAGTAAGGTAGTTTCAAAGAAGGATATTTGAAAGTTTAACTGGGAAGTTAAAATTTGATTGATATGATTCTTCCTTGAAATGTAGAGAAACTATTCCTATATAAAGGGGGTTTTTAAACAGATAAGTTAGTATTTATTATTAGTAGTTGGGTGAAGTAACCTTGAAGTGGATAATCATTCCGAAAAATAGATTGAACTGGAATTAGTCTGATGAATACCGAGAATAGTATTTCTAGTAGTTGGTATGATACAAATGGTTTGTAGAAGAAATCAATAAAATATTTGGAATACATGATTAGTCAATAAGAGGTGATCGAAAGGATTTAGGTGGTTAGACAAACAAGGTACCATCACTATTTACATAGGACTGTGTATACTAGACAATGAAAATTGGAGATATATAGTTTCCTATAGAATTATAGTTGTAGGTTCTTTCTTGTTTGTATGAAATAATGTGAAGATGATATTTAAAGAAGAGAAATTTTAGAGTAATTTTATGCAACATAGTGGAAATATATTGAAGTTGTTTTTGATGTTTATTACAATTGTAACATGACCATTTTTTTATAAATTATCTTTGAAAACAGAATAATCACTATTGATTGACTATAGTGTTATGAAAGTGATAGGGTATTCCCTGTTTTCCTTTAATAATGGGAATTTACGACTTTATAGAAGATATACCATGGGGTTTTCCCAATCCAATTGGACCCTAAAGATGTTAATAATCATGTATTCCCTTGACAATAAGGGTTCCTATCCTTAGAAAACTACTGAAAACATATAAGGTCTAGGACACTCATACTAACCTCTATAAGATAACATTCTATAACCTTCTTGTAATTGGTCAATCTCAGGGTGTTTGATTGATGATATTGAGTTGAGTAATTCCTATGATAGAATTCCAATCTCTCCCCAACCATTTTTTTCTATCACCATGGATATATAGTTATAAGATAATCCCTTGATCAATGTCCATTTATTTATAATCAGTAACCAATATAAATATATGGCATTCTCATTTGTTGATCTATTTTTCATAGAATTCAATTACAAGTGATGTTAAATTGATATTAATATATCCCAGTCATAAAAACATAAACCATAAGACATTATTGGTCATGGTAGAATAACCTTAAAAGTTATATATTTTGTCCTTGTTTCATGAACATAAATGGTTCTTCAATGGTTATGGTTACATGACCTTAAAAGGTGCATCATTGGTCATAGGTCCATAACCTTTAAAAGAAACCAAAATGATCTATGTTACATTTCCATAAAAGGAACAACATGTCTTGTTACGAGTTACAGAACTATATGGGTTTTGACTCCATTCACATAGATTTGTAGCAAGCAACTATCATGGACATGATCCTTACTCTATAACACCTACTTCCCCCTTATATGGGGATAAATTCAAGAGTTTCCAACTCTGTGTCTTTAAACCATAATGCAAATAAACTACTAATGGAATGATGGAAACCCTTATATATATATATATATTCATATAAATTCATTATAATTATTGATTAATCTATTGAATAAGGTAACCATGATAGTTAATAGGAAGGACTTCATGAATATATTTTAACAAAATAAGATATTCCCAAACACGTAATAAGACCTCTTATGGTATGAATTTACATTTCATATCCTGAACCTTGAAATACAATGTGAAGTGTTATTGACATATCCCAAGGTACGATTTCCTTTAGAATATAGTTATTTTTCAAAATGAAATTAAAGAATGAATTCTTGGGGGAATATAAATGGTGAACCCAAAATGTATCCCTTTACCTATGAAAGTGATCAATGGAACATTCAACTTTTCTTGTGAAACTACACTAATTTATAAAATATTTTTGGTTCTTTCAATTTGGATCTTTAATTACATATAAATGGAATCTTTGAATAAATCATTACTAACTAATATTCTTGTACATACTAGGGGTAAACATAGGTAGCCTCTGGAAGTTGTACACCACTAGTTGATTCCTCAAACATAGACCTTAACTATGATGAAGGTCATATCCCTTCAGTCCTAGTGAACATTTTTGCAGACTCAATGCATATAGATTCAAGTCATGGATTCTCTCATTTGATATTATCAAATACATAGCTATATCTTAACCTTAGAAGTTGATCATGAGAACCTCTAGGAAATGAATCTTAATAGACCATCCTATAGAATAAAGGTTGTTAGGAAGTAAGTGGATACTATTTCAACATCTAATCGTATTGTGATCCAATCTCTTGAGTGAAAAAAATCATATATACCTTATCATAGAGTGGTATAGTAGAACATTAACATCATACTTAAAACTATTTGAGAGATTCAAAGGAGGTATCCTTATAGTCATCATCATTTTGAGTGTCACAATGCACTAATCCACAATAATATGATGATGAGGCTTCCTCAAAGTGTAACACCACAACTCTAGTGACCTATATTTGGTGGGTTATTAATTACATGGTTTTTATTATTCAAGAGATTTTATTCCCCAGTTTAAGGTTTAATAATCCTAAAGACACCAAATAGATAAATACTACAAAACATCATAAAAATTTACAATAATAGATTATAAATCAATTTTTCCTAGCACTATCTATAAGGTTGATCATATATAGTATCCCACCTCATTACCTTAGGAAATGGTAAATACAAGTAAAGGTTGTGTTCAAATTCTTGGTAAGGTATAATGTATAATAGAATCTAACATGGAATTAGTAATAAAATGGTAACATATAAATAACCAATTTCACGTAAAATAATCCATGAATGGAAATGGAAATAAATGATTAAATGATCACATAATGATTTAAATGTTAGGAATTTATAATTCTTAAATTAATAAACATTTCCTTGAGGCCTTATACTAAGAATCCATAAATAACGTGTAAGTAAACACCCATTACCATATGTTAGTAGTCGTATTTGACCTACTGGTGCATTGAGGGTATATATTATTCTGATTCCCACCATCAGCTTATTGTTCAATGCATTCCATCACATACTAAATGATTATAAGGAATAATTTACAATAAATGAACAACATAAATACTAGCATAATTACTAAATGAGTATTATCTTATAAGATTATCCCATAGAGATCATAGAAATATAATAAATTAAAATATTTTCTTCCACTCAATGAATTAATAGGGATAACATTGTGGAATCCCTTGTATACCCTATGAAATAACTAAGGGCACATAATATTCAAATAAGTACCCATAGAAAGTGATAGATACAAAATTATATATATTAGGTACTTATAAATACTAACACTGTTAATTTATTTGGGTATCTAAATAAATGACTTTAAATTGGTGGAATACCAATACATTGATTAAAAATCATTCATAATGGTTTTTAAAGAACATGTAAATCCTCTCAAGCATGTTCTCCAAGAGTATCGGGGACTATCATATGACCCACTACTCATGAACCGTAGTGAATGTTATGTTAATATCCAACTACACATTATTTGAGTCTTCAAAGGTAGGTGTATCTCTTTTATTCATTCATCCACTAGTTTGTAATGAAACCACGATTTCATGGTTATGAAAATTACACACACTATACCTTACCAAAAATTTTCGATTGTTTTATAAGTACCAAAATGTTTGTGAATTATAATGAATTATGAAATTTGAATAATGAGAGGGAATAGTGATATTTTATTGTTAATTTTATACGGAATTAACAATAATGAATCAAAATAACATTTATCCTTAAAATTAAATAAAATTAAAAAGAGTCACAAAATAAGTAAACGAAAAGGTTAAAAACCCTTACCTATAAAAGTAACTTCATAAAGCTTGAAATCAGTACCATAGAGCATTCATAACTCTTTGGAGAGACTATTGATTGAGAAAAGGAGTAAAAATTTGTAATTAATGGATTTTGAGTGAAGATTAATGGGAGACTCTGTGTGAATTTATTTGAAATGAGGGAGTATATTTTGAAAATAAATTATAAACATTGGACATAAAAATATAGTTTGTAGAAAATGAAAATTTAGTGTCTTAGCAGTTATTTTGGATAATAGTTTATTACATTTAGGACATGGATTTGGAAATAATGAATATTAAATACATAAATCCATTATTTTATACTATGATGGCCATGAAAATATAATCTTTGCACAAAATACAATTTTTAAAATATTACTTTCCATTTAAGAATTTGGAAAGTTTTTTATAAGTATAGAAAATCATTTTAATTCATTAAAATATATCATATTAATTAAAGAATTTATTTTTGGAAATGTAATCTCTTGTATTTATTTTTCTTTAATGTATTCATTTTAATTATGTCATCATACATATCATATAAGATTACTGTATTTTACTATTTGACAATAAACTAAAATATATTAGAAAATTATAAAGCATTTACCATTGGATAATTTTGACATTGTAGTATCAACTTTAATATCCCTTATATGATGATAAGTATATTTATATAGAGATTTAATTTTTCAAATAAAAATCTTGTTGTATTTTAAAATCATGTTTTTGATCAAAACAATATAGAAACCTTTTCCTGTAGTCAATATTATTTTAGTTTTAAGTCACATGTGTGTGATTATAATACAATTAATTAATTAATATACATTTATTTAATATGTAATTATATTATTATCAAATGGTTTTATTCACTTTTCTAGACACATTCATGAATAACTTTTCCATTACAATTACAATAGTCACCTTCGAATGGTATGATCCGAATAGTCATATTACAACAATAATATTACCCCTTATATACACACTACATTTTATCATCCTAATATAATTCATATTATACCCTTAGATCCCATTTCTATTCCAATATTTGTTCCTTTTTATAAAATAGCAGTTTTCCTCATATACTGGTTGTTATTTTTCAAGTACAACCCTTTGGAGTATAAAATTTAAAATGTTACCCTATATCTTTAATTATTTTATGGTACTAGTATTATCTCATATTATAAGTGTAATTTCGTAGTTTTTGATTTTATTACTCAGTGTTATAATTCCAATAAAATTAAAAATTATTATTAATTACAATATTTTCTAAGGTATTAAATCCCCCGTAAAAATATTTCATCCGTGAAATTGTAAATCATACTACTATCAAATGTGGATAGTCCTCTATCATTTAACCCTCTCAATCCCATGCTAACTCGTCTCAAATATGATTCCCCTAAATAAACTCCACTAGCAGTTTTTTTCAATTCCGATCTCTTATATCATGAATCTAAATTTGATATTCATTATATGAAATGTTAGGTTCTAACTGAACATGACCCACCATTAGAAAATGGGAAGTGACATTGATATACTTATTTAGAAGTGATTATGGAATATGTAATTTACATGTGATAGGTTTTGTGTGATTTACAATTGTCATGCTTCAACACTGAAATATATAATATTTTAAACAACCCAATATTCCTTGGTATTTTCTTCCAATTCATTATAAATCTCACAATATCTTTACATGATGATATCCTTGGTAAGACATAATCTCTAACTAAGAATTCAAGATCCTTTATTAAATTGTCATCATAAAATTTCTGTATACTTTTGGTTGCATTGATGTGATCCTAGATGGATCTTACCATCACCGATGTTTCTTATATGAATTCTATACCAAATAACTTAATTTATCTAACTTCAACCCAACATGCCAGATTCTGACATCTATTTCAATACAAGGCTTCATATAGTTCAATTTTAATGCTAGAGTTGTAAATTTTATTGTAAGAAAACTCCAAAAGTGATAAATACAGAACCCAACATCCTTGATAGTTAAGATTTCATGACCATGGAATATTCTCCTATGTTTGGATAGTCGATTTAAAATACACATCCATTTGAGGGTGATAAACCTTGCTAAGATTAAGATCTATATTTAATTTTTTCTAGATACTCCTCTAAAAATTTTATGTAAACCTTAGGCCTTGATAAAATACAAAAAATAATGGTGCTCCATGAAGTCTTATAACTTCATATTTATTCAGCCTAATAATATTTTTTAGAGTAAATTCCTCTAAAATTGTATGGAAATGAAGAGACTCTATATGATAATCCAAAATAAACAATATTTTATTATTCCCCGTGTATTTATTAGGAATACTAGTGAAAAAATGTAATATTTTCCCACTTCCAATGTTGTATAAATAAATGTTCCATGAAATACATGAGAATGATTTTTAAAAATTTAAATGTTAAATACTTAGAATATTGATGTAAAATCTATTATCTCTTACTTCAAATTTTCTAATCATAACTATTCTCCAACATCCCTATACATCTTTTTACAACAATGATGTATAGTGAAATTTGAACAGTGAGATTTATCCAAAAAAATACTCTTTATATCATGAATTAATGGGATTGAAAACCACTTACCAAACTATAAAACTCTAACATCACCAATATCAATGTTTGTAAATTTTCCATTCATGAAATCTACCAACTTATTTCTTAAGGAATTACCATCATAGTTCGATTTCGCAATACTCACCAATATGGATGTTTTAGATATACATGCAATAAAATTGATGTTTATCCTTTACTAGCAACACCCATGTCCATCCTTACTAAATCCTCGATAATTGGATCATTCTCCACCCTCATCATGGATATGATTCAATGGTATTTTCTAATCAGTCAATTTTCTAACTTGTTTACTTTCCCAAGTTTATGGTATATAGAACCATCATAATCCTTTAGTTTATCTAAGCTTCTACATTCCCTTATATTAATATGATTTTGTGTAAATATGTATTTCATACTATTATGATCAGTATATATATAACATCTCTCTCTATAGTGATAACATCTTCATATATTTAGAGGAAATATCTCTACCATTCTCTCTAAATCATGTGTTGGATAGTTTATGTAACGGCCCGACCCCAGTTACCCAAAGTCGGTGATCTATTACATAACATTGGCATGATCACAAGGGATCAAAATCCAGAAAGACATATCAGTTTAGTAGCCTTGGAAGTACTAGATACCTTCATAAGTTTTACATTACATTAAAAAATCAAAAACAAAAACAACATTGTCTCTATTGGGAAAATTCATCCCTTAGAATATCCCTATAGGTCAGTCATAATATACTTCTTCACATCTTGGAAAAAATAAAACAATGAAAGGGGTGAGCTTAGATGCTCAGTAAGGATAACAAAATAGAAGAAACTTTCAAGAATAATAATAAACAATTAAGGCATTGTATAAGACTAAAACAGAAGATTTTTAAGCCTAAATTTCATCATTATATGGAAAAGATAAATCAAATAATTCCATTTACTTATTCTCATGGATATTCTACTAGTAAAATAATCACATGTAATATCAATAGCCAATTTCATATTGTTAGAATGCATAATAACAGACTTCATAACCACTTAGTCAAGGCCTTGTGCCAAGACTACAAGTAATATTCAATCAAGGAATTATTCCAATGCACTAGTGTGTCTCATGAGACCTACCGATGCATCGAGGAGCTATAGTGGGCTTCACCCGTCACATACTAAGTCTAATGCAATCCTTATATGAAAATTTTTAAACATAACATAAACATTCATATTAAAACTAGCATATGAAATGGAAATACATTATCCATAAACCATGAATGGTGTAAAAATAACACATCCACAGTAAAACATATCACAAAACCTTCAATACAATATGGAAGATTTGTATCATAATAAATCAACTTCAAACAAGCTTAAAATCCTTCAAAGGATGTCGACATAGATGAAATCAAAACATTTTATAAAGAAATATCTCATTCTACTTTGAAATCATTTAAAAGTCATAAAATTATAAATGAAAACATTTATTTTTAAAATATTCCTATAATATTGTATGGGAAGATCAGATGATGATATAATGCAAGAAAATAGTTGCACCATCTGTATAAGTTAAAACAAGATATTCTTACCTTAATTTTGTCAAGAAGGTCGTAAAGTAACTTTTTTGGAAAACACCCAAAATATTCCATAAAAAACATATGTGGTCAAATAAAGGAATAAATGACTTTAACCTATAGTTTAGTAAATAGTAAAAATCTTATGAATTACATTTTTAAGGAAAAATGGATGTGGATGATAAAGAGGTCCGAGTAAATACTTACATATTAACAACTATGGATAAGTAAAGAGATTGTAGAATTAACCCTTACCATGTACTTTTCCTTAGTCGATGTTCTGTTAACCTCATTTATAATAGCTAAAACATTGTTTTTAAATTATAAAATAACTATATACATAAATATGATATCATATATGATCCTATAATATTTCTTTTCTAATAATATTTCACTAGTATCATTGTTTTCTGTGTTAACTGATTTGTTTTCCTTTATATGATTGGTTACACAAGCCATGTTTGTTATGGATAGGATTTATTTGATTCATATACAGAATGATATTATGTTCTTAAATTTTATTTTTAATTATAAAATTAAAACTAATCTTTAATGATTACGACGGGGAATGAATCTTATCGCGTTCGTGGAGAGGGTAATCCGTGCGTATGAACGAGCGACAATATCATTATATTTATTGTGAAAAAGTATGTAATTGGATGGTATATCATATATAAAAATTCATTAACATGTTTTATTTATTATTTACATTTTTTATACTCATTATTATACACATCCAAATAATTAAGTGTTTGAATAAAAAACTACACCACCACATGGAGACGGTAAGCGGAGCGTACGAACGTACTGTGACTTTGTCATTTATAGGACATATAGAATAATGAATATGGTTGTTCCATATTTATAATAACATCATAGTATGTAGAAGGTACTAGATTTATTTTTTTGGTATGGAAGAAACAAAGAAAGAGGAAGTGGAAGAAGAAAAGAACATGAAAGACTGTGGTGAAATTATTACCTCTTCCTCGGGTGTTTCCTTTTGAGTTGATCAAAAGATCTTCATAGGTTGGATTTCTGATCAATTTAAGGAATATATATTGAAAAGGGGATATTTGAGAGGATATTCGGGATGGGGTTGTCCTAGAAAAATGGCTTTGGAGGTATGAAATTAAGAGAAGGGGAAGTACCCTTTTATAAGAGATGTGAGGGTCACTTTAGGAAAAGCATGAAATATTATTTTATAATAAACTCATTTTCGGTTTCTAATGTCTCCAAAATGATTTATTTTCAGACTAATGTGGGGATGGGTCGAAAACCTCTCAAACAATAGGTTTTATACAGGTTTAAGTCACCATATTAACCATATATTTTAGATTTAACTCTTAGTTAAATAGTTTGACATTTACCATGTCTCTTTGTATTTTTATATTATATGGTTAATAAACTTACTTTAACAAGAAAAGAGAACCAAAAGTGGATATGTATTAATATATATATCTTTATCTATTTCCTTTTGCCAAGCCATAGATTTTTAGGAAAATTATATCAATATATAATATAGTATTTGTTTTAAAAATTCAATTATGTCAATTTTGACACTATTGAGTATTTGATTTTTTTGAAAGACATAAAAAATTTATAACTTCGAATAAAATTTATTTAATCAACCGTAACATGTCATGTTAACCTATAAAATCATTGTAATTCATCATAAGTCTCAATTTACATTTATTTGGATATTTATAATATCAATTATTTTAATATTTCATTATTGAGGTAATTTTTCCATCATCATTGTTTCATAAATAAATTAAATTATTTAATGTCTTCAAATTATAAATAAAACTCCATTAATGAATACATGAATGGATGATATTAATATATTAAAACTCTAAGAGATGTAAAAATTGATCCCACATACCTAGAAAGTCAAGTGATAAAGTTCTCAACATGTCTTCTAAAGTTTGAATAGCCCGTTCTGATTATCCATGGGTTTGAGGGTGGTAGGTGGTGCTCAAATGAAGTTTAGTATACAAGGAATTCTGAAGAAAATTTCAAAATCATGAGGTAAAACGAGGGTCATGATCAGAAATAATTGATAGGGGTACACCATGGAGTCTTACAACTTCATTAATATATAGTCTAGCTAGACATTCTACTGGTAAATATTCTCTTATAGCATGAAAATGTGATGACTTGGTAAGATGATCAACAATGAAACATATTTCATCATTCCTTCTAGGAGTCTTTGGTAGCCCATTGATAGATCCCATCATAATATTATCCCATTTTCACTCAAGTATGTGATGGGGATGCATGACTCTTCCAGGTTGTTGCCTTCTAGCATTCACTTTTTAATAAACCATACATCTTGACACAAATCAGTAATCGCCCTCTTCATGTTGTCCCACCAAAAATGTTCCTTAAAATAACTATACATCTTGGTCCTCCCATGGTGTACTGAGAAATTGGATCTATGAGAATCATCCAACAATTCCCTTTTTAGATCAGGTATATCTAAAACATGAATTCTCTTCTAAAATTTCAAAATTCCATCTTCATATACGAAGTCACTCAATCTCCCATCATTTACATCTTTAATCTTATTTTGAAACTCCTCATCATTAGTCTGAGAAATTTTTATCCTTTCAACTAAATATGGTTTGGAAACAATTTTAAAATGAATTGATGATTCCACTTCCATGGTTGTTCCCATATCCATCTTTTCTAGATCCATGAAGATAGGATTCGTTTCAACTCTCATCTTGTTCCAAACTCCTTGATCCTTTCTAATCAATGCATATTCCACCTTATTTGACTTCCCTATGTGATATTGTATTTTTTAATCATAATTATTGGGTAGTTCAGGCCATCTCCTTTGACTCATGTTGAGTTCTTTTTGTGAGAAAATATTTTTTAATCTCTTGCGATCAGTGTAAATCTCACATTTTATACCATAGAGATACTGTCTCCATATCTTCATAGAAAATATTATAGCTACCAACTCAATATCATTAGTGGGGTAGTTTTTCTCATGAATTTTTATCTTTAGTGATTTATAGTCAATAAATCTATCATTATACATAAGGACACAACCATGCCCATTTTTTGAAGAATCACTCTAAATAAAAAACCCATCATTCCCAGATAGTAGAGTAAAGATAATAGAGTTAACTAATCTTCTCTTTAGTTCTTTAAAACATTAATCACAATCTTATATCTAAACAAATTTAACCCCTTTACGTAAGATATTGGTTAGTTGGTTAGACAACCAGGAAAAATTCTGGACGAAACGTTGATAATAACCTGGTATACCAATAAAAATGAAAACCTTACTTATACTCATCGGTGAAGCCATTACTGGCTTGCCTTGTTCTTTGAAGGATCAACAGAGATTCTATCCTTAGAGACAATATGGCCAAGAAAAGAAATCTCTTGAAGCCATAAATCAAACCTGATAAACATCCCATATAATTCATTTCATCTGAGGGTTTTTAGAATAGTGCGCAAGTGATTTTCATGATCATGGTAGATTTTTGAGAATTCCAAGATATCATCAATAAATACCACTACAAATTCATCAAGATATTTCTTGAAAACACTATTCATTAAATCTATGAAGACAGAGGGTGCATTAGTCAATCCAAAATGCATTTCTGTAAACTAGAAATGCTTATACCTGGTTTGAAATGCTATTTTCTGAATGTCTTCCTTATTTACAAAGAACTGATGATATCCTGATCGAAATCCAATCATTGAAAAATTTTGTGCTCGATGAGGTTGGTTGAATAAATCATCAATGTGAGGTAAGGGATAATTTTTCATTATTTTTATAGAATTGATCTCCCTATAGTCAATGAACAACCTCATAGATCCATCTTTCTTCTTAACAAAAAGGACATGGGCTCACCATGGAGAAAAACTAGGGAGAATAAATCGCTTATTTCTCAATTACTCTAGTTTATTCTTTAGTTCCAATAATTACACAATGGAAATTCTATAATGGTTCTCAGATATGGGCCTTGAACCAGGAATTAAATCAATGGAAAAGTCAATTTCTCGTTTTGGAGGATGGCCGGGTAAATCCTCTATAAACACATCAATATATTTTTTCACAATAGGTATGTCCTCTTTCCAAGAATTATTTTCCTAACCCATAATTATTTCAATATCTTACTCCCTAATAATTAAATTTACTATAACTACTAGGGGTGGATATAGATAATAATTAGGTGGTGACGTTTTTGGTCTAAAGATAATGTACTCTTTATCATCATCGAAAATTGTAACCTCCTTCTTCTAAAGATAAATTTTTTGCATCATGGTCCGAAAGCCCATCCATTTCAATGATTATATCAAAACCAATCATGGGCATGATGATGAGATTAGCACATAAAGAATTTTTATATTCCCTAATGGGAACTGATTCACAAAACATTGTTGCAATGATAATTCCCATAAGAGTTTTGAGTGACAACTCCCTTGTTAAGTCAAATTGAAAATGTATAATTTTCCTAGAAAACTAGAAAGATATGGAATAATACAGTGATCTAGAATCAAAAAAATAATTGGATAAATGTGATGAAAACATTAAATTACATTCCACCATGTCTTGAAAAGCTTCAACCTCTACAGTAGTGAACGCATATGCTTGTCCTTACTCCCATGGCATTTTCTGAGGTAATTTCCCTTGGTGCTTAGGACATTCATTTGAATAATTTCCCTTTTAACTACAATTGTAGCATTCAACATTGATAGCCTGTTTCTTTCCCTTATAATCACAAGAAGGGTGGCATTTTTCACCACACTTGTAATAGACTCACATTCCCTTTAAGAAAGTACCGGGGTGTTTCTTCCCACATTTACCATAGGATATATATTAAAATTTTCCCTTATTCCCCTTAGTTCCATTTCTAGAGTGATCAATAGATCTCTTATTCAATTTCTTTGCTTTGAAGTCATAAGACTTATAGAATTCTTTTTCTGTCTTGATAGCACATGAGACAATATCTTCATACGATGTGAAGGATTTTGAGACTAATACCCGATGGATAAATGGTTTTAACCCATAAAATAATAAATAAATCTTACTCCTTGGGTTACATATATAATCTACTATATTCCTTACTAACAAGGTAATGTTATCCTCATACATTTCAACATTCTCATCATCATTTTACCATAGACTCATAAATTGTCTTTCCATATCTGCTCGATGGTCAAGAGGAAAGTATTTTTCTAAGAAAATCACTTTAGGCTCCCTCCATTACATGTTTGACACTTCTTCATATTCCTTTGTGTTTTGGATTAATGACCACCATTGATCTTCATCTCTCGTGTGGTGATAAAATACCATGACAACTTTTTCACATTCGCTACTCCCTAAAGCATGAAATATTTTCTCTAAAGAACTTATCCATTTCTAACATACTAATGGATTTGTACTCCCATTGAATTTTAGTGGTTGTTTCCTCATGAAGAAGTCTAACATTGATCCTCCATTTTGTGGATCATGGGGATCCATATGGGTAAGGTTATTTTTCATAACCTGAGTGAGTTGTCCCAGAATGGTGATAAGCTAATCAGCACTAGTTTCATCACCATCTCCACTAAAATAATCTTGAGTAGGAGGGAAATCCATACATTGATTATGTGTGTTGATACAGTTTCCATTCCTTCTACTAGGACCCATTTCTAAATAATGGAATACACTAGATTTGTTTATGATTCACAATACATAATTCCAAACCTGTAAAACACTTAACATAAACTGAATTTTTTTTGGATACAATCCATAATCATAAAATAAATTTTTTCCTTTGAGGAGGTATATACTAATAAATCCTTCATAATGGTTTGTAATGAAAATATGAATTATCTTAATCATATCCCCTAGGAGTGTCATAACCAAGAGTGCAGGAAGGCCATTGTCGTGTACCAGGATACCCAAAGTCAAGCCCAAAACTCCTTGATGGAGTTTCCATTCCTAGGTACATCTATGCCAAATCCACCTCTACCAGCTCGTATCCAATAAAGTATGTATTGATTGTAAAATGCACGAAATCTCTACATTTCCAAAATTCTAGGAAGTTCATCTATACCAATCATCGAAGTCTATCTTAGGGTAATCTGCTCTAATCATATTTTATCAAAATCTAGTTTCCAAGTATTGTACTGAACATTGTCTTATACCAACTGTAATTCTCTGACCTCAGTAACCCAGAGTCGGTGCATTATTGCCTAACATTGGCATGATAAAAAGGGATCGAAATCTAGAAAGACTGACCAGTTTAGTAGCCTTTGATGTACTAGATATTTTCTTAAGTTTTACATTACTTTATAAAATGAAAAAAAACAAATAAATTGTGTCCATTGACCAAATTCATCCCTTAGACTCCCCCTATAGGTCATTCTTAATATACTTCTTTACATCCTGTGAAAAATAAAACATATAAAGGGGTGAGCTCAGATGCTCAGTAAGGATAACAAAATAGTGGAAACTATCAAGAATAAGCACAAATATATAAGGCAATGTATAAGAATAAAACCCAATCCATTTAAACATAAACATCATCATAATATAGAAAAGATAAATCAAATAATTCCATTAACATATTTAAATGTATATTCTATAGGTCAAATAATCACATGTAATATCAATATCCAATTTCATAATGTTGGAATTCCTAATGCAAGAATTCATACCCACATAGTCAAGGCCTTCTTCCAAGACTAAAAATAAGATTTTGTCAAGGACCTATGAAAAGATACTAGTTTGTCTCATGAGACCAACCAATGAATCCAGGAGCTATAGAGGGCTCCACCTGTCCCCTACTAAGACCAATGCATTACTCATATGAAAAAGATTAAACAAAACATAAACATTCATATAAAAACTAGAATAGGAAATGTAAATACATTATCCATAAATCATGAATGGTGTAAAAATAACACATCAACAGTTAAAAATATCACAAAAACTTCAAAACAATTGAAAGATTTATATCATAATAAATCAACTTTGAACAAGCATAAAATCCACCAATGGATGTTTACATAGCTGAAAACAAAAAAATTTGTAGAGAAATATCTCTTTCTATTTTGAAATCATTTTAAAGTTATATAATTACAATATAAAATTATTATGTTGAAAATATTCTTATAAGCTTGTATGAGAATCATTGACAATTTTATAACAGCAGAAAATAGCCGCACCCTCCATATAAGTTAAAAACAGACATTCTTACCTTAATTTTGTCGAGAGGGTCATAAATTACCTTGTTTGGAAAATGACGAAAAGATTACTTTCAAAACATATGTGGTCAAATAAGTGTATAAATGACTTTAAACTATAGTCTAGTAAATAGTAAAATGTTTTTAATTACATTTTTATGAAAACATGTATGTGGATGATAAAGAGGTCCCTGTAGATACTTATGTATTAACAACCTCAGATAAGTAAAGAGATTATAGAATTAACCCTTACCTTGTATTTTTTTCTTAGTCGATAGTATGTTAACCTACTTTTTAATAGTTAAAAGATTTTTATTAAATTATAAAATAACTATATACATAAATATGATTTCATATATGATCCTATAATATTGAGTTTTTAATAATATTTCATTAGTATCTTCATTTCCAGTGATAAATGATTCGTTTTCCTTTATATGATTGGTTACGTAATCCATTTTTGTTATGGATATGATGTATTTAATTCAAATAAATAATTATATTATTTTTATAATAATTATTTTTGATTGATTACGATGGGGAATGAATCTCATCGCGTTTGTGGAGACAGTAATCCGTACGTACGCACGAGCGACAATATCATTATATTAATGATGAAATATTATGTAATTTGATGGTATATCATATATAAAGAATCATTAACATGCTATATTTATTATTTAAATTTGTTATACTTGTTATTATACCCATAAAAATATTGATTTGTTTGAATAAAAAACTACACCACCACGTGGAGACGGTAAGCTGTACGTATGCACGTACAGAGAATTTGTCATTTATAGGATGGATAGAATAATGAATATTATTTTACCATATTTATAATAACATCACATTATATAGAATTTACTACAGTTATTATTTTGGTATGGAAAAAAAGAAATAGGAAGTGGATGAAGAAAAGAACTTCAAAGAGGGTGGTGAAAATATTAACTCTTCCTTGAGTGTTTCCTTTTGAGTTGATCAAAAGAGCTTTGTAGGTTGTCTTTATGATCAATGTAAGGCCTATATGTTGAAAAGAAGATAGTTGATAGGATATTTGGGAATGGTTTGTATAAGGCCCCAGACTTAATCCTTACTTAATCTTGAGTTATTACAAGATTACACATTGAGGATCTTTTCAGGTTTAGAGTTTTAGAGAATTAGATCATAAAACTTGCATTACATTCCACATTTAAAAAAAGTGGTTAAATAAAAGATAGTATTCATTTTTTCCATCAATGGAGATATATTTAAATTAAATCATGGATTATTTATTGACACTTCCTTGACACTATCATCATATCATGTACCCTTCCCTTGACATGTGTAAAACATTTCAAAAACATAGAATGAGCATAAAAAGCTCAGTAAGGGATATAAAAATATTGAAAGGAAACATGAGTACATGTATACATAAGAATCAATGAAATCATAATCTACTCATAAAACATATGCACTTTAACATACCACATAAAATCATGAATAAATCATAGAAATCATTTTACATAAAGGCAACTTGAGGCATTCATAACATTCTTACGTAGGGAGTAACCCTCTTGGTTACATTTGGAATACCCAGCACAGTATATTCCCTAAATCTCTTCGGAGAAACCTTAACGTTTAACTCCTTCACATTAACCAATGCATTGGAGAGCTAAATTAGTCTCACCCTCCCTTAGTTTATCACGGAACCACCAATCTTCATAACAATTCCCAAGAACCATAACATAATCGTATCACATAAAACATGCATAAAGGAAACATAACATTTCCACATTTCAATAACAAGATATCAATACAACACATTGATATAATAAAAACATTATGAAAACCATTTTCAATACAAAAATAAAATAAAAGTAAAACATGGTATTTATTTTTCATTTAAAAAAAAGGTATGGCTTGTAGAGGAAGCCGAAACTCAAAGAATGGTCACGACGGCGGAGAAGTCGTTGTCGCCGCATACGTACGACAAAAACATTCCCTTTTGTCAGTTAGTAAAATTCTTAATATAAAAAATATTCCTTTTGGATAAATGTAAAAGTCAATGGGGTTTATACACTGTATAAAAGAAAGAAGTGTATAAAACAAAATATGAATCAATGAATGGAGATTGAGACGAAGTCCCATACCTCGGGTCTGACTTGACTCGATCGTTCTTTAACCTCCTAAATAATAAAATTGAGTTAATTTATACTTTCTTAATAACCTTTTTCAAGTTAATTATTCCTTTTATATCACTTATTTCCATGTCATGAACACTATGTAATTATTTAAGTTAATAACGACCGTTTTAACGATCATTGGTACTTGAGTAAAAAATAAACTCTTTATAATTATAGTTTTTCATGTATCCATTATATCCAGAGTTATACTCATGATTTAGATATCATATATATCATATATATCCAGTATATACATGCATTTATAATATTACATAACGTTTAGAGGTATGAAATGAAATGCACCGTTCATGGAGACGGTAAGCCGTACGTACGCATGAACGCTACTTTCATTTCTATTTTGTATTTTATGGAATGGAATAATAATGATATAAAGGTATATTATAATTCCAGTATTGTATCATATAAGATATCATTAATTACATCCTTTATACGTCCCACATATGGCATTAACGAGTCAAATCACTTTGAGGGGGCGGTAGTCCGCACTTCCTAAAATGAAGATATCGTGTTTACCCATAATGGAAACCATAAAGGTATGCCATATATGAAAAATACAGAAGCTTAAGTAAAACATAAACATATTATATATCATATATAAATATAGTGTCATTTTAATGGCTACCTTTTAAGGTCTTAAAAGAATATTGAACAATCATCGTTTCGTGAGGCAGAAATCCGTCATCCACAGAAACAGTATGTTCTTTAACCATTAGTTGTAGGTGTGTGTAAGGTTATATCGAATCCTTATTATAAAAACATCCTATTATATGTAATATACTGGTTTTTTTACAAAATAAATGAATAAAAAGAGTTTAGGGGGTTGGAGAATCAAAATAAAACCTAAGAACACAATAGAAGACACTGCCTTTAAATCGGGTAACTCTTTTTGATTTGAGCTAAAAGGCTTCCTTGGGAAGGCTTATGCCCAATGTGAGGCTTCTAGAAGTTATAGAGGGATGTGGAGAGACAAAATGAGTAGGTTTTGGCCGATCCAAAGGCTTTGGATGTGTGGGTAAGGTGGTAGAGGTGGGGTCCTTTTATAAGAGGAGATGAGGGGCACTCTTGGAATGTTACAAAAAGATACTTTATTATAAAATGATTTTCGGATTTAAAAGGTCCCAAAATTATATATTTCAATGATAAGGTGATAATAGATTTAAATACACCCATACAATAGGTTTTTTACATGTTTAGGTCTTAGATTTTACATTATCTTTTTATTTTATTTAAATCGTTATATAATGAGATCATCACTGCATCATCATGGTGTCATAAATAATTTAATTTATTTAATGTCGAAAAATTATAAAACAAATACTATGATGTAGGAAATATTTTTATCTTTATCATTAATATTTATATTCAAAAATATGACTTGTATAACCCCATTTAAAAATTGGTTTAGTAAAACAACTCATCTTTGTGTCATTTTTACTTTTACATTAAATAAAAAGCATTAATGTCTTTATCTTACCCAAGTGGCTCCATGGGTTCCCAAAAATAGACCCATGGGTTTTCTTGGTTAGCCATGACAAATCCAATAAGGGTAGGACATGTGTCTAGGTATTTTCATTTTATTATAATATCATTTTTTCCTTAAATTGCACTAATTACCTCTAATCGCGATTAAAAACTTAAAAGTTACTATTCACCAAAAAATTATTTTAATCCTATTGAACCACATTTTACTTCATAATGAAAACCAAGTATTTAAGATTTTTTTAAATTCAAAACACAGAGGTGGTAAAATTTTATTTAAATGAAAAATCAGTTTTTTAAGTACCACTTATTGGTTTCACTATTCATCAAAAAATGATGTTTTTCAGAAAAATACCAAAACTTCACCCTAAGATATATTTGATATTCCGAATTCAAAAAAGATTTATATTTTACAAAATTCAAAACCTATAAGTTACATTAATGAATTTAAAAATTAATTCCCGCTGTCCGAGAAAATAGCGTGTTTTTATGAAACAATAAGTATGAAAAGATTGACACTAGTTTAAGTCCAATTTCAAAGTGAAATTAATTCCAACGACCACTATTGGATTAAATGGTAAAAATATATTCTATTTAAAATTTAAAACCAATTAAAAAGATAATCTAACCATATAATTAAATTATATGAAAAAGCAGTTTTGATGTAAAATGCAGTATTTTTCACTATTCATTAAAAAAATGAACATTATCAGAAAAATACCAAACAATTATCCTATGTAAATTTCAATGTCCCAATAATAAATAATAAGTTTATTTTGACAAATAGAGCTTATAAAATTGTCAAAAGTTTGATTTAAAAATGGTTTTCCATCAAAAGGCAGTAAAACAATCTTTTAAAAATATTAGTGTATTCCATGATTAAGATTGGATTTATTCTCATTTTAAGCCTCTAAAATACAATCTAATTCATTAGTAAAAATAGATAAAAATATCTATTATTCATTACTTACTTGGGATGTTACATCCTTCCCCCCTTTAGAAAATTGTGTCCCCGCAATTTATTTAGTTATCGAATAAGTGGGGGTATTTAGCCCTCATTTAATTTTCAGATTCCCATGTTGCCTCTTCAACCATGTGGTTTTTCCACAAAACCTTTACCTGATGAATCAACTTATTCTGCAACACTTTCTCCCTGTGGTCAAGAATCTGGACCGGTTGTTCCTCATAAGATAGGTTCTCTCCCAGCTGAACTACCTCTGGACCCAAAACATGAGATGGATCTGGCATTGACTTCCTTAACATTGAAACATGAAAAACATTGTGTACCTGAGATAAACTCGGAGGTAAAGCCACTCGGTAAGAAACTGATCCAACTCTCCCCAGAATTTCATATGGTCCAATGAACCTTGGACTCAGCTTTCCTTTCTTACCAAATCGCATCACACTTTTCCATGGTGAGACTTTGAGAAAAACATGACCACCTACCTCAAAAGAGAGATCCTTCCTCCTGTTGTCCGCATAACTCTTTTGCATGCTCTGAGCTATTCTCATGTGTTTCTGTATCAGCTGAACTTTTTCTGCCAACTCTTCTACCAATTCTGGTCCCATCAGCTTCCTTTCACCAACTTCATCCCCGAAAGCTGGAGTTCGACACCGATTCCCATATAACGCCTCAAATGGTGCCATTGTATACTGGAATGAAAACTGCTATTATATGAAAACTCAACCAAAGAGAGATGTTGGTCCCAACTTCCCTGATAATCCATTGAACAAGCATGTATCATATCCTCCAAAGTCTGAATTGTTCATTCTGACTTCCCATCTGACTGAGGATGAAAAGCTGTACTAAAATTTAATTCAGTACCCAACGACTTCTGAAGGCCTTTCCAAAAGTTAGAAGTAAACCTGGGATCACGATCAGATATAATGGGGAGAGGAACTCCATGTAACCTGACTATCTCTTTATGATACAAACGAGAATGTTGATATAAGGAAAAAGTATCTCGTATAGTAAGGAAATGAGCAGATTTATTCATGCGATCAATAATAACCCAGATTGCATTATTACCTTGAGGTGTCTTTGGCAATCCCACAATGATGTCCATGGATATATTCTCCCATTTACGCTCTGGTACTGGTAAAGGCTGAAGCATCCCTTTCGGTAACTTCCTCTCTATTTTAACCTGTTGACAAGTCAAAAACTTAACAGTAAAATCAACAATATCTATTTTCATTCCATCCAACCAGTAATACTCTCGCAGATCTATGTACATCTTTGTACGGCCAGTATGAACTGAAAACGGAGAACTATGAGCTTCACATAACAACTCTCTCTTCAACATTGAATCACAAGGCACACACAATCTCTTCCCAAATCTCAAAAAAAAATCATTATCAATGTTGAATTCAGGAAACTTACCCTTCTTAACCAGCTCTACCTTTTTCTGCAACTCACTGTCTTGCTTCTGTGCTTGATTGATTCTATCTGATAAAGAAGATTTCACTGATACCTGAAACAAAATAGAAGAACATCCTACACCAAAAACTTCTATGCCAAATTTCATCAAATCCTTAACCAAAGGATCACGTTCCAAATGCAACATTTTTAATGAAGCATTACTTTTTCGACTCAAAGAATCAACCACTTTATTTTATTTTCCCGGATGGTAATGAATTGTATAATCATAATCCTTGATTAATTATAGTCATCTCCTCTATCTCATGTTCAATTCTTTCTAAGTGAATATATACTTTAAACTTTTGTGATCGGTATATATTTCACACTCTACTCCATACAAATGATGCCTCCTAATTTTTAAAGCAAAAAAAAACAACAGTTAATTCCAAATCATGTGTAGGGTAATTTACCTCATGAGTTTTCAACTGTCGTGAAGCATAAGCAATTACCTGATCATTCTATATTAGGAAGCAACCAAGCCCTTTCAATGAAGCATCACTGTAGATAACTAACTCACCATTCCTGGAAGGAAGTGCCAAAACAGAAGCATTCACCAATCTTCTTTTCAATTCCTGAAAACAATCATCACATTCTTTTGTCTAGATAAACATAATACCCTTCCGAGTTAGCTTAGTCATTGGACTAGATAACCGTGAAAAATTTCTAACAAACCTTCGGTAATAGCCTGCCAAACCAAGAAAGCTACAAATCTCAGTTACATTTGTGGGTCTTGTCCATTCTTCAACAACTTTGTTTTGCAGGATCAACAGTTATCCCATCTTTAGAAAAAATATGACCAAGGAAAGAAATTTTTTGCAACCAAAACTCACACTTGCTGAATTTCCTATACAATTTATTTTCTTTAATGGTTTTCAAAATAACCCTTAAATGTATTTCATGCTCCTATTTACTTTTAGAAAACACCAAAATATCATTAATGAAAACAACCACAAACTTATCCAAGAACTCATGGAATATTCTATTCATTAATTCAATGAATACAGCAAGTGCATTGGTTAGCCCAAAAGACATTACTACAAATTCATAATGGCCATATCTTTTACGAAATGTAGTCTTCAGAATATCTACTTCATTTACCTTCAACTGATGGTACCCCAATCTCAGGTGAATATTTGAAAAATAATGAGCTCCCTAGAGCTGATCAAACAAATCATCGATATGAGGCAAAGGATATTTGTTCTTATCAGTGATGTTATTCAAGGCTCTATAATCAATGCAATGTCTCATAGAACCATCTTTCTTTTTAACAAATAAAATAGAAGAACCCCATGGTGGTGTGCTAGGTCGGATGAAACCTTACTCTAATAAATCATGCAATTGCTCCTTCAACTCTAAAAGTTCAGTTTGAGCCATTTGATAAGGGGGTTTTGAAATTGGCTTAGCATCAGGAACTAAGTCAACAGTAAATTGAACTTTCCGATCTGGTATTATTCCTGGCAACTCATCAGAAAAAACATCAGGACACTCATTTACCACTGGAACATTGCTAATCTGAATAGTTCCTTTGTTTTCAACAATGTGTTGAAGGTAACATTCATTTCATTCTTTTACAAGTTTCTCGTCCTCTTGATAAGTTATCAACAGTAAGGGTTCATTCATGTAAACAAACTGAAAGTATTTCTGAAAAGAAACATTTTTAGCTCTATAGTCAATCTTAGCATGGTAAATAGAGAGCCAATCCATACCTAGGATAACATCAATCTCTACTAAAGGTAAAACAACAAGGTTTTCAAGTAGGTTCTTTCCACGGATAAGGATAGGAAGATTCTTCGATATTCTTTTTTCCTCAACATTTCCCCCAGGTGTTTTTACCACAAGTTTATGAGTCATTTCTTGAGATAGTATTACCATTTTACTAAAAAAGGTTTCAGAGATGAACGAATGTGTAGACCCCGAATCAAACAACACACTGGCATAATCTGAAAAAACAAACAATGTACCTGATACAACGTCATTAGATGGCCCGACATCTGCTGAAGTAGTTTCAAAGGATTTCACCACCCCTTTCTTCTTGTAGTCTAACTACTTCCCATCACTCAAGATCTTTTTCGGACACTCGTTTGCATAGTGACCCATCTCATTGCACTTAAAACATTTCACTAACTGTAAATAAAATTTGGACTTACCATCACCTTGATCTTTTTCAGTGCAATCACGAGCCTTGTGTCCCATCTTACCACATCAGTAGCACTTTCCAGAATTCAGAAGACATTCCACAGCATGACTTTTCCCACACTTATCACAAACTGGAAACTTAGTTTTCTTACCATCAGACCTTTTTGAATAATTCTTCCTTTCTCCTGCCTCCTATGTCTCTTCTTCTGTTGGTTGTTATAGAACACTTGATCATTGGAAAACACCATTTCCACCTTCTCAGCACATCGAAAAAGCTTTTAATAACTTTTGAACTCACAAGAATCTAATGCCCTTTGATATTTTGGCTTTAATCTTGAGTAAAAATGATTGATTTTACTATCAAGGTCTTGGATAAAATTTGGAGCATACCTTTCCAATCGAGTAAACCTTTCTTCATAGGAAGCCACTGAGTCTTCCTCTTGCCTCAATTCAAGGAATTGTTTTTCCATCCTAAGTCGAACAGCCTTAGGAAAATAATTCTCAAGAAACATACCTTTCAATTCATCCCAGTCGAGAGCATCAATCTAATCTGTGTCCCTGATATTTTTAACCATCAACCACCACTGATCTGCTTCACCCTCCAAACAGTAAATAGCAAGACTAACATTTTGATTGTCTGAACACCCCATGACATCGAAAATCTTCTCCAGTGCTTTAATCCACCATTCATCTAGCACAGGGTAAGATGATCCTCTAAATGATGGTGGATGTTGCCTCATTAAATGTTCCACCACTGACATGTTCCTCTGCGGTAGATCTGGCTGATCTCGTTCATGGATACCACCACCATTTATCCCTTGAGTCAACTGCGCCATTACTGCAACAAACTGTTCAGTTCCAATTCCGACCATCTTAGGTTTCTGATTCAGAAGGTTATTTCCTTCTATATGCCTTCCTAGCACTGCTTCCCTGTTTCCTCTACGGAAAACCATTCTGAACAAACATGTCTTAGATGAAGCAACATGGTAATCTTCAAATGCTATATCATTTCAATTTGACAATAAGAAAAAATATTTTTGGATAATCATTTAATAAAATTATAACTCCTAAAGTTATCTAAACTGACCTCTAATACCAACTATAAGGCCCCAGCCTTAAACCTTACTTAATCCTGAGTTATTACGAGATTACACATTAAGGATCTTCACAAGTTTAGAGTTATAGAGAATTATATCATAAAAATTGAATTACATTCCACATTTAAACAAAGTGGTTACAAAAAATATAGTATTCATTTTTATCATCAAAGAAAACATATTTAAAATAAAACATGGATTCTTTCTTGACACTTCCTTGACACTATCATTATATCATGTACCCTTCCCTTAACCTGTGAAAAACATTTCAAAAACTTGGGATGAGCATAAAAAGCTCAGTAAGGGATATAAAAATATGGAAATGAAACATGAGTACAAGTATACATAAGAATCAATGAAATCATACTCTACTCATAAAACATAAGCACTTTAAAATACCTCATCAAATCATGAATAAATCATAGAAATCATAAGACATAAAGGTAACTTGAGGCATTCATAACATTCTTACGTAGGGAGTAACCCTCTTGGTTACATTTAGAATAACCATCACAGTATATTCCCTATGTCTCTTCTGAGAAACCTTGACATTTAACTCCTTCGCGTTACCCAATGCATTGGAGAGCTATATCGGGCTCACCCGCCCTTATTTTATCACGGAACCACCCGTCTTCATAACAATACCGAAGAACCATAACATAATCGTATCACATAAAACATGCATAAAGGAAACGTAACATTTCCACATTTCAATCACAAGATAACAATAGAACACATTGATATAATAAAAACATTATGAAAATCATTTTCAATACCAAAATAAAAGAAAAGTAAATCATCGTATTTTTTTCATTTGAAAAAAGGTATGGCTTGTAGAGGAAGACAAAACTCAAATAATGGTCATGGAGGCGGAGAAGTTGTTGTCACCGCATACGTATGACAAAAACATTCCCTTTTTTCATTTAGTAAAAATCTTCGTACAAAAAAGATTCCTTTTGGAAAAATGTAAAAGCCAAAGGGGTTTATACACGGTATAAAAGAATGTTGTGTATAAAACAAAATATGCCTCAATGAATGGAGATTGAGACGAAGTCCCATACCTCGGGTACGACTTGACCCGATCATTCTTTAACCTCTTGAATAATAAACTTGATTTAATTTCTAATTGCGTAAGAACCCTTTTCAAGCTCATTATTCCTTTTATATCACTTATTGTCATGTCATGAACACTATGTAATTATTTAAGTTAATAACGGTCGTTTTAACGATCATTGGTACTTGAATCAAAAATAAACTCTTTATAATTACAAGTTGTTCATGTATCCATTATATCCAGAGTTATAATCATGATGTAGAAATCCTATATATCATATATATCCAGTATATACATGCATTTATAATATTACATAACGTTTAGAGGTACGAAATGAAATGCACCGTTCATGGAGACGGTAAGACGTACGTAAGCATGAACGCTACTTTCATTTCTATTTCGTATTTTATGGAATGGAATAATAATGATATAAAGGTATATTATAATTCAAGTATTGTATCATATATAATATTATTAATTACATCCTTTATACTTCCCACATATGGCATTAACGAATCAAATCACTTTGAGGGGGCGGTAGTCCGCACTTCCTAAAATGAAGATATCGTGTTTACCCATAATGGAAACCATAAAGGTATTCCATAAATGAAAAATACAGAATCTTATGTAAAACATAAACATATTATATATCATATATAAATATAGTTTCATCTTAATGGCCACCTTTGAAGGTGTTAAAAGAATATTGAACAATCATCGTTTCGTGAGGCAGAAATTCGCTATCCACGGAAACAGTATGTTATTTAACCATTAGATGTAGGTGTGTGTAAGTGTATCTAGAATCCTTCTTATAAAAACATCCTAGTATATATAAGATACTGGTGTTGTTACAAAAGAAATGAATAAAAAGAGTTTAGGGGGTTGGAGAAGCAAAATAATACATAAGAACACAATAGAAGACACTACCTTTAAATCGAGTAACTCGATTTGATTTGAGCTAAAAGGCTTTCTTGGGAAGACTTCTTCCCAAATTGAGGCATCTAAGAGTTATATAGGGATGTGGAGAGACAAAATGAGCAGGGTTTGGCCGAGCTAAAGGCTTTGTATGTGTGGGTATGGTGGTAGAGGTGGGGGCCTTTTATAAGAGGAGAGGAGGGGAACTCTTGGAAAGTTACAAAAGGATACTTTATTATAAAATGATTTTCGGATTTAAAAGGTCCCAAAATTATATATATAGAGTATAAGGTGATAATATTTCGAAATACACCCATCCAATAGGTTTTTGACATGTGTAGGTCTTATAGTTTACATTATCTTTTCATTTTATTTAAATCGTTAAATAATGAGGTCATCGCTGCATCATCATGGTGTCAAAAATAATTTAATTTATTTAATGTCTAAAAATTATAAAAATAATACTATGATGTAGGAAATATTTTTAGAGTTCTAATAAATATTTATAGTCAAAAATATGACTTGTATAACCCCATTTAATTTTTTTTTAGTAAAACAACTCATGTTTGTGTCATTTTTTCATTTACATTAAATAAAAAGAATTAATGTCTTTATCTTACCCAAGTGTCTCAATGGGGTCCCAAAAATCGACCCATGGGTTCTTTTGGTTGGAAATGACACATCCAATAAGGGTAGGACATGTGTCTAGGTATTTTAATTTTATTATAATATCATTTTTTCCGAAAATTGCACTAATTACCTCTAATCACGATTAAAAACTTAAAAGTTACTATTCACCAAAAAATTATTTTAATCCCATTGAACCACATTTTACTTCTTAATGACAACCATGTATGTCGGATTTTTTGAAATTCAAAACACAGAGGTGGTAAATTATCATTTAAACAAAAAATCAGTTTTTTAAGTACCACTTAGTGGTTTCACTATTCATCAAAAATTGAGGTTTTTCAGAAAAATACCAAAACCTTAACCTAAGCTATATTTGATATTCTGAATTCAAAAATGATTTCTATTTTACAAAATTAAAAACATATAAGTTACATTAATTAATTTAATAATTAATTCCCGCTGTCAGAGCAAATAACGTGTTTTTATGAAACAATTAGTATCAAAAGATTGACACTAGTTTAAGTCCAATTTCAAAGTGAAATTAATTCCAACGACCACTATTGGATTAAATGGTAAAAATATATTCTATTTTAAATTTAAAACCAATTAAAAAGATAATCTATCCATATAATTAAATTAGATGAAAAAGCAGTTTTGATGTAAAATGCAGTATTTTTCACTATTCATTAAAAAATGAACCTTATCGGAAAAATACCAAAAAATTATCCTATATAAATTTCAATGTCCCAATTATAAATAATAAGTTTATTTTGACAAATAGAGCTTATAAAATTGTCAAAATTTTGATTTAAAAATGGTTTTCCATCAAAAGGCAGTAAAACAATCTTTCAAATATATTAGTGTATTTCATGCTTAAGATTGGATTTATTCTCATTTTAAGCCTCTAAAACACTATCTAATTCATTAATAGACATAGATAAAAATATCTAATATTAATTACATACTTGGTATGTTACAGTTTGTCCAAGACAAATGTCATTGGTGGTGTGAATTTAATAGAATGAGAAGTACCCTTTTTTAAGAGAGGTGAGGGTCACTTTAGGAAACGCTTGAAATATTATCTTATAATAAAATCATTTTCGGTTTCTAATGTCTAAAAAATGATTTATATCAAGACTAAGGTAGGTAAGGGATGAAAAAATGTAAACCAATAAGCTTTAGAGAGGTTAAATTACCATATTAACCTTATCTTTTAAATTTAACTCTTAGTTAAATAGTTTGACATTTACCACATCTCTTGGTATTTTAATATAATATGGTTAATAAACATACTATAAAAAGACAAGATAACCCCCAAGTAGTACAATATTAATATATATAAACTTATCTAAGTCCTTTTTCCGAACCTTATATTTTTATGAATATTATATCAATTAATAATATTGTATTTATTTTAAAAACTCAATTATGTCAATTTTGACCCTATTTATTATATGTTTTTTAAATCCATAAAAATATTATCACTTCGAATAAAATTTATTTAATCAACAATAAAATGTAATATTAACCTATAAAATTATTGTAATTCCTCATAATTCTCAATTTACATTTATTTGGATATTTATAATATCAATTATTTTAATATTTCATTATTAAGGTAAATACGGTTTCATCATTGTGTCACAAAGAAATTAAATTATTTAATGTCTAAAAATTATAAATAAAATACAATTATGTAGTAAATATTTTATTTCTTTCGAATGAATATTTATAGTATAATTTATATTATGTATATCCCTATATTAAAAAATGGTTTAGTTATTAAACATTGAATTTAGCTTTTTTAAATCTTCTTTAAATAAAATAATAATAAATGACCTAATCTAGTCCATGTGGACCAAATAGGATCATATATTATTCCTAAGTATATTTTTGGTTTAATTAAACTTATCCAATATAATTAAGTCACATTTTAGGGTAATTATAATATAATTGTTTACCCTTAATTACCCTATATATTTTTAATAGTGGTAAATAAAGGTGAAAATTTACTATTTGAAAAAAATTATTTTCACCTTATTGAACAAAATTTTACGTACTGATGTCAACCATGTCTCTCAATGTTTTGAAATTCAACTCAAAGAAGCAGTAAAATTATGTTTTATGCAAATTTTCAAATGCTCCTAGAAGGTGGGTAAAAGACGGTAAAAAGTTCAATAAAATTTTATATATCTAAACTTATTATAAAATAAATCAAATGAATTAAATTGAACATATATAGTTATTACATATCTATTTTGACATAAAATAAATTATAATATATTATCTATTTACTTAAATAGAAATTCTTTTTTAAATAATAACGTGGTGTTTTTCACTATTAATCAAAAAATGAATGTTTTCATAAAAATACCAAAAGTTCACCCTATGCTAATTTCGATATTCCAAATTCAAAAATGAATTCCATTTAAAAAAATTTGAAAAATTTCAAAAAGTGGGTATTACTATTTATAACAGGTAGTTTTATTGATCATGGTGTGTTAAGAATCCATGTTCCGTACAACACGAGCTACTAGATTATTCATAGGGAAACATACCATGGAATCATGGGGTGTTACAATTTACCTCCTATGGATTCCACTTTCAAGTTGCATAAGCCACCACTCTATAATTATTCATAAGAAAACATCCAAAACATTTTCTTAATGAAACTTTGTAAATTAAAAAGACTTATTTACTAGATAGAAGAGTCAAATATGTGAATTTACCAATATAATATTCAATTATTAAAATACATCTTTACATTACATTATTCATATGATTTTTAACCATTTATATTTTAACATGGATAATTAAATAACTAATCAAGTTAAGGTTTCAAAAAGCCTATAATAGTACCCTGATAAGACCTAAAACATACATATTTTTGTTATGGTGGTTGGACATAGTCATTCCATGAAAAAAAATCATGGGTGAAAAAATATACTATCCATAGATACAATTTGTCCACGAATAGAATCTTGTTGAAGAAAAAAATCCACATTTGTGGAATTTCCCATATAACTTTTTTTTATTTGGAACCTCATGAACAAAGCAAAAATGAGTTTCATAATCCTCCTAACTCTTAGAGTATATACTAATATACCCAATAAATACCATAGAAAACATATTTAGATTTCCCTTGAATACTATGTCCATCATGTCTTTACACATAGAAGGTTAATTGGTTAACCAAAAATGTATTACAGTGAACTCATAATGACCATAACCCATATGAAATGTTTCTTTAGGAATATCATCATTCATAACCAGTAACTGATGATAACTAGAACAAAGATCAATTTTTGAGAAGTATTAAGCAACCTGAAGCAGAATAAAGGGGACATTATTATGAAGTAATGGGTACATGTTCATTATATTAATTCAATTGATTTTTATATAGTCAATCATATCCTCATAGATCCATCATGCTTAATCAAAAATAAAATGGGTTTTCCCCATGGTCAAAAAACATAGATAAAAGAAACCATTATCACATAAGTATTGAAATTTCTACATCAAATCAACAAACTATATCAGAGAAATTCGACTGGGAGGATTAGATATTGGTCTTTCATATAGGATATGATCAATGGATCATTAATCTTTTATATTAGAGGTAAATCTAGGTAGATCAATATGAAATACATCAATATACTCCTACAAATTGGGCTTATATTCTAATATAAAAAACTATTTAGTTATCATAGATTGAATTCCATCCATATATTCTACACTGATTTCATTATGTTGAACTATTTGGTGTAGTTACAGAACATTTACTGGTAATAAAATATCCCCTAAGAAAAATTAATTCCATTCATTATTATCCAATACCGACTTCCTTATCCATATAATAAATTATTTCTTTATAATTTGAGATCCAATAAATCAACAGAATCACATCTAAACCCACTATCAATATGATTATTTTATTCACAGCTAAAAAAAATCCATTCATTCTAATTGAAATTATCTTTTATAACATCATTCCAATAAAAATACCACTAAGTGTTTTAAAAGATAAATCATTCCTTAATTCATCAATGGTGATTGAATATTCATAGAAAACATGTTTGATATAAATGTGTGTGTCTATGCCAAATAAAATAATGCATTAGCTCACTTTGAATATAAAATTAAATTACCTTATATCACATGATTTTTAGATTCATATTTTTTTGTTATAGAAACATTTTAGCCCTGATATATATGATTAATATGATAAAGATACATTTAGAACATTATAAATTTGTTAGTGTGATTCCCTATCCTCCAATAGTTGAATAATATCACATTGACTTCTTCTCTTTTTTACTTTTCACTCATTAAATTGATTTCATTTCTCTCCACATTTAAAATATACACCAAATACATTTAAATAGGAACCTTTGGGGTTTATTAACACATTTATTAAATATAGGGAACTCAAATCTCCACTTATTTTCCTTTTTAGTTGTTTTTCCGAATTAGTTATAAATCATCATCTTCTTCTTACATTTTTTTTATGTTAAGGATTTTGAAAAATAATTCTTCATGTTTATAGAACTTGTTAAAATTTCCACATAAGATGAAATGGTTTCAGCAACTAAATATATTTAAAGAAATGTATTAAAACCGTCAAAAAATTTATCAATCTCACTTTTTGTATTTCATTGATAATCCATGACATACCTCACTAATATTTAGAAATTATCTTCTTACTCCACTACCATTTATTCTTCATTTTTTTAATAAATTAATGAATTGGATTTTGAACTTATCATATTTCTCCCAAGGGAAATATTTTTCCATAAATCACTTTAAATTTCTTCCACTCCATGTCTTCTATTTCATTTTCCTTCATAGTTTTTGGAATTAAGGATCACCAAAAGCCAGTGTATCCTCTTAAATGATACACATTGTTGAATTTTTTAACTTCTTAGTACACCCAACTGTTGTAAAGATCTATAGTATGAATATGATCTATTGATATTTTACCATTAGACTAGTAGGAACACTGAATGATAGAGGTTTCTACCTTATAAAATCATCTAAATAGCTAATAATTATTAAAGGGAAACATGTATCTCCATACATGATAGATTTTTTTTAACTTGAGTCAATTTCCCTTGGATAGTAATACATCTTTATACACAAACATTAACTCTATTATCTTGATTATCCATACTATCCCCCCCATTATCCATTAATTTTTGGATTGGTTTCTGTTTCTTATATAAGTGGCATTATCTATTAAATTACATGGCTTAGTTAGTAATATTAAAAAGCAATTATGTTAAATAGGTCATATATATCATGCTTTCAAAAAATATAGTCCCATACATATATTTCCTATAAAACACCATGATAGAATAATCCCAAAAAAATTTTGAAGGTGAAATATATGTTCTCTTACAACAATATTCTAAATCTAGTTCATGAGGATTCAATATAACCTTTCTCTAATACCAACAATAATGCCCCAACCGTATTCACCTATAGTTGGTGGGATATTTATTATATGGTAATTAGAATAATAGATACTACACATCTAGAAAAATTAAAATATTTGAGTAAAAATCATTATTCCTTTGTGTTATCTATAAGGTTGATCCTACATTGTATTCCTAATCATGACCTAGGGAAATTGGAATCAAAAGTAAAGGATGAGATCAAATTCTCTAAAAATATTAATGTATTACATAAGTCAACATGGAATAAACAATAAAATGGGAATATATAAAATTACAATGTCATATAAAATAATAAATAAATGGAAAAGGAAAAAAATGAGTATATGATCACTTAATAATTGATATTTTAGGAATGCATAATGTCTTAATTCAAAAACATATCATTGAGGAATTGTGCTCAAGACATTATATAAAAATTGTAACCACACTCTCATGATCCTATCATTGTTTTCTCAGGATACCCACTAGTGCACTGAGGGGATATATAATTATATGTCCCAACTTTCACATAAAATTATAATTCATTCTGTCACATACTAAATGATTACAAGTTATAATGCTCAATAAATAAATAACGTAAATACTATCATAATTTCTCAATAAGGTTTTTTATATAAAATTATCCCATAGAGAATATAGTAATATATAACATTAATTTTTTCCTCAATTAGTTAATTAATATGGATAACTATGTTGAATCCCTTATCTTACATAAGGAATAACTAGGTATTCACAATTTTCAAATAATTACCCCATAGAATGTGATAAATACTGACTTATAGTCATTAGTTACTTGTAATTACTAAGATAGTCAATGTATTTAGGTATCTAAATAAACGTATTTAAAAAGGTAGGAGACCAATGAAATGATAGGTAAATCCTCCATAATGGGTTTTAAATTTCATTTAAACCACCCCAAGAATATCTTCCAAGTGTTTCGAAATAGTTGTGCAGTCAAGAAACCTACTTGTAAACCAGATTGAAAATTGAGTTAATGATAAACCACCCCTTTTTAAGATTTTCACCCTTAGATTCATCTACACTGGAATTTAATCAAATGTTTTATCAATATTAGGATGTCATTTCTAGGAAAACCACACTCACCATTACCATAATTTTATGAGAATTAATGGATATGAGAGAGTATGAGCATTTTAATGGATTGTAAAGGTGGTATAATGAGAGGAAATGGTGATCACTCGTCGATTATATAATAATTAATTAATAATAATGAATTATAATTAAATTTTTCATTTAAATGAAATTTTATAGAAAACTGTAAAAATAATGGAAATGGATAAGATACGAAACCTTACATAAAATTGTGACTTTTTAAATATAGCGATGATTACATTTGAGACTTGGAAACACCATGGAGGGACTCTTAATAAAGAAAATTAGGGTGAAATTATTGATCAATGTATTAGTAGTGAATACTAGGGGAATAATGGTTGGGTATTTATAGAAAATGTTTAAGGATTTTTTATTAATTTTTAAACATAGTCCATGAAAATATAGGTTTTTGAAAACGAAAAACCATTGTCATAATCACAGTTTTTTAAAATTTAAGGCATAGTTGTTTTAATATTATATTTTGAGAACCAAACTACATTATTTTTTACTACTTTGTCCATGTGAATATAATTTTACCACCAAATATTGTATTTAAATTGACAATATCGATATTATAATTTTTAAAGTTATCAATAGGTTCGAAAACTAATTTTAATTTTTAAAAATAAACTATATTTATAAAATAAGTTATGTTTGATCATTTAATCTCTTATATTTATTATTTATTAATTTCAACATCATAATTATGTCATTAGAAATACTATATAAACATACTATATTTTATTATTTAGTGAATTGGTTAACAATTTCAAAAATCTATAACAAATTCAATATTGGTAAATTTTGATGATTCGGTTTCAATGTTATTTTCCATTTTAGGAGAATAATTTTATTTTTATTATAATTTGAAATTTTAAATGAAATTATTGTTATATTTCAAAATATTTTGATTGGAACAAAAAATTTAGTGTCTCATTCATCTCACATATATCATTTTTATTATATGACCCATGTCTATAATTATATTACAATACATTGATAATATAATATAATATAATTTTTAATTATATTATTTTAAAATAGTTTCATTTAATTTACAAGACACTTGCAAAAATAATTGTTTCATTACTATTATAATGATAGATTTCCAATGGATAGATTCCAATGATTATATCCCAATGATCATATTATAATGGTAATATTACCCCTTACAGATATACACTTCATTCCATAATCCTAAAATAACTCAAATATTTCCCTTAACAACTATATCTTTTCCTATGTTTATTTTTTATTCATAATAACAATAATCCTCACAAAATTTTTATTCTTCTTTGAGTATTATTCTCTAGAGTAAAAGATTATGGTTATTCCTTATATCTTTACATGTTTGATGGTATTAGTTTTAGATAATATTATAAATGTAATTTCCTAGTTTTATGTTATATTACCATATGTTTTTAATGACATTATAATAAAATATACTTATTTATTAATATGATTTCTCTGGTATTATGTGGAGATTCTAAATTTGGTTATCAATAAAAAGACACCAATATTTAGTGATTAATTGGGGCTGTTGATTGCAACAAATTTAGAGAAGGTCCATATACCTTTTCTCATATACTCCCATGAAACAAATTGGAATATCCTGATGAAATACAAGGATCCACCTTGGAAGTATCCTCCTCATAAAGGTTGTTTCCACATTGTGTAAACCCTATCACGATCTAGGGATCTACCCTAGTATGATAGCACCGAGGGAAATCCATTATTTAGGATATGTAACTAACCCCTATGGACCCTGACATCCTTGAGCACCATTGGGATATCTTGAAAGTGTTCCACTAATTATACTGAGTCACTTTATTTATGAGGTTATTAACTAAGAATTATTCATACACCAATGACTACATATTTCCTATTAAATATGACATGAAAATAATGGTTACAAAGGTCCTCCCCTAATGATTATAATATAAAATGTTTTAGATCCTACCCAACCACTCACTAAAGAGGTCCTCCTTGGTGTATTAGAACAAATGAATATAGATTTCTTCCCCTTATTACCCATTACAGAGGTCCTCCCTTGATAATGAACATGATAACTGTAACGATTTGTCTCTTGGTAATAGATAAAAAATCATCAACCATAGAGGTCTACCCCATTGTTATATGTTATAAAACTCTTTACGCCCTCCATAGAGAATCCATTATGATGTTACTCCCTACACCACCATAATTAATATCTATAAAGGTCCTCTCTAAAGCATTCATCATTGAGTTCATCTCCACATTATTGTGAAGATTAATTATAAAGTTCCCCCTCATGATTTTAATCCTTAAGGTCCTTAATGTAGGATTAATATTGAAAAAAAATAATTATTTACCCTCACCACCTCATTAACCCTCAATAACCGTATAGGCCCTCCCCATAGAAACTAATCTAATAATTTTGGAGGTCCTCTATGAGGTATACGTTGTGGATTCATTGTCTGTAATAAAGAAAATATTCAAAATGGATTCCCCACAATAGAAACATCTAACACATTATAGTCCACTAGATCCTCCCTATAACACCCAGATATTTTATGAAATAATTTTTCAAATAAATTTAATTTCTTTAATATCGTTTATTAAATATAACAATGATTCTTAATGAATCATAATATACTATTAAAAATACTATTATTTAAACATGACCATTATAACCTAACTATTAAATATGTAAGAATCAATTGGAGATTTTTTTTAAAAAATTCATTATGAATGGTTTATATAAACAAAATATATTTTTATATAAGTACTTAATTTTGAGGTGAAATCTTTATGTCCTTCGAAAATAATTTTTTCCCAAAAAAGGATATTTATAGATTTTTTCTAATAAGAAATAAAGTTAATTTTTTAGATTTTATAAAATTTATTAGGAAAAATAAACATAATTTTTTAAATCTACATGTTAAAAATATATTTGATTGAATTTTTGATAATTTTTTGAAAATTTTAATTTTTCAATGAATAGTTAGAGTATATAGATTTTCATTAACAATTTCTTCTTCATTAAAGCCTTTTGAAGTTAATTTTTTTAAAATTTTATTTAAAAGTAAATTTAGTCTAAATATATATTTATTAATCCAATTTATGTCATTATAATGAATTTAGTATTGATTTTTTATTAAAACGTTTTATACTTATAAAAAATTTCTTTGGAAAACTATTGTTTCATCATATATAAGGGATTGATTTTAAATTAAATTCTACCGCTTATATATATTGATTTTGGTAAAATTGATGACATATTTTTAATTAGAAAACGTAATATTTTATAATAAGTCCATATTAATTTTTGGTCATAATTTATAGTGGGGAGAATAAAAAATAAATTTTCACGATTAAAGTTAAAAAGAGTTTCCTAGGAATTAAAATAAAAGGATAAGGATTAAAATAATGATTTTTTCCAATTATTATTTTAATGTAATATTTAGAGAATATATAATCATAGGTAGGGTAATGATCTACTTTTTATTCTTTAGGAATGTGTAAAATTCCATTATAACTTTTTCTTTTAAAACATTTCATGTGTGTCATCACCCCCACTTATAAAAGGGAACCCCTATCCTCTCTTATTCTCACTCTCAAAACCTTTTTGGTTCCAAACATTTTGACCCAAATATATTTCTTAAATATTTTCCCACTTCATAAAAACTATATTTTTATTTGGAAACCACCTTAATAAGGATTTTGGTTCCAATATAATGAGTTCGCCCAAAGACGAGGTTTGGTTATTGACCGATCATTTTCTTCATTTATCCTTATAACTACCTAAAATATAATTAACCTATTATAATACATTAAAATATGTGTCTAAAACATACTTAGATGTTATTATGTTTATTTTAAAACCTATATCTGTATCCTTTTCAATAAATTGCAAATGACACCAATGATGGTGGGTACGTCAGACTACCACCTCGCGAACCAATTTAATTTTTCTTCCATCACTTCCACTCACATATGGATATAACAGTTGATTTAAAATATTTATATGTTACTTATTTAATAATTATACATATAAATTTTAATATCACATCTACCTTCTTACATTACAATTTGTTGGAAAATGATAACATCGCTCAGGCATATGTCTGGACTACCCCCTCTACGAAAAATGTGATTAATTTATCATTTTATATTTTCATGGATGGTAATGTGGAAAGATTAAATTAATATATATGTTATATATAAAATAAAAATATTCTGCAATATAATATATTATTTACATTTATTTTTTTCCATCAATTTATAAAATGGAAACAACATTCATGCCTAAGTATGACATACTCTTACCATAAATGGTGTTACTCATTTTCTTATCTATTAATTTTTTGGATGACTATAAATTTTTATGTAATGAATATATATTATATTTATATAATTATTAACATTATTTAGGTGATGAAACTACAGTAAATTTATAATCATAAAAAATTCCAAAGAAAAACATACATGATATATGAAGCAGTTTTTAACATAAAAATGATTTTAATAAGGAATTATTTATAAAATGGTCATAAAATGTAATAATTAAATCCAATATTGAATGATATATATGATAATTTTCAAAAATATTTTTTAAATATACTTAAATTTATTTTAAGTGAGGTTCCAACATATATGAATAATGTCGATACTTAAAGAAATTGATCTCAGTTTCAAATTGTCTTTTTTGTGACGTAAGTTATGTTATTAACCAATATTCTTTTATGAGGTGTATATAAATCCCATATTAAATTTTATATGATGAATTTATTTATATTAATTATATTTAATTTTTCATTTAAAGTTATTATTTCAAGGGGATTATAATTCAATCATTTCTAAAGAGGTAATGGATTTCTTTCACACTTTTATTTCCATGGGACACCTTCCATATTCACCACTTGTTACTTTTATATGGTTTATATAATATGAATAAATGAATTTTATGAATATTATTATAAAAAATTTGTTATATACATGTCCAACTATGTTTATATCATTCATGGGGATTTTTAATCAAATGTTTCCAAAGTGGTAAGTGTTTCATATTACAATCTCATTATTTATATGGATTTATTTTTAGTATGCTTATGATGATGAAATATTATAATAAATCTCTTAGGAAAAAACATTAATTTGTCTCTACTTTGTTTATTTATTTAAATTAAATGTTTTCCTTTCATTTATCTCTATTTATGTACTCAAATACCAAAATAATGTTTTTTAGGAAAACATACATTATTTATATATTTAGAAGAAAACTAATTTCCTTCCATGTCTATGTTTTTTTTAAAAAATTAAAAAAATATTTCGTAATTCTACAATGATTTTTTATAGAAATATTTAACCATGTTTTAATGTTTTAATCATGGTTTAAAAGGAATATTATTTTCAGTCTCTAGACACGGATCTTTTTGACTTTTTATCAAAAATGTGAAATGAATCTTTATTTTAATGTGTGTGGAATGAACAATATTTTCCACCATCAGTAATAGTCAATGATTTAAATATTACATTCTAATTTACTAAATAATTAATCAGTGAAATATTTTCCTTTAATATATTAGAATGTTTTAGGTTTTAAATTAGTACTTTAAAGGTTAAAAGGTAGTTTTTTCTCAAGAAATGTTCCGATTTATCTATCAATGAAATTTTACATATAAGATGAAATGAATTTATGTACTTTAGATTTTATGAGGACATTATAAAATGATACCATACTTATTCTATCTCTATATGGTTTATTATTATGATGACAAAGTTTTATGAAACCTAATTTTTCCCCATGAGTTAGTCTATGATGAAATGTTTATGAAACTTATTTTCTATTAATATGTTACAATATTATGAATGTTTTATGATATTATAGATCACAAAAGTATAGATTATGTGAGTGGTGATACCTATATCTCCTTTTAATGTATTGGGAAATGATTATTGTTCTATGCGATCAAAGGGTATATATGAGGATATCCCAAGCTTGAAAAAGAGGGTACAGATGTGGTTGTCCCAAGAATGAAACAAGCGGGAACATGGGAGGTTATCCCTGGACTAAAAAATGTGGGCATAACGGTGGTTATCAAAATCCCAAAAGATTGTAAATAAGAGGTTATACCAAGCCCTAAGTAGCTACATGGGTGGTTATCCCAAGTCGTACATTTTATTAACATCTTGGTGATTATCCTTGATATGATATTTTCTATGCTTATGTGTTTTTCACAATTCAATGTCTTATCTAAATATTACGCTTCCATGATTCATTTTAAATGATTCCTTAATGATTAATGTCATTTGAAATTTCAATACTTCTACCATGAATCATGTTAATTATTTTTTATATGTAGTGTATAGTTTTCAAATGTTATTATTATGTTTATATACCCTTATTATCTTGTTATATTGATATCTCCCTTATTTAACCATACATGGCTTTTGGGGTCACTATTTATAATATTTTATTTCCTTAGGTTATGAAGAAAGCTATTATGTATGAAATTTATTATAATGGTTCTAGATGTTAAGAACATAGTGGGATATGATTTAGTTCACTTATGAACCAGTATTTTATGTATCCATGTTTCTAAGGAAATTAAACCTTTATCATCCTCTTGAGTACATTTTAAAAATTAAATTAATATTCTTAAATTAATATGTAATATCAATGTATGAAAATATAGGGTCGGTGTAGTTTCTATCATAGTAAGTATTAGTTAACCTTCAAAAAGGAGGATGAGAAAAATTTGGTGATAACCCTAATGATAAGTCTATGGTATGTATAATTATATAAATATATCCTGGAATGTTGTTAAATGATATAGTGAGAGGTTTCCAAGAAATTGAATCCTTTTCAGGATACTATAGATTAATGTGGCTTTGGGGTAGTTGTTAATAGGTTAATAACTCAAAAAGGACACATTAGGTTTTGAATCGATCGTCCCATGGGGCACGAAAACAGGCCTTGCCACACATTTGGTTTGACACTCCGGAGGGATATTTTTTGGGAATTTTCATACTATTTATGAACCTTAGTGAAGGATTTTAATAGTTGAGGAAAATAAATTCCCTAGAATAAACCTAAGGAATCATAGATTTAAAATAATGACTCATGACTTAGACATCATATAAATGATTTATTTCACAATTACATGTCTTCCCCACTATGATTGTTATTTCTGACACTATGTTTTTTTCTTTCAGTCAATGGATTGAAATAGGAGGAATCAATTAAACATTGAATGTGTTGGATAATTTGGTGATTACGAGTAACCAAATTGGATGATGATCGAAGAGAAAGATACCATGATTATGGAAAATTATCTATCTTGGTATATGATTAAAAATGTTTAATTGAGTGATATTTCTAATATATTAAATAATAGAATGAAAAACGTCTATAAAATTTCATGTAATGACCCATCCAAGAGGGGATCTTGACGTGACTTTCCATGCTTGCCTGAAATAGGCATAGATCTAGAAACCAATGTCATGTAGTCTAGTCGTTTACATGAGAGGCCTTAGACTAAGTACATGTATACACACACACACATCTCCAATCATATAAAATGTGAAAAGGTAAAAACAACTGAAAAACCATGAATTCATACATCTAAATCCCACAACAAGAGTACAACAACATGTAAAGGAAAGTAGATAGGTCCAAATTAATTCTGACCATAAAGAGCCTGAAACACAAGTACAACCTAAATGTAAAACTGGGAATGTTGTTAGATATATATAAGAATACATCTCGATCTATCCGATCTCACTAAGAAATATCTGGTCCTGGTCCATCTATGAATCTATCAAAATGTATATCATCCTAATAAGGCATGACACATGTTGGAAAATCCCGTGTAAGGGTGAGTATAACAACACTCAGTAGGGAACCCTGAAACCACAAGGAACACAAGAAATAAATATAGTTTTCTCGAAAGAGGTATTTGTATAAAACATATATGGCAGTAATATCCAGATATACTCAATAAAGTAACACAGTTTAATGTTTATTCACAACCATAATATAACATCCAAGGATTACATTGTTGGTTCTGTGTGTCGTGGAAGTGCGTGGATGGGTGTACCCATCTTTAATTTTAACATTAAAAACGATCAATCCGAGATCCGTCACGATAATAAAACATTGGATCTTCAAGATAGAATGAATAAATAAAAGGATAAGGGGATGTTATGGAACCATGGAGAGGATCATCATATTTTTTTATAATTAATTTATTTAAAACACAAGAGTTACCATGATGTAATTCTCTCTCTATTGATGTTTCTGGTCACGATATGATGTGATCTATCATTTCATTGTTGAAGTAAAGTGTTGGATTCCTCTAGGGGTGATCCACACATGCTCCACATATCTCTAGATACCGTCAAAGGGTTCTCTGGGTGCTAGCACAGAAGATCCTTTTCTTACGATGTCCGCCTTTGATCTCTTTGAGAGCTGCTTCCAAAGCACTCTCCTTGATCTAGTGGAGGAGGATATCCATTTTAACTAGAGAGAATTATTCGATGAAGGGAATTCTATCTTGGATTGAGATATTTATCTAGATCAATTATGAACAACCACAAATAATGGTTAGGATTACGATAATAACATAATTGGTATTTTAATTACTTAGAATAAAAGAAGGATTTATTTACGTGAAAGAATTTATTAAATTCCTTTAATTATTAGTAAGACCCAATGTCAAATAATAATTGTTGACTATTATCATCACATTACATGCAACCAATGAATTACACCTAATATTATTTAATTAAATATATAATATTATTTCTCACAAATACCCAGAAAAACTACATGATGTGAATATTAATACACATGACGTGAACTTATGTTTTTCATTTCATTATTTCCCCCACCACATTTATTAGACATTGAATAATGGCTATTTATTTCATAAATAAATATCACTGAATTACATGCAAATAAATATATTATTTCACCAATAATATTTTCTATTGAATAAGTAGTGTCGAGATAAATGCGATTAGACATCCTTGGATAATTATTAAAGCAAAATCGGGAATAATATTTATTCAAAAATTTAATTGAATATTTAACTGAGATACTTGGACACACTTATTGTGTGACCCTCTATGCCTCTTTCACAGTGGAATTAGGTGGAGCCTGCCTAATTTCCAAGGATAACATCTAACAACATGCCAATTTACCCATAGATAATGAAGTTAATTCCACATTGATGTGTCATCTCCATCGAACACTTACCATGTAATGTAATCCCTTTATCTCGATATCTTAAATGAAGCAGGTTTCATGCTAGTTCTCCCAACCAATGTGCTCGATTATTATTTCTTTGACTTACTGGAATTGAACATACACATTCATTACTATTTCCATGGATTTATTTAGACAATATCAATTCCATCAAAGGGCCTGAGATATCAACTTCCATTGTGGAACAGGAGGGAAAAATCATTTCTTGCATTATCTATTAATGTAGTTTTAGTCATGATGCACCCAAAATATCCTACCTCACTATGAATAGCGTGTCAACATAATTTTCATCAAAAAATCTAATTGTGTGATTTGTAATACCCATTAGTAAAAATATTAATGTCTAAGTACCAATACACATATTCGTATATAGGAATGTCCATTGACAATATGAAATATTGATTTCCTACTGTAAGGTTTTGTTCTCAAAATATCCTCCTGAATATTAACAAGGGCACACACCATGAGAAAGTTCCTAAAAGTTTTAAAAGTCATCACGCCTAATGGACTGTATTATTTGTGTCTCTCAAATAACATCATCCAATAATAGAACATATATCCAATAATAATGTTATGGATCTTTTAGGTTCTCATCATAATAGGAATTCATTATGACCCTATGGTTCAATAAATATCCTTAGGAAATTATCACATGAATTTTAACATAGAAAAATAGTAAATATGTGATAAGGTATTTATTAATGAATAAAGTAAAAATTAGTTGGTTCTAGGACAGTAACTCCAACAGACTCCCACATAAACTAGAGGCAATTGCTAACAACCTTTAACCTGCTAGCTCACACATGATATTCATGCTCCTTATGAGATAAGAATTTAATCATGGGATCTACCAAATTCTCTTCTATGGAAATTATGCTCACTACAACTCCAACCTAATGATAGAAATCCCTCAAGAGGTGATACTTCTAGAGAATGTGATTTTTCCATTTATGTGACCTTGGTTCTTTAGCAAGATCCACCGCTATAGTATTATCACAATAAAATGTGATAGTGTCCCTACTACTAGGAACCATAATAAGATCCTGGACAATGTTCTGAATCAATAAGGCTTCCCTGGTTTTTTAGAATCCGCTATATATTCGAACACCGCTGTAGAATCAGAATCAACTGGCTGGTTTGAACTTGTCTATCTCACAACTCTAATGTTGAGATAGAAAACATATCATGATTGTGACTTTATATCATTATGATATATCTTCAAACTAGAATTTTTATACCATATGATGACAAGCTCTTACCCTCCTCAATACACCAAGAAAATATCCTTAGTTCTTCTCAGATACTTAAGGATAATCTTAATAGTAGTCTAATGTTATTCTCCTAGATCTCTTAGATATATGCCTACCATGCTCTATGCATAAGAAACATCAATCCTAGTACATAACATGGGATACATGATGGATCCTATAGCTGAATCATATGAGATCTTACTCATCCTATCATTATCCTATTGGATTTTAGGCCGCATTTTCATAGAAAGATGTAGGCCATGTGACACTGGAACTAATCTATCCTTGGATTGTTCCATACTAAATGTCTTTAGTATCTGGTCTATTTATGATCTAGGACTTAGTCAAAGAAACCTCTTCGATATATCACGAATGATATTGATACCTAGAATGTAGGCTGCTTCTCCTAAGTCTTTTATGGAGAAACACTTTTTCAACCATCCCCTAACAGACTGTAAGACTTGTATATTGTTTCTAATATGTAATATGTCGTCAACATGCATTACTAGGATAATGACCACATTCCCATTAAACCACTTATAAACACACAGCTCACATTCAATCATAATGAATCCTAATTCTTTTATGGATTCCACAAATTGAATGTTCCACGATCTAGATTATTTATTTAATCCATAAATGGATTTATTCAACATGGAAACCCGTTTAGCTTCACCTGGTTCCACAAACCCTTCTGGTTGTATCATATAGACATCTTCCTGAAGGTTCTCATTAAGGATTTCTGTTTTGACATCCATTTTCCAAATTTGGTAGTCATAGTAACATGATATTGTAAGTATGATTCTTATGGATTTAAGCATGGAAACTAGAAATAAGGTTTCATATTAGTCAATTCCTTGATGTTTTCAAAATCCTTTTGCCACTATCCTTGCTTTATAAGTTCTAACATGACCTTCCATTTCCATATTTCTCTTGAATTCCCATTTTATCCAACAAGCTTTACATTAACTAGCTCATCGACCATAACCCAAACATGGTTTTGATACACGGAATTCATCTCCTAATTCATTTCTTCTAGATATCTTGTAGCTTTTGAGCTCTCTATATCTTCCTTTTAGGGGAGTGGTTCATCATTTTCCCATAATAATGATTCACCATCCTCAGTGACTAGGAATCCAAATCTCTATGGTTCCCTTACCTCTCTTGATATCCTATACAGAACTTGTGTTTCTAGAACCCCTTCTAGGGGGACCTATGGAAATTATTCTTGTAATAAATATTGCATATCTTGGGCATCAACTTCGTCAATGTCAATATATATCCCACTATACATTTTTAGAACATTCTCCCTCTAAAGAAAGACATATTTTCTAGTGACAATCAGTTTCTTGTTTAAAGGGTTATATATGTAATATCCTTTCGTGTTTACTTGGGATATACTATTAAGATACACCTCGTGCCCTAGGGTACTAGTTTGTTTCCTAAGAGGGCCTTAACAAACACTTTGCATCACCATAAATGTGTGTGAGACAAAATCTGTTTCCTTCCATTCAATAACTCAGAGGGAATTCCATTTTCCACCTTAGTTGGTTCTCGGTTTAATGTGTATGTTGCAGTTTATAATGTATATCCCCAAAAGGATAATGGAAGAATGACATGAATAATCATTGAACTCACCATGACTTACAAGGTGTAGTTCTTCCTTCCACTAACACCATTCAACTGTGGTGTATAATGAGTAGTGAGCTGAGATAGAATCCCAGACTCTCATATAAGATAGATGTACTATTGGTTTAGATATTCTTTACCTCGATTCAATCAAATCTTATTTATCTTCTTACCAAGAAGATTCTAAAATTCATTATTGAATTCCTTAAATTTCTCCAATACCTCTAACATATACCTCAATAAGTAGATATATCCATATCTACACAAATCCTCAGTAAAAGTAATGAATTACGAATATCCACCTCTAGCCACTACTGGAAATGGTCCACACGCTTCCATGTGCACCAATCCTAAAGGCTCTGTGGCCCTTTCACTATGTCCACCAAAAAGTGGCTTGGTCATTTTACCTTTTAAACAGGCATGACATCTATCTAGTGGGTTTAGCTCAATAGAGTCTTAATAACCATCTTTCCAAAGCTTTGTTATGCTATTATTGTTACATGACCAAGAAGGTGATGCCACAACTGGGTGTTGTATGGGTCATGTGAGTTTATTTCGTTATTTATTCCCAAAACATGATATTCATAATTTAATACATACTAACCATTATTTAAATGTGTCATAACATAGCATACATTGTTCTTATAAATGAAACAACCCTTATTTCCATGAAAATAAATCCATCCATATCCAAACATGATACATAAATTTTGTTCTTGGAAACACTAGGCACATAATAATAGTTCTTCAAAACCAAAAGTAACCCAATTGGAAATGAGAGATGGTAATTTCTAATGGCTAACATAGTTATCCTTTCTCTATTGGAAGCTCTATGTTCCACCCCTCCTTCGGAAATCTTTCTAAATCTACTTGGTTTCTGTATTTTAATATTGATGTGATCCCCACAAGATGTATCTTATTCCTAATGTGTTGAAATTTAAATTTTACACTCAAAAAAAAATTCACTTTTAGCATACCCACACTTTTGGGTGAAATTAAAATTATAGTTTCCTAGATTTCCTCATGAAAAACACACCACCTCATATTCATTTCTCTGCCTCGAAATTTTTCCCTTCTTGGAGGGATGGTGCTCAGGGGCTTCAGATCGTTAATAAATCCATGGCCCCTTGTCCTTCCTCTTCTTATTCACCATAAGGATTGCGAGTTTTTCATTCCCCATGTCTTTATTTACCTGGAGAGTCAAGGTTAGAAGTTCTGATATACTCTTATCATTTTTTATCATGTTGTAGTTGATAATAAATTTATAAAAGGTCTTGGAGAGTGATGATAGGATGAGGCTTGTATGCAACTCATCTGGGAACTTAATCCCTAAGATGTTCATGTGTTCAATGTAGCCAATAATCTTGAATACATGTGTCTTAGCTGGTCAAGACTCTCCAAGCTTATTTGTTAACAAAGTGTTGGATATCTCATATCTCTATGGTATCTCCTTCTCTTTATAGAGATCCTTAAGTTGAGACATCATGCTTTACACGTCTATATTTTCATGTTTCTTCAAGAGATCATTATACATGGATGATAGCATAAAACATTAGAAATATATGGAATCAGCCAACTCTTTCTTATAGAGATACATTACCTCATCACTAGCCTCATTTCCAGGTGTAACTGGAATAGGCTCATCCAGCACATAAAATTTCCTTTTGTGAAAAAGGATGATGCGTAAATGCCTCTGCCACTCCTAGAAATTGGTTATAGTGAGAATGTTTTCTTTCTTGGGTATGGTTCGCAATGATACATTTAAATTCATTTATATTGACATTTCTAAAAATTAATATGAGCAAATTTTTATTACTTTATTATGATAAAAAATGATATAAACAAATAAATTAGTACTTATTATTCTACCACTATTTTATCGAAATCATATACCCCTCACCATTGACTTCAAAATATTCTATTACCTGAATATTATAGTGTAAAGGATCCATATTTCCCTTCTAATTACCCCAAATAGGGTTGGTCAAGAAACTAGAAGGGTTTTCGGTAGGCATTCCAAATGTGAACTTCATTAAGTTGCAATTCTGTGATCAGTTGAGTGGACTCCCTAATATTGAATTCATTTTATTTTAGATTTTATCAACCTTTTCTTCTTGGTCACACCAAGTCCTACTGTGACAGTCAGCCCTTGATGTGAACCAAATCATGTCATCCCAAAACCTTGTATTAGAATTCCCTGATGTTTGAAATCACCCCAACTAGGGTTGGTCAAGCACATTGAAATATGGTTCGATTCTAACCACGATTATGGAAGGGTATACAAAATCCATATATCTTTCAGGGATTTTATCCATATAAATAAATTTCCTTTTTATTATCATTCATACATGATTTTTAATATTATGTGGGATATACTTAAGTGAGTAACAATGTCTAAAATAATAATTATGCATAATTCATTCCTATTTTAGTTCCATCTTGCATGCTTGTTTAATTCATTAACTGTGTGATCATGATAAAAAACTGACAATAAATTAACCATGAAATTGAATAAAATAAAATAAATGGCATGATAATTAAAATCTTTTACTGGTTAATTTATCTAGCAGTTGATAAACTAACCCAAGGCCTAGGGGAGAAACACCTTGAACCTATTGGGTTCGTGTTTACAGCTTTCCACCTATCCACCTTTGTATCTCCTTGGGATTGGTTTCACCTTGGCTCCTAACATGAGCTTCCTCCACTAGTTTAGGAGCTCCTTCCATTATATATTCTTTTATCTCACTCGTAGGTGATGGGTAAAATGGGGTTTGACATAAAAGAATCCTTGGACACGCAGGCCTTACATATTAATGAGAAGAAGGCCCACATGCCAAAAAATTTAATTTAAATAAATAAATTAAAAGAAGCTATCTATATACTAAGGTCATGGTCTATCTCATGACCGTCCATGCATGCAATCATATTTACGTATAAATAAAACAAGCATTCAATTATTTAATCATTAGTATTTAAGATAAATCACACTCGAATCAATTAATTATCTTTAATTAATCAATCCTTTTAACTTGAACCATTTTCCTGAATTTCCTTGAGATTATCATCCATCATAATTTTAAAAATATAAATTCATTTAGAATTAAATTTATACATAACTTGTACCTTGGATACAACCCAATGAATTCCCATTCATAACTACCCAGTGGGTAGAATTGAACATTACACATATGTTAAATTAAACACACATCTATAAAACACCTATCATGTGTTGTGCATCATCATTACACCCACATGATGGTACATATCCCAAGGGTTTGTATAACATAATAATAAATTTTAATAAATCTGTATGATTATGGATGTGTACACAGTATGTAGTTCTGACTACATGGCTTATACTATCGTTCATTTTCTATCAGAATTACATGCCCAGGGAAATGGAGTGTAGATGTACATCATAAATCATTGGAGTACATTTCATGTCTAGGGAGCCACAAATCATGTAGTTTCATGTTACACGGCCTATAGTTGGGCATTCCATGTATGATGTACACTGTCTAACCCTATCCTGAAGGGACTACACATTGTGTCTAGTGGGCCACATGGTGTGTAATCTAGAAAATGCATGCCACCTCATCCTGGTCAACATAGAGAGTCAGTTAAGATGTAGAAAGACTCGAACACATGGCTTGGTTTGGCGGACCAGTCCGATTCATTGAATCTTGAATACATGGTTTGTAATACATAATACACATCATGTGTTATAGTGTTGTAAGTCCAAGAAGCTTTGGGACCTCTTAATGGGATCCTATGTTTTATTTTAAGCAAAATTAATATAAAACATCATTTTTGTGAGGTGAATGAGAAACGAAAGAGGGGGAACAGATCTCAAGATTCATATTTTTAGAATGATTAACATTAATTGAAACAAATAAATTATCAAATAAGTAAATGATAAATGAAAAAATAAATAATTATAAACAATGATATGAACCCCACTAATACCACTTTTAGGTTACAGGTGCATTAAAATCGCATTAATGGTTGTACCCAACTTTAATTTTAACTTTAACAATTATCAATATGAGATCTGTCATGATAATAAAACACAGGATTTTCAGAATATAATAAAGAATGGAAATGAAAGAGGGATGCCCCAAAACCTTTGAGAGGATCATCATATGTTGGTTATAATTAATTTAATTAAAATACATGAATTACCTTGATGGAAATATCTCTCCATTGATGTTTCCAGTCACGATCCAATGTGATCTGTCATTGTGTTGGAGAAGCCATGTGTAGTCTTTCTCTAGCAATGATCCACACGTGCTCCACGTATCTCTGGATGTCACTGAATGGATCATCATGTGCTAGAATAGAAGATCTGTTTCTTGCGATATTCACCATTGACCACCTTGCAAGCTTCTTCCAAAGTGATCTCTTTGATCCAGTGGAGGAGGATCTCTCTCATAACATGAGAGCATTCATGGAGGAAAGGAATTCCCTCTTGGATTTAGAGATTTATCCATATCCATTGTGCACAACCACAAAGAATGGCTAGGAATATGAGAATAAAATAATTGGGATTTTAATTACATAAAATACTAAAATGAATTAATAAACTGAAAGCATTTATTCATTTCATTTAATTCATATTAAGTCCCCATGTCTAATAATAATAGCTGACTATTATTATCACATGACATGCGCCCAACGAATTAAAGCTAATATTATTTAATTAAATAAATAATATTAATTCTAAAAAATTCCAAGAAAACCTACACGGTGTGTATATTATTATACAGGGGTTTTACTTTTGTTTTTCATTTTCTTTATTTCCTCCACCACATTTATTATACACTGAATAATGGATATTTATTTCTTAAATAAATTTCACTTCATTAATCGCTAATAAATATATTATTTTTCCCAAAATATATTCCCTCAAATAACTAGTGTCAAAATAAATGTGATCAGGCATCCTTGAATAATCATGAAACCAAAATCGGGAATAATATTTATTCAACTTGTTAGATGAATATTTAAATGTGATACTTGGACACACATAGTGTGTGGCCCTCTAGGACTCTTTCTATATGGCATTAGGTGGATCCTACCTAAAGTACAAGGTTAGTGTCTAGAAACACTCTAAGGAACCCATATAGAAAGAAGTTAACATTGAAACGACATGTCACCTCCTATGAACATTTATCTTGTAATGTAATCCATTTATCATGATATATCGAATCAAGAAGGTTTCATACTAGTTACATCAACCCAAGTTCTCGATTATTCTATCTTTGACTTTTTAGAATTGAACTTTCCCATTCCTCACAATGGCCAAGGATTTATTTTGGCTATATAAATTCCATCAATGCGCCTAATATATCAAATTCCATTATGGAACAGATGGGAAAAATCATTTCTCTCATTTTTTATTAATGCAGTATTAATCGTGATTGACCTATCATATCCTACCTTACTGTGAATATATTTTCGACACATATTTCTTGAATACATCTAAGTGCACGAGTTGTAAGACCCATTAATAATATTCTTACTGTTTAAGGACTAATACACACATTCGTAGATACGAACATCCAATGAAACTATGAAATGGGGATGTCATATTGGTGGGTCTCGTTCTCATAATATCTTATTGAATATTACCAAGGAAACACACAATGATAAGGTTCCTCAATTTTCTATGAGTCCTCCCCCCTAATGGCCTATATTATTTTCGTCCCTTAAATAATATCATCTGGCCATAGAACATATATTCAAGAATAGTGTAATAGAAATTTTAGGTTCCAATCATAATAGGGATACTCTATGACCCTTTGGTGAAATAGGTATCCTTAAGACATTATCAAATGCATTATCACATGGAAGAATAATCAAGATGGGATAAGATATTTATTAATGAATAAAGTTCAATGTAATTGGTTCTTGGCCACCAACTCCAACATACATATCAAAGATTCAACAAGTCACTCATCCAAGAGAACAAACATCAAAGTCTAATAGCACCGATGACATCAATATTATAGTAGTTCTCATTAGATCTCATCATGAGAAATCACATGCATAATATCTAAAAAGAATACAATATATTGATGAGGATCACTGCTAAGGACACTGGGTGATACCAACAACTCAATAAGGATTAACCTACTATGTAGAATATAATAACCCATGTAGTATTGGTCATGATGATACTAGGAACTCCATATAGGGTAAAAATATGAATAGAGGATCTCACTCCTGGCTTCTTAGAGGGATTCTAATAACTCTAACCAAGAATCCTTATTAAAGGGATCACAATCCATGGAGTATGAGATGATTCCATACCAACACTTTGGGAATGGATAATGTTAAACCCTAATGAATCTTCTTAAATATATATAGGATTAACACTCTAATCCATGGATAAAAATGTACATGACATGTATTAGTGGTCATAGGCCATATCCCTTGACCGTGGGTTCAACTACTGTAAACGAACCGTGTCTCTTTCCTATGTCTGTATAGAAGTACATGGAATTTAGGTTTCCTATGGATTCTACCCATGGGCCATTGCACTGATCTAACTCATGCACAAGCACAAGTGTACCAGTAGATGGATTAACCCATGTACTTAGTCTAGGTCATGTCTAATTTGGGTAGTATACAACGTGTAGGTTGACCGTGTAGTCCACCACATGTCGGTATACCCTCTATGGTACATGCCATGTCTCTAAGGATTGGTCACATTACATGTGACATGGTTACACACTGTGTGATACTTAACTCCTACCTAAAACATTACCTACCATAAATGGGGTCCCACAAGGTGTGTAGATATGGTTTACATGTCGTGTAATATGAGATTTTTCAGATTCCCAGTTCTGTTATCCATACATATTATCCACTACAACAACCTATTATTCGGCTATGAATCAACCAAAAAATCATGAATCATTAACCCAAAAACCTATCCATCCCTGATCAGCATGTTTCGGGCCTTTGATCCATTTGGAAACATGATTAGTCATCATTTTTCATTGTGCACCAATGAATATGAAAATTGGGTATCAATGTTAGGCGATTCACAACCATCTCTATATTTGTACCTCTATAGTGTTGTGCAGATCCCAAATATATAATTTAGTATCATTGTGCCACAAATTTGGTGTGCAATGATTGATTGATCGGGACATTTAAAATCCCAGGCCAAATAAGGAATGCTTGTGGTGAATGAAGAACCGAGGGAGAAAAGCCCAAAATCTAATAAGAAGAATGAGCGTCGATCAATGTTTGTGTTGATATCAAATAATTTAAATGATAATAACAATGAATAAATCATAAAATCAATGTAATTCTCCCATAATAACCCTAAAATAGACCCTTCCCAAAAATTTGAATGATCCAAAGACCAATTTGTTGGTCGATAGATTCATGTTCATCATCGGAATCAAGACTAGGGAAAGGAAACAAATCAAATAACAACCCCACATCAATTCAAATTGATCATTAATGAAGAAGAAAAATTCGTCACCTTCATTGTGAGATCCTTTGATCCAATCCTGTAACAGTCATCAATATCCGAACTGGTCATCATCTACAAAATAGACCTCCTCCAACGGCTCCAATGGCACTGGTCAATTTTTAGAATTATGTAGATAACCTTGTGAATTCTTTATAATCAAATATTTATATAGGGATGTTTGGTCTCTATGTAATTAAAAAAATTAAATAATTTGTTTAAATATTTTATACATTATAATCTCATGATAAATTTTACACAAACATCCTCCACCGACCAAGGCTTGGTCACACATAGGTAAAAAAACTAATGTTTTAAACTCAGTTGTGGCCTTTGATTTCTGATATAGGCACTCATTCCGAATTCATTCCACATTTTTTATAACAACTAAATCTGTGTTCGATTTTATATGTTAATTATATTTCCAACATTTATTTCAGGAACACCAGGCCTTAGTTTCACGCTCTATCTCAGTTCCTGGTCTCAAAAATAATCCCTTAAATAATACATGGAAAATCTGAGTCATTATATTCTCCCCATCTTGGGGATTTATTTCCCTAAAAATTCAAAAAAATGGATACTACAATATAGGTGATTATTGATAATGAATATTAGCCTTCCACTCCCATGTGCTCTCTTGAAGATTCATATGCTTCCATCAGAAATGCACTAAAGGAATCGATCTCTAGTGAAAGATATTCTCCTATTGGTCCTTGATCTCTACCGGGTACCCAACTGATATAGCTCCATCCTTTATGTCCATTTCTCCCCAGTTGATATTTTGTGATCGTTCATGCACGTACCTCCTAAATTGTGACATGTAGAACATTTCATGTACCTGGTCTAATTATGTTTCTAAAGATAAGGGTTTGCCACATTTCCAACACTATGCAGTATCTAGAAATTTCCAATTAACCATAGAGATAGCTTGAAGCCCCATCCAAATATTGATAATCTGTGTCTAGGTGAAACTCATAGCACCAAATTGTCTCTTTAGTCAAACTCCAAAGGCCTCTATCATCTATCAGCATAAGACTTCTGATATCTCTATGCAGTCTTCATATACTACTGGATGATCTTGACCTTCTCTATAGTTGTTCGCACCAACTCTGGTCCCGTGAGTGTTGACTCTCCTGGTCCAGTCCAGGAAAGCGGAGACCTACAGGGTTGTCCATACAAAGCCTCAACTGGTGTCATACCAATGGTGGAATGGTAAATGTTTTTTATGAAAACTCCACCAGTGGTGGATGATCCTCCTAACTATATCCAACTCCAAACAATCAAGCTCACAATATATCCTCTAGAACCTGAATGTTACACTCAGTCTGGCATTTAGTTTTGGGGTGAAACATTTGTTCATAAGTTTATCTAAGTCCCAAACTCCTTTGGTAATCCATTCTATGGCCAGGATGTGAAGTGAGCATTATGGTCAAAATTGATCATTTATGGAACTCCATGGAGTCATACTATATCATGAATGTAGATTTGTTCATCTATATCTACAATACTCAGATCACTTATAGCTAAGAATTTATATGACAAAGTGAGTCAGTCTATGATCACATAGATGTAATTTTTTCAACTGAACATACATGTTAAGAGCATCACAATTTCAATGGATATACTATCCCACTTCCATTATGGTACCTCACAGGGTTGAGCTAAACCCATTGGAACTTTGTGGTCTGCATTCACATACTGAAAAGTAAGGCATCGAGATACAAACTATAAAACTCTTTTCTTCACCCCTAGCCACCAAAACTGACATTAGAAGTCATGGTACGCATTTTACACATATATATTTACTATCAAAGGAGATGTATGATATTCTCTCGTAACCTCCACCCACAACATCACTGGTACTATCATGTATCACTTAAAAAATGACATGCTCCCCACCTTTAAAAACCCCTCAGACGTAAGTCCCATTGATATCTGATTTTGTAGGGTCTCACAATTGGTATGCCCTAGTTGTGCTTCCCTAACTCGCTGTAAGAGATGATGGTTCAAAACCATACTCATGTGGTAAGTTTATCCATCTCCATAAAAAATGATATCTACAACAAGTCCAAATTCTCTAAAACCTCATTCAACAACTGTGAAAAAGAACTCCTACTAAGAGAATATACTACCATGTTCTCATTCATACGCGTATAGAAAATTTAAAATCTATAATCCAGGAGGAACTCTAGCCATCTCTTCTATCTCAAGTTAAGATCCTTCTATGAAAAGATATATTTGAGACTTTTATGATCATAGTATGTGATAAATCACTCAACCTTTAGGTATTTACCCACATCTTTAGTGTGATGATAATTGATTCCAACTCAATATCACAGGTTGCAATGATCTGCTCGTGTGGTCTTAATTGACATGAACCATATACAATCATCGCTTTCTTATGCATCCTAATGCATCCAAGACTATTTCCTAATGCAGCGCAAAAACTATATACTGAACACCCATCTTTGCAACTCTCAATATGAGAGAACTCATAAAAATCTTCCTCAACTATAGAAAAGTATGTTAGAAACTCTATTTCTACAAAATAGGTTTCTGATTCTAAGTCAAAGATGTTAGGGGTGCTGATTTTATAGAGAAATCAGTTAGGAATATCTAGAAATATCTTTTCAACCCAAGGAAGCTTCACACCTATACCATACTCATGTATGGATCCCAAGATAACACTACTATGACCATGGCTTGGTTCAATACAACTCCATATATTGAGATAATGTGTACCAAAAAGTGGAATCTATTAATTCAGAATTGGCACTTTGAGTAATTTCCTTAAAGATGGTGTTCACAGAGTATATATAGATCTATCCTCAAGTATCTCATGTGATCCTCCTCGGAAGCTAAGTATAGAAAGCTATATTTGATGAGGAATACCAAAAACAAATCTATGAAGGGATAAATGATCTGATTCATGAGTCACATGAACACTACTGGGGCGTTCGTCATGCCAATTTGTATCACCATGTACTTATAGTGAATGTAACTGCATTTGGATGTTGTATTTGGTATATCCTAATCATGTACTCACAACTAGTGATAACCTAACCTAAGGTAAACCATAGTGAACCATCGCACCCATCTCATCTAATCAAAGAAGCCATTGATCATTAGTAGTAGATACTTGTTCTTCACAGTCACCTGGTTCAATCCCTGGTATTCCACATACAACCATAATCTCCCATCCCCCTTCTTGTCAAAAATAATCGGGGCTTCCTTGGGTGAAATCTATGAATAAAAAATCCTTTTTCTCTGTAAGTACTCAATGTTCACCCTCTGCATGTGAAGATGCATTGGATCAATCAGATATGCCGGAAAAGATATCGATACCATAATGAGGTGTAGATCAATGAAGAAGTCAATCTCTTTGTGGGGAGGTAAAACTAAAATATCCTCAACAAAATTTTAATCTTACTCTTCCACTACTATAAGAAATTGGGAACTCACAACCTCCACTGAACCATTGTTTAGGATAGACAACTAATGAGTAATCGACTACACACTCTTATACATTAGTCCATTCTATGCTTCCAAGGTTTCATTTTCAGCAACAAAGGAAAACCTAGATTCGTCATTGCAAACACACCATGTAATTCACCTAAAAATGTTAATTTTAGCATGAAATTTAGATAAACAGTCCATACTAAGAATGAATTCATAAGTCCTTGATGATGCCACCAAGATATTACAATAGAAACTATCACCTCTAAGAGTTAGGTCACACTATCAACTCAATTTTGTGATGATTGGGTCTTCTCTTTTAGGAGTCTCTAAGTGTAAGGGTCAGACCAATGGATCACTAGAATCTCTATGCCTCACTCAAGGTATGTGGAAAGAAAGTAATTACTAGAACATATGTCTATTAGTACTATAGTGAAGGAATAAAGGAAAGAGATCATTCCTTGAATCATTAACAGAGCCTCAGTTTTGTATGCTTCAACCGCCTGTAGTTTTCCCCACCCATGTCATCCAGCTCCTTGAGCCTGGAATGGACCACAAGTGGGTGGTGGTGGTAACAATTCAAATATTTTACAACCACTAGTTTCTCTTCTATATCCTATATCACATCCTCCAACCCATAAGAATTCCTTATCCTACCATTTCCTCTGCCTCGGGGACCCATCTATGGTCTATTTGTTAGCTATATAGCGGGTATTACAATCTCAAAGGAGATGTCACATACCATCATATGATTAGTACAACCTCTATATGGGTTCACTATCCCCACTATGTGACCCTTGTATCATAGATCCTCTATAAAAGGACCTCCTCCTAATATGCGTCGCACATCGAGGTCCGATGGAATGACGTCAGCTCAACGTTTCCATGGTTTTTGGTCTTGATTTCCCACTATCGGCAACCAATGGCTATATATACTCAGCTAAAAAACTATTTCCCACAAAATCTGGGGCTATAACACCATCAAAATTTGGAATTAATATTGGGATATAATCATCTTATATTTCTTTAGGCAGACCTCTCTTGAAATTCTGAACCCTGAAAAACTGTCTGCAAACCATATACATCAAGTATCAGGAGTGCTTGGTAAACCTCAGGGAATACTCATCAACTTTCATGAAGCCTTGTTTGAGTTGTAGAAGCTCCTAGATGTGTATAGCCATTAGCATCGTTGGTTTGAACTCATCTATAAAAATATTCTCAAACATTGACCATGATAGATTCGCCTCATTATAAGTTGGGTCACTATTCCCCACCATTTCCCTGCTAATCCATAAAGTAGGATTTCTTTGAGGACCACCATCAAATCTCTTAATGTCCTAACAAGACGAGAAACCAAATTCATCACCTCAAGCCCGTCCTCAGTAGCCAGTGGGTCAGGATCACCTTAGAACCTGAGGGCTCCCTATCATTGAAACTCATGATGTACACTCAGCCATCACACCAAATCCATGGGTGTTGTGAGTACCATGTGTTGCTCTATAAGTGGTGGTATAACTAGAGAACCACCTAGAGTTAACACCTCTGGAATTGATCCTTGTATCAAGACCTCATCCTTAGAAGACCATCTTGATGATCATGTTAATTCCTAGCTAGAATATTTCATAGATGCATCCTTAAAGTAAACAAGATACACCATGGTCAGTGAGTATATATTGAGAGATGAATCAACAATGATATGTAAACCACAAAACATTTCTATTTGATGCTTGTACCATTGTTTTCCATAACAACATTTTCCTCATGTACCGAGTTGAAAATCAGGTGATCCATGTCCTGGTGTATGGATAAGTCGGCCTCCACACCCACAATGGAGCCTCTGGCCTAAAAACTAAACTTGAAAAACTGAACACTATTTCCCCAAACCACTCTTACAGACTGCAGTCATAATGTAAAATCAACCACCTTTGTTACAACTTTGTCATGACCAATCCAAGAGGGGTCTCTTCTATTAATCCCTAAACATGCATCAAATAGGACAAGGGGTGGAGACTAGCACCAAATAGGCATATCATTGAAATGGTAGGCATTATCCTACGTACTTGTATAAAAGAACACATATCGACGCTTATAAAATGATTAAAAGTAAGAACAACTGAAAAAACATAAATACATACATGTAAATCCCACAACCAGAGTATGAAAGGAAGTGAAATAATATACATAGTTCCAAATTCAATCGCACCACAAAGAGTTTGAAACACAAGGCTGACCAAAAAGTAAATTTAGTACTACTATCATAAATCCATAGGAACACACCTTTGTTTGTCGGATCTCACAAATCACCATTTGGTCTTGGTCTGTCTAGGACTCTATCATAAGGTTCATCATCTACACAAGAGATCACCCATGCGGTAAAATCCCATGTAGGGGTGAGTATAACAACCCCCATTAGGAAACCCCAAAACAAAATATCATACAAAAATTTAATTATTGTAAACTACTAATAAATATATTTCTACAACACATATAATAAAAATATCTTGATATTCTTATAAAATACACATAGTCTAATGGTATGTCACAACTATAGTATACCGGCCCAAGATTCCAGCTCAATGATTCCACAATGCACTCTTTCAAAAGAAAACACTCTTAAGTTTGATATCACTTATGACATCTGTCTGAGATTAGTGATCAAAGGGTCTCATCATGCGAATATAAACACTTATGTTCTGAATATAATACAATTGACATGAAATAAAAGAATGTGTAAAACTAGAAAAAAATGTATTTTCTATCATTGAAAGAATAAGAAGATTACATGTAACCACATAATTTGGTGGTACAAATTTATTTTTGTGATGGAAAATGCTTTAACTTTATTCCTTATCTTGTCATGATGTTTATGGTGAATCCCCTCCATTATCATTGTATTTGTACAATGGTTGGAAAATTTCCCAAACTTTTACACTTGAAAAATTGGTCTTTAGGATGGGCCTGTATCATATTACCTTTTTCATTAGTGTTGATATGTTTAGGGTTCACCTCACTATGATAGTTATGATCTATATGTCAATATCTTCCACACATATAACATTTTCCACTCCCAATCAAGTAATCCCTCAAATTCTTATTCCTGCATTTTTTGAATGTGGGATTGGAGACTTTCTTTACTCTTCTTCCTTGATCAATGTTCCTCTCAAGATTTTGGTCTATAGATCTCTTCTATTCATTTGATCTATGTGACTACTATGTCTATAAGAATATGAGTTCATCCTTCATACACTCTACATAATCTCTTCATAGCTATCATATTCTCAATTTGAAATATTCCTCCAAAGACAGGGTCTTAGTCCACCGAATAATGTATTAGTATTTCCACTAGGATCCATAATAAAGCTAGAGGTATAATGACAAATTCTTGGTTCATCTCATATATTTTCATTGATTTGTTTTCCTTTTAATTAACCACTATAATATCCTTCTCTATTTAAATTATCATGTAATGGGAGAAATATTTATTGAAAAATATTCCACTAAAATTTTCCCACTTCATATCATCAACATCCCTTTTTGGTTTCATGCTTTTAATAAGTGTCCACCACTAATCATTTTATCTTTATAAGTAGTAAACATTAATGGTGGCCTTATTTTTATCTAAACATCAAAGTACATAAAATATATATTCTATAGATCTTATCCATTATTTTGAAATCAATAGGATGGTAGATCCACTGAAATGATGTGGTCATTGATGCATGAAGGACTTATTAGAAATTTTTTCCCATTGAGGAAAATCTGTTCTCTTAACATGATTGAAATTATTATTCTCATCTTGATGTATTTTATTTAACATTCCCATGAGGTTTCTATTCCAGTTTCTATTAGTAGACAATCAAAGCATCATCAATTGCGCTCATTATTTATCAGAATCTTCTATTAACCAGCATTTTCTAAAAGAATAAAAACATTCTAACAAAATTATTTCATTTAAGAATATAATCATTCTAAAAATATTTGTATTAAAACATCATTCATTAATATTTTATTATTTAAAAACAATTAATTTCTCTATAAATCCTTCATAATGGTCTGTAAAAATCTTGTGATTAACAAAACATGTCCCATGTGACTATAATATTGGAGTTGGTGTTGTAGAACAAAATTTCTGCCCCTCGATTATGTAAATATTTAATATATTTAAATATTAAACGTCTTATTCATTATTCTTCAGGACTATATTGAAATAATGAACTAGAGTATTTATTACATTAATAAGGCCGTATTAGTTCCTGGATTTGATGAGAACCTTGAATTTCTATGAAAATATTTTTAAATATAGTTCTATGGTTGGATGACGTACTATGATGGGACACATAGTATATATATAGTCAGGTGCGAGTACTCATAAGAAGATGAGGCTTCTTCTTAATAAGTTTGTACATGGTAATCTCCAAGAGGGATGATTATTAGAATAGACCTGCCACTAGAAATTCTTCATGTTTTGGGGTTATTAGATATTCGTATCTATGAGATTGTGTAATGTACCTTATACATTAGGATTATCATTAATATGTGTCATGACTCACACACTTATATTTTCTGATGAAAACTTCCATGCCATATGTTGGTGGGATGTAGGGTATGTTGAGTGCACTGTGAATGACATATTATAAATGGATAAGTTAAGGAAGTATTTTTCCATTCCATTTATGGATGGTGATATCTTGGACCTTTTATTGACATATAATGATCACTCTAAATTCCATGGTCAGGGTGTAATAAAGAATTTATTTTGGGTATTCAAATAATGATATATCAATCATATAGGTTGATGACACTATCATTAAACCTTCTTAATGAGATATTGTGAAAAAGAGATTATATTACACAGTGTAATTCATATGTGAATCTCATCATTGCAACTTTAAGTTACTTCTCTTTTGTTCCTTACCCCATTTCTAGACAGAAATATTTTAATTTAGGAAATCCCACCTAAATCAAATGAGAAATAATCATATAGGGTCACATACTAAGTGTTTCTGGCGATCTTGATTAAATTATATTTGAATTTAGTTAATGGATTAAATATAATTCTCAATACTGAGGAATAACTTTATTCAAGTTCAAATGACCGAATTAATTAAATATATTTTTATTCACTAGAATGTGAATAAAATATATTTATTTATATTATTGACTATTTAATATAAAAATATTTATTTACTAGTTTTTGTATAAAAATATTTATTTTAGAGAATAAAATATTTTATTTTGGTGTTCAGTAAATGGATGTGGATTTTGAATAGACCTTGATCGTGTCAGTTGATAAATTAATTATTTACAAGTTAGTGAATAATGTTTATCCATTTGGGGGAAGAAATTTTTATAATATTGTTACTAATATGTGGCACATGATTTTTTATGGTTCCTTTTTACGCAAGTTGGCACATCAAAAATTATGTTGTTGTCATTTTTATTATGTGGAATAGGTTTTCTATAATAGTTAAAATTTCATTTAATTGATGTTTTGAAATTAAATATTGTAACTAAAACCCCATGTCGATTAATAGTTAGGTACATATATTGTTCCAAACACAAGTGAATTAAGAATTGTTGTTCAAAACATTTTCTCTCTTGTATCCTCTCATCTCTCTCTCTCTCTCAAGAACATGAGAAGTTCATCATGTTCGAAGAATGGACCATTAAGAATCATAGAAGCAAGACATTTTCTTCACTGTTCTAGCACCAAGAGAATGAGTTGCATTGTTTAGAGACTATTGGAGCATGTGTGGATCACCACTAGGGGGATTCTAATTTGGATCATTACAAGAACAACAAAGGAAATCTGGAAGGTTCATTCTGGATAATCAACGATCATCAATGAAAATTTACTGAAGACCCTGGTATTTAATTTCTTAATAAATTATTAAATTAATTATAAACATAATGGGAAAGATCATGTTTCTCGAATTCAGATATATTCTACAGTTTATCTAAATCTTTTATAATAATCTATGGATACTAGCGTTCATCATCACATTGATACTAGATTGATCACCGATTAAAGAAAAATAAAATTTGGGCCCTCCCAACCCACATGCTTCCACTAATTTTGGATCCTACATGAGGTATCATAGGGGAACATCATCATTTATAATTGTTTAAATAATTCATCAACGATTTAAACATTAATAATTTAGTTTTTCAATTCATGTTTAATTGTAATTGAAATCCAAATTTTGAGAATTGTTTTTTCTCCTTTTATTCTCATAAATCAAATAGAAGCGGATAATTTTTTAAGTAAAATTAAATTGAGGATCTCTTCAGGATGCACCAATGATTATTTCCAGGTAACACGGAAGTACACACTTTGTATTACGATATACACACCATGAAATCGTCCATACACATCGTGTAATCTGGATTACACACTATGTAGGTGGGTTCAATTCATCATGAGTAATTAGACAATTAATCAACCGCGTTCATTAATTAAATGTGGTGTAGTTAAATCTTACATCGCATGTTGACTATGAAAACCCTGATTTTTATTTCAAACATAAACTTGATTTATTACATAAAACCTCCACTTGATTCAACACGGAATATCGAGAGTTCTAGTGTCTTTGGGGCTTATTAACATTACATAACAACTTAAAACATGAAATACGACATCTTTATTGAATACTTCCTTTACATGACCACTATAATCCCTCATACTTAGCATTTCATGGGATAACCTGAGGACATGCATAAGAAAAGGGTGAGATATAAAGCCCAGTAAGAGAATAATCATGGAATAACATGAGGAATAAAATACATGTTAGACAATAGGTATGTCAATAGAGCACAATAAAAGCATAAACATAAAGGCATGATAACACATGATAATCATAACATGAAAATGGGGAAACAACAATTAACATGGAATTAGCATGAGCCAAGGATCATTGCTCATGGAGTATGAGTAAATACTCATTGCACATGAATCATGAGTAAAACCATGTTTCACTTGAATTCGAATGATTCAACACCCATTTCACATGACATATCATGATAATATACTTTACCCAATTCATTGGATCTCTATAAGGGCGCACCATTCTTAAACATTTCATTTCATGCATAAGTGTGCCACATGGATCATATTACATGGATTCATAAAACATAATCATTTATTCTAAGATAAGGAAATGTGTAATTCATACATAAAATGTTATAATAAATAATTAAATGTGAATAAATTTTAATACCCTTAATTGAGAAATGGGCATGTTATTCACTACCTAATGACATTGGTTTTGAAAATCGGTGCAATTTCAACAGCGTAACAACGTTACGTAAGAATTCATAAAAAAGGTTGATGAGAGAGAAAGGGATATATCATAATATTTACAAGAAATGGAAAGTAAGGGATTCATATAGATACATGTCCCAACAATTTTAGTGGAATTTAGATTCATGATACAAAAGAATTTCTTGAATGTAAATGAGGAGAGTGAAATTCCTTTCTAGATTTCGGCATAGTAACAGGTGTACATGGGAGGAATTTAATGACAGAGAAAGGGGTCTACCATCATTCAAGCAGAAAGACGGTATTATGTTGTATGTGTGAAGTCATACACCAACATTTATAATTGAAATTAAAAGGGCATAACAACATTAATAAAATCGGAAAAAATGAGAAGGAAAGAAAAAATACTTACTTGGATGTGTGCTTCCAAAGGCTTGAGAGAGGTTTAAGAGATGCTTATTGGGAGCTTGGGTAACCTTGGGAGGATTATAGGGAGAGTAGGGAAGAGTTTAGATGAACTCAAAAGGCTTTTAAGTAGGAGAAAGTGGGTTCATGGGTGGGTTTATATAGGAAATGTGATGGAATTCGTTATTATTTAGGGTTGGGACAGATCACATTAATCTAATTCAAAACACAAACCAGCCCATGGTTTTTTCCCATGGTTTTTGTAAAAGGGGAGTGGGAAAAAATATTTTATAAGGAAAAATTCAGAAATTCTTAAAATAATGGGGTTGCTTATGTGGAGGTGAGTCACACTCCAAAAGAAAACAATTTAAAAAGACAAGATGTTTAATAATCCTTGAAGGGTCTATTAATGATTTTTAAAATAAGTCAAACAAACCAAAAATAACATTATTTTAATGGTAAACCATATATTTTCCAAACATAAGGCTTATAGTATTTTATTACATCACTATTGGGAAATTATGATGGCATAAAACACATTATATATTTAAAAGGAATTTAATTTTTACCAAAAAATTTGACTGTCTCAGAAAATTATGAAAAATTTACTGTTTGATAATTTCGACATCCTCATTATAGAAATAATATTAATTTTAAATCAATAATTCTCTAAATATTTTAATTTTAACTTCAAAAATAAAAACTGACATTTATAAAAAATTAATGGATTTTGACAAAAATGGCTTTCAAACCTTAATAAAAATTACAATTGCATTCATAAAATTATACAATCATTTTTATTTAATAAATATTAATTTAATATTAATAAGAATATTTTATTAAAATAGTATTTAATTCAAAAATCCATTAATTGAAAAAAAAAATTCTTAGTTGAATATTAAGTAAAAACACTATTTGAGCTTTAAAAACTATTTAAAATATAACAAAAATAACATGAAAATATATTCATTATTATTTAAAAAAATAATGTACATAACCACAGGGCTAAATAATTTTTACATAACCCCTTATAACACCCGCATATGACCGAAGTGTATGGTGTGTGATGGTGACAGACTCTTGGGGTGGCTCAGATAAAATTGCTTGGGTGGTAATCTCTATCAACTTCATCTTCTCTCATAGGCGGTCCCGCTCGAGCTTAACCTATTGAACCTCAGCTTGGTCTTGGTCATGAGTGAAGCCCAATGGTGCCACCTCTTTTCTGAGTTCTAATAAATGGGATTTTTATGGGGCATGTCTACTATATGAGGCCATCCCTTCCTTTGTCTGAGTAAATTGGATTCGTTAAAGCCCTATATTTATACAAATCATGCGATCACTGTTCAGCAGCTATATTAACAACGGTCACAATTCTTAACAAAAAACCAAAGAATTTGACATTTTATATAAAAAATTTACAAAAAGAGACATTTAATTAGATCAAGATATATTTCTATTAATTAATATTTGGATTGTTACAATCTTCCCCCTTAAGAAATTTCACTCTCGAAATTTCCTTTTCCCCCACTAATACAAATACTGGTAACTTTGCTTCATTACTTCCTTGGATTCCCACGTCACTTCTTCAAACTTTTGGTTTCGCCACAACACCTTGGCGAGGGGCATTGTCTTACTACATAGAAAATTTTCTCTACAGTATGTGATCTTCAATGGTTGCTCCTCATAAGAATGATCATCCTCTAACATTACCACCTCTGAAGAGAGTATATGGTAAGGGTCTGGTATGTACTTCCTTAAGAGGGATACATGAAAGACATCATGTAATTTGGCCATGGTAGGTTGAAGTGCTAGTCGATAGGCCACAACCCCAACATGATCAAGAATCTTGAAGGGGCTGATGTACCTTGGACTTAACTTCCATTTATTTCCAAACATCATGACCTTCTTCCACGGAGATATGTGTTGAAAAACCATGTCTCCAACTTTAAACTCAAGGTCTCGTCCATGGTTATCTACATAACTCTTTTGTCGACTCCGGGCTTCCTTGATATGTTGTAGAATAGTTTTCACCTTCTCCAACATTTCTTCAACCATTTTTGGTCCAAGAAGCTTACACTCACCATCCACATCTGAACACGTTGGTGTTCTACACCTTTTCCTATAAAGGGATTTATATGGTGCCATTTGGATGCTCGAGTGGAAAGTGTTATTATAAGATAACTTAACCAGAGGAAGATGTTGATCCCATCCTCCTTTAAAGTCCATTGAGAATGCTCTCAACATGTCCTCAATTGTTTGGATAGTCCGATCGGATTGGCCATCAGTTTGAGGATGATATGACGTACTAAAGTTCAGTTCAGTATTTTGAGCATGTTAAAGACTCTTCCAAAACTTAGAGGTGAATCTTGGATCTCGATTGAACACAATGAATAGTGGTATTTCATGCATCCTTACCACTTCCATGATATATATCTGTTCCAATTGATCCAATGAGAAATCCTCCTGAATAGTAATGAAGTGTGAATACATTGTAAGACGATCCACAACAACCCAGATTGCATAGTTACCTTTGGATGTCTTTGGAAGTCCAGTGAAAAAGTCCATGGTGATGTTCTCTCATTTCCATTCTGGTATGGGAAATGGTTGCATCATCCCCTTAAACTTATGCCTAACTACCTTTACTTGCCGAAACACCAGGAAATGTTATGTATATTCAGTGATCTCCTTCTTCAAATTATTCCACCAATAATTCCCTCGAAGATCTCGATACATCATTGTGTTTCCTAGGTGAATAGAGAAATTTGAACTATGTGCATCATCCAAAAGTTCCTTCTTCAGCTCCGGACTTGATGGAACACATAGTATTTTCTCAAATCTCACAATTCCTTCTTTATTAACATTAAACTCCTAGGATTTCCCTTTTTCAATAGCTTCTACTTTTTATTTAATTCCTACATCATCCTTTTGAGCATCCATTAACATTTCCAAAAGTGTTGGTCGAGAAATCATTTGTGAAAGGAATAATAGTGTTCCCTTCTTTATGATTTCCATGTCCATCCTCATGAAATATAAGAATACTGGATCCTTTTTAATTCTCATCAATGATAGAATTTCTGGGTCCTTTCTACTTAGAGCATATGCCACCTTGTTCGCATTCCTAGGGTGGTAATGGATTGAGCATTCATTTTCTTTGATCATCTCTAACCATATTTGTATGTGCATATTCAAATATTTCGGTGTGAATATATACTTGAGGATTTTGTGGTATGTTTATATTTCACGCTTCTCCCAAAAGAGATAATTCCACCAAATTTTCAAAGAGAATATCACTACAGCCAACTCGAGGTCACGTGTTGTGTAGTTCTGTTCGTGAACTTTCAATTTCCTTGAAGCATAGGCAATGACTTTTTCATTTTTCATCAACACGCATCCCAGGCCCTTCTTCAAAGCATTAGTAAATATAATAAAAAGTTCTCCACTTTTGGGTTAAGTGAGCATGAGCGTAGTGATAAGAATCCATTTCAACTCATTGAAGCTTTCTTCACATTCATCACTCCAGGAAAACTTTACTCCCTTCCAAGTTATCATGGAAAGAGGGTTGTCCAATCATGAGAAATTTATCACAAATTATCGATAATATCCCACTAACCAAAAGAATCTATGGATATTTGTTACCGATGTTAGCCCCATCCATCCCTCAATTGAATATTTTTTGGAGGGATCCATAGATATCCCATTGTTTGTGATGATATGGCCCAAGAATGATACCTCATTCCATCAGAAATCACACTTATTGTACTTGGCATAGAGCTTATCCTTCTGCAAGGTATCTAGTACAGTTCTTAGATGATCCTCATGATCCTCTTGGGGTTGGGAGTATATCAGAATATCATCTATAAAGACTAAAACAAATTTGTAAAGGTAATCTCTAAAGAATCTATTTATCAAGTCCATGAATATTACTAGAGAATTAGTGAGTCTGAATGGCATTACTATGAATTCATAGTTCCCGTATCTTGTACAAAAAGAATTCTTGGGGATATCTTCCTTCTTCACCCTTACTTGATAATATCCTGACAAAAAATCCACCTTGGAGAAGTATTGTGCTCCACGCAGTTGATCAAACAAGTCATCAATTCTTGGGATAGGATACTTGTTCTTTATAGTGATTTTTGAGCTCATGATAATCGATGCAAAGGCACATTGATCCATCCTTCTTCTTGATGAAGAGGACTGGTTCTCCCCATGGTGAAGCACTTGGACACATTAAACCTTTATCCAGATTCTCATATAGTTGTTTCTTTTACTCTTCAAGCTCCACAACAACTATTCTATATGGTGTTTTGGATATTGGAAACACCCCTGGTATAAGTTCAATTGAGAATTCAACATCTCTTCTGGGAGGAAGACCAGGCAATTCTTAGGGAAACACTTCAGCGAATTCCCTAATAATAGGAATGTCTTCAAGGATTGTTTCTTCCTTTGAATCAATCATCTGAGCCAGATACCCATGCTCATAGGACAGTAATATCCACTCTTGAGATGTTGGAGCTAAAAAATATTCATCTTCCTTCTTGCACTTGTAATGAGTTGGGGGTCGATTCTCCATATGGAGAGTGATTTATCTCTCACAGAAATTTACTTTGCCTCTATATAAGAAATCCAATCCATGCCAAGTATTGCATAAAATTCCACTAGAGGGAGTATGATGAGGTATTTTGGGAAGTTCAATCCACAGATTATGACAGGGGAGGAGTTATAATCATGGGATTCAATAATCACCCCATTTTACGTACTCACCGACATCTTCACTTCAATGATTTTTGGTGGTGATGGTATTATTATACTAAACTTTCGAGATATAAAGAAGGTGTAGAACCAGAATCAAAAAGTACGTTCTCTATTCATGAATGAATAACTAGCAAACCTGTAAAAATTTGTTGTCAGGGTTCACTTCGACAGTAGTGATCGAAAAATCATTCCCTTTCTTCCTTGGAGGTTGTTTTTTGCATTCGAAAACCCTTATCTTAGGGAATAATTTGAAAGATGCATTAGTTCATTGAATTTGTAGCAATGAATCACATGTTGAGGTTCAAACGGAGTGTTACTCTCATCTATCGCAACCATAGGTCTTTCTTGCGAGCAGTTAATTGCCATATGCCATTCTCTTCCACACCTAAAGCATTTTCTAGTACCCTTCAGGCAATTTCTGGGGTGTTTCTTTCCGCACCTTTGGCAAGTGAGGTGCTGGATCTTCTTAGCACCAGTTGATTTATCCATCGGAGCACCAGCATTGAATTCCACCTTACTCTTCTTATCCCCATGATACTCCTGAGACTCTATGACCTCCATTTCGACCATGAGGGCACGTCGAACAATTTTCTCATTGCTGTCGAAGTCACGGATTGTCAGTGCTTTCCACAGGCTAGGTTTCACCCCACCAATGAAGCGACCAACCTTGAATTTGGGGTAATGACAAATCCAAAAGAGTATCGTGAAAGTCGTGTGATGTTTTCCTCGTATGCACTAACAGATTCATCATCTTTTTTCTTGAGGGAAATTAATTCCATTTCCATCTTAAGCCAGCAGGTGCGCGGAAAATATTTATCGAATAACATCTTCTGGAAATCCTTCAATTCTAACACCTCGATATCCTCCTTAGGCATTTTATTTTTTGATCAACGCCCACCATTTATCAGCTTCACCCTCCATATGATAAGCTTCCAGGGGAACCTTCTCTTATTCTGAAAATTGAAGGATGGATAAGATATTTTCATTAGAGTTTATCCATTGTTCAGCGATTGAGGGATCAGATGATCCATCAAAAGTATGATGCCTTTGTCTCATGAAGCTCTCAATAGATACTTGTTCATTCTTGGGGGGAGGAGGTTGAATGTTTCTCTTGAACTATGTTTCTATTCAAATCTTGAGTTAGCTAAGATAGAAGTGTAACAATGTTCCTAATTCCCACTCCCATTGGATGGGGCATCACATTAGTACAATCATCACATTGATCTTCACATTGGTTGTTAGCCCGAGTCCTCCTATTACCAGCCATTGGCTGAAATAGAAGGAATGTTACAGGTAACTCATAAAGGTTAAAACAAGGACAAAACTGATGACTTATAAATAACTCTTATTTCCGTAACATGTGAATCTATTGGCTTCAGTCTATGTTATCCATGATCTACTATCTAACATATATTCTTAGGGATTTTTTTGTCCCTTAATAATGGTTCATAATAAGATTGTGAATTTACCAAAGCATATCCCACAGGAGTGTCATGACCCAGAGTACAGCAAGGCCCATTGTCGTGCACTAGTTCCCGTTCGAGTCTAGCTCAAAGTAGTGTTTTCGGGTTTTACCCATAAGATACATCTGTGCTAGAGCCTCCTCTACCTGCCTGTATCCAAATAGGGATGTATTTTCATGATAAACCACTTACGAAATACCCATAAAAACTTAGGGATTTTTTTATAATATTTAGTCTTGTATCAAAGTATATACTAGGGTTTTCTAATCCTAATCCCAAAAATAACTAAACCTATCCTCTGATACCATCTATGAAAACCCTACTTTTTATTTCAAACTTAAACTTGATTTATTCCATAATACCTCCACTTGATACAAAATGGAAGATTGAGAGGACTAGTGTATTTGGGGCTTAGGATCATTACATATCAAATTAAAACATGAAATACAACATATTTATTGAAAACTTCCATTACGTGACCACAATATTCTCTCGTACTTAACATTGCATGGGATAACCTGAGGACATGCATAAGAAAAGGGTGAGATATAAATCCCAGTAAGGGAATAATCATGGAATAACATGCGGAATAAAATAAAAGTTAGACAATAAGAATATCAATAGTGCACAAGAGAAGCATAAACATAAAGTAATGACAAAGCATGATAATCATAACATGGAAATGGGGCAACAACACTTAACATGGAATTTTCATGAGCCAAGGTTCATTGCAATGGAGCATGAGTAAATCCTCATTGCACATGAAGCACGAGTAAAACCTTGTTTCACTTGAATTAGCATGAGTCAACACTAATTTCACATGATGTATCATGATACAATACTTTACCCAATGCATTATAGTGCTATAAGGGTGCACCCTTCTTAAAGATTACATTTCACGCATAAGTGTGCCACATGGATCATATAACTTGGATTCATAAAACATCATCATTTATTCCATGATAAAGAAATATGGAATTCATACATGAAACTTTATAATAAATAACTAAATGTGCAAAAAGGTGAATACCCTTGATTGAGAAATGGGCATGGTATTCACTACACAATGATATTGTCATGGAAAATCGATGTAATTTCTACAACATAACGACGTGACGTAAGAATTCATAAAAATGGTTGATGAGAGAGAAAGGGGTGTATAATCATATTTAAATGAAATGTATAGTATGGGGTTCATATAGATATAGGTACCAACAATTTTAATGGAATTTAGATTCATGATACAAAAGAATTTCTTGAATGTAAATGACGAGAGAGAAAATCCTTTCAGAATTTCAGCATAGTAACGGGTGTACATGGGAGGAATTTAATGAGATATAAAGGGGTATCCCATAATTAAGACATAAATAGGGATGTGTGGTGGAGGTGAAAAACCATAACCCAACATTTATAATTGAAATTAAAAGGGCAGAACAACATTAAAAAAATTGGACAAAAATGAGAAAGGAGGAAAAAACCCTTACTTGGAAGTGTGGTTCCAAAGGATTGAGAGAGGCTTCTTGAGAGCTTGGGGAACCTTGGGAGGATTATAGGGAGATTAGGGAAGAGGTTGGATGAACTCCAAAGGCTTTGTGTGAGGAAAAAGTGAGAGCATGGGTGGGTTTATATAGGAAAGGTGAAGGGATTCTTTATTATTTAGGGTTGGGACACCTCACATTAAAATAATTCTAACCAAAAACCAGCCCAGGGTTTCTTCCCATGGTTTTTTCCAAAGGGGAGTGGAAAAAAATATTTTATATGGCCACTTTCCAAACTTATAAAAATAATGGGGTTGCTTATGTGGAGGTGAGTCACACTCTCAAGGAAAACAATTTAAAAAGGCAAGATGTTTAATAAGCCTTGAAGGGTCCCTTAATGATTTGTAAAATAAGTCAAAAAAACCCAAACTCACATTATATTAATGGTAAAACATATTTTCGACGAACATAATCCTTATAGTATTTTATTACTTCACTATTTATACTTTATGATGTCATAAAACACAATATATATTTAAACGGTATTTAATTTTTACCCAAAAAATATGACTGTCTCAGAAAATTATGTAAAATTCACCGTTTGATAATTTCGACATCCTAATTCGACAAATAATATTCACTTTATCTAAATAAGTTTCTAAATATGTTAATTTTCACTTTTAAAATAAAAACCAACATTTATCAAAAAATCATGGGTGTCGAGAAAAATGGCTTTAAAACCAAAATAAAAATTACCATTGCATTCATAAAATTATACTATCATTTATATTTAATAAATATTAATTTGATAATAATAATAATATTTTATTAAAATATTATTTAGTACAAAAATCCATTAATTCATCAAAATAGATTTTTTAGTTGAATATTAACTAAAACACTATTTGAGCTTTAAAAACTATTTACAAGGTAACAAAAATAACATGAAAATATATTCATTATTATATAAAAAAATAATGTACATAACCATTGTGCTACGATCTTGTTACATAACCCCTTATAAAACCCGCATAAGACCGAAGAGTAAGGTGTGCGATGGTGAACAAATCTTGGGGTGGCTCGGATTACATTGCTTGGGTGGTAATCTCTATCAACTTCTACTTCTCTTGTAGGCGGTCCCACTCGATCATAACCTATTGAAGCCCGACTTGGGATTGGTCAAGATTGAATCCCAATGATGCCACATATTTTCCGAGTTCCGACAAATGAGATTCGTATGGGGCATGTCTACTTGACGAGGCAATCACTTCCTTTTTCTGATTAAATTGGATTTGTTAAAGCCCTATATTTATAGTAATCATGTGATCACTGTTCAATGGATATATTAGAAACGATCTCAATTATTAACATAAAACCAAAGAATTTGACATTTCATATAAATAGTTTACATATTGAGACATTTAATTAGATCAAGATAGATTTACATTAATGAATGCTTGGGTTGTTACATTGTCCAAGACAGAACGACACACAATCAATTGGATTACACACCGTGTGGCCCACTGGACATAGCATGTAGTCCCTTTAGGTCAAGTTCCAAACCGCGTATCCCATACATGGCTTAGCTGACCGGTAATAATGTAACCTAGATACAACACATTGTGAGGCCCACTAGACACAATGTGTACTCCAAGATTTCTAAAGTACAACTCACCCACTAAGTCCCTAGGCATGTCCTTTGAATAAGACAGTGAAGGCAACACATGCCATTTAGTCGGAACTACATGCCGTGTAGTTAGAACTACACGCCGTGTACTTTATCAAATTACAGAGAATTAAAAATTTAATGTTTGGGTAATGTTCAGAATTACATATCATGTATATTTTAATGGGTGTTCACCATGTTACCTCCAAGGTTATAGATGAGAATATCAAGGTAATTTAGAAAATGTTTAAATTAAAAATATTGATTCATTAAAGAAAATAATTAACCGATTCTAGCATGATTTATCTTAATAATAATGATTAAAAAACTGAAATCTATTTTTATTAAATGTATAATTTTTTGCATGTATGTAGAAGATCATGATCTAGACCTAACCTTTTTTTGCGATTGGTTTCCTTTTAATTTATTTTAAATTAGATTTTTGTCATGTGTACCATCTTTCCTCCTTAATATATAGAACATGCATGCCCAATGGTTCTTTTATGCAAACCACCTTTATACCCCTCACCTACGTATGAGTTAAAAAGAATATGTAATTGATGGATCTCCCAAGCTTGTAGAGGTGGTTCAACTAAATATATGAGGTGAAACCAATCCAGGAAGATATAAAGGTGGATAGGCGGAAAGCTATAGACACAAACCATAAATGGATCAAGGCGTTTATCCCCTAGGTTTGTGTTTAGTTTATCAACCAATAGATAAAATTTCCATTATAAGATCCCATGATCATTCTATTTACATTATTTTTTTTCTATCGCTTTAATAGTTTTTCATTATGGATGTATTGCCACCAAAACATATTCAATGAATTAACAAGCATGAAATATTGAAATAATATAAACCAGGCTTATGCATAAATATTATCAAGACATGGTTAATCACATATCCAAGTTCAACATAATATTAATAAGCATGTGATAAAGATAATAAGGAAATTAATGTATAAGATATAAAAATCCATGAATAAAATGTTATTCCAGAAAAAGGATTCTGTTACTAGAATAAGGGCAAGAATCAATAAAACTATGTGTTTGACCAACCCTTGATGGAACACTTAATTTCATAAAGGTATATCTTATTAAAGTTTCATGTCGACTTAACTATTTTACATCAAGAGTAGTTGCCTTTGTTATACTTGTTGTAAATTTTTAGGAAAGTGACAAGGAAATCGAAGTTACAATTTTAGGATTGGGGAGAACACTCAATGGATCATGGAGCTGAAAACCCATATTTGGAAATGACCTGCCCACCTAAATACATTTAAATAGCATGACCAACCCTTGTTGGGGTTATGTGAAGGGGAATACAGATACTTTCCACCATAATGTCCTAGAAACTAGACATTATGAACTCAATGGTTAGGGACATTGGGACTTGATAAAATAGTGGGAGACTTAATGAAATAAATTTATTATTTCTCATATAATTTAATCAAGAAAAAACTAATTATCTTCTCTTTTAATTGTAAAATGAAAATGATAGGCTTGTCAACCACACTATCCCAGCAATCAATACTGGATAAAGACAACATCCTCAGTGAATTTAACTTATAGTAATGGTTTAAATGCTTTCATGTTAATCTACTACATGAATATAAATCATATGTGTTCGAGTTCTCATTACTTGATCTTCTTTCCCAAGAGGCGAGTGATGAAATATTCATGGTCTATAAGAAAAAAATTAACGTTGCAATCGACGTTCAATGTTTGATGTTATCATAAATGTCTAGTGAACTCATGAAGTCTCATGAAGACATGGATGTATATATCATTCTTGAGAACCAATGTGGTATTTACTAGGAGAGAGCGAGATAGGAACAGTTTGAGATATCTAAGGAACTATTTTAGAGTAATCTTGGAGTGGGTACCCTAGTTGGGCCTCACGTAGTCACGCTCATGGGCTACATTGATCATATGGAGGTTCTAGGTTTTAAAATCCCTGATGAACTGAGTAGAAATATCATTATCTCATCACTCCCTCAAATATTCACTAGTTTTTTTATGAATTTCAATGTGAACAACATTGAGAAGCCTCTACTAGAACTTCTTATCATGCTTTTCTATGTGAAAAAAGTCATGAAATGAAAAAAACCTTCTATCCTTATAGTGAATAAGAGGAAATAGAAGGTGAAGAGAATTAATCCTGAAGCTTCTTCACACCCTTCCAAGAAATGGAATATCAAGGGGAATAGAAGGGAATAGGAATCTATTTGTTTCGCATGTGGAAAGAAGGTCCACTAGAAGAAATTATTTACCCAGTAAAAGAAGAAAAGAAAAACATCAGTTGTTTTAGTTATTGAGTGAAATTTATTTGTTTCTACAAATTAGATATTATATAAAACCTTTGGTTCTAACATACGTATCCAAATATTAGAACCAAGTATATTCAAGAAAATTTATCTATGAGAGGTTTTTCTTAGAGTAGCCAATGGAAATAGACATGCAGTTGTAGCCGTTGGAGACTACCACCTCACATTGCTGACTAAGATGATCTTGGTTTTTAAAGGTTGTTATTATGTGACTTCTATAACCAAATAAATTATTTTCGTGTTCATAAATGAATATTTCCTCTTTTATGAATATAAAATTTGTTATGGAAAGTCACATTTATATAATAGTCTTTACGTGTTGGATTTCACAAACCAAGTAGTGGTGATCGATAACGAAGCTACTTCACATGACTCATACCACACCTAACTTTTGAATCCCTAGATAGGTCATGTAAATGTGAAACTCTTAAAAAAGTTATATCAATATGAATATTTATATTATTTCGAACTAAAACCAGTTGGTGTATGTTATGCTTGATTAAAAGGAAAAAGGACCAAAACCCCATTTTGTAAGAAAGGTAAAAGAGCTAAAGAGATTCTTGAATTGGTTCATACCGATGTGTGTGGACCATTTATAGTTGAAGACAAAGGTGGGAAATCATACATTATAGCATTTAATTATGACATTAGTAGATATGGATATATCTACATAATGATGTATAAGTCTTATTCATTTACTAAGTTCAAGGAATAAAATAATGAAGTTGAGAACCAGCTTGGTAAGAAGACTACGAATCTTTGAACCAACCGAGGTAAGGAATATCTTAATCAAGATTTCATTAATAAATTACGGGAGTTTGGGATCCTATACCAACTCACACTTCCTTACACACCCCAATGGAATGGTCTATGTGAAAGGAGTAAATATAGGTTTTTGGTCATGGTGAGATCAATAATGTGTTTTGTAAGTCATCCAAGTACCAACTAAATAGATAAATGGTATTCCATACGATCATTGGAGTGAAAGAAAAGCCATGTTATCAAATGTATAGGTGTGGGAAAGCGCAGTGTTTGTTAAGGCCTCTTCAGGAAACAAACTCACACCCTGAGGCACAATGTGTACCTTTATAGGATACCCTAAGGAAAGAAGGGTATATTACCTATACGACCACTCAGAGAAAAAGGTTATAGTAGAAAGAAACAATATACTCTTTGAGAGGTATCACATCTCCGAATGAGATAGTTGGAGCGAGATATACTTTGATGAAGTCGAGGCTCAAGGTACACAAGAGTTGTTACAGGATAAGATTCTAAAAATCCCCATGGAAAATGGATCTGTTTTAGAGACACAAGTACTACGTAGGATTAAAATAGAGTATAAATAACTAGAGTGGTTTGGTTTTCTATTTTCTAAGTATGGTGACTCATTATAAGTTGATAATAATGATCATATAACCTATAAGAAATCCATAACTGAAACAGACATTGCCAAATGGTAAGAAGCCATGAATTCAAAAATGGATTCCAATCCCCAAAAACATGTCTAGGATTTTTTATATCCTCCAACATATGTAAATATTATTGGTTTAAAATGGGTATTCAAAAATAAACTGGAAATGGAAGGACAATTCATTACCTATAATGTGTGACTGGTGGAAAAACGGTTTCAACAACATCATGGCATTGACAGCAAAAAAACCGTTTCACAGGTTTCAATGTTGAAATCCATCAGAATTTTTCTGGACATTGATGCTTACCATGAATATGATATTAGGAAAATAGATTTCAAAACATCTTTCCATAATGGGAACCTTTAGGAAGATGTCTATATTACATAACCAGAAGGGTTTGTGGCTCCATAGGATGCCAATAAGATATGGAAGTTGTAAAAATCCATTTATGGATTCAAGAAAGCATCCAGATCATGGAACATTAGTTTTGATGATTCCATAATGAATTTGAGTTTTATAATGAATTAATGTAAGACTTTTGTCTACAAATGGTTTAGTGGGAGTGAATTTGTTTTCCTAATATTATATGTCGATGTCATATTACTTATAGGAAATGAAATACCAATCTTACGGTATATTTGGGAATGGTTGAAAAAATGATTCTCAATGAAGGACATGGTTGAGAAAACATATATTCTTGGGATCATAATCTATGGTGATACATCCAAAAGATTTCTAGTCCAATGTTAAAGTACATACATTGAAAAGATACTGAATAGATTCAGTATTGAACAATCTAAGAGGGTCTTGTAGCTTGTGTCACATGGAATTCATATTTCCCAAAAAATGATCCCTTAGAAACATGAGTAATGAAAAATAATGTATCGGATTCCATATGAATCAGTGATTGGGTCCTTCATTTGTGTTATGCAATGTAATAGGCTAGATGTTGCCTAAACATTGAGTGTGGTAGGAAGATATCAAGATAATCCAAGAGACCACAATTGGATGGGAGTAATGACTATCCTTAAGTATCTAAGGCATACTAAGGATGTGTTCCTAGTTTATGGAAGATAGGAGGAACTAGTAAGTAGTTAATATGAATAGAGTAGTTTCTAGACAGATCAAGATGACATGAAGTTTAAAACAGGATACATATTTACTTTGAATGGAGGTGATGTGAGATTGAATACATCAATGCAATGTGTGGTCACAAATTCTACAGCATAGTCAGAATATATCATAGCTTCTAAGTAATCTAAATAATTAGTTTGAATGTGGAGATTTGTCTAACAGGTATGTGTGGTACCTAGAAGTAAATATCTCATAACGATCTATTGTGATAATACTGCAGTAGTGGCTCTTAAAAAAGATCCAAGGTCACATCAGTGGACAAAGCACATAAATCAGATGTATCATCTCTTGAGGGAGTTTTCTCAGAGAGGTGAAGTTGTAGTGAGTAGTATTTTCATGGTAGATAGTGTGGAAGACCCCTTTACTAAATCCTTGACTTAGAAAAAACATTATTATCATGAGAGGTCTAGAAGACCAAAAGTCGTAGGTAGTTGGATCTAGTCCAAGTGGGAAAATTTTGGGGTTGGTTTCCTAGAACAAACTACATTTACATTGATTAGAGAAATATTTAATATATTTAATTATTAAACACCTTATTACATATTGTTCACTGTTATTCATGGCTATAATGTAATAATGACCAAGAGTATTTTTTGCATTAATAAGTTCATAGTAATACCCCACTATGATGAGAACTTTCAAGTGCTATGAAAACATTTGTTTATATAGTTCTATGGTTAGATGAAATACTATGATGGGAATCAATGTATATATACTATCAAGTGTGTTTACTATTAAGAAGACAAGACTTCTTCTCAGGAAGTTCGTACTTGGTTTTCTCTATGATGAGAGATTATGAGAACAAACCCACAAGTAGGAATTATGCATGTTTTGGTGTCATCAGATATTCCTATTTTCAAGCATGTGTAATGGTACATAAACATTAATATTATCATTAATATGTTTAATGAATCACACACTTTTATATGCTGATGAAAAATTCCAGGCCATATGTTGATGGGAAGTAGGTTGTGTTGGGACCATTGCGAATGATATGTTATAAATGGATAAGTAAAGGAAATATATTTTCCTTTCCATTTTTTGATGTGGACACCTCATCCCTTTTATTAAAATAAAACAGTTTCCCTAAAAACCAAGTCCATGGTGTAACAATGGATTTATTTTAGGTAGTCAAAGAATGACGTATCAAGCATGTAGGTTGATGAAACTATAATGAAACCTTATTTACTAGATATTATGACAAAGGGATTATATTAAATAGTGAGATTTCATATGTGAATGTCATCATTGTTACCTTAAGTTCTTTATCTTGGGTGACTTGACCAGTTTCTAGATAGTAATCTTGGACGTTAGGCAAGCCTACCTATTTCTAACAATAAAGAGTCCTCAAGGGTCACATAGTATGTGTTTCTGGTGGACTCGATTAAATCCTATTCGAATTTAATTAATGGGATAAATATAATTCTCAAGAATGAGGAATAATTTTCTTCAAGTTAAAATGATTTCATAAATTAAATAAATATGTATTCACTATATCATGAATAAATTATATTTATTTATATAATTGAACATTTAATAAATATTTATTTAGTAGTTTGTAAATAAAACTATTTATTTAAGATAACAAAATATTTTATTCAGGTCTTCAATAAATGGAAGGGGATTTGGAATTGAAGATGACCATGTCTACTGAAAAATTAATTATTTACAAGTTGGTGAATAATTTTTGTCCAGTTGGGGTAAAAAATAATAATAACATAGTTAACATTTTGTGGCATGAGATTTCATTTATGGTTCTGTTTTTGGAAAGTTGGAACGTCACAAATAATGGTACTATTATTATTATTATTATGTGGCATGGGTTTTACCTAAGAGTTATAATTTAATTTAATTTTTGTTTTGAAATTAAATAATGTAAATGAAAACATATGTCGATTAATCAGATAGTATGTCTATTGTTCCAACCATCGTTGAAATGAGAATTATTGAGCCAAACATTTTCTCTCTTGACTCCTATCATCTCTACCTCTAAATAACGATTGTCCTACGTCATTTACTTCATTGTGATAACAACATTGAAATGATTAGCGTGGTTTAGAGACCATTAGAGAATATGTGGATGACCGTTAGAGGGATTCTACTTTGTATCCTCACAAGTTAAATAAAGAAATCCATAAGGATCATTCTGGAAGATCAACAATCATCAACGAAGAAAGTAATGAAGACCCAGGTATTTAATTTCATCCGAAATTATTAAATTTATTATAAACATGATGTGAAGGATCCACTTTCTAATATCTGGCGTTATTATTCTCTTTGTCAAAATCATTTATTCTAATATTTGGTTACTGGCTTTCATGTTCGTGTTGATCTCAAATTGGTCATAGATTAAAGAAAGGGCAATGTTTAGCCCTCCCAACCATCATGCTTCCACTGTGTTTGAATCCTACATATAAAACCAAGAGTTCAGAAAGACCCATTGTAATGCACTAGTTCCCATTCGGGTCTAGCTCAAAGTGTTGTTTTCAGGTGTTACCCCTAGAAACATATGTGTCAGAGCCACATTCACTTGTTTATATCCATACATGAATTTCATTTTTCAGAAACCATTTACTATATTTTTCTCCAAAATACCTAGATTTTTTTCATATATTTAAACATTTATATATGGTTTATAATGATGATTTCATTTTCCTAATTCCCATAAATAAATAAATCAAACTTGGATACCAACTATAGATCTAACCTTTTAATTATATAAACATTTCATTACATTGTAGAAATATAGGATATTTTAAGGTTTTATTTCATGAAAATAACGTACAAAATACTTGAAAAATTAAACAATTCTTCTAATTCCCTTGAAATTATTCTTCATAGGTTCATACAAAGCACACTTACCACATGCCATAACATAGGGACATATATCAAAGGAATGTAATGAGCATAAGTCCCTATAAGGGAAATAATTTACATGTGATCATGAGGAATATCAATAAGAATAGAATGAATATAATTATTGAATGAGAAAGGGATCATGAAGAATTTAATAAAAAAAATAACATGATTCATAACATGGGAATTTGACCACAAAATTTAAATGATACATTCATAAGAATACCACCATGTTTTTTCATAGAGACATCTTAAATGAAAATAACCAATGGAATTCACCAAGGTATTATAAAACATATCATCTATAAAGATTAAATTATTTACCAATGTGTTGGAGAACCATCAGGCTAAGCCCTTAATATTTATTAATTTCACATAGTACACATATATCATAATAAATAATTTCTTAATAAATCAGGGATATTAATGAATGGATTTATTATCAAAATAATGGCGTACAAAAGTTATTAACTCCATGATCATTACGTCAATTTTTGCCTACAAAAAGAGAAATTGGGTTTCTTATATAAAAATACCTGAATAAAATAAATAAATTTTATATATTGGTGAATATACATGGGAAAATGGGTTGGGTATCCACATAATGAAAATAAATGATAATTTCTTGAGGAGAAGATAAATATTTTGAGAAGTAAATTCGACAACATAACGTGTATGAAATATGGTTTTAGAAAAGAGTAAAATGAGATAGTAAAAGGGTTTCCCATCGATAAAAAATAATTTAAAAGTAAGGATATTATAAAAAGGATAATATAAAAATAAATCTTAATAATTATAATATATATATATATATATTTATTCTTGAATTGAAGATATTGGAAGAATAATTCCATTACCTTGAAGAGTTACTCCTAGATAATGAGAAATAGAACCTTGGGGGTTTGAATAAACCTTAAGAGGATTCATTTGGAGGAAAACTTGCCATAAATTCATAGAGTATTGATTTGGAGTCAATATGAGAGGTGAAACATGTGGTTATTCATAGATAAACATGAGGACTTGTTTAATAATTAAAAAATATAGGCCATGGAAATCGAGGATGTGGAAAATGGAAAACCATTAGTTTATCATTGGGTTTTTTCACATTGTTTTGGAAATTTGTGAAATATTTTATTTTATTTTAACCCACAAGAGTGGAGCACAAATTTATAATACTTCTTTTGGCAGGGAAAAGTAAATAATCCACACAATAATTTTTTTTAAAGTAAAAGTTTCTATTTTTGAGTTTAGAAAGTAAAGTATAGGTTTAGAAATTGAATAAAATATATCAAAATAATTGATATTAATAAAATAAAAAATATTAGATCATATATTGTTTTTATTTAGTTATTAAATCATTATGAAATAATTATGAAGTCATTAAATATACCCCAAACCTCAAACTGTATTTTTACTATTCACTAAAATATAAATTATTTTCAAAAAATATCATAAATTCACCATAACATAATTTTGATGTGATGATTTACAAAATGATGTTTATTTGATAATAATAATTCTCTATATATGATAATTTTAACTTTTAAATTTAAAAATAATTAATTATTAAAAAAAATAGTGGGATGATAATGCATACTCAAATTTTTGACACATAAAAATTTTCAGGGACATAATAATATTATATGATAATTTATATATAAATAAGTTTGTTTTTGACCTACTATTTAATTTAAATAAATATTATTCATAATACCATTTTTTATTGTAAAAAATTATATCTATCTTAGAACAATAATTTGTGTATGAAAAATCAATTTATCAAATTCTATCTCAATTAAACCTATATTTTATTAAGCAAAACTATTTTTAAAATGGAATTTATGTAATAAAAAATGTATTTATAAAAAGTAATTACACTTTAAGTAACTAAAACTGGGGCATGTAACCCCTTATAACAACCGATTATGACTTAAGGTTAAGGTGGAAGATGGTGATAGATTTATGCGGTAGACTTGATAATAGCAACCAAGTGGGAATTTCCACTAACATGAACTTCTCCTATAGGATATTTCATTAGAGATTCACTTTTTGAATATATTCTTGTTCTTGTTCAATGAATAACCCTAGTGATGATACCTCCCCCTCATGTATTGAAAAATGTGATTCATACCGAATGACTCTACTAGTTGAGGTCATCACTTCTCCTTTTGAAATAAATTATACTTTTTCATTTCTACATATGAAAACTTTTTATAACCTTAAAATTATAATAAAGAGTATAGTTTCCAATCATCTTATTCGACCAACATTTATAATTGACCAAAAATCATATAACATTCAAATCCCTATGGACACATTTCCCTTTATACTCTATAAATACCAATTCATTATTAAAGAGATAGAGTTTTGTTGTGATTAATATAATACAAAACCCATTTTCTTAGGAAAAATATATCATCTAGAAATTATGGTTTATTATAATTATAGACCCAATACCAACTTAAAGAATTTTCAAATCAATAAATAAAGTGTTAATAGTAACCTATATATAAAATAAAATCATAATGTTTCCCTCATTATGAATATCTATGTTTCTAGAAAAATATTAAAGGGAATGAAGAAGAAACATGTGAATGTTTTTTTGAGGAGATGATGACTTTATCATAAATGTCCATTCTATGAAAAATAAAAAACTTTTTGGTCTTATATATTTCTCCAAATTATAAATACAACTTTATAAATCAAGAAAAGTATGTTTTGTAACTTGTAATTAATTTTTTCATGGTAGATAAAAATACTAGTTTCACACCTTTTTTAGTGGAAAAAAGATATACGAGTGAGGGAGAATGTAAATAGGTTGATCAAAATGTGTTTAGAAAGTTAGCTGGACACTGGTTATATCTAATGACTTCAACGAAAGATACATTGAATGCTATTACATTGTGTCCCAGATATCAAAGTGATCCAAAATAATCTCATATTATGTTAGAATTAATAATTATCAAATATATCAAAAGTAAAATTTAATTTAGAATAAAATTTTATTTCCTAATAAGTACTAATTTGTTTAGTTATAATGATTAAAATTGGGCAGTTTCTATTGATGATAGAAGATCCTCATCTGGTGGAGTTTTCTTCTTTGGAGGAATATGTGTGAGTTGCCTTAAAAATAAGAAAAATTTAGTAACTCTCAATATGAATGAGGATGAGTATATATATTCCACTCAATATTTTACACATTTGATATGGATAATGACTCAGTTGGATGACGTTCTTGTTATAGTTAAGTTTCCCCTTCCCTTGGGTTGTGATAATAAATATGCTATAAATATCATTAATAAGACTATTAAACATTATCCATATAATAATATTGATATAAAATATCAATTAATCAAAGTGAATGTGGAAATAAATAAACTGAAACTGCAGAGTGTTCCTAAAATGGAAGAAGTTGTTGATATATTTACTAAACCATTGTCAAAGGAAATATTTCAGAAACTACGGTTGTTCATGGGTGTAAAAACACAATCTATTTAAGTATAAGGTATGTGAATATACATCTAATATCTCATATTTTATTTGGATAGTGTTTTCAAAGGGGTATACAAGTTGTAACATAAAAATATCCATTGGTATTTTTTCAAAAAAAACTTATTGAATAACAAATATATACAAGTTTTTAAAATGGGTAAGCAATGATTTCAGCATTTGTGAACTATATTATAATTTTATTGAATTTTCGGGGATGCATTTTGTTCTTACATGTTAAACTTATTTTTATGGTGAATATTAGAAGTGAAAGTAAAGGTTTTAAATATAAAAAAACTTTCTTAATGGGTATGAGGAATGATTATTAAATCCCTGATTATAGAAAAGATAGTATAATTGGTCAATGATTCTTATTTCTGACACTAGTTTCTCTCACCTATGATTATAATTGTTTAATAATTTATCTAATTATAGAGTATAAATTTTTCTTCTATTTATATTCTATGGTTGAAAAAAATACAAATTGGGATAATGTTTGGACCAAGAAGTTTATATATGTTTTAAAAAGAACATGAATGAATAATGAAGTTGAAGAAAGAAAGGATTGTCATAGTGTTTTATTTTATTACCTAACATACATCAAATTACATTGTTGTGATTTCCTCCAAAGGAAATTATATGGAGTTTATTGACTTGAGAGTATATATTGAACTCTAGCAGATCATGTACATCAAAGGGGAGCCACCGGTATGATGTGATCATCCTATTTTCAGTGATGAATGATTATCCTAATGTTGATCATGTAGAATATTAGATACATTGTATGATGAACTAAATTATAAGATTCATTTTTATTCCAGAAGTTCCTTACATATTGATAATTTATATATCTAATGTTCTAGGCTTGAGTCGAATGTGAGAGAATTATATTCATATGTTCAATGTTCATGCTACGAGGTTTCATGATGTTTTCCATACTAATGTGATCAGTTGGAGGTTATCAGATATATTTTTACAAATTAATCACTTTTTCTAATAATATTATCATGGATTTTAATGAAATTATTCAAAATTGAGTGTGGAGGTTCATATAATGGGAAAAATCAAAATCACGAGATAATTTTCATCAAATGAAAATTTTGTAATGTATATGAAAAAAATTATTATGGATTCTTGGGATGAAAGTGAGTTTGATGAAGTTCTAATAAAGTTGACATGTTTATAAAGAGTTAAAATATCACGAGTTCTCCAAATGAGATCTTATATGTTCATCAGTCAAAATTTTCCTCTATACAGAGTTTATTATATTGACTTGTATAAAGATGCAAAGTGAAATTATTATAGGTTGATGATATGGATGTATTCATTTAATTGGGAAGTCATCTCAGTTTGATGTCATTAGAAAAATGTTTCTGTAATGACTTCTTTAGAAAAAGGGTTTCTAATAAATGCAGTATTATATTGTTTTCAAATTAAGTTATAAAATTAAAGAAGTATTTGATAAAAGGATTCAAGGGGTTTATATGATGTTGTGTAAGAAAACTAGTTGGGGATTGATTGTCTAGAATAATTTTTTGAAACAATACAAAAAATAAGGATTGAATGGATTTATGAAATCAGTATAAAGATGTTAAATGTGACCATTATTTTTTTATTGTTAAATATTTATAAAATCAAGGAGGAAAGTCTTGATTCATACAAGATCATAAAGAATTTATGAAGATTAATATTGTTTCCATATATTAAGGAAATATCCTAAGAGTCATAAGGTTTGGATTCAGTCAAAGGAAGGTAGTTTCTAAGCATTATATTTGAAAGTTTTAGTGGTAAGTTCAAATTTTAATGATACGATTCTTCCTTGAAATATAGAGAAACAATTCCTATATAAAGGGGGTTTGTAAAAAGAGAAGTTACTGTTTATTATTAGTATTTGGGTGAAGTGACCTTGACGTGGATAATCAATCAGGAAAATAGATTGAACTGGAATTAGTCTGATGAATACTGAGCATAGTACTTGTAGTAGTTGGTATGATACAAATGGTTTGTAGAAGTAATCAATAAAATGTTTGGAATACATGATCTGTCAACTAGAGGTGATCGAAAGGATTTAGGAGGTCATACGAACAAGGTATCATAACTAGTTTCATAGGACTATGTATACTAGACAAAGAAAATAAGAGATATATAATTTCCTATAGAATTATAGATGGAGGTTATTTCTTGTAATTGTGAAATAAAGTGAAGATGATCTCTAAAGAAGTGAAATTCTAGATTAATTTTAAGCAACATAGTGTAAATATATTGAAGATGTTTTGGATGTTTATTACAATTGTTACAAGACCATTGTTATATCATTTTTCTTTGAAAATAGAACAATCACCATTGATTTACTATAGTGTTATAAAAGTGATATGGTATTCCCTATTTTCTTTGACCACACGATGGATTAATTTTTTTAGTTTCCATAGAAATGAATTATTTTTGAAACAATCCTAGGACTAGCTACTCTTATTGAGTAATGAAACTTGATAATTCAGGTATTTTTGTGGTTTTTATTGTTTTCATATTTTCTAGAAGAGTCATATCTCACCCACTGGAGGAAGGGTTTTTTTTATTATGTGAAAAAACATAAAAATGATAAGATCATTGGTTCTTCCATACCTTCTTAGTGAAATAATAGTTCCTAATTGGTCCTTTCATCTACCTCAAAAAGCCCTATATGGATACCATTCATCCTGACCATCGATAATAGAGATCATTTTTCCTATGCCCCCCATACTAGGGATCAATTTTCCAAAGACACCCACTATAGGTATCTATTTGACATGACCATATAGACTATCGAACCACTTCTCCTAGATCCAATAAATGGGTTTTCAACCATTTACCAAAAACTATTTGGTATAAAACCAACCAAGCACCCGGTTTACTAAAGTATATTTCATTATGATATGAAAATTACCCAAAAGAATATTTTGAAAATATATAGACCAAACCAACATTCTATTGAGTCATATCTACCTTGACCTTCTCCATGAACTCCTCAAATACCCTAATGGGTTATGCAAACCATCATATACCTTTAGATCATGTTTTCCATTAATAGTGGGAATTTACCACTTCATAGAAGATATACCATGGGGTTTTTCCCAAACCAATTGGACCCTAATGATGTTAATAATCATGTATTCCCTTGACAATAAGGGTTCCTATCCTTAGAAAACTAGTTAAAATATTTATGGTCTAGGACACTCATACTAACCTCTATATGATAACATCCTATAACCTTCTTGTAATTGGTCAATCTCAGCGTTTTTGTTTGATGATATTGAGTTGAGTAATTCCTAGGATAGCATTCCAAGTTCTCCTCCAACAATTTTTGCTATATCCATGACCAAATAGTGATAATATAACACCTTCATCAACCTACATTTATTTATAATCAATAATCCATATAAATATATGTCATTTCCATTTGTTGATCTCTTTTTCCTAGATTTCTGTTGCATGTGATGTTAAATTTCTATTAATATATCCCAGTCATAAAAACATGAACTATAAGACATCAATGGTCATGGTTGAATAACCTTAAAAGGTATATAATTCTTACTTGTTTCATGAACTTAAATGGTTCTTCATTGGTTATGGTTAAATGACGTTAAATGGTGCCTCATTGGTCATAGGCCCAGATCCTTTAAAAGAAACCAAAATGGTATATTTTACATTTCCATAAAAGGAAAAACATGTCTTGTTATGAGTTACAGAACTATATGGGTTCTGACTCCATTCACATATATTTGTTGCAAGCTAATATCATTGACATGATCCTTACTCTATAATACCCACTTCCCCCTTATATGTGGATAAATTCAAGAGTTCCCAACTCCTTGTCTTTAATCCATAATGCAAATAAAATACTAATGGAAAGATAGAAACTCTATGATATATATATATATATAGATTCATATAAATTCATAGTAATTATTGATTACTCTATTGAACAAGGTAACCATGATAGTTAATAGGAAGGACTTCATGAATATGTTTTAACTCAATAAGAGATTCCCAAACATGGTAATAAGACCTCTTATGGTATTAGTGGACATTTCATCCCCTCAACCTTGACATACCGTGTGAAGTGTTATTGACATATCCCAAGGTACGATTACCTTTGGAATGAAGTTATATTTCCAAATGAAATTAAAGCATGAATTCTTGGGGGAATATAAATGGTGAACCAAAAATGTATCCCTTTACCTATGAAAGTGATCAATTGAACATTCAACTTTTCTTGTGAAACTACACTAATGGATAAAATATTTTTGGTTGTCTCTATTAGGACCATTCATCACATATAAATGGAATCTTTGAATGAATCATTACTCATTAATATTCTTGTATATAATGGGGGTAAACATAGGGATCCTCTGGAATTTGTACACCACTAGTTGATTCCTCAAACATAGACCTTAACTATGATGATGGTCAGGTCCCTTCCATCCTGGTGAACATTTCTGTAGACTCAATGCATCTAGTTTATAGTCATGGATTCTCTCATATGAGATTATCTAAGAAATTGCTATATCATAACCTTAGAAGTTGATCAGGAGAACCTCTAGGAAATGAATCCTCATCGACCATTCTGTAGAATAAAGGTTGTTAGGAAGTATGTGGCTTCTATTTCCACATCGAATCGTATTGTGATCCAATATCTTCAGTGAAAAAATCATATATACCTTATCCTAGAGTGGTATATGAGATCATTAACATAATACTTAAAACTATTTGAGAGATTCATAGGACGCATCCTTCTAGTCATCATCATTTTGAGTGTCACAAGGCACCAATCCTCAATAATATGACGAGGAGGCTTCCTAAAAGTGTAACACCCCAACTTTAGTGACCTATATTGGGTGGGTTATTTATTACTTGGTAATTATTATTCAAGAGATTTTTTTCCCAAGTTTAATGTTTAATAGTCCTAAATAAACAAAATAGCTAAATATTACAAAACATCATAAAAATTTACAACAATAGATTATGAATCATTTTTTCATAGCGTTATCTATATGGTTGATCATATATAGTATCCCAGCTCATTACCTTAATAAATGGTATATACAAGTAAAGGTTGTGTTCAAATTCATGGTTAGGTATAGTGTATAATAGAATCTAACATGGAATAATTATTAAAATGATCATGTATAAACAACCAATGTCACATAAAATAATCCATGAATGGAAATGAAAATAAATGAATAAATGATCACAAAATGATGTGAATGTTATGAATTTATAATTCTTAAAATAATAAACATTTCTTCGAGGCCTTATAATAAGATACCATAAAAATGTGTAAGGAAACACCCATTACCTTATGTTAGTAGTCTCATTTGACCTAATATTGTATTGAGTGTATATATTATTTGGATTCTCGCCATCAGATTATTGTTCAATGCATTCCATCACATACTAAATGATTATAAGGCATAATGTACAATAAATGAACAACATAAATATTATCATAATTACAAAATGAGTATTATCTTATAAGATTATCCCATAGTGATCATAGAAATATAATAAATAAAAATATTTTCTACCACTCAATGAATTAATAAGGATAACATTGTGGAATCCCTTGCATACCCTACGACATAACCTGGGACACATAATATTCAAATAAGTACCCAGAGAAAGTGATAGATACAAAATTATATTTATTAGGTACTTCCAAATAATAACACTGTTAATGTATTTGGGTATCTAGATACATGTCTTTTAATCAGTGGAATACCAATACATTAATTAAAAATCATTCATAAGGGGTTTTAAAGAGCATGTAAATCCTCCCAAGCATATCCTCCAAGAGTACTGAGGTCTATCATATGACCCACTACTCATGAACCATAGTGAATATTATGTTAATATCAAACTATAAATTATTTTAGTCTTAAAACATTGTTTTATCTCTTCCATTCATTCATCCACTTATTTGTATTGAAACAAAGATTTCATGGTTATGAAAATTACACAAACCATAACTTACCAAAACATTTTGATATTTTTATAACTAACAAAATGATTTTGAATTATAATGAATTATGAAATTTAAATATTCATAGGTAATAGTGACATTTTATTATTAATTTTATACGGAATTAACAATAATGAATCATAACAATATTTATCATTAGAATTAAATAAAATAAAAAAGAGCCACAAATTAAGTAAATGAAATAGTTAGGAACCCTTAACTTTAAAATTAACTTCTTAAAGTCTGCAATTATTACCTTAGAGCCTTCAAAACTCTTTGGAGAGAATATTCATAGAGAAAAGGAGTTAAATATTATACTTAATGCATTTTGAGTGATGATTAATGGGAGGCTATATGTGTATTTATTTTAAATGAGGGTGGATTTTTTAAAAAAATTATAAACACTAGCCTTAATAATATAGTTTGTAGAAAATGAAAATTTATTGTATTAAAAATGATTTTGGATAATAGTTTATTACATTTAAGACTTGGATTTTGAAATAATGAATATTAAATACATAAATCCATTAATTTATACTATGATGGCCATGAAAATATAATCTTTCCAAAAATACTATTTTTAAAATATTAATTTCCATTTAAGAATTTGGAATGTTTTTTATAAGAATGGAAAATAATTTTAATTCATTATAATATATCATATTAGTTAAGTAATTTTTTTTTGGACATTTAATCTCTTTTATTTAATTTTATTTCATGTATACATTATAATTATGTCATAATATATATCATATAAGATTACTGTGTTTTACTATTTGACAATAAACATAAGTATTTTAGAAAATTATAAAACATTTAACTTTTGATAATTTTTACATTGGAGTTTCAAATTTAATATCCCTTATATGATGATAATTTTATTTATATAGAGATTTATTTTTTCAAATAAAAATCTTGTTGTATTTCAAAATCATTTTTTTGATGAAAAAAATATAAAAAATATTTTCTCTAGTAGATATTATTTTAGTTTTAAGTCTCATGTGTGTGATTATAATACAATTAATTAATTAATATACATTTATTTAATATTTAATTATATTATTATCAAATGGTTTTATTCATTTTTTTATACACCGTCATGAATAACTTTTTCATTACAATTATAACAGTCACCTTCGAATGGTATGATCCCAATAGTCAAATTACAACAATCATATTACCCCTTATATACACACACTACATTTTATCATCCTAAGATCATTCATATTATACCCTTATTTCCCATTTTAATTCCAATATTTGTTCCTTTTTTCATAATAGCAATTTTTCTCATATACTGGTTTTTATTTTTCATGTAAAACCCTTTGTATAATATTACAATGTTTCCCCATATCATTACTTATTTTATGGTACTAGTTTTTTCTCATATTATAAATGTAATTTCTATGTTTTTGATTTTATTACTATGTGTTATAATTGCAATAAAATAAAACATTCTTATTCATTACTATATTTTCTATAGTATTAAATCCCCCATGAAAATATTTCATCCTTGAAATTGTAAATCATCCCACTATCAAATGTGAATAGGACTCTATCATCTAATCCTCTCAGTCCCATGCTAACTTTTCTAAAATTCGATTCCTCTAAATAACCTCCACTAACAGTGTTTTTCAATTCCACTCTCTTATATCATGAATCTAAATTTAAAATTCATTATATAAAAAGTTAGAATATAACTGAACATGACCCACCATTAGAAAATGGGAAGTGACTTTGATATACTTATTTATATGTGATTATGGAATATGTAATTTACTTGTGATAGGTTTCATGTGATTTAAAATTCGCATGCTTTAACACTAAAATATATAATATTTTAAACAACAGAATATACCTTGTTATTATCTTCCCTTTCATTCTAAATCTCGGAATACATTTTCATGATGATATCCTTGTTAAGACATAATCTCTAACTAGGAATTCAAGATCCTTTATTAAAATTTCATCTTAAAATTTCTGTCTACTTTTGGTTGCATTGATGTTCTCCTAGATGGATCTTACCATCATAGATGTTTCATACATGAATTCAAGACCAAATAACTTAATTTATCTAACTTCAACCCAACATGTTTGAGTCTGAAATCTATTTCCACACAAGGCTTCATATGGTTCAATTTTAATACTAGAGTTGTAAATTTTATTGCATGAAAACTCAAAAAGTTATAAATACAGATCCCAACATCCTTGACAGTTAATATTTCATGACCATAGAATATTCTCTAATGTTTGGGCTGTCGATTTAGACTACCCATCCATTTGAGGGTGATAAACCTTGCATAGATTAAGATCTATTTGTAAATTCTTATGGATACTCCTCTAAAATTTTTATGTAAACCTTCTGCCATGATAAAATACTACAGATAATGGTGTTCCATGATGTCTTATAACTTTATTTATATTCATCCTAATAATATTATTGAGTGTAAATTCCTCTAAAATTGTAAGGAAATGAATAGACTCTATATGATAATAAAAAATAAACAATATTTTATTATTCCCCTTGTATTTATTAGGAATTCCAATGAAAAAAATGAAATATTTTCTCACCTCCACTATAGTATAAATAAATGTTCCATGACATACTTGAGAATGTTTTTTCAAAATTTAAATGTTACATAGAATATTGATGTAAAATCTATTATCTCTTACTTCAAATTTTATAATCATAAATTTTATCCAACATCCATATACATCTTTTTAGAAAAATGATGTATAGAAAAATTTGAACTGTGATATTTATCAAAAAAATCATTCTTTATCTCACGTATTGATGGGACACAAAACCACTTACCAAACTATACAACTCCACCATCACCAATATTAATGTTTGTTAATTTTCCATTCATGAAATCTACCAAATTATTTCTTAAGGAATTACCATCATAGTTGGATTTCTTAATACTCACCAATATGGATGTTCTGGAGTATACATGCAAGAAAATTGATGTTTATCCTTTACTTAAAACACCAATGTCCATCCTTACTAAATCCTTGATAATTGGATCATTCATCACCCCCATAGTGGATAAGATTCTATGGTATTTTATAATCAATGAATTTTCTAACTTGTTTACTTTCCCAAGTTGATGGTATATAGAACCATCATAATCCCTTAGTATCTCCAACCATCTAAATTCCCTTATATTAAGATCATTCTGAGTAAATATGTATTTCATACTCTTATGATCAGTGTATATAAAACATCTCTATCCATAGTGATAATGTCTTCATATATTTAGATGAAACATCAATACAATCCAATATAAATCATGTGTTGGATAATTTATGTAACGGCCCGACCCCAGTTCCCCAATGTCAGAGCATTATTACATAACATTGGAATGATCACAAGGGATCAAAATCCAGAAAGACAGATCAGTTTAGTAGCCTTGGAAGTACTAGATACATTCATAAGTTTTACATTACATTATAAAATGAAAAATGACAACAAAATTGTCTTTTTTGGCCACATTCATCCCTTAGAATATCTCTTTAGGTCATTTATAATATACTTTTTCGCTTCCTGGGAAAAATAAAACATAGAAAGGGGTGATCTCAGATGCTTAGTAAGGGTAAAAAATTAGCGTAAACTTTCAGGAATAAGAATAAACATTTAAGGCATTGTATAAGACTAAAACACAAGCATTTTAAGATTAAGCTTTATCATTAAATAAAAATGATAAATCAAATAATCCCATTTACTTATTCTCATGGATATTCTACTAGTCAAATAATCACATGTAATATCAATAGCCAATTTCATAATGTTGGATTGCATAATCACAGAATCCATAACCAATTAGTCAAGGCCTTCTTCCAAGAATACAAATAATAGTCTATCAAGGCCATATTTCAAGGCACTATTTTGTCTCATGAGACCTACCGATGCATCGAGGAGCTATAGTGGGCTTCACCCGTCACTTACCAAGTCCAATGCATTCCTCATATGAAAAGGTTTAAACATAACATAAGCATTCATATTAAAACTACAATACAAAATGTCAATACATTATCCATAAACCTTGAATGGCATAAAATAACACATCCACAGTAAAACATATAACAAAACGTCCAATATAATATGGATGATTTGTATCCTAATAAATCAGCTTCAAACAAGCTTAAAATACTTCAATGGTTGTTTACATAGATGAAATAAAGTCTTTTTGTAGGGAAATATCTCTTTCTATTTTGAAGTCATTTAAAAGTGATATAATTATAATTGAAAACATTTATTTTGAAAATATTATTATATTCTTGTATTGAAATCATAAACGATTTTATAACGGAATAAAATAGTTGCACCCTCCGTATACGATAAAAAAGGATATTCTTACATTAATTTTGTCAAGAAGGTCATAAAGTACCTTGTTTGGAAAACGACCAAAAGATTCCTTTAAATACATATGTGGTCAAATAAGGGAATAACTTTCTTTAACCCACAGTTTAGTAAATAGTAAAAAAAAATTTAAATTAGATTTTCATGAAAACACAGATGTGGATGATAAAGAGGTCCGAGTAAATACTTATGTATTAACAAAATTGGATAAGTAAAGAGATTGTAGAATTAACCCTTACCTTGTTCTTTTCATTAGATTATGGTATGTTAACCTCTTTTATAATAGCTAAAACATTGTTTTTAAATTATAAAATAACTAAATACATTAATATTATATCATATATTATTCTATAATATATGTTTTTTTAATAATATTTTAGTAGTATCATCGTTTCGTGTGTTAACTGATTCGTTTTCCTTTATATGCTTGGTTACGTAAGCCATGTTTGTCATAGATATGATTTTTTTGATTCATATACAGAATGATACTATTTTCATAAATATTATTTTTAATCATAAAATGAAAATTAATCTTGAATGATTACGATGGGGAATGAATATCATCGCGTTTGTGGAGACGGTAATCCGTACGTATGCACGAGTGAGAATATCATTATATTGATAGTGAAATAGTATTTAATTGGATGGTATATCATATATAAAGAATCATTAAAATGTTATATTTATTATTTACATTTTTACACTCATTATTATACCCATCCAAATAATGAAGTGTTTGAATGAAAAACTACACCACCATGTGGAGAAGGTAAGAGGTACATACACACGTACGGTGACATTGGCACTTATAGGATGGGTAAAATAATGAATATGGTTGTAGGATATTTATAATAACATCAAAGAATGTAGAAGTCAATTGATTTATTATTTTCGTATGGAAAAAAAAAATAAAGAGGAAGTGGAACAAGAAAAGAACTTAAAAAAGGGTGGTGAAATTATTACATCTTCCTCTAGTGTTTCCTTTTGAGTTGATCAAAAGTGCTTCTTAGGTTGGATATCATATCAATGTAAGGCCCCTATGTTCAATAGGGGATAGTTTAGAGGAAATTTGGGTAGGTTTTGGACTAGCCAAATGGATTTGGAGGTGTGAAATTAAGAGAATGAGAAGATCCCTTTTATAAGAGAGGTGAGGGTAACTTTAGGAAAAGCTTGAAATATTATTTTATAATAAAATAATTTTCGGTTTTTAATGTCTCATAAAGGATTTAATTTGAGACTAAGGTGCATATGGGTCGAAAACCATTCCACCAATAGGTTTTAGAAAGGTTTAAGTCACCTTATTAACCTTATCTTTTAGATTTAACTCTTAGTTAAATAGTTTGACATTTACCATGTATCCTTGTATTTTTATATTATATGGTTAATAAACATACTATAACAATCCAAGAGAACCCCAAGTGGTTAATTATTAATATATATAACCTTATCTAAGTCCTTTTTCGAAACCATAAATTTTTAGGGAAATTATTTCAATTATTAATATAGTATTTGATTGAAAAATTCAATTATGTCAATTTGGACACTATTTAGAATTTGATTTTTTTGAAATCCATAAAAACGTTATCAATTTGAATAAAATCTATTTGATCAACCATAACATGTCATGTTAACCTAAAAAATTAGTGTAATTCATCATAATTATAAATTTACATTTATTTTGATATTTATAATATTTATTTTTTTAATATATCATTATTAAGGTAATTATTTCATCATCATTACGTCATAAATAAATTAAATTATTTAATGTCTAAAAATTATAAATAAAATTAAATTATGAAGGAATTCATTTTATATTTTTAATGAATATTTATAGTGGAATTTATATTGTTTGTACCCCAATATCAAAAATAGATTAGTTATTAAACTTTGAATTTATCTCTTTTAACTCTTCTTTAGATACAATAATAATAAATGTCTGAATCTAAAACAAGTGCCCCTAAGAGGATCCTATTTTATTTCTAAGGTTAGTTTTGGTCGAATTAAACTTATCCAATAGAATTATGGCATGTTTCAGGGTAATTATAATGTCATTTTTACCATTAATTACCCAATTTACTTTTAACCGTGGTAAATAAAGGTCAAAAATTAAAATTCATCAAAAATTATTTTCATCTTATTGGATCATATTTTACTTACTATTTTCAACCATGTCTCTTAGAGTTTTTAAATTAAACTCTTAGAAGTGGTAAAATTATGTTTTATGCAAATTTACAAATTATCCTAGATGGTGGGTAAAAGACGGTAAAAAGTTCAATAAAATTTTATATATTTAAACATATTATAAAATGACTCAAATGAATTTCATTGAAAATATATTGGTATTTTTTATCTGTTTTTACCTAAAATAAATTAAAATAATAATCCAATTACTTAGATATAAAGTCGGTTTTAAACAATAACACAATGTTTTTCACTATTCATCAAAAATTGAAAGTTTTCAAAAAAATACCAAAAATTTACCCTAAGTTAATTTCAATATTCCGAATTTAAAAATGAAGTCCATTTTGAAAAATAAAGTTTATAAAATTTCCAAAAGTGGGTATTTCTATTCATAACGGCTAATTTGATTGGTCGTGGTGTGTTAAAACTCTATGTTGCGTACAACGCAAGCTACTTCATTATTCAAAAGGAAACATACATTGGAAGCTTGGGGTGTTACATTCTCCCCTGCTTAAAATAATTTATTCCTAGAATTGTTAAGAATATTACTGCATAAAATGATTCGGGTGGTTCTTCATCATAAGTTCCTCGGGTTCCCACGTTACCTCTTCCATCTTATGGTTCCTCAATAGACCTTTTACCAGAAGAGCTGTCCGATTTCACAACACTTGTTCTCTAGTATCAAGAATCTTAATAGGCTCTTCATAATAAGATAGATCAGGTTCCAGTTCAACTTTCTCATAGGTGAGTATGTGTATTGGGTCAGGTATATATTTTTTCAACATTGATACGTGGAACACATCATGAAATTTGTAGATACTTGGAAGCATTTCCAAATCAAAAGCCACAAATCCAATTCGTTCTAGAATTTTGAAAGGTCTGATGTATCTGGGACTCAATTTACCCTTATTACCAAATCATATAACACCCTTCCATGGAGATACCTTCCAGAAAAGATGATTTCCTAATTGAAATTCAAAATCATTCCTCTGATTATCGACATAGATATTATGACTACTTGTAGCTACTTTGATGTGGGTTTGGATAATATTCACCTTTTCCATTGTTTCCCCAACAAGTTCTGATCCTACAAGTTTTTTTTACCAACATCATCCCGACATGTTGGTATGCGATATCTCATTCCATATAACGCTTAATATCTTGCCATATAAATACTTGAATGGAAGCTATTATTATATTAAAAGTATACAAGATGTAAATATTGACCCCACATACCTTGAAAGTCAAGTGAGAAACTTCTCAACATGTATTCTAAGGTTTGAATAGTCCGTTCTGATTGTCCATCGGTTTGAGGGTGGTAGGATGTGCTCAAATGATTTTTATTATCCAAGGCATTCTGAAGAATTTTCCAAAATCATGAGGTAAAATGGGGATCACGATCAGAAACAATCGATAGGGGTACACCATGGAGTCTTAGAACTTCATTAATATATAGTCTTGCTGTACATTCTATTGTTAAATATTCTATTATATCAAGAAAATGTGCTGACATGGTAAGATGATCAATAATGACCCATATTTCATCATTCCTTCATGGAGTCTTTGGTAGCCCCTTGACAAAGCCCATTGTAATATTATCCCATTTCCACTCAGGTATGGGAATAGGTTGCATGACTCCTCCAGGAAGTTGCCTTGCATCTTTTACTTATTTACAAACCATACATCTTGACACCGAATCAGCAATCTCCCTCTTCATGTTGTCCCACCAAAAATGTTCTTTCAAATATCTATACATCTTGGTACTCCCAGGTTGTATTGAGAAATTGGATCTATGAGCATCATATAACAATTCCCTTTTAAGATCAGGTATATCAGGAACATGAATTATCTTCCCAAATTTCAAAATTCCATCTTCATATACGAAGTCACTCAATATCCTATCATTTACAGCTTTAATCTTCTTTGGAAAATGCTCATCATTAGTCTGAGAACATTTTATCATTTCTAGTAAATATGGTTTGGAAACCATTTTAAAATGTATTGATATTTCACCTTCCATGGTTGTTCCTATATCTCTCTTTACGAGATCCATGAAAATAAGATTCCTTTAAACTCACATCTTGTTCAAAACTCCTTGATTCTTTTTGCTCAATACATCTTCTACCTTATTTTCCTTCCCTGGGAGATATTGTATTGTTTAATAATAATTCTTGGGTAGTTTAGGTCATCTCTTTTGCCTCATGTTGAGTTCTTTTAGTGAGAAAATATACTTGAAACTCTTGTGATCAGTATAAATTTCACAATTTACTCCATAGAGATAGTGTCTCCATATTTTTAGAGAAACGATTACAACTACCAACTCAATATCATGAGTGAGATAGTTTTTCACATGAATTTTTAGTTGTTGTGATGAATAGTAAATAACTCTATCATTGTATATAAGGACACAACCAAGCCGTTTTTTTGAAGCGTCACTATAAATAAAAAACCCATCGTTCCCTGATGGTAGAGTCAAGATAAAAGATTTTACTAATATTATCTTCAGTTCTTCAAAACATTCATCACACACGTTTTCCTAACCAAATTTAATCCCTTTACGTGTGAGCTTGGTAAATGGGTTATCCAATTGGACAAAATTCTGGATGAAACGTTGATAATAACCTAGTAAGCAAATAAAACTACGTACCTCAGTTATACTCATTGGTGCTATCCATTCTTAGATTTCCTTGGTATTTGAAGGATCAACATGGATTCTATCCTTATAGACAATATGGCCAAGAAAAGAAATCTATTGAATCCAGAATTCAAACGTCCTAAACTTCCCATCTAATTCATTTCTTCGGAGGGTTTTCAGAATAGTGCACAAGTGATTTTCATGATCTTTGTAGTGTTTTGATTATACCATGATATCATCAATAAATACTACTACTAAGTCATCAAGATATTTCATGAAAACACTATTCATTAAATCCATGAAGATCGGGGGTGAATTAGTCAATACAAAAGGAATTATTGTTAACTCGCAATGCCCATACCTGGTTCTAAATGATGTTTTCAAAATGTCTTCCTTCTTAACACACAACTGATGATATCCATATCGAAGGTCAATATTTGAAAAATATTGTGCTCCATGAAGTTGGTCAAATAAATCATTAATGTGAGGTAGGGAATACTTTTTCTTTATTATTATATCATTGATCTTCATGTAGTCAATGGACAACATCATAGATCCATATTTATTCGTAACAAATAGGAAAGGGGCTCACCATTAAGAAAAACTAGGGCGAATAAATCCCTTATTACTCATTTCCTCTAGTTTTTTCTTTAGTTCAACTAATTCCACAATGGCCATTCTATAATGGGTCTTCGATATGGGCCTTTAACTAGGAATTAAATCAATGGAAAAGTCAATTTCTCATCTTGGAGGATGTCTAGGTAAATACTCTAGAAACACATCAACATATTCTTGCACAATAGGTATTTCCTCTATCCGAACATTATTTTCCAAACCCTTAATTATTTCATTCTCTTCCTCCCCAATAATTGAATTTAGTAGAGCTACTAGGGTAGATCTATATAAGAATTGGGTGGTGAAGTTTTTACTCTAAAGATAAGGTATTATTTATCACCATCGAAAATTGTAACCTCCTTCTTCTAACAATAAATTTTCGCATCATGGTCTGAAATCCAATCCATATCGAGGATTATATAAAATTAAATCATGGGTATAATGATGAGATCAGAAGATAAAGAACATTTATAGGCCCTAATGGGAACTTATTCACAAAATGTTGATGTGATGATAATTCCATTTAGAGTTTTTGTTGACAAATACCATGTTAAGTCAAATTGAAAATATCTAATTTTCCTAGAAAACTGGAAAGATATAGAACAATAGGATGATCTAGAATAAAATAAAGCATTGGATAAACATGATGAAACCATTAAATTACCTGCCACCACATCTTTTAGAGCTTCAACCTCTTTAGTAGTGATCGCATATACTTGTCCTTGCTCCCATGGCCTTTTCTGAGGTAATTTCACATAGAGTGTAAGAAATTCATTTGCTTAATGTCCCTTTTCTCTATAATTGTAGCATTAAACATTGACATCCTCTTTATTACCTTATAATCATGATCTTGGTGTCCTTTTCACCACACTTGTAACAGACTCCCATTCCCTTTAGGAAAGTACCGTGATGTTTCTTCACACATTTACCATAGGATAGATATTCAAATTTTCCCTTATTCCCCTTATTTTCATTTCTAGAGTGATGAATAGATCTATTCTTCCCATGATTTTCCATGAAGTCATACGACTTATAGAATTCATTTTCTATCCTGATAGCTTATGAGATAATATCTTCATATGATGAGAAGGATTGTGAGACTAATACTCGATGGATAAATGGTTTTAATCCATCAACGAATCAATAATTCTTACTCCTTGGGTTACTTATATAATCTACTACATGCCTTTATAACCTGGTATTGTTAGCCCCATACTTTGTGACATTCTCATCCTCTTTTTTCCATAGACTCATAAATTGTCTTTCCATATCTTCTTGATGGTTAAGAGGTCATTATTTTTCTAAGAAAATCACATTAAACTCCTTCCATTCCATGTTTGACACTTCTTCATCTTCCATTGTGTTTTAGATTAATGGCCACCATTGATCTGCATCTCCCGTGAGGTAATAAACTTCCATGATAACTTTTTACTTTTTCTACTCCCCAATGCATGAAATATTTTCTCCCAGGAACTTAACCATTGCTCAGATACTAATGGATTTGTACTCCCATTGAATGTTGGTGGTTGTTGCCTCCTCAAGCGGTCTAACGATGATCCTCCACATTGTGTATCATGGGCTCCATATGGGTAATGTTATTTTTCATAACCTGAGTGAGTTGTCCCAAAATGGTGATAAGATAATCAGCACTAGTTGCATCACCAACTCCACTATAATTATCTTGAGTAGGAGGAAAATCCCTACATGGATTATGTGTGTTTATACAGTTTCTGTTCCTTCCACTAGGACCCATTTCTAAACAATGCCATACACTAGATTTATTTATGATTCATAATACATAATTCCAAATTTGTAAAAAATGTAACATAAACTGAAAAATTTATGAATATAATCCATAATCATAACAAAAATTCATTGAAGAGTTATGTACTAATAAATCCTTAATAATGATTTGTGAAGAAAATATGAATTATCCTAAGTATATCCCCTAGGAGGGTCATAACCAAGAGTGTATGAAGGCCTGTTGTCATGTACCAGGATACCCCAGGTCAAGGCCAAAACTCCTTGTCGGAGTTTTCACTCCAAGATACATCTATGCCAGAGCCACCTCTACCAGATCATATCTAAAAAATTATGTAGTGCTTGGAAAATAGAAAAAATCTCTACATTTCTAAAATTATAGGAAGTTTTTCTATACCAATTGTCAAAGTCTATCATAGGGTAATGTGCTCTAATCAGCGTTTATCTAAATCTAGTTTCCATGGATTGTAACAAACATTATCTTATACCGACTATAATTCACCGAGCCTAGTATCCCAGAGTCTGTGCATTATTACATAACATTGTAATTATCATAAGGGATCAAAATTTAGAAAGATCGATCAGTTTAGTAGCTTTGGAAGTACTAGATACATTCATAAGTTTTAAATTACATTATAAAATGAAAATAACAACAAAATTGTCTCCATTGACCACAATCTTCCCTTAGACTATCCCTATAGGTCAGTAATAATATACTTCTTTACATCCTGGGAAAACTAATGCATATAAATGGGTGAGCTCAGATGCTCAGTAAGGATAACACAATAGTGGAAACTTTAAAAAATAAGCATAAAAATTTAAGGTGATGTATAAGAATAAAACCCAAGACATTTAAACACAAACATCATCATAATATGGAAAAGATAAATCCAATAATTCCATTAAATTATTTACATGGAAATTCTACTATTCGAATAATCACATGTAATATCAATATCCAATTTTATAATGTTGGAATGCTTAATGCCAGACATCATAACCACAGAGTAAAGGCCTTATGACAAGACAACAAATAATATTTTGTCAAGTCCTTGTTAATGATACTAGTTTGTCTCATTAGACCAACCTATGCATCAAGGAGCTATAGCGGGATCTACCTGTCACCTACTAAGTCCAATGCATTTCTCATATGATTAAGTTTAAACATAACATAAACAATAGTATTAAAACTAGCATAAAAAATATAAATACTTTATCTATAAACCATGAATGGTGTAAATATAACACATCCATAGTCAAACATATCACAAAACATTCCATACAATATGGAAGATTTGTATCAAAATAAATCAACATTAAAAAAGCTTAAAATCCATCAATGGATGTTGACACAGTTGAAATCAAAAAAAAACTGTAGAGAAATATCTCTTTCAATTTTGAAAGCATTTAAATATTATATAATTACAAAAGAAAATAACTATTTTTAAAATATTCTTATAATCTTGTATGGGATGTTTTGACAATGTTATAACGGCGTAAAATTTCCGCACCCACTATATAAGTTAAAAAAACACATTCTTACCTTAATTTTGTCGAGATTGTCATAAAATACCTTGTTTGGAAAATGACAGAAAGATTAATTAAAAAACATATGAGGTCAAATAAGTGTATAAATGACTTAAACCCTTATTCTAGTAAATTGTAAAAATATTTTGAATTTCATTTTATGAAAACATGGATGTGAATGATAAAGACGTCCCAGTAGATACTTACGTATTAATAACCTCAAATAAGTAAAGAGGTTGTAGAATTAACCCTTAGCTTGTATTTTTTCACTGTCAATGGTATGTTAACCTCCTGTTTAATAGTTAAATTTTTTTTATTAAATTATAAAAGAACTATATACATAAATATTATTTCATATATAATACTACAATATTTCTTTTTTAATAAAATTTCAGTGGTATCATCATTTCCGGTGATAACATATTCGTCTTCCTTTATATGATTGGTTACAAAAGACATTTTTGTTATGTATAGGATGTATTTGATTCATATACAGAATTATATTATGTTCCTAAATATTATTTTTAATCATAAAATGAAAATTATTTTTGAATGATTACGATGGGTAATGAATCTCATCGCGTTCGTGGAGACAGTAATCTGTACGTACGCACGAGAGAAAATATCATTATATTGATGGTGAAATCATATCTAATTGGATGGTATATCATATATAAAGAATAATTAACATGTTATATTTATTATTTAAATTTTTTATACTAATTTTTATACGCATCCAAATATTGAATTGTTTGAATAAAAAACTACACTACCACGTGGAGACGGTAAGACGTACTTATGCACGTATGGTGACTTTGTCATTTATAGGATGGATAGAATAACTAATATGGTTGTACCATATTTATAATAACATAAAAGTAAGTATAATTTACTAGATTTATTATTTTTTTATGGAAAAAACAAAGAAATTGGAAGTGGATGAAGAGAAGAACATGAAAGTGGGTGGTGAAATTATTACCTCTTCCTCAGGTGTTTCCTTTTGAGTTGAACAAAAGAGCTTCTTAAGCTATCTTTCTGATCAATGTAAGGCCTCTATTTTAAAAAGGAGATATTTGGTAGGATATTTGGGCATTTATTGTCCAAGACAAATTTCATTGGAGGTGTGAAATTAAGAGAATTGGATGTACCCTTTTTAAGAGAGGTGAGGGTCACTTTAGGAAAAGGTTGAAATATTATTTTATAATAAAATCATATTCGGTTTCTAATGTCTCAAAAATGATTTATTTCGATAACAAGGTGGGTATGGGTCTAAAAACTCTCAAAAAATAGGTTTTAGATATGTTAGGTTACTATATTAACCTTATCTTTTAGATTGAACTCTTAGTTAAATAGTTTGACAATTACTATGTCTCTTAATGTTTTTATATTATTTGGTTGATAAACATACTATAAAATGACAAGAGAACCCCCAAGTGGTTTAGTATTAATATATATAACCTTATATAAGTCTTTTGGCCAGACATTATCTTTTTAGGAATATTATATCAATTAATAATATAGTATTTATTTTAAAAACTCAATTATGTCAATTTTGAAACTATTTAGTATTTGTTTTTTTTAATCACTAAAAACATTATCACATCAAATAAAATTTATTTAATCAACAATAAAATGTCATATTAACCTATAAAATTAGTGTAATTCATCATAATTCTCAATTTACATTTATTTTGATATTTATAATATCAATCATTTTAATATTTCATTATTAAGGTAATTAATGTTTCATCATTATGTCACAAATAAAATAAATTATATAATGTATAAAAATTATAAATAAAATACAACTATGTAGTAAATATTTTTTTATTTCTAATTAATATTTATATGCGAATTTATATTGTGTGTATCCCTATATTAAAAATGGTTTAGTTATTAAACATTGAATTTATCGTTTTTAACTCCTCTTTAAATAAAATAATAATTAATGTCTTAATCTAATCCATGTTCCCCAAAGAGGATCATATATTATTCCTAAGTTTGTTTTTGGCCTAATTAAACTTATCTAATTGAATTAATTAATGTGTTAGGGTAATTAAAATAGAATTGTTTTCCCTTAATTATACTATTTCTTTTTAATAGTAGTAAATAAAGATTAATAGTTACTATTTGACAAAAATTATTTTCATCTTATTGAACCACATTTTACTTACTGATTTCAACAATGTCTCTCAATGTTTTGAAATTCAACTCATGGAAGCAGTAAAATTATGTTTTATGCAAATTTTTAAATTCTCTTAGAAGGTGGGTAAAAGACGGTAAAAAGTTCAATAAAAATTTATATATCTAAACTTATTATAAAATGAATCAAATGTGTTAAATTGAACATAAATAGTTATTTTTTTATCTATTTTGACCTAAAATAATTTAAAATAAAATAGCTAATTACTTAAATAAAAAGTCATTTTTAAACCATAACATTGTGTTTTTCACTAATAATCAAAAATTGAATGTTTTTAGAAAAATACAAAATACTTCACCCTAAGCTAATTTCGATATTACAACTTAAAAAATGAAGACCATTTTAAAAAATATAATTTATAAAATTTCAAAAAGTGGGTATTACTATTCATAATAGGTAGTTTTATTAATAGTGGTGTGTTAAAACTCCATGTTGAGTACAACGCGAGCTGCTGCATTATTCATATGGAAGCATACCTTGGAAGCTTGGGGTGTTACAAATTACCTCCTATGGATTCCACTATAAACATGTATAATCCACCACTATATAATTATTCACAAAAAAACATCCAAATCATTTCCTTAATGAAACATTGTAAATTAAAAAGACTTATCAACTAGATAGAAGAGTCCAATATGTGAATTTACCAATATAATCTTAAATTATTAAAATAAATCTTTACATTCCATTATTCATATGAACATTAACCCCTTATATGTTAACATGGATAACGAATTAACTAATCAAGTGAAGGTTTCAAAAATCCTATAATAGTACCCTGATAAGACCTAAAAGGTAAATATTTTAGTTATGGTGGTTGGACTTAATAATTCCATGTAAAAAATCATGGGTGAAAAATATACCATCCATAAATACAATTTTTTGCTCGAATAGAATCTTGTTTAAGAAAAAAATACACATTTGTGGAATTCCCCATATAACTATTTTTTCCTTGGAACCTCATGAATAATGAAAAAATGATTTTCACGATCCTCATAACTCTTAGACTATATACTAATATACTCAATAAATACCACAAATAACATATTAAGATTTCCCTTGAATAATATATCAATCAAGTCTTTACACATATAAGGTGTATTGGTTAACCAAAAATTTATTACTGTGAACTCATAATGACCATAACTCATATGAAATGTGGCCTTAGGAATATCATACTTCGTAACCATTAACTGATGATAAATAGAACAAAGATAAATTTTTGAGAAGTATTAAGCCACCTGAAGTAGAAAAAAGGGGACATTATTATGAAGTAATGGGTACCTGTTAATTATAGTAATTCCATTGATTTATATATAATCAATTATATCCTCATATATCCATCATTATTATTCAAAAATAAAATGGGTTTTCCCCATGGTTGAAAACATAGACAAATGAAACCATTATCAGATAAGTATTGAAATTTCTACATCAAATCAACAAACTATATCGAAGACATTCGACTGAGAGGATTAGATATTGGTATTTTATCTAGTATATGATCAATGGATAATTAATATTCTATATCATAGGGAAATCTAGGTAGTTCATTACGAAATACATCAATATACTCTTAAAAATTGGGCTCATATTCAAATATAAAAAAACTATTTACTTATCATAGATTAAATTACCTAAATATATTTTATATGGATTTAATTATGTTTAACTATTTGGGGTAGTTACAGACATTTTACAGGTAATAAAATATCCCCTAAGAAAAATTAATTCCATACATTATTCTCCAAGACCAACTTCCTTCTCCATATAATAAATTATTTCTTTATAATTTAAGATCCAATCAATCAATAGGATCACATATAAACCCACAATCAATATGATTATTTGATTCACAACTAGACAAAACCCATTCATCTTAATTTAAATTATCTTATATAACATCATTCCAATAAAAATACCACTTAGTGTTTTAAAGAATAAATCATTCATTAATGCATCAAGTGTGATTGAATATTCTTTGAAAACATGTTTGATATAAATGTGTGTGTCTATGCCAAATAAAATAATGTATTAGATCACTTTGAATATAAAATTAAATTACCTGCTATCACATAATTTCTAGATTCATCTTTTTTTGTCATAGAAACATTTTAGCACTAATATATAGGATTTATATGGTAAAGATACATTAAGAACATTAGAAAATTTGTAGTGTATTTCCCTATCTCCCAATAGTTGAATATTATCACATTGACTTCTTCTCTTTTTTATATTTCACTCATTAAATTGATTTCCTTTCTCTACACATTTAATATATAAACCAAACACATTTAAATAGGAACCTGGGGGTTTATTACCACTTTTATTATATATAGGGAACTCAAATCTCCACTTCTTTTCATTTTTAGTTGTTTTTTCAAATTAGTTATCAATAATCATCCAATTCTTAAGTTTTATTTTTTAAATTAAGTATTTAAAAAAATCATTCTTAGTGTTTATATAAAATGTTAAAATTTCGACATAAAATGAAATGGTTTGAGCGACTAAATATCATTAATGACATGTATTAAAACGTCAAAAAAATTATCAATATTAATTTTTGTATTGTAGTGATAATTCCTAACATACCTCACTAATCTTTAGAAATTATCCTCTTACTCTTCTACCATTTATTAATCATTTTTTTAATAAATTAATGAATTGGATTTTGAACTTATCATATTTCTCCCAAGGGAAATCTATTTACATAAAACAATTTTAATTTCTTCCACTCCATGTCTTCTATTTATTTTTCCTTCTTAGTATTTGGATTTAAGGATCACCACAAGCAAGTGTATCCTCTTAAATAATACCCATTATTGAATTTTTTAACTTCTTAGTACACCCAAATTACGTATTGATCTATAGTATGAATATGATCTATTGATAGTTTACCATTAGACTAGTAGGAACATTGAAGGATGGAGGTTTCTACCCTATAAAATGTTCTAAACTAGTTAATAATTAATAAAGGGAAACATGTTTCTACATACATGATAGATTATTTTTTATAACATGAGTCAATTTCCCTAGGATAGTAATGCCTTTTTATACACAAACATTTACTCTATTATCTTGATTATAAATACCATACCCCCCATTATACATTGATTTTTGATTTGGTTTTTGTTACTTATATAGGTGGCATTATCTATTAATTTTCATGCCTTAGTTAGTAATATTAAAAAAATTATGTTAAATAAGAAATACATATCATTCATTCAGGAAATATAGTCCCATACATATATTTCCTATAAAACACCATGATAGAATAATCACTAAAAAAATTTGAAGGTGAAATATATGATCTCTTACAACATTATTCTAAATCTAGTTCCCAAGGATTCTATATAACCTTTCTCTGATACCAACTATAATTCCCCAACCCTATTCACCTATTGTTGGTGGGATATTTATAATATGTTAATTAGAATAATAGATACTACACATCTAGAAAAATAAAAATATTTGAGTAAAAATAATTATTCCTTAGTGTTATCTATAAGGTTGACCCTACATAGTATTCCGAATCATGTCCTAGGGAAATGGGAATCAAAAGTAAAGGATGTGATCAAGTTATCTATAAATAATAGTGTATTAAATAAGTCAACATGTAATAGACAGTAAAGTAATAATATATAAAATTCAAATTTCACATAAAATAATAAATAAATGGAAAATAAAACAAACAAGCAGATGATCACTTAATAATTGAAATTTTAGGAATGCATAATGTCTGAATTAATAAACATATAATTGAGGATTTGTGTTAAAGACATTATATATAAAGGGTAACAACACTCCCATGATCTTATCTTTGTTTTCTAAAGATAGCCACTACTGCACTATGTGGATATATAATTATATGTCCCAACTTTCCCATAAAATTATAATTCATTCCATCACATACTAAATGATTACAAGTTATAATGCTCAATAAAAAAACAACATAAATAATATCATAATTTCTTAATAAGGTTTTCTTATAAAATTACCCCATATAGAAAATAGTAATATACGACATTAAGTTATTCCCCAATTAGTTAATTTATATGGATAACTATGTTGAATACCTTATCTTACATAAGGAATAACTAGTTATTCACAATTTTCAAATAATTACACCAAAGAAAGTGATAAATATAGAATTATTGTTATTGGTTACTTGTAATTACTAAGATGGTAAATGTGTTTAGGTATCCAAATAAATTTATTTAAATGGGTATGAGACCAATAAAATGATAGATAAATCCTCCACAATGGGTTTTAAATTTCATGTAAATCACCCCCAAGAATATCTTCCAAGTGTTTCAAAATAGGTGTGTAGTCAAGAAAACAACTTGTAAACTAGAGTGAATATTGTGTTAATGATAAACCACCCATTTTCAAGATTTTCACCCCTAGATTCATCTACACTGGCATTTAATCCAATGTTTTCTCCATTTTGGGATGCCATTTCTAGGAAAACCAAACTCACCATTACCATAATTTTATCAAGTTAATGGATATGAGAAAGTATGTGCATTTTAATGGATTATGAAGGTGGTATAATGAAAGGAAACAGTGATCACTCATAGATTATATAATAATTAATTTATATAATGAATTATAATTACATTTATCATTTAAATGAAATTGAATTAAAAAACTTTAAAAATAATGGAAATGAGTAAGATATGAACGCTTACACTGAATTGTGACTTTTAAATATAGAGATGATTAGATTTGATCATTGAATACACCATGGAGAGACTCTAAATAGAGAAAATTAGGGTGAAATTATTGATCAATGTATTTGTAGTGAATATTAAGGGAATAATGGTTGGGTATTTCTAGAAAATTTGTAAGCATTTTTTATTAATTTTTAAACATAGTCCATAAAAATATAGGTTTTTGAAACTGAAAAACCATTGTCATAATCAGAGTTTTTTAAAATTTATGCCATAGTTTTTTGAATATTGTAGTTTTAGAACCAAACTATATTATTTTTCACTACTTTGGCCATGTGAATATAAATTTTCCACCAAATATTGTATTTAGATTGAAAATTTCTATATTATACTTTTGAAATTTATTTATATGTTTGAAAAATAATTTTAATTTTTTAAAATAAACTATATTTATAATATAAGTTATATTTGATCATTTATTCTCCTATATATATTATTTAGTCATTTCAAAATCATAATTATGTCATTAGAAATACTATATAAACATACTATATTTTATTATTTAGTGCATTTTTTAACAATTTAAAAAATCTATAAAAAATAAAATATTTGTTAATTTTGAGGATTTGGTTTCAATGTAATTTTCCTTTTTATGAGAATAATTTTATTTTTATTATAATTTTAATTTTAAATGAAATTATTGTTATATTTCAAAATCTTTTGTTTGGAACCAAAATATTAGCATCTTATTCCTCCCACATATATTATTTTTATTATATGACCCATGTGTATAATTATATAACAGTACATTGATAATATAATTTAATTTAATTTTTAATTGTATTATTATCAAATAGTTTCATTTATTTTACAAGACACTCACAAAAATAATTTTTTCATTACTATTATAATGATATTATTTCTAATGGACATATTCGAATGATTATATCCTAATGATCATGTTATAATGGTAATATTACCCCTTACAGATATACACTTCATTCTATAATCCTAAAATAACTCAAATCATTCCCTTATCAACTATATCTTTTACTATGTTTATTTTTTATTCATAATAACAATGTTCCTCACAAAAGTCTTATTATTTTTTGAGTATTATCTTCCAGAGTACAAGATTATAGTTATTCCTTATAACTTTATATGTTTTATGGTATTAGTTTTAGATAAGATTATAAATGTAATTTCATAGTTTTATGTTATATGACCTTATATTTTTAATGACATTAAAATAAAATATACTTATTGATTAATATAATTTCTCTGGTATTACATGGAGATTCTAATGCTGGTTATCAAAATAATGACACCAATATTTAGGGATTAACTGGGGCTATTGATTACAGTATGTTAAGAGAAGGTCTATATACCTTTTCTCATATACTCTCACGAATCAAATTAGAATATCCCAATTAAATCCAAGGATCCACCTTGGATGTATCTTACTCATAAAGGTTATTTCCACATTTTGTAAACCCTATCACGATAAAGGTTTCAACCCCAGTATGATATAACCGAGGGAAATCCATTATTTATGATATTTAACTAACCCGTATGGACCCTGACATCCTTGATCACCATTAGGATATCCTGAAAGTGTCCCATTGATTATATTGAGTCCCTTTCGTCTAGGATTATTAACTAAGAATTATTCATACATCAATGACTACATATTTCTTATTAAATTGGATATTAAAATAGTGGTTACAGAGGTCCTCCCCTAATGATTATAATATAAAACATTATTTGTCCTCCCCGACCACTCACCAAATAGGTCCTCCTTGTAGTACTAGACCAAATGAATATGGATTTCCTCCCCTTTTTACCCATCATATAGGTCCTCTCGTAACAATGAACATGATAACTGTAAAGATTTGGCTCTTGGTAATAGATAGAAAATCATCAACCCTAGAGGTCTACCTCGTAGTTCTATGTTATAAAACACTTTAGGCCCTCCATAGAGAATCCATTTTGAAGTTACTCCCTACACCACCATAATGAATATCTATAAAGGCCCCCCCTAAAGAATCTATCATCAAGTTACACGCCACATTATTGATAATATTAATCAGAAATATCCCCCTCATGATTTTAATCCTTAAGGTCCTCCATGTTGGATTAATATTGACATAAAATAATTTCCTACCCTCACCACCTCATTAACCCTCAATAACCATATAGGCCCTCCCCATAAAAACTAAACAAATAATTTTGGAGGCCCATCTTGAGGTGTATGTTGTTGATTCAGTGTATCTAATAAAGAAAATATTCAAAATGGAGGCCCCACAATAGAAACATCTAACACATTATAGTCCTCAAGATCCTCCATATAGCACCCAGATTTTTTATGAAGGAATTTTTCCAATAAATTTAATTTCTTTAATATCGTTTATTACATACAACACTAATTCTTAATGAACCACAATGTACTATTAAAAATACTATTACTTAAACATGACCATTATAACCTAACTGTTAAATTTGTAAGAATTAATTGGCAATTTTTTTTTCAAAAAAAATTATTATGAATGGTTTATATAAATAAAATATATTTTTATATGAGTACTTAATTTTTAGGTGAAATCTGTATGTCAATTGAAAATAAATTTTTCTCAAAAAATGATTTGCATTGATTTGTTCTAATAAATTATAAAGTTAATTTATTTGAGTATATAAAATATATTTGAAAAAATAAACATAATTTTTTAAATCTACATGTTAAAATTATATTTGATTTAATTTTGATAATTTTCTAAAAAATTTAATTTTTCGATGAACAGTTAGAGTATACTAATTTTCATTAATAATTTCTTCTTAATTAACGATTTGTGAAGTTAAATTTTTTAAAATTTGATTTAAAAGTAAAAATAGTCCAACTATATATTTATTAATCCAATTTAGGTCATTATAATGAATTGACAATTTATTTTTTATATTAAAACTTGTTATACTTATAAAAAAATTCTTTGGAAAACTACATTTTCATCACATCTAAGGGATTTATTTTAAATTAAATTCTACTACTTATATAAATTGATTTTGGTAAAATTGATTACAGATTTTTAATTAGAAAATGTAATATTTCATAATAAGTCCATATTAATTTTTGCTCATAATTTATAGTGGGGAGAAAAAAAAAATTCACAATTAAGGTTAAAAAGAGGTTCCTAGGAATTAAAATAAAAGGATAAGGATTGAAATGATTATTTTTTCCAATTATTATTTTAATGTAATATTTAGAGATTATATAATCATAGGTTTGGTAATGAACTATTTTTTATTCTTTTGGAATGTGTAAAATTCCATTATAACTTTTTCTTTTAAAACATTTCATGTGTGTCATCACCCCCACTTATAAAAGGAAACCCTTATCCTCTCTTATTCTCACTCTCAAAACCATTTTCATTCCAAGAATTATTACACAAATATACTCCTTAAATAATTCACCACTTCCTAGAGACCATATTTTTATTATGAAACCCTCCTAATAAGTATTTTGGTTCTCATATAATGAGGTCGTCCAAAGACGAGGTTTGGTTTTTAACAGATCATTTTTTTATTTTTTCTTTCTAATTACCTAAAATATAAATAACTTGTTATAATAAAGTAAAATAAGTGTATAAAACAAAATTAGATGATATTATGTTTGTTTTAAAACCTATATCCATATCTTTTTCCATAAATTGGAAATGACACAAACGATCGTGTGTGAGGCGGATAACCACCTCGCCAACCAATGTAATTTTTTTACATCACCACCACTCACTTATGGATTTAATAATTGATTTAACATATTTATATGATAATTATTTAATAATTATACATATAAATTTTAATATCGCATCTACCTTCTTACATTACAATCTGTTGGAAAATGATAACGTCGCTCAGGCGTACATGTGGACTACCACCTCTACGAAAAATGTGATTCATTTATCATTTTTTATTTTCATGGATGTTAATGTGGAAATATTAAATTAAAATATATGTTATATATAAAATAAAAATATTCTTCAAATATAATATATTATTTACCTTTCTTTTTTCCATCAATTTATAAAATGGAATCAACATTCTTGCCTAAGTATGACATACTATCACCATAAATGGTGTTACAAATTTTCTTATCTATTACATTAATGTATGACTATAAATTTTTACATAATGAATATATATTATATTTCTATAGTTGTTAAAATTATTTAGGTGATGAAACTACAATAAATTTATAATCATAAAAATGTCTAAAGCAAAATATACATGTAATATGAAGCAGCTTTTAACATAAAAATTATTTTAATAAAGAACTAATAATAAACTGGTCATAAAATTTTATAAGTAAATCCAATATTGTATGATATATTTGGGAATTTTCAAAAATATTTTTAAAATAAACCAATATTTATTTTAAACGAGGTTCAAACTTATATGAATAATTTTGATACTTGAGGAAATTGATCTAAGTTTGAAATTATCTTTTTTGTGATATAAGTTATGTTATGAACCAATATTCTTTTATGATGTGTATATAAATCCCATATTAAATTTTATATAAGGAATTTATTTATATTAATTATATTTAAATATTCATCTAAAGTTATTCTTTCATGGGGATTATAATTAAAAAGTTTCAAAAGTGGTAAGGGGTTTTTGTCACACTTTTATTTCCTTGGGAAACTTTCCATATTCACTAATTGTTACTTCTATATAGTTTATATACTATATATAAATAAATTTTATGAATATTATCATAAAAAATTTCGTATATACATATCCAACTATGTTTATATCTTTCATGGGGATTTTTAATCAAATGTTTTCAAAGTGGTAAGTGTTTTATATTACAATCTCATTATTTATATGGATTGTTATTTATTATGCTTATGATGATGAAATATTATAATTAATCTATCAGAAAAAAACATTAATTTGATTCTTCTTTGTTTATTTATGGAAATTAAAATTTTTCCTTTCATTTATCTCTCTTTATGTACTCAATATACCAAACGAATTTTTTTAGGAAAATATAAATTATTTATATATTCAGAAACAAATTAATTTTCTTCCCTGTATATGGTTTTTAAAAGAAATTAAATAAATATTTCATAATTCTACAATGATTTTTTATAGAAATATTTGACCATGTTTTAATTTCTTAATAATATTTTAAAAGGAATTTCATTTTCAATCTCCAGAAAAGGAACTTTTTGACTTTTTATCAAAGATGTTAAATGAATCATTTTTTTAATGTGTATGGAATGAAAAATATTTTCCACCCTCGGTAATAGTCAATGATTTAAATATTAAATTCCAATTTCCTAAAGAATTCATCAGAGAAATATTTTTCTTTAATATCTTCGAAAGTATTAGATTTTGAATTACTATTTTAAAAGTTAAATGGTAATTTTATCTCAAGAAATGTTTCGATTTGTCTATAAATGTAATTTTCCATCTAAGATGAAATAAATTGATGTACTTATGATTTTATGAGGATATTATACAATGATACCATAATTATTATATATCTAGATGGTTTATTATTATGATGACAATTTTTTATGAAACATGTTTTTTCCCATGTGATAGTCTATGATGAAATGTTTATGAAACTTATTTTCTATTCATATGTTATGATATTATGAATGTTTTATGATATTATCGAAAACAATTATATATTATGTGAGTGGTGATACCTATATCTCCCTTTAATGTATTTGGCAATGATTAATTATCTATGCGATCAAAGGGTACATATAAGGTTATCCCAAGCTCGAAAAAGAGTGTACACATGTGGTTATCCCACGAGTGAAACAAGAGGGTACATGGGAGGTTATCCCAAGGATAAAAAATGTTGGTATATGGGTGGTTATACAAATCTCAAAAGAAGGTAAACAAGAGGTTATCCCAATCCCTAAGTAGCTACATGGGTGGTTATCCCAAGCCTTACATGTTATTAATGTCTTGGTGGTTATCCTTGACATGTTATTTTCTATGCTTATGTGTTTTTCACAATTCAATGTCTTATGTAAATATTATGCTTCCATGATTCATTTTAAATGATTCCTTAATGATTCACATCATACGAAATTCTAATATTTCTACCATGAATCAAGCTAATTATTTTTTATATGTAGTGTATGGTTTTAAAATGTTATTATTATGTTTATATAACCTTATGATCTTGTTATATATTTATATTTCCCTTATTTAGCCATACTAAGATTTTCAGGCCACTATTTATAATGTTTTATTTTATTAGGTTATCAAAAAGATATTATGAATGAAATTTATTATAATGGTTCTAGATGTGAAGAACATAGTTGGATATGATTTAGATCACTTATGAACCAGTATTTTATGTATCCATGGTTCTAAGGAAATTAATCCTTTATCGTCCTAATGAGTACATTTTTAAAATGAAATGAATATTCTTACATAAATATGTAATATCTATGTATGAAAATACAGGGTTGGTGTAGTTTATATCACATTTAGTATTAATTTACCTTCAGAAACTAGGATGAGAATAATTTGGTGAGAACCCTAGTGATAAGTCCTAGGTATATATAATTATATTAATATATCCTAGAATGTTGGTAAAGGATATAGTGAGAGGTTTCCAAGAAATTGAATCCTTGTCAGGATACTATAGATTGATGTGGCTTCAGAGTAGTTTCTAATATGTTAATAACTTAAAAAGGCCACATTAGGCTTTTAATCGATCATCCCATGGTACACGAAAATAGGCCTTTCCATGCATTGGGTTTGACACTACATAGGGATATTTTTTTTGGAAATTTTCATAATATTTATGAGCCTTCGTGATGGATTTGAATAGTTGAGTACAATGAATTACCTAGAATAAACCTAAGGCATCCAGGATTTAAAATAATGTCTCATTACTTAGACATCATATAAATGATTTATTTCATGATTATATGTTTTCCCCACATTGATTTTAATTTTTGACACTATGTTTTTTTCTTTTAGTCAATGGATTGAACTCTGAGGAATCATGTAATCATTGAATGTGTTGGATAATTTGGTGATTATGAGTAACTAAATTGTATGATGATCGAATATAAAGATACTGTGATTATGGAAAATTATCTATCCTAATATATGATTAACAATGTTAAATTGAGTGATATTTTTAATATATTAAATAAGAGATTGAAAAACTTCTATGAAATTTCATGTAATGACCCATCCGAGAGGGGCTCTTGACACAACTCCCCATGCTTGCCTCAAAAGGTATGGAGCTAGAAACCAATGTCAAGTAGTCTTGTCCCTGACATGAGAGGACTTATCCTAAGTACGTGTACACACACACACATCTCCAATAATATAAAATGTGAAAACATAAAAACAACTAAAAAACCATTCATGCATACATCTAAATCCCACAAAAAGAGTACAATAACAAGTAAAGGAATGTAGATAGGTACAAATTAATTCTGACCATAAAGAGTATGAAACACAAGCCTAACCTAAATTTAAAATTGGGAATGTTATTAGATATATATTGGAATACATCTCGATCTATCCGATCTCACAAAGAACTATCTGGTCTTTTCTGTCTAGGAATCTATCAAAATGTAGATCATCTTAACAGGACATGAAACATGTTGGAGAATCCTGTGTAAGGGTGAGTATAACAACACTTAGTAGGTAACCCTGAAGCAACAAGGAACACACAAAATAAATATAGTTTTCTCTACAGAGGTATTTGTATACAACATATATAACAAGAATATCCAGATATAATCAATAAATTTACACACTTTTAAGGTTATTCACAACCATAATATAACATCCAAGGATTACATTGTTGGTTATGGGTGCCACAGAAGTGCGTGGATGGGTGTACCCATCATTAATTTTAACTTTAAAAATGATCAATCCGAGATCCGTCACGGTAATAAAACATCGGATCTTCAAGATATAATGAATAAAGAAAAATAATGAGGGAAGTCCTAGAACCATGGACATGTTCATCATATCTTTTTATAATTAATTTATTTAAAATACTAGAATTACCTTGATGTAGTTCTCTCTCTATTGATGTTTTTGGTCACGATATGATGTGATCCATCATTGCGTCATAGAAGAAAAGTGTTGGCTTCCTCTAGGGGTGATCCACACATGCTCCACATATCTCAAGATGTCATTAAAGGGTTCTCTGAGTGCTAGCACCGAAGATCATTTTCTTGCGATGTGTGCCTTTGATCACCTTGAGATTCACTTCCAAAGAACACTCCTTGATCTAGTAGAGGAGGATCTCCCTTTTAACATGAGATAATTCTTGGAGGATAAGAATTATCTCTTGGATTGAGATATTTCTCCAGATCCGTTGTGCACAACCACAAATAATTTTTAGGATTATGAGAATAACATAATTGGTATTTTAATTACTTAAAATAAAAGAATGAATTAATTACCTGAAAGAATTTATTCATTTCGTTTAATTCTTAGTAATACCCCATGTCTAATAATAATAGTTGACTATTATCATCACCTAACATGAAACCAATGAATTACACCAAATATTATTTAATTAAATGTATAATATCATTTCTCACAAATACCCTGAAAAACTATATAATGTGTATTTTAATTCACACGATGTGAACTTTTGTTTTTCATTTTATTATTTCCACCACCACATTTATTAGACATTGAAAAATGGAAATTTATTTCTTAAATAAATATCACTTAATTACTCGCAAATAAATATATTATTTCACTAATAATATTTTCTCCTGAATAATTAGTGTCAAAATAAATGCGATTAGGCAACCTTGGATAATTATTAAACCAAAATCATGAATAATATTTACTCAAATTATTAAACGAATATTTAACTGAGATAATTGGACATACTTATTGTGTGAACCTCTAGGACACTTTTTTAGTGGAATTAGGTGGATCATGCCTAAAGTCTAGGGTTAGCATCTAACAACATGCCAAGTCACCCATAGAGAATGAAGTTAACACCACAATGATCTGTCACCTCCATCAAACACTTACCTGTAATGTAATACCTTTGTCTCGATATCTTGAATCAATCGGGTTGCATGCTAGTTCCCTCAAGCCATGTGCTCAATTATTCTTTCATTGACTTCCTAGAATTGAACATGCCCATTAATTACCATGTCCATGGATTTATTTAGTCTATATCAATTCCATAAAAGGTCCTGAGATATCAACTTCTATTATGGAACAGAAGGGAAAAATAATTTCTTGTATTATCTATTAATGTAGTATTATTCATGACGCACCCAAAATATCCAACCTCATTATTAATAGGGTTTCATCATAATTTTCATCAATAAATATAAGTGTGTGAGTTGTAATACCCATTATTAATAATATTAAAGTCTATGTACCAATACACACATTCGTAGATAGGAACAACGATTGATACTATGAAATGTAGATTTCCTACTGGTAGGTCTTGTTCTCATAATATCCTCCTATATATTACCAAGGGAACACACCATGAGGAGGTTCCTCAATATTTTAGGAGTCATCACCTCTAATGGACTGTATTATTTTTATCTCTCAAATAACATCATCCAATAATAGAACCTATATTCAATAATAGTGTTATGGAACTTTTGGGTTCTCATCATAATAGAGATTCACTATGACCCTTTAGTGAAATAACTATCCTTTGGAAATTATCACGTGAATTATCTCATAGAAGAACAATAAAGATGTGATAAGGTATTTATTACTTAATAAAGTACAAAGTAGTTGGTTCTAGGCCACTAACTCCAAAAAAGTCCCACATATACTAGTGGAAACTACTAACAACCTTTAACAAGATAGCTCACACATGATATTCATGCTTCTTATGAGATAAGAATTTAATAATGGGGTCTACCACGTTCTATTCTGTGAACATTTTTCTCACTATAACTTCAACCATTTGATAAAAATCCCTCAAGTGGTGATACTTCTATAGAATGTTATTTTTCCATTGATGTGGCCTTGGTTCTTTTGCAAGAGCCACCGCTATAGTATTATCAAAATAAAATGTGATAGGGTATCTACTTCTAGGCACCACAATATTCTCTAGGACAATGTTCTGAATCAATAAGTCTTCCCTGGTTTCTTCAAAATCCTCTATATATTCGAACTCCGATGTAGAATCGGAAACAACTGGCTTGTTTGAACTCGTCCAACTCACAGCTCCAATGTTGAGATAGAAAACATATCCTGATTGTGACTTTCGATTATTATGATCTATCTGCAAACCAGAATTTGTATAGCCTATTATGACAAGCTCTTACCCTTCTCTATACACCAAGAATATATCCTTAGTTATTCTCAGATACTTAAGGATAATCTTAATAGCAGTCCAATGCTATTATCCTAGATCTGTTAGATATCTTCCTACAATTCTCTATGCATAGGAAACATTAATCCTAGTACATGATATGGCATGCACGATGGATCATATAGACGAAGCATATGGGATCTTCTTCATCCTACATTCCCCTATTGTTTTTTGGACACATTTTTCTAGAAATATATAGGCTATGTGACACTAAAACTAATCCCCCCTTGGATTATTCTATACTAAATGCCTTTAGTATCTGGTCAATGTATGTTCATGGACTTAGTCCTAAATGCCTCTTGTATCTATCATGAATGATCTTGATCCCTAGAATGTAGGCTACTTCTGCTATGTTTTTTATGGATAAACACTTGTTCAACCAGTCCTTAACAAACGGTAGTATTTGTATATTGTTTCTAATAAGTAATATGTCATCAACATGTACTACTAGGATAGTGACCACATTCCCATTAAACCACTTACAAACACATGGCTCACATTCAATCTTAATGAAGCCTAATTCTTTTATGGATTCCTCAAATCGAATGTTCCATGACCTAGATTCTTTATTTAATCCATAAATTTATTTCTTTAACATGGAAACCTGTTTGGCTTCACCTGGTGCCACAAGACCTTTTGGTTATATCATATAGATATATTCTTGAAGGTTCTCTTTAAGGAATGTTGTTTTGAAATCTATTTTCTAAATTTGGTAGTCATGGAAACATGCTACGGTAAGGATGATTCTTATGGATTTAGACATTGAAATTGGAATAAAGGTTTCATATTAGTCATTTCCTTGATGTTTTCATAATCCTTTAGCCACTATCCATTCTTTATAGGTTCTAACTTGACCTTCCATTTCCATATTTCTCTTGAATACCCCTTTTATCCAATATGCTTTACAACAACTAACTCATCGACCAGAACCAAAACATGGTTCTGATACATGGAATCCATCTCATAATTCCTACCTTCAGTATATATTGCATCTTTTGATCTATTTACTACTTCTTTTTAGGGGAGTGGTTCATCATTTTCCCATAATAATGATTCACCATCCTTAGTGACTAGGAATCCAAATCTCTATGGTCCCTTACCGCTCTTGAGATCCTATGAAGTACTTGTGTTTCTAGAACCCCTTCCATGGGTACCTATGGAACTTGTTCTTATACCAACTCCTGCATATATTGGGCATCAACATCGTCAATGTCAATATTTATCCCACTATCCCTTTTTAGGACATTCTCCTTCTTAAGAAAGACAGATTTTATAGTGATAATGACTTTCTTGTTTAAAGGGTTATATACTTAATATCCTTTTTTTCCTTGGGATATCTTATAAAGATACTCGTCGTGCCCTAGGGTGCTAGTTTGTTTCCAAAGAAGACATTAACAAACACTTCGCATCCCCATAGATGTGTTTGAGACAAAATGGGTTTGTTTCCATTCCATAACTCAGAGGGAATTCCATTTTCCACCTTATTTTGTTCTTGGTTTAATGTGTATGTTGTATTTTTTAATTTATATCCCCTAAAGGATAATAGAATATCTACATGACTCATCATCAAACTCAACATGTCCTACAAGTTGTGGTTCCTCCTTTCACTAACACCATTCAACTGTGGTGTATGAGGAGTGAGATGAGATAAGATCCCATACTCTCATATAAGATTGATGAACTCTAGATTTAGATATTCTCTACGTCGATTTGATCGAAGCTTCTTTATCTTATTACAAAGATGATTCTCAACTTCATTCTTGAATTCCTTAAAATTCTCCAAGTCATCTAACTTATACCACATTAAGTAGATATATCCATATATACTCAAATAATTAGTAAAAGTAATGAATTAAGTATATCCACCTCTAGCTTCTACTGGAAATGGTCCACACACTTCCATGTGCACCAATACTAGAAGCTCTTTGGCCCTTTCACCGTGTCCACCGAAATGTGGGTAGGTCATTTTACCATGTAAACAAGCATGACATCTATCTAGTGGTTTTAGCTCAATAGAGTCTTAATAACTATATTTCCAGAGCGTTGTCATGCTATTATCGTTTACATGACCATGACGGTGATACCACAACTGGGTGTTGAATGAGTCATGTGAGTTTATTTCATTATCGAATACCAACACATGATCTTCATAATTTAATACATACAAACCATTATTTAAATGCGCCATAACATAACATACATTGTTCTTATAAAAAAACCCTTATTTCTATGAAACTAAATCCATCCATATCCAAACATGATACATAAATTATGTTCTTGGTAACACTAGGTATATAATAACAGTTATTTAAAACCAAAAGCAACCTAGTTGGAAATGAGAGATGGTAATCGCCAATGGATAACATATTTATACTTTCTCCATTGTAAGCTATAAGTTCCACCTATCATCTGAAAATATTTCTAAATCCTATTGGTTTCTACATTTCAATATAGATGTGAGCCCCAAAACATGTATCTAATACCTAATGTGTTGAAAGTGAAAGATTACACTCAATAAAAAATGCACTTTTAGCATACCCACACATTTAGGTGAAATTACTCTTCTAGTGGCCAAGATTGCCACATGAAAAACACACCACCTCCTATTCATTTCCTTTCCTCAGAGTATTCCCATTATTGGAGGGATGGTGCTCAGGGGCTTTAGACTATTTATAAATCCTTGGCCCCTGGTCCTTCGTCTTCTTATTCACTACAAGGACTAACAGTTTTTCATGCCCCATGTCTTTATCTACCTGGAGAGTCAAGGTCAGAAAATCTGATACACTCTTATCATTATTTATCATATTGTAGTTGTATTAAATCTATAGAAGGTCTTGGAGAGTGATGATAGGATGAGGTCTGTACACAACTTGTCTGGGAACGTAATACCTAAGATGTTCATGTGTTCAATGTATCCAATAATCCTGACTACATGTGTCTCGCCTGGTGAAGACTCTCCTAGCTTATTTGTTATCAATGTGTTGGATATCTGATATCTCTCTGGTATCTCCTTCTCATGATAGATATCCTTAAGGTGAGACGTCATTCTTTACATATCCATGTTTTTATGTTTCTTCACGAGCATATTATACATGGATGATAGCCTAAAAAATTAGAAATATATGGAATCATCCAAATGTTTTATATAGAGATAAATTTCCTCATCACTGGCCTCATTTCCAGCTGCAACTAGAATAGGCTCATCCAGCACATACAATTTCCTTTCGTGGCGATGGATGATGCGTAAATGCCTCTACCACTCCTCGAAATTGGTTCGAGTGAGAATGTTTTATTTCATGAGTATTGTTCGCAATGATATGTTTATTGTAATTTTTCATGACATTTCTACAAATTAAAATGAGGAATGTTTTAATACTTTATAATGATAAAAATTGATACAAACAAATAAATTAATACTTATTATTCTCCCACTATTTTATCGAAATCAAATAGCCCTCACCATTGACTAAATAATATTTAGTTACCTGAATATTATAGTGGGAAGGATCCATATTTCCCTTTTCTTTACCCAGATTGGATTGTTCAAGAAACTCAAAGGGTTTTTGGTAGGAATTCTAAATGCGAACTGCACTAAGTTGAAATTCCTTGATCCGCTGAGTGGACTCCCCAATCCTGAAATCCTTTTATTTTGAATTTACTCAACCTTTTCATCTTGGTCACACTATTTACTACTATTCAAGTCAACCCTTGATGTGAACCAATTCATGTCATCCCAAAAACAGGAATTGAAATTCCCTGATATTTGAAATCATCTCAACTAGGGTTGGTCAATGACATTGAAATATGGTTCAATTCTATCCAAGATTATGGAAGGCTATACTAAATCAATATTTCTTTGAGGTATTTTATCCATATAAATAAATTTCCATTTTATTATCTTTAATACATGATTTTTAATATTAAGTGGGATATACTTAAGTGAGTAACCTTGTATAAGATAATAATTACACATAAGTCAGTCTTATTTTTGTTCCATATTGCATGCTTGTTTAATTCATAAATTGTGTGATCGTGATAACAAAATCACAATAAATTAACCATGAAACAGAAAAAAAAATGGCATGATCATTAGATTGTTTTATTGGTAAGTTTATCTAGATATTGATAAATTAACCCAGGGCCTAGGGTAGAAACACCTTAAACCTGTTGGGTTTGTGTTTACAGATTTCCACTTGTCCACCTTTGTATATCCTTGGGATTGGTTTCACCTTGGCTCCTAAAATGATCTTCCTCCACTAGCTTGGGAGCTCCTTACATTACATATGATTTTATCTCACGCATAGGTGTGGGGTAAAATGCGGTTTTACATAAAATAATCCTTGGGAACGCAGGCCTTACATATTAAAGAGAAGAACGCCCACATGCCAAAAAATTTAATTTAAATAAATTAATTAAAAGAAACTATCTACATACTGAGGTCCTGGTCTATCTCATGATCATCCATGCATGCAACAATATTTACGCATGAATAAAAAGATCACTCAATTCTTTAACTGTTCTTATTTATGATAAATCACACTCGAATAAATTAATTATCTTTAATTAATCAATCCTTTTAACTTAAACCATTTTTTGAATTTTCTTGAAATTCTCATCCATCATAATTTTAAAAATATAAATTCATTTATAATTATCTTTGTACATACCTTGTACTTTGGATACAACCCAGTGAATTCCCATTCATAAAAACCCAATGAGTAGAAATAAACATTAAAAAGATGTTAAATTAAACATATATATATAAATACATGTATCAAGTGTTGTGTGTCATCATTATACCCACATGATGGTACACATATCTTGGGTTTGTATAACATAATAATAAATTTTAATAAATCTATATGATTTTGGATGAGTACACGGTAGGTTGTTCTGACTACATGGATTATAATATCATTCACTGTCCATCCAAATTACATGCCAAAGAAAAGGTGTGTAGATGTACATCGTAAATAATTGGAGTACATGGCATGTCTAGGGGGCCACACATCGTGTAGTTCGATGTTACACGACCTCTAGTTGGGAAAACCATGTACGATTTATACTGTCTAACCCTATCCTAAAGGGATTACACACGGTTTTCAGTGGGCCACATGGTGTGTAATCTAGAAACTGCATACCACTTGTTCTTGGGCAACAAATAGAGTCATTTAATATGTAGAAATACTCTAACACATAGATTGGTTTGGCAGACCAATCTGATTCATTGAATGTTGACAACACAGTTTGTACTACCAAATACACAGCATGCATTCTAGTGTTGTACGTACATGAAGCTTTGGGACCTCCTAATGGGATCGTATGATTTATTTTAATCACAATTAATAGAAAATATCATTTTTGTGAGGTGAATGGGAAACGAAATAGGGGGAATACATCTCGAGATTCAGATTTGATGAATGATTAACATGAATTGAAGCAACTAAATTATAAAATGTGTAAATCATCAATAAAAGACTAAATAATTATAATCAATGATATGACCCCTCAGATACCACTTTTATGTTCCGAGTGCATTATAAGTGCACTGATGGTTGTACCCAACTTTAATTTTAAATTTAACAATTATCAATACAAGATCTGTCATTATAATAAAACACATGATTTTTAGAATATAATAATGAATGAAAATGAAAGAGGGATGTCCCAAAACCTTGGAGAGGATCATCATATATTGGTTATAATTAATTTAATTAAAAGACATTAATTACCTTGATGGTATTCTCTCTCCATTGTTGTTTCCAGTCAAAATCTAATGTGATCTGTCATTGTGTTGGAGAAGCCAAGAGGAGGCTTTCTCTAGCGGTGATCCGCATGTGTTCCACATATCTTTGGATGTAACCAAATGGATCTTTGGGTGCTAGTGTGGAAGAGCCATTTCTTTCAATATTCACCTTTGATCACCTTGAGAGTCGCTTCCAATGTGATCTCCTTGATCAATTGGAGGATGATCTCTCTCATAACATGAGATCATTCTTTGAGGAAAGGAATTATCTCTTGGCTTTATAGATTTATCTAGATTCATTATGCACAACAAAAATGAATGTCTAGGAATATGAGAATAATATAATTGGGATTTTAATTACATAAAATATTAAAATTAATTAATTAACTGAAATCATTTATTCATTTCATTTAATTATTAGTAAGACCCCATGTCTAATAATAATAGTTTACTATTATTATCACATGACATGCGCCCAACTAATTAAAGCTAATATTATTTAATTAAATAAATAATATTATTCCTCACAAATCCCAAAAAAACTACACGGTGTGTATATTAATATACATGGAATGTACTTTTGTTTTTCATTATTTTATTTCCCCCACCACGTTTTTTATACATTTAATATTGGATATTTATTTCTTAAATAAATTTCACTTCATTACTCGCTAATAAATATTTTATTTTTCCCACAATATATACCCTCAAATAACTAGTGTCAAAATAAATGTGATCAGGCATCCATGAATAATTATGAAACCACACTCGGGAATAATATTTATTCAACTTGTTAAATGAATATTTAACTGAGATACTTGGACACACATATGTGTGACCCTCTAGGACACTTTCTTTATGGAATTAGGTGGATCCAACCAAAAGTCCAAGGTTAGCATCTAGCAACATGCCAAGGCACCCATAGAGAAAGAAGTTAACATTGAAATGACGTGTCACCTCTTATGAAGTCCTATCGTGTAATGTAATCCATTTATCTTGATATATCAAATCAAGTGGGTTTCATGCTAGTTCCATTAACCCATGTGCTCGATTATTCAATCTTTGAATTTTTGGAATTGAACTTTCCCATTCCTCACTATGACCATGGATTTATTTTGGCTATATAAATTCCATAAAATGACATGAGATATCAAATTCCATTATGGAACCGAAGGGAAAAATCCTTTCTCTCATTTATTATTAATGCAATATTACTCTTGATGGATCAAACATATCTTATCTCACTATGAACATAGTGTCGTCACAGTTTTCTTGAATACATCTAAGTACACAAGTTTTTGTACCAATTAATTATAATCATAAATTTTAATGACCAATATACACATCCATATATAGGAACATCCAATGACACTATGAAATGTGGATGTCATACTGGCAGGTCTCGTTCTCATAATAACCTCTTGAATATTACCAAGGGCACACACCATGAGATAGTGCCTCAATGTTTTATGAGTCCTCCCCCCTAATGGCATATATTATTTTTCTCCCTCAAATAAGATCATCCAGCCATAGAACATATATTCTAGAATAGTGTTATGGAAATTTCAGGTTCCCATCATAACGACGATCCTCTATGACCCTTTGGTGAACTTGTTATCCTTCGGACATTATCAAATGCATTGTCACATGGAAGAATAATCAAGATGGGATAAGATATTTATTAATGAATAAAGTAAAATGTAGTTGGTTCTTGGCCACCAACATTAACATACATATCAAAGATTCAACAAATCACTCATCCAAGAGAACATACATCAATATTTAATAGCATCGATGACACCCATTCGAGAGTAGTGCTCATTAGGTCTCATCCTGAGAAATCACACCCTGAAGGTATAATAAGAATAAAATATATAGATGAAGATCACTGCTAAGGCCATGGGGTGATACCAACAACAAAATCTAGATTAACTTAATATGTAGAATATAAGAACCCATGTAGTGTTGGTCGTGATGATATAAGGAACTCCATATAGGGTACAAATATGAATAAAGGACTCACTCTTGGCCTCTTAGAGGGATTATAATGACTCTATCCAAGAAGCCTTATTGAAGGGATCACAATCCATGGAGTATGAGATGATTCCATATCAACACTTTGGGAATGGATAAGGAGAAAACCCTAATGAAAATGCCTTATGATATATAGGATTAACACTCTAATCCACGTATAAAAAAGTATATGACACGTAGTAGTGGTCATAGTCCATGTCCCTTGACCTCGGGTTCTACCAGTGTAAATAGCCCGTGTCTCTTTCCCATGTATGTATAGAAGTACATGGAATTTAGGTTTCCTATGGAGTCTACCCATGGGCCATTACACTACTCTAACTCATGCAAAAGCACTAGTGTACCAGTACATGGCTTAGCCAATGTACTTAGTCCTAGTCGTGTCTGAGTTGGGGAGTACACAACATGTAGGCTGACCGTGTGGTCCACCACATGTCGTTATACCCTCTATGGTACATGCCAAGTCTCTAAGGATGGGTCACATTACATGTGATAGGGTCACACACTTTGTGATACTTAACTCCTACCTAAAACATTACCTACCATAAAGGGGGTCCCACAAGGTGTGTATGTATGGTTTAAATGTCGTGTAATGTGAGATTTTTCAGAATCCTAGATCTGTGATCCATACATCTTATCCACTACACCAACTTATTATTCATCTATGACTCAACCAAAAAATAATGATTCATTGCTGAAAAAAAACTATCCATCACTGATCAACATGTTCTAGGCCTTTGAACCACATCGAAACATGATTAGTCATCATTTGTCGTTGTGTACCAAATAATATGGAAATTGGGTATCAATGTCATTTGATTCACAAACATCTCTATATTTGTAACTCCATCAGGTCATGAAGATCCCAAATATATGATTTAGTAACATTTTTACACAATTTGGGTGTGCAATGATCGATTGATCGGGATATTTCATACCGTAGGCCAAACAAAAAATGTCTGTGGTGAATGAATAACCGAGGGAGAAAAGCAGAAGAACTAATAAGAAGAATGATCCTCAATCAATGTTTATATTCATATCAAATCATTTACATGATATTAACAATTAATAAATCATAAAATCAATGCAATTATCCCTTAATAACCCTAAAATAGACCCATCCCAAAATATGAATGATCCAAAGAGCAATTTGTTGGTCGATTGATTCATGTTCATCATCAGAATCAAGAATGGGGAAGCGAAACAAATCAAATAAAAACCCCACCTAAATTAAAATTGATCATTAATGAAGAATAAACCTTCATCACAATTATTGGTGAGATCCTTTGATCCTATCCTGTACGAGTCTTCAATACCTGAACTAGTCATCATCTGTAAAAGAGATCTCCTCCAATAGCTCCAATGGAACTGGTCAATTTGTAAAATTATGTAGATAACCTTGTGAATTCATTACAAGAACATATTTATATAGGGATGATAGGTATCTATGTCATTAAAAACATTAAATAATTTATTTATTAATTTCATTCATTTTATGCTCATGATGAATTTTCCACAAACATCCTCCACTGACCAATTCTAGGTCACACATAGGTAAAACCTAATGTTTTAAACTCAGTTGTGGACTTTGATTTCTGATATAGGCACTCATTCCGAATTCATTCTAATTTTTTAGAAAAACTAAATGTGTGTTCTATTTTATATGTTAATTATATTTAAAACATTTATATTGGGAACACCGGGCCTTAGTTTCATGCTCTATCTCACTTCCTAGTCTCGAAAATAATCCAAAAAATATCCAAAAAATAATAGATGGAAAATCTGAGCCATTATATTCTCCCCACCTTGGGTATTTATTTCCCTAAAAAGCCAAAACAAGGGCTCCTAAAATATATGTGATTATTGATCATGAATATTATCCTCCCACCCCCATGTTCTCTCTTGAATATTCATGTGCTTCCATTAGGCATTCACTAAAGGAATCAATATCCAGTGAATGTTCTTCTCCTGTAAATTATTGATCTCTACCGGGTACCCAGAAGATATATTTCCATCCTTTATCTCCAACTCTCCCCGGTTGATATTGTGTGATGGTTCATACATGTACCACTTCAATTATGACACGTAGAAGATTTCATGTACCTGGTCTAATTATGTTTTTAAAGCTATGAATTTACCTCATTTCCAACTCTATACAGTATCTAGAAATTTACAATTAACATCAGAGATAGCTGGAAGCCCCATCCAAGTATCTATAATCTGTGTCTAGGTGAAACTCATAGCAACACATTGTCTCCTTCATCAAACCCCAAAGGCCTCTGTCATCTACCAGCATAAGACATATGATAGCTCTATGCACTCTTCATCTGCTCATGAATGATCCTGACATTCTCGATAGTTGTTTGCACCAACTCTAGGCCCATGAGTGTTGAATGTCATGGTCCAGTCCAGCAAAGTGGTGACCTATAGGTTTGCCCGTAAAAAGCTTCCACTAGTGTCATAACAATGGTGCAATGGTAAATGTTGTTGTACGAAACTCCACCAGTGGTGGATTATCCTTCCAACTATATCCAACGTCAAAAAATCAGGCTCACAACATGTCCTCCAGAACCTGAATGTTCCACTTAGTCTGGCCTTCGGTTTTGGGGTGAAACATTTTTTCATATGTGTATCTAAGTCCAAAAAATCTTTGGTAATCCTTTCTACAGTCGTGATATGAAGTGAGCATTACGGTCAGAAATGATCATTTATGGAACTACATGCAGTCAGACTTTACCATGAATATAGAGGCATTCCAATCTATCTACTAAACTCGGATCAGTTATAGCTAAGATTTATATGAAAAAGTGAGTCAGTCTAACATCACCTAGATGTAATTTTTTCAACTGAACATACATGTTAAGCGAATCACAATTTCCACGGATATCCCATCCCACTTCCATTATTGTACCTGAAGGGGTTGAGCTTAACCCATTGGTCTTTGTGGTCAGCATTCACATAATGACAAGTAAGTCATCGAGAGACAAACTATGAAACATTTTTCTTCACCCCTAGAAACCAAAACTATCATTATAGGTCATGGTGTGTATTTTTCATATATATATTTACTATCAAATGAGATGTATGAAAGTCTCTCATAACCTACTCCCACAACATCACTGGTACCTTCATGTATCCTCTAAAAACAACATTCTCCCCTCCTTTTAAAACCCCTCAGACATAAGTCACATTTATATCTGAGTAAGTAGGTTCTCACAATTGGTACCCCCTAGTTGTTCCTCCCTAACTCGTTGTAAGAGAGGAGGGGGTCAAAACCATCATCGTGTGGTAAGTTTTTACATCTCCATAAAAAAGGATATCATTAAAAAGTCCAAATGCTCTAACACCTCATTCAAAAACATTGAAAAAGATCTCCTACTAAGATAATCTACTAATATATTCTCATTCCTATGAGTATATAAAATTTCAAATCTATAATATAGGAGAAACTCTAGCCATCTCCTCTATCTCATGTTAAGATCCTTTGGAGAAAAGATATATTTGAGACTTTTTTTATCAGAGTATGTGATAAATCACTTAACCATCAGGTAGTTTCCCAAAATCTTTAGTGTGAAAACAATTGATTCTAACTCAAGATCATGGGTCGCAAAGATTTGCTCGTGTGGTCCCAATTGAAAGGAAACATACACAATCACCACTATCTTATGAATCATAATGCAACCAAGCATATTTTCTAATGCATCACAGAATAATATATACTCAAAACCCATCTTTGCAACTCTCAATATGAGAGAACTCATAAAAATCTACCTCATATATAGAAAAGTTTGTTAAAACCTCTCTTTCTACAAAAGAGGTTTCCCCTTATATGTAAAAGATGTCATGTGTGCTGATATTCTAGAGAAATCGGTTAGGAATATCTAGAAATAGCATATCAACGCAAGGACGCTTCACACCTCTATCATACTCATGTGGGGATCCCAAGATAACACTACCTCAACCATGGCTTGGTTCAATACAACTCCATCTACTAAGACAATGTGTACCAAAAAGTTGACTCTCTTAATTCAGAATTAGAAATTTGAGATATTTCCTTAAACATAGTGTTCACAGAGTATGTATAGAACTATACTCAAGTGTCTCATATGATCCTCCTCATCAGTCGAGTGTAAAAAGATATAATTGATGAGGACTACCAAAAACTAGTCTAAGAAGGGATGAATGATCTGATTCATGAGTCCCATGAAAACTACTAGGGAATGTTTCATGCCAAATGGTATCACCATGTTCTTATAGTGAATGTAGCTGCATTTAAGTGTTGTATTTGGTATATCCTCATCCCATACTCACAACTAGTGATATCCTAACCTAAGGTAAACCTTAGTGAACCATCACGCCCATCTCAACTATTCAAAGAAGCCATCGATCCTTAGTTGTAAATACTTTTTCTTCACGGTCACCTGGTTCAAATAATAGTATTCACACTCAACCATAATATCACATCCTCCTTCTTGTCCAAAATAACTAGGGCTTCCTTGGGTGAAAACTGTGATTGAAAAATCCTTTTCTCAGTAAGTACTCAAAGTTCACCCTCATCTTGTGAAGCTCCGTTGGATCAATCAGATATTCTGGAAAATATATCAGTGCCATAATGAGTTGTAGATCAATGAAGAAGTATATCTCTAGGTGGGAAGGTAAAACTAAAACATCTTCAAGGAACATTTCCTCTTACTCTACACCACTATAAGAATTTGAGAACTCATAACCTCCACTACACCAAGGTTTAGGATAGACATCTAACGAGTAATAAACTGCACCCTCCTATAATTTATCCAATCCTATGCTTTCTAGGTTTCATTTTCATCAAAAAAGGAAAACCAAGATTCGTCACTATGACACACCATGTAATTCACCTAAAAAAGTTAATCAGGGAATGAAATGCAGATAACCAGTCCATACCAAGAATGAATTCATAAGTTGTTGATGATGCCACTAAGATATTATAATAAAAAATATCACCTCTAAGAGTTAGGTCACACTTTCAATTCAATTCTGTGATGATTGGTTCTCCTCTAGTAAGAGTCTCTAAGTGTAATGGTCAGACCAACGGCTCACTAGAATCTCTATGCCTCACTCAAGGAATGTGGAAGGAATTGAATTACTAGAACATATGTCTATTAGTAATGCAGATAAGGTATAAAAGACACATATTATTCCTTGAATAATTACCAAATCCTCAGTTTTATATGCTTCAACCGCCTGTAGTTTTCCCCTCCCATGTCATCCAGCTCCTTAAGCCTGTAATGGACTACATGTGGGTGGTGGTGGTAACAATTTAAATATTTTACCACCTCCAGTATCTCTCCTAGCTCCTCTATCACATCCTCCACCCCTCAATAATTCCTTATCCTATCGTTGCCTCTGCCTCGGGGACCCATCTATGGTCTATTTGTTAGATGTATATCGGGTTATAAAATCTCAAACAATATGTCACATACCATCATATGATTAGTACTAAAACTATATGGGTTCACTATCCCCACTATGTGAGCATTGTGTCATAGATCCTCTATACAAAAACCTCCTCTTAAAATGTGTCACACGTCGAGGTCTGATGGAATGACGTCAGCTCACCATTTCCATGGTTTTTGGTCTTGATTTCCAACTATCAGCAACCAATGGCTATATCTACTCAGATAAGAAACTATCTACCATAAAAATTGGAGCAATAACCCCATCATAAGTTGGAATTAATATAGGTATATAATAATATTATATTTCTCTATACAGACCTCTATTGAAATTCTGTTCCCTGAAAAACTCTCTGCAAACCATATTCATCAAGGATTAGGATTTCTTGGTAATCCTTGGGGAATACTCATCTACTTTCGTGAAGCCTTGTATGAGTTGTAGAAGCTCCTAGATATGTATATCTATTAGCGTCATTGGTTGGAACACATCTCTAAAAATATTCTCAAACCTTGGCCATGAAAGATTCACCTCATTATAAGATGGGTCACTATACCCCACTTCTGACCTACTAATAAATAATGAAGGATCTCTTCTAGGACCACCATTAGATCCCTTGATGTCCTGACAAGACAAGAAACCCAAGTCATCACCTTAAGCCAGTCCTCAGCTGCCAGTGGGTCAGGATCACCTTAGAACCTGAGGGTTCCCTATCATTGAAACTCATGATGCACACTCAGCCATCACACCAAATCCATGGGTACTACGGGTACCATGTGCTACTCCATAGGTGGTGGTATAACTAGAGAACCACCTAGAGGTAACACCTCTGGAATTGTTCCTTGTATCGAGACATCATCCTTAGGGGAGAATCCTGATGATCATGTTAAATCCTAGCTAGTATATGTCATAGATGCATTCTGAATGTAAATAAGATACACCATGGTCAATGAGTACATCTTGAGAGATGAATCAAGATTGATATGGAAACTAAAACCCATTTCAATTTGATTCATGTACCATTGTTTTCCATAACACAATTTGTCTCATGTACCGAGTTGAAAATTAGGTTATCCAAGTCCTGGTGTATGGATAAGTCATCCTCCACACCCAAACTGGATCCTCTGGCCTAAAAACTGAACTCGGAAAACATAAGACTGTTTCCCCAAACCACTCTCACAGAATCCATTCCTAATGTAGAACCAACAACCATTGTTACGACTTTGTCACGACCCATCCTAGAGGGGTCCCTTCCACGACTCCCTAAACCAGCATCCAACAGGACAAGGGATGGATACTATAACCAAATAGGCATATCATTGAAATGGTAGGCATTATCCTAAGTACTTGTATTAATGAACACATGTACAAGTCTATAAAATGATGAAAAGTAAGAACACCTGCACAAACATGAATACATACATGTAAATCCCACAATCAGGGTATGAAATGATGTGAAATAAAGTACATAGGTCCAAATTTAATCGTACCACAAAGAGTTTGAAACACAAGGCTAACCGAAAAGTAAAAGTAGTACTACTATCAGAAATCCATTGGAACACCCCTTTGTTTGTCAGATCTCAAAAAGCACCATTTGGTCCTAGTTCATCTAGGACTCTATCACAAGGTTCATAATCTACATAAGAGATGACCCATGTGGTAAAATCCCATGTAGGGGTGAGAATTACAATACTCATTAGGAAACCCTGGAACAAAAAATCATAAAAAATTTAAATATAGTAAACTACTAATCTAAACATTTCTACGACACTTATAATAAAAATATCTTGATATATTCAAAAAATACACATAGTCTAATGGTATGTCACAGCCATAGTATTCCAGCCTAGGATTCTAGCTCAATGATTCTGCAATGAACTCTTTCATAAGAAAACACTCTAAAGTTTGATAGCACTTATGACATCTATCTAAGAGTAGTGCTCAAAGGGTATCATCATGAGAATGTAAAAACTTAAGGTCTAAATATAATACTATACACAGATGAGGATCATAACTTGTCCATGGGGTGATACTAACAACTAAATCTAGATCAAACAGCTATGTAGAGGATCATAGGTTGGGTAGTGTTGGTCGTGAAAATACCATGAACTCCACCTTGGGAATGAAGATGAATAGAGGATATCACTCTTGGGTTCTCAGATGGATTATAAGGACTGTATCGAAGAATTCATGCTTAAGTGATCATATTCCCATGAGTATGAGATGATTCCACACTATCCCTTAGGGAACAGATGATGAGAACACACCCTAACAATACTTCCAAGATACTGAGGACGAGGGATCTAACCCATGTATGAAAAAGTAAATGGCCTATAGTAAGGATCACATGTTATGTCCCTTGACCTCGGGTTCTACCTGTGTAAATAGCCTGTGTCTTTTACCTATTTCCATATAGAAGTACCCAACATGTAGGATGATCATGTAGTCTACATGTGTGCTAGTATATGTCTCTATATCATGCACATGTTCTCATGTAATAGTACACGGATTAGCCCGTGTACTTGGACTAGGTCGTGTCTAAGTGGGGGTGTACATGACGTGTTGGATGCTCGTGTATTCCACCCCATGTCTCTATACCCACTGAGGTACACATCAAGTCTCCCAGGAGAGTTCACATGCCATGTGATAGTGTTATATGTTGTGTGACCCTTAACTCCAACCCAAATCCCAATAAGCTGCAAAAGGGGCCCCACCTGATGTGTAGATCCATTTTACACACTGTTTAACTTGGGATTTTATAGAATCCTATATCCACAAACCATGCATCTTTTTTTTCTCCATAATTCAATCCTGATATGCATCACCTATATAATCATGAATCATGCCCCAAAAAAAATTTCATCACAAATCAACTCCTTTTGGGCCTTAGATCCTCTCAAAAATAGTATTATTATTTGTTCTTCATTACATGCCAAAGAACAAAAAGATTTGGTATCTACATTGTACTATTTTCTATTGTCTCCATTATCGCACCTCCTATATTGTGTGTTGATCCCATAGTTTCATTTTATTGATCGTGTGCCAAGAAATAGGTACACAACGATCAATTGATCCAGATAGATTGAACCCAAGCCAAACGAAGAACACTCATGGTTAACACATAACTGGTGGAGAAAATCATAACAAAAAAAGAGGAACAAGGATCTATCCATGTTCATGTCGATATAAATTCATATACGTGAGAATAATAATGATGAAATCATAAAATCAATGTAATTATCCCAAAATCACCCTATAATAAACTATCCCACAAATACGAATGATCCACATATCAATCCATTTGTTGATTGATCTCTTTTCACCAAGGGAATTATGAAAATCGAAATAAAACAAATCAAAAAACTACCCTACCATGATTTGGATCAATCACTAATGAAAAAAGATGTCACATTATGTTTTTTGGTGAGATCCTTTGATCATGTCCTACACCAGTCATCGATCTCTTATCTAGTCATCATCCACATACAAGTTCTCCACCAATGGCTCTCATCAATTCATAGGATTATTTAGCTAGACCTATGAATTATCCATACCTATGTATTTAAAGATGGAAGTTTTGTTACTGAATCATTAAACAACTAAAATAATTTATTTTATTAATTTATCCATTTTACACCTACGATGAATTTTCCCCTGATTCCCTACACCATCCAAGGTCAATTTCTTACATGGGAAAACCTCATGTTCTGAAATCAATGGTTTCCTCATATTTATTATCCACGAACATGTTTATAAGTTATTATAATTTTTTATATACACTACATGCAAATTCTAATTAATATATTTAATATATTTCAAATATTTATTCGGGACACATTAAGAATCATAATCACACTCCATCTAAGCACTTAGTATCAAAAATAATCCTTAAAAAGTCCAAAAATAATACACAGAAAATATGAGTAATTACAATTCATGTGGTAATGAACATAGAGGAAAGAATATTCAGCTTCCAACATGTCTAGAAGGTCAAAATAAAAAACATGAAGAATATATTAGATAGAGGTGAAGATATTTTCTATATGGAAATGAGGTTCATAGAGTCTTGAATTTCCAAGTAATTTGATGCCTTATATATGGGGAACTAGGAAATTATCCGAGTCAATTCCTTAATCTAAGGGTTAGTACTTGGACCAAGGAAGGACCTATATTAAAAAAATAATTAAAGAAAAATAGTTGAGGTATTTATAAAATGGGATTCAAGAATTATACTGTAGTAGAATTTATTCAAATGGTATTTGGGTTATAGGTATCATGGAACATCTAAGGATTGTCTTAATTTTATAAGCATACATGTCTTCATGTTATTAACTTTAGAGTAATGGATACCATCATGGGTTATTAAGTTTATGGTTCATCATAAGTTCAATGTATTATAAACCCCATTTTAGGATCAATGAAATTGGATTTTAATTAAAATAATGACATTATGGGATATATTATATTCAAATATGGTATATTTAGCTCTTAGGATCAACATGAAGTATTATTTTAGTAGGAATAATCATTTCAAAATTTTAATTGTTAATATTTACGTTAGGGTTTATGTAAACTTTGTTGATTAAGGATGTTAATAATTTTTTAATGTAAATTATAAGAGTTATATTAATATTTTTTTAGTAAAAGGACAACCCATGACATTAGACATGATTAAAGGGAATGAATGAACAACTAAAGGGGGATAAGAGTGAAATTCCTACCACTAACATATATATTGTCTTTTTAGTATGATTTTGTTAAATAATGTGATGAGTAAATTTTAATATGATTTTTGGAACATATTATTTGGTAGATATAACTATGGGATTTAAAAATGATATGGTGTTAGATTATGACTAAAAAAAATAATATTTATGATAAAAATTGACCAAGTCATGATTTTGAGTTAACTATGGTAAATTTTTCTTAAAGATGTGAAAGAATTATTTTTATAGATAAATGTGTTCTATATATACTTATCATAGGAGTTTAAAGTATATATTAAAATAGAAAGAGTTGAAAATACATCATAGAAAAGTATATATTGGCCCTTTGAGATTCCGGATTGAGTAGGGACAATAACTTATCACTTGGCACTCCCACTGAACCTCTCTCAAGTTTATAATGTGTTATATGTGTCTCTACTATGGAATTAAATACCAAAACCTTCACATTTAATAGAATATTATGTCATAAAATTAGAGAAATATAATTATTATGTGAAACAACCAATTGTTATTCTGAATTTTTGAGAGAAATTTCTATGAAACAAGACCAATAACCTATTAAATGTTTCATTCTGAAACCACCAATTTGAGGAAGAAATATGGGAGAAATAGAATATGATGAGGAAATATTATCCCTATTTATTTGTATTAGTGTGATGGAATTTTTAAAGGAAAAGTTTTCTTAATTGTGGTATAATGTAACACCCCGAATTTTTTTGAAATACTTTTCTCTTAATAAATTTAATTTCATTAATAGCTTGCATTACACACAACATATGGTCGTAACAAACCACCATATATGATTAAAAATTTTATTATTTAATGATGAAAATTATAATATAACTATTAAATTTTGAGGTTTAAATATGATAAACAAACTGTTAAATTCAAATAACTAGGTTTTAAATAAATGAAATATATTTTTAAATAATTACATAAATTTTTAATGAAATATTTATATTATTTGTAAATACATTTTTCTCAAGAAATTATCTTCATTTATTGATTTTGAAAAAAAAATTAAAATATCCCATATATAGAAAATTGATTTGATAAAAATAAATTTTTTAAATCTACATGTCAAAATAATCTTTGGGTGAATTTTTTATAATTTTTTGAAAAGAATATTTTTTCGATGAATAGTAATTAATTATTGATTTTTGTTAAAAATTTGCCGTATAGTTTAAAGAATTTAGAAGTTCAATTTGATGTTAACATGGTTTTAAAAGTAAAATTAGTAAAATTATATTTTTATTAATCTAATTTAGTAAATATTAATCAATTTCATATTTATTTTTTGTTGTAAAACATTCTATACTTATGAAAATTTGTTCACTGGAAAACCACTTTTCTGTCGAGTTGCTGATATTAATTTTAAATTAAATTAATCCACTTATGTGAATAAATTATGGTAAAATGGATAAAATATTATTAATCATCATCATTATTCAAATATAATTATTCCAAATTATTTTTTATAATGAATAGTTAAAATAGTTCAAAATAATTATCACAGTTAAGGTTAAAATTGTTTTATCAGGGGATAATACTAAAATGATAAGGGTTAAAATTACCTAATAACTTGTTAAATTAATATTTTATTGTCATATTTATTCCTTATAAAATATAGTTTTTTATAATGACCAATTTTTTGATCCTTTTGGCATATGTAAAATGTATGTATGGATTGTTCTTTTCAAAAATTCTAAGTATCTCCACTCCCCTACTTATAAAAGGGCACCCACTCTCCTCTCCACATAACACTACCAAAGCCTTTAGTTTCATCTATAAAATACCCAAATAAATTAAATACATACATCCCCATTTCTTATATGCCTTATATTTTTTAATAAACCCTCTTACGAAGGATTTTGGGGACAACTTAAGGGCGATGTCTAAATATGAGGTGTCATTTTTAACCGATCATTTTTATTTGATTTCATTTTCCATATCCTTAAAATATTATTAAACTATGATTATTTTGTAAAATATGTATCTTCTATATATATTAATTTTTATGTTATTTTAATAAACTATATCCATATTATCTTCCATTAAATGGGAAAAGAAACCATCAAATGCGTGTAAGGTGGACTACAACCTCGCAAACCCATGTAATTTTTTTTCAATCACCACCTATCACTATTCAATAAAATGATCGATTTAATATATTTATATGATATTTATGAAATAATTATTCTTATATAATTATAATATCACATTTACATTATTACTATTCAATTCGTCGGATAATGATGATGTCGCTCGTGCGTACGTGTAGACTTTCGCCTCCACAAAGCAATGTGATTATTATTTAATTTTATTTTGACATGGATGTTAATAATGATATATTTAATGAATATATTGGATATTAAATAACTAAGAAAATGATAATTTAAATTTAATATATTATTTACCTTTATTTTATTCCATCTATTAAAAAAATGGAAACAATATTCATGTATACGTACAACCTGTCGTCTCCATGAATAATGTAATTAATTGTATTATATTTAAATTTTATGGATGAATATAAATATTTATATACTTATATATATTATATAAATATCATTATAATACTTTTGAAATTATTTCTCCATAATTAATTTACAAGGACAAATAATACCAAACCAAAACATACAAAAAAAAGTAGTTATTACCCGTAATGTTTTTTTAACAAGGAATTATTAACAAATGGGTAATAATAGGTCATAAGTAAATAATATATGATATGATATATATGGGTGTGTTTCTATAAGATATATATAATAAACCTATTATTATTATACATGAGGTTCGAATGTGTATGATGAAATTTGATACTTGAGGTAAGGGATCTTCATCCCAATTTTTCCTCTTTAAGACATAAGTTACGTTATGCACGTATTATTTTAATAGTATGTATATAAAGAACCTATAAAATGTAATATCATGAATTTATTTATTTTAATTATATTTAATGTTTCATTTAAAGTTATCCTTTCATGTGGCTTAAGATTCAAAAGTTTCCAAAGTTATAAGGGATTTTCATCTCACTTTTATTTCCATGGGACACAAACCATTTTCACCACTTGTTTATTTTAGAGGTGTATATAATGACCACGAATGTATTTTATTATTATCCTCATAAAAATTACAGAATATACATATCCATATAGGGTTATATATTTTATGGGAATTATGATTCAAAAGTAACCAAATTGGTGAGTGTTTTATGTTACAATCTCATTATTTATCGGAATTTTTTATAATTATGCTGCCAATGATAAAACATTTTGATCTATATCTCAATAAATTAAAATATTTTATTCTCCTATATTTATTTTGTGAAACTACTTGTTTTCCCTTATTATTAATCTCATTATGTACTCAAGAGAAAAAATGAATTTTTTTAAAGTAAAACAAACTTTATTTCCATATTCACTAAAAAATACTTGTTATTCCATGTCCTTGTTTTATAAAAATATTTTAATGAATAATTTTAATAACATAAAATGTTTTATTAAATAAATTTTTAACATGTATTTAATTTTTAAAAAATGGTTTAAAATAAATCATCTTCCCTTTTTCCAAAAAATGCTCTTTTTACCTTTTACAAAAAATGTGAAGAGAATAATTATTGTAATTTGTATGGCATGAATAATATTTTCCACTATCATGAATAATAAATGATTCAAATATTCGTTTTTAATTTTCCAAGTTTGTCTTTAATGAAATTTATGTATTTAATATTTGGGAAATTTTTATATTTTAAATAACTGTTCTCAAATTTGAATGGTTATTTTCTGAAAGAAATTTTCTATGTGATCTTTAAAAATAATTTTCTATCTAAGATGTCATCATTTGATGTTACATAAGTTTTATGGGGAAAATGATCAAATGATACCATAATTATTATTTCACTGGATTATTTATGATTATGATGAAAATTGTTTATGAAACTCATTTATTTCCCAATGGTTATGTTTTGATGAAATGTTAATGAAACCAGTTTTCTTTTAACGATTTTTGATATGATAAATGTTTTGTGATCTTGTTGAACAAAAATGTATGGATTATGTGATGGGTGGGAACTATATCATCCTCCAATGAATTGGGTAATTATTAATGTTCTATAATTTCAAAGGGTGCATGGGAGTTTATCCCAGCCCCAAAAAAGAGGGTTCATACGAGGTTATCCCAAGCCCGAAACAAGAGTGTACATGAGAGGTTATTCTAAGCCCAAAACAAAAGGGTACGTGGGATATTTTACCAAGAAAAAAAGAGAGTACACAAAATAATATCACAATCCCTATGCAGGTAATTGGATTTATATTCATAGCATAAAATGTATTTAATGACTTGGTGGGTAACATTTATATAAGGTTTTCAATATTTATGTGTATGACACAATTCTATGTCTTATGCAAATTTTTTGCTTCCATGAATCATGTTATATGATTATTTTATGATTAATGTCATATAAACTACCTTGATTTATGCCATGACTTATGGTTTTGATCTATGATATAGAGGGTATTGTTTCCAAATGTTATTCTCATGTTCTCATACCCTTATACTCATGTTATGTTAATAACTCCCTTATTTACTCTTACTAAGAATGTGATGTCACTATTTCTTATGATTCATTTCCCCATGTTATAAAGAAAGGTAATATATATGAAATTTATAAGATGAGTTATTGTGATGAATAACTTATTGGTAGATTCTCTAGTTAAATTACAAAGAAGCCGTTTGTGTATCTATGTTTGCAAAGACACTAGACCATTATAGCCCTCATTTATGTTTTTGTAAAATGAAATGAGTATTCATATATTAATATGTAATATTGATATATCAAAAGGATTGATCCCCATAATCCATCTGGTGATAAAGTTAATAAATTTGGAGTACCTATCAAAGGAATACATTTCTGAAGTCTTCATTATGAAAAAGAATTCAACCAGAATGGAGCTCATCCCATTAATTGGGAATTAAGAATCAACCATGAAAATCATAATGATAGTTCTATTTATGAAGGACCTACTCACATAGATATATCTTCAAGACAACAAGTAACTCCCCGTATATATGTCTGTCTAGTGTTTCTATCTTATTGATAGGAAATTGAGAGACTCAGGCCAACTACGTTCCCTACAACCAATCAATAGTGTCCCATACCGATTAATGAGAAATATGAGGAACTAATTATAATTTGTGCCTCCCATGGTCTATAAGCATTTGGAAATTATTGTGTAGGTATAGAATGATCTCACTCATCTTAATTCATAGTAGATAAATGACCTTTATGGTTATATCTACTCAAATAACCCCTCAAAAAGGATAAATAGAACTGTAATTCCATATGAAATATAATTGTCCAAAGATAGAATATCAGTCATGTTATAGATCATAGACACTCCCAAATTTGAAATTCCCAATACATTTAAGGAGTAATGAATTCATTATTATTTTTACAATATGTGGGAGAAATTACAATATATCAAGAAAAAATGTCGGCCTTGCAAGGAGTACAATAAACATTTCAAAGAGTTAGATGAACTATGCAACAGTATTTACTTTACAACATTTAAAAAAAATTAAATATAAAATTATGGAAATGAAAATGGTTTCTATAGCATTTATACCTTTTAATTATGAAAGGGATCCACCAAAAAATCACTAACACCACACCTAATGTTAATATTATAGTGTGGGTAGAATATAAATTTCTATATTTAACTTTTTTTAATGGTTGAAAATGTTTTCTATGGAAATAATCTTATATTTTCTTTGAATCAAGATATGTCTCAGGTCTTGAAGCTCTATATACTTGTTAGTTTTTCCAATGAAATCCCACCATACTTAAACATAATAAAATACATACTAAAGGGGAGTAATCCATTGACACCATTTTGCATTAAGATATAAGGAAGGTAAAAAAATCCTCTTATTAAAGGAATTTAAAACCTAAAATCATGGATTGTCCTTCAATGGTAATGAAATACCGATGATGAAATATGTCACATTTATCTAATTTCTAGATAAAATCCCAAAAGGATCAGAAGGACAGAATGACATTACAGATTGTAGTATAAAATAACCCCATACAATTAATATGGGGGTATTTTTACAACCACTATAACCCGTAGAATCATAATATATATATAAGAGTATGGTAATTGTGGTATTAGAGTGAAATAATCCTTAGACCACATGTATTGGTGAATTTTTACCTCCCCTTCCACTAAGGTACTTATTATTTTCCATACCAAGGGACTTTTTATTAAGAGTACCCTCATGGTTTCCTATTTTAACATTTCATAATTCATCTCCTATATTAAGGGAATGTTCAGTGAAAACCATTGGGGATTACCTAGTTATTACCATAAAAACTAATTTTGGGAGATCATTGAGGAGAGATGGTGAATCATTATTGGGGATGAAATTTTAAATTAACTACTATGAAAATATATATCAATGAGGATTATGAATTATCCCTCAATAGATATTATAAGGATGGAGACCCCCATTTTTTATTACATAAACGATAATATGGTTTTAACTAAAAAATAGTCATCCATGAATTTTTTTATCCTTCACCCCATAGATAATGTATAAAACAATACTCATAAAGAATTACATGATGAGGATATATCAATTTCAAATTTGGTGCACACTGAAATGCGTTAAAAGTAAATAAACACCCTATATCAGTGTAATACCCATGATTTTTGGATCTCCAAACAAACAAATTACCTCCAACTTGGTTATCTTTAACTGATTATAAATTAAAAGGATAATATGTATCCACATCCAACTATAAAACCCAATAATTTGAGCTCATTTTTATTAATGGTAATGTTCCCTAGTATAAGTCATGTTAGAGAAGCTAAGGAAACTAGATAATAAATTGATTATAGGTAATAAAAATCAAAGTGATACTATCTAAGGATAATATATATCATTATGTAAACCCCATATAACAAGAGGTAACTACTCATATAACAATATCGGTGTATAGTCATATGACTAACCATATGTCCAAATAATTCATTTATTTAACCTTGGTATCCATTGATTATCAATAATTATGTCCATTAGGTAAAACATTTCAACCATTTCAAATGAGCTACCCTAGGCTGACTCAATATGGTTAACAATGTAAAACACAAGTGGGAGAAACACCCATCATGGGATGGTATAAATTAATATGTATTTAAATCAATGATAAGCACAATGGATTCCCACTAACATATATCAAGGATATTATTTTAGATAAATAATTACTCTTTGAATTTATTATATTTTTGTTATTATTTTTGAAAAAAATGAAAATATGGTGGTGTGTTTTATGAAAAATTAATTAAATAAAAATGGGAGCAATAAAACCCCATAAAAGTTCTATAAGGAAAGATATCTTATCAAAATTTCACTTTATAGCTCATATCATCAAACATGAATTATCATCCCATACATTGAGTTTAAAACTTATGATGACATTGAAATCTCCTCGATAACCAAAATATAACATCCTCTAGTAGTTAAGAATGATGAATATAACTCAATCAAGTGTGTGAAATATTTTGAGACCAAAATCCATCCAATGATATTTCATCTCTTGGAAAAAATAAATTTCATCATATGAAGAACTGCATAAGTTATGGGACTTAATGGATATAATAAATTAAATAAATTGAGTTTGAGAGTCATTCTATTAAGATATGGGTAAAATCCACATAGCACCACAAAAGAACCCCCTGTCTCATTAAAAATAGAAAATAAACATTAAAAAATTATTTTTTTAATTTGGTAACACCGAGGAACCCCCCCCCCCCCCCCATTGCAATTTTTGGGTTATCTACTCACTACCATGAGTATTAGATATTAATGTTTGAAAAATTAAATGAAAATGATAGGAGGGAGAGAGATTGGGAGATAGATAGGGAAATAGATCACAATTTTTTACAAACAAGAAATGTATAAATGAATAATAATGTAAACTAATGAAGAAAAACCTAAGACAAATAAGTTGAAGACCAAAGGGATTAACAATTAGGTTCATCTGACCAGTATATTATAATGGAGGGGAAATATCCAAAAAAGAACTGGCATGCTTCAATAATCTTTGACTTGTTCATGTGAATTACTCCATTTATGCAATGCGATTTCATGTATTTATCTAGATTTTAATTCTTTTAAATCTTACATTGTCTTCAGTATTCTATTAAAATATAGTCCATGATCTTGTTTCCTTTTTCCTAATCAAAAGGATTTAAAATATAAATTTTAATGATAAAAAATAAGAGAATTTTTTTTATTTCTTCAAATTTCTTTTCACGTTTCATCATGAGAAGACTGTTGAATCCAAAAAACTCATATTAATCTTCATGTATAATCCGAAGAATTCTTCTGTGATTGGAATTATTTTAATGGTGATTGATATCACGTGAATGTGAATGATCATCTCCGTCTCTCATTCTTATACCATGATTCGAACTGGTTCGACCATATTTCTTCTGCTTAGAAAAGCATAGAATATTATTTGATATTTGATTATCCAAATTTAGTAATAAATATAACATTTCATAACTTTTGATTCCTCTGTATACTGCTTAGAAAAATTTCCAATGTATAAAACATTATGTATCATTAAATAATATCCTATGTTTGAGTAAATAAATTTTATGCAACATTGGGCAGATCAACTCCCTCCCAGCGGTGAAGGAAAAATCATTATATATTCTGAAATCACTTGTAAAAATATTACACATCATTATAAAATATTATGTATTAGTGTATTCTCTTTTATTGAACATGAAATTTCTTTTCTTTTTCTCATCTGTTCCATCTCAGTCACTCTTACTTATCAGTGTTACCACATATGTGGCTAATGAAAATTTATTATGTATCTTGGGATATAGTGGTGTAAATCTTATATATTTCATTCCATGGACTAGTAACATTTATGTATCTTCCCCGAAACTCCTACATATCATTTTTATCATATGTAAGGTTTTTTATTTTTCCTATAAATCATGAAAAAATAGAAGAAGTTTTTCTATTTAGTCAACTAATAAAAGCATAATTAATTTATCAATAAAATACCTAAATATTATTTATTTTAAATTAAGATGAATCTTAAACATTTATACTAGGTATGTTATAATTATGAATAAAATATGAAAATAGAGGAAAAAAATTTAATTATATGTTAATTATAATGAAAATATACACTTCTCCAATTCTACATATTGAAATATAGAATTTATCGGAAATCGTCATATATCCATATCAAATCCATGAAAAAATCTACAATGAGATAAATTTTTTAGATATTATCAAAAAATAATTTATCATGTCTCATTTTGGAAAAAAATTCCTTTTCTCTTCTCTTGACTCACATATAAATTTGTGTTACGTTAAAAATTCATCCATTACCAAATCAAAACCTAACTGACATTGAACATTATGATTCTCTTCACTCAAGGTAAAATTACTATGGAGTTATGATCAAACATGAAAACATTAATGTATCCATATAGCACATAAAAATTCTCATTTCTCCACACCGTGAGAAAAAATTGTTATTTAAACATGAGGTATTTTTCAAGGTAATATTTTATAGCTAATAATAGGTGGGTAAAAACATTTAAAAATTAAGTATAAAACATGGAATTTATACTCTTAAATATAATTCATGAATATTCATGTGAAACTATATGAAATCTACCTCACTCAATTCCTCATTATAAGTACAAAATTCTATAATCCCTTTTTTGTGACATGTGTTATGGGTCTGTTAATAAATTCATTTAATGATTTAATCATAATTCTCCCATTTTTTGTTTTTTTTCAAGGAGGATGAGTTGATATATGCATAAAATAATATAATCACAATTTATGATCGTAGTTTTTGATATTTTCTTGATCCATATAATTAACATAATGAATAATTCAATCTAATCTCCTTTTCTTTACTTTTTTTTTGATTTTTATTATATACTTTTTAAGAAAAGAGTATGATATAGATGATGCATAATGGATGTTAATTATTTATTATAATTGCTCTTTCAAATACCTAAAATTATTACACACTCCATAAAAGACCCAAAAATGAACTAATTCCCAAGAATCTTGTAATGCCCTTCCCCAACACTCAAACAAAAACTTATCATGAAAATATATTTAGATTTGTGGTTGGTAAGGAATAATAAAATTTTTTATAATGTCATAGGAAAATTAATGGATTATAAAATATAAAAAATGATTTATGAAAATGGTATGTCTCAAAGTAAAATTTTAGTATATCGAAGAAGTCACACAATCATATTCAAAAAATTTCATAAAATAAAATGATTTGAAATAAAATTAATCATGAGTTCTAGTTTTAAAACGAGATCCAAATTTTCTCTATAAAATTGAGTGTACTACAAATAATATATAAAAAAGTGTTTATAATACCTCTTCAGATGTGAAAATATTTTGGTCAAGTGAATCATGAACATAAATTTCAAAAATAGTTCAAACATAAACAAAGGATTGAAAATCGGTTTCAAATAAAGTCTTCCATATTAATAACAATTTAATTTTTTTACAAATCAAGTAAATTCTCTAAAAATTAAATCAAGGGGGAATATTGTAATGTATATTCATTTAATATCAGTATTCAAAAAAAGAAAATGAAAACGAAATAGAAAAAATTCCATTAACAGATTAATAATCCCTTATATATCAATTATACCACCCTTTTGAATTGTTCTACATGAAACATTACTATAAAATATTAATCATGAATGAAATAATAAGTAGAAATACAACCTAATTTTATTCATAATTCAGTTTCTTGATTTGTGCCACTATCATCCACCTGCTGCAATATATAAAGTAAAAAAATTATTTACTTATTATATCAAAATTATTGAAAGAATAAACTGCAGAAAGTAAAGATAATCTGAGATAATCCCGAAAAATTTGTTGTATTTATTATTCCTACATATATATAGTATTGTGATTATATTAAATTTATTAATAAATGTGGGTTATTTTATTGAAACCACCATACTTCTATTATTCCAATTCTCATCCACATGAAATGGGTGTAGTGAACACCCTGGAAAATTTAATTTTTTTTCCCACCTTAGAAAAATAGATCATATAAATTTTTTGATGTGGGAAAACAATTAAGGTGTTGTCCCATTATTATTGTAATAAAGGATTATTTCCCACTGGTGATGAAGAAATTTATAAAAGGTATGTTTTCTCTAACAGTTTGGGTTTAATATTTGATTGTAATGAAATTAAAATCACTATACCATCTTCAATGTATACACCCATGTGATACTTTATTGGATCTAATATTGTCTCCTAAAATTGAGATATTCATTATTTTTATTCATATTATTCCTCTTGAAGGGCCTACAATATTTATATTATATCAAATATCCTATTAAATGGGAAATAAATAAACCGTTAAAATTCAATCAAATTAAAAACAAATGAATTTAAATATATATTTTCCATTTCAAACATGTCTACTAGTGACTTTTTATTCTCAAGAAATTCCATTTTTCATTTTTTTTGACATAACCAAATGATTTTTATATATAGGTAGCTTCATGAATTCATATACAAGTTTATTTTTTATTCTTTATAAAATAATAGGTAAATCCATGGGTTGGATAAATCTATCAATTTAAAAGAGTGATTCTTATTTCTCAATTAACTTTTAATGAAATTAAATGAGAATGAGTACAATAAAATACTATTTTCCAATATTATATTGGATATAAATCCTACTTAATTCCATAGTTTCTCTAAGAAGTTTGTTTTCATGTGTGGAGTTAGTCATTCAATCTTTTCTATCCTTTATTAAAATATCACCACTTTGGTGGGGTCATCTTACAAGTATATAGAGTAGTAGAGTGGTACCATTTATTCTTAATCTAATATGGAAGAGTCATTCTTTCATGTTACATTCTATAAAGTGGCTCTATAATGAATCCTAAATTTATTGATCTCCTAAATATATATTAGCTATAATTTCATCTCCAGTGATCTAATCTGGTAATTTTATATTATGTAATGATATTAAAGTTTCAAATTATTCATTCCCAGCATTCTTAGGATCTTTAAATTAAAAACTATGCCAGGAAATGTTATTCTTCCACTTGTTCTTTCTTTTTCTACTACATTCACTACTTATATGATTCTCATATGCATTATTATTTCTTGAAAATCTACTACCTTATCATATTTATCTCTCCCCCGTGCCTTTAAAACTAGTATTCTATTGAATTAAATACCTATTCTTCTTTAACCTATGACTAGTTACTCCATGCATAGTAATAATATGTATTTGAAAAAAAACATGGTAAATTGAAATATTTCTTAATGTTTTTATAAGAATAATAAAAATGGTATGTTAAAAAAGTGGAATACATCAAAAGTGATCAACATAGATCCCCAACAATGTTCAAAATTTTGACACAGCTATTATGGGGTGGTATAATGTAATATTTAATTAACATCTAGTATAGCATAGTAGATGAAAAGGGCCATATATCAAGGATTCTATTTTGGATTACTGATTTCTATTTCACATTATAAAATTTTTATTACTTTATTTATTTATTAAAAAAATTAAAATATAAGGTTTTTTGTTTATTGAAAATGAATGAAATAAAAAAGGAAAGCACGAAAACCCTACACAAGTGTTATCGAGAAAATTCATGCCCCTAGAATTGGCTACATGGGTTCCTTTATTATCAATTATTATTATCTAAATTACACATGATATATCATCCCATAATAAAGGAACTACCATCCCCAACATGATTATAAAACATAGCATGTCTAGGAGGTCAATTTTGTGACATTAAATCACACCTCCTCCAATAGTTAAGAATGGTGAACTCACCTTAATCAAACATGAGACACCTTCAAGGACATAACTACATCCTGCGTTGTTTCATCACCCAACAAAACCCAACACCATTATATGATGTTCTAACTATGATATGGGAAGTAATGAATGTATTGTAGGGAATATAAAAATATATATAATCATGTCATAGAGATATGTAAAATCATGAAAAAACCACAATACTACCCCAAACTCATTATAAATAGAAAAAAATATTAATAAATTATGTTTTTGGAATTCGGAACCCTGATAGTACCTACCCTAAAGTCTAAGACTATGATAAGCTACTCAATATCATGATAATTAGTGAGGAATTGTTAAATAACACAAATAAAACTATATAAGATATAGAGAGATATGATAGAGATATATAAGCACTAATATTTCTAAACATATAACATATAAATGAATTACAAAAGAAAATAAAGAAGAAAAACCTAAAATAAATCATTTGGTGACCAAATTATTGAACCATTGGGTTCATCCACTCAACACTTTAAAATGAAGAAGAAAAATATTTAAATTGATCAAAAAAAGGTTCTTCGAGATTCATTGAGTGCACAGAGAAGGTTATACGCATGTAGTGAGATTTCAAGTATTTCTTTTACATTGAATCCTTTCAAACATTCCATTATATATGGTCTCCACTTTCAATTTTATTCACGATCTCATTTGATAATTCTTGTTGAAAAAGACATTAAATATTCATTTAAACAAGAAAAATATATGGGGGGTTTATATTTCATCAATATTCATTGAATGATTTCACATGTCAATCTTGGTTAATTCCATATCTTAAAATTAATATTATAGAATACTACAAAGCCTTGAGAAATTATTGGAATAAGGTTAAGGGTTTAAAGGGATCATGTTAAAATAAGTGAAAATGTCTTCCAGTGATTCTTATACTTTTTTTATAGTTGGATCTACTAAAGTTCCTATCGTTTGTGATGTATAACATATTATATAATAATAAATTATAACTATTTAATGAAGTAGATGGTATTATATATCTTGTAATTAATCCATATTCAGTAGAGAAAATATTCCCCAACTATACAACCTTATTTATCCACAAATATATCTTAAATTTGAGTGTAAAATTCATAAAAACCACAAGTATTCTCATATTCCACCTTATAGGGAAAGAAAAATATTTATATATACCTTTACCAATTATAAATATCTTATGCATCATTAGTTTATATTTTATATCAACCTAATATATTATTTGTAAAAGGAAAATTCCTTGTATTTATTTTATTAAATCCCAGTTACTCTTATGTATTAATGATTCTAATCTTATGGATGAGGAAAATATCTTATATTTAAAAGGACTCAATGGTGTAACTCTGGTGTACTATATTTTGTGTCCTAATAACATTTATGTTTTTTCACAAAAACTCTAACATATCTTATGGTTCATTCGTTAGGTTTTTTCCTTCTATATAAATTCATGAAAAAACACAATTTAAGAATTTTATCATTTTAATAAATTAATTAATGAAATTTTATTTTATCAATAAAATCAATAAATTAAGATTATTTTATATTAATTTCACTATTAAAACTATAATAAAAATTCAAGATAATTCAACATAAAATATGAAAATAGGGAGAAGAAAATCATTTAATTACAATGTAATGAAAATGAAAATATATTCTATTTTTGAGGGATGAAATTATAGGTTATTCCCAATACCACCAACTGAGTGTTAACCTAGGAAATACTGCCTCCAGATCTCCATGACTCCATGGAGTACATTTTTCTCATATGGATGCCTTGTAGAAGTGGCACACAACAATATAGTTAGAGAGGAAACTATACCATGAGTGTATGGAATGAACTCTTTCTATACCAAAATTTTTCACCCCACTTTCTAGATATTCTATGGTATGTGAGAAATTAAACACAATTTCACTTATTTCATATGTTTATGTGCAACCTTGATGGGAACACCACATAAATAGGATGATATTGAACTAATGTGTTCCTTGAAAACCATGGAAGGAACATCAATTTTATGATATATTAATATAAAATTTTGTCCATTCACCAATTTAAAGGTTATATGATTGAATTTCCTTTACAAATATAGCCCCACACTGAGAAAGATAACAATTCTAAACCTATTGAATTGAAACTGGTGTGGAAATGCGAGGTTTTAATACCTCATCAGCATGTGAAAGTCCTAAACTATTCACTAAATATGAATCTTCTATAAAATACTGTATTAAATATATTCATATATAATCCTCAATAAATGTTATTGATGGTGATCATTCCCTTAAAATATCCAAGTTGTTATTGGAGTTTGCATCCATAGCATTGGGCTTGTAAGATCCCATTTGGAATTCTGAATCAAAATCTCTTCCAACATCATATTTGTAAGGGAATAAATATTTTAAGTCAAAAAATAGAACCATTATGACAAAACCACTACCAGTACTATATCGATCCTCAAACTAATTTACTATCAAGAAATTCCTCCCCCTAAATAAAAAAATTAATAGAAAAACCCTCTTAGTAATGGGATAAAGAAGAAAAATCACTATAAATTTGAAAATTGGAAGAATGAGGTTTATTCTTTTTGAAAGGAGAAGGTTTATTGATTTTTAATTTCTCCCCTAGTCAATAATTTCATCAAATTCTCATAGATCAAGAGACCCAATTAAGTCAATCTAAAATTTTCCCTAATTAATTCTAATTCTCTTAGGGTTTGGTAATAATATCAATGAATGTTTCACCCTTAGGGGAATACTTGAGAAGTTAAATGATATAAAGTATGTTAGGTTGGGTAAAACATTGGAATATGTGAAATGTTTATATGATGATCCATCAAAATAAGATAGAGAGTGTAAATATGTCTTAATCATGCCTATTTATAAATTTGGTGACTGGACAACTAGGAAATTGATCAGTCAGAAAAATGAAATCCTTAAGGAATGAATAAATCTACTAATAATTACTACAATTTAATCTATGATAATAAAAGTGATATATTCATCATCACAAACTTATATGATTTAGTGTACTCTTCACTGGAAGAACAAGGAATAAAAAGAAGATCCCCAATTAATACCCAAGTTGGTCTAGAATCTTTTGAATTTGTTACCGCCATTGCTTGGAGGTTGGGAACCACCATGCTAAATGAAATTTTCATATATTGAAGAGTCCAAATATGAATATTCCAATTTCATTCACATTAAATTACCTTCTCTGATGATTAATACTCATATGAACCCAATTTACCCATCATTAATTAGGGTGGGGAAATGGGACGAGGAAAGAAATGTCAAAATAAATGACAATTGATTGGTATTATTTCTACCCAATCAATATAAACAGTTGAGATTTAATGAAATTAACTTCAATGAGCTTCACAGTATCATCAGTTTAACCCTAAAACCTCTAGGTATAATGTTGATTTGGTCATACTGATGAACTTATTATCATAAAAATAGTTATATGATCAATACATAAATATTGTTAAGTCTATTAAAAACTATGGATATAAAAAACACCCCCAATTATCATAAAGGGAATGAGGAACCAACATAGTCTACTTAATCTAAAAATATGCAATATATGATGTACCCTTATAGTTGGATTCTTATATCCTTGGCTTAAAAGTACCATATTTTGAATCATCCCTCTACCATCCTTAATAGGCCTTCCATATTGGATTTCATTCACCTTTTGAAAGAAATTAGGGAATCCCTTAAAGATTTCCTTTCATTTTATCAATTATTTGAGATATAATTCACTTTTTCCAAGTCATACCATATAGAGAATGGTTCCATAAAGTGTCATAGATTCATTTATTTCAATGAAAAATTTCGAGTAAGTGACATACTAGAGAACATCATACATTTTTATTTATATGGAGAACTAAATGATTCCAAAGATAATCAATACCTTTTGGATAGTTGTATTATAATCAACATCATACTAATATGAACCCTTAAATGTCTAAGCTACAATAAATCGAATTTTTATTCCCCTAAACTGATAAATTGGGAATTTGATAAGTGTGAGATGAAATATCTTGGGAATATAAAAAAGGGAATCCTTTTTATTTATCTGATTTCTGATTCTAAATTCATGGTTTTCACCTAGACATAGATTTCAGGGCCCTTCTATGAAGGAAATTTTTCTTATTAAAATGAAAAGTCACTATTCATATTACAAATACCTAAAATATTCTATTGAGAGGAAATTTAGGGTACTATATGGTTATCACTCCCCTTTTATGTATTGGTAATCTTAGTACATAGATGTATGTTATTAAAAATAAAGGGTATGCAGCTATCAGTAAATAAAACCACACAGATTACTACCCTTAATGGATTAGAAAATACCCCTATTAACCTATGGATTAATCTTGATGAAGATTTTATGTTACTTATCATCCAAATATAGGTAAAAAATGTAGAAATAGGAAACCATTCAGTCGTATTTTCCAAGGAAGTAAAACCTTAAATCACCCTCATCTCTAATAATAGTTAGGTTGACATCAACATTGATCTTCTTCCACTAATAGTTGAAGATAACCCATGTACTTCCTTGTTAATCAAAGTTTCCACCCCACAAATATGTAATCTAACTCAAGTATGGTTGATATTTGTTCATTATAACCAATTATATTCAATTTGTTATAGATGAATCCAAGAAAAATAACTTGAGGTCTAGGATCATTTTTATTTGTTCTAATGGTGTAATTTTCACTGGGTGAACCCAATCATTCTCAAAAAGGATATAAACCTGATGGAAATAATAATTCCTCTATATAATTTCTTAGAGTCTATAGTGATATTATATCACCATGTTCTTACAACAATGTTGAGAAATATAAAGTAAAGTATATTAAATATTCCATATTGGGGTTCAAGGAATGTGTCCTGATCATTGTTGATTAAATCATTTAATAAAATCTATGTATGAATGAATATCTGTATCTAATATTTATCAATTACACCATAAATCCATAATAATAAGAGAAATATAAATCTTTAATAAAACAACACGGAGAATTATTTTCATTTAAAAACATTTAAATTTGAATATCAGATCCCTAAGGGTATACCAATTATTTGGGGTTTTCAAACAACCAATGTGGCTACAAAATAGACAATAAAAATAATGATTTTGATCCATGATAATGATGTGGAAGATATATTTTAAATATTGGCCAAATATAACTTTATCTATGAGGTTCAATTGATAATGTTGTTGTCCAATATTACCCTTTTTAAGAAAAATAACATGAAAATTAAGTTTTCTATTGACTATAGGGATCTCAACTACCACTACCCAAAGGATGATTTCACAATATCCATCACTAAACAATTTATTAATGAAACAATATTTTTTTCAAACCCTCTTCATTAAAGACGGGTATTATATTTAAAACCATATCTAAATGGAACCCAATGATGAGGAGGCTAGTCCCTTTATAGCACCTCAAGGGTTATACTGTTACTAATAATACACATTGGCATGAAGAATATCGATACCACATACCAACATTCTAGGAACATAATTTTCAATTCCTTATTAGGTAATACCATAGAAATATATTTGGACAACCTATTGGTAAAATATCAATAATTATATGATCACAAAGAATATATTGACGTATTTTTCATAAAACTATATCAACACATATATGAACCCATATGAAGGTAATTTCAGGACAACATTAAGAATATTCCAAGGATTATTTATAAAAAACATTACATTAAGGTTGAATGTGGAAGGAAAATGGTGATAATTTATGTTCATCATCCTTGAAACATCGAGAAATTATATGGACTCAAAGAATTCATACATGTATTAGGCACTTTATATTCAATCTGAATAGAAATTTGTTTCCATTTCAAAATTTTATGAAGAAATAGAATGCCTATCACTTGAGTTTATAGTGTCAAAATAATTTAATAATATCAAACAATACCTTTTACATCAACCAATCAGGATGTAGAATATTGAAGGAAAGCCTCTGATTCTTTATTTGGAACCCCTGTAATGATAACTTGTTGCATTCGTTTCATAGAAGAGTGATATGGTTAAGTATAATAGTTTCTATTATCTCACTATGAGTACTATTTTATTAATGAAGAGATAAAAAGACTCAGAACAATTAAGGGGGTATATAAAAAAAGGTACCAGGGTAATATCCTAAAACAATGTCAACACCACCTAGGGGAAGGGAACCCATACTAGAGAACTCCATGAGAGGGGACTCATGAGTGGAATTTGAATCTAGGTAGTCTTCAACATGATTGACTTCACTCCATGTATAGATAATATCAATTGAATTTTTAATGAGGTTATTGCCTTGAGGGATAAAATAAATGTCTTCATAAGGGGTAGAAGACATGCCTTTAAGGGAGTTCCATACAATCTTTGATTCTATTTTAACTACAATCTATGACATATGGTTTATGTGGTATAATTAAAGATTTAGAAGCGTGAACTTCCATTCCACCCTGAGAGAGTCTTTATTCATGTATAACTTACTGAAGTCAAACACCACTGAACCTATGAAGTCTCAGACACCCCCTACATATAAAACCTTTCTTACACGAACTGTCAATATTTAGTTTAAGAAAAACTGGGGGGTTCAGTTCACCCAATTCCATAATGATGATCTGGGAATAATTAAAGAGTGGATCCATAAAATATATCACCTAATAGAGGGAAACTCCTCCTAGTGTCACAATATATTAATAAGGGCTATGATGAGACATTTATACCTCACCAAAAAAGCCGATCCGAAGAAGTAGGGTCCAATGTGGCAGGACTACTTCCTTGCATCTCATATACACTAGTAACTGGATTCTAGTAGAAGTACCTGAGACTTATCCACATGTTTTTATGATAACACCCCTAGAAAATTATTGGATGAATTCCCCAAAATACTCCACCATTACTTCTAATCCAGATAACTCACCCAACACGCCCCACATCATTCTCTCCCACTCAGTTTGACAAAATTTTACACACTATTTGAAACACAATGAGGTCATCTTTGTATATCACATGTATCCACATTAGCATATATTCATTCACTTTATTCTTAATCTATTTCTAGAACAATGGATAGTTATTTTAAACAAATTTTACATCTAATTCAAGTCACAAAAGGTGACCATGGGGGAAAATTTCAGTATATTTCCCCATAGTTCACCCAATCTTAGAGTAGTCATTATAATGAATAGAATATCTTTAAAAAGTTCTATCTATCCATGAAACATACCAATAATGGGATATTTACATTGATGGTTCCTATAATGATCAGAATGGTATAACAATGGAAAATGATAATATAAATCAGGTTGACATGGGGATTGTGTTCATATCTCTAACAAAAGAAATTCTGAATTGCTACTTTATTCTGTTAGAGGATTGTATTAATAATGAGGTAGAATACAGGGAAATCATTGAATGATTATAACTAACCCTACAAATATGAGTTACCAATCAAAATATTATGTGTGATTTATAGTTTGTGGTCAAGAAAATCAATGGAAACTATCCTATCAGGAAGAAGAAGCGTTGATTCCCTTTCTTGATTATATAGATGAGAAACTAAATAAATTCCATCAAGATCAATCCCTAAATCATATCTTACATTCAAAAAATACCCAAGAAAATGCACTATACACTGCTGATATATCCAAGAAGGATCAAATCTAGGATGAGATGGTCTTTAACATAACACATTTTAGGGTGGTCATTCCATTTTATATAAATATATTGTAGAAATTAATGAAATAAATTTCACTATAGATCAAGGATAATATTTAACCTCTCTAATTAATTACACAATATGACATCTTCCCCTCATAGTAGAGGGCCATAAAAATGGGATTCTCTCACAAGATCAAGATAATAGGGAATGCATCAGTAAATAGGTAGCAAATAATGTCATTCCAAATGGACCAAATTCCCATAATATCCTCTTCAAATATGGCTTTATTGGAGCCCTCCTCAAGTGAATAGAATATGTAGATACCCTCACTATTTAACAAAATGTCCATGTTGGTTCCTATGGTTACCAACAACAAATAAATAAGATCTCTCATAACATTTGGATGTTGGGATACTTCTTTCCATCTATGATGATTGACTATGTGGAGTTCATGAGGAAAAACCATGGGTTCCAATTCTATGCCAATTTCATTGATCAACCACCAAATTATCACACTTATAAAAATACCATTGGCTATTTTACATGTTGGGGGATTTATTTCATTCGTAAATATCATCCAAACACATTTATTTGGTTTAAATTCTTTATTACTTACACCAAAGCATTCCCTTAGTGGGATAAATTCATACCCTTGAAGGACGTCAAAATAAAATTCAACACCAATTTAATAAATTCCAATATCATTACCAAATTTCGAGTCCCCCTCAAAATATTAATGAATAATTAAAATAATTAAAATTCTTATGAATTGAAAAGTCTATAACAGAAGTAAAATATCTTTTCCAAATAATCCCCCACTATCATGTAGTGTAAAATAGACATTCAGTAGCCTTCAAGATAACTCAAACTAGTATAATTTAGAATATGGGGAATAAACAAAACTTGTTTCTTATATAAAAACTCTTCCACTATTTCAAGGTTCATCACACTTTTGAAGCATACTACCATAGAAGTGACCCCATACTCACTTGTGTATGGTACGTAGACAATTTTCCCATTAAAGTGTAGTTTCCATTACCTCTCACTTCCATATGTTATCAATTTTATGAATATTAATATCATCATATCAGGATTTATGGGTAATAGAGACATGATGTGAAAGTGTAATGCACACTAAAAATCCTTTTGATTTATCAAAATAGTGTCACAAAATAATAAAACATAAATATTGGCCTATGTATTTTTATACTTCAAGAACAAATATTGGATATATGGACTCTTATTATACTTTTGAATAATCTAAAAAGGTCGAGTATAAATAGAAAAGAACTTATGCCATATATATGGTATACTCCAAATAAGATTTCTCCGTTGTTAAAATTGATGGAGAGTATATTAGTCCAAACATGAATGAAATATTTTTGAAGAAATACTTATCAAATATTCAGGTTACATTCCAAGTATTACATTTTATATGTATTAAAACTATTGGAGACAGTTCTAGTCATATGACATTAAACTATAAAACACACAGTTACTCATATAAATAACTAAAACTACATGGAACCCAAGTCCCTATCACTTGATTTTAAAATATATGGAATATCATACACCCTATATGGAATTTAAAATACATTGTGTGGTAAATTTTATATGAACTAATTTCCTTGCACGTAATCTGAATTTGTGTAAGAGTCATCGATGTATGGTTCCTTATCATTAAACATATTATGGGATAAAGGACGAGGTTTCCAATAAATATATCATAGTTTTTGGAATTTATTAATTAATGTTAGCATTTCCCTTTCACAGACCCTAGATTAGATCATTATATATTTACATTGTACATGATCTAGATCTATATAGATTATAGTTTTTGGAAATATGTGTTCCTTGATTCCCATTATCAAAGGATATATAGTGGATTTTGGATCCCTCATTATATTATTGACCATAGATTCTATTTTGAAACCTAATTCAACCTCAGTGATGATACCCTTACCAATTTACATTGGATTTCCACCACCATCCTCTAACTAGGGGCCCATGCATTTATCCCTTTCACTCCTGCACAATATCTAGATCTATATAGATCCTAGTCTCTAAAACTATGTAGTTCTTGGTTAATATTATTATAAGATACATAGTGAGACCAAATCTCTTATCTTGGACCTATCAAAAAAATCCATCTATTGTTATCATTTAAACTATTATAGTGTATGGGTTCTCCCTATTAACATCATGTTTCCATTATTGGACACTACACTAGGATAAAATAATACAATAATAAGAACTTATGATAAAATTTAAAATTATTTTAATATCCATATATCTCATATCTCATAAACCAGAAACCGCATCCTATTTCATGAATTTTTCCCATTCACATTAAGAATATCTACCTTGGGATATACACTAGGGAGACATATTTTCTTCTAGAACTATGTGTGGGTCAATTCCTGGTATCCCCGACCACACAATGATGTTCTGATCATTTGTTTATGACCCAATAATGAATTTCATTTCAATCAAACTCCCACATTTTTCTAGTGATTTCATTAGTTCACATCGGGTTTTCATTCATTAACCTGTCACTAGGATGTCAGGTGGCTCAAATAAATTATTCATCTTAGAAACATAAAAAAATTGAGTTGATATTTTCCTTGTGGGAAATTACCATTGGGTATATTGTCTTTATCACATTATGATCAACTATATAAATTGATGTTCATCCTACATTACCTCAAACCGATTATAGTGGTACACTCTTTATGACATTCTTCCTTTTTATACGATTCAAATCTATATAATAATTCCTGGTTTGTGGGTTCACCAATTCACGTCTAGTATCCTCAAACATACCTATGCTAGGAAGAAAGTATTTTATTTTATATTTTTCACAAATAGAGTTTTTGTGGAAACCTTTTAAGATCTATGTGTTTCTTGATTTCAATTATTTAGGGATATGTAGTGATGTCCAGATATTCTGTCTTTGGACCATCCATGAATCCCATTCCTTACACAGTTTCACTACCACCCTAACACTTGGGTCCCTCAATTCACATATAGTTTCTCCATATTTTCTCTATTTTAGGATAAGGAATTACTATAAACTTTAGTTCCCCTATTTGTCCCTTAGTTTGGGATTACTTGTTAATATCATTTTATTCGATGGACATTTATTTAGATGAATCCACCATCATTTACCCCATGACTTAGATTGGCACAGAGAAATTTTATAAGAAATATTTGTGGATTGATTCGAGTTATCATATGGTATATAATGATGTAAATAAGAATTATTTATGTCTATCCATTAATCTCCATCCACTTCTAATCCCCCTCAGTTTTTCATAATAACCAAAATTTTCTCATCTCTGGACTATAGTGTTCTAATAACCTTCAGATTATCAATTTACAATATGTGACACTTTGTATCATTTTGTGTTTTAATCACCAAAAACATTTCATATATATTATTAATGAGTTTATATGATTCAAAAAAACACTAATTTTCATGGTGATTAATATGTGTACACATCAACCCAATTGTTAACTAATCAAAGGTTTTTTTCTTGATTATAATACCCTATAAACCCAAGCCCTCTAAATTGTACTCTAGTTGAACCAACCTTTTAAATTTGGTCAGCAATAATCCTTCACATGCTTCTTTAATTTTTTTGCCTCCAAATTCTAATATCTAATGTTATGATTTAATTCATTCTCATTATTTATTTCGAGGTGTTAAAGAACTCCATGCTATTGAACCCCATCTGACTTGTCACACCCATCCCCACATTGGTCCATGAACATTGACCTTATGCTTTGTATACTAATTTTTTCAAAAAAATTTCTCTTATTGGCATTGATATCTCATTTACTAACGTCATTTTTACCCATATATCCAAAAAAACAACCTCATTATCATTAAAATTTATACAACCTTAAACATTAACTTCAATTTTACAAGACCAAGGAATTTAACAAAATGCACCTCTACCTATGGCCATCTACACTGATATAAAACCTTACCCCTTCATAGTAGGATATCACTTTTTTCAACACTAAATTGACTAACTCACATTTCATGGTCCAAGAATTATGACCTCAAACTAAGTACAAACTCCCCTTTAGAGGTCATTTGTACTATCCTGAGGCACATCGATTCACATCATGTTAGTTTTTTCCATTATTCTAAATATGTGACATCAACCATTTTTTGGTCAAAGATATGTGGAAAAAAACCCCTGAAACATATAGTTTAAGAATCATGACCTTAAACAATTTTCATTCATCTGATGGGTTTTATTTTAATATAATTGGTCTCTCAATTCACTCTATGTTTACCCTAGCCTTATTACTATATAAAATATCTCATCCATTGGTCATGGTTTCATGACCTTAAATCCATAAAACTTTCTATCAAAATTTTTCCAACCATAAATATAAAATTCATGCATCCAACCTATAATACATTAAACTTCTAAAGGGAAGAGGAATTATACTCATACCATTGAAACCTCAAAAATGGAATCCTAGGAGAATGTTGAGTCTCCTATCACACGACATGCACCACTAATAGCCTATAAAAAACTTATTGTTTGAAGAAAGGAATGTCAAAAATCTTGTTAAGTTAAAACCCAATAAAGGATAGCCTAATAAAATTTTATTTCCTTCCCATGAATCCATATTCCTATGATGGCATATATGAAAAATTAGGTCTTAAATGAAAATTCATAATGATTCTATGTTCAACAGTTTGTCCCTATAAAAAGAAAAGATATGCTTATTCGGTTCATCGAACTGAGAAATGGATATTGAATCCTACTATTTATCACATATATATGATTAGATGGATTGTGTAGAATGCATGAAATTATAATTTCATGGTAACTGTGCCATTATGAGTCCTGATTCACCCATTAAAACCCCCTTTATAATTGAAATTACGCTTAGTCATTCATCTATATCATATATGAATAGACTAACCAACCTTACAATGATCATAATTATATTGTGAATCCATATGAATATATTTTTATATGATTACAAGTTTAATAGGATGTTATGTTATTCAACTATTCCTATCCAAATAGACAATCTTTAGCATATGGTGATGGAAATTGTGTAGCATATTCATCCTCCGAATATCTATTTAACTATAATATTTCAGGAGGCCACCAAACACCATATTATTTTCTCTATTATGTTTTCCCCAAATTATAATGATGATATGTTTGTTGCATATGTAGATTTCCTATATCTTTTTAACTAATTATTACATGAAGATAATTTATTGATTTATAAAATTCATCATCAAATAAATTGTTTGGAATTTTATTTTACCCAATTCATTTGAATTTAATGTTTAGTAGGATTCTAGTATTACAATTTTAGAATTTGATAACTTCACATATTATCATGAATTAATATATGTTTTGAGGGTGACATAAATTTTTTCTCCTTTATGTGATGGTTTTAGGGATACCATTGGTTAATGTTGAGGTTATCTTTTCATTATAATGAGATATTATGGTATTCTGTTATGTTTTATTCATCAGAATCTTCACATTATTATGTTTCTTAGAAATAGTGAAGATGGTGAATGTTTATAACATTTGGGTATAGGAATTGGTGCTCTAGTTTATTGTTATCTATGGGTGAATTACCTGAACATTGATGTTTCAAAATATATTTGATGTTAAATAGTGTCAATACTACTCGGGTTGTGTGAAACCTTAGGTGTTAGGGCTTGGGTATTAATGTGAGGTGATATGGTGAAATCAGTCAACATGAAACCTCACATGGAATGAGAATTCATGTCATGATATATGATTTTGAATTTTTCATTTAGTAGTTATATTTGGATTTTTTTTTGTATTTTGTGGTGTTAGATTGATATTTTGTTGGAATGGTTGTAGTTATGGTGTGTTTTGGGTTTATTGTTGGCTTCCACTAAACATTAATGGGGTTTTATTAAATATAAAAAAAATACGGGTTTAGAGTGAAGAAACATCAAATATTTGGGATTTGATAAAAATAATTGGAATAATATTTATATTCATTAATGAATAAGAGGAGTTCACAAAAATCATAGACTCTATATATTTTTAATTGAGCAAGGAGTTATAAATTGTGGTGTGTCAAACAAAATTCTCTATTTATGTCCATTTTTGAACAATCTATCATCCGAATTCATTAGTATTTTATTTATGTTCATCCACCACCAAATATTTAGCCACACCGGTAGGGAATAACCTCTACCCACTAGAATAAACATTTTATTCACTGATCATGGTGTTTTCAAGAATATTTTAGTGTTATTCTATTTTTCCTTTAGTTGTTCATGGTTTTTAATGAATATATATTAACAAAGTTTTCTCTTCATAGATTAAATTTTTTTACTTTGACCCCATATTCATATAAAAAAATATCTCATTAACAATTATACCTATGATAAATACAAAATGTTTCATTGACTCTACCCTGAAAAGGATAACTATGACACTTACATAGAATCTTATTCGGGGATGATTTGTCTCGTAGAATCGTTAATAGTTTGGTAATTAAACCGACCATATCCAAAGTCTCATGAAGATTTATTGTCACATATGTAAATTCATATGGAACCAATCCAAATTAGTTTTATATATTATCATATATATGTTATTTCACAAATGATTTCATGAAGATCATAAAAAATTAATGAATTTTGAATCCATCTCCGAGTTACTGTCAAATAACGAAATGTATTCCAAAACTAGTTCAATAAAAGTTTCTATCATTTCATCACCCTAAGATTATTGGAACTAGAATATCATTAATTTTTGTGTTCTATAATTGTTATAGTATTAGGAAGTTCTATTCCTTTTTAGTTCACCCTATACAAAATGACGTTAATACAATTGAAATAGAGGTCATGTGTATCATCCAATGAGAATCAAAGTTAATTGAAGGAATTGTGGATTCTCAATTCATGTGAGAATTAAATTCATTAAATGATTTACCATTTGTGGAATAAAATGGAAATACCATCCAATAAATAGTTATTCATTTTTTATAATTAGTTTTTATTCATTCATCATCATTTACCCATTATCAAACATAATAATACAAGATGACATTGTAAAAGCTAATCTATTTAACTAAGAGTTAAATATAAATGATAAGGTTAATATAGTGACCCAAACCTATCTAAAACCTATTGGTTGAAATGTTTTAAACCTATACCTACCTTATCCTGAAAATAAATCCTTTTGGAGCCATTATAAACTGAAAATGATTTTATAATAAAATAATATTTGAATATTTTCATAAAGTGACCCTCGCCTCTCTCATTAAAGGGTATTTCCCCTTCTCTCAAAATAAAACCTCCAATGAAATTTGGATCACCCAAAACCTACCCAAATATACTTCCAACTAACTGCAATTCTACCTATAGTCCTTACATTGATCATAAATACAACCTAAGGATCCCTTTTGATCAAATCAAAAAGAAATCACCCGAAGAAGAGGTAATAATTTATCACCTCTTTCAAAGTTCTTTTAATATTCCACTTCCTCTATCTTTTTGTTTTTCATACCAAAATAATTACTATAGTTCATTATACATAATTTTATGTTATTATAAATATGGTATAACCATATTCATTATTCTATCCATCCTATTAATGACAAAGTCATCATACATGTGTACGTACGGCTTACCGACTCCACGTCGTGGTGTAGTTTGTTATTCAACACTTAATTATTTGGATGGGTATAATAATGATTAAATCGATGTAAATAAAAATTATAACATGTTAATTATTCTTTATATTGGATATACCATCCAGCTATGTATTATTTTATCATCAAAATAATGATATTGTCACCTGTGCGTATGTACAGATTACCGTCTCCACGAACGCGATAAGATTCATTTCCCCATCATAACCATTCAAGAATAATTTTCACTTTATTATTAAATATAATGTTTAAGGACATAATATAATTCAAGATATGAACCAAATAAATCCTATACATAACAATCATGACTTGCGTAACAAAACATATAACGGAAAACGAATCAGTTAACTCTTGAAATGAATATACTATTAAAATATTATTAACAAAGCAATATTATAAGATCACATATGATATCATATATATGTATTTGGTTATTTTATAATTTAATATAAATGATTTCACAATTATACATGACGTTAAAATACCCTCATCCCAGGAAAAGTAAAAGGTAAGGGTTAATTCTACAATCTCTTCATTATCAGAGATTGTTTATACATGAGTATATACTAGGACATTTTTATCATTCACATCCGCGTTTCTTAAAAAATTTGTTAATTTTTTTACTATTTAATAGAATATGGATTAAATCCCTTTATACCCTTGTTTTAATTTTTTATAAAATTATTTGAACGGAATATTTCTGTCATTTTCAAAACAAGGTACATTATGAACTTTTCGACAAATTAAGGTATGAATGTTTTTATAACTTATACGGCGGGTGTAGCTATTTTCCACCTTTATAACACCTTCAAATATTCCTTTATATGTATATATTAATATTTTCAAAATAATAATTTTCTTTTATAGTTAAGTGACTTTTAAATGATTCCAAAATATAAAGAGATATTTCTCTCAAATACTTTTTATTTCATCTATGTCAATATCTTTTTATGGATTTTACACTTATTTGAAGTTGATTTATTATGATACAATCTTCTATATTGTATTTAAGGTTTTGTGATATGGTTTACTTTGGATGTGTTATATTTATACCATTCATGTTTTATAGATAAGGTATTAACATTTTGTATGATTCTTTTAAAAAAAATGTGTCTATTATGTTTCAAATATTTTCATATGAGGAATGCATTGGACTTAGTAAGTGACTGGTGGAGCCCGCTATAGCTCCTCAAAGAATCAGTAGGTCACATGATACAAACTAGAGTCTTGGAACAATTCCTTGAAAAAATCTTATTTGTAGTCTTTTCACAAGGCCTTGACACTGTGGTTTTGATGTCTGGAATTATGAATTCCACCATTATGAAATTAGTTATTGATATTACATGTGATTATTCGACTAGTAGAATATCCATGCGAATATTTAAATGGAATTATTCTGATTTATATTTTCCATATTATTCTGAAGTTTATGTTTAAAAAATATTTTGTTTTAGTCTTATAAAATTCCTTAAATTCATGTGCTTATTTATAAAAGTTTCTACTATATTATTATCCCTACTGAGCATTTGAGATCACACCTTTCTATTTTTTGTTTTTCTCATGATCTGAATATGTTTTTATGGTCAACCTGTAGGGATAGGATAAAGTATATGAGTATGTTTAATGGGGATAGAATGTTTTTTAATGATGTAATATAAAACTTATGTATGAATATAGTACATCAAAGGCTATTAAGCTAATCGTTATTTCATTAATTGATCTCTTGTGATCATTAATGTTATGTAATAATGCACTGACTCGGGGTAACTAGGGGCAGAGTGATACATGATGATTTGAAATTGAGAGTATTGATGTTGATGAATCATTCACCCAAGTTGAAAGACTAGAGAGAATTAGATTATTCTTGGACACAATGATGAAAATAAAATTCATGTTTTCTATATGTATATCAAGTTATAATTTCTTAATGGTGTCCTAGAAGATGAATTTTGTTTTGAATATCCATATCGTTTTCCCATTCTTGAAGATCATGAATTTTTTTTTGTATAAAAAAGGTATTATATATGTTATATCATGAACTAAAAGAATGGTATTCATGACTTTATCAGTATCTGTGGATGTTTGTTTTATATCATAGTGTACGTGATTAAAATCTGTATTTTAGTAGTGACTGTAATAAAATAATTATATTTATGGTATATATTATTGAAATAATGATCGTTTGATTAGATAAAATTATGTGTAAATAGTTTTAAATGTTTATGAAATGTGATTTTAAAATCTCAATTATTGGTGAGAAAATATTTTTCCATAGATTACTGGTAACACATATACGGTATGTAAATTTTATTTATCACTCCAAATATGTTAAGGGGACTCTAAAAAAATTATAATTAAAAATTCCAAAGATTTGACCAGTTTGGATTCATCGTGGATCAAATTATATAGGTATGGTGAAGGAAAATTGTCCACAATCATAGAATACTAATAAATAATTGGAATCTTATTTTACATAAAAATAATAAAACCATATATTATTTTCCCCATATGCTAGAAAGATCAATTTTTTTATAATCCCAAAGATATCCAATTAAATTCATGGAAACTAATACATTAGTGTAGCGAATAAATAGTTGATTTCTGTATACTATACAATAAAAAATATCAGCCTGAGATATTGGGTTTTATAGATGATAAATGAGAAAATAAATTTGATGAATAAATATCACCATTAGGAGGTGCATTCTATATTGGAAAAATGTTTATTTCTTGGATAATAATAAAAAAATAATATATTTCCTTGAGAACTGAAAATTTTTCATACAATGAAAATAATCAGGTTTTCAGGGAGTCATTATGGATGAAGTTGCAACTTAATGATATGAGATTTTATGTGAAATATCTGATAAGAATCTATTTTTATCATTAAAGTACTATAATTCTAATAAAAATATTTTCCATCACTCAAGGATGATTAAAATTGACAGAAAATATCATTTTATCAAAGATAATGTGGTGTATAGCCCTCTAAATATGGACTATGTTCCTACTAAACTATGGCATACTATCATTCATATAATTTCCTTACCAAATAAAGTAATTTAACAAGATTACATATATTTTATAGTTCATTAAACCCCTTACAATTTAACAGTATGGATATTAGATCATGTCTCCCAATGGTATGTTTTTTTAACATATGTGTTGATATGAATTCTTCACAATATTGCAGAAGACAAAGGGGTGGCCTATTGGTTCATTGAGGGGGGGGGGATAATTTTTTAATCGATAATTGGGGAGAAGATTATAAGGGTAGAAGTGAAAGAGGATTAGTTTTAAATAAGGATATTGTAAATCTAGTCTACCAAGGAATAATAATAATATAAAAGTGATTACATTGAGTTAATAATGATAGAATTTTACATGTGTTCATTAAAAAGGGATCTTGAGTGATGAGATTGTTTTATATTTTATTTTTGGGAATTTTTTCAATGTCAGGATTGATAATGAAATGACTTATGGATGAACTTTTCAGGATATAATTTTTAATCAAATTAACATTAAATCATTTGGGATTATAGTATGTGTTGATGAAGCCTTTGGTCACAATTTTGGATTTAATATGGTTAATGGTTTCTAATATCCTTGAATTGAAAAAATGTTAGTTCATAATCTGTTGAAGTATTTTCAACAAAAGATAGTGTATATTACGATAAAAAATCCCTATTGATGGGTTAATTTAGTTTCTTGACATGGTTATAAGTTGTTGAATATTGTTTTTTTGTCGAATTATGCATGATGTTTTGTAATTTTGGGAGAATTTGGCTAATAAGAAGTGTTATCACATAATTTATAATGGGTCATAAGTAGCGTGTAAGTCCTATTGGATTATATAGAGAACATAAGTCAAAAATTTTCAAATAGAGTTTGTGAGTCTTAAATTGTCACATATATTGGGTAAGGGTAAAGGAGTTAACTGAATTTTTAAATGGGAGAAACTTGGAAATGGTCAAGAAATATTGTGGGTGGTTAAAATGACGAAATCACATCTCATGATCACCTAAGTGAATCACACTATTGAAATAAGGTTCTTATAAGTGGACAGATCTCATGATCATGGTGGGGTTGAAGGATTCATGCGATGGAGTCGTACGAAGCACCTAATGGAAGACATTTTATGAATTATTGATTAATATTTTTATTGCTAAAAATCATATGACAAGAAGTTTTTTAATGGATCTCACGATGGATACAGAAAAAGTACTTGTAAAAAACAACCCTTACCATGACAGAAGGGATTGAAACATGAAACATTCCATGGAGGTCGATTACATAAATCAGAGGTGATTATATTAAGCGTATAAGGTTGATGATGTGTTTAATGCTTTAGGAGAATGAACTAATAACTATTATTTATGGAGTTATGGTTGAAGAATTTTGAATATATTATCAATTGGTCTATCCTCATGTCCTTAATATGTTTTCTAAAATGTATTATAAAAATATACATCTTGAAAATGGGTTTCTTGTGATGGCAAGGAGTATAAGTGATAGAAATATTTTATGTTTTTCATGAGATGTGAAGGGAGATACATAATTACATAAGTTATGTTAGAAGATACACCTAAAGATTTTAATGTAATAAGAAGGGTAACCCATGAATGAAAAAAATTAAAGTTAGTTTTCTGATTTGTGTTTTCCTATATAGGAATAATGACATGAGTGAATCGATCCACATAAGATAAAAAGAGTCTTGTGTTGGAGTTGCATGATCCATGTAAAATGAACATAGTCTCAAACTACATTTGAAAAACCTATATAATCTAAGGAGGTTCTGATGAATAGATCATGTGTAGGGGTTACATTCTCCCACAGGAAAAGTCTTATGCAAAGATGGTTATAATATATTCGATGAAACTACATCTTAAAGATAAACACAATTTTGAATCAACTCAGAATTAATCATCAAAATACTCTTCTAGAGGGGTAGTTCAGTCACTTTAGGGGAGAAGGAAATCATATTTCAAATTTTGAATCGCCATGAACCAAGAGTTATATTGAGTGTACTATAAAACATGTAATAGTAGTGAGATTTATTAGATTTTGTACATCATAGAATTTCTATGTAATTCTACTTGGACATAGCCTAGTGATGGTGAAACAAGTAAAAATTATTTTATCATGTGAATGTTTTAACTTCAATTTATTCTTTGTTATTGTGGGGGGGTATATAATAGTGTTTTGTTTAATTTTTGAACAAGATCCAAATGGAAAATTGATTTAATTGTATCTAGCTTGATTAACCCCCAATTAGGATACTTAACCTTATTGGGATAACATACAATATGATTTATAAACACATTAACAAACATATTACAATGCATTTAATTGGAAATAAATACTAAATGAAATTTCATTTTTCTATTAAATCAAGTATTCTACCCATTATCCATTTTTATTTTAAAAAAATATACTATTTATAATTTTTATTGGATTAAATAGTTGTTAATTTATGTTACATAATTCCATAATTTAGTTATATGTGTTATGTTATTTTTTCAATAAAACACAAAATCATTTAGCTAGAACCTAATTAAATTGTATAAAAATCTGTGTAAAATTTAAAAACATATAGGTGAAAACCCAAAAAGATTTTTAAAATAAGTGTCGAAATAATTATTTGAGACTTTATCAACCCAAACATACCCCACACTATTTTTCCCATTTTGGAGAAATTAATCCTTTGATACAATCATGTAATTAATGACAAATGATGAGTGTTTCAAAAAGTGCCCCTCTTCATTTACTATCAATGGGTACCACATCCACCCTTCTTAGATACACATAAACGTTGAATTATTCTTTGAAACTATGTTATTTTACTCTCCCTAACGACATATACTTCAAACACCATCCTATTTTCACTCTTATTTATAATAATCCCTTCAATTTCATGGTGACATCTAAGGAAAAAATCAATTATCAAATTTAAGTATCATCTCCAACTTAAGATTTTCCTTATAATATTACAGTTCCAAATATCTGATCAAAAAAATAGTATAAGGAATTAGGTATCATTAATATACTGATATGTTTTTATATTAACGATACAACAATTATTTATTTAATCCTACCCATATAGGGAAACAAAATATAGTCTTTAGTGTATTGTGAGGGCTATCAAATCTATGAAGTTTCCCCATATATTTTTATTTATAGTTGTTAATGGATGGTATTAATGGTAGTAATGATGAATAAATTGTATATATATCATATAATTTGGAATCTAAAATTAAAATGTAAATTCCAACTTCACCCTCTCTCAAGTGTTGATAAACAAAAATACTACTCATGTGTACTTGAGGACTACCACCACCATGAAGAAACAGTTTTCAGGATTCTTCTATTATTGTTTTATTTATTTATAAATTCTAACGTATGGATCACTATTATATATTTAGGAGTTGACATCATCATTTTTTCCACATAGGTGTGGTCTTGATGGAGTTTCTCACATTTTAGGGCATGGATATAATGATATTGTTCACAAAAGTATTGATATAAAAAGTTTTCTTGCATGGGTTTCCAATTATTATGGTTTTGACAGACATCGAAATTTTTCATCATGAATAGATAATTTTTAAATATATATTTTATTTCCATGAAATCCCATATTTTAAATATTATGTCTTGTTTTTAAATTATTCCAAACTTTTATGTCCTTCTCACAAGTTATATGACTACAAAAATTTGTTTTGTGAAAGGTCGTATCTTTTATTATTACTTAATGACCTTTTAAAAAATATTATGTGACTATAAGAAGTTATAAGTTTAAATTTTATTTTTTTGGATCATTTATTATTATATTTACATATTAGTCATGTTTTCCTTCATGTAATGATATATTTCTCTCTTACTAAGGATTTGATCTCACACCATTATTATGTCTCTAAATCCCTAGGTTGTTAAAATGACATTAACAAGTGATTTATCAATAAAAGGGTAAAGATTTATATTATTATCGATGAATATGTTCAGTTGTAGTAAATTAATATTTATATATAGCTAATCCCAAAGACACTAAACCATTTGGTCCTTAGTTATAGTGACTGTTGTGAGATGTGTAATTTAAATCATGTCATTGTTATACTATTTATGTTAATCATTCAATTTTTTACTAAAAAATGAGTTGAAATTATTTCATTGAATGATATTAATTAAACTATAATCTTCCCAAATTTTAATAAGTTTAATTTTGGCAGAATTCTCTCTTAATATTGATATGTATTTTATTTTATGTTATGATAATTTCCATTTTTTAATCTATTTCTTTGAATTTATCATAGGTGTTCATATAAAGTCAAAAAAATATTATAAGATAATATAAAAGTTTTTTTGGATAAAATTAATTTATTTTTATGATGGTAATTTATTTTTTATTTTTAGTGATAAAAAATCACCTTAACCACTTACACAGCACTAAGACAATTCTTATTTATGTATTATAAAAATTAAAGTATATTTTTCTAAAAAGATGAAAGGAATTTTTTTAATATAAATATATATGAATAGCCCCAAAATGAAATAAATGATATATTTTATTATATAATATATTATTAAATTATAAAAACACATAAAAATATTTCAAGAGAACAAGTGGAATATTAAAAGGACTAATACGTTATCCATACACCATTTTGGAGTAAGTTTTTACATTATAATAGAATTTATTATCCTTAATAGTTGAAAAATATGTTACTATGTTTAAAGATAAAAAGGGTTAATGGGGGATTAAACTCATGAGATGTGGGATGAGATAACCTAATCATTTATCTAAATATTATGGGAGGTGTTTATTTCAATCCAATATAACCTTGAATTAAAAATAAATAAAATTTTAACTATATTTCTATGAATATGAGTTCATAATAATGTAATGTTTTCAAAAATTAAAATAGTGCCTATCCCCTAAATTATAAAAGGGAACCTCATATCCATTATTCCTCACACCATTTGATCACTCTGCACCAACCAATACCTGGACAAATATCATCATAACATCTCATACAATGTCCTAGAGGCATAATTATAGAGACCTAGGATTTTTATACATGTATATTTTATATTTTTAGATGAATTTTCAATAAAATACACATACATTCATGAGTACTATAATATATATGTTCCTTTCGAAACATGGAACAACAGTTTATTAATTTGGTGAAATATCTTCAATGTATCCCAAAAATATCTTCCCCTTTAGTACTATTCAAAAACATATTCTATTTAAAATATTCATCAAAGCTAGTGGAAAAGAAATATAAGAAAGGGTATGCTCAGATGCTCAGTAAGGGAAGATAAAGAATATAAGTAATCATAATATGAATACATGTGTATAAGAACTGGATCATAACATTTAAAAATTATACCCTACACAAAAACTATCATAATCAGGATTCATAGAATTAATATTTGATGTTCATAGGACATTATCAAGAGTAAATAAAAAACATTAGTTATGAGAATATAACTTTTGTATAAGAAATTGATTTGTGGAATACACACCATATTATACTTTTTTTAATGAATAAATAATGAAAGGATCACTCTTTTAGATAATGAAATTAAATTATGACCTTTCTTAAACTTATGTACATGTAACAAGGTCGACATATAACATTATGAACATGAATGAAAAGTACACACATAACATCAGAGACATAAAGGATGGATTTACACATAACATTGTGAACATGTAATCAGGTTCACACATAAAAGTTTTAACATATAATCATGGTCACACATAACATTGTAAAAATGTAATCAGGTTCACAAAAATAATTATGAACATGTAGCCAAGTTCATGTATAATATATTTACTCATGAGATATCCATATCTACCCAATGCATTAGAGGGAGATATAGGGCTCACCCATCATATAATGAAAATCATACATATGTGTGAAAAAGATCAAAAAGAATTATTTTTATCATAACCCTTAAAATGAAATGGGTTCCATAATAATTAAACTATATTATAACCTATGTAAAAGATAAAGGTTTCATAATCATTTCAGCATTCCATAAATTCAGAAACCCTAGGAAAATAAATGGGTTTCGTAAAATTCATGTCATGACAAACAATTTAGAGAAATAATAAAATAGTATCATTCATTCATTACCCAAAAAAATCATCTGATACATCAATGTATGTAATATTATATAAAGAATTATTTTTAGAAATCACTTGAAAAATTATTAAGAAAATATATTGTATTGAAGATATATTTTTTATAACATAAAATATTTTGAAAGAATTTTATTTGAAAATAAATTAATATATTTATAAAACAATATTTAAAAATAATTTAAAATATATCACGAGGAAACAATACTATATGTTTTCTAAAAAAATTTGTCATAGAAAAAAATTTAGGGGATTTTTTAAAATCGTGGTTTTTGAAGAAAAATGTTTTTCGACCTAAAATTCATTTTTTATTAAAAAAATATTTTTGAACATGTTAATATATAAAGAGGGGAAAAAGGTAAAAGATTTATTCTCATGAGTTAATTTGTGGTTAATAAAAATCATGAATATATTGAGAGTTGAATCATAAGATTTTATCAATAGAAACATATTCATAAAAAATCATGATAAATGAGGTTATTGAATGGATTGTACAATTAAATAATTACCAATTTGGTAACATTAAATTATAAGAACCATGGTGGAATAAAACTATATGAATCATAAAATATCATGATAATATATATATTCATGATATTAAATGTCATTTTTGATGTATATACATATTATAAAATAAAATAGGTTTATTACATTATAGAATTCTCAAAGAAAGAAAATTGGGGAAAATAACCTACTCCTTTAGAAATACTTTGAATAGATTTCCCCAATAATTCATTACATCCAATTAAACATCATATTTCATGATAATAATGGAATTTATGAAATACAATGTAAGTGTTTTAGTATATACATGACACATAAGAAATGAGTGTTGAATTTTCATATGTCTCCAAGAAATAAAAGAGGCAATAAATATCGTATCTTATGTTTTGAATTCCATCGTACATGTTCAAGACTCAAATATAATAAATATATGTTCATTATAAATATATTATTGAACCATATTCATATATATCATACCATATATGATTCTCTTATAATGTTTTATTCCCTGTTTATTGAAAATTCCATGTTTAAGGCATGTTTCAGGCATGAACTGCTTTGTTTTTATTATATGTTTTGATTTGTTTTATATTTCCCTATTAAATTGATCATAATTCCATAATATCCATAATTATTACCATGATATTAATATCATATATATTTAGTATGTATTTTTTATATTAATCATAAAATTAAGTGGTAGGAAATGAATGTCAAACTTAATGGGGATGGTAAGTCATACGTACAGATGTACATTGATCCCATTTTCATATTAGAATAAAATAAATAAAGGAAAATGGTATATATTATCAATATATAATAATGGTTATTTCATATTTATCACATATTTTTATTGTGATATTTTATAATAAATTAAATTTAATGTGTAAAAAAAGCGCATCGCTTCGCTAGGAGATAGTTTTCTATACACAAAAGTGACGTTATCATATTCCAAAAAATTTCACTTTTGAAGTTATGTGTAATATTAAAATTGTAGAAGAATAATAATATCATAAATATCATATATAAACCTCAAAACTATCATTATTCAAAAAATTTAGAGGTGTTATTGGAAAAATTATTGACATCGGTTTGCATGGCGCTAGTTCAATGTACGTACGAATGATGATTTCATAACCATTATGATGGAAGTGGATATGGTTATAAGTAATTACATTAACATACCAAGATATAAGAACATGAAAGATAAATAGGTTGTCATATCAGAATGGTATAATATGAATTTAATGATTTTGAGGAAGAAATAAAAAAAATTGTGTTAATTAACGTTTCCTCTTCTTCGGATATCCTCCTTAGGATTGCACTAAAATCCTTATTTTGATGTAATTATGTACAAAATAATGATTCTAGGATTCAGGAGGGATTTTTGGATGATATTTGGAAAGTTCTTAACCTAAATAAAATGTGTTTGAAGGTTTTAATAAGAGAGGAGAAGGGGTGGGATAATTTAAGAGGGGAGAGGACATGATTGATATTTTTGAAATAAACTAATTGTTCTACCATTTTTAAAATGTCTCAAGGGTAGAAATTATACATTATAAAACAATATATGTTTAATGGTATATATATGGACAAAAAATATTTTTTATTCAAGTTTTCAGATTATTTTTACGCTAATCAATTTAGTTTAACCCCCTATAATCCCATTTTTAACTTAATAATGGTAATTAATTTTCACTGCATTCCTTATTCGTTTAGGTAAAAAAAACTTTTAACCTTATTAGATAATATAAAATATTATGATTCAAAACACGGAATCCATTATTCTAAATTAATTTCATAATAATGGAAAATATTAATTTAAAATTAATCACATAGATGTAATGATAAAGTAGATTTGTGAAGTGAAAATATTCAAAAGATTTAAGAAGTTTTTATATCAAAATAAATTTGAAATTGATTCCAATGAGATAAATTCAATTATGGTGTGTATTATTCATATAATATTACATTCAGAAAAATTAATATGTAATTTAACTTTATAAATATATTAAAATAAATAAGTCTTTTAAATTAAAATTTTGTATTTTTATGATTCAATAAAAAATGAAACCTTTCAGAAAAATCCAAAACATTCACAATAATATATTTTGGAAATTAATAATTTTTTTAATTTTTTCAAATAAATTTTCTAAAATTTTTAAAAACTAATATTAAAATAATTTCACTAATGGTGAAAATTTGTTCTTTAAAGAATACAGTTTTAAGTTTTAAATTGGAACTATTCTAATCTATTGTATAGAAAACTCAAAAGATGAATGTTAAAAAATTTATTCAACATATAATATATAAATTTTATTGAAATAAATCTCCAAAATTGATTATTTTATTATTTTTGAAGAAAAATAAGTTTATGTTAATAAAAACTGTTTTTCATAAAAATATTTCCATTATTTTAAATAGATTTTTATTGTCATTTTAACTAATTGGCCTATAAATAATTATTTATATATATATATTATTAAACCATATATTTCAATAACATAGTTAATCATACTCAAGACCTATATTACAATTTCTAGGTGATAACAATAAAATGAAAACATTTAAATAGTATATTAAATTTTATTTAAACTCAGTGTTGTTTGTATCAGAAGATAAAATCAGTATTTTTTGTAACATGATAAAAAAATCAGTGTTTCGTGTAACACAAGTAAACTCACTGTTACATTTAATACAAGTCAAAATCAATGCTCAGAATACTAAAATATAAACTCATTATTATGTATAATATAAGCCAAAATTATTGTTGTGTGTAATTCAAAGTAAACTAATTGTTTCATTTCATGAAAATAAATAAAATATTAAATTTATTTGAAATGAAATCGCAAAATATTATGGTGTAACATTATATCCCCTAAAATGAATATCTCCCTAGAAATTATTCCCAGTCATAAAATGATTAACATTTAAAAATTACATCATAGAAACAAAATCATAAAAATAAAAAATAAAACATCCATTAAAAATTGAATGTTGGAAACAAAATGTTTACCATAGGTAAATCATAACTTGGATTCCAAAAAGAAACAACTAAGTAAAAATTATATATTTTGGAATGGAAGAAAAAATAAATATTTATAGAGAGTGATAATGATCAATTTTCACAAAAAATTGGGTGATCTATAGAAGGTTAGGGACTATAAAATTATAGACTAAATATATGGGAAAAGGTCATTGATATCATGAAAAATAGTTATAATTGAACAATATTTTATTACAAGATCCATTATTATATTTGGATTAATTTCACAATAATTAATACTTAATTTATTTCATTTCATTTCATAAGAATAATATTTTCTTTTTGGTTTCTCCTTGACCAATTTTTACTTCATTTCACACTCCAAGGAATTATTGAGAATATTTTATGTCTGAAGCACTAACAAATCAAAAGATCAATAAATACAATGATATGTCCTTTCATTTATCTTTAGTTATAATAAAAAAGTGTTTATCATAGGTTATCCAATATTAATAAATCATTATTAGGGTAAATAATAGATTAATCTATAAAACCTCATTAAAATTCCAAAATAAACCATTTCATAAATTTTTAACATTGTGCACTTTCTAAATTCAATAATTTTTAAAGACGGACACTAAATTTATCAAGATAAACATAACATTAATCCCCCAAATATAAAAACTTATCTATTGATTGTAACATACCAAACGTATAAATAATATCATCATGTAATCTATAGAAGAATGGTAATAACCATAATTTCAATAAAACCATATTTAAAAAAATAAATACTTCTTAATTCCTTGAATAAATCACAGATTGCGAGATATATTCATTGAATATATTTTTTTGTAAACTGCATCCCTGATATCATGTAATAATTTTTCAGGAAATCAATTATCTATCAGGAGGTTATAAATACTATCATATTTAATTTATCTATATAAATTATATTTAATTATATATAAATACCATTTTCTCAATATTAGGATAATATTAAGGGTCACATTCCCTTAATTAAACTATTACCTTTACATTAAATTATCTTTATAGGTCATCAACAAAATTAAATATATTTTTTCAAACCCTTAATGAAATATTTATACAGATTAATTTCATGATTCATGTAACATAATTCTTGATTTCTAATACATAAACACATCAATCGTCAACTTACTCCTCAAACCATTAACTAGGATTCAGAATAATATTAAATATTACTAATTTCCTAAAATATGAAATATGAATCATTTCTTAACATTCATTATCCTCAATTAAATAATGCATGCAAATAGTACTATTGTAACAACCCCTAACTTTCAGGTGTTATTTGTGGTATCTTAATAATGAGCATCAAAACTATTTCTCAAAAAAAATATTAATTTCCTTTAAGATGTTTCTCCCTAAGACATTGATTTACATGATTTTTATGCATTAATTGTTTAAAAAATTTATCCTCAGACAATACAATATGGAGTCTATTATTCCCATCTATTGTGTTAATGTGACTTTTCTTTTTTCCATAGAAATTACATTCATTGTATCATGGTTTTCTATAATCAAATCATATTCTAATTCATATGAGACATATATTTGAGTTCTAATTCCATCATTATCAACATATAAGAAACTTTATATTCTTTCTTCTATGGTCTCCACTACACAAACTCTCGGCTAAATTTATCCTTCTCTTAATTACTAAGTCTGAGAGTTCATTAAGGTGCACCTTGTTCATCATGTTCTAGGATGATTTATTAGACATAATCCCAACATAATTTAATCAATTCATCATCCCACATAAGTTCCCATGATCAAATATTATAAAACAATCAAATATAACCTATTTATTTTTTCTTCCTTCCATCATCTAAAACAAAAGGTATTCTATGAGAAATAGAAATTACAGTTCGAAACCACATAATAATGATCAATAAAATATAAAATTTCTAAATAATAACTCCTTTTAAATCTATAGAACCATATATTTATCAAATTTCATTCATATTCATCATCTATTTTAATCCTCTATGATATTTTACAATGCAATTATGAATTTCCAAAGCATATCCCCCATGAGTGTTAATCTAGGTGTGAAGAAATGACTATTTTCGTGTACTAGGTGATGATTGAGTCAAAATAAATGATCACTTTTTGGGGTTATTAACAATTGGTTTCACTATGATTGAGCTGCATCCACTTTTAGTATCCATTTAGAGATTCAATTTCTTTGAAACCAATTTCTCTACCCATTACCCACATTCGAAAACATTTTTCAACAATTTTTATCATTTTGAGGTTTATCTGTAATGATATCCCTAGAAATATACATAGAAATATCATTATGAATATTACTAATGTTTTCTAATCCTAGTTTCAAAAGGATAACTAAATCTTTCCTTTGATACATACTACAAATACCCAAGAATCTCATATATGTATATGTTTTATTTTTAGATTAATATTCCATACATTACGCTAACACATCCCTGAGGACCATAAAAATTTAGGGATTTTATAAACATGGAACATAATATTCTTAATTTGTTGAAATATATTCAATTTCTCCCACAAATATATTCCACTTTAATACTCATTGAAAACATACCCTATATAAACATTTCTTCATAACGAAGGGAATGTACATTTTAGGATGGGTGAGACTAAGTTCATAGTAATGGAAAACAAATGTGTTATATAAGCATAACATGAAGATAATTTTTTGAGAACAAGTTAATAACATTTAAAAAACATACAATTCATATTAATGATCAAAATAATGATTCATTTCATAAATATTAGTAGTTTATAAGATAGGAATCATAAAGGAATTAAATAACAAGAGTGATGCAATCATACCCTTGGTATAAGAAATATATTTGTGGTATACACATAAAATTATAACATTCGGAACACATATAAATAGGGAAACGTTCACTCACTATGTTATGGACATAAAATCATTACCCCATAAAAACATAAGGGGATGCAACCAAGTCCACACATAATATTATTTACATAAAATACAGATCCTTGTATAACATTGTGGACATGATATACATGTCCACCCATAATATTTTGAACATATAATCTCGTTCACACCCATCATTTTGAACTCATAATCATCTTCACACATAAAATTGTGAACATATAATTCGGATCAAACATAACATTTGGTACATGTTATAATGTTTATGTAAAGTATATTTACTCATGAGTTTTTTATCTTTATCCAATGCATTGGAGGGTGATATAGGCCCCACAAGTCACCTAATTAAAATATTACATATGTGTAACACATGATCATAAAATATTCATGGCATAAAATCCCCTGAAATAATTATTTTCATAAAAATTTCATCATAGTATAACCTATGAGAATGACACATGTTTCATAATCATTTCATTATTTCATCATGGGAAAAAACATGGAAAAAGAAATATGTTTCATTAAAAATTTACTATGATAAAATATTTAGAGAAATAATAAAAATGTTATTTGTGGTTCATAACCCTATAAAGGGATAAGTTTCCTCAAATGATATCATAGTATATCGAGAAATATTTTTAAATATCCCTTGGAATGCTTCTCGGGGAAACATATTTCTTTAAAAATCATTTTTTAAAACATAAAACTGTTTCAATATCATTTAACATGAATATGTAACATTGAAAGATTATAAAATAATATTTAAATTTAATTAAAATTTATTGATGAAAATTTAATTTAATTTTTTATGTTTTTTTAAATATCAAACATTTAGAAAATATTTTTATAAAACTATGTTTTGGATTAAAAATGGTTTTATAAAGAAGAGAGAAATTTTCTTAAAAATATTATTTTTTAACTCTTGAGTACATGGAGTGTGGAAAATAAATGGGAAAGAATATTCTCATAGAATAACTAATGGAGAAAAAAAATCATGATTCTCTTAATATATGGATCATATGATTCATTCATTGGAAACATATTCATTAATAATCCTGATAAATTATGAGATTGTAATATAATATCATTACTACTTTGGTAACGTTGAATTATATAACCCATGAAGGAATAAAGTTAAATAAAATATAATATATCATGATAGTAAATAAATTCATGTCATTACATTTCAAATGCTATATATATAAACCTTATAAATGTATAGGGGTGCATAACATGACATAGGTCTCAAAGAATGAAATTTGTGAAAAAAATACATTATAACATTTGAAATATTTTTAAATATAATTATGAATAATGAATAAAATAAATTGAAAAATTAAAAAATTAAAAAAAATTAAAATAATGGTATTAATTATATAACATGTCTATGTTTTATTATATAAAATACACAATAGAAATTAGAGCTGAATTTTCATATGTCTCTCTAAAATAAAAGAGAGTCTGGAAATCCGTAACCGTAAGTATTTAATTCATTCATACATGTTGAAAATTCATTTTTAATAAATTTATTGTTTACATATATTAAATAACCACATTCATATATATCATATGATATATGTTTTTTATTTGATCGTTTATTACCCATTTATTATCAATTCCATGTACAAGTCACATTTTGGGAAATAACAAGGTTTTTTTTCTTATATATATGTTTTTATATAAATTGTCCTCATAAATTGATCATGGTTCCATAATATCCAGAATTAAAAACCTAATATAAATATAACATATGTTGATAATATATTTATTTATATTAATCCATGAAATTTAGTTAATGAAAAATAAATACACTATTCATGGAGATGGTGGGCTGTATGTATGCATGAACGTTATTTCCATATTTTGTATGGATTAAACGAATGAAAAGGAAATGATATATATTATCATTAAATAATAATGGTTATGTCATGTATATATATCGTATTTTTATTAAACTCGTCCTTAATATATTCCACATAATGTTTAAATTGATGAAATCGCTTGACAAGATGGTAGTCCACTATACGCACGAGCATATTCCCAAAAAACATAATGCATGAAGGTATGTTTCATATTAAAATTATAGAAGTATAATAATTTAATTTATATCATATATAAAAAATAAAACTGTCACCATTTCTAACTATTATAGGTGGTAATGTAAAAACAATTTACATCGGTTCGTGCGATAATTATATATATGAAAAATGATTTCGTAAACCATTTGATTGAAGTGGAGTTAGTAGTAGGAAATTACATTGAAATAAAAATATCTAATTTTATGGAATATAATGAGATTATTTACATGAGTGTGGTATATTAATAATAGATGTAGTTGGAATATGAAATAAAACAAAAATGCTCATTGATGAACATAACTTCCTTTTCGGGTATCCTCCTTAATTTGCACTAAAAACTTTCGTAGGACGGATTTGTTTAAAAAATAGATATTATAGAATTATAAGATATAATTTTTAATGTGTTTTGGAAATTTATTGTGGGATAAATGGTATTTAATGTGTGAAGAAGAGAGGATTAGGGTGGCCTTTTCTAAGTGGCGGAGTGGACATAATTGGTATCTTTCAAAAGAATCGAGTTCTCTCATGTTTTTAATGTGTAACAAGTGTCCATAATGGTGAATTGTAAAACATTATATCTTTATTAGTCTAAATATTCTAAAAAAATTGTTTTCATAAAATTTATTATGTCATTTTTACCCCCATGTTTTTATTTAACCCCTAGTAAACAAATTTTTACCTTAACCACAGTAATTAATATTTACAGCATTAACATTTAATTTTGGAAAAAAATTAAGTTGAACATATTAGATAATATAAATTATAAGTATTTCTAATATGGAATCAGTTTTTCTAAATTCCATTCACTGAAGATAATAATTTTAATTTTAAATAAATCTTTCACACGTGATGAAAGAACCATATTTTAAAGAGAAATTGTTTAAAAGTTTAAAAAGATATTATATCAAAATTTAATATGAAATTTATTCCAATGACCTAAATTGGATAATGGGATATATAATTTATCTAATTTTACTTTAAAAACTATTTAAAAATAATTTTACATTATAAATAAATTTAATGAAAATGCATTTTTTAATTAAAATTTTGTATTTTTTTACTATTCATCAAAAAAATATGCTTTAAAAAATTCATAAAATCACTATTAGAGAATTTATATATTGAAATTTAAAAAATTAATTATATTATTTAAAATAAAATATCAAAAATTTAAATAAAGTAATATTTTAAATATTTTACTCTGTAAAAAAATATTTTTATATAACACATTTTGAGCATAAAATTAGATTTATTCTTATCTATTGTATATGAAACAAATTAAATATATCATAAATATTTTATTTAATTTATAATATATAAATTTAATTAATATAATTCATCCAAAATAATTATTTTAATTTTTTTAAGTTAATGAATTTTTATGTTAATAAAAATAGTTTTTTCTAAAAATGATTTTCTTTATTTCGAAAGGGATTTCATTTTAATTTATAACTAATGAGTCACCAAATATAAAAATTATATATACATGTTTAAAACATATATTTTTATAATATAATTAATACTACCCATACCCATAATGCTAATGGCTTGGTGATAATTATCATTTAATAATATTATATAAATAAGAAACATTTAGTTTTAAAATAGTTTTGTGTGTAACACAAGATAAACATAGCATTGTGTGTAAAAAAGAAAAAAATTATATTTTGTTAGAAATTAAATATAATCTCAATTTCACTTTTAATTAAATTGAAAATTATTGTTGCGTTCATTGCAAGCTGAATTCAATGTTACTTATTACTTAAGTCAGAATCAGTGTTGCATGTAATACATCCTCAACTTAATGAAGTATGTCATGAAAAATATATAAAATATTAAATTTAATTAAAAGAAATAAATACACAAAATATTAGGGTGTTACAATAATTCCATACTCATAGGTCTTAGAAAATTATTATGGGTATGTTTTTTAATGAAGAGGAATAACATTTATCTGAATTTTTTTTTACTATTTCTTATTCCACATACACAAAAACACATTCAAATATTGTTTTATAATAACATATGTATTCCAAAATTTTTATTATTTTATTATGTTTTTTTATTATCATAGAAAATTCCCCTCTTTGTCTAATGAGAAATGATCCCATTTTTCATGTGTATGCATACTACTACCTTGCAATCGATTGTAATCCTCTTTCGATAAATACTTCTCATGGGTGGTAATATAAAAAAAATTAAATATATATATATGTGTGTGTGTGTGTGTGGGTAATATATTTGAAAAAAATAAATGCTATATATATAATATATAATACATATTACTACAATCAAATTCATTGAAAATGATGACATTGTTTGTGTGTATATGTGGATTACCACATCCACGAAGTGATTTGATTCATTTTTTATCACCAATACTCATATACAGGATATATAAGATTATTTAATGACATAATATATTTATGATATAATAATATCTATGGAAACTTAAAATAGAAATTAACCTCTACCCCTTTTTATTTTTGAAAAATAGATATTTTACTCATGTATATGCACGATATACCATGTCCATCGTTGTAACATAATTCATTTTTTGTAACCACATTTCATGGTTTGTTTTATAATTTTTTAAGATATAATAAATATAAATATTCATTTATTATTATTCTATATATTGTTTAATAATTACTTCTCTAACCATAATCAACATACTGAAGTCGTTTTGCTTTATGAATAGAATATCATAAAAAAAATGATGTCGACTTCACTGATTATCTAATTAAATATATCGAGGAATCTAATGAAATAATTGTTTTAATAATAAAGTAAAAAATATATAAAAGGATCTGAATGAATTAAATAATTAACATATGTTTTTTCAATATGTGTTAAAGAAAATACATTAGTAATTTTGACTCTTGGTATGGGGTTTCCTAACTGAAATCCATTACATTGGTTATATCACTTTTTCATTGATTATATTATTCCATGATTATGCATGAAATTAATTTTTTGTGATTTATTTTTTATTTAATCAATTTATTATTTACATCTTCTACACATAATCGTATTATTGGTTGAATACAAAATTCAATGATATGATCTTTGTAAGTATTATTCTTCTCAATATTAGTTCTCTAAAACATGTCTTATATTATATACATATTTCCATTTATAAGGATTATATTCTGAATATTGAGATATCATATCATTATTTATGATTTAATAATAATATTTAATTCCCTTTAGTGTTATCACTTCCATGGGATATTGATTCAAATATTTTAAAATATACAACCCTTTTCATGGTTTCAACTTCAATTCTTTGAGACACAATTCACATTATACACAATGTTTTATTTCATTTAGTGTACATAAATATTCATGAACATTATTTTACCTATTATTTCATGAATAATATTGTTTAGAGTATATCAAGTTATTTTTGTTCATTAAATGTATTTTAATTCAAGCATTTCTTAATTTAAAAGGGCATTTTGTCCTAAAAACTCTATTATAAGACATATTCAATTTAATATGCCTATATTTCATTTTTATTGTGTATATTTTGAGTCTTGATATATAATTTCATGAGCATTTTTAATCTCATGGTATTTTATTTGCTTTATTTTTTTTCAAATAGTTTTTATATTTATAATTATATAAATGGATTTTCATTAAAAAATTTGTTTTGATATTTTTAAAGAGTGTTAACCTTACTCTTCCTCTACATTCGTAGTATTATTTCAATAATGATTATATAAAAATAAATAACTTATTTTATTTATTTAATGTGAGAATTTAATTTAAATTAAATGTTTTTTACAGGAATTTCTTAATGATTTTGTTAAGGGTCACTTTTGACTCCTTGCCAAAGATTGCATGGAATTATTAATTTTAATATTTTTAGCATTAACCAATATTACGAAGATAATTTTTTTTATTTTCTTTTAAGGATCACATTAAATATTCAATGATTATTTTCAATGAAAATATTTCTAACAATATTTTGGAAAATTTTATAATATATTCTCAAAAATAGAAAGTTTTTTTCCCCATATTCCACGAAATTCCTTAAATGTTATTTTAAATTATTTTTAATCTATGGAATTATCTATTAATTTTTATCTTATACTCTAATAGGGATATATTCCAATGAAAAATTCATTATTATTTATATAGAATGATTATTATTGATTTTATTAGATTTCCATGGAACTGATTAATTTTCTATGGGTAATTCATGTTATGAAAGGAATGACATTTTATTTTTTGAGTTCTATAATCAAAAGTAATTTCTTTACAATTTAATAATGTTAAGATCATTTAACACTATTTACAATGATGTGTGATCCCAATTTATCTTTGCACTGTATTTTCTTAATTATTATGTTCTCTAGACAATAATGTTATAATTAAATGAGTTTGTAATTCAATTTATAAGGATTCTTTTAAGGGTTTTATTAAATTATGTTTAAAGATACATACAAAGTTTTTATATTCATACTATGAGTTATAATGGTTCTTTTGAATAATGATTATTTTCACATTTCTCATGATTATTGACTTATATTTGTCTTATTTTATATTAAAGATTTATTTCATGTCCCTTGATTTATGATCCAGGTTTTATGGGTATAAATTCTATTATTCATTGTTCATGCTATTTGATTATTTCATCATAACTAGATAGTTATCTTAAGATCATTGATGTCATTCAATATATAATTCTTATTTTTTCTCTTATTGTGTTCCTGATTATACCATAAAAATGTTTCCTTTTACCCTGGTTATGATGAATGATGTTAATTATATTTTTTCTATAAAGGATTCATGTTGGAATAATTTTATAGGATATAATGGAGACTTATTGTGAAATAAGAAATGTTTTTATAGTAGGAGTAATGATCACTTAAAAAAATTGGTAATTTTATGTAAGTGTTTACTCTAAATATATAAAACTATAAATTTAAAAGTATATGGGTATGTACATGATCCAATATTTCTATCTGATGTTGCATATTTTTGTTGAAAAAAAATTGAGGTTTGTTTATCCGTATCAAATCTAGTAATGTAACTAGTATGTTTTTTCTACCAGATCTAGGTGTATAGGTATATTGTAACTATACTCCCCCTTTTCTTATATATTTCAACCTAAATCAATTACATATATTATTAAATTATTTTTAAAATAAAAATATTACTTAAAACATAAGGATTATGAGGCCTACAATTTTTTTGAAGACTAGTTTCATAATAAATAAAAGTGATACTGGAAAAGTATTTATTTTATTATCCATAAGGTTCTCCAAAATAACTATAAGATCCTAAAACTAAATTAGATAAGTTGGGTAACACTTAAATTAATTGGTGAGAAAAAATTCCCAATAAGGTAACAAACATGATAGGAAAACATAAAATGATAGTCAAAGGTATGACAAAATATTATAAAAGGATGAGTCTCATGGGTAATGAAATTGGTGAATAATTTAAAAAAATAGTATTTTAATATTAGATAATAATATTAAATGTTTTAGATAGATATTACATGACATAAACATCAGTCAATGATAACTACCTAGACTAATCACATGGTGGAAAAAGTCATATAACATACTATCTTTACTCCGGAATCCCATACATGATGCTTGATGAGGCTAATGATTTTCCAAATGAATTAGAGAACTATCAAGGGAAACCCATCATAACATGTTCATGGTTTTTTGTTGCAAAAAACAGAAATAAATCATACGACATAAATTTATGATTTACCCATGAAAATAAAATTAGAGGAATAATCTTGTCACATATCATAATAAAAGGAAAATTCATAATGAATAAATTTGAGAGGTAAACATAAGGAATGTATTAACCAATAGAATTATGGAAGAATACCCACATGCACCCATATATATTTATATATGTAGGAGATAAATATACATAACTCAAAATTAGTCCATGAAAGCAGAGGTTTTTTTCCACAATGAAAATGTAAGATTACATGAAATCTTTACAGGGAAAAAAACCATTTTAACTTTGAAATCTCTTTTTCAAAATAAAAATTTTATAAAATATTATGGAATATATTTTATTTAAAAATAAAAATTTAAAAATATAATTTAATCTTCAATAAATTATTTTTTATTGATAACACGAAATTTTTTACATGTTGTGTTATTTAAAAAAAATATTTCAGCAAGACTATTGTAAAAAGGTTAACAAATACATCATTCAAAAAATACAAAAAAAATAATTTATTCAAAAAAGTTCATAAAAATTAAAATATGGTTAAAATTTTATTTAAAAATAATTTTATTAATACTGAATAGGTTCATGAAATTTTTTTTTGAAAACATGGATATGGGAAAAAGTTGTCTTTGATCGATGATGGAAATGAAGTGAGATTTTGTTTTACACATTTTATCAACTATTTTAAGTACCAAAAAGAGTATAATTGTAATATTATTTGAAAATTTCATGAATTAATATAGAATAATAAAATAAAATTGATTTATTATATATTTATAGAATAATTTTCTATAATTAAAATTCAATAATGAAAAATAATATTTAAAATGAGATTGAAACATAAACTCTTATCGCTTTAGAAATTTTTGAATCATAACTCCCATGAATTAAGTGATTTATTTGTAACATAAAAATTCACAAATAATTATGAATTAATGGAATAGTAACTAAAGTGGTATCATATAAACCATTTAAAATAAATTATATTTATAAAATAACAATTTTCACAAATATGTATGTTTTTGAGATAAAATTATTACCAATATTTAATATATGTCATGTTTGTCTTTTATTTATTATATAATAAACATATATCATATATATTTTTAATTAATAATATTTTATAGGATTAATACCTTATAAATAAACATTTATCATTATTAATTTTAATTAAATATTTAAATAAATATTCAGTTATTTCCTTGTTGGTTGTTTTGAGGATGCTCGGTTCATAACATAAAAATGGTATGGGTGTGTTAATAATGGCCAAATGGTTAATTATTACAACATATACATAATAATAAAAATTTAACAATCATTTTAAAAAAAATTATTACAATTTTAAAACCACCCATGAAATATGAAGACGAAAAATTAATTAAATTACAATCATGTAGAAGGTACGACATATATTCGCATGAGTACGGTTTACAATATTCAATGATCTTAATGAAAATATTGTAAGTTTAATTTTTTCTTTCAATAAATATAATTATATCACAAATATGATAATTTTTCTCAAAATAAACAAACATACACTACCGATGTGTTTTGGAAATAAAAAACGAACAACATCGCTTCGCATGGTAGTGGTTTACCGTACACACAAATGATGTTATCATTTTGAATGGATGGAAAGGTATGTATTAAGATATTATCTAAAATTTATATAATTATTAATATATAACTAATGTAATATATAAAAAATAAATACAACATCATTATCATCCATGAATGGCAATGAGGGAAAACATTACATCGCTTCTTGAGGTGGTAGTCCAATTTACATACAAATGATAGTTTCGTTTCCCATTAATTGGAAAAAGTTATTGATAAATATTAATACATAATCATAATAACATATAAGTATATATTAGATAAATATTATATTATACATAAATTTTTATGTCATAAATGAAGGTGAAAAAAGAGGATGTAAAAAAAGAAGGAGATTGGTTTAAATGATCACATTTTCTTAGAAGAATCTCAATTGGATCTCATATTAAATACCCAACGGTATGTGTTTTTGGGGATACTAGAAGATATAGAATATGTATAAATTTTATTCAGAGATATATTTTTAGGTTTTGGTAGATATGAATTTATTTAGAGGCATGAATACACGAGGGGAGAGGCACCCTTCTCTAATTGATGAAGAGTTGCATTTTTTAAATACACAAAACTATTCAATAATTTGATGTCTCTCTCTATCCAAGTGCCTAAAAAATATATAAATAAAGTTTTTAATTAGTTATATAGTTGATTAATATACACAATAATCAATATAAAAACATTTTTAGTCATGTTACTTTATTTACCTCTCAGGCTAATCACTTATATCATTTTTATTTGTTGGGATGGTAAACAGTTTTTTAACTATTCATCATAAAAATAATTAAGTTGAAATCATTATATAATATAAAATAATATTAATAAAAATATTTATTTCATTATATTTAATTAAATTTAAATTATTAGAATATTTTAATTTTAAATAAATCTTACTAGCGTGATGAAAAATGGATTTCTGAAAATTGCATTTTTAAAGGGAAAGTTGAGTTTACAATAACTCTACAACTTGGAATATTCATTATATTAATTTCAATTATTAAATTTATATTTAGAATATAAATATATATTTTAAATCATTAATTTTTAGGATATTTTTTAATTAATAAAATTGAAGAAACATTGTGCACAATTTAAAAAAATATATGTTTTTATGCCTAATAAAAAATATATAGTAAAATAATTTATAAATATGATTTTAATGTAATTAATTTCATTATATTTTAACTAAATTGTAATTATATTACTTTTATATCAAATTAATAGAATAATTTTACTTTTACATTTCTTATTTTATTAAAAATAAATGGTTGTTTTACAAAAATCGGTGTTTCCAATATTCATAAAAAAACCAAAATTTTGGAAAATACAAAAAGTTAATCCTAAGTGGATTTTGATATTTTAATATAAAAAAAATATTTTCATTTTATTAAATATACATTCAAATAATTTAAAAATTAATTATCATATTCTCTCAAAAAAAAGAAATAAATATCTATTTTGAAGAAAACATATTTTTTTAAAATAAAATGTATTTATTAAAATATAAGTTCCAATTCAATAAGAATTTATTAATAAATTTATATTTATTATTGAACTCATATATATTTAATAAGTTAAATAATACAATTTATACTGTGAAATTAAAATTATAGGTCATAATGGTAATTTATTTTGTGGCTCATTCAATATTGGTGTTGTATATCGTATATGATATTGAGAATTTTGATCTGAATTTATAATCTTAGGGTGTAAGGTTGACCCCATACATTTATTGTGTCCTAGATATTTTAAATTTATCTCATTACTCTATGGTATTATATTTAAAAATTCATTTATATAAAACCTATACTGTAAAAATGGTTAATAAAACTTCATCATAAAAAGAGGTAATGGGAAATAAAAACATAATATGTAATAAAAAGAACTTTGTTTCCACAAAAGGAGAACATTGGATGGATGTAGAAAACATGGATTTGAAAATAATATCCATCTATAATATAATATTTACCCTTTTTAAAATATATAAGAGACAATAGATTTATAAAAAATGATTATCATTCTTATTTTAATATACATTACATAATGTTGAGGGATCATTTTACCATATAGATTAAGAGAATACCAAAATATACTTACATGAGATGTATAATTTCATACTCTAAATTTTTTTACATCAATATCATCTGTTCCTCTAAAATATGAGTATAAAATAAAACTTTTTTGTTCCTTAAGAACAAGGATTAACTTCTAATGGATTAAATTATTCCACAGAATGATATCAATATATTCCACTTTTCCTTATATATTAACAAAAAATAGAAATTTTTTCATAATGTAAGATAATTCTTAAAATGAATACACCCTCATATTAGTATCAAAATACAATTTTTAAGTTAAATCATTATGTTAATAAATAACCCAATATCACAAATAACCTCAAATTTAAGTATTTAATTATGTTCATCCAAAATAAAATTTTATTTTAAATTAGATGTTTGACTTAAGGTTTACATATACATCAATCCAAATAAAAATTTCTGAAAATATCATTAATCACCTCAAAATCATAAAAATTCAAAAATATTTGATTATAAAAACATGTTTCCTAAAAATAACATAATATTTGTCCATTAATTAATTTAAGTAAAATAAATTTAATAATAACTAGTACATCGCATATGCTAGTTTTAAGAAAAAAACCATTGTCACCCTTCAGTTGTGGATGCAAGCCCCACACCCTTCTTATAATCGATGAGTTTCTCCCAAACTTGAGGGTTGACTATTTTTTCTAAAATAAATTAAAATAAATTATGCTAGTAATATTCATAATTCATCTTTAACCTTTAATATTCTCAAGAATATAATGAACATATTCAATAATAACATTAGTTCTAATTTAACTTTTTTATCCTAAATTTTTTTCTATATAACTGATTTTATTCCCCAAAATTAAATAATTTTATCTAAAAATAATTAACTTATCATTAAGAACATCTCAAATATTATTTTCCCCAATCGTGTGGTTTTCAATAAAATATTGACTTACTATTAAATAATCATTCTATTTCATTGGTAAAATTCAACATATTTATAAAAATATTTAATGAAAAAATAATACAGAATGATACTTAGCTGATTAATAATTCTTATAACCGTAATTACATCGATGAAAACACATAAATATGATGATTCTCAAATCTCAATACCAAAACACTTCAATAATTCCACATTGTAAGAACCCATTTTCTCACTCAGGTATGGATATTTTATATTATGGTCTAATTCTCTTACATGGAACTAATATGGAATCTTATTGAGTTCACGTGGGTCACAACGCTGTTAGGGTATTCTTCAGATCCCATATCCTATTTTTTGGGGTTAAAAATTCATGTATCACTATTAGAGTAAACAATGTGGGGTGGGTTTCATGGTTAGTTTTAGCCATAAAAAGTTGGATAGTGAGTATTAGGATGATGCACAATATTTTCTAACCATGTGATTTGGTCCTCACAGCCATGAGAAAACTACAAAAAAAATTCAAAGATGATTTTTATAGTTGGAAAATAGTTTCCCTAACCATACAGCCTAACCATACGGGTGGCCCCTTCTTATAGTAGATCGTGCATGGTTGTTGCAAGGGATGCCAAACCATATGGCCAAATCGTGCGAATGAAATTTTGGGTGATTTATAGTTATACCCTTAAGGATAAAATTATGTTTTCCAATGCTCTATTTTTCTCTTTCATATGGACATCCCACCATTTTCCTTGCTTTATTCTCTTTTCATTCTTAAAGTATCTTTTGATATCAAGCTTCCATCCAGAGTCTCATTCTATCATTATTCATCTCACAGAATCTACATCTGTAATATATCTAATATTTTTAAATATTTCATCATTATTCTTCCCATAAGGAATTCTATTTAGATACAGGCACATATGCCCTAATTTCAGACCATTAATCCATTTTTTAGCTAACTTCAAATCTATGTTGGTTTTGAAGCTGTTATTGGATGAGGAGAGTCATGTTAGTATGAATTAGGTGGTCTATAACTCATCCCTCATGTTTTTTAATTATAAAAATTGTTGTATGGTCATGAAAATTTCATTTTTCGTTATTTGTTTAATATATATTCCTTTTTTATAGTCATTATAAACCTATTCTAATACCCATTCCATATATTTTATTCAATGTTGGTGTAATGTTTCCAATGTTAACCACCCTATCTAAGGTGTTTCCATGTTTATTACCTTAGTGGATAGTTATGCCTTAATGGTATATTTTTTCCAATTAGATTCATCGTTCATGTGTGCGGATTGACCTTTCTAATGGTATTCACCTTGAATTAATTGAATTTTGCTTTTTAAAATGTATACAACCATTTTTTATCATCGCCTGACCATTATAAGGTATGTGCTTAACTTGATTAATCCAATGTAATTAGAATTAGAATGTATGTTGTATATATAATACTTGTCCTAGTTGAATGAAAATGAATGATTGTTTTCGTTTTTACTTCACCCAATGCTAATTATGATGAAAGGTCAAAGATTGATCCATAATAAATCATTAAGACATAAATGAGTTGAATATGACTTACACGTTTTCATACCCCTTATCCTTGTAAAAGTAATGAAATGTAGGGATTAAACATTCGCTTTATTAAAAGTAATGATTAATACATTGAATAAATAAATAAATAAATTAAATTTAAGGTTCTTGACTACATATTGAGGTCGGGATATTCAAAGGAACAGTTAGACTCGAGGTCACATTGGATTCTCAAGAGAATGCCTTGAGCAGTCGAGTACACCCTTCCAATTCAAGGACGTTAGTTTCCTTGGTTGGTATTCACCTTTAAACATGATTATATTATATTAGTAGATACATTGTGTTAAATATAAGGATACCATCTTTACTATATAAGATTCCTTAGATACACTCCTTGGATGTAATGTGGATTCTATAGACAAGAGGTTCCTTGGTTACATCATTGGTCCTAGTCATTGCTTATCCAATATTACATTGGACATATTTCTTTGAATTGGTTTGATCATAATATTTTGGAATTCCTAGGATGATTCTGCTAGTGTTATACTTTTACCCCATCAACATGGGTGAAGTTACTATTGAATTGGAAACCCTTGAAGTCTTGGTTTCCTTGCTTACCACCTTGGATCATTTTTATTGTTATTATTATTATTATTATTTTTATTATTATTATTATTATACACCTTTCCTTATTACATATTGGAACATCCACAATTATTATCATCAGGTGAAGCAGGTACATTCTATGCCTCATGTGACATAACTATATAAACTGGAATATAATTAATTAGTTAATTGGTTAAATATTCGGACACTAGCCGAGGGATGCAGCACGTACTTGGGTATTTACATTAATGTAATTCATTAATTTGATATATGAATTCTTTACATTTTTTGTATTTATATTACATGGATATGATGTTATAGACATTATTGATGAGATATTATTGATATTTATCTCACACCATATATGGATCTCTATTGGTACACGGGTATTTTACATGTTTATTATTTTTCAAAATGGGAATTATTTGTATTCGGACACATGATTGCATTATTTCTTAGGATGGAGGTGGTAGAATATGACTCTATTAAGGATCAAGAATCATGGGATAGTTTTTTTATTTTTTTTCTACTAGTGTATAACTTTTATGGTCTACTACTTTGAATCCATGTTTTCCAGCTTTCTAGTTACAGGAAATATATCATCATCATCTTTGGAATATCATTATCATTTCCCCAGCTATTTATTACACATATATTATTCTTCTATGATATCAGTTTACTTTTACTTCTTCAGATACAAATATCTAATTAGATTATATCCAACTGATTTGATCCACTCTGGTAATTAGGGAATAGTATCCCCATGGACACACTTAATTCCTTGAATTATACTTATAAGCCTCTAGCAGTCGGGGAGATTCACTTGAGGAAAAGTGTCCAACCTGTCTCAAGGAACCTCTATGTGGAATCCGGGTAAAAGATGCCAAAAAGTGGCATCAGGGTAGCTCCTTTATTACTTTAATATTTAGAGACAACAGATTTCTTATTATGAATTCCTGTAACATGGTCATAAGACATCATTGGGTATCATGGACCTAGGTTTCGGGTAACGACTAAGTTTCCTTAATTATAATTTGTATTTGATTTTTTCTTATACCTGTTGATATCATTTCACTATTTGGTGATTCCCATGGTATGTGGTGTTATTGATTATTATTCAGATTGATAATTACTTACATCATTATACTGATGAAATGAGGGAAATTATATTTGTTACATGCATCTACATAGGCACCCAGAATTATCATGTCATGCATATTTCCATGCTATATATGTTTATTTCAATATTTTCATCCCACGATATTCTAGTAATTATAGAGTGATGTTGTGGTAGTTATATTATGTATTTTCATTTCCTAGTTTGCAACTGAGTGATTTTCGGTTTCCATTTATGAGGTGTTATGGGCCCTAGTGTGTTGGAATTAGTAATTCACCATGTTTATCCATTATATAAAATTAAAATGGTTGTCAATTTTTGTTATAAGGTTTGTGGGCTCTGATTCATTAGGAATAGTGATCCATTTTAAATGAAATTTAATATATGTTATAATCAAATGAAAACTGTAAAAGTGAAAAAAATTATTTTAAAATGTAATGGTTTCTATTAAATTATGAGGCATGGTATAGTTGAAAAATCACCTTCTGTAACCCTTGTAATCTATACATGAGAACACACTAATAACTAGCCTTATAAGTAGATAGTTGGGATAGTATACTATGGTCAGTTATCACTTCTTTACATTCGAAATATAATAATGTTTCTATATATCTTCTTTTTTATTGTTTTGAGGCATGTGCTTGGAATTTTGTAGACTAATTCAACCCTGATGTCCTCGTGTCATGTGCTAGGAGGGTGGTAATAACCACACTCTAGACATTATGGCCCCTGAGATTCCTATCTTACCTCTATGAGTTCCACATTAGGTATTGACTGTTGCACCTAATTTTAGCACTAATTCTCATATACTTGATAGTTTCCTGTATTAGATTTTGTCCCGTCATGGTGTTGAAGGACCTCCACCTTTGATGGCTCATTTATCCCATGAGTTCCTGCAATATCATCCATCCACCTTCTTAGGAGGTGGAAGTCCACAGGCTATTGAGTCGTAGATTGAGGCCAATATATCTATCATTGAGAATATGGATCCGCCTATGGAGAATTGGGTGAATCTTGTTGTGTACATGTTGTGTGATTCATCCAAGAGTTGGTGGGATGTAGTAACCTATGCTATTCACGACCACATTGTGGTATGGGTTGTTTTCAACACATCATTCTATGAATAGATATTTCCTTAGTCACTGAGAGATGATAGTGCTAGAGAGTACATGCATCCTGAGAAATATTTTTTTAGTCTTGGAGTATTCAATGCATTTAAATGAGTTATAGAAATTTTCACCACTTATATCGGGTGATGTGATTTCTCAAGCTAGACATTTCGAGCATAGGATTGTGTATGCCATTCCTACTCATGTGAATGTCATTCACCTAACTACCTTCTATAAAATAGTCAATCAGGCTCTTATCACTAAGAAAAACAAGAGGGACAATGATTGTACCATGTTTAGAGTTTCATCACTACAAGTGGCTAGTAGTTCCCCTGGGAGAAGAAAGTGATCCCACAAGGGTTCTCGTTAGGGAAGTAATAGCTAGAGTATGCATATTTCTAGCTCTATGTTGTGTTATTAGTATAAAACATAGGGGAATATAAGGCCTTAGTTTGATACAGCCCCACTAGAGTGCTGGTGTTGCTATCATATGGGGAATATATAGAAATTTTATCAGACCCTTCTATCAACTTATAATGGAAGAGGTTTCTAAACATTACTGCATTCAGGGGAAGGTTCTTTTAGGTTGTGTCTGGTGGGGAGTTGGAGTATCACTAAATGGACTGGTCGAGGATGAGGTCATGGAAATAGTATTCGGATCCCTAATCACTAGTATCATCAACTAAGTAGTTTTGATCGTTTTATATAGATAATTCATAGGGCCATGGATCAAGTCAATTTCATGCATTACAGATGATACCTGAGGATCAGGCTGCATGGACCTCTATAGTATGATAAATTATTCTAGAAGCCTCTAAAATGGTATCTTCCTTATTTGATACAAGTGGTTATAATTGTTTCATCACCTTCTCAGTCATGGAATGACTTAGGCTATAAATATAGTATTAACGCAACATAATATCATGGGATACAGTATAGGGACTACAGTGAGAGGGTAAATGCTAGTGTAGGGACTTTTCCCATGAGGTATGAAGTTTCCCTTTCTTATGGTACCTTTTTATTTTATAGATAAGATTCTTCACTTCTATTATTCGTATGGATAGTTTGGTTTTATGTCATGCCTTTTCAGTGTGTTATCCCCGAAGGGTGTTGATTATATCACGAGAGGGTATAAATTATATATATATATGGATGAGTGGGATTTCCTGCCTAGAAGAGTTGGAACAAAGATTAATGAGATTTGTGGAGTGACAACTCAAATATATAATAACTTTGTGGATGAAAATGAATTATGTAAGGATGAATTTCCTCCTGTAGTAGAGCTTTTCAGGGTCATCTTTTCTGATGATTATCTTAGAGTACCTACTAAGAGAGAGGTAGAGATTATGATTCAGCTCATTCCAGGAGTGACTCAAATATCCATTCCATATATAGGACAGCACATACTGAGCTCTAGGATATTAATCTCCAATTAGAGGACTTTGATGCCAAGGGTTTTAAACATCCAAACACTTCCTCTTGGGGACCTCCCATGCTTTTTTCCAAGAAGTCATAAGGGACCCTTATTATATTCATGGATTATATATGGTTGTACCATATTACACTAAATAAACAATATTCATTTCCTTGAATAAGTGATCTCTTCAACTATCTATATGGATGTAGGTTGATTTCTTAAATCAACCTAATATTGGGTTTTCATCAGGTAAGAGTAAGGACATAAGAAAAACCATGTACATCCTTCTGTAACAAGTATGGTCTATTTGAGAACCTCATTATTCCATTTGATCTAAAGAATGAACTAGTTTTTTTCAAGGACTTAATGTATATGGGGATCCAACCGTATTTGGGTTCTTTTCTATTGTCTGTGTGGATGACATATTTCTATATTCTCATACTCATAGAGACCATGCTATGCGGTTTGATATCATTCCAAGTACCTTGAGAGAGTATCATCTTTATTCTGAGATTTCTATGTACCACTTCTAGTTTGAAATTTTTTAATTTAGGGGTAATATCATCTCAAAATCAGGAGACCCTGTTGTCCAAGAGAAGGATAGTGTTGTGGTTTCCTAGGAGTAGACCAAGAATGTCTTTTATATATGTAGTTTCTTTGTGATGTTTGTTTGTTACAAGAATTTTATATAGTGACTTTCATTCTTTTCTTCACCTCATATTGGTCTTACCATTATGAGTGTCACATTCCTATGGTCAGAACTGTGTGAAAAATCTTTTTATGAGTTTAAAGGTAGAAATATAAATTCAACTATTATGATGCTTCTTGAAACTAGAAGATTCTATATAGTGTTATATGATTCATCAGTCATTGTCATACGGGTAGTGATCAATTAGGATGATAGAATCATTGGGTAAGGATCTTAGAAATTGAGGAATCATGAGAAAAATTATCAGAAAAATGACCTTGATAAAGAATTAGTTTTCAATTCCTTATGTTACTAGATACATTTTCTATTGGGTGAGCTCTTTTGTTGAGTGTAGAGACCATAATAGCCTCTAATATCTATTTACATATCATGAATTAAATAACAGAAATCAAAGATGGTTTGAATTTATTAATTCCATCGATTTTGAGTTAGCCTATATGCCTGAATAGTGTAATGTAGATATTGATACACTAAGTTATAAAATAGAGGCACATTCGATACAAGAATCTAGTGATGAGTGGAAATTGATGGCCTTTTTTCTGAGTTTCATCTGGAGTTCTAGGATAGTCACAAATTGATATACATCTCATCCTTGATATTTACCTCTTCCCTTCATGGAAAGGTGAAGAGTATAAAATTTTCCGATCACAAGGGATTAGTTCTCCATTAGAGTATCTAAATAGATAACTTGCCTCAAAATTGTTATGTGGAGAGGGATACCACCATGAATATACATAGAAATGTCAGGGTTCCTATAGATATATGTGAAAAATTGATTCGAGAGTCCCACACTTCTAATTGGGCATTACATCTAGGAATCTTAAAAAATATTAAGATATGGGGTTCTAGTATTTGTGTCTTTTGTTGAAATGTTAGATAGAATGTTTTATCACTATCAGAGAACCAAATACATATTGGTTTGCCACATCAGCTTTAGAACCATGATTGGAGATGAGATGATTATTCCCTAGAATTTGTATTCTATTTTCCATGGTCACCAAGATGTAGCCACATTGTGTGGGCTGTCATTGATAGATTGATGAAAGTAACCCAATTACTTCCAATACATGAGACATTTTAGTTGATGATCTAGGAAGATGTTATGTTTGTGAGATTAGATTACTACATGGGGTACCTCAAGCTATTGTTTCAGATAGGGACTCTTATTTCACATCATGGTTATGAATGGGGTCAAAATAGGCTATGGGTTCACATGTTCTTTTGATCATATCCTTTCACCCTCATAGAAATGGAGAGTCAAAATAGATTATATAGGTTCTAAAGTATATCCTCCAATCAAGAATCTTTGATTTTGTTTCATTTCTTCGAATAATCATATCTTTCTTATCGATATTTCATATAATAATGGATTTCAGGAGAAGATTCAAATGGAACTTTTTGAGGCCTTCTATAGTAGGTCATTTTGTTTAACCATATGCTAAATATAGGAAGGAGATGGAGATCTACTAGTTCCTCATTTTCTGTATAAGACTTCAGAGTAGGATCAGTTGATCAGAAATCATATGTCTACCTCTCTTTTTAGGAAAAAAATTATTATACTGATCACTGTCGATGAAATTTGAAGTTCAAGGTTAGTGGTTTCATTTTATATTGGGTCTCTCCCTGGTCAGGTAATAGTCTAATACATTGGCAAGGTTAACTATCAAAAATATTTTTCAGCTAATTTGATATTCTAGAGAGAGCCAGGATGGTAGCCTATAAGTTGTTACTGCGTCATAGGTTCCACTCCATGCACGACGTCTTCCATGATTCACATCTTCATGGATATCATGATGATCGTCTCATAATATTGATCTTGATTAATTTTGATATTGTTTTAAATGCTTATTTTGAGGAGTATCGTATAAACACAATTGACTAGAGTATGAAGGCTCTCTAAGGTCATTTGGTCCCTTTATTATGGTTTCTATGGATTATCGGACATGGAGAGGATAAGAATTGGGAGCAGGAGGGTGAAGTACATGCCTAGTGCTTAGAGTTGTTCTCATAAAGTGTATCTCTACCCTTGGAAGGTTATTATGGGGTATAGTTCCTTTAAGGGGGGAGAATATAAGAACAAAAGGTTTCATTGATGTTAAGATCCTTTAATGTATTTTATAATTCTATTTTATGGAACTAATATGGATTCCTAATGAGTTCGTGAGGTCCAGAGGTGTGTCTAAGGATTTTTTAGATCCTAGAGCCCAGTTTTAAAGTTGGAAAAAGGAATTTCTCATGGTTGGAGTAAACCATGCATAGAAGGCCACATGGTTAGTTTTAACTTGTGTTTTTTTGGATGGTGAGTGGTATGATGGGGCATGGTTTTCCTTAACCATGTTATTTGGGCCTCATGTCCATATAAAAACTGTAGACAAATTTATAGAAGTGATTATCATAATTTTTCCATGGCTTCCCAAATTGTGTAGCATAATAGTGTGGCTTCCCCTAAAAATAGCAGACCATGCATGGTTGGCTCATAGTGTGGAAAACCATGCATCCAAACTATGTGAAGGCTGTTTTGGGTGATTTTATGGTTTTACCCTAAATGGTCTATTTATGTTCTCCCTTACTCACTTTTTCTAATTCCATCATATATCCCTCCATTTCCCCTATTTAGAGGTCTTTTAAATCCAAAGTAGATCTGGGAATGAAGCATCCATTATGATTCAGATTCAATTATTATTCGTCTTGTTGGATCTATTCCATCATGATCTCATTTCCTTTTTAATATTTTTTTGTTCTTCTTCCCATTAATGATTCTATTTAGGTGAAGGATCCTATGCCCTAATTTTAGAGAATTAATATAACCATCTAATCTCTTCTAATATATTCCAAATTAAATTTCGATACTAGACATGGAGAGTCATATGAGTATGAGGTAGGTAGCCTTTATTCCATCCCTTCAGTTTCATTGTTTTGTAAATTGTCTTGTGGTAGAATTGATTTCATTGGGTGCCATCTATTTAATTTATATTTCATTATTTTAGTATTTATAACCATGTTCTAAGACACATTCTGTATATGTTAATCATCATTGTTGGTTACATCCTCAACCTCAACCACCACATTTAATCTATTTTCCATGTCTATGCCCATAGTGGGAAATTATCCCTTAATGGTTTTTTGACCTGTTATCTCCACCATTCGAGTGTGTGGATTGACATTGATTATGATATTCCCCATTAATTAATTCAATTATGATTTGATAAATATTCACTACCATATTTCTAAATCACTTGAACCATTTAATGTAAGTGATTCACCATATTAATCTATTGTTAATGGAATTGGCAAGTAATCTCTGAGCATATGGTCCTTGTAATCTCTGAGCCTACTGGCCCTGTAAGGGTTCCCCCTCATCCCTTGAAATGGGGGTTATCAAAATCAATAAAAATGAAGACCTTCGGGTCATTTGTGTAATTTTCAAGTATGTTGTCTTTATATGACTTTTCCTAGTTGAATGAAACTGAATGTTTGGTTTTAGGTTTGTGTCACCCCATTTCACTTATGATGGAAAGAAGTATAGTGAACCATTATAAATTAATATGATATAAATGGGTTGATTTGACATAAATTTTTATGGCTTAAATAGTTTCATTACCATTGGCCTTGCCACACTTATGAAAGGAAAGGATTGAACCTTCACATTATTCAACATCATGACTGATACTTGGCTTAAATAAATAAATGAATTAAATGTATTGTTCTTGAATACCCATTGACCTTGATAAATTTATATAAATGGTAATACTTGATCTCTCTGTGAATTTCTGATAGAATACATTGATCACTCGAGTACACCCGTATGATTCAAGGATTTTGGTTTCTATTGTTGAGACCACTATTGGAACCCAATCCTCATCTATTAGTGGAAGCCCGGTATTTCACAGTAGGGTCCCTCATTATTATAAATTATTCCTGAGATTCACTCCTTGTATCTAGGGTTTCTTATATGGATATTATGTTCGTTGGTCACATCTTAGGGCCTAGACATTTCTTATCCCATTTTACCTTGGATTTGTCCTTTGGACTCAGTTAGATCTTACTTTTAGGGAATGTCTTAGATGATGATCCTTGGATTAAACTACTACCCCTTTATCAGAGAATCATTTAATACTATGTTTCTGACCCTTGAGGTATTGGATGACATGGTTACTACCATGTATCCCTTATATTATTATTATTATTTTTATACAGATTTCCCTGTTACATATTGGAACCTTGAATATTACTATCATGAGGGGGTGTTAGTGATAGATATGCCTCACATGACTTAACAATATAAATATAAAATTAATTAATTAATTAATAGTTCACATGATTAGACACCATCTGAGGGATGAGGTAAGTAATTGGGTATTTACATTACTGTACTGATTTACTTTGATATATTTATTATTTCTCACAATTTTAGTTAATATTACATGGATATTATGTTATAGATGACATTGGTGGTAAATAAGATATTTATCTCACACCCTATTTGGGGCACCCCAAGTACCCTGGAAAATTACATATATTGATGTGTTGAAAAAGTGAATCAGGCCTTGGACAATTGATTTTGAAATTACTTAGGATGTAGCTGGTAATAGATGACATGATAAGGATCACGATTCTTTGAATAGTTTATTCATTTCTTTTTACTAGTTTTTTATTTAATATATTTCCTACTTCTTTGTATCCATGTCTTTGAGAATTCTAGTTACATGAAAATGATCATAACCATCTTTTTTATATCATTATTAGTTGATCATTTAGTTATTAAACCATTATGATTCTGTTCTGAAATCAATTTAATTCTATTGTTATGCTACCTATGTCCAATTATGCTATATACAAGAAAAATTTTAAACTCTGGTAATGCTGGCATATTCTCTTCATAGACACACTTTAGGCTTATGCTGATAGTTGGAAGCCATTGAAATTTGGGGTGATGTGATTGAGGCCATGTGAACAACCAGGCCTATAGGAACCTCTAATTGTCATCCAAGACTAGGATTTCAAATGCATCAATGATTATAATAATATTTTGACTGATTGCATTAATACTTGGATTATGGAATTGAATCAGATTATGAACAATTCCCCAATATATATGACATTAAACTATTAGTGGTGCATTAGGTTGAACATTATTTTTCCATACCTAGTTTAATAGACTCCTCATTTTTCTTCAGAAATTAGCTACTTTTTTCGTTCTTTTCCACCACATTGTGTATATTCTAGATCCTCTAAAAAATTCATGGATCATCATTCATCATTTTGGACATGGTGGGAACTGAACCATGTTTTCATTTCATATTTAACACTTATATTTTCATAAACTTCCATCCTTTTTTCTTATGATGTATTATTAAATTCAACTATGTTATATTTGTTAATTTTAATTCTAGGTAGATCATTTTGAATCATCACAATATGTCTAACTTAAATTACCATTAGTTTATGAATCTCATTAAGTAATCATTACATCACCCATCACATTGGTTTTTGTAATTCCTTCTCTTATTTCTCACTGTAAACAAAAATTTAATTAAAGATATAAGGATGAGGATGATTTAACATACAAAATGGGAAACTTACAAAACTAGAAGTAATAACTTATAAATGATATGTATTTATAATCTTATGTGTCTCAAGCATTCAATATAGGTTATTTGTTCTAATGATCGAAATTAGTTTTTTTAAGTTAAAAATTTGGTAAAGCCCATTATATTGGTTCATAAAGTGATTGTGAATTTTCAAAACATATCCCTCGAGAGTATCAAACCACTTTTAAAGCAAGGTCCATTTTCATTAACCAAGTGACGATCGAGTAAAATAAAATTTCATCCTTTTCAGATTTATTACCCTAGGGTACAATTATGCCAAGCCATATCTACTTGTAGAATTCAGATCTGGATGTAAATACATGGAAACTACTCATTCTAAATTTCACTAATTTTCCCGCATACTTCCCTATACTAAGGCATATATTTTCAATTTTCCATTGTATTTTAACTAAATAATTCTATTTATAATTCACAAAATAAAAAATCTTTTATTTAATACCACCTATAGTGACCTAATCCTTTTTCACATATTATTACATACATCCCAACATAAAACACCGTTCATTAAAACCAAATATTTTGATTCATGTAGTATTTGGAGGACTGGGATCATAATTCATAAAACTAAAACTAAAAGATATTCTTCATTCTATTTTTTATAATCAGACCATAAATCATTTCAAGCTCAAAAAATGCGTTGGATGAAATGGAGAATACATAAATGTATGGCCGAGATAAATTTTTTGTTAATGGAATCAACATGATAAGGTAATATAACAAGTGATTCCAAGGAATAAAGTGATATCATAAATGAGAAGTATCATGAGTAATTACATGGGAGTATGACATAAACAATAAGGTATCATAAGATCATGGAATCATAGTAAGAGTTGAAGAAAAATATAACATGTCAAAAACATGTGTCGGGTATATCTTCCAATAAAATATAACATGTTGTAAAAAGTCTCATAATGGATTATTTTTACTCCCCAATCCCATACATGATTCCCCATGAGACTATATATTTTCATTATGAATTGGATTTCTATGTAGGTTCGCCCATATTAACGTCTTTCTGATTCTGTGTTCTATAAAAATTGAAATCAATCATACGGAGTAAACATATGATTTACCCATAATAATAACATGGGTTTCATAATCTTGTAACATATATTAATCAAGGGAAATTTCCTAATAAAGAAATTTGATAAATGAACATAAGGAATATAATAATCCTTTAATATAAGGAATAATTACATATATATATATATTAGAAACACACATATATATATATAGTTTATATGAAACCCATAACATCACTGTTTGTCTTTCCTGATGAAAATTTCATTAAATGATTATATGAAATATTTCTTGAGAGAAATTCCCTTTTGAATTTGTAATCACTTCTTAAAAATTAAAAAAAATGAATAATATTATATAAAATATTTTATTTAAAAATATCCATAAAAAATATATTGTAATCCTCAAAAAATTGAGTGGTTTTGTAGGTGGGTAATTTTGTTCATTTCTTAAAAGTTAGAAAACATTCCATTGACACTATTGTAAAAAAGGTTAAAAAGTACTATGTTATTAAAATGATATGAATATTCATATCAAATAATTTCTTTAAATTTTAACAATCAGTAAAAATGTCCTTAAAAAATAATTTTTATTATCATAAAAATTTTCATGATTTTTTAGAAAATTCGCATAGAGAAGAAAAATAATTTTCATCCAAAATGTGAAATTAAGAAAAAAATCATTTAACAAAATTCAATAATTTTAAGTACAAGAAAAAGGAGAGTGGTAATATTACATAAAAATATCATGAATAACCAGATAAATATAAAAATAATGTTTCTTATTATAAAATAATAAAATAATTTCCTCAAATGAAAATTCAAGTATGAAAAATTCGTAATATATTATGATTGAAACATACACCATTACCTATTTTGTAATTTTTTAATCATAAAAGTCACGAATCAAGTAATATTATTATGACTTAAATATCATTATGTATGAATGATTCAGGATATAATATGTAAATTTGATGTATAAAAACAATTTAAAATAAATTAGGTTCATAAAAAAATTTCTTCAATGAAAGATGTTTTGAGGTAAAACCCTCACCTCAAGTCCAAACATGTCATGTGTGTCCATTATCTCATGTATAAGAATAATATATCAAATATTTTATATTATTAACCCTTTAAAGGATTAATTCCTCATAATAAATCCTTTTTACTAAATTTATTTTAATTACTTGTTTAGTAATTTATTTTTTTTATATCTACATCAGCTATTTTAAAGATGTTGAGTTATTAATTTCAAAACAAGGTCATTGTTTTTCTAAGGGAAAAGGTGTAATTTTTTCATCATATCAATAATAATAATTATGAATTTTTTATTTTTTTATATCAATTATTATTTTAATACCATCTATTAAATATAGTTGTGAAAAATGATATATGCCACAATTATAGAGATGGTACGTTGTATATACGAATGAGTAGAGTTTCCCATTTTAAATGATCATTATAGAAAGAAGGTAATTGTTATTGTATATTTAGAGAAATATAATTATATCATATTTATCATACTATTTTTTCAAATGAACTTATATACACCATCCATGTGATTCGGTAACAATAATAAAAAAACATATCGCATCGTGAGGGAGTGATCTGATGTATGTACGAATGATATTATCATTTTTCAATGGATAGTAAGTTAATAATGTATGTGATATGAATATTTTACATAATTATAAATATTTCATGAATATATAATATAATAATTAACTACATTAACATTAATATTTGTGAACGATGATGATGGAAGGAAAATTACACTGGTTTGTGAGGTAATAGTACCCCGTACAAAGGAATAGTGAATTGTTTTCCCACTTGATGGAAGATTAGATTGATAAATATTATGAAATAAAAAATAATAACACAAAATTAAATATTATATTATTTTTTTATTGTATATTAATTTGTATGACATAAATAATGGTGTAAAAAGTGTAATTAAAAAAGATAGAACTCAGTGTCAATGATTACCATCTCTTAAAAGAATATCCTTCGGATTTCCAGCTAAGGGGCCTATGTGTTTTCTTTTTGGAATAAAAAAAACTCCATAATGCAGATAATGATATTGGGGAGTTATATTTCAATTTTTTGTTCAACAAAAATATATTTAGTTGTGTGAATAAGTGAGGGGATGGGTTCCATTTTTAAATTAAGGAAGTTTGTGATTTTTCTAAACACCCAAAACTATTCGATTACAAGTCGTCACTCTGAAGAAAAGTTCCTAAAATTTTATATATATTGTATTTAATGGGTGATATGTTTGATAAATACCACCACCATTTATTAATAACAATGTTGAAACATGTTACTCCCTTTACCACTATGGTAACTTTGTTTTTTCATTTTAATTTGTTTACCATGATAATTGGTTTCTTACTATTTTTACTATTCATTATAACAAAAAATTTAGTTGAAGTTATTTTATAATATAAATTATTTTAATTCCAAATATGGAATACATAATATAAAATTCAATTCAAAAAATTTATAGAATTTAATTTACAATAAATCCTGCGAGAAATATGAAGAAGTTATTACCAGACAAATGTATTTTTCATTGAAAAGATGATTTTACATTAACTCAATGAATTGTAATATTTATTAGATTAATTTATATTAATTATGGTTTATTTATGATCTATACATTTAATTTAAATCATTAACCACTTGTTTTATATAAATCAATTAAATCGGAGACATATTATGTAACATCCATGGTAAATAAAGAATAAGACATTTTCATATTTATTACTATTTGTGAATTAAATATTAATTTTACTTTAAATCAGTTTCTATGATCGATAGCTTACCCGATACACAACAACGTGTTTCTTTGAAATCTTACATTGCACACTAATAATATAATATTATTATTTTAAATGGTAGTCAACACGTAGCCATTGTATTGGCGGGAATGAATAGAAATAACTAAAATATGATTATATATGTTTGTTAAATGTTTTTACATTTATTCAATAAAGGATAGAGGCTTAAAATAAGAAAAGAATTCAATTTTAGGCATAAATACTCTAATATTCACTAAAAGGTCGATTTATCGCCTTTTGATGGACAACACTCTTTAAAAATAGTTTTGGTCACTCTTATAAATTATATTGGACCAAATAAAATCCTTCTTTAGAATCAGGACATCAAAATTTACTTTGTGAGTGTTTTTGTTATTTTTCCAATAAAGTTCATTTTTAATGAATAAGTGAAAAATGTTGTATTTTAATTCAAACCCACATTTTAATCTAATTTATTTATATGATTATATTATCTTTTGAATTTGTTTTAAAGTGAAATTAGAATATATTTTTACCATTTAACCCAATGTTAGTCATTGGAATTAATTTCACTTTGAAATTGGACTTAAACTAGTGTCAGTATTTTGATATATATTGTTTCTTAAAAACACGCTATTTGTTTTGGAAACGAGAATTAATTATTAAATTAATTAATGCAACGTATTTGCTTTTAATTTTTTAAAATAGAAATCATTTTTTAATTCAGAATATCAAATATATCTTTAGGTGAATTTTTTGTATTTTTCTGAAAAACTTCAGTTTTTTATGAATAGTGAAACCACTAAGTGGTCGTTAAAAAACTAAATTTTTCATTTAATCAAAACTTTTCCACAAATGTGTTTTGAATTTCAAAAATCCGACATACATGGTTGTCATTAGTAAGTAAAATGTGGTTCAGTGGGATGAAAATAATTTTTTGGTGAATAATAACTTTTAAGTTTTATTAATCGCGATTAAAGGTAATAAGTGTACTTTATGGTAAAAATAATGTTATAATAAAATGAAATCACCTTGAAACGTGTCCTACACTTATGGGATGAGTCATGGAAGACCTATAAAATCCAGGGGTCAATTTATGGGACCCCATAGAGCCACATGGGTAAGATAATGACATTAATACCTTCAATTTAAAGTGAAAATAAAAATGTCACAAACATGTATTGTTTTACTAAAACAATTTTTACTTGGGGTTATACAAGTTATATTTTTGACTATAAATATTCATTAGAAAGATAAATATATTTCCTAAAACAAGGAAAATGTTTTATAATTTTTACACATTAAATAAATAAATTTATTTACGACACCATGATGATGCATTGATTACCTCATCAATGAAAGATTTAAATAAAATGAAAATATAATGTAAACAATAAGACTTAAACTTGTATAAAAGCTATTGGATGGGTGGATTTATAACCTTTATCACCTTATCGTTGAAATATATCATTGTGGTACATTTAAAATCTGGAAAACATTTCATAATAAAGTAACATTTCATGACTTTCCAAGAGTGCCCCTCCTCCCTCTTTTAAAAGGCCCCCACCTCTATCCCCTTACTCACAATTCTAAAGCCCTTTGGCTTATCCAAACTCTTCTAAAATAATATCCCAATATCCCTATAATCATTATAGAAGCCTTTACGTATGCATAATGATCTTCAAGAAACCCTTTTGGTTCAAACCAAAAGGAGTTACCCAATTTAAAGGTAATGTCTTCTCTTATGTTCTTTTGATTTATTTTTCTTCCCCAACCCCACAAACTATTTTTATTCATTTATTTTGTAAAAAAAACAGTATATTCAATATACTATTATGTTTTTATAAGAAGGATTTGAGATACACTTACGCACACCTCCGTTTAATTGTTAAAGAAGATACTGTTTCAGTGGATGGCGAATTACTGCCTCACGAAACGATGATTTTTCAATCTCCTATTAACACCTTTCATGGTGGCCATTAAGATGTCACTGTATTTATATATGATATATATTATGTTAATTTTTTACTTATGCTTATGTATTTTTCATTTATGGCATACCTTTATGGTTTCCATAACGGATAAATGTGATAATTTCATTTTTGGAAGTGCGAACTACCGCCCCCTCAAAGTCATTTGAATCGTTAATGCCATATGTGGGACGTATAAAGGATGGAGTTAATAATATTATATATGATATTATATTAGAATTATAATATACCTTTATATCATTGTGGTTTCATTCCATTAAATACAAAATAGAAATGAAAGTATCGTTCATGCGTACATACAGCTTACTGTCTCCATGAACGGTGCATTTCATTTATTTCCTCTAAATGTTATGTACTATTATAAATACTTGTATATGCTGGATATATATGATATATATGATATCTAATACATGAATATAATTTTGGATATAATGAACCTTGGACCACATGAACAACATGTAATTGTAAGAAGTTCATTTTTGACTTAAGTACCAAATATCGACAAAACGAACATTATAAACATAAATGATTACCTAATGTTAATAACATGGTAATAAGTGATATAAAAAAATTATAAACATAAAAATGTTTATTAAGAAATTAGTAATTAACTTTATTTTATTATTCATGAGATTAAAGAATGATCGAGTCAAGTCAGACACGCGGTAAGGGACTTTGTCTCAATCTCCTTTCATTGGGAAATATTTAGTTTTAATACAAGACATTATTTTATAAGCTGTATAAAAACATTTTACTTTTCATTTCATTCAAAGGGAATCCTTTTCTACAAATAGTTTTACTAAATGTGAAAAAGTAATGTTTCTTTTAACATATGCAGTGATAATGACCTTTCCGCCACCGTGAGTACTACTTGATCATTGGCTTCCATAACAAGGCGTAGTGTTTTTAAAAGAACATAAATACCATATAATCTTTTATGTAATTTGGTTTTTAAATTTTTTTTGATAATGGATTTTTTATGTTAATATATTTAAGTGATATATTGTGTTTGAAATGTGGGAATGTTCTCTTTCCATTATATTTGTTTCGTGATTTTATAATGGTACTTGGACATTTGACGGGTGGTTATGTGATAAACCAAATGACGGGTAGTGCCATGAATATCAGGATGGGTGGTTACATTATAACCTCCAATGAATTGAGTATGGAAGTCGGCTATATAGCTAATCAAATTAGTGATATGTGTGTAAGTCGACTGTATGGTTATTTAATTAATGTATGTTTATGTCCCAAGTTACCTTTATACGTTATGTGTTCATTACATGGGTTTTATGGTAATATTTTGGTTACAAAAGGATATGTAATGATATTTTATTCAGTGAAGAGTATGTAGTACTTCATAAAGGTGAAAGGTATTACTTATGTTAAAGTATTCATGGTTTACTTGTTGTTTTAAAGACTAACTGTTTTCATTCTTTGTGTATCCCTTAATGAGCTTTTTATGCTCACCCCATGTTTTTGAAATGTTTTTCATAGGACATAATGTGGAATATGGTCAAGTATGGGATCAAGGAAAAGTCATTCTCTCTTAAACATGGAACTTGAAATGAATATTTGTTTTTCAGGAGTTCATGTTTTGTAAAAAAATGACACTGTGTAGAAGTGTCTACTTTGTAATCTTTTGAGATGTAATAGTTATGTCCTAATTCTCTAAAAATCTAAAACCTGAAAAGATAATCAATGTTAATTATTCATGTAATTCAATATTTAGTAATGTTTTAAGGATGGGTCCTTATAGATGGAATCAAATGTCGGTTTAGAAAGCTTTAGGAGTTAGAAAATTATTAAATTCATGTACGTAAATTAATTTATGGTATTATTGAAATGATATAGCATTTAAATATTACCATGTTGCTTCACCTAAGATATTTCCGTGATAGGAATGGTTTTCTGCAGAGGAAACAAGGCAACTATATTTGGACGACATCAGGAGGAATACAACCTTCCAAATCAGCAACCTAAGATGGTCAAAATCGGAACTGAAAAATTTGTTACAGTGATGGCACAATTGACTCAGGCTATAAATGGTGGTGGAATCCATGCACGAGATAACCCAGTGTTATCAGAAGGGTGGATTAAAGCACTGGAGAAGATTTTTGATGTCATGGGGTGTTCAGATCATCAACGGGTTAGTCTCAATGTTTACCATTTTGAAGGTGAAGCTGATCAATGGTGGTCGATGGTGAAAAATATCAGGGATAGTGAGGAGATTGATGATATTCACTGTGATGAATTCAAAGTTATGTTTCTTGAGAAATATTTTTCTAAGGTGGTTCGTCTTAGGATGGAAAACAATTCTTAGAATTGAGGCAGGAGGATGACATAGTGGCTACTTATGAATCAAATTTCACTCGACTGGCAAGGTATGCTCCAAATTTCATATGAGATATTGATAGTAAAATCACCCATTTTTACTCAGGGTTAAAGAAAAATTATGGAAGGGCATTAGCTTCTTGTGAGTTCAAATGTTATGAAAAACTTTTTAGATGGGCATATAAGGTAGAAACGGAGTTTGTCGATGATCAGGTGTTCTTTGACAAACAAAATATTAAAAGGTCCAGTTGGCAGCAAAGGGAAATAATTCATCAAAGAAGAATGGAGGTAAGAAAACCAAATATCCATCCTGTGAGAACTGTGGTAAAATGCATCCGGGAGAATGTTTATCCAAGTATAGAAAGTGCTTTCGGAGTGATAAGTCTTGTCATATAGCTCGTAACTGTAAGGAAGTGATCAAGCAGGAAATGAAAAACCAACGGTAAGATGTTTTAAGTGTAATTAAATGGGTCATTATGCAAATGAGTGTATAATGTATAAATAAACTGGGGGAAAGCATCTAGACTACAAGCAGAAAGGGGTGGTGAAATCCTTTGCAACTACTTCAGTAGATGTTGGGCCCTCAATTGAAGTATTATCAGTTACACTGTTTGTTTGTTCAGATTATGCCAATGTGTTGTTTGATTCAGGGTCTACACATTCTTCCATTTCTAAGAAGTTTTCTAGTAAATTGGGAATTCCATATCAAGATATGAATCCCAAACATATGGTAAAAACACCCAGAGGAAACATTGAGACAAAAAGAAATTATAAGAACCTTCTTATCCTTGTGTTCAGAAGGAATCTACCTGCAAAACTTACTATTTTGCCTCTAGTAGAGTTTGATGTTATTTTGGGAATAGATTGGATTTCTTTTTATCATGCTAAGATTGACTGTAGAGCTAAAGAGGTTTCTTTTCAGAAAGATTTTTATTTTTTGTACAATAATGATCCATTGCTTTTGAAAACATTTCAGGAAGTTGAGAAACTTGTCAAATATGGAAATGAATGTTACCTTGCACATATTTCTAAAAACAAAGGAACTGTTCATCTTAATGATGTTCCATTGGTAAATGATTATATTGTTGTTTTTCCAGATCAGTTTCCGGGTATTATTCATGATCAGGAAGTTGAATTTACTGTCGACATAGTTCCTGCTTTTAATCCAATTTCAAAACCCCCTTATTGAATGGCTCAAGTTGAACTTTTAATGTTAAAAAAGAAATTGAAGGAGTTATTAGATAAAGGTTTCATTCGACCTATCACATCAACATGGGGTGCTCATGTCTTGTTTGTTAAAAATAAAGATGGTTCGATGATATTTTTCTTTGATTATAGAGCATTAAATAACATCACTATTAAGAACAAGTATCTTTTGCCTCATATCGGTGATTTTTTTGATCAACTCCCGGGAGCACAATATTTTTCAAAGATTGACTTGAGGTTGGGGTACCATCAATTGAAAGTAAAATAAGTAGACATTTTGAATATTGCGTTTTGTACTAGATATGGACATTATGAATTTGTAGTTATGCCTTTTGGGATAACCAATCCACCTGCTATATTCATTGATCTAATGAATATAATTTTCCTTGAGTTCTTGGATAAGTTTGTGGTTGTGTTCATTGATGATATTTTGGTGTTTTCTAAAAGTAAAGAGGTGCATGAAAGTTTTTTAAGGGTTATATTGAAATCATTAAAAGAAAATAAACTATATGAAAAATTACAGAAGTGTGAGTTTTGGTCACAACAAATTTCTTTCCTTGGTAACATTGTTTCAAAAAATGGCATAACTATTGATCCTACTAAAACAAAAGATGTTGAAGAATGTACAAGACCCACAAATATAACCGAGATCTATTGTTTTCTTGGTTTGTCATGTTATTATCGGAGGATTGTTGAACATTTTTCACGGTTATTTAGTCCAATTACTAAGTTAACTCGAAATGATGTTAAGTTCATGTGGATAAAAGAATGTGATGATTGTTTTCAGTAATTGAAAAGAAGATTGGTGAATGATCCAGTTGTGAACCTTCCTTCCAAAAATGGTGAGTTTGTTATCTAAAGTGATACTTCGTTTAAGGGACTTGGTTGTGTCCTTATACAGAAAAATCAGGTAATTGCTAATTCTTCACGTCAGTTGAAAACTCATGAGTTAAATTACCCTACACATGATTTGGAATTAGCTGCTGTTGTTTTTGCTCTAAAAATTTGGAGGCATCACTTGTTTGGAGTAAAGTGTGAAATATATACTGATCACAAAAGTTTAAAGTATATATTCACTCAGAAAGAATTGAACATGAGATAGAGGAGATGGCTGGAATTAATCAAGGATTACGATTGTAAACTTCATTACTATCTAGGAAAAGAAAATAAAGAGGTTGATGCTTTGAGTCGAAAAACTAATGCTTCATTAACCATGCTATGTTTGGAACGAGATCCTTTGGTTTTTGATTTGATGAACTTTGGCATAGAGGTTATTGGTGTAGGATGTTCTTCTGTTTTATTTTAGGTGTCAGTGATATCATCTCTATCAGACAGAATTATGTAAGTGCTGAAGAAAGACAATGGGTTGAAGAAAAAGGTAGAGCTGGTTCAAAAGGTTAATTTTCATGAATTTAACATTGATAATGTTTGTTTTTTGAGGTTTGGGAAGAGATTATGTGTGCCTTGTTATTCACATTTGAAGAACGAGTCATTATGTGAGGATCATAGTTCCCTGTTTTCATTTCATCCTGGATGTAATAAGATGTACCAAGATCTGCGGTAGTATTACTGGTGGGATGGAATAAAAATAGATACTGCTGATTTTACTGTGAAGTGTTTGACTTGTCAGCAGGTTAAAGAAGAGTGGCAGTTACCGAAAGGGATGTTTCAGTCATTACCTGTGCCAGAGTGGAAATGGGAATATATATCCATGGAATTCATTGCGGGATTACCAAAGACATCTCAAGGTAATAATGCAATCTGGGTTATTGATGATCGATTGAATAAATATGCTCATTTACTTCCTATTTGAGATACATTCTCTCTAGATCAACTTTCTCGATTGTATCTTAAAAAGAATTTCATATTACATTGAGTTCCTCTCTCCATTGTATCTGATCATGATCCTAGGTTTACTACTAACTTTTGGAAAGACCTTCAGAATTCGTTGGGTACGGAATTATATTTTAGTACAGATTTTCATCCGCAATCAGATGGGAAGTCAGAATGAACAATTCAAACCTTGGAGGATATGTTACGTGCTTGCACAATGGATTACCAGGGAATTTGGGACCATCATCTTTCTTTGGTTGAATTTTCTTATAATAACATTTTTCATTCCAGTATACAGATGGCTTCGTTTGACACATTATATGGTAAATAGTGTTAAACTCCATATTTTTGGGATGAAGTAGGGGAAAGGAAGTGGATGGGACCATAATTGGTAGAAGAGATGGTAGAAAATGTTCAGTTGATTCAGAAGCACATGAGAACAGCTCAGAGCAGGCAGAAAAGTTATGTGGATAACCAGAGGAAGGATCTATCTTTTGAGGTAGGTGATCATGTTTTTCTCAAAGTTTCTCCATGGAAAAGTGTGATGAGTTTTGGAAAGAAAGGAAAGCTGAGTATGAGGTTCATTGGAACTTATGAAATCATTGACAAATTTGGATCAGTTTCATACAGAGTGGATTTACCTCTATGTTTATCCTAGGTACGTAATGTTGTCCATGTTTCGAGGTTGAGAAAGTATATGCCAGATCCATCTCCTGTTTTGAGCCTAGAGGTAGTTCATTTGGAAGAGAATCTCTCTTATGAAGAACAACTAGTGCATATTATTGACCGAAGAGAGAAAGTGTTGCGAAATAAGGTAATTTATAAGGTGCAAGTTTTATGGAAAACCCATACGGTTGAAGAGGCAATGTGGGAATTTGAAAATTTTCTGAGGGATAAATACCACCACTTTTTTTGATAAGGGAATAAAATTACGAGGACGCATTTCCCAAAAGTGGAGAAGGATGTAACATCCCAAGTAAATAATGAATAATACATTTTCATATTTATTAATATTTGTAAATTAAATATTAATTTTACTTTAAAGGGGTTTCTATGTTTGATAGCATACCTGATACGCAACAACGAGTTTCTTTGAAATCTTACATTGCACAATAATAATATAATAGTATTATTTTAAATGGTAGTTAACACGTAGCCGTTGTATTTGAGGTAATGAATAGAAATAACTAAAATATGATTATATATGTTTGTTAAATGTTTTTACATTTTTCCAATAAAGGAAAAAAGGCTTAATATAAGAAAAGAATTCAATTTTAGGCATAGATACTCTAATATTCACTAAAAGGTCGATTTATCACCTTTTCATAGAGAACCCTCTTTAAACATATTTGTGATCACTCTTATACATTCTATTGGACGAGAAAAAATCTTTTTCTAGAATCGTGAAATCAAATTTTACTTTGTTTATGTTTTTTTTATTTTTCCGATAAAGTTCATTTTTAATGGATAAGTGAAAAATGTTGGATTTTAATCCAAAAACTCATATTAATCTAATTTATTTATATGATTATATTATATTTTGAATTGGTTTTAATGTTTAATTAGAATATATTTTTACCATTTAATCCAATCGTGGTCATTGAAATTAATTTCACTTTGAAATTGGACTTAAACTAGTGTCAATCTTTTGATATATGTTGTTTCTTAAAAACATGGTATTTGTTTTGACAACGAGAATTAATTATTAAATTAATTAATTCAACTTATATGTTTTAAATTTTGTAAAATAGACACCATTTTTGAATTCGGAATATCAAATATAGATTAGGGTGATTTTTTGGTATTTTTCTGAAAAACATAAATTTTTGATTAATAGTGAAACTAATAAGTGGTAGTTAAAAAACTGAATTTTTTGTTTAAACCAAACATTACCAAAACTGTGATTTGAATTTCAAAAATACGACATACATGGTTGTCATTAGTATGTAAAATGCGGTTCAATGAGATGAAAATTATTTTTTGTTGAATAGTAACTTTTAAGTTTTATTAATCGCGATTAAAGGTAATTAGTGTACTTTAAGGTAAAAATAATGTTACAATAATATGAAATCACCTTGACACGTGTCCTCAACTTATTGGATGAGTCATGGCCGACCAAGAAAATCCATGGGTCAATTTATGGGACCCCATGGAGCCACTTGGGTAAGATAATGACATTAATACCTTTTATTTAATGTAAAAATAATAATGTCACAAACATGTATTATATTACTAAAAAAAATTTAAATGGGGTTAGAAAAGTTATATTTTTTTACAATAAATATTAATTAGAAAGATAGAAATATTTCCTACAACATGGTTATTTTTTTATAATTTTTAGACATTAAATAAGATAATTTATTTATGACACCATGATGATGAAATGATTACCACATTAATGAATGATTTAAATTAAATCAAATGATATTGTAAAATCTAAGACATAAAATGGTATTAAACCAATTTTATGGGTGGATTTCGAACCATTATTACCTTAACCTTGATATATGTCATTTTGGGACCTTTAAAATCCGAAAATCATTTCATAATAAAGTAACATTTCCTGACATTCCAAGAGTGCCCCTCCTCCCTCTTATAAAAGGCCCCCACCTCTATCCCCTTACTCACCCTTTTAAAGCCCTTTGTATCGTCCAAACTCTACTCAAATAATCTCCCAATATCCCCCTCATCATTATAGAAGCCTTATATTAGGTATAAATCTCTTCAAGAAACCCTTTTAGTTCAAACGAAGTCGAGTTATCCGATTTAAAGGTAATGTCTTCTATTATGTTCTTTTATTTCACTTTCCTTCCCCAACCTATAAAATATTTTTATTCCTTTATTTTGAAAAAAAAATATCTTCAATATACTAGGATTTTTTTTTATGAGAAGTATTCTAGATACACTTACACACACCTTCGTTTAATGGTTAAAGAACATACTGTTTCTATGGATGGAAAATTACTGCCTTACGAAACAATGATTGTTTAATATACTCTTAACACCTTTCATGGTGGGAATTAAGATGTCACTGTATTTATATATGATATCTATTATGTTTATTTTTTCCTTATGCTTCTGTATTTTTCATTTATTCCATACCTTTATGGTTTCCATAACAGATAAAGGCGATAATTTCATTTTTGGAAGTGCGGACTACAACACCCACAGAGTCATTTGAATCGTTAATGTCATATGTTGGATGTATAATGTATGGAGTTAATAATATTACATATTATACTTTTCTGTAATTATAATTTACCTTTATTTCATTGTGATTTCATTCCATTAAATACGAAATATAAATGAAAGTAGCGTTCATGCGTACGTACAGCTTACCTTCTCCATGAACGGTGCATTTCATTTCATACCTCTAAATGTTATGTACTATTATAAATATATGAATATGCTTGATATATATGATATATATGATATCCAAATCATGAATATCATTTGGTATGTAATGAACCTTTGACCACATGAACAACATTTAATTGTAAGAAGTCCATTTTTGACTTAAGTACCAAATATCGACAAAACGATCATTATAAAATTAAATGATTACATAATGTTCATAAAATGGTAATAAGTGATATCAAAGGAATAATAAACTTTAAAAAGGTTCTTAATAAAGTATAAATTAACATTAAGTTATAATTCAGCAGATTAAAGAACAATCGAGTTAAGTCGGACACGAGGTAAGGGACTTCGTCTCAATCTCCTTTCATTGAGGCTTATTTGGTTTTAATACAAGACATTATTTTATACACTGTAAAAACACCTTTGAATTTTCATTTCATTCAAAAAGAATATTTTTCTACAAAGAGTTTTACTAAACGACAAAAAAGAATATTTCTTTTAAAGTACGCGATGACAATGACCTTTCCGCCGCCGCGAGTACTACTTGATCTTTGGCTTCTTTAACCAGGCGTAATTTTTTTAAAAGAAAATAAATACCATATACTCTTTTATATATTTTGGTATTGAAAATGGTATTGATAATGGATTTTTTATGTCAATATATTTAAGTGATGTATTGTGTTTGAAATGAAGAAATGTTCTCTTTCAATTATATTTGTTTTATGATTTTATAGTGGTCCTTGGAAATTTGACCGGTTGTTACATAATAAAACAAATAACGGGTGGTACAGTGAATATCAGGATGGGTGGTTACGTTATAACCTCCAGTGCATTGGGTCTGGAAGTCGGCTGTATGGCTATTCAAATTACTGATATGTGTGGAAGTTGATCGTATGGTTATTCCATTTATATATGTTTATGTCACATGTTTCCTTTATAAGTTATGTGTTCACTACATGGGTTTTATGGAAATATTTTGGTTACAAAAGGGTAAGTAATGATATTTTATTTAGTGGAGAGTATTTACTACTTCATAATGGTGAAAAGTATTACTTATGTTAATGTATTCATGGTTTACTTGTTGTTTTGAAAAACTAACAGTTTTCATTCTTTGTGTATCCCTTGCTGAGATTTTTATGCTCACCCCATGTTTTTGAAATATTTTTGATAGGAAATAATGTGTAATAGGGTCAAGGATGGGATCAAGGAATAGTCAAGTTGTCTTAAACATGGATCTTGACGAGAATCTTTTTTTCAAGAGTTCATGTTTTGTAAAAAAAATGGGAACTGTGTAGAAGTGTTTACTTTGTAATCTTTTGAGATGTAATAGTTATGTCCTAATTCTATAAAACTATAACCTGAATTGATCCTCAATGTGAATTATTCAGTTAATTCAAGATTAAGTAAAGTTTTAAGGCTGGGTCCTTATATATTATGCAATTTAAAATAATTATTTGAAAATAAAAATTAATGGCTAAGATTAATCATATCATAAAATATAATATAAATATGTTTTAAATTTAATTATTTACATGAATTATTAAATAAAAAATAATTATTAAAATTTCAATATAATTAAATTAATAATGTTAATTTAAATTAATTTATTTATTAAAAATAGATTATTTTTTTACAAAAATCATTATTTTTAACTATTAACTCCAAAAAAGATATTTTACATTTAAATATGAGAATTTCCCCTTAAGAGAATATTAATAATATTATTTTAAATATAAATTCTGTTCTAGAAAATTAATTTTCCAATAGTTTTGAAAAATAATTATAATATTTTATCACAAACATCAATGAAAAACATTTTTAAAGAATTTTTTTTTTGTAGAATAAAAAATCATTATTAAAAGATGAGTTATTATTTATTAATAATTTATCAATTAATTTATATTATATAAGAACAATATATATATTTCAATATGTAATTAATTGTATTAATACACACAAATTTAGAGGCTATGTCATAAAACTAATATATTTCATGATTTCCTTCCCCTGTAATCCTCATATCCTTCCTTTTCATGTATAAGATGACTAGATCCCTCTTAGTTTTATTTATGGAAAAGGCTACATGGTCATTTCTATTTATTTCAAATAAAACATTATTCTCATTTATAGGATAGTGGTGGATATATTAGTCATGTTTTTATGATCTATAACCACCTTCATTAGTTCACAATGATATTATTTTTTGTGATCATATGCATGAAGCTCTTATAATCTATATATATATGTATGTCAGAATTCCCCATGTACTAATGATTCCATAAAATGTACAATGTGAAGGTCACCAAAACCAAATAATTATCATGCATTGGATAATTTTTATCCAAGGCATAAAACTATATTAATTCATATGTTATTAAATAATCATTTTTCATGAGTACACAACTCAACCCCTTCTTAGCCGTATCACTATAAATCACTAATCCGGACAAAATTATTAGTATTTAGAGTATATGTGCAATTTTAAAATCATTATTTTACTCCTTGAATATTTCTATGTGTACATCAGCTAGAAAAGCATCACTCCCTTTTGAGTTATCTTAGTTATAATTTTTTAAAATTAATGTAATTACCTCAAAAATCAATGATATAATCCAGCTAATCCAAGGAAAAATTGGATATCCATTATATATGTTTGTCTGGTCATTTCCAAATTTTTTTATTTCATTATAAAATCCATATATATCCCCTTTGTAGAATAAAATTCCACCTGAATGTTACTTTCTTCATCTAAATTTTACATTTATAGTATCTAACAAAAATTTTACTTTATCACATTCGACATTAAAACTCAGAAGATATTCATATTACTTCTTATATTTGTTTATATGAGAATATCATCAATAAATACAACCACAACATTACTAAGGTAATATCTAAGGACTCAATTTATCCAGACCTTTATTATTACAAGATAATTAGTGAGAAAAAATGGAATCACTATGTACACATAGTCTCTATACCTTTTTCTAAGGGTAGTCGTGGGAATATCATCCTTTCTTACCTTCAATTGATGATACCCTAACTAGTGATACAATGTATAGAAGTATTGGGCCCAATGTTGTGGATCGAATATGTCATAAATCCATTGTACGGGATTTCGAATCAATATCTTTATTTCCTTGAGATTATTTTAATCAATGAAATAGCATATTGACACATACTTCTTGAAAAGATGGACTTGTTCACCAAAGGGTAAATCACTTGAGAATATGCAATCCTTGTCTAAATTATCATATATTTTTTCATTATCTCTTTATGTTTAATTTTTATTATTATATGGGGAGTATTTTATATGGTCCTATATCTATGGATAATTTCAATTTGGTATTCTACCTCTCTATCTAGAGAATGACCAAGAAACTATTCAAGTGGTGCATAAATATATTACCATAGAATGGGTATGTGTTCATGGTTTATCATCCCTTTTTTCTCAATCATCTGATCAAGATAGGATTTCTTATATGGTAATAATATCCATGATTGAGAATAATTTTCCCATTGAGTTTCATCTACATCCCTAACACTTGTATAAAATTCGAGGATGATACGAGATAGGGAATGTGATTTCCTTCTCCTAGTGATTGAAATTGGATTAATATAAATATATCTATTATATTCCTAGTACATCATCAAATTCAACATAAGGGGTTATTATAACATTTTTAGGGAAATTTACCACAAAAAGATTTACCAAGGAGGAGTTATATACTTCAAATGCAATGATTTCACCCCAAGGTGCTTTCACTAATAATTTGACCTTTATATCCAGAGGTGTTGTTTGAATAAATCTACTAAAAATTCATTAAATAATATAATTAATAGAATTACGATCAAATAAGTCATTTTATTTTAATTAATAGATAATAATAATAACATTCCCCTTTTGATTCTGGTTCTAATCATTTATTAAAACACTAATAATTTTAGTGATGAAAATAAAAAATTATAATCATATAAAAGGGAAACTATAGATTTATAAGGAATAACTCATAAATGGGATTTATAACCTTAAATTTTAATTTATAAGATTCAATTAAGGTTATCGAGGGTCATTTTCTTATTAGGTTCTCTATTCTAACAATGTATATATTACATCATCAAAGTATACAATCCCACAATAATATATATACAAATCCATCAAATTTGTTTATCATGATTATCTTAATCAACCAAATAATATCTCTTATCAATGTCAAACAAAGAGTAAAATTATACCTATTTTTTTTGAACCAAGTAAATATCATGTTAATACCCAAGACAATTTAGTTTATTATAGCTATGCGAATTTATATTAAAAATTGTATCCACTTGTTTGTATCCAGATGGGGATGCCATTACTAGAAAACCACACATGCTATAATTTACAAAAAATAGGATTTTTTTCTAAAAAAAAATTTTATGCATAATTTTTTCACTAATATTTCTTTATATATATCATAAAAAATAATTGTTCCTTGTTATAATATAATCTATATTAATACGAGTTGATTATATAATTTATGATATGATATTTAAAAAAAATATACATAATATAATACCAAGAAAACCAGTGGTGTAGTGTCTCTAGAAGAATATAATAATGTTATAAAAACTTAAAAAAGTTGTATAATCTTTATTTTGATCCTCATAAAGTAACGTAAACCCCCATAAATAACTCAGAATGCATCATATATCTTAGAGAATAAGTAATGATTGGGGTGAGTTGCACATCCCAATAATGGAATAATTAGAGTAACGTGTGATTAAAAGTAATACATATGTAACAAGATGCATATATCGATAACATACAAGATAATGATCATATATTTTTATATAAAATAACAAAATGATAGTGATAATGTCAAAAAATCATAGAATCATAGTTATGTGGAAATAACATAAAACATAACATCATAAGAATATACCAACGGTCACTGGAAGACCTATGTAAAATAGCGTGCTAAGCTCACTACTCATGCTCTATACAAGGTATCTCATAAGATATAAATATTACACAATAAATTGGGGGATATATAATTATATGATCCCCTATCACATTCATAGTGTGTCATTTAATATGTGTAACACGTAAATAAATCATACATAAGGATTAATCATAAGAAAAACTCATGTAAAGGAAACATATAAAATAATATTATATTAGAGAATAACTATATGACTAATCATAGTGACTCCCATAGAATAAAGAATAAAAATAATTCATGAATGTTCATAAATGAAAAATAAGTATAGGTACTTAAAATGAAGTTCAATTCAAGTAAATACATAATAAATTTGATAAATATATTTGGATATAAACCTATTAAGTGGGGTTATAAGAAAAAAGGGTATTGATTCATTAAAGAGTTTAAGTGAATAATGATTTCCTTAAAAACAAAATGAAAAAATGGATTCCATTGTAAATTAGTTTCTCTATAAACTATTGAAGGTTAAATTAGTTTGATAGAGTGGTACATGAAAATTGGTATTAAATAATGAAGTGTACTTTAAATGGTATTTCATTAATGAAGAAACTGAGTTGGGAAATTTATGAATATTTAATATATTGAATAAAGAAATATAATTAAAACTAATTATATATGTATATATGATATATATAGAATATGTAATATGTTTATGAGGAGAGGTTGGAGGGAAAGGGGTAGGAACGGAAAGACAATATCTAACCAAAAAGTAATGAGGGTGGCTTGGAAGATCCCTTACATTGGGTCCTTGACTCATTTTTCACATTTGAATATCCTCATAAATAATCAAGTTATATTTATTAAATACATGTTTAGGAATATATTTAGCTATGTTTTATTAATTGTTATTCTTTAATGTTTTTATTATAATTTTATAGTGATATTTTGAATATATACACTATCCCAGAATTTTTTATTACATTGTTCTATGTTCACATTTTATGATTTTTAAGTTTTAATTTTTTTAATGCGTCCAAAAACCAAAAATATTACTTGATTTATTTTTAAGAAATTAAAAAAATTTATATGGTGTGAAAATATATAGAAAATTTAATCACACGGGATGATTTATTTTAAATAAATGTTATATTTATATGTTTAGTTTATTTAGGTGTTTTTTATAACCATAGTGAATTTATTTTGATTTATTTTACCATATGAATATTTTTCCACATTAGAATATGAAAAAAACATACATATCTAGCTCATTTTTTACCATAATATGTATTTTATAATTATCTATGAATTCATTGAGGAAATAAGAAATACCTTATTCAAGGTTGTGGGGAACCGACCATAACATGATCAACATTTTCATTTTAGAATAGAAGGGGGGGTGGTTGAATAATAGATATACCATTAATATAATAATATTTTAGTATAATAATAATATTAATGTTTTTTTACTATCATGGATAGAATAGATTGTGGGAGGTATAATATAAAAGGTATACAATATAATTTAGGTTAGAACATTACCCCTTCCATTTGATATTGAATTTCATCCAACACTAGAAGGATACTTAGTTTGATTATGCAGTTATATAAGAATGTTGGAGACATGAGGATAGATTCGCAGAGGGAATTAGCTAGATTTGGATTAAGATAATTGGATTCTAATGTGCTTATAAGTGGGGTGGTAGTGGGTTATATTTATAAGGGATGGATGATGGTTCATTAAAATATAATGTTACAACATAATATTATCTATTCAAAAAGAAAAAAAGGTGATTTGTTATTAAAAAATTGTGATTCTATAATAATGGTCCGAATCACTATAAAACTTATAGAAACCTCAAAATTTAATTCATATATATTGTTAAAAATCAATGTACATAAAGTATATTATACTATTTAAACACTATTTTTTATTTTTTATTAAAAATAAAGAAAAATCGCCTTAAATATTTTAAAACATGATGATTCTAAAAATAACAACAATTTTATCATAATTATTTTTTAAATTATGGAAATTTAGTGTTTAAATACAGTCCTAAATGATTGATAAATGACATTTTTTATTACACTATAAAATTTATATTATGTAGAAAACAGAGTTATTCTATAATAAAATAATACACTAAATTATTTGAATATAAATATTTTTTATTAAACCGTTTTATAAATAGAAACATCTATTTAACATTTTATGAAATGTATTTTATAGAAAATTATATATATATATATATATATTCCAAAATAAATTTATGGTTTCATTATGTCAAATATCTATTTCATCATACTTTACACATTAATTTAATTATAATATAATATAATATAAATTTTATATATTTATATTGTATATGATATCTAATGTATTAGCATAGTATTTCATCAGATTTGTTACTATTTTTATGGTAAGGTAGCTACACTAATGATCATATTGTTTTTCTAATTCATAAAAATATCTTAAAATTTCATCCTTTTTTATTATAAAAAATACCTAATAAGGTTAAATATTATTTATTTTATACATTTTTAAATTTCATTGTTAATTTTTTATCTATCTTATATTATCAATTATGGGTGTGATTTTTCTAGGGGATAAGAGTGATCTAAAATTTTATATTCTAGCAAGATAATTTTCATTTTATTACATTCCTATCATTAAAATTTAAATTATTATAGACATATTTATTTTTTAACTATGAGGTCTAAATTAATAAAATAATATGATTTTTATTTTCATTATTTGATTTAGGTGTTTTATATGATACTAAATTAACAAAACTGAGAAATTCATATATTTAGATGGGAAATTTACATTATAAATTTTTTCGGGGTTCTTCCCTGGTAATATATGTGAAGCTTGGTGGATTGAATGTGATTCATTGCTAAAAATTAACAAATTAATTTTTTGAGATGTGGTGACTCCCTACGTACTATCGCACAAGGTCAGTATTATGTCTTATAGAATTGGGAATTATATGTTTTTAACTTTATATTATAATTTTAATTATGCAGCTTATATATTTTTACCATATGTATGTAAAAATATTATATTTCATCAAATAAGATTCATATTATATGGTTGTTCATTCCTGTAAACCACAAAAAATTTAATACCTTAGATTTGTGATGTCATGTTTTACAGGAAACACTAAATGAAGATAAAACATATTAAAACAAATATATGCTCTTGTAACTTTTTCATTGAATTAGTCAATATAAATAAATGTAATCATGTTTTGTAATAAATATAGAATGTATATGGAATAGTATCATATAGTATAATTGTTCCATAATAATCTCATTTGACTGATTTTGTAAGGGGATCTTCTTATTAGGATTTTCCCAAGACCAATCCCAAGTTGAACGCAAACGAGTGTGGCCTAAAAAAAATCAATTGTGGGAGATATTCAATCTTGTGGAAAATTTTAGCAGCTCGAAGATATATGAATCACGGCTTCTGAATAAAAATTAATGCTTATTTATTCATTTGGTCTTATAAGGAGACTATGAAGGGTTATTTAAGTAGATGTTATGATGATATAAACATGAAATTATTAATTTATAAAATTACATATATATATATATCACATTTATTTTTATACATTATATGTTACTAATTCTGAAAGAAATCATGATCTATTTGTAATATAAATTTATTTACATTCATGCAATAATTATTATTAGGAAGGTAATAATAATTAATTAATTTTATACATACCTAATACAATTTTCCAAAAATAGATTTCATGTAATATGTATGACTTTATTAAAATAAATTTATTCATCAAATCTATAAACGTAGTTTAATGAAGTGTTTTTCATATTCTAAATCTATATATCCAAATATGGTAATAAGTTCATTTTAATTTTCATTACGAAAAATATGTTATGAAAGTAAATATTTTTTACCACGGTAAAACATTTACCTTTCACAGAATATTTTCTATAAATGTTGTGTTATTTTTATATAAAAAATTTAAATTTATATCATTTAAATTATTTTTATTATATGTTGATTAATTATAAAAAAATATTAAGTCATTTAAGTAAAACATTATTGGATATAATAATAAAATTCATAATCTATCTAAAATAAATTTTCTATAAGAATAATAAATTCTATATCTTATATAATAATTCAAAATCTAATTTTATTATTTTAAAAAATCAATTAGTTATAATTGAGTACAAATTTGGAATCAGAAAAAAAAAATTGGATAGTAGGTTAGTATAATATTTTAAGTAAAAAAATATATTACAATGGTAAAAATTTAACTTTCATTACCCCTCCCCCCAATTAGTACTCCTCCCAGGCCAACATTAAGAGAATCAGGATAATTACTACATGGGATCCACCTCTAGTTGGACTTGGTTTAGTGACAAGAACCAAGGTTATAACATATATAAAACATGGAGTAATATCACTATAAAAGAAACATGTGGATTATAGAGATAATATTGATAAAAATTAAACTCATGCTCTGATATATAAAATAAATCCCAAGTGAGTACATGTAATTTCAGACAATACTAAAACAACATTAAAGGAACTATTGGAACTAAAAAAGTAAACATTTTAGTAACTGTTGATCCCTAAAAACTCCCACAAAACCAGAATCTAGTCTTATCAATCTTGATCTCCAACCATCTTATCCTAACCTTAATACAGTTTATATACATGTGGGTTGCACTTAATAGTATTCCCAGTAGGATCCTCCCTAGAGCCTATCATGAGAAAGATATAAAAAGCATACTGAATACCAGTAATAATGATATGTTTTCATATTAATAGATATAATAATATATTGGACTTCACATCGATATCTATAACCAATTAAAACATAATAGAAATCAAATCATAATCATAAATCAATAAGTTTACCTAACTACCTTTGCTCCATATGTTTTTTATTCTGATCCAACATCATATTTCATGAGCTATCTCTCTCAAAAAAAGTGATCCTGATGAAACCTAGGATATATATCAAAACATTAACCTCATGTATTAAATTATCACATGATCCAATCCACATCACCAAATATATTAAATGATTATTTTCTAGGAGCCAACTCATTCAATATTATGTGTAACATATATGAGGTATTATACCTCCAAGAATCACTACCAATACACCATGTATTTACTTCAAATCATCCCAACCCATACACATCATACCAATAATTAACAAATAGATTCCATATCAAGTGATACTTGTGTGTAAAATAACCATAATCCATCATAACCCTCTGCATACATATATTTAGAAACTAACTTCCATTCATACCATCTGATAATACTTATAAAAGAAGTTAGTGGGGGGATATAGGGGGTAATCAGTCATCCATCATCCCTTTGAGATGTTGGGGAAACCACTCTCCTAGAGTCCCGTGGGTGTAAGTCTCACTAAACGACATGCATAGGGTAGTGTTTAAAATAATAAGTCATACATTGATATAATATATCTCAAAACCACACTATGGATATCACCTAGTATTATATTCAACTATAGGTAATGTCTCTCAAAACCAATGCATCCCTAGATAACAACTACATATCCAATAATAATAAAAGCACATAGAATACGTTCATTAAATTTAAAATATTATTTTTAGGATTTCATTTTAGTTAATAAATTCTTTAAACATTAATTAACACTTTTAAAAATTTAATTTAAAAAATAATTAATTAGAATTAATTTACCCTTTATTATCCTTATATTCAATCTATGTTGTATAGACATAATCCAACCCTCCACGATTTCTCAGGATTAACATTTTTATTATCATTCCAACAATAAACAACCCCATTGGTAAAAATTTTATTAAAAAATATTATTACAACTTCATAATTCTAGGTACTATAAAAAACATCATAAGATATCAAAAATAGAGATGTAACCAATGATTCCTATATATATTAACTAGTTAGGGGAGAAATGTTGATAAATAAAGAAATATGGCCATCAGCCATTATGTCTTTTCATTATAAATAATAAAACAAAATCTCATCACACAAATGGGAAATAATAGATTTGAAATATTATATCATCTCTGTTCTCATCCCCAAAACCGACATGCATATCCATAAGAATCCTTTTATCATAGAAATAAACTGTTTCCAAAAACTCAGGCCTCCCAACCCAAATCCATCTATAATCCCATGATCAACCATCTAAAGCTAATATCAAATTTATGGTTCAAAATAGGATAAATAATAATAATGACTACAAAAAATTATAGAAAACATGGAAACCTATGCACTAAAACATTTCATTTCACCTTTAAAAGAATACATGGCCTCATAGCCCCTAACACATTGTAGTAAACATTTTCTAGAAAACGTTATCTCTCATCTTAAAGAAATTATATATATTAAAAATCTAGTTTTTATTATCCCTTGAATTTAATGAATCATTATTCACATGTTCCAACTATGAGTAGCTTAGGGAATCAACTATAAAAAGATATCAATTTGTAAAAAAAATATCTAATTTAAAACTAGTTTCATCAAATATTGAGAAAAAAATCCACAATTATCATGCCTTTTATAGCTATCATCAACATGCACAAACAAATTCACATTTTCTAAGCAATTATATTAACAAATTGAATAAAACATCCAATTAATCACACATACATATATCAATTTTATAACCATAAAAATATAAGAAATGTGGGGTTGTTAAACATGCCTCTTCAATATCCGAATGAAAACTGAATAGAAACATTATACTATTTAACAATTTTCATCAATTTCCAAATGATATAACATGAATAATATCATTATAAAAAAGTATAGCATAGATAACACACTGTCTAGAAGATCGGGATGCATATTATTATCACAGTGGAAAGCAACAACATGTTATCACTAAAACCATTAAAAATTATATTCTTTAATCTGATTTTATCTTTTTTAGGTCAGTTCCACTACCATCTAATGGGATAAACCATTTTAAATTTATTATTACATATAAATAAAATAGAATAAAATAATCCCAAAACTCAAATATCCAATTTTATTTAAAGAGAAATGGAACTCCAATTTAGATATTTAATCACCTCTCCCATGATGAAACTATTATTTCCTGAAGATATCATTCCATGAACACATAAAAAACACCATTACAACAATGTAGATCAATAACCATATCATGTAAAGTTGAATTGCTTAATATGTAATTAAATTCAGACAAATCAATAGAAAAAGGAGTTACAGCCTACCTTGGATCACCAATGATTGGTATCATATAGTATGTGATGTATCCATATCGAAATGGGTTTAAAATAATTTGAAATAATTCTATAGGATTCCAATTTTTGGATTGGTAGATTTGGTATAATTTGGTGTTTTAATTGGCTTGGGTGTATTTATAGAACCAAGAAAAAATAGAGTACCATGACATAACCTTGTATAACACTCTGTAAAACTAGTTGACTTTGGGAATTCTACAACACCACATGAGGGACCACCCTAAAACCAACCATTATCAAAGATATGTTTATGTTTGATGGGAAAATACTATAAAAGTTGATTGAGAGGATTCAGATGAAACAAAAGCACAGTGCCCTAGTACCCCTTCACAAATAGGGAGTATATGAAGCCACAAAACTGTCACTGGATAACTACCTCCATTTTAGATGTAGCCTTTAAACCCACTACGTTATAGGTTCCTCTCCCCACACTTCAAATCATGACTACTTAAGATTGTAATACACCATATCATACCTCCATTATGTCGCCATTCCTAAAAAAAAGTATCTGTGTTTTCCCTTATGAGTTCCCCTATGCCATTGTCCTGATCTGCTACATTGCAACATTCCCCTCCACAATGCATCCTTACCTTTTTTGGAAGTGGTACTCTAATTTCCATGAACCCCCCCCCCAAATACTTTAAAACATCCTCTGATTTCCTCATAAATCTAAAAAACACTATGTAATTTCCTTCCAGGATTTAAGACCTTAAATAATATACATATCAAACTATTCTCTTCCATGAATATTCATAACCAGAATCGGGAAAAATATTTAAAGGGGGTTATAAGAGCAATCCTCTCATTAGATAACACCCAATAATATCTACATCATAGAAGATAAATAGCCTCAATATGAGTAAATAAGAAAAAAATCATTCAATTATAAGATCAGATCCTAAAAACTCTCATGGGGGTTTACCTCTAAATTATGAGTAAGGCCACAAAAATCAATGATAGAAAAATTAATTTCTAAAATTAATAAAGTAAAAAAACAACTATGGTGACACTAAATGAAAATATGAAAAAAAAATATCTAAGGGTACTGAGCATGTATTTATGACTCACATTCATAGGTACTCTTCTCTATGTCATTGTGCTACCACCATACATGAACTAAGAGAATAGAAATCTTATGAAAAAACCATCTTCTTGATGTTATAGATCTATATAGGGATCTCCTTGAAGGTTTCATCATTTTCAAAATTGATATCACCCTAGTAGATTATATTAGAGTCATCTGGAATATTATATTGGAGAAACAAAATGTAAAAAATTCCAAATATCTATCTTATCTATGGTGGTGTTCTTTCTAATACACAGCGGGTCAAATGTGATCCAACACATATAAAGGCCCAACAGATGGGGTATAAAGAATACACCCATGACCAAGCCTTCAATACCAATGAAGATTCACATTAAAAAAACATAAACTAGAATTTCTACCAAAATATGTATCCTAATTTGATTAGCATAATTTTTATAATGAACATATGATTCTCTTATCCTCATCTAAATACCTGATCTATCTCTATTGTAACTTTCACTAGAACAACCATGAAAATTCCAAAGGTTCCAACCCTTACCATGTCAATAAATAATGGAATGTTTTTCCATACAATGATTCAAACAATGTCACAAAAATATAGGATTGAAAACTATTATTTTACGAACACTCATCTAGAGTTAGGTTACTCACCCAAAAACCCCTGAAATCAAAGACACAAGAGAGAAACATGCCTTTAAAAGTCTGGATAGTCCACTGTATTGGATCACTTATATGTGGATTAATTTCTATAAGAAATAAGTCGGTGAAAACAGAATACTATATAGCTCTATATGTACTATAGGTTTAATGAAGATAATGATTAGAGATAATCATCCTCAAGACTTTGTGGAGCCTCACCACCACCTCCAAGTACTATCTCATGAAAACCTGTACTATCCTCAACTCCCCGATCACTATAATTTTGGTTGATATTAAAAAACAATCCAATATCAAAAATATAACATCATATTATTCCTAATATCATGGTAAACTTGTAACTATGTCCATTGATATTTCCTCCCACTTTAATTGGAGAACATCTAATGACAGAAGAAACCCACTAAGAACATAGTGGTTGACCATCACTTTCGGGTATACCAAACATCAAGACACAATCTTGAAAACTTAATGCTTCAACATTGGACAGAAAAATTATCCTAGCAATGCATGGTGACTCATTTTAATGTACTTATTATATTCTGAGGATGACAAATAGGACTCCAAAATAATCCTTTCATATATTACCAAAGGTTTTTAAATCCTTCCTCAAAATAACACCTAACACACGTCATCCTCAATGGAATAATGATTGTAATCACAAAAAATACAAATTTCTTTCTCTATACCTCCACAATAGAATAAAAAAATAAGGAATCCTCAAAATTAAACCCCAAATATGACTACACTATAATTTGTTTAAGACAACATCTGACATCATCTTCTACCATACAGACAAGGATCAGCAATAAAATTACCCTTTAATGGTGTATGAAAAATATCAAATTGCTAGTCCTATATAAATTCAATCCATTATTGATGTCAAAACATCCAATCTTTCTTATAGTATACATACCTCATTCTATTACAATTTTTAAAACCCAAAATAGTTCACACATGAGGTAATATCGCCATGAATTCAAAGAAAACTCAACCACTACCAATATAAGATCCTAGGTTTCATAGTTATTCTCATGAGGATATGACTACCACAACCCATAATAAATAACTGATCTCAGAAGCATCAAAACATAGTCAAAACCATGATGTGATGTGTCACAAAAAACCTCAAACTGGACATATTCTTCTTGTAAAATAAGAATTTGATCACATACCAACAACTCATTTTGGTACATGAATAATGTTTGATATTGGTCATTCCACGTGAATTATTGATCATTTATGGTCAGGATATCATAGAAATCGACTCCCAAGATAAATATGCTATTGATATTCTATAATAGCATGCATAACCAAGTATTCATCTCCCCTCTACAATAACCTTTGTGGCTATATTAGAAATACCTTCTTATTCCACTAATGGATCCATATCTAATCCATAATATGAAATGAAATTTACCATTAAAAAAACATTGTGGCTCCAGAAGTCATAGTTTCTAAACTTCTAGAACGACTATTTATGATAAAGAACACACAAAACATCATGAAATTACTCTACATGATCCCCCTTAGTCATGGAGTACAGAAAAATGACATCAATGAAAACCAACAAAAACATATATAGAAAATATCGAAAAAGTTGTTAATCAATCCCATGTATATGAATATAGAATTAGTCACACCAAACAACATCACAATGAAAACATAATTCTCATAAGATCATCTAAATCGGTCTTTGGAACATCCTCCTCATTCACCCAGATCTGATGATATCTCAACTGTTTATTGATCTTAGAGAACCAACTAAAAAAATTAAGTTGATAGGATAAATCATCAATCCATATATGAGGATATAGGTTCTTCACTATCACTTGTTTTAAGTAGTGATAATCGATACACATGTGCAAACTACCATCATACTTTTTCACATACAAAACCAATGCACTCCAAGGTGACAAACTCAACTATACAAAACATCACTACAACAACTCATTGAGCTGTACATGGTACTCTCATAACAATGAAGGTTCCATTCAATATGATGAAATCATGGTGGGCGAGACACATAGAAGTAACTCCATCTCAAACTCAATCTCATATTGATAGGGAAATTATAAATGCTCGTTAGAAAATATGTTTGGGTACTCTCCCACAACACTTGGGAAAACATTTGGGTAAACCAATGATAAACATTGTATCGACCCGTCTACTAAGGAAGAAAGGGATTAAAAATGCCTCTGATACATTTATGGGTATCATTCATGAACAAACATTTTAGACTTTACACCACCATCATATAACACAACATATATCATGAAAAATCCATGATATCCTATAGTGAGAATAACCAATTAGTACCAAGGATTATTTAAGATTGTTGTATAGGTAATAATATGAATCATCCTCAAGAGTGGTGCCACCCCATCACTATCTCAGCACCTATGTAAACAACATACTGGTCAAGCTGGTCTCTAATTGTTGTATTCAACACCAAGGAAACTAGAATACTCTCTACCTCATGTCCAAAATAATGTATAAGGTTAGGTTTTTTTATTGATTGTATAGCTCCTAAATAAAAAATATAATGATTCCATGTGAAAAAAACGTAAACAATGCCTTGATTGATATCTAGATCACCTGGTGATGGAAATGATAATGCATGAAGCTAACCATGACCACATTTATGGATTCTCTGACCCTTATGAAGATCATCCCATTGGCCACACTAGACTCTATGAGGACGAGGACCATAATAGGTTTTACTTATGACTATCCCTTATCAACTCTTCTGATCCTAGATTAGATAAACATCTTGATGCATCCTTGGATGAAACTACCTCATTGGAGGGACCTAACAAGGAATGTCTGGTTTATGATTACAATTCAAAAACATTTATACCCTCTTTTTGTTGAACAAATCATCCTCCATAATAAAAAATCTTGTTTTACCCGTTGGAAAAGGTCTTAGAGCTACCTCGAACATTGAAATGAGATGATGAGGTCTGAGACTTACCATTTTCTAACAAAAAAATCATATTTCCAGAAAGCTAGAAATATCATACCCCAAATTTGTTTCACCTGGAACCCTAACAACTCCCCTCTCATAAAGATCTAATTTTGGACATAATTCTCTCAATAACCACTAACCTCTATAGTACATTGAGATATATTGACAACATGAATCGGGTAAGCTATAACTAGATCTCTGGATGCAAAGCCTCCTCAAATTTCCTCACTATGACATCTTCATATAGAAATAGATCAAATTCATATAATAAAAGTGTCATCAAATTGATCCTAAAATGCCATAAAATATAACTCACTTATCCAAGGGTTTTTATAACCCATAGACTATCTTATTTAGCAATTCAGGAAAGAAAATATTCTAGAAAATGGGCATTGATCTTCTCCAATGAGAATACTAACTCGTCATGTTCCCCAACCAGAAAGATTCAAATAAACATCACTACCTCACATAGTGTCATCCTTTCCAAAAAACCCCATTACTCCTTAAAAGAATGGATTGAACTGAAATATATCTCAAAAACCTCTAACAATACTTCTTTGAATAACTTCGAAATAGATATCCAATCCGTATACAGACTATGGTTTTGAAAGACTCAAAGTGTCCTAATCTAATTTTCCTTCTCATCGATATCTATTTTTCATCAATATATGAGATCGTCTATATGGACCAACATTTTTTTAAAATAGATAAGGATATATACCTATATCTATAGGTACAATAATAAAAAATATTAGGTACCCACAAACCTAGAATCATCATGGGAAGAAACATCTGAAATGACAAATTCATGAAGCATTAGCTTCAATTACATATTCTATCTTGGGTGGTGGTGGATCTGCTGTGGGAAAGGATATTAGGTCTTTGAGCTCTACTGGTTTTGTGAATCAAGCACTAGTGTTACCTCCCAAGTTTAAGGAGAAGGATATTTTTAATTGATTGAAACGAGACTTGAATGTTGTGAATCAGGAAGCTGTTTTGGTGGTATATGATATTCAGGGAGAATCTGTTGTTACTCATGAGGATACATGGGGTGCTCATGATGTCCCTTTGCTGAAGGGCCTCGCGGGGAATGTGGAAAAAATTAGAGTCTAAAATGGTGGTTGATGATGGGCCCATAACTCTTATGGGTTGTTCATACCCTAAGGTGGTATTCCAAGAGGGTGGTTAATCATTCAGGCCTCAATTCATGTCCTAGAAGGGAGGTGGCCACCTTGATGTTCGGTAATAACTTTTAACTTTTTCTTAATGAGGATCCGGTTCAGAAATCTAATGTTGAACCGATTAAATCCTTTATGGAAGAGTAGAATGGAATGGGGAATGAATCAAGAGAATACATTTCTTCAGGTGAAAGAGACATTTCTCAAGTTTATAGGCTTCTATGGATAAGTAGATCCAGAATCTGGAAAGGTATTCGAATGGAGATAAAAGACTATTAAGTTTTTCTACTTCTAATGGACACACATTTGGAAAAGAATATAAAAAAGAAGAAGAATGGAAGAGATAGCCACTCTCATCCCAATGATGCTTATCACAAGTATGAGTTCAAAAAAACACTTAAATGATTTATTTTAATAAAAGATATGTAAGATGATGTTTTCAATATGATGGGGAGGGAAATGAGGATGACCCTCAATAAGGATCCAAATTCTTTGATTGACAGATTAGACATGCCTCTTGTTGGGGGTTTCAATAATGGAAAGCTCAACCTTGAGGAATACATCCAGGCTTGGGATAATATAGAATTTCAGTTTGAAGATCTCTTAATAGATGAAACAAACACCTAGTTAAGTAACATATCTTGGAAACTCATTAGAGAGGCTCAATCTGGTTGCCTTAAATTTTACTTTAATAGTATTGTTATCTGGTTTTTTGGTTGATCTATTGGTCTCTCACTTTCTCCTTAATGTGATTGAATAATAAAAATCAAATTTCTTGTAAGAAAACTAATCTCATGGTCTACCTGTTTCAAACATAGTAACAAATAAGAATGATTCATTATCCCACCCTTTGTATCTATATTAATACCACCATTACTATTTTTTAAATATTGGTAATGTTAATGGTTCATAAAAAATATAATAGGGGCCCCAAAATACTAGTGTCTTAGCTTGTCTCTAGTGCTATGATCTCTTTGTAATGTTAGCTGAAATCATTTTCCTACCAAACCATGCATTCTCAACAATCCATATCTCCAAACTCCATATTATCCATTAACATGGACTATTGATACCACTCTTTCACAACCCCTCTCCCTAAAGAGCCCCCTCTTGGGCCGAAAATTGAAGAATAAGGATAGTGACTACCTGAGTACCACCTTTAGTAATACCTAGGTTGGTTCCTATCATCAATGGTATATCATACATAAAAATGAGTGGCATTACCCTATATGAAATACATGTGGAAGAGAGAGATAATACAAACAATGAAATTAACTCATACTCAGATAGATAAAATAAATCTAAAGAGCATACATGAAATTTATTTCAATACTAAAACAAATTGAATGTAACTAAAAGTAAAAAAAGGTATATGTGATAACAACCATGAGGCCCAAAAACATCCTACAAAACCATGATCTTGTAATACAAATCCCAATCTCTATCCTTCTCCTAATGACTTAAAAATATTTTATATACTCATAGGGTGATGATAATTGTTTGTTTGGTAGTATCCTTATTAAATCCACTTGTCCAAAAGATAATTAAAGAATACTAAAGCCCAGTGAGTAATGAGTGATACTATTTGAGCACCTAATCATGCATATAAAGTTCACATTCAACCCATGGATATCTACCACCAGGTAGCAGGTATATGGAATCATATTATAATAAATAATCAACAGGGGTACCCCACTACACATTTCGTGCTAGTTTTCCAATCTTCCCTAATATCATATATCCTATGTTATCTCAAAAAAAGAAGCTATCTCAAATAATCTTGGGTTAATTATCACCACATTCACCTCATGCATTACATCATCACATAATCCCATCTACATCACCATATATATAAACCAATTAGTATTTGGGATCCACCATAGCACATATGATGTGTAGCATATATCCGGTACTATAACTCAACCCATTACACCCATTAAACCGATTATGTACATAAATCCATCATAGACCATACACATTATACCAAAAATTACTATAGGGATACTATATGTAGATATACATATGTGTGAAAAAATAATAATCCAAAATATACCTCTAAACAAATATATGGGGAAACTAACAATCATTCATACCATTACATAATACAATGAAGAGTAAAGAGTGGGGCGGGAGTGGGTAGTCATCTATCCATCCTCCCATAAAAATTGTGTGGAAAATACCCTACAAGAGTCCATTATGTAACACCACAATCTTCCACGGTATGCTTCTCATTGAAAAATACAATAGCGTGCGATGTACGCAACACCGAGTTCAAGCACACCCTGACCTATCAATATAGCTGTTTAGAAAGAATTTAGGAGTTTTAATAACCACATTTTGAATTTTATATATATCCCATATAATTTTAACATTCATATTTTTTGTTTCCTAGACATAATATAAGGGAAAATTCAATTTTTCAGATTAAAGAAGTATGTTTCAAAAAAAACTACCGTTTTTTCCTCCTTTTAATGAAGATCCCTTTCTAAATAAAATATTTGACACTTTTATATATTCAATTTTATGAAATTTAATTTTTCTTTAGAATCGGGACATAAAAATTTAGTTTGGAAAATTTTTGGGGTTTTTATGATAACTTTTATATTTTTATGAATAGTTAAAGATAAAAAATTTTAATTGGAAACAAAATTTTTAATAAAAAACCATTTATATTGTTAAATTATACATTTAAATGGATTTTAAGTATAAATAGATTATATTTTTATCATTTAATCCAATTTTTCTCATTGGAAGTAATTTTACTTTTAAACCGGACATAAACACATATCAGTCTTTGTATAGTTATTATTTCATAAAAACATGCGTTTTGTTTTGAAAACATGAATAATATTAAATTAATTTCTGCCACTTACTTGTTTGGAATTTGGAAAAATTTATTCCATATTTGGAATCATAAAGTCCAAATTTTCTAAATAGGTAACTTTTATTTTTAGACATTATGAATATTTTTTTCAGTAAATATTTTATTTTCCATGCTAAAAGGGTAAATATGGTAAATAAGGGTAAATAAATTATATCATAATTGTATTAAATTACCCAAAAAAGTGTCCTAATAATATGTTTTGATATATTTACGACACTGGTCATCCTTGGGTGGATTTTGGGACCCCGTGGAGCCCCTGAAGAGTGACAATGACACTTTATGTTAATTAATTTAAAGTATTGACAAAAATGACATAAACATATATCTTATAGTAAATCAATTTTCAAATGGGGTTATATTAGTTATCTCTTACACTGTAAATAATAATTGTAAATATAAAAATATTTCTTACATCATGGTATTTTATTTATAATTTTTAGACATCGAATAAATACAATTATTTATGACACAATGATGATGCACTGATTACCTTATTAATGAATAATTTAAATAAATGAGATTATAAAAATTAAAAAAACTTCAAAACATATCCAATTGTTATTGTATGATTTTATTTTGAAAAATAGTAATCTTTTTTTCGAATAAAATTTGTTTTGGAATTTTGGAAACCAAATGTCATTATATAATAAAACAATATTTTCAAACTTTCCTAAAGAGCCCCTCCTCCCCCTTATAAAAGGACACCACTTCTAACCCATTCCTCACACTTTTCAAGCCCCTTGGGTAGTTTAAACTCTGACCAATTATTCTCCCTAAATACCTTTCTTACTCCTATAAGCCTTCCCATAGGCATAAAGAAATTCAAGTAAACCTTTTGATTCAAACTTAGTGGAGTTACCTTATTTTAATGTAACATCTTCTCTTAAGTTCTTTTCTTTTATTTTACGTCTCCAACCCCCAAAACTCGCTTTATTACATTCATTAATAACAATAATAGTATCATGAATATACTAAGTTGTTTCTATGAGAAGTATTTGAAATAAACTTACACACACCTCTATCTAAAGGGTAAAGAAGATACTAATTCTATTGACGACGAACTACTGCCTCACGAAATGATGATTGATCAATCTTCTCCTACCACATCTAATGGTGGCCATTATGATGGAAATTTATTTCTATGTGATATATATGATATTTAATTTTATCTATAATTATTTTTTAATTCTATTTTATAACATACCAATATGATTTTCATGTTGTATATATAGGATAATTTCATTTGAAAAAGTGTAGACTACCACCCCTTCAAAGAGATTTGACTCGTTCATACCATACATGGAAAATATAAATGATGGTGTTAATGAACTTATGTAATGTATATAAAATATTATTTCATACTGGAATTATAATATAACTATGTATATTTATGTTTTCATTTCCTAAAAAATGAAAAAAGAAATGAAAGTATCATTCATGCGTACGTATGGCTTAACGTCTCCATGAATGGTGCGTTTCATTTATTTTGTACAAAATGTTATGGAGTATTATAGATACATATATAATGGATATATATTATATATATGATATCTAATTAATGAATATAATTCTGTATATAATGTACATTTGACCACATGGAAAAATTGTAATTATAACAAGTTCATTTTTTAAACTCAAATTCTGACCATCGAAAGAATGTCTGATATGAACTCAAGTAATTAGTAATTGTTTTAGAAAGGTAATAAGTGATATAAAAGGAATAATAAACATTAAAAATGTTCCGAAGAAAGTATAAATTGACATATGTTTATTATTCAGGAAGGGCAAGGAACAAATGAGTCAAGTCGGTCACGAGGTAAGCGGTTTCTTATCTATCTTTTAATTCCATGAAATTTCGATTGTTCGCCACTTATTTTTTTCATGTGGTGTATTGTGTACTGCCATTTGATATATATTATCATGATTATATTTATATTCATGGTATTCTGTGATTCATTTGGTGGTTATTATCTTTGGTTTATACAACTCGATTGATTACAATGTGGTAAAGGGTTTCAATATAACTTTTATTACCATGAGATTCATGCTATAATTACCACTAAAACATTTTGTGTGGTGAATGTACAGATCATGATTCTACACTTCTTTTATTATAAATTAATTTATGGGTATTTAAATATTCATTTTATTATCCTTCTTTCATGCGGTGTATGTTTCATAAGTTACCAAATCAGTAAAGGAATTTCAAATATCAAGTTCTATTCACTGGGTTTTACACAAACTTCATTGATTATTTTACTACAAATTTATGTGTGAAATTAATATTTATTTATTTACTAATTTCCACTACCCTTTGTGTGGATATTATTTTGTTAAAAATAATCAATCCATTGATAAATTCTCAAGTCAGTGACATGAACTTTATAAGGGTAAACAAAACTCAAATTTCATTCATTGAGTTAAACATCCAAGTTATTGGTGTTTTTTACAAGAATACGTGTGAATGTACTCGAATTTATTTACACGTAATATCCAATCATATTTAGGGTATTTATATTTTTCACACATAATTATGTCATTGATTTATTCTTAACCTTAGGAAATAGTCTTTATAAGGGATTTCATCTCAATTTATATTCCATTGAGAATTATTTGTTGTAATGCGCCAATTCACTTTTATATGGTGTACATAGAGTACTTTGACATAGAATACAATTAATCCATTTATTATCAGGATATTATAATATTTTTATTACCTCAGTTATTTTATTCAAGAATTTCTCATTTGGTTAGGAACTCTAAAAAAAATATCATTATGAATATATAAAGATTGATTCTTCTAAATATTTATCATTAATAAATATGTTTTAAAAATGTTTTTAAGGATTTATTTATATGTAAATGAGTGTTTTGAATTTAAAATTTATTTTAAATGTTTTAAAGTGTTATGAAACACTTTTATTCAAAAATATCTTTTTAACAGCTTTTTGATAAATAGTGATACTTTTAAATGTTTTTAAGAAAAATGGGATATTTCTGCCAAATAGTTTAACTAATTGTCTTCATCTATATTAATATCATTGTTATTCTTGATTATGGTTGATTTATTATAATACAGTCTTCCACGTTGTATTGAATGAGTTATGTTTACCTGTGGATGTGTTATTTCTAATCCATTCATGGTTTGTGGTTAAAATATTGACATTTCATAATCCAGTTTTAATACGAATGATTAGATTATGTTTCAACATTTTCATATGTGGAATGCATTGGACTTAGTAAGTGATGGTTGGAGCCCACTATTGGCCCTTGATGCATCGGTAGGTCTCATGAGACTAACTATTGTATTGGTATAAGGCCTTGATAAAATATTATCTATAGTCTTGGAATGAGGCCTTGACTATGCGGTTATGATGTCCGAAATTATGCATTCCAACATTATGAAATTAGATATTGATATTACATGAAATTATTTGATGAGTACAATGACCATGTGAATAAGAAAATGGAATTATTTTATTTATATTTTCCATATTATGATGATGTTTATGTTTAAAATCCTTGTGTTTTAGTCATATACATTCCCTTATATGTTTATGATTATTTAAGATAGTTCCAACTATATTATTTTCCGTACTAAGCATCTAAGCTCACCCATTTATATGTTTCATTTTTTCCAAGAATTGAATAAGTATATCATGTTTATCCTACAATAATAGGCTAAGGGTTATGAGTGTGTTCAATGGGGACACAATAGTGTTTCTATTTATTTCATGATGTAATGTAAAACTGGTCTATGAATCTAGTACTTCCAAGGATACTAAACTAATCAGTCTTTCGGGACATGATATATTTTGATCATGCCAATGATATGTAATATTTCCTCGACTCTGGGTAACTAGGGTTATAGTGTTACATTTTGTATCAGAGAAAGTTTAGTACAAAGCATGGAAATTGGATTTAGAAAATCTCTAATTAGATAACATTACCCTAATATAGACATTGGAGATTTGTATAGTTGAGCATCCAATTTTTTTGGACTTGTAAATATTATGTTGGCTTTAAAGAAAGACATCCCTGTCTATATATGAGAAGGTAAAAGCGGCTCTGGCAGAGTTGTACCTATGCGTAAAACCCGAAAAAACCACATTGATCTAGATTAGAACAAGAATTGGTGCACAAAAATGGGCCTTGCAGCACTCTTGGTGATGACACTCTATAGGGATATGCATAAGATAATTCAAATTTTCTTTACAAACTGATTTGAAGGATTTTAATATACATTGAGAATGAATAACCTTGGTTAATCTAAAGGTGTTTTAGATTGAAAATAATGAGTCGTGATATTATCTAAATTATTTTCTGATTATTGTTACTCACCAAATTATTTATGGTTTTAGTCAATGGCTAGATTCCAAGAAACTCATAGTAACATTGAAACTGATGTACAAGGTCATCATGGTGGGGGAAATGAGCAACCAAATGTAATGTTGATAGGTGTAAAACATATCATGTTCATACCGAATCAGTTTTCCAAAAATATGATCAACAACATATAAATCAACCAACTCCTAGACCGAACAAAGAATATAAATGTGGTGAATGATAAGAGCTCCAGTAGTGGAGACCATGGAGAAAAAAAATATGAATTTCCATCATGCTGGAAATGTGGAAGAAGACACCCAGGAAAGTGTCTCAATGGAACAAATAAATTCTTTATGTGTGGGAAAGAAGGACATAAGGTAAAGAATTTACAAGAAAAAAAATCAAGAGTATTATGGAAGAAAATAAAAATAATCCCAATAATCCATTTATAGTCATTTTCCATAAATTTAGGGGACCTGGGAATTACCCGAGTCAATGACCTATTCTATAGGATAACTTATTGATCAAGGAAGAACCTTTTTAGAAATAAATGAATGGAGAAATGTTTAAAAGTATTAGTTCTCTTTGTTGAAGGGATTTCTTTGGATGACTTTTATCTTCTATGTGTAAACCTATAGTTTTTTATGTGAAAATTCTATTCTAGGAAAAATTTCCTTTTATTTTGTAAATAAAGTTATAAATAACCATTTGAGTTTATATGATCCTTAAATTTGATGCAATTATAGGTTAATAAATTTTTGGATAAAAATGTGAGGAATGAGATAACATTTGTGGTTCAATTATATTATGGTTATTTTGAGAAATTTATCTCATTTTGGGAAAGATATAAAATATTGTTTTCGAAAAAGGACAACACAAAGACCTTGGGAAAACCCGTCTCATCAGACAAAGGTGCGGGAATCGAACCCACAACCAATGTGAGACTGTGATTTATCGCCTACAACGAGGCTACGTGATGTCCCTGGTTAGTGTGTTTAATTATTTTTAGTTAAATTATTTTATTTATCAATAATAAGTTGACTTGCGATATTATGTTTTATCAAATTAATATCCTTAGTGTAGGATAATGATTTCGTGATTAAGTGATAAATGTTGTTTTGGAAGATGTTTTCTCTATTGGGAAAACTATATGATTTAGGAAAATATAATTCTATAGGATTTCATTTGAGGAGTAATGGTGCATTTTTATCTATGTTTTTATTGTGGATTTATAGAGATTTGGGTTATTTAGGTGAATGATTAACCTATCGTAGAGAATATGTGATTAGGTTAATTACTTTTAAGTATGTGACTTTAAGAGTAGTCATTGTTATTTGGAAATAAAATTTAACGTGGAAGACTATGTAATCAATTTCAATTGAGTTTTGGGTTTCAATCATAGTTTAGATTATATTGAAGGATTTTAAGGAAAATTGTATATTGAATGGTATTTATTGATATTTGGGTATTTTTGGTATAATTTTAGAAATAAAGACTAGTATTTATTTCTATAAAGGAATATTGTTTTAAGGGATCATTTGATCTTGTGTTAACCATTTTTTTTTCAATATCTAAAGGATAGGGAAATATATAGTTCATTCTTATTAGATAATGTGATTCTCTATAAGTTGATTCTAGCGCTTCAGGTGTGGCCAAGTCATCTGGAATACTCATCATTTAGAGTAAAAGATGAGATTGTGGTAGAAGTTAGTTAATGGATGGAACTCTAAATATCATGTTTTTTTATTCTATGAATAAATTAATTCATTAAACATAGGGAAATTATCTTAAACCCAAAAATTTATTATCCTAATACCTTACGTTATTCATCATAGATTTATGACTTTAAGGCCCCCAATTTTCCAATCACTTGTTTTTTATTGATGACCTCAATCACTCCCTATAAATATTTATGTTTTCCTCCAATTATAATTGTCACCAATGTTCTCCTATTCAAAATCCTAATTTGGTGGTGACTTTTTCATTTCCCTTTTCCTCTTATTAGGACTAAATTTCATTAACCCTATTTCTGATGTGGGTTTTCCACAAAAGGTATTTTAAATTTTTGAACCTTTTATTTACGAAGAAAAATTTTAAATTTCATAGACAAAATTTATTAAAGTATGGAATAATTTAATACCGCAAGCTTCCACGGTACGCTTCTCTTTGAATAATACAATAACGTGCTATGTACAGAACACTGAGTTCAAGCGCCCCACGACCTATAAAACTAGCCGTTTAGAAGGTGGTTATGAATATTAATAACAAAAATTTGAATTTTATATATATCCCATATAATTTTAACATTCATCTTTTGTGTTACTTAGACATAATATAATATAAAATCATATTTTCCAGATAAAAGAAGTATTTTTTCAAAAAAATGCATTTTTCCGCCTTTTAATGGTGAACCCTTTCTAAATCCAATATTTGACACTTTTATATATTAAATTTGAGGAAATTAATTTCTCATTTATAATAAGTACATACAAATTTAGTTTGGATAAATTTTTTCTATTTGTCTGTTAACTTTCCTATTTTGACAAATAGTAAAAGATACTAAATTTTAATTGAAAACTTTTTTAATCAATAAAAGTAGTGTTAAATTATACATTTGAATGGTTTTGAAGTATAATTAGATTATAATTTTATCATTTTATCAAATTTTGTTAATTGGATGTAATTTCACTTTTTAACTGGACATAAACACATATCAATATTTTGATAGTTATTATTTCATTAAAACACACTTTTTTTTTGACAACATGACTTAATTTGAAATTAATTTCTGCCACTTCTTTGTTTTGAATTTAAAAAAATGGATTCCATATTTGGAATCATGAGGCCCAAATTGTATCAATAGTGAACATTTATTTTGAGACATTATGAATATTTACTTCAGTAAATATTTTATTTATCATGGTAAAAGGGTAAATCTGGTAAATAAGAGTAAAAAAATAATATTATAATAATATTAAATTACCCTAACATGTATCATAATCCTATTGGTTAATACATTTCTGACCATGGGCATTCATGGGTCTATTTTGGGACCCCATGGTGCCACTTAAGAGTGATAATGACACTTTATATTAATTAATTTAACATAATGAAAAAAATGACGTAAACATATGTCTTTTAGTAAATAAATTTTTACAAGGGGTTATATATGTTATCCCTTAGACTATGAGTATTAATTAGAAAGATAAAAATATTTCATACATCATTTTAGTTTATTTATATTTTTTAGACATCAGATAAATATAGTTATTTATAACACAATGATGAGGTAGTGATTACCTTATTAATGATAAATTTAAATAGATGAGATTATAAAAATTAAACAAAATATCCAAAAACTACCTAATTTATATTGGATGATTTTATTTAAAACAATAGTAATCTTATATTGTAATTTAATTTTGTTTTGGACTTTTATAAACTGAAAATAATTATATAACAAAATAATATTTTCAAACATTCCAAAAGAGCCCCTCTACCCCCTTATAAAAGGACACCACTTCTAACCCATTCCTCACTCATCTCAAGCCCCTTGTTGAAGGACCCCGGGACACCCTGAGAGGGGAGGGGTGAATCAGGGTGACCACTTTTTCTTTTAAAGTGATGGATCTTGTCACCACGTTGGTAGGAAGTCGTTGAACCTGTATGATGATTATGATTAGAAAGCAAACAATCACAAGAATGCATCCTTTACAATTGTTCAGGGATAGCTCACTGCGTCCCTCGGGTCACTCCCGTTGACTCCCCCTGGCTCACTGCCGTTGGTGAAGTTTCACTCAGTTTATAGACGTGAAGGTCTCTTCAACATTTGCATAAGAATGCATCCTTTGTTTTATGTAGATGCTCTATTGAAGTCTGATTCTCACCAGAAGCAGAATATCGCTTTTCCTCGAATGTATCGGGTAGTCTCCTGGCTTTCTTGCAGCTCCACACAGGCCGGCAAGCTTCAGCAAAACCTGGCGTGCTTCTCCAAGCCGGATGTGCAAGTCCCAATCTGGCGCGCAAGTCCAAACTGGCGCGCAAGTGTCACCAACGCACCTGCGCGATGCTTGCTTCCCCGACTACAAACTTGCGCGGTCAACTTCCTTTCTCTCCCAAACCTCCTTGGGCGCTCAGCAGACAACCGGCGCGCAAGCTCTACTTGCGCGACCAAACTACCACCTGCGGGGCTCAACCACTTGCGCGACGAGAGCTCGAACAATCTCTCAGTCTTCAACTCCGTTAGAAATGAGGAGGGGTGGTCCAGTATTTATAGGCAAACTGGACCCCCTGCGCGGAGGCGCGCAAGTCCCTCAGCGGCGCGCAAGTCTTGTCTCTAGTAACCTCTGTCGCGCAACTCACTTGCGCGACCCAACCAACACTTGCGCGACCATCTTTCCTTAGCCAAATTTTGATGTTCTGGTCCTCAAAAACATATGGCGCGCAAGTCTTTTATCCTCCAAGAGCTCGGCTCGCAAGTACCTTTGCCAAAAACACTTTACTTTATTGGCCGATTTTCAGGCCCAAAAATTTGGCAAACACTGGGAAACGGCGCCACCTTCACTACTATTTTCTTCTTGAACGGTATGATCTCTTTGTTGGTACACATCCTGAACCTCCACTGTGGATTGACAAAAAACACAAACCATACGCCAAATCATGCTTTGAAGGCCCTGGTTCCAACACTTGTCTCATCCAACATCTGAAAATTAATATACATAAATTCCTATATTCCTCTTAGAATCCTTACCTTATGCAAAATGAAATTCTTGTAAACCTTTTGGTTCAAACCAACAAGAGTTACCTGGTTCCAAGATAACGTCTTCTCTTAAGTTCTTTTCTTTTATTTTACTTCTCCAACCCCCTAAACTATCTTTATTACATTATTCTATAACAACCCCTGTATAATTAATATACTAGGTTGTTTTTATGGGAAGTATTTCAAATACACTTACACACACCATTATCTAATGGGTAATGAACATACTGTTTTTGTGTACGGTGAACTACTACCTCACGAAACGATGATTGTTCAATCCAATCCGACCATCTCTTATGGTGTCCATTATAACGGAACTGTTTTTATTTATATGTGATATATATTATATATTATTTTATCTCTAATTATTTTGTAATTCTCTTTTATAACATACTATTATGATTTTTATGTTTTATATATATAGTAATTTCATTTGAGGAAGTGCGGACTACAGCCCCCCACAAAGTGATATGACTTGTTCATTCAATACATGGAACGTATAAATGATTGTGTTAATGAACGTATGTAATGTATATAAAATAGGATATTATAATTTAATAATATTATACCTATTTATCTTTAATATTTAGTTTCTTTAAAAATGAAAAAAGAAATGAAAGTAGCATTTATGCGTACGTACAACTTACTGTCTCCATGAACGATGCATTTCATTTCTTATGTCAAAATGTTATGGAATTTTCATGATACATATATACTAAATATATATGATATATATTATATCTAATTCACTAATATCATTCTGGAGATAATGTACCTTTGACCACATGGACAAATTGTAATTATAACAAGTTCATTTTTTAAACTCAAATTCCGAACATCGACAAAATATCTGATATGAACTCAAATAATTTGTAATTTTTATAGAAAGGTAATAAGATATACAAAGAGAATAATAAACTCTAAAAATGTTCTGAATAATTTAAAATTTACATAAGTTTATTATTCCATAATAACAAGGAAGAAACGAGTCAAGTTGGATACGAGGTAAGGGGTTTCTTATATCTCTTTTAATTCCGCGAGATTTCCATTATTTTCCACTTGTTTATTTCATGTAGTGTATTGTGCACTGAAATTTGATATATATTATCATTATTCTATTTATATTCATTATATTATGTGATTCATTTGGTGTTTATTATATTTTGTTCATACGACTCGATTGATTACAACGTGGTAAGGGGTTTTCCGTTCAACTTTTATTCTCGTGAGATTCATGCTATATTTACCACTAAATCATTTTGAATGTTTTATGTACTACCCATTATTGTAATCTATGTGTAATATAATTTAATTTATGGGTATTTACATATTCATTTTCTGATCCCTCTTTCATGTGGTATATGTTACATATGTTACCAAATCGGTAATGGAATTTCAATTATCAATTTCTACTCATTGGGTTTTTCGCAAACTTCATTGATTATTTTACTCCAAGATTATGTGTGAAGTCAATATTTATTTATGTATTAATTTCCACTCCCCTTTGTTTCGATATACTATTGATACACATAATTACTCCTTTGATAAATTCTCAAGTCATTGACATTAACTTGATAAGGGTAATCTTAACTCAAATTCTGTTTATTGACTTAAACATCCAAGTCATTGGTGTTGTTATCACAAAAATATGTGTGAATGTCCTAGGATTCATTTACACATAATATTCAATCATATTGAGTGTATTTATATTTTTCACAAATAATTATGTCATTCATTTAGACTTAACCTAAGGATATAGTCTTTATAAGGGATTTAATCTCAATTTATATTCTATTGAGACAACTTTTTGTTATCCACAAATTCACTTTTTTATGGTGTACATATTGTACTTTGACATAGTATATCATGAATCCCATTATTATCATGATTTTATACGATTTTTATTACCTCAATTATTTGTGTTCAAGCATCCCTCATTTAGTCAGGAACTCTAACTAAAATATAATGATAAATGTTTTAAAGATTTATTCTTATAAATATTTCTCATTAATTTCCATGTTTCAAAAATGATTTTATGTATTTATTTATATGTGCATGGGTGTTTTAAAAATAAAATTTATTTTAAAAGTTTCAAAGTGGTATGGGGAACTTGGATTCCAAAATATCTTTTTAAGAGCTTTTTGATAAATAGTGCGACAATTAAATGTTTTCAATAAAAAGGGGATATTTCTATCAAATAGTTTTAATGATTATCTTCATCTATATCTATATAGTTCATTTTTTTATTGAGGTGTATTTATTATCATAAAATCATCCATTTTGTAAGGAATGAATTTTGTTTGACTTTGGATGATCTATTTTTATACCATTCATGGTTTGTGGTTAAAATAATAACATTTCATATGCAAGTTTTTAATATGAATCCTTAGATTATGTTTCAAAGTTTTCATATGAGGAATGAATTAGACATAAAAAGTGATGGGTGAATCCCACTAAATCTCTTTGATGCATCGGTAGGTCTCATGAGACAAACTAGTGTCTTGGCACAAGGCCTTGACAAAATATGATATGTAGTCTCGGCCCGAGGTCTTGACTATGTTGTTATGATGTATGACATTATGAATTCTGTAATTATGAAATTAGCTATTGATATTACATGAGATTATTCAACATGTATAATATCCATGTGAAAAAGTAAATGGACTATTTTGATTTATATTTATCATATAATGCTGAAGTTTAGGATTAAAAAGATTTTGTTTTAGTCTTATACATTGCCTTAAATTTTATGCTTATTTATGAAATTTTCCATTATATTATTATCCTTACTGAGCATCTGAGCTCACATCTTTATATGTAACATTTTTCCTAGGATTTGAATAAGTAAATCATGATTAACCTATAGTAATAGGCTAAGGTATATGAGTTTGTTCAAAGGGGAAATAATGTTATGTTTCCTTATTTCATGATGTAATGTAAAACTTATGTACGTATCTAGTTCTTCCAAGGACACTAAACTAATTAGTCTTTCAGGAAATGATCTCTTGTGACCATGCCAATGATATGTAATAATGCACCAACTCTGCGTAACTAGGGTCGAGGTGTTACACACTAGGTTTCAATTTCCCTAACCATCATGTGTGGGGTAGTATATGAAGCCACAAAATTAACTTAGATATAATATTTCTCACAATAATTCTATGTTCATGACTTAGTCTTATAATTAATTGTAACTATCATATCACTAACTATAAGCTCTCACTGCTAAAATCTTGGAAATCTATAAGTGAAAAATAATTTCAAGGCCTTACTTAAATAACTTTTTTCCATTTTTAAATTTTACTTTAGGTTAATTAATAAAATAACCATTAATTAACCATTTTCATATTACATTTCACAAACCCTTAATTATAATTAGGCCATAATCTATTATCCTCAAGAGATATTTGTTTCCTCTATTCATGATCTTATAAAATTTTATTTCATAATAATATCATTATCACTTGAATTACAAAAATATCCAACCTGATGGGTCAAAAATTTATTAAAACTTATCATTACCATTCAATAATTCCTAGTAATCTCACGAAACATCCTATGCTACCCCAAATAGAGATGTAACCAAGAACATCAAGTAGCCTCAATCAGTGGGAAATGAATGAAAATAAATCTTCAACCTAACCATCACTTATTACATTGATTCATTATCGAAAAATAATCTATATTTCATTAAAATTATAGGACTCTCATATTTAACATTTTCATTCAAATATAGTTCAATACCTAACACCAATGTGAATATCCCCATGCATCTAGCAATCAAAGGAGTCAACTACTACCACAACCATGATCCACCTAGCCTACATCTCATGATTTATTTAAATATCATCTATACTAGGCCCAAATAAAATGAAAATTCTTGTATATTGAGAATAAATGGTATAGTAAACATGTAATAATAGATAACAATGAAAACTACTCTATAAAACAAGGTATTTAGCCTTTACATGAAAATGATGTCTCACTGCCCCCAATACAAGTTAATCATCCTTCTCAAGTAAATGGGATCTCTCAGAACCAAAAAATATTCTTTATCAAACAACTAGTTATTATTCCATATTGAATTAATAAATTCATTATTAAATTGTTCTGACTACATGCATCATAAGGTAACATCTATAACAAGCTATCAATTTTTTTGAACATGCTCTAAAGTATAAAACTAGTTTTATCCAACCATAATATGAACAATTCTCAATTAAAATTTCATATATTATTTTCATTAACATTAATTAAATTTATTGACATTCTATGAATAATAATATTAAAATATGGAATAAAACAGTAAATTATATATGCACACATTAACCAATTTGATTACAATCAATTTATAAAAAATCATGGATTGTTAAACATACTTCTTTATTAGCTAACCAATAAATTATAATCGACTAGACATTTTGTATCCTATATTATCAATATTAACATGATAATACATGAATAATACCTTTCAAAACAAATCATATAAAATATGGAAAATAATATTGAAAATCACGAAGCAACCATTATCATGGTAGAAAGAAATAACATGTGGCCCCTAAAACAATAAACCAATTACAGTATTTAATCAACCTAAATATTTATTATGTTATATTCACTTATATCTAATGTTATAAATAATGGTAAATTTATTATTTCACATAAATAAATGATAAGAAATGAATACCCTACCTCAAACATAAATCATTCTTGAATGAGAAAAACAAATGCCTATACAGATCTATAATAACCTCTCTCGTAAAGAAAATATAATCCCAAAAATCTATTTTACCCTAAAGAAAACACAATATAGAAATAGGATCACCATTAGAATGAATCGGATAAAAATCCATTAAAATATAAATGGGAGGAAAATTAAATTGAATTAAGAAAAAATTTTAGAAAAAGAAGATGGAACTCAAATTAGAATACCATATGTTGATATCTAGGATTATGGGCTCAATATCTCTTAAATGGGGAAGAAAATTAATTGAAAAAGTTCACCATGATTTATGGGGACTCACTGTAAAAAGTGAGAGAAAGTGAGGTTTTAATGGGCTTGGGGGTAATTCTGGACTCACTAAATAACTGATCATCATGGTTTGGTATTAAAGGACACATCATAAAACAAGCTAATATAATGAATTCTACTAAAAAAATGAGGGGCCATATCATTTTAACCCTCGGTAAAATACCTATTCAAGTTCCATGGTATGATCTAATAAATATGGATCAAGGGGATACAACAAATCTGTAAGATCCACACCACATGATACCATTTTAAATAGGGAAGTTATTCTGTAGCCCAACCACCCTAATGTAGATACCACCATTTTTACAGTATCGTCAACAACCTATTTGTCATATCCTCTTCTCTCCACACCAAAAAACACGACTACCAAACAAAGAAAAATTCTTAAACCTACCTCCTTGGTGTATACACTCTTGAAAAGTAAGTATCTGTGTTTTCGACCATGATAACCCTTATGCCAAAACTGGTATCTTTTATATTGTAGCCACCTACCTTATAATGCAGAATACCCATATATGTTTTAGCAATTCCAATTTTGTAAGTGGCACACAATTTATATCCCAACACCCACCAAGAATCTTGTAACATCCTCCAACTTCCTCCAATAGTTATAACTCACAATGGATTGTCCCCATAGGATTTAGTGCCTTAAATTAATCACGTGTAATAAGGGTAAAAAGGGGTAACATAAAGTGGATTTTGTTTCCAAAATTTAATTTATAGATGGATTATAAGGCCCCAGCTTTAAACCTTACTTAATCTTGAGTTTTTTAAAGAATACACATTGAGGATCTTTTCAGGTTTAGAGTTTTATATAATTAGATCATAAATCATGCATTACATTCCACATTTAAAAAAAGTGGTTACATAAAATATAGTATTCATTTTTTCCATCAACGGAAACATATTTAAAATAAAACATGGATTCTTTCTTGACAATTTTTTGACACTATCATCACATCATGTAACTTTCCCTTGACATGTGAAAAACATTTCAAAAACTTGGGATGAGAATAAAAAGCTCAGTAAGGGATATAAAAATTAGGAAAGGAATCATTAGTACTTGTATACGTAAGAATCAATGAAATCATACTTTACTCATAAAACATAAGCACGTTAACATACCTCATAAATCATAATATTTATGAATAACTCATAGAAATAATAAGACATAAAGGTAACTTGAGGAATTCATAACATTATTACATAGTGAGTAACCCTCATGGTTATGTTTGGAATACCCATCACATTATATTCCCTAAATCTCTTCGGAGAATCCTTAGCGTTTAACCCCTTTGCATTACCCAATGCATTGGAGAGCTATATCGGGCTCACCCGCCCTTAGTTTATCATGGAACCACCCGTCTTCATAAACAATGGCCAAGAACCATAACATAATCCTAGCACATAACTTAAGAATAAAGGAAAGATAACATTCTCACACTACAATAACAATATAACATTTTAAGATATTGAAATAATGAATTCATTCTAAAAACCATTTTCAAAACCATTTAAAACAGTAAATAAAGAGAATTTTTAATCAAAGTGTCCCATAACACTTTGTAGAATTTAACATTTTAAACCATTAATATCCATTGAAATAAATCTTTAAAACCATTTTGAAAACATGGATATTAATGAGAAATATTTATAATAATCTGTTATTAAAACATTTAAAACAATCTTTTAGTTAAAGGGTTTTTAACAAAATGAGAGACACATGTATACAATAATTGAGGAATAACATTTAATTAGAAATTTATAATATCAAGAGAATAAAGGTATTCATGATATAAAATTCCAAAGGACAGTATATACACCATATAAGAGTGAATTGGTGAATAACAACAATGATGTCTCAATAGAAATGTAAAATATGATGACATCCCCTCTAAAGAAGGCATCCTTAAATTAAGGATAAATCAATCTCATAACTATGTGTGACAAATATAAATACACCCAATATAAGTGGATATTAAGTGTAAAACAATCAAAGTTCATTCACACAAATTCAAAGGATTACATATTCAATAACTACATGTTGAACCTAAAGAAATCGAAATTTGGTTAAGAAGGTCCCTTGGTAAAATTTGATAGCCTAACGACGTCACTCAAAAATTCATAAAATTAGTTGATGAGAGAGAAAATGGTATCTCATCACATGGGCATAAAATTTTCATCAATAAGGATATAGAAAAACATATCCCAACATAAAAAGATGTAAATTAAAAGACATAACAAATTATGTCTTTTAAAATGAGGAGGGTGAAAGGTTCCCTTACCGATTTGGGTAACATTCGAAACGTACACTCCATGAAAAAAGGACTATAAAAAATTGATGTAAATACTCGTAAACAAAATTATATTACAAAAATAGTATAATAATGGGAAGTACATATACCACTAAAAGGAAATGGTGGAAAATGTAGCATAAATCTCACGGGAATAAAAGTGAGATGAAAAACCCCTTACAAAAACTCGGCAGCCTAACGGCACCACTTAAAACATCCAAAAAATGGATTGATGAAATCAAATAGGGTCTCTCATCATATGAACATAGAAATTAATGTAATTGGAATATAAAATAACATCCCCCAACTAAGAAAGAGGAGCTTAAAAGAAACTACATAAAAGAGAGTACATAAAAAGAAAGAGAGAGGTAGGATCCCTTACCTCGGGTATGACTTGTCTTGTTCGTTTATTTATATTCCTGAAGAATAAACTTTGGTCAATTTATAATTTATTATGTTCATCCTTTAAATATAATTATTCAGTTCATATCACATATTACAATGTTATAATAATTGGTTAATAATGTGAGTTCATATCAGACGTTTTTGTCGATGTTTGGAACATGAGTCAAAAATGAACTTATTTGAAATTTTTTGTCCATGTAGTTATAAGTAAATAATATCCGTAATAGTATTAATGATTTAAATATCATATATATCCAGTAAATATTCATTTTATGCTATTCCATAACAGTTGGAGATAAAAATAAATGAAATGCACCGTTCATGGAGACGGTAGGCCATATGTACGCATGAACGCTACTTTCATTTCTATTTCTTACTTAATGGAGTGAAATCATAATGATATAAAGATATATTATAATTATAGTATAATATAATATATAATATCATAAACTCTATCTTTTATATGTCCCACATAAGGCATTAACGAATCAAATCACTTTGAGGGGGCGGTAGTCCGCACTTCCGAAAATGAAGATATCGCGTTTACCCATAATGGAAACCATAAAGTTATGACATAAATGAAAAATACAAAAGATTAAGGAAAACATAAAAATATTATATGTCATATATAAATATAGTGACATATTAATGGCCACCTTTGAAGTTGTTAGAAAAATATTGAACAATCATCGTTTCGTGAGGCAGAAATTCTCCATCCACGGAAATAGTATGCTCTTTAACCATTAGATGTAGGTGTGTGTAAGTGTAGATCGAATACATATTATAACAACATCCTAGTATATGGAAGATACTGGTGTTGTTACAAAATAAATGAATAAAAAGAGTTTATGGGGTTGGAGAAACAAAATAAAACAAAAGAGCATTAGAGAAGACTTTACCTTTGAACTGGGTAACTCCTCTTGGTTTGACCCAAAAGGGTTTCTTGAAGAGCTTTCTGCCTAAGGTAAGGCTTCTAGGAGGAAGAAAGGGATTTGGAGAGTCAAAATGGTCATATATTGGCTGAGTCAAAGTCTTGAGAGGTGTGGGCAAGGAGGTAGAGGTGGGGGCCTTTTATAAGAGGAGAGGAGGGGCACTCTTGGAAAGGTATAAAATGTTACTTTATTTTCAAATGAGTTTCAGATTTTAAAGGTCCCACATTGATGTATTTCAAGGATAAGGTGATAAGGGTTCTAAATACACCCATACAATAGGGTTTTGACATCTGTAGGTCTTAGAATTTACATTATCTTTTCATTTTATTTAAATCGTTAAATAATGAGGTAATCACTGCATCATCATGGTCTCATATATAATTTAATTTATTTAATGTCTAAAAATTATAAAACAAATAATATGATGTAGGAAATCTTTTTATATTTACAATGACTATTTATAATCCAATAGATAATTTATTTAGACAAAATTAAAAATGTTTTACTCAGGTGATGCATTCTTTGATATATTTACTTTAAAAAAAATAAAAAGATAAAAAGTCATTATCACACAAAATTTATTCCATGGGGTCCCCAAGTTTGGAACAAGGAATCACATGGTCTGCCATGACACAAAAAGTAGTATTAGGACACATTTTGGTGTCATTTTATTATTATTATGATATTATTTTATTATCCTTAACTACCCGATTACTAATTAATCACGATAATTAACGATAATTACCGTCGTTACTATTCACAAAGTCCAAAAACAAAAGAGTCTTAATTACTTAATTTGGACATTTTGATTCCAAATATGGAATCCATTTTACCAAATTCCAATCACATAAATTGAAATAATTAATTTAAAAATAATTCTCGTTGTCAAAACAAATAGCGGGTTTTTTTGAAACAATATCTATGAAAGTTTTGGCATTAGTTTATGCACAATTGAAAAGTGAAATAAATTCTAATGAACACTATTGGATTAAAATGTAAAAATATATTCTAATTGAACTTTAAAACAAATTATAAAGATAATCTATCCATATATTTAAATTAGATGAAAAAGCAGTTTTGATGTAAAATGCAATATTTTTCACTATTCATTAAAAAGAATGAACATTGTCAGAAACATACCAAAAATTTAACCAAAGTAAATTTTAATATCCCAATAATAAAGAATAATTTTATATTGACAAATAGAGCTTATAAAATTTTCAAAAGTTAGATTTAAAAAAGGTTCTCCATCAAAAGGTGGTAAAACAATCTTTTAAAAATATTAGTGTATTTATTTCTTAAAATTGGATTCATTTGGATTTTAAGCCTCTAAAATTTATTGGATAAATGTAATAATATTTGAAAAACATATGTAATAATTTTGTAGTTATATCTGTTCATTCCCTCCATTACAACGGCTAGGTGTTAACTATTATAATATTATTATATTATTAGTGTGCAACGTAAGATTTCAAAGAAACTCGTTGTTGCGTATAGGGTATGCCATCGAGCATAGCATTCCCTTTAAAGTAGTATTAACATTTTATTCACAAATATTGATAAATATTAGAATTTAATATTATTTATTTACCTGGGATGTTATATCCTTCCCCCCTTTTGGGAATTTCTTCCTCGCAATTTCAAAATTAGGCTTGGAAACTTCATTGAAAGTCCCACATCGGAACAAGAGTCAGTAAAACTATCACTTTAAAAGAATGGGAGAGAAGTAAAATGGTCACCCAAGTTAACCCATACTAGGATTAAAAGTATGAAAATATGGATATGGAGGAAAAAACAAAGGGTCATGTTTTGATGGAGAGTGATAGTGAACATGTCTAGGAAAAGTTAACCACAAGAAAATCACAAACTTGTGATGGGTTAAACGGTATTCGATTCCCCAGTAAGAAATGTTAATAGATAGCATTTTTGTTTTAAGTTACTCTTAATTGAGGAATTTATTTTTGAGAGTAACTAAATCATAATGAAACATACTTACTTGTCATGTAGACTTTCAACTTTTACTAGATTCCTTAAGCAAACTCATATTTTCTCCAAAAGATGAGTATTTAGGAAGACTTGTTCCCATTAAGAGTACTATAATCAACTTCTTAAGAATCACCTAATCCACAAGAGAGAAATATATATTTCCTATGTCTTTAGATATCAACCAAAACCAAACCAAAAAGTATAGTACGAGATCAGATAATACACAAAAAGGATATTTTTTTACAAAAAGAAAAACTACTCCTAATCTCCAAAATTTGTCAAAAAAACCCAAAGTTCAACAAAGTACATTAAAAAAAATCTATCCTTAAAATTCTTCAAAGTAAACCCAAGTAAGATTGAAACCCAAATATTTGAAGGATTTAATCATGTAGTCTCCCAAGGTACAAATTAACATTTATCTCCAAATAACATAAGTTTCTCTTAAAGTATCATACTGAAAAGTAATTAACCTAATAACATATCCTCCATGATAGGTTAATAATTTCCATAGATAACCCAAAATCAACTTACTATTAATTCATAAAATCATCTAACTAAAAATAATCATTCAAACTAACCAGGGACTTCACGTAGTCCAGTGGTAGGCGATAAATACCAGTTGCACTTTGGTTGTGGGTTTGATTCTCGTAGCTTCGTCTGACGTGACGGGTTGTCACATGGTCTGCATGTTGTCCGTTTTCCAAAACTATATAATTCTTAAAACATCCCCCCAAAAAGAGATAAAATATTCAAAAATAACCATAACATATTTTAACCTGATTTTTTGCTCATGCCTTTCATCATCCATTATAACATATAGTAACCCAAAATTAACTCACAAGTAAGGATCATATAAACCCTAATGGTTACCTTTATAATTATCACATGGACTTCCACATCAAGTTGGTTCTCTCGTACAAGAGGCATTAGAGAACTCAGCAAGGTTCAAGTGGTTGGTCATGACTCGTGATAGTTGGTTTAGAATAACCACGAGATTTCTCATTGAATCCCCCATTTCATCTAGTCTCATAATCAGAGAACCACCATAGTTTCCTTCAAACCCATTGTCACTTTGGTGCCAGCTAGATCCATCCATTTACTAAAACCAAAAAGTGCAGTGTGAGTATATCAACAAAATCATCATGTACTAAAGAGGAAGGTAAACACTAAGACATACTTATCCAAGTTATCTAAAACTCATTCCAACCTTCAAAAATAACAATGACTTTATCCCATATAATAACCATTGTCGTCATACATAACTTTTCACTTATGCTAAAACAACACTCTAACCCCTAAATTTATCTAAACCGACCTATGATACCAAATATAAGGCCCCAACCTTAAACCTTACTTAAGCTTGAGTTATTTCAAGAATACACATTGAGTATCTTTTTAGTTTTAGAGTTTTAGAGAATTAGATCCTAAATCATGCATAACATTTCACATTTATACAAAGTGGTTACATAGAAGGTATTATTCAATTTTTTCCATCAACGTAAACATATTTAAAATAAAACATGGATTCTTTCTTGACACTTCCTTGACACTATCATCATATCATGTACCTTTCCCTTAACATGTGAAACACATTTCAAAAACTTGGGATGAGCATAAAAATCTCAGTAAGGGATATAAAAATTCGGAAAGGAAACATTAGTACATGCATATGTAATAATCAATGAAATCAAACTTTACTCATAAAACATAAGCACGTTAACATACCTCATGAAATCACAAGATTTATGTATAACTAATATAAATCATAAGACATAAAAGTAACTTGGGCATTCATAACATTATTAAATAGGGAGTAACCCTCATGGTTAAATTTTGAATAACCATCACAGGATATTCCCTAAATCTCTTCGGAGAAACCTTAGCGTTTAACCCCTTCGCGTTACCCAATGCATTGGAGAGCTATATCAGGTTCACCCGCCCGTAGTTTATCACGGAACCACCCATATTCATAAACAATTTCGAAGAACCATAACATAATCATAGAACATAATATAAGCATAAAGGAAAGATAACATTCCCACACCGCAATAACAATATAACATTTTAATATATTAAAATAATGAATCCATTCTAAAAACCATTTTCAAAACCATTAAAAACATTTAATAAAGAGATTTTTGAATCAAAGTGTCCCATACCACTATGAAGATTTTAACATTTTAAACCATTAATATCCATATAAATAAATCCTTAAAACCATTTTGAAAACATGGATATTAAAGAGAAATATTTATAATAATAAATCATTAAAACATTTAAAACGATATTTTAGTTAAAGGGTTTTTAACAAAATGAGAGACACCTGTATACAATAGTTGAGGAATAACATTTAATCAGAACGTTATAATATCATGAGAATAAAGGGATTCATGATATAAAATTCCAAAGGACAGTATATACACCATATAAGAGTGAACTGGTGCATAACAACAATGAAGTCTCAATAGAAATGTAAAATGAGATGAAATTCCCTATAAAGAAGGCATCTTTAAATTATGGATAAAGAAATCTCATAATTATGTGTTACAAATATAAATACACCCAATATAATTGGATATTAAGTGTAAAAAAATCAATGTTCATTCACACATATTCAAAGGATAACATATTCAATAACTATATGTTCAGCCCAAAGAAATCAAAATTGGGTTAAGAAGTTCCCTTGGTAAAATTTGATAGCCTAACGAGGTCACTCAAAAATTCATAAAATTAGTTGATGAGAGAAAAAATGGTATCTAATAACTTGGAAATAAAATTTGCATCAATGAGGATATATAAGAACATATCCCAACATAAAAATATGTAAATTAAAAGACATAACAAAATAAGTCTTTTAAAATGAGGAGGGTGAAAGCTTCCCTTAGCGATTTGGGTAACATTCGAAACGTACACCCCATGAAAAAAGGACTATACATCATTGATGTAAATACTCGTAAACGAAATTATATTACACAAAGAGTATAATAATGGGCAGTACATATACCACTCAATGGAAACGGTGGCAAATGTAGCATAAATCTCACGGGAATAAAAGTGAGATGAAAAACCCCTTACGAAAACTCGGCAGCCTAACGACACCACTTAAAAAAACCAAAAAAATGGTTTGATGAAATAAAATATGGTATCTCATTATAAGAACATATAAATTAATGTAATTGGAATATAATAGAACATCCCCCAACTAAGAAAGAGGAGCTTCAAAGAAACGACATAAAAGAGAGTACTTAAAAAGAAAGAGAGAGGCAGAATCCCTTACCTCAAGTCCGACATGTCTTGTTCGTTTATTTATATTACAGAATAAAAATGTTGGTAAATTTATAATTTCTTAAGTTCCTCCTTTAAATATTATTATTCAGTTCATATCACATATTACAATGTTGTAATAATTGGTTAATAATGTGAGTTCATATAAGACGTTTTTGTTGATGTTTGGTACATGAGTCAAAAATGAACTTGTTTGAAAATGATTTTCCATGTAGTTATAAGTAAATCATCTCCAGAATAGTATTAATGATTTAAATATCATATATATATAGTACATATTCATTTTATACTATTCCATTACATTTGGAGATAAAAATAAATGAAATGCACCGTTCATGGAGACGGTACGCCGTACGTACGCATGAACGCTACTTTCATTTATATTTCTCACTTAATGGAGTGAAATAATAATTATATAAAGATATATTATAATTACACTATAATATCATATATAATATCATTAACTCTATCCTTTATATGTCCCACATAAGGCATTAACGAATCAAATCACTTTGAGGGGGCGGTAGTCCGCACTTCCTAAAATGAAGATATTGCATTTACCCATAATGGAAACCATAATGGTATGACATAAGTGAAAAATAAAGAAGCTTAAGGAAACCATAAACATATTATATATCATATATAAATATAGTGACATCTTAATGTCCACTTTTGAAGGTGTTAGAAGAATATTGAACAATCATCGTTTCGTGAGGCAGAAATTCGCCATCCATAGAAACAGTATGCTCTTTAACCATTAGATGTAGGTGTGTGTAAGTGTATCTAGAATACTTCTTATAGAAACATCATAGTATACGGAAGATACTGGTATTTTTACAAAAGAAATTAATAAAAAGAATTTAGGGGGTTGGAGAAGCAATATAAAACAAAAGAACATTAGAGAAGACTTTACCTTTGAATCGTGTAACTCCTCGTGGTTTGAACAAAAAGGGTTTCTTGAAGAGCTTTCTGCCTAAGGTAAGGCTTATAGGATTAATATAGGGATGTGGAGAGACAAAATGAGCAGATCATGTCCAATACAAAGGCTTGAGATGTGTGGGTAATGAGGTATAGGTTGGGGCTTTTTATAAGAGGACATGATGGGCACTCTTGGAAAGATAAAAAATGATACTTTATTTTCAAATGAGTTTCGGATTTTAAAGGTCCCACATTGATGTATTTCGAGTATAAGGTGATAAGGGTTCTAAATACACCCATACAATAGGTTTTTTACATGTGTAGGTCTTATATTTTACATTATCTTTTCACTTTATTTAAATCGTTAAATAATGAGGTAATCGCTGCATCATCATGGTCTTATATATAATTTAATTTATTTAATGTCTAAAAACTATAAAAAACAACTATGATGTAGGAAATATTTTTATATTTAAAATGACTATTTATATTCCAATATATCATTTATTAAGACAAAATTAAAATTGTTTTACTCAGGTGATACATTCTTTGTTATATTTACTTTCTTTAAAAAAATAAAAAGATGAAAAGTCATTATCACACAAAAGTGATTCCATGGGGTCCCCAAGATTGGAACAAGGCATCCCATGGTCGTACATGACACAACCATTAGTATTAGGATACATTTTGGTGTCATTTGTTTTATTATTACTATATTATTTTATTATCCTTAACTACCCGATTACTAATTAATCAAGATAATTAACGATAATTACCATCGTTACTATTCACAAAGTCGAAAATCAAAAGAGTCATAATTAAATAATTTTGACCTTATGATTCCAAATATGGAATCCATTTTACCAAATTAAAAACACATATATTTCAATAATTAATTTAAAAATAATTCCCGATGTCAAAACAAATTGCGGGTTTTTTTGAAACAATATCTCTGAAAAGTTTGGAATTAGTTTATGCCCAATTCCAATGTGAAATTAATTATAAGGACCACTATTGGATTAAATTGTAAAAATATATTCTAATTAAACTTTAAAACCAATTAAAAAGGTAATCTATCCATATATTTAAGTTAGATGAAAAAGATGTTTTGATGTAAAATGCAATATTTTTCACTATTCATTAAAAAGAATGAATATTGTCAGAAACATACCAAAAATTTAACCAATGTAAACTTCAATATCCCAATAATAAATAATAAGTTTATTTTGACAAATAAATCTTATAAAATTTTCAAAAGTTAGATTTAAAAAAGGTTCTCCATCAAAAGGCGGTAAAACAATCTTTTAAAAATATTAGAGTATTTATTTCTTAAAATTGGATTCATTCGGATTTTAAGCCTCTAACATTTATTGGATAAATTTAAAAATATTTGACAAACATATGTAATCATTTTTTAGTTACTTATGTTCATTCCCTCCATTACAATAGCTAGGTGTTAACTATTATAATATTATTATATTATTAGTGTGCAACGTAATATTTTAAAGAAACTCATTGTTGCGTATAGGGTACGCCATCGAGCATAGAATTCCCTTTAATGTAGTATTAACATTTTATTCACAAATATGGATAAACATTATAATGTAATATTATTTATTTACCTGGTATGTTACATCCTTCCCCCCTGTTGGGAATTGCGTCCTCACAATTTCAAAATTGGGCTTGGAAACTTCATTGAAAGTCCCACATTGGAACAAGAGCCAGTAAAAATATCACTTCAAAAGAATGGGAGAGAAGTACAAACTTCAACTGGGTTATCCCATACTAGGATTCCAAGTATTAAAATATAGATATGGAGGAAAAAACAAAGGGTCGTGTTCTAATGGTGAGTGATAATAAACATGTCTAAAAGAATGTTAACCACAAGAAAATCAAAAACTTTAGATGGGTTAATTGGTATTCGATTCCCCAGTAGGATAATTTAACAGACAACATTTTTGATTTAAGTTACTCTTAATTAAAGAATTTATTTTTGAGCTTAACTAAATCATAATGAAACATACTTACTTGTCACGTAGACTTTCATCTTTTACTAGATTCCTTAATCAAACTCATATTTTCTCCAAAAGACGAGTATTTAAAAAGACTTGTTCACATTAAGAGTAATATAATAAACCTGTTGAGAATCACATAATCCACAAAAGAGAACTATATATTTCCCTTGTCTTTAGATATCAACCAAAACCAAACCAAAAAGTTTAGTACGAGATCAGATAATACCCAAAAAGGATATTTTTTTTACAGAAAGAAAAACTACTCCTAATCTCCAAAATTTGCCAAAAATAACCGAAAGTTCAACACAGACCATTCAATAAAAATCTATCCATAAAATGCTTCAAAGTAAACCCAACTAAGATTTAAACCCAAATATTTGAAGGATTTAATCACTTAGTCTCCCAAGGTACAAATTAACATTTATCTCCAAATAACATAAGTTTCTCTTAAAGTCTCATACTGAAAAGTAACTAACCTAATCAAATATCCTCTATGATAGGTTAATAATTTCCATAAATAACCCAAAATCAACTTACTCTTAATTCATAAAATCTTCTAACTAAAAAGAATCATTCAAACTAACCTGGGACATCACGTAGTCTAGTGGTAGGTGATAAATACCAGTTTCACTTTGGTTGTGGGTTCAATTCCCACAGCTTCGTCCGACGCGACGGGTTGTCACACGGTCTTCTTGTTGTCCTTTTTCAAAAACTATATAATTCTTAAAACATCCCCCCCAAAAAATATAAAATCTTCAAAAATAACGATAACATATTTTAACCTCAATTTTACCTCATGCCTTTCATCTTCCATTATAACATATAGTAACCCATAATTACCTAAAATGTAAGGATGATATAAAACCTAATCGTTACCTTTATAATTATCTCATGGACTTCCACATCGAGTTGGTTCTCTCGTATAAGAGGCATTAGAGAACTCACCAAGGTTCAAGTGTTTGATCATGACTCATGATAGTTGGTTTAGAATAACCATGATATTTCTCATTGAATACCCTATTTCATCCAGTCTCTTAATCAGAGAACCACCACAGTTTCCTTCAAACACATTGTCACTTTGGTTCGTGCTAGGTCCATCCATTTACTAAAACCAAAAAGGTCAGTGTGAGTATATCAAAAAAAATCATCATGTACTAAAGAGGAAGATAAAAACTAAGATATACTTATCCATGTTATCTCAAACTCATTCCAACCTTCAAAAATAACAATGACTCTATCCAATATAATAACCATTTTGGTCATACACAACTTGTCACTTATGATAAAACAACAATCTAACCTCTAAAGTTATCTAAACCGACCTCTGATACCAACTATAAGGCCACACCCTTAAACCTTACTTAATCTTGATTTATTTTAAGAATACACATTGAGGATATTTTCAGGTTTGGAGTTTTAGAGAATTAGATCCAAAATCATGCATTATATTCCACATTTAAACAAAGTGGTTACATAAAAGATAGTATTAATTATATTTTCCATCAACGGAAACATATTTAAAATAAAACATGGATTCTTTCTTGACACTTCTATGAAACTATCATCATATCATGTACCATTCCCTTGACCTGTGAAAAACATTTCAAAAACATGGGATGAATATAAAAAGCTCAGTAAGGGATATAAAAATTTGGAAAGGAAACATTAGTAAATGTATACGTAAGAATCTATGAAATCATACTTTACTCAAAAAACATAAGCATTTTAACATACCTCATGAAATCATAAGATTTATGAATAAATCATAGAAATCATAAGACATAAAGGTAACTTTGAGGCATTAATAACATTCTTACATAGGGAGTAACCCTTATGGTTACGTTTCGAATACCCATCACAGTATATTCCCTAAATCTCTTCATAGAAACCTTATCGTTTAACCCCTTCGCGTTCCCCAATGCATTGGAGAGATATATCGGGCTCACCCGCCCTTAGATTATCACGGAACCACCCGTCTTCATAAACAATTCCCAAGAACCATAACATAATCATAGAACATAACTTAAGCATAAAATAAAGATAAAATTCCCACACTGCAATAACAATATAACAATATAAGATATTGAAATAATGAATCCATTCTAAAAACCATTTTCAAAACTATTTAAAACATTTAATAAAGAGATTTTTGAATCAAAGTGTCCCATACCACTTTGAAGCTTTCAACATTTTAATCCATTAATATCCATATAAATAAATCCTTAAAACCATTTTGAAAACATGGATATTAATGATAAATATTTATAATAATAAATCATTAAAACATTTAAAACGATATTTTAGTTAAAGGGTTTTTAACAAAATGAGAGACACTTGTATACAATAATTAAGGAATAACATTTAATCAGAACATTATAATATCATGAGAATAAATGGATTCATGATATAAAATTAAAAAGGACAGTATATACACCATAAAAAAGTTAATTGGTGCATAAAAACAATGAAGTCTCAATAGAAATGTAAAATGATATGAAATCCCATCTAAAGAAGGCATCCTTAAATTAAGGATAAATCAATCCCATAATTATGTGTGAAAAATATAAATACACCAATATAAGTGGATATTAAGTGTAAAACAATCAAAGGTCATTCACACATATTCAAAGCATTACATATTCAATAACTATATGTTGAACCCAAAGAAATCGAAATTGGGTTAAGAAGTTCCCTTGGTAAAATTTGATAGCCTAACGACATCACTCAAAAATTCATAAAATTAGTTGATGAGAGTGAAAATGGTATCTCATCACTTGGACATAAAATTTACATCAATAAGGATATATAAGAACATATAACAACATAAAAATATGTAAAGTAAAAGACAAAACAAAATAAGTCTTTTAAAATGAGGAGGGTGAAAGGTTCCCTTACCGATTTCGGTAACATTCAAAATGTACACCCCATGAAAAAAGGACTATACAGAATTGATGTAAATAATTGTAAAAAAATTATATTACACAAAGAGTATAATAATGGGCAGTACATATAACACTCAATGGAAATGGTGGCAAATGTATCATAAATCTCACGGGAATAAAAGTGAGATGAAAAACCCCTTACGAAAACTCGGCTGCCTAACGGCACCACTTAAAACATTCAAAAAAATTGATTGATGAAATCACATAGGGTCTATCATCATATGAACATATAAATTACAGTAATTGTAATATAAAAGAACATCCCCCAACTAAGAAAGTGGATCTTAAAAGAAACGACATAAAAGAGAGTACTTAAAAAGAAAGAGAGAGGTAGAATCCCTTACCTCAAGTCCGAATTGTCTTGTTCGTTTCCTTATATTCATGAATAATAAAATTTGGTCAATTTATAATTGATTAAGGTCCTAATTTAAATATTATTATTCATTTCATATCACATATTACAGTGTTATAATAATTGGTTAATAATGTGAGTTCATATCAGACGTTTTTGTCGATGTTTGGTACATGAGTCAAAAATGAAGTTGTTTGAAAATGATTGTCCATGTAGTTATAAGTAAATCATCTCCAGAATAGTATTAATGATTTAAATATCATATATATCCAGTACATATTCATTTTATACTATTCCATAACATTTGTAGATAAAAAGAAAGGAAATGCACCGTTCATGGAGACGGTAGGCTGTATGTATGGATGAACGCTAATTTCATTTCTATTTCTTACTTAATGAAGTAAAATAATAATGATATAAAGATATATTATAATTCCAGTATAATATCATATATAATATCATTAACTATATCCTTTATATTTCCCACATAAGGCATTAACGAATCAAATCACTTTGAGGGGGCTGTAGTCCGCACTTCCTAAAATGAAGATATCGCGTTTACCCATAATGGAAACCATAAAGGTATGCAATAAATAAATAATAAAGAAGATGAAGGAAAACCTAAACATATTATATATCATATATAAATATAGTGACATCTTAATGAACACCTTTTAAGGTGTTAGAAGATTATTGAACAATCATCGTTTCGTGAGGCAGAAATTCTCCATCCACGGAAACAGTATGCTCTTTAACCATTAGATGTTGGTTTGTTTAAGTGTATCTCAAATCCTTATTATAAAAAAATCCTATTATATTTAAGATACTGGTTTTGTTACAAAAGAAATTAATAAAAAGAGTTTAGGGGGTTGGAGAAGAAAAATAAAACAAAAGAGCATTAGAGAAGACTTTACCTTTGAATAGGGTAACTCCTCTTGGTTTGAACCAAAAGGGTTTCTTGAAGAGCTTTCTGCCTAAGGTAAGGCTTCTAGGATGAAGATAGGGATGTGGAGAGACAAAACGGGCAGATCTTGGCCGAGCCAAAGGCTTGAGAGGTGTGGGTAAGGAGGTAGAGGTGGGGGGCTTTTATAAGAGGAGAGTAGGGGCACTCTTGGAAAGGTATAAAATGTTACATTATTTTCAAATGAGTTTCAGATTTTAAAGGTCCTACATTGATTTATTTCGAGGATAAGGTGATAAGGGTTAAAAATATACCAATAAAATAGGTTTTTTTACATGTGTAGGTCTTAGATTTTACATTATCTTTTCATTTTATTTAAATCATTAAATAATTTGGTAATTGCTACATCATCATGGTCTCATATATAATTTAATTTATTTTACGTCTAAAAATTATAAAAAAATACTATGATGTAGGAAATATTTTTATCTTTACAACGACTTTTTATAGTCCAATAGATCAATTACATAGACAAAATTAATTTTTTTTACTCAGGTGATACATTCTTTGTTATATTTACTTTCTTTAAAAAAAATAAAAAGATAAAAAGTCATTATCACACAAAAGTGATTCCATGGGGTCCCCAAGTTTGGAACAAGGCATACCATGGTCGGCCATGACACAAACAGTAGTATTAGGACACATTTTGGTGTCATTTTTTTTTATTATGATACTATTTTATTATCCTTAACTACCCGATTACTAATTAATCAATATAATTAATGATAATTACCGTTGTTACTATTCACAAAGTCCAAAAACAAAAGAGTCTTAAATACACAATTTGGACCTTCTAATTAAAAATATGGAATCCATTTTACCAAATTATAAACACATAAATTGAAATAATTAATTTAAAAATAATTCTCATTTTCAAAACAAATAGTGGGTTTTTTTTGAAACAATATCTATGAAAAGTTTGGCATTAGTTTATGCCCAATTCCAAAGTGAAATTAATTATAATGACTACTATTCGATTAAATTGTAAAAATATATTCTAATTAAACTTTAAAACCAATTAAAAAGATAATTTATCCATATATATAAATTAGATGAAAAAGCAGTTTTGATGTAAAATGCAATATTTTTCACTATTCATGAAAAAGAATGAACATTGTGAGAAACATACCAAAAATTTAACCAAAGTAAATTTCAATATCCCAATAATAAATAATAAGTTTATTTTGACAAATAGAGTTTTTAAAATTGTAAAAAGTTAGATTTAAAAAAGGTTCACCATCAAAAGGCAGTAAAACAATCTTTTAAAAATATTAGAGTATTTATTTCATAAAATTGGATTCATTTGGATTTTAAGCCTCTAACATTTATTGGATAAATGTGAAAATATTTGACAAACATATTTAATAATTTTATAGGTATTTCTGTTCATTCCATCCATTACAATGGATAGGCCTTAAATATTATAAAATTATTATATTATTAGTGTGCAACGTAAGATTTCAAAGAAACTCGTTGTTGCGTATAGGGTACGCCATCGAGCATACAATTCCCTTTAAAGTAGTATTAACATTTTATTTACAAATATTGATAAAAAATAGAATGTAATATTATTTAATTACCTGGGATGTTACATGGATATTATAGAAGAAACCAGTTATGTTGAAAATTTATTCCCACGTGTATCAAAAACATTTAAATACCTTACTCACATGACTTCATGTGATTACCTATTTATCCCTCAACTGATTTACAATGACATAGAAAATTACCTCTTTTCACTAATAAAATGAGATCATACACACCAACTTAAACAAACACATAACATTTAGAAAACACTTGAACCCTAAATAATTCTAAAAATCCGATAATTATTTTACACATTTTTCATCCTTTAGTTACAATAATGGGTCCCAATTCTTTCATTCCAAATATTTTATTCAAGAGAATAATCAAGTCCCCAAGGTGATTATTATGAACTTTCCAACCATTTCTTTTCAATACCAATCCTATAAAAATATTCCCCCCAAACTATAAAATTAACTCGAAATATTTAATATATTAAATTATTAGTATATTAATGGGGAAAGAATTATCTATTTCTCTCTCATCCAATCAAAAAATGAAAATTTTGTGCATGTTACTAGTATATTACCACCTCCATTAAATATATTTATTAATTTTATTACCTTACTGACATGGATGATTATATGAATGTATTAATTGAGTAGAAATAAATTTTATTAGATTATTATGTCTATTTAAAGTTGAATTATATCTTTTATTAATAATATTTAAACTAAGTGATTAATATAAATTTAACACCAAAAAATGAACATACGAAGATGTAAAACTATTTATTCATTGTAACTAAGATATTATTATCTTTACTTATTAATAAAAATATTTTCCATTATTATTTAAATATTTAATAACATTTAAGTAAAATGATTTTAATTATAGGCTTATGATATTGAAACTGAATCACTAACATATTCATCCATTGATTATAGAGTGTACTTGTTTTGGTTGGTAGAACCACCAAATGAACATTTCTATAATTTATTTAATAATATATGGTTATAGAAACTTAATTACTAGTATAATATGATATTTATATGTAATATATGTTTTTTTACTAAAATAATGATTTTAAAATTTAATTCAATAATAAGATAACTCCATTATTTCGTTGAATGTTATCGAAACAAGATCCTCAAAAAGTTTATCCAAAAAAATTGTTGTAAAAACACTCACATAATTAATTTAGAACAATTTAAATAATTAAAAAACTCTAATTAAATATAGATAAATAATGATGGGATGATTTTATTATAATAAGGATCAATATTGAGATTTTTTACATATATAAAACAACATAGATAATAACATTTGGTGTCGAAAATAAATAATAACTAACTAATAAATGTATAATAAATGATTATAATAAAATTTATACTCCCCAAGGGTTTAAAAGGAAAAAATATGAATAGTATCATATAAGATACACCACATTGATCTTAATCAGATGACAAAATATTAATCTATTTAATTTCGTAGTTATCAAATGTGATAACTACCGTATTTATATTATTCATTTAAATGTTGTAGTTATCACCAAGCTGTTCAAATGGTGGAAATTAATTATATTAACTAAATTATTAAAATATATTTCACACTATTTTATAAAATTAATTAACTGGTTACTAACAAATTAAAAATGATAATAAAGTCCAATTTGATAAAAATTATTCCTTTTTATAATTTTTTTTAATCCCATAGTGTAATTTTATCTTAATAAAATAAATTAGTCACTTTTATAAAAATAAATATGAATTAAATTTAGGTGTAATATATTCTAGAAAATAATTTTAAATTAATCCAACATGTATTGTAGGATTGTAATAAGAATAAATTAAATTTTAAGCTTACAAATCTACATTTTTTTAAATGCAGTTTTGCCATCTATTGATGGCACAATTGTTTTGAAACCAAGTATTCACAGATATATAAATTTAATTTGAAAAATTATCCTTCATTTTTTAAATTATAATATCAAAATTTTCTCAGGATTAATTTTTTTTCTTTTTTGATAGGATTCATTTTTTAGGAAGAGTGAAAAAATACAAAATTTTAAATGAAAACTACATTTTCATATACTTTATTTAAATTTATTTTATATTAAATAGGCATAAAAGTTAATTGGTTCAATTATATATCAATAAATTCAATTTAAGTGATTTTAATAAATTTCAAATTGAAAATTGATATGAAAACATTTCCTAATTTATAACGTTTTCACATTAAAACCCTATTTCCCCCTGTGTCTGTGGGATTAATTTTAAATCTAAGATTCCCAATTATGTTACTTGGATTTAGTAAAATTGATTAAATATTTAGAATCATATGGTCCAAATTAGGTTTCATGGTCATTTTATTTTTAGGCACAAAATTTTTTGTGGTAAAAAATGATTGACAAAAGTATTGGAAATATAATGAAATAGGTTAAACTTAAAAGTTAAAGGTAGAAAGTACCTAAAAAATAAAATATTTAATAGTTTTATGATGTGTTTATTGATCCTAAAAATCCTTTAAATGATTAATTAACAAACAAATTCATGTAATTTAATTTCACATAATTTTTGTTACCATTAAATATAAAATATTTATTTTTTAATCACTTAGAACCCCACCACCTCAAGTATAAATACCACCCCACACCATCGAATTTATCATCACAAGACTTGAAGCATCTAAAATACATTCAAAAAAATATCATCATATTTATCCCCATTTCGGAGTGCTTTGTATAGCATCCTGCCTCTTTATCACATAAACATTCATTACATTTTACAAAACCGAGGATATTTAAGGTTTAGTGTCTTGGAAACCATGAACTTTAAACATGAAAACATAAAACATTCTTCTAAAACACTTGAAAGGCTTATCCTCATGTTCATCCTAGGTTCATTACTGCATCACATAACCTGGGAGCATACATCAAAAGAAAGGGTGAGCAAAAATCCCTGTAAGGAAAACAAGAGAAACATTTTACATGTGAACTTGAGATACTTCAATAAGGTCATGAAAAAGAACTTTAAGGCATGAGAATGAAATAAGGAGGCATATCATAATAAAAATAACATTTTTCATAACTTGAAAATGTGGCTACATCATTTAACATAGACAATCATGAACATATCACCAAGGCCCATCCCCAAGGTGTAATTTGAAAATTACAAAGGTTATTCACCAAGGTATCGTGAAAATTGTAATCTCTAGTGGTTACATCATTACCCAATGCATTGGAGCGCTATTAGGGTGAACCCTTAAATTTGCCTTTATTATCATGTGAGCCACATATATCATCATCAAACATTTCATAAATAACCCATATAACAAAAAATAAATGGGTTTCATTTCATAATCATAACGTTTAAAAAACTGCTTTAAAGACATGATCTTTACGTCACTTTAAACCCACAGAAGGGGAGAGCGGGTTTCTTGTATTTAAATCCCAGAATTTAAAATAGAAAATTTTTGTATATATGTGAATAACCCTGTAGAAATAAGATCTTTGAATATTCACTTAATAACATGAAGTAATTTTTAGAAAAAGAGAGAGGCATTTTGAGACAAAAATTCTGCAGCACAACGGCTACGTTACAGGGTTTTAGAAAACGTTGAAAAGAGAGGGGACATGGGTAAAACAATCATAAATGACCCATAAAACGGTAGAGGGATAGAATATAAGGGATTTAAGAACATGGTAATGAAATTTGAAAATATACCATATGAAATGAAGAATATGAAAGGAAGACAAAAATAATATTTCTCTTATGAAATTTCGGCAGCCTAACAGCATTACATAAAATTCAACCAAAAATGAATTGATGATGCCCAATAGGGTCTCTCATCATATGAAAATAAAAGATCATTATGATAGATAGTTAGATAATACCCCAACATAATAAAAAGTTACTTGAAAGACTTGACATGGAATTAGAACTTTGAAAAGGAGATGGGTGAAAGAATCCCTTAAAAATTCGGCAGCCTAACGGCATCACTTAAACATCAACAAAAATGAATTGATGAGATCAAATATGGTATCTCATCATATGAACATAAGAGTCCAGTATGATAGATATAGAGATCATACCCCAACATAACAAAAAGGAACTTGAAATAATTGACATGAAAGTAGAATTTCAAAACGAGAAGGGTGAATAACCACTTTAATATTTGGCAGCCTAACAGCGCCACTTAAAACTTCAAAATACTGAATTGAAGAGATCAAATGGGGTCTCTCATCATATGATCATAGAATATCAGTATGATAAATTTATAGATCATACCCCAACATAATAAAAAGGAACTTGAAATACTTTACATGATAATAGATCTTGAAAAATGAGAAGGGAGAAAGAATCTGTTACAAAAATTTCGGCAGCCTAACAGCGCCACTTAAAACTTCATAAAAAGAAATAATGAGAGTAATAGGGGATCTATAATTATGTGAAAATGAAAAGGGCAGTAAAAGGAGTATAAAGGAACACTCTTTAACATAAGAACATGGAGCATAAAAGAAATTACATAAAATATATTTCTTGAAAAGAAAGAGAGAGATCAGATCCCTTACCTTAAAACATAACTCTTAAAACTCAATGGTTGGGACCTTGAGGGCTTGGGGGCACCATGGGAGGACTCCTTGGGAGGTAATGAGACCAGAACTTCGTTGGGGGAGAGTGGGGAGTCGAATGGATGAGAGGATGGCTTGGTATTTATAGGGAAAGTGAGGGGACAAGGCATTAATGGCAAAGGGACACCTCATTAGTGGTTTTGGAAAATCCATGGGCTTTCCCATGGTATTTGCCCATGGTATTGGCCGCTTGGTACACCTCATACCTTATCTCACTATTCATAATTCGAACATATTGATTACAAACTTAATACATCATTTAATGATGTCATTAAACACCCGTAACTTAAAAACTGTATTTTCACTATTCATCGAAAATTCAACTTTCTCAGAATAATTCCAAAATTTCACCTTAACCAAATATCAACGCTCTGATTACAAATATGAACTCCATTTTATAAAAATAATTTTCTAAATATTTTTAATTTAATTTTTAAATAAAAACACTATTCACCAGAAATTCATTTTTTTCAGAAAATACCCCAAAAATTACCATACCATAATATCGATGCTCTGAGTTCAAAAATGAAATTCGTTTTATAAAAATAATTATCTAAATATTTTTAATTAAATTTTTTATTAAAAAAACACTATTCACCCGAAAAAACTAATACTTGAATAATAATTTATGAAACTGTCATTTAACAATTTTATTGAATCACATTACTTAATCAAGGTGCCTAGATTATATTAATACTTTCTTTAAGTGAGATTACTAATCCATTTGGACACATTACTAATCCTAATCATAAAATCACTATTCATAATTTACTATTCATCAAAAATTATGTTGATCTTATTAGACTCTAAATTTTGTACTAAACATAATTGTAGAAGACCATTTTTCGAAAATCATTACACATTTTTAATTATTTAAGGTTTACACAACCATTTTTAAAATATCCTTTTTTTAAAATTCATCAAAAATATGCATACTATATTTATCCGGTCATTTTAAAATTCAGAAACTTCATTATAAGAAGAAATCCCAATTTTTATTTAAAAAAAAGGATTACACAAGGCAGTTACGGTCTCCTTACATAGCCCCTTATCACACCAGCATAGGACCTAAGTGTAAGGTGTGCTAAGGTGAGAGAATCCGAGGGAGGCTCGGCCAACATCGCATGAGTAGTAATTTCTATCAGTTTGAACTTCTCATGAAGGCAATCCTGTTCTAGCTTTATACGATGAACTTCAGCTTGGGTTTGGTACAGAGCAAAGCCCAGTAGTGCTACCTCCTTCCCATGTTCTATTAGATGGGCTTCGATTGGTCCAAGACTACTGGGTGAGGCCATCAAATCTTCTTTCTATATTAATTAACCATGATTACTTGTATTTAGAGACAATAATCAAAACGTTTAGTTTCCAGTGGTCATATTGACCAATGGTCATATAATAGTCAAAAACCATCAATATCATTTTAATTATACTCATGTTATCAAATGAAACAGTTTTGTTGGGTATAAAAATAAAATAACACATAAAATTAGGAAACAAGATTTATTCAAAATTTCGGGTTGTTACAATCTTCCCCCCTTAAGAAATTGCGTCCTCGCAATTTTTTAAAATTAGGTTTTGAAATTTCATTGAAATTATGACATCGGAAAAGGAGTCAGTAAAACTATTACTTTAAAAGAATGAAAGGGAAGTATGAAGGTCACCCGAGTTTTCCCACGCTAGGATTCCATGTAGGAAAACATGGACATGGAAGAGAAAACAAAGGGTCAAGTTCTGAGGGAGAGTGACAGAGAACATGATTAGGAGAAAGTTAACCCTAAGAAAATCCCAAACTTATGATGTGTGTAAATGATCTTTGATTACCTAGTAGGAAACGTAAACCAACAATGTTTTTGTTTTACGTTCCTTTTCATAATTTTGAGGAATTCATTTACAACATAGAACAAAAACATAAGGAAGTATATCTACCATCATGTAGAGATTCACCCTTTAATAAGTTTCTACCAAAACTAATCTTTTCTCCCAAACGATGAGCATTCAAAACTACTTGGTCTCATCAAAACACAAGAATCATCTTCTAGAGAATCACATAATCCACAAAAGATTAGCTATCTATTTCTTCTATCTTTAAAAATTATCCCAAAAACAGAAAGGGTAAGGTTAAACAACTCTTCAAAAAGGAAGAATCCCATAGGAATGGAAACTAATTTTAAATCTTCAATGTTCCATGGTAATACCCAAAGTTCATCATAGACCATCCCATAAATAACGGTCCTTAAAATTCCTCAAAATATACAAAACTAAGATTGAAACCCAAATACAAGAAGGATTTGATAACATAGTCTTCCAAAATAAACTACATTGTTCATCTCCAAACAACATCAACCACTCCTAAAATCTTATAACATAATTATCTAAACTAAACATATTTTTCCCAATATAGGTTAATCATTCCCATAAGTAACCTAAATTACTATAAGTCCACCATAAATTCATCGATTCTTCAAAATATAAGTCAACCTTACTCCTCAATGAAAATACCGTATTAATCTATTTACCTAGATCATATAGGGTCCCTAAAATAGTGAACGTATTCCAAAATAATAATCATCTTTTAATCCCCTAATCACCTCTGTCATATTAATATGACAATCGTCGCATTTCCTATCACATTGGTTTTTGGGACATGTTCTTCCCTTTCCCGCCATTAACTAAGAAAAGAAACTAAAATTAGGGGCTTATTTACTTAGCTAATAATCATGAAAAGGATACTTTAAGAATAAAAGGATAAACATGTAGAATAAAAGTATATCCTAAATTGTGAACCCCTAGGTTCCAATCTAGGTTATCCATGATCATATATTCTTATGTGAGTATTTATATTGTTTTTATCCTTGTTCCTTTAATAATGGTTCATACTAAGCTTATGAATTTACCAAAGCATATCCCCCGGGAGTGTCGTAACCAAGAGTGCAGCAAGGCCCGTTGTCGTGTACCAGTTCTCGTTCGAGTCTAGCTCAAAGCGGTGTTTTCAGGTTTTACCCCTATGTACATCTATGCCAGAGCCACCTCTACCTGCTCGTATCCAGACAGGGATGTATTTTCTTAGAAACCCCTTCCTCAATACTCACCAAAATACCAGGATGATTTCCAATATTTAATCTTTTCTATAGGGTTCTTCCTAGATTTTTCATATCATAATTTCCACAAATAACTAAACCATCCTTTGATACCAACTATAGCATCCCGCCTCTTTATCACATAAACATTCATTACATTTTACAAAACCGAGGATCTTTAAGGTTTAGTGTCTTGGAAACCAGGAACTTTAAACATGAAAACATAAAACATTCTTCTAAAACACTTGAAAGGCTTCTCCTCGTGTTCATCCTAGGTTCATTACTGCATCACATAACCTGGGAGTATACATCAAAAGAAATGGTGAGCAAAAAGCCTAGTAAGGAAAAAAAGAGAAACATTTTACATGTGAACTTGATATACTTCAATAAGGTCATGAAAAAGAACTTTAAGGCATGAGAATGAAATAAGGAGGCATATCATAATAAAAATAACATTTTTCATAACTTGAAAATGTGGCTACATCATTTAACATAGACAATCATGAACATATCACCAAGGTCCATCCCCAAGGTGTCATTTGAAAATTACCAAGGTTATTCACCATGGTATCGTGAAAATTGTAATCTCTAGTGGTTACATCATTACCCAATGCATTGGAGTGCTATCAGGGAAAACCCTTAAATTTTCCTTTTTTATCATGTGAGCCACATATATCATCATCAAACATTTCATAAATAACCCACATAACATAAAATACATGGGTTTCATTTCATAATCATAACGTTTTAAAAACTGCTTTAAACACATGATCTTTACGTCACTTTAAACCCACAGAAGGGGAGAGCGGGTTTCATGTATGTAAATCCCATAATTTAAAATAGAAAATTTTTGTATATATGTGAATAACCTTGTAGAAATAAGAGATTTGAGTATTAACTTAATAACATGAAGTAATTTTGAGAAAAAGAGAGAGGCATTTTGAGACGAAAATTCTGCAGCACAACGGCTACGTTACAGGGTTTTAGAAAATGTTGAAAAGAGAGGGGACATGGGTCAAAAAATCATAAAGGACCCATAAAATGGTAGAGGGATAGAATATAAGGGATTTAAGAACATGGTAATGAAATTTGAAAATATACCATATGAAATGAAGAACATGAAAGGAAGACAAAAATAAGATTTCTCTTATGAAATTTCGGCAGCCTAACAGCGTTACATAAACTTCAACCAAAAATGAATTGATGATGTCAAATAGGGTCTCTCATAATATGAACATAAAATATTATTATGATAGATATAGAGATCATACCCCAACATAATAAAAAGGTACTTGCAAGACTTGACATGGAATTAGAACTTTCAAAAGGAGAAGGGTGAAAGAATCCCTTAAAAATTCGGCAGCCTAACGATGTCACTTAAACTTCAACAAAAATGAATTGATGAGATCAAATAAGGTCTCTCATGATATGAAAATAAGATTACAGTATGATAGATATAGAGATCATACCCCAACATAACAAAAAATAACTTTAAATAATTGACATGAAAGTAGAACTTCAAAACGAGAAGGGTGAAGAACCACTTTAAAGTTCGGCAGCCTAACAGCGCCACTTAAAACTTCAAAATACTGAATTGAAGAGATCAAATGGGGTCTCTCATCATATGATCATAAAATATCAGTATGATAAATTTAGAGATCATACCCCAACATAATAAAAAGGAACTTGAAATACTTTACATGATAATAGATCTTGAAAAATGATAAGGGAAAAAGAATCTGTTACAAAAATTTCGGCAGCCTAACGGCGCCACTTCAAACTTCATAAAAAGAAATAATGAGAGTAAGAGGGGACCTCTCATTATGTTAACATGAAAACGGAAGTAAGAGTATTATAAAAGAACACCCTTTAACATAAGAACATGGAGCATAAAAGAAATTACATAAAAGAGATTTCTTGAAAAGAAAGAGAGAGATCAGATCCCTTACCTTAAAACATAACTCTTAAAACTCAATGGTTGGGACCTTGAGGTCTTGGGGCACCATGAGAGGACTCCTTGGGAGGTAATGAGACCCAAACATCGTTGGGGGAGAGTGGGGAGTCGAATGGATGAGAGGATGGCTTGGTATTTATAGGGAAAGTGAGGGGACAAGGCATTAATGGCAAAGGGACACCTCATTAGTGGTTTTGGAAAAACCATGGGCTTGCCCATGGTATTTTCCCATGGTATTGGCCACTTGGGACACCTCATACCTTATCTCACTATTCATAATTCGAACATATTGATTACAAACTTAATACATCATTTAATGATGTCATTAAACACTCGTAACTTAAAAACTGTATTTTCACTATTCATCGAAAATTCAACTTTCTCAGAATAATTCAAAAATTTAAACTTAACCAAATATCAACGCTCTGATTACAAATATGAACTCCATTTTATAAAAATAATTATCTAAATATTTTTAATTTAATTTTTAAATAAAAACACTATTCACCAAAAATTCATTTTTTTCAGAAAAAACCCCAAAAATTACCATAGCATAATATCGGTGCTCTGAGTTCAAAAATGAAATCTGTTTTATAAAAATAATTATCTAAATATTTTTAATTAAATTTTTAATTAAAAAAACTTTATTCACCTGAAAAAACTAATACTTGAATAATAATTTATGAAACCGTCATTTAACTATTTTATTGAATCACATTACTTAATCAAGGTGCCTAGATTATATTAATACTTTCTTTAAGTGAGATTACTAATCCATTTGGACACATTACTAATCCTAATCATAAAATCACTATTCATAATTTACTATTCATCAAAAATTATTTTGATCTTATTAGACTCTAAATTTCGTACTGAACATAATTGTAGAAAAACATTTTTCGAAAATCATTACACATTTTTAATTATTTAAGGTTTACACAACCATTTTTAAAATATCCTTTTTCTAAAATTCATCAAAAATATGCATACTATATTTATCCGGTCATTTGAAAATTCAGAAACTTCATTATAAGAAGAAATCCCAATTTTTATTTAAAACAAAGGATTACACAAGGCAGTTACGGTCTCCTTACATAGCCCCTTATCACACCAGCATAGGACCTAAGTGTAAGGTGTGCTAAGGTGAGAGAATCCGAGGGAGGCTCGGCCAACATCGCACGAGTAGTAATTTCTATCATTTTGAACTTCTCATGAAGGCGATCCTGTTCTAGCTTTATACGATGAAGTTCAGCTTGGGTTTGGTCCAGAGCAAAGCCCAGTGGTGCTACCTCCTTCCCAAGTTCTGTTAGATGGGCTTCGATTGGTCCAAGACTACTGGGTGAGGCCATCAAATCTTCTTTCTATATTAATTAACCAAGATTACTTGTATTTAGAGACAATAATCAAAATGTTTAGTTTCCAGTGGTCATATTGACCAATGGTCATATAATAGTCAAAAACCAACAGTATCATTTTAATTATACTCATGTTATCAAATGAAACATTTTTGTTGAGTATAAAAATAAAATAACACATAAAATTAGGAAACAAGATTTATTCAAAATTTCGGGTTGTTACACTTTGGGTATCATCAAAAGACCAAATCCAAGGTTCCCAAGGGGTCCCTCAATGAGATAATATTCAAGAGGTAATTTTCTCAAAACACATCTCTAAATTGGTTTTGTTCTTATACATTATCCTAAACTCATTAATTTATCAAGGAATGATAACTAAAAAATAATTTATGTACATGATTTTTATGTTTCCAATGGTATATCTCAAATCCCTTTCATTTATCAACTCCCATTATTCAAATAAATAGTACCATTGTCAAAATTATGGTGGTTTACCTTCTCCTTGGATAAAGATTTTTCATTTTCCATTACCACCTTTGTGGATGGACATAAAAGAATATATTTTCATAAATATTATTTAAATATAAATATATTAATCTATTTCATGTTATTTTGTTAAAATATACACATAATATTAAACAAGAATAAACTAAATCATGGTGTTCAAAAAAACAACAAAAATAAACTAAATATTTATCATTTACAATTTATAAAATTAATTATCCTAATACAAGAAATAAAAATGATATATAGGACGAGTAATACATACAACGTTTAGTTTATACTATTTTTTTTATTTCATTATTTTTAATTACATTTTTCATGAATATGTATAATATTACACAAGTAAATTGACCATGAAACCATGAAATGAATTTACTTGAAACTGTGAAAATAATGATATATTATTATTGAAGGGTCATAAGATGTTATAAACTAATAAAAAAGGTATTATAAATATGAATATAGGTAATTAATTAATTAAAAACATTCTTTAAACTATTAAACTAGATGTTAAATTACGTGAATCTAAATAGAAGCGTGTGGAAAGGGTTTCTCATCTCACTTTTTACTCTTGTGAGATATATGCCTTATTCACCACTAATTTATTTTTTGTGGTCTATGTAATTAAATTTTATAAATAATATCTTGGTTATATTTATCTTAATTTTATTAAATTTTTCATTTGGTAAATAATTATTTTATAGTACATAAGATTTGATGGATTTTAAATTGTAAGGGAATTCTTAACCCAATTTCAATTCTTTTGATTAATCTTCTACTTCTTAATTATGTCCTTATAAGATTGAGTATGATATTAATTTTGAATATATTGTTTTCCTTTTTATGTGGATTTATAGATAATACGCATAATCTATTCATTTGATTATTGATCACTTTAATGATATGATATTTTTATGGAACTTTGTTTTAAAAATCCTTTTTTAAAGTTCCTTTTTTCAAAAAGAATGTTTTATTATAAAAATGAAAAGAACATAATTTCTAAATTTCTGGTAAATTTATTATTTTTAAAATTATCATTAAATTTTATATAGTTTATTTTAATAAAAATTTCCATTGTATGTGCATAGTTTTCAAAATGAGTGATTTTAAAAGGAAAAGTACATTTTTATCAAAGAGTTATTTTATAATTGAAAATTTAATGATGTATTATTTCTATTATGGTTATTTTTAATTTTTCATAATCATGGGTAGTTACATGATAATAAATAATGGGTGGTTATGTTGTAAAAAAATAATGGTTGGTTATATTATTATACAATTACATGTGGTTCTGTGACAAACCACTGAAGGTTCGTTATGTTATAACCTCAAATGCATTAGGTACACCAATGTGTAAGATTCACCACATTGGTTAATCAATTTTTATGATTGATATGTAAAATTATTCCCCATGATACTTAATTATATTTTATATTCTATCTAATAAGATTTCATGAAATTATATTTATTTTTAAAAGGTAATATATTGATCTTCTTTAAAATATGATTCCTTTTTCGAATAAAAAGGTTCATTTCTATGAATTTTTTTAATGAATTTTCACTTGAAAAAAATTTTACCTTCATTTATGTCAATACATGATATTTTTTACACATCCCATGAGTTAAAATGTTTTTACACTAATTTATGTGAGAATATAAGAATATATGAGAAGAAGTGTAAAATCTTGAAGATTGATAATGAAAATAATTCTTTTTTTAAAGATTTTTTTGATTGATGAAATGTATACTAGGAATAAGTGAGAACTTGTTATTTAGGGGATTTTATATGTTATATATAGTCATAATTCCTGAAAATTATATATGAAATAGATTCTATAGAATATAATAATGTATATTCTATGTAAAAATAACTAGAATATGTAATTTTTAATGCCCGATCATTACAGTTGGTATTATAGTAGGGGTCAAAAAAAATTGGAGATTGGGATATTTTCTTGTAAGGTTTTATTAATAGTTATATGTATCATCAATATGGTAAAATTTTAATGATGATTATATGATTAATGTCTTATAAACCCCTTGAGTGGTTTAAAGTGATGGATTTATAGGACATTAATGATATTTTTAGTGATTAAATTTCTAAAGGTAATCAATTATGGTATAAATGGTTTAATGTTTAATTTAGTATGAATTTTATATTTTTAATATATATATAAAGTATATTTTCATTTTAACATTTAATAAGTTATTAATTTTTTAATGAATTTATTTTCTAAATATTAAGGTTCACTTGTCATTATGTAAGAGAAGTGATATTTTGAAAACTTATTATTATTTCTAGATGATTTGATTATCACTATCATTGAAACATATTTTCCAAATGGCTAACATAAATTTTTGAGTATTAAAATCACCTGTAAGAAACTGATTTAATTATCTAATAACATTTATTTTTTACAATAATTTTATGGGTCATAATTTTTTCAATTGATTAATTATCCTGTCAATAATATTTTTTTAAAGGATAATTCTGTAAATAATTTTTTTATTAAAATTAACCATTAAAATTTATTTTCTTCTAGGTCTATGTTTCCTGAAATATTTTGAAAATACGTTTTTGATATTCTATTAAGAATTATTAAAGTTATTTTTACCCATGTTTTTCTTTTTACAAAATGGTTCAAGAGAAATCTTATTTTTATTTTCAAAATGATTATGTTTGTGACTTATATGATAGAATCATAGAATGAATTATTTTAATATAGTAAGATTGAATTTTTCAAAATTATGATTCAATAATTCCTTACAAGTTACTTTACAATATTAAAATATTTTTTCTCCCAAAAATTTTTTATTTTAAAATTGTGAGTCATTTAAAAAAAATATTTTCAAAATAGAAAGGGTATTTTCCTTAAGAATTATTTCAAGTGATCTCTCAAAATTATTTTCCATCTCAGATAACATTTTTTTATGTTACATAGGATTTAATGGGGATATCAAAGAAATTTTAATTTCCAGATTTATAGTCTTAATTATTATCTTCTGTTCAAATTATGAAGAATTTTAGGGAATATATCGATGAATAATAAGGATATAATTAAAAGTTTTTATTATAAGAATGATGAATGAATGAATAAGATGTTGAATCATGGTTAACAATTTTATATGGAAACTAAAAAATAGACTTTTGTCATGTATTGAGTATTATAATTTATTATATAGTTTTATTTTTTGAATATTATGGGAATCATGGAATTCCTATAGATATTTATATAGAAGGTTCTATTTCATGAATTTGAAAACATTTTTTATATTGAATTAAAAAAATTGAAAATTTGTAAAAATGTGATAATTTTTAAATTACATGTGACACATAATTTTTTGAAATAAAAAAGGACACATGAGTAAGAATTCATTTAATTTTTATGGACCTTTTTTAAGGGAATTTTGTATTACTTTTTGTTTATATGATATTTGAATTTTAGGTAATTATGGGATCTAACTTTTTGGGAAGAAAAATGAAATATATGAGACATCATTTGAGGATAAAATATATTAAAGTTAATTTTTAGGATGATTCTGAAATTTCTAGAGTTTTATAAGGATTATATTATTATCATTTTATTAAATGGAAAATACAAATTATGAGTGACAACCCATGAAATTTGGAGAGGCTATAGGGATAGAACCCAAAACCCAATGGTGAAAAGTGTAAATAACGTAACACCCCATGATTTTTTGAAATATTTTATTTCAAATTAAATTAATCCTTTTGATATTTTTCATTTAATCCCACACTGAAAATAGTTTATTGAATATTTAATGAATTTGTTTGGCTTGAGTTATATTTAAAATCAATTTAATTGTGCACCAAATGTAATATAAATTTTATATTTATCTATATAGAACACATAGGTTGGTTAATGTTCCATATAAGACAAACTTTCCTATTTTGTAATATACAAGAGTAAGAGTTTACAAACAATAATTCATTATTAAAATATTATTATATAATATTATATAACTTGGACATTAAATTTATTATTATAGGATTAAATAACTTATTAATATATATAGTTGAATGGATTAGTTATCTATTCATTATAAAATAATAAATAAACTGAATTAATACAAAGGGAATGATTTTATAAAAGACTATTTTTATGTGAAAAACACAATTTATATTATTAAATTATATTAATTAATAATTTGGAATGTTATTAATTAATTTTATATTTTATATATTAAAAAAAATATTTATTATTATTATCCAATATATTTTATATATTTAAGATAAGAACAAACTCAATTTTATGCTCACCCTATATTTTAATAAAGGTAATTTTACCGCCTATTAATGGAGAACCCATTTTAAATCCAATTTTAGTAAATTTTATAGATTTAATATTTGAAAATAATGTTAATATTTTAATGAGAAAAATAATAACTAGATTATAATAATTTTTTGGTTTTTTTGTAATGCTTCATTTTTAATGAATAGTTGAAAATTAGGAATTTTAAATCAAAAATGGTTTTTAATCTAATTCATTTTTAAGGTTAATTTATTTTATTATTTTTTGAAAAGTCTAATTATATAATAATTTTATAAATTAATTTAATTAATGTAATTGGAATCAAATTTACTTTGAAAGTGGTAATAAAAACATATCAAATGTCTGGATGTTTTGAATTTCAAATCCTCTAGTGTTGTCCCTTCAGCGGGATTATTTTTAAATTAATTTCTTCCACATATTTGGTAATAATTTGGAAAAATTAAATTTCATTTTTGGATTATGTATTATTTATAATTTATAATTAGTCCAAATTTTTTAAAGAAAAATTATTATTGGAAGGGATTAATATTAATTATAATGATTTAGAAAAAAATTGTTTAACAAAGTACTAAACCACAAATTTAGGACCAAAAATAACCTAGAACCTTTTCCAAAACCCATTTTCCAGACATTAATTATACATTAACATTCTATAAATGAGTTTTTTTTATTTGGTATGATTTTTTTTTGTACAAATCTAGGTACAATTAACTTATTTAAAAAAATTCCATGTGTGTCATTTCCCTTCCCTATAAAATTCCATCACTAATCCCTCTTCTTCACACCCATAAATCCACATAGTATCATCCATGATATTCCCAATACACTTCCCAAAATCCATAACATCCGCCTAGAATTGTCCCATTTCACATAAACCGATCCAATTAAGCCTTTTGGTATAAACCAAACTGAATTACATGATTAATATGTAATGTCTTATTTCAAGATACTTCTATTGTATTATTTCTCCACCCATACAATATATTTATTCCATGATTTTATAAAAAAACCATTATCATAATTTTACTAGTATTTTTTATGATTATTTTTCTCCCTATGAAGACACACACCTCCATATAATGGGTAACGAACATATGATTTATGTGTTCGACGAACTACTGCCTTACAAAATGATGGTTGTTCATTCCTTACCACCACTCATGGTGTACATTATGAATGATAATCTATATATATAATTTATTTATTTAATTTATTAAATATTTAAGATTGAATAATATTTTTACAATATATACCTTTTATTCTTTCCATCTTGTGTAAATATGAAATTTTCATTTGAGGAAGTGTGGACTACGACCCCCTCATAGCGATATGATTAATTCAAACACTACATGAAATGTATTAAGAACAGGTTCACTTAAAATATATGATATATGATATAATAATTCTAATTTAATAATCATATATATATATATATGTCATTTACCTTCTTTCATTCAATACGATAATAAAAATGGTTACAATGTTCATGCGTATGTATGGATAACTGTCTCAATGAACAGTGTATTCCATTTCATTCATAAATATTATATGTATTATTATAATACAAATATTATAAATATAAATTATATTTATATAATTGTGTAAATTTTGGAAATCATTATATAAGTATAAGGATCAAAGATATTAAAAATTAAGACACATGCACGGAACAATGTGAATATTACCCGAAGTGAAACATTAACATATGATTATTAACAAGTGGGTAATATAAAGTCATAATAATAAAAATATGGATATATATATAATAATATGGTTATTAAAAAAATTTATAATAATTTTATCTTTATTATAAAAGTGTTTAGAAGGAGTACGATGAGTGTCAAGATAAAAGGTATGTGAATTTCATCTGACTTTTTATTTCTGTGAGATACATGCTTTATTCACCACAAATTACTTTTTTGTGGTGTGTATAATTTCCATGAATATATTATTTTATTATTAATATTAAATTTATTATTATTTAAAAATAAAATTTATGATCTTCCTTTCATGGGGTTAATGTTGATAATGTTATTAAATCAGTAATATAGTTTTGTCTTAATGTACCTTCTTTGAGAAACATGCCATGTTTTGCACCTATATATTGATATGAGATGTACATAAATCATTTTATGTATTGTATAATGAATATATTTCCTTTCATGATATTTTATGCTTTATTTAATTTCATTTTCTTACATGGGGAGTATAGTTCAAAGTTACTAAGTGATAAGAGTTTATTAAAACAATCTCATCATTTTTTGAGATTGTTTATATTTATACATCCATTAATGAAACCATATGATAAATCTCTCAATAAAATTAATTAATTTTCTTCCCATATGGATATTCATAATATATTTATGTATTGGTACCATTTTTCGACAATTTGGTACATATTATATTTAGGAAAGTGTTTTTAAGGAATCTCGTCTTTACGCTCCCTTCGTTCGGAAATGTATGTTCTATCAAAACAATGTTTTCTAAAAAGTGTTTCCCAGAATATTCTGATATTTTCAATAATAAATAAATAAATTTTTATCATTTTTATCTTTTACCACAATTTTCAAAGTAATCTTCTAATCTCGCTTTGAATAAGTAATTTTTCTAACCATTTACCATGAAAATGGAATGTTCTTCTTACATCATACAGTGTGTAATGATTTACCCTCCATCATTTATGTGAAGCTTCTTTTAATGTTTGAAATGTTAATTTTTAAGAAAATTAATTAAATTTTTCTTAAAGAAATGTTATTAAAAAACATATCATGATTTCATTATATGTTATCAAATTATTTTTCATGGAAATTGTTTTTCAAATGATTTTTAAGTTTCTTTTATATGTTTATATGGGTAATTGTTCTCAAAATGTTTTCAAATATAAGTTTATATGTTTTTAAGTGAAATTGTTTTAAAAATGTTTTGAAATAATATTTTATACATTATAATGGAACTTTATTTACCAAATGTTTTCAATAATATTTTATAAGTTTTTAAGGAAATTGGTTTTAAAAATGTTTTTAAGATCCCTTCATATGTATTCAAAGAAAAAGTTTTCCAATAGTTTCTCAAAGAATTATTTATAATATTTTACGTTTATTTTCAATAAAATGGATTTCAAAATTTATTTATGTTTTAATGATATTTTCTTCCATGTAAAAAGGATATATTCCTCAAGAAAGTTTTTCAAAATAACATTCCATGTTATTTCCCATATAAGATGAAATTTTTTGATGTTACTCATTATCTTCTAAGAAATGATACCAAAATTTCATTCTTATTAATTATTGAATGGTATATGTTTTTATGGAACGATTCTTATGACACCCTTTTCTCATCCATGGGTTTTATTGTTTTGAAACACTGTTCTTTTAATGAGATATGTTTATGATGAAATAATTCTGAATCCTATATTATGAAAAAAGTTATGATATGATTACTTGTTTATAATACCCTTATTATTTCATGGGTTATGATATTATTACTTTTTATCTTGTTTAAAATGTGTGTATTATTTCATTATGAGATGGGTGGTACCCAAATCACCCTCCAATTCATTAGTTAAAGATTTATATCTTATGAGATAGAAAAATATGATATTTGGAGTAAACATTGTCTACTAATATGGACTTTGGAGTGAACCATGACTACCAAGATTTTATGAGGAGTGAACTCATGCTACTAAGATAGAAATTGGAGTGAATCAGGATTACCAAGATGTTGTGAGGAGGGAACTCATGCTACTAATATAGCCATTTGAGTGAACCATGACTAAAAAGATGGTATGGGGAGTGAACCCATACAAATAAGAAAGTATCGCCAGTGTTTCCTTAGATACTATAGAAACCATATTATTTTCTTATGTGTTTTCCAAAATTCCTTTATTTCTTCCTATGTTATGATTTGATGTCCTATTTTCATTATTTACAACTAATTCATAGCTAATGAACTACAATGCTTTTTTCCCGAATTTAGGTATATGATCTTAGATATTAAGGTTATGACCTTATATTTTCATGATCATGTTCTCGTACCCTTATTCTCATAATTATTGTTACATATCTCTCTTATTTTCTATTAATGATCATTTGAACACTCCCATTTTTATTCTTCCTTCCCCACGTTATGAATATATGTGTTATTTTTTGTGTGTATATATAGCATTCTGGTCAAGAAGAACCAAATAGAGCATAATCTAACTCATTTATGTACCATTGTTTATGTTTCCATATTTTTATATGTAGTAGACTAGTACACCCTTTGGTTATTTGTTTTAATAACGTTTCTAGTATTTCACAAAATTATTGCAATGTTAATGTATGAAAATAGAGATTGTCTTTAGCTGGTATCATTGCAAATGTTTAATTATCCTTTGTAGACTAGGATAAAAAAGTTAGTTAGATTCCTTGGTATATTTCTATGATATGACTAGGGATTTCATTAAGGATAAGTATAAGGATGAGTTAACATTTAGGAAAATGTTCTAGAATTATTCTATAGGATAGATTGAGTGGTTTACTAGAAATACAATCCTATCATGACACTACAAGTGGATGTGGATTTGGCACAAATCTACTTAGGGGTAACAACTCTGACAAGATTCCGTAGGCCTGACTCGGTGTAATCTTGTGTAGGAAAACGAGCCATGTTGCACACCTAGTTTGACACTCATAGGGGATATACTTTTGGAATGCTCAAACTCAATACAAACCATTATAAAGGATTTAAATAGAGGATAAATATGAATTACCTATCATATACCAAAGTTTTCATATATTAAAGAAGTAGGAACCATGATTTAAGCACCTTATATGCAATTCTTTATGATTATATGCTATCCCTGTATGATAAAAGATTCTCACATTATGCTTTCTAGATTTAGTTAATGGGGGGATCTAGAAGTAACATGGTTAACATTTAATGTTTTATAAGTGGAATGTATGGGCATTATGTGAGTTGATTTCCCAAGGGGAAATCTCATAACGAGAATCAAGAAAGTGGTACAAGTACTGGTTAAAATTATTAAGATAATGAGATTGAAAAAGACATGTGAAAGGTATGTGATGTTCATCAAGTATTATTTAGATTAAACATAAGATGATTTAATAGATTGACTTTGAGTAAATTTAAGAAAGATTAATATTTCATATTCATGGAAAGATATATTAAGGATTAATTTGATGAAGGCTGACTAATGGTTTAAGAGTAATGTTGGATTAATTATTTATTGAATTTTTTGAATTAAAATTTTATATTATGAGTATCTTGAAATACATAATTATTTTCTGTATAAGTTCTCATTAACGATTGAAAATGACATGTTGATTGGTGATGAGGACATATAAATGTTTTTTCAAGGAAATGTGATATTTTGTTTAAGGGAAGGTAACCCTTAATTAATAAAAAATGTTGAGATAATAAAGATTGGATAAAGATATACTGGATATGAATAAGTAAATTGTATGATACATATTACACTAAATATGATTAATAAAAAAAAATTATATGTCATCAAGGATGAAGTTTAAAACATCATGGATTAAAAGAATAATCCATTAAACATTGTAAAAAGTAAGAATGCAAGTTTTCCAAAATGATTTATGGTAATTATGGTTTTTACCTGGTTTCAAGGGAATATACGATGAGGGTATTCACATTTTTGGGATGTGACAACCAACTGGTAATTTTTTATATATGTGGAGATCACTGTTAAGCCAATTTCATGAAATTCTTTCTAAACCTTAGAATTTTCATATTTTAGAATGGTTATAAGGTAAGGAATTTATTGAAATTTTATGTAAATGTTTAGATTAAGTCAGTAATATTAATGTTTTATCTCCCTATATGAGGATTTATGTATATTGGATAGCTTATTCAAACTAATTTGTATTGATGATAACCAATGACAAGTGGGATTGTAAATCATGGATCTCATGATCTTTTAGTACTTTATGAAGGAAAAAGTCACCATCTTTTTTAAAGAAAGAGGTGAAATAGATCAATAGAAAAAGGGTGACATTTTCCTAAAATCACACAAGTATATCCTTTAATGAATATTATTAAACTTTTAGAAAAGGATCTTGAACCCAAAAATGTTGTCTGAGTACTATTTCTGAAGCTTTCGTTGGGGCGCGTGCATCCGTCTATGGAGGACGCGCTGCTGTCGCCCCGCATTCCCGCTTTACAAAGGCGGGCGACATTCGTTCCTTATTCAGGGACATCTGATCCTTGATCGAAATCGGGATGATGGGATGTCGGTTCTTCCTTCCATGGATTCCTCCTCAGAACTCGTCACCTAGTCCGGGTCTCCCTCATAGATTTAATACGTTGTTCGTGAAACTCTTCCCAGTGCCATGTTTCCATGGATGTCGGTTAATTAAACTAATTCCGTCAAGACATTCCATGGAATCTTGACATCATAGCGATCTTCGGTCAGAGTAGATGACAACATCAGGCATGTCAGGGCATCTCTGGGTGCGTGGACATTTGGGGAACCAGTATTCTTCCTCCAAAGAGAGCTTCTCAAGGGTGCAGAACCCGAGGAATCCAACGTTGAATGCGGGGAATCATATGCCATACGCATGTATCTGAGGTTTTCCTCAACTTCCTATGTTTAACACTAGGTATGCTGCAAGATTAACGTCTAGAAGAGACGGTTACACCAAAGGTGTGTCTTTCAAGGTTTTCCTCAAGAATCTCATGTTTATCACGAGGTAGGCCGCGAGTTTAACGTCTTGCGGAGACGATATGAGAGTGATCAAAACGTCCCATAGAGGCGGATCATATTGGTATATCCCATGGAGGGAATACTCGGGAAATGGATGGATCAGGACGCCCAATGAGGATGGATCTGAGGTGGTGCACTCCAAGGAGGGGAGATGTCACACCGTAATGGCTGATCTGAACACCAATGAGGGTGGATCAGGGAGCGTGCACCCCAGAATGGGGAACACCATGGTTTACCATTGGCTGGGATTTAACCTCATGGAGGTTTCCTATGTACCATGTGTAGACAATAGGGATCAAAACCCACATAGTTCAAAGGGTTGATGAATCGTGGTGTACACAGAGGACAATGACCCGAAGACATGCTAGGGCATACGCATGGAAAGCGGCCTAAGTACTGCTAGGAGCAGCGAGGAGGGTGGATGGAAGGATCCCACCGGGATGTGGAGGCCCAGGTAGGAATTAGAATGGATGATGGAGGATTGCATGTAGTGGAGGGAGAATGAAATGGGAGTCCATCGTGGAGATGACGGTGGTGATTGTCTTGAGTCTCAGAGAGACTTCTACATATCCCCATGGCAGGGAATCAAATTCCGCATAGTTCGGGATGGTGTCGGTGAACTGACGTGAAGGTGGACCTTTTCCCGATGGGTGTCATCAGCGAACCGACGTGAACGTGGACCATGGTCCGATGGGTGTCATCAACGAACCGATGTGAGTGAGGAACTTGGTCTAGATGGTGCGGGGCTTACACACTAGGCTTCCCAGGTGCTGGTGAACAGACGTGAAGAAGGTCAGAGTGACCGACATGTGGTGGGATTGAACCTCTGGGAGGCTTCCCACATACCATTCCTTGACATAGATCAAAGACCTCATAGTTCAAAGGGGCTTCGTCGGCGAACCGACGTGAAGGTGAACCCGGGAGTCCACTGGTGGTGGGCTTGAACCTCGTGAGGCTTCCTACATACCATGCCTTGACATGGATCAAAGTCCTCATTGTTCGGGAATGGCGGTGGGTGTCGGCGAATCGACATGAAGAAGGGACCATGGTCCAATGGGAGATGGGGTTGAACCTCAGGGAGGCTTCCTACGTACCGTGCCTTGACATGGATAAATGTCATCATAGTTAGGGTTGGTCACAATGTCTTGCCGTCGGATTGGAATGCAGTTTAATGTCATTCTGGACGAGGGTGGAACCTGACGTGAAGAAATTATGGGTGGTGGGATTGAACCTCATAGAGGCTTCCTACGTACCATGCCTTGACATGTATCAGAGACCTTGTAATTCAAAGGGATGTACAGTTTAATGTCATGTTGGATGGGGGATACAATTTAACATCATGATGGATGACACACGGTTTAACGTCATGCTAGACGGGGTGTTGACATGGCCAATGCTTACTCTAAGCCCACGTGAGTTGTGCTTGGTGTGAGAAACAAGAGGCAGCAGAGACCTAACGATCACGTCGCGAAGGGTGCGTCTGTGAGAAACGAAGAGGGGCTTACGCGTTGGGTGGCGCATGGTGCTGGGACTTACCTCAGGATGGAAGCCTGGGTAAAATGTTGACGATAGTTTAGGGCTTGAGCCTTAAAGAGGCTTCCTACGTATCCTCGTGGCAGGGAATCAATTTCCGCTTAGTTCTCCTTATGACGGCTTACCGCCGATTGGTGGTTTCAACTGATTACCGCTGGATTGGGTCACAATGGCTTACTACTGGATTAGGATGTGAACTGCTTACTGCTAAATGGGGTTGCAATGGCTTACCGCTGGATGAGGATGTTAATGGCTTGCCGTCGAATGGGGTTACAACGGCTTACCACTAGATTGGGTCACAACATCATACAGTTGGATAAGGATGTCAACGGCTTACCACTGCATAGGATCACAATAGTGGATGTGGCTTACGTGAAGAAGCTTCTTGGGTGCCTCTAAGGAGCGGCAATGGTGAATGGTTCTTTCGCAAGGAAGCTCCCCGGGTGCCGCTCTAGAGCAGCAATGGTGAATGGGGCTTATGCAATGAAGCTACCTGGGTGCCGCTATGGAGCGGCAATGGTGGATGGGGATTATGCCAGGAAGCTGCCCGTGTGCTGCTATGGAGTGGCAATGAGGAATGGGCTTACGCAAAGATGCTGCCCGTGATGTATTCCTCATCTCTGTTAATGAGGGCATCCCAACTCACTGGTTGGTTGAGGCCTTCACCTATGCTCTAGTGCACAAGAGGGATATCACCAAGGGGAGTTGGAATCATGCCACTGTAATCATGGAATTGTGTGTTTTATGCTTGGAGCATAAGGCATATCTCGAATAGGGCAAGAGGCATCCTATCATTTGTTAGATATGGAGTACTATAGTTTGTAGTCATGTAGATAGGACTATTGGCATCTCATTCTAGGAGCGTGAGGCATCCCTCACTTGGAAAAAGAGGCATCCTATCATTTGTTAGATAGGGATTACTACAGTTTATAGTCATGTAAATAGGACTATTGACATCTCATGTTAGGAGCATGAGGCCTCTCTTATTTGAAGCAAGAGGCATCCTATGTTTGAAACATATGTAGAATACTAAAGTTTAAAGTCATGCAGATAGGACTATTAGCATCTCATGCTTGGATCATGAGGCATCTCTTGTTTCGAGAAAGAGGCATCCTATGTTAGGAACATAGGGAGTACTACAGTTTATATCCATGTAGACAGAACTATTAGCATCTCATGCTAGGAGCATGAGGCATCTCTCGCTTGGAACAAGAGGAATCCTATCATTTGTTAGATAGGGATTACTATAGTTTATAGTCATGTAGATAGGACTATTGGCATCTCATGCTTGGAGCATGAGGCATCTCTTGTATGGAAAATAGGCATCCTATGTTAGGAATATAAGGAGTAATAAAGTTTATAGTCATGTAGATAGGACTATTAGCATCTCATGCTAGGAGAATGAGGCATCTCTCGCTTGGAACATGAGGCATCCTATGTAAGGAACATAGGGAGTAATACAGTTTATAGTCATGTAGATAGGACTATTGGCATAAGGTGCCTAGGAATGGATGGTGTTGGCACTTAAGCAAGGGAATACCTTTCTGGTTCAACCTGTCATAGGAGCCAGGTGATGGGGTTTGGAAGAGTTGCCTAAGGAATGGTTCGACTTATGGTTCTCGGGGAATTGATGATAGGAATCTCAAATCATGACATGGGAATGAAACTAAGAGGAATATGTTGACTCAAGGAGTTTCATGGTTTGTGGAGGAGTATCTCAAATCATGGTATTCCATAGGTGGAAGGTGGGTGCGCATAAGGGCTCAATGGAATATCACGTCGCCCTGGCCCGAAAAGTTCACGGTGCGACAGTCCATTTTTCATGGGGGTCCGTGACTATAGAGAAGGGACCGGCCCAGAAGGTCGGGACCGCAGCCTGGCACTGACCCCGAGCGGGGGAGCGGGGGCATAGCCCCCGCGGTATGGACCGGTGGGTGTAGAGGTCAGAGCCTCGCAACAGGATAGGTCTTCGTGAAGTAGCTTCGCGGATCAAAGGGGTTGGGGAGCATAGGGTCTCGCGGAGCATCGCCTCGTAGAGCATAGACTCACGGAGCAGCATTGCGGAGCATGGACCCACGGAGCTTCGGCTCACAAAGCAGCAACGCGAAGGAAGCTGCTCGCGGAGCATGGTCTCACAGAGCAGCAAAGCGGAGCTCCGCGGACCCGGAGATCGGCCACCCAAGGGGCGGAAAAATGGTCGTCCATAGAACGGGGTCGAGTTGGGTATTTATAGTCAAGGGGTATCGTGATGCAAATCTCACGCAGTGCGAAGGGGGAATTCGGTTGCTTCGCGGCGGGTTGCGAACGTCAACCGAATTCGCGGAGCGGTACCGCCTCCTCTTCTTCACGGCGGGTTCGCGAACGTCAGGGCGTTCCCAGAGAGTTACCACCACTTGTGCTTCACTCCACGTCTTCACGGCGCGTCGCGAATGTCATCTGGGTTCGCAGATCATCCCGCCTCATTATTTCATGATGGCGCTCCGCGATCACGGAGGGGGGATTCGCGAATGGGCTTTCTAAACCATTTTTCCAGCCCAACTTCAGATGTCTATAACTCCTAATCCGTAGCTCCTTTAGGGCCCTACGACCTACCAAATAGAACCTTGTGACAAGGAATACGATCTTGGATCGTGTATGGAAGCATTTAAAAAAAATTGGGGATGCATTTTCTGGTGCCAACAAATGCAACCCTAAGAACGGGGTCCAACGAGGACGAGGAGGGTGAGGCGGACCACGTTATAAGGAAACGATTGAGGAAAACGCGTGCATTGGGGTCCATTGTATCTCAATCATATTGAGGAGATAGTCAACTAAATCTTTGAGCCTGGATGGGCCATGCTCGGTGCAGGAAAAAGGAGATAATAGGTGCTCTAGTATGAGAGTGTTAAATAACGGAAGGTGTGCATGGGACAACAATCACCATATGGGAGAATCCTAAAAGAGGGAGGGGTCACAGCTGGAGAGCATGGCTCTCTGGACGACCGAAATTCTTCTCCCACTGTTCTCTAGTGCACGAGTGGGGTAACGCCAGGGGTGTTAGAATCAATCTGAATAGAGGGAAGTGGAAGGTGTGAATCACGATACCCAAAATTTGGAACACTGTGGGGGTGGCGTGACAATAAAGGACGACCGCTAACCGTGGTGGAGAAATGGTATCCTTACTACGTTAGCCTAAAATGGGTACAACAAATGAGGGTCGACCATTGACCATGTTTGAAATACGGGACCATGTCACAAATGTTGTCGATCAATCCTTCGGGACGTTGGCCCAGGACAGTAGGAGGACCATAGGTCAGGCATCCATACTATTAGGGGGTCCTTCCAAACATGACCAGTCTTCCGGAATGTTGGCCCATGATAGCAGGCGGACCATAGGTCAGGCATCCATACTGTTAGGGGGTTCCTCATACAAGATAGGGGATGAGAGTCCGAATAAGGGTCACGCGAAGCGTGGGAAGTGGAGTGATGGTTTATTCGAACAGAATCCAACACTCATGAAATTATGCCACCGTGGTGGGAGTACGCTAGACGGCCGCCTCGGTTTGATCATGGATCATTACTTCCTTCAGACAGGGCCTCTCTAGAGGGGGAGTCTGTCGCTTCCCAATATATTCTTGGAGCATCCTGAACTAGTTCAAGGCAGAGTTGTGGCTGTTCGGTTCCCTACGAGGGGTCCGGACAAGGGGTCAGAAAAGGGGAAGAACAGGTTTTACAACTCCTGGGGGCTGGACCCTGGGAAAAATGCTGGGGTGTCTCTACGTATCCCATAAAAATGTTAATCAAGCCACATGTAGTTCTGAAAGCGCAGTTTAACGTCATGCAGGACGATAGTGCCTGGCCATGTTGGTACACATCCTGCCAAAACTACTAAGCCCACATGAGTCGTGCTCAGGGTGGGAAACAAGAAGTAGTGGTGGGACTTTCCCGACACAGAAAGGGGGTAGGTTAGGGTGAGGGGACACTCGGTGAATACCGGCCCCATAATACTAACGCGACCACATGGCACACCTAGATGCGTGAAGAGATAGAGCTGAGTATGTTTGAATCCCACTTGAGCATGAGGGAGTGGAAATTTGTGAATCATGACGCTAGAGATTTCGATCACAATGACGATGGCGTGACGATAGAGGATAACTATTAACTGTGGCGGAAACTCATCATCCATGTCATGTTAGCCTAGAATGGGGACAGACAGATGAGGGTCGACCGTTGACCATGTTCGGAACACGGGACCATGCCACAAATGTTGACAGAGATCTGTAGGGACGTTGGACCGAAACGATCGGAGGGCCCTTAGGTCCATTGTTCATGGAGATCCCTTAAGCCGAGTATCCATGTCGTCCGAGGGCCCCTTTGTATGTGGAAGTGGATGAGGGTCCAAATAGAGAGCTCACGAAGCTTGGTCATGGGATGAGGGGAATGTCCCCATGAAAATACCACACTTCGGGATCTTTGTCAAAACACATCTGAATACTACAACTAGGTGTATTAGATAGAGGGAGCAGAGTCCTTTCCCATTGGGGGATATTAGTTTAGGGTCATAGAATTTGGACCGAAGGGCAGAAGGAAACACATGAGGCACATGGTGGGGTAACTCAGACACCTGACGTGAATGGGAACTGGGGGTTCCAACCACCATGTGCTTCTCGGACAGTTTTAGGTCGAGGGACCATAAACAAGAGTTGATCTGGGCCTAAAAAAAATTCAAAGGCATTCCTACGTACCCCATGAGGATGTGGATCTAGATACACGTAGTTCTTGAGAGAGTCTTAGTTTAATGTCTTAGAACTCGGACCATGAATGGGTACGGGGAGCAGGGGACTCATGGCAAGGTTGTTACAAAACCCGACGTGAATGAGGACCTAAGCCCAACCTACCATTTGTTCTCTTTGGAAATGCTCAAGTCGAGGGACCGAACATGAAGGTTAGCCTGGGCCCGCGGGGAAGTTCCCGGGAGCTCCTACGTATCCCATGAGGATGGGAATCAATCCATACGTAGTTCTGAAGGGGTGGCACGGTAAGGTACCAGTGCCAGGGAAAAAGGGAAGTGTGGGCGTGGCCCTTGCACTAAAAGAAGCGGAATTTGATCAATCTTTTTTTTCCTTTAAGGTGGTTGGTTATTTTTTGTGAAGCGACGGGCCTAGGGTAGCAGGCCCTGGTGTCTCCACAAGAATCAATCCGTGATAGGTGTTGACAAATGGCATGGCATGTGACCAATAACCAACGTGATGTCCTCTACAACGAGGTCATCATAATGCAGTACCATTTTTCATCGTGCGTCTAGGACGATAATGTCACAGTTTAGGGTCGTGTGATTGGACCAATCATGCATTTTAACGTCATGCAACGCAAAAATAGCAGAGACGATGCTAGGCGGGGAATGGGTATGGTGTCAAGCGGCATGACCGATGTGAATGAGGACATATCCCACACCACGCCACGCAGTCCCATAGTCAGGGTCCTAAAGGCAGGATGTGGAACTTAAACTGGACCCAAAGACAGGAGGTCTGGGAATTCCTACGTATCCCACAAGGACGGGAATCAATCCAGACGTAGTTCTTGGGAGATCTTAGTTTATGGTCTTTAGAGATCAGAGCATGGGTGCCCCGAAGGACACCGTATTGCATCTTTGACCCCCTGACATGCAAAGGTGCACTGAGGGATAACGCCAAAAGTGTCGACATTCCACCTAGACATGATGTAGTGGAAAATGATGTGAATCACGCAACCAACATTTGAGGACTGAAGGGGCTAGCGTGATGACATAGGATTACTTCTGACCATGTTCTCAATACATCATCCTATTGCGTTATCCTGAAATGGGGACAAACAAATGAGCATCGACCGTTGACCATGTTCGCAACATGGGATTTTTTTCAATTTTTTGTCGGAAACCCTCGAGGACGTTGGCCCGTATCGGTAGGAGATCCCTTGGGCGTTGTATCTGGGCCGTTCTTGGGGGTCCCTCTGGGTGTGAAAGGTAATGGAATCCCAATCAAGTAGTTGGTGAGGCATAGTTGTACCCATCTACGAAAGAAGCGAACATCTCCATGGAGGGGGGCGTACAGCAGGGTCGAGGCTTACTTGACGTAAATTTGGGAAAAAGAGTGCATCATGCCATATGTCTTTAACCCGAGGGGAAGATTTTGTCCTCTGGGCTGGGCCGACGGATGAAATGTCTGGGCGTTCCTACGTATCCCATGAGGATGAAAATCACGCCATACGAAGTTCTAGGTGGTCATGCAGTTTAACGTCGTGCGGTGAAGACGTGGGAGAATAGAAGAGTGGGACTAGGCACATGGTGCGACCATTATCATCCTTGTATGAGTGAGGCTAAGGAATCCTACTCCTCATCATGCAAGGACCCTCTGAGAAAACTATACCCAGGGGGACAGTCAAAAAGAAAAGCTCGGGGCTGGGCTCAAGACGGGATGTCTGAGCATTCCTACGTATCCCATGAGGATGGGAATCAAGACATACTTAGTTCTAGAAGCGCAGTTTAACGTCATACGGGACAAGATGTAGTTTAGCGTAATGTGGATGGTAACACGCAGTTTAGGGTCATGTAGGACCGTGTAGTTTAAGGTCGTGCAGGACCATGGGAAGATCTTAGTTTATGGTCTTAGAGCTCGGACCATTTGGTAGTTTATTTTCATGTGGGATGATAATGAGCAGTTTAACGTCATGACGTATGAAGATGCAGTTTAAAGTTATGCTGGATGATAATGATCAGTATAACGTCATGATGGACGAAGAAGCAGTTTAAAGTCATGTTGGACGATAATGATCAGTTTATCGTCATGATGGATGAAGATGTAGTTTAAAGTCATGTTGGACGATAATGATCAGTTTCATGTCATGATGCACGAAGATGAACAGTTTAACGTCATGCAGGACAATCGTGCAGTTTAATGTCGTGCAGAATGATAATGTGCAGTTTAACGTCATGATGGATGAAGAAGAATAGTTTAACATCATGTTGGATGATTGTGCAGCTTAATGTCGTGCAAGACAATAATGTGCAGTTTAACGTCATGACGGACGAAGATGAATAGTTTAACGTCATGCAGGATGATGATTGTCACGCAGTATAATGCATGCAACTGGGACGTGGGAGAATAGATTGTGTCGGTAGAGGGATGGTCATCTCTACCCCATTCTGGTGGGTTGGAATGACAAAGGGTGTCTCAAGGGTAGTATGGATGACTACATTACCTCCGTATGGAGGGGCAGAGAGGACTGCATTGTGGGTATGACAGGGCGATGGAGCCCCGAAGGCGTGGAAGCCTGGAACGTCTGTACAACAGGGCGAAGGAGCCCGAGAGGCGTGGAAACCTGGAACGTCGATACGACGTGGGCGATGGATCCCAGGAGGCATCGAAGCCTGGAATGTCGATAAGATGGGGCGATGGAGCCTGGGAGGCGTCGAAGCCTGGAACGTCCGTACGACGGGGCGATGGAGCCCGAGAGGCATCGAAGCCTGGAACGTCGGTACAATGGGGCGATGGAGCCCGGGAGGCGTCGAAGCCTGGAACGTCTGTACGACGGGGCGAAGGAGCCTGAGAGGCATGGAAGCCAGGAACATCGGTATGATGGGGGCGATGGAGCCCAGGAGGTGTCAAAGCCTGGAATGTCAGTGGGGCGGGGCGATAGAGCCCGGGAGGCGTCGAAGCCTCGAACGTCAGTGCGATAGGGCGAAGGAGACTGGGAGGTGTGGAAGCCATTGTTTCGAACGGTGGTGGACTAGGCGAGGAGCCGATGAAGTTGGGTGGTGGATGCCACCTGTGCGGCCTCTTGAGGCAGCAGAGTCGGCGAGGAGCTGATGTAGTTGGGTGGCTGATGCCACCTACGCGGCCTCTTGAGGCGGCGGAATCGGCAAGGATCTGAAGAAGTGGGGAGGCGGATGCCACCTGCGTGGCCTCTCGAGGCGGCGGAGTCGGCGAGGAGCCGATGGAGACGGGTGGTTGATGCCACCTGCGTGGCCTCTTGAGGCGGCAGAGGCGGAGAGGAGCTGATGGAGTGTGGTGGCTGATGCCACCTACGCGGCCTCTTGAGGCAGCGGAGTCGACGAGGAGCCGAAGAAGTGGGGTGGCGGATGCCACCTGCGTGGCCTCTTAAGGCGGCGGAGTCGGCGAGGAGCCGATGTAGATGGGTGGATGATGCCTCCTGCGTGGCCTCTTGAGGTGGCGGGATCAGCGAGGAGCTGATGAAGTGTGGTGGTGGATGCCACCTGCGCGACCTCTTGAGGCGGAGGAGTCGGCGAGGATCCTATGGAGACGGGTGGCCGATGCCACCTGCGCGGCCTCTTGAGGCAGCGTAGTCAGCAAGGAGCCAAATGCGATGGGTGGAGGAACTACCTGTGCGGCCTCTTGAGGCGGCATAGTCAGCAAGGAGCCAAAGGAGATGGGTGGCGGAGCCACCTACATGGCCTCCTGAGGTGGCATAGTCGGCATGGAGCTGAAGGAGATGGGTGGCAGAGCCACTTGTGCAACCTCTTGAGGCGGCGGAGTCCGCGAGGAGCCGAAGGAGACGAGTGGCCGATGCCACCTGCGCGACCTCTTAAGGTGGCAGAGTCGGTGAGGTGCTGATGGAGAAGGGAGGTCGATGCCACCTGCGTGTCCTATAGAGGCGGCGGATGCCGGCGAAGAGCCGATGGAGTTGGGTGGCGGAGCCACCTGCGTGGCCTTTTGAGGCAGCGTAGTCGGCAAGGAGCCGAAGGAGATGGGTGACAGAGCCACCTACGTGGCCTCTTAAGGTGGTGGAGTCGGTGAGGAGCCAATGGAGAAGGGTGGCCGATGCCACCTGCGCGGCCTCTTGCGGTGGAGGAAGCCGGTGAAGAGCTTATGGAGTTGGGTGACGGAGCCACCTGCGCGGCCTATTGAGGCGACATAGTCAGCGAGGAGCCAAAGAAGTGGGGTGGCAGAGCCACCTACGCAGCCTCTTAAGGCGACAGAGTTGGCGAGGAGCTGAAGGAGATGGGTGGCCGATGCCACCTGCTCGGACTCTTGAGGCGGCGGAGTCAGTGAGGAGCCGATGGAGAAGGGTGGCCGATGCCACCTGCGCGGCCTCATGAGGCAGCCGAGTCTGGCGAAGTGCCGGTGGATTTGGGTGGCGGAGCCACCTGCGCGGCCTCTTGTGGCGTCGTAGTCGGCAAGGAGCCGAAGGAGATGGGTGGCAGAGCCACCTGCATGGCCTCTTGAGTCGGTAGAGTCGGCGAGGAGCCGATAGAGTTGGGTGGATGATGCCACCTCTGCGGCCTCTTAATGGGGAGGAGTTAGAGAGGAGCTGAAGAAGTGGTGTGGCGGATGCCGCTTGTGCGGCCTCTTGAGGCGATGGGGTCGGTGAGGAGCTGATGGAGACGGCTGGCCGATGCCACCTGTTCGGCCTCTTGAGGTGGCGGGATTGGAGAGGAGCCGAAGAAGTGGGGTGGCAGATGCCACCTGTGTAGCCTCTTGAGGTGGCGGAGTTGGCGAGGAGCCAATGAAGTGGGGTGGAAGATGCCACCTACGCGGCTTCTTGAGGTGGCAGAGTCGGCGAGGAGCCAATAGAGACGGGTGGCCGATGTGACCTGCGCGGCCTTTTGAGGCAGCGTAGTCGGCAAGGATCCGAATGAGATGGGTTGGGAGCCACCTGTGCGGCCTCTTGAGGCGGCGTAGTCGGCAAGGAGCCGAAGGATATGGGTGGCAGAGCCACCTGCGCGACATCTTGAGGCGGCGGAGTCTACGAGGAGCCTAAGGTGACGGGAGGCTGATGCCACCTGTGTGGCCTCTTGAGGTGGCATAGTTGGAGAGGAGCTGATGGAGAAGGGTGGTCGATGCCACCTATGCGGCCTCTTGAGGTGGCAGAATCTGGCGAAGAGCCGATAGAGTTGGGTGGCAAAGCCACCTGCGCAACCTCTTGAGGCGGTGTAGTCGGCAAGGAGCCGAAGGAGATGGGTGGTGGAGCCACCTGCGCGGCCTCTTGAGGCGGAAGAGTCGGCGAGGAGCCGATGTACTGTAGTCTTCAAACACATGATTTTACTCATCCTCTCACATATAAAGGAGAGGGGATGCACATGGGTGATGCCTCAATTTTCCCGACACATTTGGTCTACTCGCTATTGAAAGAGAAGAGCTTCACGTCGGGTTCACCATTTCTATTTCCGACGCTTTTGCCGTGGCATGCGCATCCGTATGTGGAGGACGCGCTGATGTCACCCCGCATTCCCACTTTCCAAAGGCGGGCGAAACCCGTTCCTTATTCAGGGAACTCTACTCCTTGATCAAAATCGGGAGGATGGGATGTCTGTTCTTCCTTCCGTGGATTCCTCCTCGGAACTCGTCACCTAGTCTGGGTCTCCCTCATAAATTTAATACGTTGTTCGTGAAACTATTACCAGAGCCATGTTTCCATGGACACCTGTTAATTACACTACTTCCGTCAAGACAATCCATGGGATCTTGACATGGTAGCGACCTTCGGTCGGATTAGATGACAACATCAGGCATGTTAGGGCATCTCTGGGTGTGTGGACATTGGGGAACATGTATTCTTCCTCCAAAGAGAGCATCTCAAGGATGTAGAACCTAAGGCATTCCACGTTGAATGCAGGGAATCATATGCCATAGGCATGTATCTGAGGTTTTCCTCAACTTCCTGTGTTTAACACTGGGTGTGTTGTAAGATTAACGTCTAGCAGAGACGGTTACACCAAAGGTGTGTCTTCCAAGGTTTTCCTCAGGCATCTCATGATTATCATGAGGTAGGCCGCGAGTTTACCGTCTTGTGGAGATGATATGAGAGTGATCAAAACTTCCCATAGAGACGAATCAGATTGGTATATCCCATCGAGGGAATACTCGGAAGATGGATGGATCAGGACGCCCAATGAGGATGGATCTGAGGTGGTGCGCTCCAAGGAGGGGAGATGTCACACCGTAATGGCTGATCTAAAAACCACTGTGGGCAGATCAGGGAGCGTGCACCCCAGAATGGGGAACACCATGGTTTACCATTGGCTGGGATTGATCCTCATGGAGGATTCCTACGTACCCGGTGTAGACAACAGGGATCAAAACCCAGGTATTTCAAAGGGTTGATGAATCGGGGTGTACACTGAGGACAACGACCCGGAGACAGGCTAGGGCTTATGCATGGAAAGCGGCCTAAGTACTGCTAGGGGCAGCGAGGAGGGTGGATGGAATGATCCCACCAGGATTTGGTGGCCTGGGTAGGAATCAGGATGGATGATGGAGGATTACAGGGATTTGAGGGTGAATAAAATGGGAGGCCATCGTGGAGATGACAGTGGTGATGGGCTTGAGTCTCAAAGAGACATCCTATGTATCCCCATGGCAGGGAATCAATGTTCGCGTAGTTCGGGATGGTGTCGGTGAACCGACGCAAAGGTGGACCTTTGCCTGATGGGTGTCATTAGCGAAACGACGTGAATGTCGACCTTGGTCTGATTGGTTGTCGTCAGTGAACCAACGTGAGTGAGGACCTTAGTCCAGATGGTGCGAGGCTTACACACAAGGCTGCCCAGGTGCTGGTGACCTGACGTGAAGAAGGTCGGAGTGACCAACAGGTGGTGGGCTTGAACCTCTGGGAGGCTTCCTATGTACCATGGCTTGACATGGATCAAATACCTCGTAGTTCAAAGGGGATTCGTCGGTGAACCGACGTGAAGGTGAACCCGGGGGTCCACTGCTGGTGGGCTTGAACCTCGTGAGGCTTCCTACGTACCATGCCTTGACATGGATCAATGTCCTCATAGTTCGGGAATGGTGGTGGGTGTCGGCGAACCGATGTGAAGAAAGGACCTTGGTCTGATAGGATATGGTCTTGAACCTCAGGGAGGCTTCCTACGTACCATTCCTTGACATGGATCAAAGTCCTCGTAGTTCGGGTTGGTCACAACAGCTTGCCGTCAGACTGGAATGTAGTTTAATGTCATGCTGGATGAGGGTGGTACCTGATGTGAAGAAATGACGGGTGGTGGGATTGAACCTCATGGAGGTTTCCTACGTACCATGCCTTGACATGGATCAAAGACTTCATAGTTCAAATGGATGTGCAGTTTAATATCATGTCGGACGGGGGCATACAGTTTAACGTCATGCTGGAGGGCACACAGTTTAACATCATGCTGGACGGGGTGTTTTCATGGCCAATGCTTACTCCAAGACCACATGAGTCGTGCTCGGTGTGAGAAACAAGAGGTAGTAGAGACCTGATGATCACGTCGCGAAGGGTGAGTCCATTAGAAATGAAGAGGGGCTTACATTTTCGGCGGCCCATGGTGCTAGGACTTACTCCAGGATGGAAGCCCGGGGTAAAGGATGACGATAGTTTCGGGATTGATCCTTGAAGAGGCTTCCTACATATCCTTGTGGAAGGGAATCAAATTCCACGTAGTTCTCATGATGACGGCTTACTGCCAATTAGGGGTTTCAACGGATTACCACTAGATTGGGTCACAACGGCTTACCGCTAGATAAGGATGTGAACGTCTTACCGCTAAATGGGGTCTCAACGGCTTACCGCTTGATGAGGATTTCAACGGATTGCCGTCGAATGGGGTTGCAACAGCTTGACGCTGGATTGGGTCACAATGGCTTATAGCTGGATAAGGATTTCAATGGCTTACCTTTGTATAGGATCACAAAAATGGATGGGGATTACATGAAAAAGATTCCCGGGTGCCGCTAAGGAGCGGAAATAGTGAATGGGGCTTTCGCTAGGAAGCTTCTTGGGTGCCTCTATGGAGCGGCAATGGGGAATGGGGCTTACACAATGAAGCTGACTGGGTGCCACTATGGAGAGGCAAGGGCGGATAGGGATTACGCGAGGAAGCTTCCCCTGTGCCACTATGGAGAGGAAATGGGGAATGCGATTACGCAAAGATGTTGCCCGTGATGTCTTCCTCATCTCTGGTAATGAGGGCATCCCAACTCACTGGTGGGTTGAGGCCTTCACCTATGTGCTAGTTCACAAGAGGGATACCACCAAGGGGCGTTGGAATCATGCCACTGTAATCATGGAATTCTGTGTCTTATGCTTGGAGCATAAGGCATCTCTCATATAGGGCAAGAGGCATCCTATGATTTGTTAGATAGGGTGTACTACAACTTATAGTCATGTAGATAGGACTATTGGAATCTCATGCTAGGAGCATGAGGCATCTCTCGATTGGAACAAGTGGCATCCTATCATTTGATAGTTAGGGATTACTATAGTTTATAGTCATGTAGATAAGACTATTGGCATCTCATTCTAGGAGCATGATGCATCTCTTATTTGGAGAAAGAGGCATCCTATATTTGGAACATAGGGAGAATACTACAGTTTAAAGTCATGAAGATAGGACTATTAGCATCTCATGCTTGGAGCATGAGGCATCTCTTGTTTGGAGAAAGAGGCATCCTATGTTAGGAACATAGGGAGTACTACTGTTTATAGTCATGTAGGTAGGACTATTAGAATCTATTGCTAGGAGCATGAGTCATCTCTTTCTTGGAACAAGAGTCATCCTATCATTTGTTAGATAGGGATTACTACAATTTATAGTCATGTAGATAGGACTATTGGCATCTCATGCTTGGAGCACGAGGCATCTCTTGTTTGGAGAAAGAGGCATCCTATGTTAAGAACATAGGGAGTACTAAAGTTTATAGTCATGTAGATAGAACTATTAGTATCTCATGCTAGGAGCATGAGGCATCTCTCACATGGAACAAGAGGCATCCTATCATTTGTTATATTGGGATTACTATAGTTTATAGTCATGTAGATAGGACTATTGGAATCTCATGCATGGAGCATGAGGCATCTCTTGTTTCGAGAAAGAGGCATCCTATGTTAGCAACATAGGGAGTACTATATTTTATAGTCATGTAGATAGGACTATTAGCATCTCATGCTTGGAGCATGAGGCATCTGTTGTTTGGAGAAAGATGCATCCTATTTTAGGAACATATAGAGTACTACAGTTTAAAGTCATATAGATAGGACTATTAGCATCTAATGCTAGGGGCATGAGGCATCTCCTTCTTGGAACAAGAGGCATCCTATGTTAGGAACATAGGGAGTACTACATATTATAGTCACGTAGATAGGGCTATTGTCATAAGGTGCCTGTGAATGGATGGTGTTGGGACTTACGCAAGTGCAGACCATTCTGGTTCAACCTGGCATAGTAGCCAAGTGATGGGGTTTGGAAGAGTTGCCTGAGGAATGGTTTGACTTAAGCTACTTGGGGAATTGATTATGGAAATCTCAACTCATGACATGGGAATGAAACCAAGATGAATATGTCGACTCAAGGTGTTTCATGGTTTGTGGAGGAGTATCTCAAATCATGGTATTCCATAGGTGGAAGGTGGGTGCGCATAAGGGATCAATGGAATATCCCGTCGTCCCGGCCCAAAAAGTTCACGGTGCGATAATCCATTTTTCATGGGGGTCTGTGACGGTAGCAAAGGGACAGGCCCAGAGGGCTGGGACCGCAGCCCGACACTGACACCGAGCGGGGGAGTGTGGGAGCAGCCCCCGCGGTATGGACTAGTGGGTGCGGAGGTCAGAGCCTCGCAAAAGGATAGGTATTCGTGAAGTAGCTTCGCAGAGAAATGGGGTCGGGGAGCATGGGGTGTCGCGGAGCATCGACTCGTGGAGCATAGAATCGTGGAGGGGCATCGTGGAGCATGGACTCGCGAAGCATCATCGCGGAGCATGGACTCATGGAGCATGGACTCACGGAGCATGGGCCTCTTGCAAAGCAAGGGCGGCTCGGGAGTACTCGCGGAGCATGGAATCACGGAGCTTCGGCTCGCAGAGCAGCAACGCGAAGGAAGCTGCTCGCGGAGCATGGCCTCGCGGAGCTGCAAACCGAAGCTCCACGGACCGGGAGATCGGCCGCCCAAGGGGCGGAAAAATGGTCGTCCAGAGAACAGGGTCGAGCTGGGTATTTATAGGAAAGGGGTGCCGCAAAGCAAAGATCACGTGGCGTGAAGGGGGAATTCGGTTGCCTCACGGCGGGTCGCGAACGTCAACTGGATTCGTGGAGTGGTACCACGTCCTCTTCTTCGCGGCGGGTTCGCGAACATCAGGGCGTTCATGGAGAGTTACCGCCTCATGTGCTTCGTGGTAGGTCTTCGCGGTGCGTCTCTAACGTCATCCGGGTTCACGGAGCATCCCACCTCATTGCTTCGCGGCGGCAGTCCGCGATCACGGAGGGGGGATTCGCGAATGGGCTTTGCGAACCAGTTTTCCATCCCATATTCAAATGTCCATAACTTCTAATCCATAGCTCTATTCGGGCCTTACGACCTACCAAATTGAATCTTGCGACAAGAACTATGATCTTGGATCTTGTATGGAAGCATTTCGAAAATTTTTGGGGACGCATTTTTTGGTTCCAACATGTACTTTCAGTCCCAATGAATCAAAAGGTCCCTTAGGTCATCGAAGATTTATTGATTTGTGATTGTTAATCTTCTATTATGTTTTTTCTCTATAACTCCCCATCAAAACATGATGTCAATATTTCTCTTCCATGTCCTTGTTTTCACTTCCCTCCTATGTTCTCCGATTTGGGAATCTCGTTATGAGTTACTTTGGGTAACTGTTATGGCTTCATCATTACATTTTGAAAGGATTTTTTAGTATTCATTTTTACTATGTGGGTTTATATGAATGAATATTTCATGAATTAATACATTGATAACCCAGATGAATATTGATGGGGAAATTCATTTTTAAGGGGTGTATAATGTAACACATCAAGATATTGAGAAATATATATTTTCTCAAAATAATTTAATCTTTAGGATATTTTTCATTTCACACCACACTAAAATAGTTTATTTCATAATAAATCACTATGTTTGGATTGTTTTATATGCAAAAAAAAGTAAATCGTGCACTACAAGAAACATAAAGTGTATCTTTCTCTACATGAAACAATGAGTTTAGCTTACATTACTTGCAATACTAGATTTCCTTGATGACTTACATACCATTCCAGACTAAGTGTTACCAAATAATAAATCATTATAAAAATATTATTATTTCATAGTATATAAATTTTCCATTAATTTAAATATTATAGGATGAACTAACTTGCCAATATATATTGTTCAATTCATTTATTACCTATTAATTAGAAAAGAATATATTAACCAAAATAATTGAAAGGGGATGATTTTATAAAAGTATATTTTTATGTGAAGAAACAATTTATATTAATAAGTTAAATTAATCCATAATTGTGAATGTAACTAATTAAATTGATATTTTATATTTTTAAACAAGTATTTATTATAATAATCCAATATATTTTATAGATATAAGATATGAACAAACTCAATTTTATGCTTCAAACCTAATATTTTTAAACATGGAATTTTACCACCTTTTAATATAGAACCCATTTTAAATGAATATATAGAAAAATTATATATATAATATGTCAAAATAAACTTCAGATTATAAATAAAAACATAAAATTTATTTTAGGGTAAATTTTTGGTATTTTTCTATAAGGATTCATATTTTAATGAATAGTTAAAAATACTTAATTTAAATTCAAAAATTGTTTTTCATCCAATTAATATATAATGTAAAATATTTTTGTAAATTTTATTCAATGTTTTATCAGATGATATTTCTATAAATTATTCTTATTGTGGTCATTTTAATCAATTTCAATTTGAAATTTGTTATAAAAACTTAGTGAATTGTTCAATGTTTTTACTCTAAAACCCTATAGTGTCATCCCATAAGTGGAATTATTTTTCAGTTACTTTCTACCAATTTTGGATTATAACTCTCAAAAATTTATTCTAAATTTTTAATAATAATAATTTAGACATGATAAAAATTTAATATTTGTTTTTTACCCAAATAATTAGTGGAAGTGATGAATATTAATTATAAAGATTAAGTGAAAAATTATGTTAACAAATTATTAAACCTCAAATTTAAGACCAAAATGACCTAGAAATGTTTCTATCACCCATTTTTTGTCTATTAATCTACCATTAACATCAAATTATTGTGTTTTTTTGGTGTTTTATGAAATGTTTAGATAAAAAAGTTGGTACACATAACTTGTATTCAAAAATGCGATGTGTTCACTTTATCATCCCTATAAAGTCCACAACCAATACTTCTTCTTCACAAAACCAAAAACACCTAGGTTCGGTGAAACACAACCTAATAAACATAAAAACAACCATAACTTAATTGTATATGCCTATGTAATTAATCAATCCAAGGTACATTTCATTACAGACCAAAATGAGTTACGTGTTTAAGAGGTAACGTCTTATTTCAAGTTTCTTTCTTTTATTTTATTCCTATACCCCTACACATTATTTATTCCATGATTTTATAAAAAAAAATTTAAATATATGAGTATATTTTATGATAAGGTTTCGACCTACACATACACACACCTCTATCTAATGGGTATCAAACATATTGTCTATTTCTATGACGAATTATCGCCTAACAAAATGATGATCGTTACTGTTTCCTTACCGCCTCTCATAGTGGAAATTATGATGGAAAATTAGTTTATATATGTTATATATATTATATTTTATTTTTATTTAATATTTTTTAATACTTTTACAACACATAACTATATGTTTTCCATCTCGTGTAAGTACGATAATTTGGTTTGAGGAAGTGTGGACTATTTCCCCTATAAGCGATATAATTCATTAAAACACTACATGGAATGTTTTAATGACTAGTTTAGTGAAATTATGTGATATAAATTTTATAATAATTCTAATTTAATAATGAATTATATATAAAAAATATGTCATTTACACTATTTTTTTAAAATGACAATAAAAATGGAAACAATGTTCAGGCGTACGCACGACATACCATCTCTATGAATAGTGTATTCTATTTCATACTTCTATGATATATATATTATTACAATACACATATACTAAATATATATATAATTTATATCATTATTTAAGTATAACTCTCAAATATATTACATGGTAAGACACATGCGAAGAACAAAGTGAATACTACCCCAAGTGATACCTTAACATATGACTATTAACAAGAGGGTAATATTGGTTCATAATAAAACCATATATTGTAAAAGATATAAAAATATATTACTATAAAATATTTATAATAAATTTATCTTAATTTTAACATATTTTTTTATGATTATGATGAGAGTCAAGATATATGTTAAGGGAATTTCTTCTCTCTTTTTATTTGCATGAGATACATGCTTTATTTACCACCCATTACTTTTATGCGGTGTGTTTAATATCCATTAAGGTATTATATGAATTTTATTTTTCAATATGTGAATATTTAAATTTCTATTATAATATCATCCTTTAATTTGGTTTAGGTTTCAAATGTTACCAAATCGGTAATATTGTTTTCTCATAATTTCCCTTCTTTGAGGAACATTCCTTATTATGAAACAATATTTTTATATGAATTTTTAATTGTATATTTGAGATGTTGTATCATAAATGTATTTATTTTAATCATAATTTAAGATTCATTTAATTTAACTTTCTTACATGTGGACTATGGTTCAACGTTACTAAATGATAAGTGATTATTGAAACAATATCATCGCTTTTTGAGATTGTTTATATTTTTGCATCCTTTGGTGAAATATTATGATCTATCTCTCAATTAAATTCATTAATTTTCATATACTCTAGTTATTATTAATATATTCCTTTTTTACCATTTTTATCACTTTGTTATATATGATATTTAATAAACTCTTTTTATAGAATTCCGACATTACCCTCTCTTTGGTCAAAATTGTTTGTTCCTTTAAAGCCATGTTTTCTAAAAAGGGTTTCCAAGAATCTTATAATATTCTCTTATAATAATTTAAATAAATTTTTATCCTTTTTGTATTGTATGAATGTTTTTAAATAAATCATATTATGTCATTTCAGACAAGAAATATTTCTAACCATTAAGTATATAAAATGATTGTTCTTATTACTTATATGAATTGTAAGGATTTAGACGCTATCATTTCTATGAAGCCTCCTTTTCATGTTTAAAAGGAAAATTTTTAAGAAAATTATATTAATAATAATTTTCCAAGAAATGGTTTTCAAAACGTTTTCATGATTTATTTATAAGGTTTCAAATTAAATTTATCGTAAAGTTTTTTTCAAAAGGTTTTTAATATAAATTTATATGTTTTTATGGAAAATTGTTTTCAAAATGTTTTCCAAGATTTGTTTATATGTTTTTGAGTTATTTTTTAAAAAATAATTTCAAATATTATTTTATAAGTATTAGGGGTAATTTTTTGAATAATAATTTCAGGAGATTTTATAAGTTTTCAAGGAAAATTGTTCTCAAAACATTTTCAATATGTCTTTATATGTTTTAAAATTGAAAGCATTCCAAAAGGATTTAAAACAATTATTTATATGATTTAATGTTTAAATTAAATTAATGGATTTTAAAATTATGTTATGTTCTTAAGATATTTTTTTCCAATAAGAAAGGATATTTTCCTCATTATATTTTTTCAAAATTAATTTCCATGTAATTTTTCATTTATGATGATATTTATTGATGTTAATCATGCCCTTTTAGGAAAAGATAAAAAAATTCCATTCATATTCTTTTTTAATGGTTTATGTTTATATGGAATAATGCTTAAGACACATCTTTATCTTTTATGGGTATTATGGTTTTCAAACCCACTTCTTTTTAGTGGTAATGTTTATGATGAAAAAAATTATGAAACCTATATTTTTCAATAGGTTATGATATTATTACATGTTTATAATAACCATTTCATTACATGGTTTATTATATGATTACTTATAATCTTTTGGAAGATGTTTTCATGATTTAATTATTTGATGGGTTAGACCTATGTCTCCATTCAATGCATTGCGTAAAGATTTATATCTCATGAGATATACTAGGATTGTATTGAGAGTAATTATTGATTTATAAGATAGATATGGGAGTGAAACATGACTAAAAATATAGTATTAAGAGTGAATGAATGCTACTAAGATTCCCAAGTGAGTGAACCCTGACTACCAAGATGGTATGAGGAGTGAACTCATGCTACTAAAATAGCCGAGGAAGTGAACCATGACTACCAGGATGGTATGGGGAGTAAACATGTACTGCGAAGATGGTCTCGATATTGATTCCTTGGATATTATGGAAATCATATTTTATTAATATATGTTTCCCATATGTCCATGTTCTATCACTATGTTATGATTTCACAGATTATGTTCTTTAGTTAATTATGATTAATTTCTTATTAACTATCATGATTTATGAAATTATTCAAGTAATGATATTTTATATGTAAGTTATGATCTTATATTTTCGTAATCACATTCTCATACCCTTATTCTCTTAATTATGCTTACATATCTACCTTATTTACCCTTACTGAACATTTGAGCTCACCCATTGTATTGTCTCCTTTCCAGGGTTATGAAGTTATATATTACGTTGTATGTGTCTAAGAAGGATTTTAGTAAAGGTGAACTTAGTGGGAGATAATGTAGCTCATTTATGTACTCGTGTTTTTTTTTTCATGTTTCCATAGGAACTAGGCTAGTATGGTCTTTGGGCATTTGTACAATTTTTTATGTATTCCAAAAAAGTTGTGTAATGTTAATGTATGAAAAGAGTGGGTCACTATACATCACCTACCACTAGCCTACATGATGGCATGGTTAATATGATATTCTCCATTTTAGTAACATGATTCGATGTTGGAAAATTTATTATATTTTTGGGACTTTGGTTTTATCCTATTGATAACCATTGGATTTGAAACATCATTATTTTATTAAACAATTCATTTTAATTTTGATGATGTTCCTTTTTTTAGATACATAAATTGTTAAGGTTAATATATAAAATTGGAATTTTTTTGATAAATAATAGTTATGTTTTTAATCATATATGATTTGTGGTGATTTAGGCTATTTATTGAGATAGTTATCATATCATAGATATTATCTAATTAGGGCGATTACATTTTTGTACAAGAATTTCTGAGTAAATGATATTTTTTTAATAGAATAGAATTTTCATGGATGATTTTTTGATGAAATACTTCTAATTTTTTGGGTTTCAATATTAGTTGTGAATATTTTGAGGAATTTATAGATAGTTATTATTTGAATGATCTGTATTGGAATTTGGGTTTTAAATATTTAATTTTCAATTTTAATGTATTTTTTCATCATAAAAATCTTTATTAATTCTGGAGAATTACTTTATCATATTATAATCTTTTATGTTTTGTTTAATTCGTAAAGATAGTAGGAATAAATAGTTATACGTTTAAGGATTATTTGATATATAGTTTTTGATTTTGATTCTGAAAGTAGGAAAATTTATCTTAAATTAGCATCATTGGGAGAAAATATGATATTGTTTTTGAAATTGATTATAGGATGAAATATTAACTAAAAAGTAACTATATTTACTAATTTTATTATTCTAGGTAGAAAAATATTTCCTCAACTCTATAAATAGCATTTTAATACAAAAACATTATCTGCTTTTTTTTCATACTCAGAAATCAATCGTCTTTTATTCCATCACAAATTTATGGTTTTGTGATGGTTAAATTTATCACAACCATGTATACTATTAGTCTCTTTCATTTCTTGAGATTTTTCTTTTCTCGTATTTATCCATGTTTTCTTATATGGAAACATAGTTTGTGTTGTCTCATGTGATCATCATAATTTCCTTTTATTATTTTTAAAATGAATAATTGTTCATCCTTTTAATGATGTGGTATTTTAAAAAAGGTATTATGAAAATTTAATCTCTTGGTATTTTGATCTCGAGATCAAATTATGAGTGTAAAATTTGTTAAATTTGGATAATGTAAGACACAAATATTTTTAAACGAAACAATATGCAGAATTTGATAAAATATGCCCCACATCGATCATAAAAAATGACTAAATATTATTATATAAATATGATATTTAACTTTTTCGCTTAGGAATAGAAATAATGAATGACACTATATAATTTATGAATGTATATTTTTTACAAGTTTATAAAATTAATTCATTTATAAAATATTAATTAAAAATTAAAATAAAAACCAATTTAATATAAACGATGTGTTTAAAAAAAACTTTTACACACGTAAAATTATATTATCATAATAAATTAAATTAATCACTTTAATGAATTAAAACAATATAATTTATATTTTTATATATTCAATGAAACTTTTTTGAATTCATTTAGTATTCTTTATAGGATTAATATAAGAAGAAATCTAATTATAATTATAAATGTTTTTATTTTTTCTACCAATAGTTTTTCTGCCTTTTAAGGGTGCACCTATTTTAAAAATAAATTCTGACACTTTTATAAATTTTATTTTCAAAAATTAACATAATTTATGAAATTGTTATATAAAAATTTTCCTGGGATGAGAATGTGGAATTTTTTAGATAAGTTTCATTTTTTTATTAATAGTGATAAAACACTGAATTTTAATTTAATAATTTCATGATTCCATAATTTATTTACATTATTAATTTATTGATAGAATTAGGATTTAAGATTAATTAGTTCAATTATACCTTATTAAATCCAATTTTTTTCATTGGATTCAATTTCACATTGAAATTATATATAAAAACATTTCAAATGTTTAAACTTTTTCACATTAAAAACCCTATTTCCCGTTGCATCTGCGGGATTAATTTTAAATATAAATTTTCTTATTATGTGAATTTAATTTAGTAAAATTGATTCCATATTTGGAAAAATGTTTTCCAAATTATATTTTATTTTCATTTAAATTTTTATGCATAAAAACATACCATGGTAAAAAATAATTATCCGCATTAAGGGTAAAATAATGAAACTACATAAACTTAAAAGGTAAAGGATTTAAAAACATATATAATATAATATTTATGGGATTTTAGATGTTTTAATTGACCCTAATGATCCTATGAAAAATTATTTATCATAATAATTTATTTAAATTAATGCAACCTCAATGTGGTTAGCTTTAAATATGACATAATCAATATTTAATCAATTCAAACCACACCTCCTCAAGTATAAATACCACTACTCACAACCCCATTTCTCCTCAAAATCCTTAAAGATTGTCAAATATCAAAAAAAACATCTCTTAATGACTCTTCCCACATCTATATTCTATAATTATCATTGGATTACCAATTTCATGTTCTTCAAGGGTTCTCTTAGGGAGTAGATATTCAAGAGATGATTTTCAAAGTGCCACTCTTAATTTGGTTTATTCTTCTAAATTATCCATACCCATTTAATATATAATGGAATGATAAATATAGAACTATTTATGCATTGATGGTTTATTTTTGTAATTAAATATTTCATATTCATTTCATTTGTTATCTCCTTTTATTCAATGAAATTAGACCACTATCCAAATTTTGGCAGTTTACCATCTATGTGGAAAATGATTTCTTATTCTTCTTTAACTCCTCCATGCCTGGCCGTGAAAGTATAAATATGGTTAAATAAAATTTAAATATGTATTTAATAACCTTTTTTATGTTCTAGAACTTATATATACAGATAATATTAATGAACATGAATCAAGATATTGATGAAGTGGGAAAACTAACAAAATAAACTAATCATTTATCATTAATATTTTATCAAATTAATCATCCCCATAAAAGAAAGAAAAATGATATATATGACCATAAATACATATGTGGGTTCATTAATACTATTTTATTCCACATATGTAGTTTAAATGTCATTTTACAAGAGCATCTGTAATATTATAGAAGTGAAGAAACAATGGCACCATGAAATGAACACACATAAAACCATGAAAATAATAGAATATTTTTGATGAATGGTTTATAAGAATTTGTAAAATCATCATATAAGGTATAATAAATATTTATATAGTTTCATAATTAGTAAATAACACTCTTTAAATAACTATACTATTGGTAAATGTACACGAATTTAAAGAGAAATGTGTTGTAAGGGTTTCTCATCTCGCTTTTTTACTTATGTGATATATATTCCTTCTTCACCACTAAATAATTTTATGGGATTTATATAAATACTTTTGATATATAATTCCATGATTATAATTATATTTATGGTATTCAAATTTTTATTTGATATTTATTTCTTTAATATTACAAACGATTCTACTGATTACAAAGTGTAAGGGAATTCTTAACCCAATTTCCATTATTTGGGTTAAACTTTTACTTATTAATTCTTTAATTCTAAGATTAGGTGTGACATTTTGATTATATTACATCCAATTATTTTTTTGTATTTAAAGTGAATAAAAATAATATATTAATTTTTTTAATTCTCATTTTATTGATATGATATTTGTAAGGGATTTTATTTTACAAAACCACTTTTAATGTTTCTTTTTGTCACATTTTTTCCCAGGTACCCAGTTAACTCGATTACCAAGCTAACTCTGATATGTCCCAAAGGGAGTTCATGATCCCCATGGATTGGTAACAAAAACCTAGAATCATACAAAATGATATTTGGTAATAATATTGTACAAAAACATTTTTGACGAAGATAAAAAAGTCATTATTTATATAAAAGAATACTGACAGGGATAATAGTACAATATGTCAAATAGCTATGAAAACCCAAAGTACTAAATAAATGTAATGGAAAAACATTATAACGTCTGAAGACCCAATATAATTAACTCTCCAAACACCTAGAATCAACAACTACCACCACTATGTGGTGTCATACCCTTTTTAGATCCCAGAAGATGAAAATATACAATTAGATGAAGGCACAAGTATCATGTGATATAATATCCTAGTAGGGTGTCACCAAGGATTCCATAATAATATGCAAAAATTTGATTAAAAAATTAAAGATTTCATGTTCAAATAAATAGGTATGTAAGATAAAAGTATAATTAAAAAAATTCACACCTTATATTTCAAATGATGGAAATACTTTAAAGATACGGATTCATAAAAAATTAATTAAAAACAGTTGGTATAAATTAATTAGTCATGCAAAAAAATTACAAAAAATTTCATACACTTATATATCATATATAAATAAGAAAATGAGATAGTCGTATACAATTTTTTTTTGATATTTCCCTTCTACAGGATCCTCACACACTCCAAGGTTATCACTAAAATATGTGTATACACACACATCCTTTGAAAAAAATCCAAAATTGAGTCTTCACCATCCCATCGGGGATGTGACCTAATGTACTATATTTTTTTCAATTGTAAAGAGTCAAAAGAGAGATATCCCAATAACTCATAATGTACCTAGGATTTCATGTGATCTAGTGCAACAAAATATGGAAATTTTTTTTAAAACTATTTAAAATTACATTTATCCCATTCAACCATCTCAAAAGTTAGAATATTCCATTTAAAAAAAAGCGTGTTATTGATTAAAACATGACTTTTTACAAGAAAAAACCATTAGGTTTCTATCAAAAACCATTTCAATAAATTTTAAAAAAATAATCCTTTGAAATCAATTTCAACAAATCAATTTCATAATTTAAAATTGAAATATTAAAATTCCCAAATTTTACATCAATTTCTCTAGCACCCCCAAATTTTATGGAATTGAGGATTTTCCACAATTTTATTCCATAATAAAACATTAAATTAAAATCCACCAATTCAATGGAATTGGGTTTTAAATAAACCATTCAGAAGTAGTTCAAGTAATTGAATTTAAATTGAACACCTGAATTAAAATCAATCAATTCTTGGATAATCAAATCTGGCTGTCACAATAAAACCACCTAGCATTATCACAGAAACACAAAGACCAAAACAGAACCTTCCAATAAGAACAAATTCATAGTAGATCTAAGAACTCCACCTAAAAATAAGATTTTTCCAAATTAATTTAAAATCCATCAATCCTTATATGATCTATCAATCATCAAGGTTGAAAAGTGAAAGAGATTTAGAGATAGGAAGAATGATTACCAGTGAGTCAAACCGCAACCACCACAAAGATCAATCATCGATTTAAGAAACATGAAAGGGTTGAATGGATACAAAATCATATAGGAATTAATATTGGGTCAATGGTAATGAAAACTAGAGAGTATGAAAAATAAAATCTAATAGCATTTCTATTAAAGAACAACCATCCATACATTACATAACATGTACACCAATTACATGTCATGTAATTGATATATCCCAAAATCATTGGAAAACTCATCCCATTTTATAAAATCTTATTTATTTATTATTTTATAATTTACAAGTTCTATAACCATATTACAGAGTTTTTGAATCTCTAATAGACTATAGAACAAGAAATTTTTTTCAAAGAATCTAACAAATATTTGCCTTCACCATTATAGGTATCCTCCAGATTTTTTCATCGACCTACCCATACAACAGAAAAGGAAAACCATGAAATGTTTTTAATGTGTTTCTTTTTAAGAAGGTAATATGTTGTAGAATATCCCCACCATAAAGAAATTATTATCCTATAAATCATATCAAGAAGCATCCATATCCAATAGGTGAGGCCCATGGTATTTCAAAAATGCCTCATGTTCCCTTGTCTTATGAAAATATGAACTATGCTACCATAGCACTCAAAAAAATGTTATCATCCCCCCATGATGTACCTTTATTTAAAAATAAACTATCCTAACTGGTAGTTTAGTCACAGATAAATCAGGTTCAATCTCAATATCACTCAAACTCAATACATGATAGGGATCAATTAGATAAATTCCAAGATGGGATACATGAAATACATTATGTGTCAACGTCAACTGTGGTGGAAGTGATAAACAGAAGACAGACTCCCCACCATCTCAAAAACAAAAAAATGTCCTACAGAGAAAGTATAACATATCCCTTACCATGAAATCAGTCGATGAACCAACCTAGGTTATACTTTTAAGAGCGGATTTTCACTAACTAAAAATTCTAACTACATGTGAGGATGATCTGCATAATATTTTTATCATCTTTGTGTTTTCAAATTTTTATGAAAAATAATGTAAATATAAATTGTCCTCTCTTTATCCAAGATCATTCCAACAAAATAATTTCCACTATTGTTTTACCAACACAACAAAGATTTTCTATTCCATCCATACAAGGCCTTAAAAGGAGCCATTCTGATTTTGGACTGGTAAATTTTTATATAAGAAAACTCAATGAGACCCAAATGAGCATCCCTAGCTCCACTGAAGTGAAGAGGAGAGGTCTATAGAATATCCTAAAAAATATGTATAGCTTTTTCGTTATGGCCATCAATCTTTGGATGGTATTCCTTAGTTAAAATGGAAGTGAGATCCCAGTTCCTTCTAAAGGCCTCTCCAAAAGGGAGAAGTGAACCAAGGATCTGTATCTATCACTATAGAATATGGAACATTGTGAAAATGAAAATATCTATCACATAGATATTTTTTAACTCCTTATATTTGGATGTATTATTAATAGGTATAAAGTGATCTAATTTAGTCATCTGAATGATCACACCCCATATCAAATTATTCTTCCTCGGGGTATGTGGAAACCTATTGAAAAAATCAATTAAGATATCATCCCACTTACAAGTAGGGACTAGGAGTGGTTGAAGCAAACCCAAAGGTTACTGGTGCATGGCGTTGAACTTATGGAACATATAAAAATGAGAGAAAAATTCAAAAATATTCCATCTCATACCTAGGAACCTGAATTAATTCCAATTTCACAGAACATATTCATAGTTCTTTGGTTTAATCCCCATATAAAGTTTTGGTAGTCCCCCATATCATATTTACATACTAAAAATGGAATAATAATGTGATTAAAATATCATAGAATACACTCTTTGGGGAACGACAACCCAGATGGAGTCTCAACACTATAAAGAGTGTCTATAATGTTACAGAACACATTATCTTGTTGATTTAACTAATTAATCATCTCGAGAAGCGCTATTGTCAACTGAAAATTTTCCAAAAAATCATCAACCCCATATTCCTACACTCCAGTATGAAACTACTCAAAGTGATCCAGAATGTTTTACTCTTCTAAGGATTCATTCACAAACTGAGTCAAAAGACTTTTACTCAATGAATCTGTGATGGCATTCCCATTTCCCAGGCTATTGGTGACGTAGAATTTTAAATACTATAGGTATTCCGCCCAATTCCTCTGGCATAGATTCAAAAAAAATTAGAGAATATATAACATAAGATTTTATGCTTTGAATACATGTTAAATGCTTATCTATAAAGTTAATGTTGGAAACACTTAAGATTGTACATTATAGTTTCATGTTCAAGGTCATGGGTGAGATAAATAATATCATGTGGCCTAATCTAACTAGATCCATAAGTAATGAAATGATCACCTTGCATAATAAATCTACCTAATCTAAAACCCGATTCATCAAAAAAGACCAGATAGACCTACCTAGCCTCCGGAAGAGTCAACACTGTATAATTAAAAAGAATAAATGTTGGCTCAATAAAAGAATTTTGACAAAATTCGTCCTAAGAAAACATTATTCCCTTCTATATTAGTGCAGTCATCAGAGAATATAACATTTATAGGTCCTTAATGAACAAGTGATAATACACATCAAAACCCATGAAGCTCCGAATCTTGAAATGTTCTGTGGTTGTTACCATGTCATGACAGCTTTTACCCTTCTAGGATCAAAAAAATACTATGTTTTGAAGCCATGTGTTCCATGAATTTTCCTTCTTGAATCCAGAAATTACTTTTTGAAATCCTTTCATATGGTCTTCGATTTATAAAAAATTCTTGCACTTTACTTAGATGATACGTGTTATCATCCTTGCACATAGTGTAAACAAGGATTTTATGTATATAGACTACCACAAAAGAATCAATGTACTTATGGAAAATCATATTCATTAAATATATATAAATTAAAATATCAATGGTTAGACTAAATGTAATGATATGGTACTTTTAATGGTCATACCAACTCTGAAAGTAAGTTTTCTGAATGTCAGATTCACTTATTCTCAATAGATTGTTACCATACTGAAGATAAATAATCTAGAACAATTTATCCCATTTAAAATGGTCAAATATATTACCAATATATGGAAAAAATACTTTTTATTTACCAGTAAAATATTGAATTTTCCATACTCCACAAAAATTCAAATGGAATTTTCAGTCTTCATATACAATAAAATCAATTCCTACTATGGAGACACACTCAGGCGTATACAGAATTTATCTAGATGGTCATCCAAATGAATCTTAATATCATTTATTTTATCCAAATCCATGTGGTATGGTAGAATAAATATTAGATGATTACAAAGTACTAAATTGATAGAAAAATCCACCTCCCTTAGGAGTGGCAGACCATAGATATCTAAAGGAAACATGTTAGAAAACTCAACAAAAACTGGGAGAGATTACCACTCAAAGGATCTCTCTCCAAATCAAAATTGAACACTAAGAATACATTATCCAAATCTGGAAAATATTTTATGGATATACTCGATCATGGGTCTAATTATCCTCTAAAGATTTATAAAACCTCATCTCGTGTAGTAACGTAGACCCATCATAGATAGAAATAAATATATGATTTATTAGCTATGAGTTAATCCACTGTGAATATGATGTCATGAGGTTTCATTTAAAGACAATAAAACTCCACTAATGATCAAAATCTCATAATGATAATTCACAAGAGGGACTATAGAGACCCTTCTCTCTCTTTTCTCTATAGGGTGTAGTAATATCCATCACACAATATTAAAAGAATTTATGAAGGTTTATTATAGTAACAATACATGTTTAAATAAATGAATGAGATGAACTAGTATCAAATAAAATAGTCACTAATGATGACGATTCAATGATGGTATCTCTCACAGTCACTATACCTGTATCTACTTTGACTACAGACTCTTCCACTACATGAAAAATCTACATTCTAGATTAATGGGGTCGTAACCCATTTTCTCATGAAGAATATTATCATTCCACAATTTTGGTAGGTTTTTATGATCTCTTGCCACTACACATAGTGGTAATTATATAGACAATATTATGAAAGTGACATATCCATCCACATGAGCCACATATCATGGGTTCCTTAGTTATAACCCTATTAGAATAATCAGGCTTTCTAAACTATAAATTAATCAAGGGTCCCTTCTAATCATTTTTGAAGGTTTAGAAAAACCCTTCTATCAAGAGGCACTATGAGAATCATGTGAAATATTATTTCCCTTTTAAAGAAACACATTTCTGGTGGGAGGAGAATAATCTCCTATCATCCAGGACATTCTGTCCAGGTCCATTTTAACCATCATTGTTCAATCGAGCACATTAGTATAATAAAGAAGATTCAGTAAGAAAATATGAAAATGAATATCATATTGAAGTACCAAATCAAACTATAGTGTCATAATATTATCACTCGATACAACCTCGGGTGAAAACAATATTAGGTCATAAAATGGTTTGAATACACTTACGTGATTCTCTCATCCCACTCAAGTATTAAAAAAATAAATCCTTGCATAAAACTATAGAATCTGGACATAACTGGTTGATCAAAATATCTGGGATGTATTTCCATTCTAATCTATCTTGTTTCTTTGTCTTCACCATCATTTCCCACCATATCATGCCTAGTCTCTCCAACATAAAGGTGAAACACTTTACCTTGATTTGATGAGATGTCTCTGAGAAGGAAAATATACACTCGGTCATGCTCAACTATTCCTTAGCCTCTTGAGGATAATTTAATCAATTGAATGATGGTAGATTCTAGTAGAGGAATTCATGAGAACAACCTCTTAAATAATCCCTATGAGATTCTACAGCCAGATATGCAACATGGATTAGTGGTGGTTCTTTTCCTAGAGCAAGGACATCACATATGGTCACCTCAACCAGACATGGTTCCACTAGAGTATTTTCTCACTATGGTTCATTAGCATATTCCACCCAGATCAGATTCAGAAGTCTTCTCGGAGGAATGATGAGACACAACATCAGTAAACAATGTTGAATATGTCAGATTAATACTAAAATAGTGAAACTTTGTTAATTAATCACAATAGATAAGACCATAGGTTTTGGGTTTCAGTCGATCAAAATCAAAATAACTAAAAAGGAAATAACTAATTCTCAAGATGCCTTTCCTAAAACCCCCATGTGACTTAATGTCCATTGTGATTAGAGATTCCCAAACAGTCAATAACAATTATATCCTAAGTCCTGACATAAATACAGAAATGAAGACTAACATTAAGATATGAAAAACAACCAAGAGTTATGTTACCTCTTTTTCATGAACCATCATGGGTACGCTAGTTACCCAATAAACAAGCTGTTCCCCACATGGACTGAAGGTAATTATTGATCCCCATTAGTTTGAGACTAGCACCATACTTCACAATTATGACATTGGGAATGATTTTGGGCATAAACATTCTAAAATTAGATAAACAAGTAAGTATTAATACAATGGAAAACTACACTAGGGGAACGATACTCTAAGTCAAACAGGTATGAAAACGTAAAGTACAATAGAAAAGTTCATGAAAAATAGGGTAACTTCCCAATCCCCAACATACACAACTCTCTATTCATGAGGTATCAACTTATATAATTGGAATTTTGTGCCTTACCCCTTCTCAAAATTGGAAGAAGATAATCTACAAACACCTGAAGGAAGCTAAAAGACAAGTATGGTCTCACCAAGTATTTCAAAAGAATATGACCATATATGATTAAGAAATTAAAGCTTTCAAGTTCTAAAAAATAGGTTTGTTATTTTATATATTTATTAAAAAAATTCATGATTTACATTTCAAATGATGGAAATACATTTAAAAATGGTTTCAAAAACAATTTATTTAAAACAATTCATATAAATTCATCTGGATTGTAAAATAGTTTTCAAAAATTAGCACAAATTTATTCCTCATATATACACAAGAGAGCCCCAAGGTCATCTTTAAAAATGTATGATAGTTTCAGCATATGAGATCCTCATACACTATATGGTGATCATAATAATATGTGTATACACAATTCCCTCTAACACTAGTCAATGGAGGCTCTTCACTATCCCACTAGGGATGTGACTTTCTAAATTAGGATTGTTTCATTTGTAATGAGTTAGAAGAGTGTTATCCCAATAAGTCACTAAATTCTTAGGCATTCATTTCTCTAGTACAACCAAAGATGAGAGACTTATTTTAAATATATTTTAAATACAATTCATCCCAATCACCCAATTTGAAAGTGAATATTTTTTATTTTAAACCCAAAACATAGGGTTTTAAACAAAACATAAATTTTTACTAGAAAAAAGCTTTGGGTTTATATCAAGAACAACTTCATGACATTTTCACAAATACAACATTGAAATAAATTTCACTAAATAAATTTCTTAACTAAATTAACCATTTAAATTCCAAAATTTTCCAGCAATTTCTAAAATACACCCCAATTGAATGGATTTGAAGGTTTTACCCAATTTTGTTCCAAAATCCAACTTTACAGTCAAATCCCTTGATTTAATGGAATTGGGTTTTTAATAGACAGATTTTATAACTTTCATGTAATAGAAATGAAATAAAAAAAATTGAATTTATGTGGAGAAATTCATGGATAATCAGTGTTTTCCATCAAAACGAAACTAACTACCAACCTAATAGAAACAAAAATCCCACAACGCAATATACCAACATGAAAGAAGGTACAAAATATCTTAAAAATAAAACTATCAAAAATATTGACAACATAGACTTTATATCCATCAATCACAAGATGATTTATACACATAATGAACGAAAAGAGAAGGATAAAAAGATACATGGAGAATGCGTACCCAATGAGTCACACAACAACCCCAATGATGATCAATCCCTAATTAAAAAAACCTAGAATGTTTTGAGGGATCAAAAAGTTTCTTGTAATGGATCCTAGGTTGAGAGAAATTAAAATGGGGATAATGAAAACAAAAACATTACATGATTCTTGTTGAAAAACCATCTATACATTACAGGATTTGTAAACCAATTACACATCTTGTAATAAAACAAATCCCAAAATAGGTGAAAAACTTGTTTTCTTATAATAAAATATGATTTATTATTATTTTAGAACATTCTAATCATGTAAAAATATTAAATTTCATGTAAAATCCCATAAAATAATGGAAAAAGTTCATTTTTACTATTAAACAAACAAATCTATGACTTTACCATTATAAGTATCCTCCCAATTCTATCTCAGTCCATCCCAAAAAATGTAAAAGGAAAACCATGACATATTTTTAAAATGTAAATTTAGGAAGGTAATGGGATGTTACACTATTTCAATAGAATGTTTTTATTATATATATGAAATGGTCATAATTTCCCACTTTCACATCCCTTAAATATTTTGAATCTCATTGTAAATGTTTATATAGTCACATTTAAGGAAATTTAATTTTGTTGTACGTGCACTATTTTCCAAAATGAGTGATTTCAATTAAAAACTTCATTTTCTTAAATGAGTGTTTTTATGATGAAATCATTAATGATTTATGTTTGTGTTATGGTTCTTTGTAGTTTTTTAAAATGACGGGTTATTACGTGATAAACCAATAAAGGGGGATTATTGGCTAAACTAATTGTGGGTGATTGTGTGACAAACTAGGGTCTGGTAGTTCTGTGATAAACAAAGGATGGATGGTTATATTATAACCTCCAATTCATTGGGTACTCTTGATATAGAGGTTTTCCATATTGGTTACTCCATTTTTAAGAGAGATACGTGAAAATATGTCCCACATAACATACTTATATTTTAATTAATTTTATATTGGTTTTCATGAAAATCAATTGATTTTCTAAAGGTATGATATTGGACTTTTTGAAAAACTTATTCAATTTTAAGAATTAAATGGTATGTTTACATGAATTTTTTTTATGGATTTTCATTTTACTAACATTTTACATTATTTTACATCTCTTTCTATGATTTTTTTCTCATCCAATTTTTTAAAAATATTTCATAGGAATTATGGGAGAATAGACACAAGGATGAGAATAAAGTAAAAATATTGAAGATAGCTCATGAAAGGAATTATTGTTTTCTATTTAAGATTATTTTATTGATAAAATGTATACTAGGAATAAGTGTCCAATTATTGTATAAGCGTTTAATAAGAAAGAGTTAGTCCAAATACTCTGAAATGCTAAACTCAATAAATTCTTTGGAATTTAATAATTGGAATTATAGTTGAAAATCATGATAATATTCAATGTGTAAGCTCTGTTCCTTACATAAAGTGTATAAACTATAATGGATTTGAATAAAGTTATAAAATAACATATTAATGTGGTTGAGTTTATTATATATAAGGTTAATTTCATTTTTTAGAAGTCAATAGAAAACATAATTTTTTCTCATCAAAATTTTATTTCATTGAGACATACATCATATTCCCCCCATTTGTAGTGTATAAAAGAAAACATAAGGATTTTTTTTCTAATTATTTTATGTAAAATGGATTTAAAAAAACAACTGATGTCATTTCATTCACGAGTTTTTAATAAAAAATAAAATAATTTGTAAGAATTGTCAAATGAATTCCCCTTTATTGAGGCATGATTTAACATTTCACTCCAATTATAAAAATATGGTTTTATTGTTTCCCTATTGAATTAATTTCTCATAAATCACCCATAATCATTTCAATTGTAATTCCATTTTAAAATCACTCTTTCATGTTCTTTTTATTCATACACTATCCAATTTGTAATGGATATTTCTAACTCATCTTTTTTTCTTTGAGTTATTAGAATTCCTCTTAAAGTCTATTATTATAAGTATTTATATTCATAAAAAATAATATTTTATATTTTATTTTGCATTCTCTCTACTAGGAAAATGAAATTATTAATTCCAAACAATTTCCTTTATGAATTTCAATCTCATATAAATATTGCATTATTAAGAAATATGTTCATCCTATTTAATGATTCTTTCTCCTCTAAATCCATATTAATTATTTCCAGAAAAATATTATCATAAAATAAAAATACTTATTATAAAATTTATATTCTTATTTTTATTTATTACTTTTCAAATAGAAGATTTATTACCCCTTTAACTAAGGTGGGATTTTATAAATGAATTTTAAAATATTAAAAAAGGATTTTCCATTCACTTTTATAAATTTTATCTTTCCTGCCAAATTTCATATAGAAAACCTTCGTATTGCATTTATAGATCTGTTTTTTTGGATTTATTTAAAATTTAATTTCAAAAATGTATTCACGATACCTTATAGAAAATGGAAAATGAAGGTTATTAATATCTTCATCTCTTTATGACAATGATTGGAAATGTTTTCTGAAACCACTTTTCATGGTCTATATAATACATTCCACTTGAACTCATGAATATATATTCTATTATTGATATTTTTTCATTTACACTTGAAATTATTTTATGAATTTATAGTTCATACACTAGATTATTCATAAATTATATGTTCTTCATAAATCTCTCCCCTCTTTTGACTTTATTTTTGTCCTTCAAGTCTATATTCATTAGTCTCATAGACATAAATAAATAACTTCCATTTTTGACTTTAACATATATCCACTACTCTATGTTGTTTAGATACATGAAAATTTTATGTGTGTTTACCAATAATTTTTTTGTATTTATTGACTAGAGAATTATTAGAAATATGTATATTAATTATTTCAATATGGAAAATTTTGTATTTCTTTGAACTTTTATTATTTATATTTTGTTATTTAAAATCTTATGGGGAATGAATTGGACAAAATTAGTAATGGGTGGGCCTATAATTATATATCCCTTCAATTCATTATAAAGTCTCATGATACAAACGAATATTCATATTTTGTGTATGTATGTCCATTTATATATAATGTCTGGGAACAAGGTCTTAGAGATTTGAATTATTTACAATGTCTTGCACAAGGCCGTCATGTTCTAAATTGTATATCCTAATTTTTTTATTCCATATCTTTAAAATCATAAATTGTTATTGATGTGATTATTTAAATTTATATGTTATATATGGATATTGTATATTCTTTATTATTCAGTTATGTAGAATTTTTTGATTATTATTTTCTCTAATAATATTATTCATGATTTTTAATTGGTATTAGTACAGGATATGTTTTTTGAAGATGATGAACACTATTTTTGATATAATAACTCCTTATTTTACTGTATAAAATTACAATTTAATATGAAACTTGTGGGTTTTGTTAGTCAAATATTTTTTTAAAATCTCTAAAATTATAAGCCTAAAACGTCATGGATGTATAAGTGTCGCAATATATATTATTGACCATGAAATTATAGATTATTATTTGTGTCTAATTTTATTGATTTCACAACTAGTTTATAATTAATATGTTTATTATCATAGGATTTTGGGGTGTGTGACTAAGGCATCACAGTTTGAATGAGAGTAGGGTTTAGATAACAATAGTGATTAAAAAGAGCACATTATTGATGTATAGGTTTACCTTAGGGCTGGTATGAGATTTTACATCATATAAATTTAGGTTATTTAAGAAAAATATAAATTTATTTAAGGATTATACATGATCAAGGAATATATAGATTATTATGTGATTAACATTATCTCGGGATATGGGTTAAATTAATTCTGTGAGAATATGTTTCCTTGAATTATAGGGGTAATATTTAGAATGAAATGACTTGAGTTAGTTATTATTAAAAATTTGGACTACAATACATAACTGTAAACACTTCATATAAATCAATATATAATAAAACATTCTGAAATTTTAGTGACGTAGAGATTGTGTGGTTTCCAATAAATGGAATCCATGGCTAGAAGTAAATAATAAAATTTATAGAAATGTTCCAATGTTCCTAGGGGTAATACCATAGTAAATGGATGTCTGTATATTAACTCCATGTTCACTCAATTCTTAATTAATTGGTCTAACTACCCACTTGGTTTGACACTCTTGTGGTTATAATTTTTTTGATTTTTATACAATTTATGAATCATTAAAATGGAATTAAAAAGAAATTAATGATGTAACAGAATGATAGTTTTTTTGAGAAGCTAAACAGAAAATGATCATATAAAGCCTTTGTTAAATTGAAGGAGTTATTGGTTGAACCAATTGTAACATATTTTAAATGAAATTATCATGGTTTTAAATGAAGGTATTTTGTGTGAATATATATTTGGATTCATTACATAGAATCATATGATCATTTAGTATGATTTTGTTGGATATTATTATAGTCATTTTGGTTATAGATTTTTTGTGGGAATTTGATTATGAAAAGGTAGCTATGAAATGTTTGAATCCAAAAACTCATAGTATATTTAGATATCTAATATTAATATATAGTTAAATGGTTGAGAATATCAATAGTTTCTTAATATATTGTAAAAAACTTGTTTTATAGTCCTTCATATGATAGGTTGTCGGAAATTATATCGTGATTCATAGGTTTAGAAATGTAGTATTTTTGAGAAATAATTAGAATTTTGAGGATGTAATTTTTTTATGTGAGAGCATGTAGTTCCCTACATATTAAAAATAAATTAAATTTATGATAGATTGGTTTACACATGACAATCAATGAAAATAAACCACTTTAAAATTAAAATATTGAAATCGATATATAGATGATGTATTAGTCAATATAAATATAATAACCTATATTATGAAATAAATATATATTTCAAATTAAATAGACTCAATTAGTACATTAATTCCTTATGAAGCTCATTTATTGATCTTGTATGGGAGTTATATTCTTTGGGATGTTTTCTAGAACAATCCCTAGTAAAACTCCAACATGTCTAGATTGAGAAAAATCAGTTATGGGAGATGTAAAAGTTCATATAAATTGAAATAGGTCCATTTAAAGGGAAAACCACCCCTTGAAACAACCACTTAAGCTTATCTTATTCTCACGTATTGAATAGATATCCTGTGGGGCTATATCAATATAAATTAATATTATATAAAACATGTAATTATCAATTTAATAAATTAAATATATACCATTTTTATTTTCATATATTTCACATTTATAATTTTAAAGTACATGAAATATCATTTTTAGAAATAATTTATTTACATGATTCAAATAATTATTACTAGAAAATTAATAATAATAAATTTATTTTATGTTTAATGATACATCATTCAAAGAAATTTCTTTTATGTGATATTGATGCCAATATTAAAATTAGTTTTTTTATAAAATATATAAATTGAGTTTGAAAAATTGTTTTTCATATTTTCAATAAAAATATCCAAACATTTAAATAATTTTATTTCCATTTTTGACATAAAAATATGTTACCAAAGTAAATATTCTTTTCCATGGTAAAATTATTTTTCAAAAAAAAATTGTTTTCATAATTTTTAAGTAATTTTTATCAAAATAAATTAAATATACCACTATTAAATGATGAGTATAATTTTATGTTTAAACATAAAAGAAAATATACTCATACTCATTTAATTTTTAATTAATATGAAATATTAAAAAAATATAATGTATGAAAATATATTTTTCCACAAAAAACACATTTTATATATCATGTATTTAAATTTAAATGTAAATTTTCATATAATGAAAATTTTAAATTGAATAAATGAATAATAAATTAATTATCAAAACATTACAATTTTAAAACATGGTTCCTTTTATATTTTTAGTCAAAAACTAATTTGCATGGTAATATTTCTATGAAGTTCAATAAGGGTAAAAGGGGGTAACAAAAATTTTCTTGAATTTTGTTAAATTAACAAGATACTTATATATTCTATAAGATAATTTTTTTGGTTTTAAATTCATAACCACATGTATCACCACCCTTTTATCATCAAATTCATCTAATTTCCATGTGGTTTCATCTTTAACCATCACAAAACATCCAATTCCAAGGAAAATACCCTTGTTTTACCCTAAAAAATAATCTCACCGAAACCAAAATTATGAACCAATTACACATATAATTCCTCGAAAATCACTAGCTATTTTAACTATAATAGAACCATCTTCAAATTATAAATTCTATTGGTTATAATAAAGTTTCCCAATTACTCTACTTCTAATAGGTCATTCGAGAGAAGAATCAATTTCTCCACATAAGTATTATCACATCACCAGCCTGTTATTATCTATATTTATATTCAAAAACTTTTCTAACCATTCTAATATATTTTCATTATTATTATTATTATTATATTTAAATTGCATTATATTTATTAAAAACCCATTATCCACCTCATTTTTTTCATTCATAAAATGAGAATGTCACCCAAGTAACATGTGGACTATAACCTATTGAATAATGTATGTTATTTTTTATCACCACCTTAAATGTATGGTTCTAATTATTTTTTAACAATAAAAAAATTCCAATAATATGATCATGGTTATATAAAGACAATTTTTATTTCTAATAATAATATTAACAATAATGGATCATTGTAAATTTATCAACAAAAAATAAGCATGCCAAACGTGTAAAATGATTTATTCTTTTTAACCAATAGCATATTTTATTACCTTATCTTTACAAATATTCTTAATTAATATTATTATAATTAGTAAAATATAAATAACATCAACATTTTTCTATAATTATAATATTATAATCAATTCAATTTTTACTCATCCATTTATTATAGCATGTTCTTTTTTTCTTCAGTTTAACAACCTATAAAAATTAGAAAATAAGTATCTATCATGGATGGTTATGGAAACATAATTATAGGGTATAATATGATATTAATATTTTACAAAAATATTTAGTTTTTTAATTGTAAATATTAATTTTTAATTCATATTTATGATACCCCCTTTCATTCATTAAAAATTAAGAAAACATTCATATCATTGACATAATATTCACGAATCATAAATATAAACCTCATATAATGATGGTAGAATATTATAAATTATTATGGAACATCAGTAATTGTTCCATAAATAATCTCGTAATGATGAACTATGAATCTGGATCAACATCACCATTAAAAACACTTATGAGTTAAAAAAAGTTACTAACATTCAATGATTAAAAACAATAAATAACTAATAATTGTTTAATAATTTTTTATAATTAAACTTCTAAAAAATATGTGTCAATAAGGTAATAAAATATATTATTAATCGTATATTTGTTATTTTTTAGGAGCTTAAACTTCTTTTGTGGAATCCAAAGAAAAATGTATGGGTTTCTTATCTTAATTATATTTTTTTGAGACAAATGACGCATTACCCTATTGTTTTTTATGTGGTGTGTATATACTACACATGTCATTTTTAATCATAATTAAATTAAATTAAATTTATTTAGAAATTAATATCATTTTCTATCTTAAATCTTTTTTCTACTCAAAAGATACCAATGTTGTATGGTTTTCAATCTCCATTCCCTTTCATTAAAAAGTGATTTCCAGTTTTTAATTATTAATCATTGAGGTGGTTTAATTACTTTTGTATAGAATTATTACATATTAAATCACCTTTATTAATATTATTTACATGTCTATTTTTCAATCAATAATTCAAGTTCATTTATTTCAAACACTAACATTGTTTTAAGGTATTATTATAACTCAACTTTTATTTGTTGAGTTTAATGATTTCTTCTTGAAATCAATTTTTATAATTTCCCTATACTTATCCATTTAATATATTGTATAATATTATTTCTTTTTGATATTAGTATATTTTAATTTTTAATTAAAATCATCATCCATGATAAATTTCTTTCTTATAAATGTATATAGTTTTTAAGAATAATTCTCATATTCTATAAAAAAATTTACCTCCATGTCCCTCATATTTTGTTACAAAAAAGGTTTATTATCTTATTTTGAAATAAAAATAGGTATTATCCCATATTATCTCATACTTATCTTTATATTTTTGATATGACACTTTGTTTCTCTTCTAAACGATGTAAGTTTCAATAAGTATATTTTAGAATATTAATAAAGGAATTTTCTTTCATGATCAAATATTTTATATTCAACTCCAAATTTATTTTGGAACACATTTATCTTTAATTCAAATATCCTTTATTGATATTTATTTTAAATTACTATTTAAAAAGGTTTTCATGTTACCATATTGTAAATAAGTCATTAATGTTGAAGATAACATTGTCTCTTTAAAATAATGTGAAGATTGTTTTTTAAAAAAACTCTTCTCATGTTTTCATATATATTTTATTCTCTAACTATAAATATATGTTCTCTTACATACTATTAATTCATGATTTACTCTCTAAATTATCTTCTGAATTTATATTTCATATACTACCTTGTTCAAAATGTGTATGTTCTCTATCACTCTTTATCATGCTCTTGAATTTATTTTTCACCATTAGGCCCATATTATTCAATCTCATTTAAGGACTATATATCATTTACATTATTTACATAAAAAAATAAAGCTATATATCTGGATTAAATATCATTAAAATTTAATGGTTCAACCATGAAACTTATCCATTTTATTGCTTGGGGAAATTTTGAAAATTACAATACTATTTATTTTAATATGGATAATTATTTATTACTATGTCTTGTTTAATATGTATTATTTTTTAGTTCCTTTCATTTTGTGAATGAATTAGAATTAATTAATGAAGGATGGGGGCCAAAATTATATATCGCCTCTATGCATCAGTATGTATCTTAATAAGAACATGTTTGGATATTTGTTGCATCCCTATCCATTTTTTTAATGTATCTCCATGATGACTTAATTATTTGAATTATATATAATATATTGGAATGAAAATTTAATTATTTTAATTAGATGTTTTAAATTATGTGTTCGATCAATATAGAATAATTTATTATTATCCATGTTATTATTTAAAATGTAATGTTATCTAAAGATATAATGTATCCAAATAATTCTGTTATACGGAAGTAGTTGACTATTATTTTTTCATGACATATTATTAATGTATTAATTATTATATGATTACTTCTATTTGTTTTTACACCTTACAGAGCATTTGAGCTCACCGTTATCTTGTTTTCCTCTTCAAATGGTTATAAATAAGAGTATTATAAATGTCATGTCCGTATGTGAATTATTTGAAAAATATATGAAATTAATGTTATAATATAATATAATAAATCATTTATTTAATGGAAAAAAGTCCCATTAAATTGGAATGATGTGGGTTTTGTTAGTTAATGGTATTTCCAAACACCTTATAACTCTAAACATAAATGGTATTGAGTGCATGGTTGACACAATATTTATAGTTAATATTGAAATTATGGATGATTATATTTGATTAGCATCTATTGGTGTCAAATATGGTCAGTAAAGAATATGTTTATTAGAACTAGATCTGATGATACATGTTTGAGGCTTCAGATTTATTCTACTGGTTGGTGGTGTGAAACTTTTTTTAATGATTATCCTTTGACCTTCCATTTTTTTCAGTGTTCTGGTCTACATACCCTTACACATTAGAGGGATTATTTTGGTGAAACTCTAATTCTATAAAAACCTAAGAGGGTTCATGGTTGGCTGGTCCATGTCTGGTATTTTCTTGAGCTATATCACTATAGAATCTAATAATATTCACATGATATTTATATTTCCTAACAATGATTATTAGGGGATTCCATAATTTTTTATTTAATTCCTTTGATTGATTGGAATGTGGGGAACCATTATGTGGTTGTGGATTATTACAAACAATCATTATATTGATTATATTGTGCCTTATAGAATTATTTCTTATTTTTTGTGATTTGGGTATTTCCTAAAACAATTCAATTGTGAACTTTGAATATGAGACTTTTAGGAATCAAATAAAAATGATTATTTATTTATATCTCTTTTGAAGAAAAGTATATGGATTATTCTTGTTTTTATAAAATATTATTGATTCCCTTTTTAAATTTAAAAATGTTTCTTTCAAAAGGATTAGTTCCAACATTGGTCATTTAAAGAGGATGGTCCGATGATATGGTGTTTAGATTGATAATTAATTTTACGTGATTATTTTTAAAAAACTACTTTTTAATTTTTAATTCAAACTAGGACTAAGAAGATGTTTTTAAAAAGAAATTCAAAAAATCCATAGGAAAATCCTACAGTGATCATTTTTTCACACACCTGGCATACACAACTTGGTGTATGAAATTAATATCTTTCCCCTTGTTGTTAATGTGTTGGGATTATTTCTTCATTGATTTTTGGGTTTTTCTAATGGAAAAATGTGAAACTCCCCAACTATAATAATATTCATGGTTTATTAGATAAATGGAAGAAATATTATGTTTTGAGAACAAACACTTAGTATGGGGAAATATAAAATAGAATCTATCAAATCATAAAAATGAAAAAAATAAATATGGAAGGGATGAATAAATCAAACAATGTAATAACTAATAAATAACAAGAAAAATATATCTATAAATTGCATGATAATAAATAAACACATGGATATCAATAACTAATCTCATTATGATAGAATGAATAATGATGGGAATCATAAACATACTATAAAGTCTTTATTCAAAGACATAACTGATAAATAGACATGTAAAATACAATATACTAAAGATAGTTTTTATCATTTTACATAATGATGCATTGAGGTGATATATAATTCCAGCACACAATTTTCATGTAATACACCTAAAAATCCATCAGATAAAGAGAGTGTAAAAAAAATACTTATCATGATATTTCTTATGGAACAACATATTAAATATTATAAAATTAAATAAAAAGTATCTATATATAAATAATAGATATAATAAATATCCTTATTTCCCAATTTAATAGAATTATGTTTTTTATAGGTTAATATCTAAGAATAAATATAGAAATGAGAGGATATTCACAATATAATATGTAAACATATAATAGGAATGAACATATAGTAGTGGTGTATGGTTATCTAAGGAACATGAGAATCAATACAGAATAGAAATTAGGATTCATAATCTGCAATAATGGGAGACCAAAGTAGTGAAAATTTCAAATCTTCAATTATTGGTTGTAAAGAGCTTCTGAATAATTTAAACCATAAACCCATTAGTGTCAATCAAGGTGTAAAGTTAAGACAACTTTTTGTGCACCATATTAAGATCGAGTTAATACCCAAACATACTTTTTCAAGGTTGTGACCTGAAGGTGCATCTATAACAGATCCCACTTCCACTTGTTTATATTAATATAGTAATTTCATTAACAGTAAAGTGCCAACTATTTACTTTACCAAATTTTGATAACATTTTATGTCTTTGAGGAATATTTAACTTTTTAAAAACACATAAATTTTGTATAATTAAATTGAAGAGTTATATCTAATTGATACTATAATATGGAATTTATAATTATGATGAATAATATTTAGAAGAAAATGAGAGGGAAGGATTAAAAATATAAAGGTAGATAAGTGGTTAATAACCCTTACATCAACATAATAACAGCTTAGAAAAATTCTATAATGAGAGGGAATTCACACTATATCACTATGTATATATCAAATGGACAATAATACAATTTAATTAAAATCTAGGTAGAATATGAACAAAAAATGTAAATGATATCATTTCAAAAGGATGGAAATTGAAAAATAAATGGAATGATTGGGAATCCCATAACTGTAATGCTGCTTCTAAAAGCATGATATGATCTCTATGGAACCTTATAGACTCTTAGAAGATATTATTGAAGGACATAATGGATTAATAGTCAATATTAATGGATTGAGAATAGAGAGGAATCAGAAAATTAGCGGTTATTTATAGAAAATGATTGGGAAATGTATATTAATTTTGAAAGATTGGCCTTGTAAATATAGGTTGTGGAGAATGAAAATTCATTGAATTACCCATTGTTTTAGTTCATGTTTTATTTATATTTTACTATTTTGTAAATAAACTAGATTATTTTATAAATCATTTTGTGTGGAATAGATTCTAGTTCATAATGAATTGTTCTTAAAATCAAAAAATATACCTTAGGATTATGAATATTTGTTATAGGTTTGAAATTATAATTTTAATTCATTAAAATACATTATTATATTGATTAAATCTATTTTTAGTTGATAAATTTATTTGTAACAGACCTATTCATTCCATAACATTATTAAAATACGGTGTTTGAGGTGTTTGGGGCGGTCAAGGTGACTATTACTAAAACTTTGCAAAATTTCCAGTTCTATAAATATTTTTTCCAGTTCTGTGAATAGTGTCATCGGTGAGACATATGTGAATAGTTTCATCGAAGAGTCATGTTGATAACTTAGGTTGGTGACTCTTTTTGGTTACTTGCATCAGTGACTCCTATTAGTGAGTCACATTGGTGACTCACATAACTGAGTCATGTCAGTGAGTTGCGTCAGTGACTCATGTCGGTGAATCGTCGGTGAATAGTGCTTCCATCATCCTCCAGTTTCTCCCCATTGATGTTATATTTTATGTAAAACACATTCAGAGCCTCATTTTAAGGGTTTTAAGTATTATTAAAGGACTATAACTCATATCTTAATTTTCCAATGGTTCTGGATGCCATTACTCGGTTAAATCATGCAGTCTTGACCAGATACACCTTTAATAGAAAATCTAAACCATATATAAACTGATGCTCCATTTATATTTTCAAAAGGGCAGAGATACCTTCCACTATCATTCAGCTATATCCTTTATCTTGTCAAGAGGATCCCTTGTCCTTTGTTTACAAGAAGATGTGTGATGGTTTAATACTTGGATCATTTCCCCTTATAGCCTTAGTGTGTGTGTGCACCCCCTGTTTTGGTGAAACCAAAAAAGTATTGATTTTTCATCGATAAAAGGTATGTTCTAACTCTATTATTCTGGGTTTCTCAATAATTTTCCTCTCATTTTTCCTTTCCATTGGATCAAATGTGATCACTATGTTTCTAAGGTATATTTCATTAGTGTTGGTCGATGTTGTTGTGTTGCAACAAACTTGAGTGCATGTAGTCAATATAGGAGAGGTGACCGTGTCTATTTTGTTGTCTCGTTATTGTGTGAATAACATTAAAAACCTTTTGACATAGGGGAATCAATGATTCTGTATTCTTTTTAAGTGTAGTAATAGTTTTATCATGTTTTAGCCACTAGATGACAATGGAATTGACAAAATAACTATTTAAACTAGATTAATGATTTGGTATCAATTACTAAGTGATATTATTTCCCCTTGATTTTCTAGATAGTGTGATATCTATTATTTGGATTCTTTAGCAGGTTTTTCTTGATGAATATTGTAAAATAATGTAAAATCATAATTAATTGACAACTAATTGGCCAAAAATAAAGTGTCATGTTTAATGAATCTGGTTGTTGTAGTAATTTTATGATAATCAAATTAATAAAGTATGAATATTTTATTCAATGGATTGATGAAACTGAGTTATGGTTACACTTGTTTATTAAAGGCATGTCAAATTAATTGTTGAATTAATTTTTGATGGCTTTAGATAGATAGTTGTTTATGTTTTTGAAAGTTGGAACCCATGATAATTAATTAGTTAATTTAAGATGGAATAACGAATTGGGTTTGTGATATACATAATGCCTTTTTTTCGCGTCTAGGAGAAAAGTTGATTTAATTATTTTTCACTTCTTTTATTGTGGTATGAGCCAAAAATAGGTGTTTGTAGAATGATTTTGTGGTATTTGGGGGGCATATAGGCCTAGTGGTGGTGGTAGTAATTGATGCCAAAAGTGGTGAGATGCATCAGTGTTTTTCTTGTGAGTTTGGGGGAGGACACTGGGGATGATATAATAGGTTGAAGCTGGGATTACCCATTGATATAAAAAATTATATTGTTAAATATGCTGCTTTTTTATTTGTGTTAATTTCACCACTACTTGAGGCATATGGTATTTCTTCCCATCATTCAGAAAGAGTTGAAGACACGTATGGTATGCCACATGATTTCTATGTTTAGATTATTGAGGATGGATGGGACTGCATTCTTTCTCTAGGTGGAAAAGACTATACAAGTAGTTCATCTACTTATTGTGATAAACCCCTTTTTTTAAGCTTATAATGCTTTTATAGAATACCTAGAATTTTGGAAATGTGATAATTCTATAAATAAATGATTGAATAAATGATGTTAAAGCATGGGTTCAGTGCTTTCTCAGATGTAATGACGAGGTTAAAATTTAAAGGAACTCTAGACTCGGTTTTGTTATGCCTGGAGGGAATGAAACATTTTTGTGCTCCTAATGAAATGTAATGTGGAATTGATAATGGTTAATTAGTGGTTATAAATAAATTAACATAAAGTGGAAGTGATAAAATTGGATAAAGTAACATAATGTATCTTTTCTAATGGTTGTGTTCTTATAGGATATCTTTTCTTAGTAGTGGCCACTGGGAGACCAAGAGACATGAGATATAGTTGAGTCTATGACTATGTTTTTACCATAGTGTGGTTTCTAGATATATTATATCATGTAACTTTGTGTTTCTATATGCCACTCCACCCTGTAGGTTAGGGTGACCGATAGCTTGGGGATTCGAAGTCATGGGAGGGTGTTTTCCCAACATCCCGGTGAGAAAATTGATGGATGAATACCCTCTTTGGAGCCACTCTCTTGTATTGGTTGTTATAAGTGCCAGTATCCCTAATGTATAGTTTTCCCCATATATTTTTTTAGAGATCTATAATTTTTTTATTTGAAATACATATATTATGGATTTAGTATCGTATGTATTACTATAGGGGTAACTTGTATAGGATATGTTGGTGTGAGGATCCTAACTCAGTGTATGGGATGTAATGTATTGGGGTATAATTTTTTATTTATAATACATGTTATGTGAGCTGTGATGTCTCATGGAAACGACCACGATACATTGGGTTATATAGTTTTGGTGGTGAGTTGCACAAGGTGAATATAATGGTGCTTTGCCTAGGTGTCTACAGAAAATCCTATTTGGATAGAGATGCTCAGGATGGGTGACATCAAGGAAAATTATAAATACATTATAGAAATTGTAGTGGGGTACCCCTGATGTTCAGTATTATATTATATACTACTATATATTATTCCTGGTGAGAGTATCCATAGTGAGGCTACGAACAAAGTATACCTATTTAGTTGATGAGTTAGTTTAACTTGTTGTTCACTATGCTTTTGCATTATTTATTTGCATTGGTATGATATGATCCTTGGAGGATCACATTGTGTATACTATTATACTCACCAAACTTTTATATAAAATATTTTTATGGGCACTTGATAAAGGTTGGAGATCAGGATGGTTACTACTAGCATAGGGATTTTGTAGGAGTGGTTTGGGCATTATGGATTCTGACATTTTACATTCTTTTGGTACTTTCAATTTTTCCATTTTGGTTATTTTACTTCTTGCATGAAATTATATATGTGCACTTGGGTTTTGTTTATATTATAGTATTAGTTGGATTTGGTTGTTTTCTATCTTATCCCTCTCTTTTGTACGTGTTCTCTTAGAGGATAATGCCTCTCATCTTTCTATTTTCTATACCCTCGTGCCTAGTTTCCAACGTGGGGCCTACTGGATAATGTACTAGTGGTCATTATATCTCTTATCACATGGTAATCCCGATAGGGGAACACATTGTGGGGAGGTGGTCAAGATAGATTGGTATCAGAGGCAGGTTGAGGTATATGATGGAGTTTGGAGTTAGGCCATTGTTAAGATGCATGGGTTGGTTGGTAACAGTTTCAGTTATGTTTATAAAGAACTATAAAAATAGGATGATGACATAGAAAGGAGTATTTAGGTCCACCTGAGATACAATGCATGTACCTTTATGACTACATTGTTTACTAAATGAAGTGATGTCAGTTTTAGGGTAGAGACCATGGAAAGGATCATGGATCATTCTTCTTTGAGCCTTTGCTTGAATGTGTAGACCTTGGGATAGGTTAACCTAAAATGATTAAAATAAAATAATTAATTAATGTTAAATCATTCAATATTCCATGTTTAGGATCATTAACTTTTTAACATTTTTCATGTATGGATCCAGGTCGACGTAATCATCTGGTTCACACTGAAGATGTTCAGCAGGCTGCACCAGTAGATCGCCACATAGTAGAGGCAGATGACGTTGACACATGGAGGAGGACACTCCCAGAGTTTCATCTCTAGAGTCCACAAAATTATGAGGGCTCCGTGTAAAGACCCATATATTCCATATAATTTTTTTAAAAATATTTGGTATTATTAAGAGTCTGTGAAAATTGATAGAGCTTGATTCCAAGGCCCGGTGTGCCTGAAATAGATTTTCAAACATTTATTTAATGTATATTCAATAAACATGAGGGAAGTGTTTTCTATCTTTTTAATCAGTGCTTAAATTAAAAATATTATGGCACAGTTCAATCTGAAGTGCCTATATTCTCTTAAGAGAGGATTAACGTTGACCACAATAGGTCAGGTGGAAAAGTCAGTTTTTTTATCTTTTTGATGAATAATAAAATAACATAAAACTGTTATTTTATTTTTCCTACCAGTGGATGAGCCGTAGTGGAAGGACCACTGTGTTTTCAACCCATATAATGGAACAAATATTCTATTGTGTAACCACTCCTCGTTTAATTTATGTGGTTCATTAATTTAAATGATTAATGAAACCATTAATTGAAAGGAGAGTTAAACTCTTAAATCCTCCATATAATTATTTCCATTATTGGAAAATAGGGGGGATTGGTTATATTGTAAGAGATCTCCGATGAAGCACTGACAAACCTCCCTCCAACGAATAATGGAGGCTCCAATGATGTCATTGGAGGAATCGATCTATGATCAATGGCCACCAGAAACATCATCAAACGAGGATTCTTCTTCCACAACTGTGAAGTCTTCTATGAATCCAAGGTAGGGGTTGTTATTAAATTCAAGAATGTATCATGGTTCATTTCCACATTATTGAAAATTATTAAGAAAATGGATAAAACAAAATGAGTTGATCTGCAATTCTTATGTATTTGCAGGTGGTTGTTATGGGAGCATTTAACATGTCTAAGTTTATCTATGTGATGATTTTATTTAATACCTACTTGATATGGCACAAGCATGGAGGGCGTGGGACAAAAAAACAAGGCTCAGACCCTCTATTGATTCAATTGTTGTCACGTTCTTTGTGGTCGAAGTTCAAACTCAATGAAAACATTAATCAGGAAGCCACGCAGTGACGATAGCAAACTGGGAGGCACGTATGCACATTTGTATGGGAGAACGGACCACGAGAACTCACCCATTGTACCTTCTAAGTTCCACAGGCTATCTCTTGTCGTAGATGGAGGTAGCTCCCATTGTCACCACTGTGGTTGGCAGGGGCGGCCAGCCCTTGGCCGGCTGTGTTGGTGGATATTGGTGCGCCATCGTGCACCGCGGTGAGGAGGTCAACACATCGAAGCCACAACAGAGAAGAAGAGGACTCGCGCCTGTGGGTCCTGATGACAGGAGGGTGGTGCCATATGGTGCCATCAGTTCAATACCCAAACAACATTTCCATTCGAGAAGGGGGTCCGCCACCCAGATTACAGACCGTACCAGCCACTCGGGTTCGTTCCCCTGGTGGGCCACACCTAGGTGAGGCAGGTTGGGCCGGTATGCGGCCCAGAAGGCTGAGCCCACTCGGGCTGGCCCAGCTGTTTTGGGCCGGACAGGGTCGGGTCGAACCAAACTGGGTTGGGTTGACCTGAACCATTTTGGGTCAGCCTAGGACGGGGCTGGTCAAGACGGTCTGACTGGGTTGGACTGAACCCAGACCCCTTTTATCCTAGGTACACTTAAAAGACTGTTTCTCACAAACCAGACATCCGTTTGAAAAACCTTCTATGGCTCTAGAATCCTTGGAATGAGACAATACTTTTTAGAAAATTCACATATGCTTTGGAGAAAGTTGGAGTACGGCCGATTTGGATCGAACCCAAATCCAACCGGGCCCTCGACACTAAAATACATATAACTCCCATACATGGCATCAGATTGATGCATCGTCTGTCATGTTGGGTCCCTTAATACATATAGGTCCTTTGGTTTACTTCTTTGTTGAAAATTGTGGCAGTTGTGGCATGACTAATATCTTGAGGAGTAGATATTACAGAACTCAAGCGCACTGGGTGCGGGGAATCCTATGGCTGGCTGTGAATTGAATAGCGACCCTATGTACATCAGCATTAGAGAATCCCTATGTAGATCTGCATCAGAGAAAACCTATATGATTAAACATCATAGAAAATCTATATGGATCAGCATCATAGTGACCCTATGGAGATCAACCTTAGAGAGACCCTGTACGAGTCAACATCAGAGTGACCATATGTGGATCAACATCATAGGGACCCTGTGTGGATCGACATCATAGTGAACCTTTTTGGATCAGCATTCTAGCAACCCTATGTGGAACATCAGTGCACGACCCGATGAGGACCAGCTTTAGAGTGGCATGTTGGATATTAGTGACATATGACCTTGAGTGGATCGACAATGGTGCAAATCTTTCGTGGTTTAGTCATGGAAACTTCCTAATGGAATAAAATGATATAGCATAAGAATAATCATATTTATTTATGATCTATGATTTGTATATCTAGATTGATCTGAGTCTTTTTCTTTGTGCTTTGTGATTGAGATCACGATTTGTGGTTTTCCATTGTGTAATTTCGAGAAACCTTCGGTGGTCATGGGTCCCTATAGGGTATTGTTATACTCACCCCTACACGGGCTTCGTCAACACCTTCTTGTGTTTTGTGCAAATGATGACCAGCTTGGCTGAGACATTAGAGATCCAGGACCATGCAGTACATGGATGTGACTGGTCAACGGGGAGAGATGAGGAGATGAGTTGTACCAACTATACAAGTATGATCTTTGATGGATGATATTAGGAGCTATTTTCTATTTTTTTATTGTATTGTATATTTTATTTGGGCTTGTATACCGGACCCTTTACATTCATTCCCACTTTTATTACTACAGTTTTACTATGTGGTTTTCATCTTGTCATGTTCTTGGTCTATGTGTTTTCAAGTTCAAAGGGAATGCCTTCTTGTTTAAGGATATTCCTTTTCGATGATAGTCGCCAACCCATGGACTATGAAAGGTGGGATTGGGATAGTCATGACATAGGCCCTGAGGGAGAGGATGTGACATAATGGTATCATAGTAGTTTGTTATACCGAAGAACTAAGACTCTGATATTTCCAATAGAGAAATAGTATTAACTGTTTTGAGTGTGGTTTTCATTTCCGGGAGTCCAGTGTTGGTGTGGCGGCATCCATACACCATGACCCAGAATTATGATTTCCAACTTGGTGCACGAAAACACTGATTTAGTGTGTTTTGGAAGTGTTTTTAATTTTGATATCTTTTACGCCAGCTCACCTGGTATATCTAATTTACTGTGGCACACCTGTTTTTTCAGGATTCATCCACATAGATAGCCATCCAGGATTCTTGAGAGAGTGCATGATGATGGCCCACCGAGCGATGAGGCATTAGTGTAGGGCCCTCTTACAATGATAGAACCTTCGGTTGGTGCACTAGAAACACCACTACACATTGGGTAGAATTTTCCACCAGCCCTACTACAGGATAGTGCACGCCGACTGAGCGCATTGCACGAGTTCCAATTGAAGAGTACTCTAAGGTTTTGAGGCGAGAAAGATCCCTAGGCAGCTAAGGATTGGCTGGAAGCTATGGCAAGGGTATTCCGCATAGTTGGGACAACAATAGATCAGATGGTGATTCTAGCTTCTATCCTCCTCCGGGACACAATACGGAGATAGTGGAGCCTGATACTATTGATACATGATGAGGTGACCCTCACCTTGACAGATTTCGAGAGCCTCTTCAAGGAGGAGTTCATTCTAGCGACAATACGCTCTGTGTGTATTCAGGAGTTCCTGCACTTAGCGCAGGGTAGCCTGCTAGTGGCCTAATACTTGACAAGATTCACTGACCTCTCACGCTACTCCCCCGACATGTTTCAAGATCCTTTCTTCAGGGCCTGAACCTTTGAGAAGGGTCCCCGGTGGGAGATCTGATTGTCAATGATATCGCTTAATATCCCGACACATGCTGGACTTCTCGAGCGAGAATTATTGGTGGAGAGATTCTTAGCTGAGTAGGCACGGATGGTGAGATCCACCACCAGATGATAGGTAGCTGAATCATCTACAATGGGCAGTAGAAAGATGACACATAGGTCCAATCAAGCCAGACCTTCCAGACGATGACTCTAGGATGTAGGGGTCGAGGTGCAGATCTCACGAGGTAATCCAGGCCATCAGAGGAGAATACTGTGCTTCAGGTGCAGTGGGTTGGGCCACATGGATCGCTACTGCCCAACCCACCATACCAATGATCATTAGGAGGTGTAGGGACTGTCGAGGCAGAGCCAGAGATTCAAGTGATGAGGTAAATAGGGTGGCATATGTGGTAGAGGAGTAGGTCATGCATCGGGTGGTGGGAAACAATTTGACGTTCTATCACCACCACCTCTAGGGGGTCCACCCCGACTATAGGGTGCAGGTGGACAAGGATGATCTCATCTTCAAGAAGGTGAGGCCTTTGACCATAGTGCTCCATAGATTATTTGAGATACGATCTAGGTCTACTCTACCTTATATTCAGTACTTTTAAACACAGGGGCCCGTCACTCATTCATTTCCATAGATCTCGTTCGGAACTCAGAGATTCTGGTAGAGCCATTGGCTTGATCCTTATGATTGGAGACTCCAACCAGAGAGGATTCGATGATTACAATTTGGTACCGGCAGTGTGATCTTACTCTAGGAGGTGGTATCTTTGGCTGGGATCTCTTAGTAGCAGTGTCGAGGCAATACGATGTCATCATGAGTATGGACTTGTTATCCACTTTCCATGCTTAGATTCACTATTTTCAGAACAAAGTTTTGTGTGTCCACGAGGACATGATTTTGTTTTCCATCACCAGCAAGAAGAGAACCTTTTCATAATCGGATGTACTTTATTGGAGAAGTGTGTATCCAATCACAAATTTGTTGGATAGACATTCCCTCAGAGAAGTTGACATGAGTATTCTGAGTTATCTGATAGTGGTGGACCCATATGTGGGTGTCTTTAAATATTATATTATGGGACTACCTCCTTGTATATTGTTATACTTATACATTAACTTGTACCCTGGGAATACACTGATATCTACACCAACATATTGGATGGCTCCCATGGAGCATCATGAGTTACATGTATAGTTGGAGGACTCACAAAGGAAAGTGTTCATAAGGCCCAATGTATCTCCATAGGAATCCCCTATTTTTCTAGGAAGGAATATGGGATTATGAGGCTTTGTGTAGACTATTGGTTCCTGAATCAGGTGACCATGAAAAACATATACCCACTCCCAAAGATTGATGATCTCTTGAAACAGCTGAAGGGAGCTTGTTACTTTTGAAAATAGATCTTAGAGAAGGGTATCATGAGCTCTGGGTATGATATGGGGATGTATGAAAGACATCCTTCAGATGTCGGTATGTCCATTATGAAGTCTTGGTAATTCCTTTCGGCATGACCAACGCTCTTTCAGTTTTCATGGGGCCCATGAACATAATATTCCAACTTTACCTCGATCAATTCATGGTATTTTTCATTGACAACATCTTGATATATTCATCTTCAGTAGAGGAGCATGCCACACACCTATATATAGTTCTGGATACACTACGAGATCACCAGCTTTATGGCCAGCTCTCATAGTGCAAATTCTGGATACAAGAAGACCACTTCATGTGGAATGTTATCTCAGAGGATGGAGTTGCAGTGGGTCCAGAAAAGATAGAGGCATTTCTTTCTTGTCAGCCACCCAAGAGTGCGACTGAGTTGTGTTGTTACCTAGGATTGGCTTGATACTACCAGAGATTCATACCTGACTTTTCTAGTGTTTCGAAACCCTTGTTAGCTTTGAAAATTTAGTGGAAACCCTTCATGTGGATGGAGTGATTCCAGCAGAGTTTTCATGAGTTAAGTCATAGACTAACCGGTGCCCCCATCTTGAGACTACAAGGAGAGTGTGTTGGGTAAGTAGTCTACTGCGACGCATAAAGGACAAAACTAGGTTGTGTTCGGATGCAGGAGTGAGCGGTGATCACATACAACTCATGACAGTTGCGAAAGAATGAGCTGAACTATGTAAACTATGACATGGAGTTATCTGAAGTTCTCTTTGCACAGAATATTGGGTGGCACTACTTGATGGGTGATAGTTTTATAGTCTAATCTGATCACTAGAGTCTCATGTATATCTTCTCACATAAGTACCTGAACCAGATATAGTGACGATGGATAGAGTTCCTCCAGGACTACAACTTTGAGATAGTCTACACTCCTGGGAAGGGGAACGTAGTACCAGACGCACTCAATAGGAAGTCTGGCCTATATTTTTTTAGTGAAGCGACAGAGAAGCTAACCGCGTTGCAGTTATCATTCATGGATATTGATGGAGCATCTTATCTCCAGTCTATGAAAGCTGCTCCCCCACTCCTTTAGTGACTAAGGGCGGAACAGCTTGGGGAAGTAGACTGTGAGGCATGATGTGCTCAGATATCTTCATGAAAAGCCCCTGATTGATTTTTTGAAGGTATGGATCATGTCATCCTCGTCAAAGGATACAATATTGTACCAGTTACGCTTTAGGGGGAGTTGTTGAGGGAGTTCCATATATCCCCTTTGGAAGTATATACTAGTGTGGAGAAGATGTACTAGGATCTCTTGTGTCAGTACTAGTGGCCAGGGATAAAGAAAGCCATGGAAGAGTTCATTTCTCAATGCCAGACTTGTCAAAAAGTGAAGGCTGAGCATCAGGTACAAGAAGGCTTAGCTCAGCCACTTGAGGTTCCGGAGTGGAAGAAGAATGGAATCTCCATGGACATCGTGACATGGCCACCACATATATCTAGGGGCAATGATTCAATTTGGGTGATCATTGATTAACTCACCATGTCAGTCCACTACATACCCATCTGAGAGTAGGGATCAATAGAGAGTTTGGAACGTCACTATGTATAGAAGATTGTAAGACTTCATGGGGTTCCATCGATGATCATATCAGATCATGATGATCATTTTAAATATCTCTTGTGGAATAGATTATAAGATGTTTTTGGGACTCAGCTATGCTTGAGCACCATATTTCATCCTCATACATATGTTTAGATGGATCAGAACATACAGACACTCGAGGACATACTTCGTGATTGTGTCCTTAATTTTAGCTGTAGTTGGGATGAACACCTACCACCGATGGAGTTATCTTACAATAATAGCTATCACTCCACCATCACAATGGCACCGTTTGAAGCCCTATGTGGGAAACCTTGTAGGTCACCACTATGTAATACAGACCCAGGGGAGACAGTTCTTATGTGTCAGAGTGGGTACATGCTACAATAGATAAGGTTCAAATCATCCATGAGAAGATGAATACTGCACAAAGCTAGTAGAAGTCTTATGCCAATAGGAGATAGAAACCTTTGGAGTTTGAGGAGGGATTCCATGTCTTCATATAGTTCTCACCCCAATGTGGATTACAGAGGTTTGGCTAGTGAATAAACCTATCTTAGAGGTTCATTGGACCTTTCCATATCCTCTTCAGAGTAAGCAAGGTGTCGTATCGTCTAGCTCTTCACCCACAGATACACCGGGTGCATGATGATTTCCATGTGTCGCAGCTGAGGAGGTATGTGGATGATCCATCACACGTTATCGACTGGGGAGATATGAACATCAATGATGGGTTGACATTTGTAGAGTTCTCAGTAGAGATAGAGGATCGAATAGAGCAGGTCCTTCATGGGTGGTCGAGTCCATTGGTGCGAGTTCGTTGGCAACATGGGAACCTCTAGGACAGTATCTGGTAGCGGGAGTCTTACATATAATTTTTTTTTAAAATTATTTGGGATTATTACAAGTCTGTGAAAATTGACGATGCATGATTCCAGGGCTCGGTGTTCCAGGAACGGATTTTCGAACTTTTATTTAAGGTAAGGTTAGTAAACCAGTGAGGGGAGTTCTATCCTTTCTGAATCAGGGCCCATATTAAAAATATGAAGGCACTATTGATTCCACAACACCAAGATTCTCTTAAGGGAGGATTAACTTCAATTGTAGTCGGTCGGGTGGAAAAGTTAGTTGTGTGACTTTTTGAAGAATAATAAAATAACTGTTTCGGTGCGGATGTGCGTCATGTTACGCTGTTCCGCCAGGACGCGTTCGCGCGTGCACCCGTCAACCCGAGGGGATGGGCGCGCGACTTGTGGTCCCGCAGTCCCGCTTTCCAAAGGCGGGCGGCATCCGTCCCTTATTCAGGGGCGTCTGCTCCTTGATCGAAACCGGGATGATGGGATGTCGGCTCCTCCTTCCTTGGACGTCTCCTCGGAACTCGTCGCCTAATCCGGGTCTCCCTCATAGATTTAAGACATGCTCGTGAATCTCGTTCCCGGCGCCATATCTTCATGGACACCGGTTAATTACGCTGCTTCCGCCCGGACGCTCCAAGGAGTCTGGTCGGGGCAGCAACCTGCGGTGAGAAGGCCGGGTGGCTCTGGGTGCTGGGGGCGTGTCGTAACACTGCGGCTCTGCACGTCTGTCTTCCGTCCCTAATAGGGATTCTCGAAGGCACGATGACCTGAGGCATCCCGCACTGGGTGCGGGGAACTGTGTCACCTGAGGTTTTCCTCAGCTTCCCATGTTTAACACGGGGTACGCCACGAGTTTAACGTCCAGCGGGGACGGCATCGGACCGATCAACACGAAAAGTGGATCAGATGACAGAACCCCTTGCGGGGAACCTCCAACACTGGGGCCAACGCATGGGTGACTTCCCAAGTGATATGGAGTGGAGTGAAGTGGCATGACCCCACCGGGATGTGGCGGCCCGGGTAAGGATCAGGATGGATGATGGAGTGAAGAGCTTGGACCCCGTAGGGGCTTCCTACGTACCGCGCGTTAGCACGGATCAAAGTCAACGTAGTTCGGGTATACAGTTTAACGTCATGCTGGACGTCGGCAAGCCGACTCACGAAGGGGTCGAGGCCGCCGGGCGGAGGATTGAACCGAACCACCTCACACAGAGGGGGATGGAATGGCCGGGTGGATCACAGTTTCACGTCATGCTGGACGATAAAAGGAGAGATGGAAAAAGGGGCTGTGGGGAGGCACAGTGGAGATACACACGGGCAGTCTCCCACAGGGGCGGATTCATAGGTGAATCGACACAAGCGTGAACCCTGGAGGGGTCCACTGATGGACGAACCGACGTGAATACGACCGGGACGACCAGGTGGTGGGCTTGAACCTCAGGGAGGCTTCCTACGTACCCTGTTTAGAAGACAGGGATCAAAGTCCACGTAGTTCATTCTGTCAGGACTTACGCACTTGAGGCAGCCCGGATGCGGCAAAGCTCAGTTGGAAGGGACTTGTACCGAAAGTAGGAGACACCTCGATCCCAGTCACACCCTCTACTGGCTTCGGCAGTGGGGGAGCGCAATGGAGATACACATGTGCAGCCCCCCACAAGAAACTAGGGGTTTGTAATACCCTACCCCCGTAGGGAAAAGCCGCTCCCATTAAATCGTCCCTAAAGAGGGGAAATCCCGACATCCCTGCAGAGACGAGCGGGTGGGGGCCACATCCAAACCGGGGGGGGACCCTGCGTGCGAGGCACGGGATCGGGTGATGCGGATGGTTTAGCGTCTTGCCAGACGAAGTACAGTTTAACGTCGTGTGTTGAGGACGAAGCGGACGGTTTAACGTCTTGCCGGACGAAGTACAGTTTAACGTCGTGTGTTGAGGACGAAGCCGACGGTTTAACGTCTTGCCGGACGAAGTACAGTTTAACGTCGTGTGTTGAGGACGAAGGTGCTTGGCAGTTTAACGTCTTGCAGCACGGACGATAGGGGCTAGGCAGTTTAGCGTCGTGCAGCTTGGATGTAGTACAGTTTAACGTCATGTTGGACGGATGCAGTTTAGCGTCATGCGGGACGAATGTGCAGTTTAACGTCATGCGGGACGAATGTGCAGTTTAACGTCATGCGGGACGAATGTGCAGTTTAACGTCATGCGGGGCGAATGTGCAGTTTAACGTCATGCGGGGTGATGGATTGCCGCTGATGGGTCCGTGTCACTTCGCGCGAGCCTGGAGGGCCGCACGGGAAGACAACGCACGGTGCGGGCACCCAGGATGAAGATCATCGGGTGCCACGCAGGCGGGTACCCTCAGGGGGTCAAAGGGGGCGACCCCGGTGGATTGCGCGCAAAAGAGGAGCTTTGCGCGCAAAACAGTAGGGCGGCGCGCAAAATGGCGGGCTGGCGCGCAATCGGGCCAGCCCTTTGCGCGCGGATGATTGAGATTTCGCGCACCGGGCTTCGGACAGCTCGCGGGGGCAACGACTCATTCTCTAACGAATGGCCACTTTGAAAATGGGGGGTGCGCGCAATCGGGCTGGATTGCGCGCACCCGGGGGAAATTGCGCGCAAGAGGCTTCTTTTGCGCACAAAGGCCTTTGGGTTAAGGATTATTCAAAGGAAAGGAGCCAAGGGGATTGCGCGCGAAGGCGAACCCCAAGGCTCTATTGCGCGAAAGAAAGGAGGTTACCTGAAGATCGGCATTGCGCGCGGAAGGGGTTGGATTGCGCGAACGAGCGATGCTTCGGATTCTGGCAACCTTCAAAACGTCGGGGGTCGCCTTATATTTATAGGCAACCCCGAGCGCGGAATCTGGTCTCGGGCGCGGAATGCCCTTCGCGGGCGCGGAATCAGGACCCGGCGCGCAAGGGAGCCGCGCAGGCCACGGGCGCGCAAAATAGCGCGCCGGCCCAGCGCATTGCGCGCATCCCGAGAGGATTGCGCGCCGCGACTCACCTTTGCGCGCGGGCCTCTGAAATTTCGCGCAAGTCCTCCGGGCCCTCCGGAACGTGCCTCTGACTCCAAATATCACTTCGCTTTCCGCATCCGGAGCTTCGTTTGGGAGCAACGGACTTTTCCGGCATCTACAAAAGCCCCCCCTCGGAATCTGATCGGCAAGAGGTCGCAACGATCGGGTTCCGAGGGAGACGCCGGAATGCCGAAGTCCTGGGCTGCGCGGGACTTAGGCGCGCAAAAAGGGGCGCCGGGCGCGCAATTCGCCGCCGAGGTCGCGCAATCGAGCGTTCCGCGCGGCGCGGAATCCCGACCTCGTCTATAAATAGGGGTCCAGGGTCCCGCGTTCCGTACACAGGCCTTCCGCGCGATAAGCTTCAACTCTCTTGTGCGCGAAATTGCCTTTTCCGGTCGCGAAATTCGCCCGATCGGCGCGCAAAACCACCCGGAATTCGCCTGTCTTTGCGCGAAAACCCGGAACTTTGCGCGACATTCTTCCCAATTGCGCGCCGTCCACTTGGATTGCGCCCCAACCTTCAAACTTCTCTACCAGCCTCGTCCGATCCCGCACGCTTCATCCCTTAACCCGCACGACTCCCGAAACTTCTGAGATGGCCGCGCATCAAGGAAATGAGGGGGATGCCGCCACTCGCAGAGCTGAGATGGCGACGAACGAGGAGGTTTACGGAGCCAAGGAGATTGTTTCCAACAATCAATCCCTGTTCGACTTGCTGACGCCGGCCCAGAAGACATATCCACTGTCGGACAACCTACCGCTCTGGAACTTTGGCATCCTAGATGAGGTTCCGGTGCCAGGGTTCGAGGTTGATGCGCCACGGACCTGGGTGACTCGGGAGGACGAGCTTCCCCGCTATAACATCACCAACAATGGGCATCCTGCCAGGGAGACCAGGCACTTGGACGTCTATGTCCTGAACCCGAGGACGCGAACCATTGACGGGGGTGAGCCTACTGCGGAGAATTCTCCAGCCCTCTACTCGAGCACATATCGCCAGAGTGTCACTGACGACACCAAGGGCTGGCTGAAGGACTGGGACTTGCGGTCTGGGGGAAATTTCACCAGCGAGTGGGCCTGAGCGTTCTGGGTACGCCACACTTGCGATCACTTCGCAGAGGAGCTGCGGTACATCGGCCTATTTGAGGCGGTGTGGACGTCGCAGTTCCACTTCTACCAGCAGTCCGAGCTCGGGCCGGAGCTGTTCACCCGCTGGTCTCCGGATACCAACACCTTCCATCTTCACCATGGGGAGGTCGGCATCGGTCTCTGGGACATCCACTGCATCAGAGGTATCCCGCTGGAGGGCTACCAATACGATGAGTTCCTGCCACCGAAGAACACCTGGGAAGACAGGTCACGGGCTCCTATTCTGACCTGGCATCTGCTTGACCTGGCTACGCAGCGGCTCGGGATCAAGGAATTCCAGAAGGACATAGCCTACAAAGAGTGGTTCGGCCAGTTCTTGGAGCATGACCTGGCGGTCAAGATGCCAGGCAGGGGGAAGCGGTGCCCGACCGCAGCTCAGAGGAGCCGGAACGGGTCGTACTGGCGGGTCCTGGAGACAGGAGACTACCGCTCATGGGGGTACCGCGTCATCGAGGCCCGGGACCCAAATGTCCGGTACGCGGCGTTCCTGGCCGCTTTTCTGAGTGGGTGGCTCCTGCCAGTGCGGGACGCGAGAATGGGCGTTCGCCCGGCGACACTGGCGGTGGCGGGCGCTATGGCCGCCAACAAAAGATACAACCTCGGGGTCCCAGTGCTGGCGAGGCTGTATGCCATCCTGGGATGCATCTCACGAGGGGGGTCGCCACGAAGGATCTATGGGCCCTTTCAGTTCTTCCACGGCTGGGTGGCTGCTCACCTCGGTGGGTACACGTATCCGAACGCCATCATTCCTCCGGGTGACGGCCTGCGACCCTCCCTGCTGAACATCGCGGGGGTCGCTCTGATGACCCTAAGTGAGGAGGGCGTGAGGATTCGGATTGGCAATCATGCCAATTTCAACTTCAGTCCGTTCCCCACTCCCGTCGGCCAGATGATCGACAATGGGCAGGGTCCGCTGGAGCAGCACGAATACTTCCTGAACATGCGGGGCGGGTTGCTCGTGGCTCGGATCGACGGGAAGGTGATCTGCGAGCCTTACGTGCCAACCCGGTTCGCCAGGCAGTTCGGGTGCCTTCAGCGGATGCCGAAGAGGGTATTCACTGCCGTCCGGGAGGAGACGAACCCTTGTGTCCTTCGCCAGATGTGGCTGATGTTTGCCGCTTTCGGCTCTGGCGACGTCATCACTCTCCCTCCTACCGGGGTTGACGCAGGCTTGGCAACCGAGTACGCCGAACACTGGGCCATCGCGTACCCCGAGGGGCTTCTACGGAAGCCAGTTCGGCGGCTCGAGGTTACCCGTGCGGAGACCGGGCGTCAAGGAAGGAGGCGAGGCGCCGCCACACGGGGGAGAACGGAGGCGCGCCAAGCAGCGGAGCCGGTGCGGGCAAGGACTTCGGCGGCGGGAACATCGCGAGCTGCCGCCACGACCTCAGCGCCCAGAGAGGGGGCACGTGCGGTGGTCGAAGAGCGGCCCGGGAAGCAGGTGAGACGTCTGCTCGAACCCTCCCACGATGCAGTCTTCCCGGCGCTGTGGTCGGCCTGGATGACCCTGCGGCAGTCACTGGGGACCGACGCCATCTGGCGAAAGATTCTCAGAGAAGGAATCCATCTGCCAGAGGTCGGGCGCCTCCATATTGCCGACAGGGTGGACTTCAACCGGCAGTATGCGTATCTGACGGCCATGGACGATTACGCGCGCCAACGTGGTCAGCGTGCGGAGCCATCCCTTCTGGTGAAGGTGATGCTCGGTCTAGAGCCCGCTCTAGAACAGATGCCGCCGGAAGAAGACGACAGTAGCAACGACTCCGAGAAAGAGGAGGAGATGGGGGATGATGAAGGCTCCGAGGGAAGATCCCATCAGGGGAGTCCGCGGGAGAGCGGCGAGGTGGCCGGCTCTGACAATGTTGATGTCACCGAGCTCCTCGAGGTCCGCTTCTATCCCTACTCAATCTGCTTCATCCATTCTCTTATGCAGCTCCTAACCCATTTCTCCATCTTTCTCAGGAGTGCACGGATGTTGGTCAGGCGTCCTCAGCGGGAGTAGGAGGGGCGCCAGCAGGACAAGGCGGGGGCCAGGCACCCATTATCGAATTGACAAGCGCGGAAGGGCCCCCTGCTGCAACTGTTCCTGCGGCGGCCGGGATAGCGGAAGATGACGCTCTGACCTCCCGTAAGTCTCCTTGCTTTACTGCTGGCGCTTGCCATTGACGATCCGTGACTAACCATGGCATGTCCCGCGCAGTGATCTCAACATTGGAGGCTCGTCGGGTTGCCGAACCCGGGCCATCTACGAGTGGACCAGTGGTGGACATGACGCCTGCTCCAGAACAGACTTCCCAAACCGAGCCGGCCCCACCAACTGCTGATCAGGGGGCTGCGGACGCCGGCGGTGCTGACGTCGGAGAGAGTTCGGGGGCTGACGAGGGTGTCAGCGCCGCTGGGGAGAGAGAAGAAGGTCGCCTAGATGTTGGGGAACCCATCCCTCATGAGGACCTCCCAGGGGCGGACCCTGCAGCAGACCTGCTGGCTGCCTTCCCTGCCTACCGGCCTGCCGACCCCGAGGAGATGGACGACTCAGACGCGGAGGCGGTCGAGGAGATCCGGATAACGCGCCGCAGGGGGTGGAAGTGCATCCAGCGCTTCCTCAAGCGAGACCCATCAGAGTGGCTGGGGCGCATGGGATCACTTCAAACCTGGCTGCGCTTCCTGTGTGCCGGGGGAGCTGATGCTCAACGCCTCCATCTGACGGTCCGTGATTTCATGGCCGAAAAGATGCGCGAGAGCTGCCGGCGTGCCGACGTCACACAAAGTCGGGACATGTCGGAGAGCACGCGGGCGCTCCTCGCGGTGGAGCAGGAAGTCCGGCGCCTCGAAGGGCAGGCGGCAGAGAAGGAGGCCTTCGTCGCAATGTGTACCGAGCTTGTGGAGCAACTAGCAGCCCAGCTGGTTGACGCCCAGGTACAGCTGACGGAGGCGGGCCAACAGATGGTCACAATTCAGGTCGAGCGGGAGCGTGCACAGGCCAGAATCGACGAACTGCGTTCTGCGACCGCCGACGAAGAGAGGGCACGCAGAGAGCGAGAAGCAGCTCTGGAGGCCACCAGCCAAAGGGTAGCGGCATTAGAAAGACTCATTCAGCACGCTAATCCCTAAGGGCTTTGTTTTGCCGTTCCCAAAACATTTGCTTCCGCTACTTTGATCCATTTGTATGAATCAATATTTTTATCTGCATCTTTTGGCTTAACATGCTCAACCACAATTCGTTGTCTTGCGGGAGCGTTAACCAAGCATCAGGCATCCATAGTTGGGCCTGGATTGCTGGAGAAAAGAGGGAGGTCATTCCTAGGAAAGGAGACCTCAGACCTAATCAATGTATCATCCCCCCAACTTGTTCCAACACATGAGCGGGACAATGCTAGGGGCGTTGAGATTTTATCCGAACATAGGGAAATGAGAAAGGGTGAATCGCGTGTCCCGAATCCAGACATCCACAACGGTCGGCCTTCCAGGAAATGCCCAAGACGGTAGGCGGACAGTGGATCGACCATAACAACTGCAATAGACGGACTGAAGGTCATCATTCATATTGCAGGAGGCGGACCACATGTCATCATGAATACCGCTTTGGGGTTCCTTCAGACACAAGGGTGGAAATCCAGATCAACAGGGCATGCGAAGCGTGGGGCGAAGTGACGATTTGTTCGGACAGAATCCAACGCTCTCAAAATTGCGCCACCGTGGGGAAAGCGTATTAGGCGGATGCACTAATCTGGCCGTGAGTCACCCCAATTCTCAGACAGCACCTCTTTGACGAGGAAACCGTCGCTTCCCACCATTGCAGTGGGGCATCCCGAGCTGAATCGGGGAGAATATCACAACTGCACCACTCTACCAGAAGCCAGGACAGACGGCCGGCGACGAGGAGGGGCGGGACTTAACGATCCCTGAGGCTGGACCCGAGTTGAGATACCTGGGCGTTCCTACGTACTCCATCAGGCTGGAGATCAAGCCATACGTAGTTCTGAGAGTGCAGTTTAACGTCATGCAGGACGAAGAATCCCGTTTAGGGGAGATCTTAGTTTAGGGTCGTAGAGCTCGGACCATAAGGAGAGATCTTAGTTTAAGGTCTTAGAGCTCGGACCATAAGAAGAGATCTTAGTTTAAGGTCTTAGAGCTCGGACCATTAGGAGAGATCTTAGTTTAAGGTCTTAGAGCTCGGACCATAAGGAGAGATCTTAGTTTAAGGTCTTAGAGCTCGGACCATAAGGAGAGATCTTAGTTTAAGGTCTTAGAGCTCGGACCATAAGGAGAGATCTTAGTTTAAGGTCTTAGAGCTCGGACCATAAGGACCTCAAAGTATGCCACATCGTGGTCATATCCCCTGGGTATGCGAAGATGCACTGAGGGATAGTGTCAAGAGTGTCGAGGTTTCGCCTGGTCAGAATGGGAGGTGGAAAATGTGAATCATGCGGCCATTCACTCAAGGACTGGGGGCACCGGAGTAACGATATGGGAGTACTGCCGACCGTGGCGGAAAAGCAGCATCAATATCGCACTAATCGTTGGTGGAATGAGGCAGCAAACGAGCATCGACCGCTCAATCGCAGGATTCATATCGATTTGCTGCCCGAGGCCATTGGGGGTACCGGCCCGAGTCGGTGGGAGAGCACTGAGGCATTGTGTCTGAACCGTTCACGGGGGCTCCACCCAGGGCGTAGACAATGGGTCCGAATGAAAGGGAGCACGAAGCCTGAAAAGTGGAGGAAACCTGACCAAGCGGATCCTGACCCTCCTGGCAATAAACCAGAGTACTCTTGACACCGGTGGACCACTGCAAGGGGTCGGGGAACACGCCTTGAGGGTGACCTGAAGTCGGCGGATTCCCCAGAGAAGGGGGAATCTCTATGAGATGGGGGGCTGGACCCGAAGTTTCAAACATCCGGGCGTTCCTACGTATCCCATAAGGATGGGAATCAAGCCACACGTAGTTCTTGAAGCGCGGCGCAACACAATCGGGCACCAGCGCGGGGAAGAGTGCGGGTCTGACCCTCGCACACAGAAGGAGCGGCATTTGATATTTCTTGTTTGTCCTTAAAGATGAATGGTTTTTCTTTGTGCGGCGACATGCCTGTGATTGAGAAATCTCTGGCGTCGCCACAATAATCAAGCCACGGAAGGCATTGATGAATGGCGTGGTTATTAACCAGCGCCCAACATGAGTGTCCCCTGAGGAGGAAATCACGATGCAGTGCCGTTTCTCGTCGGGCGGCCAAGACGATCACAGTTTACGGTCGTGTGGTAGGACCAGACAACACAGTTTAAGGTCGTGTGGTTCGGACCATGGAGGAACCCGCTTATTGCGGTACGGCGGACACGGCGGAGGGGGGAACATACCCAGCCCTGCGGTCACGCACGATTCCAAGAGAAGAGTCTTGGGATCGGGGCCTGCGTATGTCCATCACCCGAGGGGCAGAGATGCTAGCCTCCAGATATACTGGGCCCAGAACGCGATTGTTCGGGCGACTCCTTCCTCCTTATGGGGACGAGGGTCCAGCTACGCATGTCCCTTAGGGAGGACATCCGCATATATCCTTGGTGCTCAGATCATGGGAGCCTCGAACGACATCATTACCCTGGTTGGTCTGCCTAACATGTAGAGGTGTACTGGAGGTCAGTATGAAGAGAGTGCCGAGATTCCACTACAACGCACAAAGGCGGAGTGTGATGAGGACTGCACAACCAATGTTCAGAGCCTGAAAGAGCCGACATGGCGATCAAGGACGTTGCTGACCATATTCGCAACACAACATCCGATCGCGTCAACCTAAGACGGGGCAAGCAAACGAGCATCGACCGCTCAATCGCAGGATTCATATCGATTTGCGGCCCAAGACCCGCCGGTAAATCGACCCAGAGCGGTAGGAGAGCTCTGAGGCATCATACCCAAACCTCTAACGAGGATCCCTTTGAGTGAAGGCTCGAACAAGAGGAAGCGCCAGGCCTGACAAGCAACACAGGACTTGTCGGGATTGAATCTGACACTACGAGTCATAGACCGAAGTACCCAAAACATGTTAACAGATCACCGGGAAGGGTCGGAGGACTCACCCTGAGAGCGACCAAAAGAGGGAAGATCCCCGTGATCAACCAAGAGACGGGGCTGGACCTGAAATACAAGCGTCCAGGCGGTCCTACGTATCCCATAAGGATGGGAATCAAGCCATACGTAGTTCTTGAGAGGCAGTTTAACGTCATGCAGGACGATGGGAGGTGTGAGGTAGTCCCACACACGGGGGAGGCGTACGGCGCGGCCAGTAGACCAACGCGAATGAGGACATAATCCCCCGCTCACGCGATACGCCCCGCACAAAAAGGAGGGGAACTTGGGCCAGAGGCCCAACACGGGATAGAAATTCCCGGGAAATGGGGCTGGGCCTGAAACATGAATGTCCAGGCGGTCCTACGTATCCCATAAGGATGGGAATCAAGCTGCACGTAGTTCTTAAAGTGCAGTTTAGCGTCATGCAGGATGATGAGAAGAAGGGGGGAGCAGAAGGCATCCCCAAACATGGGGGGCGTACAGCGTGGCGAGCAAACCGACGTGATAGGTGGCACCTGCATTCTTTAGGCCGAAGGGCATGACCCGGTAGCAAAAGGTACCTTGGGGGGCCCTGAAGGTAGTGAACTCCTCATCCTCAGGGGCCATCCGAATTTGGTTATATCCGGAGTATCCATCCATGAAGGAGAGGGATTGGAACCCTGCCGTGGCGTCAATCAACAGCTCTGTCACTGGAAGGGGAAAATCAGCCTTCGGACAGTGGCGGTTGAGATCGCGGAAGTCGATGCAGACTCTGATCTGCCCGTTCTTCTTCCTGACCGGCACAATGTTGGCCAGCCATTTGGGGTACTGAACTTCCCTCACGAAGTTGGCTTTGATAAGCTTGTCAACTTCGGCCTCAACCATGGCACCGTGGGACGGGTGCATCTTCCTGGGAGGCTGCTTGAACCCGCGCTGGTTCGCCGGGAGACCAAGGCGGTGGACGGCTACCTGAGGATCTAGCCCCGGCATCTCGTCATAGCCCCAAGCGAACACATCACGGTGCTGCCTGAGAAAGTCCACGTACTGCTGCCGCTCCTCAGAGGGCATGGCGGCACTGACCAATGTGGGTCTTGGATCGGCCTCGGTTCCAAGGTTCACCTGTATTAACTCATCGACCGTGGCGGGGACGCCCTCCTCAAAGGCTGGGGGTGCGTCTTCCATATCCTCTCCACTCGGGGAGGGATCGTCCACGGGAGAGACTACGTTGGAAACTGCATTGGGGCTACCAGATCCTGCTGGGCCACTGGTGCTGGCGCGGGCGGTCGCGGTCATCTCATCAGGAGACTCGCGGGCCGTTGAGACCATGGCGACGTCCAATCGGTGAATCGGGAGGACGTAAGCGTCATCCAGACTTGCCCAGGGATCACTTGCAACAGCGACAGGCTCAACCTCACCTGCCAGGATCTGCTTATCCTTGCTCTTGTAATAGTCCGCGTCCAGATAACGGGCTTCACATGGGGCAAAAGGAGAGGCATCTCCTTGAAGCACGCCTACTCGACCATTAAGGGAGTATTTGAGGCATTGGTGGTATGACGAGGGAACCGCCGCGTGAAGGTGGAGCCATGGCCTGCCCATCAATGCGTTGTACGCAGTGTCCTGAGAGACTACCATGAATTCGGTGTTGGCAACCAAGTCACCGAACTGGGTCTTCAAACGTATCTTGCCGACCGGGGTTTTCTCGGTGCGGTCGTACCCCTGGATCCTGAGGTCGGAGGGAATCAAGTCATCCTCAGACAACCCCAATCTCCGGAGCGTCCGAGTTGGAATCAAGTTAATCCCGGACCCCGTGTCGACAAGACAGCACCGGACTTCAAGGCCATTGAACTGGCCAGTGACATACAGCGGACGAATATGTCCCTGTATAGGAGGGTCTTCATCCTTACCAAAGAACGAGATAACTGCCTGACATTCGGCATCCTCGATCGTTTCGGCGTGAAAGGCCTCTGCAGCCGCAACCTCTGTCTCGAACTGGAGGGGGCTTTTCAGGGTTTCAGCGAGTGCCTCGCACATCTCAGATGACATGCGCAGAGCCTCAAGGATGGAGAGCCTTGCTGGGATGTCGGCCAAGTGCTTCAGGACATCATACTTTTTGGCCAAGCGCGAGCCCCTGGTTGCAGGAGGTTGCTCTGCGGTTGGAAGCATGACGGGCCTCGCCGGTTGAATCGGCGGCTGACTGGTACTTGGCGCATCTCGCTGTTCACTGGTTGCAGTCCGGGAAATGGTCACCGTACTGGGGCCAGGAGTCCGGGATGGACCCGTGGCAGGGCGGAGCTGGTCGTGACGTGGCTGAGGCGGTTCTGCCTGGTCCCACACCACAAACAGCGGCGGAGGCGAATCTGTCATCCCTGAATGGGGGGGCGGCGCACGTTGTGCTCGGTTTTGAGCCTGCTGCCTAGTCTCAGTGGCGTGCACGGCCTGGCTGGAGGTACCAACGGCTGTGCCCCGGCGACTCCTGCTGCTGCGGTTCTTCCGACGGTGGCGACGACCGGGGACACTAGGGAGGTCCACCTGGTGTTCTCCAACGTCGGGAACCGAAAAGGGATTTACCAGCTCGACGGTGTTAACCGAAGCGTACCCAACACCGTCATCGGACGAATCATCCATCACCGGGCGGATCCGAGGAGGGACCCCCATTTCCGGGGGCATGAAATCGCCGAGAGTGCGGGATAGTGGCGGAACCGGCGGGGCACGCTCTTCCTTCTTGCGCTACCGCCGTTTGCTCCTCTTGGAAGAGGCAGGCTGGGACGACGATGCCGAAGCAGCACCCGCAGATTCTGGGGGCTCAGGCTGATTCAAGCGCGCGTGGATGATTCCATGGGCACGAATGGTCGTCTTGCGGGACATCCAGTTATTATACTTCTGAGATCCGCGGTTGGAGACCAGCTGCCATTCGTCCTCGTTGCCACTATCGTCATCTGATCCCACGAACACGCCCGCCACTTGTGCTGGAGCTGGGCCCAACCTGATTACATTGTTGTTAATCTGGTCTTGGAGCCAATCCTTAAACACATAGCACTGCTGGATGGTGTGCCCCAGGGCCCGATGGTAGGGGCAGTAGCGGGGGTTATTCGTAAGATGTGCCTCCTCTGGCCTCCAACACTCAGGCAGTCGCACAATCCTCTGCTCCAGGGCGCTCCGGAAATAACCGGGGACCTGATCCTCGTGGAATGAGTAAGTCAGGTGTCGCGGGCCCCTGGGAGCGTGGTCTTGACGAGGGGCTGGAGGGGCCGGCCGAGGAGGTGGACCCTGATTATCTCGCCTGGGTTGCGGTGGTACATTACGCGGAGGGGCCGGCCGGTTCTGAGGCTGCCGCTGCTGGGCCGGGAACTGAGCCCGTGGAGGCGGGTTCCTGTGAGGCTGTGGAGCTGGCCTCGCCGGCAGCAGCTCCAACGGCCTGGGGGCCTCTATCTGGGCAACAGCAGCGGGCTCAGCCCTGCTGACTCTCCTTGCAGGATTCATAGGAGGCAGCGGGTGTGCCTGGCTAGCCTGTTGCAGGGCTTCCTCAAGACGTTGTGCTTTGTCTGAGAAGTCCCTGAACCCTCCGGGGTAATTTTGAGTGATCAGGGAAGGGACCAGCTCGGTCTTGACGTTCCCGACGCACATTGTCAGCAACTGCTCCTGAGTCAATGGCATGTCAAGGGAATACGTGAGACCCTTCCATCAGGCGACGAAGTCCGCGACTCGCTCATCAGGCCTCTGCTTGCACTTGAAGAGGTCTGCGATACTTGTCTTCCGGGTCGTGGAACTGAACTGGTAGAGGAACTGTCTACGGAGGTCCTCCCAGCTGGTTACCGACCCGACGGGGAGCTGGCTGTACCAGACAAATGCTGGCCCTTCCAGTGTCTGAACAAAGCAGCGAAGCTTAGCGGCCTCTTGCTGCGCCAGAGTCCCCAACATAGGCCCGCACCTCGAGTTGAAGTGGGATAAATGCTGTGGCGGATCTCCAGTCTCGTTGAAGGGAGCGAAAGTGGGATTCCCGAATCCCGGAGGCGCCGGCATGTCATCCACCCATGCTGGGTAGGGCTTGCCGTCCGGTGGGATCACCACCTGCCGAGTCTCCAAGGCCTCCAAGCGGGCAATGAGTGCCGCCATCGGATCATCCGGACATGGGTTCCAGTCCTGGAGAGGATCTCTAACCACGAGCGCATTGCACGGCCCTTCAATCGGGTCGTCGAACTCGGCAGCTCGTGGGATGGCGGGCGGAGCGGCCCTTGGGGCAGCGGGAGGAATCCGAGCGGGGTCTCTCAGGTTGTCACGCCGCTCGGGAGGGTGTGGCGAAACATACCGCGCCCTCTTGCCGTAGGCAATGGCCTCTCTCCTGTCGGCGAACACGGCGTAATCACGGTTGCCCGGGAGAGTCTCATCGAGGAGCGGTTGTTCCGGTCCCTACTGTCCTGGCCTAGGATCACCGTAGTCAGGCCGCCGTTCTGCAGCGCGCTCGGCGAGGAGCTGGTCAACCAGCTTCTTCTGTTCGGCGAGCTGCTGACGTAGCGTAGCCTTCTCGGGATCCTCCTCTGCCCTCTGCGTGGAGGCAGATGGGTCGGCGGGCTTTATACCCTCGCTGTGCTCTTTTCCTTTGCTGGCATTTCGGCTCAACGTCAGTGCTTCAGTGGGTGCGGGGAGCCCCAGGAGGTTCCTCTGATGACGAGTAACTCTCACCGGTGGCTCTGACGACGGCTTGTCTTCGGGGGGGAAGCCCCCGTCGAGAAGTTCCAAGTCGTTCCCCTCTCCCGACATGTCAGCCATATTGACCGTTTCTGTTCCTGGGGATATACCCTCAGGGTCACCCAGCGAATAGGGCTGTCGGCGAATCACACTGAAGCGTAGGGCAGCGTACTGCCCCCATCCACGGATATACACGTGGGGAGTGGCTTCCTCGATAACTTTGCGGAGTACCTGAAAACACTCAACGCATCGTTGTTGGAGGGCCTCGTGGTGCCCAAATGACCCGGGGTGCCGAACCGCGGGGAGCATGGCCAGGTCAATTTGACGGCACTTCTCACCAATATCCTCCAGGTGCGCTTGACTCCCGGGGTATGGCATTTGCAGGCGGTGAAGACAGGAGTGAGTCTCCCGGAGAGTTCGGCGGAAGCATTCGAACTCATCCGGGGTGAGCGATTCGGGTGCATCAAAGCCCGGTCCTGCGACTGGCCAAAACTTCTCAGGGAAGTGGCCCTCTGCAAGGACGGTCCAGAAGCTCCACGACTCAAACTCGGGACCCAGATCTCCTTGTTCCTCTTCAATGGCTGGGAACGGACGGGGAACCGGCAGTGGTGCCGAGGCGGGCCGCCGGGCTGACGGGCTGGCCGGCGGTGAATACGGCGAACAGGCCGATTGGCCTCCATATCCCGGGCCGCCCTCTGAGGGTGGCGGTGCCCTGGCTACCACATCACGATAGGACGGGCCGGCGAGCGAACATCCTGCCGTAGCATCGGTGCTCTCCGAGGGTGCTCCAGATCGTGGTTCGACCGTCGGTCCCCAGAAAAAGTCTCCGGCTTCTCCGACCGAGACGGAAGGCACTTCCGGAGGGGCCGGTACCAACCGCAAGCTTGATCCTTGGGGGTCTACCAGGCCCTCGTTACTCCGGATATACCTTCGTAGAGAAGTGGGGATCACATCGATCTCGCTCTCGGGGAGCACGAGGCTGACGTGCCGCATTCCTACCCCTGCCCTTGACTGGCGGGATTGGGGAAAGGGCTTTGTCGCCGAATCGTACTCCGCCTCTGAATCAGAGAAGCGAACTGGTCGGATCTCTGTCCGGAATTCCGTAACATTCTTCCCTCGGCGTCGACGCCTTGCCTTCCTACTCCTAGGTGGTTCTTCGGGGCAGGGCCGATCTCTGTCCTGGCGTCCTCCGGCCGCACTGGTGCTGGGGCCAAGAGGATTGGAAACCAAGGTGCGAGGGGCACCGGGACAGATATCAAAGGGGACGCGGGGAGAGATGATTCCGGGCAGGCCTCCGGGCCGGGATCGGAAGGTGGGATGACCCATGCCTCCTGGATCGGCCACACGGAGTAGATCCCGCTCGTGAATAGCGCTACTGCGAGGTGGTCCGCGGTGGCTACTGCCTGCACCAGCAACTGGGAGAGTCGACCCAACCTGCCTTTGGGGCGGTCGAGGCCTCGATCCAGGTCGGGCATAGAAGTTCCCCTGCTCAGGATGCGCAGGGGCCTGGCGACTGGAGCCAACAGTGGCTTGGGCCAACGCGGCCGCTGTTGCTAGGGCCCCAAGGTGGGCATCCTCTTCCGCTCGTGCCCGACGTTGGCGTCGGGACAGACGAGTCGGGATGAGCGGCGCGGGCAGGTGGAGAGCCCGCTCTTCGACTTGAGAGGCCTGGCGGCGGTGTCGGCGTGGCCTGGCGGGAGTCCTTACCGTAGATCCCTGGAGCGAATCCCGGATAGGGTGATCCCGGGCATCTTCCACCTCATCCGCATAGGGAAGGGAACTGTCAGAGTGCTCCGGGGATAAGCTCCCGAAGCGGTTGGACGTTGAGGTGGGCAGCGGGGCCTCCCTGCGCGGCCCTCGGGGGCGGCGGTGGTGGCGAGGTGCAGCCTCCTCAAGGTCTAGGCGAGCCATGTCCCTAGTGGGGATGACTCCCTCTTCCTCATATCTCCGCACCAGAGTGTTGATCACCCTTCTCTGGATGACCTCCGAGGGGGAGAGAGGGCGTGGTCGCCCCGCAATTGCGGCTGCTGGGACGGCTGTGGAACGGGCGGGACCGCGCGGAGTAGCCGCGTCGGTGTTTCCCCTACCCCTGCGCCAGTGGGCGGGTGGCGATCGGGCACTGGATCGGGCGACCTGATTTCTGAAAGCAGGGAGAAGGACCCATTAACACTGACAGGAAAAAGGAATCGACAACCAACCATTAGCGCCACGACGCCTTCCGTGGGGGGAACCCAGGCCCTCGACGTTGCGAGACGGAGTGCCCGATGTCCCTTCCCCAGCCCCTGGCGGGTAAGACTGAATGCTTGGCCGGGCAACATGTCGGTCTTCCAACACCTCTGAAAGCCATCGGTCTTCGTATCGAGGAGAAGAGATTCACGTCGGGTTCACCATTTTTCTGTTTCGGTGCGGATGTGCGTCGGGTTACGCTGTTCCGCCAGGACGCGTTCGCGCGTGCACCCGTCAACCCGAGGGGATGGGCGCGCGGCTTGTGGTCCCGCAGTCCCGCTTTCCAAAGGCGGGCGACATCCGTCCCTTATTCAGGGACGTCTGCTCCTTGATCGAAACCGGGATGATGGGATGTCGGCTCCTCCTTCCTTGGACGTCTCCTCGGAACTCGTCGCCTAATCCGGGACTCCCTCATAGATTTAAGACATGCTCGTGAATCTCGTTCCCGGCGCCATATCTTCATGGACACCGGTTAATTACGCTGCTTCCGCCCGGACGCTCCAAGGAGTCTGGTCGGGGCAGCAACCTGCGGTGAGAAGGCCGGGTGGCTCTGGGTGCTGGGGGCGTGTCGTAACACTGCGGCTCTGCACGTCTGTCTTCCGTCCCTAATAGGGCTTATCGAAGGCACGATGACCTGAGGCATCCCGCACTGGGTGCGGGGAACTGTGTCACCTGAGGTTTTCCTCAGCTTCCCATGTTTAACACGGGGTACGCCGCGAGTTTAACGTCCAGCGGGGACGGCATCGGACCGATCAACACGAAAAGTGGATCAGATGACAGAACCCCTTGCGGGGAACCTCCGACGCTGGGGCCAACGCATGGGTGACTTCTCAAGTGATATGGAGTGGAGTGAAGTGGCATGACCCCACCGGTATGTGGCGGCCCGGGTAAGGATCAGGATGGATGATGGAGTGAAGAGCATGGACCCCGTAGGGGCTTCCTACGTACCGCGCGTTAGCATGGATCAAAGTCAACGTAGTTCGGGTATATAGTTTAACGTCATGCTGGACGTCGGCAAGCCGACTCACGAAGGGGTCAAGGCCGCCGGGCGGAGGATTGAACCGAACCACCTCACACAGAGGGGGATGGAACGGCCGGGTGGATCACAGTTTCACGTCATGCTGGACGATAAAAGGAGAGATGGAAAAAGGGGCTGTGGGGAGGCACAGTGGAGATACACACAGGCAGTCTCCCACAGGGGCGGATTCATAGGTGAATCGACGCAAGCGTGAACCCTGGAGGGGTCCACTGATGGACGAACCGACGTGAATACGACCGGGACGACCAGGTGGTGGGCTTGAACCTCAGGGAGGCTTCCTACGTACCCTGTTTAGAAGACAGGGATCAAAGTCCACGTAGTTCATTCTGTCAGGACTTACGCACTTGAGGCAGCCCGGATGCGGCAAAGCTCAGTTGGAAGGGACTTGGACCGAAAGTAGGAGACACCTCGATCCCAGTCACACCCTCTACTGGCTTCGGCAGTGGGGGAGCGCAATGGAGATACACATGTGCAGCCCCCCACAAGAAACTAGGGGTTTGTAATACCCTACCCCCGTAGGGAAAAGCCGCTCCCATTAAATCGTCCCTAAAGAGGGGCAATCCCGACATCCCTGCAGAGACGAGCGGGTGGGGGCCACATCCAAACCGGGGGGGACCCTGCGTGCGAGGCACGGGATCGGGTGATGCGGACGGTTTAGCGTCTTGCCAGACGAAGTACAGTTTAACGTCGTGTGTTGAGGACGAAGCGGACGGTTTAACGTCTTGCCGGACGAAGTACAGTTTAACATCGTGTGTTGAGGACGAAGCGGACGGTTTAACGTCTTGCCGGACGAAGTACAGTTTAACGTCGTGTGTTGAGGACGAAGGTGCTTGGCAGTTTAACGTCTTGCAGCACGGACGATAGGGGCTAGGCAGTTTAGCGTCGTGCAGCTTGGACGTAGTACAGTTTAACGTCATGTTGGACGGATGCAGTTTAGCGTCATGCGGGACGAATGTGCAGTTTAACGTCATGCGGGACGAATGTGCAGTTTAACGTCATGCGGGACGAATGTGCAGTTTAACGTCATGCGGGACGAATGTGCAGTTTAACGTCATGCGGGACGATGGATTGCCGCTGATGGGTCTGTGTCACTTCGCGCGAGCCTGGAGGGCCGCACGGGAAGACAACGCACGGTGCGGGCACCCAGGATGAAGATCATCGGGCGCCACGCAGGCGGGTACCCTCAGGGGGTCAAAGGGGGCGACCCCGGCGGATTGCACGCAAAACAGCAGGGCGGCGCGCAAAATGGTGGGCTGGCGCGCAATCGGGCCAGCCCTTTGCGCGCGGATGATTGAGATTTCACGCACCGGGCTTCGGACAGCTCGCGGGGGCAACGGCTCATTCTCTAACGAATGGCCACTTTGAAAATGGGGGGTGCGCGCAATCGGGCTGGATTGCGCGCACCCGGGGGCAATTGCGTGCAAGAGGCTTCTTTTGCGCGCAAAGGCCTTTGGGTTAAGGATTATTCAAAGGAAAGGAGCCAAGGGGATTGCGCGCGAAGGCGAACCCCAAGGCTCTATTGCGCGAAAGAAAGGAGGTTACCTGAAGATCGGCATTGCGCGCGGAAGGGGTTGGATTGCGCAAACGAGCGACGCTTCGGATTCTGGCAACCTTCAAAACGTCGGGGGTCGCCTTATATTTATAGGCAACCCCGGGCGCGGAATCTGGTCTCGGGCGCGGAATGCCCTTCGCGGGCGCGGAATCAGGACCCGGCGCGCAAGGGAGCCGCGCAGGCCACGGGCGCGCAAAATAGCGCGCTGGCCCAACACATTGCGCGCATCCCGGGAGGATTGCGCGCCGCGACTCACCTTTGCGCGCGGGCCTCTGAAAATTCACGCAAGTCCTCCGGGCCCTCCGGAACGTGCCTCTGACTCCAAATATCACTTCGCTTTCCGCATCCGGAGCTTTGTTTGGGAGCAACAGACTTTTCCGGCGTCTACAATAACATAAAAATGTTATATTATTTTTCTACCAGTGTATGGGTGGTGGTGGTGGGACCACTAGGTTTTCAATCCATTTAATGTCCTAACTCTTTTCCTCTGTAACCACTCCTCATCTAATTTTTGTGGTTCCTTAATTTGACTGATTAATGAAACCATAATTTGAATAGAGAGTTAAACTCTTAACTCCTCATTTTAATTATTTCCATCATTGGAAAACATGGGGATTGGTGATATTGTGGGAGAAATCCAATGAAGCGCTGATGAACATCCCTCCAACAAAAAATGGTGTCTCGAACGACGTTGTTGGAGGAATCGATCCAAGATCAAAAGACACCACAAACTTCATAAAATGAGGATTCTTCTTCCAAAACTACGACAACCTCTCTGAATCTGAGGTAGGGGTTGTTATTAAATTCAAGAAATTATTTTGATTCATTTAATCATTCTTGAAGATCAAGATGAATGCACATCAACCAAAACATATTGATCTATGATTAGTATGAATTTTTGGGGTGGATTCTGCAGGAGCTTGGAACATGTTTAGATTTATATATGTGATGGTTTTATTTAATACCTACTAGATTTGATGCTAACACGGAGGGCACAGGCCAAATGAACAAGGCCCGGACCCTCTGCTGCTTTTTTTTGGTTGCGTTCTTCGTGGGAAAAGTTGGAATTCAATGAAAACATGAATCCATAAGCCACACTGTGACGAAAGGTACCTGGGAGGCCTATAGGTGTGTTCGGAAGAAAAAATAGACCACAAAATCTCACCTGATAGCCCCTGGAAGTAACGTCAGGGCGGTACCGGCATGGCGATGCCAATGACCGGCCGACTATTACCGGCTGAAGATGGAGGCGACACATGTAGGCTCCCCAGTGGATGGCAGGGGTGGCTAGAAACTGGTACACTATCATGCGCTATGGTGAGGAGGTCGTGGCATCGAAGCCACGGTGGCAGAAAAGGGATCCCATTCCCTATGGGTCACACTAATAAGAGGGTGGAGCCACGTGGAACTGTCGATTTAATACTCAAACAACTTTACTATTCAGGAATGGGGCTTTCCTCTCAGCTGGCCGACTACGCCAGCTACTTGGTCCAGGTCGCCCAGCGGGCCGCGCCCCAGCCGTGGTGGGCCAGGCCGGTCCACCGTGCCTATGGCCTAGCTTTCTCGGGCCGTGCCCGCGGCCCAGCCCACTCGGGCCATTCCCATGGCCTAGCCCACTTAGGATTTCTTACCTGGTTAGGATGGGATGGGTCGGACCTAGACCGGGTTGGGTCGACCCACACTGGGGTCAGGTCGGACCGGACCCTAATCCTTTTTGGCCAAGATATGTTTAAAAGGTTGTATCTCACAAAATAGATGTCCGTTGGATGAACCCTATATGGTGATAGAATCCTTGGAATGAGACGGTACTTTTAATATAATCCAACTGATTATTAGATAATGCTGGAGTATGTATGGGTTTTATCGAACCCAAATCCAATGGGGTGATCGACACTAAAATGCCTATAACTCACAGACCAAGATTCTGATTGATGCGACGTCTGTCGCACTGGGACCCTTACGTCATGGTGGTACAATAGGTTAATAATTTGTGGAACGTTGTTGAATTTAAGGCATAACTAATATCTTGAGGATAAAATATTAGAGAACTCAAGCCCATCTGTTGCAGAGAATCTTGTGGCCAGCTGTCAATTGAAGAGAGACCCTATGTGGATCAACATTAGAGTGACCCTGTGTGGATTAGCATCAGAGAAAACATTTGTGGATCAGTATCATAGCGACCCTATGTGGATCAGCATCATAGGGACCATGTGTGGATCAGAATTCGAGCGACCTTGTGTGGATCATCATCAGAGTGACCCTGTGTAGATCACCATCATAGCGACCTTGTGTGGATATGCATCATAGAAACCCTGTGTTGATTTGCATTCTAGATACCCCTTATAGATCAGATGTGCACGACCCTATGAGGACCATCTTTAGAGTGGCCCGTCGAAGATTAGAAACATATGAATTTCAGTGGATCAAAAATGGAACAACTCTTTCACGGATCATTTGAAGAAACTTCCTAATAGAATAAACTGATAGAGATTAAAACTAATTATCTTTATAATTTATCTCCACGTTGTATACATGGTTTGAGCTATGTATTTTTCTTTGTGCGTTGTGATTGAGATCATTATTTTTGGTTTTAATTTGTGGAATTATAAGAGACCTTTGGGGGACTCGGGGTCCCTACGTGGTGTTGTTATGATCACCCCTACACGGGCTTCACCCATACCTTGTTGTGCCTTGTGAAGATGACGAGCAACTTTCCTGAGACATTAGGAAGTTGGACCAGGTGGTACACAGAGGTGACTAGATGATGTGGAGAGATGAGGAGATGAGTCATACCTTTCCTCCAAGTAGGATCCTCGGTTGAAGTTATCAGGAGTTGTTTTATATTTTTATATTGTATTGTATCTTTCATTTGGGCTTGTATTCCATGCCCTTTTCTTTCAGTACACACTTTTACTACTACATTTTTACTACATGGTTTTCATCCTATCATTTTCTTGGTCTATGTGTTTGCAAGTTCAATGTAAATTCCATGTTGTTCAAGGATACACCTTTCTGGTGCTAGTCGTCAACCCCTGAGCTATAGAAGGCGGGCTTGGGGAAGTCATGGCACGGGCCCCGGCGGACGGGACATGACACTCCATTACAAATGAAGTCACAGAATACTGGTTGGAGGAGGTTGATATTTCATTATGTTTGATATGTTATTAGAAGGATCACTAGATTTCATTGGCTGTGACGATGTTGTGTGGGGCAGTGAGTCACTGATTGATCATGTTTCTCAGTGATCACGAGGATTCGTCGGTCTTGTGGGAGGGTTCCAATATCAGTTCAGAGTTGAGTTTCTTTCTTCAACCATAAAGGTAGCTAATTACTAGGATCTACTCACCGTTCTAAATGGGAGATTCAGAGTGGGAGTTTTTGGAATCTATTTCTAGAAACTTCTATGATATACTTCAGACTAGTTTCTAGATGAGGAGGCCAGGAAGAGGTATTTTGAAGAGTATTTTCTTCTAGAGATGTAGTGGAAGGTCACCCCATTTATGTTGGAGACATATCTTGAGGTATTGGTGAGGGATTATTTCATTGAAATGATGTCATACAGTACTGGATCATCATGAGGGGGGAGTCATCATGATTCCACATGAATTAGAGTTCTGGTCTAGGGTTCCCAGTTTTTTGGGAGGATGAGTTTTTATTTGATCGGGGGTAGGTCTCATCCCTCAGTAACTCATTTTTCTAGGGGAAGAATCTCTCATACCTATTACAAGAGATCAGAAACTTTTTTATTATAGAGGATGAGTGCTTCATTAGAGGGAGTGACCAACCTTTCAGAGTGGCCAACATGTTCCAGTTGTTCCGCTTCATGTTCCTCCATTGAGGTAGTTCCATCAAAGGCAACAGTAGTATGGTGCATCAGTTTTGATCATCAGAGAGCATCTGGGGTAGGAAGAAGACATCCTATACACAATAATTGTCCTTATAGAGAGTATCGTGGTTGGGGACGTGTTCACCATCATGTTCAGGGAGGTTTTGGAATAGGTTGTGCTCTGTTTGATGCATTACGATTTCAAGAACAAGGTTGGTGGGATGCCATTTGAGGCACTTTTTCCTTTTTTCTACATGGTTTCATTTCTTATTTGATTAAATAGTGACACACTACTTCATATCAACTACCATTTTCAATGCGTTGGGACTTGAGGTAGAGAGGATTCTACTACCCTAGGAATTGATTATTCCAGTTAGAGGTGCAGCTAACTTGTTTAATGTATGTAGAGATTGTGAGATAATTGTGGGGTATAATTGCTATTGGGGAGATTTCATATGTTTAGGGTTATAACCATAATAATTCATCCTTAACATGGATTGTTTTTATTTATTGGAGGATATTGTGGATTGCTTTAGGAGGAAGTTAGGGTTCTTCATTGCCAATGGAGCACCAATAGTGTTAGTTGGTGAGAAAGATCCGTAGATGGGTCGTCGTCATGTTCCTTAATTATCATCCTTGATGGTTGAGAGGATGTCGATTTCATTAGAGGATCAATAGTTGGTGTTTCCCAAGGTCATAGAAGAGTACCATGATGTCTTTGCAGAAGAAGAGGTAGCCTTACCACCTCAACTAGATATTGAGTTCAGGATTGATCTATAGCCATGCATGTTTACTAAGTCTATATATCTGTATAGGATAGTTCCTTATGAGTTATGGGAGATGTGTATACAGCTCAATGGTTTGTTATAGTGCAGATTTGTTTGGTTGATCCTTTCACCATGGGGTGCACCAGTTTTATTCTTGAATAAGGATGAAGACAGTTTTCTGTTGTGGGTTGATTATTGTTGCTTGAACTAAGTGAAATTGATGAACCGCTATCCTCTTCCATTGATTGATGATTTATTTGATCAACTGAATGGGTTATGTTGGTTCTCATTGATAGAATTTTTGTCAGGATATCATCAGAAGTGTGTGAGGTATGGGGATATCCTAAATACAACCTTCTATTGGTGATATGGAAATTATTAGTTCATTTTGATTCCAATCGGTGTGATGAGTGCTCTTTCTGGGTTCATGGGGTTGATGAAATCTGTGTTCCTTGAGTTTCCAAAAAAAATCATGGGGGGGTTTCATCGATGACATCCTTGTATACACCACATCTATGGAGGAGTATACAGATCATATGCATTATGTTTTGGGAGTTCATCTTCGATAATAATTGTTTAGAAAAGTTGGAAAGGTGTGAGTTTTTGTATCGAGAATTCTACTTCATTGGGAATTTTTTATCCCATCAGGGAGTATTGGTGGATCCTTCGATGATATAATCATGTGTGTCTTTGGCAGCCCTAAATATTGTGGTGGTGGTGCAATGTTTAATTGGTGTTTTAGGCTATTACAAGTGGTTCTTACCATCTTTCTCTCAGGTTGAGACCCCTATGAGATCATTGTCTAGAAATGATAAAGATTTTGTTTGTACTGATCAGTGTGAGGTAGAATTCGAATATGTAAAGTAGATGTTGTTTGGTTCATTGATTATTTGTCTTCCAAAAGAATGAGTTTAGTTTAATGTTTTATTTGATGCTTCACATCTGGGGTTAGGCTATTATTTGATGCAGCAGATATCAGTTGTTAATTATGGATCTTGAAAGTTACATTCCCATGAAAGTAATTATTCCACCCATGATCTTGATTTGTGGATAGTGGCCTTTTTTCTAAAGTTATGAAGATATTAACTCATCAGCGGGCACATTGTGGTCTTCATCGATCATAGAAGCATGAGGTGTGTTTTCTCCCAACATGACATGAACTAGCACTAGCATAGGAGTATGTAGTTCTTACAATATTATGACATAGAGATTTTGTATACACTTGTAAAGGGAAATGTTTTGGCTGATGCGCTGAGCATGAAGTAGATTAGTGATCCATTGTGAGAATCAGGTGATTCCTTGAGAGTAATAGAAGAACTTTTAGTATTACTTCTCAATATGGGAGAAGTTTGGGGAAGAGTTTGACTTTTTTAGATGACTATGTTGTCATATGTTGCTATAATTTAAAGGAATCCTAGTTTCGGGATCTCGATGTGAAGGTCTGAAGAGACTGAGTTGTGTTTTGTAAGGCCCCTAATGGTTGATCTAAAGATGAACAACACTGGGTGTTATTTCCGTGAGGGCATTTTATTCCTTTGGCGATGTGTGATATAGTTCTAAGAGAGTTCTATAGTTCTCCCTTAGCTTTACATCATGTTTTGACAAAGATGTATCAAGCATTGAGTAGTTACTTTTGGTGGCCTATATTGAATTGTGTAGTTGTAGAGTTTGTGTCTCGATGTTTGGTTTTCTAGAAGGTGATAGATTTACACCATGTTGATGTAGGTTTTCTACATCCATTAGATGTTCCTCAATGTAAATGGGAGGATATATCAATGGACTTTGTTTCCAGTTTACCTCAAAATCAGAGATTCCATGATTCTATATGGTTTTTAGTGGGTCATTTGATGAAATAAACCCAATTGATAATGATCAAGGAGTCAAGCTCAGTAGAGGTATTGTCGAGGAAATATATTGAGTAAGTGGTGAGACTCTATAGTGTTTCGATGATGATAATTTTCAATTGAGATCCTTGTTTTACCTCCAGAGTGTGTAGAGGTCTCCAACATGATTTTTGTTCTCGGATATTCCATAGCACATATTTTCATCCACATATGGATGGTTAGATAGAGCAGACCATCCAAACTCTTGAAGACTTGTTCCATTCTAGTGTCTAGATTTTGGAGGTTCATGGATGAGGAACATAACCATAGTAGAGTTCGCTGAAAACAATATTATTCACTCCTCCATCATTATTGTGTCATTTTAATCCTTGTATGGAAGACCATTCCTTTCTTCATTGTTCTGGACTAGGATCAGGGAGTTATCAATTCTCTTGCCAGAACTAGTATAGAAAATTACAGAGATGGATTAAGCAATTGTAGAGAAGATGAAGGCAACACACGATCATCACAAATCCTATGCCAGTAATGGGAGGAGACCTTAAAAGTTAGATGTTTGGGATAATTTGTTTCTGAAGGTGACTACCCATCGTTTGCAGCAATGGTTTGGTGAAGGGAGTAATCCTTCTCCCTGGTTTGTTGGGCCTTTAGAGGTGATGCCTCCTATTGGAGTTGTGCCATATCAGGTAGAACTTACCCACATATGAACAGGATACACAATGTTTTTTCACTTGTCTCTGATCTTTCGTTATCTTTATGAATTCTCTCACATCATCAACTGGGAAAAGATATATTTTGAGGATGGTGTGACCTTCTAGGAGTAGCCTATAGGGATCCAGGACCATACAGAGAAGTTGTTGCATGGGTGTGCTATTTCCTTGGTTCGTTTATTTTGGTGTCACGGTGGCATGGATGCAATTACATAGGAATTTGAGTCACAGATGCATGCTTAGTACCATATTCTATTTGATTCTCAGCTCTGTTCTCCAAACAGAGTTTTTTGTGGATGTAGATTATTCCTCTTTATGATATAGCTTTCTCATGTTTTTTATTTGTACACTCTCTCTTTTGAGAGGTATTTCTTATAGGAGTGTGTTTTGTAGCTAGATTCGGTTGTTGTATAGCCAGACACATGATCCTCTAGTGAGGTGGTTGATCCCCTTTGGTGGTAAGATCCTTGAGAGTAACTCAAAGGGTATTTGTTCGGACACCTTTTTATGTTTCCTCTCTAGGATGGTTTTTTATTATCGAGGATGAGAATTTTTCAAGTGGAATCCGATTTAATGGTCTGGACCTCTTTGGTACATTCTTTTGAGAAAATATGATGTTTGAGGTCTTCAAGGATGTCACAGTGACTTATTCCTAAAACATTGTGAAAATTTTGATTCTATGAATAGTTTTTTTAGTTTTTTGAACAATGTCATTAGTGAGATAGCTGTAAACAGTATCCTCGATGAGATTGATGTGAAAAGTGTCATTGGTAAGTCATTTCGGTGAATCACATTAATGAATCGCATTGGTGACTTTCCTTGGGGACTCGTGTCAATGAGTTGTGTCGGTGACTCATGTTGATGACTCATGTTGGTGACTTGAATCGGTGACTCACATTAGTGAATTTCATTGGTTATTTGCATCAATGAGTTGCATCAGTGACTCATGTCGGTGACTTGTGTTGGTGACTAACATCAGTGAATCGTTTTAGTTACTCACATCGGTGAGTCAAGTCAATGAGCCATCAGTGAACAATGTTTCCAACATCCTATAGTTTCACCCATTTCATGTATTCTTTGACATAAAACACATTAAAATCCTCATTTTAAGGTATTATGGTCAATTCAGTTCCAATAACTCTTATGTTAATTATCTAAAGTGTATGCATTCCTTTACTCAGTCAAACCACATTGTCTTGAACAGATCATCCTTTAATAGAAAATCTAAATCATATCTAAACAGTTTCTCCATTTAGAATTTTAAAATGGCCATAATACCTTACATCCTTGTTCTTCCTTACCCTTTCTCTTAGTGTGAGAGGCCATGAACCATTATTCCGTAGGATTTTTGTGATTGTTCTATGTAATGTCCCGAAAATTATGTATAATTTTTTTTAAATTATATGGAATTTTTTTGAGAGCAAAAAATCTGATGGCGTGCAATTCCAAGGCCCGGAGTGCCCAAAATGATCCGTCAAATTTTGGTTAAGCTTTAATTAGCGCATGTAAGTAGTTTTCCTGAAAAAGTGGAATAACTATAAAAAGTTTTATCAGATCATAAATTTGAGGTATCTATTGCGATCAGGATGGCGGAGTTATCCTAGGCACAACTTATGTTTAGTCGGCGCAACCCTACGTTGAGAAAACCTGAAAATGGCTTAACCGTAAATAAAATAATTAAACAAAGTTATTTTATTTTTGAACTGATTATAACTCAAGAACAGTTACTGAGAATGAAAATCTGAGACCACTGCTAAACTCGTGAGGTATGCTTCCGTTAGGCAGATACTATCTTTGGCTGCACGAGTCACCAGAGAAAGTAAATTTTTATCCGTAAATAAAATTATTAAGTGACAATTATACTATTTTAAAATCCATAAATTTTAAACGGTAACTCAGATTGGATATTTGAGAGTACCATTGGGTTTTTTGGGGCCGTTTTTCATTTAGGTAGAGCCTAACCTTGACCAGCGTAGGTCAAGGGTGACTGTTAATAATTTTTCAACCATTTTTTCATGTACATTCAGTAAACACATGAGTGTAATTTTATAGCTTTTGTATAGTTGCTCGGATTAAATATATGAGGGCACCGTTGAATCCATAGTGTCGAGATTCACTTAAGGGAGACTTCACTTTGACCGTAGTAGGTCTAGAGAATAAGTTATTTTTTGGGACTTTCTAGAATAAATAAATAAAATAAATTTGTTATTTTATTTTCATTCCTTTCCTCCAACGAACAAGTGACAACGTGGGACCAGCGATGTGTCAATCCAATAAATGGAATGACCTTTCAATTCTATGTAACTACACCATTAGAGAACTAAAAATGTTCCTAATTAATGGGCCTCCATTAATCCCACAAATGATGCACAAAATCTCCCTCTCCTATTTATATAGAGCTTGGGGAGAGGTGTCATCACAGCCTCACGAAGAAATTAAGTGATGACAAGTGTTGTGAGGCCAAACCCTTGGAGGAGGGAGCCAGTACTGGTGGGAGGTGATGAGAAACCCTGAATCTCCAAACTAGAGATCGAAGAATGAGTGATGTCATTGGAGGATAGTTGCAGGGGACGGTGAACACTGACCTACTTCCACAAATGCATCCCCACCATCATTCCTGAGGTAGGGGTTTTAAATTAAATTATGAATAAATATCATTTGTTGATTCTTTTTATTCTGGATTCACAACGATGATGGCTAAACTAACATGTCCATTGTGTTGCACATAAACCTTGCACCTTTATCTTTTGTTCATCACATGTTCTTCATGTGTTCATCAACGCCAAATATTTAATGATGCTTGAAACACCAAGTTTTTTTGAGCGCGACATATAGATAAGTAACCCTCAACAAAAGTTTAATGAATTTTTGAACAAAATAATATTCGGGCTTGGAACGAATCCGCGATGGCACGCAGGAGAACGTGGCAGTTGACACACGGCCGACCATGAGGAAGGTGGGGCGGGGTACGTCTACGCCATAGGAGTAGGAGTTCATGTCCGCTAGGCCGCAGTAGTGGCTGAAGGGAGACCAAAACCCAACCAACCACATAGGAGCAGCGGTGCGCGACTGTGCCGCTAGGAGGATGACCGACTGGGGCACTGGCCAGCTGTAGTGGTTTAGCGGGACCCGCTCAAGTCCTGCGGGTGACATGCCAGCACCCAATGGCATTGCCCTTTGGCTTTCTGAATGGAAGGGGGTGCCCCCCCTTCAACACCAGTTTGGGAAGACCGTGCCATTGGTTAATTCCATTGGGTCGTTCCTAGTAGGCCACGCCCAGCGAGTGGGGCCGGGTCGGTCTGACTGGGTCGGACCGGACCCGGGCCCCTCCGGACCGAATTTCGCCTTTTTGGCCGTAACATGAGAAATGGGCGTCTATTTGAGATATTGTCTATGGATCCATATTCCTTGGATCAATATGGTTTTTTTGTATACTCCAAAAATGTTTTGGATAAATTTGGAGTATGGTCGGGTTGGGTCGAACCCCGAATCCAACCTGTCCATCGGAGCGGAAACGCAAATAACTTACAGACTAGGCATCAAATTGATGAAAAGTCTCTTATGTTGGGTCCATTAAGATGTGAAAGTCCTCTGGGATACTTTTTCATGGGACTTCAGTGTGGTTGAGGTATAATAGATGGCTTTGGTAGCGGTTCTCCCAAGCGTGCTACATACGGAAACCTGAGTCTGGCTGAGACTTCATGACGGTTGTTTGTTTCGACTCAGAGTGACTCGACAGGCCTAGTGGGGATTGTCTTTGTGTGACACAATAGACCCATGGTGGGGAGTGCCTCTGTTTTATGTGGCAGACCCATGATACTCGATTGGAGGAGTACCTCATCAAGCCATGAGGGGAAGCGCCTCTGTGTGACGCAGTAGATGCACGGTGGGGAGAGCCTTTGTGTGATGCAGTAGGCCCATGATTCTTTACAAGAGGAGTACCTCAGTAGTCCAAGGTTAGTGGTAAGTACCAATGTGTCATGTGGCAGGCCCACTTTACTTGTTAGAGGAGGATTTCTCCATCATCTGAGGTGTTCGACGTTGTGAATGAGAATGTTACTTGTTCCTTGGCCTAGAGAATCTGTGGCTAGATTTCATCATTCATAGCAATCTTGTGGGGTTCAGTGCATACTGATCCTCTGTGGGTCAGCCCTCATCAATCCTATGTGGGTCAGCTCATATCAATATTTTGTGGTTCAGATCCTGTGTGGTTTAGTAGAGGTTAGTACCTATCAACTTCGGGCGGGTCGGATCCTGTGTGGGTCAGACTCCGTATTGTCAGAAGCAGTGCCTCTTGATAGAATAAGATGATCTAGATTCATGACTAATCATCTTTACTTCTATACATCAATAAAAATCTAGAATGAGAAAAGAATCTGTTTCAACTAAGACTTTTACCTTCATGGTACTATCTTTACGGTGATAAATGTGTGGTACTTTTACCTTCATGGTACTATCTTCATGGTGATACCTATGTGGAACTTTTACCTTCGTGGTATTATCTTCGTGGTGATATTTGTGTGGTAGTTTTACCTTCACGGTACTATCATTGTGGTGACACCTGTGTGGTACTTTTACCTTCCTAGTAATATCTTCATGGCGATACCTGTGTGGTACTTTTACCATCCTAGTAATATATTCGTGGTGATACCAGTGTGGTACTTTTACATTTGTTGTGTTACCTTTCTGGTATTATTCCCTCGTGTATGAGATGTTTTTATCTTGATAACATTGGTTTATGTATGGTCATATACCTAAGTAGAGTTGATGCCTTGCTTTGTGGTTTTCCTCTGTGTTACTTTAGGAGACCTACGCGGTATCGGGGTCCCTAACGAGTATTGTTATACTCACACCTGCATGGGCTTCTCCCGCACCTTGTTGTGTCTGGTGCAGATGACGTATAACATTGATCGAGGCTGAGGGAGCTTGGACTGGATGATGCGCAGAGGTGGACCATTCGGCCAGACGTGACATAGAAGAGATGGACGGATGTGGAGTGCTGAGGAGGCGATCTATACCTACATTTCAGGTAGGATCCATGGTGGATGATCCAGGAGCTATTTTTCACTTTTTATTGGTATTTTTACTTTTGAGTTGTACTCGTATTTCCAGTTGTACTTGTATTTCAGCCCCTTTACATTCAACACTCATTTTACTACAACAGTTTACTTAGTGCTTTCCACTTGCTATGTTCTTCTCTTTGTTTATGTAGAGTTCTAAAGGAAATTCCATTCCGTTTTAGGGAGTATACCTTTCAGTGGTAGTTTCCAGCCCCTGAACTATGGAAGGCGGGCATGGGGTAGTCACGACATGGGCCCCAGGGGATGGGTCGTGACAAAGTGGTATCAGAGGAGTTCGATTATAACGATGAACTAGGACTCTGATATTTTCAGTGAATCCATAGTGTTAAGTGTTATGAGTATTCTTTATAGTTAGGGGAGTCAAGTATTGGTGTGGAAGCTGACATATCCATACACCAGGACTCTAAATTCTGATTTCCAAATTAGCGCATGAAAACACTGATTGTGTGTGTTTTTGAAAATTTTTTCACTTTATTTATTTGGATTCATCTCACCTGGTATAACTTAATTACCATGGAACACCTGTTCCTTATCAGGATTCCTCCAAAAAGACAGCCAGCTGGGATTCTCAAGAGAGTACATGATGATGGATCACTGAGCGATGAGTCTCTGGTGCAGGGCCCTCTTACTATATTGTCACCTTCGGGTGGTGAACTAACGACACCACAACCTATTGGGAAGCAGTTACCACCAGCCGAACTGGCGAATGGTCCATGCCAACTGAGCATGTTGCCCAAGTTCCAGAAGTAGAGGCATTTAAGGTTTCAAGGTGAGACAGATTACCAGGTAGCTGAGGACTGGCTAGAGGATGTGGTAAGAGATTTCCACCTAGTTGAGACACCAATAGAGTATGTGATGATCATAGCTACTAGTATTTTATAGTGAGTTACCATGAGGATGTTCTGCATAGTGATGAGGTTTCGGTATGTGGACTGTTTCCTGAGATGGTACCTTCGGATAGTGTGTCAGCTATATCAATGACCATTGGAGTGCTATTAAAACTAGTAATACTGGTAGAGGTCACATATAGGCTTATTTCCTAACACGTGTTCCAGTATCGGATACCCCCTCAGGTTACGAGGTGAGCCTGACTCACATGTGGAAGAGGACTAGTTTTAGGAAGTGGCTGAGAGTTAACTAGATCTTCTATAGCTTCGGCAGGATGACATGTCGGTAGCTGAGTATTCATCGAGGAATATTGACCATTCCTGGTACACAATGAATACGATACAGTCAGTGCTTCAGGGATCGGACTTCCGAGCGCGGTGAGTTTAAGGACGTCCGAGACAACACTATTACTTTATGCACTCCTACCTATGTTAGGGTGCTAGAGTGGACCTTTGAGGTTGAATGTTCTATGGCTGAACGTATACAACTTGTGAATGTTAGAAGTGGGAATGCGGGAAACTAGCACTAGTCTCATAGACATGGGTGTGTAAAAAAATGTTTCGGGAAGAAGAAGTGTTACGAACAGATGAATCTGCTGGGCTGTAGACGTGGAAGCAGAGTAAGGAGGCCAGTTTGAGGTGGGGTACATTTTGACATGTTACAACCTCCCCCATTTGTGGTCCCCACTAGGCTCAGGGAGCTGGAGGATAGGAGAAGGTAGTGGCTTCATATGGTCATGGAGTGCGACCCAAGTGCTCCAAGAATGATTCGATTAATGGCCTGTGTCTACTACTAGGTATGGTATTAATAGACATAGGTACTAATCATTCCTTCCTTCTATGAATCTTGTACAAGGCCTAGAATTTATGGTTAATCCATTGACATGACCCTCATGTCTGGAGATACCTTTGGGAGGACACTCAATAATAACACTTATGCTGATGGTGTGATCTGACCCTTGAGGTGAGAGTTTTGGTTGTAACCTCTTGGTGGCAGTGTCGAGGCCTTACAACGTTAGTTTGGGTATGGACTAGACATCCACATTTAATACTTAGATAGACTGTATTAGGAAAAATTATTATGGTTAACCTAAAAAATTGGAATGAGATTGTTCTTTGGTCGGAGAAAAAGGAATCCCAGGAAGCACAAGATAGAATCCTTCATAGGAGGGTGCAACCAATAACTCTAGAGTCATTCAAACATACCCTTATGGAAGCAAGAGTTTTTAGTTTTCTGTTCCAAACAGAAGTGGTAGAGCTTAGGGACATCTTTTCAAAAGATGTTTCCAGGATTACCTCCCAGAAGGGAGAGGGACATATTCTTTGTCTAGGTACTACAGAAGATTTTTACCCTACATCTCTAGGGTAGTGACACCTTTTATAGCTTTGACGAAAAAGGGGGAGCCTTTCCTATGGACATAAAATTGTCAGCAGAGCTTTTAGAAGCTGAGATAGAGACTGAAAAGTATAAGTATACTACCCATGACCTGGAGTTAGTAGTAGTGTACTTTTCACTAAAGATGTGGTGACACTACTTGATGGGAAAACGTTTTACAGTCTACTATGATCCCAAGAGTCTCAGGTATATCTTCTCTCAGAAGGACCTGAACCTGAGATGTCAGTGATGGCTAGAGTTCCTCCAGGACTATGACTTTGAGATAGTATATACTCTTGGGAAGGGGAACATGGTAGTAGATGCACTCATTCGGAGGTCTGGTCTACAGTTTTTGAGTGTGGAGATAGAGCGACTAGCCCCATTGCAGATAACCTTTGTGGATAGATATAGAGCAGCATACCTCCACTCTATGACAATAACTCCCCCACTCTATCAGTGAGTTAGGGAGGTGTGACTTGGGGATACTGACTGCGAGGCTTGACATGCCCAGATATCCATAGGGTAGGCACTTGATTGATTTTTTGAAGGTGGGGAGCACATAATCCTATTCTGAGTACATACTATGGTACTAGTGGCACTGCGAGAGGAATTTTTGAGGGAGTTCCATACATCCCCTCAGCAAGTACATCCTTGAGTGGAAAAGATGTACCAGGATCTCACTTGTCATCAAGTGAAGACTACACAGAGCTGGCAGAAGTCTTATGCCAACAAGAGATGGATATATTTGGAGTTACAGGAGGGGGAGACATGTATTCTTGTGTGTCTTCGCTCGATAGGGAAAACATTGATTTGGCAGAGGAGGCAAGTGATCACTGAGGTTTATCGGACCATTTCTGATACTTCGGAGGATTGGGAAGTTGGCATACCACTTGGAAATACCACCACGCTTGGATTGGGTGCATGATGTATTCCATGTATCCCAGCTGAGAGGATATATGCATGACCCTTCTCAAGTCATCGGCCATGGAGAGATGGACTTAGATGATCGGGCAACATTTACAGAGCTTCCCGTAGAGACTGAGGATCAGTAGGAGTGGGTCCTTGGTGGGTGGTCGATACCTCTCGTGCACATTCACTGGCAGCATGGGAATACCCAAGAGTGCACATGGGAGCAGGAGGATCAGATCTGTGCTCAGTACCCCCATTTGTATCCTTATTCTATGTTTTGGTTTTCTAGGATGTAAATCCATAAGGTGGGGAGAATTTAATGTCCCAAAAATTATGTATAATTGTTTTTAATTATATGTAATTATTTCGGGACCGCAAAATCTAACGGTGCATGATTATGATTCCCAGAGTGCCTGGAATGTTCCGCCAAAGTTTTGTTAAGATTTAATTAGTGTGCATAAGCAGTTTTCCTAAAAAAGTGGAATACATCTTAAACAGTCACTCGGATCAGAAATTTGAGGGCACCGTTGCACTCAAGATGACAGGTTTACCATAGGTGTGACTTATGTTTAGTCGGCGCAAGCCTACGGTGAGAAAACACGAAAATGGCATAACCATAAATAAAATAATTAAACAAAGATATTTTATTTTTCAAATTCTTATAAATCAAGAACAGTAACATGGATTAAAAATTTGATACCACTGCTGACCTCATGACGGTATGCTTTATTTAGGATGACACTAACTGTGGCTGACACAGGCCACCATAGAAAGTTAGTTTTTGGACGTAAATAAAATAATTAAGTGAAAATTATTTTATTGTAAAATACATAACTTTTAAATGGTAACTCAGATTAGAAATCCATGTATACCATTGGGTGTTTTGGGGCTTGTTTCACTTAGATAGATCCTAAACTCGACCGGTGCGGGTCGACAGTGACTATTAATAATTTTCCAAACTTTTTTCAGGTACGTGAGCGGCGTTTTCAATGTTTTGAACATTTGATCAGATTAAAAATAAGAGGGCACCCTTGAATCCATAGTACCGTGATTCATTTAAGGGATACTTCACTTTAACCGCAATAGGTCTGGAAAAAAAGTTATGTTTTAGGACTTTTTAAAAGAAATAAATAAAATTAATTTGTTATTTTATTTTCATTCCTTTCCTCCAATGGAAAAAGGACAATGTGGGACTAGTGATTTGTCAAGACAATAAATGGATTGAACTTTTAATTCTAAGTAATTGCACAATTGGGGAATTTGGAAGGTTCCTAATTAATGGTCCTTTATTAATCCCATGAACGATGCACACCATCCCCCTCTCCTATTTATAAGGAGTTTGGGGAGAGGTGTAGGCACTGCTTTGCCAAGAAATGAAGTGCTAAAAAGGTACAGTTATGCCCAAACCATAGAGGGTGGAGACAGTACTTGCGAGATGTTCTGAGCGACACTGAAACCCTGAACCAGAGAATGACAAATGAGTGACGTTGTTGGAGGAGTGTTGCGTGGGATTGACAAACAGCGACCCATTTCCATAAACACGTGATCACCACCGTTCTTGAGGTAGGGGTCGTAAATTGAATTATGATTAAATATATTTTGTAGATTATTTGTATTATAGATTCACAATGACGATGGCCAAACTAATATGGCAATCATCCCCCACTTAAACCTTTCCCCTTTATCTTTTGTTCATCAGGCATTCTTCATGTGTTCATCATCACCAAATATTTAATGACGCTGCAAACACCATGTTTTGCTGAGTGCGACATATGGTCATGATGAACTTGACACGAGGATTGTCAATATGAGAACGATATAATTTTCTAGCTTTGAATGCAGCCACGATGGCCCATGGAAGAAGGTTGGGGCCGACACCCGGCCGACAACGAGGAAGGAGGGGGAAGTGCGCATCTGTGCCGCCGATTGAGCAGGAGGCCGCGACCTGTTGGCCGCAGAAGAGGAAGGTGTTCCGGCCGTCATCCTGGCCGGCTACAGGGAGAACCAACAGACCATGTCTATACTGCTCGAATAAGAGGTTGCGGCCGCTTGGCCGCAGCGGACGCCGACACCCAGCCGGCCATAGAGGAGTAGCGGCGTGCTGCCGCACTGGTGGGAGGAGGGCCGATAGGAGAAACGAATGATCACAGCATTTCAGAAGGACTCTCTTGGGTCTCTTGGGTGACATGGCAGCGCCCAAAGGCACTCCCCTTTTGAATTCCGAATGGAAGAAGGGTGAACCCCCTTCAGCGCCAGCTCGGGCGGACCGCGTCGTCAGGCCGCGCCAGTGCACCAGATCCAGCAAGCTGGGTCTGGCCAGCCCCTAAGCGGGTTGGGCTAGACCACGGCCCATCAGGTTAGGCCCACCAAGTCCTAGGACATCCAGGCTGGATCGGGTTGGGCCGGGTTAGTCCGATAGGGTCGGACAGGACCCGGGCCCATCTGGAGCTAGTTTTGCCTTTTTGGTCATAACATGAGAACTGGAAGTCTGTTTGACGTACTATCTATGGAATCAGAATCCTTGGAAATATATGGTCATTTTGGTATACTCCACTTGATTTTTGGATAATGTTGGAGTATTTCTAGGTTTGATCGAAGCCTGAATCCAACCGGGACCTCGGAGCGGAATCGCTAATAGCATACAGAACGAGCGTCCGATTGATGATCTATCTTTTGTGTTGGGTCCCTTATGACACCATAGATCTTTGGGATACCTCTTCATGGGACTTAGTAGTGGTTGATTTATGACTGATGGATTGGGGAGTGGTTCTCCCAAATGTGCAATGTATGGAACCCTGTGTCTAGCTGAGACTTGACGACTGTTGTTCTTTTCAACTTGAATTGACCCGAAAAGCCTAGTGGGGAGTGCCTCTATGTGATGTGGTAGACCCAAGGTGGGGAGATTCTCTGTGTGACATGATAGACCCATGGTACTCAAAGGAGGAGTACCTTAGCATGCCACGAGGGGGAGCACCTCTATGTGATGCGGTAGACCCACGGTGGGGAGCGCCTCTGTGTGACGCAAAAGATGCAGGATACCTAATATGTGGAGTACCTCAGCAGTCCAAGGTTAGTGGGAAGTTCTTCTGTGTGACATAGTAGGCCCACTGTACTCATTAGAGGAGGATTCCTCTAGTATCTGAGGTGTTCGACGTTGTGACTGGGAATGTTACTTGTTCCTAGGCCTAGAGAATATGCAGTTGGATTTCAGCATTCAAAGCTATCCTGTGTGGGTCGGCGCTCATCGATCATATGTGGGTCAGTGCATACCAATATTGTGTAGGTCAGATCCTATTTAGGTCAGTGCTCAGCAATCTTGTATTGGTATGCACATACCGATTCTGTGTGGGTCAGATCCTATGTGGGTCAGTATAGGTCAGTACCTATCAACCCAAAGTGGGTCGGATCCTATGTGGGTAATTGCGGGAGTTAGTATCTATCGATCCTATGTGGGTTAGACTCCATATGGTCAGAAACAGTGTCTCTTTACAGAATAAGATGATCTAGCTTCGTGACTAATCTTCAGTACTTATATAATTCAATGAAAACCTGGTTTGAGATGAGACTCTGTTTGAACTAAGAGTTTTACCATCCTGGTACTATCTTCGTGGTGATACCTATGTTTTACTTTTACCTTCGTGGTTCTATATTCATGGTTATACCTATGTGGTACTTTTACCTTCATGGTACAATCTTCATGATGATACCTCTGTGGTACTTTTAACTTCGTGGTACTGTCTTCGTGGTGATACATGTGTGGTACTTTTTCCTTCATGGTACTTTCTTCACGGTGAAACAGGTGTGGTACTTTTACCTTCATGGAAGTATCTTCGTGGGGATACCATTGTGGTACTTTTACCTTTGTGGTGCACCTTTGTGGTGTTACCTTTGTGGTATTCTTCTCTCATGTGTGAGATGTGTTTATCTTGATAACTTAGGTGTATGTTTGGGAATATACCTATGTAGAGTTGATGCCTTCATTTGTGGTTTTCCTTTGTGGATCTTTAGAAGTTATTCGAGGTCTTAGTGTACCTTATAAGTATTGTTATACTGATCCCTACACGGGCTTCACCCGCACCTTGTTGTGTTTGGTGTAGATGACATACAATGTTGATCGGGGCTGAGGGATCTAGGACTGTACGGTGCGCAGAGGTGGACCATTTGGCGAGACGTGATGCAGAGGAGACAGATGGACGTGGAGTGGTGAGGACGTGATCTATAACTACCCTTCGGGTATGATCTTTGGTGGATGATCTAGGATATTTTTTTCACTTTTCAGTTGTATTTGTGATTTTGAGTTGTACTCGTACTTTTAGTTGGTCTTGTATTACATCCCCTTTACTTTCAGCACACTTTTTACTATAGTAGTTTACATAGTGGTTTCGTATTGTTGAGTTATTTTATATGTGTATTTAATGGTTTAAAGGAAATGCCTTCCCATTTTATGGAGTATGTCTTTTAGTGCTAGTCTCCAGCCCCTGGCCTATTGAAGGCGGGTTTGGGGTAGTCACGACATGGGCTCCGGGGAACGGTTCGTGACATTCTATCCTTGTATCATTTTTCTATAGGATCATTTTTTGTGTATGTGCACCCCATATTTTGGTGCAACAAAGTTATGTTAATCCATATTAAATATAAGGTATGTTATACCTCTATTCTTTTGGGATCCTCAATCTATTTTCACGCATTTCTCCTTCCAATATGATGGCATGAGATCTCTGAGATTCTAACAGAGCTTTCATGGGTCTGGTTTATGTGGTTGTGTTTCCACGTCCTCGAGTGGATGAAATTGTTGTGGGAGATGTGATCGTGATCTATTGTGTTAGACCATTCTCATGAGAAGGACATTAAAAGCCTTTTGAGGTTGCGGATTTGTGGCTTTTCTATTCTTTTTAAATTCAGTCACACAGTTATCATGTTTTATCCACTAGATGACAATTTAATCATCATAATTAATAATTAAACTGGATTAATGAATTGGTATCAACTGCTTAATGATGTTATTACCTTTTTATTTGATATATTGAGTGATATATATTATTTGGATTGTTTATCATATAGTTTTTGATGAAAATTGGAAAATAATGTAAACCTGAAATTAATTAATAATTAACTGTCCAAAGATAATGTGGTATGTTTATTGAATTAGGTTTTATGTAATATGATGATAAAAAAATTGATGTAGTAAGAATGATTAATTTAATTGAATGATAAACCTCAATAATTTTGATTCTCATTGATTAAAGGCATGTTAAATTTATTTGTTAATTAATTAGGAATTTCTTGAGATAGCTAGTTTTTCAGGATTCCCAAGTTGAAACTCGAGATAATGAATTTTTTAATTCAAGATAAAATAATGAAAACGTTGTTTGATAAATGTAATTCCATGTTTTTGGGATAACATCACATTTACATTGATTTTTTTCTATTTCTTGTGTTGTGGTATGATCCTAGGATGGCTGATCCTGGAAGGTGATGGGGGTATGTGGGGGTAGGGACGCCCAATGGTGGTGGTAGTAGTTGATGCCTAGAGTAGAGATATGCAATAGTTTATGCTTGTGGGAGTCCAAGATGACACTAAGGATTATGGAATGGGATGAAGCTGGTCTTACTAGATTATATGAAAGTGGTTGTTGTTGAGTATTGTGTTTTTTTATCTCCTTTAATTTCCCCTCTACTTGAGTCATATGGTCTTGGGTACCCTATTTCGAAAAGAGGCTAAGACGAGTGGTCAATGCCATGTGCTTTCTAGGTTTAGCTTCTCAAGGATGGATGGGAAAGCTCTTCTGCTATATGTGGTAAATACTCGATAGGTAATTCATCTACTCACCATGTTGATCCCCTTGTGTTTGGAAGCATAGAATGATTTTATAAAATACATGAAATTACGTAAAATTCATAATGTTATTAATAAATTATTGAATAAATGATGCAAATCTATGGGGTTGGAGATTTCTGGGATGAAATTCTAATGTTACAATTTATAGAAACTGTGGACTCGGTTTGGTTATTCCATGAGGGAATGGAACATTTTTGTATTGATAATAAAATGTAATATAGAATTGATAATGATGAATCAATGGTTAAAGAATTAATTCTCTTAAAGTGGAACTGATAAAATGGGATAAAGTAACCTAATGTAACTCTTCCAATGGTTGGGTTTATATAGAATATATGGTCTTATAAGTGGCATCAATGAGTCTGAGAGATGTTAGACATAGTTGAGTCTGTGACATGGTTTTTTCCATAGTGTGGTTATGAGCTATATTATATCATGTATTTTTGTGTTTCTATATGAAACTTCACCCTATTGGTTAGGGACACTAACACCCTGGGGATTCTGAGTCCCGGGTGGTGTTTTCCACAATTTCCTGGTCGGAATATGGATGATTGACTATGCCCTTTGACCTAGCTCTATTTTCTTGGTAGTTACTAGTACTGGCATGCATTGAGGTTAGTTTTTCCCATATATGTGTTTAGAGGGATGTAATGGCTTGTGGTTATTTCACACACATATATTCTGGATATAGTTTTCTATAGACTATTATAGGTGTAACATGTATATGTTTTGATGGTTTGAGGATCCTCACTCAGTGTATGTGTTGTAATGGCTTGAGATACAATTCTTAATGTTTGATACATGTTATGTAAGTTGTGGTGGATCCCAGAAACTACTTAGGAAATTTTCTATATGGTTGTGGTGGCGGGTTGTGTGAGTTGAATGTTATGGTGCTTCACCCAGGTGTCTGTGGGCAAGCCTATTTTGAGAGGGGTGCTCAGAACATGTGATGTTTGTACAACGAAGAAAAACAGCTGGGGAGGTGGTTTCAGGGTACCCTTAACATTCCATAATATAATATATATTCTTGTATGGGATACTTGGGGAGAGTATCCATGGTGAGGCAGGGAACATAATATACCTGTTTAGGTGACGAGTTTGTTTCACTAATTGTTTACTGTGCTTTAACATGATTTCATTAATTTTTCATTAGAGGATTTGGGGATGATCCTACTGAGTATAATGTTATACACACCCAATGTATATATAAATGATTATTCAGGACACATGGAATAGTTTTGATATCAGGTCAGTTACTATAAGGTTGGGGGTTTTACGAGAGCTATTTGGGCTTCATGGTCACTATCATTTTACATTCTTTTTGAACTTTAGTTTCCCCTTTCAATTGTAGTAGTTATTTCATGAAATTACATATGTGAACTTTGGTTTCTTTTATATTATTTTCTAAGTAGGATTTGGATGGTGTCTATCTTATCTCTCTCCTTTTCATGTGTTATCTTACTGGGTAATGCCTCCCATATGTGAGTCTTTTAGACCCTCGGTGCCAGTCACCATCCCGGGGCCTACTAGAGGTAGGACTAGGGGGTCATTATCTCTCTTCTCACATTCATGGAACAAGAGAAGTAAACCTTTTGGTGAGGGGGTCGTGACATAAAGGATTTATATAACCTATTTCATTATTTTTAGTTAATTATGATGTCATAATAATTTTTTATATTCATTTAATATTTCAATTTTTACAAATAAATAATATCTTCTTGAAAATCAGGAAACATTAACCATTGAATAATTTGATCATTATTATTTCAAAAAAATCATTGTATAAAAACAATTTTATACAAATGGGAAATTAATTTTTGAATTGAATAATTATTTATATGAAAATTATGATTTGAATCACTTGATCAAACTTCATACCCATAAAAAAACTACAAATGATGGAATAATATTAAAATATTATTTATATATGAATAAAAATTAGTGTTTTTAACATTTTTTTAAAATAAACTTTTATTAAAATTATATGAATGTATTTTAAAAATTTATTCAAGTGAAAATGATACATATATTGTTTCCAAAACTACAATTACATAATATTTTAATAAAAAAATTATTTTATATTGTGATTCCTCTAATCACGTGTATTTTATTTGTTATTTATATTCAATACATTTAATAAAAATGGGGTGTCGGAGTAATCAATATTTAATTTCAAAAATAATTTGCACTATGAAACTACATAAGATCTGGATACATTACCCCTTATTCCACCAGTTTAAGGCCTAAGGGTATAGTATGTAATATTTGTAATTGCATGGGGTAGTATAAAAACTTTAAACTCATGGCGATCACTACTAGCTTTAAATTCCCATGAAAAAAAGTATTCATCAACATTATTTATTAGTGTCTGGCATGCGATTGGTCAATGTTTAACCCCAATGATTCTAGCTCCCTCCCAATATCTGGTAAATGAATATCATTAGGGATCTACAGATAGGTTAAGTTCATGGGTTATTCCTTCCATAACAACTATCTCTTATCAATTTATTTTATCCAAAATAATTTTAGTGTTAATATTATTTCAAATGGTCATAATTACCAATGGAAATCTTTTCAAATGATCAATATATACTTATTTACATTCTATAATTTCATTCATACTAATTCAATAAATAAACCATTCATTTTTAATAATATTAAATTAAAATATTATATAACTTATATAATTATTTATCTATATTATTCTTATCATAAATGTAAATTTTATTATATAATGTGATCCACGAGACATAAAAAATTTACTTGTATCATTTATTTTACTGTATTATCAATTATTAGTTATATCAGTCAAATAAAATTTGTACCATTTATTTCTAATGTGTTACTTTTCCAAAAAAACTTCTACCATAATAGAATTTTCTTGCGTGTTACAATATCTCATCCTTACAAAATTTCATCCAATTTTTTTGTTAAACAACAACACAAGAAAAATATGTGTAATTCTTTAACTTTTTTTCTCAAGGATCCCATGTTCCTTTTACTTACTTGTGATTCCTCTAAATAAAATTCAACTTAAATATAGTGTTTCAATGTCAATAAATCTACGATTAATGTTGATAACTCAATGTCAAGAGATGGACAAATTTTCTCAATGGTGTTTAATAATTTTCTAATATAAAAGAAAACCCTATCATTCCATATATCGAAACACAGTTTCCTTTCTGGATGTCTCATTATATATATATATATAGAAAGTCATTTATATATAGATGGTAAGGTCAATGACCATATATTGATCATTATTTTACTGAGTTCCTAAGAGATTTATTCAGACTCATTGGACAATGTTTATTAGAAAACATTACATTTAAAAATTTTAATTGATTATCCAATTGATAAAAAAATTCAAAATTTCTCTGATAATATCATTTTCATAAAAATAAATAACATATCTCGGTTATATTTATTGGTCTGGAAGATTAACTAACAACATTTATTCTTTATGGGGTCAACTAGCATACAATCCTCAGAGATAGTGTGTCCATGGAAAGAATCTTCTTGATGCAAAAAATTCAAAACTATTTTAATTCCCCATACAGATCCTTCCCACTTTGAATCTCAAAGAAAATCCATAAATTCTCTTCATGATCTTAATAGATCTTATAAGATATCAATATATCATTAATAAATACCACAAAAACTTATTAATATGGAACTTTAATACTCAATTAATTAGATCCACAAACACATTTGTTTCATTTATTAACCAAAAATGCATAAATGAAAACTCCTAAATAATATAACTTGTTTGAAAATTAATAATTTCTATATCAACCTTCATTATTTCTAATTTATGATAACTAGAATGATTTTAAATCATTTGGGAGTATTTATATCCATTAAGTATATCAAATTGATCTCTTAAAAAAGGTAAATGATTAATTTTCTTAATATTAATGGCATTTATTACATTATAATACATAGAAAATATTATATATGCAACCATTATTTTTAAAAATAAGATATATACTCCACAAGGGTAACCACTATGGTGTTTGAAAAATGTATCACATAACCCTTGTATTTGTTTCTATAATTTCTTTAATTCCACCAATATTATTCTATTTGGTAGCTTAGATATGAGCTTCGCATAAGAAAAAATGTCATTAATTATTTTAACCTCATATATTGATGGATATCTCAGGATTGTTTTTATAAAATACATCAATATAATCTATTATAAGATATATATCCTCTATTTTAAGTATATTATTCGTATTAATTAATTTATCGTCTCTAATAATTTCATTTAGCTGATCCACTATAGGTGGTTACAAAAATGAATTAGACAATATATTATCACCTCTAAAGAAATATATTCAATTCCATTCTTATATATTGTAATTTCCATATCCTAAAAATAAATATGCTCATTATACATTAAGATTTAATCCAAACTAATGATTATTCTAAATTCATCCACTGGTATGACAATTTTTTTCTACTAAGGAACTACCAAAAATTTTAATAAGGACATACTTATATATATTCATTATTATAATATTTACACAATTATTTATAAATGAAAATATATTCCTTAAATAACCAGGGTTGATTCTATAATGATTCATACATAAATAATCCGTAATTTAATCATTAGATAAGAACTTATTTTATTACATTTCCAAATATATTTTCATGTTCAGGATTTTAGAAAATTATGACATAACTTTTATTTTACAAACCCATATATTTAGAGTAGTAAAATTTGTATCTGTATCCATTTTCTCAATAATGAATGACTATTAAATGAAATCACATTTTTTATGACACAATTTTATGATTTTATACATGACATAATCATGGTTCCAAATCATCCTTAAATACTATGATAAAAATTCATAAATATGGAATTATCCAAAAAGACCCCGAATTGGATATAAAAAATAGTTAGTTAGTTTTAAAACTATGATATCATAAAAGAGAGTGTTTCGTTAACATGATAATCTATCAGTCCAAATAATAATTTCATACATACGAAGTCATCTTAAATGCACATAGTTTTTCATAGAATACATTATAAGGAAATATAAGGTATAATTGTAATTATTAGGGTTTCTTATAAAAAATCATAACCCATGAAAAAAATTTCCCAGATGCATTCATTTTACCTTTAAAGGGCATAATATCTCCTTCAAAACAAATTCCCATTATCCATCATTCGTAAATCAAATGATTTCAATGAAAAAAAAATTATCGAGCATATAAAATTTAGGTATCTTCCATAGGACATCATATTCATATCACCATTATCATAACAATTTTAATTGGAAAAACTAATAGGTCATCTTCCAAAATAATTATCATGAGAATATAACAATTACCCAATCTATTGGAGATGTAAATTGAGATCACCAATCGTTGTGAGCAATATTAGGATCATCCATCATCATGAACTATATCATCATCATCTAGCTTTATGAAAAATTTATAAGGACCATAAATTTTATTAAACACATAAAATATCGCATTTAAATCATCAAACTCATAAAAGTTCTTGTATTACCATAGGTAATTTTTTCCCATATTGATATATCCCTTTCAAATAAAACCAAATTTTCTATAAAAAAATACCAAAAAATAGAATTATTTTTATTTGGATAAAGAAAGGAATATGATAAATTAATATGATTATAAAATAATGATTTTGATTGTAGAAAAATAAATTAAAAAATTATTTTACCTTTTGTAAATAATTTCTATACATTATATAAAACAAGTCAAATAATTTTTTGGTAATATAAACTATCAATAAATGGAAATGATACTCATGCATTACTATGACTTATTGCATGTATGATTGTAACATTGTTCATATTTCATGACCTTTTTAATTCTATTTATATTAATTATTTTAAATAGAACTTTCTTTTTTTCCTTTGGTAAATAAAGTCAAAACATTCCATATAGAATAAATAAAATAATTCTTTTGGGAAACCTTTGAAAAAAATAAAAAAGATAAATAATTTTGTATCTTAATATTTTAACAATTTTGATTTCAATACATTCAAAAAATAATATTAAAATTTTTAATATCGAATAAAATTATGTATATAATAAATCTTTGAATCATTTAAAAGAGATTTTTAACATAAGGTGGGATTACCTCAAGGTCACCTCATTATGTACATTCGTTATCACCCTAAATAATAAATGTAAGTTAATTATTTATATTATTATGATCATTTTTCTGTTTATTATATGTTTTTATTCTATGTATTACTGTGTTATATTTAGTTAAATAATCAATTCATTTCATATCAGTTGTTTTGAAAATATTATTCTAAAGTATCCAAAATGATATTGGTGGGTTTACAATGAAAAAAATAAGTCATTATTATATAATCACCATAATAATAATCATGCCGTAATTACATTTTTATATAAAAAGTACTTTTTCAAAAACAAAAATTTAATAGGTTATGCAAACTGAACTATGTTATAATTATAGAGATGGTAAGTTATTCTTACGCATGAGTAACATTTCCATTTTCAAAAAACATTATATAAAGAAGGTAATAATTATTATATATTTATAAAATGATTATTAAGTAATAAATATCATATTACATCATTATATACTCTTCTATATTGAATTCATGTGATGGGGTTATGAATAACTAATCACATTGCTTCTTGGATATGGTAATCCACACTTACACATGAACGAATATATCTTTTTTCAATGGATTTATTTTTATGAAAATAGATGTTTTAATAAAATTAAATAATATAATTTTGTAATTAATATCAAATATATATATATATATATATATTAAATAAAAAATTATAACAAGTCAGAAGACATGGTGATGGAAAGCGAATTGCATCTATTGGTGAGGTGGTAGTTTGTCTTACACACAAGTGACTTCTTTTTTCCATTTGATGGAAAAAAGATGGAAATAGGTTATTCCATTAAAATAATGACTTATCAGTATATGGGAGATACCTATAAAATTTTATTACAATGTAAGATGATGATTTTGATGAGGTAGAATATGAAATAAATTAAAAACATTTAGTTAAAATCTATACCATTTCCTTGGACAAGCATCCTTTCAATAAAATATAAACCCTCTATATTTGGTATTATTACCAAAATAAGACCAATAAATTTTATGGTGGGTTTTATAAAGGTATTTGGGTAAGTATTGGATGAGATATTATTCTTAAATGGTGTCAGTAAGAGAGGATATGGGCATATATTTTATATGTGAGGTTAAGGGCATTCTTCAAAGTTCATAAATTATTAAATTAAAATAAATTATTTATAATGTTCAATTGGACCAAAATAGATATAATTATGGTATAATATGAGTTTAGGTTAAATTCCTATCATAATACTATATTTTATTATTTTTATATTATGTTTTAACCTTAATCTCTTGGTTATAACCCACTCTTAAACCTTTTGACAATTGTAGTTATATGGGTGTGTTTTAATCTTTACGAGTCATTAATGTTAATATAAATTAACAAATTAACCATAAATTTTCTGAATTTTTTTTTTCAACCCTAAATCATTTAATTGGGATAATATATTTTTTCCATAAATTTAAATTTTTTAATAAAATATTTTTATTTTAAAATATCATCAATGTCATTTGTTGAACTATTCCATTACTTTCACATAAAAGTAACAAAAATAATAATTGAATGATAATATAAAACTTCAAAAAATTGATATTATTTTTTATTTAACTCTAAAATTATTAAAACATAATATCTCACCCCTGAAAGTTTACTTTTATAGTTTTTTAAAGTCATTTAGTTTATTTTTCATTTTCTTGAACTACCACTGGGTATTCATTGTATACGCATTTAAGATAACTATATAATTTTTAAAAAATAAAATAAAATACCATCATAAAACATTTAATTTGTATTTAAAAAAATTTATAACATAACCTATGTTGTTTTATCTCTTTCAAAATATATTGCAGATGCTACAAGTGAGTGACTGAAATTATTTAAATTATCATTTAATTGAAATATATAAAGGTAAAAAATTAAAGAAACAAAGTTGAAAATGACATATTTTCTAATTTGTATTATAATTGATGCAAAAACTCATTCAGTGAAATAAATTCATCCATTTGAATGAATTTAAAACATTAACACATTAGATTTAACAAAAATTAACCCACTTTACATTTACCATGGTAATAAAACCTTACTAAAATTACTATTCATTGTTAAAAAAATAAAAGGTCCATATTTAAAAAATAAATTACGTATTTCTTACAAATATATAACATATATTACATGACTTATTTTCTATAAGTGTAATAATTTCATTTAATATTAAACCTAAAAATTTTGATAAAAACTATTTTTCAGAAAAAACAAATTTGAAGTATAAAAATGTTTTTTATACAAAATTCAATGATAAGATTTATTCAAAAGACAATAATTATATTTTTTTTAATAAAAATTAAGCATTAAAATTTTAAAAAATTATGAAATATAATTTTAATTTTTATATTATTGAAAAATAATTACATATTTAAATTAATATTAGTATTTTTAATTATCCACTACAAAATAAACAATTTAAAAAAATTTAAAAAATTAACCCTAAGATAGTTTTGAAATAAATAATTTAAAAATTATTTTATGATTTATATATTAAAATTTTATAATATAGAAATTTTTCTCTTAAATAAAACCATATAATGCATGAAACCCCAAATCTGTTAGAAATAATGCAATTTCCTTTTTCACTAAAATATGACCCAATTTAAATTTAATAAAAATAAGTATATGAAATATAAATAATGAATATTAATAAGACATGAAAATTATTTATATATTCATTTTATGGGTTGTTACATTTCTCCTAATTTTGTAAATTGCATCATCATAGTTTTATTTACTCTTTAAATAAGTGTGGATATCTTTCCTTTATATAATTTTATGATTTTCATATTGCTTTTTCAATCATATGGTTAACCTGTAAAACCTTAACATTGATACACAACATATTCTATAACATTTACTCTCAATGGTTAAGAATCTATACATATTTTTCTTTATATGAATCGTTTTTCTTCTTACTAAACTACATCAGGGCTCAAAAATAAGAGATGCATATATAATATGTTTTTCAAAACAAGGAATAATTAAATTCGTCATGTATATGAGATAAATTAAGATTCAATGATAGTAAACATGAAATTGGACCATATTTTCATAGATTTTATATGGTTCAATGAACTGTGAACATTTCTTCCCTTCTTACCAAAACAAGTAACAATTTTTCATGGAGATACTTTAAGAAAAACATAATCACCAACCTCAAATTAAATATATTTCATCTAGTTTTCTTCATAAATTTGATTCTACTTCGATCCAGACTCATTTGTTGTTGAATCATGTTGACCTTCACATCCATTTAGTATATCAATTATGGTCTCTACTAATTCCTTTCACCAACTTCATCCTAAAATACTGGATTCTGACACCATATTTAATATAATAACTAAAAAGGTTCCATGTATATACTAAATTGAAAACAATAATTATATGAAAATTTAACTAAGGAAAGAAGATGATCCCAACATCCCTATTAATTAAATAAATAATCTCGATGTGTATCATCCATAGACTGAATAATTTCATAGATAGTCTGTCATATTGGGTATGAAAAGCTACACTGAAAATTAATTTGGAACCCAACATCTTCTAAGGACATTCTAAAATCTATAGGAAAATATGAGATTATAGTTAGATATTAAATGAATAGAGACTTCATAAAACATAATTATATCCTTTAGGAAGAGTTAGAATGTTGATCTATGGGAATAACATCTCAAATTGGAATGAAATGTGATGATTTTGTTAATTAATGAATACGACCCAAAATCAAATTAATATCTCAAGAATTCAATGGTAATCCCACCCTTAAATACATGTATATATACTCCCATTACTGTTTCAAGAAAATAAAATCATGTGTCATCCACTTTAGTAATTATAATTATACATTAACATGTTTTCATTTAAATCATTTAATTGTAAATTCAAGAATTTATTTTTCATAACATACCACCAATAATACTCTTAAAGATACAAGTATATCATAGGAGTTCTATGAGGAATATTAAATAGATAATAATGAGATTTGATCTATAATTCTTTTTTAAATAGTTAATCAAAAGGAAAAATAATATTTTTAAATATCTTATAACACCTTACTCATAGAAATAAAACTCTGAAAAAATACCCATTTTAACAGAATCTAACTATTTTTGTAAAACATGATCCTACATTTGGGATTTCTTAATTCGTTCTGATAATAATTTTTTTACTCTCCTATAAAAAACTAGTGGTTTATACATGAAAAAATTATAGGTTAAAATTCATCTAATAATTCAGTAATGTTACATGTTACAAATGTAACATGGTTAATGCAGTATTATATTTCATAATTAAAGCATCGACTACTATATTTTTCTTTTCTAGGAACGAAGTGAAATGTGTAGTCATAATCCAGAACAAATTCAAACCATATTCTATAGCTCAGGTTAAATTATTTCTCAGTGAATCCATATTTAAAATAGTTACGATAAGTATATATATCACACATTAGTATATTTAAATAATGCCTCTATAATTTTAATGAAAAAACAATAGATAATTCTAGAACACCTAAGTGATCATTTAAATCATGAGGTTTCAGTTGACATCAAGTATAATAAATTACCCAATCCTTATACATCAAAACAAAAATATGTCCCCGCAAAACAATATCATTTTAGATGAAAAATTCACTATTTATATATGTAAATTCAAAAACTATAGAATTAACAAATATTCTATTCCTGGAAAATAATTTTCACACACTTTTTTCAGATGAAATTAAATCCATTTAGAGTTAACTTCAATAGTGGGATAGATAACTGAGAAATGTTTTCAACAAACAATTGGAGGTTTATCACAAATCCAAGATAACTGTGAATATATGTGACATTTTTTGGTCTTTTCCATTCATCAAACACTTTAGTTTTAGAAGGACTAATAATTATTTGATCAATATGAACAATTTATCTAAGGAAATAAACTTATTTGAACCAGAATTCATGCTTATTAAATTTTTTATATGAATTCTTTTATTTGAAGGATTAGAAAATAATCCATAATTTCCATCCATGATCATTATAAAATTTATAATGTATAAATATATCATCAAAAAAGATATCCACAAACGTTACAAAATTGTTATAGATAACTCTATCAATAAGATCCATGAGTATCTCTAGTGCATTACTCAACCAAATTATAGTAACTAATGACACATAAAGCATATATCTTTTCTAAAACTCTATATTTGGAATACCTTACTCCATAACTATCAAAGGATAGTATCCTACCATTAGATAAATAATCTAAAATTACCGCACTACCTGGATTTGATTAAAAAAATCATCAATATGAAGAAAATGATACTTTTTCTCAAAATTGATGTAATTAAAGTCTATATATTCAATGAAAATTCCTATTGAACCATATTTTTTAAAACAAATACAATATAAAAACCCATTATTAAGTTCTAGGATGAATCGTAGATTAATGTAGAAACACATGAAACTCCATTGTTATTTCCAAAATTTATACTTCAACAATTCGATAAGGGGGATTTGAAATAACATTAGTATCCTAAACTCAATCATTGATAAACAAAACTTATCACTCATATATAATACTAGGAAACACAAATGTAATTAAATTAAAATATCCATTCACAAGATGAAAATCACCAATATAAATATTTTTCATCATCATAACAATATGTGAAAGATAATATTTATTTTCATCTTTTAATAGTTCTCTACATCTTGGTATATAATAAAATCAATGAATTCATTATTATATAAAAATAGAATATTATTATGAGGAAAAAGTATTATTATTTATGATTTATAATTAAATCAATATTCATACCAAGAATAACATTAAACTCTATAATGGGAAAAATAAAAAGTTCTACATGTTATTACATTCCATAGAATATAATAGGAATACTTTTATAATTTCTTTTTCTCCATTATAAATCTCTCATGGTTTTTAAAAAAAGACCTGGAATCATTTTTTGAAGTAAAATTTAAAATTTACCTGAACATTTATCTGAAATGAAAGAGTATTCATGTTGTAAATCAAACTAAACATTGGAATAATCTAAATAATTAATTAATATTCCAGAAACCACATCATTGGATAGCCCATCATATCCCAATGAAGTCGTAAAGGATTTTTCCACACAATTATGTTTGTGATCCTCTACAATTCTATACATTATTCCTATATTTTCACAAGTAATGTTACAATGACCCATCTCACAATAGTTAAAAAATATACTACCTAAAAAAATTATATGTCTAAAATTTTAATTTTTAGTTTTGAGATATATGTACAGACTTACCAAATCCATAACACTACCCATATTTAATAAAATTTCTCCGAGGGTGGGTCGTATCACACCCATCATAAATAGAATACTTTATTTTCTAACCTTTAGATTCAGTGATGGATGCTTCTCTATTTCCTACCATATGTACCTTTTACAAGTCTTATTTACTTGGAATACATGATATTTAGAAAAATATATTTTTACCATATTGGATGATCAATAATGTTTATCATATCATTTTAATTCATTGGAATCCAATGACCTTATATGTATTTTCTTCAATCATGTGTAAAATTGATTAATTTTTTATTATGATATTGGATAAAATTTGGCACATACCTTTACAAATTGGGGATGGTTTCCTTATAAATGGACATGGAATCTTCCAAATTATTCCTCAAGTACATGAATTAATTTTTCATCCAAATTAAAATTACCTTGGTAGAATATTTATCATGTAAATGATTCCTAAATGTGACATATTTTATGGTGTTAATATCTAATCTTTCTATAGAATTATTATCCATTGACCGCCATTTATCGACTTCACCATCAAAATGGTAATTAGAAAGATATACCCTTTGATGATTTGAACAACCCATGAACTAAAATATCTACTCCAAGGAATTACAATTACCACATCAATCATAGGGTCAGATGATCCACTTGATGGTTTTTTTCAATAAATGTTCCACTATTGACATGTACCTCTATGATCGACATGGTTTCTCTCATGTATGGATACATACACCATTTATAGCTCATGTCAAATAATCCATCATAGAAAAAAAATTATCTATTTCAATTCCAACTATTATAAGTTATTTATTTTTAGGGATATTGTCCACGTGTTGGCGTCCTAATTCATCTTCCCCATTTCCTCTATTAAAGAACATTTTGAATGGATCTACATTAGATGAAGCAATAAGGTGATTTTCAAATGATAAATCATGATAACCATAAATTATAATTCTTTAAGTTTATTTAATTAAATTATCCAAACCCCAAAAATTATCTAAACATTTTCTTTGATTCCAACTATAAGGGTGCATCCATAAATTATTCAGAAATTTAATTTTACATAAGAATTTACTTTCCTTCATCCCCAAAAGATCACTTCATAATTATTGTTTTATATAATTAGGTAAAACCTCTTAAGAAAATATTAATTATATTTTTGAAACTCATACATAATATCAATTATTACAATAATATAATACTTTCAAAGTAGACCATGTTTTATTTAAATGATAAAACATTACGATTTTAAAGATAACATCTTCTTGGATCATACTCATCATTATAACCTATGAAAAATATTTAGAAACATGGGATGAGACAAATATATCCTTAAGTGACATACAAAATCCTATGAAATAAACTTTTCAGCCCATATTAAATCCATTATCTAATAAAAGTGAGTGTTCCTTTAAAATTGTAAAATTTGAGATCTAATAATCATTTCATAAACATAAAATTATCATTATGGGGAATTTTATTACTAAAGGGCATTATACAAAATCATAAAGGGAAAATTATAATTATTAGGGGTCATTTGAGAACTCGAGATCCCATGGAAAAATATTTCTAAAAAAATACCTTTTTCCATTGAACTAGTATTGTATTACCCTTAAAACAAAATATAATTATCTTACCAATTGAAATCAAATGATCTCCATAAAAAATAACTAACATGAATATAAAAGAAATGTATGTTCAGTAGGACATCACTATAATATAACCCTTATTATAACTCTAACATATTGAATAACCAATACGTTCACCTTTTGATATAATTATCTATATAACATAATTATTACAAAATGCGTTTGGAGAGTTATATATGTCTCAACCATCATCATGAGTTATATCAGGTTCACCCATCAACTTGATTCATATCAGGGTCCCCTATTATCCATAGTTATATCGGTCTCACCCATCATTTTATGAAATATATGAGTAATTTAAAATTCATGAAAAATTAAAAAAATCATATTTCATTTTAATCACCATAATCATAAAAATTACCTTTTAAACACATCTGTAAAATATTTTTGGATGTTAATATATCACATTCCGTTAAATCCAATTTTTCAAAACGAAAATAATTAAAACAAAGGGAAGAAGGGTTTTTATTTAATAAAAACATGGAATATTACTATTTAACCCCAATATCAAATAATATTTCCCGTACAGAGAAAATATATTGATTCCCTATATGTTAAAATAGTACATTCCTTTCTTCATTAATAAATAAAGTCAAAATGTTTTGAATAAAATAACTAAAAATATTCATTTTGAAAACCATAGAATGAATGAAAAAAAGATACATAAAATATATTTTATATTTTATTTATTACCATGTAAATATACTCATAAATTAACTTTATGTATATCGAAAGGAAAGAAAAAAAATTTATAAATTAAATATTTAAAACATTTTCACTGATTCATTTGAAGTAAAGTGTCCCTTACCTCAAGTCAAACTCGTCATGAAAATTATTTATCATCCAAAATAGTAACAATATTTAAATTATTTAATTTATCTCTTGTTTATTATTCATTTTATTTCATTTATTACCATGTTATATGCAATTTCTTAATCAATTGAGTTTATATCATACATTTAGACAATATTTAGCTCATATGTTCAAAATGACATTGGTGGGTAAACTATAGTCTAAGTGGTCATTATTCAATAATATATATAATATTAAATGTGAAATAATTATCATTTTTATACATAAATTATTCCTTAAAAACCATGAAATATGGTTAAAAAAGAATAATGTTACATTAATGGAGATGATAGTTTGTACATATGCAAAAGTAACATTTCAATTTTTCAATGAATGATGAAAATATGGTATGTATTTTAATATATTTATAGAATAATTATTATATCATAAATCTCATTTAAATTCATTAGATACAATTATATATAGCATCCATGTAATGTGGTTATGAAAAAACGAATCACATCTCTTTGTGGAGGTTGTAATCCACACGTATGCACAATCAAGGTTAACATTTTTTAGAGGATATAAATGTAGGAAAATATATTTTATAATGTATTTAAAAAATTATATGTACTTAATAAATATCATATATATTTAAAATAAATTAATCATTATAACAAGTTGTGAGATGCGGTGATGTAAAATGAATTTCATTGGTTCTTGAGGTGGTAGTCCTTACACAAGAATGGTCGTCTTGCTTCCTATGTTATGGACAAAAAAGAAGGATATAAGTACTGAAATTTAGAAACTAATATCTTATTAAATAAGATATACTGATAATATTATAATAGCATGGATGAATAATATTTTAAATAGGTATTAGAAGGAATAAAATGAAAACTTTCAGTTAAAATCTATACATTTTTTTCAAACAAAAACATTTTCATTACACCTTAATCCATTAAAAAAATTTATTATATCAAAACTAATACCTATATAATGTTTTTAATTATATTAGGAATGTATTTGGTTAGGTACATGGAAATATATTGTTCTCAAATTGTGCGAGGAATATATAATATAATATTCCCTTTTATAGGTGAGGGGATCAGCATTATTTAATTTTTTAAAGTATATTTTCACATTAAATTTTCACCAAAATTATATAAATTTTATATAGGATGAATATTGATGGAAATCATATCATCCAATAATAGTTCGACATGATTTTTTTATTTTTATACCATTATCCCTTTTTAACCCCCATTAACAATTTTGAAATCTCCGATAATATCCATATTTTCTACCATTTAGTTGTAATAAATGTTAATATAAAGCTAATGTAACTATAAATAGTCCATTGTTGAAATTTTCACCCTTATACCATTATATCTCCCATAAACTATTTTATATACTGTAGACCCCGGAAAACGCGTTCCTGAAATTTTCCAAATGCTTCTATACATTATCCAAGAACGTAGAACCTTTCTTAAGCTTCGATTTGGTAGGTCGTCGGGCCCGAATGGAGCTACGGATTAGGAGTTATGGACGTTTGAAGTTTGGCTGGAAATCTGGTTTGCGAAGCCCATTCGCGAAGCCCCCTCTGTGATCACGGAGCGCCGCCACGAAGCAATGAGGCAAGAGGCTCTGCGAACCCATTTGACTTTCGTAATGCGCCACGAAGACCCCTCGGGAAGCACTGATGTGAAGCACCAATGCGAAGCACCTGAGCAGCGTGGTCCCGCGAAGCTCTGGAGGCGGTACCACTCCGCGAACTAATTTGACGTTCACGAGTGCGCCGCGAAGCACCTGAGGTGGCGCAACAGTTCTTCTTCGCGGCACCCCTTGCCTATAAATACCCATCTCACCCCCTTCTCCAGGGGATGGCCATGGCCACTTCGCCCCTTGGGCGGCCGAGCGGAGCTCCGCATTGCGGCTCTGCGAAGCCATGCTCCGCGAGCAGCTTCCTCCGTGATGTTTCTCCGCGAGCTGAGGCACCGTGAGTCCATGCTCCGCGAGCCAATGCTCCGTGATGCTGCTCCGTGAGACCATCCTCCGTGATTCCATGCTCAGCGAGCCTATGCTCCGCGATGCTGCTCCGCGAGACCAAGCTCCGCGAGAGTCCTTTTCTCCGCGAGAGTCCTTTACTTCGCGAGACCTTTGCTCCACGAAGCTACTTCGCGAGACCTTTTCTCTGTGAAGCTACTTCACGAGACCTTTGCTCCGCGAAGCTACTTCGTGAAGACCTATCCTTCGTGAGGATCCCACCTTCGCGCCTGCTGGTCCATACCGCAGGGCCTGTGCCCCCGCACCCCTGCTCAGCCTCAGTGCCGGGCTCTGGTCCCGACCCTTCGGGCCGGTCCCTTCGCTACCGTCACAGACCCCCATGACAAATGGAGAGTCTCACCGCGAACTTTTCGGGCCGAGACGTCAGGATTTTCTATTGCGCACTTATGCGCTCCCACCTTCCACCTATGGAATACCATGATTAGAGAAACTCCTCCATACACCATGAAACACCTTGATTTGACATATTCCTCTGGGTTTCATTCCATGTCGTGAGTTTAGATTCGCATCATCAATTCCCCGAGTACCTTGAGTCGAACCATTCCTCAGGAAACTCCTCCAAACCCTATCACTTGGCTCCTATGCCAGGTTGAACCAAAAAGGGCCACCCTTGCATAAGTCCCAACACCAACCATTTCTAGGCACCTTCTTCCTAACATTCCTACCTACATGACTCTAAACTGTAGTATTCTTCCTTTGTTCCACACATAGGATGCCTCTTTCCCTATACGAGAGATGCCTTATGCTCCATGCATGAGATGCCCACAGTCCTTTCTACATGACTCTAAACTGTAGTAATCCCTATGTCCCAAACATAGGATGCCTCTTGCCCAATACAAGAGATGGCTTTTGCTCCTAGTATAAGAAGCCAACAGTCCTCTCTACATGACTATAAACTATAGTACTCCCTATCTAACAAATGATAAGATGACTGTTTCCCTATATGAGAGATGTCTTATGCTCCTATAATAAGAAGCCAACAGTCCTCTCTACATGACTATAAACTGTAGTACTCCCTATCTAACAAATGATAGGATGCCTCTTGCCCTATACAAGAGATGCCTTATTCTCCTAGAATGAGATGCCAATAGTCTTATCTACATGACTATAAACTGTAGTAAACCCTATGCTCCAAGCATAGGATGCCTCTTTTTCCCAATAAGAGATGCCTTGTGCACCAAGCATAAGATGCCTAATGCCATGATTACAGGGGCGTAGTTTCAGGAGCGTTGGAATCCGTTCAAACATTCCATCACTCCACCCCACTCTTTGCATGTCCTTCATTCGGATCTGCATCCACTTCCAAGTCTGGAGGGACCCCCTATCAGTATGGATGATTGACCTATGGTCCTCCTGCTGTCCTGGCCAATGCCCCGAAAGAATTTGGGAGACACTTTGAGTCAGGTCCTGTGTTTCGAACACGGTCAGCAGTCGACCCCTCATTTGTTTGTCCCCATTATAGGCTAACGCGATAGGATGCTGTGTTGAGAACATGCTCAACAGCTGTCCTCTATCACCATGACACTCTCATTGCATTCCGAATGCTGTTCATGTGATTCACACTTTTCATATCCCTTTGTTCGGTCCAATTCCAACGCCCTTGGCATTATCCCGCTTGTGCACTTGCGCATAGGTGCATACCTTAACCCACCAGTGAGTTGGGATGCCCTCATGGCCAGACATGAGGAAGACATTATGGGAAGCTTCCTTGCGTAAGCCCTGTTCACCATTGTCGTTCCATAGCGGCACCCGGGCAGCTTCCTAGCGTAAGCCCCATTCACCTTTTCCGCTCCTTAGCGGCACCCGGGCAGCTCCTTGCATAAGCCCCATTCACCATTTCCGTTCCATAGCGGCACCCGGGCAACTCCTTGCATAAGCCCCATTCACCTATTCCGCTCCTTAGCGGCACCCGGGTAGCTCCTTGCATAGGCCCCATTCACCATTGTTGTTCCATAGCGGCACCTAGGAAGCTCCTTGAATAAGCCCCATTCACCGTTGCCGCTCCTTAGCGGCACCCGGGAAGCTTCCTTGCGTAAGCCCCATTCACCGTTGTCGTTCCATAGCGACACCCGGGCAGCTTCCTAGAGTAAGCCCCATTCACCTTTTCCGCTCCTTAGCGGCACCCGGTCAGCTCCTTGCGTAATCCCCATTCACCATTTCCGATCCATAGCGGCACCTGGCCCTCTTTCCACGTGTAAGCCCCATCATATCTTCGGGACGTTGTCCTCTGTGTACATCCCGATTCATCACCCTCTCGAACTACATGGGTTTTGATCCCTGTCCTCAACACAGGGTATGTAGGAAACCTCCAAGATGTTCAATCCCAACCAATGGTAATCCATGGTGTTCCCCATCCTGGGGCGCACTTCCCCTGATCCGCCCTTAGTGGTTTTCAGATCAGCCATTACGGTGTGACATATCCCCTCTAGGGAGTGCACCACCTCAGATCCATCCTCATTGGGCGTTCTAATCCATCCATCTTCCAGGTGTTTTCCCTTTGGGATATACCAATCTGATCCGTCTCTATGGGACATTCTGATCACCCTCATCCCGTCTCCCCAAGACGTTAAACTCACGGCCTACCTCCTGATAAACATGAGATGCTTGAGGAAAACCTCGGACGGAACGCCATTGGTGTAACCGTCTTCGCAAGATGTTAAACATGATGCATACCCTATGTTAAACACGGGAAGCTGAGGAAAACCTCAGATACATGCCTCGGGTTATGGACCCTTGATATGCCCTCTCATGAGGAAGAATACAGGTTCCCCAATGTCCATGCACCCAGAGATGCCCTAACATTCCTGATGTTGCCGTCTACTCCAACAGAAGGTCGCTACCATGTCAAGACCCCATGGAAACTCTTGAGGGAAGTAGTGTAATTAACCGGCATCCATGAAGATATGGCATCGGGAATGAGATTCATGAACAACGTATTAAATCTATGAGGGATACCCGGACTAGGTGTTGAGTTCCGAGGAGGAATCCACGAAAGGAAGAACTGACATCCCATCATCCCGTTTCGATCAAGGAGCAGACGTCCCTGAACACCGAACGAATGTCGCCCGCCTTTGGAAAGTGGGAATTCGGGGCAATAGCTGTGTTTCCTCCACGGACGGATGCGCGCGCGCCCCGGAAAAAGCGTCGGAAACATATACTATTTATAAATTCCTTTATATTACTTTTATATTTCATACATAAGAACTATGTCCACGTTGTGTAATCATTTGAGGAAATTATATAATCACTAAAAATTTGATATAAGGTTCCATCATATAAAATTTAATTCATATTTAATGTAAATATTTATAACTGAAATTATGTTTTTTTCATCCTTCTCACAAAATATTGATGATATTAAAAATTAGTGAGTGAAATTTTTTACTTTATCCTTTACTTAAAAATTGTAAAGGTCAAAATCAGAGATAAGTGTAAAAACAAGGTTATATATTTGAATATTGTAACAGTATGTGTGAAATAAACATATCCAATGAAATAAATTCAAGTTTTTAATGAATTTTGAACATTAACAGATTATTTTTTACCTTAATTGACATATTTTACCATTATCATGGAAAAAAGATTTATTTTGGTCAGTATTCATAATGAACACAATGAAAAGGGAAGTATTTAGAAAATTTTACCCATTAATGAAAAAGGAAGCCATTTTAATTATTAATTTTCTAGATGTGGTATAATTTAATTTAAAATATTTCCTAAAAAAATAATGATAATTATATTTTATAAAAATCCCTTTTAATTTACAAAAATGTTTATATAACAAGGTCAAATATAAAATTCATTAAGAAAACCATAAATAGATGTTTATAAAAAAATTAACTAGTTATTTTGTTAACTACTCTATAATAATATTTTAGTTATTAAATTGTTGAAAACAAAAGATAGGTTCCAATAAAAATCTTTATTTTTCACTATTCAATAAAAAATTCATTATTTTCATAAAATTTGGAAAAACTGGTCTTAATATAATTTTAACATGATGAATTCAAAAATTATGTCTATTTTTAAAATTTTAAATTATATAATTAAAATTGTATCTTATAAATAACCCCATATAATGAATGCAACAAAATTTTTCATAGAAATAATCTTTCCCCCTTTTAACTGAAAAATAATCTAACATCTATATAATGTATATAACTCTAAAAAATATAATTTATAAATATAAATATGATATAAAGTTTTTTTATCATTTTATTGTGTATTTATGGATTTATTATTTATTAAAATATCTCACTTATTAATGTTGTCGAAATTATTCTTGTTCCTTGAACTATGTTATTCTAAACCCAGTTCTTATGGTTTCTACTCAACCTACTCCGATACCAATAGTTACACCCCAACTCCATAAATGCGGAGCCATTAGTTATTTTTTAGAAATAGTAGAAATTACTAAATGAAAATACATAGGATCCCATATTTTAGTTTTATCTTAAAGTAGATACATAACTAAATTTTTTATTACATTGTAAACATAAGATATATTAATTATAATCATGAATTCTTTTCCACTTGAAATACATTATGTAATATGTAGTAGTACAAATTTTTTTATCTGGAATAGAAAACAGTATAATTGTGTGATATCAGATGATCGGTGAGGGGTAGTATACATTCAAATCTGTGATAGCATAGTCATGAAAAGCATTATTACTGAAGGAATCAATAAATTGAACAATTCTATAATTATGAAATTAATGACCTAATTTTTCAATAGATATCGTTATAATAAATAAACACATGGATATAACAACATAATCACACAGTGATGGAACTCATAATGTTCACATCATAAAAATTCTTCTAATTCCTCATGCCAAGGCAAAATAAATAAAGGGGTAGGGAATACACCCATGAACCAAGATAGTTTGACTCAGGATACCTACCAATGAATTGAGTGGATACAAAATTTAAGGCCCCATATATCAAATAATAATTCTAACGCATCCATCATATGAAATGGGTGATCAAAAAAATACATATTATATTATTCTCTGAAAAACCATATAAATAATCATGGATAAATATTTGATAAAAATACATATAAAAGTAATGGAAAAAATGAAAATAAATATTTCCCCAGTAAATTTAATTATGTTCCTATATAGATGAATATTAAATAATAAATATTGAAATTAGGAGATATTAACAATTAAATAGAATGTACATATATTAAAGGAATAACAACGAGGTAGTAGTGTAGGGTACATTAATGGAATAATATTATTAATATAAAAAATTCATTGTATTAATAACTACTAATCGAAGTATATTATAGAAATGATATATTAAATATATTTTATATAATTTGAAAAAAATATTGTGACTCCTTCAAATCATATGTCATGGGAGTGTCAATATATGTTTGTGTTTAGGACTACTTATTGTGAACTGATTGAATATTTAGTTGATACGTGACCAATATTTTTCAAGGTTGTTACCCTAGGAGAATTAATAATAGAGCCTATATCCACATTTTTTCATCAAGATAAATATTTCATTTCTATGTAATCAACTACATTTTAATTTAATAATGTTTTAGGATGATTTATAACTATGAGTACATTTTGGAATTATAATGACTTGTAAATGTATATAATGAGAGTGAATAATGATATATCATTGATAATATAATAAATAATTTTCAATAGTTAATAATAGATACATTTTCCATTGAAATTAATATTTAATGTAAGGATTTTAAAAATTCAAATTGAGAGAAGTGTTTATGAACCCTTGATTCAACATCAAAATGTCATATAATATAAATATAATGAAGGGTAATGTTTAATCATTCATTAAAAAATATAAAATGGATGATAATACTATGTAATTAAATATTTTTATATAAATGAGAAATAAATTAATTTCATATGATAAGAAAAAAATATTGCAATTGAAATGTAATGAGGAGGATTGGGAAACCCATACTTGCAATGTTTCTTCGAAAAGATTGAGAGTAACTTTATAGAACTGTATCGACTCTTTGGGGATACCTTAGTAAGATAAATTGGGATTAAATTAATTGTAAATGGGTTTTTAGTAAATATGAATTGGATACTACTGGGTATTAATATAAAATGAGGGAGAATTGTTTAATAATTTATATACTTTTTCCATTGAAATACAGATTGAAAAAAATGAAATACAATTATTTTATACATTTTTCTAGTTCATGGTTTTTGAAAGGTAATACATGTTTCTTTAATATTTGAATACTCCATAAATGAAATCCATTATGTTAGATTAATTTTTGTGTTTAAGAAGATCTTGTTTATAAATAATTTATTTTAAACACCTAAAATATACATTCGGTTATTGAAGATTCTTTATAGGTTTTAATTCTTAATTTTACTACTTTAAATTGAATTATTTTATTAAATTAACTATTTTTTAAATAGGGAAAACCATTATAATATTTATTTCATTATTTTTCATATAATATATTCTTATAATACATATCAATATTTATAAATTAATTTACTTTTTACCGAATAATTTTAATATCCCAAAAATTATGAAAAATTCACCATAGAATAATTTTAACATAATAGTTTCATAAAAGGAATAAATTTTATAAAATTAATTTTCTAAATATGCTATACTTAATCATTAAATATATAATTATGTATTTGAAAATATGGATTTATATCACGTGATCAAATTTATAACTCTTAGAAAATTTGTATGTTATTGCAAAAAACTATTTTATTATTTATTTAGGAACAATTTTAAAAAATAATCTTATAAAATAATATTTTATTCAATTTTTTTTAATTATTATAAAAATTTATTCTTCTAAAAACTGGACATATATATTTTCCCAATAATAAAATTATAGTTTCTTGGAATAAAAGAACTAATTTATCATATTCAACCCTTAACATGTGCATTTAATAATTTATATAATGGTGATATATCAAATAAATTTTTTGAATTTTATTAACTAATTTTTCATTTATAAAATACTTAATAGCTTATGCTACTTAAATTCACAATACATAAACCTATATACACCAACGTAATCACTAATGGTAAATTTTTAGATGGGTAAACTTTAAAAGGGTGGTTCAATTAACATTGATCTAATTGTTATCAATAATAGCTTCAAATTATCCTAATTATGATTCTACACAAGTATTAGTTATTGTATGTTAGCATGGGAATATTCAATTTTGAACCCCAGTGATGCAACATACCTCTCATGATATGATAAATTAACTTTAGAAATGACGTTTTTACTGGACGAGGCCATGGTTTCTCCCTTATGTATCAACAATATCTCATCATTACATTTTATACACAATAATTCCAATTATAAATATGTCACCAAGGGTCATAATGACAAATAGTCATATTGGACATTGATCGTAATGGCCAATAATTATAATATCCATATTTACATTTTATAAATTCATTCAGAATAATCACCTTAATAATAATTTTATTTTTATATCCTAAAATATTTAAAAAAAATTTAATATACTAATCTTTATTTTTATTTTTCTTATAATAAATATAATTTTGATTAGAGAATATGAGATAGGATACATATACATTGTACATGGGATTCTTATTTTTCTCTATTTTTTATTGTTTGTTAGAGTAATCTTAAAAAATTAATAACTATTATTTTTAATAAATTACACTTTATTAAAAAAATTCATTCCATACTAGAGTTTTCTAAGATAACATAGATGATATGGGATGTGATGAGTGATTTTGGGTCCCATATAGTTGATTGATTGTTTTTGGGTTTGGTTTTGTATTTATTCTAATTATTTTTTTGTATTGTCTATTTTGGTATGTTGTATTTATATTCTATCTGGTTTATCTTATTGTTTTTTGTACACATTGTATCTTTATGTTTTAGAGATCGAATTTTAGGTTTATTGTGGTTATTACATGTTTTGTTTATGTGTGTTGCTTTCTAATTTCTTATTATTATTAATGGGAATAGGACATTTGGATAGATCATCATGAATTACAGGAAGAAATATATAAATTGGTTATTGGATTTCTTGAGTAAAATAATTCCCCAATTGTGTGCATTAGATACCCTAGTTCTTATCACCAGCCCCAGTAGATCCATAATTCCTTTCAGGTATAATGGTGAGATGTGTCAAATAATGTGTTGGGTCATCATTGGTCGGTCCATTAAATGTGTCATGTTATATATTTTTTGTATGTTTTATAGTGTTAGTGTCATTATTTATTTTAATAGGTGATTATTTACTTATATGAGTGAGTAGTGAAGCTCAGTTAATGTTTGGAGAATCAAAAACGTCAATAATATAAGGTTTAAATCATGGTTAAATTAGTGGGATTATCAATATACTTCATCAATAAAATTTCTGATCAAATATTGAATAAGTTTTTTATTATCATGGTATTAGGTGTAGAATATTAATCTGTTTTGTTTTATGTTCATCCAAATATGTCATTATGGGATATTTTAGGTTACCACTATATAAAGATACAAATATTTATTCTCCATGATTTATTTAACTCTCATTTTATTAGTTTATTCTTGTGCATGGTTTCATTTTTATACAATACTGGCGGTGAATTTCCCTTGGTAAATGTGGTGAAAGTTATCCATTGGGTCTATATTTTATAGATTTCTTATATTAGACATATATATGGATTTATTCTCTTAGTGGGGTCAGTATGGAAATTATATAAACATTATATCATTTTTCATTATCATTATTATTACATGTGGTGATATGAGAGCTCACTATATATATTTATAATGAGTCGGTCCCATGGATTAGTAATATTATAGTGGATAAGATTATTGATATTTAGTAGTGTATATAAATCAATAGTTTTTTTGAGTTGTGTCAGGATCCACTAGTAGGGTTATTATTATTATTATTTTAATGAAATTTTTTGGAAATGATTTATTTTCTATTTTACATTTATTACAACAATTTCCTCTTTTAATGCTTTATTTACCTTATTTATTGAAATTGAAACTATTGAATTATAGTAAATTTATATTGTACAATTTAATCATCAAAATTTTGTTTAGGATTCTCATTATTCATTGGGATTCAAAACATTTTCCTTTTTCTTATTATATTTAGAGAATCAACTATGGGTTTGTTTGGGTAAGTTAGAGTTAAAATATTTAATAGGGAATATGATCGTATAATAAAACTGAAATTTATTAATTTGGGCATGTGTGTTATTTGATAGGACTTGCGTCACATTACTATTTTTCATGTATTTACACTTACTATATTTTTCATACTTTTAATTTTTTTCGGTATCTAAAATATATTATGGGGTGGTTCTACTATTACTAAAAATATTATCACATGAATCCATGTTTAAAAAACTCTCTTAGGGGAGCTAAGGATATGATATAAATTTAACTGAGTCACTCATACTCACCCCTACCCGTAAACATAAAATGTTTTTCTTTATATGTATGGGTATACTAAATTTATGATATGGAGTAATACGATGTCTCCAATATATTTTTTTCAGATAGAGTTGAGTGGCAATATAATATTTTCTCTTTCACAAAATGTTTAATGTCATTGATATGATGATATTTTTTTGTTATGTGTTATCATGATGGATGATTTTATTTATTTGTAAATTTAATCATGTTTTGGAAATTGGTATTTTTACATTAATTTCATTTAAATTTACATTTATATTTGTATTATTCTTTATACTATTTGGACACCATGATATTTTATAGTATATTTCACATTAGGAAATTTGATGTGTTTGTTATCATTGTTAACATAAAACACAAAACCTATACAAGCCATGATATATTATATGACAGTAATTAGATTGGTGGATATGAATAAGAGTAACCAACTTAATATATATATATATATATATAAGCCACATTTATTAAAAAAAATTTGATTAATTATTAGGAAATAAGAACACGATGTATAGTGAAGGAATTTTATGTTTTAAATTAAATTATATTAAAAAATGGGTTATACTGGATTTCATGCCTTCATATTATTATTAGTGTTTGAAACTACCATAAATTTTATTTTTTTAAATTTAAATTATTTTTTAAATCATCATGTCAAAATTAGAGTATAGTGGATTTTTTTTGGAATTTTTAAAAAATATAGATTTTGAGTAAATTATGGAAAATACCGATTTTTGAAAAATGTGTAATTTTTTTTCTTTAAATAATGTAATTTAAATATCCATTATATTTTGAATTTGGTTAAAAAGTATCATAAGTCTAATTTAATTCGATATAATCAAATCGATTAAAAAAATTACATTGTACTTCATTTTTGTAAAAAAATCATTTTTATTCTTAGAGACACATTTTTCTAAAAAATATTTTTAATTTCATTTTATGAATTCACATTAATATAGATTTCTTCCACTAATATAAATTTAATCCCAAAAAAATAGGATTCCATATTTAGAATATTGGGGTTTAAATTTTTTAATGTGTTAAATTTCATTTTAATCATTATTATTATTAATAATGGAAAAAATGTGTCAACTCAATAAAGGGTAAATTGGGTTAATTAAGGTAAATAGGTGGTGATAAGGATAAAAAATTCCACCTAAATATAATTGGATGAGGTATTTAGACCCTTATCATCTAAGATACTAAATTGGATAGTTTTTCGAATTAACATTTACTAGGAGATTTATATTTTATTTAATTTAAAAAAAACTACACAATGTTAATCACTTTATTTTAATATACATAATAATATTTCATATGGATAAATTAAATATATAAATTTTTATTTTTAAAATAAATAAGTTATATTTATGAAAATAATTTGTTATTTATTTTTGGTGATATTATAAAGTCATTGAATGCTTATGCAACACTGATGCAACACTTGTGCAAGTTGTAGAAAAATGAAATAAATGATTTAAAAAAATCAATAATAATATATTTTTGACTAATTATGTTTACCTAAGAATTTAATTCAAAATTATAATTTATAATGTATTATTAGACAATTTATATTCTAATCCATTTATTATCTTAATGACTTTGAATTCAAATTATATGAATTGTTTTGAAAATGACACTCAATGGTATATAATGTTTAAAAACTATTTCATAAATAATTAAAAATAGTAAAAATAATTTAATTAGTAAATTTGATGATAATTATTCTATAAAATCACTATTGTTTCATGTATTTACCACATGGAATTTATAAATTTCATTGAAGACCCATAAGGATGAAAAAATGTGAATTAATAGTTATGGATAAAAAGGATTAATGAGGGGTCAAACTGAAGATATATTTGTTAAAATTATGTAAAATATTTTCTAAATATTATCAGTTTTAGGAATATATACCCTATATAATACCACCTTTTAAATAGAACAAATTTGGAGCCATATTTCATTGAAAATAACCTTATATTTTTTTAAAATTTATAATTATTACAAATGTTCCACCCACCTCACATATAAATGAGACCCACATCTATTATCTTCCTCACAATTCATGATCCATTTTTAGTCAATATATACCCAAATAAGTTTATAGATTCCCTCCCCATTTCCTATAATTTTTTATTCATCTAAGACAATACTAAGAATGGTTATGTTGTATATAAATTTAGGATTTCTCAAGAAAATGTATAAATATGAATGTATTTATTTAATATTATTACTTATTATACCTCCTTAACTTTATACTTACCCATAATGATATAATTACATAATTTTATTATATATAAATAAATTTTTTCAAAATGATGTAACATACCTTCACAATTTCATTTTCCATCATATAGGAAATAAAAACATCAATATTATGTATGTGTGGGCTACCACCTCCATGAAGTGACGTGTTTCATTTTTCATCTTCTGATAATAAGGATACATAAAATGATAGATAAATGGATATATTTTATATTTATGAAATAATTATGATTTTTTTAATGATAATATATTACTTACCTTATAACCCTTCCATCAGTTGATAAATGATAGCATCGTTCATGTAACTTCTGGACTACCTTTTCTAACAAGTGATGTGATTCAATTTTCATGTATACCATTCACTGATTTTTAAAAAACTTATTTAATATATAAATATTAAAATTATTTATTTATTAATACTCTGTAGATAATTGAAAAATACCTCGTTGACCATGGTAAACATACCGATATTTTTTTGGGGATACAAATAGATCATCCCAGAAACGTATAACATCAACTTATACGACATGATAAAAAATTAAATAAAGTGGGATATGATAAGTGAATAAACCTAAGAATGGTTCTCAAGATCAATAATAATTAATATAAATATATTATAAAGGAGAAAAATAATATACGTAGTAAGTCGGACCGGAGGTAAAGGGATTCCCCATATCAATATCATTTCATTGAGTCTTTTGTCATTTTGACCACATCATTTTTTTATATGATGAATAAAATTCTAGATGGATATATTTTATCATTCATTTAGTGAATTTTATGTGGTTTACAAATCCATTTGATAAAATATTATTCAATTTATTTTTGATAAATGTTACCAAAATAGTGAGGGGATTCCATTAAAAAATTAAACCCTTATATAAAATTTTTTCACTTCCGTATCCATGTTCTATAAAGTGTTTCAGGAATTTTATTTAGTTATTTTAAAAGTTAATTTTTAACCATCCTGTTCTTTTTATAATGATTTTACAAATGAATCTTTTAAATTTTTTCTATATGGGTATCTTTTTTTCTCATTTTATTAAAGTGGAAATAATTTTTTTGAATACATTTTATAAACTGAAAATAAATCTTTTATATCCATTATTCACTATCATGATTCCTCTAAAATTTTACAAGGTTTTTCAAAGAATATAATTTCCCCATTATTTTTGGGATTTTAATTTTTTACATTTCTTAAAATGAAAAAGGATATTTCTCATCATTCTTATGAGACAACTAAAATGGGTTTTATAGAAGGATTGAGTAACAATTTTATGGAATTATGATTAATATTTTATGTAATTAAATTTTTTATTTTAAAATATAATTAAAATTGATTATTATTAAATAATTTTTTGTTAAAAAATGCAACGAGGGAATAATTGATGGGAGTGTGAATAGGGAGTAAACACAATACCTTATTAAAATACTTCAATTATGATATTAGTGGGTCAATTAAATCCCTCAAATTAAATGGGTATGTGATGAATATAACTAATATAATTTACTCCTATGAAAATTTGAATTGATTTAATGACTCATATAATGTCAAAGTGTTAAGTAATGCAAGTTACCCGTAAGAGAATTTCGCAATTACCTCATAGGTGATTCCATGATATAAGTATGATTCTCTATGCTTCCTACATATTTTAATTATTCTTTTAAATGGGTTTCTAGGAAAATATTTTTATTTTAAAAGGTCAAAATTTATTTTATGATATAATATATAGTTTTTGACCCTTTAAAGGATATTTTTTTCATTATATAGTATTTATGATTTATATGTTTTTCTTCGTTCTTGATTATAATATGTTTTATGAAAAAATTAAGATATTTATTTTATTTCATGAGTAGTTAAATTATTATTTAGAGTTCAAAATTTTATTATGTAGAATGGAAAACATCCATACGTGTTTTTATAAATTTCATATAGATTAATAGTTTACTTTTTTTAGGCCCCTTACTAATCTTTTTCTTATTATATGATGCTTTGGAATGTTTTTGATGAGGAATAATGATAAGTAAATATTATGGCATAAGAATAAGGTAATTTTCATTCAATGAGGAATATTTTTCTTGAATGAAACTAGAGTTTGAATTTAAGAGTCATGTATTTTTTGAAGAAATGGACACTAGGTATCAGTCCTCCATATTGTTGTAATGGTTTTTTCCAAATTTTAAAAATATGTTTACTTAAATGTTCATGGGAATGTAAATAAGTGAAAACCTTTTCATATGTAATGTAATTATCAGTTTATTACATTATTATGAATTATAGTTTTTATTATATTAGTTTTAGGTAGCTTTAGAGGTTTGGATCCTTTCATGTGTGTAAAAAATAAGAGTTGTGAATTCTAACATTGATTTATATGTTTATGGTTTTCTATATAATTCAATGGTCTATATTGCATTTGATGATCTTGTGTCAATATTATATAAGTTTATTTAATAATAATGCATGATTAAGGTTTATATACTCTATATAATATTATTTTTATATTATTAATAAAGTTATGGGTAAATAAAATCTGGAAGGAATGTGTGATAGATTGATAGATAACCATAGGGATTGTTATATGTTTCTATGATGAGTTTATGAAGGAATGATTATTTTATTACATATTTAGATACCTATTTTGAATGGTAAAAATATCCATACAAAATTAAGATATGTTATTTTTAATAAGATCATTATATTTTGGGGAATATTATATATTATTTTCTAGTATGTTATTTCATAATAGAAACTATTTCCGAAATATATATTAAATTTATTTTTGGAAACATATAAAATTATGTTATTATTTTAAAAAAGGTAATTTATATTATTGGTTGGAAAATAGTATCATTATTTGGAGAATATATGATTAGGGTATATTCATTTCTGACATTATTTTTATATAATAAAATCTTCTAGGTTTCCCTAGGTTTCAAAAATCTATTTAATCATACTTAAATATTTATGGTTTAGTTATATATGGAATGATCTATGTTAAAATCTATGTGTTATTGATGATGTTGTTGATATTAATGGTTTACATCATCATATAAATTATTATTGATTGTTATATTATCTTAATACAACCATTTTGGTTCTAGTAAATAGGTATGAATATGATAAATAAATGGCATTCTTTTGTAAATAGTGAGACCTATTAAGAGATTATTGTAGTGATTTTGTTATAAAAAATAAATCTTATTCATTTATCATTGGAATGTGTGGTGTATTAAATGTGGAAATATATTGTTATAAAATCAAAGGATAAAATTTTGTATCAATTAAGTTTATCATCTTTTGTTCTCCTTTTTAAAGGTAAATAAAACCATATAACTCAAACTACAGTGAAAATACTCTAGATTAGTATGTAGGAAATATCACTAAAATACCAAGGTATGTTTTTTGGAAAATCATTACCTTTTCTAGCCTTATAAAAGAATATTTTAAGGAACCCTTATTTTAAAAACGATATATTTCGTGGTCTTACACAAATATAAATTGAACCAATACACATATACCTACCCCAACTATATTGGAAAACCATTTGTACAAGTTTAACCTATACATACTATTTTTAGAACAATTGGTATAATTAATGTATAGGTATCCTATATAAGGAATTATACAAAACTGTTAGTATAGGTCCAAAATTTTTGGGTACCTATACCAATGATTTTATAAAACCATTACAATAAACCCATACAAATATTTTTAGACAGCAGTTTGAAGATGTACCTAAATTCATTCAGAATTATTTTTACAAATAATATTAAATTGTTAAAAATTTAAATTTATTTTGAGTGTATATATATATATATATTTCTCTAATTATGTTAAAAAAAGTTATTATATAAGAGTGGTTATGTTTTTGAAGAAGTACTATGATGTTTTGAGATGAAAACACCCAAAAAAAGTTTTATATATTACTTACCACCAATGCTTTCCCCAAACAATCGGTATAGATTTTTCACATTCATGACCAACAATAATGGTTTGGGAACCATTGGTATAGAAAACACATACCAATGATTTTCCAAAATTAATTGGTATAGGTCTATACTAATTAAAAACCACTAAATGGCCACTGAAACCATCGATATAGGCTATAACAATTTGTTAAGGGGATATAACAATGGTTAGAAACTATAAGTATATCTTTTTCCCAAGTATTATTAACCAAGGAATTTGTCATCTTGATGAATTTTAATTATGAAATTAAGAAAAATATACACATTTTTGGAATAAAATAAAAATAACAGGGTTCCAATTTCTTTAAATGGGTACAATATAACAACCAGATAATTTAAAATAAATTTTTTGTTAATAAATTGTATGTGCTCAATACCATTATTAACACAATACATTGATTTTAAACATACCGTAACATATTATACCATAGTTTTTGTATTAGTGTGGTTAAAAAATAGTAACCATATTACGATATATATATATAGGTATTATTTAATTATTTTTATTGAATAATTCTTATAAAATAAGAACTCAATTTATAGTAAATAAATTTTATGTTTCAAAAATAAAATTTCTATAAAAGATGATTGTATTATATTTTTTGTGTATTTAATTATCCCAATATTTTAAATTTTAAATTAATAACATAACATAATTTTTTCAATAAGAATTTCAAAATTATTTCATGAAAATTTCATGGATTTTTCAAAAAGTATCTATTTTGAGGGGATAGTTCAAAATATTGATTTCAAAAAAAATATTTTTATTTTATAAAACAAAATTATTTTAAATGTACCATTATGTATTTTATTTTACTTTGAAATAAAATTATTATAAAATAATTATATATAATTTAATTAATTATAAAATAATAGAAACTTTTTTATTTTGGAATGAGATCATTTTAGGCTTCACAACTCCCTTTTATAAACACGGTTTTCATGGAATTTTACATATTTAAATTAAAGAAAAATATATTTCACTAATTTAAATTTAATAATTAAAAATTTATTCCTAATTAAGAATTAGTAGGTTCAAATTTAGTTATTAGTTTAATTTCATTTTTGGTTATTATGAATAGTAACCCTTATAAAACGGTGTCGCCTCGAATAAGTGTAAATCATGTTAATAAAGGTAAATACATTTTAATAAGGCCAAATATATTCTTATTAAATATTATTGGAATAGTTATTTATCCCCTATTATAAAATATTTTATATTGGATAGATTTTGTTCCGCGGATTATTATCAAGACCAATATGTTACTTTAAGTATAGAAAAACTAAAAATTATCACTCTCCATATTTTAATATTTAAAATATATTTTCATAGGTTTTCAAAAATTATTAATGATTATAAATAGTTTTTTTAAATATTAATTCATTATTTCATTATATTAATATTTTTAGTATTAATTGATCATATAATTATGTTAATCTTTTACAAAACAATGCTATAATGCTCGTGAAAGTAGTTGAAGAGTCAAATAACTGATTTTAAAAGACATTAAAAGTAATATATTCTGGATTAATTATGTTTAAATATGAATTTATTGGATAATTATAATGTATATGTGTTTGATAAAGTGTTTATATTCAAATTCCACTTTTATATGGATGCCTTTGAAGACTAATTAAATGAATTTTACTGAAATTGAATTTTATTTAATATTTAAATTTTATTTTTTCAATAGTTAAAAATATTTAAAATTTATTTTTTCTCACGTGGATGAGAAAATATTGATATTTTCATAAATATTTTATCTATCTGCCAATTTTCATTTTTAAAATTAATTTCATAACCCTTAAGGATTGAAAAATGTGTTATAACAGTTGTGGTTAAACTGTGTTTATGGGTGGTTAAGAAAAATATATAAGGGTTAAAATAACAAAAAATAAATAAATAATACTCTTGGTTGAATTTATTTTTACCCAATATCATACACAATTTTAAATTATTCCAGTATTGAACCATTTTTCCTTGAAATTAAACATATATATTTTTAAGGGTTATAATAATTACAAGTGTGACACAAACTTCACATATAAAAAGAAACCACCCCTCCTCTATTACTCATAATTAATGTATATTTAGTTGAAAAAATATTTGTAAACATAAATTCCATTATTATTTATTCATTTATAATATCTTCTATTCTACCTCTAATATGATCATAAGAAGTATTACATTGTATGAAAAAGGTGGTTTTCTAAAGAAGAGGGATAACTCTTAATTGAGTTTATTCATTTTATTTCATTATTTACATCCTTCAATTATTTCATAACAATGATTATATAACAAAAACAATTTCTTACATATAATAAAATGTTATTTTGGCAGTGGAACATCCCTTTATCATCTTATTTTCCATCATATGGGAAATGGAAACATCACTCGTGTGTACGTTTAGACTACCACCTCTATGAACTAATGTTAATATTTTTTCAACGTCAGATAATATACCTAGTTAAATTATTTGATAAAACTAATATTTTTTATATAAATTTGATAGTAATTATTTTTTTAATTATAATATATTACATAACATTTTACCACCCATACATAAAAAATAATAGTGTTGCTCATGCGTATGTGGGGAGTACAACACCCATGGTATATTGTGATTCCCTTTTCATGTATTTTATTAAATTCTGGTTCAAAAATTGTATTTAACATAAATATAGTATGTTTTTATATTTACTAATATTCTAAATATTATTGAACAAAACTCCCTTTGACCATGGTCATCCTATAGAAGATGTTCTAAGAATATGATCTAAACGTCCTCAAAACATTTGACATCAAATTAATAGATTCAATAACTCAATATAACATTGTAATGAAGGAAATAAAATTGAATAAAAATAGAAAACAAACATGAAAGGTCCTCTTAATTAAGAAAATAATTAATACGAGTTTACTATATATAATATATATTATGTATGTTTATTCACTCATTATTCATGAATATTTTTCTGAATTTTATCTATGTTTTTAAGGGATATTTATACATAATCCCATTTTTTCAATGTTTTATTAATATATAGGGATTTATAGTTAAGAAATTAATCTAGATTAAGATGCATAAAAATATTTTTTAGCTTATTTAAATTTGGCTATCAAATCCCAATAGAATTCTACTTATAAGTGATTTGTATTTTGGAAGGCCAAAAAATTAGCCGACTAGGCTATACCTTAACCTTAAAGGAATATAATCCACATAATTGGACGTAATTTTCCATCTATACAAGTAATTATTGAGTGAGATCCTTCCCAATAGTAGAGGAGAATCGAGCCACATGGGGAGGAGACTATTTATTGTATTGGCCAAATCCTGTGTTGGCCATATGATGAGGCATGACCTATGTGTGTGAATGTGTTATTGTGTGATTCCATTCTTGTTGCAGGTGACCAATCCATGATCTCCAAGGAATCATATTTTTGGAATCACTAAATTCCTCAAATATTTAATTCGGGACAAAAAAAATTCTACTATTCATGAATTGCAAAAATGACATTTCTCTGCCTTGGTTAGGTCCATCCATTCTTAGCCCCTAATTGATGTTATTATTCACTGTTTCCAATTATCAACATCACCATGTGCCCATTATTATCAATATAAGCATCAATTTTCCCCACAAAAATCATGAAGTTATGATTAGAATCACCACACAAGCATAGAACCATCAGGGATCACATCTAGAGGCTTAAGAGACCACCGCGAAGCTCATTTTGAAGAAGGGAAATCCATGCATGATGAGGAGAAGCACTATATGACCACATTAATGGAAAGATTTATTAAAGGATTACTCTAACATCATCACCGCCATGGTTATGTTGTGGACTCACCGAGATAGTTCAACTACACCAAAGGCCCATGGATCGAGGCTGTGTCAGGAAATAAATAATCATCCACGTTGAGCTTGTAATAGGGATTACAACATAGATATGGGAGATTAAAATTAAAAAGTATACTATTTGGGTACATGACAACATGAAAAATCATTTACATGCGTAATGGATTTAAATTGATACATGGAAAGTAGAGTAAAATAACTACTTGATCCAGACATGGATTCATGGATACGTGAATCCATCTATGTATCCAGATATGTTATTTAAGGTTATAGAATCGGCTACATCATGTATGTATATGAGAATGGGATTCGACTAGTATCATCAATGAGAATTGGATGGAGTAAAAGTGTGAAATCTATGTATATTATTGATTATGTAAAATAAATTACAATTTTATGTCCACAAAATATAAGGATGAATATTTTAGGGTATATATGAAGTGGGGTCTATTCCATGGAGTTACTAGACAATGAACATTGAGTCCTTGGTATCATAAAATGATCAGTATTCTATTTTAGAAAAAATATTATTCAGATATTAAATAATATAAAAAATTAAATACAAATATAAAAGAGATAATGAATATTTAAATAATGAAATTTTTTTGGATTCCATCCCCTATAAATAAAAACGTGATTTTCCAAAGAATCCATCATAATATTGGAAGTGGACTACTGTTGCTTATTTTAATTTATGCTATGTAGTTTAAATGTTTTTTATTCAAAAATTAATTTGTTATATTTCGAATAGAATTGTGACCCTTTGTTTTCATTCAATATGTTTCAATTTATTTATTTATTTCTTTTCCCCTCCCTCATTATCTATTATATCCGTTCTTCCATTGTGACCTCTTACTCTATAAAATTATTGATTGAAGTAAGGATTGGTTTTATGAGAGGATATAATCTTCATGAATGTTTCACATCATTTCTATAATTTTTTATTTCTATTTATGGTGAATGAGGTTGAACTGTATGGCTTTAGTGATTTACCACAATGGAACAGATCTCAAACTCACTTCAGTTATTTTATTTAAATATTTACCCCTTTTATTTAACACAATCTCTTAATTTGAGGATGTGTTTTCATTCAATGGATGAAACAACATATGATAGAGCTAGGTCAGGGAGCAATAAACACTCTTGATTAAAGTGTATCATTCACCATAATTATATGTTGAGGTGGAATTATGATTTATTAGGCATTAATTATTTCAAAACCCATAAATTTAATAATATTAGTCTATGAATCATATTTCATAATTGAACTATAAAATGGAATTTAAACAAAAATGAGTGGATATTGATAGAACCCATATCTGGACCTATACGCCAAGTAAATTCTTCTCTAACCCCCTTTATTTTTTTCATTTCATAATATCATTGAATTTTTTATTACATTCATAAGAATTAAAAACAAAAAAACAATTACTGTTATAAAAACTAGAAATAGTATTAGAATTAACTGGGAATATACTTATATGAGATGACTCTGGTCACACACTTTTTTTATACTATGAAATTATAAATAGTAGATGTTTACACACAACCAAATAGGTGTGCATCAAAACATGGTGTCATTTCTAGGTATCCAATAAGGTGGTTGACTGTATTTTTTTTTATAAATTATATATTGATTTTCTTTGTTTTCATTAATAAAAAATTTACAATGAATATATTTTTTTTCAAATATGCTTTCGAATGATTACATTTATGAATGCAATAATTATTGGAAAGTGTAATACCAATAAAAAGTTGTTAAAATTATATATAATACCTCTTATATAGAATACCCCATGAAGTGATTGACCTACCGAATAATATGTTTAGGGGAATTTCATAGGTATCTCTTTCTATTAGAAAATAATTAGGGTTGGTGAAGTTAAGGATGATATTGAAATACTAAAGACCAAAATGAAAGAACCACTGGATCGTACCTATTTTAATGATGTGGTCCAAAAGTTTTAGTCCCTAATCAAGGAGTATCCCTAACATAATCATCTAAAAAATTAGATCAAAATCTTCCATGAAGAGCTATAGAGTGATGATGAAATCATAGGTGATGATGTAAATAAGGAAAATAAATAAGTCCTAGATCAATATTATATTGATTGGGTGTATGATGAAATTAAACATGATCTTCAAAAAACCATTCTAGAAATATCATAACCTCTATATAATTATCATTTCATGAATGAAGACAATAATAATATAGTATATTTTGAAGAAATTATATACGATCCCAATTACATACCTTCATCTAGTGTTATACAACTCAAGGATACTCTTACAACTAAATGATAGATTATATCTAAACTAACATTAGGAGATGATCTTATCTTAATCTCTATCTCTTTATCATTTCATTTTATTCTGTCTCAGTTGAGTATTAATTCAAACTATTTTGACTTTTCAGATTCAGATAACTCTTGTTTCATCATGGAGGAGGATGAAGAACATGAAAATTCACCTACTAAAGAACACATGGATTTTACAACACTTATATCACATGTATTATAGTAATTCCTTGAACATATCCATGTTATCTTGAGTGATTTTTTGGAATTACACCCTCTAGAAATTTCATTGGAGATTTTTAAATCTATAACTATTAAAACAATTAATATGATTGATACATTTTTATTATAAATTCCATATCCATGAAACTACCATTTTCATCAATGCTTTATTATCCTATAGAGTCCATGGATGTCTTTGCAATAAATGATATACATTTCAATCCATTTATATGTATTCAAACCCACCACTTATTATCTTACATGTTGTTTTAATTTTGATGTGTGGGGGACGCATTAATCCACAGTGAATGGGACACACTATAATATAAGGTAAAAAAATTGTGTGTTTGTTATTTTGGCATTGAGAAGGTTTTTGATTCATTATTTTTAAATTTATGTTTCCCCTTATTTAAAAAATGGTAGTAATAAAATAATGGGTTTTAAATTTAAATAATAAAAAATAATCATTACCAGACAGATGTTTTTTATTATATGTGGTTAGGTGGTTGATCTAGGGTTTATGACAAGCATGTAGTTTAAAAAGTAAAAAATAAGAATATTAGTTTTTTAAAAACAAAAGAAAATGTAAAAAGGTAGAGAAAATACCATATGGTGAACTTCATTTGTTATGCATTAATTTATCATAACCACACATTGTGCTTGGGAAGTGGTAGTTTACATTTTGAATGCAGATATTTTCATTGGGATTTTACTTTTTATATCATTATTTATAATTCTAAGCTGACAACCTCTTTAAAAATTAATTTGATTCACAAAAAATACTCTTAACGTTAATAAAAAGAGTCATTAGAACTTTGATTTCTATGTGTTCATGATTTCATGTGTGTTTTATCATTACCAACATTAGAAAGTAGTTTCATTAAATTAAAATTGAAATTTAATGAAAAATAATGAGAAGAGAATAAATATACCTGAATTTATTTCTAGAGGGATGACTGAAAAGAAAAAAAACGAGGTAGATCATGACTTGGAATTTTTATCAAAAATGAATTAAGTATCATGAATGAATGGGATGATTGGTCCCACCATTTTCAATAAAAATAATGTAAAATACATGAATTTTTTGTTTATTTTTAATATGAGAATTCACATTGATGTTTTATATGGAACATAAAAATATTATTTAACTTATATAATTATTTGGTATTATTTACTTGAGATTCAAATATCAATAGGATATTTTTCTCTTTCATTTAATGTTAATGTGTAATTCTTGAAGACAATCATAGATTATGTATTGAGGTATTTGAAACACTCATTTTTCATGTATATTTATAAGTACTTTATTTGTGATTTTTAATGAATATTTTGGAATAATCCAATATATCTCAATGTTTTATTAAAATAATGGAGCTTACAGGTATGAAATTAATCTTCATTAAGGTGATTAAAACTATTTATTTTTAGATGTTAAAAATTTGATTATAAAATTATTTTGTAATTTTAATTATAAACTCGTTACTTTTTTTTATGAAAAAATAAAATAACTAACTAGGCTACCCTTAACTTTGATGGAATGTGAGCTACATAACCATCGATAATGGTCTAGCCAACCATGTGAGGCACAAGGGAGAGCCTGAAAAACAATAGAGGATAAGAGAGTTTCATTGGGAGGTTCCCACGTAGAATGTTGTCCAAATCCTACATGGGTTCTATGAGGAGGAAAAACCCACATGTGTGAGCACATTATTGTGGGATACCATTCTCGCAACAAGGTTTTAATTAGTTATTGCGACAAAGTCATATATATTCTATCACTCATTGAATCAATTATTCGAGGTGGTAGAAAAATTCAGAAAATTTTCATGACATACCCAAAGGAAGACACTACACCTCAGTCATGTCCCTCTATCCTCGAACACCAACTTGATGCCACTCTCTACCACTTCCACAACATAATGTACCCAACCACCCACCAAAACCCACATGAACTACCATAGACACCATGGTAAATATTTAACATGTGATAAGAAGTACCCCAAGGCCCAGAAGAAACATGGGTATGATATGGAGGATTTGGAAACAATCATGAATCTCATTTAGAAGATAGAAAATCCATGAGTGAAGAGGATAAGCTTCATCGAGGAACTGTGAAGGGAATATGGATTGAAGTATAAACCCTATATCACATCAACGATGGTTATTTTATGGACTCACTACGATAGTTGGACTTCACTAAAGTTATGAGGATGTAGAATGCACTAAGGGAATACATAATTGGCCCAGTTGAGGGTGCAATAAAAATTACACAATATATAAGGAGAAGAAAAATAAAAAAAGTAGTCATTTTGGCTACATGACACTATTTGTATTTGGGTACAGGGGGAATATAGGGAAATGGATACATGTCCAGTATAGGAAAATCACTACATGAACCATGTGTGGATTTAGCTCATGAACCCATATAGAGAAATTGGTACATGTATCCCAACATGCATTTGGCTATGTGATCCTAGGTTACAGAATTTGTTGTATTTCATTATTATATGAGAACTGAATGTAAAAAATATCCACAATTACAATTGTCTAGAATAAATGTGAGAAATCCAGGTGTGAAAGGTATCATTTAAAATAGATACCAAGTACAAGGCCACAAAATATAAGGTTGAATACTTTATGGAATATATGAAGTTGGATATATGTTGTGGAATTATGCCAATATAAATGTCTAGTTATGCTAATATAAGTTTATCCTATATTTAATTTCAATGTGTTCCTCGTAATTTTATTTATTTTCCCCCATTATATTCTTTATTCATTCTTCAATTGAACCCACTGGAAGACAACAATGAGTGAATAACTCTAGGATAGTCCTTTGGGGAGGATACATGCTCCTTTAGTTATGAATTTTAATTCTATAATGCATTATTTTTGTTTATTGTGAATGATGTTGATGTGTATGGGTGTAGCAATTTTCGAACTTGACATGGATCTCAAAATCACTTATATTATTGTATTTAAACCATTTCTCTCCCAACCATCAGAAACATTCAACTCATACGTTGAATTTTTTATTTTTAGTGGATGAAACTACATATTAGTGAGCCAAGTTCTGGAATATGACACACTCCCAAATGTATTGTTCCATAAACCTCGGTTATAGGAGGAGTTGAAGTTATGTTTTCTTATCCATTAAATATTTCACTACCAATAAATATTAGAATATATTATTAAGAATGATATTTCATATTTTAACTATAAAAATAAATTTAAACAAATAGAATGAAAAATGAAGGATATTGAACTAAACCTTAAGGACATGGAAATTCTTTCTAACACCCACTATGTAAGCATTGAATGATATATTAAAATTTATCATTTCTTTTATAAAAAATAAAAAAACTACAAAAATAATTTGTTTTAGGTTAACTATAATTGGTATGTGAATTAACTCCGAATCTCCAAGAGTGGGACCGGTCTATCCAGTCACTGTAGTCCACTTTAAATATATAAGTAGTATCATTTTCCACACCATGTGTAATTTGTGAATTATATGAAGTGAATAACACATTGGGTAAGGGGGATTCTCATCTTAGCTAATTTTATTTGAGACTTATATCATTTTTAAAACATGATTTATTTTATATTTTTTATATTATGTTGTATAGATATATTTTATCATTTATTTACTAAAATTAATGTGGTTATTGATTAAATTGAACGAACAAAAGTCAAATTTCATTAATTTATCTTTTTCCAAAGGGGGAATGACTTTATTTTAAAGACATTTTTCAAAAGAATTTTATTAAAAAAAATTCATCTATATCCATGTCCACTAAATTTTTTCTATAATTTTCTTCAAATATTTTCCATGAAAAGTTTTATTTTAAATTGATTCATTAAAAATGATTAAAAAATAACTCTTTTAAAAATTTCTTGTATGGGGAACTTGTGACAATTTCTATCAAAGTGAAAATGTTGGTTTATTTAATCAAAATGGTATTAACATATTTTTCTATTGTAATGTATTTTTTCATTATCATGTTTCCTCTACATTTTAGCATGGTTTTTTATGAAGATTATTTACCCATTTATCTATGAAATTTTTATTTTATAAATTAAATTTATTTTTCTTCTCATTTTTATGAAATAACTGAATGTTGTTTTTTGTATGGAATGGAAAGAAAATTTTAATTTTTTATGAAAAGTTAATGTTATAGAGTATTTAAATTTCAATAGACAATTTAAAGTAAAAGTTAATAGGTTGTATGATTTTCAATCATGGAACATGGGAAATATGAATGAATATGAGAATAGTGAGTGAAGCCCAACCACTATATGAATATGTAAATTATGTGATGGTTGGTCCATTAAATCCATCCAATGCATCTTGTAATGTAATGGAGTTAACTGATGTATGTTACTCGTAATATAATTTAGGCGGAGTTAATATCCCCTATGACTTTTCAATGTGAACTAATGTAACATACATCTAATAAAACGTTGGGATTGTCCATTTTATTTAATACATGATAAATATACGATGCAAAATGTTCCATAAATATTTTTATTTTTGTTGAAAATTATTTATCTAAGAAATATTTTGATTTCAAGAGTAAAAAATGATTTTATAATTTAAAGAAAATATTATGATCTTCTAAATTTGAAGGATTTACTTTCATGGTAAAGCTTTCATGAATTATATTTTTTCTAATATTCTTACTTATTATATGATTTATAAATAAAATTGGACAATGGTTTTTAATTCATGAGTAGGTAAATTATTAGTTCGATATCGAATGTTTTTAATGTAAATAAGAAGTCATTTTTTTAGATTTTTACGAAGTTCAGAGGCATTAATTATATTCCATTCATATTAATATACAATACTGGGATTTTTTTGGTTCATACCAAGAATTAAATTTATTTCAAGGAGACTAAATATGAGTATGAACTATTTATATGTCTATATTTGAATAAATGATGTTAGTCCTGAATAAAGAATGTATATATTCAACGAAACTAGAGTGTAAACAAAATATTTGTATTTTTTTTTAAAAAAATGACCCCTAAGTTTTATTCATAAATATGTAATGTAATGATTCTATCTTAATTTTTTAAAACTATAAACCTTAATGATTGTATATATGTAATATAGTATAAAACTCATCATAAATAATTTAATTAAGGTTTGATTATGTTATAATCTGTTATAAGTGAGATACTGAGGATCCAATTGTGGGACCTAGTTGTAGTTCTCTTAATTATTTCATGTTCAATATAGATTGGGATCATAAAATATTTTATCTAAACTAAGAGATAATATGGAACTTGAAATTTTTGTTTTTAGAGTAAATTAGATAATTCAAATTTTAGAGAATATTTTATAATAATATGTTCAATACATTAGAATATGATTTTTTTTAAAATTTACATCATGGTAAATTATTCAATATGTTGCGTTACAAAAAAATATTTATTAAATGATTTAAAATTTGGAATGAATGTATTTAAATTAATGTTGGTCATTTTAAATTATTAAGTGGTGTGATTTACTCAAAACCGTTGGGTTGAAAATTCATATATTATAAAACACCATAGTTGGTTCTAGGATCTGTGAAAAATTGTTAAATTTATGTTAAATTGTGTGCATATTTACTGTTAAACCATTATGATGAGGTTATAAGTATTAATATTATGATTAACTTAAAAATTCAAAATGATTTACATTACTATTTATTGATGATCTATATTTCAAATATCATACATGATTTTTCACATAATTTACATTGCATGAAAATATTCCCAATTAAATTTTGTATAATTATTATGTTACTTTAAAGATATTATGGTAGAAATTATCAAAATTTCGGATAGATTTAATATATAAAACCTAGGGATTCAAATTTTTTTGGCGAGGACCTCTATAATCATGATTGAATCAGAGTATTAGAAAGTTAGTATCACACATAGAATTTGAGTAAGAGTAAGATTTTGAAGTAAAATAAAATTGGGAATGATATGTTGATCAAATTTTTGGACATGGTTAGATTTTAAGGACTAAACCATTTTGGGGGGGGGAGATTATAACACCAGATTTTTAATAATTTATTATATATATTTTTGAATTTAATTATAAGATGATACATTATTAATAAATTTATTTCATATTGTTTTTGGAGAATTTGTATAATCATTTTTATACATTTTGGAGTTTATAATTTTTAAAAATAATAATACTGATTATTTTTAAGTAAATGAGTATTTGTTTATATATTGATGCATGAAAAATAAGTAAAATTGGGGGTTGGGGTATACATATTTAGGTAATTCTCTTACCAAACAATGAAATACAATTAAGGTAAAATATTCTCATAAATTGTTTAAATATGGGATTTGAAAAAATTATTGAATTTAATTACCTATTTCTAATTTCACAATCTTCCCCACACCCGTAATTTATTCTTATCTTTCCCACCAAACACCAAACCCTTCCCTATTTAACCCTCAAACTAGAACCATGGGTTTTCATATCATAGAAATCATATGAATCAATGTCAAATTTCATTTACACTTAGAACCATTATATTCCCTCATTTCTTCATTTTTTATGATTTTATTAATTTATATTGATTTCTTAATATTTATTTCATCATATTATATTAAAACCCACTCAAAAATGGGAAATTTATATATAGTGATAGGGGATGTCAAGATGAGTAATATACATGATATTCAAAGATTGATCATCCTAAAATAAAAAATTAATGTGATTTTCCCGTATTTTATGTTTTTAATGTTTTCAATTTAGTGTTTAAATTGATTAATTAAAGATTTTATAATTGGGGATTATCATGTGATGGCCTCAATGATCAAGATGGAAATTTATTAAATTTAAAAAATGATTAATTGTAGATGGCCTCATTATTTTAATGATTTTTCATATAAATATGTGATGAAGGATACTATATACTGGGTAAAATATTTTTTTAAATATATCTTATTTTTTGCTTTATGATTTAGAATACCATAAAATGAAAAGGCCTTAGTCCAATTAAAACTCATTGAAAATCCTTATAAATGGTAAATAGTATATTTTTTTGGTGATTTATCTACCTAATTAAATATTGGTTAATTATATTGGCTAATGAATTCATTCCCTTGTTTTGAATCATACTTTATATTTATATTTTTTATTAATAATAAAGTTATATAAATTAAATACTTTAAATATATTTAATTCATGAATTACAAAATAAATTATTTAATTAATGACTTTTTAATTCTTTTATATAATTTTTTTATCAATATACATTCTCAATTTTTAAAAGTGAGATTTATAATTTTAGGTTTTTTTTTCAAATTGAGACCTTGCTTAGAAAAGAAAGATCCCATTATTAGTGAATAAAATTACACAAGTCTGAAAGAAGAATATTTACAAAAATACATCTTGAAAAAAAGGAGATCATATGGCACATGATCAGCCCAATAAAAATCATTACCATTAACGCATTTTTTAGCTAGCCCAAACACTAATGAATTTTACTCTTTATAAGATTGAGTAACATTGTGGTCTCTTGAGTAGAGGGATTCTATACATCTAGTCCAGTGATTAGTGATCTTTCATGAAATATTAAAATCCCATGTTCAAATAGTAGGGACTACAATAGTGGAGACACATTCAATCCAAATCGTTTTCCAACCCCGCCTTCCAACTTTCTCAACCAAAATTATAACACCAAATATTTATTCTTCAAGAGTAGAAGAAATACCGCATGATCCATAGATACACCTAAGAACATTTCCCTGATAGTCCCTATAGAAAACACCAAAGCCAAAGGGGCCTGGATTGCCTCTTGAAGAACCCTTAGAGTTGACTTTAATCCACTCATGAAAGGGGTCTTCCCAATGACTTCCATTTTACCAAGAAAAGGATGAAAGTTTCCTTTCACCCCAATCTGATTAAGCACAGAAAAATCATGAATTTAGTTTTAGAAAAACACACCTTTAAATGTGTCTACCTCTCAGATAGCTATGATAATCCCTGAAAGTGCATCACCGAATCGAAAACACTACATTTCATGTATGAACATATTTCCTTTTATCCATATCAGATGTACAACATCCACTATAGCAGCCTCAAATAGATTCTGGAGCTGCAGTAAAAAGTGCGCAGAGCTCCAGCTCTTTATGAAATCTCTAATTGAGTGGAAAAAAGGAATATGAACATCAAATATATCATAAACCACTATCCACATTTCCATATCCAAAGCACAACTAAGGAAAATGTTTTCCACATCCTCCCTACGCTGAAAGAAAAAAGAGAAAACGGGGCAAATGGAAATACCACATACCTACATAAATTCATCTGTTGGTATTTTTTGTGAGCCAACCTCCATGAAAGAATAGATCGTGATGTCCTTAAAAACATTCTCTGCAAGTTACCAATACACTTAAAGTCAAGTGATCTACTAATAGAGTGATTATAAAATCATTTGGATATGAGAATTCAATTGACAGTAGGCTCCCAAGCACAAAAATCACCACTAGGGGACCAACAATATTCATCCACAATCGAAGTGATATAATATGGAAGATTATCCATATTACCAAGATGATCCTTGATTGACCAATAAAAATCCATGTTTGAATCCCCCTCTAGGACCTAGTCAATTAGATGATCCCCAGTCCAATTGGATTTCCAAAAATGAAGAGAGGAATCTTTAGAAATGAGCCACCGAGAGTCAATATAAATTTTTGAAAAAATATTATTAAAGGCAGGCCACATCAAAGAGTTGACATAATAAAAATTACTTTTCTTATGACTATGAATAAAAGTATCTTGAAGAAAAACAGTATCCTCAGATTACCTATTCATAAGCTTCCATATAAACTTGGCATGCAAATAGACATTGAAACCCAGTAGATTCTTGATTCCCAAACCACGCTCATCCTGTGACTTGAAATCATCATTCCAAAGAACCGTTGCCAAACTCCTTTCCAAAATACTTCCACTCCAAAAAAAATTTAATAGAAGTATTTATGAATTTTATTAAAACAATCATCCATTTATACACCATAAAAGAGTACAAAAAATTGGATATGATGATTGATTTTACCAGGCAAACCCTACTAGCTAGGGATATGATTTTCTCTTCCATGTGGAAAGTAGTATTTTATAAGGCAACTCTATAATTTTTTCTGTCAATTAGTTTTAAAAATTAATTACATGGAAATGATTTATAAATGTTTTCCTAATTTCGAATTATAAATAAATTATTAGAATAATTTTATAATGGTAAATATGCCAATACAAAAATGCCTTATCAATGGTTTTAAAATTTTTTAATTGACTTTTAAGATATAAAAAACTTGTTTATCTAAGAGATTTTTTATATCAAGATAAACATATATAAAAATGGGATCATTAGATCCCAGATTGGGGATTATAACATATAATATTCATTTTTAATCATTTAGAAGTTTAGAAAGTGACTAAATTTTTGGTATTAATATTTTGGATAATGTTTAAGAATGTTCCATGAGTAAATAATGAAAAAATTCAACCAAAAGAATATTTTGTTAAATTCAAATTTTTAGTGTATTATACCTAGTTGGATTTCATTAATAATAAACAGTTCATACACATATAGTAAATTAGAAAATTTATTATGCATTATATATAACCATTAATCATAATCATGCTTCTATTTTTTTATTTTATTTTAGTTTATTTTGATTCCATATTATTAGGGATGTACTGTATGATTTTATGGGGAATGGATTCAATGTATTAAATTATTTTATTGACCTATAATTGGTTGTAATTCTTTTAAATTTAAGTGATTCTTGGGATCTATTCAACATAAAGACCAAGTAATATTTTCATATGAAAATTTCCCATCTTTGAGTGAATGATTGATATCCTTTTATACTAAGGTAGATTTGGAATGTTGCAGAAATAGGATAGACCCTTGGTTAACCAAGTTGTATTTTTTTATTACTTGTAGATTAGATATTTATGTTGGATATATAGTGACCTTTTTATTGGATCACTATAGGATTGAGTGTGGTTATTATACCTTCTCTAGGTCATGTGTTCTATAAGTCTTCACGGTGGAACCCTTCGTGTGTTCATCGAATATAAAATCATATAGTATTTCACTATTATTTATAAGATATTAACATAAGTAAATAATTAATATATGTGGTTTAGACATGAAATGATAGTTGAAATTTTTTCTATAAGGAGAGAGAAATGTTTTAATAACCCTTGTTTTTATCTAAGGAAGAATTCCAAGGGAATTTTATTTTTTGCCTTTGGTGGATGGTCCATTCATTTTACCATAATTAGAAATTTAATTCTGAGTGTTGTAATATTTGAATGTGTTGTTTTTATGTGTGGTTTGAATCAAAAGAGGTATCCCAAGTGTTTGGATGGGTTTCATTTTCATTAAGGGCCAGAAGGAACTATTTAAGAACATATAATTAATAGGGAATACGTTTATATTTAACTTTGTGGCCTCATAAGGGTAACAATGTGACCCTTTAGTAGCTTTGGGAATGGGTTTTCAAACTGAGGAGGAGGGGGAACATGCCCGTGAATGTCACTATAGTATTTAGTATAGGGTGCGTATGTGTGGTACATGGTTGTCCCAAACTATGCACCCAACCTACATGACTAGTGCTACATTGGCAGTATATCAAAACTATTTATATCAAAATTGGTGTATGGTTTTTCAAAACATATATGAAAAGAATCTGTGGTGTGGTTATTAAGAATTATGAGCCACACGGTTGGAACACAGTTTTAAAGAACTGTCTGACACTGTTTCAAGGGTGTATTGTATAATTTCCCCTTAATGAGGGTCAAAACCAATTTTCCTATTTCCTTCTTCTTATCCCGACATGTGAGGTTATTCTTCTCTCTAGTGGGGTTCCCCTACTCCCTAATCCAAAGATCATAATTTTTCATGGACCGGGGCTCTTATTCTAATTCCATTGGTCGCATTGGATTCACATTAGTAAGATGTAGATTTATATTTTTTCCTATCAAAGTTTCTCTACTAATATGATGAAATATTTTGGTGTGATCGCATTCTCTATATTTTCAAGGAAGATATTTGTTTATTCATTTTTTCTAAACTGGACCGAATCAAACATCTATATTGGATGAGTAGAGCATCTTTATAGTGAGGTATCTTCTTTATATCCCAATTTTCCGTCAATATTGGAAATAATTTCATTGTGTTTCATGTCGGGATTTTCCACGCATCACCTTAAAATAGATTTATTAGTTATAAATTGGTTCATGAACCTAGTTTTACACATGTTGATCATTGATTAATAATTTGACGATATCAACCTCTATCTCAAACATCACTGGGGGGAAAATTTTATTTTCCCCTTTACAGTTAATAATTTAAAATCAAGGAACTCATTCTAAGTAATCAAGATGGATAATAAATGGAATTTCCCATTTTAGGTAACTTCCCAATTGATTATAAAACATCCTAAGATCTATTTGGAACCATTTAATTGATTTTATATGTTTGGTTGCTTTCTAACATGCTTCTTTTAAGTGAAGGGATTTTTGCCTCATTATTTTGAAACATAGTTATGCTAAATGATTTTTTTGTTAAGAATTTCATATTTTATACTAAAAACCCTTATATAATGTATGTTTTATTCTAAACTAAATTTTTGGGATTAGTGATTTAAAACATCCTTGGCCATATTGAATTAATTTCTTTCTATGTATTTATGTTGTTTCTAGATATTAGGAATTATTATTAAATCACCCCACATGATATTCATCAATGGATTGAATAAGTGGTAATGTCCTTCATTATGACTAATGCTTTCAAATACCAATCACCATCTAAGTGGGTTGGAATAAATTGAATCTAGAATGTGTTCCATAAATAAAATAAATGTCTTGTTTAAACTAAAAGTTTTAAATTTAACCGAATTGAATTGGGTGGTACAACCATGCCACTCGATATATCTAAAAAATAATTGAATAAGCGAAATATATTAAATGTAATGCCATTTATTATATTAGACAAAACTAATAAAAATCATGAGAGGTAATTCCCCTTAGATATTATATAAATATGATTAAACATTTGATATGGGATATTGCACAATGCTAAGGGTTTGGTTGGGTATTATGATTCACTCAACCATACATCGAGTATTTAGAATGATGTCTCGCACCATTGAAACTATTTGGATAGTGGAAATAACGTACCACATCCATTATTTGGGTGTTAGAATGATGACACACCCACCATCTCAAGTGTTTATCATTATGTATCCCATTCATTATGAGATATTGGGATTGTTCCTTTTTCCTGAGCATACATGGTTGTTTAGACTAGTTAGGGATGCCTGAGTTAAGCCCTGATCACGCAAGCACATAGTATTCTAGGTATATCGACACTTACATCCACACAAACATAGTCCATGTTGGTGTATGAAATATATAACTATAATATGTATACATTATTACTATATACATACGTTCACTAATCATATCATCATTCCCACCATGGGATGAAGTATGTTAAATTTTCCAGGTGACATATTCGAACATAAGTCGACAGTTATTTATTTATTCAACATTTTCTATTGTTATTCTAATCTACATGATGCTATAATTTATACTCATAGAATAGTTATATCTATAGAAATTATATGTTGTATCATACATGGATTTTATCTCACTCCCCAGTCAAGCCTCCATTACATTGGTGTACCTGACCAGATATCACATTCGAAAGACAAAGTATTATTACTTATGATATCAAACTTTTAGTTGGGAGTTAGTACCACAAGATTGAGTTAGTTCACATGATGCTCATGGAGTTTTTCGTTTGGGAATTGTTTTTTCTTAATTAATCATGTATTTCACTATATCATGTTACCTGATGTAGGTCTACTATTTTATTTTATGTATCATATTCTAGAAATGCATTTATTGTTGTATATTGGCATTAAAAATACATATTTAGTTGATACTATTCTTCCACTAGTCTATATTTCATTTATTTTTTCTACTACTATAATGTTATTTTTTTATTTAATGAATGTTTTACTCTAATCGTGAGGGTATATTCTCCCCACTATGACTTTCCTTGATCCTCGCTGCTAATCAGTATCCACTAGTTTACGAGGTGGTTCTCTTGAGGGAATCTAATGACTAGTCAGTCTACTGATTTCATAATTGGTCTGTTCGGGATGTTAAAAGTTGTATTAGTGTTAATTTTCATTTATTATACCATTTGGGTCTAGTAGAAAGGAGAATAAGAATATGATGGTGCTTGGTAAATATTTTTTCCATGAAATGACTAACCAATGTATGAGGAAAATTCTACATAGCTCGGTATGGGATGGTTGTTCAGGATTTTATCTATTATAATAATAATGATTTCACCATGATTGAAGGGTTTATTTTTAATTGATTATTTATTTATGAAATTTATGATAATTTTTCTATAGTCTCGTATGAAAAGGAAATAACATTACATGAATCATTATAAGCACATAGAGATTCACATGCCATTCCATGTAGTTGCATTTGTAGGCCGCCTTCTGATTGTGATGATGTGCCTTGTGTTTTTATTATCCTAGATTATATATACCATGTTTAGTATTTTAGTGACATGATTAGTTTTTTTCCTATTTAGGCATTGCTTTAGATTGCCTTATTACGTAACATGCTTAGGTAAATATATTCTATGTTTTCAAATCATTTATCATTTCTTATCTAAGAATTGTTTTTTATAATTATTAGAATGTTCCTCTATATTTAATTCATATTATGGGATTCGTAGTTATGATTTTGATATATATTATTAGTTGTGATAAAATGGGACCCAGTCTTCAGTTTTAAGGTGTATGGGTGCCTTATAGATTGTAGAATGGTAAATTGTGTATTTGAACCATATTTTGAGATATATATATATATATAGACAATTGTTAAAATGTAAAAGTTTCTTAAGATAAAAATATAATGTGAATTTTTCTTTTTTAATGTTATCCAAATTCAAATCTATTAAGTGTATAGGTGGTTTATAGATTCAAAAAGGGAAACCTATATGATCGAATATTTAAATATGACCATGATATATTTTTAAATGGTTAAAAATATAAAATTTCCTTAATTCGATCTAAAATGAATTGGTTTCTTATGGAACTCTTACCTGACTCAACCCAAGTAGGTTGGTCGTGGTATTTTAGGGTATGATATAAATCAATTAAGAGTAATTTAAAAATCTAAACTGTTGATGATTGCCTCTATAATGTTCTATGATTTAATAAAACGATCATTAAGATCTATATTATTTAACTTCTAAATGAAAATATAGAACCAAGAAGGTTATTTGGGTCATGTTTATATAAGATAACCCATTACGGGTGTTTCAAACCTTGAAAAATATTCAGCAACATCTATTGGGATGCATTCTAATTAAACCAAGATGGATTAGTGGAACCGTAATAGTTAAAATTTTCTATTAAAATGAATTTCTATTATAAAATACCTAATTATGACGGGATGATAATTAATGATTAATATTTAAAAATAAATTTTGATAATACAATCATTTTTTCCAGGATGTGTTAGTTAAATCAGGTACCGAGTGATTTTGTCTAATAATTGGTACTTGATGATCTAAGTTAGATATTTTAAATTCCTATATATTGAATGTCAATCAATATAATTACTTGAAATGGAACCTTATGTTGTATATTTAGTTTAAAACCCTATGTAAGGTTTATTTAAATGTTTTTTTGAGACTACTATGAATTGAAATGTGGGAGTTTCTCATATCCATTTCTCAATTTTATCAAGGGGTTGAATGATAGTCACAGAGACTAGTGAAACTTATTTGGAATTACCTAGTGATAGGGTTGACACTTATGCTTTTTTAATGGTTTGTCATGATGTTGGTATCACCCTTTGAGCTTAAATTTCATGCAAAATAATATGTGTTTCTATCATATGGTGTTATTCGAGTGTCATTGTCCTCCGCAGGTCGCATAGATTCTAAATGAAAAAACTTATTAGTCCCGTTTTCATTAATTCCTTGAATATTATAGTTGGCGAGGGTATCACGTAATTCTCATATTCATGAGGTTAGGCATTCAATGGTTATTTTTCGCCGCTTAGTTGGTCACATGACCCTATCTCCTTTCTCAGTGATGGAAAAATGGTATGATATCATTTAGGTTAATAGTTGTATATGGAAATATGAAATTGGAATAAAAAAATTTGTGAACCAATTGATACTTGAAATCATAGGGATGACAATTCTATGGACAGTAAATAAGATGTTCCATTTTCTCATGTAATGTCAATGTAGTATACATTGATATACATTGTACTCATCATGTTTCTAAATGGGATAATGAAATGTTTGACTTTGGTGGGATCCTTGATCCTTTATCTATTGAGTTTTTCCATAAGCTATCTCCATAATAGATTGGCCTATGAGTTAAAGGATTGAATTTATTCTCAATTCCCATGATAGTGATACAAGAGTATTGGGTGTTTTGACAGGATTTTCCAGTAGGTTTATATTTCATGAAAAATATTATGACAATTTTGATCATGACTCATAGAAGTATCACAAATGTCTTTATGGTGAATCTATTATGAAATTATTATGAGTGGATTGTCTACCTCACCTTTTTATGGTTAAGAAACTCCTAAGGTGGGGATCATCACATCAGTTCTGGTAAATACTTTTCCTTCCATGTATAAGGGACACAACTGAGAAATACCTCTTGAAAATGGTTGATCTTTGTTGAATTCCAAAAATGATTATGAGTTTTGAATCATGTTGTTGCTTGATTTGTAGGACAACATTGATATGGTTGTCTTTGTATGAAACCCTTGATAAACATTGTTAGTCATTGAGGGGCATTGCTTTTTAAGCTTAAGTGATCACCAAATGCCTCATGTGGTAAAGGAATGTGATTGGATTATGATGATTCATTGACAGGTGAACCAAAGATTCTTTTATGAACTCAGCCACTATGTGTTCGACTACACTTCTTTCTACTAGTTTGGTACGGTTTGTTGAAATCCATACTGATTACACCATTTTGGATTTGATAGAATTTTTTTGTATATTGGTTGTATTATTTTCCATCCTCTTAGTGTTCTCTTCCTCAGAGAGTAGCATGCTCCCTATTTTACCATCATCCTTGATGAACTAAGATATAATTATGTATACACTATGATAAGAGCATTAAATTCCCTTCCACTCTAATAAACAAGATTTATCAGAGTTTTTCATTGAATGCATGGTTTTTTTGAGGCATGGATCTTTTAATTGATACATGGGTTCCCATGTAGAAACACAATGGATGGATTCGGTTACACCAACCATTTTTCTTTTACTTGACCACCTGGTTGATCCCCCACTAGGATCAATCAATGAACTAAGGTGGACTTCTTTTAATTGAACAAATGTCTCTTTCGTGAACATGGATTTTTCACTACTTTGTTTAGTTCCTTGGAATCTAGTTTAATGAATCTGAGTTTATACTCAAATTATTGTTGACCTCATAGGTGATTTTTAAAGGGTAATGATTCTAGTGTGTTGGATCTATTTTACACCCATGTTTAAGTTGAGGCAAGATAGTTTCAAAAGTAATGTGATGGTTTGATCTAGGAATGTCACCCCAATTCTGATATGGTCTTTAGTGAAGCTTCTTGGGGGAAACATGAGATTCCTATAATTAAGGCGTTGTTGTTTTGTTTGTTTTATGTTGGCCCTATAATCTTATAATTTTCGTAACCATCTGGAAAAGGTGGATTGGATTTTTACCCTTCTTTCATGATGAATGTGATCGGTGAGTAAACTTATAATACCACATTGTAATGTTATGCCGGGTTTGGTATAAAGTTCAATTGTTCCTTCTAGGTAAATCGTGTATGATCAGTTTCATTTTTATTGGTCATGATTCGACCATTTCCATATAATGAGGTTCATTATATGATCCTAGTCTGAATCAACCATTTTACTAGTTCAAAATCACATGAGGAGCATCACTATAATTCTTAGGGTGTGCTTTGAATGAAATTATGCTGGTGGAGGTACCATAGCATGGAATTAGAACCCTTTTTAATTTTAAAACCTATGGTGGGGGAGAAAAATAAATTAGATTTTTCAAGATACTATGACATGATATTCTCTCTAGATAAATGGGATTATGTAAGAATTATTTCGGTGTTTCTATTAGAAAATGAGGTGTGGATTGAGTTTTGATGGCTTATTTTTCATATACTTAATTAATGATTGGATTTGTGTTGGGAATTGGGAACACAACATGACCATTTGAACAATACTACTCGACACTTCTAGGTCTGTTTATTTTTTTCATTTCATATCCATAGATTCTCGAGGATGAAATGTTCTATGGTGGGGATGTTGTAATGACCTGTGTTTTGATCCAATGTTTAATTCTAATGGAATTTGAGTATTTTTCATTTTGAGGATGGTATATTCTTTAAAATAATATTTGGAAATTAATTATTAGTGTTAGAGACCTTTAAATTGTTTTTTTCTAGGTTTGGTTTTTATCTTGATAGATATATAAGGTATTTGGATGGGTTTCAGGTGAATCTGAGGTCCAAGGTCCCTTTTTTGGAAAAAATGATGACTAAGGTGCTTAGTTAGATTTAACCTTGAAACCTCCAAGGGGTAATTGTGTAACCCTACCACAACAATGGGAATGAATTCTCAATCATTGGAGGGTGGTTTTAATGAATTTGTATGGCTCCAAATATTTTAGCAGAGGGTGCACATTGACTATGAACACTTTTCCCAATCCGTACACCCAACCAGCAAGTTTAATGCCACTTAGGTAGTGTGTTTTCCCTGTTTAGAACACTATTAATACAAAATGGGTCAAACCATGCAGGACAACAATATAGGGTGTGGTTCTCAAGTTACATTAACCACATAGTTAGGGCATTGTTTGATAATACCATTTGACTAAACCATTTGACCCATTTTTTCGGGTGAAATGTCAATTTTCCCTTAATAAGGGTAAAATCCCCGTTTTCTCTTTCATTATTCTTTTCTAGAATTGGGGGGATACTCTTCTATCTCATGGGTTTCCCCTCCTCCCTAACCTAGGGATATTTACATTTTATGGATATATACTCCTATTCATGTTTCATTAACCATATTGGATCGACATCGATATGCTCTTAATTAACTTTTCATACATTCTAATTTTCTCTTTCTTTCTGATGTGCTATTTTGGTGTGATATCATTCACTCTATTTTTTGGGTGGTATCTATTTCTTTTTTTCCTCCAAACTGGTCCAAATAAAACCTTGATATTGTAATATTATAGTTTCCTAAGCTTGAGGTAGGAGGTATATGGATTTTTTATCCTATTCCACTAATTTATACATATTTTCGCTGTGCCTCATGAAATAATTTTTCGTTCATCACCTTAAAATTAATCTATTATTAAAAAAATTTATGTTTACCTTAATAGAATAACATTTTTCATTTTTTAGTAATTTTATGGTGTCAACCTCAATTAAGGACACCACATGAGTGTTCCTATTTTAATTTCCACTTTGCAATTAATTTTTTAAAATCATGGAATGATTTCTAAGCATTAGGCATGGATTATAAATGGAATTTTTCCTTGTAGGTAATTTCCCATTTGATTATTTCACCTCTTAGGTGATATGTGGAAAATTATAATTTGTTTTCCATGTTTGGAAGCATTATAAAATGACTCTTTTTTTTGAAGTTCCTACTGAATCTTGAATTTGAAACATTATTTTGTTAAATGTATTGTTTGTTAAAAATGTTATGTTTTATAATAAAATATCTCAGATGAGTTGTGTTTTCTTATAAAATAAGAAGTTTTTATTAGTGATTTAAAACATTCTTGGACATATTCCAATGGTTTTTTACAATTCATTTATTTTATTTCTAGATATGTGTCATGCTTATTACATGGCCTCACATGATAATATTAAATGGATTGAATAAGGGGGAACGACCTTTCTTATGACCAATGGTTTCAATGAACAACCACCATCTACGTGGGTTGGAATTACTTTATTCTTAAACACTTTCCTTTACAAATAAATGGATTTTTTAAAATAAATGGTTTAAATTAAATGGAATAGATTTTGGTGGTATGACCATATGACTCTCTATATTTAAATAGGCATGGATTATGTTAATTTTAATAAATCTATCATCATTGGATATATTCGGATTGAATAATAAATATCATGACAGTTAATGAATCATGGATATTAAATAAATATGATTACAACATTGATATAGGAATTGGAATGATGGTAAGGGTTTAATTAGGAATAATGATTCACGCATCCTTACATTGAGTATTGATCATGAAATATCACACCATTAACACTATTTGGATGGTGGATATGATGCACCACATAACTTGATTATGGTTTTGGCATCAAGATACACCCATCATCTCGAGCATTGATCACAATATTTATCATTTAATATGATATGTATAGTGTGTACCCTTTACGTGATCTTATAGGCACGTTTGGACTAGTTAGGGATGTCTGAGTTATGCCCTGGTCCAACCAGCACGTAATATTCCATGTATATGGGTACATACATACATGCATATATAGTATATATAGGTGCATTCAATATAAACCTATAATATTTATATATTATTACCATATACATCTTTTTACTAATCATATATCCTTTTTATCCACGGAATGAAGCATGTATAATAGGTTGGGTGTCGTATTGCAACCCGATCCAACTGTTATTTATTTATTCATCATTGTTTATTTTTATACATATCTAAATGATGTTATAAATTATAATCATAAGCTAGTTTGACTATATACATTGATGGTGGTGGCCTTCTAGGATTTTACCTCACACCCTAGTCGGGCCACCATTGCATTGGGGTACTCAAGAAGATACCATCATTGTAGGAATATGGAATATTTCTTGTTTTCATGATTGTACATAGAAGTTAGAAGCACATTAATAAGATAGATCTAATGATTCTCATGGATTTTCCCAATTGGGAATTTATTTCGCTTCAATATTCATGTACTTCACATTATTGTGTTGCCTTATGTATTTTTACTATTTTATTTTATATATCATCTGCTAAACATTCATGCATTATTTTACATTGACATTGATATATTATATTCAATTGATACTATTCTTTTGATTATCTATTTTTATTTATTAAGACTTATACTGTGGTCCTTTTTTTGTTATACTATAATGATACTCTAATCCTTGGTGAATCGCCTCCCCACTATCGCCATCATAGACCATAACAACTAGTCTGTAGCCTCTGGAATATGGGGTGGCACACTTGAGGACATGTGGGGACCGGTCTGGGTAATGGATTCATTTTTAGTTGTGTTGGTATGAAACAAATGTAAATATTTTTGTAAGACATTTAATTATATATGGATCATAATTGATAAAAAATAATATTATTCTCATGAGGGATTATTGAGGTGTTTCAATGGCCAATAATATGTTTTCATTTTCATTATTATTATGGGTAGATCTATGGGGGTACTCAAGCATCAATTTGGATTCATCCCCCATGAACTATTACATAGCTAGCTAGGTGAGTTGACTCATAATTCAAATTTTCTAACATTATTAGTTTTTCTATTATCAATATTCATGTTGGGTTCCAACAGATGATAGATAATTGATATTATGTTATTTACATTTTTGATCCCACACTAATAGTCTATTAATATTTATTATTGATTCCTCCTTTGAATACTGAATTTATATGAATTTTTTAGACTTAGTGATTTCAGTACATTTATAACTTTTACTATGGTAGGTGACCATGGAATGTAGATAAGAGTTATGGGTGTGTTCTTACATGCTCTCATATTTGAATATGTGTACATTATTTTTTATTTTTTCTTTTATTTAATTTTTTATAAGTGCAATTTATTACCTATCTCACATATATTTTAGTGAAGGTTCAGCATCACTCCCAACATTAACCATCACATGAATCAACTTTTATTATATTCACTCATAGTTTTATAGGGAAGTGGAGAAAAATGAGTAAGTCATTCCTACTCACCCCTCCTCATAAACATGTAATGATTTTTCTTTTATATTGACCAAATATATCCGATATATATGTTTATGTTATGATTCTTGTATATAGATCATGGATTATTATGCAAAGTGACATAGTCATCGAGACAGGTAATTGGTATACTCTTATTCATTCCAAATAAATTATAAATTTTAAGAAAACATATATATTGAGACTGCATAGTTCTAATTTCTGACCACAATTTTATTTATCATCATGTTGTCATGTTCTATGTATGAACAAGTGATGGAATATTCTCAATAGATTTTGGAATGTATCTTCTTTTTTTTTGTTATTCAAGGTTTAGTCTTCTAATGATTATATTAATGACCTCATGGTTAATTTTTTGTCTCTACAATATGGGGTGGTGTTCGTATTCTCAATGAAGATCTAGCATGGGATTAGGAATATCTTTTCCTAGGTCATTATAGTTAAGAAATTTTAATCTCTAAAATATCTTTTATTGAAACTATAATTTGTAAAAAGGGAATTCTTATGTTTAGTATATATAATTTTTATTAGTTTATGGAAGAATTATATTTAAAATAAATATTATTCATTTGGGATGTATTTTTATGTATTTATTTCCAATGATATTTCTATCATTGATATTTCATGAGAAATATTTTAGATAAAGATCGTAAAGAGAAGTGTTTCGATTCTAAAAGAATAAATACTTTAAGGGGATAATTTTTTAGAATAGACTATATAAATATCAAGATATTTAAATAATCCAAATACATATTAGGGAAAAATATTCAATGTTAATAATGGACTCTAAAAAAGAGGGAATAAAAATTATAATCAGTTATAAATAAATAAAAAAATTTATAATTCAACCATATTTATATATTTATGTTTTCTTTAACTAATTCAATGTTTTATTGAGTTTATGTGAGTCATAATGGAATTTATTTATGATATTATCCTTGATGAAAGGATTTTTAGAATACCAAATTCATATATTAATCCAAAATTATTCATGAATAAAGAAAGTGACCACTATACTATTTGTTTAGTTGTTTTTCAGTGAAATTTGGCTGCTTATAAGATATATTATAATATAGATGGTCATAAAGAATAAAATTAACTAAATGGTGTGGCACTAAAGGCCATAAAAATATATTAATTGAATTATATACTTTTGATGAAGTGGATAAAATGAAAAACATTATATAAAAAATATTAAAAAATAGTATGGAGATTCAATGGAATGAATCCACATGATTTTGTTCTAGTTAGAAAGTTGAACATATAATTTTCAATATATAAAATCACGTTTGATGAGAAGTTTAAATTATAAGAGAAACTAAGAAGCTTTAACATAAGACCCAACCATTTATGAAAAAATGTTACAAAAAAATCTAGTACAAAAAAATATTTTCTAAAAATGGTGAACCCTTTGATCAATATAAAAATAAATAATTTTATGAGTGTTAAAATATTTAATGTCTATTAGGATAAAAAGATCCCATTATAGTGTAAGAATTTATGAGAATTAAAGTCAATTTTAATGATTTTTAACATGAATTGTGGAATTTGAAGTTACCTTGGATGATTTTTTTGTAATGATAATTCTTAATGAATGATAACATAATGGTTCATGATTGAAAATATTATAAAAAAATTGCAATAAATAATATAGAGTAATGATTTCAATCTCTAATAATATAAGAAATATTTTAGAAAAATATCATGAAGCATCATGTAAGGATGAATCTTCTGTAAGTATGAAAATATCATAATTTTAATGTATATATTGGTCATGATACAATGAAAATAATGGTGAAATGAAGCAAATTGTGAATAATTAAACAACTACATATTGAAAAAAGATCAATATAGATTAAAGAAATTTAACTAAATCTAAATATATTATTCAAATAAATTTATATTAAATAAACTTCTATTATTATTCAAATTTTTATAATTTAATGGATTGTAGTTCCTTTCAAAGAAGAAGATAAGTTACTAAAAATATATTGGGATAACTGATAAGAAATAATAATTATATTTTTTAAATCAATGAATTTTATTTCTTTGTTAATTATTTTATAGATAATAGACATGTATATTATTTTTTTCCAACATTAACAACTATAAGAATACAAAAAATAAAAAATTGACCCCCATCATGAAGAGTTCCACCAGTAAAATTGGTGGATGATATAAAAGTTAAGAATCTGTTACATATTCTTAGGGAATTGGAATATCATAACCCTAATGAGAATTAGTACGATATAATAACGTACCTTAATTTAAATAATCTTACTTTTTTAAAGAGAAACCCCCTAGAGAAATTGATTATTGTATAAATAGTTCTTATAGTAGTAATCATCGAATGCACATGCCTCTTGTTAAAAGGTTATTATTACTAAGTAAAAGGAAGAATAAAATTTAACAAAATTGATAAGATAAAATTATATTACATAACATAATTTTTGAATGATATAACACTTAAAAAATACGCTAAAAACATCGACTGTTGTCATGTATATCAAAAAATGGATTCTTTTATTATATAAGGTTGATAGGATATTCTTTTTATTATGACTCATATATGTGAGGATTAAAATCATATTCAATTCATTGAGAATATTTTTATATTTTAATTAATATATAGTTATTTAATTATCATATGTAAGGTATTGAGTGGTATCCATTACCAATCATGGTTGATGAAGACTTATTCTTTCTCCCTGTGGAATATGATAACATTCTGTGTAATCAATGATATAGCCACAAAAATCCGTACAATAGGGATAATTTTTTTTTTAAGGATAATAATTATAAAACGACTTCAATGAAGTATCTGTATCATAATTTTAGTGTTCTTCAAAAAGGTGTGATAATAAGAAAGAAATACAAGTCAAACAATAAGTGGAAAATTATCTATTGGAATAATACTTTTTGATTCTGGTTAAATGAAAAATCCGAAACACATTGAACATAATATAAAATATTTTTTCAATGAATTAATTTAGTATAAAAAATTGAATACAGTGTATATGACACAAGAATGATAATATTATCTTATTAAGTGTTATATAATATTGGATAATAAATATATGAAAGGAAAATCATCACTTTGAAGTTCTAAAATAGAAACAAAAAATCAAAATTTATTATTTGGATAATTAAATTGAGAAGAAAGTAATATTTCATCCAGTATCAGTAGGGAAAAATTCATTACAAATTGGCATAGTACGAAGAAAAAATCATAACATCATTATTATGGATCAATTTAAATTGATTATTAGTTTATATTTGAAAACATTTTATACTTTTAGTAATGTGAGGGAAATAAATTTCAAATTTTTTATTTTTTTGATATATAGAAGAAGTGAAATAAAGTGGACATTTCATTAAAAGATATTTTATCATATTATGATTTTTAATTTTTTTAAATAAATTTTATAACTTGACAAAAGAAATAAATGAAGGAATATTTGAAACAATATGTGTTGAATGAATCCTAACACTACATTCTGTAATGCATAAATAAAATTTTAATTTTTAAAAAATTATTCTAATAATTTTTTAATGTAGTGACGTTATTATAATTGAATAAAAATAAAAAAATGAAGTGAAAATTAATAAAATATTTAATGAATATGAAAAGGAAAATTATCCAAGAAACTCAATGTAAATACCCCAACCCTAGTATCCTATAGTTAGTGGTTGCATTATTAAATTGTCATAAGATACAAGGAATCTCATACTAAATGACCAAATAGTATATTAGTCTTTTTAATCATTATATATAGTTTAAATTCACTTTTCAATTAAAAAATAAACATTTTTTTTCCTTGTGAACAACATATTTCCCCACTTTATATCCATAAATATCTATAAAAAACATCCTAATACCATAGGGAAATAAAATATATTAAAGGGGTGATACAATATGCTATTTAAGGGTAACTTTACTATGTAATTGGTCAAGACTAAATAAGAATAATCAATATGGAATGTTAAAAATTTGAAACACATTCCATTTAAATAATAACATCATCATAATATGGCCAGAATAACTGCTGATAAAATAAATCCATAAACATAATCACAATATATTGAAAATTATCCATGGATATAATAACTAATTTAGTAATCAAATGGTTATTATTTAAAAATATCATATTGATGTAATACAAATTTATGAACATATGAATCTTATTTTCAATACATTTCATAACATTATTTAAATCTATGTGTAAACCCCCATTTAATATGGAAAACTGCTTTTTCTCCATAGATCTAGTGATGCATCATGGGTAAATATTAATCCAGGCCTCCCTCACAACATAATATGCCTAATTAATTTCTTATATAAAAGGGGTGAAAAATAATCAGATAAACATTCATATTGGAAAAATAACACACTAAATATTAATACTTACCCTAATTAATAAACATAATCACTAACCATCCTATGTAATATATTGAATGGTAATAAAATAGTATGTCCTCGTTAAAAATAGAAATAAAACATCTATGAAAAATAATAATTATTGTATAATTATAATATATTCACAATTAAAAATAAGTAGATTATGTTTTGTTTTAGATGATGAGTATAAATTCCATGAAAATATCTATTAAAAAATTTTAGAGAAAATTTACCATTGAACATTGATTGTAATATTTTAAAAATATATTTTAAAAACATATTTTGAAAATATATTTATTTTAATGTATCCTTTGATAATTACAATGGAATATTTAAAGCATTTATTGGTCATAAAAGCGTAAAATTCTACTCATATAGAAAATGTTAAAACAAATATTCCATTCACAAATTCGGAAATAGCCAAAATCAACTTGTATTGAAAAAACATTAATATTATAGAAACAAAAATTAAAATTTAAAATTTTTAAAAACTACATTTCTTATATACTTTTTAAAATGTTAAAAAAAATTGGAATATATTTTTTTAAAATAGGGATTTTGATGAAAAGTATTTTTTACTGAAGAGAGAAATAAAGTCGGATTCTCTGTAAAAATCCTGAACCATATAAAGTAACTATTAGAATAAAAAAGGAACTTTTAGATGAAAATGTTAATTAATAACCATATTATAATAAAATGTTGTGTTTTTAGTATATAAATATCAAATGATTCCACCATTGGAGACTTAAACCAAAATGATCCTAAATAAGGATGAGTTTATGAAATAAATCCCTACAACATTGGTAAATTTTGAATCATAGGACCCAAGAGAGTAACAACATAAAATGAAACATTAAATACCATTGAGATAAATTTACTAAATATATAACATATCAAAATGAGTTGTATATACACCACACCAAAATAATATGATGTGAATATGACATATGTCTCATGGAAGTAAAAGTGAGATGAGAATCACTTACATAAGTTCTAATTTACTTCATACATGTTATAAAAATTTATATAAAAACATATTTTTATTATTAATCTATTAATGAACCATAGTAACATATTTATTAAAATATATTATTTAATTATAGTGTGTTTTCTCCCTTTTATTAACATTGTATTAGTAAAATAACTAGTTTATGTGGTAGTTTCTTCATTTTTCAGGTACGTTTTGGGTCAGTAATTTTGGACATTTTCATTTAATAATGGTTTCATAATATCAATAATATTACCCATGATTTAAATATTATATATATTAATTATCAACTCAATTGGATTAATTTATAAAATTTATAGATAAAAAATATATTACATCGTTCAGGGAGATGGTATGTCATATGTACGAATGAATATTGTTTCAATTTTATGGACAGATAAAATAAAAGAAAAATAATTATATATAAAGTTTTCAAGAATCATTATTATTTTATTTATATTATTTTTATTACTGAGATAAATCCTTATTATCATCCATCTAAAAATAAAATGAAAAAAAAAATTCAAATCGCAACGTGGAGGTAGTAGTACCAGAATACCCACAAGGGACATCATTTTTTATAATGAATTGGAAGGTAATAATTTAGATGTGTTGTTATATTTATATAAATTGGGTTAATAAATAAATATTTCATATATTCATTAAAATTATCTTTATTAAATTCCATATAAAGTGTAACTGAAAAACGAATCACAACTTTCACAAGGTGGTAGTCTGTCGTACACACGAGAGACCTTATCATATCACCCACTAGAGGGTGAGTAAGAAGGTATATACAATATCACAAATTAAGACGTATAATAATGTGATAAATATCCTATAAATATAGTAAATCCATGGTTATTTAAATCATTTAAAAGTTGTGATGTGAAATGAATCACATTGGTTTTGAGAAGATAGTCTACTAGACACACGATCAATAGTTTTTTCTCATTTGATGGAAGTGGAGATGGATATGGTTTTATTTCATTAAAATAATAAATATAAGTATATTAGGGATATTTTATTTTATATATTATAATTTTTTTTAAGATGGTTATAATGATATTGAAGAATAAATAATTCAAAGACCCATGTTTAATAATTTTACCACTTCTTTAGAGAGCCTCTTTAGGTATATACCAAAAACCTCCATATGAGGGATTCATAATCCTAATAATGAATATATTATATGGGTAGGTTATTTGAAGAATATATTTGTGTAGTTCTTGGTCATACTAAATGGTTTTTATGTTTTAGGAGGTGAGGAAATCGGATGACCTTTTGTGAGTGGGGAATACGACAAATGTTGAATTTTTTTAAAAATGAAGTGGTGCCCATGTTTTTCTTTTGAAAAATCATAAAAATGGGTATTTATCAAACCTTATATTACATAAAGTATATATATGGAAAATATGGTTCAATTACATTAAAAATTTAATTTGGAATAATTAGATAATATAAATTATGAAAATTAAAAATATTGAATCCATTTTTGGAAATTAAATTCATAGTAGTGGGATAATTCAATTTAAAATTAAACCTATAGATGCGTCGAAGGAACGGTTTTTCCAAACAAAACATTTAATAGTTTATCATGTTTTTATATCATAATTAAATATTTAATTCACTAAAATGGCCTATATTAGTAAAAAATTAAAATTATTGAACTAATTTAACTTTTTAAATTCATTAAACAAAATGGGGGTTTTCATTAACAATCGTTATTTTTCACTATTCATCAACTCAAATAAATCTTTTAAAAAATTGAAAAATATTCACAAAAATATAAATTTGACATTTAGATTAAAATATTTAAGTTCATTTTTTCAAATTCATTTTCTAAAACTTGTTAAGGTAATTTTAAATTAGGTGTGAAATGCTTCAAAAAACTACCTTTTAGAAAAATACAGTTTCAAAAAACATTACTTTTTTCATTAAAATGACGGTTATTTTATTTATAAACAATAAATATTATTTTATTTTATTTTATTCTTGTCTATGACATATAATTTTAATCATTTATTTAATACTATTCATATACATTAAATGAATGTCTTCGTTATTATGGTCCGATATAAATAATAATATTTTAATAGATTATTAATTTTTAAAACCCTGTACTGTGTGAATCAGAAGCTATTGAAGGGTTTGAATTTATTTAAAGATAAATATATCATAAATTCTTGTGGTGTTACATTCTCTATTAATCCTAATGATTCTTCTCTTATATTCTATCAAAGATGATGTTCCTCTTTTAAAATCTTGGGGGGTTACATTATAATCCCTTAAATAAATTTAATCCCCACAATTTAATCTTAATATAAGAATTTAAGGGTTTTACATTTGAATATAACATTGTATAATATTATAATCATAATAATGGTATATAAAAAACTTACTTAATAAGAGTTAAATGTAATTAAAAAGGCCACCTATAACAACATATAACATGGGTTCCAAGTAAGAGAACAATTTATGTGATGTGATGATATGGATATTAAAGAAAACATTAAATGACTCTATAGAGTTATAGAGATCATTGATCACATGAAAGTTAATGATCATTGAAAATTAATGAACCTCGCCTCTAAAAACCTATGATTATTTTAAACTATTTAACTCATTAGATTTTAGGGTAATATGATAACTTTTTTGATTCAATATACTTTCAATAATGTTGAAGAATTCTTTCAATGTCTATTATTATAATGAAATATTTTACATGATATCACTCTCTTTCATAATAAAACATTCATCCATTGTTTTTCCTCTGAAGAAATTCCACTTTATCTCTTACTCCATGAAATTAATATCCTAAAATTAATCTTTTATTCCTAAGTCAGAAAAGGGAACTTTTAACAGATGATAATATCTATAAAATAATAATAACATATTCCTCCTATATTTACTAAAACAAAATGAATATAACAGGGTATAAAATAACACACAATGTTAAACATAATCCACTTTTTAAATACTTAACCTTGAGACTCATCCATATTATGACCATATAAATTTAATTTTGGATGATTTAAGTTCACTATATCAACATTATATTCCTCATATGATATAGAGGGTCTATTAATGCCACGTTTCAATTTTGAAAATACCTTGATTACCAAAAAACCATAATGGAATCATGCATTCTTTAAAAAATTAAAATATCATTTTGTTGAAAACATTCCATAAATCCAAACATGTAGTAAACTGTAGAGAACATTATAGTTATCTTGGATTATTATACATGGATTTTACATATTTTTAGATGAATATATATTACATTACAAAATCACACACCTATGAAGCATAATACTTTAGTGCCTATAGAAACATGGAATAAAATTTTCTAATTTGGAAAAATATCTTTAATGTTTTCCACCAAAGATCATTTCATACAGTACTCTTCATAGATATACCCTATATAAAACCTTTCTTCATAACCAGGGGAAATGAAGCATAAGAAAGGGTGAACTCAGAAAATTAATAAGGGTAAGAATAAGAGATATAAATCTAAGATCATATGATATAATAATATCATAATAATCCTATTTAACTTTAAAATAACTTATAATGTTCATACGTATCATGTAATAGATTATAATCATGATTCATGGAATAAAACAATATCATTTCAAAAAAACATGGCTGAAAAGGGTGATAAAAATCATAAATAAATAATGAACTATAATATAATATCATTATTGTGTGTCACAATAATAAATATTCAAAAAAAATTCCAATTTCAAGGTTAACTAGCAAGACCATCAATATAGTGGATCTGGAATCCTCACCTGTTTCACATTGTGGATCATGACACACTTAATTCCCTTTATTGATCGGGACACACCTATTTCCCACAGTGGATAAATCCCAAATGTAACACCCCGAGATTTTATGAAAAATATTCTTTTTAATTTCATTAATGTCTTGTGTTGTACGCTACACCAAAAGGATCATGCACAACACGCATCCTTGACTTTCCTTGCATTACACTCAATCGCAACCTTCCTTGATAGTGTGTGTTGTATGCAATACCGAGTTTCACTAAACAACGATATGCTATTAAAATATTATTAAAACTAGCCGTTATGAATAGTAATAACCACCTTTTAAAATTTTAGAAATTATATCTCTCAAAATGGACTTTATTTTTGGATTCGGAGTATCGAATTTAGCCTAAGGTGAAATTTTGGTACTTTTCAGATAACTTTCATATTTTGATGAATAGTGAAAATTACTAAATTTTAATTAAAAACAACTTTTTTAATAAAAATAATTAATAGTAATAAATTATAAATTTGAGTGGTTTTAAAGTATATTTAGAATATATTTTTACCATTTAATACAATGTTGGTCATTGGACATAATTTTCCAATTAAACCGAACATAAACAAGTATCAATCTTTTGATAGTTATTATATCTAAAAAACACGATTTTTGTTTTGACAGCGGGAATTAATTTTAATTTAATTTCTAACACCTCTGTGTTTTGAATTTGGAAGAATGGATTCCATATTTGGAATCAGGATGTTCAAATTTTTTAAATAGGTAACTTTTATTTTTAGACATTTTGAATAATTATTTCGGTAAATATTTTATTTACCATGGTAAAAGGGTAAATCCGGTAAATAAGGGTTAAAAAATAATATTATAATAATAAAAAAATTACCCTAAAACGTGTGATGACCTTATTGGTTGATACATATTTGACCATGGGCATCTTTGGGTCAATTTTTGGACCCCATGGTGCCACTTGTAAGTGATGGGGACACTTTATTTTAATTAAGTTAAAATGAATACAAAAATGACACAAGCATATATCTTTTAGAGAAACAATTTTTACATAGGGTTACATATGTTGGATTTTCGATTGTAAATATTCATTAGAAATATAAAAAGATTTCCTACATAATTATATTTTATTTATAATTTTTAGACATTAAATAATTTAATTTATTTATGACACAATGATGATGCAGTAATTACCATAATAGTGAAAAATTAATATAATTGATATTATAAATAACCAAATAAATATTATTTGAGACTTTTAATGAATTACACTAGGTTAATAGGACATGTTAGTAATTATTTAATTAACTTTTTTCGAAGTAATAATTCTGTTATGAGTTTCACAAAAATCAACTATTGAATAGTGTCAAAATTGACATAAAATAGTTTTTAAAACAAATATTATATTATTAATTGTTATTATATTCGAAAAAATCTAAGGTTCGGCCGAGATATATATATCATGATAGGTGTATCATTAATTGACCACTTTGGGGGTCTCTTGGATGTATATGGTAAGTTCATTAACTATATAATATAAAAATACAAAGTGACATGGTAAATGTCAATCTAATTAACTAAGAGTTAAAACTAAAAGATAAGGTTTATATAATGACCTAAACTTGTCTAAATTCTATTGGATGAGGGTATTTTGACCCATCACCACCTTAGCTTCGAAATATATCAATTTGGAGCTATTAAAAACCGAATTAGACTTTATAATAAAATAATATTTTTAGTTATTCCAAAGGTGCCTCTCTCCTCCCTTATAAAAGGGCACCTCCTCCCTCTCTTCTTCACACCACTTTGAGCCTTCAAGCTCGTCCAACCCCTGCCAAATTCTCTTCTCCACTTCCCTATACAAATCCTAGAGGTCCTGGTCTTCTTCAAAGACCAATTTTAGTTCCCTAAGAGGAGTTCTCAAAGAGGCGCTTCAAAGAAGAGGAGGTTTGGATACGTACGAAGCATATCAGACCTAAGGTAAGGGATAATTTTGAAAATCTCATTTTTATCCTAGATTGATTATTCGTAAGTATTTACTAGGGTTATTCATATCATCCATGTCCATGTTTTATAAATGTGTATTCATGTATTTTTAAAGTCCTTTTTACCCATTTTTACTTTTACCCCATGGTATGGAAGGAATCTTTCTTTTATTTACCCTACAAGGTACTTTTTGACTTTTCCAACAAAAGTATGAGAAGAATTTTTTTTAATGTATATGGCATGAAAGTATTTTTATGATTTTATAAAGCCTTATTTTCATTAAGCTTTTTCCAAAACATTTCATGAATATTTTTAACAAAATCCTTTTCAGTTAAAATTGGATGACATTTTGTGAAAAGAAAATGATTTTAAAGAAGAAAGGATATTTTTCCTCAAGAATTCATTTCAAGTGTTTTATCAAAACCATTTTTCATCTAAGATGAAATTATTTCATATGTGTATGTTTCAAGTATACAGTCTCTATGATTTACATGGTTTCACTTTCCTTATTATGAAATGATATCCATTTCTTTTATATGGATTATGTGATGATGGGATGATGATTATGAAACCCATTTTATTTATTGGGTTATTATGAATGATGTGTGTTTATTTTGTGGCACAAGTAAGAATGATTTCATTATGAGATGGGTGGGTCCTACATCTCCCACCAATGCATTCGGTAAAGATTTATATCTCATGAGATAGACTTGGCTGGAACGGCAAGTTAAACCAGTTCAGTAATACAGGACTAAAACGAGGTGTGAACTAAATTCATAAAGGGACATTGTCCACTAAGATGGTCTTGGAAGCAATGACTTGGCTACTATGGAAATCATTACATGTGCATAATGGATGCCACAATTACATGTTTTATTCCCATGCTATTTTATCATTCTTAATGTTTCTTTTATGATCTATGCTTTACGTACTTCCATGTTTTATGTCATTTCTGAAGCTTTTGATGTTTCAAAATTATGTTCATGTTTTTAGGTTCAAAAGTATATGGCATGTTTTATTTTATTCATTCTTACTCTTACTGAGCATTTGAGATCACCCTTTTTATGTTTTATTTTCCCCCAGGATTAAAACAATGGTTCTATGTAAGGAAACAAAAAGTGGAAGATCTTTATGGGAGATGTTGAAGATCTTTCACCACAATTAGAAGATTACGTTACAAGTTTCCAAAGACACTAAACTATTATGGTCCTTGTGTGTCTGTTTTTGTTATGTATTAAGTATTCCGCAAAAGTTATGTAATATCTATGTACGTCAAGCTTCGGGTCTCTAGAGTTGGTATCAGAGGAATGGTTTAGTCAACCTTTGGAAACTAGGATGCGAGAACTTTAGTGAGATCCCTAGAGATATTTCTAAGGTTTGTCTAGGGATGTCCCTAAGGTTAAGTATAAGTATAGGTTATAGTACTAGAATTATGGTAACCCAAGATGTTAGATATTGAAGGTATTCCTCCTTTATTGTGTTGTTCTCCCTAGCATGATTTTTTCCTCTCACACTATTCTTTTTGGGTTTTAGATGATGGCTGAAACCCGAAGGAACTGTGTTGATCATTGTAATGGACAATGCAATGATTGTCCTCCCGAACAAACAAATGTTATGGGAGATGGAGTCCAAAGTCTTATTGCTATATTTACACAAGCTATGAATCATTCTGGACTTCCAAATGACCAGAGAAGGGAAAAATATTATATTGAGTCCTTCATGAGGCAACGTCCACATTCTTTCAGTGGGTCTTCTGATCCACTTATTGCTGAACAATGGATCAGTAATACTGAAAAGATATTTTCAGTTCTTCAATGTTCTGAACATGATAAAGTAATCTTATCAGTATATCGTTTGGAAGGTGAAGCTGATCAATCGTGGAATCTTATCAAGAATACAAGACCAAGAGATGAAATTGAGTCAATTGAATGGGATGAGTTCAAAAACATATTTTTCAATAAGTACTTCCCTCGTATTATTCGAACAAAGATGGAGAAGGAGTTTCTTGAACTAAAGCAAAAGGATGATGAATCTGTTGGTATATATGAAGCGAATTTTACAAGGCTTTCAAGGTATGCATCTGGCTTTATCATCCAACATGAATGTAAAGTTGACCGATTCTTCAGTGGATTAGAACAAAATCTTCGATGGGAATTAGCTATAAGATACTTCAGTAGCTATGAAGAAATTGTGCGTTGTGTTATTAAGGTAGAAATGGAAGTTGGTGTTACATATCCATCTCATGGTTTTGACAAGAAACGAAAGATGGAGTTCAATGAGAAATCTCAGAATAATGGTGAAAAGAATATGAATGTTTCCTTATGCTCTAAGTGTGGAATGAATCATGGTTGAGATTGTCTTAAAGGGACTAGATAATGTTTTAAGTGTGGAAAAGAAGGTCATCAAGAAGCTGAGTGTCGAAGTAATGGAAAAACGATTTCTAATGATGTGAATAATGAAAAGACTACAAAGAACGCACCACCAACACTTCAATGCTTCAAGTGCAAGGAAATGGGGAATTATGCTAATAAATTCCCTAATCCAAGGGTTAGTGATGATCGAAATGAGCAACCACATAAGGAAAAGGAAAAAAGGGAAGTCACATGCGATCACTTTTGGCGATGTTGAATATGACAATGATGTGGCAGAATGATTAAGTGTTTATGTAATGGGATTCCAAAATAATGTTGTATATAGTATCGTGGAATATTGGAATATTTATGTATTGGTCTATTGTGGTTTTCAATAATTTTATGGTACCGGTAACCATGGAAAGTGATTGAGATATTTTTGGAAAAAAGATGATATGTGAAAAATGAAGGGAAAACGAGAAAATGAAATGTTTGACAGTATTCATGAACTCATGACTGATATAAGGAAATAGTTATATCATGGTTCGAGATTTTGGTATGTGAAAAGAGTTAACTTTTGACAGCACTCATGTTTTCACTAAGATTCAATGGGTATTCATTTTTTAAAGAGAATACATGATTAAGGCCATCGAATGTAACGCCCCGACCCCAGTTACCCAGAGTCGGTGAATTATTACATAACATTGGTATAATCACAAGAAAGATCAAATCTCGAAAGACCGATTAGTTTAGTAACCTTGGAATAACTAGATACATCCATAAATTTTTACATTACATCATAAAAAAACATCTTGTCTTCATATCCCCTCATACTATCCCTGTAAGTCATTCATAAATTACTTCTTCATAATCCTGGGGAAAATAAAACATTGAAAGGGGTGAGCTCAGATGATCAGTAAGGATAACATTATAGCAGAAGCTTTCATAAATAAGAATACACACTTAAGGCAGTTTATAACTAAAACAAAAGCCTTTTAAACATGAACTTCAGCATAAAATGGCAAAGATAAAATAAAATAATGCAATTTACTTACTCACATGGATATTCTACTAGTCGAACAATCCCATGCATTATCAATAACCACTTTCATAATGATGGAATGCATAATGCCAGCCTATCATAACCACATAGCCAAGGCCTCGTGCCAAGACTACAAATAAGATTTTGCCAAGGCCTTGTGCCAAGACACTAATTTGTCTCATGAGACCTACCGATGCATCGAGGAGCTATAGCGGGCTCCACCCATCACTTATTAAGTCCAATTCATTCCTCATATGAACAGGTTTAATCATAACATAAACATTCATATTAAAACTAGCTTACGAAATGTCAATAATTCTACCACAAACCATGAATAGTATAAAAATAGCACATCCACAGTCAAACATAACTCATTCGATACAATATGGAAGATTTTATTGTATCACATTAACCTCAATCAAGAATAATGAATGATGTTGACATAGATGAAAATAATCATCAAAACTATTTGAGAGAAATATCCCCCTTTTTTGAAAACATTTAAAAGTCACACTATTTATCAAGAAGCCATTTAAAAATAGATTTTTGAATCAAAGTGTCCCATACCACTTTGAAACTTTTTAAAAGGAGTTTTAATTTCTAAACTTTAATGTCCATATAAATAAATCCTTAAAACCATTTTTAAAACATGGACATTAATGAGAAAGATTTAGATGAATAAGTCTTTAAAACATTTAAAAATGGTATTTTAGTTAGAGATTCTAACCAAAAGAGACACCTGAATACAAATAATTGAGGTAATAAAAACATTTTAATATCATGAGAATAAAGGGATTCATGATATACTATGTCAAAGTACATTATATACACCACATAAAAGTGATTTGGTGTATGTTAACAAAGAAGTCTCAATGGAATGTAAATTGAGATGAAATCTCTCATAAAGGCTGTATCCTTAGGTTAAGGATAAATCAACGACATAATTATGTGTGACAAATATAAATACACTAAATATGATTGGATATTCAGTGTAAAACAATCAAAGGATATTCACACATATTCTTGTAAAAACAACACCAACGGATTGGATGTTTAACTCAACAAATGGTGAATGAGTTAAAATTACTCTTATAAAATTCATATCAATGACTTGAGAATTACCAATGAGTGATTATGTGTATCAAACTTATATCCACAGGAAGGGGAGTGGAAATTATGACATAATCAAATGAATAGTGATTCCACACATAATCATGGAGTAATATAATCAATGAAATATGTGTAAAGCCAAATGAGTGGGAATTGAAATCTCAAATTCCCTTATCGATTAGGTAACATACGAAACATACACCCATGAAAGAAGTATCATTCCATGATGATGTAAATACACATAAATTAAAGTATATTACACAATGAATACAATCATGGGCAGTACACAAACACCACATGCAATAATTAAGTGGTGATCAATGGAAATCTCACGAAATTAAAAGTGAGATAAGAAACCCCTTACCACGTTAATCAACTGAGTCGTATGGCCAAAAGTTAATAACCACCAAATGATTTACAGAATAACATGAATATAAATATAATCATGATAATTTATATATCAAATGGCAGTACACAATACACCACTTTCAATAATTTTGTGGCGAACAATGGAAATCTCACGGAATTGAAAGTGAGATAAGAAAATCCCTTACTTTGTACTTTTTCCTTGGTCGACGGTAGGTTTACCTCCTGTATAATGGAGAAATAATTGTTATTGAATTATACAAGAATCATTTACTTTAATATGATATCATATATGATCTTTTAACATTGATTTGTTAATAATATCTTAGAATTATCGTCATTTCGGGTGTTAACGGGTTCATTTTACTTTATATTCTTTGTTATGTGAGCCATATTTATTAATGAGATGTATATTATTAATATCCATAATGATATAAAGTCCTTAGATACTATTTTTAAATCATCAAATTATAATTATACTTGAATGGATATGATGGAGAATGAATCTCATCGCGTTCGTGGAGACGGTAGTCCGTACATACGCACGAGCGAAAATATCATTATTTTGATATTAAAATAATATATAATTGGATGTTATATCATATATACAGAATCATTATCATGTTATATTTATTATTTACATGAGTTACATATCATTATTATACCCATCCAAATAATAATATATTGAATAACAATTACACCACGACGTGGAGACGGTAAGCCGTACGTACGCACGTATGGTGACATGTTATTCAAAGGATGGATAGAATACAGAATATGGTTGTACCATATTTATAATAACATCACAGTATATATATTCTACTGGATTTATTATTTTATAATGGTAATAACAATGAAAGAGGAAGTGGAAGAAGAAAGGAACTTGAAAAGGGGTGGTGAAGACATTACCTCTTCTTCGGGTTCTTCCTTTTGATTTGATCAAAAGGGCTCCATAGGTTGGCTTTATGATCAAACTAAGGCCTTTAGGTTGTAGTTAGGGAATTTGAGATAGTATTTGTTCAGGGGTTGGCCGAACCAAAGGGCTTTGAAGGTGTGAAGAAATGAGAAGGAGGAGTCCCCTTTTATAAGAGGGGTGAGGGGCACCTTTGGAAAAGCCAGAAATATTAATTTATAATAAATTCATATTTGGTTTATAATGGCTCCAAGTTTATTATTTAAATGTTAAGGTGGGTATGGGTCGAAAAAAACTCAACCAATAGAATTTATACAGGTTTGGGTCATTATATTAACCTTATCTTTAAGTATTAACTCTTAGTTAATTAGTTTCACTTTTACAATGTCTCTTTGTATTTTTATATTATATGGTTAATAAACATACTATATACATCCAAGAGACCCCCAAGTTGTCCATTAATGATGAAACTATCATGATATAAGTATCTTTGCCGAACCTTAGATTTTTAGGAATTTAATATCAATTAATAATATAATATTTGTTTTAAGAACTCTTTTATGTCAATTTTGACACTATTCAATAGTTGATTTTAGTGAAACTCATAACAGATTGATTACTTCGAACAAAGTAAATTAAATCAATCCTAATATGTTATATTATCCTATAAAATTATTTTAATTCCTTAAAAGTTTCATATTATATTTATTTGGGTATTTATAATATCGATTATTGTAATTTTTCACTATTAAAGTAATTAATTCATCATCATTGTTTCATAAATAAATTAAATTATTTAATGTATAAAAATTATAAATAAAATATCATTATGTAGGAAATCTTGTTATATTTCTAATTAATATTTATAATCTAAAATACAACATATATAACCCTCTGTAACAATTGTTTTGTTAAAAGATATAAGTTTGTGTCATTTTTGTATTTATTTTAACTTAATTAAAATAAAGTGTCATTATCACTTACAAGTGGATCCATGGGGTCCCAAAATCGACCCAAAGATGCCCATGGTCGACCATGTATCCAAAAATATGGTTAAGACACGTTTTAGGGTAATTTAGTATTATTATAATATTATTTTTTAACCCTTGTTTACCGGATTTACCCTTTAACCATGGTAAATAAAATATTTACCGGAGTAATTATCCAAAATGTTTAAAAATAAAAGTTACCTATTTACACAATTTGAACATCCTGATTCCAAATATGGAATCCATTTTTCCAAATTCAAAACATAGAAGTAGCAGAAATTAATTTAAAATTAATTCCTGTTGTTAAAACAAAAAGCGTGTTTTTTAGAGATAATAACTATCAAAAGATTGTCACTTGTTTATTTCTGGTTTAAATGTGAAATTTCTTTCAATGACCCACATTGTATTATATGGTAAAAATATATTCTAAATATACTTTAAAACCACTCAAATTCATAATTTATCACTATTAATTATTTTGATTAAAAAAATTTGTTTTTAATTAAAATTTAGTAATTTTCACTATTCATCAAAATATGAAAGTTATCCGAAAAGTTCCAAAATTTCACCCTGGGCTAATTTCGATATTACGAATCCAAAAATGAAGTCCATTTTGAGATATATAATTTATAAAATTTCAAAAAGTAGGTATTACTATTAAATAACGGCTAGTTTGATTGGTTATAGTGTGTTAAAATCTCGAAGTTGCGTACAATGCACGCCATTGCATTATTCGAAAGGATACATACCAAGGAAGCTTGGGGTGTTACATTCTCCCCTCCTTAAATAAATTGCGTCCTCGCAATTTTTTAAAATTTTGCTTGGGAATATAATGGAATGTCCCACATTGGAAAAAGAGTCAATAAAACTATCACTTTAAAAGAAAGAAAGAGAGGTATAAGGGTCATCCAAGATAACCCATACTAGGATTCCATGTAGGAAAACATGGATATGGATGATAAACTAAGTGTCAAGTTCTGATGGAGAAGGATAGAAATCATGATCAGGTGAAAGTGAACAATAAGAAAACCACAAACTTGTGTTGGGACAAACGACCATTAGTCTCCTAGTAGGAAAGTAAACAGACAAAAATTTTTTAAGTTACATTACATAAGGATGAGGAATTCATTTATGATATTGAATAAGAACATTATGAGATATACTTACATTTTAAGTAGAGTTTCATTCTTTAATAAATTTCCACCACTAACTCAATTTTTTTTAAACGATGAGTATTCAAGAAGACTTGGTCACACTGGAAGAGATAGAATAAACTTCTATAGAATCACATGATCCATGCAGGATAAACTATATATTTACATTGTCTTTGAAGATTAATCAAAACCAAAATGGTCAGGGAATGATCTAATGATCCCCCAAAAGGATATTCCTTGAGATAAATATGCACTAATCTTAATTTCTAAATTTGAACCAACAATACCCCAAAGTAAAATAAATACCATTCAATAATCAATTGTCCTTAAAATCCTTCAATATAATCCAAACTAATATTGAAACCCAAAACATAGAATAATTTGATTATGTAGTCTCCCATGTTAAATTGTATCTCCAAATGACATCAAATACTCTTAAAGTCACATACTTAAAAGTAATTAACATCATCACATATTCTCTGTTATAGGTTAATCATTTCCATAAATAACCCAAATCACTATAAATCCACAATAAAAACGTAGATAAAAATCCACCATTAATCTACAAATAAAACCCCATTGTATTCTATTTTCCATGGGCATATAGTGTTCCCAACAAAGCGAACATCTTCCAAAATAACATTTATCACTTAATCTCCAAATCATTTTTCTATACCAAGGGTATTCATTTGATAAGACATAAGTACCCAAATCATCGTATTATTTATCAATAAAATCATTTAACAAAAAAAATAGTCACACTAACCAGGGACTTCACGTAGTCCAGTGGTAGGAGATAAATCCCAATCGCACTTTGGTTTTGGGTTCGATTCCCACAGCTTTGTCCGATGTGACGGGTTGTCACACGGTCTACGTGTTGTCCTTTTTCAAAAACTATATTTTATAATATTACCAAAATGAGATAAATTCCTCAAAATAACATAATTTAACCACAAATGTTATATCATACCTTGCATTTTCATCCCAAATTATAATAACTTATAATTTTCTCAAACTCCAATGATCATATAAAACCAAATGGTTATTTATACCTATATCCACAAGAGAAGAGACAATTCTTCCTCAAATATCATTCTCACATGGCGAACTGCGGGGTTAAAAATACAAGAGAAAATTATTCCAAAGTAAACCCATCAACAAGGAGTGCTAATACTTTTTAAATTTTTCTCCAACCATTTATTTCCACATAGCTTCTTCTTTGACCAAGAAAATGTCATATAGAATAGGACATTCACTCGGGTAATGTCCAGGTCCCCTACATTTACGGCAAATGACTGTAAATGGACTCTTGGGACCATTTTTATCTTCTTCCATAGTACTCTTCATTTTTCTTCATCAATTCTTCACTTTATGTCCTTCCTTCCCGCACGTAAAACATTTTTTTGTCCCATTGAGACACTTTCCTGGGTGTCTCTTTCCACATTTCCTGCATGATGAAAATTGAGGGTTCCTTTCTCCATGGTCTCCATTGCTGGAGCTCTTATCATTTATCACCTTTCTCTTCCTTGTTGAGTCTGGGATTTGGTTAATATATATGTTGTTGATCATATTTTTGGAAAACTTATTTGGCATAAAGATGATATCTTTTACACCTATCAACATTCCATTTTGTTTCTCATTGCCACCATCGTTCCCACCTTGTACATCAATCTCAAAGTCACTATGACTTCCTTGGAATCCAGCCATTGACTAAAACCAGAAAGCATTGTGTGAGTAACAGTAGTCGTAAAATCATTTAGAGATTAAAATGTCACCATATTCTCAATTTGAAACATATTAGGATTAACCAAGGTCATTTACTCTCATCTTATATATATATATTACTTAAATCGGTTTGTGAAGAAAATGTAAATTATCCTAAGCATATCCCCCGGGAGTGTCGTAACCAAGAGTGCAGCAAGGCCCGTTGTCGTGCACCAGTTCCCGTTCGAGTCTAGCTCAAAGCGGTGTTTTCGGGTTTTACCCCTAGGTACATCTGTGCCAGAGCCGCCTCTACCTGCTCGTATCCAGATAGGGATGTATTGCTCGGAAAACTCACAAAATCTCTACAATACCAAAATTCTAGGATGTTCTTTTATACTAATCCTCAAAGTTCATCTTAGATCTACGTGCTCTAATCAGAGTTTATCTAAATCTAGTTTCCAAGGTTTGTACTAAACTTCCTCTGATACCAACTGTAACGTCCCGACCCCAGTTACCCAGAGTCGGTGCATTATTACATAACATTGGTATGATCACAAGAAAGATCAAATCTCGAAAGACCGATTAGTTTAGTAGTCTTGGAATAACTAGATACATCCATAAATGTTTACATTACATCATAAAAAAAACATCTTGTCTTCATATCCCCTCATACTATCCCTGCAGGTCATTCATAAATTACTTCTTCATAATCCTAGGAAAAATAAAACATTGAAAGGGGTGAGCTCAGATGCTCAGTAAGGATAACATTATAGTAGAAGCTTTCATAAATAATCATACACACTTAAGGCAGTTTATAACTAAAACAAAAGCCTTTTAAACATGAACTTCAGCATAAAATGGAAAAGATAAAATAAAATAATTCCATTTACTTACTCACATGGATATTCTACTACTCGAACAATCCCATGCATTATCAATAACCACTTTCATAATGATGGAATGCATAATGCCAGACTATCATAACCACATATCCAAGGCCTCGTGCCAAGACTACAAATAAGATTTTGCCAAGGCCTTGTGCCAAGACACTAATTTGTCTCATGAGACCTACCGATGCATCGAGGAGCTATACCGGGCTCCACCCGTCACTTATTAATTCCAATGCATTCCTCATATGAAAAGGTTTAAACATAACATAAACATTCGTATTAAAACTAGCATACGAAATTTCAATACTTCTACCACAAACCATGAATGGTATAAAAATAGCATATCCACAGTCAAACATAACTCATTCGATACAATATGGAAGATTTTATTGTATCACATTAACCTCAATAAAGAATAATGAATGGTGTTTACATAGATGAAAATAATCATCAAAACTATTTGAGAGAAATATCCCCCTTTTTTTGAAAACATTTAAAAGTCACACTATTTGTCAAGAAGCCATTTAAAAATAGATTTTTGAATCAAAGTGTCCCATACCACTTTGAAACTTTTTAAAAGGAGTTTTAATTTCTAAACTTTAATGTCCATATAAATAAATCCTTAATACCATTTTTAAAACATGGACATTAATGAGAAATATTTAGATGAATAAGTCATTAAAACATTTAAAATGGTATTTTAGTTAGAAATTCTAACCAAAAGAGACACCTGAATACAAATAATTGAGGTAATAAAAACTTTTTAATATCATGAGAATAAAGGGATTCATGATATACTATGTCAAAGTACATTATATACACCACATAAAAGTGATTTGGTGTATGTCAACAAAGAAGTCTCAATGGAATGTAAATTGAGATGAAATCTCTCATAAAGGCCATATCCTTAGCTTAAGGGTAAATCAAAGACATAATTATGTGTGAAAAATATAAATACACTAAATATGATTGGATATTCAGTGTAAAACAATCAAAGGATATTCACACATATTCTTGTAAAAACAACACCAACGGATTGGATGTTTAACTCACCAAATGGTGAATGAGTTAAAATTACTCTTATCAAATTCATATCAATGACTTGAGAATTACCAATGAGTGATTATGTGTATCAAACTTATATCCACAGGAAGGGGAGTGGAAATTATGACATAATCAAATGAATAGTGATTCCACACATAATCATGGAGTAATATAATAAATGAAATATGCGTAAAGCCAAATGAGTTGGAATTGAAATCTCAAATTCCCTTATCGATTAGGTAACATACAAAACATACACCCATGAAAGAAGTATCATACCATGATGATGTAAATACCCATAAATTAAATTATATTACACAATTAATACAATCATGGGCAGTACACATACACCACATGCAATAATTAAGTGGTGATCAATGGAAATCTCACGAAATTAAAAGTGAGATAAGAAACCCCTTACCACGTTAATCAACTGAGTCGTATGGCCAAAAGTTAATAACCACCAAATTATTTACAGAATAACATGAATATAAATAGAATCATGATAATATATATATCAAATGGCAGTACACAATACACCACTTTCAATAATTTAGTGGCGAACAATGGAAATCTCACGGAATTGAAAGTGAGATAAAAAAATCCCTTACTTTGTACTTTTTCCTTGGTCGACGGTAGGTTTACCTCCTGTATAATGGTGAAATAATTGTTATTGAATTATACAAGAATCATTTACTTTAATATGATATCATATATGATCTTTTAACATTGATTTGTTAATAATATCTTAAAATTATCGTCATTTCGGGTGTTAACGGGTTCATTTTACTTTATATTCTTTGTTATGTGAGCCATATTTATTAATGAGATTTATATTATTAATATCCATAATGATATCAAGTCCTTAGATACTATTTTTAAATCATCAAATTATAATTATACTTCAATGGATATGATGGAGAATGAATCTCATCGCGTTCGTGGAGACGGTAGTCCGTACATACGCACGAGCGACAATATCATTATTTTGATATTAAAATAATATATAATTGGATGTTATATAATATATACAGAATAATTATCATGTTATATTTATTATTTACATGAGTTACATATCATTATTATACCCATCCAAATAATAATATATTGAATAACAATTACACCACGACGTGGAGACGGTAAGCCGTACGTACGCACGTATGGTGACATGTTATTCAAAGGATGGATAGAAAACTGAATATGGTTGTACCATATTTATAATAACATCACAGTATATATATGCTACTGTATTTATTATTTTATAATGGTAATAACAAAGAAAGAGGAAGTGGAAGAAGAAAGGAACTTGAAAAGAGGTGGTGAAGACATTACCTCTTCTTCGGGTTCTTCCTTTTGATTTGATCAAAAGGGCTCCATAGGTTGGCTTTATGATCAAAATAAGGCCTTTAGGTTGTAGTGGGGGAAGTTGAGATAGTATTTGGTCAGGGGTTGGCCGAACCAAATGGCTTTGAAGGTGTGAAGAAATGAGAAGGAGGAGTGCCCTTTTATAAGAGGGGTGAGGGGGACCTTTGGAAAAGCTAGAAATATTAATTTATAATAAATTCATATTAGGTTTATAATGGCTCAAAAGTTTATTATTTAAATGTTAATGTGGGTATGGGTCGAAAACAACTCAACCAATAGAATTTAGACAGGTTTGGGTCATTATATTAACCTTATCTTTAAGTATTAACTCTTAGTTAATTAGTTTCACTTTTAAAATGTCTCTTTGTATTTTTATATTATATGGTTAATAAACTTACTATATACATCCAAGAGACCCCCAAGTGGTCCATTAATGATGAAACTATCATGATATAAGTCTTTTGGCCGAACCTTAGATTTTTAGGAATTTAATATCAATTAATAATATAATATTTGTTTTAAGAACTCTTTTATGTAAATTTTGACACTATTCAATAGTTGATTTTTGTGAAACTCATAACAGATTGATTACTTCGAAAAAAGTCAATTAAATCAATCCTAATATTTCATATTATCCCAGAAAATTATTTTAATTCCTTAAAAGTTTCATATTATATTTATTTGGGTATTTATAATATCAATTATTGTAATTTTTCACTATTAAAGTAGTTAATTCATCATCATTGTGTCATAAATAAATTAAATTATTTAATGTCTAAAAATTATAAATTCAATATCATTATGTAGGAAATCTTTTTATATTTCTAATTAATATTTATAATCTAAAATTCAACATATATAACCCTCTGTAACAATTGTTTTGTTAAAAGATATATGCTTGTGTCATTTTTTTATTTATTTTAACTTAATTAAAATAAAGTGTCATTATCACTTACAAGTGGATCCATGGGGTCCCAAAATCGACCCAAAGATTCCCATGGTCGACCATGTATTGCCAAATAGGGTTAAGACACGTTTTAGGGTAATTTAGTATTATTATAATATTATTTTTTAACCCTTGTTTACCGGATTTACCCTTTAACCATGGTAAATAAAATATTTACCGGAGTAATTATCCAAAATGTTTAAAAATAAAAGTTACCTATTTACACAATTTGAACATCCTGATTCCAAATATGGAATCCATTTTTCCAAATTCAAAACACATAAGTGGCAGAATTTAATTTAAAATTAATTTCCGTTGTTAAAACAAAAAGCGTGTTTTTTAGAGATAATAACTATCAAAAGATTGTCACTTGTTTATTTCTGGTTTAAATGTGAAATTTTGTTCAATGACCCACATTGTATTATATGGTAAAAATATATTCTAAATATACTTTAAAACCACTAAAATTCATAATTTATCACTATTAACTATTTTTATTAAAAAAAGTTGTTTTTAATTAAAATTTAGTAATTTTCACTATTCATCAAAATATGAAAGTTATCCGAAAAGTACCAAAATTTCACCCTAGGCTAATTTCGATATTACGAATCCAAAAATGAAGTCCATTTTGAGAGATAGAATTTATAAAATTTCAAAAAGTAGGTATTACTATTCATAACGGCTAGTTTGATTGGTTATAGTGTGTTAAAATCTCGAAGTTGCGTACAATGCACGCCATTGCATTATTCGAAAGGATACATACCAAGGAAGCTTGGGGTGTTACATCAAATGTTTGGAATGTGACCAACAAGACATATCTCATGATATATGGGGATCAACGATGGTATTAACATGCTAGTTTTATGAACTCATTGGTAATCATTTTCACTATAATATGAGATTGGATAGCAGTATTTTGGATAAGCCTATAGATTGGAATGGATTATGTTGGAAATAAGTTAGTATTGTTTAAGGATATAAGTTTTTTAGATATTATTTATGGGATGTTATAGTAATGTAGTTTTAGAAAACTGACAAACTACAGGATGGGAGATAGCCCTTCGCGTCGGACAAGGCTGTGGGAATCAAACCCACAACCGAAGTGCGACTGGCCTTTATTGCCTACCACTGGCCTACAAGAAGTCCCTGTTTAGTAGAAACTAGTTTTATTATATTAAGAAGTATAATATATGAAGTATAAGTCCATTTTAGGAACCATATATGATTAATCTCACTATAGATGGACTTATGTATTTTTTGATAACTATTCTAACCTTTTGTTTGAGACAGATGGAATGACCCATAATTCTATCACATGATCTACTAACACATCACTAATGACAAATTCAACTTCATTTCTTTAAGAGATTAAGTGGAAATTGTCCAAAGAACGACCAATGGTGAGACTGTACCAAAATAACTAAAGTATTTCTTCTAATTCCAATTTCATCAACTTTAGGGAAATGATCTTGAAAACCAAAAATGTTATCCTAATGCTCTTATATCTGATTAATCAGATGGTACCTTAGATCATCACAAATTTTTGGCTTTGTGATTGCTGGTTTTTCCATATCCATGTTCTCTACCACTCTCCATCAGAACATGATCGTTAGATTTCTCTTCCATATCAATATTTCCACCTGTGTGGAAACCCAGTGATTAGTTTATTTGGGTAACCGTTACGTTTCATACATTTTTTTTAAATATTGGTTTTGGTATTTCTTTCTACGATGTGGGTCTCTATTAAAGAGACTTTTGAATAGTAAACCATTTATAACCCCAATGAATTTCGAGGGTGAAATTAATTTTAAGGGGGTAGAATGTAACACCCCAAGATTTTATGAAAAATATTCTTTTTAATTTCATTAATGCCTTGTGTTGTATGCTACACAAAAAGGATCTTGCACAACACACATCCTTGACTTGTCTTTAATTACATGCAATCGTGACCTTCCTCGATAGCGTGTGTAGTACGCAATACCGAGTTTGGCTAATCATTTTTTTTCCATTTTCAAAAGTCGGTTTATGGGTTCCCGGAACCCCACTACATGTTTCCAATACTACCACTTTCACCATAACAAAAAAACATAAAAAAAACATCATAAACCAATGTAAATTTCCAAGAAACCATGAACCAGGGTTCCAATACCGAGTTTCACTAAACAACGATATGCTATTAAAATATTATTAAAACTAGCCATTATGAATAGTAACAATCACCTTTTATAATTTTAGAAATTTTATCCCTCAAAATGGACTTCATTTTTTGATTCGGAGTATCGAATTTATCCTAAGGTGAAATTTTGGTACTTTTCGGATAACTTTCATTTTTTTATAAATAGTGAAAATTACTAAATTTTAATTAAAAACAACTTTTTTAATAAAAATAATTAATAGTGATAAATTATGATTTTGAGTGGATTTAAAGTATATTTAGAATATATTTTTACCATTTATTACAATTTTGTTCATTGGACATAATTTTCCAATTAAACTGAACATAAACAAGTATTAATCTTTTGATAGTTATTATATCTTAAAAACATGCTTTTTCTTTTGACAGCGGGAATTAATTTTAAATTAATTTCCACCACTTATGTGTTCTGAATTTGTAAAAATGGATTCCATTTTTGGAATCAGGATGTTCAAATTGTGTAAATATTTATCTTTTATTTTTAGACATTTTGAATAATTATTTCGGTAAATTCTTTATTTACCATGGTTAAAGGGCAAATCTGGTAAATAAGCGTTAAAAAATAATATTATAATAAAAAAACAATTACCCTAAAACATGTGATAACCTCATTGGTTGATACATGTTCGACCATTGACATCTTTGGGTCAATTTTGGGACCCCATGGTGTCACTTGTAAGTGATAGGGACACTTTATTTTAATTAAGTTAAAATTAATACAAAAATGACACAAGCATATATATTTTAGAAAAAAAAATTTTACATAGGGTTATATATGTTGGATTTTATATTATAAATATTAATTAGAAAGATAAGATGATTTCTTACATAATTATATTTTATTTATAATTTTTAGACATTAAATAATTTAATTTATTGATGACACAATGATGATGCAATAATTACCATAATAGTGAAAATTAACATAATTGATATTATAAATACCCAAATAAATATAATTTGAGACTTTTAATGAATTACATTAATTTTCTAGGTTAATATGACATGTTAGTAATGATTTAATTAACTTTTTCGAAGTAATAATTCTGTTATGAGTTTCACAAAAATCAACTATTGAATAGTGTCAAAATTGACATAAAATAGTTTTTAAAACAAATATTATATTATTAATTGTTATTATATTCGTAAAAATCTATGGTTCGTCCAAGATACATATATCATGATATTTGTATCATTAATGGACCACTTGGGGGTCTCTTGGATGTATATTGTAAGTTCATTAACTATATAATATAAAAATACAAATTGAAAAGGTAAATGTCAATCTTATTAACTAAGAGTTAAAACTAAAAGATAAGGTTAATATAATGATCTAAACTTGTCTAAATTATATTGGATGAGAGGATTTCGACCCATCCCCACATTATCTTCGAAATATATCAATTTGGAGCTATTAAAAACCGAATTTGACTTTATAATAAAATAATATTTTTAGTTATTCCAAAGGTGCCCCTCTCCTCCCTTATAAAAGGGCACCTCCTCCGTCTCTTCCTCACACCACTTTGAGCCTTCAAGCTCATATAACCTCTACCAAATTCTCTTCTCCACTTCCCTAGAATCATCCTAGAGGTCCTGGTCTTCTTCAAAGACCAATTTTAGTACCCTAAGGGGAGGTCTCAAAGAGGCGCTTCAAAGAAGAAGAGGTTTGGATACGTACGAAGCATATCGGACCTAAGGTAAGGGATAATTTTGCAAATCTCATTTTTATCCGAGATTGCTTATTCGTAAGTATTTATTGGGGTTATTTATATCATCCATGTCCATGTTTTATAAAAGTGCATTCATGTATGTTTAAAGTCCTTTTTACCCATTTTTACTTTTACCCCATGGTATGGAAGGAATCTTTCTTTTATTTACCCTACAAGGTACTTTTTTACTTTTCCAACAAAAGTATTAGAAGAATGATTTTTTTAATGTATACGGCATGAAAGGATTTTTACGGTTTTATAAAGCCTTATTTTCATTATGATTTTTCCAAAATATTTCATGACTATTTTTAACAAAATCTTTTTCATTTAAAATTGGATGACATTTTGTGAAAAGAAAATGATTTTGAAGAAGAAAGGATATTTTTCTCAAGAATTCATTTCAAGTGTTTTATCAAAACAATTTTTCATCTAAGATGAAATTATTTCATATGTGTATGTTTCAAGTGTACAGTATCTATGATTTACATGGTTTCACTTTCCTTATTATGAAATGATATCCATTTATTTTATATGGATTATGTGATGATGGGATGATGATTATGAAACCCATTTTATTTCTTGGGTTATTATGAATTATGTATGTTTATTTTGTGGCACAAGTAAGAATGATTTCAATATGATATGGGTGGGACTTATATCTCCCTACAACGCATTGGGTAAAGATTTATATCTCATGAGACAGACATGGATGGAACGTCAAGTTAAACCGGTTTAGTAATACAGGACTGGAACGAGGAGTGAACTCGATTCAGAAAGGGACTTTGTCCACTAAGATGGTCTTGGAAGCAATGCCTTGGCTACTATAGAAATCAATACATGTGCTTAATGTATGACACAATTACATGTTTTATTCCCATGTTATTTTATCATTATTAATGTTTCTTTATGATCTATTCCTTACGTACTTCCATGTTTTCTGTCATTTCTCAAGCTTTTGATGTTTCAACATTATGTTCATGTTTTTAAGTTCAAATGTATATGGTGTGTTTTATTTTATCCATGCTTAACCTTACTAAGAATTTGAGCTCACCCTTTTTATGTTTTATTTTCCCCCAAGATTAAAAGAAGGGTTTTATGTAAGGAAACAAAAAGTGGAAGATCTTTATGGGAGATGATGAATATATTTCACCACGATTAGAAGATTACATTCCAAGTTTCCAAAGACACTAAACTATTACGGTCCTTGTGTTTCTGTTTTTGTTATGTATTAAGTATTCCACAAAAGTAATGTAATATCTATTTATGTCAAGCTTCGGGTCTCTACAAGAAATACATTCGTCCCATTATTATCTCATGATTTATAAATATTTAAGAAATTCTGTCTATGTTTACATAGGTCCCACTAATCATATAATTAAAATCATTCAACTATGTTCCAAAAGATAATAAAACATTCATAACATCATATCCCATAAAATGAAATTTATTTCATAAAAATTTCATTATATCATAACATATGGAAAAGATACAGGTTTCTTAATAATTTCATAATTTCATCAAACCATAACCTGTGAAAAGAAGTAGGTTTCATAATCTTTCTATCATGGTATAACTCATGGAAGAGAGAGATTTTTTTCCTAAACATTTTTTCCTAATAAACCATTTAGAGAAACATTAACTATGGAATCATTGGTTATTATCCCCACTAAATCATATTTAATATCAACATATTTTTCCTTATATGGAAAATTATTTTGAAACATTACATAGGACATTTCATGAAAACAAATATTTTAAAATCAATTGTAAATACAAAAAACATTTTTAAGTCCTTTTCTATAAAACTAACAATGTAAAATTATAATGGAATCAATAAAAAAATTAAAACTTTCATTGGGAAAAATATAATTTAGGACTTGAAAAAATACTTTTAAAAATATAAAACATTTTAAAAATAATTTCATAGGAATACATCCTAAAAAACGTATAATGGATGTTTATAAAAAATAATTTAAAACATTTTATGACTAAAATATCATTTCCACATTTCAAAACACTTTTCAAAACATAACTTTTTTAAGAAAATAATTTATTTTTATAATAAACATGAAAACATATAAATTAATAATTTCTTAAATGATTGGACCAGATGTTAGAAAAAAAATTCATGTCATACATGAAAAAATTAAGATTGTGCTCACATTTTTTGTAAAATTTATACGGGCATTGTTTTAAAAGAGATGTGAATAATACATCAAAATATTCATTTTAGAAATTAAAACAAGATTATAAATTTATTTTAGAGATGATAGGATAAAAATAAATTTTAAAAAAAAATTGAAAAAATTGTTTTGGAAAAACATATTTCTAACCGAAGAGAGAAATAATGTCAGATTATTCATTAAAAACATTTCTATTTTTTTAATAAAAATGTTTATAAAAATAGTACTATTACATAAAATAATCATTTATAACCAAATAAGATGAAAAAACTTGTGATTTATTGATAGTTAGTTCATAATATTTCAACTGTTTAGATCTAATCTTAAAAATCTCGATAAAATGTGAGATTGTAACAAAAACTCGTAGGACATTAGAAACATCGAATAATAATAATAATGAAAGAATAAAATTAAATGAAATATATGATATAATTAAGGAAATGATATTACTAATATGACATGTAAAATTGTAAGTATATACATCTCATATAATAAGATAGGAGTACAATAGAACTTATGTCTCAAAGAAAGAGAAATTAGGAAAAAAAATCTTTTTCTGCTTTAGTAACATTTGAACTATAAACCACATGGTAAATAGATCCTAAAATTTAAGTATAAATACCAATAATTTTATGGATAATTATCAACAAAAACATAACAGGAAGTATACACTCCACATTAAATAAATAGATGGTAAATATGGCATGTGTCTCAGTGAAGTAAAAAAGGTAAGACGGAAATCCCTTAATGCATTAATAGTCTATAATATAATAAGCCCAGAAAAATAATAAAACAAAATGAAACATTAAATATCATAAAAATTATTTTATTACTAATATAACATGTTAAAGGGGTAGTATATACAATATATAAGAAAATATTGGTCAATTTGCATATGTCTCTTAGAATTAAAAGAGAGACCACAAATCCCTTAACAAAAGTCTTGAATTTTGTTGTACTCATTAAAAACTCATGTATAAAAAATATAATAATATTATGAATATATTAATGATCTGTATTCATTTATATCATACCAGTTATGATTTTATTATGGCCTTTTATTACTGGTTTATTAACAATTACATGATAATTTTACGGTCCATGTAATAACTGTTTTGTTTATTGTATATGTACTAATTTGTAATATTGTCTGACCTCTCACATTGATCATGGTTACATTATATCCAGAATGGTAAATATGATATAAATATAATATATACTTATTATATAATATTTTACTTTAATCCATAATATCTAGTGATGAAAAAAGAAATATATTATTCATGGAGACGATAGGTTGTGAATACTCATGAATGTTGTTTCCATTTTCCTATCATATTGAACGAATGAAAAGTAAATGATATATATAATATAAAAAATAATATTTATTAAAAATATACCACATATATATATTATATCCATTCTAAATACATTCCAAGTAAACCATAAATGAATCGGATCGCTTCATGAGGGGGTTGTGTGATGTACACATGAGAGACATTGTCGTATTCACAAAAAAAATAGATAGTTTGAAGGTATGTGCGACCAAATAATTATAGAATAATAATAAACTCATTAATTTCATATATAAATAATAAATAAATCATTACATCCAGCCTTTATAGGTTGTAAAGTAAAGATGAATGACATCGTTTTCTGAGGCAGTTGTCCAATGAACACATAAATGATGATTTTGTAACCCATTTAATGGAAGTGGAGATGGTTGTAGGTCATGAAATTAACATTAAAAAAAATATCATTATATGGATGTTTCAGATTTTATTATATTTTTATGGTATAATAATAATTAAATGGGTGGAGGAATAAATAAAAAAACACTCATCGATGATCGTTACCTCTTCCTCAGGTACCAATATTATGTTTCCAATAAAATCATTCCTATGATGGATTTATATAAAAAATAAGACTTCCTGGAAGATTGGAGGGATGTTGGGATGTTATTGGGGTAGGTAATAACCACACCAAAATGGTTTGATTGTGTAAATAAGATAGGATAGAAGTGGCCTTTTATAAGTGGTTGTGAGGTCACACTTGGTATTTGTTTAAAACTATTGAGTGATCACATGTTTTTCATATGTCACCAGGGTAAAAAAATCAAAATTTTATTACAATACAGTTTTAGTGGTAAATATATTTCAAGAAAATATTTTTTTATAAAATTTATAGCTTATTTTTAGCCTTAAATTTTTAGTTTAATGCCGACAAACGCATTTATACCATAAAGGAGATAAATAATTTTTACAAAATTCACTATTATTTTTGGTCCAATACTATGCCAGAATTATTAGTTATTGTAAATTATTCAGATTCAATATGTAGAATATATTTTTCCAATTTCTATTCACATAAGTGGAAAATTTTAATTTAAAATTAATCCCACATCTGTGATGAGAAAACAGCTTTTAAAAGAGAAAATGTTCAAAAGATTGCAATTTTTTTATATCATAAATGTATATAAACATGATTAAAATGACATGAATTAGATTAATGGATGCATAATTTAAATAAAATTAACTTTTAAATAAATTTACAATATAAAATAATGTAATAAATAAAATATAGAAAACGTGACTTCCAATTAAAATCCAGTATTTTGCACTATTCATCAGAAAATTATTTTTTTTCAAAAAATCTATAAAATTCATTGAAATATAATATAGATATTTTTTAAAAAAATAATAATTTTATTTTATCAAATAAATTTTTTACATGTTTAAAATTTTAATTATAAAATAAGTTCATAGAATTAAACAATAATGCTTCTTGGAGAAATACTATTTTTAAGCATAAATTGTTTTCCCTTTATTTCGGGTGCAAAAAATACTATTAATGTTAATCATTTTATTTAATATAATATATATATATTTGAAATTAAAATCATTCACCAATTTTTTTTTTATTTATTTATGTAAAAAATGTTTGTGCACAAAATAACTGTTTTTGGAAAAATAATAACATTATTTTGAAATTGATCTTATTTTCATTTCTAATAATTTGGTAACCAAAAAATCCATCTTATATACATGTCTAAAATATATTATAACAATATATTTAGTATTATTCACACCTTCTCTAACAATTTTTAGGTGATTTCGATAATATTAAATTATAATATTTTAATAATATATCACATTTCATTTAAACTCATATTTATATGTAAAACAAACCAAAATATGCGTTATGTGTAATAAAAGACAAACTTATTGTTGCATATAACAAAAAATATAAAAAAATATAATATTAATTTAAAAAAATTATTACATAAAATCTCATGGTGTTACATTCTATACCCCTTAAAATTAAATTCACCCTCCAAATTCATCTTAGTCACAAATGGACTAAAACATGAAAATTACTTCACCAAAACCCACATCATAAAAAGGGTTAATAAATCATCCTATTTTAAAATAGAAAGGTAAGTGTTAAAATAAAATTTACTAAAACATACTAGGTTTCAAAATTGGGTAACATAGGTTGCAATAAAATACATGGACATAGAAGAGAAAACTGAAAATCAAATACTAATTGAGAGTGATATAGAGCATTGATCATAAAAAAGTGGGTTATCCATTTAAGTTTAATGACAAATAATCATTAAATAAAGAGGAATGGAAAAAAATACATTTATATCATAAAAATAATGATAATAGGATTACATTATATTTTAAGATCCTTTTTTGTATTCCTTTTACACCATGACTGAGAACATAATATAGTGTAATTATTTGACATATTTTTATTTCAAAGGAACATTTTTTTAATTTTTTTATGTCTTGATTAATTTACACTTCACCTATTAATCTAAAAAAATAAGAATAATTTTTGTATATATAAATCACAAATGGATTATAATAACCATAATAGAATGATAATCAATTTACCCCATCTCATGAAATGAAAAGGTTACTACTAGTAATCCAATATAGATAAATATTCATATAGTGAAGTAATCTGTTAATCTCAAAAACCTCATCAAAAATTCAACATAAACCATTATATAAATAGATAACCTTATACCCCTTAGAAAATATTAAAATTAAAACTTTAGTTAGTGGGTCATCAAATTTAAAAAACAAACTTATAATTAATCCCCCAAAAAATACGAAGTAGCTATCAATTGTCACATTTCAAACATGAAAAAAACATCATAATGTATTCTATTGAAACATGCTAATCACATTAAGATTTTAAAAACCTCGTTTAAAACAAAAATTCTTCCCCACTCCTTATATAAAAAAAAGATTATTGGATCCACTCCATAAATCTGAAAATGTTATAAAAAACCTAAATGATATCATAAATCACATTGATAAAAAATATTATTAATCAGTTATGAGGTAATAAATACTATCCAATTTACTTTATCCATATAAACATATCATTATCCAATCTAAAAATTGTTTTCTAAACCTTAGGAACATATTAAGTATCATAATCCCTTAATCATGTGTTTTCAAAAAAAATATTACCTTTAAATAAAAATATATTTCTAGTCTATGAGTATTATTCAATATATTCTTGAATATCATTGATGAAAAAATTATACTCAACAATCCTTATATTTTTAATAATTCATGAATTAAAATACATAAATAACTAAATCATATAACTTCCTTCTCAAACCATTATCTATGATTTATCATATTATTCCATAATCTCACTTTACATTCATGTTTATTTTTTTTCTATTAATTATTAGAAGTGTAACCATGACTCATGAAACCTTGTTGATTCTCTTCATAACCATTCCCCCTAGGTAATTGATTTTCATAACACCCATAAATTCAACATTTAATACATTTATCCATTCTGAATAACTTAGGTTTACCAATATTACCATCCATTGATTTGATTGAACTTTTCATTTTCTATAACAAATTTCATACACTATGCTCTTCTTCTCAACTCATAAAAAATTTAATCGTTCCATTGTGAATTTACCTAGAGTTCGTTATCCATTATTCATGACATATAGGAAACTAAATCTTCTTTCCATTTTGGTTTCCACTACATGAACACTTTCTGACCTCTATCCTTTTCATCTGTGGTGATTCCAAGAGTTAGTTATGGTGAAAATTTTTAATGATGTTCACATATAAATTATCAGGTATAATCTTAATATCCATCACTGAAGTCATCATCCCATTTTGTTTTGTAGGAAAAAATATTCTGTCACATTCAATGGTAGAATAGTTTTGTTTGGTTCCTGTCATTTAATAAATCCATAATATGGAGAGTGAGGAATAATAATCGTGGGGTAAAACCACATAATCATGAAAAATAACTTTTATTATTTCTAGAAAATGACACCTTTATTTCAATATATGGCCCATTTGGTTTTTCCAAGATTATTCCTAGAAACCATATATTTAATTGTTTTTGATAATTCATAAAGTTTATGAATTTCCAAAAAAAATATCCCAAGGGAATGTAAAAATATTATGCAACAAGGCCCATTTTCATGAACTAGTTCTTAATCATGTTTAGTTCAATATGATATTTTCAGGTTTTTACACCTAGCTACATCTTTTCCAGATCCACATCCACTTGTAGTATCCATACATGAATTTATTGCTAGAAACCCACTCACTCTGTCCTTTACAAATGTTCCAATTCCATTAACAATACATTGACTAATCCTTAGACTTTTCCTTAAGAATTTATATAGGGATCACACAAGGGTTATCCAATCCTAGTTTCCAAAGTTTGACTAAACCATTACATAGATTCCATCTATATGAAACCATTATTATCATACATAAATATTACATCTTTTTAGATGAATATGAATTACATTATTGAATCAAACTACAAATGACCATAATAGTCTAGTTCTTATAGAAATTTGGAACATAATATTCTAGTTCGGTGAATGATATTAAATGTTTCCCATAATGATATTCGCATTTAGTATTATTCATATTCGTACCCTATAGAAATATTTTATTAATGACCCGACGAAAGGAAACATAAAAAATTGACAGATCAAATTCTTATTAAGAAAAAAAATAGATATTAATCTATGAACTTATGAATTAATATAATAATAATAATGGTTTGTTATAATGAATATAACTTATGAGGTTTATACCCAACCTTTTATAGATAATAAACATGACTCATAACATAAATTTTTTTCATTTCCTAAAAAAAGTCCTATAAGAGTGATAAAACATTTTAAATCAATCATGAACAATAAGTTCATGAAAAAAATTGCCGGATCATTGTAAATATTAAAAACTATTTCATATGCAATGCTTCACTACTAAGACCATCATCATAGTGGATCGGGACTCATCACATATTTTCCAATATAGATTATGACACAACTGTTTCCCAAAGTGGATCAAGACACACATGTTTCCCATAGTGGATCAAGACGCACATGTTTCCTATAGTAGATGAGTCCAAGATACTCTATTCCCATTTTTAACTCATGATATATAAATATTAACCTAATAAAATGGGAAGAGATATAGGTCCCACCAATGAGATAATGATAAACATAAAAATGTGTGCAACAACAGGATAAAATTTTCCTCATATCATATCCCATATAAGGAAATGGGTTTCATACACATTTCATCGTATCATGACCTATGAAAAGAAGAAAAGTTTCATAATCACTTCCCCATTTTATCACACCATAACCCTTGAAAAAAGTGGGTTTACTAAGAATAATATGATTGTATCTCCTGTGGAAGAGAGAAATAGGTTTCATAAACATTTCTTCATAACAAAACCATTATGAGAAAGAGTAAGAATGGAATACATGGATAATATCTGATTTAAATCATAGGTAACATCAATGAATTTCATCATATAAGGAAAATAATTTTCAAATTTTACATTCAAAATTTCTTGAGGAAAATATATTTTATTCAAAAATAAATTTTTAAAACATAGAACATTTTGAAAATCATTTTCTATGAAAATAAATATGAAAAAATGTAAAATAATATTAAAAAATAAGTTAATAAATTTATTTTGTAAAATATTTTTTCTTATTTTTAAAATCACTTTCTCAAATAAAATCCACCTTGAAAATAAATTTCACTGAAAATAAACTTCAAAACTTATAATGGAAATTGTAAAATAATAATTAAAAACATTTTAGGTTGTAAATATACTTTCCACTCTGAAAGAAATTAAATGATAAAACATTTTAAATTTTTTTTATTTTTTAATTTCCATTGAAAAATATAAAAAATTATTCAAATTAATTATTGGACATTATTTTGGAAAATTGAATTTGTGTCATACACGTTAAAATAAAGATTCCTTTCACATTTTGGATCAAATCCAAATGAACATTGTTTGGAAAGAGATATGAAGATTGGTTTTAAAACAACTTTTTATAAATTAAAAAATAGGTAAAAATTTATTTTAATAACCATATGATAATTTTAAAATAAATTGAAAACATTTTTAGAAAACATGGTTGTTGATGAGAACTGATTTTTTGGTGAAGAGAAAAATAAATGCTTATTTTTGTTAAAATAATTATCAAAACTTTTAAGTACCAAAGAGTGAAAAAAATTTACAATTACATTGAAATATCATGAATAACTCTAGTATAATACAATTCATGATAATTATTGAGGGTTATATTATAATATTTCAAAATTTATGACTTAATCATAAACAATCATGATAAATGATGAGATTTTAAGATAAAACACTTACAACTTTGGTAACATCATATCATATTCTCATGAAATAATAACATTAAATGATATATATAATATATTTATTAAAATTATATTCCATATATAACATTTTTATGGGTATTTGTATACTCCTTGTTGAAGTAGATAGTTATATAACAGAACATATGTCCCAATTAAGGCAAATTGAGACAGAAATCCATTACTATTTTGAAAACTTTTGAACCTAAAACCCAAGAAAAATAGTTCCTAAAATGGATATATAAATACCCATAAATTTAATTATAATTATCAAAAAATACATTCTTCGTATTTATATACAACACCTTAAAGAAATAGGTGGTGAACATGAAATGTTTCTCACATAAGTAAGAAATTTGGAATAAAATCCCTTACCGCTTTAGTAATTTAATAAATCATATGACCCAAAAAATAATAACATTAAATGAAACATTGAAAATATTTTAAATTAGGTGATTAGTGATATAATATTTCAAAGTAAAAGTATATACCCCACACAAAAGAAAAAAGTGGTGATTTTTTGTTTATCTCTTATAAATAAAAGAAAGACTTGAAATCCCCTTCCATAAGTGTTTACTTCTATAGTAATCAATAAAAAATTGTATAATAAACATAGGTTTATTATAAATATGTTAAAGAACCATATTATTATATATAAAACCATATATTACATTATTATGACATTTTATTTTCTATTTATTAACAATTCCATGTCAAATTTGTGTTTTAGGAAATAACTGCTTTGTTTTTTGTGTATGCCTCTATTTTTAATATTTTTGGACCTATCACATTGATAATGATAAAATAATATAAATATTTATAACCATGTCATAAATATCATAAATATTAACTATATGTGTATTTATGTTTATCAATAAAATTTAGTGGTTGAAAAAAATACACTGTTCATTATGAAAGTTGGTCGTAGGTACACATAGAAGTTGTTTCCAACTACTATTTAGATTGAAAGAAATAAAATTAACTGTTATATATTTTCATTATAGAATAATTTATATTTCATATATATTGAAAAAAATATTTAACCCATCCTTTATACATTCCATGAAAGGAGTGAATGAATCACATCACTATGTGAGGCGGTCACCCTCCATACACACGCACGCCATTATCGTATTCCCACAAAATGGAGAGTATGAAGGTATGATTCATATAATAATTTTATAATCATAATAAAATAATAAAAATCATATATAATAAATAATTCCATCATAAAAATAATAATTTATTGTATTTTATGTAAAATATAATTATAATGGTTCGTATGTTGGTACTTTGTCATACACAGAAATGATGATTTTGTAACACATTTTATGGAAGAAGAGATGTATTTTTGTTTTTTCCTTTACCACGATCTACACACTAGGTCATTTTCTATGAATACCAAAATCCCTCCTTTTAATGGTCATGAGCTAGCGACTAGCACCAAAATGGAATTTCTGAAAAATGGAAGGCATTTTTCATTGAACCTATACACACGAAAAAACCTCAATCTGCAGAAAGCAAACACAAAGTAAACATGAACTATCACTGAGACAAATATGGAGAGTAAAGTAAAAAATATTGTAAAAAGGGGCTAGAAGGAAATCCCAAAACCACATTGTAGAGTAAAACTTCCCTGGTCCATTCACTCGAGATGCCACCTGAATGTTTGGTGAGGCGTAGATGCTTGTAGCTGTATAAGTACACCTGTATGTCATGTCTCACAAAGAACCACCTAGTTCATAACCACCAAGGTCACCTTCAATGTGTCGATCACCTACACAGGACACGACATGTGCAGGTGAAGCCCGTATAAAGGTGAGAAACACAATACTCAATAGGGACCCCCGACCACAAAGGAAAGATAAAAAAGCAAGACCACATAACAAGACCACACAAAAAAGGCCACACAATATATATAGATCACACCAGGTATAATTCAATGTATATGAAGTATAATTATTAGTCATAAATTTTATCATTCGTATTGTTGAGTGATTCATCATATAGGCATGCTCATCATCTGGTCTAGCAGGATCACTAAGACTCACTCATCATTGGGCCCAACTAGATCACTTAGACTCGCTCATCTCTAGGAAAGATGGATCATATAGACACTCTCATATTTGGGCTAGATGGATCACTTATACTCGCTCATGGTTGTCCCAGCTGGATCACTTAGAACCCCTCATCTCTAGGCCAGATGGATCACTTAATCTCAATGGTCTTTGGGCTAGCTGGATAACTATGACGTGTTCCTCTCGTGGCCAGCTAGATGAATAGGACCCCTTCCTCATATCCTTCACTTCACAGCCATATGTAGGATTCCTTCTCATAGAATACATTATTCTAGGATAATCTACTCCTAAATACATTGGTATCTACTCAACTACCACAAAATCTCACATAGTGTATGCCCAAAGAATTGTCTCATTAAAAGGATCCCAAAACCTCAGAATTTGTGTCAATCGTACTCTTGGTTCTGAAAGATATTGAAGTTTTAGAGAATAGGATCCAGTTTTGTCAGGGCCTGGTCCAAACTGGTCAGACCGCCCAACACACTCGTCCTGCGAGACCCACTTGACCTGACCCAGATCGATTCGGCTGTGGATCTAGCCCGCTAGGTTTCCAAGGGACCTGGTTTTATCTGGCCTGGCCCACATCTATTAGGCCAAATTCCTTCCCAACCTAGGCCACCCAACATCCATGTTTGACCCATTTACCTAGACCACATCATTGGTCGAATCTTCTAAATCTCAGCCCACCCAACGGCCTAGTTCATGCCATCGTCCTGACTCGCATGGCTGGCTGGTTCTTCCCCTAATCAGATGACCAATGGGAATTTGGTTCGTACCACACACGGACATCTGAGGCTAGATTCCCATTCTACACACGCGGACCCATAGGGAGTGTATGCGCACTACTTTCCATGGACCACTGATTTGGTCCGCTCCTCTAACGTGGTTCCCTAGCGGTGCATCCCTTATACACTGGTCCACTCACCGGGGCAGGTTTCACCCGCGTGGCACATGGCTTTATAGTGGGTCCAACTTACCATTGTGGACCGCAGACTGCATGGCACCTCCAACGTGGCCAGGTGGCTGCATCTGGCTACCTCTAGTCGTTTCCTCCATGGTCGAGGATTCGGGGCCTGGTGCTGCTACCACGGCTGGGGGTCACAGCCTGGTGCTACTACCACGACTGGGTGTCGTGGCCTCCTACCACATCACGACCTCTTTTTGGTTTCATGGCCCTTCTACCTAGCGTCTCCTCAGTCCATCCACCATTGTTGTTGTATCACGAAAAATTGGAAGGACAAAAGGAGGGTGGAGGTGATGAATATTCACTTATAAACAACTAAGGAATGATCTATGTGTTTATTTATTTTGACTCAGATGTGTCCTTGTTAGAAGGATCACAATGTATCAAAAAATATGGCGGAATAATCAATAAGATATATGTCCCCTTTTATCCCACATCATTAACCCCCCTGTATGAATGATCGATCCGCATGTTAACTTGTTCATGAATTAACCTGAGTTCTTCATTTAAAAGAAAGAACATGTAAAGTTAATTCACAAAAAAAACATCAAACCCCTACTTGGGAAAATAGATTGATCGAGGATGATCATTCTTTCCCATCCGTTGATCTTAAATCCGAAATCCACTCTCCAAGGGTGTCATCACCATCGTCTGATTCACCGATGTTTGTAATCAGATAGGTTTTCCTTCTTCGTTCACCATCACCACCAACAAAAGTGTCAAAGAAATTCAAGTATTTTTTCAACAATTCTACATTTCCTTTTAAACTATTAATTGACGGAACATGAATCAGAATTTCTATTACACTGCATTACAGTATTGTTACAATAACTCAACAATTAGGTTCATGAATGTGATTCATCGCCGCCTCATCACCACACCACAATGCTAATGTGACACTGCTAAATGAAAAAGAAAAAAATTAACATAAATTTTTATGTTATTTTTTTTTTTCTTATAAAAAGTTCAAAAAATAATATTTTCCCTCAACCCGCACCAGTCGAGGTTAAGTCCTACTAAATGAGAATATATCATTACGAACTCAGTAGTGATCTTAGTTTTTTAATCAAATTTACCCTTTCTGAGTTTTGAGTATTCTAACATAAAATAACTTTTATTTAAATTATTTTATTTATGGTTACATCCTAAATAACCAGCCAGTGTCGGCTGATTTTAGGCTCCACCTTAGGGAAGTATGCCCTCACAACTAAACATTACACTAATATTTCCAATCAGAGCTACCGTTTATGAGTAATATGGATTCGAAAGTCAAATAACATTGTTTAATTATTTTATTTATGGAAAAAAACTACTTTACACTATTGACCTATGCCGACCAATGCTAGGATATGCCTAATGAAATCATATCCTCACAAGATCAACAATGGTCTTTGATTTTAAATCCAAGTCATTATTGGTGAGTTATTAGGATTTGGAATAGAAAATATTTTAATTTAATTATTTTATTTACATTTATTCCATTTTTGGGTTTTGTCACTAGAGGCCCATGCCAACTAATATTAAGTCTCACCTAGGGTAAACCTAGCATCCAAAATGCAATTGTCCCCTCATATTTCTATTCTGGTCACTCATTATATATTTATTCCTATTTTTTTATGAAAACCACTCATGCATTATATTTACAAGATAACATGTTTTGACAGATCATTCCCAGCTCTCTAGGCATTGAAATTTCACACCGTCTCATCGCCTAGTCTCAAAATAATCCCATTTAATTTTCAGAAAAAAATCATGGATTTTTGGGTTATTACATTTCTCCTCCCATTATGAATTTATTTTCTCATAAGACAAAACAAATACTAATAAACAAAATGTGGGTATTGAGCATGAATCTGAGCCTCTTTCTCCCATGTTCCCTCTTAGAGATTCCCATGTGGCCAAGGAACACAAACTAGGGGAATTTACTATCCATTAAGGATTATATCCTTTCGATCCTATATCTACAATGGGTAGTCTATTAATGTGTCCCCATCATCAATCTCTTACTCTCCATGGTCGATGATGTGATAAGGGTCATGTATGTATCTCCTCATCTGGGATATGTGGATGATGTCATGAACCCTCTCTAACTGCAGCAATATATCCAAGCGGTACACCACCTCTCCAACTATATGAAGTATATGGAAAGGTCAAATGAACCTCCTTGATAACATGCCACCCCTGACAAATAATTTTATCCCTCATTGAGGAGACACTCATAGTAATATGTGGTCCCCAACTTCGAACTCCAAGGGTCTCCATCGCCTATCAGCATCAGACTTATGTCAGCTTTGTGCCGTCTTCATTCACTTTAGATGACCTTCACCTTCATTGTGGTAGCATATACAATCTTCAGACCCATGAGTTATAACTCCCATGGGGTTTTCTAGCATATCAGTGACCTACATGGTCATATTTAAAGTGCATTGAATGGTTCTATACCATTTGTTTAGTGGTAGATATTGTTGTATGCAAACTCCACCAATAATATGTGGTCCTCCCAACTGTGACAAAAATGAATAACACAAGCAAGAATCATGTGTTCTAAGGCCTGTATGGTCCACTCCATTTTTCCATCCGTCTCAGTTTAAAAGTTCATCCTCAAGACCAACTCAGTCCCAAATGCCTCTTATAATGCATTCCACAACTATGATGTAATGTATGCATCAGAATCTAGGACTATCATAGATGGGACTCTATGTAGTTGAACTATATCCTCTACGTAGAGGCATCCAAAGATATCTACTGAACCATGCTCTCGAATGAGTAGGAAGTGGAAAATGTTGTGAGTCTAGCTATGATCACCCAGATAGTATCATGTCCCCGAGATGTACGTGGTATTTCTGATTCAATTTCCATCGATATCATATACGACTTCCATTATGGTACATTGAGGGGTTGTGTCGATCCTACTAGAACATGGTGCTCATCCTTTACTTACTGAAAAGTGAGGAATCTCTAGACAAAATCTTCCACAACCTTCTTTATCCATGGCTACTAGTATTATCTTCGGAGGCCCTATTACTTCATTTCCACACCTGTATGGACAACCAAATGAGATATATGGAAATACCTCCATATTTCATCCCATAATTTCACTAATACAATGTTTTTTTATTTTAAAATGATGATGCACCCCCCCCTTCGAATATCCATAAAGGGCACACCATATAGACATCTAGGCACGTGTAGTCTCATAGCTGGAATCTCTGAGTTGTGACTCCTTGATTTTCTATAAGAGTCAAGGAAAAAATACCATCGACTGAAGAAAAACAACTGCATTTCTATCCAAATAGGATATTTGATGTGAGGAAAACACCTCTAAGGCCTCATTCCGTAGCTATGAACTCAATTTCAAACTGATAGCATTTTACACCACATTCCCCTTCCCAGGAGTATATACTATCTCGGAGTCACGGTCCTAGAAGAACTCTAGACAAGACAATTGTCTTAGGATCAAATTTTTTTAAGAAAAGATATACCTGATACTCTTATGGTCATAGTAGATGATAAATCGTTCACACAAAGGTAGTATCACCACATCTTTAGTATGAAGACTTCCACTTCCAACTCATGGAATTGAGTCACATAGTTCTACCAGTGTGATCGAAAAAATCATGAACATAATCAATCATTACTTTCCCTTGCATCAAGACACAACCAGGACTGGTTCTTGATCCTTCACAATACACCACGTAGTCAGCACCCTCCTTTAGAGACCTAAAGATAGAAACACTCTTCATGCTCTGACACATCTACTGAAATCTCTTCTGGAATCCTTCTATCGACATAAAGGTTTTTCCCTTCATCTTCAATGCTCTCATGGGTGCTTCCACCTTGTAGAAGTTAGGTACAAACCTCAAATAGTACTTAGACATCACAAGGAAACTCTGCACCTTGGTAACACTCTTGGGTGCCTCTCAAGAAAGCACCGCCTCGATCTTCGCTAGAACCACCGTAACTCCAACCTCTGAGATGACATACCCCAAGAAGGGAATACTTGGTATCCAGAATTCACACTTTGATATCTTTCCATAAATTTAGAGCTCTCTGATTATGTCTTGAACCATCATCATTTGAATCACGTGGTCCTCCTTGAACACTGAATACACTAAAATTTCATTGATCATGACAACTAAAAAATGGTATATGTAAAGATAAAAGATCCTATTCATGAGTTCGATGAACATTTTTTGGGTGTTTTCCATGCGAAATGGCATCACCAAGTACTCATAGTGTCCATAGTGACATCAAAAATCCATCTATGAGATTTTTCCATCTCATACTCGAAGCTGCTGATAGCCTGATCTAAAGTCTATCTTTGAGACCCATATCATTTCTATTCAGGTGATCGAAGAGGTCATCAATCCTCATAAGAAAAATATTATTATTCTCGGTCACCTCTTTTATGACCTAAAAGTCCTTTTATAACCATAATCATAATTCTTCTTTATTGGAAAATAACATTGGGGCTACCCATGGGGAAACACTAGGCCTTACGTACCCCTTCCTCTATAAGTCCTCTAACTGTACCCTTGGATCCCAGAGCTCTTTGAGAGCCATCCGATATGCAAGTGGAGATATTGGTGTTTTCCTAGGGTATAGATAAATGTAGAATTTTACCACTCTATGATGATGTAGTCCTTGAAAATCTTCTAGAACAAGGTCCTTGTACTCATCCTCTGCTATGGGGAAAAATTCAAAACATCAAATTCCAAGTGGGTAAGTATGGCCACATTTAGATACCCCATTTACCTATCCTCCATCTCCTTAAGCCCAGTGTGGACCAAATTGGGGTGGGGATTGTAACACGTCAAAAATGTGTATCACCTCCTACTACACTCCCAACCGCTCTTCTAGGTCTCCTACCTTACAGATCAATCGGTTCCTATCACTGTCTCTGCCTCAGTGGCTTATCCACCATTTTCATGTCAGCAGGAAGGTTTGTAAAATATCTAATGAATAACTGAGGTATGGTCAGCTACTAGACCATTGAGGTCTGCTACTAGACCATTGAGGTCTGCTTGGCTGCTAGACCACTAAGGTCCACTTGGCTTCTAGACCACTGAATTCCACTCATCTGCTCGACCAATGAGGTCAATTAATCTATAGGGCTAATGAGGTCCCCTTATCTATTGAAATATTGGGGTATACTTTAATACTACTCCTCTAAAATTTCACATGGGTTGTATCTACTCATACATAGGGCTTTCAACCACTATAGATCTCTCTAGAACCATAGCATTAGTAGCAATGCACAGATGAATAGTGATGGCTCGAATGTCCCTAAACACATCATGCTCGGTGTTTTGATCCCAAAAGGAATAGTTGTATCATATTTATTGACTACCTAAAAAGGTTGTTATGACTCGTGTAATACTAAGATGAAGTCCAAGAAAAAGTTACCTCATCATAAGATCGGGTAATCTAAACCCCACCATCTCCCTATTGAGCCATATAGAAGGCTAACTTCCAAGACCTCCATCACTCTAATGGTTCCTGAACCAGATGGAAAACATTTTCACCACCTCATGATATTCCTTAGAATCTTGTGAGTTGGGATCCCCTCAAAACTGAGGGGTATTTGTTGTTGAAACTTTTATAAGTCACTGAACCTACGTACATCCTCTACTGGTAGCACCAATAGTAATTGTTGACCAATGGGTGATTGTAAAATCAGAAAATGGCCTAAAGGTTCTATCTTGTGAAGTACTCCCTATATCGTAGCCTCATCACTCTGTAGACCTTCCTCATGTTCATACACTGGAATCCTGTCTGGTTGTTTTCATGGAGGCATCTCGAAAGAGATCAAGATGAATCACAATTAATCGATTATAACTGGTGAGCGAACGATGACTCAGAAAGATCATGAGATAAATTTCAAAGGAACATGCTAATAGTGTTTTCATGTACCGAGTCAAAAAGTATAATTCATGGTCCTAGTGTATAGACATGTAATTTTATGCACTAACACTAGACTCCCTAGCCTGAAATCCAATCTCAAAATTGTTAAAACCATTTCCCCAAAACCAATCTCATAGACTCTGGGTTCTTAAGGTTGAAGTGAACTCCCTCTGATACCACTTTTTCATGACCCATCCCCCAAGTACCTTGTCGTGACTACCCCATACCCTCCTTTTATATTCCAAGGGCGGGCGACTATCACTGAAATGGAATATCCCAAAAATGGAAGGAATTTTCCATCAAACCAACACACAGACATAAATCTCAAACTGTGGAAATCAAAAACAAAGTAAAACACAACTGTAACTGAGAAAAATACTGAGAGTACAATACAAATGAAAGTACCAAGGGTCCAGAAAACAATCCCAAACCCACAAATGAATGTACAACTACCACAATCTGTTCGATCGAGATGCCACCTAAAGGTTTGGTGAAGGGTAGCTACCTATATCCGTAGAAGAATACATGTATGTCCTGTCTCACTGAGCACCACCTAGTCCCAAACAACCAAGTTATCCTTCAAAGTGTCGATAAACTACATGGTACATGACACGTGTAGGGAATTCCCATGTAGGGGAGAGTAACACAATACTCAGTAGGTATCCCAAATAAAAAAGGAAAGATCACAAAGAAAGACGACACAAAAAAGACCACATATTATATGTAACAGCCCGAGATTTTATAAAAAAATATTCTTTTAATTTTATTAATGTCTTGTGTTGTACGCTACACCAAAAGGAGCTTGCACAACACACATCCTTGACTTGACTTGCATTACACGCAATCGCGACCTTCCTCAATAGCGTGTGTAGTACGCAATACCGAGTTTCACTAAACAACGATATGCTATAAAAATATTATTAAAACTAGCCGTTATGAATAGTAATAACCACTTTTTGAAATCCAGTAAATCTTATTTTTCAAAATGAACTTTATTTTTGGATTCGGAGTATCGAATTTAGCCTAAGGTGAAATTTTGGTACTTTTCGGATAACTTTCATATTCTGATGAATAGTGAAAATTACTAAATTATAATTAAAAACAACTTTTTTAATCGAAATAATTAATAGTGATAAATCATTAATTTGAGTGTTTTTAAAGTATATTTAGAATATATTTTTACAATTTAATACAATGTTGGTCATTGGATGTAGTTTCACATTTAAACTAGACATAAACAAGTGTCAATCTTTTGATAGATATTGTTTCTTAAAAACACGCTATTTGTTTTAACAGCGGGATTTAATTATAAAATTAATTAATGCAACTTTTATGTTATGAATTTGGTAAAATATACTTCATTTTTAAATTCGGAATATGAAATATAGCTTGGGATGAAATTTTGGCATTGTTCTGAAAAACATCAATTTTTGATGAATAGTGAAACTACTAAGTGGTAGGTTAAAAACTGAATTTTCCATAAAACTTAATTTTACCGCTTCTGTGAATGGAATTTCGAAAATCCGAGAGACACGGTTAATATCAAGGACTAAAATGTGGTTCAATGAGATGAAAATAATTTTTTGGTGAATAGTAACTTTTTACTTTTTTTACCACGGTTAATAGTAAATAGGGTAACTAAGGGTAAATATGATATTAATATTACCCTAACACATGTCCAAATTCTATTGGACAAGTGTAATTCGACCAAAAACAAACTTAGGAATAAAATATGACCATTTAGGCCCACTTGGATTAGATTAGGACATTTATTATTAATTTATTTAAAGAAGGGTTAAAATAGTTAAAATCAAAGTTTAATAAGTAAATCATTTTTCATATGGGTTTATACATAAGATAAATTCGATTGTAAATATTCATTAGAAAGCTAAAAAGATTTCCTACATGATGGTATTTTATTTGTAATTTTTAGACATCAAATAAATTAATTTATTTATGACACAACGATGATGCAGTAATTATCTTTTTAATGAAATATTGACATAATTGATGTTATAAGCACCAAAATAAATGTAATTTGAGATTTTTTATGAATTCCACTAATTTTCTAGGTTACTATGATATATTAATGTTGATTTAATCAACTTGGTTCGAACATTTAATTCTGTTATGACTTTGACAAAAATCATATATCAAATAGTGTCAAAATTGACACAAAATAGTTTTTAAATCAAATATTATATTATTAATTGTTATTTTATTCCTAAAAATCTAAGGTTCGGCCAAATGACTTAGATAAGGATATATATATTAATAATAAACAATTTGGGGTTCGTTTGGCATGTTATAGTAAGTGTATTAACCATATAGTGAAAGAAAACAAAAAGACATGGTAAAAGTTAAATTATTTAACTTAGAGTTAAATTTAATTGATAAGGTTAAAATAATATCCTAAACTTGTCTAAATTCTATTGGTTGATAGGATTTCGACCCATCCCCACTTTAGCTTCGAAATAAGACCCTTTGGAACCATTATAAACCGATTTTGACTTTAATATAAAATAATATTTTGAGATATTCCTAAGGTGCCCCTCTCCTCCCCTATAAAAGGACACCTCCTCCCCCTCCTCCTCACACCAAATTGAGCACTCAAGCTCGTCCAACCCCTGCCATTTTCCCTTCTCCACTTCCCTAGAATAATCCTAGAGGTCCTGGTCTTCTCCAAAGACCAATCTTAGTTCCTTAAGTGGAGGATTCAAAAAGGCGTTCCAAAGAAGAGGTAATATCCATTACCGATCTTTTCAATTTCTTTCTTCTTCAACTTCTTCTTCTTTAGTTGTTTCATGATAAAGTAATAACATAAGTATTACTTACATACTGATATGTTATTATAAATATGAAACAACCCTAATTCACCTTCTATCCATCCTACGGAAAAATGAAATCACCGCGCGTGCGTACGTACGGAATACCGTCTCCACGCCGTGGTGTAATCTATTTTCCACCATCACCTTACAAGGATGGGTATAATGGTGTAATCAGTAACTATATATGATTATTATTAAGTAATATTGATACTGAAATAATATATATATATACTCCAATACAATTCCACGATCATAGGAACGATATCATCACTCGTGCGTACGTACGGAATACCGTCTCCACGATGTGATGCGACTCGTTCTACATGATCTTCATTTAATAATGATTATATAAATAAATTGAATGAATGAATATGGTATATACTACACTAATACCATTCTGGAAATGAATTATCTATAACCTAAAGATAAGAATAAGAACTTATTCGACAAAACACGTATAAGAACAAAAAGTTATAAAGACCCGAGTAACAAGTAACAATGAAATATTACTAACAAGAAGCTAATAATATGACCATATATGATATCATATCAATATGTATGATTCTGTAATAAGTCAATAACATTATTTAAACCATTATACAGGAGCTTCGGACATGAACAAAGCAAATCGGACCTAAGGTAAGGGAAATATCACAATCTCATTTTTATCCGAGATTGTTTATTCGTAAGTATTTACTGGGGTGTATTTTATCATCCACATCCATGTTCCCTCAATATGTAATATTGTTTCCATCCACTTTAAATAGTTTAAATCCAATTTTACCCTTAGGTGAGTTTTTAGTAAAGAATATGAAAGGAATCTTTTGTCGTTTTTCCGTACGAGGTACTTTTTGACTTTTCCGACAAAAGTACGAAGAATGTTTTTTTAACTTATACGGCATGAATGGATTTTTAAAACATTACTTCAAAGAAGCTTCCTTTACAAGTTTTCAAGTTTATTTTTAATCAACTTCTTTTATTTTAAAGTTGTATGACATGTTATGAAAGGAAAAATGTTTTTGAAGAAGAAAGGATATTTTCCTCAAGAATTCAATTCAAGTGTTTTATCAAAATTATTTTCCATCTAAGATAATAAAGGGTTCTGTTTCTATCCATATTTTTACATTGGTTTGACTATGTTGTGATGGAATTATGTTTATGAATTCTTTTATCATATATGAATTGATTTATGATGTCATGATGTTTCAAGAATCCCATTTTTGTTATATGTGTTATGCGATGATGTATGTTTTATGATTATGTGGCACACATAAGAAAGGATTCATTATAAGATGGGTGGGACCTATATCTCCCTCCAATGCATTGGGTAATGATTTTATATCTCATGAGATAGACATGGCTGGAACGGAAGGTTATTTCGGTTCAGTGATACAGGACTGAAACGAGGAGTGAACTCGGTTCAGAAAGGGACTTTGTCCACTAAGATAGTCTTGGCAATGAGTCATGACTAACAAGAAATGATTTTCCATGATTATGTGTGCATGCCACAAAGATTCAAGTTTTATGTTATGATTATGGGGATCTCATTTTCACTTCTATGATTTATCCCATGTTATGATATTATGAGCTCTTTTGCAGGTTAAGATTTCCAAAAAGCTATGTTCTTTTGTATATGATGTGATTGATATTTCTTTTGTTTACCCTTACTGAGCATTTGAGCTCACCCTTTTATGTTTTCTTTTCCCCAGGATATAAAGAAAGGTTTATAGGTAAAAAAAAGGGAAGATCTTTATGGGAGATATTGAAGATCTTTCACCACGATTAGAAGATTACGTTCCGAGTTTCCAAAGACACTAAACTATTACGATCCTTGTGTGTGTGTTTTTGTTATGTACTAAGTATTCCGCATAAGTAATGTAATGTCCATGTACGATAAGCTTCGGGTCTCTACAGTTGGTATCAGAGGAAAGGTTTAGTCAACCTTTGGAAACTAGGACGTGAAAACGTTAGTAAGATCCCTAGAGATATTTCTAAGATATGTCTAGGGATTCCCCTAAGGATAAGTATACGTATAGGATATAGTTCTAGAACTATGGTAACGATATTAGATTAAACCAAAGATGATAGATATTTAAGTTACTCCCCCTTTATTACGATTTTTGCATCTAACACTATTCTGTTTGGGTTTTAGAAAATGGCTGGAAACAAGATGAATCACAATAATGGAGGATATGATGGACAATGGAATGATATTCTTCATGAGAAACCAAATGAAATGGGATTTGGATGTCCAAACATCATTATTTTCCCAAATCAGCAATCTCACAATATGATCAATAAAGTAAAATTTGGTAAGTTTCCTGACTCGACTAATAAGAGAAAGATGGAGTTCCATGATGATCATAGAGGAAAGAAAGTTCAATTTCCCCTATGTAAATCATGTGGGAAGAGGCATCAAGGAGAATGTTTCAAGGGAACTGGAAGATGCTTTGGGTGTGGAAAAGAAGGACACAAAGCAAGTAAGTGCAAAGGAAAAGGGTCGGTTAACACCATGGATGAGGATAATGGTATTGCTACGACATCAAAAATGGTTAAGTGTTTTAAATGTGGAATGTATGGGCATTATGCAAACAAATGCCCTAAGGGAAAGACTCATGAAGAGAATCAGTATGGTCATATGGGTAGTATTTATGTGGATGATGATGAAGAGACTACAAATGATATGTGAGATGAAAGAATTGTTGAAGCTCGGTCAATGGTTTAAGAATGTTGTGGAATGATTACATGTTTATCATGTGTAATGTTGTATAAGAAATCTCATGGTACTATGGAATAAAGAGACATCTGAGGATTGTTACACTGTTGTCTTTCCTTGAGTTATGAAAGTGTATGATTAATGGTACCACTATCCATGAAAGGTTATTCAGATATTTTTGGAATGTAGATGATATGCGCATAATGAAGGGATAAGGAGAAAATTAAATGTTTGATAGTATTCATGAGCTCATGATTGATATAAGGACTAAGTGAATCATGGTTTGAGTATATAGAATTTTGAGGATTTTGGTATATGGAAAGTATTAACTTTTAACTACATTCATGTTTTCACTAAGGTATTCAAGAGAATACACGATTAAGGACTTTGAATGTTTGGAATGTAACCAACAAGACATATCTTATGATATGTGGGGATCAACGACAGTATTAAATCTCTGGTAATTGTTGTCACTATATTATGAGAGTGGACTGCAGTATTATGTATAAGCCTAAAGATTAGACTGGATTATGTTGGACATAAGTTAGTATTGTTTAAGGATAGAAGATTTTCGATATTATTGATGGGATGTTATAGTAACGTAGTTTTAGAAAAAGGGACAACCTGCAGGACGGGCGACAGCCCATCGCTTCGGACAGGGCTGTAGGAATTGAACCCACAACCGAAGTGCGACTGGCCTTTATCGCCTACCACTGACCTACAGGAAGTCCCTGTTTAGTAGAAACTAGTTTTATTATATTAAGCAGTATGATATATGAAGTATAAGTCCATTTTAGGAACTATATATGATTAATCTCACTATATAATGACTTATGTATATTTAATAACTTTTGCTTACCTTTTGTTTGAGACAGATGGAATGACCCGTCATTCTATCACATGATCTGCTAACACTTCACGAATAACAAATTCAACTTCATTTATTTAAGAGATGAAGTGGAAATTGTTCAAGGCACGAACAACAGTGATATTGTATCAAAATAAAGTAAGTATTTATTCTAATTCAAATTTTCAACTTTAGGGAAATGATCTTGAAAACAAAAAAAATGTTGTCCTAGTGATCTTATACCTGATGAATCAGATGGTACCTTAGATCGTCACAAATTTATGGATTTGTGATTACTGGATTTTCCATAGCCATGTTCTCTACCACTCTCCATCAGAACATGATGGTTAGATTTCTCTTCCATATCCATATTTTCACCTATGTGGAAACCCAGTGATTAGTTTATTTGGGTAATCGTTACATTTCATACTTTAGTTTTTAAAGCCAAGTTTTGGTATTCCCTTTTACGATGTGGGTTTCTATTAAAGAAACTTTCAAATAGTAAACCATTTATAACCCCGACGAATTTCGAGGGCGAAATTCATTTTAAGGGGGGTAGAATGTAACAGCCCAAGATTTTATAAAAAAATATTCTTTTAATTTTATTAATGTCTTGTGTTGTACGCTACACCAAAAGGAGCTTGCACAACACACATCCTTGACTTGACTTGCATTACACACAATCGCGACCTTCCTCGATAGCGTGTGTAGTACGCAATACCGAGTTTCACTAAACAACGATATGCTATAAAAATATTATTAAAACTAGCCGTTATGAATAGTAATAACCACTTTTTGAAATCCAGTAAATCTTATTTTTCAAAATGAACTTTATTTTTGGATTCGGAGTATCGAATTTAGCCTAAGGTGAAATTTTGGTACTTTTCGGATAACTTTCATATTCTGATGAATAGTGAAAATTACTAAATTATAATTAAAAACAACTTTTTTAATCGAAATAATTAATAGTGATAAATCATTAATTTGAGTGTTTTTAAAGTATATTTAGAATATATTTTTACAATTTAATACAATGTTGGTCATTGGATGTAGTTTCACATTTAAACTAGACATAAACAAGTGTCAATCTTTTGATAGATATTGTTTCTTAAAAACACGCTATTTGTTTTAACAGCGGGATTTAATTATAAAATTAATTAATGCAACTTTTATGTTATGAATTTGGTAAAATAGACTTCATTTTTAAATTCGGAATATGAAATATAGCTTGGGATGAAATTTTGGCATTGTTCTGAAAAACATCAATTTTTGATGAATAGTGAAACTACTAAGTGGTAGGTTAAAAACTGAATTTTCCATAAAACTTAATTTTACCGCTTCTGTGAATGGAATTTCGAAAATCCGAGAGACACGGTTAATATCAAGGACTAAAATGTGGTTCAATGAGATGAAAATAATTTTTTCGTGAATAGTAACTTTTTACTTTTTTTACCACGGTTAATAGTAAATAGGGTAACTAAGGGTAAATATGATATTAATATTACCCTAACACATGTCCAAATTCTATTGGACAAGTGTAATTCGACCAAAAACAAACTTAGGAATAAAATATGACCATTTAGGCCCACTTGGATTAGATTAGGACATTTATTATTAATTTATTTAAAGAAGGGTTAAAATAGTTAAAATCAAAGTTTAATAAGTAAATAATTTTTCATATGGGTTAATACATAAGATAAATTCGATTGTAAATATTCATTAGAAAGCTAAAAAGATTTCCTACATGATGGTATTTTATTTGTAATTTTTAGACATCAAATAAATTAATTTATTTATGACACAACGATGATGCAGTAATTATCTTTTTAATGAAATATTGACATAATTGATGTTATAAGCACCAAAATAAATGTAATTTGAGATTTTTTATGAATTCCACTAATTTTATAGGTTACTATGATATATTAATGTTGATTTAATCAACTTGGTTCTAACATTTAATTCTGTTATGACTTTGACAAAAATCATATATCAAATAGTGTCAAAATTGACACAAAATAGTTTTTAAATCAAATATTATATTATTAATTGTTATTTTATTCCTAAAAATCTAAGGTTCGGCCAAATGACTTAGATAAGGATATATATATTAATAATAAACAATTTGGGGTTCGTTTGGCATGTTATAGTAAGTGTATTAACCATATAGTGAAAGAAAACAAAAAGACATGGTAAAAGTTAAATTATTTAACTTAGAGTTAAATTTAATTGATAAGGTTAAAATAATATCCTAAACTTGTCTAAATTCTATTGGTTGATAGGATTTCGACCCATCCCCACTTTAGCTTCGAAATAAGACCCTTTGGAACCATTATAAACCGATTTTGACTTTAATATAAAATAATATTTTGAGATATTCCTAAGGTGCCCCTCTCCTCCCCTATAAAAGGACACCTCCTCCCCCTCCTCCTCACACCAAATTGAGCACTCAAGCTCGTCCAACCCCTGCCATTTTCCCTTCTCCACTTCCCTAGAATAATCCTAGAGGTCCTGGTCTTCTCCAAAGACCAATCTTAGTTCCTTAAGTGGAGGATTCAAAAAGGCGTTCCAAAGAAGAGGTAATATCCATTACCGATCTTTTCAATTTCTTTCTTCTTCAACTTCTTCTTCTTTAGTTGTTTCATGATAAAGTAATAACATAAGTATTACTTACATACTGATATGTTATTATAAATATGAAACAACCCTAATTCACCTTCTATCCATCCTACGGAAAAATGAAATCACCGCGCGTGCGTACGTACGGAATACCGTCTCCACGCCGTGGTGTAATCTATTTTCCACCATCACCTTACAAGGATGGGTATAATGGTGTAATCAGTAACTATATATGATTATTATTAAGTAATATTGATACTGAAATAATATATATATATACTCCAATACAATTCCACGATCATAGGAACGATATCATCACTCGTGCGTACGTACGGAATACCGTCTCCACGATGTGATGCGACTCGTTCTACATGATCTTCATTTAATAATGATTATATAAATAAATTGAATGAATGAATATGGTATATACTACACTAATACCATTCTGGAAATGAATTATCTATAACCTAAAGATAAGAATAAGAACTTATTCGACAAAACACGTATAAGAACAAAAAGTTATAAAGACCCGAGTAACAAGTAACAATGAAATATTACTAACAAGAAGCTAATAATATGACCATATATGATATCATATCAATATGTATGATTCTGTAATAAGTCAATAACATTATTTAAACCATTATACAGGAGCTTCGGACATGAACAAAGCAAATCGGACCTAAGGTAAGGGAAATATCACAATCTCATTTTTATCCGAGATTGTTTATTCGTAAGTATTTACTGGGGTGTATTTTATCATCCACATCCATGTTCCCTCAATATGTAATATTGTTTCCATCCACTTTAAATAGTTTAAATCCAATTTTACCCTTAGGTGAGTTTTTAGTAAAGAATATGAAAGGAATCTTTTGTCGTTTTTCCGTACGAGGTACTTTTTGACTTTTCCGACAAAAGTACGAAGAATGTTTTTTTTAACTTATACGGCATGAATGGATTTTTAAAACATTACTTCAAAGAAGCTTCCTTTACAAGTTTTCAAGTTTATTTTTAATCAACTTCTTTTATTTTAAAGTTGTATGACATGTTATGAAAGGAAAAATGTTTTTGAAGAAGAAAGGATATTTTCCTCAAGAATTCAATTCAAGTGTTTTATCAAAATTATTTTCCATCTAAGATAATAAAGGGTTCTGTTTCTATCCATATTTTTACATTGGTTTGACTATGTTGTGATGGAATTATGTTTATGAATTCTTTTATCATATATGAATTGATTTATGATGTCATGATGTTTCAAGAATCCCATTTTTGTTATATGTGTTATGCGATGATGTATGTTTTATGATTATGTGGCACACATAAGAAAGGATTCATTATAAGATGGGTGGGACCTATATCTCCCTCCAATGCATTGGGTAATGATTTTATATCTCATGAGATAGACATGGCTGGAACGGAAGGTTATTTCGGTTCAGTGATACAGGACTGAAACGAGGAGTGAACTCGGTTCAGAAAGGGACTTTGTCCACTAAGATAGTCTTGGCAATGAGTCATGACTAACAAGAAATGATTTTCCATGATTATGTGTGCATGCCACAAAGATTCAAGTTTTATGTTATGATTATGGGGATCTCATTTTCACTTCTATGATTTATCCCATGTTATGATATTATGAGCTCTTTTGCAGGTTAAGATTTCCAAAAAGCTATGTTCTTTTGTATATGATGTGATTGATATTTCTTTTGTTTACCCTTACTGAGCATTTGAGCTCACCCTTTTATGTTTTCTTTTCCCCAGGATATAAAGAAAGGTTTATAGGTAAAAAAAAGGGAAGATATTTATGGGAGATATTGAAGATCTTTCACCACGATTAGAAGATTACGTTCCGAGTTTCCAAAGACACTAAACTATTACGATCCTTGTGTGTGTGTTTTTGTTATGTACTAAGTATTCCGCATAAGTAATGTAATGTCCATGTACGATAAGCTTCGGGTCTCTACAGTTGGTATCAGAGGAAAGGTTTAGTCAACCTTTGGAAACTAGGACGTGAAAACGTTAGTAAGATCCCTAGAGATATTTCTAAGATATGTCTAGGGATTCCCCTAAGGATAAGTATACGTATAGGATATAGTTCTAGAACTATGGTAACGATATTAGATTAAACCAAAGATGATAGATATTTAAGTTACTCCCCCTTTATTACGATTTTTGCATCTAACACTATTCTGTTTGGGTTTTAGAAAATGGCTGGAAACAAGATGATTCACAATAATGGAGGATATGATGGACAATGGAATGATATTCTTCATGAGAAACCAAATGAAATGGGATTTGGATGTCCAAACATCATTATTTTCCCAAATCAGCAATCTCACAATATGATCAATAAAGTAAAATTTGGTAAGTTTCCTGACTCGACTAATAAGAGAAAGATGGAGTTCCATGATGATCATAGAGGAAAGAAAGTTCAATTTCCCCTATGTAAATCATGTGGGAAGAGGCATCAAGGAGAATGTTTCAAGGGAACTGGAAGATGCTTTGGGTGTGGAAAAGAAGGACACAAAGCAAGTAAGTGCAAAGGAAAAGGGTCGGTTAACACCATGGATGAGGATAATGGTATTGCTACGACATCAAAAATGGTTAAGTGTTTTAAATGTGGAATGTATGGGCATTATGCAAACAAATGCCCTAAGGGAAAGACTCATGAAGAGAATCAGTATGGTCATATGGGTAGTATTTATGTGGATGATGATGAAGAGACTACAAATGATATGTGAGATGAAAGAATTGTTGAAGCTCGGTCAATGGTTTAAGAATGTTGTGGAATGATTACATGTTTATCATGTGTAATGTTGTATAAGAAATCTCATGGTACTATGGAATAAAGAGACATCTGAGGATTGTTACACTGTTGTCTTTCCTTGAGTTATGAAAGTGTATGATTAATGGTACCACTATCCATGAAAGGTTATTCAGATATTTTTGGAATGTAGATGATATGCGCATAATGAAGGGATAAGGAGAAAATTAAATGTTTGATAGTATTCATGAGCTCATGATTGATATAAGGACTAAGTGAATCATGGTTTGAGTATATAGAATTTTGAGGATTTTGGTATATGGAAAGTATTAACTTTTAACTACATTCATGTTTTCACTAAGGTATTCAAGAGAATACACGATTAAGGACTTTGAATGTTTGGAATGTAACCAACAAGACATATCTTATGATATGTGGGGATCAACGACAGTATTAAATCTCTGGTAATTGTTGTCACTATATTATGAGAGTGGACTGCAGTATTATGTATAAGCCTAAAGATTAGACTGGATTATGTTGGACATAAGTTAGTATTGTTTAAGGATAGAAGATTTTCGATATTATTGATGGGATGTTATAGTAACGTAGTTTTAGAAAAAGGGACAACCTGCAGGACGGGCGACAGCCCATCGCTTCGGACAGGGCTGTAGGAATTGAACCCACAACCGAAGTGCGACTGGCCTTTATCGCCTACCACTGACCTACAGGAAGTCCCTGTTTAGTAGAAACTAGTTTTATTATATTAAGCAGTATGATATATGAAGTATAAGTCCATTTTAGGAACTATATATGATTAATCTCACTATATAATGACTTATGTATATTTAATAACTTTTGCTTACCTTTTGTTTGAGACAGATGGAATGACCCGTCATTCTATCACATGATCTGCTAACACTTCACGAATAACAAATTCAACTTCATTTATTTAAGAGATGAAGTGGAAATTGTTCAAGGCACGAACAACAGTGATATTGTATCAAAATAAAGTAAGTATTTATTCTAATTCAAATTTTCAACTTTAGGGAAATGATCTTGAAAACAAAAAAAATGTTGTCCTAGTGATCTTATACCTGATGAATCAGATGGTACCTTAGATCGTCACAAATTTATGGATTTGTGATTACTGGATTTTCCATAGCCATGTTCTCTACCACTCTCCATCAGAACATGATGGTTAGATTTCTCTTCCATATCCATATTTTCACCTATGTGGAAACCCAGTGATTAGTTTATTTGGGTAATCGTTACATTTCATACTTTAGTTTTTAAAGCCAAGTTTTGGTATTCCCTTTTACGATGTGGGTTTCTATTAAAGAAACTTTCAAATAGTAAACCATTTATAACCCCGACGAATTTCGAGGGCGAAATTCATTTTAAGGGGGGTAGAATGTAACAGCCCAAGATTTTATAAAAAAATATTCTTTTAATTTTATTAATGTCTTGTGTTGTACGCTACACCAAAAGGAGCTTGCACAACACACATCCTTGACTTGACTTGCATTACACGCAATCACGACCTTCCTCGATAGCGTGTGTAGTACGCAATACCGAGTTTCACTAAACAACGATATGCTATAAAAATATTATTAAAACTAGCCGTTATGAATAGTAATAACCACTTTTTGAAATCCAGTAAATCTTATTTTTCAAAATGAACTTTATTTTTGGATTCGGAGTATCGAATTTAGCCTAAGGTGAAATTTTGGTACTTTTCGGATAACTTTCATATTCTGATGAATAGTGAAAATTACTAAATTATAATTAAAAACAACTTTTTTAATCGAAATAATTAATAGTGATAAATCATTAATTTGAGTGTTTTTAAAGTATATTTAGAATATATTTTTACAATTTAATACAATGTTGGTCATTGGATGTAGTTTCACATTTAAACTAGACATAAACAAGTGTCAATCTTTTGATAGATATTGTTTCTTAAAAACACGCTATTTGTTTTAACAGCGGGATTTAATTATAAAATTAATTAATGCAACTTTTATGTTATGAATTTGGTAAAATAGACTTCATTTTTAAATTCGGAATATGAAATATAGCTTGGGATGAAATTTTGGCATTGTTCTGAAAAACATCAATTTTTGATGAATAGTGAAACTACTAAGTGGTAGGTTAAAAACTGAATTTTCCATAAAACTTAATTTTACCGCTTCTGTGAATGGAATTTCGAAAATCCGAGAGACACGGTTAATATCAAGGACTAAAATGTGGTTCAATGAGATGAAAATATTTTTTTGGTGAATAGTAACTTTTTACTTTTTTTACCACGGTTAATAGTAAATAGTGTAACTAAGGGTAAATATGATATTAATATTACCCTAACACATGTCCTAATTCTATTGGACAAGTGTAATTCGACCAAAAACAAACTTAGGAATAAAATATGACCATTTAGGCCCACTTGGATTAGATTAGGACATTTATTATTAATTTATTTAAAGAAGGGTTAAAATAGTTAAAATCAAAGTTTAATAAGTAAATCATTTTTCATATGGGGTTATACATAAGATAAATTCGATTGTAAATATTCATTAGAAAGCTAAAAAGATTTCCTACATGATGGTATTTTATTTGTAATTTTTAGACATCAAATAAATTAATTTATTTATGACACAACGATGATGCAGTAATTATCTTTTTAATGAAATATTGACATAATTGATGTTATAAGCACCAAAATAAATGTAATTTGAGATTTTTTATGAATTCCACTAATTTTCTAGGTTACTATTATATATTAATGTTGATTTAATCAACTTGGTTCGAACATTTCATTCTGTTATGACTTTGAAAAAAATCATATATCAAATAGTGTCAAAATTGACACAAAATAGTTTTTAAATCAAATATTATATTATTAATTGTTATTTTATTCCTAAAAATCTAAGGTTCGGCCAAATGACTTAGATAAGGATATATATATTAATAATAAACAATTTGGGGTTCGTTTGGCATGTTATAGTAAGTGTATTAACCATATAGTGAAAGAAAACAAAAAGACATGGTAAAAGTTAAATTATTTAACTTAGAGTTAAATTTAATTGATAAGGTTAAAATAATATCCTAAACTTGTCTAAATTCTATTGGTTGATAGGATTTCGACCCATCCCCACTTTAGCTTCGAAATAAGACCCTTTGGAACCATTATAAACCGATTTTGACTTTAATATAAAATAATATTTTGAGATATTCCTAAGGTGCCCCTCTCCTCCCCTATAAAAGGACACCTCCTCCCCCTCCTCCTCACACCAAATTGAGCACTCAAGCTCGGCCAACCCCTGCCATTTTCCCTTCTCCACTTCCCTAGAATAATCCTAGAGGTCCTGGTCTTCTCCAAAGACCAATCTTAGTTCCTTAAGTGGAGGATTCAAAAAGGCGTTCCAAAGAAGAGGTAATATCCATTAACGATCTTTTCAATTTCTTTCTTCTTCAACTTCTTCTTCTTTAGTTGTTTCATGATAAAGTAATAACATCAGTATTACTTACATACTGATATGTTATTATAAATATGAAACAACCCTAATTCACCTTCTATCCATCCTACGTAAAAATGAAATCATCGCGCGTGCGTACGTACGGAATACCGTCTCCACGCCGTGGTGTAATCTATTTTCCACCATCACCTTAAAAGGATGGGTATAATGGTGTAATCAGTAACTATATATGATTATTATTAAGTAATATTGATACTGAAATAATATATATATATACTCCAATACAATTCCACGATCATAGGAACGATATCATCACTCGTGCGTACGTACGGAATACCGTCTCCACGATGTGATGCGACTCGTTCTACATGATCTTCATTTCATAATGATTATATAAATAAATTGAATGAATGAATATGGTATATACTACACTAATACCATTCTGGAAATGAATTATCTATAACCTAAAGATAAGAATAAGAACTTATTCGACAAAACACGTATAAGAACAAAAAGTTATAAAGACCCGAGTAACAAGTAACAATGAAATATTACTAACAAGAAGCTAATAATATGACCATATATGATATCATATCAATATGTATGATTCTGTAATAAGTCAATAACATTATTTAAACCATTATACAGGAGATTCGGACATGAACAAAGCAAATCGGACCTAAGGTAAGGGAAATATCACAATCTCATTTTTATCCGAGATTGTTTATTCGTAAGTATTTACTGGGGTGTATTTTATCATCCACATCCATGTTCCCTCAATATGTAATATTGTTTCCATCCACTTTAAATAGTTTAAATCCAATTTTACCCTTAGGTGAGTTTTTAGTAAAGAATATGAAAGGAATATTTTGTCGTTTTTCCATACGAGGTACTTTTTGACTTTTCCGACAAAAGTACGAAGAATGTTTTTTTTAACTTATACGGCATGAATGGATTTTTAAAACATTACTTCAAAGAAGCTTCCTTTACAAGTTTTCAATTTTATTTTTAATCAACTTCTTTTATTTTAAAGTTGTATGACATGTTATGAAAGGAAAAATGTTTTTGAAGAAGAAAGGATATTTTCCTCAAGAATTCAATTCAAGTGTTTTATCAAAATTATTTTCCATCTAAGATAATAAAGGGTTCTGTTTCTATCCATATTTTTACATTGGTTTGACTATGTTGTGATGGAATTATGTTTATGAATTCTTTTATCATATATGAATTGATTTATGATGTCATGATGTTTCAAGAATCCCATTTTTGTTATATGTGTTATGCGATGATGTATGTTTTATGATTATGTGGCACACATAAGAAAGGATTCATTATAAGATGGGTGGGACCTATATCTCCCTCCAATGCATTGGGTAATGATTTTATATCTCATGAGATAGACATGGCTGGAACGGAAGGTTATTTCGGTTCAGTGATACAGGACTGAAACGAGGAGTGAACTCGGTTCAGAAAGGGACTTTGTCCACTAAGATAGTCTTGGCAATGAGTCATGACTAACAAGAAATGATTTTCCATGATTATGTGTGCATGCCACAAAGATTCAAGTTTTATGTTATGATTATGGGGATCTCATTTTCACTTCTATGATTTATCCCATGTTATGATATTATGAGCTCTTTTGCAGGTTAAGATTTCCAAAAAGCTATGTTCTTTTGTATATGATGTGATTGATATTTCTTTTGTTTACCCTTACTGAGCATTTGAGCTCACCCTTTTATGTTTTCTTTTCCCCAGGATATAAAGAAAGGTTTATAGGTAAAAAAAAGGGAAGATCTTTATGGGAGATATTGAAGATCTTTCACCACGATTAGAAGATTACGTTCCGAGTTTCCAAAGACACTAAACTATTACGATCCTTGTGTGTGTGTTTTTGTTATGTACTAAGTATTCCGCATAAGTAATGTAATGTCCATGTACGATAAGCTTCGGGTCTCTACATTATAGACATCCCATACTAGGTATATCTCAATGTATAGGAAGTATAATTATAAATTCTAAATCAGAACATTCGTACTGATGAGGGATTAATCATCTGGGCCTGCTCAACACCTGGGCCAGTGGGATCACTGAGACAAGCTCGTATTTGGGGAAAGTTGTATCACTTAGTCCCGGTCGTCCGTGTTCCAAATAGATCACTTAGACCTTGTCGTCTATGGGAAAACTGAACCACATAGACCTTCTCCTATCTTGTCTGGCTGGATCACTCAGACCCACTTGTCTTTAGGCTAGGTGGATCACTTAGACCCACACGTATTTGGGCCAGCAGGATCACTTAGATCGGATCCTCTCTGGGCCAGCTGGATCACTTAGACCCACTCAAATTTAGTCTAGCCAGATAACAAAGACCCGATCGACTCTTGGTCAGTTGTATCACTAAGACCCGCTAGTTATATCCTTCGCGTCATACCGAGCCGAATAATTCATGCTCATACCATGCAAGATTCTCAGAGAATCTACTAATCATTCGAAGAGTTACATATCAACTTCCTTCAAATATCACTTATATTATTCTTAAGGGGAAATCACATTGTAGAGGGCCCAACGTCATATAAGGTGCATAAATCAGATGCCCAAACTGAATGGTATTGTGGTTTTAGTAAATAGGGGTTGTAGTGTCTGGGCCAGGTCCAACCTCCTCAAATCGTCCTGACCAACCCAGATCGAGGGTCCCCATGACACACCCCGTTTCACCCAACCCGACTAGGTGGGTTCTGGGCTTTCTTGATTCATCGTGGCCATTGGGCCAGGCCCATTGGGCCTTAATAGACCCAGCCCAGTTCGACCATTAGACCAACCCGTCGGGTCACCCAAAGTCCCAGTTTCATCTTGCCTGACCTGCAAATGGTGTGCCGACTCCTTCCCATCCTTGGCTTCCCAGCAGCTTGGTTCTTCACACTGGCCCATCCCATAACGGCAAGCCAACTCTTCTCCATCCTGATCTCCCTAGAGGCCTGGTTCATGCCACCGGACTGGACTATATGGCAATCTAGTTCTTCCCCTACCCAGACACCTGTTGTTCATTCAGTTCATGTCGCACGTGGTCGGCTGAGGTCAACTACCCCTTCTCTAAACGCATCCCCACGGGGACTGTGTGCCATCCGCCAGCCACGGCTTGTCGAGGCAGTCTGGTCCTCCAATGCGGCGCCAACCTCCTACACTGGTCCCCTCATGCAGTGTGGTTTCCCCTGCCTGGAATGTGGCTTTTCCATTGGTTCATATCGTCACTGCGGTCTGTGGAAAATGTGGCTACTCTAATGCGGCCAGGTGGCCACGTCTTCCTCCCCAAGATGCTGACCTCCATACTAGCGACCCCTATCACCACTATGGCGTACTACCACCGCAGCACCTCCTGCCTACCATAGTGACCGGGATGCCACTCCCTGGTGTTGTCACCATGGCTGGGCTGCCAGGGCCTCGTGCCGCCACTGTGGTTGGCCATCACGGCCTCCTTCCGACACCTTGGCCTAATTCCAGGGACGCAGCCCACCTGGATGCGACCCTTCAACCCAGGGTCTCCTCAGCTGATGCACTAACACCATTATTTCATGAAAAATGGGAAGGATTGAAGGAGAGAGTATGGGAATGATTTGCGCACAGAAACACCAAAGGAATGATCCAGTTCTTTGTTCATGTTGAACCATATGCGTCCTTGTTAGAAATATCCTGAAGAACCAAAAGCTAAGGCTGAATAATCACTAAGATGGATATCCCCTTTTTATCTTGTATCATTAAGCCTCCGGTATGAACTATTAATCTGTGAATTAACATTATTGTGTGTTAATCTGTGTTCATCATTTAATAGAAAGAACATGGAAAATAAATTCACACAAAAAAGCATTAATCCCCTACATGGGAAATGAGATTACTCAAGGTTGATCATTCATCATCATCCATCGATCTTCAGTCCCAAATCCTCTCTCCAAGGGTCTTATCTTCATCATCCAATTCACCTGCGTTTATCACTAGAGAGGTTTCCTTTCATCATTTGTCATTTCCACCCATCAAAGCCTCAGATAAATTCCTAGATTGTTCCAATAATCCTGCATTGCTTGTTAGGCTATTAATTAAAAAAATGTCAGTCATTGTTTTTTTTCAAATATGACTCATTAATTAGTTTCATTAAATGGATTCATCATTTCCTCATCACGGCACCATAACGCTAATGTTCCACTACTCAACAATGAAGAAAAAAATTAAAATAACATTAAAATTTATTTTATTTTTCTTTCGAAAATTAATAAAGTTAAATTTTTTTTCTCTTGTCCTTTATTGTTTGAGGTTCATTATTTCATATAGAGATCAAATCATTACATAATCAATAGTGATCTCGGATTTTTAATCTGAGTTATTGTTTTCTAATTATGAGAATTTAAAAATAAAAATAACTTTTATTTGAATTATTTTATTTATGGTTACATCCCAATAACCAACTTTCATATCCCACCCACCCCGATTGATGTTAGTCTACTTATAAGGGTAGCCTAACCTCACAAACTCAATGGTACTCTATGATTTCAAATTTGAGTTAGCATTTATGAGTTATAAGGATTTGAAGTTAATATAACTTTATTTAATTATTTTATTTACATCAAAAAACAACTTTCCGTTGTTGACATGCACCAGCTAATCTTAAGATCTTCTTGATGAAAGCATACTCTCAAGAGCTCAATGGTGGTCTTTGATTTTCAATTCGAATCACCATTTGTGATTTATAAGGATTCAATAAATAAAATAATTTTATTTAATTATTGTATTTACGGTTATTCCATTTTTGGGTTTTCTCACAGGAATCTCGCGCCAACTAAACTTTAGTTTCCCCTACGATAAACCTGTCATCCTGAACACAAGGATACCCTCAGATTTCTGAGAGAGGAACCCTTTTAAGAGTTATCATATTTTTTAGGAAAACCACTCACATTTTCTTTTAAAAGCATAACATTTTTCAACAGATCATTCTGGGCACTCTGGGCCTCAGAATCGCAAGACGTCTCAGCGCCTGGTCTTGAAATAATCCCATTTAATTTTCCAAAAAAAATCATGGAATTATGGGGTATTATACCCTTAACAAATATACATCATAGTAAAAAGCAGATACTAATTTTAATATATGTGGATAATAAAACTTTTACTATAACTAGTTCAAAAATAAATATAACAATTTTTTTTATTTAAGATGGTTACCTCTTCTTCAGGTATCCTCCTTAGGTTTGCACTGAAATCATTTCTTGGATAGATTTATACACATGATAAGGTTTGTAGGCTATGGGGAGGGATGTTTGGAATTGATTTTGGTAGGTAATGGATGAACCAAAATGATTTTTATGGTGTTATAAAGATAGTAGAGGGGGTGGCCTTTTATAAATGGGGGAGAGGACACACTTGGTATTTTTGAAAAGAATTGAGTGCTCCAACATTTTTCATATGAAAAAAAGAGTCTAAAATGGGCCATTACAGAAACATAAATAATTCATGTTGAATAAAATTCAATTATATTGTTATTATAAATATGTATATGTTATTTTTATACATACATTTTTAGTTTTTCCCTTGATAAACCCATTTTTACCATAACCACAATAATTATTTTTTATCTGTATTCACTATTCATTTTTTTCAAAAATTTATGTTGAACTTATTAGAAAATATAAATTATGTTGATTTAAAATAACAATTAAATTTTTTAAAATTCCATTCCCATAATTGTAAAATTTTAATTTCAAATTAATCCCACATATTTTATGAGAAAGTTGGGTTTTAATGATAAAATGTTAAGAAATATTTAAACGTTTTATATCAAAATTAAATGGAAAATTGTGTGAAATGAACTAAACAGGATTAAAGGATGTATAATAGAACTAATTTAACATTTTATTAAATTTGAAATTTAATTTAACTTTATAAATAATTTAAATGATAATTAATCTTTCAATTAAAATTTAATATTTTTTAGTTTTCGTCAAAAAATAACCTTTTCGAAAAATTATAAAAATATCACCCAATAAAAAGATAATGTTATGAATTTTAAAAAAAATATTTTAATAATTTAATTTTTTGAAAATTTTAAAATATAATCTTCAAATAATTGAGCATAATGTAACAAAACTGCTTTATGATAAAATACTGTTTTCAAGGGTAAATTGAATTTATTATTATTTTTTCTATAAAACACATAAAATGAATTTTAATCATTTTATTGAATATATAATTTATAAATTTCATTAAAATAATATATTAAATGTTTTTTTATTTTGGATAATCATCTTTGTGAATAGAAAATAGCATTTTAGAAAAAATAATATCTTTATTTTAAAATGGTTACTATTTTTATCTCTATTTATCTAATTACCAAATAATTCATATAATATACATGTGTAAACCATATTCTTAATATTTTTTAAATATTATTCATGCCTTTTATTTCAATGGCTAGGTGATAATTATCCTATTAAATAATAATATATTAATAATATGTCATGTTTCATTTAAACTCATTATTACATGTAATAGAAGCTAAAATCAATGTTTAGTATAATGAAAGATAAACAAACTGTTGTGTTTAATGAAAATGAATCTAAAAGATTAAATTTATTTGAAAATAGAATTAATAATATCTGAGTTTGTTAAAAAGATAACATTGACCATTAAATTACTATCCACTTTTAAGGTCACCAATACTATCCCATAAACATATCTTTATCAATATTATCATAACATATAGAACATATTAATGGTTATATTCATTCAATAATTTTTTTCTAAAGAAGAAAAAAAATTCACTAAGTTACTTTTCTTTATCATTGTTACCATTCTACATATTCTTTCAAATCCTTAACGAAAAAGTATTGCAGTAAAATCATTACCCATTTCATAATTCTTCTAACAAATATATGACTGATAATATGCTCTTATAATATAATAATTATATCTATAAATAATCCAAATAATCATTCCTCATCATTTTTACTAATATCATTAAAATTGAACTTGATCCCTGACCTTATTTTGAGATATATTTCATTGATGGTTGAGATATTTATTTGTGTAATGTTTGGTCTCTTTATTATTGAAACATTGAACATTGGAAACGACTTTTTTCACTTGAAATAATATGAAAGGGGGACTTTGTCTCAAAACTTTTCAAAAACTCACATTACCTTTAAGCAAGTACAAGGGTTATTCCTTTCACACTAATCAATCATAGAAAATTACTTTTTAAAATTAAATAAGATAAAGAGATAAACCCCATCTTATGGGATATGAATGTGTTAAAGTGTAAGGGAGTTTTCGGTTAAAAATGAGTTATCATTAATTAGGTAATAACCTAGAACAATAGTAAACACTGATAGCTTCACTAGGATTACATTTTGGGCAAACATTATGCTTTATAATTTCCTTCCCTACAAATATGACCAAACCCTAATATGATGGTAAATGAGATCCTTGCACTTTTGGAAAATATAACCCATTTCCAATAGATATTTATTCTACTCATGTAGAATCCTAGCCAGAATACTGGAGTCCAACTCCACCTCCGTGATACTGATGTTGTTCAGCCTGCATAGAGATAGGTTATTTACCATAACTCTAGACTCATACCCCTAGTGAAGTTCCACCACCATAAAAAGCATTGAATTCGAAGATAAACAAATTATTTCAATCCCTCCCAAGATCCCCCTAATAACCACAAAAAATGAATGATCTATCCATGTTATTTTTTATCCATATTCAAGGAGATGCTTAAATAATCAATATCCATATGATCTGGTTATCTATTTACCCAATATCAGTGAATAGTCATGGAATAATTTTTTGAGGCAACATAGAAGATCCCACCACCATGATGTTGAACCCCATATCTATAATTGATGAAATTATTCAAGAATTGGAAATTAAAATAATTATCGTTTTTTATCCATCACTTTACTCATCTCCTCCCCAAATAATACATCACATCACTGTAAAAAATAGGATATGAGCCTTGTTCATGACCCCAAGAGGGTTTTCTACCTATAAGTAGACCACCAATAATTATGTGATGTTTTTACACATCCCACAAACCATAGATCATGCCCCAAGAATATCAATATGACATTATCTAAGTCACTCTTGAAGAATAAATTCCATTTAGTTTTATGTCTTTGATGACTAAAACATCTCTATCTTGGAAAAATTGTAATTCCACTACTCTAGACATTAGTATCAGAATGAAAATACATGTTTTCTTATATTCCACAACAAAAATAACATCTTCACTAGAAGATACGTACACTAGATCCTTGAGGTACATTCATGATTCTCATGGATATCATATACAAGGTCAAAAAATCCTAAATATTGAATTCCCATTATAAGATATTTAATTAATTCATTTATATGGGTCATCATTTATGAAGATATTATCAAAAAAAATTTGTGATATATGGTAGGGTTAATAAAACATGGTTTTCGGCTTGTTTCGTTGAACATAAATTCTGGGGCTAAACTCCTTGAAATGAAAAGAACCACACCAGCCCTGTTATCTTCCTAATAGTTGATATCTCTATACCCCACCACCAACCATACGTCTTCTTCTATCACCTCTAAATGGCTGATCAGGATACTTTATAGGATTTTCATTATTCCTATTTTATTCTAACCTAAGTTCCATTTTCCCATTTCCTTCCCTCATATCCTTTTTCTACATCCACATAACTTCTATAATATCTTATTCGAGGATTTCATGATTCCATGTATGTTCTCTGATACACTATAATGGTTAATACAACCATCCACGATTAGTTTCTCAATTATTTTCCATGAAACCCAATGGAATTTCTAGATTTGTTTGTAATACCATATAAAGGATTAGATTTTTTATATCCTCTATATAGTAACATTAAGATACATGATAATAAACAACACATATAGAAGGATATTGGTGAAGACATTATTAAAAATGGTATTCCTCACTCTAAAATAATGGAACTGAATCTTCTAATAAAAAATTGTACACTTTATATTGTTTAGTATGTATTTAAATAGTACCTTATTTATATAAACATACAAGATCAGATATCCTAGGTAAAACATATGTAGTTGACAAATCTTCATTCACAACATGTCTTGAATTTATCTGATTCTATTTCATGATTACTTATTGGTGATATAGACCTTTCCCTTCAACATGTTGAGTTTTTAATCACTCCATTTTTTAAAATAATCCATTATTCTATAGAATCCATTAATTGAATTTTCCATCCAATAATGAATAAAATCATATTATTAGAAAAAATGTTGTGAGAATCCAATAGCTTCCACCTCGTATTTGAAAAAAAATTATCTTCCCTTCCTCTAGATCAAGCTTTATATTCCTTGTGAAATCTTTTTATACAATTATGAAGAGACTGTGAAGAAAATGATCTCTTTTTTTGAATACTTTATTAGTAATGAAGAATCTAAAAACCTTTACCATTATGGATATGTTTATCTATGGGGAAGTGAAGCATCTAAATTATATATCAATAACTCATTCCTTGATGCGAAATCCCCTCATGAATTTTAAATTTAAATATTATTCTAGTTGATCGTATTCTTTATCTACATCCACTTTAATTATAATATCTGACCATTGATGTTTTTTATCTCATCCAACAACTATTTTTTATCCTAATTTCCCCTTATATGCTTCATTCTTTAATAATGGTATGTTACTCCTTCATGATGTAATTTGGTAATAGTTTACTAGGTCTTATATTGACAATGTAAGCTACAAATTTATAGGAAAATTACAAAGAAAATTCAGTCTGTAATGATTACAGAATTGGGGATCCTTAAAATTTCTTATGAACATAACATTGCATGCATATATAGCCCTTGTAAGTCCTCCACCACTAAAAAAATCATGCACTACCTCCCTCACATGAGGATTTATAAAATCCATTTCATCCATAAATATGGACCAATAAAAAACATATAAACCATGGGAACTCCACATATTAAAGTCGAAAACCGCCTTTTTTATCTCTCCCTCATCCAAAACATCCTACACCATATCATTATCCATTTATTGAAACATTCATGGGAAGAAATTCAATATATCATCCTCTCTACGAACTCTTTTTATCCTTTAATTATCAAGTGTGTTGTCTCTTGACAGAATATCCTAGAAATGGTCAAGACCCATTTACCCTATCAACTCAATATCAACTATATAATATCCATTATATAGTATTAGGATTAAATTTCTGACCACATTACTTTAAATTAGAAAATCCTAGATTGAACCTATGTTCTTATCCCCCTCTATGAGCCTTACACCTCTGGATTTTCCCTCCATTATCTCTCCATATGTATAATTATATTAGTGAGGATGTTTTTTTGTTTGTCAGATTTGACAACATATCATCATCCAATCTATCATGGTTTTTTCCTCAATTATGTCAATGTAGGACTTATTCTCCTCTAGGTCATCCTCTCTATGATTACATACATCAAAACAATCATTGATGTCTATCTTTAATTATTGAATCTAATGAAATAGACCTTCCCATAAGAAGCGAGGGTCTGGTTTTTCCCATGAATCATTTTATAAATTCATCTAACCACACACATATCTTTGAACAGAAAAAATGATTTCTCCTTCTTCAATCCTTATTTTGGAAAAAAATGGGTGATTGATCTAGTAAGGACTTTTTTAGACGAGTAACAATGATTTTTGTAAAAGAGTCAATGCCTTGGATGTTTGAGAGGCACTGGTCTATCCTAATCTAAATTTTTCTATCCCCATTCCTATTATTTCACTAGGTAAACCTACTCCCCGAGAATCCGAAATACATTAAACCCTTATCATCCATGAATATCCCATTGTATTGAATAGTGCTATGGGAAAAGATTGGAATAAATCTTTTTTAACACCTCTGTAGTCATATTGAAATCCCCCTCGACAGACCATGTAAAGATCCCTAGTGGAAACATATATTACTATTTATATAACTCATTTCTATCCTATTCTTCACACCATGTGTATAAAAAATTAAAAAAGGACTCAAAACCATGCACACTAATTTTCATGGATATACGATAGTGTAAAGATCCTATAAACTCCACTAAACCCCTCTCTTACAAAAAATTGTGATATAAATATTTCATGGTTTTTTACAAATACACACATAGAAGACCATATTTCTAGAAAGAGATGATAAATGTTCCTCATTTTGTTTGACCTCCAACCTAATCAAAATAGATTCTTGAAAATTCTTATACTTTCTTTAGATAAATGAAATTTTGTCTCGAGAACCCAATGTATGAATGTTTTAGATAATGATTGTAATCATTAAATATAGTTTTAGAGGCCTTTGATGAAAAACATATGTTTTGAAGAACTTTTATTGTTTCAATATCAACGTATTTTTATATATCGAGTAATAAAAATGATATCTGGTAAAACATGAACTTACATGACACCCCACCCTATTCTTGAAACCAATAAATGCATTGTTTTTTAAATCCATTGATCCCCCAAGACCCGAATACATATTATTAGAAGAAATCATGGGGACCTATTCCACGACATCCCCTTCACCAAATGATGGGGAAGAGTCATAATCTTTTTAGAAAAACTCAGTCATTAACATCTTACTTGAAATTCTCCACTATCAGACTAGTCCTCTAAAGCCCTGTATAATCCAATTTTTGGGGATGAGTAGCGATCAACAGGAGATCCAATGAGATTTTTATCACCCTTAACTTCCTTATAAAGGTTAACTAAAAGAAATAAATGATCTTAGATATATCGAACAAAAAAGAGGAGATTCTCTACCCAAAAATTCTATGAAATTTGATTCCTCTAATAGAAACATTTCAGACGCTCCAGGAATCATTCGACTAAGGAAAGAAGAAGAAACATGCACTTTTTCTCTAGTAATGTTATTATGGCCCATGTTTTGAAATGGTCAAATGAATTTCATGATGAAAATATGTATATTCACCTCTTTTTTTATGTATAGATAGTAGATAGAGAAGGATCTACAAATCTTGACGATTATGGCCCCGAATTTCCAGGATATGGTGTCCCAATTGATGATGTTTTTAAACTACCATTAAAGGGAGAAATACAATCCTCTAGTGTGGAAACTGTGGTATCCAACCAATTGTGTCTATAAAACCCCACTAAATAACCATGTATATGGTGGTTCCCATAGAATAAGGTTATCACTTGGAAAAGGATATGACCCCATAAGCTGAAAACATCACTGGATCTTATGAGAAGATGAGAAAGCACATATTTTTCCAAATCCTGTTAAACATAATGGTGAGGTTGTGCAGACAATTGTAAGAACTTATTTCTTTCAACCAATACTAAATTGAAATCCAAGGTATTTCCCATCAACTGGAGAATCAAAGTGTTTTGTAAAGGAAGTTAATCCCCCCATCATATGATAATATGTGTTTATATGATGATAATGTTTGGGATCCAAGTGACCATCAAATAATTGGATTAATATCATCAAATAAATAGTCAGTTATTAATTATATATTATTTATATAATCCATATCCTGTCTTTATAACCTTATAAATTTGGATTCATAATTGAAAGCACATTAATCTTCCTTTTACATTATATTTATGAATATTCATACCATATCCACTCATTCATCATGAGTAAATTGTTCTTAGAGAAAGAGTAACATAAAATACCTCCACATAATGATTTCTATTTCTTCATAAGTATTAGTTATATCATTAAATTATCACAATTGATCTAAATCCCCTATTAGATGATAAATTTTAAGGAAAATTGCCTTCCCTTCAATACTTCATAGAGAAAAAAATATATTCTCTTAGAAACATGACTATTTCTGAACTATAAATAGAATTTTCGTCTAATTGAATTATGGAGGTTTTTGATGCATAATGTAAAAATTACCACAACATATTTTTTATTAGTAGGATATTCTTTATGGGCATTTGAATTTATCTTATCCTAAGTCAACTTCCCAATAATGTTAAATATTTTTCGTTTAAAACATCATTTTCCACTCCATTTTCATTACCTTTCCTAGTAGGTAAATCCCAACATGGGGTAAATTTATTTCTACAATTTACATTCCTTAATCTAAGAAACATTTAAAAAAAATGTAATACATTATATTTGGTCATAACAATATGGGACATAATGTATACTCCTAATACCACTGAAATACTTAATATAAATTTCAAAATTAATGCATATCTAATCCCATAATCAGAAACATTGTTTATTTGGGTAGAATTTAAAATCATAGAAATATTTTCAAATCGTTAATAAGAATTCTTAATTAAAATGGGAATAATCTTATTAATAACCCCTGGGGGTGTCAACCCAAGTGTATAGTAAGGCATGTTATCATGTACAAGGTAACACTCGATTCAAGACAACATGATTTTTGTAATGTTATTAACCCTAAGTACAATTATTCCAGAACCACATCCACATGTAGTATCTATATATAAATATATTTCATGGAAATACAACTTATTAAATAACTTACTAAAAAAATGTTATCCTATAATTAAAAATATACTTAAAATAAGGAATATGATTAAATAACCTTTCTTGAATTTCTTAAATGTAGTTTCAATGGCTTTTACAAAACTTTATCTGATACCAACTATAAATACCCTCTCCCTAATATCCCATAGGTTGTGGTTACTTTATGAAATTTACCTATATAGAAGAAATCATGTATAAAATTACCAAATAGCTTAGTTGTTATGGTAAACAAGATTAATAATTGAAATTCAAATTATAAATGAAAAGATAAATTACAAAAAAATATTTTCATTAGGAGAACCATATTTTACCGTAGAATGTCCATGAATATCATTCACAAAGTACTTCATCATATCTTGGAAAAATATAACATATGAAATGGATGATCTCAGATACTCAGTAAACGTAATCATATAATGGACCCTAAAATGAAAAAATAAGAATAATCGATAATTAATTTTAAATAACAGAAACACAATCTATTTACACAAAAAAATTGAGAATAATATGAAGGGGATAACTAATGATCATATAAATCCATATACATAATCACGTTAGCTTGAAATATATTAATGGATATTCTATCTGATCAAATAATCACATGGATGTCAATAACATATCTCATAATATTGTACTTTGTAACTCTAGAAATCTTAAACATACTTTTATGACTTTTTACAATACAATTTAAATATATAGTTAAAATCCATGATTTTGGTCCAACTGATTTGTCTAATAAGAGATACATATCCATCAATGGGATATACAATTTTCCCCCCTCCTCACATAATATTTCTTATTAATTCCTTAAATGAATGGGGTTAAACATTATCAACATTAACATTATTATTGAAAACCTAATGTCAAAAATTTTAATACTTTCCCAAATCAACAAACATTATCATAAAGCATCCAGATTAATATGGTGAATGGTAATAAAGTGGTACCTCCCCAGTCAAACTGAACATACACCATGTAGAGAAATAATTAGTATAGTATCATTACAATATATCCATAATGGATTCTAATTATAATAATTGTTTCTATTATTGATGAATATAAATACAATGAAAATATTATTTAAAATAATCATGGGGAAAAACATTTTCACTTTGAAAATCCACATTTAAAAATAAAACTTAAATTAATATTTTGGAAGTTCTTTTATTTTAAAATTACATTTGAAACATATAAATTAATCTTCCAAATAGTGAGTGATCAAAATGGTGGTAAATTTTGTTCATTCCACAAACATGAAAACAAACATTCCTTTTACATTTTTTCAAAATCCAAATGGTCCTTATTTAAAAAATGATAGGAAAACACCATTGAATTTTTTTATTAAATTAAAAATTAGGTAAATTTACATTAATATTTAATTTGGAAAATTTTAAAATCATTTTACAAAACATTTTCGGAAGACACATATTTTAATAAAAATCGTTTTTGACTTAAGAGAGAAAATAATGTATGATTTTCATGAAAACATTTCTTCAATGAGTTTAAGAAAAAAAGGGAAACATTTTACTATTACCTAATAATTTCATGAATAGATATATTAGAAGAAAATTTATTTATTTTAATTTAAAAATATCATATAATAATACCAACATAGACATAAACAAAAACAATCCCTAATAATGATGATATTGTGAAATAAAACCTTACCACTTTGGTAACTATTGAATCATAATTACAATGAGATTAATAAAATAATATTAAACATTAAATATGATAGTTTGAAATATAATCCTAATATAAAATATCAAATTGGGATGTGTATAACCCACACCAAAAGAATAAGTAATGAATATGACACATATCTCATGAAGGTAAAAGTTTAACGAGAAATCATTACCTTAGGCCTTATTTCCCTTATACATGCATGAACCACCTATATAATAAAACTAGATTTATGAAAAATATAATAAAAAAGTATACTAAAATATTCATTATATGTTTAATTATAATAATTTATAAAATTATAGATAGAAAATAGATTATAATATTTATAAATATGGAAGGTCATACATACACGTGAACGTTGATTCCACTTTTTTTGATATATGAATTAAAATGAAAATAAATATTAATTAACCAATAAAAAATAATTATTACATCATATTTATAATTTATATTAATAATAGACATATATATTAAAATATATTTAAAAATAAAAAAGAAAAACATTTATCATCACTCTGTGGAGATAGTAGTGAACATGTACGCAGGAGAAACATAAATATTTTTGAACGGATTAGAAGGTAATAGGTAAGATGTGATATTATACTTAAATATTATTTATATCTCAAAAATATAATATATATTCCTTATGTTTATCCTTACTATCTTATATGTAATGTGTAGTGGAAAACGATTAATATCACTTTGTTAGTCGAGAGTCCAGCGTACACAGAAGTGTCATTATCATATACCACAAAAAATGGTTAGTAAGTAGGTATATGTTTTATCATAATTAAATAATTATAATAATACCCTAAATTTAATATAAAAAAGATGAATCTATGGTTACATCCATCCTTGGAAGGTGTTTATGGAAATCCAATTATATCGGTTCGTTAGGTTGTAGTCTGATGTACACGTGATCGATGGAACAGTTTCCCATTTCATAGAAGTGGAGATGGATATGGGTTATTACATTATATTTTTAACATATCAATATATAAGGGATTTTTATTTCAATATGTTATCTTATTTTAATATTATTTAAAGGAGGTCGAATAATAAATAAAAGAAAATACCCACATTTAATAAATTTACCTATTCATTAGAGATACTCTTTAGGTTTATACATAAATCATTACAAAGAGGGATTCATAGTAAACATTAACCATATATAATTTAGTTAAATAATTTTGTAATACATTTGTGTAGGGATTGTCTAAACCATTTTTTATAATTTTTAAGAAGGGAGGAGAGTGGGTGACCAATTTTTAGTGGTGTAGAGAACACAAAAATGGATCATTATAAAACATTTGAGTTGGTATGGTCTAAATATTTATATATAATGGGTGTTTAATAATTTATATATCATTTATTACACTTGTATTCTTAGTTTAACACCCTAATTAAGATATTTTATCAATTACCACAACAATTAATTTTTAATATTTTCGTTATCCATTATGGTAAAAGATTGCGTTGAACATATTAGATAATATAAATAATTTTGATTCCAAATATGGAATATATTTTTCAATATTTAATTCACATATAAGGTAGAATTAAATTTAAAATTAAACCTACAGACGCGTCGATGAAACGATTTTTCCAGAAAAAAATTCAAAAGATTATAATGTTTTTTATAATACATCAACATGAAATTTATTAAAATGAATTAAATTAATGAAACTTTGATATAATTAATCTAATTATTAATTATTAATAATTTAATATTTAATATAACTTTTTAATTAATTAAAATGAAAATGTAGAATTCGTTAAAATATAAATATTTTTCACTATTCATCAAAAAATTATAAATTTCAAAAAAAAAATTAACATATTCAACAAAAGAAAATTTTTAAATATATATTTAAAAATTAAATTTTGTTTTGTTAAAAGAATTTAATAATATTATAAAAAATAAATTCTAAATATTTCACTAAAGCGTGACTAATCTTCCACTTAGAAAAATAAAATTCTATGTAAACTTCTTCTTTTTCATTCAAATGATTCTTATATTATTTCTAAAAAATATATTTCCAATGAATTTATTTTAATATTTTTTATACTGTGCAATTTTCATAATTTATTTATGACTATTAACTCTCATTAACTTAACAGGTTGGTTATAATGGTTATGTTTAAATATAAACATTTTAATAGAGTAATTTTTTTACGTTAAACTCCATATTTCATGCATTGAAAGGTATTAAAGAAATTAAATTTATTTAAAAATAAATATTTCATAATATTTCATAATATTAAATTACTTTGAAATAGTGTTTTTTATTACATATATTGTATCCATGTTGATGTTATTCTTTAAAATATTAGGGTGTCACACTCAAAAGTTAATTAAGTTGGTTTTGATTTTTATTCTTTGGATGAGGATAAGATTCATATACATTAATCTTATATTAATTTAAAAAAAATAAAATACATAAATGGTGATAGAACTATTACATTTTAGAAATATATGTGTGAATATTGTTATTAATACAAAAAAATGATAGAGGTTTTTAATCCCATATATATTGAATAAGTATAAAAATTAATGTTTCAAATCATTAAAATAATTGAATATCATGATAGAATTGAGTAAAATAAAATATTTTAATTTGTAAAATATCATTAAAACATAATATAATTAGAACAAAACTCAATTCTCCAAAATAAACATAACAAATAAAGTGAAAAATTTCATTATAGTGATTTTTTATTTGTAGAGGTTACTCAAAAATTGATGAAGTGAATATTAATGAGACTCTTCACATTGTCATAAGTAGAATATAATTTGATAATTTCTTATAATTATACAAAAAATTATTTATTTATATTTTGGTATACTCTTTCAATTTCATTGATTAGTGTAAACTCAATAAGAGGGGAGGGGTTAATCTTTGATCAATTTATTTTACAAACAATTCTTATGAACTCTTTCATGAAAACCTATTATAGTTAAAATCAACTCAAATATATATATTAAAATCGCATCGTATACAGTGATATAATGTTGGAGATCAGTATGTGATATTTAAAAGTTTTAGAATAAATACCTTCTCCTATATATATTGGTCATCCCACCAACTTGAATTCTTTAATTGACAGTTTTTATAATATAAAGGCACATGTAACCACTAGGATTAGACCCCAGTAGTCATTCCTCCAGCTAACCTTAGTTATAAACCCCATAAATAATCTCTTATTATATATTTTTTAATATCCACCTACCCCTCCCAAAATTTCCTTATCATATCTACTTCCTTCCTAGCTGGTTATACACCCCTATCATAACCCTTTTTATAAAATGGTTCTATACCCCAACTAAATGTTCTTCATTATTCTTTTCTGATCTGCTATAGAAATATCTTCCTCTTCTTTACTCTTTCTTCACAAGAAAGTTAGATAACCTTCTCATGTTTACATTCCTAAATATCTTCAATAAATATGTTAATAGAATCTTTAGTCTCAAAAGATCTTCTTGATCTTGGATTGACCTCAATAACTTAATATCACCATATATTTTTTTTATTGAAATTTACCTCAGCAAAAATCCATTTGATTCAACTCCATCTAGAATTCCATTTATATGATGGGTCATGATATCCTTCGAATATGTATCCATATTTTAATAAAGAACTAAATTATAATCAATATTTTGTGTTTTTTAGATGCACCTCCAAACGATTCTCCACTATATAATGCTTCTTCATTTGATAAAGTAGTCATGGTCAGATGCATCTCATAATTCATCTGATGAAATAACTCTTGATGAATCTTCTTCTAATAACAAGGAAATATGTCTGAAAATATAAATAAAATTCTCCTTTGATAGATGAAACTCAGTCCTGTGAAACTTATTTTATGCTCCTAAATACTCCTCATCCACCCAATTAGACACTTTCTTGAATACTCATTTTAAAAATCCTTTATCACTTTCAATACTCTATTTATGTATAATGTTATTCATGATCCACTTTATTTCTAAATATATGTTTCATTCTATGGGTAAAATGTAGGATTGGAAAAAAAATGTTCCCAATCAACTTAAACTCAAATTCTAGACTTCCCTCTAAACAAAATTTCACAAGATGATTCTTAACACGTCAATAATATTCCTTGAGTATTCAAAGAACATTAGAGGAGTTAAAAAATTCATAAAACATCCTTAACTCAGAAAGATAAAAAATATTGAAGGAATATTTTATCATCATTATTTTTATGGAATTTAAAAATATTTTATAAATCCCCTTATAACTCCATTTAGAAATTTTTTGTATATTATTATTTTAAATATCTCTTCTAATAAATTGTATATCTTCATAATTATATATCCAATAGACAGACAATATAATTATATATCCAATATTAATTTTCATAGTTCCATGTTGTTATGTAACCTTCTATATGTTGTGCTCAATGCATCACTACCTAATACAACCAAACATAATCTCAAACCATGTACACCCTAATCTTCTTAGACCGCCACCACTATTTGAATTCAAAATTCTGCATCTAATGTCATCATAATAATCTAATAGTTGTATATTTCTTGTGTCTATTTTACAGACCTTTATCCATTTAAAAATAATATAATTATTTATATGAGATCTATAATTATTATCTCAATAAAATATAATTATCATGTAATCCTCTACCCAAATCATATTTCAATTTTTTACCTTATACTTTGTACAAACATCAAAAATATTAATTTCTAACTAAAATTCACATTACCCCATTTGACTATATTATATATGGAATTTGTAAATAATCCTTTATACTACAATACCTAACCATTACATCTCCATTGATTCATTACTTCACATTGTTGAGTTGGATTCATCCAAATATGGATTTGTTCATTATTTTATAATATGATTCATATATGTCCCCAACCAATATTTCTTAGATATATCATAATAAATTCATTAATAAAACCTTTTAAAGTCTCAAATTCATATATCAATCTCTATACAACTTTATATTCATGATTTTTAACATGGATTCCAAAAATCTCCATCAGTTCACATTGAGAATGTCCATCTAATAACATTGTTTAACTTCATGTACCCTGCAACTCATGATTTCTCCAGAAACCAACTTCTCATCAATTTTCAAGAGTCAGATTAGATAGTGATATTATTTATGATTCAATGAAATTAAATATTATCAATGAATCTTATGATTTTTTTAATGTTTCACAACATAGTTATGTAAACATTCTTACAGTCAATAAAGAATGTTTAAATTCATTGAGTATGTTTGTCCAATAACATTGTTCAAATTCATACACCATGTACCTAAATATTTCTCTAGAAACATAATTCTCATAAATTGTAAAAAATAATTTCAGATCACGAGGTTATCTATTATTCTAGTAACATAAATATCAATAAAAATTATATGAATATTATAATGTTTTCTAAAATAGTTATTTATGCTTTCTTACACTCTATAAGGAATTATTTTTTCAAGAATCCAGTAACAACTCTTCACTAAAACATGTAAAATATTCTCATGATTTTTTTTTAAACTCTTATTGTTATATTGAAAAAAATAATCAAACTCACTTTGAAAAAAAAATCTCTATAATTTTATTTTTTTATAAATGTCCACATAAAACATTTGAAAATTTCAAAGAAAATATGTATGCTTAATATTTTATACCTATGTCATTTTATAATTTTCTTTCTCCCTGTATGTTATTTATCCCACTTATTGAAAATAAATTGATTTGGTAAACATAAGAATCATCTCAAATCAACTTCCTTCATCACATAAACATTAAATCTTTCATCAAGAGGAGAATTATATCACATTAGTAACATAACAAAGAACCTTTTATGAAACAACTTTATGATTGGGTGGGTGAACACAGTGTAGAAAAAAGAGCATATAATCCTGGAGACCAATGTTTCCCATTAAAAATCCATAATGTAATACATTACATATGTTTATTCCGACAAATTTTATAACAAAAAATATATTTTTATTAATTAATGTTATAACAAGCGGAATAAAAACAAGAATACAAGCACAATAAGGTACACAAAAGAAAGAAAGAGAATCCTGGCACATGGGGGACTAAAGTACTGATATTTGAGGGCGTTACCTTGGAAAATTATAGCTCACTATGGAGGTATGGATCCCAAGCTTGAGAAGGAACCTATATCATCATCATGTGTAAACTAGGATACAAGGAAGTCTACCACCATCTATTTTATAAAATTATTATTATATGGGAAATATGGGTTTGTTTTCTAATATAATATTCAATAACAATCATAAAAATATATCAAAATAATTCAATTTTATATACACAGATCCCCCATCATCGCGACATTATAATATCATCACTTATTGTATTAGATAATTATGATACTTACACATCATGATTATCTTTTCTCAACTTTAAGGGTCTCCCTCCATTCCTCACCATAATCAAAAAATGTTCCATGATGGGTATCCATTCTTATTGTAAAACTTCTACGTCACAAATCTAGTATTTCTATAGTATCTGCTTCAATTAAATAGTGTTTACTATTAAATAACAAGTATATTATGATTAAGAAGGAACCAAAATGTTCTATAAATTTAATTATCATACTAAGAGTATTCTTCCAGTAAATACATATTCTTATTCTGCTTAGTATATTTTTCATGTGATGTACATTATTTACTATAATAGTCCTTTATAGATTTTGTAATGTATTTATTTACATATATAGAATCATAAAATGATGTTTTCATCTTCTCCTCATCTTTTGTAACTTGTTTTTGCCTTGAATTTACCACATATTTTTCATTATTTACTCTTGGATTGTAAATATATTAAAATAAAATTTATTATCATGCATATCATTCTCATATTTATTTCAATTTTACTAAATCCTCAAACCATAATCTATTTATTTCTTATTATCAATGTTTTTCTAAAATTCTGAATCATGATTCATTACTTTTTTATTTTAAAAACAATATTTTTCATATACCTTTATACATTTTTTATTATTTTATACATTTATCTATGAACTATTTCTTTCCCAGTTCGATATTATTAAGATCCTTCTCTTACAAAAATTTCCTAAACTTCTCATTTTCCTCTCTTGATATTTTTATATTCTTTTCCATTTTTACTTTATTTACATCCCAATTGTAATTACATGATGTTTTTATTCTTCTATTCTCATTATAGTCCCCATATTTTTTTACCTTTTCCCGAGTATAGAAACATTATTCTAGCATTAATATTCTTTGTGCCTAAATTGTCAAGAAAAACAGCAGTGGACTCAAAATTTTGATCTTTAATACTGATATTAGTACTTATCAAAAGATATTTTTTGTTGTTTCTTAAAATACTATCTGTGAATTGGTACATGGGGATTCTTTCTTGATGAATTAAAATCTCAATGGGTGAGGATAATTTCTCAAAAATAGTAGTAATTGAACCTACATTGTCTCTAGATGTATATGTTCATTAATATTGTTTTGGAATAGAAAATAAATGCTTTTTTGAACCCATCTTTTCACCCTCATGTGATTATTCAACTTTAACATCAACTAATTTAGTAAAGTCATATCTAAACAATATTAACTCACTTTTTGGTATATTTAAATTTTTTTCTATTTCTAATAACTCTAATTCATTATGGTCCAAAATCTTATTAACAAAATTATACATCTTATTGAATTCATCAAACTTTATCCCATTTATATTACATTACATAACATATGTTTTTTACCATGTTGAGATTCATATATCTAGCTGATATTCATTTACAAACTTTTAGTTTACATTCATGATTAGCCACCTTAATTTCTTATGATATAATCACTTTAGGTTTAATTACCTTATTTTTTGTTAGCTTAATATTATCAACAGTTATCTCCCTAACTTCTTTATTAAAATTCTTACTTTCCATATTTAGTTTTTTAATTCACTTAAAATCATATTCCATATTTTATTTTAGAATCCTCTCAATTTATTTTCTCTCTTTTTCATCATCATATTTATCTCAGTCATATTGAGAAAACTCCTTGGCATCATATCAATCTGGAAATCTTCTATTCAATTTATTCAAAATATTATTATCTTCCATATTCTTACTATACCATTTTATATTTATATCAATTATAAATATTCTTGAAAATAAATTTTCAATGTGTTCTTTGTCATCTATAAAATTATCTTCAAACCTGGTCCTCCATAGTTGTAACTTATCTTCCTTATCATTTTCATTTTCTTCATAGTTATTATTCAAATTATCAAACATTTTTTTAGTAATTGGAAACCCCATAATACTTATATAAACACTGTCTTAGAGATCCAACAAGATATATTATTAAATTTTCAATTAAAATAGAAATTTATCTTATGGGAAGCTGTCAAATTAACCTCAATAATGGAAGGATATCCCACTATTGAAGCATATATGACTTCAAGTCAAATATATAGTATACTGGGTAACATATTATTCTTCAATAATTGATATTTTATACCATATAATACATAAACATAACTGATTATCACTGAATTTATATTCTCCATCCTCGTTAAATATTTAGATATATCATGAGGAACCTTCTCAGATACTTGTTGACGTTTCATGTTCAGTATAGAATCACTGATACTGGGATGGGGTGAATTAGTGATCACTATATTTCCATACTTCTTCTTATGATATTATCATCTAAAAAGAGTTAGGGTGCTGATCCACTCAAACATATCTCTCACACTCACTTCATTTGTAATAATATAAAATGATGGATCAACACATGATATATGTATGTTCTGTTATAAATACATGCTCCTGTAAATGTTGATTATCCCCTCCCCCCCCCCCACACACACATGAAAGTTTTATCGACTTCTTTTATTAATACAAATGTCGAGATAGTAATTATTTCAGTACCCAAAAAATCATTCCTCCATCTAAACCTATTATTAATCTACACATATACAGTCTTATAACATAATTATTCACAACCCCTAAAAGTAATTCTCATATACACTCATATTATTAGAAGTTAGTTACCCCATCCACCATTCTTTTCATTAAATATTTATACACCTCAACTATAAGAGAGTATTTCATCTTTTCTAATCCACTACAGAAATATCGTTTTTAGATACTTTTTATTCAAAAAAATGGATCACCTTTACCTGTATTCAATTTCCAGTATCTTCAATAACATTTTTAACTATTTTTTCTCTCAAAAAATTTTCCAGATAATGGAAATATTGGGATATCCCAATATCACCTTAAAATAAATTTAGAAAATTTACCTTAATAGGAGTCCATTTGATTGAGCTTATTCTTAAATTTCATTTTCATCATGGGTCATAATATCAATATGTTATATGTGTCATGTACTCCTGAAATCAATGTTATTTAGCCTAGTGTGATCTATCTAATGAACTTCCATTGAATTATCATTTATATAATACTTCTCATTTTGATGAAGTAATATAATGAAGATTAAGCACTTTATTTATTTAATGAATCTCATATCATTGAATATTATTCCACTATGTCATAACTCAATAAGAAATTTTATCTTTGTTTATTCTTCTACTTATAAATATTCTTTGAAAATCCACATTCCAATTCTCCTCTTTCAACCATCCAGAACCATGGTTGAATACTCATAGAAAAAATCATTCATCACTTATACACCTCTATATATAAACAATTTTCTACCAATACATTCTCACCATATTATTTTGGTACACTTCTTAGTGTAAATGGTGGGACACCCAAAAAAAATTCTTCTCAACTGAATCTCAAATTCAAGACATCCCACCAAAAAAACTTTCAATTGAAAATTATCAACTCTTCTAAAATATTATTGATACATCATTGAAAATTAAAGGATTTTAAAAACATATACAATCTTCCTTAACTTAGAATGATAATATATTTTGAATGAATATATTAGTATAATCATTTTTATGTACATCAAAAAGTCGTTATATGGATATTTAGAACATATTTTAGAAAATTATTGTTTGATGTTATTGATAATAAATCCTATGTCTGATGGTATCTCTTTAGCAATATCCATATGATTAAATCATAATCAAAATATGTTCTAGGTATTTCATTCCCAAGTTTCACTTTGGTAAGAACCTGTTATCCTTTTAGATCAACATATCTCTATCTAATAATACTCAACATCATCTCAATATTAAAAAACCCTTCATTTTCGGGACCGCCTCCATTCGATCCCAGCATAACTATTTATCATATCTCATTTTGATACCCCATCAATTTGATATTTATATTTTTTATCTAATGAACCCTTACCCAATTAAACCTCATATATAGAATTATATAATGATACACAAGGGTTATCTCTGTCTGATATAATTTTATGTTTTCCTCCATTTGATTCATTATCATATACACTTTGTTAACAAACCTTTATAACAGATTGTCAAAAAGTTGGAACACTATTGATTCATTAGTTTCCTTTTTCTAGTTTTTTCCATCTATTATGGATTTGTTATTTTTTTTCTTGTAAAATACATAAAACACCTCGTTTGATCCAACTTTTTTTGATCAAAATATCTTTATTAATATAAAATTTAAGAGTCATAATATCAATTAAAAATCTCTATATATCCACATCATTGAACATTGTAACATGAACTATATACATCTATTTCAATTCACATTGAGTCCCTTTTTTTGATAACATTATTCAACTTCTCAGATCTTATAGCTCAAGATTTATTCGAAAACCAACTACTCACCATTTTTTAAAACTTATCATGGATCATAATATTCTTCATGATGTTTGGAACTTGAAGGTCTTCAAAGCATCCACTATCTTCTGGAATGTCTCCAAACATATTAAAGTAAATTCTCTTACACTCCATAAGGATGGTTTTTCCATGAAACCATTAGAATCAGTTATCTCATACATATACATGATTATTATGCATATTTCACAAAAATATATTTATATGTTAAAAAAATGAAACCAAAATCAATTTTGAACAATAATTTCATAAATATATATTGCATTATTTTTTAAAGTAAATTTTTTGTATTTTCTTATTTTCTAGGATTTTCTTCAAGGAACCTTTTAATTAGTGTAAATATACAATGTAATTAAAAGTAAAGTACATTAAAATGGTATATTGAAGTCTTTAAACGTGTTCATACAAAAATGGTTATGATTGTTAGAAAATTGAAAAAAAAATCACATAAGAACCATGACAAAATTAATTGGTCCTTCCAATTTTGACCTCCTATCCATTATTTCATGATTAATGTAAAAATGTATTTAAGAATGGTTTATTGGATTTGTAATATGGTTATCCTACTATTCAATGTTGTGATGATAAGGCAATTATAATAAATTTAAATTGATCATTATGATGGATAATGATATAAGGGAGTGGGATATACTCAAATCAAAGGTGATTCATCTCAAAAAAGAGACAAGAATTACAAGAAGGAATTTTATTCAATAATGTAGTAATAATATTGAGATATTAAGGCTATAACCTTCATTTTACATTGTATTTTATACCTCTTAATCACATTAATGATCGAATAATCCATTTTATGTTGGAAATAGGATAAAATTTATTGGAATAATTTTATATGGTTAATGAGTAATTTACTTTTATCAATAAATTGGTTATAATAAAGTTATCCTAATAATTTAAGATGGTTTATTATTATAAAAAAATATTTATTTTATACATAGTTTTTTATCAAATATAGTAAACATATAAACCAAATAAATTTGTAAAAATAGAGTTTATATTGTCAAAAATAATTATTATAGTTTAAATAAAACCCCATAGTATTTTCATATAAAAATAAATGATAAGTTATCAATAAATATAAAATAATTTTTTTTATAACCTAGATAATTATTATAATTTTATTTAATTTTATGCCACAACATCTCTATAATTCTGGTGACTTTTATAATTCTAATTTACTAATTTCCTGTTAAAAAATACAATTTTAAATTTTCATTACTTTTATGTTAACTTCAAATGTATTATAATCCCAAATAATAGTTTTATTTTGTTTGAAATCAAACTATTGTGATGTTATTCATTAATTCAAGGACATAGTTTATATATTTTTTAACTCTGGTGCATTCTAATTACATTTCAAATCGTGCTTGATCCATTATCTCCAATGAATTATTTTTTGGACTTCTGTATCGAACTACATATTAAATTATTGAAAAGTCATTTATTTTCTCATTTATATTTTATTTTATTTCTTATATTTTATAATTTGTACAACCTATTATTGATTTCTTGATTTGGATCTAGTTGATTTCAGGAAGATGAAATATATCTCAAGGAGGTGATAATGGGTTGGTTAATATGAATTCAAAGAGCATGAGAAAAATGGTGATAGTATATATAATGAGAATGAAAGTCATAAAATTATAAATGGTCAATGGTTTATAAGATCTGAATTCAAATTAAAAATAAATAAGATTATTAACCAATTGTAGTAGTACCACTATGAGAGGAATGTAAAAAAGTATTTTGAATCCAAATATTAATACACATACATTATAGATCAAGACAACCATAATATTGATGATACAAAACAATTCCCCATTTATAGGTTTTGTGAAGGATGATATGCATACACATAATTATACTTTTTTATAATTTTGTGACATGTTTAAAATTATTGGATTTATAGATGATTCTTAGAGGTTTTGTTTGTCTCCCTTTTATCTAAGGGGTAAGTTAAAGGATTTTTTGACCTTCCTATATTAATAATAAATAATAACATGGGATAATAACATTGGAAAAATTCTTAAATAATACATTCATTCTACAAAGATAATTTAAATAAAGAATGAAACATAAAATTACAAGAAGAAAAATTATAGGTCATTATATGAATCTTATGATTAATTCAGTTAACTCCTTAAAAAATATTAAAATCCTACTATATAATTATTCCTTATGATTCCATCATTTTTATAATGTTTAATTCATTTAAATGATGATGATGTTTGATGGATCCCCATGTGTAAACCTAATGATAAAGTCATTATAGGGGATCATTTATTAACTTGGGTGATTTTATTGAGTATTTTATAATGGAATATAAATTATATATTTCAAATGGGATAAACTTAACATATGGATAAAATCATATTTCATAATGTGAATCTAAAAGAGATATAAAAATTAATTAATAATTTACTGATGGGGATGTAGGATAAGGTGAATGTGATATATACTATTCATCAATGGTTTTGAGTATTTCATGTATCGATATATTGTTTATAGATTCAAGATCCATTGAATTAAAATGTAAATGAATAAATTAATTTAATCCATAAATTTAAAAAGGTATTCATTTTGACAAATACTTTAACGAAACATTAAAAAATAAGTAAAATTTGGGATATGTATCAAAAATACTGAACTATGGAGAATAATAACCACCTATAGGTTTTCAAAAAATAAATAAATAATATTTTTCAAAATCAAAACACAGTTCAATATTAGAATAGTTCATTAGATCGTGATGTTAAAATATTAAATAATTATATTTTCATAAAAATATAAACATTGAGCAATCTCAATGTTTCAATTTCATAGCAATCATTCCAAATAAACAGATATCCATCATAACTAGATAAAAATGTTATAAATTAAAAAAAAATTATAGGGAGAGTAAATGATACAATTCTATTTTTCATGAAGATAAATCAAATGGAGGAATTTAAGGAAATTTATATTGCATAGGTAATAATCACGATGATTATAATGAAATTGACGAAGAAATATAAAAAAAATTATTTTTGAGGAAAGGATTAAAAAGTTACTCAATACGAAGAGAAGAATAAAAATAATGAATAATCTTATGATTATAAGGCTAAAAAGGTTAATAAGATAGAAGAAAACCAATATGTTACAAAATATTCATTCCCTATATGGAAAAAAAATAAAATAAAGTTGTATTGTTTTTAAAATATATGAATGTATTTATATATCTAAAATTTAATGTTCCATTTTCTAATGACATGGATTCCATTAAAATATAAGAAATAAATCAATTAAATTATATCAAACATAAATAAGAATTAATAAATTGGAATAATAAAATTGAATGAAGAATAAAAAATTTAGATGATGTGTAAGGGATTAGATATTTCAGATCCCTTTTTTGTTAATAGGTTCTTAGAGGTGTTTATGGAAAGGATATATGTTTCAAAGTGTTTCTTGAGTAGGAATATCCATTGGAGGAGTGGTGATACAAAGTCATTGTTTAAGTTATAGCATGGAGAAGTGTTATGGGTTTTGTCGAATTTTTTTGAATGGATCGTTAGAGGTGTAGGTGTTATATTTATGGTGTGGTTCCTAAGTAGCCATTTTGGTGGCTCTATTGATTTAGTTGTTACTATGGTGTAATGCTTCAGGTTACATCATGGATCATAAGGGGTTTTGTTTCCTATCTCTTATTACTTAAGGGTCCCTATGAATTGTTTCCTTAGACTTTACCATGGATTTAATGAGGTCGACACCCTTTTCCATGCCTATATGGGGATTATTATTGTGTGGTGACTTCGTTATGCTACACCATAGTCCCCAGTTTATAGGATTTGAGGGGTGACCACGGGGTCTATGCAGAAATGAAAAATTGTTTTTATTTTTATTTTAACTGGGTTGTTTTCAATAGAGCTATTGTAGTGTAGCCACCTATGTTTCACTATGTTTTTGTTGAAAAACCTAACCATTTTGGTTTGATCATGTGTGTTTCATCGTGGTCCAATGTTATATCCATCCTTTATAACTTATAAAACCCAATAAATTTTTTAATATTTCCACCCTCATCCTTTAAACCATTTTTTTGTAAGTTGATCCCTTTTATAGTCATTATATCTATTTTTCATATATTTTCCCCATATATTTTAATGACTGGTTTTTGGGTGATCTTAGGTGAGTTACAATCTTTTATTTTTAATTTTCTCTCTCAATTCTTTTTTTTATGTTGTATTTTAATTTTTTATTAATTTTTGAGTTTTTTATAAATATTTCATAGAATATTCTTAAGGTAATGATATACCTATAAATCATGGATTCCAGATGATAGAAGTTATTAGAGATGTTCAACTATTACATCATTCTTTCTTAAAAATTGGTTAATATCAATATTGAGGTATGGGGTTAATGATATTTCTTTAGTTATATTCAAGTTTCTTTAATGGATAGATGAATAGGATTGACCATATTAATTATAATAACAAACAAATTATGAATATAAAATATTGGAATGGTGTTGTAATTCAAATTAAATTTATTCTTTAATTGATTAATGCATCTTCATATTTTCTAGATAGCATGATTTTATTGTTGTTTTTATTATTTTCTCTTATAATATTTAATGTCATCAAGGATTCTTAAAAATATAAAGTATCTAAGATAAGTTAAATGAGTAATATGTCTTGTGAATATATTAAGTATCTTCCTTTAATTATATAAAGAGTGAAAATTATACATAAATCATTCATGTAGATTATTCTTAACTATTGTTACCTGGTGATATTAGGTAACTTGTTTTTGAAACTTGATTATAATAAATCATTTAATTCATCAAGGTAATAGGTAATCATGATTTATAAAATTATTGTTCTTGGTTTTTTATGAGCCTAGTTTTTCATTGTTGGTTTTCTTATATCGGTGTGATAGCTATAATTTTCACATGAATTTGTGTAATGAAAAATCTGTTTTGTTGAAATGTTTATGAAAATGGATAGTATATCTCTTTCAATGATTTCTTTGAAACTAGGTATCTTTGGAAAATTTAGTGAGGGATGGGATGGTTTCCCTAGGATATGGTAGTGGATCGATGTGGATTGGGGTGGAATGGGTTGCACAAGTTGTGAAAGGGGATTTCATGTTTCTTAGGTCATTGAAAATGATTTTTGATGACATTATTGGTCTAGATTGAGAGCAAAGATTTCCAGAGTTTTTTTTATTTCTTAACGGAAGGGTTATTCATAATTGATGGGGGTTGTTATTATCTTACCACTCATATAATTTTCTTGTTACTTCATGAACTATCACTCTATGAGATGGTACATTTGAATCTTTGGATACCAATAGAATATATAATAATAATTAAATCTTAATGAATTTATGGGAATATATGTTGATGATGTTCTATATTTATTAATTAGAAAATATAGAATTTTTTTTGTTAAATTCTATAAGAGAATTGAAATAGAAATGAATAATTTAAATAAGGAATTATAAAATATCATTGTATATTGGGGGGCATGAATTGATTAATTCAAAATTTATAATGGGTTAAATTGGGAATTACTAATTTATAATTATAAAATGTTATTGGTTAATGTTAGACCTTAGTGGTTGTGTTATAATATAAAATTTAATTTCATATATCTTAATGGTGGTAGTAGGTGTCATATGGGATTATAGTTTTAGTTAGAGTCTAAGGATAAGTATTTTCCCCTAGTTTGGTTGTTTAGGATATATTAATTATATTTTATACTTTCATATTCTTCACTACCTAATTCTAGTTAGAAGTCAACACCCAATTTTTTTTTGGTTTTCTATTTTTTTCTCAATCATCTAGGTTAGTTAGGGAGTGGATGGATAGCCAATCCCACTCCCACACTCTACCCTCTGATGTAACATGACGTTTAGTAATAATTGGTATATGATAGGTTAATATATAGGTAATGTACCTACATAGGCTATGATGGATCTCATTTTTACAATGCATCTGTGTGTGGGATGTAGCATCTTGTGGTAGTTACACATACTTGTATTTAGACTATATTGATTATGGTTACCTCAAGTGTATATGCATTGGCTATAGTAGCCTTCGGTGTAGTTCATAATACACAAGCTATGATGGGTTTTGGAATAATACTTGTTAATGTATATGATGAGATGTTTGGGAGATATGTGTGTATTAGGTATAAGATGAGATAATGTTATGATTACGATATGGATTTCTATATGGGAAGGATTACTTGTGGATGGAATCGAAGAACACGAGGCTTTATCTTGGGGTGTTCAAGAAAAAAAACTAGTGTGGAGGTGGCTGCAAGGTACATTTCCTATGTATACAATTTTAATATGGAATAACTTAATTATATGTGTTCTGTGGTGAGAAATATTATTGTGTATGGGATATAGTTTCACCTTATTAGTTATTGAGTTTATATCCTCTACTAATTCACTGGATTTTACAATGCTTCTTTCATATTAACATGAGTTGTTTTAGGGAGGATCATACTAAGTAAAAAAATTATAATAACCACATATATATATATATATTAGGTTTGTACGAGTTGGTAGGTGGTCAAGGTGGTTGTTACTAGATACTGGACCAGCTTAGATTAATTTGGAGTTCATGGCCACTACCTAGGAATTACACTTTGTATTTTCATTTCTCTACCTGTATTAGGACATTAAATTTTTTATTTATAGGGTTTATCAATTTTTTATTCAATAGAGTTTATTGAGGGATCTTATCCCTATACATGGATTATACATTAATGGAAATTCCTCTCATTTTTAAGAATTGTGTACCCTTAGTGATAGTCACCAACTCTTAACCTACTCAAGGTTCGCATTGAGGGTCATCCAAATAATAATTTCTAGCAAAAAAGGCGTACCAAGGGACGGGGCACTGTGTTAATTTTGTATGGATTTGTTTAGTTGATAAATATGGTGGAGTTTAGATATATAGAATTGGTGAGAAATACATGGGACTGAAAGGTACTAGTATCTTCTATACTTAGTACACGTGTAAAAAAGTAAGGCTAGCTACATCTTGTGATTTCAGGGTCCCATGTGATATGATGTAGGGATAATAAGTCTAATAAACATAATAAGTGAAGTTTTTCTCTTTTTTGTGTAGATAACTAGGTAAGGATCTAACATCATGATTTTTTTCACATGTATTTTAATTGTGCATAAAATAGGAATTATGGTAAATCAAAATTAATTAATCATAACTGTTCAATACTATAGGATTAGGGGGTTCCTAGTGTTTACTATTTTTTAGGTATATCACCATTTTAATATCCATATCTTGTTCATGCTAAGTATTTCTTTCAAGATGCACCAGGAGATCACCATAGAATTGATATTGATGACAACTATTCATGGAGGAATACACATAAGGAGTTTTACTTTCATAGAGATGAAAAGTATTATGTATCCATTATAGATTGTTCTACTAATCCTTAGTTGGAAGGATTATAGATTTCTTTCATCTTTATGCATTATAAGAGGGGAAACTAGACTGTATGTTTTGTTAGAATGTTGCATTAGAATACTTGATAGTGGTGAATTACATTCCTTAGGGATCATGTGGAGTTGAAATTTTCCTGGGAGAAGCTCCATGACTAGTTTTAGGAAAATGATTCTTCTTCTACCATGAAGAAAAATTTTCTGAATAAGACTCCTACTATCCTTTAGTGGATTTCCCAAATGTAAGAGTTTGTAATTTTTGTTAATATCATCTTTTATTATGATCTGAACTATCTTCCAATTGGTGAGTCTAGGGTTAGTCATTTTGATGATGATTTTCATCTATCGATCTAGTATAAAATCTTTTGGTTATTATTTTTAATATAACATGAGGTGATATATAATGTGAAATTCATTGAAAAGATACTAGAAATGACTAGTCTATAATGGTAATGGAATCATCAGGACTCTCTATGAAGTAGAGATGTGACTATATATTCATATTTTCTTGGTCAGCTGAAGTCTTAGCTAGCAGGAATTTTGTTCCACCCTTATTTATTCCATTTCATTGGATTTGGAAGTTCTTTGATCCCTTCTAGTAGATTAAGAGTGGTTATTTCAGTTGGATGTTGTGGAAAATTTAATATTGAGTTCTTAACATTCCTCAGAATTTAGTGTGTAGAAGTTTACCTCTTCATGCTAAAATGTTACATCAGTACCCTCTTAAAAAACAACATCAATGTTCTCAATATTGTTTTCAGTTATGAGGGAATGAGTTACGGGGAGGATAACCTAGTGATTCCACTCATCCTAAGAGATATTGATCAAATTATGATCGTGGGGCTAACAACAATTAGGTATTGTGAGTTCTCACATCCATAAATTGTCAGAATCATGGCATATATTTTATAGTGACAAGAAAACTATATGTTTTGTAAAGTATTATCTAGTTATATTCTACCAGGTTGTAATCTCTATTTGATTCTAGATCTACACACTCCATAGTTACATGTTCCCTAGTATATGTTATGGTATTTGGGGTGGACAGGCTTTTAGTGACCATAGTGTTGACTACATTTATTGTGATTTGAACTAGATTGTGTGATGTATGTAGAGATTAGGAATTGAATCTAGGGAATCATCACTCTTGGGAATTTTTTTTATGTTTTTAGATTTTTCTACCATGTATCATCCTTAGATTGTAAAGTATGAATTTATTGCATGTGATTATTTATTAACATTAGAGGATATTTATATTTTTTCTTGATTATAGAGAACATATTTTGTTTATTCAAAAGAAAGACCCTTGGATGGGTTGAAGGTCTATTTATTCCATGTCTTCCATGATGGTAAGGATGGTGTTGGATATGAAAGAGAATAAATTAGTAGTGTTTCTCATGGTTTTAGAGGAGTACCATGGTACATTTATAGAAGATGTTGTGACATGATAATTGATTTGAGATCATGTTTGGGATACATTTATATATTGGTTGTGAAGCCCCGACCCCAGTTACTCAGAGTCGGTGCATTATTAGATAGCATTGGCATGATCACAAGAATGATCAAATCTGAAAAAGACCTATTAGTTTAGTAGCCTTGGAAAAACTAGATATATTCATAAATTTTTACAATACATCATAAAAATGAAAACTACAACAACATAGTCTCCATAGTCTACACTCTTATCCCCTCATACTATCCCTGCAGTTCATTCATAATTTATTTCATCACATCCTGGGAAAAATAAAACATAGAAAAGGGGTGAGCTCAAATTCCCAGTAAGGATAACAATATAGAGGAAACTTTCAGAAATAAGAATAAACATTTAAGGCAATGTATAACTAAGACAAAATCCTTTTAAACTTCAACTTCAACATAGTATGGAAAAAATAAAATTAAATAATTCCATTTACTTATTCACATGGATATTCTAATAATCGAATAATCACATGCAATATCAATAACCACGTTCATAATGATGTAAAGCATAATGCCAGACTATCATAACCACATAGCCAAGGCCTCGTGCAAAGGCTAAAAATAAGATTTTTTCAAGGCCTTGTGCCAAGACACTAGTTTGTCTCATGAGACCTACCGATGCCTCTAAGAGCTATAGCAGGCTCCACCTGTCACATATTAAGTCCAATGCATTCCAATATGAAAAGGTTTACACATAACATAAACATTCGTATTAAAACTAGCATACGAAATGTAAGTACTTCATCCATAAACCATGAATGGTATAAAAATAACACATCCAAAGTCAAACTTATCACAAACCCTTCAGTACAATATAGAAGTTTTGTATCATAATAAATCAACTTCAAATAAGCATAAAATCCATCAATGGTTGTTGACATAGATGAAATCAAAACTCTTTTTAGAGAAATATCTCTTTCTATTTTGAAATCATTTAAGAGTAATATATTTATAAAATATAAAATTTTATTTGAAAATATTCTTATAATCTTGTAAGGGAAGCTTCAACAATTTTATAACGTGGGAAAATAGCATTACTCACCGTATAAGTTAAAAAAACATTCTTACCTTGATTCTGTCGAAAAGGTTAAAAAGCACCTTGTTTGGAAAACGATGGAAACATTCCTTCATAAACCTCTTATAAAAATTCAAACAAGGGTATAAATGACTTTAACCAATATTCTTGTAAATAGTAAAAATGTTTTGAAATACATTTTTAAGAAACATGGATGTGGATGATAAAGAGATCCCAGTATATTATTATGTATAAACAAACTCAGATAATGAAGAGATTGTGAAATAAACCCTTACCTTGTACTTTTACTTGGTTGAGGGTGGGTTAACCTCCTATATAATTGTGAAATAATTTTTATTAAAATATACAAGAATCATATACTTTAATTTGATATCATATATGATCTTTTAACATTGATTTGTTAACAATATCTTAGTATTATCGTTGTTTTGGGTGTTAACTTACCCATTTTCTTTTATATGTTTTGTTACATAAGCCATGTTTGTCATGGATAGGTTGTATCTTAATAATATCCATAATGATATCAAGTCCTTAGATACTATTATTAATCATCAAATGAGAATTAGACTTGAATGGATACGATGGAGAATGAATCTCATCGCGTTCGTGGAGACGGTAGTCCGTACGTACACACGAGCGAAAATATCATTCTTTTGATATTAAAATAATATATAATTGGATGGTATATCATATATACAGAATCATTATCATGTTATATTTATTACTTACTTGAATTACACATTATTATCATACCCATCCAAATAATAATTTATTGAATAACAATTACACCACGACGTGGAGACGGTAAGTCGTACGTACGCACGTATGATGACATGTTATTAAAGGATGGATAGAATACTGAATATTGTTGTACCATATTTATAATAAAATCGCAGTATATATAAGATACTGTATTTATTATTTTAGAATGGTAATAACAAAGAAATAATAAGTGGAAGAAGAAAGGAACTTGAAAAAGGGTGGTGAAATCATTACCTCTTCTTCGGGTTCTTCCTTTTGATTTGATCGAAAGGGCTCCGTAGGTTAAATTTATGACTAAAGCAAGGACTCTATGATTAATTGAGGGAAGTTGAGAGAGTATTTAGTCAGATTTTGGCCGAGACAAATGGCTTTCAAGGTGTGAATTAATGAGAAGGGGGAGTTCCCTTTTATAAGAGGGGTGAGGGTCACCTTTGAAAAAGCTAGAAATATTATTTTATAATAAATTAATATTCGGTTTCTAATGGATAATAATTAGATTATTTAAATTTTAAGGTGGTTATGGGTCGAAATCCACTCAAAAAATATAATTTAGACAGGTTTGGGTCATTATATTAACCTTATATTTTAGTTTTAACTCTTAGTTAATTAGTTTGACAGTTACCATGTCACTTTGTATTTTTATATTATGTACTTAATAAACTTACTATATACATCCAAGATACCCCCAAGTGGTCCATTAATGATACATATATCATGATATAAGTCTCTTGGACGAACCTTATATTTTTAGGAATTTAATATCAATTAATAATACAATATTTGTTTTAACAACTCTTTTATGTCAATTTTGACACTATTCAATAATTGATTTTTTTAAAACCCATAACAGAATGATTACATAGAAAAAAGTTAATTAATTCAATACTAACATGTCCTATTAACCTATAAAATTAGTTTAATTCATACAAAGTCAAAAATTAAATATATTTGGGTATTTATAATATCAATTATTTTAATTTTTTCACTATTATGGTAATTACTGCATCATCATTCTGTCACAAATAAATTAAATTATTTAATGTCTAAATATTATAAATAAAATATCATTATGTAGGAAATAATTTTATCTTTATAATTAATATTTAAAACCGAATTTATATTATGTATAACCCTATATTAAATTTTTTTAGTAAATACACATTGATTTTAACTATTTTAACTCTTCTTTGAATTAAATAATAATAAATGTCCTAATCTAATCCAAGTGGACCTAAATGATAATATTTTATTACTAAGGTAGTTTTTGGTTTATATACACTTTTCCAATAGAATTATGACATGTTTTAGGGTAATTTAGTATTATTATAATATTATTTTTTAACCCTTATTTACCGGATTTACACTTATCCATGGTAAATAAAATATTTACTGAAGTAATTATTCAAAATGTCTAAATATAAAATTTATCTATTTACACAATTTGGACATCCTAATTCCAAATATGGAATCAATTTTTCCAAATTCGAAATACAGAAGTGGCCGAAATTAATTTAAAATTAATTCCTACTGTCAAAATAAAAAGCGTGTTTTTAAGATATAATAACTATCAAAAGATTGATACTTGTTTATGTCTGGTTTAATTGTGAAATTATGTCCAATGATCAACATTGTATTAAATGGTAAAAATATACTCTAATTATACTTTAAAACTACTCAATAATATAATTTATCACTATAAATTATTTTGATTAAAAAAGTTGTTTTTAAGTATTTTTCACTATTAATAAAAATTGTATGTTCCCAGTAAAATACCAAAAATTCAACTTAGGATGATTTTGATACTCCGAATCCAAAAATGAAGTCCATTTTGAAATATAAAATATATATAATTTCAAAAAGTATGTATTACTATTCATAACGGCTAGTTTGATTGGTTGTGGTGTGTTAGAACTTGATGTTGCATACAACACACGCTGTCGCATTATTCAAAGAGAAGCGTACCGTAGAAGCTTGGGGTGTTACATTATCCCCTCCTTCAAATAATTTCGTCCTCGAAATTTCTAGAATACTGCCGCATGAAAAGACTCGGGTGGTTCTTCTTCATAAGTTCCTCGGGTTCCCACGTTGCATCTTCCATCTTATGGTTTCTCCATAAAACTTTTACCAGATGCGTCATCCGGTTTCTCAGTACTTGTTCTCTCATATCAAGAATCCTGATGGGCTCCTCACAATTAGACAAATCAGGTTCCGGTTCTAATTCCTCATAGGTGAGTACATGCATTGGGTCAGGCATGTATTTCCTCAATAAAGATACATGGAACACATCGTGAACTTTGGAGAGACTTGGCGGCATTGCCAATCGGTAAGCTACAACCCCAATTCGTTCTAGAATTTCGAAAGGTCCGATGTACTTGGGACTCAATTTACCTTTCTTACCAAAACGTATGACTCTCTTCCATGGAGATACCATCAGGAAAACATGATCACCGACTTGAAATTCCAAATCCTTCCTTCGATTATCGGCATAGTTCTTTTCCCTACTTTGAGCTCCTTTGATATGGTTTTGGATTACCTTCACCTTTTCTATCGTTTCCTCCACCAGTTCTTAGCCTACAAGTTTTCTTTCACCAACTTCCTCCCAACAGGTTGGTGTGCGGCATCTCTTTACGTATAATGCTTCATATGGTGCCATCTGAATACTTGAATGGAAGCTATTGTTATAGGAAAATTCTACCAGAGGTAAATATTGATCCCACATTCCCTGAAAGTCAAGTGAGCAGGATCTCAACATGTCTTCTAAGGTTTGAATAGTTCATTCTGATTTTCCATCTGTTTGAGGGTGGTGGGAAGTGCTCAAATGAAGTTCAGTATCCAAGGCTTTCTGAAGACTTTTCCAGAATCTTGAAGTAAAATGGGGATCACGATCAGAAATAATCGATAGGGGTACTCCATGAAGTCTCACAACTTCATCAATATATAGTCATGCTAGACGTTTTAGTGGTATATCTTCTCTTATAGTGAGAAAATGTGCTGACTTGGTAAGATGATCAACAATGACCCATATTGCATAGTTCCTTCTAGGAGTCTTTGGTAGCCCCATGACAATGTCCAATGTAATATTTTCCCATTTCCACTTCGGTATGGGAAGAGGTTTCATGACTCCTCCAGGATGTTGCCTTATATCTTTCACTTGTTGACAAACCATACATATTGGCACAAAATCAACAATCTCCCTCTTCATGTTGTCCCACCAAAAATGTTCCTTCAAATCTCTATACATTTTGGTACTCCCAGGGTGTATAGAGAAATTGGAACTATGAGCATCATCCAGCAATTCCCTTTTTAGATCAGGTATATCAGGAACACAAAGTCTCTTCCCGAATTTCAAAATTCCTTCTCCATACACAAAGTCTCTCAATCTCCCGTCATTCACAGCTTTAATCTTTTTCTGAAATTCTTCATCATCGGTCTGAGAACTATTAATCCTTTCTAGTAAATATGGTTTGGGAACCATTTGAAAAATAATTGATGTTTCACATTCCATGGTTATTCCCATGTCCATCTTCACTAGATCCATGAAAATTGGATCCCTTTCAATTCTCATATTGTTCAAAACTCCATGATCTTTTCTGCTCAAAGCATCTGCCACCTTGTTTGATTTCCCCGGGTGGTAGTGTATCGTACAATCATAATCCTTGTGTAATTCAAGCCATCTCCTTTGCCTCATGTTGAGTTCTTTTTGTGAGAAAAAATACTTCAAACTCTTTTGATCAGTATAAATCTCACATTTTTCACCATAGAGGTAGTGGCTCCATATTATCAAAGCAAAGATCACAGCTGCTAACTTGAGATCATGAGTAAGATAGTTTTGTTCATGAATTTTCAACTGTCGTGATGCATAGGCAATAACCCTATCATTCTGCCTAAGAACACAACCAAGTCCTTTCTTCGATGCATCAATATAAATAACGAACCCATCACTCCCCAATGGTAGAGTCAATAAAGAGGATTGACTAATATTCTCTTCAGTTCTTCGAAACATTTTTCACACTCTTTTGTCCAAACATATTTAACCCCTTTACGTGTGAGCTTCGTTAATGGGTTTTCCAATTGGGCAAAATTCTGGACGAAACGTCGATATTAACCTGCCAAACCAATAAAACGGCATACCTTAGTTATACTTGTTGGTGCTGGCCATTCTTGGATTGCCTTGGTCTTAGAAGGATCAATAGAGATTCCATATTTAGAGACAATATGGCCATGAAAAGAAATCTCCTAAATCCAAAATTCACACTTGCTAAACATCCCATATAATTCATGTCTTCTCAGAGTCTCCAGGATAATGCGAAATTGATTTTCATGATCTTAGTAGATTTTGGATTATACCAAGATATCATCAATAAATGCCACCAAAAATTCATCGAGATATTCCATGAAAACTCTATTCATTAGATCCATGAATACAGAGGGTGCATTAGTCAATCCAAAAGGCATTACAGTAAACTCGTAATGCCCGTACCTGGTTGAAAATGATGTCTTAGGAATGTATTCCTTCTTCACACACAACTGATGGTATCCAGATCAAAGTTCAATCTTTGAAATGTATTGAGCTCCATGCAGTTGGTCAAATAAATCATCAATGCGAGGTAGGGGATACTTGTTATTTATTGTTATATCATTGATCTCCCTGTAGTTGATACATAACCTCAGAGATCCATCTTTTTTTTAACAAAAAGAATAGGGGTTCTGCATGGAGAAACACTAGTGCGAATAAATCCCATTATTACTCAATTCCTCTAGTTGTTTCTTTAGTTCAACTATTTCTATAGTGTCTATTCTATAAGGGGTCTTTGATATAGGCCTTGATCCAGGAATTAAATCAATAGAATTCTCAACTTCTCGCTCTGGAGGATGTCCAGGTAAATCTTCCAGAAATACATCTACTTATTCTTTCACAATAGGTACATCCTCTATTTGAACATTCCTTTCCTCACCCACATTCATTTGATCCTCTTCCTCCCCAATAATTGAATTTTAGTTGAGCTACTGGGGGAGGATCTAGATAAGAATTAGGTGGTGACGATTCTGCTCTAAAGATAAGGTGTTCTTTATCATCATCATCAAAAATCGTAACCTCCTTCTTCTTACAATAAATCTTCGCATCATAGTTTGAAATCCAATCCATACCGAGGATTATATCAAACTCAATCATAGGTATGACGATGATATCAGTAGATAAAGAACATTTATGTGCTCTAATGATGACTGATTCACAAAACATTGTTGCAATCATACTTCCCTTGGGAGTTTTAACAGAAAACTCCCATGTTAAATCAAATTAAAAATATCTAATTTTCTTATCAAACTGGGAAGATATGAAACAACGTGATGATCCAGAATCAAATAATGCATTTTCTAAACTTGAGGAAACCATTAAATTACCTGCCACCACGTCTTTCTGAGCTTCTACCTCAGCGGTAGTGATAACATAAGCTTGGACTTGATCCCTTCGCATTTTCTGAGTTATGTTCCCCTGACACTTAGGACATTCATTTTCATAATGTCCCATCACCCGGCAATTGTAGCACAGAACATCGGTAGCTTCCTTCTTCCCTTTGCAATCACGAGCTTGGTGGTCTTCTTCACCACACATGTAACAGACTCCCGTTCCCTTCAACCAAGTACCGGGGTGTTTCTTCCCACATTTACCACATGATGGATATTCAACCTTTCTCTCATTCCCCTTATTTCCATTCCTATATTGATCAACAGATCTCTTCTTCTCTTACTTTGATTTAAAGTCATAAGACTTAGAGAATTGTTTCTCGGTCTTCATAGCACATGAGACAATGTCCTCGTACGACGAGAAGGATTGTGAGACTAATGCTCAACGGAGAAATGGTTTTAACCCATCAAAGAAACGATCAATATTACTTCTTGGGTTATGTATATAATCTCCAGAATACCTTGTTAACCTTGTAAAGTGAGACTCATACTTTGCAACATTCTCATCCTCCTTTTATCTCAGACTCAGAAATTGCCTTTCCATATCTGCTCGATGGTCAAGAGGACAATATTTTTCTAAAAATAGATCTTTGAACTCCCTCTATTCCATATTTGATACTTCATCATCTTCCTTCGTGTTTTGAATCAATTACCACCATTGATCAGCATCTCCAGTGAGGTGGTAAACTGCCATGATAACTTTTTCCCTTTCACTACTCCCCAAAGCCCGAAATATTTTCTCTTTGGAATTTATCCATTGCTCGGATACTAAGGGATTTGTACTCCCAATGAACGTTGGTGGTTGTTCCCTCCTGAATCGATCTAACATTGATCCTCCATGCTGCGGATCGGGGTGCTCCATACGGGTAAGGTTATTATTGATAACCTGAGTGAGTTGTCCCAGTATGGTGATTAGTCGATCGGCACCAGTTGCATCGCCAGCTCCACTATAATTATCTTGAGCAGGACGGCAATCCCTACATGGAGTGTGTGCATTGATACGGTTTCCATTTCTTCCACTGGGCTCCATTTCTAAACAATGCCATAAACTAGATCAGTTTATGAATCAAAATGCATAATTCCATACTTATAAAACACTTATCATAAATTGAACTATTTATGTATATAATCCATAATCATAAAAATGTTTTCTTTGAGAAAGTATATACTCATAAACCCTTCATAATGATTTTTAAAGAAAATGAGAGTTATCCTAAGCATATCCCCTGGGAGTGTCGTAACCAAGAGTGCAGCAAGGCCCGTTTTCGTGCACCAGTTCCCGTTCGAGTCTAGCTCAAAGCGGTGTTTTCGGGTTTTACCCCTAGGTACATCTGTGCCAGAGCCGCCTCTACCTACTCGTATCCAGACAGGGATGTATTGCTCGGAAAACTCCCAAAATATCTACAATAGAAAAATTATAGGAAGTTCTTCTATACTAATCTTCAAAGTCCATCTTAGGTCTATGTGCTCTAATTAGAGTTTTTATAAATCTAGCTTCCAAGGTTTGTACTAAAATTCCTCTGATACCAGCTGTAATGCCTCGACCCCAGTTACCCAGCATCAGTGCTTTGTTACATAACATTGGCATGATCACAAGAAAGATCAAATCTCGAATGACCGATTAGTTTAGTAGCCTTGTAAACACTAGATATATTCATAATGTTTTACAATACATCATAAATATGAAAACTAAAAAAACATAGTCTCCAAATTATACACTCTTATCACCTCATACTATCCCTACAGGTCATTCATAATTTATTTCTTCACATCCTGGGAGAAATAAAACATAGAAATCGGGTGAGCTCAAATGCCCAGTATGGATAACAATATAGCGGAAACTTTCACAAAAAAGAATAAACATTTAAGGCAGTGTATAACTAAAACAAAAGCCTTTTAAACTTGAACTTAAACATAGTATGGAAAAAATAAAATGAAATAATTCCATTTACTTATTCACATGGATATTCTACTAATCGAATAATCACATGCAATATCAATAACCACTTTCATAATGATGGAATGCATAATGCCAGACTATCATAACCACATAGCCAAGGCCTCCTGCCAAGACTACAAATAAGATTTTGTCAAGTCCTTGTGCCAAGAAACTATTTTGTCTCATGAGACCTACCGATTCATCGAGGAGCTATAGCGGGCTCCACCCATCACATATTAAGTCCAATGCATTCCCATATGAAAAGTTTTAAACATAACATAAACATTCTTATTAAAACTAGCATGTGAAATGTAAATAGTTCATCCATAAACCATGAATGGTATAAAAGTAACACATCCACATTCGAAAATATCTAAAAACCTTCAATAAAATATAGAAGTTTTGTATCATAATAAATCAACTTCAAATAAGCGTAAAATCCATCAAAGGATACTGACATAGATGAAATGAAAACTCTTTTTAGAGAAATATATATTTCTATTTTGAAATCATTTAAGAGTCATATATTTATAAAATATAACATTTTATTTTAAAATATTATTATAATCTTGTAAGGGAAGCATCAACGATTTTATAATGGCAGAAAATAGCCGTACTCACCGAATATGTTAAAAAATCATTCTTACCTAGATTTTGTCGAAAAGGTTAAAAAGCACCTTGTTTGGAACAAGACGGAAAGATTCCTTCATAAACCTCTTATAAAAAGTCAAACAAGGGTATAAATAACTTTAACCCATATTCTTGTAAATAGTAAAAATGTTTTGAAATACATTTTTAAGAAACATGGATGTGGATGATAAAGAGATCCTAGTAGATTATTACGTATAAACAACCTCGGATAATGAAGAGATTGTAAAATAAACCCTTACCTTGTACTTTGCCTTGGTTGAGGGTAGGTTAACCTCCTTTATAATGGTGAAATAATTTTTATTAAATTCTAAAAGAATAATATACATTAATATGATTTCATATATGATCTTTTAACATTGATTTGTTAACAATATCTTAGTACTATCGTTGTTTTGGGTGTTAACTTACCCATTTTCTTTTATATGTTTTGTTACGTAAGCCGTGTTTTTCATGGATAGGTTGTATCTTAATCATATATAGAATGATATCAAGTTCTTAGATACTATTATTTATCATCAAATGAGAATTATACTTGAATGGATATGATGGAGAATGAATCTCATCGCGTTCGTGGAGACGGTAGTCCGTATGTACGCACGAGCGAAAATATCATTCTTTTGATATTAAAATAATATATAATTGGATGGTATATCATATATACAAAATAATTATCATGTTATATTTATTATTTACATTAATTACACATCATTATCATACCCATCCAAATAATAATTTATTGAGTAACAATTACACCACGACGTGGAGACAGTAAGCCGTACGTACGCATGTATGGTGACATGTTATTCAAAGGATGGATAGAATACTGATTATGGTTGTACCATATTTATTATAACATCACAGTATATATAAGATACTGGTGTTATTGTTTTAGAATGGTAATAACAAAGAAAGAAGAACTGGAAGTAGAAAGGAACATGAAAAGGGGTGGTGAAATCATTACCTCTTCTTCGGGTTCTTCCTTTTCATTTGATCAAAAGGGCTCCTTAGGTTGGATTTATGACTAAATTAAGGCCTCTAGGATGATGTGAGGGATGTTTAGAGAGTATTTGGGCAGAGTTTGGCCGAGCCAAATGGCTTTGAAGGTGTGAATTAATGCTAAGGGGGAGTTCTCTTTTATAACAGGGGTGAGGGGCACCTTTGGAAAAGCTATAAATATTATTTTATAATAAATTAATATTCAGTTTATAATGGCTCCAAATTGGATTATTTAACGGTTAAGGTGGGGCTGGGTCGAAAAACACTCAACCAAAAGAATTTAGACAGGTTTGGGTCATTATATTTACCTTATCTTTTAGTTTTAACTCTTTGTTAATTAGTTTGACAATTACCATGTCACTTTGTATTTTTATATTATATATTTAATAAACATACTATATACATCCAAGAGACCACAAAGTGGTCCATTAATGATAAAAATATTATTATATACGTCTCTTTTCTGAAACTTAGATTTATAGGAATTTAATATCAATTAATAATATAAGATTTGTTTTAAAAACTCTTTTATGTCAATTTTGACACTATTCCATAATTTGTTTCTGTAAAACTCATAACAGAATGATTACTTAGAAAAACGGTAATTAATTCAATACTAACATGTCATATTAACCTATAAAATTAGTTTATTTCATAAAAAGTCTCAAATTATATTTATTTGGGTATTTATAATATCAATTAATATAATTTTTACACTATTATGATAATTACTACATCATCATTGTGTCATAAATAAATTAAATTGTATAATGTATAAAAATTATAAATAAAATTTCATTATGTAGGAAATAATTTTATATTTCTAATTAATATTTAAAATCGAATTTATCTTATGTATAACCCAATATTAAAAAAAATTTAGTAAGTAACCTTTGATTTTAACTCTTTTAACTCTTCTTTGAATTAAATAATAATAAATGTCCTAATCTAATCCAAGTGGACCTAAATGATAATATTTTATTCCTAAGGTTGTTTTTGGTCGAGATACACTTGTCCAATAGAATTAGGACATGTGTTAGGGTAATTTAGTATTATTATAATATTATTTTTTAACCCTTATTTACCGGATTTACCCTTAACCATGGTAAATAAAATATTTACCGAAGTAATTATTCAAAATGTATATAAATAAAAGTTGCCTAGTTACACAATTTGGAAATCCTGATTCCAAATATGGAATCCATTTTTCCAAATTAAAAACACAGAAGTGGCAAAAATTAATTTAAAATTAATTCCCGCTGTCAAAACAAAAAGCGTGTTTTTAAGATATAATAACTATCAAAAGATTGATACTTGTTTATGTCTGGTTTAATTGTGAAATTATGTCCAATGAACAACAATGTATTAAATGGTAAAAATATTTTCTAATTATACTTTAAAACCACTCAATTATATAATTTATCACTATAAATTATTTTTATTAAAAAAGTTGTTTTTATGTATTTTTCACTATTCATAAAAATTGGAAGTTCTCAGAAAAATACCAAAAATTCAACATAGGATAATTTCGATATTACAAATCCAAAAATGAAGTCCATTTTAAATTATAAAATATATATAATTTCAAAATTTTGGTATTACTAATCATAACGGCTAGTTTGATTGGTTGTGGTGTGTTATAACTCGATGTTGCGTACAACACACACTATCACATTATTCAAAGAGAAGAGCACAGTAGAATCTTGGGGTGTTACATTGGTGTCTATATGTTATTTATTTTTCGATATATTATAGGCTCTTATATGTTTAATGAGTTGTGGATTTTGTATAAAGGATTTATTCATCCCAGTTTGTCTTCATGAGGTTCATTATTCTTGTTTACAATGATATAGGATGACATTCTGTTTTTTTCATATATTATCATATATTTATTTATGTGATAATAAAATCAGTTTTCCCCTCCTATAGATTTCTGATTTACTTGAATATATGATGGGATCCAAATGGTTCTAGTAGATTTATTTCCCTTTAGGATGTCATAAGATGTCATTATTGGAATTATGTGTTCTTTATGATATCATTTGGAATTATAAACACTCCAGCTATGATCATGGGACTGATGACTTAAGAGTTTTATTAGCTTCTATATTAGTCTATTTTTTTCATTTATTTATGGAATCATCATTCATAGTATGAGGAGGATTATGTAGATAATTTTCGATCTATTTTTATAGTCCTTCAGTTTCATCATGTATGTAGGAAGTTGTAAAAGTTTTTGTTATGGGCTTATGAGGATTATTTCCTAAATTATTTCATTTCTAAATGTAGAGTAGTTGTAAATTTTTATAATTCTCAGGTTTTTTTACATATATCCCCCAAGATTTTTTTGGAGGGGCATAGTTTACTTGTTATGGATATATTTTTTATGATTTTCTTAACATACTTTTCTCTAATTGATAATCCACTTATATCTATGACTAAATGGGGTCCAGATATTGTATGGATTTAATAGTTGTAAGATTATTTTGACTATTTCATGGATTAATGGGAAATCTATTAGTTTCTTCATTAGTCATAGGAAGGAAATACATTTAAATTCTATTATAGAGCCTTATATCTTGGCATGGAAGGTTTTATGATGTATCAAGGTGATATTATCTCCTATAGGTCTAGTGTAAATTTCCTCATTGACCTAACTACACTAAAAATGACCTTGAGCTTATTTTAATTGTGTTAATTTTGATTTTTTTTATGCCATTTTCTCCATAGTGAGAATGTTTTAGTCTTCACATATCATAACAGGTTGAGTTATAACTTCTCATGGTGTGATTTGTATTTTTAGAAATGATGACTTATGGAATTATTATAGTAATATGACATTTATATCTCTAGTACACTAGGAAAATGGGATATTATGGATGATTATTTGAGTTTGATGTCATTGATGCTTCTATTTGAGAATCAAGTGATTCTTGGGGAGTGATGGAGGAGATCTTCATGATTCACTTTGATATGGGAGAAGTTGGTGGTAGATGATATATTAACTATATGATTGTGACATTTTCCTAGATATATTGGGAACAAGATTCCATTCATGGGATTCCAAGGTAGAGGTTTGATGAGACTATTTTTTTGGTTATTCAACTATGTGGTGGTTTTTTGATATATAACATCGGGTGTTGTTCAAGGGGAGACTCTTTATCTATTTAGAAATGTACAAGTTGGTTCTTTGTGAGTTCAATAGTTTACCTTTGGTGGAACATCCTCTTGGTCGGAGTGGATACTTAAGAGGGGGGTGAATTGAGTTCTAATTAAAATTTATGTTAAAAACATTATGATTAAAATCCCCCAATTCAGAATAGCCCAGTCAATTAAGGTAGTAGTGATTTAAGTGTTTAATTATTCAACATGATTCTCTAAGGTTGATTAGTCCTTAATTGAATAAATGTAAAAATTATTTCAATTTTGGAAACAGGTTTACTAAACAAATCACATATACACACTAACCAAAACTAACTATCATAGTGAATGTAAAAACGGTTTTATGTCTTTAAAAGATATCAGAAACGGATAAAATAAAACACAGTATAATAAAAATGTAGTGCACAGTGAAGTAAAACAAGAGGTTCAGTCTCAAGCCAGGACATAGTCCTCTCCACTTGGTGATCACTTGCCACCATGTTGTTTATATAAATAAACTTGATACACAACCTGTATCAGGGTTTACAACAGTTTTTACAAACTGTCAAGGTTCTAAAACTTCTACCATAGTTATATTTAGGATAACAATAAACTCAGACTACACATGGTCCCTCCCACTATTTTACGTGGGAACAAAATCAACCAATCCACACAAGGATTCTTCCACAATTTTTCATGGGAAAACAATGGTGAGAGTGCTAAAATAAGGGTGAGAGTGTTTTGCGGTAGGATTTTCAGTATCCCCCAGTTAAAGAAAAAGAAACAGTTGGTGTGTAACAAACACACACTTTTCATAAATGTAAAAATAAACATCAGAGTTGATCCAGTGAAATTAGTATGGAGTTTAGAATGCCATGGGTGTAGGGATATCAACTCTCGACTTCTTGGAGTTGAGGAAATAAATGTTTCGTTTTTCTCTGCAAGTTGTCTCAAAAATAGAGTGTTGCAACATCCAGGTATCAGCATCCAGGTAATAGAATCCAGGAATTAAGATGTTCAAATTCTTGGTATAAGGGAGGTTATGAAGCACAACAGGATAACCTTGAGTATGTTCTTCAAAAAGATCTTTGTGAATCTTTTTCGATTTTCAGTATATGAACTGAAGTGTTCTTCTTCTTGTTCTTAAGTAGTTTCTTCCTTATGAATTCGACTTGTGAACTCCACTGAAATCTATTTTGTTTTTCTCTCTGATTATATATATATATATATATCCTTCGGTCTTTTTCTTTCGTATTTCAGGTCCGACAATAGGAGTACGTACATCACGTGAAATATTTCTCATACCTTGTACAGTCATGATATGGTCTCTAGATATGTCTACAAAAAATATTAATTAAGTGAGAAGAATTAAAGTTAGCACAATATGACCATAATTATTATATTAAGAAAATGGATAATGTATTGAATATATTATCAGTAGAGTGGTAATAGTAGCATGTCAATCGGTAGCAACTTCAGCAGCAAGATTAATCAGCAGTAGACTTCTAACGGTAGGCGTGTCTAGCGGTAGGCTTCATCAACAATAGGCTTGTCCATCGGTAGTCTTCACTAATAGTAGACTTGTCAATGGTATACTTATATACAGTAGACTTCACCATCTTTAGAATTTACTAACGGTAGACTTTTCCAGTGGTAGACTTATCAACAGTAGACTTCAGCAACTGTAGACTTTACTAATGGTAGACTTTACGAATGGTAGACTTTTCCAGCAGTAGACTTATCCAACGTTAGACTTTTCCAATGGTAGACTTATCAATGGTAGACTTATCTGGTGGTAGATTTCACCAAATATAGACTTTAATAGAAGGTGCACATCGGCAACTACAACTATCACCTTCCATCAGTAACCTTCAGTGGTGACCTTTAACAGTAGGCTCACATCAGTGACCTTGTAATGGTGACCATGTATTAGTAACCTTTGTACTGGTGATCTTGTGTCAATAACATTTTTACTAGTGACATTGTATTAGTAACCTTTGTACCGGTGACTTTGTATCAGAAACCTTTTTACCGATGACCTTGTAACGGTAACCTTGTCCTTAGATAAATGCTGCACTGTAAGGTTAACCAATCATGAAGTGAGATTGAGAGTATGAATATTTATCTATAGAGATGGGAAACATTAATGAAACATGATTAGCATATAATGAAAACATGGTTGTCACTTATATTAAAACGGGATTTCTGATTATCATAACAAGATTTGGGATTATCAAAACACGATTTGGGATTATCAAAACATGATTTGGGATTATAAAAACACGATTTGGGATTATCATAACATGATTTGGGATTATCATAACACAATTTGGGATTATCAAAACATGTGGGTCCAACAATCTCCCCCTTTTTGATAATCACAAATTATGCCATTAAATATTATAATAATTATATGATTTTAAAAAATAAGTTAATAGAATAAATAAGTGTTACAGATAATCCTTTCTTACATCTATCACACATGTAGCAGAGATTAAGGTGATATTGATGTGAAATTACTTTTGGATATGAATATGAAAATATTTTCGGTGTATTTTCTCCCCTTTTGTGATTAGAAAAAATAACTATAGTAAGAAACAATATAGAATATTTATTTTAATGAAATAGAATTACATGATTCAAAGAACACTACAAAAGCACTATCAAAAGATACAACCACACTCCATACAAATAAGAAATGTCCATTGGATCTTTGGACATGGAGGCTGAGGATGTAGGATCCGAAGGTGGAGGGATAGGAAGAGGGATGGAAGTAAGTATGGTAGGAGAAGCTGCAATAGAAGCATCATTATACCGGTAGTGAGTAGATCTTTGAGGAATGGTAGGGTTCAAGCTTCTGATGGCTTGAGCAGCAGACATCATAGGAGAAGCACTAGAAAATCCTGAGGCACCAGAGGTAGAGGGAAAGGCTGTAGGAATGATGATGGGTGTACAGTCCACATGGATGAAAGGTAACAAAAGACTCCTGAAATCCATGATGATACTGCCTCCTCTTTCCATAGATGAAATGAAATCATCCTTTTTTTCCATAAATTTATCTAGTGCAGGAGTCTGCTCTCAAATCTTACTCACTTGATCCTTACATGCCTGAGTGGAAGGTGGAATCTGTAAGTTCTCCAACAGTAACTTGAAGTTTCCATCCATATGATTCTTAGTGTATACCCTTTTGTAATAGAAGTCTACCTGATCCTCAATGGCCTTCTGATCTTGAGCATATTCTCTTAAATAATCTCCCACAGGCTTATGAATTTCTCTGGTAATGGAAATGACTTGAGAGTCTGAGGTACTAGTACCAAAGAGCATTGTCACTTAATGCCTTAATATTGTCCTGAAATCTTCAATAGCAACTGGAGGAGAGGTGGAAGAAGTTGTAGATGCACCCAGGGGTGCTAGAGAGAAAGAAACAGTCTATTTAAATGATTTGGTTAGCCCACTGATCAGCCTTTTTACATCCTCATCTTGACCTTTCACATAAGTTTCCATTGACATTCTAATGTATTAAACGATAGCAACCATCAGCTGCACTACTCCTTTGATATGTTGAGTATATTTTTCCACCTGAGCCCTAGAGGTCAGAAGAGAATTCAAGCTCACCACCGATTACTTTAGAATCTCCACAAACTCTGACAGTTCACTCATTTTACTCTGACACTGCTTTATTTCCTATTGGAGATTAGATTGAATGCTAGATTGAATTTTGGCTAACTCAGATGTCGAATGCTCCTGAACAAGAGCAATAGCTTTGTCCATCTTAGAGGACCTATCCTTAGACATTCTATGTAGGTCAGATTTCAAGGATTCAAGGTCTACCTTTCTAACATAGTATTGAGGGAAAGAGTTTTCCAGTGGTATGAAAATGAGTTTTGGCACTGAAGGTATTTTTTTGGGCCTTTCATCTTCTGATTCATCATAAACTAGTCCCATCACCAGAAACCAAGGGTCCTCAGACCACCCATCAATTTCATGAACAATAGATACTGACCCCTCTGTAGTGAGATGCTCCCCCTCACTTGGAGCTATCTCGTAGGCAAGTTTTTCAGGTTCTTCGAGCCTTGAAACCTCTACAGCTGTAGTTGCTTGATCAACTGACTCACCAGTAGTGTAAGCCACTACTTCAACTGAGTCATCCACAATTTCCATAACAAGGGCAGTAGGAATAACTTCTTCTTCCTATTCACTCATTTCCCTTTCAGTGACTCCTATAAGAGGACTCAAACTGATTTCCTCTCCTTCACTAACCTTATCAGTAGTAGCCTCATGTTCCTCATGGTCATGATGTCCAGATTCACCATCTTCATTCTCTTATAAGGTATCTCTAATAGTGATATGAGCCTTATCATACTAATCTTCACTAGTTTCATCAACCTCATTTTCCATTAGGACAGATTTTCTTCTCAGTAAATCTCTCAGAGGACTGGGATCTCTAGAATCTATCATCCCTACTAAAGGACTGGTAGGTAGTTCATGATCACTCCTATCATCTATAAGAGTACATTCTTTCTCAAGATCCATAGCCTCCTCTATACTTCATCAGAGTATACAGGTTTTCCCTCATCAGGATTCAGACCTAGATCCCTCTTATTCTTTGGCCTAGAAGGATTATTTATAGGGTCAAACTTCTCATAAAGCATCCCTTTAAGATTTACCCATTCTCTTATCCAGGGATTCCATCTGATCTTCATGAACTTGAAGACTATATTAGAGATACAAAGAAATTTCTTGGTTACAATTGTTTCCTCTTTATCTCCAGCAATACCCTTAACCATCAACATTACAGAAATCAGTTTGGAATGGAATAGAGCAATTGATTTAGAACTGTGTTTAGTCACGTTTTCCAACTTATCCATCAACAACCTACACAGGTTGATCTTATGTCCATGCTTTAGCAAATACAATATGAATATGTCCTGCTACTTCAACACAGTGAAGTCCCCCTTCTGGGGCTTATCAAATGTTGGATAAACTGGAACAGAAGTCTATCCTCCCCATTTATTTCAGCCGCAATCACCTTTCTTGACGTCCCATTTCCTATCATCTTTTCCAATGATTTATTATGTACAAAAATCTCAATGTATGAATGAATCACTCCAAAGTAGTAATCAAATAAACCGTCATGAGGTACCCTTAGACATTCATCCCACTCAGCAACTGAAAAGTTTACATTAGTTATATTTACTCTAGACAACATTCTGTTCTCTTCAGTAGACTTTTCAAATAATAGAAACTCATAAAATCTTGGACTAACATCAGATAATAAGGGCCGTTGTTGTATATGAAACATGCCACCCAGCCTCGAGTTTCTAGCACATCCAGTACCAAATATTTGCTCAAAAGCAACCAATCCTTGCATAGTTCCTTTTCTAGTACAATGTCCCTCTTTTTCAGATGCCGATTAACCAACTTCTTTGCAGTAATGCTTCCACCACTGGGCTCGACTCGAGATCTCTTGGGGTTTGGTGTATATCCATCACCAACGATCGGTCGCTTGAATCTAGTCATTGAGGTTTGAAGAGACTTTTGGGTTCAGTGAAAAGGTATGGTTTAAGAAATTTTGGGAGAATGGGTTTGAGAGTATGGAAGATAGTGGATATAAATGTGTTTGTGAAATAATTTTATCATTTAGGGATTGAAACAAAATCAAATCGGGAAAAAGAATACTAATAAAATGGTTCAGATTCCAACATAAAATATGAAGTAACAGTAAAGTCCAACAGTGAGGTACCCAATGGTGAGGTTCTAACAGTGAGGAGAAATGGTGAGGTTCTAACAATGAGGTTCAACGGTGAGGTTCGAACAGTGAGGTGCAATGGTGATGTTCTAACAGTGAGGTTCAATGGTGAGGTACTATTAGTGAGGTTCAACGGTGAGGTTCTAACAGTTAGGTTCAAAAGTGAGGTTCTAACTATGAGGCTCTAACTGTGAGGTTCAACGATGAGGTTCTAACAATGAGGTGCAACAGTGATGTTCTAAAAGTGAGGTGCAACGGTGAGGTTATAATAGTGAGGCTCAATCGTAAGGTTCAACGGTGAGGTTCAACGGTGAGGTTAAACAATGAGGATCTAAGATTTTATCATACCGAACTCATGTTTGATGTAATTTAACATCTCAGAATCCAAAGGCTTTGTGAAGATATCTATCAATTGGTGTTCAGTAACAATGAATTCAAGAGTGATATCACCTCTTTGATAATGATCTCTCAAAAGTGATATCTTAAATCAATATTCTTTGTCCTAACATGAGATACTGGATTTTTAGAAATGTTAATAGCACTTGTGTTGTCACAATTTGTAGAGACGTGTTTGAATTGAGATCCATAGTCAAGTAAAGTGTGTTTCATCTATAGAATTTGAGCACAACAACTACCAGCAGCTATATATTCAGTTTTGTTTGTAAATAATGCAACAGAATTGTTTTTCTTAATACACCATGATACTAGTGATAAGCCTAATATGTGACATGTTCCAGAGGTGATATTTCTATCTAACTTACAACCAGCAATGTCAGCATCTGAATAACTTATTAAATCAAACGGTTGTCCTCTTGGAAAAAATAGTCCTAAGTTTGTAGTATATTTGAGATATTTGAAAAACCTATTAATAGTGGTTAAATGAGATTCATTGGGATTATCTTGAAAACAAGAACACATGCATACACTGAACATAATATCAGGTCAGCTAGCTATAAGGTAGAGAAGACTCCCTGCCATACCTCTGTAGTTGGTTTGATCTACTTTTTCACCTGTTTTATCAGCATCCAACTTAAAAGTGGTACTCATAGGTGTATCTCAACCTTTACTACTATCCAAACCAAAACATTTTAGAAGATACATAACATATTTAATTTTATTTCAAACAATACCATTTTTGTTTTGAAAATTTTGAAATCCTAGAAAAAATTTATGTTCCCCCATTAAATTCATTCCAAATTTATTTTGCATTATTTTTGAAAAATAAGTACATAAATTATATTTAGAAGATTGAAAAATTATATCATCAACATAAATTTGTACTATTAAAACATCATTGGAAATCCTTTTAATAAACAAAGTAGGATCTTCTATTCCTTTAGTTAAAAATTTTGAAATAAGAAAGGAAATATATATATCATCCCAAGTTCTTGAAGCTTCATTTAAACCATATAATGCTTTAAAAAGTTTAAAAATATGGTTTTAAAAAATGGGGTTTTGTAAAACAAGTGGGTTGTTCAAAAAACACATCCTCAACTATATTTCCATTTAGAAAAGAACTTTTAACATCCATTTGATAATGTTTTAAATTAAGATGAGTTGTATAGGCAAGTAGAATTCTAATGGCTGCTATCCTAGCTACAGGTGAAAAGGTCTCCTCATAGTCTATTCCTTCATCTTGACTATATCCTTGTGCATCTAACCTAGCTTTGTTTCTAACTATATTTCCAGACTCATCAACTTTGTTCCTAAAAACCCATTTAGTGCCTATTATGAAGGTGTCCTTAGGTATTTCAACTAGTTCCCATACTTTGATTCTTTCAAATTGATTTAATACTTCATGCATATCCATCACCCAAAATTCATCATTGATAGAATCATTAATATATTTGGTTTCATGCTGCGAAAGAAAGGATTTATGTTCATCCTAGTTTCTCGGAGAAGCTCTATTTTATGTTCCTCTATTTAAATCACCTACTCAAACATCTAAAGGATGATTCTTGAGATTTCTAATACCTCTATAAAGAGTTGAACTAGACTACTCATGGTTTTTTACTGGTTCAGACTCAACAGATGCATATTCGGGAGGATTCCTAGAACTAGTTACTTTTACAGGAGGTTCACTATCATTATCACTAAGGTCCAGAATTGACATATCTTCCTCAAGGTTTTCAAGGAAGGTTTTTGGTTCATGTGGATCAGTCTCATCAAATTTTACATGAACTGACTCTTCCACACATTTGGTTTTCTTATTAAATAATCTATAGGCTTTACTCGAGATTGATTAACCTAGGAAAATTCCTTCATCACTCTTGGAAGAAAACTTTTCAAGATTGTCCTTAGTGTTAAGGATAAAGAATTTTCAGCCAAAAACACTAATTTAGTTAACATTAGGATTTTAATGGTTCCAAACCTCATAAGGGGTCTTCTTATGAAAAGGTCTAATTTAGACTCTATTGATGGTATAACAAGCTGTATTTACAACATTAGCCCAAAAATAAATAGGTAGATCATATTCACTAAGAATAGTTAGGGAAATCTCTTAAAGGGACTTATTTTTTCTTTCTACATATCCATTACATTGAGGCATTCTAAGAGAAGATAAACTGTGAATATAGCCATTGTTTGAGCAATAGGATTCAAACTCTTGATTTTCAAACTCACACCCATGATCACATTTCAATGTATTAATTCCAATTCCACTATGATTTTCTATAGACATGGAGTTTTTGATAAAATAGGAACAAGTTTCTCTTTTGTGAGATAAAAATATACCCAAGTGTACCTAGAAAAAACATCTACAAGAACATAAACATACTGCTTCCCATTTAATCATGAAAATACTAATGGTCCAAACAAGACTATGTGAACTAAATCAAGAAGTTGAGATGTAGAAACTTATTTCTTTGGTTTGAAATAAGCTTTGTAATATTTTTCCTTTTGATAGGGATTTCAAACTTTGTTGAGAGGGAAATCTAGTTTAGGAAAGTCTCTAAGTAAACCATTCCTAGTTAGTTTTGTAAGTGAGTGCACATTGTAGTGTCTTAATCTTATGTGACACAACCAGGATTCCATATGAAAAGAATTTATGCAAGAAATTTTTTTCATGGATAAGGAATTTAAACCATCAACATACACATTTTCATTTCCAAGAGCAGTGCATACTAAATAATTTTAAGAATTAAAAACCTTACATGGATCATTTTCAAATTTAACATTGATTCCATCATCGCACAAATGAGAGATACTATGTAAATTGTATTTTAATCCATCAACAAAAACTACTTTGGAAATTAATATTGTATTAGGGTTACCAATATGGAATAAGCCGACGATGTTTCCCTTTGCATTGTCACCAAAACTTACATGTCCACCATCAACTTTTATTAGGATCTTGAAACAATAATAATATCTTGTCATATGTCTTGAACATCCACTAAACAAGTACCACAAGGTCTTACAAGAACTCTTTAGGAAACTTCCTAGAAAAACACATTAGGCATGTGGTAACTTTGGTACCCATATTTTGTTTTGTCTAGAGAGTTTAGCAAGTAAAACATTGGGAACCCATATTTTCTTTATAGGTTTCCTAACACCATCATACATATTTGGAGGCATAAATAATTTTTTAGTTCCCTTTGAAAATTACCTCTCAAAATATGGTCATGAACTGGAACTCATAGTGAACTATCCATATTTTGAAACAAATTTGGTTTTGCTAATTTTTCTATATTCTGGTTGATATCCTAGACCAGTTGTATATTTTGGGAAAATCTGTTTTCCTAGAAACTGAGTCAAGGTATCTCTTCTTACAGTAAACTATTTAATATCTCTCTTTAATTAGTCATTTGATAATTTTAATTCTATATTTTCTTTTAACAGTTGTGAGAATTTCACTTTTTTTATATCCAGATCTGAATTATAATTTGCATTTAAATCATTCTGTCTCTTTAATGATTCATAATTTTCCTTGATTTCATTAAAGGTTTCCTCAAGAAATTCACTGTATTCTAATAGTTCATCCATAGTCATATTTTCATCATTATGTGAATCACTCTTATTCCCAGAATAATAGTCATTATGTATAGGAGAATTAAGTGTTACCTCAGATGTCTCTGTCATGAAAAATAAGTTTGAATGATTTTTTTGTTCACTATTAGATGCATTAGATCCACTAGAGAAGTCTTATGAAGCACTCTATATGGCTTTTAGAGCCTTTTTATATCCTTCGCCCTTATCTTCATATTTCTTCTTAAATTTCATCTTAAGGAAGTCTACCTTCACATGACCTTTTCGTTTTCACTTATAGTAGATTATTTCATTTGAGTTGTCATTTCATTTTATGTCTTTAATCCATTTTCCTTTACTATCATACATTCCCTTGCAGTTTTACTTCTTAAAGAATTTATTCTTTCGGTAGAACTTTTTGAACCTTCTAGCAAGATGAGCTGTATTCTCATCACTGTCTGAATCTGACTCTTCACTAGTGGAACTTTATACATGAGCTTCAACCTTTTCATTATCTTTATTCATTGAGGTTGAATTCTTGAATGCTACTGACTTCTTCCTTGGTTCCTCATCTACTTCTTGATTCACCTTAATCTCTTCTTCATACGTCATAAGTTTACCAATTATCTATTTTACTGGAAGTTTGACTATGTCACAATATTCTTGGATAGAAACAAAAGTTCCTCTCTATCTATTATGTAGGCATCAAAGCAGTCTCATTATTTGGTCCTTTTAGTCCACTGGTTTCCCAAGCAGACTCATAGTGTTCAATATTTCATTGAACCAGAGATACATTTCAGAGATAGGTTCATCAGGCTTCATTTGAAAATTATCATATTTAATAGTTTCTGTATTTAGTCTCATTTATTTAACATTAGTTGTTCCCTCATGAGAGACAGTTAAAGTATCCCAAATTTCATATTCAGTTTTTCAAGAAGATATTATGTTGAATTCCTCATCATCTACATAATAATACAAGGCATTCATTGCTTTATAGTTATTATTATATGTGGGTTTAGTCAACTGAGACCATGTGTCCCTAGAAGTAGAAATAAATATATGTTTTTCTTCAATTGTTTCCCAAATTTCAGGTCCCTTTCTCTCTAGATACATTTTTGTTTTTAATTTCCTCTGAGCATAGCTATTACCATTAACGAAATGTGTCCTATTAGTAGCACTAACCTCAACACTAGTTTCCATAGTTACTTAGAATTTAAAGAATTAAAAATTTAGATATGACAGAAATTCTAAGAACTTATGATACAAATAATATCACAGTTGAAAAGAATTTTAACACTTGAAAATAAAAATCCCTCCAATACCAAATGTTTGTCAGAGTGGATACTCAAGAGGGGGATTACTTGAGTTCAAATTAAAATTTCTTTAAAAAAATTTATGATTAAAATCCCCCAATTCAGAACAGCATAGTCAATTAAGGCAGTAGAGATATAAGTGTTTAATTATTCAACTAGTTTCTCTATGGTTTATTAGTCCTCAATTGAATCAATGTAAAAATTAATTCAATTTTTGAAACAGGTTTACATAACTAAGCACATATATGCACTAACCAAAACTAACTATCAGAGTGAATGTAAAAAATATTTTTATTTCTTTAAACAATATATGTAGTGGATAAAATAAAATAGAGTATGATAAAAATGTAGTGCACAGTGAAGTAAAATAAGAGGTTCAGTCTCAAGCCAACACTTAGTCCACTCCACTTGGTGATCACCTACCACAAAGTAGTTTATATATATAATCTTCATACACAACCTGTATCTGGGTTTACAGTAGTTTTTACAAACTTTATAGGTCCTACAACCTCTACCAATGTTATGTGTGGGATCGGAAGAAACACAGACCACACACAGTCTCTTCCACATTTTTATATGGGAACAAAATAAACCATGCCACACAAGGCTTCTTCCATAGTTATGCATGGGAAAACATGGGTGAGATAGTTTTGAGTGAGGATTTTTAGTATCCCCCAGTTAAAGCACATGAGACAGTGTGTGTGTAACAAACACAAAATGATCAGAAATGTAAAAATAATGTACAACGTAGAGCCATAGAAATTAGGATGATGTTTAAAATGCTATGGGTGTCTGAATATCAGCTATGGACTTCTTGGAGTTGAGGAAATGAAGGTTTGTTACTTCTCTGTAAGTTGTCTCAAAAAAAGTGTCACAACTTCTAGGTACTAGCTTCCAGGTACTGAGATGTTCAACTTCTTGGTATGAGGAAGTTGATGAATCATAGCAGGACAACCTTCAGTATGTTCTTCAAAAAGATCTTCGTGAAGCTTTTTGGATTTTTGGTTTATGCACTGAAGTGTTCTTCTTCTAGTTCTTCAGTAGTTTCTTATTTATGTATTAGAATTGTGAAATTCACTCACATATATTTTATTTTCTCTATTCCTATATATATATATATATATATCTTCTTTTCCTTCGGTCTTTTTCTTTTGTATTTCAGGTACGACAATAGGAGTACGTACGTCACGTGAAATATTACTCATACCTCATACTTTCATGATATGGTCTCTATATATGTCTATAACAAATATTAATTAAGTCAAAAGAATTATAGTTAGCATAATAATACCGTTATTAATATATTAATAGAATGGATAAAGTATAGAATATGTTATCAGTAGAGTAGTAGCAGTATCTTGTCAATAGGTATCATCTTCACCAGCAAGCGTAATCAGCAGCAGACTTCTAACAGTAGGTGTATCCTGCGGTAGGCTTCATCAACGGTAGGCTTGTCCCATGGTAGACTTCACTAATTGTAGACTTGTCACTGGTAGACTTATCAATTGTAGTCTTCAACAACTGTAGACTTTACTAATAGTAGACTTGTCCAGTGGTAGACTTATCAATAGTAGACTTAACCAACTATTGAATTTACTAACGTTAGACTTGTCCAGTGGTAGACTTATCCAATGGTAGACTTTTCCAATGGTATAAATCTCAATAGTAGACTTCTCTGGCAGTATATTTCACCAACTGTAGACTTCAATAGCTTGTGGATATTGGCAACTACAACTATAACCTTCAATCGGTATCCTTCAGCGGTGACCTTTAAAAGTAGGCTCTCATCGGTGACCTTGTAACGACGACCATGTATCAGTAACCATTGTACCAGTGACCTTGTATCAGTAACCTTTATACCGGTGACTTTGAATCAGTAACCTTTATACCGGTGACATTGTAACGGTAACCTTGTACATAGATAAATGTTGCATGGTAAGCTTAACCGACCAAGAAGTTAGATTGAGATTATGAACATTACTCTATAGATACAGGAAACATTAATGGAATATAATTAGCATAGAATGAAAACATGGGTCTCACTTAATATGAAAACAACATTTGGGATTTTCAAAACCTGATTTGGGATTATCAAAACACAATTTGGGATTTTCAAAACACGATTTGGGATTATCAAAAGAGGTGGGTCCAACACATCCTACTAGGGATAAGATGTATAGTTCCTTAAGAGTTTGTTTATGGTGTTCTGAGATGAGTATATCAGTTTGAAATTCCATATTTCAGTGTCTAGTTTTCTAACTGGTAAATATTGTTCATTGTCTTCTTAGTGAGTTGCTTCAACCACTTGATATTATCTAATTTAAGTGAGAGGACATCACAATGGGATTTTTAACATCTTTCTCTTGACCTATAAGAGTATCTAATTGTATATAAGACATTGTGGATAGATTAATAAAGTTAGATAACTTTATACTGATTATGGATTCATGAAAGGGTGATGTTTTATACAATAATTCTCTAGATTACATATGAGGATCCATCATTTTTCAAAGATAACCATATTTATTCATGATATTCATTTCACCTCCATATTTTATAGAGTTTTGTAGTACTATTTTAGATAATAGTAATTCCATTGAGACTATTTTTATATATTGATAGACAAAAAAGGGAGCTGACTATCAAGACTTTTGATAACATATTGTGCCCAATTTTTTTTGATTTCTGAGGATCATGGGAGAGGAACATAACTTTGAAATAGTTCTAAGTAATTAATAATTATCACCCTTATGTTGGTATGGATCCATTTGAAGAGTTATATGGCTGGACATAATGATCTCTTCTATGTTAGACTGTGGTTAAAGAGTTAGGTATTCTCATATTAGTGTTAGTTAAAATCATAAAAGTGATGGTATAGGTGATTCATGAGTATATGATAGAAGAAAAGGAACACTTAATTTCCTATACTAATGATAAGTGTAGTTCTCTAGAGTTTAAAATTTGATATCTTGTGTCGATGAAGGTATCATCTCATTGTGGGAAGTGGTGGTTCTATTATGGGAGTAAGCATTCTCCCTAATTTTTTGGACATTTTAAGGTGTTGAAGTGTGTTGTAGCTCTTATATATCAGTTATCACTTCAACCACAAATTGATCAGGTTCATGAAATATTACATGTGTTTCAATATAACTAGAATATTCATGATTATTATCATATTATTGAATATGATATGATTGTTGTTGTAGATAATGTGACTTTCAATGATCAATTTTCTGAGATTCAGGACCATTAGAAGAAGGTGTTTCATATCTATTTTATTTATTGGTTACATGTCTTGTTGTAGTATAGTGACAACAATGAGTGTACAGTGGAATGATAGTAATATATTTCTACTTTATATATACATTTTTATGATTCATTTTATTGAGATGATATATATTACCTTATTGATTTATGAAAATATTTTTCATGTTGAGTGATTATATAATTTGTTCCTATTATGTAGTGGTTGTGTTCTTATTATTGAAATACCCCGTAGTTGTACATCATGGGGAAGTTTTTTACACATTCTACTTGAATTATCATTTTTTCATTAATTCCCTATGATGAGAACTATTTCATAGGTATCTGATGTAAGTGATTTTTTTACTTAAACCATTTTTTTATATTTTCAGTTCCTTAAAGGTGTCCAGGGAAATGATGGAGTAGTGGAAGTGTTGTTGAAGATGGGATTTTAGGTTGAGGAGGGGAATTGTGATATTTTTGTTAGGATACAATGTTTATATGTTTTAATATGTTCTTAAATTTGTATGAATGACCCCATGTAGTATAAATATTGTTCATGTGGCATGGAGACCAAGTTACAGGTTTCGTTGCACTATTAATTAAGGGATCACTATGGAATAGTACATTGGGATACACTATAGGGATAGAGGGGTAAGGTTCCTTGTATATAATTCCTTGAGTTATCCTTTTTTTTGTGAGTTGTCTTGGATTGTTCATTCCTAGAGGTTGGGATACTAGTTTCTGCTGATTGGGGAGTGTTTCAACATGGTATCTTTGTTACGCCACATCATATCCCAATATTTGTAGGATTTTAGGTTCGACCAGGGTTTTAAGTGGGTACATAAAAGGATATTATTCATGTGTTCTGATTGGAATTTTGTCCTATAATGAATATAGTATGGGCACCCATGTTGTGTAACGGATTTTGTAAAAAAACCAATGTATTGCTATTAGGGGTGCTTTGTCAGTGTCATAAATTTTACCTTGACTGTATGAATTTGAAAATATAGTTGAATAATACTAATTTTAATACTCCTATATTGAACATCGGGTGACTATAGGATCCATTTCAAAACCATTGAAGCCATTATTTCATATCTTTACTCACGGCCTCTAAAGATTGATTTCTATGTGATCCGAGGTGAGTTTCTGTCTTCCCTTCTTGGATTCCTCTCTCTCACTTAGTCATTCCATATTTTTAATGCCTTGAATTTTTTGTTTCTGATTTTTTATATTTATTTTTTATAGTTGATTATAATAGGAATGACATACGTTGGAATTTTTGGTTCCTCACATGATATTTGATCGTATATAAATGTTTATTCTTCCATTTTTGCTCAGAGAATATTGAAATCTCTGTATAGGCGTAGCAGATTCAGGAAGTCTTTTAATATACATGTTACTATGATATTAAAATGAATTATTATTATTTGATATATTAATGAGATTTTATATAATGAATACAATAATTGACAAATTATGAATTGAATTTATTTGGAAGAGTGACATGATTCAGATGTGATTTGTGATATGTTTGATGGATGCCTCTAAATATTTACAGGATATTGTGATTTTATTATTGTATTTATTTATGTCCCATGACATATTTAATATTATTTAAATTAGTTACAAATCATAAACCTGGTAAGATGATGTAAATAATGAATAAATCATGTGAATATAATTATCATTATTCTTTGAAATATTATAATCATTAATGTGATATTTAAATCTTGTCTATAGTTGACTCTTAATCACTATAACCATTTTATATTAGGTCTCTTTTTGTTAAAATATTAATATAATAAATTTATTAGTTTCCCATGAGAATGGGTAATGATTATTTCTAATATTAATGTTCATAGGGAAGTTATGTGCCTAGCTTTTATTTCATGGTTTTTTTGTCTCGGTATGTTGGCCTTAGATACTCTGGAATTTTTATATGACACCATATGTACATGAACATATCATAATTAAATATATTAATTAAAATATTTAATTATATACATTCACAAGACCATTTATCTATATAGTTATATCTAATTAGGAAAAAACATTAACTAACAGGACCGGTGCATTTTTTTTACCCGTGAAAATTTTCCTTCAATATAAAAAACTACTTAATCCATAAAAATTATTTAATATCTACCTATAATTCTTCATATATTATAGTATTACAGAAACATCACACATATTTCCTTTCATCATAACATGGGGAATTAGAAATATGAGAAAGGTATTATCATAAACACTTAATAAGATATAAATAATAGAATTGTGACATAAAATGAATTTTCTTGGGGCATAAAATATTAATATGAATATATTAATATGAAGATAAGAACTTGAGAAATAAAATGGACATTAGTAGATAAAGGATAAAGAGTAAATATAGTTACAATAAAAATAGGAAATATTAATTACCCAATCACAAATTTTCATTACTAAGGTGTAACAACATAACATTGTTACGGTTTTTCATCAAGTAATCATAAAACAATAATGAGGAATGTTTCCAAGTTATTATTAAAATTCCATTTCTATAGATAAATTATTTAACAAATACACTACAGTTTTATCTAGGAACAGCATTAATTCCCAAAATATTTCACCTATGTATCACAATACATTACCAATGTATGCAATCAAGGTATCCTAAATGTTTCATCTCTAAAGAATTATTCCATTCCCAATAAATTAGAGTGCTATTAGGGAACACCCTTAATATGTCTAAAAATTCTTGTATCACATAATTAATCATTCATTATTCAATTAAATCATAATTTCCCATGAAATAAGTTGATTATATGACAATACACAATATAAGAATAGTCCATCCAAAGAATGAAGGTGTATGGTTTTATAAGATAATTTCATAACAATGAATATAATGTGTGGACCTATATGGAAATAACCCTTTTATGAGCATTAAGAAAATTTCTTTTGTAAAAAAAATATCTTATCCCTTTTAAAAACATTTACTTATAAATATACTAGAGTAATAATTTCTTTGAGAAAGAATAAATGCATCGAAAGAATATTTCCCAGAAAAAAAATGAGAGATGGTGGAACACCCCATGTCAATTAGTCTAGAGCTTATGGGTATTTTACTACATTGGTACCTGATACCTTTGATCATTTTATAAAAAACGTAATATTTAGTATTATTGGGAGACTAGATACATACATCAATTTCATATTAAATTTTAAAACATAAAATAAAAAAAATATTTTTCATGAAGAAAACATTATATTCTTTTACTTTCCTCTTTAATATCATTCATAACACACTTCTTAACATCATAATGAAAGGAAACATAATTGGGTTAACTCCGATTCTCTATATGGTATTATGTACAAAAAATGATATCATATAATTAATAAAGCATGATTAATATGAATTCGATAAAAAATTATGAAATATTCCACATAAATATCATCCGAAGAGGGGGTTAAATACATGTAAAAATAAAAAAATCACAAGTATTTATATAACTAGTATCATAATAACAGAATACATAATATTGGATTTCATAATATTACATTCAAGGCCTTTGTCTAAAAAACATATGTAAATAGGAAATGAGTACATAAAATACCCAAACATGATTTTCCCATGAGACCTATTGATGCATCTAGAGGATATAATGGGCATTTCTTATCAATTAATATCTCTAATGCATCTATCATGTAAAATGTGAGAATAATTATTAAGAAAAACATTCCAACTGGAAAATTATATTTGAAATTTTAATATTTCCCCAAACTAATAGATATAATAGAATTATTAAGCATACATAATAATACAGAGGATGGAATAAATATATTATATCCAAATAAAAGCATAATATTCACCAAATAATTTATACATATATTAAAATACTTTATCAAGGTCACTAAAATATTTCATAGGACAATAATAGTTTTATTTTAAATCAAATTCTTCCAAATCTAAAAAATTTCAATATATTAATAAATATATTTTAATTGAAAATAATATAGAGAAATTATTAAATAATTTTCCAGTTATTTAGTAATAATGATAGATATAAATTATGTTTATGTTGTGTATGTAAAAACAAATATTTATTTTACATTTTTTGCAAAAAGTAAAAAATTACATCATTTGAATAATGAAAAGAACATTCCTTAAAAACATTTTTATAGAGTGCAAAACATGGGTAAAAATGATGTGAAATAGTAATAGTATAATATCAAAAACATTCTTTAATTTTTTAAATAAAATGTGGATATAGAAGAAAAGGATACTCGAAAAAATAGAAAAAAATTGTTCTTATTTAAATAAATTCTTTGGTTGTTTTGAGTAATCAAAAAAGAGAAAATTAAATGGAAAAAAATAATTATAAAAAAATAAAATATTGAAAAATTAATATTTTTAAAATATAAATATTATATAATTACCCTAAAATCTTTAATATAAATAATCCATAAAAATGATATGACTGTGAAAAAACTCTTACCTCAGATCTGACTTGCATTACATATACTTTTTTCCGTATTCATAATAAATAAAAATTTTAAATAACTATATAAATACATATAATACCAAATTTTATCCATTTAAAATAGTTAAATACCTATTTATAAATATTTCATTATTAAATTTTTTGTTTCTGAGTGTTAACTGTATTATTTTTAATGTATATATCAGTTCGACAGTTTCTCCCCTGATTCTCAAACATGGTTCAATAATATAAAAGATTTTAATAATGAAATAAATATAAAATATATTCATTATATACATTTTTTAACCATACTTTAATGGTGGAGAGAGAAAAAATGAATTACACCATTCATGGAGATTGTAGGTCATACGTACGTGTGAATGTTGTTTTAACATTTCAACGGATGGGAAGTTTTTTTAAATAATAATTAATATTTAATGAATTAATATTATATCAAATATATCAAATATATAATTTATATTCATTAAATATATACTTATTATTATCCATGTAATGATGAAATAAAGAAAAAATTTCATTGCTTCGTAGGGTTGGTAGTCCACATCTATGCACGAGCAATATTACCATTTTCCAACGGATATAAAGTAAGAAGGTATCTATGATATTTCAATATAAGAATTATAATCATATCATAAATATCAAATATATAAAATATTAAAATCTTTTATAACCATCCATGTAATGTTTTTATGAAAAAGGAATTACAACTCTACATGGAGATGGTAAGATGTACGTACGCAAGAGCGATGTTTTTCACATCATCTGATATAAAATAGTCTGAAATGGGTCTCCCATAAAAATTATACCATTTGAGTATATTTTTTATAAAATATTTAATATTTTATTAGGGGTAAAACATATTTATGGGAACTATAATGTGAACTAAATGTCGCAGAGTTGTAAAATGAATAACTTCTCTAATTAAAACCTCCTTTGAATAACTTTTTTATGTACACAAGGGTTGGTATTTTGGGAATATTATCCCCAATATTATGTAGATAAGGATTTTGGGGGAGATATTTTGTAGTTTATTTTTATCTAGATGAATCTATATGTGTGAATAAGTTAGTGGTTTAGTGTTGCATTTATAAATAATTTGATTGGAAAACTTGTAATTTTTTCCACATTTAAAATATTATTAAGTCACATTCATGAAAAAATTGATCCAAAATGGACAATATTATAAATTTATTAGTTTTAATTCTATATACTATCATCCAATGACTTTAAATAAACTTCTTAGTTCATTTTTACACTTATATTTCTAGATAAACCCTCTTGTAATTCATCTTGACCATAACTATAGTAACAAATTTTTCAACATTAATGAGATATAATTTAACTTATAAGGTAATAATTGGATCTTAAATTGACATTTAATGAAATTTTAGATAATTTATCATACTAATTGTAATATTTAAATGTTTTTAAGAATTTTAAAAAATTTATGAAAATCTTATTTTTTTCATAAAATATCAGTAATGTAATTTTAAATACTATTTAATTTATTCGATTTCACAAACATCACAATATATTTCGATTTAGAATATAAACCTTTAAAACATCCATAATATGTTAAATTCCTCATTAAAATTCATGAGGAATTATAACTCACCCAAAAATATTAATTCTGTAGTTTTTGAAATTATTTATATGACATTTCTACTCCATGCACAAGCGTTGTGTTAACGTTGTGTATGAATTTTATGAAATTATTTCACCACTAAAAATTAATATATATATATATATATATATATATGATATAATTAACTACTTTATCATTACAATAACAATGTATTACATAGATTATCGTTTTTTTAATCACACCTAAAATAATTTTAGACATTAAAGTCAATATAGTGGAATTTTGAAATTTTCATTAAATTATATAATATAAATGTCATAATCTGGGGAAAATGGAACAAAAATTCCATATATCACATTATGGGATGGATATGGTAAAATTTACCTGATCCAATTAAACCGAGTCTAGTTTTGGTCGAGTCATGAGACATTATTTTATGGTTTTAACCATGTTTTATCCATTTTACCATTACCATGTTGATATATATTTAACATAGTTACTATTATTAATGAAAAAAATTAAAATAGTCATATTTACCAAATTTCAACCTCTTAATAATAAATATTTTATTTACATTTCATGATTTAAATTTAAAAATTAATGAAAATTAATTTAAATATAAATGCATTAAACAAAATAAAAAATTATTTTTTAAAAAGTGGTCTTTTAACCAACAAAATAAACATATATAAAAATCGTAAAAATTATATATTAAAATAGAAATAATTATAATATTATAAATTAAATGGATAATATTTCACATAAATAAAAATTTAAAAATATAACTAGACTTCATAATATATGGAAAATCAATGAAATTTTTTGAAAACCCATTATTGTTTTAGTATTAAATGAAAAATAAATCTTATAAGAAAAATTAAAAAAAAATTACACTAAGTTAATTTTTATTTATTAATTGGAATAATGAAATTTATTTAATCAAAATAAATTTATTAAATTTGAAAATTATGGTTTTAATCCCTTTTCCAAATAAAACTATGTATATTTTTCCATTATTCCCTCGAATGAGAAACTCGCAATCGTTAAAGATCATGTGGTATATATAGAATAATGACATCCTCACATTAAATAAGATCATAAAAATATATTATAAAAAATTATTTTCTCAAAAAAATGTGGAGTTTCATGTCTCAATCGAAAATTATTTTCAAAATGTTTATATAAAGACTTTTTAAAACATTTACTTTTGAAGATGAATCATCAAAAATGGGTCCTTGATAAAATTTAAAGGTTATAAAAAGAAATGTGGGTTGGATGATAAAACATTTTATTTTCAAGGGATGAAACTCCATTTTAATATTTTGAATCATCTTTATTGAAAACCTACATCACAATAAGAGTATCAAATATTCATTTTTATAAAAAGAGGATATGTGAAATATAGAGGACATATTATATAGTACCTAAATATGTTTCTAATTTTAAAGGATAAAATTAGAGTTATTGTAAAATATGTACAATGAGTTGAAACTTTTATTAAGTAGGATGGGAATTATAATTAACAATAATATACTTTTTGGGAAGACATTAATGAGTTTTAAATAATTAGACTAAAATTTAAATCTCACCATAGTGGAAGATAAATTAAAATGAAATAAAATATTATATTTAATGTAACAAATCATGGAAGAAGGAAGTTCAAGAAGAATAATTATAACTCAATGAAGGGAGTTGAGTTAATATAAACTCTTTAAACATTAGTATCTTTTGAATAGAAATTCATTTGAAAAAATAGCATGATAATGTTCTTCAAACCCCATTAATTAAATTAAAATGGTAAAAGATATTCATTTGGCAGTGATACACCCATATTAAGGATATCATCGTGAAAATATGTATTATGTCTTAATAAATCAAAATTGAGAAAAAATCTCATTCCATTAAATCCTAAAATCCACTAAAGATAATGAATACTATATATATATATAATAACTATCTTAATATCCTATTTTAGAACCTATTTAACATCTATAACCTTTTATAAATATCATTTTTAATTATACTCTATATTTATATTTTTGATTCATTATATATTTGAATTATTAGAGGTGGGAAATCATTATCATACTCAACTAGTATTATAATAGACATCTGTTTCATCATTCTTCATCCAAATTTCATCATTACTTGGTCATAAAAAGAGACATTGTTTTATTTTTTATAATTTTTAATAATGTTATAATTTCATTTCATATTTATTTTTATTATTATTCATTACCGAAAAGTCAGTGAGAAGATTATCTTGTTATTTTAGAACGAAGAAACTATGTTGTATTCATTAATAATGTAAATGTTTTTATTACCATTCTAGGAAAAAATCATTATTTACTTATTAATAAAAATAATTTATTTTACAAACCCATTATTGATAGAAATTTATTACATTGTTCATGAAGTCATTAAACCGACCCAATATGAAAATATTATAATTTTATATGTGTATGGTTATGTAAGAGATTCTCATATTATGATATATTTATAAAAAATTATAATGAAAATTTTCTGATGTTATTTTGATTATCAGTCTAAATTGGGAAGATTTATAAGATGAAGTTAAATGAAAAAAGATGTTTTCTTTTATAAATAATTCACTTTTCCTATTGGTATGTTCATTTTTTGTGTTTAGTTTTCCCATGAGTGCCAATTGTTAATATTACATATAAAAATAAAAATTTAATTGTTTATAATAAATAAAATTTCATAAATGACATGTATATTCACTAAACCAATTTTTACTATCATCCCTTAAATGTGTTGATGGAAAACATAATGTGTCATTCATGGGGTTCATAGTCTCCACACATGAATGGGAAACATTTACATTTTTTGGATTTAATGGGAGGGGAATAGATATTAGTTATAAAATATTTATAATAACATTTTAGTATATTTTTTAGACTTATATAACTATATAAATATGGTTAGAATGGATTTAGAGTAAGTTGGATTAATATGATAAGGAAAGGATGTTAACGGGTAAGTAATAGAAACATTGATAATTCAGATAATATCTTGAAGAATCCTTTATAAATTAAGAAACTAAGGTACTTTGGAGAGGGAAAAGAATACCAAAAGATTTTAGTTGATATAAATTAAGTATATTGGTATTGGTTTCAAATTAATTTTTTACTATGTGTGTTTCTTTTAGTGGGTGTAATTTAGGTCATTTTATAAATAGAAAAGACATATAAATATTTTGAAAAAAATGTTAGGTAAGGATTAAGAATAAACTTTCATGACTATTAGGTGAGTTATGTGATGACCCAGACTCTCTTGGTCCTTCCCTTTTCCAAAATCCAGGTCCTAAAGGAGTGGCGTCTCGGTGTGACCGATCGACGCGACCGATCGGTGAGACCGATCGGTGCGACCGATTGGTGAGACCGATCGGGGAGACCGATTGGTGGGACCGATCGGTGAGACCGATCGGCGTCACCGGACCATGTCACGTTGTTTCCAATAGCGCTCCCTTTTGCGCAAATAGGGTTTTAAACCCAATTTTGATCTGTTTGAGAATGTTTTAAAGACCTATAACGTGCATAAGAGTTTTAATTAAATAATTAATCAATTCATGAGTAGGCTTAAACCACCCGACACCCTTTTGTGACGAGTGGAGCCGCGTGGTCAACCCACGACCCCCGCGCCTTACGCGGTTACGCGTTCTCACCTCAACCATCCACAGCTCTTATAAACTAAGGGTTAGCCGTGGTTTCTCCTTTCTTAGATTGTGGCTTTTCACAAACAGCTTCTGGTGCATCGGGTGTGCCACATTGTTATCCGTAAAAGTTCCGCACCTGGCATAAGCGTCGATCATCTATCAACAGGTAGGGAATTTCTCCTTCGCCTCTCTCTTTTGTGTATCATGCAGGGTGGGCGTGATTTTGATTCTGTAGAATTGGATAAACCAGACCTAATTAAAGATAATGAATGAATTTTATATAGAAAGAGGTGGGGGGCTGTGATTGTTGATGTTGTCTTATATTTTGATGTTGTTTCTTCTATGACCATCTTGTTGAGTTGTGCTGGCTTATGCCTCCTAAAAATCGAGGCTGTTGGTGGTAATTGTTTGTGCACTAATGAACCATGCTGATGTTTTAAATGGATTGTTTGTGGTTGTAAACTTCTGTTGTGGAATGTGAATTGGTAAATCACGTATATCCGGCTGAATAAATTGAAAGCACCAGGATCAACCCTTTTGTGATAACTCCTGGTTAGAACACACGGAATTTGAATCATGGAGTTTGTTAAGTCGTTGAAATATGAAAATATCGGCAAGGCCCTGCTTGTGTTGGTGGTGGTAGTTGGTTGTTTTCCTTTCAGGCCGATTACTGGAGATGCGGGAGGGGATGGGATCCCCTGTTCATTTATACTCTCGGTGTTTGTGTGAATTTGGGGGATGGGATCCCCTATTCTTTTATACTCTCGGTGGTTGTGTGAATTTGGGGGATGGGATCTCCTGTTGGTATGGATTCGGTGGTTGTGTGTTTTAAGACCGGGTGGATACTTGTTTATATCACGAATTGGGGGGGAATCCTCTGTTGTTGAGAACCGGGTGTGGGCATTTTGGTTGATGTTTGACTGTTTACTTTCCTGGACTTATGCCTATGCCTACTAGTTGCCCAGTAGTGATTAAACATAAACATTACTAATGAACATGAAATAAGAAAGGGGACAAATGGGTTGTTAGCGTGAGTCGTGACTCGGACTTGAGTGTTGTTGTGATCTGTAGGTCGTCTGAAGAAAAACCTAGCTTGGGAGAGTGATTGTTACCTATATATATATACTTGTAGCTTTGTGTTTCTTATTCTTGCCCCACCCATGTTGAGCACTTAGTGCCGAACACCCCCATTTCATGGGGTAGGGTGTTTTTCCCAACACTATTCTTAGTGGTTGGTTATTAGCTCCTTTTCTACTCACTTTCCCGGATAGCCCAAGTATCTTAGGGCAGGCTGTGATGGTCTGAGGTCCATTATTAGCCCAAGAACCTTCGGGCGGGGTAGTGTGGTGGTTGTCCAGGTGTGTGCGGAAGGTGGCTTCCCATGTGTCATCGGGATGAGGCCCAGGTGTCTTCAGGTGTGGCAGTGGATTCTTTAGCCCAAGTGTCTTCGGGCGTGGTGGTGGTTGTTCTGGCCTAGGTGTTTGCAAGCGTGGTTACATGTGAAAGTTGTGGCCCAGGTGTGTGCGGGCGGGATTTCGGCAGTGGGACTGCGTGTGGTTGTGGCCCAGGATTGTGCAGGCCGGTGTGGCAGTGGGACTGTGGTGAGAATGGCGGGATTGGTCCGATGCGTAGGATGTCTCAATAACCAGTGGGAAAGTGGATCGGGGTACCCAAACATCGATGTGATCTTATTATATATATTACTTGACTTGCGTTATTTGGGGAGTGTGCCTTAGTGAGGCATGGGGTGGATAGTTTTCCTTGTTAGGTGTTTGTTTTACTCTTTTTCTCACGGGACTTTAGTACGTTCCACCACTTGTGCACTAGAGTCTTTGGTTTTCCCTACTGAGTGTACTTGTATGCTCACCCTACATATATAAATCTGCTTTCATGTTTCTAGGAGGACATCGGGGATCATGTAGGACCTTACTAGCTCAGACCTTTGGAGTAGTTTCTGTTGTTGTTTTTCTTTTCCTCTTTGGTACATACCTTGTAGTCACCTTTTGTACTTGTGGATTTACTTTTGGAACATGCATGTGGGAATGGATTATTTTTGGCTTTACTTTCCTTTTTCATTGGTGTTGTTGAGTTTCATCATCTCATCTCTCGATCTTATAAAACAAAAAGGGGTAATGCCTTCCATTTGTGAGAAATTTCTATACCCTTGGTGCTAGTCTCCACTCCGGGACCTATTGAAGGCGGGTCTCGGGGGTCATTATCTCTCCTTCAACTTAAAGAAGGAACGACATGGAAATCTGGTGACCCTTCCCTCCTTTTGGTGAAGGCAGGTCGTGATAGAATGGTATCAGAGGCATATGGTTGAGAGATAGGATGGAGTCTGGAGTTAGGAACAATGAGGATTGCATGGGATGGTAAGGCAACAGTGTTGGGTGACCTTGGCGCGTGAATTGGGCATGGGAAGACCGGCTGGGACATGGTATTTTAGGGCCCCCCGTGATCCGATTCAAGGACTCTGGACCTACCGAACGACCAGGTGAGGCCACACTGATTGGAGGGTAGAGACCATAGGAGAGGTACATGCATCATAATGACTTATGTTCTTGTGTTTCTGGGATGTCTTGGGAATTAAGAATAAATTAAATTTTAAGAAGTTTTAAGAACGATATTCTGCACTACTTGGGCTTAGGCATTCCTTGTTTACCTTGCAGCTATGGCACCTGGAATGCGACCATGTGTGGTACAGGCGATCGAGGCCCCGAAGACTACTTTGGCTGATCGGCAGAGAGCTGATCAAGAGGAAGAGGAAGACTAGTGGCAGAAGGCTCTTCGAGCCTTCCAGTGGCAGGCCCTTGAGAAGTATGAGGGTAGCACCTCCGATATGAAGACATAAGGCTGACTAGAGGAGCTAGTTATAGCCTTCGGCCTGATTCGGGCCCCGACCGAGTACTGGGTTCCTCTGGCCGTCATCCAGATGCGAGGAGTGGCACGTCAGTGGTGGACGCTTTACCTGGGGGAGAGGAGAGAGTTTGAGGTGGCTTGGGTGGATTTCGAGAGGGAGTTCTGGGCGGAATTCCTCTCCTCGGCGATGAAGGTAGAAAAGAGGCATGAACTACTCTCCCTCCAGAATGGGAGTATGTCCGTGAGGGAGCTAGGGATCAAGTTCAAGTACCTCCTACGTTTTTCTCCGGACCTCTTTCCCGACGAGGAGTCTCAGGAAAGATGTTTGGAAGAGGCACTCCGACCCTCCCTTCAGTATACTGTTACCCCCTTTACCCTACCAACGCACTTGGAGGTCCAGAAGAAGACCAAAGTAGTCGAGAGGATGCATGCTCTAGGGGGATTGTCACGAGAGGGGATCCAGCTGGGACCATCGAAGGGGAAGGCCGTCAGCACTAGGCCTCCAGCGTCAGGACCCTCCAGGTTCCGACCCGCAGGGAGCAGACCACAGTAGTTTCAGTTTCGATCCCCCGGCCCTCGCCCTTTTCCTTCGGGCCCGGGACCGCGGTGCTTCATATGTGGGAACCCTGGGCATATTCGGAGTCAGTGCCCCGATCGGGTGCAGTACAACAGTGGCAGTCAGCCCTAGCACCCGCCCCAGCCACAGCTTCTAGCCAGACCTTTCCAGCAGCAGCAGCAAGGACAGCGAGCTCCCGCTCCTCCGAGGGCAGACGTAGGATGAGGCCGACCTCAGGGTGCTCCACATGGACCTCGACCAAGGAGTGGTCGGGGAGGTGGCCGACAGCCGAGGGGTAGGGGAGCTGGGCGTGGACAGTTACACGCCGCAGAGGCAGCAGTTCTAGCAGGGCCAGTGGTTGTTCGAGGTACGATCAGTCTGTTTAGCACTCTTGCTTATGCCTTGTTCGATACCGGAGCTTCGCACTCCTTTGTTGCACCTAGCCTAGCCCATGCCTTGAGTATAGATGCGGAGAGGCTTTCAGTGCCCCTGGTGTTGATCACACTAGTCGGAGGTCAGACCAAATTGTTTGTTTGTCGGGGATGTAGACTGATGATAGGGCCACATCAGTCGGTTAGGGATCTTCTTCTGCTGCACATTCAACCATATGATGTCATCCTAGGAATTGACTGGCTATTTTTTGTGTGTGCCGTCATCGACTATTTTCGAAGAAGGTCGGTATTCTCAGACTTACAAATCCGGAATGTTACCTTCACCGACGAGTGGAGCAGTCCGAAGGGAAACAGGAGAGAGGAACCTCTCCTCTCCTTGTTGACCAAGATGAAAATGGAATCAGTAGATGCTGAAATGGTGGAAGTGCCAGAGATCGTCTATGAGTTTATGGACATCTTTCTTGAGGAGGTGATGACTCTACCCCCTCGACATGATATCAAGTTCGGGATAGACCTGCAGCCCAATGCTCGTCCAATCTCGATGGCTCCTTACTGGATGGAACCTTCAGAGCTACGGGAGTTGCGGATACAGATTGACGATCTGATGAAGAGGGGTTATGTTCGTCCGAGGGCGTCACCGTGGGGTGCTCCGGTCTTGTTTGCAAAGAAGGTAGATGGTGGTCTTAGGTTGTGCATAGACTACAGGAGGCTGAATCAGGTGACGATCAAGAATCACTACCCTCTTCCAAGGATAGATGATATTTTCGACCAGTTGAAAGGGGCAGGATGGTTCTCGAAGATCGACCTATGGTCTGGGTACCACCAGCTGAGGGTGAAAGAGAGCGACATCCCGAAGACAACATTTAGGTGAAGGTATGGACACTTCGAGTTCGTAGTCATGCCCTTCGGTGTTACGAACGCCCCAGCTGTGTTCATGGGGCTTATGAACTCCATCTTCTGGGAGTACCTGGATCATTTCGTGGTTGTGTTCATCGACGACATCCTGGTCTACTCTAGATCAAAGGAGGACCATGAAGATCACCTGAGAACAGTTTTGGAGGTCCTCTGATAGCACTATCTCTATTGGAAGTTGTCAAAATGCAAGTTCTGGACACGGGAAGTGAACTTCCTCGGGCATGTGGTGTTCGAGCAGGGGGTAGAAGTGGACCCAACAAAATTTGATGCGGTTGTTTCTTGGGAAGCACCCAAGAATGTGGCGGAAGTCCAAAGTTTCCTCGGGATGGCGGGTTACTACTGGAGATTCGTACCCAACTTCTCCCGAGTAGTAGCCCCTTTGACGACTCTGACCAAGAAGGACGAGGCTTTCGTATGGAGTGAGCAGTGCCAATCAGCCTTCAGCTATCTGAAGGAGAAGTTGGTCAGTGCCCCAGTGCTGAGATTACCAGAAGAAGGGGCGGATTATGAGGTGTTCTGTGATGCTTCAGGATAGGTCCTGGGATGCGTGTTGATGCAGCGACAAGGGGTGATCTCTTATGGGTCCAGGCAGCTGCATTCCCATGAGCGTAATTACGCCACCCATGACCTGGAGCATGCTGCGGTCGTTTTTGCACTAAAGTTATGGCGGCACTACCTCATCGGGGAATGCTTTGTGGTCTTAATGTATCACAAAATCTTGAGGTATATCTTCTCTCAGCGGGACTTAAACATGCGACAGCGGAGATGGGTGGAGTTCCTCCAGGATTACGACTTCGAGATATCTTATACTGAAGGCAAGGGCAATGTGGTGGCTGATGCTTTGCGCCATAGGACGCAGAAGGATGCGGTATGAGAGTCGTCGGATGCCTGGAAGGAAATGAAAGAGTTGGATGCCTTACACCTGTATGCGAAGATGGATAGCGGCAGAGGCTTCCTATATCAGATGACAGTGCAGTCATCCCTGTTTCAGCAAGTAGAGGAGTCTCAATGGGGAGACCTAGAGTGTGAAGTGATGCGTGACCATGTTGACCATGTCAATGCTCTAGAGGGATGGACCGAGGATGGTCAGAACCGAATGCTTTTCCAGAAAAGGTTGTTTGTCCTGGAGGCGATGCGCGGCAAGGTTCTCAGTGAGTTCCACAACTCACCCCTGGCGGTACACCCAAGAGTTTCCAAAATGTACCAGGGTTTGAAGAGGCAGTTTTGGTGGCCCGGAGTTAAGCGAGCGGTGGCAGAGTTTTTGGCCAAGTGCTTAGTGTATCAGAAAGTGAAGGCTAAACACTGAGTTCCAGGCGGCCTACTACATCCCCTAGATTTCCCCGAGTGGAAGTGGGATGACATCTCAATGGATTTTGTCACGGGACTAACCAAGTTCCAAGGGGTATATGACGCCATCTGGGTGGTAGTGGACAGGGTGACGAAATCGGATCACTTTCTGGAGATCAGGGAGTCGAGTACTATGGACGCTTTGGCACAAAAGTACGTGGATGAGGTGGTGAGGTTGCATGGAGTTCTGAGGTCTATAGTCTCGGATAGGGATGCATGGTTTACCTCGCGAGTCTGGAGAGGATTGCATCATGCGTTTGGCACCCATTTACGCCTTAGAACTGCTTTCCATCCCCAGACAGATGGACAAACAGAGCGCACCATCCAGACCATGGAGGATATGATGCGGGCATGTGTTCTGGACTCAGGAGGATCAGGGGTGCGACACCTGCCCCTGGTATAGTTCGCTTACAATAACAGCTACCACTCTAACATTTACATGGCCATGTTTGAAGATTTTTATGGGAGGCCATGCCGTTCGACTGTGTGTTGGACCGAAGTAGGAGAGGCATGCATCCTTGGTCTGGAGGTGGTGCAGAACACGACAGAGAAGGTTCAGCTCATACGAGAAAGGATGAAGGCGGCCCAGGACCGACAGAAGTCGTATGCTGATACCAGGAGGAGGCCCTTGGAGTTTGAGGTTGGGGACCACGTGTTCTTAAACGTCTCCCCTCGGCGTGGGCAACGGAGGTTCGGTAAGGGGGGTAAGCTTTCTCCCAGATTCATCGGACCCTTCCAAGTGTTACGGCGGGTCGACGAAGTGGCTTACCAGCTAGCGTTTCCACCACCGCTACTAAGGATACATGATGTCTTTCATGTGCCCCAGCTCCGTCGGTATCTGCATGATGATTCACACGTCCTGGATTGGGGTGAGCTGGACATCGAGGATGACGTGACCTTCGTGGAGAGACCAGTGATGATTGAGGATCGCAAGGAGAAGGTTCTTCGTGGGTGAACCATTCCCATGGTTCGCGTGTTGTGGAGACATGGTGGGCTTGAGGAGAGTACGTGGGAGAGGGAAGCACGGATGCGTACCCAGTACCCGGAGTTGTTTTGAGTTTTGTACATGTTGTGGTGGAACGTTTTGTCTTTTGGCTATGAAATGTACTGGTTTTTCTTCCTCTGGATGTGTGTAAAAATCCCCGGCTATGGGGAATGAGAGAACCTGACCCCTAATCAAGATGCATTAAGGTGGATGCGATTAAACTTGTGCGGGAAAGTCAGTGCTTCCCAAAGAGGATAATATCTTGACACGGGGGAGGAGACTCCCCAACCTACATGCCTGGGCAGTTTGGCATGGTATGTTGCTTAGTTCATGATAGGAAGGTTTTCTTAGTTAAGGATGAGGTTCACTCTTGAGAGGTATCTTTCGGGGTGGTTGTTCGAACCCACCATTCCCTTATGGGTTGTTTAAATTCTCGAGGATGAGAATAGTTTGAGAGGTATCTGATGTGATGACCCAGACTCTCGTGGTCCTTCCCTTTGCCAAAATCTGGGTCCTAAAGGAGTGGCGTCTCGGTGGGACCGATCGGGGAGACCGATCGGCGTGACCGATCGGCGGGAACGATCGGTGCGACCGATCGGCGAGACCGATCGGTGCGACCGATCGGCGAGACCGATGGGCGCGACCGATCGGCACGACCGATCGGCGGGACCGATCAGTGAGACCGATCGGTGCGACCGATCGGTGAGACCGATGGGTGAGACCGATCGGGGAGACCGATCGGTGGGACCGATCGGCGCGACCGATCAGCGCGACCGATCGGTGAGACCGACTGGGGAGACCGATCAGTGAGACCGATCGGCGTCACCCGGCCTTGTCAAGTTGTTTCCAGTAGCACTCCCTTTTGCGCAAATAGGGTTTTAATCCCTATTTTAACCTGTTTGAGCGTGTTTTAAAGACCAGTAACGTGCATAAGAGTTTTAATTAAATACTTAATCAATTCATGAGTAGGCTTAAACCACCCGACCCCCTTTTGTGATGAGTGGAGCCGCATGGTCAACCCATGACCCCCGTGCCTTACGCGGTTACGCGTTCTCACCTCAAACGTCCGCGGCTCTTATAAACTAAGGGTTAGCCGTGGTTTCTCCTTTCCTCGGTCGTGGCTTTTCACAAACAGCTTCTGGTGTATCGGGTGCGCTGCATCGTTATCCGTAAATGTTCTGCGCCTGGCCTAAGCGTCGATCATCTATCAATAGGTAGGGAATTTCTCCTTCGCCTCTCTCTTTTGTGTATCATGCAGGGTGGGCGTGCTTTTGATTCTGTAGAATTGGATAAACCAAACCTAATTAAAGATAATGAACGAATTATATAAAGAAAGAGGGGGGTTGCGATTGTTGATGTTGTCTTATATTTTGATGTTGTTTCTTCTATGACCATCTTGTTGAGTTGTGCTGGCTTATGCCTCCTGAAAATCGAGGTCGTTGGTGGTCGTTGTTTGTGCACTAATGAACCCTGCTGATGTTTTAAATGGCTTGTTTGTGGTTGTAAACTCCTGCTGTGGAAAGTGAACTGGTAAATCACGTATATCCGGATGAATAAATTGAAAGCACCAGGATCAACCCTTCTGTGATAACTCTCGGTTAGAACACACATAATTTGAATCATGGAGTGTGTTATGTCGTTTAAATCTGAAAATACCGGCAAGGCCCTACTTGTATTGGTGGTGGTAGTTGGTTGTTTTCCTTTCGGGCCGATTGTTGGAGATGTGGGAGGCGATGGGATCCACTTTTCTTTTATACTCTCAGTGGTTGTGTGAATTTGGGGGATGGGATCTCCTATTGGTATGGATTCGGTGGTTGTGAGTTTTAAGACCGGGTGGATACTTGTTTATATCACGAATTGGGGTGGAATCCTCTGTTGTTGAGAACCGGGTGTGGGCGTTTTGGTTGATGTTTGACTGTTTACTTTCCTGGACTTATGCATATGCCTACTAGTTTCCCATTAGTGCTTAAACATAAACAGTATTACTGAAAGTGAAATAATAAAGGGGACAAATGGGTTGTTAGCGTGAGTCGTGACTCAGACTTGAGTGATGTTGTGATCTGTAGGCAATCTGAGGAAAAACCTAGCTTGGGTGAGTGCTTGTTACCTATATATATACTTGTAGCTTTGTGTTTCTTATTCGCGCCCCACCCAAGTTGAGCACTTAGTTCCGAACACCCCCATTTCAAAAGGGAGGGTGTTTTTTCCAACACTATTCTTAGTGGCTGGTTATTAGCTCCTTTTCTGCTCCCTTTCCTGGATAGCCCAATTATTTTCGGGTAGGCTGTGATGGCCTGAGGTCCATTATTATCCCAAGAACCATCGGGTGGGGTAGTGTGGTGGTTGGCTAGGTGTGTGCGGCAAGTGGTTTCCCAAGTGTCTTTGGGATGAGGCCCAGGTGTCTTCGGGCGTGGCAGTGGATCCTTTAGCCCATGTGTCTTCGGGCATGGTGGTGGTTGTTCTGGCCTAGGTGTTTGCAGGCGTGGTTGCATGTGACAGTTGAGGCCCAGGTGTGTGCGGGCGGGTGTGGCAGTGGGACTGCGGTGAGAATGGCGGGATTGGTCCGATGTGTAGGATGTCTCAATAACTAGTGGGAAAGTGGCACGGGGTACCCAAACATCGATGTTCTCTTATTATATATATTACTTGACTTGCGTTATTTGGGGAGTGTTACTTAGTGAGGCCTGGGGTGGATAGTTTTCCTTGTTAGGTGTTTGGTTTACTCTTTTTCTCACGGGACTTTAGTACGTTCCCCCACTTGTGCATGAGAGTCTTTGGTTTCCCCTACTGAGTGTACTGGTATGCTCACCCTATGTATATAAAACTACTTTCAGGTTTCCAGGAGGACTTCGGGGATCACGTGGGACCTTACTAGCTCGGACCTTTAGAGCAGTTGCAGTTGTTGTTTTTATTTTCCTCTTTGGTACTTACCTTGTAGTCACCTTTTGTACTTGTGGCTTTACTTTTGGTACATGCATGTGGGAATGGTTTATTTTTGGATTTACTTTCCTTTTTCCTTGGTGTTGTTGAGTTTCATCATCTCATATCTCAATCATATAAAACAAAAAGGGGTAATGCCTTCCATTTGTGAGAAATTTCTATACCCTTGGTGCTATTCGCCACTCCTGGACCTATTGAAGGCAGTCTCGGGGGTCATTATCTCTCCTTCAACTTAAAGAAGGAAGGGCATGCCAATCTGCTGACCCTTCCCTCCTTTTGGTGAAGGCGGGTCATGACCAGTTAGGTGATAAAATATTTCTAATACATGTATCTATGAATTTTTAACCTAATAATTTTATACAATAATTTCTACGTGTTAAATTGATCAAGTAACATTCGACCACATTAGATTACCCATTTTAACACTTTACAATCTCAATTAAAATCTGACCATGATAATTTTATTTTTACAAACAAGATAAGATGAACCATATAAAAATATTTTGATGTGATAAATCAGAATTCCAACTCAATTAAATCTAATTCCATTTCTATATATGGTAAAGTACACATCTAAAATAAAATAAAAATAATGTATTCAAAATATGTTTTTGTATAAAAATGTTATTTTAATCATGAAGTTTTATTAATCTTATTCAACATTGATTACCAATTGATTTTTTTATGTTTCATATATATATTATTAAATATCGTAACAGATTCATTATTTTAAAATATATCACTTAAATTTATAATAAAAACACTTTTAAAATTATTATTCCTTGAAAAAATAATTTTTTTATTGTGGTAAATAATATTTAATTGTGTAACATAATTTTATGCCTAAAAAAGAAAGATAAATTATTAAAAATATAAACTTAGTTATCTAAAACCTAAAATACATTTTTATATTTACTTTTTAAAACAAATTAATTTTTTTTTAATATAACTGATTAAAAATTGTTTTTGTATAGTAAAATTTTACTCATGTTTCCAAAATGATAAATATAGATTTTAAAAATTCAAACTATAATTTATAATGATATATATTTAATAATATATATATATATATATTGAAAATGGTTTCATTAAATTTTATGTTTTTATTGTGTAAATATAATGTCATAAAAGTGATAATTTTTAGGAAAATTATCATTTCCACAATTTTCCTAAGAAATCGTATTTTTTTGTACAAAAATCTTAAAAATTCACCCTGTTATAATATTAACATATATAATTTAAAATTTTTGAAAATTTAATTTAAATAAAATTATGATATTTATTTATTTATATTTTGAATATAAAATATAATGATAAACTATTTGTATTGAAATTTAGACATTATTTTTCCCTAAAATTGAAAATCAAAAATTTGTAATATATGTTTAATAAATAAATTATTACATTATTAGTTACCTAATAATAAAATCACAATTTCTAATTAAATAACCTCTGGGGATCTCCATTCAAGATCCAATAAAAAGTTAAGATCATATGGAAATTGAGGGTTGTGTGTTTGCTTGTATAGAATATAATGATATTTCTACAAGAATGATCTTCTATATAATTTTATTTTTCTAACATAATATTTATTACAGTTTATATTTTTATTAGTCTAAGGTAAACCCTTTTGAAGATACCTCTTTTCTAATCATAAAAAATGAGTATCACAATGGATACTTCTTACACATATTTTATTTTTTTCAGTTTCATCATTGATTTTTTATTATGGTTACCAACTTATATACCAAAAAATATAATTACTATATTGTAATGGTAAAATTTTAGTTTTACCTATATTGTATTATTATTAGTTCTATCTTGCATGTATAAAAATCTATTAACTTAATAATCATTTTTGTTATGTACATAGTGAAATCACATGTTATTACATTATCCTTCCTTAAATAAAGTGCATCCTTTAAATCTTAATTATCACTTACTAATAACATTATATTGGAGTATAAAAAATATATTCATGACCTTGGATATATTTCCATATTAAATGACTTACGTATGACTATGAAACAACTCTATTTGCTTTATATTTCTAACATATTTCTTTATTTTTCCTAAAAAATTTGTTTCTCTAAGACCTCTTTTTCTACACATAAAACATCTCATAGTTATTTTAATAGAGTATCTTAGATTATTATTACAACATATTTGATAGAAAAGTAGTTTAACATTATTTACCTCACCGTAATCATCACCTCAACAACCCGGAGACTCAGTCGTCCTAATCTTTTTTTTGTAAATCAACCATGTTTGTTTGTTATTCATAATTATTCAGATATGGTTTTATATAATAAAAATATTTCTCACTTCAGTTATTACCTCATTAGGATTCTCATTGGGGAAATCTCTATAATTCACGTGGTTCCCACTATTAACTTCATTCCATTAGGATTTATCTATTATAAAAAAATTAGTTAATAAGAGTAATGAAAAAATAAAAATAATTATTATAAAATAATTATACAAAAAATTGATCCTCAAAATGTATTACACTTAAAAATTCATACACTATCTTTTATTTCAATTTAAACTACTCTAGGTTCAATCAATATTTCTTTAGTTTGGTTTTCCTAAATTTTTTATATAGTGAATCCATAAAAATAACTGGTAAAGAGAGTGTGATCAAACGAATAATTTCCCCATTGAGTGTGTCTCCATGTGTGTAGTCTTAAACCCGGTTATCATACATCAGGTTAAAGATTGAGTTGATACTCAACTAGCGGATTTCAGGGTGATTACCCAATGTTTCATTAGTTCAACAACCATATCCACTTTTATGTATCCCAAAAGGATGTAATTTCTTGGATAACAACACAATCTCAAATTTACGAAAAATTTATGATGTTATCCTATACATTGAATTATCCCTTAGACTTATGCCATGGGTTTTCAGTAAGGTTATCCTTTACCATGTATTAAAATATTCTATTGTATCTCGTCTAACTGAAAGGTTTATATATACCTTTGAAATTAGTATTAATATATAATTATATTATGTAACGCCTCGACCCCAAAATCCCAGAGTCGGTGAATTATTACATATCATTGGCATGATGACAAAAGATCAGGTCTCGAAAGACTGATTAATTTAGTATCCATGGAAGTACTAGATACATTCATAAGGTTTACATTACATCATAAAATGGAAAACTACAACAACATTGTTTCAATAGAAAACACTAAGATCCAGTAGACTATCCCTGTAGGTCAGTCATAATATTGATCTTCGCATCCTTGGAAAAGAAAATATAGAAAGGGGTGATCTGAGATTCTCAATAAGGATAACAGTATAGCAGAAACTTTCATAAATAAGCATATACATTTAAGGCAATGTATAATACTAAAAAAGCCTTTTAAACTTGAACTTCATCATAATATGGAAAAGATAAAAAAATCAAATAATTCCATTTACTTATTCACATGGATATTCTACTAGTCGAATAATCAAATGCAATATCAGTAGCTGCATTCATAATGATGGAAGGAATAATGCCAGACTATCATAACTACATATTCAAGGCCTTATGCCAAGATTAAAATAAGATTTTGTCAAGTCCTTGTTCCAAGACACTAATTTGTCTCATGAGACCTACCGATGCATCGAGGATCTATAGAGGGATCCACCCGTCACTTACTAAGTCCAATGCATTCCTCGTATGAAAAGGTTTAAACATAACATCATCATTCATATTAAAACTAGCATACAAAATTTCAATACATTTTCTATAAACCATGATTGGTGTAAAAATAAAACATCCACAATAAAACATATAAATAAATCTTCACTAAAATATGGAAGATTTGTATCATAATAAATCAACTTCAAAAACTATAAAATCCATCAAATGATGTTGACATAGATGAAAATTATTTTTAAGACTCTTTGAGAGAAATATCCATTTTTCATGAAAACATTATAAGTCACACTATTAAGAAATGAAGACATTCTTAGACATTTTTTGAATCAATATAACCTATAACACTTTGAAACTTTTGAAATGAATTAACACTTTAAAAACAATCATGTCCATATAAATAATTCATAAAAACCCATTTTGAAAACATGGACATTAATGAGAATGATTTAGAAGAATAAATATTTAAATCATTTGAAATGTTGTTTTAGTAAAAAAAGTACCTTAAAATAATCCCTTTTAAACTCTTTAATTAAACATGTACATTGATAATAAATATGTCCCAGTAGATACTTACATAAAAACAACCTCAGATAATAAAGAGATTGTGAAATTAACCCTTACCTTGTACTTTCCATTGGTTCAGGGTACATTTATCCTCTTTTATAATGACCATTTTATGTTATTATATTATACCAAAACCATATTCATATTTATTACATGATTTATTTATGACTTTATACTACCCATTTAATAATGATTTACATTTCAGGTAAAAATCTTTTTCTTTATCGTATATATTTTAACTTCTTATTATTGATCACATCATTTAAATCAGGATTTAAATACATCCAAAATATAATCCATGATTTATAAATAATAAATATTTATAATATAAATATTTATAATAGATAGATATATGAAATGGAAAATAGTGTTTATGGAGACGGTAGGTCGTACATATTAATAAACAATGTTCCTGTTTTCATATCGTATTGAACGGAAGTAACTAAATAAGATATATGTAAGTACATAAATATATATATATATATAAATATATATATCTCCAGTAGAATTATTATGTCATATATTACCTACTTATTATTAATATATATTTTTATATTCATCGATGAATGGTGATCTTGGAAATGAATATCATCACGTCGTGGAGACGGTAATCCGTACGTACAGACCTGTGACAATATCATTTCAATAAAGGTGTGGAATTGGATGGTATATTAATCTTACAGAGAAATTATCATGTTATTTTCATTATTTATATACATATTACTCATCATTATATCCATCCAAATAAGATAGTTTTGAATAACAAATTACACCACGGTGTGGAGACGGTAAGTCGTACGTACGCATGCATGGTGACATTATCATTCATAGGAAGGATAAAATAATGAATATGGTTGTTTCATATTAATTATAACATCACAGTATACAGAAGGTACTAGAGTTATAATTTATTTTATGGTAATAACAAATAAAGAGTAAGTGGAAGAAGAAAAGAACTTGGAAGATGGTGGTGAAATCATTACCTCCTCTTCGGGTTCTTCTTTTTTATTTGATCAAAAGGGATTATTAGGTTGAATTTATGATCAAAATAAGGGCCCCTATGATGACGTGAGGATAGTTGGGAGGATATTTGGGCAGTGTTTGGCTATTCCAAATGACTTTGGAGGTGTCAATTTGAGATAAGGGGAAGTTCCCTTTTATAAGAGTGGTGAGGGGCACCTTAAGAAAAACATAAAATATTATTTTATAATAAAATACATTTAGGATTATAATACCTCAAAAATGTATTATCTAAAGGATAAAGTGTGTATGAGTTTAAAATCACTCAACCAATAGGTTTTAGATAGGTTTGGGTCACTATGTTAACATTATCATTTATATTTAACTCTTAGTTAAATATTTTGACATTTACCATGCCTCTTTGTATATATATATTATATGGTTAATAAACATACTATAAACTTACAATAGAAATCTAAAATGGTTCATTAATGATACAAATATCATTATATAAGTCTTTTGGCAGAAACTTAGATTTTTAGGAATAGAATATCAATTAATAATATAATATTTTTTAAAAAACGTTTTTATGTCAATTTTGACACTATTTGGTATTCTATTTTTTCTAAATTCATAAGAGCGTTATTACATAGAAAACAACTAATATAACTAACCAAAATTTGTCATATTAACCTCTAAAATTACTGTAATTCATAAAAAGTTTCAAATTACATTTATTTGGATATTTATAATATCAATTATTTTAATCTTTCACTAATATGGTAATTACTGCATCATCCTTGTGTCATAAATAAATTTAATTATTCAATGTCTAAAAACTATAAATAAAATACCATTATTTACGAAATATTTTTATCTTGCTAATGAATATTTATAGTCAAATTTATATTATGTGTAACCCTATATTAAAAATTGTTTAGTTATTAAACTTTGAATTTAACACTTTTAACTCTTCTTTGAATTAAATAATAATAAATGTCCTAATCTAATCCAAGTGGACCTAAAGGATCATATTATATTTCTACAGTTGTTTTTGGTTGAAATAAACTTATCAAATAGAATTAGTGAATGTGTTTGGGTAATAATAATGTCATTTTGACCCTTAATTACCCTATCTACTTTTAACCGTTGTAAATAAAAGTAAAAAGTTACTATTAACCAAAAATTATTGTCTTCTTATTCAACAACATTATACTTACTGATATCAATTGTGTATCTTGGATTTTTTAAATTCAACTCATAGAAGTGGTAAAATTAAGTTTTATGTAAATTTTCAAATGCTCCTAGGAGGTGGGTAAAAGACGGTAAAAAGTTCAACAAAATATTTGTATATATAAAATTATTATAAACTGTCTCCAATGAATTAAATTGAAATTATATAGGTATTATGTATCTATTTTTACCTAAAATAAATATATATAAAATAAATAATTATTTAAATAAAATGTCAGTTTCCAACAATAACTTAGTGTTTTTCACTATTCATCAAAAATTGAATATTTTCAGAAAAATTAGAAAATTTTACCCTAAACTAATTTTTTATTATGAATTTAAAAATTGAGTCTATTTTATCAAATTCAAAACATAGAAGGAGCATTTATTAATTTAAAATTAATTCCTGTTGTCAAAACCAACAAGAGTGTTTTTAAGAAATAATAACTAGAAAAAGATTATTACTTGTTAATGTTCAATTTCAAAGTGAAATTATTTAAAATGAATTAAATTTTATTAAATATTAAAAATATAATCCTTTTATACTTACAAACCATTAAAATGTATAATTTAAAACTACAAAATATTTTGATTAAAAAATTTATTTTCAGTTAAAATATAGTATTTTTCACTATTCACCCAAATATGAATGATATTAGAAAAACACCATAAATATATTAAAACTAAATTCTTAGGTCCCAATTATAAAGAAGAAGTTTATTTTGTCAAATTATATATATAAAAGTTTCAAATATTGGATTTAATAATGGTTTTCCATTAAAAGGCGGTAAAATTACATTAAAAATAATACCTCTTTTATCTAAAAAAAATTAATTTGATTTTTTTTCATTATATCTTAGAAACTCATAATATGGTCTCTAAAATTATAAATATTATATAAAGTTAAAAATTTAGTTAATACTATTCATGATCTCTTTTGAATGGCTAGTTTGGTAAGTCGTGGTGCGCTTGAACTCAGTGTTACGTGTAGTGAAAGTTATTGAATTTCTTTGAAGAAATAATGTAATATGAAATTTTGGGGTGTTACATTCTTCCCTCCTTCAATAAATTGTGTCCTAATAATTTCAAATTATTTTTTGAAAATTAATGTTGATAATAGAACATTTTTTTTGTGGGAAAACCCACATCTGAAATTCGGTTAATAAAATTTAGTCTTAATAAGAGGAAAAGGGGAATGAAAAAGTCACCACCAAATTATGATATCGATTAAGATAAAATTAGTGGAAATTAGAGACAAATAATTGGAGGAAAACATAAATATTTATAGGGACTGATTGAGGTCATCATTCACAAAAAATTGTAGAATTGAGGGCCTCAAATCCATCAATCTCTGAGGATTTAAGATATCATTGGTTCAACAAAACATAAGATATTTTGATAACCCTTTTTTTGTTTTACAATCCCTTACCTAAAGTTTAAGAATTAATTTCTTTATAGAATAAGAGAAGAAAAAATATATATACTTGACAAGTAGAGTTCCATACTTTAACTAATTTCTACTATAAACTCATATTTCATTCAAAAATATAAGAAAACTAAAAAAATATTATATTTATCCTATTCTTATAGGGTTCCAAAAAAATGATTGTATAATTCATCTACAAGACCTTTAAAAAAACTACGGTATTCAATCTAGGACATCACGTGAGCTAGTGGAAGGTGATACACCCTTGTCACCCTTCGGTTGCGGGTTCATGTCTCGCGGCCTTTCCAGACACGATAGGTTTCTGCCCGACCTCAGGTTTTTCAATTTAATGGAAATTCAAAAATAATCTCAAACTAAACTAATCCAAAATACTTCTATCCAAAGTCAGAGTCGAAATCTATAAGGAAGGTAAACACAATGAAGATCCTTTTTTCCATGTAATAACTTGTGAACACCTTCATCGTGTATTCTTTTAAAACACTACAACATCCTAAATTACCATAAAACCTTCTTGATTACATTCATGCTCCCTTATTCATTATAGAATACTAGATATACTCCTTCAATCGAAAAATGTTGTAAATTCCAACAATGATGGAATATACAAATCATTAATCAGTTTCCAGGTAGTCAACAATATCCAATATAATTTATCCAAATCAATCATGTATTATTCTAAAATCACTACCTCAGTATCGGAACAATATTATGGTTTATCTTTCTCTCAACCATATATTTTTAAAAAAATTAACCTGATATTGAGTCACTTTTATTGGTTCCAGAAAATCTCAATTACTTAATGCAATAGTACTTCAGTACAATCCTTATATACTCTATAATTATTATAACATGAAAATCATTAATAAAATACTCAAATGACACAATGATTTAATAACAATGTAAGAAATATAATCATTCCTCTTCATCATCGGTAGTATCCTAACTTTATCATTGTCCAATAGAAGCATTTAGTGTATACTCTTATGATTTAGAAATTGATTCACGTAGTGTCCCAACTCCTTGAAGGTGAAGCATTTTACAATTGAAACTTTTTTCTTACCTTTGCAATCACGTACTTGGTGTCCTTTTTCTCCACACTTATAACAAACTCCAATTCCCTTCAAGCATTTAACAAGGTTATTTTTTCTATTATTATCACATATGGGAAAATCCTTCTTTTTCCACTTCCCTTTATCCATATTTATATCTTCCATCTTTTTCTTATCTTACATCCCTTTAAATCCACTTGACTCAAAAAATTATTTACTTATCTTATTAACACATGATATTATTTCATCATATGATGAGAATACATTGGAGAATATTTACCTTCTAAATGTTGTCCTAATACCATGAAAGATATGAGCCTCCTTACTCATTGGATCGTATGTATTGTTGGAGTTCACATTCCTTCTATTGGGTGCCATTTCTATAAAATGGAGTACAGTAGGTTAGTTTATGAATTGCAATGAATAATTACAACCTTGTAAAATACCTAACATAACTTTAACAGTTTGTGGATGTAATCCATAATCATAATAAATGTTTTCCTTGAGAAAAGTACATACTCATAAAACCTTCATAATGGGTTGTAAAGAAAATGAGAATTATCTTAAGAATATCCCCCAGAGGTGTTGTAACCAAGAGTGCAGCAAGGCCCATTGTCGTGCACTAGTTCTTGTTCGAGTCTAGCTCAAGGCGGTGTTTTTGGGTTTTACCCCAATGTATATCTGTTCCAGAGCCTCCTCTACCAGCCCATATCCAGACAGAGATGTATTTCTAGGAAAACTCACAAAATATCTACAATACCAAAATTTTTGTAAGTTCTTATATACTAATCAACAAAGTCTATCTTAGGGATATGCGCTCTAATCAGAGTTTACCTAAATCTATTTTCTAAGTTTTGTACTAAACTTCCTCCGATACCAACTGTAACGCCCCTACACCAGATGCCTAGAGTTAGTGCATTATTATGTATCATTGGCATGATCAAAAAAGCACAATTATAAAAATAGTGATTAGTTTAGTAGCCTTGGAAGTACTAGATACATTCATAAGGTTTACATTACATCATAAAATGGAAAACAACAACTATATTGTTTCCATAGAAAAAACTGAGATCCCATAGACTATCTCTACAGGTCAGTCATAATATACTTCTTCGCATCCTGGGAAAATAAAAAATAGAAATGGGTGAGCTTAGATGCTTAGTGAGGATAATAATATAGTGGAAACTTTCTTAAATAAGAATAAACATTTAAGGCATTGTATAAGACTAAAACAAAAGCCTTTTAAACATGAACTACATCAAAATATAGAAAATATAAAAAATCAAATAATGCCATTTACTTATTCACATGGATATTCTACTGGTCGAATAATCACATGCAATATCAATAGCCACTTTCATAATGATTGAAAGCATAATTCCAGACTTTCATAACCACAAAGTCAATGCCTTTTTCCAAGACTGCAAATACAATTTTTTCAAGGCCTTGTGCCAAGCCACTAGTTTGTCTAATGATACCTACTGATGCATTGAGGAGGTATAGTGGGCTCCACCCGTCACATACTAAGTCCAATGCATTCCTCATATAAAAAGGTTTAAACATAACATAAACATTCATATTAAAACTGCCATAAAAAATGTCAATACTTTATCCACAACCCATGAATGGTGTTAAAATAACACCTCCATAGGAAAACATATCACAAAAACCTTCAATACAATATGGAATATTTTTATCATAATAAATCAACTTCAAACAAGTTTAAAATCCATCAAAGGATGTTTACATAGACGAAATTGATTTGTAAAAGTATTTGAGAGAAATATCGATTTTTCATGAAAACATTTAAAAGTCACAAAATTTAGAAAGGAATACATTTAATGAAATTTTTTGAATCAAAGTTCCCCATTCCACATTTGATGTTTTTAAAGGAATTAACATTTTAAAAACATTCATTAAAATATAAATAAATCCTAAAAACCATTTTGAAAACATGGACATTAATGAGAATGAATTAGAAGAATAAATATTTAAAACATTTGAAATAATGATTTAGAAAAAAATTACATTAAAATAATCCCTTTGAAAACTCTTTCATTAAACATGTACATGGATAATAAATATGTCCTGGTAGATACTTACGTAAAAAAAACCTCGGATAATAAAGAGATTGTGAAATTAACCCTTTCCTTGCACTTTACATTGGTTGAGGGTATGTTTAAACTCCTATATAATAACCATTGTATGTTATTAGATTATTCCAGAACCATATTCATATCTATTACATGATTCATTAATGACTTTATACTAACCATTTTATAATGATTAACATTTCGGGTAATAATCTCTTCCTTTATCGAACATATTTTAACTTGTTATTCTTGATCGTATCATTTAGATTTTGATTTAAATACATCCAAAATATAAACCTTGATATATAAATCATAAATATTTATAATATAAATATTTATAATTGATAGATATAAGAAATGTAAAACACCATTTATGGGGACGGTAGGTCGTACGTACGCATAAACGTTGTTACCATTTCCAAATCGTATTGAACGAAAGTAAGTGAATATGATATATGTAAGTAAATAAATTGATATATTAATATAAATATACATATATATATATCCAATAGAATTATTATGTAATATATTACATACTTATTAGTAATATATAATTTTATAATCATCGATGAATGGTGATCTTGTAAATGAATCTCATCGCGTCGTGGAGATGGTAATCCGTACGTACGCACGAGCGACTATATCATTTCCTTAATGGTGTGGAATTTAATGGTATATTAATTTTAAGGAGACATTTGCATGTTATTTTCATTATTTATAAACCTATTACTCATCATTATATCCATCCAAATAAGATAGTGTTAAATAACAAATTACACCACAACGTGGAGACGGTAAGCCGTACGTACCCACACATGGGGAAATTGTCATTCATATGATAGATAAAATAATGAATATGGTTGTGCCATATTTATAATAATATAAAAATATATATAATTTACTTGATTTATTATTTTTTTATGGTAATAAAAAATAATTATTTAGTGGAAGAAGAAAAGAACTTGAAAGAGGGTGGTGAAATCATTATCTCTTCTTCGGGTTCTTCCTTTTGATTTCATCAAAAGGGCTCCATAGGTTGGATTTTATATCCAACTAAGGACAATATTATGAAGCGAGGAAATTTGGTAGGATATTTGGGTAGGGGTTGGCTGAGCTAAATGGCTTTGGAGGTGTGAATTTGAGAGAAGTGGAAGTTCCCTTGTATAAGAGGGGTGGGGGGCACCTTAGAAAAAACTTAAAATATTATTTTATAATAAAATACTTTTCTGTTTATAATAGATCAAAAATGTTTTATTTTAGGGATAATATTAGAATGGGTATATAAATACTCAAACAATAGGTTTTAGACATGCTTGGGTCACTTTGTTAACCTTATCTTTTATATTTAAGTCTTAGTTAAATAGTTTGACATTTACCATGTCTCTTTGTATTTATAAATTATATGGTTAATAAACATACTATAAAAATCCAAGAGAACCCAAAGTGGTTCATTAAAGATACACCTATCATTATATAAGTATTTTATCCGAACCTTATATTTTTAGGAATAGAATATCAATTAATAATATAACATTTTTTAAAAACTCTATTATGTCAATTTTCACACTATTTGTTATTTTGTTTTTTATAAATTCATAAATGCATTATTAATTAAAAATAATTCATCTAACTAACCTCAATTTGTCATATTAACCAATAAAATTAGTTTAATTCATACAAAGTCTCAAATTACATTTATCCAGATATTTATAATATCAATTATTTTAATCATTCATTAATACAGTAACTATTGCATCATCATTGTGTCATAAATAAATTTAATTATATAATGTCTCAAAAATCTAAATAAAATACAATTATGTAATAAATCTTTTTAGATTTATAATTAATATTTATAGTCGAATTTATCTTATGTGTAAAACTATATTAAAAATGGTTTAGGTATTAAACATTGAATTTAATACTTTTAACTCTTCTTTAAATTAAATTATAATAAATGTCCTAATCTAATTCAATTGAACCTAAAGGATCATATTTTACTCCTAAGGTTATTTTTTGTTGAATTACACATTATATAATATAATTATAAGTTGTGTAATGGTAATAATAATGTCATTTTTACCCTTAATTACCCTATCTACTTTTAACCATGGTAAATAAAATTAAAAAGTTTCTATTCCCCAAAAATTATTTTTATCTTATTGAACCACATTTTATATACTAATATCATCCGTGTCTCTTTGATATTTGAACTTAAACTCTCAGAAGTGGTAAAATTAAGTTTTATGTAAATTTGCAAATGCTCCTAGGAGGTGGGTAAAAGACAGTAAAAAATTCAATAAAATTTTTATATATAAAAAATTATTATAAACTGACTCCATTGAATTAAATTGAACTTATATAAGTATTATGTATCTATTTTGACCGAAAATTAATTTAAATAAAATAAATATTTTTTTAAATAAAAATTCGATTTTAAACAATAAGTCAGTGTTTTTAAATATTTATCAAAAATTGAAAGTTTTCAGATAAATTCCAAAATATAACCCTAAGATAATTTTGTTATTATGAATTGAAAATTTAAGTCTATTTTACCCAATTCAAAACATATAATCCTAATTTATTAGTTTAAAATTAATTTTAGTTGTCAAAACCAAAGAGAGTGTTTTTAAGAAATAATAACTAAGAATAGATTGCTACTTGTTTATGTTCAATTTCAAAGTGAAATTATTTCCAATTAATAACATTGGATTAAATAATAAAAATATAATCTATTTATACTTCCAAACCATTAAAATTTATAATTTAACACTACAAATTATTTTGACTAAAAAAGTTGTTTTTTTGTTAAAATGTAGTATTTTTCACTATTCACCCAAATAAGAAAGGTATCAGAAAAACACCAAATATTTATTGAAACTAAATTATTATGTCTCATTTCTAATGAAGAAGTTTATTTTGTCAAACTGAATATATAAAAGTTTCAAATATTTTATTTAAAAAGGCTTCACCATTAAAAGGCAGTAAAATTGCATTTAAAAAATACTTCTTTTATCTGAAAAAATGATTTTTTTCATTCTATCAAAGAAACTAATAATATGGATTCTAAAATTATAAGGATTATATAAAGTTCAAAATTTAGTTAATACTATTCATAACCTCTTTTTAATGGCTAGTTTGGTAAGTCGTGGTGTGCTTGAACTCGGTGTTGCGTGTAGTGCAAGTTATTAAATTACTTTGAAGATATAAAGTACTATGAAATGTTGGGGTGTTACATATTCAAATAATATCCTAACATATAGAGTTATCTAAACCCTAATTTAATACCAACTATGGCTCCCCATGACCATGTCAATCTAATAATTACATAGCTTAATTCAGAATTTTCATTTTAAAATTTCCCAAGTCCTTTTAGCTTTAGTTTTTAGATAATCATGAAACACCATTAACTAATAAAATCCATATCCCTTTAAACTAAAAGAAATTCATCTATCAATAAAAAAATTTCATTATCTCCAATAATTATTTATCATCTTCCCTAAATTCTCAAAACATGATACTCTTCTATAAAATGTATACTTTTCTTTATAACATGGGAAAACAAAACCATAAGAAAGGGGTGAGATCAAATTCTCTACAGGGGATAAATAATGAAATCAATATATATCATGGTAATGTATTTGAAAATATTATAATAATAAGTAAATTAGAACATGAATATAAGAACATGATATATAACATGATCATAAGAACATGAAGCATAACATGGAAATGTGGAAATAACATAAAAATGAGAGATTTATACACATATCATATAATTTCCATAGTGACACACCCCAAATGAATTATTTTCATTTTTTATTTAACTTTTTTTATATTAAATTCTTCTTTTGACCATTGGGTCAATCTATTTTATATTTTATATTTTTTGATGTTTATTCATAAGTGTACGGTTAGAGAATGGCTAGTATAAACTATACACAGATCATGTAGGTATGCCTTTCAATTGATATTTTTATGAACACATCAAAATTTTAATTTATATATACTTGCACACAAACCATTTTCTTACAACCTATTCCTTCCATTATAGCCACATAGTTGATGTATGGGTTGGAAAACTATATGAAAACATTATGTGCAGTGCCCAGTCTTTTAAAATATGGGTTTTATTTTTAACTTTTTTTTATATTTTTTTTGTTTTTTCCTCCAGTGTTTTTTCTCTTTTATTCATGCCTCAACATCTACCTTCATTTAATTTGTTACATGTTCCCCAAGTAAATTGATCTTCACCACAATTCCTCCAATATTGTTTTCTCTAATCACAATTGTAAGATGCTTGTTCTTGCTCCAGGTCTCTTTCTTCATGGGAATCCATTATATCCCCTAACTTTCCTCTTGATTTACTCTTATACATTTATCTTTACCTCAATTCTTGTGTATGGTTTTTTCTATAATTATTTTTTGGATCAATTTTATTTAGTTATTTTTTATATTTTTTTTCTCTTCATTTTTAAGAGTGTTATGGACCCCATTGGGGAGGAGTTTCATGGCCACAATCACAATCAGTGAGTTCTTCTTAAGTTTTTGTGTGGTTTGGGTCTTTAATTTATAGATCCTTGATGTATTTCATTTTTAATCCCTTATATAAATTAAATTATTATTATTATTATTATTATTAATCCATATTTAATGTGTAAATCATGTTTCATTTGATTTCAAAATCAATTCAATGTTTTTTCCAAAATTAAATTATGGTGAGAATGTTTCTTTAATTATCTATGTGCATCAAGATGTTTAATAAAAAATTATTATCTTACATTAGTAATTTATTTGATTTCAAAATATAGTTTTTGATCATGAATGTTAGATATCAATAGAATTTTAAATGTTTTGTTGTATTTACTATAATAATTGAAATACCTAAGTTGATTTACATCAATTTGATTACTTTTATAAAAGGATGTGATTTCTAATTACTTTATTTTCATAAATTATTATAAAAATATAAATTAGTAAACATGTGTTTGTGTGTGTGCAGATGCTAATTGACATTGTAGTATATACATTGGCACTGTGTGGGATATATATATATATATCTGTGTGTGTGTGTGTATCTGTATGTATATGGGTATAACAAGTGGGGCATTGTAATAATTTGAAAGTTATTCTTAACTTGGATATTGGAATATGTTTTTAGATATTTCTCAAAATTATTCTTATGACGCCCATTTTGAAATTTTCAGTTAGTGGTTTCATGTTGTACTATTATTTGTAAAAATTGACTTGATTGCCTCACTTTATAGTATTATCTAATTTTTTTTGGTTTTTTAAATTATTTGGAAATGATTTATCCTTTATAAAAATATATAAATCATGAGTTTTGACTTATATTAGTGAGGGGAATGGATTTTCATAATTTGAACATAATATGGGAAAATCACATTGGAATACTAAGTACCTAGGTGGGAATAATATGACATGTACACATGGAATGGTACACACTAACTATTGGATTGAAACTATAGAACAAATTAAATTGTTCTATGATGTTATGTGACTATTTAGTATTGAGATTTAATTCATTATATAAGATTTTTACATAGTTAAATCCCTAATAGTCTTAGGATCCTGAGGCCTTAACCTTAGAGACCAAGGGCTACTGAATCTACAGGATTTTTTTACATTTTCTCCTTCCTATTTATAATAAATAAGTTTTTTCAATAATGTTTCGTGAAATATTAACTATAAATTGATGTTTAGTTTTGGTTAATTGTTGAAATGATTTTTTTTAAAAAAATTCATAAACCTTTATATTTCAAAAAGACATTACCTTTTATAATAAAGAAAATAATTTAACTAGTCTCTAAAAAACTAAAGACATGCCAACTTTTATAAAGTATTTCAAACTAGTATAATAAGATCTTTAATTTAAAGACATGAAAATGGGGTGTGGGTTATATATTTGTTTCCTACTAGGATTTCTATCTCAAACTTATCTCACAATATCGGTTATGATTTAGTTCTTTCTACTCATGGATCTTGTTTAGTTGAGGTTAGATAGACACTTATAATGTCACATGGTAGTATGTTGTATGTTTTATTTTGTATTATTTTCCATTATCACATCATATACATATCCTTGTATTTATTTTTACAGAATAGAGGGTATAGATATGTCAGCAGAAGTCTATAAGGGTACTATAGAAGTTGGGGTTTTTTTAAAGGGTATGTAGGTTGGTGAAGTTAAGGGATTTTTTCATTAAACATTTTACTACTAATAATTTCTACATGTTATTTATTTATTTATAAATTTTTAAATTTTCGTGTATACCCGATCTATGGATGAGTCATGTTGGAATTTTTATATATTTACCACTTCCTCTACTATATTATTTAATGGGATAAATTGTTACCACTTGGTTGACGTTGATTTTTATCACTAGTCTTTAGCCAGAAGGGATTTATCCCCCTATGACTTATTTAGGATAGGTTCTTCTCTTTGAAAGTGGTATATCCTGGTTTGTTTCATTATAAAATTAAATAGTTAACCCTTTTGAATTTTTGAAGTGATTATAGTTTAGATATTGAGTCATCAGAACTCGTGTGGAATGCCACAGATGAGTGACTGATCACCACCGCTCGTGATAAAAACTAAGATACCTTAGGATGTCAGGAATTTAATATTTATTTCAACTTATAATTTCCATTCATTATTATCATATATGGATCATTTTTATATTTTCTCGAAATTTTATGATATTATTTTTATTCCTTAAATAATTTCCTTATTTTGGGGATGATATAGGAATTGGACTGGTTATTCCTGGTGAGCTTCCATGGATGGAATACCATGTGAAGCCTGAGTACATTGTTAGAAATAACTCCTGATGAAGACAATATGAATATTACATGCCTTGGAAAAGCATGTTTCAAAGTCATTTATTCCCATTATATAATTTTTTTAAATCATTTTTCGATCTCCCTTTGTTCCGAATTCTCTCATATTACGTCTTGGTGTTATTTTTCAATGATTTAAGTAGATTTCATAATGTAAGTGTAATATTTAAAAGAAAATGGGTTAATTTGAAATTGATAATAATTTTTATGTTTAATAAAAAATAATTATCTTGGGAATAGTTTTTATGATTTTTAAATTGTTTTACAAAATAAATTTCAGTGTTGGAAATTATTATTTGAATTATAAATTTATGATTTCAAAACCAAAGATATTATTTTAAATTTTAACATTATTATTTCATAATAATAACGCTTTGTTTTAAGATAAATGAATTAATTTTCTTAAATTTAATTTAACAATATTTTTTTTAAATTTTGAATAAATTATTTTTAATACTTTTAGAATTATTCATGTTATTTTGGTTTCTAGTTAAATGGTTATTTGATTTTAAATGGGTGAAATTTTGTTTTAAAGTAAATAACGAAAATATGTAATGATGTTTTAGATTTATTTGATCAAAATTTGTGCATGATCTAAAAGAAAATTTAGTTTTAAGTGTAAATTAAAATTTTTGGAATTGAAAATATGATATCCAAAATTTTTTGAAATGAAAATTAAAATTTGGATTTTCATGAAAATTATAATAACGGGTGTCTGGAAATTTAGTGAGTCCTATATTAGGATTTATTAATGGTTTATTGTTTTAATGAAATGGTTATTATTGTGAAAATTGGTTAATTTGAGAATATTCCTTATTTTATTTTTCATTGTATGCCCACAAAATTCATAATGAAGTGAATATGTTGTATCCCTGTAGGGCTTCTTCCTTTGGTAATCTAAATGTAATAATGCTTAAGGATTGTGAAGGATCACTATGTTAGGATGTTCTTACCTCAGTTTTTGGTTTAGTGTCTTGGGATTAATGATTATTCTCGACTTATTGTTTGTTCGTACCTATATGCCTCTATAATACTATCCTAGTGTTGAGTTTATACCTATTATTGTATGTATATGGGGTGGTTTGGGAGATTTTATGAGTAACTAGGATGAGTGAAATACGTTATTTGAATAATAGGTTTCACCAAGAGCTGGCATTTTGAAAGAAAAGTCCATGATTTTCTCTCATGACCCATTTCTAGGACATTTTTGTTTTGTTGAGGAAATGTTTCTTTGTAACCCCATGATATTTTAGAATCTTTTATATGTTTAATAAATTTAAAATGTTTTCCATCTTTCCTTACAAACAAAGACAAGCCTATATGAACCATAATATTATAAACCATTATAACCAAGCCACTAAATTCGTACGTATGAATAGTGAGAAAAAAATTATGAAAATATTTATAAAGGTTATAAATAGTACAAATGTATTAACTAATTCAAAATAAATAAGTATTCAATTTTTAGTAATGTCGTATTTTTTAAGAATATAATTTTATTAAAAATGGTTTTTATCAAAAAAAATCTTGTGGTAATTATAATTAATCTCTATATTTTTTGGTAATTTTATTTTGGGAAAGTAATATCATTTTTTAAATAATCATGTAAATATTAAAATACTTTTTTTAGGATTCTTCTAAAATGATATATTTTTCTATGAATACTGTAAAATACCTTGTTATGTAAAAAATATAAATTTTTATACTAAATGTACCATTTTATTAATTTAAAGTTAATATCGATTATTATAATTTTGTTATAAATAATTTAATTAATCACATATGGGTTATTATTAGACTAGATTATTGTATAAGTTCATATTTGGGAATAAAAAAATAATTTTTTAAAACATTTCTTATGCGTTCAATGTGTTTTTATCATTATAAATTAAATTAATATATATTGTTTTATGGGTTTAATGATGTATAAAAATTATATAATCAATAATACATTTTATGGTTTTTATAGGGAATGTAATGGTGGAAAATTGTATTTTATTCTTAGAAATGTATTTTCCCAAAATGGGTTTATGTTACGGTTTATGTGCTTATTTAAAATAAAAATAAACAATTTTTTAAAAGAAACATTTTAAATGTATTTATTATTTTCTATCATTATATTTACTATAATATATTTCAGTAAAATTAATGTTTGTTCACATTGAATAAAAAAAGAAGTAAAAAAATTACCATCTTTAAGGTTAAAATGGATCTACCGAGGGTTAACCAAGAGATATGGGTATTACTAATTCACAAAACAATAGAATTCATATTTATTGAATTTATTACAAAATTAAAATTTCATAAATTCTGTTATTGTTGCATATAGGGACACTTTCCGTTGAAATTTACCTTATATCAGTGAAATCCTTTATAAAATTCTATTTGTGCCCCACAAAGATAAAAATAGAACCACTCCTCACCCCTTATTCCAAAAAAATATTATTTTATGTCATTCAACAACCACTCAAAAAAATTATTGATTCTTTCCCTTTAACCTCATAACCTCAATCTATTTTTCCTTCCTAATACCAAACCATCAAGGTAAAGGTGTACTACAAAGTTCTCTTAAAGAGGAGGTATAAATATTATCCAAGCTCTTTCAACATTATTTATTCTTCTTACCAAAAAAATTTGTTGTATTCATAAAGAATTATGAATCTAGTATCATAAATATACTGATATGTTATTATGGTAATGGTATAACAATTTTCCATCCCTTCCCCATCAAAGCGAAAAAAAATGTCTCATTTCTACTTACGTGTGGACTACCGCCTCCACATACCAATGCGATTTATTTTCCATCAACATATTCCATAGTTTTCTAAAATGATAGATTTAGTTTTATATGTTTGATATTTATAAAAAAATTATTTTTTAAAAACATGATATATTATCTATATTCCTGTCATCTGATCCATTGGTAATCGATAACGTCAGTCGTGTGCACATGTGGACTACAAACTCCCTAAAAATGTGATTTATATATCATTTATTCTCTAAACGATTCATAATATGGATATATTTAATGAATATATATGAAATTTATGATATATTAATTTTTATTTGAAGGTAAATTTTCATTTATATTTCTTTCGTACCATCCATAAAAAAATGGAAACATTGCATGTGTGTACATACATATTACCGTCTTCATGAAGTGATGTAATATATTCTTCATCTACACATAATATTAATGTATATAAATATTTATATAATTAGTATATATATTATTTTTATATCATAATTAATATTCTATTAATTTATTAACCCTTATCAAAGTGCATGGACCATAACTACCGAACAAAATCATACATGAAGAACAAAGTAATTACTGACCAAAATGATAAATTTAATTGAATGTTTTAAATAAATAGGTATTTAAATGATATAAGTGGGTTTTATATGCTATTATATGTATGAAAATAATAATTATTTATAATTATATTATATAAAAAAATTATTATACATACGGTTAGAGGACTTCAAAATCAAGTCGGATATAATGTAATGGTTTATCTCAACTTCACTTCATTGATATATGTTTTAATGTTGTGCACAAAATTGGTATTTATATGTTATATTTAATAAACATGAATTTATTTTATAATAATATTTATTTTATTACATGTTATATATTAAACAATTTAATTTTTATTCTTCTAATAAATTTCAATTGAAAAATCATTAAATCCATAATGGTTCTTCAACTCAATTTTGATTCATTGAGACATTTTTGATGTTATGATCATTTTTATGTTATGAGGTGTGTATTATTCCACATTAATATTAATTATCGTGAATTTTTTTATGTTTGTGAATTTTATATTTTCATAGGAAAAATTTCGTTCATGGGGGTTAGGAATAAAAATTTTCCAATGAGATAAGCATTGTATATTACAATATCATTTTTAACGGGACTGTTTTAGATTTAATTTATGACGAAGACATTTTATATTATCTATATCCCAAATATAATTCCATCTTTATCATTTATTTATTATAGATTACATGTTTTCCTTTCATTTTAACCTCTTTATGTTCTCAAGAGAGTGAGATAATTTCATTTAGGAAAACTGATATCATTTCTGTCTTAAAATAATAATAATTTAATTAAAGTCTATATTTTCATTAAAATGTTTTTAAGTATGATTTTAAAAATATCCATATAATTATTAATATCATGTTTAAAAATTTATAACTTTTTTAAATAAAATTATAAATGAATCTTATAATTTTATTCTAATTGAGGTATTTTGATTTTTTACTAGAAATGTGAAAATATTTTTTTAAGTGTACTCCATGATTAGATTTACACAATACAATCAATATTATTTTCTTTTAATATTTCATTATGTATTTTCTTAGTACTTTTCAATGAAAAATTTCCGAAATATTATTAAAAAAATTAGTCATTAAATAAATGATATCAAAATTAAAATGTTATTTTCCTCAATATTTTATTTAGTGATCTTTTAAATGTATTTTTTAAACTCTGAAAAATATTTCCATGTTTCTTATTATTTAATATATATATGATCCAATGTTACAATATTTATTCTTTCTATACATGGTACATATTAATGATTATGAAATTTTTAAGAAACCTATTTTCTTTATATGGATTAATAAATTATATAATGAGAAATCATTTCATGTTCTTATGGAATATATATGAATGTAATATTGTAATGTACTTGGGGATTCAGTTATAAACCAATAACTGGTGGTTATGTTATAAACTATGTATTGGTGGGTATATTATATCCTTCCAATTTCTTTAGGTTATAATAATATGGTTGAGAAATTCTTAATTGATGATGGAATTAATATACTCATTAGGTATTATGGAGTTAATAAACTCCAAATAGATGATAAATTTAACTAGATGGAAGTTACTCCTAAGAGAATATTGGAAATAACATTGTAGGATTTCCATTATGGTATATTTCCCATAATTATATTCATATGGGTGAACCTTTAATATAAAATTTATTTTTTATGATTATATTTATTTCATTGAATTATATACATTTATTATTCTATGTTTTCATAGATCATGATTGATTATTGATTATTATGCACACTTATGTGTTATGTATTTTGATTAGAAAAATAATGTAATGATTCATGTTTAAAAAACTATAACTAACTGGGTATGATTATTATAGTTCAAAAACATATTCTCATACACTAATTATTATATTATGTTCACTTAATATCAATGATTGATATATCATGTGATTACCCTTACAACTAATCAGATGTAGAACCCTGAATTGGGACCCACTCAACCAGTGCTCTGGGCCACTGGGCCACTGGGCCTTAAGAGTGCCTCCTAATATGCCCAGGGTTGCTGAATAGACAATGAGGGTTTTCTAGGTGATGGTGAGGAGAATATTCCATTTATTTATGATATAATAATAATGATCAATAAATAATGAAACACTTCAGAAGATTATATAACAATATAATAAGAAGTAACAATAGATACCATCAATAAAAAAAGAAAAAGAAACAACAATACATTTCATAGAATGTATAAATTTCAAGAAATCATAAATATAATAGATATAAAATATCATTCATGTTGGAACACATAATAACTCACTCAAAATCCTTAAAAATTAACTCTTCCTTGATGAAAATGATAGTAGTGGTCTATTTTCCATATATACTATGAACCTACTCACTTTTCTCTTAACTATTATCCTCATACCTAACCTGATCTCAAAGGGTTAAATTCTACACCCATCCTGAGAGTCCCGTGTAGGGTGTGACTATAAATTAGTTGGACACCACCAATGTATTAATATATTACATCTATATTTATAAAATTTATGTACACATAAATAAATATCAGCAACTCACATGTTAGAATATTTCCTTCTTCAGATAAAATCGATATGTATCTGTATATATGCAATCAAATACATATTTTCAAACAATAAATTTCAGGATATATATGTCTACACAAAAAATAAACATTTCAATAACTCCCATGCTTCCACATAAAGATATAAAACCTAGAAAACCCTTGGAATCCTCCCATAATTATATCACTAGCACCTCGTGCCATCTAAAATCTCATGTTCCACCAATCGAGTAACCTAAATCTCATCCATATTCCCATGAATACTTCCTAGTTCCCTCAAAAATCCATTCAAAAACTCACCATCAACTCAATATCCTAAAATCATGAGGTACAACAATATCTATCCTCCCATATATAATAAATTTCCATCAGGTCAACTACCCAATATCTTGATGAATGACAATATATATCTTCAAATAATCATCTCCCATCATCCTAAAATATACACAGTGGGACTCATCCCCCAATTGATATTCTCATAAACCATATCTTGTGTATTTTTATGGTGAACACCTCCCTATAACTGATGGCCAACACCATTACCTAAGAAATCCAATCTATAGATGCCTCCACCCCTAGTAAGTTTTCAAAAACACCTCAACGGATTCATATTTTTGTGAACATGACTCTAATAAAATCATATGAGAAAATTGTGAGAGGAAATCACCATCATTTTCTATGCCACACCATTTGGAAACCTTATTTCTCCATCTGAATTTGGTTTCCCAATCGTAGCACGGTCCTCATCATACACCTCATCTTGATGATCATATCACCTAAAACCTGATGTTCATCACAATATAAAATATCTTGGCCCATTCCCTAATCTTAGAAAGCCTCACTATCTCATTCTCAGTGGATAATGTCAACTTAGTACCTTGGACCATTCCCATCACATTCCCATAGAACTCATGTTGTCATATAAAAATTATATTAGTTTAGATAATTTATAAAATAATCATATCCTCCCCAACCAACCAAAATAACCATAACCTTCTTAGAATATTCAAATAGTCGAGATCATACCCATTCGTATCTCATAAAATCAATTAATTCTTTAAATAATTTATTAAGGTTTTCACATGGACAACCCACATATGCATATTTAATCATTCACCCCATAAAATATTTATATTAATGGAAAACATTAAGAAGTGCATACATTATACTATTATACACTCTCCCATTGAATATCTACCTTTAGGTTTATCCATATATAATGAAATATGGATTTTAGTCAAATTCTTGAAAAATAGATTATATGATCTCACATAGAAATAGCATTCTAAATGGAAAAATAAATGAAGAAATGAAGAAATGAAAATCTAGTGATTACCTAGACTCTTATAATGAAACATATGATGTTAAAATCTGTTTTGGATTAAATGGATACACAAAGTCCTATATGAGATAAATGGGAGAGATTCCCCCTAATGTAGGCATGAACAAGAAAAAAAGAAGGGAGAAGGAATAAATAAGGGAGTGGATATTTTTAATTTCACCCCCATTAATGAACTGCACAGTTTGGATGAACAGTTTGGATAACTATGTTCAAACTGTGTAGTGAAATTGTCAAATGGTAACCCCTATAAAATATGTCACATTGATTGGATTTAAAATTTGGCCAGACCATGCACCAACCATGTGCACTCACTGCCTATGTGGAAATAAGTGTGTGGGTTAGGCTGCATTATTTTTTATACTGTGTATAGTCCATGCGTGCCAAATGTTTAAAACAATACACATCCCCATGGATCTGTTCCCTGTCTCGTATTGTTTTATTAACTGATCTCAAGATCAAAATATGGGCCACACGGTTTCCCCAGAAGGCCTATCTGGTTTAATCAAACCATTAACCTCTACCTTCACTTTCTAAAAATGAGTTTTTAGGTTCCGACTCCCCGTAAACTCATCAAACCCCCAAGGAATGTATGGAGACATAAACCCAATATAAAAAACACTAACACATTTAAACTCTAAAAATTATGCTTCAAATCTAAATTTGAATGTTGTCCCATAAAAAACATAAAATTCAAATTTACACGGAGAAATGACCAATTCCAAAAACCAGGACATTATAGTCTCCACCCTTACTATAGATCATACCCAATATATAAGGATTCACATCGATATGGTACTAAATATAACCATCTCACAAAAACTACCCTATTCTACCCATGTTACCCACTCACATGAGAATTCCTCTTGTGGTTCTCCCCCCCTTAGGAATTAACTACTAATTCATTTATCGACCCAAAATTCAACACACTAATGCTTCCTATGACCATAACCAAACATAAAAGTCATTATATGGAATACCATCATTCTTTTATCATATAATGTTCCCAAACCCTACCTGTATCACACATGACATTCACATTCCCACATCACAACAGATACCCAGGAGGTCATACATGTCATCTGATGCTCAAACATTATAGAATCGTCCACGATGCCCCCAAGATATTTCGTCAAAATTGATTATCATAATTAATGCATAATAGTGATGCTTCATAATAATGAATGATCTTATATATATTATTCCCATAAAATATCTTGATGTTTATTCTTCTCATACCAATCACCGATCATACACACTGCCCACATATTAACTAGTTCTAGGTTAGTTCAAATACAGCACATTCACCTCGTGAAATCATACAAATCATTGAAAAAATGGTCACACCATGATCAATGATTACCTGTTACCATCATTGGATCATCATATTTATCTAACCATGCTTGCTCAACAACAAGTCTCTATCCTGAGGCTCAACTACATAAGGCTGGACCTCTCTATAGAGCTTCACCATCTACCATTCACAAACCCCATTGTTGTGTCTCTCTTTCTCGTTACCAAAACTTGTCGATGAAGAATAATCATTTCTACCAACCCATAGAACATATATTTTTACAACCTAATATCCTTTTGTCTAACCTATTCCTAGAATCTCAACCACCTAAATTTCTTCCAACTGAACCACTATAAGTGACCCATCTAGCTTCATTCTTGACACTCCTTTGTGGGTCCCTCAGAATGTGTCTAAACATGCCACGACAATCTATATGGGGATATTATCAATGACACACTCTTTGATTATATTATTCAATTTATAGCATGAATACATTAATGAGTCTCCTCATGGTCTCACAATCAGCTACATGAAGCATCATTGTAGTCTCACCTGGCACTATCACCCGACTGAGATAAGTTTAGTCAGAAAGATTCCCTTCGGCAATCTAATCAAGATTTACTACCTCTGAGAATGATGAAAACAAGAATATATTTACATGAACCCAGATGTAATACCTCAATACATCCTTGAAATCACTCACCCTGGTGATGTCATATTCTACCATAGAAGGTGAAAATCTAAATTGTTTTCTGAAACTCATTGCATAACCCAAAATGAATACAACTTCTTACTATAGATTGTTCAACTCATGGTCTTGATCTTCACGTAAAATATGTGGGAAAAGGTTCTCAAAGAAACTACCCCTAAAATCCTTCCATGAAATACCCTAATTCCTACCATCTCGTACCTCTACATCCCACCATCACTTTGTCAATACTCTAGGAATTTATATAGCAATCTTCACCATTTATCATGAGGGTATCTTGAGATTGTCTAAAATCAACTTCAAAAAACTCGACCAAGATCTATACTATATTTATTCCACCCTCAACCTAAAATAATATTTGATGATGAGATTAAAACTCATGAGAAAAATAGGCCATGGATGGGTAATATCCTTTAGTTCCCCAGTCAATACTGTGTATGAATAATATCAAGCTCTCCATGATCTACTTGCAAAGGAATTTTTCAAAATCTTCCTTTTTTACAACTCCCCCACCCACATTAGAGACTTTACCCAAGGATCATGATCAACCTGGCCATCAGGGGCCTCATCCCATGTAGGCTCTAGAAGCACCACATCTTTCCCCTACTAATTCTTAACCAAAAACCATCTAACTAAATTCACATAGAATACCAAACACAATTGTTAATACATACAAAAATCTTTCATTCTATAAATAAGGAATTATGTAATAGGAATCACATCTAACCACCCTTATAATTTCCTTCCATAATCATATCACATGTCATCTAGAATCATGGACCCATTCCAATCTATAAATAAATTATGATTCACATATCATCCATCCCCATGAAACATTTCCAACCAACAACATTGTCCATTATCATATATAAATTATGTCTTATTTCCATAGTCTAAGATGCCCGAGTAGAATACCACTAAGAATATATGTAAGAAAAATACTATTTTTCATTTTTTTGAAATCTAAAACAACCCACCTTATTCCATTATTTATTCTTGTCCTTGTTAAATTCAAGACCATACATACCAAATACTAATAGCATCACATACTAGTCTCATTAGGAACCATATACCTAGAAATTTTGACTAAAATGCTACCAAAAAGACAATGAAGGAAAAAACTTGTTATCTTTTTTTGGACACATTAAATAGACAAACCCCTCTTCACATATTCTTGATTCTCATTGAAAATCACAACAATATACAAAAATTATATATTCCTATGTTCGTATCATGATTATATAATACTCCTCCCATTTACTATTGTGACAAGGATAAAAATATCTCAATCCAATAACATCACACTAAAGTTAACCACTCATGGTTGAAATCAATCAACTATAAAATTGAATATCGTAACATAACGTTCCCACAACTCGAAAGATGATCTATCCCCCGTGGATGGGGCTTCATTCACCCAATCATGATAAATATACCCAATTACTACTAGATCATAGTTTATGGTCTACCATAACCAAAATAGTAAGACCAAAAACGAAAAAGAAACTCCTTTGATTCCATTTTTAGTGATCTAACCTAGGAAACCCTCATTTGGTTCCATGGGACGGTGGGCCAATGGACCTTTGACATGAATCCTTGTACACCAAGGGTTACCAACTAGTATCCATACTCTACTAGGTGATATTAATGAGACTATAACCTCTGTTTATGATATAATAATTTTTTTCAATTAATAATAAAACACTACATAATAATAAATACTGAACTCAGTGGAAGAAATAATAAATAATGGAAATTACAATCCAAAAGAAACAAAAAATACATATCAGAGAAATTATTCTTGTTAAAAATTCATAAAACAAATTGACATACATGATCACCCAACGTTGATCACATGAGAATGGAATAAAAACCCCAAAATAAACTATATTATGATGAAAATGACCACAATGGTCTACCTGCCATATATCACATTCACCTTATCTTTAAGCTCCTAGCTATAAACCTAGTCTCTTACATAATATTAGAGACATATATTCTACTCGCATACTAAAGGGTCCATGTAGGGTGTGAGTATGAAATTAGTAGGACACCACTGATGTTTTTCTTTGTTAAATAAATATTAATATAATGTATTCAGATGTAAATAAATATCCTCAACTCACACATAAAAATAAATAACTAGATCTACTTATGATCAACAACTTCAAGTTATTATATTTCATGATTCATCAACTACTGGTACATCTTTTTCAATATTTCCCCCTAATATATATTTTTATACATTACATGGCTTAAAATATATATCAGAACTAGTGAGTGCCCATGGATTAATACCCAAGTGTCCACATAAGGATATCATACCCATAGAAACCTCAGGATCCTCCCATTAAGCTAGAACTATAAACTCATCCATCGAACAACTCATATGCCACCAGTTGAGTAACTAATATGTCATTATCATGCCCATCAATACAACATAGGCCCCTCAAACCTGCAATCTATAAGTCCATGTTGGTTCAATATCTTTACATCCCAATGTACATTGATATTATGACTCCCATATATAATGAATCATCATTGGATCAATATCCCAGTGTAACAAATCATGATGATATCCATCCTCCAAAAATAATCTCATCCCATAAAACACAAATATAAAATAAAAATTTCAGCCCCAAACTATAGTAGAAAACACAATATTTCATGGACTTCTTTGCAGAGAACCATATCTATAACTGATCTGCAACACAATCCCCTAATATTCTCAATCTAAGAACACATCCACCCATAATGACTAGTCAAAACCACCTCAACTGAGAATTATTTTCATGAACACGACTCAAATGGAAACATCATCCAATAATTGTGAGTATAAATCAGTAATGTTTCCGTAGAAACACTATCCAATATCATCATTACCACATGAAAACATCATCTCACACAAACAGCATGGTCATCACCATCCACCTCATCTTGATTATCATATCACCTCAATACCAATGCTAAACACTAAACCTTATATCTTGGGCCATTTCTTCATCATAATAAACCTGATTATCTTAATTCTAATTATCAGAATCACCTCAATACCTCGGTCCATTACCATCACATTCCCACAAAACTAATGCAAACATATCAGAATTTAATTAATTTAAACAATTTAAACAATCGACTTAACATTCCCAACCAACCACAATCCCCATAACCATTTAGGATTTTTTATAGGATAGATTATTCCCATCGGAATCTCATAACATTATTTAAATTATTTAAATAAATTTATTAATTGAGTGAGTGTTTAACCTGGGAAATCCAAATATTCATATTTAATAACGCACATCAAAACGCATGCATATTGTAGGAGAAATCTAGTCACCACCTAAAATTGTCTTGTAAACACTTTATTATTTAATAGCAGCCGCTAAATTTAGGTGTAATGAAATAAATAATTATTTTAGACAAATGCCTTCATAATTGGGCATATAAGGCCACTTGGAATTCACATTCCAAATAGAAAAATAAATGAAGAAAGCGAGGAAGAGGAATCAAATACATAAATTTATGACTGAAACATAATGGATTACATTAAGATCTGATTTTATGTGGAAGATATAGGACAAATCCTAGGTGTGAGATATGGGAGGACTTCCCCCAACTATGTGTGACACTAATGAGAAAATAAATGAGAAGGGAGAAATAAGTTGGAGGGTGTAGATTTTTAATTTCACCACCATTAATAAATAACATGGTTTTTCCACACAGTTTCTCTACCCATTCACAAACCACATATTTCCATTATTTGAATGTAACCCCATTTAAATAGGCCACACTTCTTGGTTGCACATTTTAGCCACACTATGCACCAATCATGCACACTCACTACATAAGTGGAACAAAGAGTGTATGCTAGGACACATTATTTATCGAAATATATGCATCCCATACACACCCTATGTAAAAAAATAGATATGTGGTATATCCATGAACCCCACCTCACATGTTTTCCCTAACTAGAATCCAATTCAATTATTTTCTTCATACATTCCCGTGAAGGGCTGCATGATTTAAACACACCATCTACCTCTTCCGACAGTTTCTAAAAATGATACTTTTAATACTGATACTCCCAAACCTCATAAAACCACTTTGTACTTATATAGTCCATAAACCTAATCTCAAATCAATATACTAATGTGTATTAATTCTCAAAATTATGAATCAAATTACTATTTTATTGTTTCCTCATCCCTAAAACATAAAATTCAAATTCATATAGAGAAACAACCCATTCCAAAAACATGAGACCTTACATATAACATCTCCCTTTCTTATTTTTCCCCTACCTAGGTTTTGAATAATGATTTTAAGTATGATATGTATATAAATGGTTCTAGTATTGAATAACCTAATTGGAAATGATGCATCTTTTTTATGTATATGTTTTGTATGAAGCTGTGTTTTCAAAGAATCTAATCCTTAATGATTATGGTGTGGATTGTATTGATATGTAAAGAATATTGTCATAATAAGATAAATAATTTATATATGAAAATATGGGTTTCTATTATTGTTATTAGATAATGGTTTATTTACTTTTGTAATCTAAGATGAGGATACATTATTATGAACTGTTACGATAAGATTTAGAACAGGAAAACATCCTAATGTTTTGGTATGGTATATATTATGTGGAATTAGAAACAATACAAACTCATCTAGATACTACATGTTTATGTAGTTTTGGACTAGATTAATCTAGGGGAAACAACCCAGAAATAATTTGGTCAATTATATATTGATGATTGTTCTAGTGCAAGGTGAATAGTTCCTTACTATGTGCATGGGATGGAGATCCTAGGTAATATGATTATGCTACCTAACATTTTCTTTATGAACCATTATAAATTATTTAAATATATATTGACCATATATGACCCGTATTAAATATAATATTCAATGAGTAAAATATTTTTCCTTAGTTTGGAAATCCAACGAATGATTTTCATGATTATATGATTATTCATTAATGTTCATTATGCTATGATTTTAGTTTTAGTTAATGGTTAGAACTATGAGGAAAAGTTTTAAAGCTGAATAAGATGGTTGATTCCATTATTATTCTCTAAAGAAACCAAATTAAATGTGATATCTTTCGATTATTCATAACTAGTTGTATTGATATTTGATTAAAAAAATTAATATAGGTCAGTTTTCAAATTAACCAAATAAGAGAAAAATGGAGTTTTTGAAAATCATAGAGGAATGAATATTCATTTTTTATATGATGAAAATGTGGGAAGAAGAACCAATGGAAGGGTATAAATGGAATGAAAATATGTTTTATGTGTATAGAAGAAGGATATAGATTAAGTAATATTTGGGGAAAATGAATATTTAAATTGAGGGAAATAAATTACATCCTAAGGTACCATTTTCAGTTTAATGTATTATATGTGGGGAACTAGGAAATTATCTGAGACACTGTAAAAATAAAATACCTAACTCCAAGAAAAAATAAGGGATAATGATATACCAATCACTGAAGATGAATGATTGAACAATTTATGTATTGAAATTTGAGAATTATGTTTTAGATGGTTTTTTATAATGATATTCTAGTTATACGAATTTTGAAATAGCTAAGGATTATTTTGTAGTATTTTCACATTAATTATTTATTGGAATATATTATTTTATTGAATTTTTATAGTGATTCTTATTATTAACATATTTTAAAATAGTATACGGTCATTGTATTCACATGATTCGTATGTGACATTAAGAGCAACCTTATATTGTTTAGGCACTAAAGTTTATTGGCCCTCTCTAGTATTGGTGCTCACAAATATTGTAAAACCATATTTAATATTATCTTAAGTTTTATGTTAAAATATGATTAATTATGATTATATAAATTCTACTATAAATTTATCATATTCTCTTGATGTTTATAATATAATACAGGAAAACAGACAAAAATGGACATTTATGATTAACTGATATCATAAGTCACCAATAAAAGTATGGGATACTGAAACATGAGTCACTGATAGAATTATGAGCTATCGAAGGATGTGTCACCAATATAAATATGGGCTACCGACATGTTGACTCACTGATATAAGACTGAGTCAACGATAGTATAAATTTCTGATAGAAAAACTCACTTTTGGTAATGACTCACCGACACTGGAAATACCGATGGAAGAACCTACCGAAAGACCTACCTATCGATAAAAGGACATATTGATGGATGGAACTACCAATATACCTATCTACTGATTGAAGGACCTACCGATAGAAGGACCTACTAAATAATCAACATTCTGAGAGAAGAACATACCGACATGATGACCTACCAATCAACCATAGAAATTTTTATTTACTATTAAATTATAAAATCAGGTCTAACAATAATATTTATGAAACATAGTATTATATATTATATCAATTACATTTTATATGTTTTGTAGACATTGTCCGATACAACTAAGAGGTACAGGGAGGTCTTTATATAAAGGATCATTCTCTTTTTCGATGTCTGTAGTATATAACGAAATCACCTAAGAAAAAATCGAAGCAACCCTATAGGAAAAACATACATGGTGAAGAAAATATATATTAGAAGTTCACTCATTATTTATAACTGTGAAAATGGAATAATATGACATGAACTAAAAAACCCAAAATCCTTATAGAAAGAAGGACTAGTAAAGAGAAACTTTGAAGAGCATCTCAACTCACTGGAAACTAGAACACAAATCTTCCATGACACTATGTTTTCATGTATATTTTCTATAAGAGAACGTGAGCTTCAAATCTACTACACCTAAGATGTCCAGAAGCTTCAAGATCATCATGCCAAGAATTATAAACCATTTATCTGTATTTCCGCTTTGTTGTGGACATTCTTATTACTTTTTAAGATGTATGTTTTCTAGTATCACAAACTATATTGTCTCTTCATCTATGATATAAGATAAATTACATCATAACTCTCTAACTAATTTACAGCATTTTTGGTCCCAAATATAACTATAGAATAGGTCCCAATGTTTCACAGTTGTATTTCATTTCTCATGAATAAATTTAATAGAGGTATATTTGAACGGGTAAGACTTGTGTGCTAGTGAGAACCATGATCCAGGGTGTGGATCAAGATTGTTAATATAAACTCCTTAGTGGTAGGTGATCACCAAGTGGAGAGGAATTGGTGTCTTCTGGAGACCAAACTACTTGTTTTTATCTTCTGGGTATTTCAAATTTAGTAATATCTATTTTCAAATATATATTTCAGAAAACTAAATATTATATTGACAGTTAATCATAGTTAGTATTTATAACTATTTTTTATTTAGTAAGTTTCTTTTCCAAGTTATATAAATCATTAAAATTTCTATTAATATGAATTAATCAATCATTCATAAACTTTATACAATATTAAAAACACTTATAAATCTACTAATTTTTTAAATGGGTTGTTTATGTTTGAAATTGGAAAAAAATTTAAATAGTCTTTTTAAGAGAAATTTTGACAGGAACTCAATTCACCCTTATTGAGTGTCCTAATCCGAACAACATTTGGTATCAAAGGATGTTTTTTAATCTTCTATGTTCAATTTTTGAAATGTTTTTTTCAAATATATTCAAAAGTGAGTTTAGTTGTGTTTTAAGGATCTCTAAATTTATATTATTTCTAAATTTTTAGCTCTTTAAAAACTCATTATTTATTCTTTATTATGAATAATATATTAGAAGGAGATTCTTCCAATAGACATCCATTTTTAATGGAAGTAATCATGATCAGTGTAAAATAATGATGAAAATGAATTTAGAAAGTCTGGGTTTTGGAATTTTTTCTTCAATTGTTAATGAATATAAGATTCCTGCTACTAGTAGAAATACATGGGATGACCCTACTAAGTAAACATTTAACAATAAATACATCGAAATTAATTATTTATATTTCTCTTTAGAATATTAATAATTCAATAGGATTTATGCATGTAAAATTTTCCATGAAATTTGGGATACTCTAGCTATTTCACAGGATGGAACCACAAATTTTATGGATATGAAACTCAATATATATAATATTAATTATGATAACATCAAAATAAAGCCTTGTGAACCTATATTTGACATGTATCTATTTTTTAATGAAACTGTAGATAGTATGATATCTCTGGGAAAGGATGTTACATCTAAGGTAAAAATAATAAGAATTATCAGATGTCTACTAGATAGAAGGAGAGGAACATCAGTGTTAATTAGATAATCCTATAACATTAGTAATTTTTTATAAAGGAGCTGATAGGTAAGTAGATGATGTATGAGGAAGAATTGAAGGTAAATAATGAATTGGATGATGAAACAAAGAAAATTTTAGGGGCTTTCAAGACCATTTCTTTTAAACACAAATAAAAAAGAGAAGGCACAAACTCATTCTAACATTTGAATAAATGAAGAATCACCCTTTGAAAATGATGACTAAGTGAATGAATTAGCCAAATGGTTTAAAATAGTTTACATAAAGAAGATGTTCTTTAGGAAGCCCTACTGAAAAAGAATGTACAACTATAATGGAAGCTAAAAAAGGACTAGAAGAGAGGTGATAACTCTAATTAGATAGTCTCTTATGAATATAAGTGAAAAAGACATGTAAAGTATGAATTTCCTAAGTTAAATTATAATAAGAAATATGAGGAAAAGGATAAAAGTTATAAGATGGCAGTGAAGGCCACTTGGAGTGCTTCTAATGATAGCTCTGGTGAGTCAGAGTCTTCACATGATGAGAAAAGTGACAAAGCTAACATGTAATTCATGAAAAAAATAATTGAGTCCACCCATGAATATCCTGTACAAAATTACTACTATTCTAGAAAGGAATCAAATTATGAAAACATGACCAATCAAGATATGGTTGAGTACTACAAAATTATTGAAGAAACATGGAATGAATTAAAATATAGATATAATGTTTCTAACAAACAACATTCTCTCACCCATACTATTAAATCTGAGCTTAGTATAGAGAAATAGAAAAATTCTAAATTGATTAATAAAAAGAATGACCTTAAATTATCAAATGAGTCGTTAAAAAGTGATTTAAAAAAACAATCCAATGGTATGAACACTCTCACACGAAATTCATCATAAATTGGTTGCACCAAAATATGCTACAAGTATAAGTAATCAATCAGGATAAAGAAACTTTGTTAAATATAATTTTTTATCAAAATATGGAAAATTAAACTTTTTACGTAGATTTGAAAATTTTGCTACAAGTTCTAGTAGTGGACAAATATTTACTAATTCATGTTTTTTCAAAATAATTATAGTTTATTTTTCCAATACTCTAAAAACTGTTTATGGGAAACCCACGAATAAAGTATGGGTTCCCAAAGCATTAATTACTAATATTACTGGACCCAAGAAAGTATGGGTACCAAAATATTTTCTTTTTTGAATTGTCTTTGTAGGAATCTTTCTTCAAGAGATCTTGTAAAATCATATGTTATATAGACAATTTATGTTCAAGAAAAATGATATGGGACTACTTGATCTTTAAGAATCTTATAAATATTGATGGCGGGAAAGTCACTTTTAGTGACAATGTTAAATGAAAATTTATTTTCCTTTTCCAAATTGATAACAATAATTCAATTTTAATTTCAAAAGTAATTTTTTTTATGGATTAAATTACAATAATATTATTATCTCTCAATTATGTGATGAATGTATCAATGTTAAATTGGAAAATGATGCACGTAATTTGTTTAATTCTAAAAATTAGTTATAATTTACTACTTTTTGAAATGAGAATGTTAAAGTTGTGAAATTGAATTTTCTATCTTCTCAAAAATGTTCCTTTCTTAAGTGTCTTTCATAAATAATCATGGTTTTGGAATATGAGATTAGGCCACTGTAACAATCACTCACATAGAAATGTTGTAAGGAAAGGGTTATTCAAGGATCAACCCAAACTATGATTTTTAGAAATTAATGTCTAAAATCCATTTCAAAACAGAAAATAGAATAAAAATATCATTCAAACAAATGAAATAAGCTTAAACATCTCAACCACATGATTTGGTTCACATTGATTTGTTTGGACCATCTAGAGTTTCAAGTCATAATGTTAAGAAAAATGTATATGTTCTTGTAGATGACTTCTCTAGGTTTAATTGGACATTAATTTTAGGTTACATGAGTTAGTCTTATTCTTACTTTTCTATTTATTCTAGATCTATAATGAACCTAAGTTTTCTTAGTATTAATAATTATGAATTGACTATGGTCGAGAGCTTGAGAACCAAGAGTTTAAATCATTTTTCTCACAAAATGTCTATAGTCATAACTTCTCTCCTACTAGGATTCCCTGTCAGAATGGGGTTGTAGAAAGAAGGAATAAAACCATACAACAAATAGATTGGACAGTACTTAATGAGTATGACTTACCTATTAATTTTTGGGATGAATCTATCAATACAACTTGGTATATAATTAATAGAGTATTAATCAGACTAATTCAAAAGAAAACTCTCTATGATCTATATAAAAATAGGAATCCCAATGTTATCTACTTTAATGTTTTTGGTTGCATGGTTTAAATTCTCGATACATATGAAAATCTTGTCAAATATGCATCCATAAGTGAATATGGTATTTTCCTAGGTTACTCAACATCTATTAAAGCATATTATTTTGTAATAAAATAACCAAATATGTGGATGAATATGTACATGTATAATTTGATGAAATATATCCACATGACCATAAAATCCCTCCTGAAAATATTATGGATGACCTGTTCAATCAGTACATAAATGCCAAACCCCTTGTTCGGTTGTTAATCAAGGTGTTGAATCCTCCAATTCTATAAAATCTCCAAACTCTAATCATAGATAACATAAACCTATAGATGAACCTGAAATAACTAGTCCTTCCTTTTCTAGATATGTTAGAACCCTTAAGAATTATCACTTAGATGTTGTAGTTGGAGAAATAGATAAATGGACACAGACTGGAGATTCTTTTAGGATCCACATTGAACATCAAGATTTGTTATCATAGCTGTAACCTAAAACTATTAATGATCCAATCAATGATTAATTTTGGGTTATTTTTTGTAGGATGATTTGAATCAATTTGAAAAAAATAATGTTTGTAAACCAGTGGATAGACCTAAATATACCTTAACCATATGAACTAAGACAGTATTTAGAAAAAAAAAAGAAGATGAAGTAGGCACCATAGTGATTAATAAGGCTAGACAGGATAAACAAGGATATAGTCAAAAGGAAGGAATTGACTACGAAGGATCATTTTGATCAGTTTCTATACCTGAAGCCATTAGAATCCGGCTAGCCTATGTAGCTCATCTCAATTTCAAACTATATCAAATGGATGCTAAAATTGATTTTTTAAATGGGTATATAGTTGAGGATGTTTTTGTTTAAAACCCCCTTGTTTTACAAACCCTCATTTTCTAAATCATTTTTTTTAATTTAGCAAAGGCTTTATATGGTTCGAAACAATCTCCAAGATCTTGGTATGATAGGATAAGTACATTTATTTTTTCTAATGGTTTTTAAAAAGGTATAGCTGATCGTACACTCTTTAAAAAATAAATACTAAAAATGTTGTAGTAGTTAAAATCTATGTTGATGAAAATATTTTTGGATCATCGAATAATTCTTTATGTATTGATTCCTCAAAAATGATGCAAAGTGAACTTTCAATGAGTTTAAATGGAGAACTCAAATTCATTCTTGGATTTGGAAATTTTCAAAATAAAGAAGGTATTATTTTTAATCCAATTAAATATACTAAATATCTTTTTAAAAGGTTTATCTTTGATAGTAAAAAACTAGTGATATTCCAATGGGTACCACCTATAATTTGGAGCTTCATGAAAATGGTAGATTTACTGATAAAACCAATTACAGAGGAATTATTGGAATTCTACTTTACATAATTCCTAGACCGGCCAGATATTATTATTAGTGTAGGTATGTGTGACTATTTTCAAGTAAACCCCTCAAATTTCCATTAAAATAATGTTAATATAATTTTCAAATACCACAAGTATACTACCAAACTAGGATTTTTCTACCCTAGAGGATAGTCATTTTATTTAGTTAGATATTAATATGTGGTTTTTTGTGATTTTAAGTTAGATAGAAAAAAATACCTATAGAATATGTAAATTTTTGGGAATGTATCTAGTATCACAGTGTAGTAAAAAGTGAAATAGTATTTCATTAAATACTGATGAGGATGAATACCTAGCTATTGGTTGTTTTTGTACTCATATTTTGTGGATAAAACACACTTTTCTAGATTAGGCTATTAGTTTAGACATGTCCCTATAAACTGTGGAAATACACGTTCTGTTAACATATCAAAGAATCATGTTTCTCAATCTATAACAAAACATATTGACATAAGACATCACTTTTTGGGAGATCGTTATCATAAAAGTGATATACTATTTAATTTCTTAGCACATAACATCAAATTGCCGATATATTTAGTAAGACACTAAACACTGAAAGAATGAGTTGCATCAGACATGAATTACTGGTGACTAATATTTGACTACCTATTGTTAATAACTCCCCATAAATAAGATATTGTGGCTGATTAACCGATAGGGCACTGGTGACTTATCACCGTCACTAACAGTGTCATGTTGACACCGGCAGTGTCATGGTGACAATGACAATTTCATGAAGACGCCGACAATGACATGAGGAAACTGGCAGTTCCATACGAACACCCACAATTTCATGATGACAATGACAATATCATGGTAACACCAACTATGTCATTCCAACACCAAAAGTGTCTTACTGACAAAAGTAGAGTCATGTTGACACTGGCAGTGTCATGCAAACAATGTCACACCGACACCGATGATGTCTCTCTGATAGAACTAGCCGACTATTTTAATTTTTTTAATGATGCTGTTTTAATTATTTCTTTTTAGTTGACCTATATTTCTTGATTTATGGATTATAAAACCTGAAAGATTAAAAAAAATTGGATCCTAAATACTTCTTACTCATAGTATTCCCCTCTCTCACTCTTACCCTTAATCTATCTTAACATTTGACCCTTTAGCCATCTTACCGTCATCCAAAACCTTGATATGGTTTTGGTAAAATGCTTCTCAGAAGGTTCTGGATATGATTCACAACTAGAAAAGTAATGGAAAGTTGAATATCGATGATCTAATCCAATTCATCTAGGATGTAAAAATCATGTGGTAACTCCTGAAAGATAAGTGAACATAGAATGGATATTAATAATTAATTCTATCTTGTTAAATATGCTAAAGATGCAAGGATGTTTGGAATGATTTGAAAATAATGAAAGACCTTATTACCTTAGAATGGTACATGAATTTTATATTCATGATGAGTCTATTTAGGAGGGCAGTGAGACATAATGGATTATATCGTTGGTGAATGGAAGAGGAGTATTGTTTTCTTCAAGGCATTGGGCGGAATATCCAAAAATACTTCATGAAGGGATTTTTGATGAATATCAAGGGAGTACCCCTCCCACACGTGATTTCATTTTCTATGAGATAGCTTTTTGTGAGCCAACTAGTAATACCAAGCATAGAAGACCAATTTATACAGATTTGGATGGTTTATGCCGGTTGTTATTCAAGTTCATCCAACACCAGGTGTGTCACAGAAAATGGGACTTCGCTTCACTCAAGTATCAAGACTTATTTATGCTATACATTATAAATAAAGGAATGAAATAAAATCTGTATAAATATTTTATAGTCCATATAAGTAAAATTATAAATCCTTATTTCAAGATAAATTCTCTATTTTACTCAAGAATTATATCTTCCATGATAAAATCCATAGGATGTGAATGTGATGATCATGAATTTTTTTTCTTGTAGTAGTATATTCTTTAGTAAGGATATTTTCTGTAGAATGAGGATTAAATGGAATCCATGGAAGAGGTAGAGGGTTGGAGATGATGAGAAATAATATTATAATTTCAACCCTACTGACCATTCATTTAGGCCAAGAGATGTAGATGATCCTAGACATCCACCCGATGCTGATGTTGTATATTTTGATGAAGAGTAAGTGGTTGAAACTGGTAAAGATGATGACTCTCCTATATATGATTGGAGTGACCCTGATATTGGTGAAATTTCTAATAGGATGAATTTTGTACCTGCTAGTCCACCTTTATCTATGTCTTTCATGTAACCTATTCTAGCTCAAGATGATGATGATGAGACTGATGAATCAGGAAGTGTGGAGTATAAAAGCCAATATGATGATTCAGATAAAGAATATGAAGAAGAAAAAGAAGATAGTGTGGAAGGGGTAAGTGGCAGTGAATTTGAAGGTAGTGGAAGTGAAAATGAGGATAAATATTCTGGTGATAAAAGTGAAGATGATAGAGAGTATGAACCTAATAATAGAAGTGTTGGAAGTGATAGTAGTTCAGATCATCCTTGAAATCATCAAGATGCTAATGTAGAACCTATTGGTACTGTTGCTCAAAAAAATTAGAACCTCCTGAAGCTGGTGCTGAAGAAGGGGTGGTAGTTTATGTTCATGGTTATGTAGAAGTATAGGTATCTCAGACACCAATTTTAATTTATTCTAGAATGAGATCTCAAATTTAGGGGGATCCTTAAGCTAAGAAAGTGAGAGCTCATACACTTAATCCATTGATGATACTATGGTATCTGAATGGGAAAAGAATTATAGTTATATTTCTCTCAGTTTGGATTAATCTAATTCAGATATTGAGGATGGTGTAGCTGCTCTAAGGAGACAAGTATTTAAGAAACCTATTCATTCATAGACACCTCTAGTAGTTGCATCTATTTTTCTCCTGCACCTCCAGTGACTTCATTACCTGGTGACTATGTTGCCAAATTATATTTTGAAAGGTGTAAGGAGGTTCTAATCTCTCTTATTATATCTTCATCCAAACCTCAAAATCTCATGTTCCTACTCTAAGTGAAAGAGGTATTTATGTTTTGATAGAATGACGGATTTCTCAAGTGGAACATAGGCTGATATCAATTGTTGAAACTATAGTGAAGGATAACTAGAGCATGAGGAATGAGTTGTCTAAAATGGTTTCTTCCATAAAAATATTCCCTATTGATTACAGGACGTCCTTGGATAAAGTTTCAAAGTATTTTGTGGGTGAAGTATCTAAAAATGATGATTCACAGCCTCAATCCCAGAATATTGATATGAATCATTTGATATAAGAACTCAGAGATATAAGAAAGTTGCATCTAGCTTAGTAGCTCCAGTTGCACACCCTCCAGATATTTAGATGGTCATGAATGTTATCAGAGAAAATATTCAAACAATTATGGGTGTTACAGACCCAGAGATTCTCTCCAATATTAGGAAGAACAATGATCACATATATAACATGTTGAGATTCTATTTCTAAGGTTCCACAAGTACACAAGAAGAAATAACCAAAAAGTATATTTTTAATTCATGAGATTATACACACAACATAATCTCACCATCCACTTGAAGTATTTAGTTGAGAATTTGAGACATCCTATAGTGACACCGGCATTCATATATCATTTAATGATACATATGGAGTTTACTCCAAGCATTTAAAATTTTCTAGAAAACAAGGATTATTTTACCAAGGATATGGAATGTAGTGGGATATTATCATAGATTTCATCAAACTTCTCAATCCTTATCTATATGTCTAGAGTATGGCTATTGTCGTACCAGCTACCTCACCTCTCAGACTAGCTCTCTAATCTGATACCTCTCCTACTATTTCCTTTCCTTCTTAGGAATTCTCTTTAACTCAAACTTTTAGGATGATTGATCCTATCATTTTTATAGATCTTACTAGCCCTTATGAATCATCTAGACAAAGTATAACCCCTTCAGTGTTTTCTAGAGTTCCTCTCCCTCCACTCAGAATTCACTTTAGACCTTCAGTCACCTCTTCTACATATACTTCTCCTACCCCTACATATTTTGATAAGGTAAAGGAAGTGATGGACTCCTTTTTGAAGAATAATTCTTTTGGAAGACTTGTTTTATAGTGATGCATTGTTGTAATTTTGTTATGTTTTTTTCTCTTATGTAATTTCACATGAATATGAAATTAATTACCGCTTCATTTCTTTTATTGTTCTCTAATTATTTATATTCTTCTTTAGTATTTATTCCATGATGCACTTTACTCTTTTTGATAATAAAAAAGGGGAGAAGGCATTAGGTATTATTTTACATTTGTATAATATAGAAATATTAAAGTGGGATCATGTTCTTTCAGTTTTAATAAAAATAGTAATGGGAAGATAGTAAGAAAAATGACTACTTTGATCATTATAAATGAAATGATTGTGCTTTATAATGACATGATTTGTGATTACCAAAAAGGGGGAGATTTTTTCCCTCACTAGTTTTGATGTTCACAAGTCATGGAAAATCATGTTTAATCATATCTTATGATTTATGTTCAAATTTTATTAATTAACATTATCTATGTTGAACTATGGGTTTAACATATTAAGTTAATGTTTACAATATAAGATATGAAAATAGATAAAAATAGACAAGTATGAGTCACTGATATCATGAGTCATCGAAAAAAGTATGAGCTACCAACCTATGAGTCACTGATAGAAGTATGAGCTACTAGATGATGAGTCACAAATAGATGTATGAGCTACCGATAGGTTGAGTCAACCATACATGTCTGATTCACCGATATTCTGACTTACCAAAAGGAAAACTGACAAACAAATATGACTCACTGACACTAGACATACCAATGGAATGACCTACTGATTGACCTACCGACTGATAGAAGGACCTACTTATGGAAGGACCTACTGATAGACCTAGTAACAGAAGGACCTACAAACACATCAAATAACTGAAAAGATAACCTATCTAATGAATGACCTGTTGATCAACATTATAAAATTTTCATTACTCTTAAATTCCAAATTAATTATAATGGTCATATTTATAAATCTTATTAATTTATTTTATATTATTGACCTTATTTACCTTTTTTAGACTTTATCAAATACCAGCAAGAGGTACAAGTAATCCCTCATGTTGAGGATCATGCTCTTTGTCAGTCTCTTTAGTATATAAAGAAATCACCAGAGAAAAAATCACAACAACTATATAGAGAAAATTTAAAATGTGTAGAAAAGAATATATGAGAAGACCACTCATTATTTCATGCTGTGAAGAATGATGAATATTCAATGAACAAAAAATCCCAACAACATTTCAGTTACAAACCCTATTGAAGAGCACATTTGAGGAGCATCTAACCTCATTGGAAACCAGAACACAAAGCTTCCAAAACACTCTGTTCTGGTTTATGTTACAAGAAGCGGACTCTTGCTACACATATACTACACATAAGAATTCCAGAAGCTTGAAGTGCATCACACAAAATATTCTAAACCTTTTCTCATTATTTTAGATCTGTTGTGAACATTCTTATTGCTTTTTTAGTAGTATGTCTGCCTATATAACACATATATACTATCTTTTGAGCTAAGATGGAATATATAGTATGTCTTCACACTCTCTCTCCCATTAACACCTTTTTTTAACCCACCTATAACAATGGAATAGGTCCATGTGTAGACTATTGGTATTTATTTCCCTCAAATAACTATGGTATAAGTATAATTGACATTGGTAGTATTGAGTTCTATTGAGAACCCTGATCCATGGAATTTATCATGTTTATTAATATAAAATGCTTTTTGGGAGGTGATCATCAAGTGAAGAAGTCATAATCTCTTATTAAGACTGAACCTCTTGTTTTTATCCACTATTGTTTTTTCAAATTTGGTTTTATCTATTTTCACACATATATTTTAGAAAAATAAATATTACATAAATAGGTATTCTAAGTTGGTGTATATAACAATTTTTGATTTCGTAAATTACATCCAAATGTTATAAAAATCATTCAAATTGATGTAACTAGGAATTAATAAATATTTTCCGAAATTAATTGAACATTCGAAACTCTTATAAATATAGTACATTTGTTAACTGATCCTTTTAGATTTTAAATTGGGAAATTTTTTAAATAAGGGTTTTAAAAGAAATTATAAAAATAAGATAATTCACCCCCCCCCCCCCCCGCACGTAAGTGTCCTGCACTGACAGAAAAAGTTAATTTGTTTTTTGAAATTCTGTGACATTTTGTCTAAAGTTTTGGGTTAGAAAATTTTTAGAACGGTTCATGATAATTTTGGATCATTATTTTGAGGATAAAATTAAGGAGTATAGGTGATCCCAATTCCATGTAACCTTGGCTGATACAAGAATGATATATTTTAAATGAAGTAAATATAGTATAATAGAGGTGATAAACATTAGTATACTCTATGAAAATGAATCATGGGATATCATATTCTACTCTGAGTTTTGAGAGCCGATCATGAAAATGAGGGGAATATGATTAAATTTTTCTTCAATAAAGAGTATCAAATGCCTTATTAGATATCTATTCCTCCTTCCCTTGTGAATCCAAAAAAAAATTAAATGAATAAAAAATCACTACACTAATGATATGATTATCAAAGTAAAATTATAGGACAAATATTATAATATCCCAAGATTATGTGTAGTGAAATTTGAATAATTTTATTCTACCATTATATGGAACTTATTTGTTTGCTATAATGGATAAATATTTAAACATTGAATCCTTATTCACTGAATTATATTCATATTACATATAACATCTTCATTATTGAAAAATTATTGAGCCAAAAGATAATAACTGGAATAATATACTTAGAGAAAATAATGTCACTACAACACTAGAAGAAAATAAGAGATCAACATCACCATAATCAGCCAATGAATCTATGTCACGTACAATCCCTAATGTATCCATAGAAGTTAAAAGTATCATCTCAATGGTAGAAGTGGAATAAAAACCACAATCACCACCACTAATGAAACATCACATGTAAATGAGGTGGAAAATGGGGATTCCACCCTTTGACCCTGAGGTTAGGATCTGTTCAAGGATTATGATTAATTCCCCTTAGAACATGATCCCATGCAGCATGTGAGGAAAACATTTTTAGACATGGAAGGATATTTTTATATATATGATATTACAATCAGAGAAGGCATGGTGATGAATCCATCCCCCATTAAACATCATCTAGGAGTTGTTCATGGAGTGGGAATCATAAGGAAATATGAAACAAGAGGGTGAATATATTAGTGGTTATTTTTTTAGTCCAGTAATGTAGATGAAGAATATTATTGAAAGGGAGTAGGCATGTATGGGGAGGTAGCTACTCTAACAAGGTCTATAAGGGATCTAAACATGTATCCTAACCATAATTATTAGGATATGGGGAATTATTTATCAAATTAATCATTTCAAAACAATTTCCCATTGATTTTACGAAGATAAAGAAGCATTGGCGATGACAGATGGATGTGTGTGGCATGTTAATAGATTTGTATACATACTAATTATAAAATAGTAAACCATATCTCATACCATTACATTATAATTTATCACTTTAAATATGAAACTAGACACATGAATATATAAAATAGGTCTTGACTCCAAGCAATAAGATGGATTTTTACTAAAATGGCTGAAAAGAAACTCAATATGGACGTATGTGTATAAGTGAGTTTCATAGCATTATCTATGCTTGTAATGTATATTCCCAAATATATTTCAATATTTTTTATAACGTTCGATAATTTAATTGGTGAAAATCTAAAATATTTTGAACTAATTTATATAATGTGCGAGAATATAACACCATGAGATTTTAGAATTTGTTTATTTCTTTAAATAAATTCTAATCATTTGATAGATTTTCTTACACACTACACTAAATTTGTATGAACTCTAATACAGTATAATATTATAACCTAACTATTAAATTATTATCTAGTAATAGTAATTACCACATTTTGAGAAGTATATATAGATTCAATAAATATTTAAAATTGTTTAATTATATCATAATAAAAAATTATTCAAGTTTCATAATGTCATTTTATGATTTGAAAATATGTCTTCCTATAAAATTGATTTTATTACAATGTTTTCACACAAATATTATAATTAATTTCTAATATTATTAGAAAAAAATTGGAAATATTTTTTTTAAATCATCATTTTAATATTATTATAGGCTTAATTTTTTGGATTTTTCAAAAAAATATGTCGATAATTAAAAAACATGTTTTTTTAAAAACACATGTTTTTATAAAATCTCATCTTTATTTTCTAGTAAAAATGTCATAATTATTTTAATTTGATCCAAATTTAACATAATACTCGATAAATTAAAAATAATTTAATTTAATATTTATAAATTATTATTAAACTTTATTTTGGAAAAAATTAATTTTTTGGCCAAAAACATACTTTTTAAAAAAGATTCCTAATGTAGACAGTGTGTTTTTATCTTAATAAATTAAATTATTCCCTTTTATATAATTTATTTAATGAAATTTTTATATTAGATATTCTATCATATGTTTTATCATTAATTTTATGATTTTACAAGAAAATGAATGGATGTAAATTATGATTTATTCATAATTATGTGTTTTTTAAAATAAGGTTTCATAGAAGCTTTCATACCTATTTAAAACTAAATTCTTGAACTTTTATAAAAATTATCCAATGAAATAGATTATATATTTTTAATCATTATAATTTTTTTATTTCAAATGGGTTAACAAAATTTTCTGCCAAAGTATCTAGTAATAGCTGTAGAATTTCATTAAAATGGTTAAGGTTAAAACGAGTTTAACATGGTGTTATCCTAATAGATAAGGGTAGGATTTCAACATGAACCGATAAATTTATTATTGGATAATTATATTTAAATATTATCTTGTCCTAACTTCATCTCCTTTTCAATTTTAATCCATGTTCCCATGAATGTGACATTATATTATTGAAATATTTTTTAATATTCCTTGTATGTCCCTTCCCTCACTTATAAAAGGGAACGTACCCACATCTATAATTCACACCATTTGAGCCTTATATCAAATAAAATATCTATCTAATTAAAATATTCCAATATTATTTATCATAATTCATGTTATTCGTTTTTTCCCCTAATACCTATCATTCAATGATTACGGTGTAATCCAAGGGAGGTATCTCAAAGAAGAGGTATAAATCTTAACCAAACTCTTTCAAAAATTATCTCATATAATAGTTATAATAAATTTATTGATTCCATAAAAAATAATTAATCCATTAAGATAAATATACTAATATAGTATTTTGAATATTTACCAATAATTTTCCACCCCATCACTATCCAATGGGATATAAACGTATCGCTCGTGCGTATGTTTGGATTACTACCACTATGTAGCTATACAATTCTTTTTCAGCACCATATCTCATGGATGGTTATATAGATAGTTTAAATTTTTTTATATTATTTATTGAATAATTATTATTTTTTTATAATATCTTATGTGACTTCTTTACATCTAATCCATTTTTAAATGATAACATTACTCTTGCGTATTGTGACCCACCTCCACCAAAAGTGACGTGATATGTTTATCATTTAAATTTTACATGGTTGTTAATAATGGTATATTTAATGAATACATATTATATTTATGATTTTATAATGATTCTGGATTATTTAATTATCATTTACCTTCCTTTCATTCCATCCATCAAAAAATGGAAACATCACTCATGTGTTTGTATGGATTACCATCTCAGTGAAGGGATGTAATTAATTTTTCATCAACACTTAAGATAAATAGTTAAAATATATTTAAAATGAATATAAAATTTATATATATATATCCTTATTATTTTACTTAATATATAGTAAACATGATCAAATTTCATGGACCATAATTATCGAACTGAATCAAACATCATAAAAGAAGCAATTAACACTTGAAATAACAACTTTAATTGATAAGTGCAAATAAATTGGCGATGAACTGATATAAGTGGAAAATATGTGATATTATATGTATTAATATTATTATTTTCTATAACTATAGTAAATATCAATTTATTATATATTAGGTTTGATCACTTATTAATCATGTCAGATATAAGTTAATAGTTTCATCTCTATTTCTCTTCCCTGAGACATGATTTTATTCTATAAACCAATTTATTATTTTTTTAGTGGATGCAATAAAAAAATTATTTTATAACAATTAAGGATTGAATTTATGGTATTTATAGAACTAGGTGATTTTTAAACATCCAATTACTTTCAATTCAAAAATTATTAAACCGTAAAGGTTCTTCATCTGATTTTTGTTTTATTGAGACAGATTTAGCGTTATGCAGAAATTTTTGGTTATGAGGTCTGTATGAATCCACTTTTATATATTATAAAATTGATATTATACTTATCATGATGTTTAATTATTTGTATCATGTTATTTTTTATGTGACGGTAATTAATCATAAGTTACCAAGTGATAATAATTTTATGTCACAAACTCATTTTTATATTGATTATTTTTCCTTAATTTTTTTTAAAAAAATTATATATTCAATACCTTTAAAATATAACTACACATCTAATCTACTATTTAATTTTTAAATTACATAACTTCATTTTATTTTCCTCTCTTAATTTACTCAATAGAACTAATGAATTTTTTCAAGTAAATTTTACGTCGTTTCTCTCTTTAGTCAACAATAATTTCTTCCATGTACATATTTTAAAATGTTTACATGATTTTTTATTATTCCTTGAAAATTTTTTAATTTAATTGTTAAACATTTTTTAATTATTATAATTTTTTTTAAATGGAATCTTCTTTTCTATTATCAAACAAGGAACATCTTCCTTTTTACCGAAAATGGGAAAGAATATTTTGTTTTAACATTCAATACATAAAAATAAATCCATACTATCATGAATAATCTTTTCCTAGAATATTCCATTAAAACATTAATTTTTTATTTCAAAATAAAATTTGTTCTTTAAAAATTATTAAATATCTATATTTTAAATAATTGATTTTGAAAATACAAGGTAATTGTCCTCAAGAAATATTTTAGTAATATTTTAAATATATTTTTCATCAAAAAAACATCAAGTGATGTTTTTGGACATTTAAATAAGAAACAATATAATATTACCATATTTATTATTTCTCAAGATTTTTTATTTTTACTATTTTGAAATTTTCACTTATTTTTTTCTTTATATGGGATATTATTTTTCTAATGGTAATTACTTCCATAATATTTTAGATTACATGTGTATAAAATATGATTATATGATGATTGGCTCTATTATAAACCAATTAAATTTGGTTATGTTATTAATCAGGTATGATTATGACTACTATAGATGTCCAATACATTTTAAAATGATTCCAGATTTGAGAAATTCGTAATAGATGATGGATTTAGTGAAATCCTATGAAAGGATGGAGTTATGAAACACAAATGATATGATAGATTAAATTGTATGGAAGTTAATCCAAATATAATATCGGAAATGATAGGGTAGGAATTTCAAATATATATCTTTTTCTATAATGTTTGTATTGAAATTGAACACTAAAAAAGATAATTATTTTATATTGATTTGGGAATTCCAAAAACTTTTATCATATACTTATGATACATTCCCATGTATAATGATTGATTATATGTGATTTCACACTATTATGTACTATATATATTGATTTAAAAAATATTACTCCATGATTCATGTTGGATGATCTTTCACTGATTGGGTATCATTATTTCAAGTCATTATCATAGTCTCATAACATTATGCTCAACTTATGCTAAATTATTATCATTTATTGTTATCCCATATGTTTACCCTTAATGAGAATTTTATCTCACCTTTTTTATGGTTCCCTTGACCATGTTATAATGAAATTATTTATATATGGTATGTATTTGAGGAGAGATATTGTTAATGAACTGGGAAATGATATGGATCTCTCATGTACTAGTTTATTATCAATCCACATTTACAAAGACAATAAATCATTGTGGTTATAGATTTAATTTTATTGATATGTAATCAATATTCTATAAATAATATTTTGTATATATTAATAAAAACATTGGTCCTTATATAATTCATTATAATTTTAGTCATAAATTTTTTCCCTCTTTCAAATTGCCTTGTATTTCTTTGTTTGAGATGACAGTTTGACTTTATCTCTTAGAGATAGTTTACAATTATAGACTTTCTAAATACTGTTGTAACCCTTGAAAATCCTCATTCTCTTATGAATTTTTTCTTTCCCCGCTTTTAATATCATGTGTTAGTCTTGGATAGTCAGCCTTTTAGAAGAATGATAATATAGTTGGAATAATCAAAAGAAAGAATGTAATTATTTGGAACCAATTTTTATTTTTGGATGCTTCCTTATGATCAGGGAACAAGGTTTGTTTTATTCCTTCTATCAATTCCCTTTTAGTCAGAGTCTTTTATGGTTGTGAGATAGTGATTTTGGGAGTTGACCCTTTTCCATCCCTCAAAAATTTCTCATTGTTATTTTATACTCCTTTATTATTTTTTGTAATGAGGGAAAGGAGAATTATTGTGGGTCTATTTTATTCATTGATGATTTTTTAATCATCATCTAAATTTAATCTAGTAATTTTTGTGTTTCTAAAGGTTTATCCCTAGTGTAATGGATGGATCATGTTTCTTCATGAATCAAGAATTTCATCCAATGCTTTGTGGGGACAGAAAGAATTATGTTGGAGTAAATTATCATATTCCATCCTTATTAATTATATTTTTATTTTTATTATTTAATTAAATTTAATTATTATTTCTATTTTTTAGGTAGATCTAGTTACATTTTTTATTTTTTGGAAGTTTTTCATAGGTGAACAATTAGATCATAGTGAGTATAAACCATGAATATATTGTGATGATGTGCATAAAATTTGAAAAATTCTCAAGCATAGTTAGTACATGGATTCCATAACCAAGTGAACGACTTATTTGGAGTTCCCGAAGAATTAAATTATGGGTTCATGTCTGGACCATTGTTCTTCAAACCATGCATGATTTCTAGTCTTTAAAAAATATGTTTGAATTTTTATTTTATTTTTTTTTATTATTTTTCAATTCCTCTTTTTTCACATTACATCCCCTCTCACCCTCTCCCTTCCAAATATTGATCGTGTGTACCTGAGGTATTCTTTGTCTCACATCCCCTTCTCCTCTTCTATCCCACTTTTCAAAATTTTATAATTTTTTCATGGCCTTTAAGCTTGGTTATTCATGAAATGACATCGTCTTCCTCCCCATACCATTATTCTTAATTTTCCCTTTTACCCTTATAGTTTTCACCCCGGACCCAACCCTAACATGATTTATGGTTTTCTGTTCAGTTCATGATTTCTAGGTTTCGTGTGCCCAGATTAAGGAATTTTCTCATCATGGATATATATGGTGATGAGTTCTCCATCATTTTCAATAAGGGTTTCTTATGACATTATTTTTGGGATGAGAATTATTTAGGAATTCTGTGATCTTTGTGTTCTCTTTTAATTTAAAGATCATTTCAACCCCCATTGAGGCAGAATTACACTACTATTTTCAAAGGTAGATATTTCTAGGTTGGTTTCTCCTTTTCTATGTCTTAAAATTTTAGAACAAAGGTTTCTTCTATTTGAAAGGCCTCTCATATTTGAAAAAATAATTATTTTTATTATAATATTAAGTGAATATTTGAATTGGAAATCAACTTTCATATTATTTACACGTCAATTCAATGTGTATCCTAAAATTCTCTATTTTAAAGAATGTTTCTCTAATTAATCCTTCACATAATGATATTGTATAAAAATTAATTTGTCTTCGTAGATAATTTAGGTGATTTCACAATTGTGATTATTTATTCAAAGTCATTTTTCAATATGATTTAAAATGTTTTCTTTGTATTTTATGTAATACTTTAAATTCCAAGTTATTATGATTTACTTCAAATGGTATCCTCCTATAAGAAACATGAATTTTGTAATTACTCTTTTTCCTTAAATGGATACAAAAATACATATTAATTAGCATGTGTGTGTACCAATTTAAATTAGAGTGCGTAAATTGGTGCTATAAGGAAAACACACAAAGATATATATATATGGTTATTATAGTAGGGGAATTTTTAGAATTTAGGGGTGATTCTTAACTCAGTTTTGACTCAATATTTTATGTGATTTTCCAAAAGACAAGTTATGAGTTCTATTTCCCAATTTCAAGTAGGTGGTTTCAAATCGTACTATTATTTGGAAAATTAATCATACTTACATATATTTTCAATATTCTCTCTGTTTTAATGTATTTGATGCTTTTTATATGGGTTTAACCTTTTTAAACAGTTGGAAATGATGTGTTTTCCTTACTTTATTATGGTAAGTGATGGAAATATATTTTAATAGTTTTAAAAAAAATATGGAAAATCCCCTGGGAATGCCAATACATAGTTGGGAAGACAATGAAATTTATGCTAGGAATGATATTCCCTACATATATGGTTTATGCTATAACACTAACCAAATTGTTCAATGACTTAGTGTGATAATTTATTTCCAAATATCCATGCACAATAGTGTATTTTTATATGGTTAAATCACTGAAAATAAAAGGTTCTTGGGTCACTAAACATGGTCACTTATGGATTATTATTATTCATTATTTTTTGTTTAAGTTTTTTTGTTCCCTTTTAAAATAAATAAATTTTTTCATCTTTTTTAAGATAGATTTTACTTGAAAACTAAAATTTTCATCTTTTTAATATTGGAATCGATTATTTTAATAAAATTTCATGATATTATATTTTTAAAAAAAGAAAGTACCTATAAAAATAAATAAATAACTTATTTTGATTATAAATAAATTTTTTAAAAAGGTCTATTTTTATTATTTATTCCAAATTAGAATAATGGGATATTTAATTTAAAGGCTTGGTCTGAAATGTTGTAATTTTTTTTCATTTTTACATGGTCTTTGAATTCAAACCTATTTAACATTTTTGGTTCTTCATTAGTAATTTATTATTGTATAGAATATTTAGTTGTGGTTTGATAGTGACTTATAAAGTCACATAGAGGTATATATTAAGTTTAATTTATTTTTGTTTTTCTTTATCAAATCAACCACATAATCTTTTATTAGGTCTATGTATATAGGGTGGAGATAGATCTACTAAATCCCAAGAGAGAACTATATGTGGATACAATATTCTTTTTAGTGCATGGAGTTAGGGTAAGTAGAGAGATTTTTTGTTTAATTTCATTACTGATTTAATTTTTAATGGTTACTAATTTATTTTTTCTTATTTCATTTGGAATATAAATCCAACATATAGATTGGTGACACTGAAATTTTTATTGATTTTATGCTTCTTGTTCCTCAATTATTTAAGAGGGTATATCATTCCCACATGGTTCACATTGATCTTTGGAACTATTTTCCATCATGTGGGGATTAGGAAAGCCCCGGAGGCCGTGTCATAGTTTGTTTTGGGCCTCTGATAGAGGCATAAACATGGTTAGTTTATGAAAAAAAAATTATCCAAATATCTTTTTCCCGAAAATGATCATAGTATCGAGATAATATCATTGGATCATAGGAGGTAGGTCGTGGGTGAGTGACTGATCACCACCACTCACGATGAAACCCAAAATACCATAGGATATCAAGATTTCAATTTTGATTATAAATTTTACTTATGATTATTTCTTATGAGATTTGGATCATATTGATAGTGTTTTGAATTGTGTTGATATTATTTGGATTCCTTATATAATTTATATTTTTAGGGTGAAATGGGAGTTGTACTAGTTGTACATATAGATTTTTCATGACCTAGAAAAGCATCTAAACCCCAAGTAAGTGGTTCTAAATAAATAACCATTATTATTATATGACAGTTTCATAGCCCTCCAAGCCATGAATTAAATTCATTCCTTGATACTAACCTTATTTTGGTACTCTTTTGTTAACCTCCCTATTATCTAAATTTAATTTCGTTTTTTTGGGTGTTTTTTTGTTGATTTGAAGAGAGTTTTAAATGAACGAGTAATTTTAAAGGGGAAGATTTCATTTTAAAATGAAAATAATAAACAGGTTTTATAAAACTGAAATAATTTGGAATTAATGTTTTGGGTTGATGAATTTTTTTATAAAATAAAGTATAATGTTCTAAATTAATTTTTTTTATTTTAACATTAATATTTCCAAACAAAATCATGTATTTAAAATTTTAAATATATGATTTTAAAATATTGATGATTTTAAAATGTAATAAATTTTATTCCTTAAATTTAATTTAAATATAAACTTACCATTTCATTTATAAAAATTTATATTTAAAAATTTAAGAATTATTTTTTTAAGTTTGTTTTCTAATAATTGGTGATTTGATTTTAAATAGGGTAAATTTGGTTTTATCTTCAATGTAATGATTCTTTAATGATGTGTTTATGAATTATGATCGATGTTTGTGGGTATTTTTTAATGAGATAATGATTATAAGGGTAAATGAAATGTTTGGGAATTGAAAATACGATTTATAAGAAAAATATAATAATGATGAATTTTGAGATTTCAATGAAAATTCTAATAATATGTGTTTTGAAACATGGTGAGTTATGTTTTGGGCATGTTTTTTAGATTAATTGGGTCTCATTGAATCTTATTAAAAAATTGGTTGTTTGATATTATTTCTTATAGTATTTTTCTTTATCCACCATGAAAATTCCAAATTAAATGGATTCGATTTATCCATATAGGGAATCTTCCTTTGGACATCTAGATGTCAATCAAATTTTTGGTGGTGATGGATCTCTCTATGGGGATATTCTTTCCTCAATGATTGGTTATGTTTCATCGTATATTTAGAGACCTGGAATTTTTGGTGAATTTTTTTTCTTAAATACATGGGAATTTTACGAGTCCGTTAAAATTTACGGCGCTTGATTCCGAGGTCTGGTGTGCCCGAAATCAATTTCTGAAGTTTTGTTCAGGTACGTTTAGTAAATGTACGAGCAAGTTTTTATAAATTTTGAACTGGTTCTCAGAATTGAAATATGAGGGAACCTTTGAACTCAAATCACTTGTATTCTCTTAAGGATACTTTCACCTTGACGGCAGTTGGCCGAGAGTAGAAGATAGATTTTGGGTTTTCGTTGAAAGTAATAAAATAAAGTGAGTTTTCACTTTATTTTATTAGAGCCTCCATGTGGCTATTTGGTGGTTATAACCCCATCATGGTAGTTAGATGTGGGACCACTACACCTTAACCTCCCATGAGAGGTTATGGTGGTGGGGGACCACCCGAACATAACCTCCCATGAGAGGTTATGACGTGGGAACCACATGGGGATTAACCCCCCTATTGATGGAGGAGTGTTAAACCTCTCAACTCTCCCTCATTATTGAGGGATAGCCTCTTCACCTCCCCTAATGTATTCTTTATGCAAACCCCTTGAATAAATTAATGGGAGCCTATCAAATTAATTTAATTCTCCTTTTGAATTTCATGCCAACAGCTAAAATAATAGACAATCTATTATTATTTTTGCATGGAATTTCTCATTTGGTGGGAGCCTTTGAGAGGAGAGCTTGGGAAAATTAGTGTTCTCTATTGAACATCCCCATCTCACAACGAAGAACGAAGAACAAAGAATGTCGACCTTCTTCGACTTCTTACTCGAAGATTCAACCATCGAGAAACATCTTCGACTACCGACTTATACGACTCCGTTAACGATCAATGATCGACGATCAAAGGTATGGGGTTGTTTTTTGAAATTATTCTTTCCTTTTCTCTTATTTGAATAAAAAAAACTGTTGCAGTGGATTGTAAGAATAATTAAAGATCAATTTTCTTCCTCTTGATGAACCAATTGATACCACGCTAAACGAAGAGGATGCGGGCCAAACCAACATGGCACGTCTGCTTCGTTGATCTTGTTTATGATAGAACTTATCCTTGGTGATCAAGCAACGATATGAGGAAGCATTGACGACAAAGGTCGTGCTCCCCGCAACCTTCGCCCCCCACGCCGCCCCCGCGGCGCTCCGGTGCTTCGGGCCGAACCACGGCCCACCGGCTGAGCCACCCCAGCCGCCCCATGGCCGGCCCACGCCACTTGGCTCTCGGCTGCCACCGGCCTTCCAACTACCCATCGGACCCCTTGGCCAAGCCGTCGGGCCATCTGGGCACGCGCCTCCCGGTCGCTGGCCCGCCTGGCTGTGCACCTCTCGCCCGCCAGCATGCCTGGTCGTGCGCCTCCTGGATGTCGGCCTGCCTGGTCGCGCCCCTCTTGGCTACCAAAACACCTGGCCATGGGCCTCTCGGCCGCTCCAGCCCGCTTTGGCCGCGCCTTTCCTGAACCGGCCACCTGTCGGCCTCTGCGCGCACCCCGTGCGCCTCCCCAAGTCGGCCCCCTGGCGGCCACCCGACTGAGCCAGTGACCCAGCTCCCTCACTGCCTCCTAGCCGAGCTGGCGTCCCGGCCCCCTCACTGCCTCCTAGATGAGCCGGCGTCATGGCCCCCCTCGCGGTGCCCTGGGTGAATTGGTCTCAATCGCACCCTCCGAACCAAGCCGCATCGGGTCGTGCTCCCACGGTGCACCGGGCTGAACCGGCCCCAAACCCGAGCCAGCCCTCCCAACGGGTGGGGCCAGATCCCTCGGGTCTGCACAGGTTCACCCAAACCAAGTCAGCCCAAACTAAGTCGGGTCGGGTCTGTCTGACTTGGTCGGACCGGACCCGAGACCACTACCGACCCCTTTACTTTATTTGGCCATATCTTTAGCACCGGATGCCTGTTTGATGATCCGTCAGCGGCACTGGTAATCATGGAGAGTTTTTGTCCATTTGAGTATACCCCACTAGAGTTCAAGGTTTATTTGTGATACGGTCAGGTTGGATCATACACAAATCCAACTGAGCCCCCAGGACTAAAAGGATAATTACTCACAGACCTGGTGTTCGATTAATCCACTATTTGTTGTGTTGAGACCCCTATGACGTGGCAGAACTTTGAGATACGATTTTTGGGGATTTTTGCAGTTGATGTATCAACACATGGCTTCAGGAGAGGACCCTCTTGAAATCAAGCATGCTTCATGCGGAACCCTGCGGCTGGCTGTGCACTGACGACTCTTCCTGGATCCTGTGTGGGTTCGACAACACTAACGACTGTTCCTGGATCCTGTGTGGATTCGACAACACTGATGACTATTCCTAGATCTCGTATGAATTTGACCTCTTAGACTACCGTTCCTGGAACCTATGTGGGATCGATAGTTCTGACTTCTGTTCCTGGATCCTTTGTGTGTTCGACATAATAAATGTTCCTGGATCCTATGTGGGTTTGATAGTTTTGATTTCTGTTCCTAGATCCTATGTGGGTTTGACAGAATACATGATTCAGTTGCTACATCTGATCATCTCTATCTCCCTACAAATGTTTTATACCTATGTGAGCTGAGTCTGTAACTTGTGTTTTCCCCATGATTGAGATGGATTACTAGATAACTTAAGTATATGTATTGTCATATACCTAAGTGGGGTTATCTGTTGATTTCATACCTTTTGGTTTATCCTTGTTGGATTTTGGGAGACCATGAGTGTATCAGGGTCCCTACTGAGTATCATTATACTCACCCCTGCACGGGCTATGCCCGCATCTCATTGTGTTGGATGGAGACGACAGACAGTACTGATCGAGGCTGAGTCTACGAGGATGAGAGGGTACCTAGAGGTGGACCTCACGATGATTTGGTACCCAGATGAGACTAACAGATGTAGAGTGTTGAGGAGCCTATATATACCTACCCTTCAGGTGGGATCCACGATGGACTATCCAGGAGATGTTTTTCACTTTTTAGTTTTTTTTCCTTTTCAATTGTACTTTCAATTTACTATTGGGATTGTATTTCTAGCCCCTTTACCTTTCAGCACTCTCTTGTTATACAGTTTTACTTAGTGTTTTGTATCCAATTGTGTGCTTTGTTGTGTGTGTTTACTTAGGGATTTACACCTTTGGTGCTAGTCGCCAGCCCCTGGCCTATGGAATGTGGGCTTGGGGTAGTCATGACATGGGCCCCAGGGGAAGGGTCCTGACAAATTTGTATCAGAGGAGTCGGTTCTACTGCAGAACAAAAGACTCTGATCTTTTCTATGAAGTAATAGTGTTTAGGGTACTGAGTGTAGTTTTCATTTTTTGGATTCCAGTGTTGATGCAGAGGCCGACGTATCCATACACTAGGACCCTGACTTCTGATTTCTGACTTAGTGAAAAAAAATGATTGCATATGTGTTTTAAGAGTTTTCGTAGTGATCCCTTGATTCAGATCACCAGGTATAACTTATTGAATATGGCGCACCTATTTCTTTTCAGGATGTCCCCACACAGACAGCTAGCCAAGGTTCCACATTTTGTACGATATGGAAGACCACCGAGTGATGAGGCCTCAGTGCAGGTCCCTATCACAGCAGAGGCACCAGCCCCAACAGCCGAGAGTGCACGCTGCCTATTCATGTTGCACGATTTCATGTTCTAGAGGCTACCTGATTTTGGTGGATGGGCCTATAAGGGGTGCTCCCTCCCTAGGGTTTCTCCTCGTTTCCACCGCATTCCTCCTCAAGTCGGCTCGGCTCATCCTCCCCTTGCTCGGCGAGATCACGGTGGCAGTTCCCCTTTTGCGGTGGCGTTCATGGGCGTTTTCGTCTCGGTGTTTAACATCGCTATCAACCTCTTCCTTGCTCAACTCCCATATACTGGATAGGGCTTCTTGGTGGCACGGTGCTGGCCCAACGGCCGAGTTCACTACTTTTGCGGTTTGTGGAATTTATACTCACCCTATGTTATGTGTGTGGGTGGGTAATCATGTCTTCTCGAGAGATCAAGTTGGCAGTGATGGGATTTTGGATCTGGTTTGATGACATGTTGGTGGTCGGGTGATGTGTTTCATGATTTTATTGTTTTAACAGGGTTACAAGGTGATGCATGGATGGAGTCCATGGATCCAAGGCTACGGATGGATTCTGCATTTGATTTTTTGTGTGTTGATTTCACTGCTTTTGGTTTTGGATTTTTTGATTCTGTTTCTCTCTGGTGTGGTGGTTTGATGTTTGAGTTTGTGTTTGTGGTTTATTTATTTTTGTTGGAATCTTCGAATGGGGATGATGATGATCTGTTTTTTGGAAGTCGGCATGAGTGATGTTGAGAACTCATTCTACTATGATGGTGACGATGAACGTCGGTGAAGCTCATCGGTGATTTGGTTTGTAGATTCTACAGTCATCTTGGGTGTGTTTTGAGGATGACCATGGTTCGAGGTATTTCAGGAATTGAGGGATCCCATGTTTCGAGGCTGCCGCGTGGGTTCGTGGCTCGAGGTGGTGAGCGGTTGATTTTTGAATGTTGAATTTTTAATTTGAAAGTGTGATGTCGTGGCTGTTTGGTCTGTGTGCGGTTTATATTATTTTATTTGGGTACCAGATACCCTTAAACCATCTTTTAGAAAATGAAAAAAATGGTTTGCATTCCTGTGCCAGAGGCCACACAGGTACAGGGGCAAGATGGACCCGCAGGAAGATGAGGTTTGGATGGAGGCTCTGGTGAGAGTTTTTAGACTAGTAGGGACACCACCATACCTTATGGTGATCCTTGTTGCGAGTCTCCCTTAGGTAGCAGCAGAAAGATGGTGGAGTCTGAAGCTCGAGGTGCATGACGAGGTGACACTTCTCTGGGCAGACTTCGAGAGCCTGTTTCGGGAGGAGTTTGTCCCAGCCACCCTACGTGCAGTGCATATTCAAGAGCTACTACATCTACAACAGGGAATCATGATGGTGGCATAGTAATCAGCGAGGTTAACTGACCTCTCGCACTACTCCACAGATATGGTCCGGGACCCATTCTTTAGGGCCCGAAACATTGATCAGGGGATCAGGTGAGAGATCAGGGCTTCGATGATCTCACTCAATATACCGATGCAGGTGGGGGTGTTGGAGCCATCCCTCTTAGTGGAGAGTTTTCTTGCAGAGCCATCACCAGCCGTGAGACCCACCACCTGGCATCATGTACCGGAGTATTGTGTAGATGGCAGCAGACAGATGTTGCAGAGGTCCAAGAGGACCAGACTATCCAGTGGACGACTTCATGACTCAGGTTCGATTATGCGAGGCACACGAGACAGATCCGATCATTGGAGGAATAGGTAGAGTTTCACATGCGGAGGGTAGGGTCACATGGCTCGTGACTGTCTGACCCGCCGTACGGATGATCAGAAGAAAGTTGAGGGACCTCTCCGGTAGAGGCAGAGGTTCAATATAGGTGATCCGTAGGGCGCAGGCGGATGTGGCAGAGAAGCTGGTCATGCATCTGGTGGTGGACGGCGTTACGAGGTGTTACAACCACCACCATTTGGAGGTCCACCTCGACCGTAGGGAGCAAGTGGACAGGGGAGATCTTAGCTCTAGGAAGCTGAGGCATACGATCACAGTGCTCTAGAGATGATTTGAGGTATGATCTGTGTCTACTCCGCCTTGGATGAAGTTCTTATAGACATAGGTTCTGGTCGCTATTTCATTTCCACCACCCTCGTTCAGATTTCGTAGGTTCTGACGGAGCCGTTGGCTCGATCCTTACAGCTAGAGATTCCTACGGGAGCATATTAGATGATTACACACTAGTTTCGGTATTGTGAGCTTACTCTAGGAGGTGAGATCTTTGGATGGGATCTCCTAGTAGCAACGTTGAGGCCTTACGATGTCATCTTTGGTACGGAATGGTTATCTACAGTCCATGCTCAAATTGACTGTATTAGGCGCAAAGTGCGGTGTTTTTTCACGGATGGGACTAGTTTCACCTTCACTGGTGAGAAGGGAGCCTTTGAACCACATGAATGACTTACTCGGAGGAGGGTTCAACTGATCACTAATCAGTTGGCCTGCCTTACCATCGGAGCAGTTGATGTGCAGAGTCCGACTTATCCTATAGTGGTGGACCAGTACGCGGATGTTTTCCTTGAAGATGTTCCAGGACTACCTCCTAACAGAGAGGTAGACTTCTATATTGACCTTTACCCCAGGACGACACCGATATCTATACCTACATATCAGATGGCTCCCACTAAGCTTCACAAGCTGCGGGTATAGTTGGATGACTTGCAGGGGAAGCGATTCATCTGTCCCAGTGTTTCTCCCTGGGCAAATCTAATTCTATTCACTAAGAAAGCGGATGGGGTCATGAGGCTTTTTGTCGACTATCGTTGCCTGAATCAGATGACCATGAAGAACAAGTACCCACTCCTGAGGATTGATGACCTCTTCAATCAGCTAAAGGTGGCATGATGGTTATCGAAGATAGACCTCAGATCAGGCTATCACCAACTCATAGTTCGAGATGAGGAAGTGCATAAGACGTACTTCATGTGTCGGTACGACCACTACGAGTTTTTTTTATGCCTGTCCATGTAACCAATGCTCCAGTAGTGTTCATGGGTCTCATGATTAGGATATTCCAGCCATACCTCGATCGCTTTGTCGTAGTCTTCATCGACAACATTCTGATCTACTCGACTACTAAGGAGGAGCATGCCTACCATTTGCGGGTAGTACTAGACACTCTCCAGTAGCACCAGCTTTATGGTAATCCCTCGAAGTTCTAGTTCTAGATCCGAGAGGTTCACTTTCTCGGACAAGTCATCTCATAGGTAGGAGTCGTAGTAGATCCAGCAAGGATTGAGGAGGTACGTGCTTGGGATCCACCCAGGAGTGTGACAGAGGTACGGAGTTTCCCAGGATTGGCAGAATATTACCAGAGGTTCATACCAAACTTCTCCAGAGTTGCAGCACCACTATCATCCTTGATGAAGAAGGGGAACCCCTTCGTGTGTTTGGAGATATTCCAGCAGAACTTTCAAGAGGTGAGGGAGAGGATGACTAGTGCCCCCATATTGAGGATTACAGAGGAGGGCATAGGGTATGTAGTCTACTAAGATGCATCAAGGATTGGACTTGGGTGTGTCCTGATTCAGGAGTGACCATTGATGGATTATGGTTCTCGTCATCTGAGATAGCATGAGCAGAACTATGCTACCCATGATCTGGATTTAATAGCAGTGGTATTCACCTTGAAGATGTAGCGGCACTATCTGATGGGCGAGCATTTCACAGTCTACTCTGACCACCAGAGTCTCAGATATATCTTCTCTCATAAGGACCTGAACATGAGATAGTGGCGATGACTTGAGTTCCTCCAATACTATGACTTCTAGATTGTCTATACTCTTGGGAAGGGGAACGTTGTATCAGATGCACTAAGTAAGATATCAGGTATACAGCTGCTAGGAGAGGCGATAGAGAAACTGTCTACTTTATAGACATCCATTGTGGATTGAGATGGAGAAGTTTTTCTTCAGTCTCTTACAGTCACTCCCCCACATCATCAGCGATTCATGGAGGTGCAGAGTGGAGACATTGACTGTGAGGCATGACGTGCTCAGATATCCACAGGGCAGGAACCTGATGGATTTTTTGAAGGTGGGGAGCACGTCATCCACTTTAGAGGATGTAATATGGTTCCAGAGTCTCTTTAAGAGAAAGTGTTGAGGGAGTTCCACACATCTCCTCTAGCGGTACATATAATAGTGGAAAATATGTACCATGACCTTCAACGATAGCATTGGTGGCCAGGTATGAAGAAAGTAGTAGCAGTGTTTGTCTCTCGATGCCTCACTTGTCAGCAAGTGAAGTCGGAGAATCAGGTACCAGCAAGCTTGGTTCAGACATTAGTGGTCTCAAATTAGAAGTGGGATGGGATATCCATGTATTTTGTGACGAGTATTCCACGTACATCTAGGGGACATGAATATATCTGGGTGATCATCGACCGAATTTCCACGTCGGCCCACTTCTTACCGATCAGAGAGTAGGGTTCAATAGAGAGCATGGGATGACTCTACATCCAGAAGACTGTGAGGATACATGGAGTACCTTATTCTATTATCTCTAATCGTGACACATGATTTAATTCCTGGCAATGTAAGGGGTTGCAGGAAGCTTTTGGGGAACAACTTCGTTTGTGCACCACCTTTTATCCTCAGACGGATGGTCAAACTGATCTGACCATTCAGACCCTCGAGGACATGTTGCGTGCTTGTGCCCTTGACTTCAGTTTCATTTGGGAGGATCACTTAACATTGGCAAAGTTTGCATACAACAACAACTATCACTCCACCATCGGGATGGAACCTTTTGAGGCCTTGTATTGTCAACCTTGAAGATCACCATTGTGCTGGACAGACCCAGGGGAGTCTGCACTAGTGGGACCCGAGATAGTATGGGCTACCACATAGATGGTGCAGATCATCCAGAAGCATATGTAGACTACAAAGAACATGCATAAGTCATATTTTGATAGGAGACGGAGACCTATGTAGTTCAAGGATGGTGACCACTTCTTTCTACAGGTCTCACCTCGATGAGGATTATAGAGATTTGGCCGAGGCAGCAAGTTATCTTTTAGATTTATCATACATTTCCAGGTCCTTAGTAGAGTAGGCAAGGTGGCTTACCACATAGCTCTTCCACCTCAGTATCACCAGGTTCATGATTTCTTCCATGTATCCCAGCTAAGGAGATACCTCAAAGACCCTTCAATCATCATTGACCATGGAGAGATGGACGTCGATGATGGGGTGACTTTTACAAAGGTTCCAGTGGAGATTGAGGATCGACAGGAGTGGGTCATTTGTGGACAGTCGATACCTATAGTGTTCGTTCTTTGGTAGCACGAGAACCTCTAGGATAGCACATGGGAGTGGGAAGCTTAGATGCATGCTCAGTACCCCCATTTGATACCTTAGTTTGAGTTGTAGATTACGGGGATGTAAAATCCCTAAGGTGGGGATTATATAAACACCAGGAATTGCCAGGGAAAATTTTTTCTTCAATACATGGGAATTTAATGAGTCCGTGAAAATTGACCGCACATCATTCCAAGGCCCGGTGTGCCCAAAATCAATTTTTGATGTTTTTTTCGGGTACGTTCATTAAACATACGAGCGGGTTTTTATAAATTTTTAACCGGTTCCCGGAATTGAAATATGAGGGCACTGTTGAACTCGCAGCACCGATGTTCGCATAAAGATACTTTCACCTCGACGACATTTGGTCGATAGTAGAAGATAGATTTTGGGTTTTCGTGGAAAGTAATAAAATAAAGTGAGTTTTCACTTTATTTTATTAGATCCTCTATGTGGGTGTTTGGTGGTTAAAACCTCCTCATGGGAGTTGGAGGAGGGACCACCACACCTTAACCTTCCATGAGAGGTTATGGTGGTGGGGGCCCACCCGAACATAATCTCCAGCGATAGGTTACGACATGAGGACCACATGGGGATCAACCCCTTTATTGATGGAGGGGAGTTAAACCTCTGAACTCTCCCTCATTAATGATGGAAAGCCTCTTCACCTCCTATAATTAATTCCTTGTGCCAAACCCTTGAATTAATTAAGAGGATCCCATCTGATTAATATAATTATCCTTTTGAATTTCGTGCCAACATCTAAAATAATAGATATTCTATTATTATTTTTTCTTGGAATTTCTCATTTGGTGGGAGCCTTTGAGAGGAGAGAATGGGATAATTAGTGTTCTCCAACAAAAAACCCCATCTCCTAATGAAGAACAAAGAATGTCGACCTTCTTCAATTTCTTCCTCGAAGCTTCAAACGTCGAGAGACATCTTCGATGACTGACTTCTGCGACTCCGTCAATGATCAATGATCGATGATCAAAGGTAGGGGTTGTTCTGTGTAATTCTTCTTTCCTTTTCATTTCTTCTAATGAATGCAATTGTTGTTGTGGATTGATAGAGTAATTAATGTTTGACTTTCTTCCTCTTGATGAACCAACTGATACCACTATAAATGCAGAGGGTGCGGGCGAAGCCAACATGGCCCGACCCATTTTCCGATCATTCTTGTGATTGAACATCATCTTGGTGATGGATCAATGATGTGAATGAAGCGGCGAAGACAAAGGCCGCGGTACCCGCGGTCTCTGAGAACTGCGCCGCCCCCGCAGCGCGCCCGTCCTCCAGGCCAAACTGCGGCCCTACGGCCACGCCACCCCAGCTGCTCCGCCGCCAGCCCGTGACCCCAGCTCCTAGCCGCCGCTGTCCTCCCGGCATCCTACCGGCCCTCCCGGACGAGTCGCTGGCCCACCTAGTCGTGCGCCTCCCGGCCGCCGACCTGCCTGGCCGCGCCCCTCCTGACCGCCAGCCCGCCTGGCCGCGTACCTCCCAGCCACCAAACTGCCTAGCCGCGCACCTCCCAACTGCGCTGGCCCACTCTGGCCAAACCCTTCCCAAACAGGCCGCCTTCCGGCCTCCGTCTGTGCCCCGTATGCCTCCCCGAGTCGGCCCCCTTACGACCTCATTGCCGAGCCAGTGACCCTGCGCCCTTGCGGCCTCCCGGCCGAGCCGGGGTCCCAACCCCCTCACAGCCTCCTGGCCAAGCTGGAATCCCAACCCATCTCTTGGTTCCCCTGGAAGAACCGGTCCTCATTGCGCCCTCTGGACCATGTCGCGCTGGGTCACGCTCCCGCGGTGCGCTGGGCCGAACCGGCCCTGAGCCCGGGCCAGACCGCTCTCGCGGCCGGCGGGGCTGCGCCCAGGGGGCCGGGCCAAACCCAACGGGCCGGCCCACCCAACGGGCCAAGAAGGACCCCTCAGGTCAGCACTGGTCGACCGGAACCGGGTCGGCCCATAATAAGTTAGTTCGGGTCGGTCTGAATTGGTCGGACCAGACCCGGGCCCACTACCGATCCTTTTACTTTCATTGGCCATATCTTTGGCACCAGATGTTCATTGGACGATCTGTTAATGGTGCTAGAAATCATAGAGTGTAGTCTTCCCTTTGAGTAAACCCCATTGGTGGTCGGGGTTTAGTTGAGATACGGTCAGGTTGGATCGTACACGAATCCAACTGGGCCCCTGGGACTAAAAGGCTAATAACTCATAGACCGGGCGTCCGGTTGACGCGCTGTCTGTTGCGTTGAGACCCCTTTGATGTGTAAAACCTTTGAGATAATTATTCTTTGGACTTCTTGTCAGTTGATTTATTGATTCTTGTCTTGATGAGCAGACCCTCCCGGAATCAAGCATGCTTTGTGCGGAACCTTGTGGATGGATGTGCACTGACGACTATTCCTGGATCATGTCTAGGTTCGATAGCACTGACGACTGTTCCTGGATCCTATGTGGGATTGAAAGCATTGATGATTATTCCTAGATCCTGTATGGATTTGAAAACTCTAACTACTATTCCTAGATCCGGTGTGGGTTCAACAGTTCATACTTTTGTTCCTCGATCCTGTGTGGGTTCGAGATAATAACTATTCCTGGATCCTGTTTGGGTTCGATAGTTTTGATTTCTATTTCTAGATCCTATGTGGGTTAGACAGAATAGATGATTTAGTGTCTAGATTTGATCATCTCTATCTCTCTCCACAAGTTGTATACCTGTGTGAGATGAGTGAGTAACTTGTGTTTTCCTCATGATTGAGATGGATTACTAGACAACATAGGTATATGTATGTGCATATACCTAAGTGTGGTTATCTTTTGTTTTCATACATTGTGGTTTATCCTTGTTAAATTTTATGAGACCTTGAGGGTTTCGGGGTCCCTACTGAGTATCATTATACTCACCCCTACATGGGCTACTCCCACACCTCGTTTGTTGGATATAGACGATGGATAGCATTGACCGAGGTTGAGTGTACGAGGACTGGATGGTACCCAGAGGTGGACCTCACGAAGAGTCGGTACCTGGAGGAGACTGATGGATGTGGTGTTTTGAGGAGGCTATCTGTACCTACCCTTCAAGTAAGATCTATGATGGACGATCCATGAGCTTCTTTTCACCTTTCAGCTATTTTTTCATTTTCATTTGTACTTGTAATTTACAGTTCTAATTGTATTTCTGGACCCTTTACATTTCAGCACTCTCTTGTTATATAGTTTACTTGGTGTTTTGTATCCAGTTGTGTGCTTTGTGGTGTGTGTTAACAGTTATAAAGATATTTCCTTCCTTGTTTAGGTATTTACTCTTTTGGTGCTAGTCGCCAGCCCCTGGCCTATGAAAGGCGGTCTTGGGGTAGTCCCGACACGGGCCTCAGGGGGCGGTTCATGATAGGATTTTTAAGAGAGATATCCATATAGATTATTCTTATTCCAATTCCTTGGTAATGTTATCCTATAGATGTGGTTTTTCCTTAGGGGATATGTACGAGGGTTGTTTTGGATAAGATTGTGAGAAACTGGAAAATATCTATATAATATTTTTATAATATGGTTAACTAAGAGTTAGTGTATCAAAATAAAATCACATGTTTCTATCCTTCTTCCAATGTCAATGCCCTTTTTATGTTGTTGAGTATGTTTTAGATCATGGTAATTCTAGTATTAACTTTTTTTCTATCTTCCATATTGTGTTGTTTTCATATTATGAGATAAAAATTTGTTTATATCTCTTTGATATAGGTTTTTGATATGGTATTTATGAATTTTATTATAACCCTTCTGAATCTTCATCATTTGTAGAGTTTTTTCTTTTTACACTTTCAAATTTTAATATTCTTTAGGGAGAGTTGGCATGTTATTGGAGCACTAATATGGTAAGGGGACCCTAAGGTAAAATTGTAACATTCCACATCTATTTATTTTTTAGATTCTTCTTTATGATTGGTGATAAAGGTATTTTGATTCCTTCAATCATGAACCTTTTTAGTCAATGTTTTATATTTGTTGTGACGTAGTGATTTAGGGAGTTGACACATTTCATTTCCTTTAAAATTGTTATTTGTTTTCTTAGATTCTCATATGGTTGTTGGTAATGATGGAAATAGAAAATTATAGTGTGTCATATTTCCATTTTCAATATATTTTTATCATCATTGGCAATAAATCAAGTCAGTGTTGTGTTTCTCAAGGTGTTTCCATGGTATAATGGTTAGATCCCATTTCTTCTTCAATCAGTCATTCTATTATATGATTTTTGGTGGAGGAAATTATTATAATGGGCTGAATTTCCCCCCATGACCATATTACTTTACTTTTTTTATTTTAATCATTAATAATTTTTAATTCTTTTTTTTATTTTTGGACCAATCAATTTTAAATATATATTTATTATAATTTTTTACATTGGAACACGGTAAGTGAAAAAATTAATAGAAACCATGTTCATAATATGTGTGTGTATCAATAATTTGATATAACTAGGCACATAGCTAGAACATGGTTTCACTAACCATGTTCCCTACCAATATGAAATGACTTAGGCCTTCCAGTAGGGGCATACTCTTTTTGAATGTCACGAACCAACCCGGGTCAACCCTGAACCGTTCACCTGAGCCAGTCATTGGCATGGACCGAGAGGCATTCCTGATCCTCCCAGGTTGGTGACAAGCGCCACAGAATCAACAGAGAGCATGTGGGAATGATTGAACCCAATAAAAATAAATAAATAGAGGAAAAGTATAATAACACAAATTAGATAAATAAAACTAAATAATGAATTATCAATAACAACCAACTAACCTGACCATGACCAAAACTCCACGTGACTCCGAGAGTCACTCACCAGCCACAACCAACTCCCGCCCATGGTGAGAAAGCTCGAGTCAACCTACAACAGAAACCAAAAACAAAAAAACACTATAGGTGTGAGTATTAAAAATCAGTAGGTAGGCCCGACTAATTCTATTCCCAATGCACATACCATTAAATAAATAATTTATCAATTCTAGGTTTGAACTAAATTATATAAAATATTGGTTTCCATACACAATTTCATTTCTAAAAAAAGTAATGGTCCATTTCACTTTTTAGTTAAAAAAAACAAGTTTAGTGTTTGAAAGGAATAGGTGCATTTATTTTTAAAACATTTTTGCGAACAATTTAGAAATCCAAATTTTTGTTGTTAGTAAAAAGGAAAACCAGAAACAACACACACTAAGGGAAATGGAAAAAGTGGTACAGAGGGGCCAGAAACATAACAAGACCTCTCAATTTTCTGCCACATACAAACAAACACTAAATAAAACATGGGTCGAACATAGGACCCCATGAAAAATCTAGAATGTACTATATATGTGACTCATCTTGAAGTCATGTCGACTCTCAATGACGTCATAACGCCCTAATGCCCGGTTTTTACCTACATGGCCTAACCGAGGGGCTCGATCCCCTAGCAGAGTGTCATCTATATTAGGGTCCACTAGCCAATGCGTAATCTAAACTAGTACAGCAATTGTTCTCAGAAGATTCACATACTATGCCATGTTCCCATGTCAACACATATAATAAACATGATAGGGGTGATTCAAAAAAGTCAATAAATCTATACAAACATCACACACAAATCATGCAGTCAACGTACACCAAATATCACATCTGAGTCACCCCAAATAGAGTTTTCCAAAATAATTTATTAGATTAAAGTGCCAAATGTGCCTTCACCAATTTTAAGGAAAATCCTCATTCCTCAAGTGAACCAAAACTCTTGTTCATGCTTCAAAATAAATCATTTATCAATAAACCAGACCTAAATTTTAAATTCCATGAATTATGTTTAAAATAAAAATGGGCATTCTTTCACTACTGGGTGTCCACTCATGAAGAAAATATTTCAAGTGTCGTGTATAAAACAAACGTCTCTTTTTACAACAAATAATCATTTCAAAATTAATTATCCTATATTAGTTATCATTAATTAAAATTAAAAATATATCAATCAATTAATAAATCCAGAATTTAAATGTGAGTGCAGTGGCGGACCTCCCTCACCTCATAGTCCAAATACAATGGTGCAACATGCCTCGCGCAGGCATAGAAGAAAGCACAAGCTGATGATAGCAATATCCCGTGTTTTCCTCACCGACACGCGCTGCAAAAAACCCACAACTAAAAAACCATAACCACTAATTTAAGACAATCCAAATGAGAAAAATGTTGTGAAAACCACCTCGACATGTTTTCAAAACATATGTCACACCGTTTACATTATTTCCAAAAACACTATAAAATTTATAAAACGCTTCCCAAAGAGTAACCCACAACCCACAAACCCAAAACTCATCCGAAGAACACATTTTTTTAACAAACACACATCCCAACATACTAAAATAGAAAACACATGACATGAATATACAAAAACTAAATACACATTCCCTTGAAAAGATATTAAAAATCACAAAAACTGGTTTTCCAGCATAACACACCCTATTTTGAATATACATGATACACAATATCAAATACCACCTCAATTATTTTCCTAGGAACTAAAGATTCACCAAACTAGTTAACCAAACTACATTATTAAAAAAACTAAATCTGCACCACGATAATCAACCAAAAAACTCGTCAAATGCATTAAATGGGTGAAACAATTATCCAAAAAATGGAGAACCAACAATTTAGACAAAATATAATTAATTTGACAACAAAAAATAATAACCTGTAACCTAAGAGATGTGAACATAAATTAAACAAGGTAAACTTAATTTAAAGAGGCATAAACAATGGAATTTAACCTCAAGAATAAATATTCTTTTAAAATTCAAGTGTGAATGTGACTGAACCTCGGCGGAAGGAAGAATAGGCATCAAAGGATATTATGCACAACAAAGACAAGTAAACAAAAAAACACATAAAACATCTTCATGAATTATGTTTTGGAAAAAAATAAGAGAACCCCTAGACATTGATAAAATAATGCGTCAGCGAGGAGGTTCGCGGATAGAAGGTGCTACCGGTGAGGGGAGATGTGGACAGGCATGCAGGATCACCACCGGTAGAGATGTGGTCAGAGTAAAGGGGCACGGTTAGAGGGTCGGGATGGGGGTTGAGTCACACTGGACCTGAGTAGGTGTTTAGGTCATGCATTCACAAGGCCAGGGGGAAGACACCGCAGGCCGGTCGGAGCGGTAGAGGGATCAAGGGAAGCCGATCATCGCGCCTACAGAATGAAAAGTAGGGGAAGTTAACCGGAGGGATGCTGTGTAGAAGAGATGGAAAGAGAGAGAGGGGGAGTCCGGCTGGAGAAAGCACATAGGGAAGAGGCCAGATTAGGGGTCGATGTCGTGGTGTAATTAGGCCATGAAGGATGGAGATGGGCCACTGATACTGGCTGGGGTCTTTGAGCACATAGGGGAGGCTGCCTAAAGTGTTGGAGAGGCGGTGGGCTATGCAAGGATGGCGGTCGGTCGCTGGGTGCTGTAATGCGGTAGGAGGAAGGAGGAAAGGCTTTAGGATGTGAGGCAAGGGCCTCAGCGTGGGGAGAGAGGGTTCTCATAGCTGCATGAGCTTGAGGGCAGAGGGTGGAGGATGAGTGGACAGTGGGATTCGCTGGGCAGTCGGGGCGTCCGCAGCAAGGAGCAAGGTGAGAGAGGTTGAGGGGGATTTGCGGCTAGAAGCCAAATGTCGGAAAGGTGTTGGGCGATGGTCGAGAGGTGAGGAAGTTCAGGAGAACCAGGGAGGCGCGTTTCGGTGCGCAAGAAGTGGGGTAGAAGGGAGAAAAGAGGGGCTCCGTGGGATTAGGGTTAGGTTTTGTTTTGATTATTTTTTTATAACAAATATAATAATAATCATAACACCATAATAATAATAATACAAAAAATAGTAATAACAATAATAATAATAATAAAATAGTAATAAAACATTAATAAAAATAATAAAAATAACCATAAAACCTATAATAATAAAGATTATAATAACCAAAAATAATAAAAATGACAATAATAAAATTAATCAAACCTTATTGATATTAACATTTTTAATTATATAATAACATTATTATTATTTCAATTTGACCATTTAAACAACTTTATTTACATAAACATTATTTATTTTAATCGTTAGATACTTGCAGAGACACCCGGATAACGACATGACCACCACCTGTTGGGCGGTGACCGTGCATGGGTCTAAACCCCGCGAAAGATATTAAATGACGAAAATTTTTAGTCGGGACCCAGCCAGGTCCTTGGCGTGATGATCCAGAGTCAAGAAATACTAAAATAAAAATTTATTAAAAGGTTGGGGTGTGAAATTTCTCCCCACCACAGACACTTTCTGCCCCCATAAATCCACCCAGCCGAATAATGGACCAAACAAGAATCCATTCCCAAATAAAACCAGAAGTAACAACAACATAAAAGAATGGGAGACGACGAGAGGGTTCTCCCGACCACAAGAAATCAACTAGTGTGGAAATTTTGACACCCAAACATACCAACCTGGGAGGGGGGGGGGGAGACGCGGGAACTCCCAACCAATCCAATATATCTTCTATAGCACAAGTGAAAACCCCCACTGAACCTTGAAACTATCGACTGAGTCCAAAACTCCGAATACTAGTGAAAACTTGTTAATAGAACTTTACTCATGCAATAAACCAGAGAATAACCATAAGCATTGATTCTTCCAAATGTACTTACATCTCTAAACAAACAAGGCTAAATTGAGATCGACATATACAAGGCTCAAACACACTTTTATGAATAATGCACGATTCCAAAAACCATAATCTGACAATCAAAATTTTTGGATTAGAATAGAACATGTATATTAAAACTCCACAATGAGGAAAAGAACTTACAACGACGTCAAAACTTTAACAGTAGAAAAAGAAAGGACGAAAATACTTTAAATGGTCCACTGCCAAGATGGAACTCAAAACCCAGACCAAGGCTTCAAACCCCTAGAAAAATCTAACTGCACGTGAGCTTCACCCCAAGACCAGGGTCTAGGGCTCTGATAGCTGAAGCATCTCCTGCCTCATAGTCAGGAATTACAATTCCTCTGGTTACAGTGTCTTCTTCAGGAGACGCTTCCTGAAAAACTTCTCCAAGTGACCCAGAAATCTACAACAACGATACGTCTTCAGAGGGATGCAACATGATGGCTTCACGTGCCCAAACCGGCCACATTGGTGGCACACCACTGAACAGTCTGATGAACTAGAATCCATAACCAATGCAGACGACTCTTTATAAACAAGACCCTCTAGCACCACCTGCTCGCTAGATGGGTAACCTTCATGAGTAATAGGATATGCTGGATTGCCATGCACCTGTGCTCCGGAGACCAGTTCAGCTAAGAATGCCTCATCCCCCAATTTCTCAAAATGATGGTCTTTAGAAAGGAGGACCTGCTCCTTGATATCTGGATAAAAATCCCCAATGAAGAGGGAAGTTTTTATCAATCCCTACGACACTACTTCTGGAGAAAATGACACCAGCTCTTTAAAATGGTCATCATATGCCTTCACCATCCATTGGCCTTGTCGAATATGAAGAATATCTTCCCTTTTCATCGCCTTCACTTCTTCAGGTATAAACAATCGGGCAAAGAAAGATTTAAAGACATCCCATATCGTCTCAAATTTCATTGACAGTGGGGAGATCAAGCCCTATATGTCTAGAGATGGACCTTCAAAAAGTCCCAAAACTACACGCACTCTGATAGCTTCGGGAGTTCCCAACATCCTAAAAGAACACTCAACCTCTTCAAACCTCATAACTACCTTTAATTGACCCTAATCGCCGTGATGTATAGGAAATTTCCAAGAAGCACCAAGGACGGGGCCTGACTTATCAGAAACTATGGGGACCTTTCTGTGCAGCATTTTCTGAACAACATATAAAACACTAAACCGAAACAGATATCAAATCAAGGAAATACCATTTAAAGAACCATCATCCGAAAAAAAAGCTCAAAGAAGAACAACCAAATGCAAAAAAAACCCAAATATTTTCTTCAAAACCCCCCATTTTCATTTTATATTTCAAAACTACCTTCCTTTAAGGCCACTTTCCAAATATCAAACCCACTTTTCAAACCAATTTCAATTTTCAAAAATCTTTTTCCCGTTTTCAAATAACTTTAGAAAAACAATGTCAAGCCATTCATTCCAAGTTCACACTCCGGTAATCCCATGAACCAATGCACCTTTCTTCATCCTCTTTTATCTATACACCCCAACACACACTTTTCATACATTCCCTCACATGTGCAAATGTTCATAAAGAGTAATTGAGGTTGAACCCAAACTATATCTCTACCAGTTCTAACAAAACACCAGATGTTTTGACCATGAGATTTAAGTTTTAAATCAAATCCATTTCAAAAATATAAATACATTTAAAGGAATTCATTCTCATTTCAAAAACCATTTTCATTTTCAAGAATGCACTTACACCAATTAGAACCAAGATGACACTCAACTTGCATCAAATCACCGAAGGGAGGGACTAGTAGTCATGCTTCACCTGGCGACATGGTAGTGGGCCATGCCCCAGGTAAGCGTTAACGACTAGGAAAGATTCAAAACGTGTACTCGGACACCACATGGGTCAATACTCTGTATGAAATCTCGATGTAACATTAGCTTTCCTCTGTTGTCATCCCTCAATCAAAACAAACTAGAACGAAACAAGGACTCAATTCTAGGACTACCCCTAGCGACTCGAGGTTCGAAACGGGCGAGGGTTCATGAAATCCTTCCCGTACCTACCTCTCAAGTCCCGAAAGTCCTAATCTCCATCTTCCGTGACTACCCTAAATAAAAATGGGCACTCTGAAAAACAAGGTTTGCTCAGGAGCCAACCTCCTCTAAAACCATATTGTCATGAACCAAACCAGGTCGACCCTGAACCGGTCACGCGAGCCAATCCACGGCATGGCCAGAGAGGCGTTCCCGATCCTCCCGGGCGGGCGACAAGCTCCAGGGCATCAATAGAGAGAAAGTGGGAATGATTTCACCCAACAAAAATAAATAATGTAGCGAAAAAGTAGAATAACACAATGTAAATAAATAACACGAAAGAAAGAATGATCAACAACAAAAAACTAACATGACCAAGCCCAAAACTCCATGTGAATCCAGGAGTCACTCACCAGCCACATCCAACTCTTGCCCACAGCGAGAAATCACGAGTCAACCTAAAAAATAAACTAAAAACTGGAAACAACTATAGGCATCAGCATTAGAAATCAGTAGGTAGGCCTGACTAATCCTATTCCCAATGCACATAGCATTAAATAAAGAATTTATCAATTCCATGTTTGAACTAAATTATATAAAATATTGGTTTCAACACACACATTCATTTCTAAAACAAGTAACAGTCCATTTATATTTTTAGTTAAAAAATAAGTTTAGTGTTTTTAAAGGAACATGTGCATTGCTTTTTAAAACATTTTTGCGAATAATTTAGAAATCCAAATTTTAGTTGTTAGTCAAAAGGAAAACCACACACTAAGGGAAATGGAAAAAGTGGAAAATAGGGGCCAGCAATCGAACTAGACCTCTCAATCGTCCACCACATATAAACAAACCCGGAAGAAAACATGTGTCGAACCTAGGAGCTCGTGAACAATCTAGAACTTACTATACATGTGAATCGTCCTGAAAGCATGCCTACTATCGATGAAGTCATAATGCCCTAATGCCTAGTGTTTCCCTACATGGCAAGGCCATGGGGCCCAATCCACTAGCAGAGTGTCATCCATACTAGGGGCCACTAGCCAGTGCGTAATCTAAACTAGTGCAGCAATCATTCTCGGAAGATTCACTTACTATGCCAAGTTACCATGTCAACACATATAATAAATAGGAAAGGGGTGAGTCAACAAAGTCAATAAAGCTGTACTAACATCACACAAAAATCATGAAGTCAACGTACACCATATATCACATCTGAGTCACCCCAAATAGAGTTCTCCAAAATAATTTATTTTATTAAAGTGCCAAACAAGCCTTCACCCATTTCATAGAAAATCATCATTCCTCAAGTAAACCAAAACAATTGTTCACGCTTCAAAATAAATCATTTATCAATAAACTAGAACTACATTTGAAATTCTGTGAATTATGTTTAAAATCCAAATGGTCATTCTTTCACTACTGGGTGTTCGCTCGTCATGAAAATATTTCAAGTGTCATGTATAAAATAAACAGCTCTTTTTACACCAAATAATCATTTTAAAATTAATTATCCTATATTATTTCTCATTAATTAAAATTAAGAAAATACCAATGAGTTAATAAATTTTGATTTTAATGGCGAGTGCAGAGGGGGACCTACCTCAGCTCGCAGTCCAGACACAATTGGGTGACATGCCTCGCGCATGCATACAAGCAAGCGCAAGCTGATGACAACAATATCTCGGGTTTTCCTCACCGACAAACGCTACAACAAACACACAAAAACTAAAAACCCATAAACACTGACTTAAGACAATCCAAATGAACAAACGGTGTGAAAACCACCTTGACGTGTTTTCAAATCATATGTCACACCATATACATTATTTCATAAAACACTTTAAAATTTATAAAACACTTCCCAAAGAGTAACCCACAACCCAGACACCCCAAACTCATCCAAAGAACACATTTTTTATCAAACACACACCCCAATATACTAAAATTGAAATCACATGACATGCATACACAAAAACTAAATACGCATTCCCATGAAATGATATTAAACATCACAAAAACTGGGTTTCCAGTATAACACACCCTATTTCACATATACATGATACAAAATATCAAATTCCACCTCAAATATTTTTTTAGAAACTAAAGACGCACAAAACTAGTTAAAGAAACTAAATTATTAAAAAAAATAAATCCACCCCAAGCTAATCAACCACAAAACTCATCAACTTCATTAAATGGGTGAATCAATTATCCAAACAATGGAGAACCGAAAATTTCAACATAATATAATTAATTTAACAACAAAAACAAATAACTAGCAACCTAATAGATGTGAAAATCACGTAAATAAGGTAAACCTAATTTAATGAGGCATAAAAAATGGAATCCAACCTCAAGAATAAGGATGCTTTCAAAATTCAAGTGTGAATGTGACTGAACCCTGGTGGAACGAAGAATACGCCTCAAACGATATAATGAAGAACCTATACAAGTAAACAAAAAAACACATCACGCATCTTCAAGCATTAGGTTTTGGAAAAAAGGAGAGAACCCCTAGAAATTGATATACGAATGCACCTGTGAGGAGGTTCGTAGTTGGAAGTTGCTACCGGTGAGGGGAAATGTGGACAAACATGGAGGATCACCTCTAGTGGAGATGTGGTCTGAGTAAAGGGGTGTGTTCAGAGAGCCGGGATGGGGGTTGAGCCATGCTGGAACTGGGTGGGTGTTTAGGTCGCGCATGCACAAGGCCAGGGGAAAGACGTTGCAGGCTGGTCAGAGCGAGAGAGGGAGCAGGGGAAGTTGATCGTCGTGCCTAGGGAAAGAGAAGTAGGGGAAGCCAATCATCACTCCTAGAGAAAGAGAAGCAGGGGAAGTTCACCAGAGGGATGTTGTGTAGAGGAGATGGAAAGAGAGATAGGGGGAGTCCGGCTGGGGAAAGCACGTAGGGTAGAGGTTGGAGTAAGGTCGATGTCGTGGTTTAATTTGGCCATGTAGGATGGAGATTGGCCCACCGATATTGGATGGGGTCATTGAGCACAGAGGGGAGGCTGCCTAATGTGTTGGACATGCGGTGGGCTGAGCAGAGATGGCGGTTGGTCGCTGGGTGCCGAAACGTGGCAGGAGGAAGGAGGTGAGGCTTTAGGGGGTGGGGTGAGGGCCTCGGCGCGGCAAGGTCTGGTACTGGAGGCTACAGGAGCTTGTGGGTGGAGGGTGGAGGAAGAGCGGGCAGTGGGATTCGCTGGGCAGTCGGGGCATCTGCTGCAAGGAGAATGATGGGAGAGGTTGAGGGGGATTTGCGGCTGGAAGCAAGAGGTTGCTGAGGTGTTGGGTGATGGTCAAGCGCTGAGGAAGTTCAGGAGAACCAGGGAGGCGCGTTGCGGCATGCATGAAGTGGGGAGAAGGGAAAAAAGGGGGTGAGCCGTGGGATTAGGGTTAGGTTTTGTTTCGTTTATTTTTTTATAACAATTATAATAATAATTGTAACACCAAAATAATAATAATTATACAAATAGTAATAATAATAATAATAATAATAATAATAATAAAATAGTAACAAAACAACAACAAGAACAATAAAAATAACCATAAAAGTTATAATAATAAAGATGATAACAACCAAATATAAAAAAAAATAAAAATAAAAAAAATAATAACACCTTATCGATATTAACATTATTAATTATATAATAACATTATTATTATTGCAATTTAACCATTTTACCCACTTTATTTACATAAAATTTATTTCTTTTAATCATGAGATACTTGCACGGACACCCTGCTAACAAAGCAACCACCGCCTATTGTGCGGTGACCGCACACGGTTCTAAACCCCACGAAGGATATTAAACAACGAAAATTTTAAGTCAGGACCCAGCCTGGACCTTGGCGTGATGATCCAAAGCCAAGAAATACTAAAATAAAAATAAATTAAAAGTCTGGGGTGTGATAGTGAACTATTTGGAGAATTGTCCAACCAGACTACGTACAATATCCAATCTTTTAAAAAATGGTGTTTTATTTTTATTTTTACTTCTTACTTTTTTTATTCCCCCTTTTTCTCATTATTCCACTTATCTCCCTCCAATTTACTCCAACTCATCACGTGCTCCCCAAGTAGGCCTCACCTCACCTCTACACATCTTATCCTCTCTAATATTTCAAGATTTCCATAGGGTTTCATGTGGTCTGGGTCTAGTTATTAATTATAAATCCTTGTCTTCCAAACCCATCCTTTTCTTCTTGATTTACACTTATTCCCTAATATTTTTATGCCACATGTAAATCATAACCTGATTTAGGGGATATTTGTGTTCAGTTCTTGAGGTTTAGGGATTATAATCTTATAATAAGGCCCATTCATTCCAAGATCATTGATGGAAAAAAGATCTCCATCATTTTTTGGTAGGTTTAATTCTATTTTTCTCCTTTTTCAATATTGTATTGTTGGATTTTTGGGAATTTTTTGTTTTCCTTTGTTTTCTATAGCATTAAAGACCCCATTTAGGAGTAAATCTGCCACTATTTTCAATGGTAGCGAGTTCAAGGTAGGTTACTCCTAGTTTTGGTTTTTAAATTCCCAAAAACTTAATTTCTTTCAAATTTAATTCCTCTTAGATATGATTTTTTTATTTTTATTATTAACTTTAATGAATATTTGAAGTCGAAATAATGTTTCACTTGATTTTTTTCATCAATTAAATTTTTTTTCAAAAATTAATAGTTTGTGTGGATGTTTCTTTAATTTATCTTACATAGCCAGATGTTTAATAAAAATTCATTTCCCTTTATTGATAATTTCTTGGATTTAAAAAATGATGTTTGGATCTTCAAAGTGAGTTTTGAATTTAATTTTTTGTTTTTCGTTGTATTCCAAGTAAAAATTGAAATTCCTAGTAATAGTAATTTACATAAAATTGTCACCTTTTCTAAAATCAAGAGGTTTGTAGTTACTGATTTTACATCAATGGTTATGTAAATATACATGCATAAACCTATATATATGTTTGTGTTCTAATTTACATGGGAGGGTGTACATTGGTGCAATGTGAATATATATATATGAATGTATGTATGTATAAATGTATATAAGAAAAATAAATGGGAATTTGAAGAGTTTCAAGGGTGATACTTAACATTATTTTCAGATACCATTTTAAGGAATTCTCTAAAATCCAATTTATGTGTCATGTTTTGAAATTTCAGGTAGTGGTTTCATGTTGTATAATTTTTTGAAAAGTTATTATGTTTCCCTCTCTTTTTAAAATCCCATCATGTTTTTTTGGTCTCTGTGATGATTTGGAAATGGGATTCCCCTTTAAAATGGTATTAAATTAGGTGTTTAGTCTTTATTTAGTGTGGTATATGATGGAAGTTTATTTTGCATATTTGAACATAAAATGTGAAAATCGTGTGGAAGTTCCAATTGTTGAAACAGATAGACTAGGAAATGTACACTATGCATTGTACACCCTACCTAGTCGATTTACACTAGAGTAATAACTTAATTGATCTATAATGGGATGTGATATTTTTATTATTGAGGAATCATGAATGATAATATATTTCTATGTGGTTTAATAAAATATTTTATGAAAATACAAGGCCCCAAACCACAGAGAACAAGTGATGGCCATTGGGATTTATTTTTTGTTTAGATTTCTGTTTCCTTTTTGAAATAAATAAATTATTTCAATTATGCTAATTTAAATGATCCCTATAAACTGTACTTTATTTCAATTTAATGTACTAATTTTTTTTTCAAAAAATGTCGTAATAGTCTATGAATTTAAGATAAATTTCCTTTCAAAATAAATAAAATAATTTATTTTTTTTATAAACCAAAACATGAAAAAAGTAAAATTTTATAATGTATATCAAACCATGGTGATATGATATTTAATTTAAAGAATAGAAGATGTTGTGTAGTTTAATTTTGAAATTCCTACTTTCATTTTAGGCTCACACCTATCTAAAATTACAAGTTTTCTAGTTTTATCATCTCATTAAGTTTTTTTATTTGAGGTTGTATGGTAACTCATAATGTCCCATGAGGTATTTTATATGTTTTTTGTTTTCCTTTATCAAAACAGCATCATAGTTTTTTTATTATACATACATAGGGTAGAGATATATCTTTGACAGTATTGGATGGAACTGGAGGTTGATATGATTTTCCTTGAAGAAGAGGGAGTCAGCATTTGTGGATTGATAATTTGACTAATTTTTTTTACTTATTTAGTATTCAATTGGTTGTTTACTTACATTTTCATATTTTATTTGGAATGTATTTCTAAAATATGAATGGTTCATTTGTAAATTTATATTTAGTTAATCATTTGTTGTCATTGAATTATTCAATATGTTAAATCATTCACCTCCAGAACTTGTTTCCACCCTATTTGGACCATGAACACTCTTTAGGCCTTATCATGGGCCATTTTAGGAATCTAATGGAGTGAAGTCAGAGTTGGTTCATGAAAAATGGTATAAAAAACACTATGTTATTTGGGAAGTGATAGTAGTTTGAAGATAACCTCCTAAGAGATTCTAAGCGTAGTTTTGGGTGAGTGACTAATCACAACCTCTCATGAAGTAACCTAAGTTAACATTGGAATTCAAAATTTGAATTTGGATTCTGATTTTTTATTTGGTTATATCTTAGGATATTTTTCTCAGGTATAATTTTTTTTAATTTTTCATGATATTATTTGGATTCCTTTAATAATTTCAATTCTTTTGATTTTTAAATGGTATTTTTAATAGTGGTACCTAGGGATATTGTGTGGCCTAAAAATTCCTTTGAAGCCTGAATGCATAGTTACAAATAACTCTCTATGATGATGATATTACTAGAACATATCCCAAAATTTCGTGTTTCCAGGTTATTCACATCAGCAATATCATTTTGAAAATCCATTGTTAATAACCCCTTGATATGTGTGGATGTTATTTTTTTAGTTTTTAAATATTTCACAGTGGTATAGTAATTTTTAAAATATTTTGATTTCATATGAAAATGAAAACAATAAATTTGTTTTCTAAATATTAATTAATGTGGACATGATGTTTAAGGTGGGTGAATTTATTAATAAATGAAGTTGGATATTTTTAAATTATTTTTTAAGATATAACATTACTATTTCAATACCAAATATGTTATTTTATATTTTAAAATTAATATTTAAAAATAATGGCGTTTTGTTTAAGTAATAAATTATTTTTATAAAATGTAATTAAAAGTAACACATTGATTTTTTATTTATAATAAAAAAATATTAATGTGATAATTATTTTACCATTTCTTTATAAATAAATGTCTATTTTATTTTAAATGGATTAAATTTTGTTTTTACTTTATTTAAGTGAGTATTTAATGTTGTTTTGGGGCATTTTTATGTAAATGTTTGTGCTGATTAATATCCCAACTTTGTTTTAAGGGTAAATTAAATGTATTTGAATTAGAAATATGATTTTCAAAATATATTGAAAGGAGGATTATGTTTTGGATTTTATTAATAGATATAATAAATAGTGTTTTAAAATTTAATGAGTTGTTTGATTGACATTTTTCTTAGTTTAATTTGAATTTATTTTTTTTATTTGTAAAAAATGGTTTATTTGATCTTATATAATCTTTTTTTGGATATTGTATTTAATAAATGTCTGTATGAAGTGAGTAAATTTCATCCTTAGAGGGAATCATCTTATTTTTTATAGATGTAGACTCTCTTTATGATGGTTATGGAACTATATTCTGTCAATTTCATCCATAATTGTTTTGTTTCATTTATTAAGATTGGTGAGAATGGTAGCCTTGTTGCTTAGTATTATGTATTTTCCTTGGTAATCCTAGCATAATAATGAGGTTATTTTATTAGAGGATGTACATAGGGTGGTTTGGGTGATAATGTGAGTAACTAGGATGGGTGTTAGATAATATTTATAGGACTGGGTTCATAAATATTTGGTTTCCTAAAAAAATGTCCTAGGTTTCTCCTCCTCAACCCATGACTGGGCCCTTGTTTTTTTATCCAGGCATAGGTCATTTAGTTTAATTCTAGTCTTAACATTTTTCCTCCCTTCTATCGTTACTTGGTTTTCCTAGTTTATGATGATAGATTTCACTTATCACATAGAGATTATTTCTTATTATCGTATTTCTAAATAATTTTATAACCCTTTCAAATCTTCTTTACTTTGTAGAGTATTCCCATTGTCCACTATCAAAATAGAGTGTTTATCTTTTTAGAGTTGGAATGTTATATGAATACTAATATTTTGGAGAAATCCCAATGGATGAATTTCAACCTTCGACTCTCATTTGTATTTTTAGATGCTTCTATAAGACAGGTGATCAAGGTTTTGTTGATTCTTTCCATCACACCGGTTTTTATTTAAATCATTCCTGGTGTGGTTATGTCGGTTTTTAAGTTTTTGAGCCATTTCCAATGAAAAATTATCTTCATTAATTTAGTTACCTTTATATATGTTAATAATAATGGAAATGGAATATTTTGGTGATTACTGTTTCTATATTGAGGATTTTACAATTATCACTTCTAGTAAATCAAGTTAGTCTTGTGTTTCCCAAGGTGTGTCCCTAGTCTAATGGTTGGTTCCTAATTTTTCTTGAATCTATTATTTAATCTAGGGATTTATAGATAAGAAATCATTATGGTGCAGAGAATTTTCACATCATGACCAAAATAATTTCCTTATTTTTTAAATTTTTTAACTATGCTTAATTATTCTTTAAATTTTTAGGCCAATACTTTTAAAATATTAATTTTTTGGAAATTTTTTCACAATAAAATTGATAGTGCACTATTCCAAGGAACCATGTGTATACCATGTAGGTGATTCTATCATTTGAAATATCCAATAGCATGACTGTTTCCCCATTTCCCTATCTATACACACTATGCATGCGGTGTTCACTAAGACATCTAGTAGGGGTGTATGGTTTTTGAAATCATGTTACAAAACGTTTTATGATTTATATCCCTAAAAATGGATTTTTATTTTTATATCCTATATATTTTTTATTTTTTCCCTTAAAAATTTTGTCTCATTAGGTTATGAATCCCCCTACCCCTTCCTCTTTTTCATTATGTGCACCCTATAGCTGTTGATCCTTACCTCCCCTAATTCTCTCCAGTCTCTCTTGTCATTATTTCAAGAGTATTTCATGTGCTATAGTCTAGTTCTTTAGGTTAATGTATTCTCTTACTCCCCTCCCTTTCCTCTATATTTCACATTCTCTCATTATGGTTTGAATGCCCCATCTGAACCCTACACTAGTTTAGGGTAACTATTTTTCATATCTTGATGTCTAGGTGTTTTCGTCCCTAATTGAGGCCCATTAGTGTCATGGTCCTGGTATGTGATTTGTTATAAATCATTTTTTGGTAGTTTTTATTCAATTGTTCCTCTTTTTTAAAATTGTCTTAAGGGTTTTTTTATTTAATATTTCTTTTTTTTCTATAATGTTTCAGAGGCCATTGAGGTAGAATTTGGTTTCTATTATTGAAGGTAGAATGTTATGGATATGTTACCCATTATTTTGGGTCTTTAAATGATTGATAATTAATTCCTTACATTTTTAATCCTTCTTAGAAATGAAATTATTATTATTATTTGTTTTATAATTATTATTAAATATATGAAGTAGAAATCAAGTGATATTTAATTTCCACATCGATTCAAACTGGGTGAGAATGTTACATTACATAATATTTACCACTCATATTTTAATAGAAATTCACTAGCCATTATGGGTAATTTATGGGATTTTAAAAATGGATTTTTGACCATTAATGTTAGTTTTCAACTTGATTTTAAGTTTTATCTATAAATTTTAAGTAAGACTTCAAATAACAGTTAATAATTATTTACATAAAATTAAATCCTTTTATAAAATCATTGGGTTTATGATTAATCTTTTTCTCTAAATGGCTATGAAAATATACATTATAAAACATATATGTGTTTGTGATTACCAATTTACATAGGAGTTTAAAAGATAGTGAAATATGTAAAAAAAACACACACACACACAAAGATATATATATATATATATATATTGGTATGTATGTATGTATGTATAAATTTATACATTCCAAACCTAAAAGGGAATTTTTAATATTCCGAGGTTGATTCTTAACTCAGTTATTTTAAACGATTTTCAAGGATTTTACAAAAACAAGTTAAGAGGACCATTTTGAAATTTCAGGTATGTGGTTTCATGTAATACTATTTTTTAGATAATTTAATATTATATCTTCTCTTTCTAAAAGTATCACAATTATTTTTGGTGTGTGTGTATTTTGTAATGGTTCCCCTATATTAAATGGTTATAAATTATGTGTTTTGGATTTCTTTAGTGTAGTATGTGATTTATATAAATTTTCATGATTTGAACACAATGGAGGAAAATAACATAGGAATATCAGTTACGTAGGTGGGAAAACTACGATAGATACACTATAAAATATACACCTTACCTAGACACATTATTCTAAAAACACTCAAAAATATTATATGATTTAATGTGATGGATTACAACTGAGGCTCTATGAAATGGAATATAGTTGTATATGGATTGATCATAAAGAGTATGATGATCCTAGGCCCCAAACCTGGGTTTCTTATGGATTCTAATTATGAATGGTTTTTAACCTTTTATACTTCCTATTTAAGATAAAAAAATTATATAACATATGTTAAGCATCGTGTTCCTTTCAAAATTTTGTTTCATTCTATCAAATGATTTAATTTAATGTTTTTTTAAGTGTATGGCCCTCAATATTCTAAAAAAAATCTTTTTAAAATAAATAATATCATTTTTTTTCTAAACCAATTCATGAAAAAACTATATTTTAATAAAATATTTCAAACTATTATCATAGGATATGTAATTTAAATACATGAACACGGGGTTTGGTTTACAATTTTAATTATTATTGGGATTTATATCTCACAACTAAAGAAAATTGAAATTTATACTTTAATTATCTCTGATCGTAGATCTTGTTTTTTTGTGGTCGTATAGTTTCTTATAAAGTAACATGGTTGTATCTTTTATGTTTTATTTATTTTATTTTTTCCTTATCACATGAATCACAAATAAAGTTATTAATTACTATATATGGAGGGTAAATTTAATTTTTTGGGATTCCAAGAGCATGTTAGAGGTGTGTAAGGTTTTATTTTATATGGAGGGTGTTGTGGGAATAATATGAATTTTTTCATTAATTTTTTTTAATTTCATCTATGATATCTATATGGTTATTTAATTCTTCATATTTTATTTTAATTGGGTATCTTCTATATAGATTTGTCATCCCAAATTTTTTATTTTTCTCACACTACTTGTTGCTATATTATTTAATAGGAAAAATAATTCGTAGTTTTTTCACGTTGATGCTCGTTAGTAGTTTCCATCCAATGGGGATCATGAATTCCTCATGGGCCTTATAACGGGCTAGTTCAGGAATATGATGGTGGGACAACATAGTTTCTTTAAAAAAATGAATAAGGAGTCATAAAATAACATTTCGAAGTTTTTTTACTTAGGTATCATAAAACATTATTGTGGCATACTTTCGTATTATCATGAACATTTCATCTCTAGAGATTAATTCTTTACCCAATTAATCGGAGTGATATCAGGGCACACATTTCACTACCAATCTTGTTCAATGAGGTATTTTAAAACATTACCGTGGTATAGAACCATGGTATCATAACCATGTAATATATAGAGATTAACACTTTACCAATATAATTGGAGTACTATTGGGGTACAACCTTCATATTATTATCATTATGTGTGGCACATAATAAAATCATACATAATTAAAACGATGTATAATTAACCCATGAATGAAATGGGATACATAATAAAAGTCAACATAATAACATGATTTCCAAAATAATGAGGGTTGGTGGTTTCATAATATAATTTCATATGAAGGAGCATAGGGAGTTAGAATATATAGAAAAAAACCTTTTAAGAGAATTTATAAAAAATTTATTGTAATAATAAATATCCTAGATCATTTGAAAATTTTTATTCATAACACAAATAGAGTAATAATTTATCTAATAAGCTATTAAATAATATAGATAATGTTTCATAGAAAAGGTATAGATGGTATATGTAACGCCCCGACCCCAGATACCCAGAGTCGGTGCCTTATTACATAACATTGGTATGATCACAAGAAAGATCAAATCTCGAAAGACCGATTGGTTTAGTAGCCTTGGAAATACTAGATATATTCATAAGTTTTACATTACATCATAAAATGAAAAACTACTACGACAACATAATGTCTCCATAATCCACACTCATATCCCCATATAATATCCCTACAGGTCATTCATAATTTACTTCTTCACTTCCTGGGAAAAATAAAACATAGAAAAGGGGTGAGCTCAAATGCCCAGTAAGGATAACAATATAGCAGAACATTCAAAAATAAGCATAAACATTTAAGACAATGTATAACTAAAACAAAAGCCTTTCAAACATGAACTTTCAACATGGTACGACATAAATAAAATGAAATAATTCCATTTACTTATTCACATGGATATTCTACTAATCGAATAATCACATGCAAAAATCAATAACCACTTTCATAATGTTGGAATGCATAATGCCAGACTATCATAACAACATAGCCAAGGCCTCGTGCCAAGACTACAAATAAGATTTTGTCAAGGCTTTGTGCCAAGACACTAGTTTGTCTCATGAGACCTACCGATGCATCGAGGAGCTATAGCGGGCTCCACCCGTCACTTATTAAGTCCAATGCATTCCCATATGAAAAGGTTTAAACATAACATAAACATTCGTATTAAAACTAGCATACGAAATGTCAAATAATTTCACCATAAACTATGAATGGTATAAAAATAGCACATCCATAGTCAAACATATCACAAAACCTTCAATACAATATAGAAGTTTTGTATCATAATAAATCAACTTCAAATAATCTTAAAATCCATCAACGGATGTTGACGTAGATGAAATCAAAATTCTTTTTAACGAAATATCTCCTTTTATTTTGAAATCATTTAAGATCCATATAAAATAAAACATTTTCTTTGAAAATATTCTTATAAGCTTGTAAGGAAAGCTTTGAAGATTTTATAACGGCGTAAAATAACCGCACCCGCCGTATAAGTTAAAAAAACATTCTTACCTCAATTCTGTCGAAAAGGTTAAAAAGGACCTTGTTTTGAAAACGACGGAAAGATTCCTTTATAAACCTCTTATAAAAAGTCAAACAAGGGTATAAATGACTTTAACCCATATTCTTGTAAATAGTAAAAATGTTTTGAAATACATTTTTAAGAAACATGGATGTGGATGATAAAGATATCCCAGTAGATTATTACGTATAAACAACCTCGGATAATGAAGAGATTGTGAAATAACCCTTACCTTGTACTTTTTCCTTGGTTGGGGTAGGTTAACCTCCTGTATAATGGTGAAATAATTGTTACTAAATTATACAAGAATCATATACATTAATATGATATCATATATGATCTTTTAATATCGATTTATAATAATATCTTAGTATTATCGTTGTTTCGGGTGTTAACTTACTTGTTTTCTTTTATATGTTTTGTTACGTAAGACCTTTTTGTAAAGGATAGGTTGTATATTATTCATATCCAGAATGATATCAAGTCCTTAAACATCATTTTTAAATCATCAAATGATAATTATACTTGAATGGATACGATGGAGAATGAATCTCATCGCGTTCGTGGAGACGGTAGTCCGTACGTACGCACGAGCGACAATATCATTATTTGATAATAAAATAATATATAAATGGATGGTATATCATATATACAGAATCATTAACATGTTATATTTATTATTTACATGAGTTACACATCATTATTATACCCATCCAAATAATATTATATTGAATAACAATTACACCACGACGTGGAGACGGTAGTCTGTACGTACGCACGTATGGTGACATGTTATTCAAAGGGTGGATAGAATACTTAATATGGTTGTACCATATTTATAATAACATCACAGTATATGTGAGATACTGGATTTATTATTTTAGAATGGTAAGAACAAAGGAAGAAGAAGTGGAAGAAGAAATGAACTTGGAGAAGGGTGGTGAAATCATTACCTCTTCTTCGGGTTCTTCCTTTTAATTTGATCAAAAGGGCTCCTTAGGTTGGCTTTCTGATCAAACTAAGGCCTCTAGGTTGTATTGAGAGATGTTGGGAGAGTATTTGGGCAGAGTTTGGCCGAACCAAAAGGTTTTAAGGTGTGATGAAATGAGAAGGAGGAGTGCCCTTTTATAAGAGGGGTGAGAGGCACCTTTGGAAAAGCTAGAAATATTAATTTATAATAAATTCATATTCGGTTTCTAATGGCTCCAAAGCTTATTATTCAAAGGTTAAGGTGGGGATAGGTCTAAAACCACTCAACCAATAGAATTTAGATAGATTTGGGTACTTATATTAACCTTATATTTAAGTATTAACTCTAAGTTAATTAGTTTCACTTTTACAATGTCTCTTTGTATTTTTATATAATATGGTTAATAAACTTACTATATACATCCAAGCGACCCCCAAGTGGTCCATTAATGATGAACCTATCATGATATAAGTCTCTTGTCCGAACCTTAGATTTTTAGGAATTTAATATCAATTAATAATATAATATTTGTTTTAAGAACTCTTTTATGTCAATTTTGACACTATTCAATAGTTGATTTTTGTGAAACTTATAACAGATTTATTACTTCGAACAAAGTCAATTAAATCAATCCTAATATATCATATTATCCTAGAAAATTAGTTTAATTCATTAAAAGTTTCATATTATATTTTTTTGGGTATTTATAATATCAATTATTTTAATTTTTCACTATTATAGTAATTACTGCATCATCATTGTGTCATAAATAAAATAAATTATTTAATGTATAAAAATTATAAATAAAATATCATTATGTAGGAAACCTTTTTATCTTTCTAATGAATATTTATAATCTAAAATCCAACATATATAACACTATGTAACAATTGTTTCTCTAAACGATATATGCTTGTGTCATTTTTGTATTCATTTTAACTTAATTAAAATAAAGTGTCATTATCACTTACAAGTGGATCCATGGGGTCCCAAAATAGACCCAAAGATTCCCATGGTCGACCATGTATCAACCAATAGGGTTAAGACACGTTTTAGGGTAATTTAGTATTATTATAATATTATTGTTTAACCCTTATTTACCGGATTTACCCTTAACCATGGTAAATAAAATATTTACCGCAGTAATTATTCAAAATGTCTAAAAATAAAAGTTACCTATTTATACAATTTGAACATCATGATTCCAAATATGGAATCCATTTTCCTAAATTAAAAACACAGAAGTGGCAGAAATTAATTTAAAATTAATTCCCGCTGTCAAAACAAAAAGCGTGTTTTTAAAAGATAATAACTATCAAAAGATTGACACTCGTTTATGTTCGGTTTAATTGTTAAATTATGTCCAATGACCAACATTATATTAAATGGTAAAAATATATTCTAAATATACTTTAAAACCACTCAAATTCATAATTTATCACTATTAATTATTTTGATTAAAAAAGTTGTTTTTAATTAAAATTTAGTAATTTTCACTATTCATCAAAATATGAAAGTTATCTGAAATGTACCAAAATTTCACCTTAGGCTAAATTAGATATTCCGAATCCAAAAATGAAGTCCATTTTGAAATATAAAATATATATAATTTTAAAAAATAGGTATTACTATTCACAACGGCTATTTTAATTAGTTGTGGTGTGTGTTAGAACTCGAGGTTGCGTACAACACATGCTATCGCATTATTCGAAGGGAAACGTACCGTGGAAGATTGGGGTGTTTCATTTTAAATTTTTGATGTCCCCATTTAGTCAAAAAGTTTAAAATATTGTATTTAAAAAGTGTTCACTATTAAAAGTTGATAAAAGTGCAATACTGAAAATTAATTTGTTCTTGCATTATATCTAAGAAACTCATAATATGGATTCTAAAATTATAAGGATTATATAAAGTTTAAAATTTAGATAATACTATTCATAACCTCTTTTGAATGGATTTTTTTTTGAAATTCATGGTGTGATTGAACTCAGTGTTGCGTGTAGTGCAAGTTATTGAATTATTTTGAAGAAATAACACACTATGAAATCTTGGGGTGTTACATTCTCCCCTCCTTCAATAAATTGCGTCCTCGCAATTTGAAATTGTTCTTCGAAAATAAAAGGTTGAAAATAGAAAATATATTTGTGGGAAAACCCACATCGGAAATTGGGTTACTAAAATTTAGTCTTAATATGAGCAAAAGAGAAATGAAAGGGTCACCACCAAATTATGATCTTGATTAGGAGAACATTGGTGGAAATTAGAGACATATAATTGGAGGAAAAACGTAAATATATATAGGTAGTGATTGAGGTCATCAATCACAAAAAAGTATAAAATTGAGGTCCTTAAACTCATCAATCTATGATGATTTGAAGTACCATCGGTTCAACAAAATATAGGGTATTGGGATAACACATTTTTGACGTTTAAAAATATCTTAGTTGAAATCCCACATCAAAAAATGAATTAATGAGGCCTCTATTTAAAATAAAGAGTGGAAAGTATGAAGATTACTGAAAATAACACATACTAGGGTTCCATGTAGGAAAATATGGATATGGAGGAGAAATCTAACCATCAATTATCTGATGGAGAGTGGTAGAGAACATGGTTATGAAAAGGCCAACAATCCCAAAGCCATAAATTAGTGATTATTTAAGGTACCGTCTAGGGAAACATTTTTGTTCTAAGTTCCTTTTATTAATGTTGAGGAATTTATTTATGAGATTGGCTAAGATCATAAGGAGATATACTTACTTTATAATCAGAGTTTTATCCATTAATAAGTTTCTACCACAAACTCATCTTTCACTCTAAAAGATAATAGAATGTAATTTTTTATTTATTTATACTATTCGTACTGGGTTCCAAAATAAATGAATTTATAATTCATCTACCAGATCTTTAAAAAAACAAAATTATTTAATCCAGGACATCTCATGGGCCAGTGGTAGGTGATACACCCTTTTTGCCCTTCAGTTGCGGGTTCAAGTCTCGCAGCCTTGCCGGACGCGACGAGTTGCCGCCCAACCTCCGGGTTTTCCTTTTATGGTAATCCAAAATAATCCAAACTATAACTATCCAAAATACTTCTGTCCAAACTCACAGTACAACATTTATAAGGAAGGTAAACATAATATAGATCCTTTTTACCCCGCAATAGCATATGAATACCTTCATCTTGTATTCTTTTAATAAACTGAAACATCTTGAATTACCATATTCCTTATTGATTACATTCATGCTCCCCTATTCCATATAGAATGCTGGATATACTTCATTAATCCAAAAATGTTTTAAACCCCAACAATGATGGAATATACAAATCATTAATTAGTTCCAAGGTAGTCAAGAATATCCAATATAATTTATCCAAAACAATCACATATTATTCCAAAATCACTACCTCAGTATCAGAACTATATTATGATTTATCATTCTCTCAACCATATATTTTCGAAAAATTTATCCTGCTATTGAGTCACTTTTCATTGTTCCACATAATCTCAAGTCCTTAATGAAATAGTACTGCAGTACAATCCTTATATACTCCATAATTATTATAACAAGTACATTGTTGATACAACACTCAATTGACATAATAAACATAAGAACTCTAATCACTCCTCTTCATATGTGGTAGTATCATAACTTGGTTATTATCCAATAACATCATTTGCGGCATAGTCTGATGACTGGGACATAGGTTCGCGTAGTGTCCAAACTCCTTGCAAATGAAGCATTGTACATTTAAAACCATTTTCTTACCCTTGCAGTCACGTACTTTGTGCCCTTTTCCTCCACACTTATAACAAACTCCCATTCCTTTCAGGCAAGTTCCAGCATGTTTCTTTCCACAGTTACCACATATGGGAAAATTCTTCTTTTCCCTCTTACTTTTATCCATCTTTCTCTCTTCCATCCTTTTCTTCTCTTGCTTCCCTTCAAAGCCATAGGACTCAGTAAACTATTTACTTATCTTATCAACACATGATATTATTTCTTCATATGATGATAATACATGGGAGACTATTTCTCTTATAAATTCTAGCTTAAGACCATGAAAGATATGATCCTTCCTTCTCTTTGGATCATGTGCATTTCTGGAGTTCTCATTCCTTCTACTGGGCGCCATTTCTAAACAATGGCATACACTAAATCAGTTTATGAATCAAAATACATAATCCCATACTTATAAAACACTTAACATAAATTGAACTATTTATGGATATAATCCATAATCATAAGAATGTTTTCTTTGAGGAAGTATATACTCATAATCCCTTCAAAATGATTTGTAAAGAAAATGAGAGTTATCCTAAGAATATCCCCCGAGAGTGTCGTAACCAAGAGTGCAGCAAGGCCCGTTGTCGTGCACCAGTTCCCGTTCGAGTCTAGCTCAAAGCGGTGTTTTCGGGTTTTAGCCCTAGGTACATCTGTGCCAGAGCCGCCTCTACCTGCTCGTATCCAGACAGGGATGTATTGCTCAGAAAACTCACAAAATCTCTACAATACCAAAATTCTAGGAAGTTCTTCTATACTAATCCTCAAAGTTCATCTTAGGTCAACGTGCTCTAATCAGAGTTTATCTAAATCTAGTTTCCAAGGATTGTACTAAACTTCCTCTGATACCAACTGTAACGCCCCGACCCCAGTCACCCAGAGTCGGTGCATTATTATATAACATTGGTATGATCACAAGAAAGATCAAATCTCGAAAGACCGATTGGTTTAGTAGCCTTGGAAATACTAGATATATTCATAAGTTTTACATTACATCATAAAATGAAAAACTACTACGACAACATAATGTCTCCATAATCCACACTCATATCCCCATATAATATCCCTGCAGGTCATTCATAATTTACTTCTTCACTTCCTGGGAAAAATAAAACATAGAAAAGGGGTGAGCTCAAATGCCCAGTAAGGATAACAATATAGCAGAACATTCAAAAATAAGCATAAACATTTAAGGCAATGTATAACTAAAACAAAAGCCTTTCAAACATGAACTTTCAACATGGTACGGCATAAATAAAATGAAATAATTCCATTTACTTATTCACATGGATATTCTACTAATTGAATAATCACATGCAAAAATCAATAACCACTTTCATAATGTTGGAATGCATAATGCCAGACTATCATAACCACATAGCCAAGGCCTCGTGCCAAGACTACAAATAAGATTTTGTCAAGGCCTTGTACCAAGACACTAGTTTGTCTCATGAGACCTACCGATGCATCGAGGAGCTATAGCGGGCTCCACCCGTCACTTATTAAGTCCAATGCATTCCCATATGAAAAGGTTTAAACATAACATAAACATTCGTATTAAAACTAGCATACGAAATGTCAATAATTTCACCATAAACTATGAATGGTATAAAAATAGCACATCCATAGTCAAACATATCACAAAACCTTCAATACAATATAGAAGTTTTGTATCATAATAAATCAACTTCAAATAATCTTAAAATCCATCAAAGGATGTTGACGTAGATGAAATCAAAATTCTTTTTAACGAAATATCTCCTTTTATTTTGAAATCATTTAAGATCCATATAAAATAAAACATTTTCTTTGAAAATATTCTTATAAGCTTGTAAGGAAAGCTTTGAATATTTTATAACGGCGTAAAATAACCGCACCCGCCGTATAAGTTAAAAAAACATTCTTACCTCAATTCTGTCGAAAAGGTTAAAAAGGACCTTGTTTTGAAAACGACGGAAAGATTCCTTTATAAACCTCTTATAAAAAGTCAAACAAGGGTATAAATGACTTTAACCCATATTCTTGTAAATAGTAAAAATGTTTTCAAATACATTTTTAAGAAACATGGATGTGGATGATAAAGATATCCCAGTAGATTATTACGTATAAACAACCTCGGATAATGAAGAGATTGTGAAATAACCCTTACCTTGTACTTTTTCCTTGGTTGGGGTAGGTTAACCTCCTGTATAATGGTGAAATAATTGTTACTAAATTATACAAGAATCATATACATTAATATGATATCATATATGATCTTTTAATATCGATTTATAATAATATCTTAGTATTATCGTTGTTTCGGGTGTTAACTTACTTGTTTTCTTTTATATGTTTTGTTACGTAAGACCTTTTTGTAAAGGATAGGTTGTATATTATTCATATCCAGAATGATATCAAGTCCTTAAACATCATTTTTAAATCATCAAATGATAATTATACTTGAATGGATACGATGGAGAATGAATCTCATCGCGTTCGTGGAGACGGTAGTCCGTACGTACGCACGAGCGACAATATCATTATTTGATATTAAAATAATATATAAATGGATGGTATATCATATATACAGAATCATTAACATGTTATATTTATTATTTACATGAGTTACACATCATTATTATACCCATCCAAATAATATTATATTGAATAACAATTACACCACGACGTGGAGACGGTAGTCCGTACGTACGCACGTATGGTGACATGTTATTCAAAGGGTGGATAGAATACTGAATATGGTTGTACCATATTTATAATAACATCACAGTATATGTGAGATACTGGATTTATTATTTTAGAATGGTAAGAACAAAGGAAGAAGAAGTGGAAGAAGAAATGAACTTGGAGAAGGGTGGTGAAATCATTACCTCTTCTTCGGGTTCTTCCTTTTGATTTGATCAAAAGGGCTCCTTAGGTTGGCTTTCTGATCAAACTAAGGCCTCTAGGTTGTAGTGAGAGATGTTGGGAGAGTATTTGGGCAAAGTTTGGCCGAACCAAAAGGTTTGAAGGTGTGATGAAATGAGAAGGAGGAGTGCCCTTTTATAAGAGGGGTGAGGGGCACCTTTGGAAAAGCTAGAAATATTAATTTATAATAAATTCATATTCGGTTTCTAATGGCTCCAAAGCTTATTATTCAAAGGTTAAGGTGGGGATAGGTCTAAAACCACTCAACCAATAGAATTTAGACAGGTTTGGGTACTTATATTAACCTTATCATTAAGTATTAACTCTAAGTTAATTAGTTTCACTTTTACAATGTCTCTTTGTATTTTTATATAATATGGTTAATAAACTTACTATATACATCCAAGCGACCCCCAAGTGGTCCATTAATGATGAACCTATCATGATATAAGTCTCTTGGCCGAACCATAGATTTTTAGGAATTTAATATCAATTAATAATATAATATTTGTTTTAAGAACTCTTTTATGTCAATTTTGACACTATTCAATAGTTGATTTTTGTGAAACTCATAACAGATTTATTACTTCGAAAAAAGTCAATTAAATAAATCCTAATATATAATATTATCCTATAAAATTATTTTAATTCATTAAAAGTTTCATATTATATTTTTTTGGGTATTTATAATATCAATTATTTTAATTTTTCACTATTATAGTAATTACTGCATCATCATTGTGTCATAAATAAAGTAAATTATTTAATGTCTAAAAATTATAAATAAAATATCATTATGTAGGAAATCTTTTTATCTTTCTAATTAATATTTATAATCTAAAATCCAACATATATAACACTATGTAACAATTGTTTCTCTAAAAGATATATGCTTGTGTCATTTTTGTATTCATTTTAACTTAATTAAAATAAAGTGTCATTATCACTTACAAGTGGATCCATGGGGTCCCAAAATAGACCCAAAGATTCCCATGGTCGACCATGTATCAACCAATAGGGTTAAGACACGTTTTAGGGTAATTTAGTATTATTATAATATTATTTTTTAACCCTTATTTACCGGATTTACCCTTAACCATGGTAAATAAAATATTTACCGCAGTAATTATTCAAAATGTCTAAAAATAAAAGTTACCTATTTATACAATTTTAAAATCCTGATTCCAAATATGGAATCCATTTTCCTAAATTAAAAACACAGAAGTGGCAGAAATTAATTTAAAATTAATTCCCGCTGTCAAAACAAAAAGCGTGTTTTTAAAAGATAATAACTATCAAAAGATTGACACTCGTTTATGTTCGGTTTAATTGTTAAATTATGTCCAATGACCAACATTATATTAAATGGTAAAAATATATTCTAAATATACTTTAAAACCACTCAAATTCATAATTTATCACTATTAATTATTTTGATTAAAAAGTTGTTTTTAATTAAAATTTAGTAATTTTCACTATTCATCAAAATATGAAAGTTATCCGAAATGTACCAAAATTTCACCTTAGGATAAATTAGATATTCCGAATCCAAAAATGAAGTCCATTTTGAAATATAAAATATATATAATTTTAAAAAGTAGGTATTACTATTCACAACGGCTATTTTAATTAGTTATGGTGTGTGTTAGAACTCGAGGTTGCGTACAACACACGCTATCGCTTTATTCGAAGGGAAACGTACCGTGGAAGCTTGGGGTGTTTCATTTTAAATTTTTGATGTCCCCATTTAGTCAAAAAGTTTAAAATATTGTATTTAAAAAGTGTTCACTATTAAAAGTTGATAAAAGTGCAATACTGATAATTAATTTGTTCTTGCATTATATCTAAGAAACTCATAATATGGATTCTAAAATTATAAGGATTATATAAAGTTTAAAATTTAGATAATACTATTCATAACCTCTTTTGAATGGATTTTTTTTAAAGTCATGGTGTGATTGAACTCAGTGTTGCGTGTAGTGCAAGTTATTGAATTATTTTGAAGAAATAACACACTATGAAATCTTGGGGTGTTACAGTATAATTTTTTTTCACAAGAAATAAAAACATAAAAATATATTTTAGAAAAAATATTAATGTTATCATAATAAATAAAAGTTTATGGTCAATTTCAATAATTATTTTTGAAAATGTGAAGCACAAACATTAGAAGAAAATTTATTTTGAAATGAAACATCACTCATAGTTTCTATAATAAAACTAAATGGTTATCAAGATAAATTTTCCATGGGACATAAAAAAATTGAATTTTAATGGATGAAAAATATTTTTAATATTTTGAAACATATTTATTTAAAACCCTTATCGTAAGAGGGGTAAAAAACATATTTTATTATAACATGAGAATGGAAATATGGAGGTCACATAATAATGAACATAATTAAGTTACTGAATAAAAAGTGACTGTTGGTTTGATAATAAAATATTTAAAGTGTGGGAAACCCATCATTAAATGGGATGGGAATTATTATTAACAATGATATACATTTTTCGTAAGAGATCTGTTAGGGTATAATAAAGGTACTAAAAAGTCATTTTTACCATAGAGGGTGAAAAAGTACCATGAAATAAAATATTATGGTTGAAGTAACCAAGATTTGAATAAATGGGTATAAGAAGAATAGTTATAACTCATCAAAGGGAGTTGAGTTGACAAAAATACTTTCCACATTTGGTAACCTTTAAACTAAAATCAATTTGAATAAAAAACATGATATTGATATTCAAACCCTATAAATTAAATTAATATGGTAAAAGTTTGTATTAGGTAGTAATGACACCGTATTAAATATATAATGGTTCATAATAATAATAGCATCTCCAAAAATTAAATTTGAGGTAAAGAACCCACTACCTTAATTCTTTACATTAATAAAATCACTTTAATATCTTATATAAAAAGAATAACTAACCTAATCACCTATTTCATAACATTTCTCAAATCTAAATCTTTTATAAACTTCATTAATAATTATTTTCAGTATTTATATTTGTTAGTTATTATCTATTTTAAATAATTATTGTGAGTAATCTTGATATTTATAAACTAGTTTCATAATGGCGTTGTTGTTATTAATTTTTCAAAAAAATCATCATTCCCATCTAAAATATGGTAATTTAATTGATTTTTTATAATTATTTTTAATGTAATAATTTTGATTCATAGTTATTTTTGTTATTATTAATGATGATGATGAAGTCATTGATGGTGTTATTTTGGTAAATTATAAGGAATGAAAAGTGAAGTCTTAATTAATGAGTTATATTTTTATATTACTATTAAAATAAATAAGTATTTACTTCTTAATATCCAATATTATGTTTCAAAATCCATCCATTACATAAATATAAAATAGTTTTTAGTTATCTGGTTAAACTGTCCCAACAATATCATGATACAATTTAATTATGTGTTTGGTTATGGAAGAGATTATTTTATTATAATATCATTACAAAAAAAATTATAATAACATTTTTTATATTTTATTAAGGTGGTGACTCACAATTGCTATATTTATTTTAAGAATTTTTAAAATGAAAATAAAATTATCACTTTTAACTATATTACTTTTCATATTGATAAGTTCGTTTTATTCGCGTAGTTTTAAAATAAAATCTTATTGATGTTATTACTTATAGAATGAATTATGTAAATATATAGAATATAAATCATGAGTTTATATTCAATAAACCTATTTATATAAGCATCCATGAAATGTTGTAATGAAAAAGGACATGTGTCATTCATAGAGGTGTTAGTTCACACAATCATTTGGGAAATGTATTCATTTTTCAATTAAATGGGAGGGGAATATATAATGTTTATACAAAAAATATAATAACACTTAATAATATTATTTATATCTATTTAATTATATATATATATTTAATGGGTTTTTGGTAGGGTGGATGCGAAGGATAAAGAAAGGATGTTAAAGGCTATGTAATACTTATGTTGAGAATTCAGATCTTCTTCGTAAGTATCCTTTGGAAATAATGGATTTGTGGGATTTTGTTTATGATATAGGATAAAACATGTGTATATGGGATATATAAGATGTATATTTATTATATCAGTACTATAATTTCTAAAAATAGTTTTTCTTGTAGTTGGTGGAAGTTATCTCCTTTTATATGTTAAATAGTGGGAAAATCATTGGAAAAGAAAGTTAGGTATAGGGTAAAAATAGAAGTTCATATAAGTTATATAAGTTATGCGGATAAATATTGGTGAGACTCGTAGATATAAATTTACATCCTAATAATGATATTCTAAAATATTTAAGTGTCCAATTGATTTATTAAAAATTTAGACACATCTGATTACCAATTTTAATATTTATTAATCATGATCAAAATTTAACCATGGTAATTATTTTATTAATGAAAATTTATTATGACCCTTCATTATTTTCTTTCGAAATTTTGAATCCAAATTTTGACTCTATTTATTCTAATTAAATTTATAAATATGAAAAATTTACATTTTATTTTAAAACATACAATGTTTTGAAAAACTTATTAATTTTATAAATGTCATTTTAATAAATAAGAGTTATTAGTATTTTATTACATATATATATATAATAAATTGAGTGTTGTTTTACTTCTATATTTGTTTAAAATTCATATTGGAATATTTATTTTAAAATAGATCAATTTATTTTAAAACATCAATATCTTGAAATATATCATTCATTGAAAAATAAATGTTTTTCCAGGGTAAATAATATTTTCCATGGTAAATTAAAATTATGTTTAAAATTAATGTGAAATAAATATATAATAATAACACTCTGATCAATAATATGAAATCAATTTTTATTTATATTTCATTTCTCTATGTTATCCAAATTAATTTCTATTATGTGTTAATAAAAATAATATTTTAGATTAAAATTTTACTCATGTTTTGAAATTGTTAAAAAAGGATATAATTAAATTAAAATTTTATTTTAAAGTGAGTTATATTAATTATTAAGTATATATATTTCTTATAAAAAAATTTCTCAAAATTCTATGTTAGTATTGTTTTATGACAATTTCATAAAAGTGTCTTTTTTAGCAATATTGATAATTTCAATTATTCAAACAAACTTAAATCAAATTAAAAAAAATAAAAAATCACCATAAGATAATATTACTATTTTTAACTTTATAATGAATTTAATTTTATCAAATTAAAATAATAAGATTTATAAATTCTGATTTTAATTGTGAAATTTAATAAAAAAATTATTTTTATTGGAAAATGAACTTTCTTTTACTTCAAAAGTCTATGTGTGTAATTTTTAAAATAAATGTGATAAATAAATTATTAAATTTATAATTACAAAAATATATCATCCAAAATTCTAGTAACATTTACCCATAGGATCTATCTGCAATATCTAAAAAAAGGTATGATTTGGTGGTAGTCGTGGGTGGTGATTCAGCTAACACATTTATTGTGGAAATCTCCACAAACTTGGACTTATCAAAATATTTATTTTTCCCATCTCAAAATTGATAAATTTTAACTTTTTATTAGTCTTTAGAATACCCTAGTGAAGATTCCTCCTTTACAAGCTCTAACAAATGTGCTTCCTATGGGAGAATTTCACTACCCAATTCCTTTTTATTCTTTTTTTCACTATAAATATTGTAATATGATTTTTTTATTTTATATATGACAATTAAAAAACAATACTATAATGGTAAAATTTAATTTTCATGCATCTCTTTTCATCATAGTTCGATGTTGCCGACCGAACAAGCTATTAATATAATATTAATTTATGGAAAAAACATATTGAATTCTCGAGTTATTACTTTTTGTGTTGAAAGTATGTTTTGTTTCCATGTTTATACCATTTGATAGTAGTGGTCTTTCTTTTATTATTGTCAAACCTAGTATTATTTAGATATTTGTTGAGAGACATGATGTTTTCCCAAGGTTGTGGTAGTGTCTTGATATGGGTGGAGCTTGAATGGGTGGTACAATTTAAGAGTGAGGATTCCTTATTTTTTCTGAATATTATGTTGGTATTTTTTAAGGGTTGTTTGGTTCAGGTTGAGAGAAGGGATTTACATGTTTTTTTGTTCTGTGATTTTTTCTTGATTTTTAAGACTTATAATTATTTTCATCATGATGAACTCTTCTTATTACTTTAAAAACTATCTCTTTATAAAATTGGTTGGTTATGTCCTTGAATACCTATAGAATATAAAATGATAATGAATTAAAAATGATTTTTTAAATTTGTTTGTTGGTGATAAAAATACATTATTTGAAAACCATATAAATTACTTAGGGAAAATACTTTAAGAGAATGAAAATGATAACATATTATTTGAATTGGAATTTTACAATCTTTTTGTATTTTGATTTCATAAATTGACAAAATAAAAATTAAAAACTGGATAAATAGTTTACTATTACTTTTTAATTAATAAATTGAATTGGTTTAGACTGAAATTTAGTTATATTGTGATTATATGAAATGTATCTTCCTAGACCATAGCGGTGGTATCTGTGTGTCAGGTGGGATGTTAGTTGTGATTTGAATCAAATGATAGTTTTCTTATCTTATTTTTCTTTTGGTTGACATATTCATTGTATTTTATGATTTATTATACTCCTCAAACAGAGTTGAGTAATTTTATGATGTCCAATTGTTCTAGGATTTTGTTTTTTTTCCCAACATTCATGTCGTTGAGAGAATGGATGGCTAACTACTCCCTATTTCCCACTCTCCCTTCTGATGTATCAAAATGTGTAGGTGTATTTGTGCTATGATGGAGTAATGTATATAATATGTACCCAAATTTGAAGTGATGTCTCATAGTTTTACCATACATGTGTTCCTGGGTTTTATCTAATTCAGTTCATAATATATTGATGTATTTCTGTTGTAGTGACTATAGTTAAAACATGTGCACTTTCAAGACATGTAGTTTTTTCAGGTATATAACAAGAGGCATTGGTTATAGTGGATTCTATGAAATTACTTGGTTACAGATATTATGAGGAATGGAAGAGATATGTTACATTGGGGTATGGTATTAGATGATTTATTTTTGGTTTAGTTTTCTTGTTGGGAATAAAAACTTAGGGAATGGATTGCAATATAGTAGGATTAGTGTTGGGTCTTGAGAGAGAGAAACTAATGGAGAAGTGGTTATATTGTACCTTTCATTTTTTTTATTTAAGATGAATTATTTCTATGAATTACACGATTAGTGAGATTTGTTAAGGATGGGATATATTTTTACCATATTGGGTAAAGTAACAGATTCATTTGTTTATTCATTAAGATTTATTATAAATTTTCCACATTGGCATGAGAGGTTTGAGGGAGGATCTAGCTGACTAAAACAATTTTCTCACCCTATATATATAATATTTTTTATTTTAACTAGAGACAATTTATAATATCATTGATCATTACTAGATCTGGGAGTTATTAAAATGCTATTGGATTTCATTGTCAGTTGCTAGGAATTTTTCTTGCAATTTAAATTTTTTCATCATTTTGTCACATTGCATTCAAGTATTGGGATAGATTTTCGATTATTTATTCTATGATGTTGATTGAAGGATTTATATCTTATTTTATATGATATCTGGAGAGTAATTCCTCCTTTTTCTCTGAATTTATGCCTCTAGTACTAATCACAAACTAAAGGCCTATTGGAGGAGGGATTCAAGGGGAATCCAAATCTTCATTGTCTACCAAAGAAAGATACTAGTAGAGGGGTTTATAATAAGAATCTGTTATCAATGATTAATGATCCAAAAAAATTTATCATAACATATGAGATTATGGATTTTATAGTGCATATAGATTTATTTGATCTTAGAGAAAGTATCAATTTGATATTATTTAATGTTTTTGAATAGTTTAGAGTGAATGAGTTGACATGGATGGGGAAAAACTTATAATTTATTAGTTAAGAAATAGTTCATACCAAGTATATTATGAAATATGTGTTGGGGAATGTTGATAAATGTTATCATTATAAGGAACTTTTTATTCCACATGAGGTAATTTTTTTAAAATTTCCATTAATTAAGGGGAGAAAATTCATTGTAACTGAAAAGAAACTCTTTGATTTAAAAAATGATGAACATTTAATTTGAGCTAGTGAATAATTTATTACATTGTAAATAAATCACAATAATAAGGAAACAACTATATTTTAGAAATATTTTTTTAAGATATAGTTGAAGAATATACCATGATAACTGAATATAAAGATGAATCTAGTGAAGAAATAATAATATCTTTAATAACATTATGCTTATATAAGTAATTGAATGGTTTTCCTTTAACTCAAAAACACCTTTAAAACTTACAAACTAAACTCAACAATCAATGAATAAGATTGATAAATAGTTATTATAATTAATAGTTTTAAAAATTAAATAAAGATCAATCATAGAAAGAAGGAGAGTACGAAATAGATACTCTTTGATTTTAAAATATTACAATACATTTATTCCATGGATGAATTTCATGATGGGTTTGAATAAGATGAGAAGAAATATTAATCTAGAAAATATTGAAAAATAATAGAAGCATGTGGTTAATGGAAAATAAGAACTCATATAAGAATGAATTTTATAACACACTGTTAGGAAAAAATAAAAAGGGTAAAACATTATGTTAGTTACTTATAATAATTTCATAACATGAGGTAACATTGAATGATTGGTGATAAATAAAGACAAAATGTGAAAAACCAATATAATGGAATTATATAATAGTGATGATCCAGAAGGACAAGTGTGATCTTGTTTACATATTGAGCCACTTTCTAGGGAGTATACCTTAATACATCATCCCAGTAATCATCACCCTTTTTTAGATATAAGAGATAGTCATAAAACGTCCATATACTATTTTATAGATATATTTATCAATGTTTAAAGACACTTTGTATGCCCCACTAACATTAGATTTTTATGTTCCCTGAACATATCACTTGATGATTCCAATTTTGAGGATTTGGTTCACCAACGAGACTTATATTACTCTATTATTTTATTACAACTCTATGAAAATGACTATGTCATCATTGTCAATAATTTATTATCCTGTCAAAGATACCTCATAAATGGACGACTGTGATATCACTAAAGATTATTATTTAGGACACATAGGACAAGATAATAGATCAAAATTTTTTTGATCTATAAATGGTAAAGGAAAAAATATACACTCACTCACTCAAAAATACCTTTATTGGATCATTTATATATTTTTATTCTCAAAAGGGAATAAAAATGGTGATTTTGAATGGTTATAGAATTGATTTAATATAATATATTAAGGAAGATACATAATAAGTATGGATTTTTACTATAATAAAATATTTTTATTATTGATGAAATAGATTGAGGGGATATCTTTCTTGAATGGTTCACCACATTGATTGATATGGAAATAGAATATGACGTTTCTTTGGATTCATTTAACACAATAGTCCCAAATATGATGTAATAATAGGAGGTAAATTAAAACCTTTTGATTGAGTGACTATTAGTTCTAGAACCACTCAATTATTACGGGAGGAGGAGTACCCTAGAGAGGATATGTTTAGAACCGTAGCCAGGATCACTCAAACAACACCCAGACTCTATTTCTGACATTGCCTCAGGTACACCTTCCCATAGTCCAGAGGCCATCGACTAGTGGAAAGGCCTAAAAGAGTCATGGAGAGACTATTAGAATTAAATTAAAGCCTGAGGACCATGAATTAATCTACCAAAGTTTGGAAGGATTCATTCATATATGGGACATCCTAAAACATATGGATAAATAAATATGGATCCAAATGGTCCACCTCTAAAATAGGAAGTATTAAAACAATAAACTTGATACATATAAACCTAACTAAGTATAAAATGATAATATCAGAATTATATATTAAAAAATTTAATTCTTGTGAGTACAAATGTTGTAAAAAAATTAAAAGGATAAATTACATGGTCTCCGACCAAAATCGTATAATCATCAAACAAAATACATGTCCTCAAAACCCAACTAGATCTATACCATGTTTCTATATACAATAATAATTTGTAGCGTGTGAGATAACATGAATGTCTACCAACATACATCAAAATCAGTGTCATGTAATTGAGTATTAGGTCAGTCCAATGATCAATAAGTAATCCCTAATTCCTTGACCATATTGACTAATATTATGATCATGTGGGCATGCAAGAAATGAATATATATAAGGAGTCTAGTCATTCTCAAGCAACTCAACCACTATGAAAACACAACATAATATAAGACTTGTAAGGTTATCATATACTAACTTGGATTCTAAGACACCTAACCATAAATAATTTAAATCTATGCTAAATAGAAGTGTGTTACCTTATACAATACGTTGACCCATAATAAAAGTGTTTGAATTGGATTTTTTGCTAATATTAACCGATACTCAAACTGATACCAACGTTTCATGATTCTAAGAGAGTCGTTATCAATAATGAAAACCATCAAATTAATGAATATAATATTTAGAAGTAAAAATCACAAATATATATTGGCAACACCGAACTCACTATCCAACCTCCTGATACTGAAATAATAAGAAACATGGTTTGGTCTACGTCCTATACACATTGAGATGTAATTCGCACAAAAATCCAAAATTAAGCTCTCCAATCCACATCCAATTTCATTTAAAATCCCAAAACATTAAAATAAATCCATGGAAATCATTCCTTGAGGGAAATAATGAATGGAATCTTAAACTAATCCTCTTGATACCTTCTCCATGAGACACGCATGAGAATACCATAATGTGGGGGTATTTCACCATGGTATAATTATATAATCTTTCTAAACTGAACTAGGTGAACAATAAAAATAAAATAATGTAAGGGGACAACAAGTAAGATAAAGTGGGAGATTGTTCCTTGAATCAAAATATAGAAACCTTACCCAACGAACTGGAACAATGTGGGGGAAAGTGTGAAAATGGGGGTCTAAGAGGGGAACTCTTCTTTTATTTGAGAAGCTATAATCAAGAGAGGCTGAGGGGATTCAAAATAGGTCCCCTTCATAAAAATCCCAAATGGTACCACTAAAAACTACTTATATCCCCATGAATGGTAAAACCAGGATAGTTTCATTATTCCCCCCCCCAACTAATTCATGTAGTGTATTAACCATATTTGTTGTGTTAAAACCAATATCTTGGGGTATAACCTATGTGTACTTCCTCATAATGAACCTCCACAACACAACCCTAGGATATATCATGGTCCTTCACTTGTATTTCCACCTTTAAACAACACCCTCTTCTATGGTGCAACCACATTGTACCCTTCCAAAAAACAACTCCCACACACATTCCAAGTCACATCACTCATAGGGTATATTGTGCTATTGGAACCTATAACATAAATTTTAGTTAAGGATCACCAAAACCTTATTCAAGGTTCATTCAAAAACCTGATCCACCACTTTTCATTTGATTGAGATCCCAAAACATCTTATATATATGTCTGATATAAGGACCCAACACTAATTCAATAAATAATTTCATTTCTAAATAAGAATTCATTTTCATTCATTCCCAATGTTATTTTAATGGTTAGTATAATGGCCCTATATTTTCATACATAAAAATTACATCTCTTTAGATTAATATTCAATAAATATCACAAATACATGCTCAGGGGCCATAATGGTATAGTGCCTTTCGTGACCAGATACACAATCATCCTATTTTCTGAAAGATCTTCCACGTCTCCAATAATCATAAAACACATTTTAATATATATATAAAAATAGAAAAATATTCACTAATTAAGATAGGTAAATGAATTTAGGAGAATTAAAAAACATATGGACATGAATACTAGGTCCACACATAATCATAGGGAAATTAAACTACGTCCACACATAACCTTATGGACTTCAAACCAGGTCCACATATAACCTTATGTACATGAAGCAAAGTCCATACATAACCTTATGAACATGAATCTCAGACCACACATGTCCTAATATACATGAAATCAGGTCTGATCATTTCATTATACACATTAAAATAGGTCCAAACATAACATTGTGAACATGAAATTAGGTTCACGCATAACATAAATAACTCATGAGTTATACATCTTTACCTAACACATTATTGGAATAAATTTCTTTATCCTGCTAATAATATATTGATAATTTTACATATGTTATTAAAAATATCATAAAATATTCATCATATAATGACCTATATAAAATAAATGGGTTCACTAAATTTCTCATCTTAACATTACCCACAGAAAGAATATGTTTCCTAAAAATAACCAGTGGAAAAATGTGTTTCATAAATATATTATCATCATAATCATTAAACATCCTGAGAAAGAATAAGGATGGTACCAATGGATAATATCCCCACTAAAATATATACAACACAAAAGTATTTTTTTATTTATATAAATTAAATAAAAATATCATTAAAACATTTTTGGGAAAAATACACATTCAATTTTAAAAATAAATTTTAAAAAAATAACAATTTCCCAAATATTATGGATACATTTTTATTATAAAATCACATTTGGAAACATTTAATATAATCATTAAATCATTTAGAGGTATTCCATGAATGAAATACCATTCATACCATTAATGATAAAATAAAGAATCATTTTTCATTTTCACTTAAAATTTAAAATATCCACATTTGGAAAACATCAAGGAAATTCCTTTGATATTTTTTTAAAAATAAAAATAAAAATAGGGGTCAAAAATATATCAAAATGGCATATTATTGAATTAAAAAAATTATTCAGGCCATATTTATAAAATATGAATATGGATGAAAATTTATTATTGATCTAAGAGAGAAAAAACGTCATTTTTCCTTAAAAAAGTTATTTTTGAATATTATGTATATGAAGATATGGAAAAGATAGTAAAAATTGGAATTTATAGAACATACATTTAGATAATTAAATTCATGAGTTTCTTGAAATATAGATCATAATATTTTTTTTTCATAATTATATTCCTATAGATTCCTAATAAATAATGAGATTATATCATAACACCCTTACCGCTTTGGTAGATTTTGAATCTTAAGCACCGTGAAAGATAAAAAATATTTTCATATTTATATAACATAATTTTCATAATAATATTAATATTAATATTAATATATTCATTGTAATTATATTTACCATGCAAAATAAATAAATGGTGAAAACGTAATGTGTCCCATGAAAATCAAATTTATATGTAAATAGCTTACATCAGGTATCAGAATTATTCATACACATTTGAACATCCTATATAGTAAATATAAGTTTATTATCCTTATATTATGACACCATATTTATATATATCATACCATATTTTATTTATATTTAACATATTACAACCATTTTATTGACATATCATTGTTAAAATGGCTAATCCTGGATAAAACTGCCTAGTTTTCATTTATGATTTGGTTTGGTAGTTTTGGTCCATGTAATTTTATAATGTTTCTATCATAAAAAGAAAATTAATAACGATATAAAAATAATATATATTTAATATATAAATATTTATATTTATCCAAAATAATTATATTATTATAAATTAATTACATTTTTCATCGAGATGGTAGGTTGTACGTAGGCATGAACGATGCTTCTGTATTTTTTATGGATGGAATGAAAGAAAGGTAATGAATATATAAATTTTAAAGAATAAATTATTTTTAATATATATCATATATATTGATTAAACATATCCTAGTTACCATCCATTATAAATAAAATGATAAATGAATCACTTCACTTCACGAAGACGGTAGTGCACACATACACATAAGAGATGTTATCATTTTCCAATGGATTAAAAGGTATAAAGTAATATGTGATATTATAATTACAGGAGTATATTGTTTTCACAATTATCTAATACATATATTAAATATATATTAATATCCTTTATTTACTAGAGGTGATAGAAAACAAATTACATCGATTCATGAGGGGATAGTATGTCGTCCGCATGATTGACAGTTTTATTTCCCATTTGATTGATGAGGACATGGATATATGTGATGGAAAAAAATAATTGAATATTAATATATAAAATATTTTTTTTATTATATTTTATTTATTAATATGTGAATTATGGTGTTAATATAGAAATTAAAAATATAAATAGCTTTGTGAAAACAATTTCCCTCTCCTAGAACTGTCTTGTTTGGATCTCTTATTAAGTTCCCTGGTGTTTGTATTTATGGCAGAAAAAATTCTCTAAAATATGTTTAAGGATTCTTGGGAGATATTTTTTATAGTTTTTTTTTTTGAAAAAAGTTTTTAATAGGCATGAATAAGTAAGTGTAGGAGGTTCTCTTGAATAATTGGGGGGAATTGAATTTTTTTAAATACATAATACTATTCAGTAATAGATATTTACTCTTAACCTATGTGCCTAAATAATTAATAAATAATTTATTGGGGGGAATATATGGTAAATTAAATCATATACCCAAAAAGAAAGTTGTTTTAAACATGTCATTCCATACTTCTAATTTTACTTACATATACTATTTTTGTTTTGGCTACGTTAACTTGTTTTTTATTTATTTACCAATGTTATTTATCCTTTATGACTTATAATAAATAATTATTATAATATAATTTGTTCCCAATTATTTTAAATATTAAATACAATTTATCAAATAAAATTTCTTATGTGTTTTAGAATTTTATTTTAACAACGACAGATGCAATGCACAAAACTCCATTTAAACCATAACTATTTTTATTTATTTCTACTATTTTATTATTCATTATGAAAAATGATTAATTTGATATTATTAAATTATATTATATATTATTATTTTAAATATAGGAACCATTTTACAATATTCAATTCATATAAGTGGTATGATTTAATTTAAAAATAAACATGAAAGCATAGAAAAAAAGTGGTTTTAAAAAGAAACATTTTATTAAGTGAAAAAGTTTTAATATGAAACATAAAATTAAAATTACTTAAAATTACATAAATTTAATTAAAAATAGTATAATAAAACTATTTTTACTTTTTAGAAAAATAAAACAAAATCGAATTTTGTAAATTCTTTAGACATGAGGGTAGTTTTAAAAAAACCATTATTTTCAATAATCCTCAAAAAATTAATATCACTAGAAAATTATTAAAAAATAACCATATGATAATTTATGTATCACAATTCCAAAAATTGATTTCGTTTTTTTCAAATAAAATTTGTAAAACTACCCCAAAATAATGTTATTTCATTTTCACAAAAGTCACTAAAAAATTATAGTAAAGTTGTATTTTCATAGTAAATAATTTTTTAACAAAACATTTATACTTATTTATCAATATATTTTCATTATATGAAAACATAATTTTTAATTTTACTAATGTGGTTATTCATATTCATATCTCTAAATTTAAAATCTTTTTTATAATTGTAACACTAAATTATTTGATTTTAGTAGTTTATCATGGTTTTTTTATGTTTTCTCGTACAGGTAATGAAAGATATTGAAGATATTAAATTTAGTTGAAGAATAATATATTCTATAATATCAGGGTGTTACATTATACCACCTTAAATAAATTGCATCCTCCCAATTTTATTTTTTCATCAATGTTTCAACCATTTTTTAAATCCCACATCCTATAAAGGGATAATAAAACATCAATTAAAAAGAAGGGAAGGGAAATACGTTGATCATCTAGATTAATTAACAATTAGTTTCCAAAATAAGAATGCATTAATACGAAGTAAAAATAAAAATAATTGAGGAGAAAACAAACACCCAAAAAAATAATGAGTGGTAGAGAATGTGGTCTGGAGAAATTTTATAACCACAATGTGACAAATTTGTAATGGCTGAAACGACCATAGATTCATCATAAATGAATATGATATTAAAACAAATTGTCTCAAGTTCAGTTTCCAAAATTTTATATGTTGTTACCATCAAGATAAGTAACCTGATAAAAATATAATATCTTGATTTCTTTTACTTCTATAAGACCAATATTACACATTATTTATTGTTTCATAAATATCCACATCCTTACATACTCGAAGAAATTAATATTCATGATGAATATTCAATCCTGAAGCACAAAAATTATCATTTAATAGAACATGCGATAAATAAAAGGATTAAAACTTATTCCACCTATCCTTATATATTTACAAAAAAATGGTTATCAAATTATATAAAATTAATTAAGTTATATAACATAATAAATAACCTCCAAAGTTCAACTTAACCATTTTTGTTAATAGTTACCCTTTAGGTTCATCTAAAATATGTCTAACCAAATCGAATTAAAAAATTGGAATTGTTAGATATCGTGTACTCCCATGATAAACATAAAAATTAATTTAATAACTCAAACATTATTGTTACAGGATTTATATATGATAATAATTTCTCAAATAAAGTCATCATAAAACATATAAGATTTTGAATGAAAATTCACCTTTTATTCTTTAAATAATATCACATATTATCCATAAAAAATATTTACATTAAGCAATAAAGTTCATCCTTACACAAATAGATGATCATAGGTTAATTCAGAATAACAATGTTGATTTAATTATTCCAAAATATATATAAAAGGGGATAATAGATACTAAGAATAAAAATAATTTTTTCTAATGTTGAATAATAGGATTTTCATATGGATCCTTTATATAAACATCATCATGAAATTCCCCACACTATAGTAGAGGATAAGTGTTCCCTAATTATAATGATTTACTGTATTCTTTAGGATTACATGAAGTTTTCCTTTTTTCCTTTGTCATCATAGGTTTTGTGGATTATTATCCTCATTAGACCATGGATTAGGGTATTGATTCAAATAGTTCATAAACTCATTAAATCTATAGAACTGATGTGTGGGTGGTATATTCTTCAGAACCCTCTCATTATTTAATTCATTAAATGGATTTTATACCTTAATTTAATTGTCTTTTTAATGAAATCTAGGTTTCTCACACATAAAATATCCAACATTCCTTTCAAGAATTCTCCAGAGTGTTCTTTTCAACATTTTTTTTCAAGTAGAAGGTTCACATGTTTTCTCCCTCTATGTGATATTCCACTTGAGATTCCCTAAAACTTTATATTCTTTTTATTACCAGAAGAATCATGAGTGTTTATGTCATCCATTTCCACTTTGAGTGAATATCAAATTATTTATTTTGAGCTTCCAACATCCCATATAGTTAAATCACATTAAAGGATATATTTCATAAAAAACTAAATAATCGATCAATTTTTTTAGGTTAGATGATTAAATAAGAAGCATACCACGATAGTCTTATAAAATATCCTCATAGATACCAAAAGATTCATCATCTATATTATTAATCTCAATTATTTAATTCTCTATTATTAAATATAAAATACGAGGGATGTTCTTAGTAGAAAAAATCCTCTTAAAATCATTCCCATCCATGGAGTCAGTTTTATTCTCCTATCATGTATACATTATCAAATTCCACCATTTATTTGAGTTTCCTTAAAAATGATAAATGGTTAAGAAATTGTTTTGAGATTTGAAAATTTATGAAGGGGAGATATATTTTCCCTCACATTGATCCCTTTATCAACAACAAGTGAACAAGGAGTCTCAAAGAAGGCTGGCAGGAATTGTCACATAAAGTATTCAATGGCATGATCCTCCCTCCTCTGTAAATTTAGAAGTTACACATGGACTATAATACCACTAAAATATTAAGATAGTTTAGTGTTTATAGTCATAAAATATTTCATCTAATCATTTAATAAATTTGGTCTCACCTGACTATAATCATTTCATTAGTCATCACATTCAAGGTTAATAAAATTCCTCTATCTTCTAATTGTTGAATAAAACTAAAAAACATATTTTCAGAAATAATAATCATAGTGGAAGGCCACATATTCATGAATATTAATTGATTGGATTTCTAAATCATGAAATTTAACTTTCAATAGATTACACCTTCAGATTAATCTAGTTCATTCATGGTTATCATCAATTAAAATTATTCATCATGGTTCCTATAGATTTTATGAATTTCTAAAACCAATCCCCTAGAATTTTCAAACAAGGGGTGCAGTAAAGACGATTTTTTTGCACCAGGTGATGATTTAATCAAATTATAATACACAATTTTTTGAGTTATTACCACTATATACAACTATTTCAGATCCTGGTCAACTTTTATTATCTAGATAGAAATTTTATTTCATGGAATGCAAATACAATATCCTTTACAAAAATTCTAGGATATTTTTATATACATTGAATTATCCTATGTGTTCTAATGAAATTTTTATAACATTAATATCAAAATATAGAATAAACCTAGCACTAAAACTAACTACCACAACCCAATATTTTCATATATAGATTTTACATATTTTTTATTAAAATTTAATTAATTTCACAAATACACAACCGAGTAATGTAAATGCTTAGTTTATTTGTTGACTAGATATATACTTTTCTCATTTTTTTAAATATATTCATCATCTAACATAAATATATTCTACATATACATACCCTACTTAAACACCTATTTTATGACATGTTAAAAGAAAACAAAATAAAATTTGAGCTTAAAATCTTAGTGAGGGTAAGAAAGGGTGATATCATTAATCACATAAACTTAAAATGAACATAAGGGTATGATAAAAATAACATAACATGTTAAAACCATACCTTAAAAACATATATCATAATCTGGTATCATGAAAAATATATGGTAAATTTATATGAATTCAATCGTAAAGGAAATCAATGAACATGATCCATAATAATATAATCTACACATATGAATGTGTAAAAACATAAACACACAACATTGTAATAATTTGTAAATAGTACAAATATCACTCATTATGTTAAGGACTTGAATTCAGGACCTCAAATAAACTTCTGAAAATAAATTTTTTTACAACATATAATGTTATGAACATGAAACCAGGTCCACACATAACCTTATTAACATGAAACAAGGTCCACATGAAACCCTATGGAAATGAAACAATATCTAAACATAACCATATGGAAATGAAACCACATCCATAAGTAAATTTATAGAAATTAAAGTAGGTCTACACATAACCATATAAACATGAAACTAGGTCCACACATAAATTTTTTAACATGAAAATTGGTACACACACATAATTAACTCATAAGTTATCCTTAATTACCCAAATCATTTGAGGGATATATATTTCCAGGTGAAAAACATTACATAATGAAAATAATAAATATCCCTATCACAAGACCAAAAAACATTCCTTATGGCATAACCCATAGAGAATAAATAGGTTTCATAAACATTTCATCATAACATAACATGTGGTAAATAAATGGGTTTCTTAATAATAAAGAATAGAAAAAAATGGGTATCATAAATATATTATCATAATAATCAAAAGACCCAAAGAAAGAATAAGGATGGTATAATTGGATTATTTCCTTAATAAAACAAAAGTAACACCAATTTTTTTTATGAATAAAACTTATATAAAAGATAAATAAAACATTTTTTAAGAGAATACCATTTCTACATTAAAAATAATATTTTAAAATCTAAAAAATTCAAAATATTAATGAAAAATAATTTACTAGAAATAAAATTGTAAAATTATGAAGTAAGATTTAAATCATTGAGTGACAATGAGGGAATAAAATGTTTTTCATTCTGTACACGAAGAAACAAATATGTCATTCACCATTTCGGAATGAAGTCAAAAGAAACTCGGTCAAATAATGAAAAGAGGATTACATTAAATTAATTTTTAAATAATTGAACACGAATAAAAATCAATTTAAACCATTATATTTCGTTATTAAAAACGTTCATGTGAATACTTGAAGAAGAAATGTGTATTTTTGAAAAACTATTTTCTATCAGAGAAGGAAATAATGTTTTTTCCCTTAAAAAATTCTTCTATACTATTGATTAAATAAATAGAGGAAAATGAAAGGATAAATTTTATTTTCCATAAATAATTACAATAGAAGAAAATTCATGAGTTTTTGGAATGATAGATAATAATATTTCATCATCTGAATTATGATCATAAACAATCCTATTAAACAATAAGAATGTGTCATAGAACCCTTACAACTTTAGTATTTTATGAATCATATTCCCCATTAATGAAATATCATTAAATGGATATTTATATACCCTAATTTTTGGGATATTAATCCTAAAATACATTAATCAGTTGTATATTCACCTCAAATAAGAAATAGTTGTTGAATATGGAATGTATCTCCTAGATATAAAAGTGAGACCAAAATCTCTTACATCAAGTCTCGACTTTCATAGTACACATTTGAACCTTATATATAATAAGTATTTTTTATTATAAATCCATAAAGAATCATATTAATACATATCATTCCTTATATGAGGTACTTATAACCCTTTTCTACCCATTTATATAAAATTATTTGTTAAAATTATTATTATCGGTGATAACAGGTTTGTTTCTCATGTATATTTGGGTTCTATAGTTTTGAAACTTGTACATTGATTACGGATGAATCATATCCAAAATTTTAATAATGATATAAATATCATATATATTAATTATATATAAATTTATATTAATCCATTATAGTTATAAATAGATAATCTAATTACACCATTCATGGAGACGAGAGGTTATACGTACGCAAAAATATCATTTCAATTTTATTGATCGATAAAATAAAAAATTCAATGAATATATAAACGTATAGAATTTTTTTAATTAATATATTTCACATATATTAATTAAATCTATTAATATTACCATCCATGTCAAAATAAAAAGAATAACAAATTACATAGCTTTGTGGAGGCGGTAGTCCACACTTACAAACTAGTGACATTTTTTTTTCAAACTGATTGGAAGGAAATATGGTAGATATGATATTAATATTTTAGGATTATAATTATATAATTATTAACATATAAACAAATTAAATCCATTATCATTTCCATACTTTATAGGTAGTGATCGAAATGAATTTCATCAGCTCACAAGGTGGAAGTCCACCATATAAATGATTGAATACGTTTATTCACATTTGATGTAAGAAGAGATGTATAGAGGTTATTAAATCATAATAATAACATATAAACTTATGTTAGATACTTCTATAATGATATTGGAATTATTAATACATGAATGAAGGTGGTAAGAGAAGAATAAAAGGATCATAATGAAGACAATTACCCTCACATCAAACAACATTATTTGGATCTCCTTTTAAGGACCCTAGGGTTTGTATTTGGGGTTGAATATTATCTATAGATAATATTTAAGGATTATTAGAAGTTATTTTTGCAGTGTTTGGTCGATACAAATTTTATAGGAGTTATGAACAAGTTATAGTAGGAGGTTCCCTTATGTATTGAGGAGGAGTTTCGTTTTTGTAAATATCCAAAAAAAATCAATAAAGGTAATTAAATATTAACCCAAGTGACTCAAAAATTAAAAATAATGGTTTGGTGGTAATATTGGTTTGATCCAGACAACCACCAAAAGAAAAATGTTTTAAAATTTTTATTCCTTAACTTCTATGTTAATATAATTTTACCATTTTAGTTTTCCCAATAGTAATTGGTTTTTTAAATTTGTTTACATGCATTTGTTATCTTATAATACTAATAATGAATGATCATTATTCAATAATTTTATCCCACTAGTCATTAAAATTAAATCCTATTTATAAGATAAAATTATTACATGTATTGAATGTTAATCTTTCCATGGGTGTATGTAACACACAAAACCCCATTTTAACCTTATTAATGGAAAATTATTTCTACTATTGTTAATATTTATTATGAAAGAATTATTTTGATATTATTACCTAATAATAATTAAGATGAATTTTAATATGTAATCTATTTAAAAAATCATATAATTTGTAAAAATTAATTTAAAATTAATCCCACAAGGGGACGAAAATGTGGGTTTTCAAAGAAAAAAATTTCATAAGTACAAAACTCTTTTACATTAATACTTTATTTAAAATTTATTTATTTAACCTAAATTGGATTAAATATATAATTATTGAACTGAATTTTATTTGAAAACAATTTCTTAAAAATTATCTTTTACAATTATTTAAACCAAAGGATATTTTTCCATAAAAATAACTATATTTCATAATTAAATAAACAAATTATATCTTAAAACAATTCTCAAAACATCACCAAAAAACAATTTTTACATATTAATTCTAATTATTATGTATTTTTTATTAAATAAATTTTCAAAAATTGGAAAAATAAATATTATCATTTCTTCAAAAAAAACATTAAAATTCATTTTTTAAGAAAAAACTACTTTTGATTCATATAAAGAACTTACCAATAATTAAGTACTTCTTTATCAATATATTTTATTTATCAAAAAACTTCATATTTAATTGTCATAATTTGTTTATTACTATTCGTACTTCTAAATTTAATGGACAGGTTATTAATGTCTCATTATTTAATGATATTTTAATAATTTATCATGGTTCTTTTATACTCAAGGGTGCTTGTATGAAATGATATTTAAGAGACTAAATTTACATAAAGAAAAAAATATTCTAAAATATCAAGGTGTTATATTTAGAGTATTATATAATTATATCATTAATCTTAAATAAAAAACCAATACATTAGAAGTATAAAAATTACTCTTAGTGCCCATTTTCCTCACAATATAATATTATTGAAATAAAAATCAATCCCTTTCATGATGAAATCATTAATATTTTCATCTTTGTTACTTATTTATTCTTAATAATACTTAAAAACTATGAAAAAAATTTCAAAACATGCTTTGGTTAGTAATGCATCAAAGGAACCTCTGTACAATGCCCTTTCATGTTTCCACATTTAATGATATATTGAAAGAGGCTTCGCATTCCCAAACAGATTACACCATTGTACTCCTCGCAGAAAAAAGCATGCGAGATAGACTATTTAATCGCTTAAAATGGACTCCTGATGAAACATTTAATCAACATCTCTTTATGCCTATACAACATCTTGTGGGGCCCACACCTCAGTCCGGAAAAAGTTCGGGCAAACTGCACCATCGCGATGCTCTCGAAAAAAAACGCCAAACGACTATTCATTCACCCCGAATAGACGTATGATGAAAAAGTCGTTGTATGCTGCACACATCATGAAAGACTGCCCATGGGGCCCAGACCTCAACTCTGGCTTCAGTGCCTGAAACCACAGTGGACTACATCTTCTCGATTCCAGGGTTACAACTCCACTGAAGGCGCCTAAAATGGACTCTGAATGTGTTCGCACCATTCAAAAGATGAATCCATGTGAGGCGCTAAACAATACTTAACGGCGTGTCACGCCACCAAACCCCCAGTCTCAGGAGTTAAAAATCCCCGAGACCATCCCAAAACCTTCGTCTCGAGCCGAGGATCGCGTCTCCATAGATTTCATGAAAATATGACATATGGTTTTCAATTTAGGGGCATTTAAATGCCTATGGATGGAGAAGGGGTGGGCCGGACCGGTTCGGCCAGTCCGCCCCCCTGCAGACCGGCGATCCACGCTCGGCCGCCCGGACCTCCCGGTCCACCGTGGCCCACGGTCCACCGTGCAAGCTTTGCCACATCACCCTGGACCGGAATGATCCAGTATGGCCTTTCCCCCATGAGACCCGCCATATACGGTTCTCGGTCTGCATCCGGGGTCGCGACTACCCCGGTCTTCGCCCGAACCGCCGACCGCCGAGGAACCGCTTCGCGTCGGGCCGCCGTCCCGGACCGCCTACACCGACTGCCAAAGACCCACCACGCCATCTCCTGGGAGTTGTGCCATGCCTCCACTTGGTAACTGTTGCGCCGTCGTCGTCTCCCACAAGACTGCCGCACGGAGCCGCCAAACAGCCCTAGAACCGCCAAAAAACCAATGTTTGGCCGGAAAACTTCCTAGGGCTCCCCCGGACACCCCAAGAGTTGGATTTTTGATCCGAAAAGAGCGTTGGAAAGATCGGATTGAAACCTGCACACCTATTTCCTCCTCTAGACTAATAAACATCAATTAAAACTAATATTAGGGTTCGAGGATATGTGCAGAAATTAAAAAACGAAGCACACGAACCTACCTCGCTGGGCGAAGCCCGTCGCTTCACAAACGAGCCTCTGGGCCCACCCCTACCTTACCGGAGAGGAGGAGGAGCCTGAAAGAGGTTGCTACCTTATTGGGAGAGCTTTTTCCTAGGAAAACAATGGTGGAAGGAGAAGGTAGGGTGGAGGTGTTTAGGTAGGAATTAATTAAAATTTAATTAATATTTAAACACCCACCAGTAGGCTCGTACCAGAACTTTCAACAGGGTCAAGGTTAAGCCTCCCCTTGGGTAAAATCCACGTTTTGAGAATAAAGAAGGCCTTAGAATTTTAATCTGAGCCTCCGTTTAGAAGTTATAAAGTTCACGCCTGTGGCTTCTAAATTACAAAAACACCCCTGGTGGCGTTTTCTATAGAAGGGCAATGCCCGCCAATGTTACACCCCTCCTAGGGTAAATGAAACACTCCTGACTCAATAGTTCCCTCATTTTTCTAACCTGAAAAACTCTTTAGGAGTTATTCTGTTTATTTGTCGTGTCTTGTGTGAACGCACTTAAAATTTAATTCCGGCCACACCGGGGCACAGAATCACACACCGTCTGAACGCCCTACTCAGGAATAACATCAAGAAAATTTCAAAGCCTTATAGGCTCAAAACACATGTTCTTAGAAAAGGGAAGAACATTATGGATAGAAAATTATGGATAAAGGGAAGAAGGAATTTTTTTTTTAAATGTGGTAATTGTGGAATGAAAAAACCTAGTACTTTCTTAAAGGGAATAGGAACTAGCTACATGTATAGAGAGAAAGGCCATCATGATCATGATTATAAAGGAATGAAAAAGGGTTCCAATTTTCAATGTTACAATTATAAGGAAATGAAGAACTATACAAATTAATTTCACAATAATCAAAGGAATATTCCTCAGAATAATCTAATGGATCATGGTGAAGCTTATATTATTACCACATAAGATGTTGAATGATTAATGTAATTGTGTTTTGATTCAATAATTATGTCATTTGGTTATTTTATCAATGATATTTTATTTATATGTATTATGATATGTATAAGGATTAAACTACATTAATTCTTTATATAATATTTGAAAAGAAATGATAAATAGTACTGATGACCAAAAATAATTATTCAACAGAAAGATTAACTTCTTATAAAACAATTTAATGTGGGAAATATAACACTTAATATATTCATGATGTTGGGATAATGATGTTCAGATAAACTAATGATTAATATGGATAATGTAAATTTGATAGTACTAACTACCTTTGATCTAATTAATGGTTTTTTGAACAAGTATTTTATACAAACATTGATGGATTTAATATTATTTTGGATTTTTAGAATATATCCAATAATAAATTTTTTTTAAGGAATAATGAAACATGAAATTTTCCAATAAGGTTTTATGGTAATTCAGTTTATTACCATATTTAAAAACAATACATGATGAAGGTATTCATATGTTTGGTATGTGACACTTAAAAACAACTTCATGTTTTTTGGGGTATAATTATAAGTTCAATTTGAAAATTTAGGGACCTTATTTCGACTTCTTTGGATCTAATTAATTTATACAGGTCAAAAGGTTAACTATTTATGGAACGGTTTAAGTTTATCTTTAGATGAGGTTTTAGAGATTAATGTATGAATTCACCATATGAATATATATTCATATTGGATAACCTTCACTAACCATTTGGTTATAATAATAACTAGATATCTATGGAATGGCTTGTCATTATATTATGTATCTTAAAATCAATTAGAGTGAATTTTAGTGTTTCAAACATAAAAATATTCATTTTTGGATATTCATTTTTTAGATTATCTACTGAATTTGAAAATGATCAAATCAAAAGAAAATGATTAAAATTTTTATATGAAATAGAAATATATCTTGTAAGTATATTTTCATATATTCTCTGTCAATATGGTAATGTAATTTTTCTACTTTAGTAAAGGGTATTGAAACAAAAAAATCCCTAATGCCTTATTTTGGTTGAACTGATGGTTATTTTAATCATCAAATATTTAGGGTTTTGAGGTCATTTAATTCTCATTAATCATTTAATTTCTTATGACTAATTCCCTCAATCACACCCTATATTTATTTTCTATTTTATTTCATGTATATATCTTTTCTTTCCATTAATGTTCTGCTACATAGAAACCTGGCTATGTGTTATTCCATTTGACCATTTTACTTCCCTTTTCCTCTTATTAAGATAAGGTTTTTTTTTAATTTATTGTAATGTGGGTTCCAAAAAAATGTATTTTTAAATGTAATATCCTTTATTAACATGATCATGATTAAATTATGAGGATGCAATGAATTAAAGGGTAAAATGTAACACCATGAGATTTTAAAACCTGAACATCATATTTGATATTATGAATGGCATGAAAAAAAATTTAATAATATAACAACCTGATAATTTTTTAAATAGTTATATTTGAATATATTAAATCTATTTGATAGCTTTTTATGCACACAACACTGGGTTTGAACAAAACATGATACTCTATTACAATGTCATTATTTAAACATTACCATTATAAATTATCCCTTAAATTGGTGAGTATAAATAATACTAAATAAATTAATGAACATATATGGTTAAAAAAGATATAAAATAATTAAAATGGATATCTATTGATTTGAGATAAAATTATAACTAGTAAAAATAAAAAGGAATGTTTTCTATAAAATTTTATTTTTTATTAAAAGACGGTTTAGTTACACTTTTTGAAAATAATTTATATTTACGTTTTTCCACTTTTTGGGATTTTATTTGAAAAAATAAACAAAATTTTCTAAATATAAAATTAAATATTATCTTTGCGTGAGTTTTTGAGATTTTTCAAAATAGTTTCATTTTTTGATGAATAATGAAAATTACTAAATTTTAATTGAAAAAAAATAAATTTCATATTAATTGTCTATAAAGATAAATTATTTTTTAAATTGGTTTTATGCAAAAAATAGTAAAATTATATATTCATTAATACAAATTTGGTTATTCGAATCCATTTAATATTTAATTATGATATAAAAATTGTGTAACCCTTTTAACATTTTTCTCTTTAAAAACCAACTTTCCCTTCACATTTGTGGGATTAAATTTAAATTAATATTTTACACATATGTGAATATATTTTGTAAAAATGGAATAAATTTTTAAAATAAAAATAATTTATATAACCAAATGTGGTCCACTTAAATTTTTTACCATAACTAATATTAAAAAAGGTAAAAAAATATTTATCATGGTGAAAGTAAAAATGGATTTACCTATGGGATAAATTACAATAATAAGGATTAAAATGGCGTAGGAAATTTCTAAAATATTTTTCATGGCCATATAATAACCCAGTAATTTCAAAGCCTCAATGAAACTCAATTGTTGACCCTTGTGGAATTGGAAAACGTGATTACACCTTTTTCATTCCAAAAAAATACATGTTTTTCACTCACCTCAATTATAAAAGGCCACCCACACCCCTCTCATCTTTACACATTAAACCCATTTTGGGTCAGAGAATTAATATCCATATAAAAAAATATTACATCCCTTAATCATATAATCCTAATTTATTTTCAAAAATCTATCCTTGTAATTTTTTTGTGGAAAACCAAAAGAGGTTATTGGAAGAAGATGTAACATTTTTTAATGGTCACGTTTATTTTATTTCCTCATACACCTCTTTTAATTATTACTAAACCATTTTGATATAATCACATAATTAATTCACTTATACTACTATGTTTATGTTAAGATAATTGCATATAAACATCCTTATAACCTTTAAATGGGTTATAAAATAATCATTCATGTTTACTATGGACTATTTCCTCAAGAACAAATCGTATTTGTTTTTCTATTACCACATGTCTTAATTGGTTATTATAATGGATATAAAGTAAATATATATGATATTTATAACAAAATTATACATATTGATTTATTATTTCATATATACCTTTTTACATCCCATTCTATAAGGTATACAATAAGGACCCTTGTATGAACGACGGACTACTGCCTCACGTAGTGATGTAATTCCAATATAACTAATTATTTATGTGGATGGAAATAAGGATAATTTTTATGTATATTTGATATGTAAATAACATAATTGTGTTATTAATGGAATATATTTATTTCTTAGTATATAATATATCATTTTATTTTATACAATAAAAAATGATAAAGTCGTTCGTGTTTGTGTGGGGAACACCTTCATGAAGAAATGTAAATATTTTTTCATCACCTCACCTCATGGATGAAATATATTAGTATATTTTAAAAAATATATATATTTTATATATGATCTTATGATAATTATGTAAATATAAAAAATTAATCAACTTGATTCCATTATGGAAATTGAAAAATGAAACGTTACTTATGTGTACGTATGACCTACAACCTATATGATTGTAAAGTAGTTCATTTTTTGCAACAATTTTTCATTATTGGTTTTCAAAGTATACTTTATGTATAAATACTATTATTATACCATTTTTATTATATTTAATATTTTACGTAATTTTATATTTTACCATTGTCAACCTACCAAATTTATTTTTATCATGTAAGACAAATTTCTTCCAAACATCTGACATAAAATTTATTAAATAATTAATCATATATAACTTGGTAATAATTAAACTAAAATAAATAATAATGTTCAAAAAAATTCTCAATCATCTAAATAATTAACATAAGTTTATTATTCATGAAAATAATTAATGTACATGACGAGTTGAACTCATGTAAAAGTAAATAATCTCAATTTCCCTTCATTGAATAATATTGTAATGTTATATAACCATTTTCTTTTAAATGGTGTATATACATCATATTTGATATGTAATATCACGATTAATTCATAATTCATTGTATTTTATGTTGAAATTTGAATTATTTTATCCAAGGGGATTTGAATTGAAAATTACCAAGTGGTAAATAATTACATAACACTATTTCTTTTCATTAGGTTCTATTACATCTTCATTGGATTTGTTATTCTCAGATTATGTGCATAGTGAATTTAGAATGTATTATGTTTTATTTAATTTTTTTTTGTTTATATACATTTGATTACCATAATAAATTCACTGATTAATTCTCACATCAATGTTATGTTCTTTTAAAGGGTTTCTCATCTCACTTTTGTTTCTGTGAGACATTCTCCATATTCACCAATTTTTTTAATTGTTTGGTGTATATACTGTGCTAATTTCATGTAATATAATTAGTTAAATTGGCTTAATGGTATTTAATTTATCATTTATTTTTTTTATTTTGTGGATGTTTTGACCAAAATGTTACCAAAGGGGTAAGGGTTTATTTCACAATCTTATCTTTTTTTGGGATTGTTTTTGTTTAAATCTCCCCAGGGGAAATTAGTTGATATATCTATATTAAAATAAATATATTTTATTCTCCACTGGTTAATAATAAAATATTTCAATTTATAGTTACATTTTACTCTCATTAATACTCAAAATGATTATGAATATTTTTTTGAAAATATAAATTTATGTCTCTCTTCGATCAGAAATCCTTTTTCCTCTAAAATAAAGATTTATAATAATGTTTTCAATTTTTAACATTCTCCAAATGATTTATCAAAATATTTTTTTCCCATTTATTAATTTTGAAAAATATATTTGAAAGGAATATTCTTTTCAATTTCTCATAATTTATCTTTTATTATCATTTTTAATTGAAAAAAAATATTCTTTTTACCTTAAATATAATGTACTGAATTACTCAATGTCATGGAATTCATTTCATTGATGTTTCTTTTTATTATTTACAGTATTTTTTTTAAACAAAATTGTCTTATTAATATTATTGTAATTATTATATTTTATAATTTTTTCTCAATGAAAACCATTTTGACAATATTTTATTCATTTCTAGTTTTAAACAAAAAATTTGATTTCTAATGAAATATTATTCTCTAAAGGAATGTTCAAAGTGAAAATTAAAAATCATTTTCCATCTAAAAATTCATTGTTTGAGGTTAATTATTTGTTAACAGGGATATAATCCAACGATACAATCTTTATTATTTCTCTAGATGATTTATGATCTGTTTGACTGGGGATGTACTATGTTGATATCATTCATTTTACTCTGGATGGTTTATGATTATGTCTATTGATTGGGGAAATTATTTAAATTTCATATAATAGTTTAAATAAAAACTTTTAGGTGAATTATGTTTCACCCAACTCATTTGAGGAATTTATTGGACATAGTATGTGATTAGTGGTTCCCACTATAGCCCCTAGATGTATCAATAGGTCTCATGATAGAGACTATATTGAGTTTGTAATGAGTCCTTACACATTGGTATAGATGACATGGCATGGGGACTCGGCGGGATTAGATGTCTTGGAAAAAGGCCTTGAATATTTGTCTTAGATTTCCATCGTTATGCATTCCATCAATTTGAATTCAGTTATTAATATTCCGTATGAATATTTGATTTGTTAGATAGTACATGGTTATATTTCAGGTTCATGTTATTATTTATATGGAATTATTTTATCATTATTTATTCGTATAATATTATGCTCATGTTATTGACTAAATGTCTGTGTTTCAGTTATTTACCTTTATATATTTATTACAATTTATTTATTTATTTATTTTGTTGTATGTCAATCCTTACTGAGTATATAGTCTCACCCTAATTATATTTATTTTACATAGGATTAAATAGATTTTTTTTTGAATTATATGTGGGGATACGCTAAGTGAATAATGAAATTATCAAAAAAAATTCATTTTGTATATTAGGCTTCAAAATTTAATTTTAATTTAAAGTCTTTATCTAGTTTAGCATGAATATTAAACTATTAGGTCATTTAAGATGTGATTTCTGGTATCTTTTTCCAATGTAATAAAATAACACCATTTTGAGCTTCTAGGTCTGGGGGTTTTATAGTTGATTTCATTATATCATGATAGATAGGATATATTTTGGGCAGGAGGTAGAAGAATAAAACATAAATGTGTACAATTGGTAGAGTTTAACTCTTTCTTGGGAATACCTCATTTGATTAGCAACTTAGGATAATAGTTTAGGAGAAATGGTTTAGTGGGGGTGGTATTTGTAAGTGGAGGAGAGGGATGTTTTGAATAAAATATAAGTATATAATATTATTTATCTAAAAGGAATCCAAATTGTGATACAATATTAATGGGAAATTAATTTAATAGTAAATGTGACATTAAATTATTCTTATATCTTTTATAAACTTCTAAATTTCATTCATAAACACTGTTATAAAATATTGTAATTGTACAATATTTCATTATTCGCCTAAATATTTTATTATTACTAAAAAATAAATATTCTCCCCCCCCCCCTCACCAACTATTAACATGATAAATCAAAATATAAAATATATCCATCGAAGATAAATTTTAATATTTTGAAATTTTAATATTTAACTTTTTGAGTATAAAAATTTCATTTTAATTGGATAATGTTAAAGTTAATTTAATAAAAATGTATACCTTTACTTTCATTAATTGGGAAATTATATCATGGAAATTTAATACCTATATTTTCATATTTAATTTATTGTAAATATTATTTATAATTTTAATTAATCATTTACCTTAATAGTCATTTTACTATTCCTACACTTGGGTTAATACTCCAATTGTCATGTTTCTATTCTAAGAATCATGTTGCTATTTCATTGGTCCTATATAAAATAGTCATATAATACTAATATTTATATTAAGTAAATCTTATTTACATAATTAATAATTAAATATAATTCTTCTCATGTTTCTCTATTCATTTTTTATATTCCAATTTTATTTCTAATTTTATTTTTCCTTTATATAGTATTATTCAAGGGTGTGAAAATTTTAGGAGATCTCAACGCTCCAAAATATCAAATTTTAATTGTAATATTTACCTATGAATATTGTCATACTTTATTATTTTTTATTTTATATAGCATATTTACCATATATATGGACTTCCCAATATCAAATAAATAGTATAGAGACTCTCTATTTTTATGTTGTCTCCAAATTATAATTGTTAATATATTTATTTAATTAATATTTTATAAATAATCATATATTAAATAATATAAAAACTAATTTAATTACTGAATATTAACAAGTCGTATATTACAAACAATATGATATTAAATTTATATATATTTATATATATTAAAGAAGATATTCTATATAAGTATTTATAAAAAGATATGGATGTCGCATTCCACCCCTTTAAGGAAATTTTGTATTCATAAATTTATTCATTGATAAAAAAACTAATTATTATTTCTATTTTTATGAATAAATTCACTAAAAATTGTTGTTTTATTAATAATTTAATAGTATATAGTCATAATATAGATTAACATAAATATGGTGGAAATGTTAACCATATGTGTTCATACTAGTTATACTTAACCAAGTACTCTTGAGCTTACCCTATGTGTTTGTACAAAAATTTTCACAACCCTACTTCCAAAAAAACACCTCTATAAGAGAAAATGAGGTACTACCATTGCACCACTTCATGATATGGTGCTACATATACATAATTTTATATGTAACACAAAAATTATAAGAAATTCCAAGTAATAAAAGATTATTTTTTTAAGAACTATAGACATATTACATCATAAAACTACACCATACCAAGAAATATATTCAAATACATTAATTAAAATATCTTATATACCTATCATCATTTCTTTAAAACCGTTGATATTATTGGGAGTTAGAGAAACATAAAACAATATTGAGATAAAATGAATAGTATATGGTAAAAACTTTAACAATGATATATATAGAAGCTATCAAGAGATTATAAACAAGTGAGAGACATGATCATTAGATAAATGTAATGATATATAGAATAAGATAATTAAATTAAAGTTATATCATAATCATGCATTATATAATAAAATTTAGTAACTCACTGATTTCCATCTAAGACATTGGAATATTAATGGGAATATTTTTGAAGTCAGGCGCAGTGCTGATAGGAGATTCCGAGGCCCAGTGAGCTGAGAATAGATATTATAAAAATAATAAATATATTAATAACACATGCATGTGATATTTATTAAATAATGAAATATATCACAAATATTGTCTTAGAAAAAAAATCTGAGGCATTGGTTGATTACGAAATGTTTGGTTTACCCTTGGTTCGACCAAATGCTTGTCAACAGGGGACATCCAGTATAGGTCATCGTTGAATGGGATGTTTAATAAAAATAAATGACTTATTTATTTATTTTAACATAAATGACATAAATATGATCCTCTATAGATATATTTATATAATAAATCATTAGACCTAGCATCATAACCCTCAAATTATTTTAGAGGAGGTTATGACATCCTTCATTGGTGGATTAAGATCGAAGAATGATAGATTATTGGATCGAGGTGAATTGAGTGGAAGCGAATGTTGTGGGACATATTCTTCATTGGAGAATGAATTATTCACCGATGATAAATCTATACATTAGGTAGGACTCACCAATTATGGTTTTCTTATTTTTGATTAAAGGTTTTATCATAGATTCATATCTTCTTTTATTGACATGTGATTATCATTCATTCACAGTTTCTCGTTCAATAATTAGATATGATTAAATGAAATATTTTTTATTCCATTTTATAACCAATGGATATACAATTATTGATCATTTATGGATATCACATCGAAAAATGATGATTATCACCTTTGTCATAGTTCATTGTGATCTTCACATTATTCATCATTAGACCACAGGGTTATAGTACAAAATTTTCAAGGTGGGATCATTCCTAATTGAACCCTCATATTTATATTGGTAATGAGAAAAATGATTGGGGTGGTGATTTGTTAATGGTTTAGTGATCCCCATTTTTCTAGATGTTGCATGCAAATAACATACAGTGTGACAGGGTCAGTTTTGAGAGGAGGCTATGTGTAAGGTCTTGTGGTTGAATATTATCATTGTTAACATGATGGAAAGGTGTGGGACATGGGGGTAGTTCACTACTTAGTGGGATAACCCATGAAATATGTCATGGTAGTGGCTCAGATGCATAGGCATGAAGAACGTTGCTCAGTGCCGAAGAGTGTGGTCGAGGCATGATTGGTGCTACATGTGAGAAGGTTAAGAAAGTAACTTCAGGCATGGAGAATTCATTAATATATAAAAATAATTAAATAAGTATAATTATTAGTATTCATGAAATATTATGGAGAAATATGATGGGGATGCATGTTGTTCATTTGAAATAGGGATTTCTCTTTTATGATTAGGTTGTTATTATTATTATATAAAATTTCATTACAATTATAGGGAGGGGAAAGATATTTACAAATTCATCCCACTAGGGGGTGAACCCCTACTATTGTAGGTCAAGTTTAAATACTTTTTTTATTAATTTAAATTTATATTATTGTGATTATTTTATATAAGAAAAATATTGTTATAATCATAATGGTGGCCTCTTGTTTTTCACGCATATAGGCTGAACACACCCTCTTGTTTCCCCACCATATCTCATGAATAATATGGATTATAGTTGTGTAATTATTATTATATATAAAGGGATTCTCTATAAAAAAAATTTCATTCATTAAAAATATCACATGCAACAAAAATCACTCATCTGTCTCACTCTCCATTACTAAGCAATGGTTCTCACTCCTGCACCTCTAAAAAACTATCACACCCTATTTCATTATTTTTTTCATCCACATAGTTCCCTTACCCTAAAATTAAACACCTATTAATCACATCATTCTTGAGAAGACTTTTCTATAATACCTCATAAATGACCTCTTTTCAAATATGATCCAGATGAAGCACAAGTCATCTATGCACATCCATCGGTAAAAATAGGATCACTGATCTAATCATAATCAACCTATGTTATTATTATTTCACCTCGATCGCATCCTTGATCATGAACCCACACCCGTGGTACCATTCATATCCATTCTAAAATTACCATCATGATCATTGTTCACATAACCACCATGAATCTAGGGTTTCGATATCTTGTGAAACCACACCAGAAATGTCAAATTATGACCCCATGATCAAACCATGAAGAACACAAAGAAAATGAAAAATAAGAGGGGAAATCACAAAAGAAAGGGTGATAACCAATGAAATTCAACTTGTACATGTGAAATAGGGGATCCATCTTTATTATTATTATATTATTATTATTAAATAAAATAATAATAATAATAATAATATAAAAGGAAAATAAGTTAATAAAATTTTTAAATGGGGCCCAACATATTGGGGGAGCATGACCTGGTGGGATTCACTCATGCCTAGCATTCTCCTCCCCGGATTTGGGATAAAAGTTTATAATAATAATTATGATATAAAAAATAATTATTTTTTTGTTATGGAATATATTTTATAATGTAACTTATTTATATATTTGTGGATTGATGAACCACATATGGAATTGTGACTCAAAAATTGAGGCGAGTGTATTGAGATCAATGTTCTATTCCTTTTTTGGGCTCATAACTTGGGCCCAAGAAGCTGTGTATGTACGTGTTGCGATGAAATTCATTATTTTTACTAATATATATTTTTTCAAAGTAAATAAGATATCCAAATTATTTTTCATGATGAGTTAAATGAGATGATTTTTTGTCCCTTCACAACCATTTTAAATGATGTATCAATGAATTGAGGTTTAATCCTAATGAATTGATGACAAGCCTCATGTGCTCGATGAGATTTTTTACAAAATTTGATTTTAGCATGTGATTATCCTATAATGAGTAATTTATGACATATAAAATGGTGGTTTCCTTAATTATAATTTATAATATATGACATGAGGTTTTATCTAGGTTACACTTCTATTATTGACACATGGACGGTGGTAGTGATTAGGTCGGCTATTAAGAAGATTTTTGGGGTCGACACCCCCTTGTCGCAGTAGGGAATATGTCCCAAAAACTCAACTATTAGGATGAGTTTCGTCCCCTCATGATATAGAAGTGTGCGTCCTCTATCTATAGTGTCTAACCCGATGATGCACTAGTGTGTGGTTCCTCTATCCACTGAGTGTCACCCCCATGACACACTAGCATGTGGGTCCTCTATCTACTGTGTAAATCTCCCGTGACAGGATAGGTAATGGGTCATTTATCTAATTATTTTCACTACCTATATGAACCAGGGTTTGGGTCCACTATATACATAGTGGAAACAACTAATGTGATCATGTGTGGGTCCTAAATCTATTGAGTGGACCCCCCCCCCCCCTGACGCACTAGTGTGTGGGTACTTTTTCTACTGAGTGGAACCCATAACACACTAGGGCATGATTATTTTGTAATATAATTTTCCCCTCAACAATGTGTAATATTAACAATGTGTGGGTCCTCTACATGATTACCTCAACAGTTATATTGATTACTAGGTATCAGAGATAGATATCTGATGTGGCCGGCTGAATCATAATTCTTAGTTGGGATCTGGAGAGAGAGGTATCATTTCTAGGTCATCTAGGATTCTCTTAAAATAATGTGTGGGTGTGTTTTATTTTTATATACCTCTTTATTTTTATTGACCAGACCTTTCATTATTTATCTCTACTAGTCCCCTTTCGGTTTTAGGGCATCCTACTGGGTATCTATATACTCACCCATGCAATATATTTTCCAAAAAAAATAAATTATTATGTAGATGTTGGAATGTTTAGTGGTGACTCTAGTGGGTCTTAATGATTCTTGGATTCATAGACCACTTATGGATTTCAGAACTTGGGGATCAGGAGTCGGTCTCTCCCATATTTCTTTATTCCATTTTTTGTTAGTTTGGGACCTCTTTTCTGATTGGGAATCTATTTTTATTTGTATGTTTTTTTATTTTGTATTACTCTAATTTATTCCATATAGGTTTTTATATATAAGGTTTGTCTCTATATGTTATTATATTTTATTATATTCATATGCATATTTTCATAGAGAAGGTTGGGTAAATGTGTACATGTACATTAGTCATGGCCTCCCATTTACATTATACCTTATCATCAGTTGTCCCAAGTGCATGGAATATAAGAGGTGAGATTCTAGTTGTGATAGATCAGCCTCCTATAGGTCACAAAGGCCTCAGTGGGTTGGGATGCTACAGACTGGTATTATAGCAGTTTATTCCTTGTGATGGTTTTTAGCATTTTTTCTATACAATGAATTGGATGGGACATGGGGAAACAATGTCATAGTTTCTTGAGTATTTATTCCTTGATAGGAAACCCAACGTTAGTGTTGTGGATGACATATCCACTCATAGGGACTCTGACTACCTACTTTTGACTTACAATTCTGAGGCATTGTTGTTGGAATCACATTGTACGTATATAATATTTGATTGATTCATTTAGTTATCCTTCTTGCGTTAGATCCATATATTTTCCATTTGATTATGGTATGTCTTTATAAATTTATAGATATATCCATGGTGATAGATATCTAGGATTTTTGAGATATTATGATTTGATGGCACGTTTAGTGATGATGCCACAGTTCAGGGACCCTGTCTTGAGGTGATTCATTTAGGAATGCATAGAATAGTGCTACCACCTTTTGAGTAGTGAATGATTCCATAAATAGGATCAAGAAGATGATCCTCTTAATTTTGATAATTCAATTGATATATTAGGGAATGATTATGGTATGTACATTCTTAGCATGTTATCCAAGTTCTAGAAAAAGGACCACTAATGTTTCATAGTGATTCAGACCCTTAAGGAATTTCTCAAGGTAGTTGTTTGGGAATTACATAATTTTTACCCTAACAAAATGAATTTTTTCACTCGCAAATAGTTTTATTCATGGAGCCTTAATGACTTATATTGGTACCAGAAGATGATGCAATTATTTTTAGTGCACATCATGTCCATTGAAGATAGAGATCACTCAGGTTTTATGGTGAGACAGGATCCCCAATATCATATGGTAGTGGACCAATTCTATCATTTGGTGTGGATTTACTTCTTGGATAGAAACTCACATGATGATTCATTGGGGTGAGACTTCTCTAGGTATATTTAGGGAATCATTAGATCCATGGGTTAGTGATGTTGAGGTGGATTCCGACATGATAAAAAAAGGACACTTACTTCACCAAGACACATTCCTTTTACATGACTCAAAACTCTGAGGGTGAGTTGGTTCCACCCAAAATAGGATAGTGGTGAGGTGTGGTGTATGAGTTCCTTTTAATTTCATGTTTTAGTTTGTTCCCATAATATTTTTTAGTGATCCCTAGTTATGTATACTAGGTAAGAAAGGGGAAACATTTCATCAAGAGGTAGAGTCCTGTAACCCTGAGGCTCCAGGTTTGTTTGAGGTTCCCCATTTTTCTTATGTCCTATGACTTTAGTATTTTTACATGGTCAAAATTAACTTATCATATAAATATTCCCAATTCAATACCTAGTGATACCAATGGAGGCCTTTTTTCTCAACCCTTGTGTTGGAGGATTATATAAAAAGTATAATTTATCACTCACATCTATTGACAATATGATCAGAATATGAAAAGATATAAATCCTCACATAAAATATTTCCAAATATGAAGTGGTATCATATAATGTTTTCCTTAGTATAACCTGTTTTTCTATCATGCATGTTCAAATGATTTATAATTGTGATTGTTGCAGTGCTTACATTTTCTGGTATGGAGTTTCCCTTATTATATAAGGATTGATCACCTATAAGGGTAGGATGAGCTCATTTGTAGGAGTTTACAACTAATTTATTATCATATTACCTTTTATTTCCCTTGGAGTATTGGATTTTATTATCTATTAGATTCCTACTCCAATAGGTGGGGGAGTTTGGTTGTGTCTTTCCTAAGATGTGATAGGTTTATATCACAAAAACAATTTAGACTACTACAAATACCTTCACGCTAGGATGTCCTGATATTTGTTTAAACATATTGAATGGCCATGTGGAGCTACGAGAGATGATGGTGGAGTTGGAAGATCCCAAATGGTAGGATTCTTAAGGATGATTGTTTTTTCCTAGGAAGACTAGTCCCTTTCCCCTAGGAGACATATGAGGGATTGAGGTTAGGTGTGTATAGACATCACCTAAAATATAGGACCATCATTTAGGAGTATCGACCCCCAAGTATTGATGAATTCCTCACCCTGTTGTTAATGTAATGTTGGTTCTTAATGTTTGACCATAGTTTAGGTTATCACCAACTCCTATTTCTAGAGGAGGATGCAGTGAAGGTGGATTCCTAAATCCACTACAGTAGCTTTGTGTTCAATGTGATACCATTTGGTGTTTTGAATGCCCCAAAAGTGTTCATGAGACTTTTAGGATAGATATTTAACACTTATTTGATTCGTTCGTGGTAGTATTCTATGATCCAAACCTCTTTTCCTCAATGTCAGAGTTATAACTCACGAGAAATGAGAGGATGTTGACAGACATGTTATGGGAGTTCTAGATGTATTGAAGATCAAAGGGTGTTTGTTCTAGATTTAGAGGTCCATATATCTATATATTTCTTATAATACATGGGAGTGATATTTTACCCGTCATAGTTTAAGGTGATGTGAGATTAAAGAACACCTAAGGTAATGGTCATGGAAATATATTATCATAGTGATTTTTCTATCTTCTGTTGTTTGGAAAGGTAACAGATTAGTTTACCTCTTTAAAGATGAACCTTGAGGGTGATTTTGGTGTATCATACCACTATTTTATGGTTATTAACACTCCAATACTCAATCGAGTTTGGGAGACACAACTTAGGGATATTGATTGGGAGATATTTCATGACTAAACATCCACTAGATATGTTCCTAATAGATTCCATGAAGGTAGGGAGCATGATATCATTGGTCAAGGATGCATGGTGGCACTGGTTGTATTCTGAGATTAGTTATCTAATAGGTTATTTTCCCTTAGTTGTACATTAATGTTAAGTGTGGTAGTATCAAGATCCTTTCACATTTATTTTGGTGGCCAAGGATTTGGTATCTTGTTGTTGAGTTTAAATTCTGACATCTCATGTGCCTCTAGGTGGAGACTGATCTTCTTGGTGGAAGTGGAAATGGGATACTGTTTTTGTGGTTCTTTTGATGGTATTCCATGATTGGAAAAAGTTAATGATTATTCTTGAGTGATTCCATATTGACTCACCATGCTTACTTACTTTTTATCCACCCAAGAGAAGAGCTTTTTAGAGAGTTTGGGATGCATGTGCATGCAGGTGGTTTTATGGATTTGGGGAATTACATCAAAAATCATTTGATCCAATTATTCTCACATCATTTCATGATTATTTAGTGGATATAAAAGGCCCTTGGGACTCAGTTTCACTCAAACATAGTGTTTCCACCCTATAATTATGGATGGGGAGCAGACAATTCAAGTTATGGATAACATAATTTGGGATTAAATCTTTACATTGATCCATATCTGAGAGAATCACCTACCATTTATGAATTTTGTATCATATTATTTATCAAGCTACTATTAAAGTCGCACCATTTGAGTCCATGTATTAGATACCAGGTAGGTCAACACTTTAATGATCAAATCTAGTGGGAAGTTGTACTTGTTGGCCTATTTTTTGTGCTATTAATAGTTGTGAAATGGATGGAATATTTCAAATGGTGGATGATGAATTCCATTAAAACATCTAGAGTCCTTTTTGTATTTAATAAGATGGAATTTGATGTTTTATGAGGACATTATATTTTTTGATATATCTAACTATGTTGAGGACCATGAGAATTTGGAGAATATGGTAGGCAATATCTAAGGATCGTATTCCCTTTTCTTATTACAGCATTATTTTTTCGAGGTGTTTTATCTCTTAACCCAGTGATTTTAGTTAGAGTGGGTTCTTGGTGTTTTTATCTTATCGTAGGGGAAGAGAAGTGGGGACAACACTATGCATGATGTTGACTTGATGAGCTTGGCATGGGGTCTAGAGTATCCTTTCAAGGTACCTAGTGGGGGTTGAGAACTATGTTGGGAAGACCGATTATGGGTATGTGATTTCCCTAGTCTCATGTTGTTAGATAGCATAAGAACCTTCTGAAGGACACACTAGTGTGGGAGACCCTGTTTAGAGCTCAGTGTTCCTCCCTTATGCATAACATTTTTCTTTTTTTAAAGAAAATACTTGAATTTGGGGATAGGTTAGTAACTTTTTCTTTCTATTTATGAATTTAGAATATTCCAAGGAACTTTTTTAGATCTATGAATAGAGAAAACATGAGCTTCTAAGGCCTGGTGATACTTAAATTGATATTATAAAATTATTAATTATAATAATATCATGGCATGATTTTTTTTAAATAATGGAATAAAGTCAAAATGGAGTCTCATATCATAAATATATGTCAATGGTAGATTTTTTAATGTTAGGATTACCTTAGGTGTAGCCTAATGTTAGAAGGTTCAAGATGTTTGGTAGAGGTAGTTATTGGAAGAAACGTTTAATTAAAAGAAATGATTAATTTCTGGATTTTAATTTAAATTACATAAATTAAATCCTCTAAAAATATGTCATTATAAAAAACTCTAATGCTATCCACATTACCCAAGTATGTTATGAGATGGGTCTTGTATTTCCTTCATTAGAATATTGAGATTAGAGAACGTAAAGTGATCAAATCAATATGAATCGAGAGGTAGAAAACAGGTTGGTTCTCCTTCATCATTGGTGAATGAATACTTCACCAATGATCAGTATATAAACAAAGTAGTTATCAGAAATAGTGCTTTTAACCTTTTGATTAAAAATTTACTCATGTATTTATATCTTATTTTATTTATTTCTAATTATCTCCACCTCACATTAGCATGTTTGATAATTCAATTTCTTTTAAATAAATTATTTGTTTATTGATGTCATTTTATCCCCCATGATTAATAAACTATACATCATTGGCTGGGATATCATCCTATAATTATGATCATTGTATTTTTTATTTTCCCCCACAATTCTTCACATCCTTCATGTTATTCATCATTAGATCATGGTGCAATATTTTGACATTTTCAAGGCTGGTTCGATGGTGATCAGACCCTAGGATTTATTGAGGTTGTTAAAAGAATGAGAGGGATGAAGATTTTTAGTAGATAATAGTGGTTCTATAGGTTCAAGTTCATGATAGAAGATTTGATCAGGGTATAATGAAAATAGGTGATGATTCAATGTGGTTCAAGATTAAATCTATGATCCATGTTTTCAAAGTATAAAATAATTGATGGTGTCTGGCCTGATAGGATCAATTTTGAGCATAGTCTATGTGTTCAATCTCATAAGAGAGGATTCAAGGTGTGGATGTGAATGTAATATATGTGGAGTGGGGTAGCATACCATGTGGTGGGATGTCCCATTCAAAGGGGAGTGGTATTGGCTCATGGGATCTTGTGCGAGGACTGCTGCTCGGTATTGGAGAGTATGGTCAAATCACGATTGACGCTATATATGAGCTATTCGAGGAAGGATATTTATCCATGGAAAATATATTCTCATATAAATATAATTTCACTATTATAATTACTATTATTCAAGTGATATTGTAGAGAAATAGGTGGTGGTGTGCAACCTATATGCACGAAATATGCGAGGCCTCCTTCATGAATATTCTATTATTATTATTATATAAAATAATAATAATAATAATATAGTAGTAAATAAATAAAAAAATTAAATGGGACCAGAAACACTCTGGGTTCATGACCTAGTGGGATGCACTTGTGTGTGGCTTTCCCCTCTCCTTAATTGGAATAAAAGTTTATCAAAAAAATAAATTTTTATTATTAATGAGAATCTTTATTTTTAATGTAACTTATTCATATAGTGTTAGATTGACTAACCATATATAGAATATTGAAACTATCAATTAGGTGAAAACTTGAAGAACAATTTTTGGTATGTTTTTTGGGATAATGTCATGGCCCTAAAAATCAATGTACGTACTTATTATGAAGAAATTCATTTTTTCACCAGGTGTCCATTTTTGAGAAATTAAATACCATAACCCAAGTATTTTGTACACATGGATTGTATCTTCTTGATCCATGTGTACATTATTATCCACTTTTAGTTATATATACGTTAATTTACATTTTATCCTGATGAATTGATGACAAAACTTGTGCGCTTGACAGGATTTTGGCGAGACACATATTTTTGTCCCATGAGCACCCTATCCTGAGTAATTTTCCATGTAGGAATTAATGGTATCCTTCATTGTTCCTTAAGATATATTCCATGTTTTTGGATACCTATGAAACTTATTTCAATGACTTGTGATCTATGGTCGTGACTGAGTTGGGTTTTCAATTAGATGATGGGGTATGTAACCCCTTGACCACAGTAGGGTGTGGGGAAAAACATTATATGCTATGGAAGACTGGGAACCCATGGTTCCCTAAGTTGTGGGTCCACTATCTACTTAATGACCCCCAACCCCCACTCACTATGTAATGGATCCCTTATCTACTAATTGGAACCCCTGATGTTCTGGGGCTTTAGTCCCCTATCTAGTGAGTGGAACCCCCTAATTCACTAGTGATTGAATCATCTATATAATGAGTGGAACCCTCCTGACTCACTGGGATATAGTTCCTAAATCTTTTAAGTGTCACACCCCAGACACCCTAGGGTGTTGATCATTTATCTAATTATAGTCACCACCCCGATGCACTAGAGCATGGTTCATCTGTTAGAGATTTCCCCCCTCGATTATGAGGAATAGTTTCAAGGTGTGGGTCCTCCACATGATTACCATTGTGGGTACATGAGGTGTTGGGCATCGAAGATAGACCATTGGAGCTATCAGATAACTCATCATTTCTAGCTATGGTGTGGATATGGAGATCCCCTTTTTCTCTCACATGTGTTTATTTTATGAGAATATATATATATATATATATATTGTATTTTTGTATCCTTATCTATTTGGTTTGAGATGAACTTTCATTATATCTCTTTATTTCTCCGCTATCATTTTTATGGTGTCTGACTATGAATGTATAAACTCACTCTTATGGGGGATTTTCCCAAGGGTTTCATGTATTATGAATATGATATATTGGTCGAAAGTGGTTGTTGTAGATCATAGTGATACTTGGATGAATCGACCATGCATAGTGTTTGGTACTTGAAGATCAGTACATGGGCTCCCTTGTTTTTCTATCTTCAAGTTTTGTTATCTTCATACCCCATTTCTAGTTTGGTGTGTAGTTTTTCCCTTTTACATTTTTTTATTCCATAATACACTATTTTATTCCATAAATGTTATTGTATGCATAGTTTTACTCTATATGATACGATCATTTACTATATTCGTATACAAGTTTTCATAGAGATGGTTGTTTTCATGTGTGTATGTTCATTATAAAATGTCCCCCTATTAACATTTTTTATTCCTGGTGCTAGTTTTCATCCACTATCCTACAGATGGTAGGATTCGGGTTGTGAAAGTGTAGCCTTGAAAAGGTTTAGAAGGCCCCTGTCAGTCAGGTTTTCACATAAAATATATCCTGAAATCCCTTCAAAACAAAATATTTACCATGGTATAAGGATGTGAAACTATATGATAATAACTATGAACCACGGTGTTATAAAATGTGAATGTTACATATACATATGAATATAAAATCATTACATATGTCAAGGAACTCTTCTAATAATATCATAACACTATAGAAAAAAGTTAACTACATTATGTCCATGTGCAACATAAAATATAAATCAAACTAAATAATGTCCATTAAAAATCCTTAATAAATTTTATTTTCATCTTTCCAAGGAATAATAATAAAAAAAGATATAAATCAGTACCTCATGTATTGGATGACTATATAATTCTTGGTTGGCCCATCACATAATGTTATATCCCATATATATATATATATATATATGGGTGTGTGTGTGTGTGTGTATGTGTGTGTGCAAGGTGAATATGAAAATAGTCATAATTCTATCAAAATCAAATCATGGTTATCTTTTGAAAATAAATTGATAATCTAAAGAAATAAAGTCACTACAATGGTAAATACCCATTTGAAAATATAATTATGTCTATGTTATTCACATTCTATACACTAATGGGAATAATTTTAAGTTAATAATTTCTCTAGCTAATTTAATATATGGTTATCTAGGAGAACACTCCTCAATTAGAATAATGAAGTATTATGTATTCACAAAATAAATTTATAGGTAAAAAATTTGTAAATATGAATATTTTTTGATAAGTAAAGTCAAATGTTGGAGTTTATTATTTCTCTTAGTGATATTCCATTTTAATAACACCACACAAGCATAGGAACATAGATAAAAAATATAGTTCGTAGTAACTGGTCATGATATGTCCATCATGAAAAGTTATACATCATTGTTTCCCTCTAGAATTGGGGATGATCTCATTGATTTAAGATTCCAAAATTCCTAGCGGTTTCTAATGGGTTTGTTCGTAGAACCGGAAACATCCAATGATTCCATATCCATTTGATCCTACTTTCCAAAGGCAGGTGCTCATTAGTTGTGGACTGATGAGGATTAGGAATTTTCATTGGTCGAGAGGATGGGAGGTCGGACTCATGACACCTTTTTTAGGGGAATTATTGTCTACTCCAGGACTCTCTTTATAGATTTAAGTTATGTTCGTCAATCCTTATTACATTACCAAGTATAAAATGAGTTTTCCTTTAGATCTGACAATCAATGATTGATATTTAGAAAATTTAGAGAATCTTTTATATGTATTCGAGGATCTTCATTGATAGATAATCATCTGTATTTGTTATAGATTCTTAGTCAATGGTATATTTTGATACATACAAGTATCTTTGTCATTATGATGACCATACTAGTTTTATATCCACTCAGTGGGGCACTTGAAGTTTATTTTCATTCAGAAGGACATGAATTATTTCAAAGTTGGGATCGTACCTGCAGATGGGCTACCTACATATCCTTTATTTTGGAAAAGGAATCAAACCCCACATAGTTCAAGTAAGGGAGTATGATGTTTATGATTGATGGCTCAAAGAAAGATTTCATAATTACTTTTACACTCTAATCTCACGTGAGGCATGCTCGGTGTGAGAAACAAGAGGTATTAGTAAAAACCAGAAAATTGTGCCATGAAAGATGCAATCATAAGAAATGATGTGGGGCTTATGTATGTATGACTACCCAAATAGATGAAGATTAATATTTACATTAGGGAATAAATCCAGGAACAGGTTCCATAAAGGTATATGTACTTTATGGAGATTTGGATACTCTAACTTGGGGATTACTCTTGAAAAGGAGGCCAAAATTAGGAGGGGACATATGATTGTGTTTTAGTTCTGTGAAGGAAGCCCAAATCAAAAGTAAATTAGGACTGGTTAAGATAAAATTAAAGGACTTGGGGCTTACTCTTAATGAGGATGCCCATATTGGAGACTGGGGCTTATTCCTGAAAAGGAGGCCCAGGTTAATGAGGACTCAGGACTTACTCCTGAAAAGGAGGCCCAGGTTAATAGAATTATGGTTGGGACTTACTCTTAATGAGGATGCCCATATTTGGGAATTTTATGATTGGGGATTATTCCTGAAAAGGAGGACCATATTATGGGACTTGGGGATTACACCTAAGGAGGATGCCTAGAATTAATTGGAATTATGAATGGGACTTACTCTTGAAAAGGGAGCCTAGGTTAAAGAGGACTTGGGGCTTACTCCTAAGGAGGATTCCCATACTTGAGAATTATTACTGGGGCTTATTCCTGAAAAGGAGGCCCAGGTTAAGGGGTTCTCTCATCTTAAAGGATGAGGTTGAATGAATTAAATCTCAAGCTTTAGTGACATAAAGATGTGTAAATCACTAGGTTTTGAGAGATATTCCATGAAGTTCATTTCAGATAATGAAGTCAAATCAAAAAATCATGCAATTAATGGATTTGAAGAGTGTCTTAAAGACTTAATCTTGAATAGGAGAGGTGGAATGGAATAAGAAGGGTTAAATGGGAAAGAACGGAACCTAAAAAGGCAGGGGCGTGCAAGTCCTGGCAGGCGCGCAGGTACTGCGTGGGCACGCAAGTCCTGGTCACGCAGGTATACCTGCGTGACAAATGGGTACTTGCACAATTGTTAACCAGCAGGGTAACACTTGGGCCATCCTTGACCAAAGCCTTTAGAATTATCCTTAGGTACTTCTAGAAGAGAGGCGTGTAAGTTTTGTTGAAGAAGTAGGGAGGCACGCAAGTATGTTCATTTACCTTAAGGGTAAAACACCTTAGGCGTGCAAGTGTTACCCTACTAGTTAACAATCGTGCAAGTACCCATGTGTCGCGTATGTATACCTACATGACCAGGACATGCGTGCCCATGCAGTACTTGCGCACCTTCCAGGACTTGCACACCCCTGCCTTTTTGGGTGCCCTTCTTTCCCATTTAACCCTTCGTATGGCATTCCACCTCTCCTATTAAAGATTCAGTCTTCATGAAACTCTTCAAATACATTTATGGAATGATTTCATGATTTGAATTCCTTATCTGAAAGGATCTCTGTGGAATATCTCTCAAAACCTAGTGATTTAAACATCTTTATGTCAATAAATATTGTGATTTCATTCATTCAACCGCATCCTTTAAGATGAAAGAACCCCTAAACCTGGGCCCCCTTTTCAGGAATAAGCCCCAGTCATAATTCTCAAGTATTGGCATCCTCTTTAGGAGTAAGCCCCAAGCCCTCTTTAACCTGGGATTCCATTTCAGAAGTAAGTCCCAGTCGTAATTCCCATTAATTTTGGGAATCCTCCTTAGGAGAAAGCCCCAAGTCCCCTAATCTGGTCCTCCTTTTCAAGAATAAGCCCCAATATTAAAATTCCCAAATATGGTCATCCTCCTTAGGAGTAAGCCCCAACCATAATTCTCTTATCTTGGGCCTCCTTTTCATGAGTAAGTCCCACGTCCTCATTAACCTGGGCCTTCTTTTCAGGAATAAGCCCCAGTCTCAAATATGGGCATCCTCCTTAGGAGTAATCCCCAAGTCCCTTAATTTTCTCATAACCAATCCTAATTTACTTTTGATTTGGGCTTCCATCTCAGGAGTAAAACCCAATCATAATTCCCCTACTAATTTGGGCCTCCTTTTCAAGAGTAAGCCCCATGTTAGAGTATCCAAATCTCCATAAAGTACATATACCTTTATTGACCCTGTTCTTGGATTTCTTCTCTAAAGTAAATCTTAATCTTAATATGTTTGGTCAGTCATACATACAGAATCCCCACATCATTTCTTATGATTGTATCTTTAATGGCACAATTTTATGGTTTTTACCAATACCTCTTGTTTCTCACACCGAGCATGCCTCACGTGAGGTTAGAGTGTAAAAGTAATTATGACATCTTTCATTGAGGCATCAATCATAAACATCATACTCCCTTACTTAAACTACGTGGGTTCTGATTCCTTTTCCAAAATAAAGGATACGTAGGCAGCCCATCTGTGAGTACGATCCCAACATTGAAATAATTCATGTCCTTCTGAATAACAATAAACTTAAAGTGCCCCACTGAGTGGCTTTAAAACTAGTATGGTCATCATAATGACCAAGAGACTTTTATGTATCAAAGGATACCATTGACTAAGAATCTCTAAAAAATGCAGATGATTCTCTATCAATGAAAAACCTCGAATACATATAAAAGATTCTCTAAATTTCATACATATCAATCATTGATTTTCAGATCTAAAGGAAAACTCATTTTATACATGGTAATGTAATAAGTATTCATGAACATGACTTAAATATATAAAGAGAGTCTCAGAGTAGACAATAATTCCCCTCAAAAAGGTGTGATGAGTCTGACCTCCCATCCTCTCGACCAATGCAAATTCCTAAGCCTCATCAGTCCACAACTAATGAGCACCTACCTTTTGAACGTAGGTTCAAATGGATATGGAATAATTGTATGTTTCTGGTTCTATGAACCAACCCATTAGAAACCGATTGGAATTTTTGAATCTTAAATCAATGAGATCATTCCCAATTCTAGAGGAAAAAAATGGTGAACCCGACATGAAGAAATTGTTTTTGGGCTTGAAGCTGGGGAGGTTGCCTACGTACCCAACCTAGAAGGAAAGGATCAAAGTCCATGTAGTTCAATTAAAGAATGAATTAGTGACAAAGTTTTCCTTGGGGAAAACGACCTAGAAAATAGTGTTGGGACATACACATGGTTAGTAGCCCAGAGAGAGTGTTATGGTTGAAGTTTGCTCTAAGCTCACATGAGTCATACTCGGTGTGAGAAAAAGAGGTAGCAAAAACCCTAACGATGCACAATTTAATGTCATTTAAGACATATAAGGGGACTATGTAGTTTAAAGTCTTTCAGTTAGGACTACTGGTGCTGCACAATTTAGTGTCATGTAGCAGGGACAAAGTATAGTTTAATGTCATGTAGGATGTATTAATGGACTTTCTGTACAGTTTAGTGTCATGTAGTTAGGACGATGGGGACAATACAGTTTAATGTCATGTTGGACAAAAGGGGACTGTGTAATTTAATTTCATGAAGTGAGGAAAAATGTGTACACCATTTTAACGACATTTTGGACGTATTAGGGACTTTTTCACAGTTTAACGTCATGTTGGATGAAAAAGGGACGATACAGTTTAGTTTCATGTTGGACGTAAGTGCCAATAGTTTATGGTCATATGCATGGACCATTGGTTATGTAGTTTAACGTCTTGGTAGACATAAGAGACTTCTGTACAATTTAGCATCATGTAGTTAGGACGTCATAGTTTAACATTGTGTGGGACGAAAAAGGGACGATACAGTTTAGCATCATGTTGGACGTAAGTGCCAATAGTTTAAGGTCGTATGCATGGACCGTTGGTTATGCAGTTTAACGACTTACTGGACGTAAGGGACTTCTATATATTTTAAATTCATATAGGGGACACAGTTTAACATCATGTTGGATGAAAGTGAGAATAGTTTAAAGTCATATGCATTGTCCCTGGATGGTGTAGTTTAACGTCATGATGGAAATAAGAGACTTCTGTACAGTTTAGCATCATGTAGTTAGGACGTCATGGTTTAACATCATGTGGGAGGAAAGTAATACAAATAGTTTAAGGTCATATTTATGGACCGTTGTTATATATTTTAACATCATATATCAAGGACGATGAAGGGGATACTGTTTAATGTCATGTTTCTTGGACATGATGAGCAGTTTTAATTTCATGCAGGACGGTGGTGCAGTTTAAGGTCATACCGGACCAAGGTGCAGTTTAAGGTCATACTAGACCATTGATAATATATTTTGTGTTTATACAAAATACTTCTTAAAAAATATGGCATTGGTTGGAGTAGTGATGAGTTCTCTATCAATCAAGATTAATGAATAAGCTTCATTGGAGTTGACCCACTAGTGCAAAAAACGTTTTTTACGTCGGTTATTTATCATTTTTTACGTCGGTTTCTAGACGACGTTAATACGTACGACGTTATAAATAAGGTTTTTGACGTTGGTTATTTAAAAACCGACGTCAAAAACATAAAATCGCGATGTTTATCATGTCGGTTCTAAAATAACCAACGTGATAATGAAAATGGGAAGCGTTTATCACGTCGGTTATTTAACAACCAGCGTGATAAAAGGCCTGGAAAATGGTTTATCATGTCAGTTATTAAACAACCGATGTGATAAACCGGGGTGAGGGGGGTTTATCACGTCGGTTTTATAAGAACCGACGTGATAAACCGGGGTGAGCGTGGTTTATCACGTCAGTTCTTATAAAACTGATGTGAAAAACCGGGGGAGGGGGTTTATCACGTCGGTTATTATATAACCTCCATGATAAACTGGCGGGAGACGGTTTATCATGTCAGTTATTGAATAACCGACGTGATAAACCATTGTCCAGGCCTTTTATCACGTCGGTTATTGAATAACCGACGTGATAAACTATTGTCCAGGACTTTTATCACGTCGGTTATTAAATAACCGACATGATAAACCATTCTCCAGGCCTTTTATCAGGTCAGTTATTAAATAACCGACGTGATAAACCATTCTCCAGGCCTTTTATCACGTCGGTTATTAAATAACCGACGTGATAAACTATTTTCCAGGCATTTTATCACGTCTGTTATTAAATAACCGAGGTGATAAACTATTTTCCAAGAATTTTATAACATCGGTTATTTAATAACTGACGTGAGAAACCCATTTTTTTAAAACAGAATGAAGTCATCTTCTCTCCACCAAAATCAACCAGAAAACAAATCAAGAAATCGTACCACAAAAATAGAAGTAGATCAAAATTAAGCATATACATTAATAAAATATAAAACTTACCCCCTAGACAGCCTCCACCCTCATTTATACCCCATGGACAGCCCTACCCTACCCCGTTGGATCCCTCACCCTCATGTATACCCCATGGAAAACCCTCCCCCACCCCATTGGAGCCCCCACCACACTCCTGGACTCCCCCTGACCCCCGGACACCCCCAAACACCCCTCGAAAACCCCCCACCCACCTGAACAGCACCCCCTCACCCCCTCACCCCACTTGACAGCCCCCACCACACCCCTGGACAGCCCCAAACACCCCTGGACAACCCCCCCCCCCCCCCACCCCTGGACAGCACTCCCACACCCCTAGACCGCCTTCCCACACCCCTGGACATCCCTGCCACCCCCCAAGATTGTCCCCCCACCCCACCGGATAGCCCTCACAGACCGCTGGAACCCCCCCAACCCCACTAAACACACCCCCACAACCATGGAACCCCTTCCCCACAGACCCAAATCCATACCAGAAAAACCATCAAAAGTAGACCAAAACAAGAAGTAGAGAAAAATTAAACATTCACTTATATAACATTCAAAACTTACACAGTCAACTTCAAAAAAAACTAAATCCAACCTAAACAGCTACAAAATACACAATTAAAATGACAATATTCAAAATTACATTTTACATTACAAACAACTAAAATTCAATCAAACCTGTAAAATAATTTGACCACTCCACTTGTACGTGTTTGATGTCTTCAGTAGTATAGGGTTGAGGGTCATCAAAAAGATACATATGAAATAGAAGATAATTAACGTGTATAATGAATAAATCAAATTGAAATATTATGGCAAAGATTAAGAGGAAATCATACCAGGTCAAAATTCACAACTGTCCTAGTTGTTATTATTTCATACATAAATCTTAACATATAATATCCACATTCGATGACGCCTTATTGTTCATGAAAATTCGGTTTGAATGAGTGTAAATTCAATATATTATTTTTATGTAATAAATCAAAATGTACAAATTATAAATGGAAATTTACCTTCGCATTTACATATTTGATCTTTGCATTTCTTTTCTTTGTGTTTTTTCGAATGTAGGCCCATGCACTGTTAGAAAATAATAAGAATGGGGTAAATTTAAAATTTATTATAACATATAAAACTATTGAGAAATTTAAACTTACTTTTCCAATATATTCTTAAAACTTTCCCGCACATCACCATGAACAGTGCATATCCAATAAAGATCTTTCTCCCTTGGGAAAAAAATCCCTAACATCCAATGATCACTGATAATAGGAAATTTAATGTTAGTGGTTTTTTATGTTAAAAGACAATTAACTCTTTGAGAGAAATGTGTTTCATACCTCTCACAAAAAGGCAACATCCAACATAGTGTGATTATATTTTTTTCAAATCTTTCAGCAATATAAACCATTCTTTGTTCCTCATTCAATGAACATGCTTCAGGGGAAATCAATTGCGGGTCCATGAATCTATATACTTCTGTCATCTCATTCCTCTCACAAATTTTATAAAGATACCTAAAACAAAACATACATAAGTATACATTTTTAATAAATATAACGCTGGGAAAAGGTGTTAAGACTTACATGGAAAAATTTTCACAACGTTGATGCCCAACTTATCTCCAGTAACAAGCTCCATGATACCAGTTTTTGTAATCCCCACACTTATTTCACATACACAAACATGAGATTCAATTGGAAACTCATAAAAACCCAACAAAAAATGTGAATATCTTGACAATCTGTCAAGACCACTGGAATCTGTATCTGATGTCATAGCCTGTTGTATTTGTTGTTGTCTATATATTAATTATTTACCTTTGAATAATTCCTATGAAAAAAATTTGAAAAATATAGTAGTTTTCAAATGATAAAACATCTTTAATAAAAAAAAATAAAATAAAAGATATAACATTCATACCTCTATGGTAATGTGTTGAAGAAGTCTGGATGGCCAAACTAAAAAATGGTCGATACTCTGTCTAACTGTCGCCACCTCATCTGTAGGTATTGGTACCCTAGATGATCTATCTATAATATCCTGTACAGTGACCCTCTGATTCTCTACCTCTAATTGTTGATGATGAACTGTATCTCTTATACAATATACCAACCCGTATGCTACTATATGATGTTGAGAATCATAAACATACAACTATAAAATATGTAGGAAGCTGCGGCAGAGGCGTAGGATAAAAAATGGGGTCCACAGGTTGAGTTGGGGGAGTGGGAGCTACTGGTGGAGGTGGAGGATAAATAATGGGGTCTGCAGGGGGAGGTGGAGGAGTGGGAGGTGCAGTCTGAAATTTTCTTTGCATTTCTACAAACATAGACTGCACCGACTCTTTATTCTTTTCCTCCATCGTCGCATTAATATTTTGAACTTCAGCCTCCAAGGATTCTATTTTTTTTAATAAAACCCCTCAATGTTAGAAGTTGAAGAACGTGGAAACACTTTTCTTACCGATACACCAGCCAAATATCCTCTTACACGACCAAGATGTTCGGTCCTTCCCAATGCTGCAAATAAAATATCTTCCCTCCCAGTAGCTGTAAATGTCCCCTTTGAACTCTGCTCCTCAAGAGAGTCCTGTATTAATTAATTGAACATTTCTGTAATGATTGAAACTTATATGAAGAAAAAAGTTAACTTAAATAAATTAAATAGTTATCTTACAATCCTCTCAGCTACGATTCTCGATTATTCCGAAAGATATTGCCCTTTTTTCCCCTTCCAATCTCTCTTCTATTTTTCATGTCTTGATGGAGGGGATGGACGGGCCACCTCTCCAGAGCTTGAAGACTCATCTCTTAGTTGTTGAAATTTTTCCTCCATCATTTTTTCTTCTAATAATGCATACCCACCCCAAGATAAACTATGAGGGTATACATTTTTAGATTGGATCTCCTGATGATCTTTCCTTGTTTGTTGTAATTTAATAATAATAAATCATTAACAAAAGATTAATAAAATCATTTATATAAGAAAGTTTATAAAATTTTACATTGCCCTTACCATAAATGACTCTTTTTTTCAACTTTCAAAAAACTGTCTCCATGTGTCTTCATCTATAAAAGGATATATACGACATGGATTGTCATGACTCCTATGACCATAAATGAAATCAGATGAGAGGGTTGATTTGAGATCCCTACATCTCTTGGAAGCCAACGATAAGCATTTCTTCCTGACTCCTCCAGTGTCAGGAATATCAAATTTCATCTGATAAATAAGAGGTTAAACATATTATATATACATGAAACATTAAAAGAATGGTCAAACAATGACAAAAGATCTTACCAAAATCGTCTCCCACAACTGAGAGATAATCGCTTTATCCACACCTCTCCAATCATCATACAGAATGCTTACTTTGGTCTTATCCTGAGTTGCAACAAAACTCTTAAAATATTTGGCATTTGGACCTCTAGGAATATCATCATCCTCAAACTCAACGAATATCCTCTGATCTTGCGTATGGGAAAGTGATAATTTTGGTAAACGTGTGCACCCACGTTTACCAACCTTTGAACTCATTGTCGTAATAGGAGCATGTGAATGTTCATCCCCAAAGGTATGACCAACAATATGCTCCTCTCCAGAATCATGTGGTTGATCATCTGAATGATATGTCATTATCCTTCAAATCAAAATAACAAATGTCAGTTCACAAATATACAAATTCAAATATTTTAATACTACTGTAATCAGAAAATAGAAAAGTGTACTAAGTTACATAATAGTAAACATTGGTAATATGGTGAGTATGTTAAAAAATGGTAAAGATGGCAATGATGGTCAAGATGATCAAGATGGTAAAAATGGTAAAAATGGTAAACTTGGTTAACATTGTAAACATGGTAAAGTAATTGTCAGTGAACAAAAATAAGCATTTTAAAATTCATGTAATGGTTATAAACATTATAAAGTAAACTAAACAAACTTAAAACAAACAATAACATATACTTATTTTATTTTAAAACATGTTTTAATAAATAAAAAACATATTATATCTAACATTTATGGAAAAAATAAATGTAAACAAGAAATAAACATATGTTACCTGTAATTTTAGGAATGTACAAATGGATTGTTTTCCCAAATTCCTTCGTCGTGATCATTCCTTATGGCACAAACTATGTCTTCAACATGATCATCATTATGTTCTGTTAATATTTCCATGGAAGTAGGGATCTCACATAAATCAGCATATTCATCAAGTTCATCCTCACCAACATATTGTTTTTTCCCTTGTAAAACAACAGCCCACTACATATCTGATTGATCTTCTACATAGAAAATTTGTTTTGCATGTGTTTCCTTTATAAAAGAATCAGCTTTGTCTTCCAATCTATTCAGATTAACAAGTGTCATTCCAAATTCATCATGTCTGACACCGTTGTTACCGTTAAACCATTTACAGGTAAAAATGGGAACTTTAATTTTAAAGTAATCAACCTCCCATATGTCTTAAATCACTCCATAATATGTACATGATGTAGAAATTGGGTTTTTGTCCTTAGCACTCGAAAAATGAATTGCTTCTGCAAACACCAATACACCACTATTCTAAACTGCACTTCTGTTTTCCTAAGCTTTTGTATGAAATGTATAACCATTAATGTCATAACCGGACCATGTTATCACATTTAAACATGGACCACCCACTATCCATTTTAATGTCTCTGGTACATCTGATCTACCAAGAAAAGTCTTTTTAATCCATGATAAAAAAGTTTTGTTGTGCTTATTCAAAATACAACTTTCTTTCTTCTTTGGATGACATTGTTTCAACTCATTAATATTCAATGTGATATACAGTTGAGCATTAGCTATGTTATTCAAGATGTATGATTCTAACTTCTTCATCTATTCAGCTGACAATGATTTGACTTTAAAGCCGTGAATCCCCTTTTTCTCATTATTAACTCGTTCATGGCGAGATGGAGGAAAACCTATGTGTTGCGCCGCAGCCAAGTAGCTCGTACAAAACTCTGCTACCTCCTCAGAAATATATTTTTCAATAATGGAGGCTTCAGGTCGATATAGATTTTTAACATACCCCTTTAATATTTTCATATACATTTCAAAAGGATACATCCAACGAAGATATACAGGTCCACAAAGCATTATTTCTCGAACCAGATGAATCATTAAATGCACCATTATATCAAAAAAAGTTGGAGGAAAATACATTTACAATTGACAAAGTATAAAAATCGCATCATTTTCCAAAATGTTCAAAGCATTCACATCAATCGCCTTGTTACAAATTGAATTGAACAAATAACACAACTTCATTATAGTCTTTCTGACACGAATGGGAAATATTACATGCAATGCAACTGGTAGAATTTGTCACATCATGACGTGACAATCATGTGATTTCATACCTATCAACTTCAAGTCCTTCAATGAGAAAAAAAAATTTACATTAGAAGAATAACCTTGAGGAACTTTGGTATCATGAAGACACTGACAGAAGCTAATTTTCTCCCTCTTCGATAATGTATGACAAGCCGGGGGAAGAAATGTTCGTCTTCCTTTAAGAGTGGGAGCTAGCTCCAAACGTATTCCCATTGATAGTAAGTCTAATCTTGCATTCAACCCATTTTTAGTCTTTCCTTTAATATCTAAAAATGTTCCAATCAAAGAATCATAGATATTCTTATCCACATGCATGAAATCAATATTATGTTTAACTTCATGATACCTCAAATATGGTAGCTAAACAAAATGACCTTTTCTTCCAAATATGTCTATCATTTCCAGATTTCTGTGTCTTTCCCAATGTCACGTCAAGGTTTCTCACCCTCACAAAATACAGATCAGGGGATAAAGGCTTTGGAGTAGTATCAAATTCTTGTGATCCATTGAATGACTTTTTTGGTCTTCTATAAGGGTGTTCCATAGGCAAAAACATTCGATGACCCATGTACACTATTTTCCTCCCATGATGCAATTGACAATATGACGTCTGTTGTTTGCAAATTGGACATGCTTTATGCCCTTTAACAATGTATCCAGACAAATTTCCATACGCTGGGCAGTCATTTATAGTGAACAGAAGCATTGCATGCAGTTGAAAATATTCCATTTTATAAGAATCATACACCCTAATACCATCATCCCATAACAGTTTCAAATCATCAATCAACGGTGACAAGTAAGCATCAATATCATTACCGGGTTGCTTTGGACTAGAGATCATTGTACTAAACATAACATATTTGCGCTTCATACAAACTTCAGGAGAGAGGTTGTAAATTACCAATAAAACAAGCCATGAACTATGTGTGCTACTGAGTGTTCGGTATGGATTCATTCCATCCGTGCACAACCCTAGTCTGAGATTTCTAATTTCATTTCCAAATGTAGAATACTGCGCATCAATTTTCTTCCATTGTGGACAATCAGCTGGATGAAATATTTTTCCATCACATACCCTCTCTTCAGCATGACATATTAACCTTTTTTCATCATGTGAATTAGCAAATAAACATTTGATATGATTAATTATAGGAAGATACCAAAATACCTTTGAAGGGATCTTTTTAATCTCTACATCAGCCTGTGATTTTTCTTTCACCTTATACCGTGATGTCCCACATTTAGGACACTCTGACAGAAATTTATATTCCTTCCTATATATAATGCAGTCATTCAAACAGGAATGTATTTTCTTATATCCCAATCCCATCAGGCATAATATTTTCTTGGCTTTGTAATGTGAATCTAGAAGATCGTTATCTTTTGGAAGAATGTCTTTCATCAATTGTAGAAGCTCTGTAAAACATATGTCACTCCATCCATGCTTCGCCTTCAGGTTAATCAATCTTAACACCACCGAAAGAACCGTAAAATCTGTACAACTAGGATATAATGGTTTTTCAACATCCCCATATAGACGCGCAACTGTCGATTCTATCTCAATTTGTTCTTCTATAATATCGCGAATCATTTCTTCAATTCCATCGGAGTTACCATCTTGTGAATCATCATCATTAGTGACATTCCGTCCAGTTTCACCATGCCAAATCCAAGGGCTATAACTCAGATTAAAACCATGACAAATCAGATGATCTTTTATCTCTCTACTTTTCAACTTCTTCATATTCAAACATTTCAGGCATGGACAAAAAAAAATGTCACTACTTGGAACATTTCGTTTTGCAAATTCCAAAAAGGCATCAACACCTTCCTCAAATTCATTGCTCATTCGATGTTCCGTAATCCAACTTCGACTCATTATTACCTATAAAAAATATCAACAAAAAATATATATTTTTAAGATAAGATAAATATATGTTTATATGAAAAAAATCGTAATTTGAATGTAAAACAATTTAAAATATAAAAAAATCTATAGGTATTTAAAAAAATATGCTTGAATATTAATTTTAAAACAAAATATAGTTAGATATAATAGTTTTAAATTTTATTGAATCAAAGAAAACCATGATTCCTACATAGTTTAATATTGATTGCGGTTTTGATGTTTTAATATATTAGATAAACTACTTATTTAACATGTTATTAATGGTTTCTATAGACCCTAAATCCATTTGGTAAATATTTTCACACAATTATAAAAATCAATGTAAGTGTTTTTGGGAGGAATATGTTCAATCATTTGATTTTGATGTCCCATATTCTATAATAAAAGGCAATGTGGATACCAAAGCCCTTAGTTTGGTTTTTTATTCTCAAAGGGTTTGTGATGAAAAAGAAGAGTATAAGTTGATGTATATGATAAATAAAATACAACTATATTTTATTTATGGTTATGATAGAATGAATTAATACCATATCATTTAGGATCTTCTCCCACCAAAAGTAACCCTCCTCAGTTCGAAATGAATAAATTTATATAATTATGCATGAATTCATACAAGTATTGTTGTACATAAACCAAAAAGAAGATTATTAGTACTAAAAGTAAAACTAGGAAGAAACAATAAACTCTATATACTCATGAAAGCTACTCCACAACACTTCCATTCTACTAAAATCTATAAAAAACTACAAATTGCTTTTAAAACCCAAAGAAATTGTTAATATTTATGTATGGTGGGCATAACATGTATACATAGTAAGATCCTCCCTAAAACATCTCATGAAAATGTTGAGGAAGCACACTAAAGCCCTATGAAAAAAGGAATCTAAATCATCACCTAAACAAGGAAAAATAGTTTCATATACTCACTATGGATGACTCACAAAATAATTCATATAAATAAACCTTTTCATATAATATATATATATATATATATATATTAAAATTAAGGTTCTCGGATACCACTTCTCCACTAGTTTTCCTCTCACACCCCAATGCGCTACTCCACAACACTTCCATGCTACTAACATCTATAAAAGACTACAAATTGCTTTTAAAAACCAAAAAAATTGTTTATATTTATGTATGGTGGGCATAACATGTATACATAGTAAGATCCTCCCTAAAACATCTCATGAAAATGTTGACGAAGCACACTAAAGCCCTATGAAAAAAGGAATCTAAATCATCACCTAAACATGGAAAAATAGTTTCATATACTCACTATGGATCCCTCACAAAATAATTCATATAAATAAACCTTTTCGTATAAAAAATTATATATATATATATATATATTAAAATTAAGGTTCTCAGATACCACTTCTCCACTAGTTTTCCTCTCACACCCCAATGTTAATGTCATGGTCTCACCCCGCCCATAAATCATCCTACACCATGTGAAATTGTATCACTTCCATCAATGAATCATATGTATATTAGATTATCTCATCACCATCTTATCAAAATAGTAATGAGGTTCATACTTGGAAACCACTACATCTTGTTTACAATAAATGTACAAAAATCACAAAACATAATTATAGAATATCCGTGAAAAAAACGAACGAAATAAATTCGTGGAAGGCTTACCTAAATGTTGTGAGTTGAGATGATAGATCCAAGAGGAGTGAAGAAGATAAACAATGAAACCAAAATGAGTTTAACACAGGTCGATCAACAAGGCGATTAGGGTTTACCGCATGAGAGAGATGAACCGACGGACTGTCAATCGAAAAATCGAAAATGACAGTCCACGGGGCTTTCATTTCTTTAAAAGTTTTATAACGTCTTTTATTATATAACCGATGTTATAAACCATTTTTTAAATTTATAATGTCGGTTATTTGGAAACTGACGTAAAAAACCCAATATCTACGTGTTTTTTACGTCGGTTATCCAATAACCGACGTAAAAAACCAAAGCACGCGGGGGGGGGGGGGTGGTTTACGTCTGTTATCACATAACTGACGTAAAAAACGTGTAGATATCAGGTTTTTTACATCGGTTTCCAAATAACTGACATAAAAAACCCCACGCGCATTGGTTTTTTACGTCGGTTATAGGATAACTGACGTAAAAACCGAACAGGCGTGATTTGTAATGTCAGTTATTAAAATAACCGACCTTAAAAATCTACTCACCGCATTTTTTACGTCGGTTATATATAACCAACGTAAAAAATGGTGACGTAAAAAACGTTTTCTGCACTAGTGAACCTATTTATTGAGTAAGGTCCATCCCATTTTGGCTCATGCTTGGGAGGTTTCTTTCCTGGTATCATTGGAGTTCTGAGAACTAATACCAATTCTCCCTGAGTGAATGAACGAAGATGAACTTTTTTGTTGAAAGCTCGTGATGTTCGATTCTGATAGACTTCCATGTAGTGCAAAGTGCACAATATTTTCTCATCTAACCATTCCAATTCATTCAATATCTTTTGAGATTGTTCATCTGTAGATGAATAATCACAAATGGCTACTCTAAGAGAGGGTAGTTGAACTTCAATAGGCAAGACTGCTTCCATTCCATATACCAGTGAATATGGAGTTGCCCGCGTTGCAGTGCGGGTGGTAGTCCGATAAACCCATAAAGCATGAAAGAGTTTATTAGGCCATGACTTCTTATCTTTATCCACCATCTTTTGTAGTATATTTTAAAGAGTCTTGTTGAAGGCTTCTATCTGTCCATTGGCTGCTTCATGATACCAAGATGAATCGTTGGATTTGATGTTGTATTCTTGATACAAATTCTTCACCTCGGATGAAAAGAAGTTGGTGCCATTGTCCATCAATATGGTATGAGGGACACCAAATCTGGTAATGATGTTAGACTTGATGAAGCTAACAATGCATTTAGAACTGACTTCCTTGAGAGGTATTGCCTCTGCCCATTTGGAAAAGAAGTCAGTAGCAGTAAGAATATACTTAACCTGCTTGGCCGTAGCTGAAGGGTAAGGTCCCACCACATCCATTCCCCATGTGGAAAATGGACATGAGTATTTAGCTGTATGAATCAACTCTAGAGGTTGATGAATGAAGTTGGAATGTACATGGCATGAATAAAACTTTGTGAAATCAACACAATCTTGTATCATTGAAGGCCAAAAGTATCCAAGCCTTCGAATCTGATCAGACAGTCTATGTCCAAACTGGTGGGCACCACAGACTCCTGCATGCACTTATTTCATGACAGCCATTGTCTCTTCACCATCAATGCATCTGAAGAGAACTCCATAAAAAACACGTTTGTAGAGAATTTTCTCTAAGTTATTTGTGCTATCATAAAGAGTAAAATTGACCACACGTCGCCAGATTTGTTCTTTCTCGGCTCTATCAGGTGGAAGTGTTCTATTTTGAAGGTATTCCCTGATAGGTGACATCTATCCTGTAGTATGACCATACGGTTCAGGAATGGAACTAATTTCATTAATTTTATCTATTCTGATTCGAACAAAAGGTAAAATTTCATGAAAGTGGGAAATACTGATGGTTGTCTCATCCCGATTTGGATCTGCCAGAGATGTGGCTATATAAGCTAGTGCATCAGCTTGAGCATTTTGTGATCTTTGGAAATAAGAAAATGTCGGTTCTGAAGGGAATTCAGCCATTAAATCTCTGATGTAATCATACAATGGGATTAGTTCTCCTTTTCTGATTTCATAATCCCAATTGACTTGTTTGATTACTAGGTCTGAATCACCTTTCATCTTTAAGTGATTCACTTGTGCTTGAAGTGTCAATTCCAACCCTGCGATGAGAGATTGGTATTCTTCTTCATTATTCGTACCACCATACAACAATAAGAAGGAATAGGGTAACAATACCTTTTCTGGAGAAATGCGCAAAATTCCTAAGAAAACTTTGTTAAACATAGGATTTTCCATTTTCCTCCCTGTTGGACTTCTGGAAGCACCATCAAAGTATATTTCCCATGTCTAGGGACTATCCTGAATAGAGAAAACTTCTTTATCAGGGAGTTCAATATCTGAAGATATGTCTTCCACTGAAGGGTGTTCATCCATGAAATCAGCCAGAGCTTGGCCCTTCATTTCCTTCTAAGACACATACTGAATGTCGAATTGCTGCAAAATAACTGTCCACCTTTCCAGACGTCCTGTAAGCGTTGGACGACTAAGGATGAATTTGAGCTGGTTATTGTGAGATACCAATTAGACCTCGTGAAGTTGTAGGTAGTGTCTCAACTTCTGAACTGCAAATATTAATCACAGGCAGCACTTCTCAATACTTGAATATCGGGTTTTTGCTTCAAGCAACGTCTGACTGAGGTAGTAGAGGCTGTTTTCATTCCCAGCATCATTCTTCTGAGCAAGAAAGGAACCCAATGAACACTATAGAGCTGTGACGTAGAGGATAAGTGGTCTTCATTCAAAAGTTAGCATGAGTACCGGTGGACTCAATATGTATTTCATGAGAATATCGAATGCTTCTTGACATTCTTCAATCCACTGGTAAGTTACTCCCTTCTTCATCAATTTGATGAAGGGTCACTACTAGAAATATAGGTATTTGTGACGGGATCCCGTCGCAAATGGCCTTTTGCAACGGGATCCCGTCGCAAAAGGTCTTTTGCGACGGGGCCCCGTCTCAAATGACCCGTTGCGGAAAACGGTGTCACGACTAATTTTTTTTACGACGGAAAATGGGCCCGTCGCAAATAGATTTCTGGTTAAAAAAAACAATTTTACGACGGGCCCGTCGCAACAAAGTATTTGCGACGGGCCCATCACAAATACTTATTTGCGGTGAGAATATATTCCCGGCGCAAATAATAAAAAAAATTTAAAAATTTAAACAATTATTAATTAATATTTAAATATATTAATATATTTATATTGATATAAATATAATATTTATTTTATAAATATGTTTTTGAAAGGATCTATGGAAATATAATATTAATTTATAAGATATTTAATAAAATAGGATTATAAAATAAATTAAAAAATATTTTTAATTAGTAATTATGTAATTTTTTTCATTTAATAGTCATTTAATAACTCTTTCAATATAAAAAAATTAGAAAAATTAATGAAAGATCAAAAATATGTTGAAAATGAAACCCAAACTTCAAACGTCCATAACTATTGATTCGAGACTCCGTTTTATAAACCTGTACCATATATCATATAGAATATCATTTCATGTTCTTCGATTTTACTGATTATAAAGCTGAAACGGACTCAGGGATTAGAATTTATGGTCGTTTTAACATTCAAATGGCTATAACTTTCGATCCGGATGTCTGTTTGGCCTGAACCGCATATCATATCGAAGATAATTTCATGTTCTTTGATTTTACTAGCTGTGTAGTTGAAACGGACTTACGGATTAGAAGTTATAGCTGTTTTAACAATATCGATGGATTTTCACCCCCTCATTTCTATGTATTCATTCATAACTATACATGTGTGTGTGTGTGTGTGTATTGTATATATGTATGTATGTATGTATGTATTTATTTATAAATACACATAAAAAACATATTTTATAAATTTATTTAAAACTATGTTTATAAATATATATTAATATACAAATAAATATACGAATAAAAATTTATAACTACACATGTATATATATAGATATAAATATATATTAATATACGAATAAATATATATATTAATATATGAATATATATATATATATTTATTCATTTAACCAAATATATTTATATTAATATAAATCTATATTAATATACGAATAAATATAACTATATATATATAGATAGATCATTAAATATATAAAAAAATGAAATGGCTTAGTTGTAAAGGTTAATGCGTGCATGGGCGAGGTTTATTAATAATTATTAGTAATTATTAGTAATTTTTCATAATTTTTCTTATTTTTCGTAATTGTTCCTAATTATTTACTAATTATTCTAAATTATTGTAAATTATTACTAATTATTACTATTTATTACTATTTACTACTATTTATTCCTTATTATTAGTATTTATTACTAATTATTAGTATTTATTCTTAATTATGACTAATTATTTATAATTATTCCTAATTATGACTAATTATTATTAATTATACATGTTTATTATTAATTATTTCTAATTATTATTAATTATTCCCAATTACCATTAACTATGAACAATAAGTACTAATAATTTAAATTTATTAAATAACATAACAATCTAAAAAAAATTAAATTAAAACTAATTAAGAATAATTAAAACTAATAATAAATTAATAATAAATATTAAATTAAAATGAACATAATTACCTTTAAAATTGATCTGAGGTTGATCTCTGATATTTATTGAAGACTTCAATATCAACTCCAAAAATAAAAATTAAACTTAAGAAACTGTGAACTCTAAAAATACAGTTTTGAGAGAAGTAGAAGATAGAGTTTGAGAATTAATGAAAAAATGGATGGGGGTATTTATAGGATAGCTTATTTGTGATGGGTATCCCGTTTCAAATACTTTAGCCCGTATTTATCACGGTCAATGGTTAAATAGTTATTTGCGATGGGTCCCGTCGCAAATACTAACTTGCCGACATACTATTTGTGATGGGGGTATATTCCCGTCGAAAATATTTTTTTTCCGCCGCCGGTTATTTGCGACGGGTGGTAACCCCCCTATCGCAAATAACATTCCCGCGGTTTGGCGCGCATTGTGCGCCAAAACTTTTGCGACGAGTGAGATTTCCCCATCGCAAATAAGTAGTTATTTTTGACGAGAAAAGGCCCCCGTCGCAAATAAGTTTCTAACGTGACTATTTGCTACGGGATTTACCCCCGTCGCAAATAACCCGTCGCAAAAACCCCTTTTTCCCATAGTGGGTAAACTTATTCCTGCCAAATTGGTGATGAAACTCCGAATATAGGATAAGTGTCCTTGATGTCCTCTTAATTATTTCAAATTTCCAGGAGGTGAAATACCAAGGATTTACTTTGTTTTCTCAGGATCGACTTCAATACCACGATGGCATACAACAAAGCCGAGAAATTTTCCTAAGGTTACCCCAAAAGCACATTTTAAGGGGTTCATCTTAAAATTATGTTGTCGAAGCTTGCGGAATATTACTTCCAATCAGCCAAGTGATTAGAACGTTGTTTGGATTTGACCGCCAAATCATCCACATAACATTCAACGAACTTCCCTAAAAAGGGCATGAAGATGTGATGCATGACACAATGATATGTTGCACCTGCATTCTTTAATCCAAAGGGCATTACCTGGTAGCAAAACATAGCCTGAGGGGCCCTGAAGGATGTGGATTCCTCATCTTTTGGGGCCATTCAGATTTTATTATATCTGGAATATCCATCCATGAAAGAAAGTGCTTCATAGCCATCTTTTGCATCGATTAAAAGTTCTGTAATCAGAACTGGAAAATCATCCTTAAGACAATGATGATTAAGATCTCTGAAATCAATGCAAACTCTAATTTGTCCATTCTTCTTTTTCACTGGGACAATATTATCCAACCATTTAGGATATTGAACTTCTCTGAAGAAGTTAGCTTTGATGAGCTTATCCACTTAAGCTTCAATTTTGGAAGCATAAGATGGGTGTGTTCTTATCGCGACTTGCTTAAATCCTCGATGTTCTTCTGGTAAACCCAAATGATAAGTAGCAACATAAGCATCAAGCCCTGACATATCTGTATAGTTCCAAGAAAATATGTCTCTATTTTGATTTAAAAAGGAAATGTACATCTGTTATTCTTCAAGAGTCATGGCCGCACTGATTAAAGTGGGGCAGGGATCTTCTTGTGTACGCAGATTTATTTCTCTGAGCTCATCCACAGTGGTAGAGATACCCTCTTCAAATGCTGGAGGAGCATCCCGAAGATCTTCCTCATCTTCTTCAACACATGTTATTTCTTTCGTTTCTACTTGCATAGTAGATGATGAAGCCGAAATTCCATGATCAGAAGAAATGTAAAAATTTGAACATCTTGAAGAAGAAGCTTCCATTTCTGACCCAATTGATGATGAAGGGTCTCCCTTGGGAAAAAAAGAGGAGATGATGGATTGAGAATCAACATCATTGTTCACCTCTGATGTTACTATAACTTCTTCTAGCCTTATTGATGAAGTATAGACTTGTTGGATTTCAGTAGATGAAATGAAGACATCACCATTTGGGCTTTCATCACTGCTTGGTGGATTACCAATTTCTCCCTTGTTGTCTGGCTCGATTGCTATAATTGACATTATGGATCTTTCTATAAGAGTATTTTGATTCGGGTCTATCTTATCAATTTTACTGATAGGAAACACATAATCTGTACTCACATGTGTAAATGGATTTACTGGAATCTTCTCTAAACCATATGGAGCATTAACTTTGGTAATCTCCCTGGTAGTGGATTTATCCTTTCCCTTCATGTGATAGAATTCCCCCTCAATGTATAAAGACTCACATATCTTGAACGGGGCCTTATCACCATACAATTTCCCATCTTGACCATCAAAACAATATTTGAGACATTGATGGTATGATGAAGGGATAGCCGCATTTTGATGTAGCCAGGGTCTTCCAAGAAAGGTGTTGAAGGCTGAGTCTTGATCAACAACCATGAAATATGAATTGGATATAAGATCTCAAAACTGAGTTCTGAGTGGAACTTCGCCCAGTGGTTCTTGTTCATTTTTATCATATCCTTTTAACATCATGGTAAAAGGAGATAAATCAGATTCCGTGAGGCCCAATCGACGAAGTGTATGAATGGCCATGAGGTTTACTCATGAACCATTATCAATGGAAGCTCTTCGGATGTCTACGCCATTGACCTTTCTAGATAATTACAAAGGTATAATATGACCATGCACGACCTCATCTTCATCTTCATCAGTAAAAGATATTACTTCAAGAAATTCTGCATGATTATTCTCTATATGATAGAATTCAGGTGTTGCAATTTCATTTTCAAACTCTTGAGGACTTGACAAAGCCTCAAAGAGTGCTTCCTGAAGATCCTTTGATGAATTCATAGCATCCAGAATTGAAAACATGGCTGATAATTGGGCCAGGTGTTTCAATACACCATAATTTTGATCCAGAGGTCTGCATTTCCCAATAGGAACATGTGGTTTAGTAGGTTCCTTGGAAGTTGATGTTTTGGAAGTTGATGAATCTTGTATCGGGATAGGAGTTGGCAATATTCCTGGACTTGGAAGATCAGACCGATTAGGTTTATTTACCTATTGAGAGGATGAAGGTAGAACCTCCAAACGATCCTCCAAGATAACTGTGCCAGGACTGAATTTCCTATTGGTGAAAGAACTTTATTATTCATGTTGAGCTTGCTGAAAGGCTCTGCCACGAGTTTCTACTGCATACACAGTTCTAGCAGGGGTAGAATTGGAATAGTGGATTCTAAAAGATCCACGACTTCCTCTGTATCCCATACCCTTGGAACTTCCTCTGATTCCTCTATTTTATAAAGGGAATTCGGGCTCATCAAAATTGAAACTGCAACTGGAATATAGATCTGTTAATTGAATCATATTAACAGAACTGAAAATCAACTCTTCATCTGATGAAGACTCTGCCTGATTAGCCTGTTTAGGCTGTGCCATTTGGTGGGATTGTGCCTGTGGCTTCAAAGTATATGGCATGAAATCTTCCAGAGTAAAATACAGCTTAGGCTTTGACCCATACTCATCTTCTTCTGATTGTTCCTCTTTCTTAGAACTGCGCCGTTTCTTTTAGGATTTTCCCTCTGATGAATATGGTTTCGCTGTCGAATTCATTGCAGAAGTTGCAATTGGTTTCTTCAATTGTGTTCTAAAAATAGCATGAGTTTAGTTGATCGTCTTTCGGACCATCCAATCATCATATTTCTGTGCATTTTTGCTTTTGACTTCTTTCCACTCGCCTTCCTCCTCTAGAATAGTAGTAGTAACACAAGCTACCTGAGCTGAATAAGCTTTCAGTTTGACTTGTCCCGAGTCGACCATCTTTTTCAGTAGGACTTTGAAGACAAAACACTCCAGGATGGGATGCCCCAACATTTTATGAAATGGGAAATAGTTGGGGCAGTATTCATCTCCTTCCTTATTTGTCCTCTTGGGAATTTCCAATTGAACCAAATTATTTTCTAGATATGAAATGAAATAACCATGAACGTTTTCATTTCGGAAAGAGTAAAATTTTCTTTTCAAATCCTAAAATTGTTTTTGTCATGGATCTATTTGATTATATTGAAGAAACAACCTTTGTTGTTGGTGCTCAGGAGGTGGAGCCCTTCGATAAGATGAAGGTTTTGAGTTAGAAGTAGGTACATGTGCTTGTTTAAGCATAACTGTAGCAGTCTCTGCTCTACCCACTCTCCTTCCTAGAGCTGATGGAATTACACAAGATTGATCCTTAGTCTGTATAAGAGAATCTTCAATCTGTTGAGAAATTGAAGTAAGGTCTCGAAACCCACCTGTGTATTTCATAGGGCTCAGCGGTGTGTGTAATTCGTCACACATATTTTCCACACAAATTGGCAACATTTCCTCATGAGGGAGTGCTAAGCTTAGGGAATATGTTAATCCCTTCTAGCGAGAAATGAAATCTGAGACCCTTTCATTCTTTCTTTGCTTACAGTTCATAAGACAAAAAACTATTGTCTTTGGAAAAGTTGATCTGAATTGAAGAAGAAATCATTGACAGAGATCTACCCATCTGGTAACTGACTGGGATTGCAAACTTGTGTACCAGAAAAAGGTTGGTCCTTGCAAGGTTTGCACGAAGAATATGAGTTTCACTACTTATTTCTACTTTGGTGTTCCCATCATAGGATTGTAACCAGACACGTAATGTGTCAAATGCTATTTAGGGTCACCTGATCCATTGAAAATAGGGAATACATGGTTCCCAAAACTTGATGGGGGAGAGACTGAATCTACCCATTTAGGGTAAGCTCCCTTTTCTTGTTGAACCTTACCACGCTTCCCTTCCATAGTCTCTAACCGAGCTGTTAATGACTCAATGGTAGTTATTAACTTTTGAAAAACATATGGTTGAGCTTGGACTTGAACAGGTGCACTGACTGGAGCTTGGATGGGTATGGCAGCTGGTACTACAACTGATGGCAGCACAGCCAATTGTTGTTGCACATGACCCATATGATTAGACCTGTGAGGGTGTACTGATAGAGGAGGATATTCTTGATCCATCTCAGTAGCTGCGACAAACCCCCTTGGCTGACTGAATCCAGTACGTTTATAAGGAAGACTACCCTAAAGTAGTTCTGCATTCATCCTCCTCAATTCCTTCATGTCTTCCTCCTGTTGCGCAAATCTTTGCTCCAGTGAGAGAGATTTTCCTTCTCCATATGAAGGATATGTAACCTAATTCTTTACCTTCCCCTTTTTTGATCCCTTTCAGAAAGGGGAAGTGGGTTATTTGAAGGAACACACATATTTTGGGTAAATATTTGATTTCGTGTACGCACACCTTCTTCATTTGTGTCTGTGCGTACAACTTCCTGAGCAGGAACCTCTTCATCTGAGTCCCTTATGTGAGCATCATCTATTGGATCAGCAACAATGGCATTGATGACATTAATTTATGCATAATTCATTGAATCCCTTATATCAGTATTTCTGTGATATTGTCTTTTTCCATGCCTCTGACGAAACATTGCCTTTTGTTTGTTTGATCCCTCAGGAACATCTTGAAGAACTGTAATTTGAAGAGAATCTCCTGATAATTTGGCTCTTCGTTCCTCTTGGGGCTTCTTCCCCAATCGAGAAAAGACCGACTTTCTCTAAGGAGGGGATTGATGATTTGAAAAAGTGCCCCGTCCAGTGAACTGGGGCTGTTCCGGCTGTCTTTGTTTAACTCCTCGAATCCTATTTGTTGATTTCGAGGTTTGGTTTAAAAGATTCCCAAGTCTAGCAAGTTGGGGTTGCTCTTGACATGCTATTTATGAGACTTTCTTAAAAGCTCTCTTGACCTTGCGGACCATAGTCTGGAAATTAGCTGGATGCATCAATCGACATCCACTTTTATCACCAGGATCGAAAGACAATTGGATGATTTCTGACACTTCTGTCACTTCATGATGTCCTTGCTTCATACAAGAGGCTAGATCAATATTCTCGTTTGCTTGATGCAGGAGTAATTCAACAAATTGTTCTCTTTATTCTTTATTTTGGGAAGAACTAGTTGAGGCATGTTCTTGGCCAAGATTTTGATTACAAAAAAACCCATTGATTGTGGCCGGTCCCGGGAAATAACATTGTATGAGACCATTTTTGGTGGGCTTTGCTGACTGGATAGCACAGTGAAATTTATTACTCCATGAACACCCCATCCTCTGACATGAATACCAGATGGGGCATTGGCAATTAACTGGTGCAATCTTCTTAGTGCGCCAAGGAATGAACTCTGAAGGTCTCTCTGCTGTTTTTCAGCCTTCGAATATTGAGATAATGATAGAGATGCCAAACAATTTGGCATTGTAACCCTTCTATTATCTTAACAAGATTTTCATATTCATCATAAGATAATACTTTCTTTTCCAACTGACAAAGAGTTTTCCATATGTTGAGACGAATATCATGAATTCCAAATTCCTTCAATATCTCTAGAATGTCATATTGAGAGTCATCCAGAGGCCAAAACATGACTGACACTTCACCTTTAACCAGTTGTTTTCTCATGTTCAGCATTTCCTCTTTGTCATTCAATGAATATTCTTCTACCTGATTTGACCAGAGCTAGTTCTTCCTTGTCGCTTCATCAGATTCAACAAGATTGGTAGAGAAATCACTGATCAAACTAAAAGATTCATGACTTAGGGGTGGTTTGGAGAATGACCTACACCCTGAGCTATCTTCCGATTGAGAATGTATTCCACCTGCTAGCGATGAAGCATCAGACATGACTGGTTTCGTATTTGCATGTGCCTCGAGATAAGAGGCATTTCTCGGCACTACATTGTCCACTAGAGCATTTTCCAGGCAATGTGCATCACTACTGCAGAGTGGACTTTTGCAGTGAAATTCATCATCATGGGGAGGACCACCATGGTGGGTTACAGCAAAAAATGAGATCTCTTCCTCCTTGGTCTTCTGAGCACACAGTGGGTTCCTGTGGCTCTCATCTGAAGATGAAACTTCGAGATCGACCGAATTGTCCTGAAGCAAGCCTTCATGAGGAAGTGTCTATTGAAGACCTTCGGAATTAATGTTCCCACTATTGGGAAATGAGGGAGTAGAATCTTTAATTCCAATAGATAAATGTCAGAGGGCTTCAAGAACTCTAGCATCGAGCAAGGCCTTTGTTTCAAATTGGATCTTGATCTCTTGACTGTGCTGGGTGGGTCTTCTTCCTAGACGCCTTCTTACTTGCCTTGGAAACCACCTGTTTGTAGGCTTGATCAGTATTAGCAGGTGTATGTGCCTGCTGATTGCACTTCGCCAGACGTGGTTGACGAGCTCCATCATGTGTAGTCAGACGAGCCTACTGAATAGATGGTGATGTATAAACAGGTGTATGTTTCTGCCTATAATACTCCACCGGAATTGCCTGGCGAGATTGGCGTGATGCTGCCAGATGAGTCTGCTAGATATTGGAATTAAAATGGGCAGCGGTGTGTGCCTGCTCTTTGCATGCCACCAAGTTAGGTTAGTGGACTTCTTCGGAGATGGAAAAGATGAGAACCTGCTCACTGTTAACCAGATTTCGCCTCTGGAGATTCATCATGACTACTCGGGTTCGAGGAACCTGAGCTGAATGCCTGGAGTCGACACACTCATCATGTTGAGGGAATAATGCCACACGAGTCTGGTGTCGATTGTTAATAGGATCCCTTGGGAAGAACTGCTGTCTTCTTGAATTAAGGCCCTGAGGGGCCTTCTCATTCACCTCCCCAGAATATGGGAGTGAATGGTGATTGCTTTCTATGGATAACGACCCAAAATGGTTGGAGACGGTGGTTAGCACCGCCTACTTCTTGATCACTGGTCGTTATTGTCTGGAAAACCGGTGTGAATTTTTCACTTGGAGGGCTTATCGGGCAGCCTCCAAAGTTGGAATGGTACCGTGTTGATGGTACTCCTTAACCAGTGCGTTTGATACCCATTGTTGAAGACGCTGAGTAGGTGATGTCATCCTCAGAGCGGACAACGATCTAGTAGGAGTAGCAGCAGTGGCATTCGCAGCAGCGGTATTCACAGGTGTGAACTTTAGAGCATCCATTTTATAGAATGCATAAAATCTTGGAAAAGAGTGAATATTTCATATAACAGATGTAATCAAGATAAATTCATCCACTAAATCTTTAGAATGAGCACATATGTCAATGAATTTTTTTTGGCCCTCTAATTGAGTTTTAAATAGGGGACTAACAAATTAGTAAAACATCATTTTAACTTGGTTAAGGATTCACGTCGAGTTCACCATTTTTTTTCCCTCTGGAATTGGGGATGATCTCATTGATTTAAGATTCAAACATTCCAAGAGGTTTCAAACGGGTTTGTTCTTAGAACCGGAAACATCCAAAGATTCCATATCCATTTGAACATACTTTCCAATGGTCGGCGCTCATTAGTTGTGGACTGATGAGGCTTATGAATTTTCATTAGTCGAGAGGATGGGAGGTCGGACTCATCACACCTTTTTAGGGGAATTATTGTCTACTACGAGACTCTATTTGTAGATTTAAGTTATGTTCATGAATCCTTATTACATTACCAAGTATAAAATGATTTTTCTTTTAGATCTGACAATCAATGATTGATATGTAGGAAATTTAAAGAATCATTTATATGTATTCGAGGTTCTTCATTAATAGAGAATAATCTGTATTTGTTAGAGATTCCTAGTCAATGGTATCCTTTGATACATAAAAGTATCGTGGTCATTATGATGACCATAATGGTTTTAAAGGCACTCAGTGGGGCACTTGAAGTTTATTGTCATTCAAAAGGACATGAATTATTTCAATGTTGGGATCGTACCCGCAGATGGGCTGCCTATGTATACTTTATTTTGGAAAATGAATCAAAACCCACGTAGTTCAAGTAAGGTAGTATGATGTTTATGATTGATGGATAAAAGAAAGATGTCATAATTACTTTTACACTCTAAGATCATGTGAGGCATGCTCGGTGTGAGAAACAAGAGGTATTGGTAAAAACCAGACAATTGTGCCATGAAATATGCAATCATAAGAAATGATGTGGGGCTTATTTATCTATGACTTCTCAAATAGATGAAGATTAAGATTTACTTTAGGGAAGAAATCCAGGAACATGGTCCATAAAGGTATATGTACTTTATGGAGATTTGGATTCTCTAACTTGGGACTTACTCCTGAAAAGGATGCCCAAATTTGGAGGGGACTTATGATTGGGTTTTACTCCTGAGAAGGAAGCCCAAATCAAAATTAAATTAAGACTGGTTAAGATAAAATTAAGGGACTTGGGGCTTACTATAATGTGGATGCCCATATTTGAGACTGGGGATTATTCCGGAAAAGGAGGCCCAAGTTAATGAGGACTTGGGACTTACTCCTGAAAAAAAGGCCCAGGTTAAGAGAATTATGGTTGGGGCTTACTCTTAAAGAGGATTCCCATATTTGGGAATTTTAAGATTGGGGATTATTCCTGAAAAGAAGGACTAGATTAGGGGACTTGGGGCTTACTCTTAAGGGGGATGCCCGGAATTAATGGGAATTATGACTGTGACATACTCCTGAAAAGGAAGCACAGGTTAAAGAGGACTTGGGGCTTACTCCTAAGGAGGAAGACCATACATGATAATTATGACAGTGGTTTATTCCTGAAAAGGAGGCCTAGGTTAATGGATTCACTCATCTTAAAGGATGAGGTTGAATGAATTAAATATCAATCTTTAGTGACATAAAGATGAGTAAATCACTAGGTATTGAGAGATATTCTACGATGTTCCTTTCAGAGAAGGAAGTAAAATCAAGAAATCATGCCATAAATGGCTTTGAATTCTGTCTTGAAGACTAAATCTTTAATAGGAGAGGTGGAATGGTATACGAAAGGTTAAATGGGAAAGAAGGTCACCCAAAAAGGAAGGGGCGCGCAAGTCCGGGTAGGCGCGTAGGTACTGCGTGGGCGCGCAAGTCCTGGTCGCGCAGGTATACCTACGCGACACATGGTTACTTACACGATTGTTAACGAGTAGGGTAACACTTGGGCAATCCTTGACCAAAGCCTTTAGAATTATCCTGAGGTACTTCCAGAAGAGAGGCGCGCAAGTTTTGGTGAAGAAGTAGGGCGGCGCGCAAGTATGTTCATTTCCCTTAAACGTAAAACACCTTAGGCACGCAAGTGTTTGTTAATTATAACACTTAGACCTTACTCATCTTGTTTAGAACTTCCATTCATGGTAAAGAATTACCTTATAAGTGTTCGGAAGACCTGAAGAAGAGACTTGGGCGTTCAGAGCTCTATATTTGAATTCTGGAAAAATTCCTCCTCAAATGGTGGGACCACTGGGGGTATTTATAGGCTAGAGAAGACCTCGAGTGGTCATCACTTAGGGAATGCAAGTCACTCGCACAATCATTAGGCGTCACACAAGTGGACTTGCACGATAGTGATCGAACATGCATGGCACATGTGCATTTGAAGCCTTTTTCATGCCTTGGTCGATTTTTGATGTTTTCTTCAAATGATGAATCACTTTGTGCTAAGTCATTTTCCTTTCCATTCCTTTTAGACAATGTGACAAAAAAGAGTGTCAAAAATCATAATAAATGTTCAAAAAATTTAATATAAACGAGTATTTATATATATAAATAATATTTATGATATATCAAATATGTTTTAAAAAAACAATTTCTTAGTTTTTTCAAAACATTGAAATAAATAGAGAAAAAAATTTGTTTTCATGGAAGGATGTAAATGTAATATAATTTTAAAATAAATCCAATTATAAAAATTAATAATTATTAAATTATCAAATATAAATAATGTATTTAGAATATCATCTTGAAAATAATTGAGATAAATATGGAAGATAAATATTAAAAATACTTTTTATAATGTTTGGTGATGTTGTCATAAAAATGGATAAATATGTAACATTCCAGATTCATTTTCAAAAGTTCATAAAATGAAATTTTTATTTTTATTTTAATAATAAAGTTCACCAATAATGGGACCTTTAAATTAAATGTTGTTAATGTAAATTTATCTTATAGAGGGAGATAAATACCGTTAAAAATATTCTTAAAAACTATTTGGAATAAATTCTTACTTTGATGTACATTTATTGATTATATACATGTATAATTTAAGTTGTTTATTCCTTCTATTATTATTTTGTTTTGTTGATCGAGATATTCTAGTTTGAGATGTGTCTTGAAGGGTGTTTTTGTTTTTTGGTGGTTTTACTTATTTTAATTTTTAGTTTTGAGTCTAAATGATAGGAATCATTTAAGATGTAATGTAAAATAATATAAATTTCGTTATATTTACATTTCATTTTATTGAGTGTTGATGGTGTCTTTGGATGTATGGTAGTGATCTGTATTGGAGAATATGAGTTTTTAATTAAATTTTATTTAACATCATAGTTTTTACAATTAAAATTTTCATTGTTCCATGGATAAGTTTTTATATAAGAGATGTATAAGAAGATTGGGGTGTTTTTTCATCATCACATAGGTAGTGTTGTGAGATTATTTTTTATTATATAGATATTATGTCATTTTTCAAACCATTACCTTGCATTCCTTGGTTATATTTGTTTATTTTTTGGTTTTAATATTTTTATTTCATTCATGTATTTTACATTATATTTTTTTGAATGATTGAAGACATATTTCTATTTCTAAATTATTGAATGATTACTAAAAAAAATTTGGTGAACATAATAAGGGGTCTTTAGTTTTTAGAATATCTTTTCACATGATTATCACTTGATTTTTTAAACAATGTGTCATCTCCTTTGTTTGTCGACAAATGTTCACATGGTTTGGTAAAGCATGTGGCCAATATATAAAACATTTCTAGGTTTTCAAAATATTGAAATACATAAACTCACCTACCCTTATTTTAACCCCCTTTATGCCTCTTTTCTACCTTATCACATGAGACCAGCTGAGAATAACCTAAGGTGTCGCTACCTCCTTATACACCTTGTATTTATTAGTCCCTCTTCTTGATTCTATGTATATTCCTTAAGGTTTGTGCTTGTTTTTTATAATTCATCTCTTTCCCTATTTTTTCCACTTCTATCTAATTGAGTGCATTATGTCCAAACCCTATTTAATGATGTTTATTGTGACTTTTATTTTACTGGTTTCTAGTTCTCATAGAGATTTTCTTGAGGCCTTTATGAATGTTTCTTTATCAAAGGTGATTTATGTCCCTTAGTTTTATGTAGATCTCTCAAAGAATATCTATTTAAATAAAAGTACATAGATTACATTCTAAATTAATTTTTTGATATGTATTAAATGTCATAAGTGTTTAACAATGTGTAATTATTTATCCTTGCATTGGTGATTTTTTAGTGTCTGAAATGGGGGTTTTATAGAATTTTTCCATTTATAGTTTTGAATTAATCTAAAACCATTTAGGTGTTTGATAAAATGTCTCAATAACATTTTTAATAAATACAGGGTTTGAAAGAATTTTTAAGAATTTTTATTAACCTTGAAAGGTTTTTCGTGAGTAAAAACATAAAAATCTAACTTGGTTTCCAAATTAAATAATGTAATTTTTAAGAGAATCAACATTATATTCTTATTATTTTATGATTCCTATTATGTGTTTTTATTATTGGGATATTTAGTGATATTTTAGATGATTTTTGGATTCCATGTTATTTGTGATAAATGTTTTACCTTGGAGTTCAATTTTATTTTGGATTTAAAAATATTTGTTTTGTGTTAATGAACTATAATTTGTTTTAAAAATGATTTTCCATGATTGAACCTTGGTTTGATGATTCAAATCCTATTTTTAAAAGAGTTAAAGGGGTTTTATTATTCAATCTATCATGTAATATCAAGGCCCAGTTGGAACTTTATGGTTTGGGTGTGTCCCTTGTTGACTATTTTTTTAGCACATTTGTTTCATCAAGAACATTATGTTCGATAAATAGGGTATATGTAGGCTAAGTTATTGGAGAGTAGTTGAAGGGAATATTATTTTTTATTGATGTACTATATGATTTATTTTGACTTATGTATGCATGTCACTTTTTTTATTATGGAAAACCATGACATTGGGTAAGGAATTCTTCGAAAAGTATTGTCAATCAAGTTTCACAATACTTATCCTTTCACTATTTGACAACACCAACTAAACATTGATATGATGTGTATAGGGTGTCAATTTCAAGGGTGTCCCATTTTTTATTTTTTACTTAGATTAGTATACGGTAGGATTGTGTTCAGTTCGATATGATTGGTTTGATCCCTATGATAGTATAATGTCATAGTTCACCTTGACCATAATTTCTGAGGGCAAATCTCATGATAATGGTTTACATTTAGATACTTTAATTTTATTATTTATAGTGTCAGTAATTTATTTTAATCAACTTGATTTATAGTTATTATTGTTTACTTATACTTTTATGAAAGAATTTATTCACACTTATATTCATTATTTGGTCTTGGTTCTTTCATTTTTTCATGTTTTTTCTGTTAATTATAAGGATATATTTTATTTTAAATTTTTTTATGAAATTTTTGTTTCCTTCATAGAGATCCCATAAAAAGTACTATTTCAAAATTTAGGTTCTTTTATTTATTATAGAAATGTGATTAATAAAAATAATCTTGAAATAGTCTCACTTCTTTAAATATCATTAACCTCATGAAATTTCATTGATTTTGAATTTTATTAAAGGGATAAATTTAAATATTTGAATAAACTGATTTAATGAATTAGTTCCACATGGTTGGTTTTAATTAACATAGAAATAATATTTCCATACATTTATTTTTAAACAAAAATCAAAGTGGTTTTCATTTTAATCATTATAAAAGGGGTATGAGAAAAATACCAGCTAAAATTATTTCTCAAGCCTATATAATTTTTCGGTTTTATTCATATTTGTGTCTTCATATAGCACCCCCTATGGGATTACATTTAACTAGTTGCTCATGGTGTGATATTGGTGATGATGTTGGATCATGAGTGCATAATAGGAGGTGATCTTTGTTCCTTGTTGTTATTTTATTTTTTCTATTGTTTATTTTTACACAGATGCATCACCCACGTTGACTTTCACATACCTTGAGTTTCCTTTTTGGGAATTTTTTTCTTATTTTATCTGGGAGGATGTTTTTTGGATGTTTTTTTTATTCCCCTTTAATTTTTTTTAATTTTTTTTTATTTGGTTTTGATGGATGTATGACTTAGAGACTAGTTATATTAGATTCTGGTTAGAATCCCATAATGTGTTTGTTTATAATTACGAGGTAAAATTGTTCACATCAGAATATATTTGATTCATATAATTTTTTTCTAATCAGTAAGGATGGGTAATTCTCTTTGAGACTTACCGTGTGCTGCCTCAGGTGCCCATTTTAGTTGTTTCCATGGGTTATTGGGTTGAAATACATGATTTTGACCTTATTACCAAATTATTTCTTGACGTATTGTTTTATATTAATGTTTTTTTGTATCATATTAATATTTTAAGGGATTGTCTAATTTTTTTATGTTTTGGGATGAGAATATGAATTAAACAAGGGGAATGTTGTTAGCTCACACAATCTGGTAATCTATTTAGTGCGTATGTGCAATGTTCTATGAAACTCTCAATGTATGTTTCATGGTTTACACATGGTACACCAAATAGCGTGGTCAAATCATTCAAAACCCCATATTTAAATTTTTTTTGGAACCTTATTTATTTTGGGTCAATTTTTGTAAGGATTAGATACTATTTTGGATTAATTAACTTGGGTTTTTCACAATTATTAAACATTATTTGGTTGGAATTTGATGATAGTTTTTGTTAGGAAACCTTTGTTTAAATGATAATAGTTAATTAGTAAAAATAATAAAGGGTTTTATACTATAAATAGAAATAATCTAGATGTCTTTAATCTATTAAAGGGTTTCAATAAATAAATTATTTAATTTTAATGTGATTTTAGATTCATTTTTGTGATTTGAAACTAATTAATGTTGTTCAAAACCTTGTTTTGCATTAATTTTAAATAAATAATGTTATGTATTTAAAGGTAAATGAATGGTTTGAAATGGTCGAACCCTTGTTTTGAAATTTATGATGGAATCTTATAAAATTAATATAAATGGGTTTGATAATGTTGAATCTCAAAATAATTCCAAGGATAAACCTTGGAACATAGTAATTTATTTTTGGAAAATTATTATGTTATTGGAAACCAAAATTGACCATAAAATAATGATTACTTCTTGATTCCTTATGTTTGACTGTGATTTGTTTCTTTAGGTCTGTGTATTTTTATTTGGCTAGTCCTTTTGGTGATTTTTATATATGGAATGCCTCTCAATAAGGTTCCAGTGATTCGATAGAAGTTCATGTCTTGGGATTTTCCCCTCGTTTATCTCCCCCATAGTTTGACTATAGTCATTCAAGATGTATACCCTACCCAATATCCTATCAAATAGGTGGAGTGTAACCTTTCATGGTATATTAAACATAACCAATATAAATTCCCTTACAATCTATTATTATTTAATAAAAAATGGTTTTTTCTTGATTTTAAGGTTAATTAATTAGTAAATGTTCACTTCATGAATGAGGCCTTCATTCTAACCTTCTAATCTAGCCTAGATTCATTTGAATTTTCTATCAAAGGTTTTATGTTGTTGATGTTGATTTATAGGGTAATGAACAATATGGGTAGTGACTCGTCTTCTATTGGTCTTAGTGAAGATCCTCTATGCTATGAAGAGACATTTATTAAAAGACCATTGGGATCATATTGAGAATTAAAATCTCTTATATTTGAAAATTTTGATATCCTATTGTTCTTGGGGGTCGATTGAGTCTTTTTATAAGTGCTATAAATTAAGGTGTCATAGTTGGGATCTTGGTAGTATCCTGATCAGGCCTCCTCAAGATGTCCTTCTAAATCATAATCATCTACTTCATCTTCTTTCTCATTGCTTTATTCTTTCATTATGGCTAGACAATGCTTTTTTCTTTGGAATTTCTAATGTTTGCAAACTTTTTAATGAATGATATGACAATTTTTGTATTTTTTGTTGATATATTTTGTTTAATTTCTCTATTGTTTCCTTCTCTATTGAGGTTTCCTTAGTGAATTGTTGTGTTTGTTGGTGTGACCTCTTACATTTAATATCCATTATATTTTAGATTTTAGAATTCAGATTTATATGTTTTGTGTTGGTTCTATTGTGGATTAAGATTTTTGGTTTCATTAGGGATATATAGTAGTGTATTTATTGGTGTTTTCCATTCAATATTATATTTGAGGGATTATTTCTCCATCTATACTTCATTATTAAATTATTTTTGGGATTAAATTTTGAAAGACGCGGCCGATTGTCACCTATCGACTGGTCATGTTTCTGGTGCTCTCTTAATGTGTTTAGCAGCACTCGGGTCGAATCCTCGGTGATGATACTTTTTAATAGTCGGTTGTTTTTAGTTAATTGTATTCTGATTTGGGGGTTTGTCTTCATAGCCTATGAAATAATTTATGGATGATGTTTGATTTAACAAATTGATAAATATTGGGATGATTTCATCATTAGGTAGTTAAACTTGTGATATCCTTGAGCTTTTCTTCATATTGCATTAATTTAACACACATGTCAAAAGTTGACGTTGATTAGAATTCCTAAGTGTTAAAGCTTTATTCTAACCCTTATCTTAACTTAAGGTTCTAATATTAGTCAAATATTATTTATGGTTGTGTATTTATCGTTCCAATAATCCATGAAAACCACATGTTAAACAAACCAAGTCATTAATCCATGACATGTTAAGTCCAACAAACACAATGTTAATTCAAATAATATTCATCAAGAAAAAGCTCTAAATCACTTAACATACCTAAATTATAACTCACCCCAATGAGAGATTTACTCATCCATTTGGGTGTTTAATAATCTGGTTATAATGATTCTTTTTATAATTTAATAAGAGAATAAAAAGAAAAGGATAATAAAAGAGGGGCGCGTCAAACCCACACATACGAACAATGATGAGAATTAAAAATGGACATTCGATTGAGTGAGGAAGAAAAATAAGGGAAGAGGATTCAACTGTATTTAAAATATTTTAAGAACATTAATATTAAACTACATAATTTGGATGAGAATTAGTGATATGGAAGAAGAAACATTCATTAAAAAAGAATTACAAAACACAAACTTACAAGATTAAAAACGAAGAACAACACAAAAGTGAAAGGAAATAAAGAGAGGAGGAAGGGTATATCAAGTGAAAACATGAGTATAGAAGGTCCTCCCAAGCCTTTTTCAAGGAATTTTCTATGCCAATATGTTCTCCACTCTTCTGAAATTTCAACCCCTTTGTAGGAGAGGAGGGGGATGTATTTATAGCCCAAGGAAGTGGAATGTTGGCATTCCCAATCTGTCCCTCTAATTGGCTCGAAGATTTGGACATATAGACAGAAGAATATTGAGATATCTCCTTCTAAAAAGTTTTAGATAATAATGTTGGGCGACTAATCTCTACATTTGGAGGAATTTGGACATATTGAGCCAAAGTTATTTCTGGTTGATTAAACAATTTTAATATGTCTATTTCAATCCAGTATTTTTGAAATCCATAATGTGAAAGGGTTTATGAATACGAATATTCCTTCAAAACCGAATTATTTATCCAATTCAGTCATCCACCAGTATCTCCTCTTTCACACTAAAAACTTTCAACTCGATATTATTATTACATCATGAGATATGTCGTGAATAGTGTTCAGAATTTAATTCCCGACCAGAATGGTGGGATGGATTTCAAGGCATTACTTGGGACCCTTGTTCTTATAGTTGGACCTTCAAATTTTCGTCCATGATTACTAAAGAAAATCTGGAACATATGTTGGAGTTTCATAAAATTTGGGCTCTGGGATTTAGACCAATAACCCAATCATCATTAATGGTCCAATTTCATCACAAATTTTTTGGGTCTTCTTATGTTGACCATATGAGCCTTCAAATGGGATAATTGGACCATGATTCCTTCTAATGATATGTGAAAAATGGAATAATTAATCCTACAAAACAATAAACACACAGGTTTAATTAGTAGGGTGATAGTTATAAATAAAATATTAAACTGACTCAATTGGAATACTTCTAAAAATGATAAAAATTATACTTAATATTAAAAAATTAATATTTCACACAAATTATGCACATTTCATATAAAATAATTAAATGGAGTATATAATAAATCATGAAAATATTAATAAAATAAACATCCCCACACATAGTCTTGTGCATGTCCTCATGTGCGACAAATATAAAAACATAAAAAAATCATTTTCACTCACCAAAAAATAGTAAAATTTTGTTTTCTCCAATCCGGGTGGTTTAGAATATTTCACTCATCCATTTTGAATTCCACCACAAGTTGTTACAGAAACAATGTTTCAAAACTAATTCATTTTTTCATGCTCAAATTTAGAAATCGAAAATGTGGACACTCAAAACTCACACCTCTCAAGATGATAAAATTCATTTGTGGAGGTTAACTCTTTCACCAACCAAAAATGAAAATCTCAGAGTTTGAAAGAGCTCTCAGATTCCAATACCTATCCAAAGTGCACAAAAATCAAGAGGTATTTTTAATGGGGTTTTCAGTGGCTATGGTACTGTAGGAATATAATATCCAAGAGAGAGAGGAAGATGGGTAAAACGCCAACATAGAATAATCAATGCACATTTTTTTGAAATAAAACATGGAAGGAAATGAAAAAACATATTTACAATGGAATGATTGTGTGAAGAAAGACACAATAGATGAATAAAATTTGAAGGGATGAGAAGATGAAATATTTACAATCCACAAAACTTCTCCCAATGACATAAGAATATAATGCAAGTGTTATTTTGTTTTTTTCGGTTTTTTTGGAAAGTTGAACTTGGAAAAGATCTCACACTCATATCCCAACACATGATTGATCTCCCAATGACACTAATTGAAAAAGTTATAATAAGATCAAAGATTGAGGAAGAGTAATTATTGACCTACCCAAGAAACAACCGATTTTTTTTGATCTTTTTTTATTTACTTTTTGGTTTTTTTGAAACACTTTTCAATATCATTTACAAAATTACATAAATGAAAGTACATTACATTCCCCAAAACTCACTGAATGACAACCTCTAACCACATAGAAATGGATGCTTGCAGTCAAGCATATGATAACATGGTGAAATCAACAAAGGGTACCCAAAATGAAATCCATCCCCCCCAAACATAAAATTTTAAAACAATTATTCAATGAAAAATCCATGTTTATATTGGGTGGGAAAAGGTATTGGGATTATAATGTGGCTATCAATGAAAAGGTTTTCATAGGCTCGAAGGGGATTTCAAAAGGAGGATTAATCTAATGGAAATTAGAGGCTATTTGGCTATTGTAATTTCATGTGGTTCAGAAAATTCCTCTATCATATTAATGCACACTAAAGTAGGAAATTCAGATCGAAGGTCCACAAACTCAAGACTCACAAATAGGGGTGAAAACACACATTTGGAAAAGAAGTCCATAGGTGGCTTGGCATGAAAACAATGTTGGTTCCCAAGGTTGGGAAAACCCATTCTCAAAATCAATAACTGAGCATTCAAAATGTATTATTATTGACATGAAATTATTTATCCAAATATATGATGAAAACACAAAATTTTTTAGATGAAACCATGTCTTTTGACTCCCCAAAAAGTTTGGAAAAATTTGAAAATTTATTGTGAGTAAGTATGAATCTATTGGTTCTTTTTACATATTTATTTTATTTTTTTAGTTTTTAGTGTTCTTTAAAATACATACGTACACAAAAGAGAAAGAGAAAAATAATGTTTTTGTTAAAGAAAGTTGAAAAAAATGAAAGATAGCGGAAGAAGAAGAAAGAGGTAGAGATAGGAAGAGATATAGAGAGAGTTAAAGGGAAAGAGGTGCCCCTGGGTTGGATTTGGCGGGTTTCCATCTCCATCTAGTGTTAGGTCGACTAGAGAAGTTGGGAATCCAGTGGAAGTTGATGTTGATCTAGGATTGTGCATCCTCTCATGGTGATGCTTTAACCAATTTCCATTAACCATGAATGTACATTTGGAAGTGGGGTCTTGGACTTGCACTACACCAAATGGGTAAACATTAGTAATAACAAAAGGACCTTCCCAACAAGAATTATTCTTACCTGGGTGAAGACGAAATCAAGAATTGAAGAGCATTATCTTTTCACCTTCATGAAATACCTTTCTCATGATGTTTTTATCCTGACGTTCCTTGTATATTTCTTTGTAGAGATTAGAATTCTCATAATAATCAAGTCAATGTTCCTCCAATTCATCCAATTGCAACAATCTCTCTTCCCTAGATTTTTCAAGATCAAAATTACAAGTTTTAACTCCCTAAAAAGACTTATGTTGGATTTCAACTGGTAGATGACATGATTTACCAAAGACTAGCCTAAAAAGAGACATCCTAATGGGTGTTTTATAGGCTGTTCGATAATCCCAAATTACTTCACCAAGTCTTTTAGGACAGTCTTTTCATTCGGGTTTTACAATTATATCAAGAACTCTTTTCACTTATCTATTAGAAAGTTCATCCATTCCATTTGTTTGGGGGTGATATGCATTTGAATTTTTATATACAACCCCATTCTTTTTCAATAGACATTCCATGGTTCTATTACAGAAATGGGTTCTTAAGTCACTTATCAAGGAAAGTGGTGTGCCAAATTGGTGGAAGATGTGTGTCTCTAATAACTCACTAATTGTATGTGAGTCATCCTTTCTAGTGGGATTCGCCTCAACCCACCTAGAATCATAATCAACCACAATAAGGATGTACGAGAATCCATTGGATGGGGGAAATGGTCCCATGAAATCGATGCCCCAAACATCGAAGATCTCACAAAAAAATAATGATTTTTGGGGAATTTAATTTCTCTTTGAAATTGTTCCATGATTTTGGCATGTGGGACATGATTGACAGAACTCGTGTGAGTCCTTGAAGAGTGAAGGCCAGAAGAATCTAGATTCTAGGACCATTCGGAAGGTCCTTTGGGGTCCAAAGTGTCCACCACCAAGCATTGAGTGATAGAATTATAATATGGAAGAATGCTCATTTTCATCAACACATATCCTTATTACCGTGTCAGTCCTTGTTTTCAAAAGTTTATTTTCTTCCCAAAAATAGTATTTTGAATCACTTCTCAACCTCATTTTTTGTTCTTTTGAAACATTTTCAGGAAAAACACCAGAAACTAAGTAATTTACATTTGGGGCATACCTTGGTACTTTCGGAGTGAGAGATGAATTGTTCTTAGTAGGGAATTTAGAATCAATGATTTCAGAATGAGAAGAATTAGAAATTCTACTCAAGTGATCAGACACAGGGTTTTATTTTCTTATTCTTTCATTGATTTCAAGGTCAAACTCTTGGAGCAATAGGATCCATCTTATTAGCCTTGGGTTGGAATAACTTTTCTTGAGTAAGAACTTTATAGTAGAATGGTCTGTGAAGATGTTGATTTTGGAACCTAAGAGATAAGGACAAAATTTATCTAACGCAAAAACAACTGCTAAAAGTTATTTTTAAATGAAATTGTAGTGAGATTAAGTTTCATCCACTATTTTTTAGGCATAATAGATGGCATGAGGAATGTTTTATCTTCTTTGACCAAGAACAAATCCTATAGCTCTATTAGAAGCATCACACATCAACTCAAAGGGTAAGGACCAATCTGGGGGTTGGATTATCAGGGCAGATGTAAGAGTAGTTTTGAGTTAAATTAAGGCTCTCTTGCAAACCTCATAGAAATTTAATCTGACATCATTTTGGAGTAATCGAGTGAGTGTGAGGGAAATCCTACTAAAGTTATGGATGAATCTTCGAGAGAAACTGGCATGACCGGGAAATGAACGGATGTCTCAAACAGAAGTGGGTTGAGGAAGTGATTGGATAACTTCAATTTTGGTAAGATCAACTTTAATACCATATTTTGAAACTATGTGACCTAGAACAATCCCATTTGTAACCATGATGTGACATTTTTCAAAATTTAACATAAGGTTACACTTGACACACATTTAGAGGACTAGAGAGAGTGAATTCAAACAAGATTCAATTGACTCACCATAAATACTGATGTCATCTAGGAAGACTTCCATGCAGGGTTCACTGAATTCACAAAAGATACTCATCATACACCTCTAAAATGTTGCAGGAGCATTGTAAAGGACAAAATGAATTCTTCTATATGCATTTGTTCCAAAGGGTCATGTAGTAGTAGTCTTTTCTTGGTCCTGAGGTTCGATTGGGATTTGGAAGTAGCTGATGTATCCATCAAGAAAGCAATAGTGTGACTTTCCGGCTAATAGTTCTATCATTTTGTCAAGGAATGGAAGAGGTTAGTTTTCTTTTCTTGTTTCAACATTCAATTTTTTATAGTCAATGTACACTCTCCATTTTTTCTTCACTCAAGTTGTTACTACCTATCCATGTTCATTTGTGACAATAGTTATCCCACCCTTCTTAGGTACAACTTGAATTGGACTAACCCATTCACTATGAGAAATTGGGTAGATAATACCAATTTGAAGAAGCTTTGTGATCTCTTCCCTAACTAACTCATGTATGACTGGATTGAGTCTTCTTTGTGGTTGTCTAATTGGTTTGGATGACTCCCCAAGATGGATGTGGTGCATACAAAGGGCAGGTTTGATTCCTCGTATTTCATCTAGGGTCCACCCTAAGGCATTTTGGTTTTCCTCTAACACTTGAACAAGTTTTGAATCCTTATTTTTGATAAGTAAAAAAGATATAATGACAATATAAGAGTGATCATGGAAAATGAATGCATATTTTAGGTGTTCAGGAAGAGGTTTCAGATCAGTCTCATCTTTCATTTGTGGGTTAGAAAACATAGGAATGGAGGAAGGGACTTCAGTGGCTTTAGATTCATTCTTCTTAATACTGTCCAAGGTGGAGAAGTGGATATCAGAGTTGATGTGGGATTCAAGAGAGTTTTCAAGTTCCTCTAGATTAATGGAGTCCATGAATGAGAGGTCCACATCAACTTCACCATTTATAACTTGGTTAATCATGTATCATATTTCACAAGATCCTTTGTTATTAGAACATGAAGAACATGGTGGATTGGGGTACAATTGAGTCTTAGAAGTGTCCTCAGATGCACAGATTGAAAATGCAAAGCGATCCTCAGATGGGTATCACATGGCTTGGAAAATGTTGAACTTGACGAGTTGGTTACCGAATTCCATGGATAAGATGCATGAATGGACATCAATCATGGTTCTCGCAGTCATGAAGAATGGTCTCCCTAGAATTAAGGGAGATCGAGAAGAGTTTATCTCACCTTCCATGTTAAGGACATAGAAATCAGCTGTAAAGATAAGATCATTAACACGAACAATGAAATACTCAATTATTCCCTCAGGACTGGCTGTGCATCAATTGGCTAACTCAATGACAACACCCGTTGGATTTAATGTACCTAGACCAAGGATGGAAAATATGGATTTGTTCATGACATTAATTTAGGTTCCCAGGTCTATGAGTGCATCATCAAAGTTGGAACTTCTAATTTGGCATGGAACCGTAAAGGTTTCGGGATCTTTTCACTTAATGGGTATGAATTCTTGGGTTGAAACATTTTCAAAGGTCCTAAGTTTTCTCTTGTGGGTACACAACTCCTTGATAAACTTGGCGTACTTATGAATTTGTTTTATGGCATCTAAGAGGAGAATGTTGACTTCAACACGTCTAAACATGTCGAGAATTTCATGATCGGGTTCAAAAGACTTCTTTGGATTAGAAACGGCTTGATTAAAATGAATTGGGTTCCTATGTGGAATTGTAGGAGGTGAGGGAATGGTTTTAGATTCTGTTTTAAGTTTCTTTTTCTTTTCATTTTCAATTTCAACATTTGAAGGTGGTTTATATGAATTTTCTTGAGGTATAACAATTTTATTTCCTGATCTAAGTGAAATTGCACTTACATTACCCTTGGGGTTAGGTAATGGTTGAGCAGGGAGTTGGGAAGAATTGGATGGCTCCTGGTGACTAAGGTGGGATGAATGTTGACCAATTTGGGTTTCAATGTTCTTAAGGCTGGAACGGGTGAAGGAGGAAAGATATTCGTCTGTATTTTTCCATGGTTTATTCGAATAAGAGGCTTGTCCCGGATTGGGATTACCTAGATTTTTGTTCTTGGGAAAGAGATTGTATTGATTTTGGAATTGGAAAGGCTCACTAGGATAATAGTATCTAGGAGGAGGACTGTTCCTTTGAGGTTGGGGAATAAAAGGATAAAGTTGTTGAAAGTTACCAAAACCTTGACCATATTGAAACAGGTTTGGGTTTTGAGGAGGTAATTGATGTGGATGAGATATGGTATTACCATATCTAAGGACTTTGTTATAGGAATAAGAGAAGGGATCGGAGTGAGGTTGGTTGAGGTTTTTAACAAACTGACCTGATAGTTGAGGGTTGGTGTTCCACTGAGCATATGCTGCATTAAGCTCCGTTGGCCCAGATGAATCAGATTGATCCTCTTGAAGTTGTGGACATGTGTCTATTGGATGAGATGAAGAGTTGCAAATTCCACGGTTTTTGACAGGTCATGTAATTATTAATTGTGGAGAAGATGAGTTTGGGCATTTTGTATCCACAACTAGTTGCCACATAAGACTTGTAAGTTCAGTCATCCACCCAGTCATCTTGTTCGGATCAATTGATTGATTATCATGGTATTTTTTGACTTGAGTATGTGATCGAGTATGGAATTGTTATATGTTTGCAGCCATGTTACTTATGATATCTTTTGCAGCTGCGGGAGTTTTATCAACAAGAGCACCGCCACTGGCGGCATCAATGATAGTTATCTCCATAGAGAATAATCCCTCATATAAGTATTGGATCACGAGTTGGTCAGGAATTTGGTGATGTGGGAAGGTTGCAACAAGCTTTTTGAACCTCTCCCGGTATTAATGGAGTGATTCACTTGGGAACTGGTGGATAACACTTATTTCCTTTCGGAGAGAAGCAGTATGAGAAGTAGGAAATAATTTCTCTAAGAAGAGTCACTACATGTCATTCCATGTGGTTATCGAACCAGGATAAAGGTAGTAGATACATTACATAGTTGTGTCAGCTAGGGAGAAATGGAATTCTCAGAGTTTGATTTGTTCCTCAGAAACCCCTTGAAGATTCATGGTAGAGCACACCACTTGGAACTCATTATGGTGAAGATGTGGATCCTCACTGACTGGCCTGTGAAAATGAGGAAGAAGATGAATCAAACCCGATTTGAGTTCAAAGTCAGACTCTATGTTTGGATATTGAATACCAAGAGGTTTGTAATTCGTATTAGGGGTAGAATGTTCTTTAAGTGTTTGTTCCCTAGGATTGGCCATATCTAATTCTATTGGTTGGACAAGGAGTAGTTCATGAATTATTTTATTTTCTCTTATATTCCTCCTATGTTGGAAAATTTTTCGCTCAATTTTTGGGTCAAACAAATCGGAGGGATTGCTTGGGAGGCTACGGGGCATTCAGAGAGATGTTGGAAGGAAAAGTAAAACTGGTTTTTCTTTGTGTTTTTTCTATTTATGATTTTTATGAGATTACGAGTTTTTCTTTAGGTTTTTTTAATAAACTTTTTTTAAAATTTTGTTTTTTTTTGTTTTTTAAATAAACAGAAACTAATGACTACATAAAGCACCATCCCCAGCAATGGCTCCATTTGAAACGCTCAGCAGATTGTCACCTATCGACCGGTCAAGGTTTTGGTGCTTTGCTAATGTGTATAGTAGAACTTGGGACGAATCCCTAGAAATGGATCCATTTGAAACACACATCCGATTATCACCTATCGATATGTCAAGGTTCCAGTGCTCTGCTAATTTGTATAGCAGCACTCAGTTCGAATCCTCGGTGATGATACTTTTTAACAATTGGTTGTTTTTAGTTAATTCTATTCTGATTGGGGGGTTTATTGGCAGAGATTATGAAATATTTAATGGATGATGTCTGATTTAACAAATTGATAAATATTGGTGTGTTTTTATCATTAGGTAGTTAATATTTTGATATCCTAGAGCTTTGCTTTATATTGCATTAAATTAACCCCCATGTCACAAGTTGACGTTGATTAGAATTCCTAAGTGTTAAGGCTTTAATCCAACCCTTAACTTAACATAAGGTTCTAATCTCAATCAGAGATTATTTATGGTTGTGTATTTATGGTTCCAATATTCCATGGAAACCACATTTTAAACAAAAAAAGTCATTAATCAATGACATGTTAAGTCCAACATACACAATGTTAATTCAAAGAATATTCATCGAGAAAAAGCTCTCAATCACTTAACATACCTAAATTATAACTCACCACAATGAGATATTTACTCAGCCATTTGGGTGTTTAATAATCTGGTTATAATGATTATGATTATAATTTAAAAATATAAGAAAAATAAAATGATAAGAAAATAGGGGTGCGTCGAACACACACACACGAACAATGATGAGAACTAAAAATGGACTTTCGATTGAATGAGGAAGAAAAATAAGGGAAAGGGATTCAACTGTATTTAAAATATTTTAAGAACATTAATATTAAACTAAATTATTTGGATAAGAATAAGAGATATTGAAGAATAAACTTGCATTAAAAAATAATTACAAAACACAAACATACAAGATTACAAACGAAGAACAACACAAAAGTGAAAGGAAACAAAGAGAGGAGGAAGGGTATCTCAAGTGAAGACTTGAGTATGCCAGATCCTCCCAAGCCTTTGGCAAGGATTTTGTCATGCCAAAATGTGATCCTCTCTTCTGAAATTACAACCCCTTTGAAGGAGAGGAGGGGGATGTATTTATTTCCCAAGGAAGTGTACTTTTTTGCATTCCCAATCTGTCCCTCCAATTGGCTCGAAGCTATGGACATCCAGACAGTAAAATATATATATATATCTTCATTAAAAGTTGTAGATAATAATTTTTTCCGACTACTCTCAACATTTTGAGGCATTATGTCATATGTATCCAAAGATATGGTCGGTTGATTAAACAATTGTAATCTGTCCATTTCAATCCAATATTTTTGGAGTCCAAATTGTGAAAGGGTTTTTGAATATGAATATGCCTTCAAAACAGAATGATTTCATTAACAACATCGGCCATCTATATCTCCTATTTCACACTACAAAATTGAAACTCTATTTGATGATTATATCATGTGATATGTCATGAATAGTTTTTTGGAATTTAATTCCCATCTAGAATGGTGGGCTTGATTTCAAGGCATTAGTTGGGCCCCTGGTTCTTGTAGTTGGACCTTCCAATATTCTTCCACGATTACTCTAGATAATCTGAACATATTTTAAAGTGTCATAATATTTGAGCTTTGGGATTTAGACCAATAACTCAATCATCATTGATGGTCTAGTTTCATCACAAATGGTTTTGGGTCTTCTTGTGTTGACCATACGAGCCGTCAAATGGCATAATGGGTCCATGATTCCTTCTAATGATATGTGAAAAATTTGATAAGTAATCCTAAAAAATAATAACCACACAATTTTAATTATTAATTTTAGATTTATAAATAAAATAGTAAACTGACTCAATTGGACTACTTCTAAAAATGCTAAAATTATATTTAGTATTAAAACATTAATATTTCACACAAATTATCCACATTTCATATAAAATAAGTAAAGGGAGTATATAATAAGTCATGAAAATATTAATAACAACAACTCCCCCAAACATAGTCTTGTGCATGTCCTCATGTGCATCAAATATAAATACATAAAAAAATCATTTCCACTCACCAACATATAGTAAAATTCTGTTTTCTCCAATCATGGGAGTTTTAGACTATTTCACTCATCCATTTTTAATTCCACCACATGTTATTATAGATCCAATGTTACAAAACTAATTCATTTTTTCATGCTTAAATTTAGAAATTGAAAATGTGGACACTCAAAACTCACACCTCTCAAGATGATCAAATTCATCTGCGGAGGTTCGCTCTTTCACCAACCGAAAATGAAAATCTTAGAGATTGAAAGAGATCTCAGCTTCCAATCCCTATAAAAAGTGAACAAGAATCAAGTGGTATTTTTAAGGGGTTTTTCTATGGATATGGGACGGTAGGAATATAATGTCCAAGAGAGAGACGTAGAGGGGTAAAACACCAACATAGAAAAGGCAATGCACATTTTTTTTGAAATAAAACACGGAAGGAAATTAAAACACATATTTACAAGGGAATGATTGTGTGAAGAAAGATAAAATAGATGAAGAAAATTTGAAGGGGATGAGAATATGATATATTTAAATACCACAAAACATCTCCCAATGACATATGAATACAATGCAAGTGTTCTTTTGTTATTTTTTTTTCCTTTTTTTTTGAAAGTTGAACTTGGAATATGTCTCACACTCTTATCCAAACCCATGATTGATCTCTTCACGAAACTAATTGTAATAGTTATAACAAGATCAAGGTTTGAGGAACAATGATTTTTGACATACCCAAGAAACAACCCAGTTATTTTTGTTCTTTTTTTTGAATTTTTTTATTTTTTTGAATTTTTTATGAACACTTGTCAAGAAAATTTTCAAAATTACATAAATTCAAGTACATTACAATCCCTAAAACACATTGAATGACAAACTCTCCCCCACACTGAAATTAATGTTTTCACTCAAGCATATGATAACATGGTGAAATCAACAAAGGGTACCCAAAATAAAATCTTTCCCCCCACACTTAAATTTAAAAAACAAATTATGAAATTAAAAATCCATGTTGATATTTGGTGAAAAAAGGTATTGGGTTTGTAATGTGTCTATCAAAGAAAAGGTTTTCATAGGCTCAAAGGGTATTTCAAAAGGCGGATTAATGTAAGGTAAATGGGAGGCTATTTGGCTATTGTGATTCTCATTTAGTTCATAAACTTCCTCTATCATATTAATGCACACTAAATTGGGAAATTCATCTTGAATTTCCACAAACTCAACACTCACAAATGGGGGTGAAAACACAGATTTTGAAAAGATGCCATAGGGTGCCTTGGTATGGAAGCAATGTTGGTTCTCATGGTTGGGGAAAGAATTTTCCAAATCAATAACTGAGCATTAGAAATGTATTATTCTTAACACATAATTATTTATCCAAATATATGATGAAAACACAAAATTTTTGAGATGAAACCATGTATTTTGACTCCTCAAAATTGTTGGACAAAATTTGAAAATTGAATGTGTTTAAGTATGACTCTTTTGATTTTTTACATTTTTTTATTTTTTTAGTTTTTTTAGTGTTCTATAAAATACACACCCACACAAAAGAGAAATAGAAAAAGAATTTTTTTGATAATGAAATTGGTAAGAAAATGAAAGGGAGAAGAAGTAGAAGAAAGAGGTAGAGATGGGAAGAGATATATGGAGAGTTAAAGGGAAAGAGGTTCCCCCTGGGTTGGATTTGGTGGGTTTCCATATCCATTTAGTGGTAGGTCAACTAGAGAAGATGGGTATCCAGTGGAAGTCGATGATGATCTAGGATTGTGTGTCCTTTCATGGTGATGCTTTAACCTATTTCCATTAACCGTGAATTTCCTTTTAGAAGAGGGGTCTTGGACTTGCACTACACCAAATGGGTAAATAATAGTAATAAAAAAATGACCTTCACAACGAGAATTAAGCTTACCTGGTTGAATCCGAAATCAAGAATTAAAGAGAATTACCTTTACACCTTCATGAAATACCTTTCTCATGATTTTTTCATCATGGAGTGCCTTGGATTCTTCTTTGTAGCGATTAGAATTCTCATAATAATCATGTTGAAGTTCCTCCAATTCATCCAATTGCAATAATTTTCTTCACCTGATTTTTCACGATCAAAATTACAAGTTTTCACTGCCCAAAAAGATTTATGTTGGATTTCAACTGGTAGATGACATGAATTAACAAAAAATAGCCTAAAAGGAGACATCCCAATGGGTGTTTTATAGGTAGTTCGATAACGCCAAATTGCTTCACCAAGTCTTTCAGGAAAGTCTTTTTTGGTGAGTTTTACAATTCTCTCAAGAACTCTTTTCACTTCTCTATTAAAAAGTTCAGACATTCCATTTATTTGGGGGTGATATGCAGTTGATGTTTTATGTATGACCCCATTCTTTTTCAAAAGATATTCCATGATTCTATTATAAAAATTGGTTCCTAAGTCACTTATCGAGGCACGTGGTGTTCCAAATTGGTGGAAGATGTGTGTCTTTAAGAACTCTCTTACAATATGTGAATCATCTTTTCTAGTGTGTTTGACCTCAACCAACCTAAAAACATAATCAACCGCAATAAGGATGTATGAGAATCCATTTGAAGGGGGAAATGGTCCCATGAAATCGATGCCCCAAACATCGAAGATCTCACAAAAAATTAATGGTTTTGGGTCATTTCATTTTTCATTGAAATTGTGCCAAACTTTTGGGAAGTGTAACATGATTGACAGAACTCATGTGAGTCCTTGAAGAGTAAAGGCCAAAAGAATCCAGAGTCTAGGAGCTTTCAGGAGGTCCTTCATGGTCCCAAGTGGCCACCACCAGTCATTGAGTGATAGAATTATAATATGAAATAATTTTTATTTTCATTGACACATTTCCTTATTACTATGTCAGTACCAGTTTTTCAAAGTTTATTTTCTTCCCTAAATTAGTATATTGAATCACTTTTCAACTTAATTTTTTGTTATTTTGAAAAAATTTCAATAAAAACACCATAAACCAAGTAATTTAAAATTGGGGCATACCATGGTATTTTTGGATTGAGATATGAAAGGTGCTCTGTGGGGAATTTACGATAAATGATTTCAGAATGAGAAGAAGTAGAAATTCTACTCAATTGATCAGCCAGAAGGTTTTCTTTTCCTTGTAAATCTTTGATTTCAAGGTCAAACCTTGGATCATTATGATCCATCTTATTAGACTCAGTTTGGAATCACTTTTCATGAATATGAATTTTATATCATAATGGTCTATGCATATGATTATTTTGGAACCTAAGAGATAAGGCCAAAATTTATCTAAGGCAAAAACAACTGCTAAAAGTTCTTTTTCAGGGATAGTTTAGTGAGATTGTGTTTTATCCAATGTTTTTGAGGCATAATAGATGGAATAATGAATTTTTTATCTTCTTTGACCAAGAACAGCCCCAATAGATATATCAGAAGCATCACACATAAACTCAAAGTGTAAGGACCAATCTGGGGGTTGGATTGTCGGGACAGATGTAAGAGAAGTTTTGAGTTCAACGAAGGCTCTCTTGTTAACCTCATTGAAATGGAATGTGACATCGTTTTGGGGGAACTGAGTGATTGGGAGGGAAATCCTACTAAATTTATGGAAGAATCTCTGATAGAAACTGGCATGACTGAGAAATGAATAGATGTCTCGAACAGAAGTGGATTGGGGAAGTGATTATATCACATTAATTTTGGCAGGATTGAAATCAATACCATCTTTTGAAACTAGTTTCCTTAGAGAAATCCCATTGGTAATCATAAAGTGAGATTTTTCAAAATTTAACACAAGGTTACACTTGAAACTCTTTTGGAGGACTAGAGAGAGTGAATTCAAACAAGATTCAAATGACTCACCATAAATGGTGAATTCATCCATGAAGACTTCCATGTAGTGTTCACTGAATTCGGAAAAGATACTCATCATACACCTCTAGAATGTTGCTGGAGGATTGAAAAGGCCAAAAGGCATTCTTCTGTGTGCATATGTTCCAAAGAGGCATGTGAAATTAGTCTTTTCAGGGTTCTGAGGTGCGATTAGGATTTGGTAGTAGCCGGTGTATCCATCAAGAAAAAAATAGTGTGAATTTCCTGATAATCATTCCAGCATTTGATCAAGGAATGGAAGAGGGTAGTGATCATTTATTGTTTCAACATTCAATTTCCTATAGTCAATGCACACACACCATCTGTTCTTCACTTGAGTTGTGACCACCTATCCATGTTAATTTATGGAAACAGTTATCCCACCCTTCTTAGGTACAACTTGAATTGGACTAACCCATTCTCTATCAGAAATTGTGTAAATAATACCATCTTGAAGAAGCTTGGTTATCTCTTCCCTAAATACCTCAAGTATGAGTGGATTGAGTCTTCTTTGTGGTTATCTAATTGGTTTGGATGACTCCTCAAGATGGATGTGATGCATGCAAAGGGCAGGGTTGATTCATGTTATGACATCTAGTGTCTACCCTAAGGCATATTTGTTTTCCTCTAACACTTGAACAAGTTTGGAATCCTCAATTTCGTTAATTGAATAAGATATAATGACCTGATAAGAGTGATCAAGGAAAAGTAATGCATATTTTAGGTGTTTAGGAAGAGGTTTTAGATCAGTCACATCTTTCATTTGTGGGTTAGAAAACACACAAATGGAGGAAGGGACTTCAGTGGATTCAGATTCATTCTTCTTAATACTGTCCATGGTGGAGCAGTAGAGATCAGAGTTGATGTGGGATTCAAGAGACTTTTAAAGTTCCACTAGATTGATGGAGTCTATGAATGAGAGGTCCAAATCAACTTCACCATTTATGAATTGGTTAATCATGGTGAAGATTTCACAAGATCCCGTGTCATTATAACATGAAGAACATGGTGGATTGGGGTTCGATTGACTCTTAGTAGTGTCCTCATAAGCATGGATTGAGAATGTAGAGTGATCCTCAGATGGGTATCGCTTGGCTTGGAAAATGTTGAACTTGACCAGTTGGTCACCAAATTCCATTGATAAGATGCCTGAATAAAGATCAATCTTGGTTCCCAAAGTCATGAGGAATGGCCTTCCTAGAATTAGGGTATATCGAGAAGAGTTCATCTCACCTTCTGTGTCAAGGACATAGAAATCAGCTGGGAAGATAAGATCCTTAACACGAACAAGGACATCCTCAATTATTACCTTAGGACTAGTTGTGCTCTGATTGGAAAACCGAATGACAACACTTGTTGGATATAAGTGACCTATACCAAGGTTGGATGAGATGGATTTGGGCATGACATTAATTTAGGCTCCAAGGTCTATGAGTGCATTATCAAAGTTGGAACTTCCAATTTGGCATAGAACTGTAAAGGTCCCTAGATCTTTTCACTTAATGGGTATGGATTCCGGGGTTACAACATTTTTTAAGGTCCTAAGTTGCCTCTTGTGGGTACACAACTCCTTGTGGAACTTGGCATAATTAGTAATTTGTTTTATGGCATCTAAGAGGGTAATGTTGACTTCAACATGTCTAAACATGTCGAGCATTTCAGAATCAGGTTCAAAGGGATTATTTGGCTTAGAAACAGCTTGAGAAAAAGGAATTGGGTTTCTAAGTGGAATTGAAGGAGCTGAGGGAATGGTTTCAGATTCCTTTTTAAGTTTCTATTTCTTTTCATTTTCTAGGTAAACATTTAAAGGTGGTTTATATGACTTATCTTGAGGTATAAAAATTTTCCTTCCGGATCTAAGAGAAATTGCACATACATTACCCTTGGGGTTGGGTAATGGTTGAGAATGGAATTGGGAAGAATTGTATGGCTGCTGCTAACTAAGGTGGGATGTAAGGTAACCAATTTGGGTTTCAATGTTCTTGAGGCTGGAATGGGTGAAGGAGGAAAGATCTTCAACTGCACATTCCCATGGTTTCTTGGAAGAAGAGGCTTCTCCCGGATTGGGATTACGTTGATTTTGGTTCTTGGGAAAGCGATTGTATTGATTTTTGAATTGGGAAGGCACACAAGGATAATGGAATCCAAGAGGAGGATTGTTCCTTTGAGGTTGAGGAATAAAATGATAAGGTTGTTGTAAATTACCAACACCTTGACCATATTGAAACTGGTTTGGGTTTGGAGGAGGGAATTGAGGGGGATGAGATATGGGATTACCATACCTAAGTCCTTGATTATAGGAAGAAGAGAAGGGCTCATTGTGAGGTTGGTTGATGTTTCTAACAAACTGACATGATAGTTGAGGTTTGGTGTCCCGCTGAAATATGCTACATTGAGCTCCATTGGTCCAGATGAATCAGATTGATCCTCTTGATGTTGTGGAAATGTGTCTATTGGATGAGATGAATTGTTTCTAATTAAACAATTTTTGACAGGTCCAGGAAACATTGATTGAGAAGAATATGAGGTTGGGTGTAGAGACCCGAAGCCTGACGTACATGAACATTTCATTACTTTTGTGGAATACTTAGTACATAACAAAAACACACACACAAGGACCGTAATAGTTTAGTGTCTTTGGAGACTCGGAATATAATCTTTTAATCATGGTGAAAGATCTTCAACATCTCCCATAAAGATCTTCCCCTTTTTTTCTTACCTAAAACCTTTCTTTATATCCTGGGGAAAAGAAAAAATAAAAAGGGTGAGCTCATATTCTAAGTAAGAGTAATCATGGATAAAATAAAACATACCATATACATTTCAACTTAAAAACATAAACATAATGTTTAAACATCAATGACATAAAACATGGAAGTATGTAAGGCATTGATCATAATGAAACATTAAGAATGATAAAATAGAATGGGAATAAAACATGTAATTGTGGCATCCATTAAGAACATGTAATTATTTCCATAGTATCCAAGGCATTGCTACCAAGGCCATCTTAGTGGACAAAGTCCCATTCTGAATCGAGTTCACTTCTCGTTTCAGTCCTGTAACACTGAACCGGATTAACTTACCGTTCCAGCCATGTCTATCTCATGAGATATAAATCTTTATCAATGCATTGGAGGGAGATAGAGGTCCCACCCATCTAATAATGAAATCATTCTTACTTGTGCCACAAAATAAACTTAAAACATTCATCATAACCCAAAGAATAAAATGGGTTTCATAAACATCATCCCATCATCACATAATCCATATAAAACAAATTTATATTTCATCATAAGAAAATTGAAACCATGTAAATCATAGAGACATTATACTTGAAACATACACATATGAAATAATTTAATCTTATATGGAAATTGGTTTTGATAAAACACTTTAAGTGAATTCTTGAGGAAAATATCCTTTCTTCTTCAAAATAAGTTTCTTTTCACAAAACATCATGAAATTTTTAAAAGAAATAGATTTTGTTGAAAATAGTCATGAAATATTTTGGAGGAAACTTCATGAAAATAATACTTTATAAAACCATAAAAATTCGTTCGTGCCGTATAAGTTAAAAAAACATTCTTTTCGTACTTTTTCCAGAAAAAGTAAAAATGTACCTCGTAACATAAACAAAAGAAAGATTCCTTACATACCATGCAGTAAAAGTCAAAAATGGGTAAAAAGGACTTTAAAAATACATGAAAACACTTTTAAAAAACATGGACATGGATGATAGAAATTACCTTAGTAAATACTTACAAATATGCAATCTCGGATAAAAATGAGATTTGCAAAATTATCCCTTACCTTAGGTCTGATATGCTTTGTATGTATCTGAACCTAATGTATAATGATTTAAATAATGTCATTGACTTATTATAGAATCATTTTAATTGTTATGGTATCATATATGGTTCACTTATGACTTTATATTACCCGTTCTTTTGTAAATTCCATGTTAAAGAGCGTTTTGGGTAAAATCATCTTATTTATCGTACGTGTTTAGACTTGTTGTTCTTGATGTTATTATTAATTATATAATTATTTTATTACTTCCAAAATGTAAATCATGATTTATATATCATATATATTCATTATATATCCATCATATACAAGTATTTATAATAGTACACAACATATGGAGGTAAGACATGAAACACACCGTTCATGGAGACGGTAAGCCGTACATACGCATGAACGCTACTTTCATTTCTATTTCTTATTTTAATGGAATTAAAAAAAATGATACAAAGGTATACTATAATTCCAGTATAATATCATATATAATATCATTAACCACATCCTTTATACATCCCACATAAGGTATTAACGAATCACATCACTTTGAGGGGGCGATAGTCCGCACTTCCTCAAATGAGATTATCGTATTTACCGACTATGGAAACCGTAAAGGCTTGATATAATTGGTAAGTAAGGAAGAATAAGAAAATCATAATCATAATATATATTATATATAAGTACTGTTCCAACATAATGACCACCATGAGAGGCAGTGGGAGAAAATCGAACAATCATCGTTTCGTGAGGCGTTAGTTTTCCATCACAGAAACATTATGTTCTTCATCCATTAGATAGAGGTGTGTGTAAGTGTAGTTATATTACTTCTCATAAAAACATCCTAGTATTTTGAGGATACTATTGTTTTCAAAAAATAAAGTATTAAAAAGAATTTAGGGGTTGGAGAAGTAGAATAAAAGAAAACAACTTAAGAGAAACTGTTACCTTTAATTTTGGTAACTTCCTTTGGTTTGAAAAAAAAGGACTTCTTGGAGAGTCTTCTGCCTAATGTAAGGCTTCATGGTGGAGGAGAGGGATTTAGGGAGCTTATTTGGGCAGAGTTTGGACGAGAAAAAAGGCTTTAGAGTTGTGAGGAATTGTATAGAAGTGGTCTCATTTTATAAGGGAGTGGAGGGGCTCTTTAGGAAAGTGTGAAAACATTATTTTATTATAAACTTATCTTTGGTTTCAAGAAATCAAAAACCCATTAATTTCAAAGATAAGATGACTCATATTCGAAATAAAATCATCCAATAGGAATTGGACATGTTTTGGATTATATTTTAATCATTTTAATCTTATTTATTTAAATCATTTATTAATGAGGTAAATACTGCATCATTATTGTGTCATAAATTATTTAATTTATCTGATGTGTATATTTTTTTAAAAAATACCAACATGTAGGAAATATTTTTATATTTCCAATGAATATTTATAGTCCAAAATATAATTTATATAGCTCCTTATAAAAATTAATTACTAAACGATTTTTGTTAATTCCAATTTTGTCTTTACATTAAATTAATTAATCTAATGTGTCATTGTCTTTCATAAGTGGCTCCATGGGGTCAATAAATCGGCCCAAGGATGCCCATGGTCGGCCACGACTCATCCAATAAGGTTAGGACAAGTGTCAAGGTAATTTTGAATTATTATAATATTCTTTTAACCTTGAATTACCCTATTTACCTTTAACCGTAGTGAATAAAAAATTACCGTAGTTACTATTCATAATATCAAAAAAAATAAAAGTAACCTATTAACATAATTTGGACCCACTGATTCCAAATATAGAATCCATTTTTCAAAATTCAAAACACATAAGTTTCATTAATTAATTTAAAACTAATCCTGTTGTTAAGCAAACGGGTCTTAAAAGTTAAAACATTGCCAAATATTGAATTTATTTAACCTACAAATTCAATGTAAAATCAAGGCTAATGAAAAAAATTATATTAAATGGTAAAAATATATTCTATTTATAATTTTAATCCATTCAATTTTATTATTTAACCACATAATTTATTATGATGAAAAAAGTTGTTTTTAATTAAAATATAGCGTGTTTTTACTATTCATTAAAATATGAAAGTTATCAGAATAATATGAAAATTTATCCAAAGTAAATTTTTATATCATGATTATAAAGAAGAATTTTATTTTGTCAAATTGAACTTATAAACTTGTCAAAAACTAGATTTAATGTGGATGCTCCATTAAAAGGCGGTAAAACTGCATTTTTTGAAAAATACTTATTTTACCCGAAAATTTTATTTTGTTCTCTTAACACATTCTAGAAAATGTATAAGATGAATAATAATGTTATAAAATATAAAATTTAGTTATTACTATTCATAACGGCTAGTTCATAATAATATTATAATAATATATCGTTGTTTAGTAAAACTCAGTATTGTGTACAACACATGCTATCGAGGAAGGTCGCGATTGCGTGAAATGCAAGCCAAGTTAGGGTTGCGTGTTGTGAAAGAATCCTTCATTGTTTCGTATAACAGAATCCAACCATATTTTATTTATACATTGAATATATATATATATATATTCAATGTTTCGTAGAATAACTATTATCAAAATTTTGTGTAACATGATCCATGAATAGTGTTGCGTATACTACAAGCTAATATGGTGTTGCATATAGTACAAGCAAAACTTGGTGTGTTGTATAATAGAAGACATCAATGAAAGTAAAATAATATTTTTCATAAAATCTCGGGGTGTTACATTATACCCCCCATAAAATGAATTTCGCCCTCGAAATTCGTCGGGGTTATAAATCATTTACTATTCATAGAAACCTACATTGTAAAAAGGAATACTAAAAATTAATTTTAAAAACTAAACTTTGAAATGAAATGATTACCCAAAGTAACTCATCATTGGGTTTCTATATTGGAGAACATAGGTGAAAATATGGATATGGATGAAAAATCTAACCATCAAGTTTCGATGGAGAGTGGTAGAGGACATGGCTATGAAAAATACAACAATCACTAAGCCATAAATTTGTGATGATCTAAGCTACCATCTTATTCATCGGATATAAGGGCACTAGTACAACATTTTTGGTTTTCAAGATCATTTCCCTAAAGTTGAAGAATTTGAATTTGAATGAATAATTACTTTATTTTGGTACAATCTCACTATTTTTCATTCCTTGAACAATTTCCACTTCATCTCTTAAAGAAATGAAGTTGAATTTGTCATTCGTGACGTGTTATCAGATCATGTGATAGAATGACGGGTCATTCCATCTATCTCAAACAAAAGGTTAGCAAAAGTTATTAAATATACATAAGTCGATCTATAGTGAGATTAATCATGTATGTTTACTAAAATGGACTTATACATAATATATCATACTGCTTAATATAATAAAACTAGTTTCTACTAACTAGGGACTTCCTCTAGGCCAGTGGTAGGTGATAAAGGCCAATTGCACTTTGGTTGTGGGTTTGATTCCCACAGCCTTGTCCGGTGCGATGGGTTGTCGCCCGTCCTATAGGATCTCCTTTTTCTAAAACTACATTACTATAACATCCAATCAATAATATCAAAAAAAGTTCTATCCTTAAACAATACTAACTTATGTACAACATAATTCATTCCAATCTTTAGGCTTATCTAAAATACTTTGGTCCAAGCTCATAGTATAAAGAAAATTATTACTTGAAATGTCATCAACCAAGCATGCGAATATCATCATTTATGCCCCATATATCTTTTTATTCTAATCATGTGAATACCTTAATCATGTATTCTCTTGAAAAATGAATACCCATTGAACCATAGTGAAAACATGAATGCAGTTAAAAGTTAAAACTTTCCACATACCAAAATCCTCAAAATTCTATATACTCAATCCATGATATCACTTAGTACTTATATCAATCATGAGATCATGAATACTGTCAAACATTTCATTTTGTCCTTATCCCTTCATTATGCGCATATCATCTGCTTTCAAAAATATTTGAATCACTTTTCATGGTTACCGGTACCTTAAAATTATTGAAAACCACAATAGACTAATACAAAAATATTCCAATACATAATAAAAGTACCTCGACAACATTATTCTTGAATACCAATACATAAACACTTCAATCCATCTTCTTCAATGATTTTCCTGGAATAATTCTTTCCTTAATTTAGAAGTAATTTTTTAGGTCAGGGCATTGAGTTGGGTAATGCCCATGTTCTCCACAAATAATACATTGAACTCCATAACAGTCTGTCACTCTATGACCCTTTTCTCAACACAGATAACTTCGGTCCCTCCATTTGAGGTATTCCTCAAAGTTCTTCTTCCATTCTTTAGAAATATCAATCTTCTTTTCTTTATGCTCCTCAACATGAGAACATGCATAATAGTCTATCATCCTCTTATTTGATGAATTAGGCATACCCCTAAATTTCACCTTGGTAATCATATATCGCGATGATTGATTCAGCATAATCACAATATCTTTCTCTCTAGGCATTACACAATTTTGTTTCTCATAGTCACCAATTTGTCCATTGGATTCAATGTTAACCGAATTCCTTCTGGTTCCCTCCATTAACTAAAACAAAAACAGAATTCTATGAGAGTTAAAATCATTCCAGAGAAAACAATATAGTAAAGGGGAAGTACCCTCAATATCTATCATCTTAGGTTAAATTGTAAGATCCTTAGCGCAATTCTTGGACTATAACCTATACGTATACTTAACCTTAGAGACATCCCTAGACATACCTTAGAAATATCCCTAGGGATCTCACTAAAGTTTTCACATCCTAGTTTCCAAAGGTTGACTAAACCTTTCCTATGATACCAACTGTAGAGACCTGAAGCCTGATGTACATGAACATTACATTACTTTTACAGAATAATTAGTACATAACAAAAACACACACACAAGGACCGTAATAGTTTAGTGTCTTTGGAAACTCAGAATATAATCTTCTAATCATGGTGAAAGATCTTCAAAATCTCCCATAAAGATCGTCCCCTTTTTTTCTTACCTAAAACCTTTCTTTTTATACTGGGGAAAAGAAAACATAAAAAGGGTGAGCTCAAATGCTCATTAAGGGTAATCATGGATAAAATAGAAACATACCATATACATTTCATCTTAAAAAACATGAACATAATGATTAAACATCAATGGCATAAAACATTGAAGTACGTAAGGCATCGATCATAAAGAAACATTAAGAATGATAAAATAGCATGGGAATAAAACATGTAATTGTGGAATCCATTAAGCACATGTAATTATTTCCATAGTAGCCAAGGCATTACTACCAAGTCCATCTTAGTGGACAAAGTCCCATTCTGAATCGAGTTCACTTCTCGTTTCAGTCCTGTAACACTGAACCGGATTAACATACCGTTCCAGCCATGTCTATCTCATGAGATATAAATCTTTACCCAATTCAATAGAGGGAGATATAGGTCCCACCCATCTCATAATGAAATCATTCTTACTTGTGCCACAAAATAAACTTAAAACATTCATCATAACCCAAAGAATAAAATGGGTTTCATAAACATCATCCCATCATCACATAATCCATATAAAAAAATGGATATTTCATCATAAGAAAATTGATACCATGTAAATCATAGAGACATTATACTTGAAACATACACATATGAAATAATTTCATCTTAGATGGAAAATGGTTTTGATAAAACACATTAAATGAATTCTTGAGGAAAATATCATTTCTTCTTCAAAATCAATTTCTTTTCAAAAAACATCATGCAATTTTTAAAAGAAAGAGATTTTGTTGAAAATAGTAATGAAATATTTTGGAGGAAACTTCATGAAAATAAGGCTTTATAAAACCGTAAAAATTCGTTTGTGCCGTATAAGTTAAAAAAAATATTCTTTTCGTACTTTTGCCGGAAAAAGTCAAAAAGTACCTCATAACGTAAACAAAAGAAAGATTCCTTACATACCATGTAGTAAAAGTAAAAATGGGTAAAAGTAATTTAAACATAAATGAAAACACTTTTATAAAACATGGACATGGATGATAGAAATTACCCCAGTAAATACTTACAAATATGCAATCTCGGATAAAAATGAGATTTGCAAAATTATCCCTTACCTTAGGTCCGATATGCTTCGTATGTATCCGAACCTCCTGTATAATGATTTAAATAATGTCATTGACTTATTACAGAATCATATTAATTGTTATGATATCATATATGGTTCACTTATGACTTTATATTACCCGTTCTTTTGTAAATTCCATGTTAAATAGCATTTTGGGTAAAATCATCTTATTTATCGAACGTGTTTGGACTTGTTGTTATTGATGTTATTATTACTTATATCATGATTTAATTACTTAAAAAATGTAAATCATGATTTATATATCATATAAATTCATTATATATTCAGAATATACAAGCATTTATAATAGTACATAACATATGGAGGTAAGACATGAAACGCACCGTTCATGGAGACGGTAAGCCGTACATACGCATGAACGCTAATTTCATTTCTATTTCTTATTTTAATGGAATTAAAAAATAATTATACATAGGTATATTATATTTCCAGTATAATATCATATATAATATCATTAACCACATCCTTTATACATCCCACATAAGGTATTAACGAATCACATCACTTTGAGGGGGCGGTAGTCCGCACTTTCTCAAATGAGATTATCGTATTTAACGACTATGGAAACCATAAATGCTTGATATAATTGTTAAGTAAAAAAGAATAAGGAAATCATAAACATAATATATATTGTATATAAATAATGTTCCATCATAATGGCCACCATGAGAGGCGGTAGGAGAAAATCGAACAATAATCGTTTCGTGAGGCGTTAGTTTGCCATCACAGAAACATTATGTTCTTCATCCATTAGATGGAGGTGTGTGTAAGTGTAGTTATATTAATTCTCATAACAACATCCCAGTATTTTGAGTATACTGGTGTTGTCACAAAAGAAAGGATTAAAAATATTTTAGGGGTTGGAGAAGTAGAATAAAAGAAAACAACTTAAGAGAAACTGTTACCTTTAATTTTGGTAACTTCCTTTGGATTGAACCAAACAGACTTCTTGGATAGTATTATTCCTAATGTAAGGCTTCAAATGGTAGGAGAGGGATTTAGGTAGCTTAGTTGGGAAGAGTTTGGACGAGCCAAAAGGCTTTAGAGGTGTTAGGAATTGCATAGAAGTGGTCTCATTTTATAAGGGAGTGGAGGGGCTCTTTAGGAAAGTGTGAAAACAATATTTTATTATAAACTTATCTTCAGTTTCAAGAGGTCCAAAACACATTAATTTCAAATATAAGATGACTCATATTAGAAATAAAATCATACAATAGTAATTGTACAGGTTTTGGATGATATTTGAATCAGTTTAATCTTATTTATTTAAATCATTTATTAATGAGGTAAATACTGCATCATTATTGTGTCATAAATAATTTAATTTATCTAATGTCTAAAAATTATATAAAAAATACCAACTTGTAGTAAATCGTTTTATATTTCCATTGAATATTTATATTCCAAAATATAATTTATATAGATCCTTATAAAAATTAATTACTTAAGGATTTTTGTTAATTCTAATTTTGTCTTTACATTAAATTAATTAATCTAATGTGTCGTTGTCTTTCATAACTGGCTCCATGGAGTCCCAAAATCGACCCAAGGATGGACATGGTAGGCCCCTACTCATAAAATAAGTTTAGGACAAGTGTCAAGGTAATTTTGAATTATTATAACATTCTTTTAACCTGGAATTACCCTATTTACCTTTAACCGTAGTGAATAAACAATTACCGTAGTTACTATTCATAATATCAAAAAAAATAAAAGTAAACTATTAACATAATTTGGACCCACTGATTCCAAATATGGAATCCATTTTTAAAAATTCAAAACACAGAATTTGTAGTAATTAATTTAAAATTAATCCCATTGTTAAGCAAATAGGTTTTAAACGTTAAAACATTGCCAAAGATTGAATTTATTTAACCTACAAATTCAATGTAGAATCAAGGCTAATGACATAAATTATATTAAATGGTAAAAATATATTCTATTTATACTTTTAAACCATTCAATAATATTATTTAAACACATAATTTATTACGATGAAAAAAGTTGTTTTTAATTAAAATATAGCGTGTTTTTACTATTCATTAAAATATGAAAGTTATCAGAATAATATGAAAAATTTAACCAAAGTAAATTTTTATATCATGATTCTAAAGAAGAATTTTATTTTGTTAAATTGAACTTATAAACTTTTCAAAAACTAGATTTAATGTGGATGCGCCATCAAAAGGCGGTAAAACTGCATTTTTTGAAAAATACTTATTTTACCCGAAAATTTTATTTTGTTCTCTTAACACGTTCCAGAAAATGTATAAGATGAAAAATAATGTTATAAAATTAAAAATTTAGTTAATACTATTCATAACGTCTAGTTCATAATAATATTATAATAATATATCATTGTTTAGTAAAACTCAGTATTGCGTACAATACACACTATCTAGGAAGGTCGCAATTGTGTGAAATTCAAGCCAAGTGAGGGTTGCATGTCGTGCAAGAATCCTTCATTGTTTCGTATAACAGAATCCAACCATATTTCATTTATACATTGAATATTAATATATATATATATATATATACTCAATGTTGCGTAGAATAACTATTATCAAAATTGTGTGTAACACGATCCAAGAATAGTGTTGCGTATACTGCAAGCTAATATGGTGTTGCGTATAATACAAGCTAAACTTGGTGTGTTGTATAATAGAAGACATCAATGAAATTAAAATAATATTTTTCATAAAATCTCAGGGTTTTACATTGGGGATTTGTTAGCCACAAATAGTTGTCACACAAGACCTATAAGTTCACTCATCCACTTGGTCATCCTGTTTGGCTCAATTGATTGATTATCTTGGGCTTGTTTGACTTGAGCATGTTCATGAGTATGGAATTGTTGTGTGTTTTCACCCATGTTACTTATGAGATCTCTTGAAGGTGTGTGAGTTTTATCAGCAAGAGAACTACCACTTTCGGTATCAATGAGTGTTCTCTCCATAGCCAATAACCTCTCAAAGAAGTATTGGATCATGATTTGTTCAGAAATTTGGTGATGTGGGCTGGTTGAAGAAATATTTTTGAACCTTTCCCAATATTTATGGAGTTATTCACTTGGGAACTGGCAGATACCACTTATTTCTTTTCGGATAGAAGCAGTATGAGAAGCAGGAAAGAATTTCTCTAAGAAGAGTCTCTTCATGTCAATCCATGTGGTTATGGAACCAGGAGGAAGGTAGTAGAGCCATGACTTATCAGTGTCATCTAGAGAGAAAGGGAATGCTTGGAGTTTGATTTGTTCCTCAAACACCCCTTGAGGCTTCATGGTAGAGCACACCACTTGGATCTCTTTAAGGTTGAGATGTGGATCCTCACCAGCTAGCCCATGAAAATGAGGAAGAAGATGAATAAACCCTGATTTGAGTTCAAAGTCAGACTATGTGTTGGGATATTGAATACCAATTGTTTGGTAATTCATATCAGGTGCATCATGTTTTGTAAGTGTTTGTTCCCTAGGATTTTCCATATCTAATTCAATTGGTTGGACAAGTACTGGTTCTTTAATTTTTAGATTTTCTCTTATGTTCCTCTTATGTTGTTGAAGTGTTCGCTCAACTTCAGGGTCAAAAAAAATCTGAGGGATTTTTTAGGAGGCTATGGGGCATTCAGAGAGATGTTGGTAGGAAAAGGAAGATTAGTTTTTCTTTGTGTTTTTTCTGTTTATGATTTTTTTGAGAAGATGGGTTTTTCTTTGTGTTTTTTTAATCATTTTTTTATTTTTTTTAGAATAACTGAAAACTAATGACTACATAAAGAAACATCCCCGAAAATGGCACCATTTGAAAGGCACGATCGATTGTCACCTATCGACCGGTCATGGTTCTGGTGCTCTGCTAATGTGTATAACAACACTTGGGTCAAACCCATGGAAATGATGCAATTTGAAACATGTGGCCGATTTTCACCTATCGACCGATCAATGTTCCGGTGCTCTGCTACTGTGTATAGCAGCACTCGGGTTGAATCCTTGGCAATGATACTTTTTTATAGTCGGTTGTTTTAGTTAATTGTATTCTGATTGGGGGTTTTTTTGCCGAGTTTAAGAAATAATTTAGGGATGATGTTTGATTTAACAAATTGATAATTATTGGGGTGAGTTTATAATTAGGTAGTTAATCTTGTGATACCCATGATCTTTGCTTTATATTACATTAAATTAACACCCATGTCACAATTTGACGTTGATTAGAATTCTGAAGTGTTAAGGCTTTAATCCACCCATTAACTTACCATAACGTTCTAATCTCAATCAGATCTTATTGATCATTGTGTATTTATGGTTCCTATAACCCATGGAAACTACATGTTAAACAAATCAAGTCATTAATCCATAAAATGTTAAGTCCAACATACACAATGTTTATTCAAAGAATGTTTATCGAGAAAAAGCTCTCAATCACTTAACATACCTAAATTATAACTCAACCCAATGAGATATTTTCTAATCTATTTGGTTGTTTAATAATCTGGTAATAATTATTATGATTATAATTTAAGAAGAGAAGAAAAAGAAAATGATAAGAAAAGAGGGGCACGTCGAACACACACACACGAACAATTATGATAATTAAAAACAGACTTTCGATTGAATGAGGAAGCAAAATAAGGGAAGGGTAATCAACTGTATTTTAAATATTTTAATAACATTAATATTAAACTACAGAATTTGGATGATAATTAGAGATATTGATGAATAAACATTCATTAAAATAGAATTACAAAACACAAACTTACATGATTACAAATGAAGAACAACACAAAAGTGAAAGGAAACAAAGAGAGGAGGAAGGTTATCTCAAGTGAAAAAATGAGTATGGAAGGTCCTCCCAATACTTTTTCAAGGATTTTTTCATGCCAATATGTGATCCTCTCTTATGAAATTCCAACTATTTTGAAGGAGATAAGGGGGATGTATTTATAGCCCAAGGAAGTGGACTGTTTGTATTCCCAATTAGTCCCTCTACTTGGCTCAATGATTGGGACATCCAGACAGCAGAATCTTGAGATATCTCTTTATTAAAAGTTATATATAACAATTTTTTCTTACTACTCTTAAAATTGGGAGGCATTTGGACTTATGGATCCAAAGGTAGGGTCGGTTGATTAAACAATTTTAATCTATCCATTTCAATCCAATCTTTTTGAAGTCCAAAATGTGGAAGTGTTTTTGAATAGGAATATGGCTTCAAAACTAGATGATTTCTTCACCAAAGTCATCCAGATATATCTCCTCCTTTACATTGCAAAATTTCAGCTCTATTTGATGATTACATTATGAGATATGTCATGCATAGTGTTTGGAATATAATTCTCGACCATAATGGTGGTTTGTACTTCAAGGCCTAAGTTGTGCCCTTTGTTCTTCTAGTTGGACCTTCAAATTTTTATCCATGATTAATTTGGATAATATCGAACATATTTTGGAGTTTCATAAAATTTGGGATTCTGTATTTAGACCAATAACTCAATCATTTTTTATGGTCCAGTTTCATCACAATTCTTTTTGGGTCTTCTTGTGTTGAAAATATGAGCCTTCAAATGGTAGAATAAAAACATGATTCCTTATAATGATATGTGAAAAATTGAATATGGAATCATAAAAAACATAAAACACACAATTTTAATCAGTAGGGTGAGAGTTATAAATAAAATAGTAAACTGACTCAATTGGACTACTTCTAAAAATGCTAAAAATTATACATAGTATTAAAACATTAATATTTCAAACAAATTATGCACATTTCATATAAAATAAGTAAAGGGAGTATACAATAAGTCCTTTAAATATTAATAACATCACATTTCCTTGTATATTTGGTGAGTTATGGGAGAAAATTGTTATGGTGGGAAACCATTTACACACCAACCTAACTTTATTTTATTAAATTATTTTTTACTGGATTAGAATCATGTTCTTATTTTTTGAGTCTTTTACATATAATTTTTTAAAAATATTTACAAAACATTTCTGACACATAGTATAAAGTTTGTGAAACCCGTGATATGACCTTGTCAAAGAGATTAAATATTTTATCACAGCTATTCGCACAATTAGAATATTATTTTTCAACCCATATTGTAATATCATGTGGCATATCTTAGTTTTGTCTAGAGAAGGGTACATGAATAGCACACAGTTTTGTAAACCATATGCCCTATTTGGATTTTAGTAATATTGAAATTCTTAAACTAACATCCACTAATTTTAAGCTCTCTTGCGTGTCATTTATATCTAATCGTTAAAGGCCAACTAAGAGGACCCCTAGGCTTGGAATTATGCTCCCCCTTATATTTCTTGGCTTCTTTTCATGGTTTCAAATGGACTCCTTAAATTTTGGCCTCATTTATCTACTCCTTACCCCCTTAACCAATTGTTTCTTATTTTTATCTCAATATAATGCCATGGTGACTAAACCATAGGCCATGTAGTTTATTGGGACATTTAGTTTTTGGTGTATAAGGATTGTGGAAATTAACTTGAGGAATTCTCAAATATTGTTCATAAAAGGTGAAATGTTTCCCTTATATTGAGGTAGGTTAATCCTCGTGTAATTATTTAGACATAGAGATGATGATTTCATTCCTAAATTATTTTATTCAAAGATAAAAATATCCAAGAGGTTATGAGATTTTAATTTTTTTCCCTAGTATTTGTGATTTTCATGTTTTTGAAATAGTATTTCTATGGAGTTTGACCATTTATTGTTTAAAAATGTTTCTAAAACCCATTAACTATTTTATAAAATGAAATAAATTCCTCCTTAAAAATTTCAATTTTTAAGAAGTATGTTTAAGAATATCTAATCTCCATTAAAGATTTTCCATGGTTAACATCATAAGAATACTACTAAATTTTCAAATGAAATGGAGTAATTTCAAAAATCCTTGGTGTTCCTTCATTATTATTTTTATTATTATTATTTATTATTATTTATTTTATGTGTATTTATATTTTAAATTATGTTTGGATTTAAAATAAACGGTGTTAAATGTTTTTACCTTGGATTTTTATATTATTTTGGATTTAAAATTATTTCATTCAAGGTTTAAACCATATTTGGTTTTTTAAATGGTAATCCTTGTTTTAACTACGAAATATATATTCAAGGATGATTTTAAAAAACATTGAATAGACTTTATGATTCTATATCATAAAAAGGTATCGAGGAATAATTGAAACTTTATGAAAATGGTTTGTGAATATTACATGTTTTCCATTATTTTGATATTTATGGTTACATAAAGAATGTTATGTTAAATAAATAATAGTTTTTTGGACTAATTTGGGATTTGAGAGGAGGTTATTTGTGTTTTGTATACGTTTCATGTTCTACGTGATTGATTTTGATTTTTTTAATTACCATAATTTTTTATCTTGATAACTTAATAACATTGTTATGGAATGTTAGTAAAACTATTTCTTTCTATAGTTTAATATACCTATCTTTGCAAAATGAAATAATTCAAAATAAACATTGATGTAATATTTAAGGGTTCCACTTTACAGGGTGTACCCATTAATCACAATATTGTGATTACTCTCCCTGTGGATTATATATATTAAGAGGTGATTGGTTCTATCATAAAGAATGTATAGGGTCCTAGGTTACTAGAAACTTGTTGCCGTAGGAGGACTACCATGAGAATTATTTTAATTTATATAAATTTATTTCACTGTTTATTATATTAATTTATTCTTTTAATTCTCTTTAGTGGACTCAATTTATATTTTATTCCACTGCTATATAAAATATTTTTCCCCAATTGTATTGTTTCGTTGGTTTCAATTTTTTCTTTTATATTAAATTTTTAACTATTATCATTTAGAATTTATGTTAGTTTGAAAATTAATTTTATCAATCTATTGTTTTCTTAGTATAATCATACGGAAAATTGGTATTTAAAAAAGTGATTTACTTTTCGTTTATTTTTGAAATGTTGGTATGAAATATACATTTCTTGGAATAGTTTACCTTATTTAAATAACCCAATCCTATGGAAATGTTTTCATGTTTTAATTTATTGAAAGGGATACATTTTATCATTTTAATAATATAAATTAATGAATGGGTTTAGTATAGTTTGTTTTATTTAAAATAGAAAGCACATATTTATAATTATATTTTAAAAATAGTATGAAAGGGGCTTTATTTATAAATATTATAAATTTGGTGTGGGGATGATACCTATTGTTATTTTTTATCATGATTATTTAATTTTCATGTTCTATCGAGGTTCAAGTATTTGAATCACTTATCCTACAGTATAATTTTTATCTATTCAGTCATGGTGGAAGCCAGTAAATGATGGTGTATCATAACCATGGGTTATGAGGATATAATTGTTCACTGTTTCTATTTTAGTTGATCTTTTTTTATTGGGGTGTGGATGTATTGGTCATATTATCATCCATGTTCCCTGAGTTTCTTTTTTTGGGAGGTTGTGTCTTATTTTTGTTATGTGGATGCGGCTTGCATATTTATTTTCGGAAATACCTTGTTTTTTTATTCTGGAGATATTTATTTGGTTTTAATTGATTTACAACATAATGATGAGTCATACTAGATTCTAGTGGGAATTAAATTGTGTGTTTGTTAATAATTATCGGGTGAAATCAATCCCATTGGGTAGTATTTAATGTTATACACTAATTTCCAACCTATGGAGATTAGGGAATCCTTTTGGAAATTTTCACCAGAAAATTTGGGATCCCATTTTATGGTTTTCTGTATTTATTTGATGACCCCATGTTTTTTTGGTGTCTTACTATCTATATTAGATTGATTATTTACATTTTTATCATTCAAGTTACTTTATAAATTTCCATCAGATATTTATATTTTTGTTTTTTAGAGTTATATTGAAGAATGATTAATATTTTTATGGTGTGATTATTTTTAATATTTCATGAGGGTGATAAATTCTATCATAGGATCTCAGGAAAATAATTTCATTTTTAATTCAATATTCGATATCATTATGTCTTGGATAATAGAATTGTATCAGGGTATGTGTCTAGAGTCGATTGGGATTTAGTTGGAAGTTTAAGGATCATGTTCCTAACCTACAGTATTCAAGTGTGGTGGAATGAATGAAACCATTATATCATTTCCATCATTGGTTACATCAAATTTATGTGTTTTGAGTCCCTAAAAAATTGGACTAATAACACCATGGTTTATCGATCCAGATACCACTACAATGTGACCTTCAAATTCACGTCCTACTCCCTTGGTTCAATGTTCTGGATATAAATTTTATATATCCATAAAATTATGTTTAATTCATTCATCTTACATCAAGTCCTGAGATTCCTTTGAAATAATTTTGGGATCTATTAGTCATTACTTGATAGGTATTATCCTTGATTTTCAATTGAATGAATCCTTCTGATCCAATGCAATTTATCCTCCACTATTCCTCTATTTCTTCCATCATCTCTCATATTATTGAGGTAATGGTTTTATATTTAATAAATATTCATTTTTTCATGGTCTTAGTGTGGGTTGGTATTAAATATAAATTTTTGTGTATCTTTTTGGGTTTTCTAGTTCTTGATTGGTATTTTATCCTCATTCTTATATAATATACATTGAAGATATCATTATGGTCAGATATTTAAAACATTTCATCTATTATTATGTGTGAATGTTTAGTAATATTTCCCATATTCTAATTAGGAACATTATATGGAATAAAAAAATGAATATAACTAACAATATTTTTGAAATTAGATTGAGAAAAATTATTTGAATGTTCTTTTTTTATTTCCTTTATATATACATGAATTATTTATCTTTTATTGATGTATGTACCCTTATATCCATATATTGATACTATTAATGTACCTTTTTACATTCATAATAATCTAAAAAACATAAAAAAGATAAAGAAAAAGGGTTTCATGTAAATCTATAATTTAAACTAATATCATTACACCCTAAATTATTAATTAATAAGCAAGTGTGATTTATAGTGGCTATTTGTTATTATTGTTTTGTCATTGAGTAATTTTTTCATTTTATTTTTGTGGTTTTTGTTGATGTGGTTGGGTTTTGGGGTGATATAATGACTTTAATGGTGGTTTGGGATAGTTAATTTGGGAATGAAAATAGTGATGATATGATAGCAGTTTAAATATTTATTATGGTTTTGGAAGATTTTTTTATTATGTTTGTGGTGTATTTTTTTTCTTAAGGTAATTATCATCGGATTTTTAATGGTTGATGTGGTTTTGGGTATGTATTTTATGGTTTTTTCATAGTAGCCTAAAAAATGGTTTTATGACGATATTATTAGAAAAATGTGGAATAAATTAAGCGAGTAATGTGATAATGGTTCAATGTTTTTCATGGATTAATAAATGAAGCAATGAGTAAATGATATGTGGTATGTGGGCTAGTAACTATGAAATAAAATTATTTATATAAAAAATTAATGGTTTAAAATTAATATAGTATAGTTATTAAAATATTGATGCTAATTGTAAATCTAGAAATCGTTAATGATGTTATAAAATGGGATGTTCATGTTTTGCGTGGTTGTTTTGTGGTAGAGGAACAATTTATTTATGTTTTAATTAGTTGATGTTGTGATTATTGGTTCATGATAGTTGGGTAAATATGGTTATAGTTCACCCTGCTAATGAAAGTAAGCCTGATTGAGAGTCAAAAATTAGGTATTGTTGTGTCGTCTATTATATTTTTATATTTTACAATATTTTTCTAATGCACCACCACACATGTTTAGAAATATTACATACCACCATATTATTACAATATTTCTAAGTGTTTTACCCAAAATCCATTTCATAGAGAGGATATATAGCTAACTACTCCCTCTTCCCCTATCTCTATTTAAAATGATATATAATCCATGATTATTTTAAGATATGATACATGGGGTGTGATGAAAAAAACTTGTTTCAATTATTTAATGTGGTTATATGTTGATTCAAGGAGGTGGATGTGGATGGAATAAGGAAAAACATGGTTTTATGTCCATCATGACCCTCTAACCCTACTATGATAAATATTTGATATGTGGTAGTGTTATCCTAGAATGGCATGTGGTAGTGTTTATGGTATTTTTTGGTTGTGGTCTATGGTATTTGGTTATAGATATGTGTATGTGCTATAATATGGATATATGGATTCATGGATATATACGGTATGGGAAAACTAGGACATATGTTATTGGGGCATGAGAGTGACTAGATCTATATGAATGTGGTTATGGTTTAACTTCTTGATATATTCTTTTGATATAATTTAACCAAATCTTGCATGGGATATTTTTTGTGTGATACATTATGAAGATATTTGACAATTGACCAAGTATAAGAGATTATTTAGTTTTATAGTCCATTCACCAATGAATCATTATACATGTTCCACATTTTTATGAGAGGTCTTGGGGAGAATCATACTAGATATAATTACATTATCACCCATGTGGGTGTGTTTTTCTATTTATAAATTTTCCATAGGGTGTTTATGATGAGGAATGACCATACTAGTTCTTGGTTTTGTGATCAGTTTTGTATACATTCCCCTTATAAATTTTTTTGGTATTATATTTTGGAGTCCTTAGTGTATGAATGGTACTTACATTCATTGTGTGATTCATTTTATTTTATTACATAGTGTGGATTGGGATATTTATATTTTATCATGGGATTTATTAAGTCAATACCTCATATATGTGTGTTCCTAAAACCTCAATTATGGTCACAAAACCATGCTTTAATGGTAGTGGGATTTGGGGGGTCAGTCATTTCTTCACCACAGACCCAAGTCAGAAACTAGTTGGGATGTGTCAAGATAGGATAACCCTTATTAATTAATATAATTATTCCTTTCATTTTTTATTAGTTTTAATTTATAATATGAAAAGAGGCTATCTACATTTATTGAAAACACAATAAAATTAATGAAGGATGATGTATAAAAACCTATTAAAGTCACAAAATATAACAAAATCATTAAAATTATACTATGTATGATAAAAATAAGACTAATTAAAGTATACACCAAATATTTATATTCAAAGTATAAAATTGATCAAAAAAGAGTCAGTAATAAGTCGTAAACTGTGTACTTCAAAAAATCGACTTTATAATATACACTATATTATATTATGTTGTGATCTATAAGTATACATTCATTGAATTTGTTCATTTTTATTAGGAAATAACAATGGATGATTAAAAATAAGCATCCTGAGGTATATTATTCACAGTTAGAAAGTACATTTCATGATTTATTAGGAATCAAGATAACATATCATTGAGTATAAAAAATATATGTACATAGTTTTTGGTCAACCATTTACACAATTGTTATGGATAATGTAATAATTGGAAAAATTGGGTGAAAGGGATTACATTATTAACACTATTTTCAATAAAATTTTAGTATGATAAATATTAAGAATAATTTTATTTAATTCTCAATAAATAAACAAAAATTAAATAAAATATCACTTTAGGAAGCACAAAATATAGAAAAATATCGTTAAACTTGAATATTTAACAACTAATATTCCAGTTTTATATGTGATGAAGAAATAAATCTAAATACATTTCATTGAAATATATAGGTTGAAACATATATTTTAACCCCATAATTATACTTATGTGATAGAAAAAACAAATCTCCAAATTATAATTATTTCACTATGGTATAATGATTATTATAAGAAAGATTACCATAGGGTTTTCCATCCAAGGGAGAGTAGTTGAAGGAATAAAAATATATCTAGGGAAAGGATGATATGGGAATGTAGAGTTTATATATAATTTCAAATATAAGGTAATTATTTCTCATTTTATTATGATAGAAGTGAAATATTGGGTTTATAAAAATTCACTCAAAATTATTGAAAAAGGCAATTGATTTATTTTCCTACATAGAGAATGGATCACTTATTCATAGTAATAATGGTTATAATTTATTATCTATTTGATGTTTTTTATGTTTTTCATTCACCTAATACAATGGAGAAGAATGAATATATATTTTTTGAGGAATTATAATTATTGTGGGAGTAATTATCATTTGAGAATGAAATTGTTAATAGATTTAGAGTTTTGAAAAATTGCATGAGAATGTTATAGAAATGATTCTAATCACTCTTATTTAAAAATATTTATAATGTATCCCTTAATAATAGTGGTGATTTTCAAGGTTTGATGACTATTTAAATGTATTGAAATTTTCTTTTCTCTTAATATATTTCAAATAAAAATAAATTGGGGTTGGATGAGCGAAAATTCGGTGTTTGTGTATTAAATCAGTTTACAACAAATATTTTAGAAGTATAATGTTTTAGGTTTATAGTTTAAGTTTTTATAATGATTTATGGTGTTTTAAATTAATTTTAGTAAATAATAATAGATAAATTTATTTATATAGAAAATATTTCATGGCCATAGAATATAAATTTGTGGGTTTTACTACAAATTAGTAAATTAGAATTAAGGACACTGTATATATTCACTAATTTTATAGTTTAATAACATAGTTTATAGGATAAAAAATTCCAATGTTTGTTCGAAATTGAATTTATAGTCGAATTATTATATATTCTATACTAATTTTTTTATCATTGTTTTAATTATGATATGGTGATGGTGAATAATGATAAACAATAATATGTGAAACAGTAGTTCGCATACCATTTTGTGAAAATAAATAATATTAAATACTAGTTTAATGATGTGGTAATTTGATTTTGTGGGAAACATTATGTTGATAATCCTTGAAATAATTTTACAGGAAAATCTTAAACTATATAAATGAGGATTAAATAACACTTATTATAGAATATTTAAATAATAAATATTTAAGCATAATAATATAATTTATTAATTATTTTCATATATCATAAAGGTATTTAGTGAATGGTAGTGTAAGATATTTTGGAATTGTTTTGTTTTTAGAGACACTAAACAACACCATTTTAATGGAAAATTTTCTATATTCCAGTATACATTTAACGAAAAAATTATATTTTTTAAACAAATTTCTTGTATGGATTAATAAAGTTGTTAGATTGATTATTCTAGTTTAACACACTATGGTGATGGATCTTAACATAATTTTACTCCATATAGATAAATATAAACCTATCAATGTTTTTGTTTTGATTTTGATTCAAATACATTGTTTTAGAGACTTTCCATAAATGATATAACCCACTCCTATTATATTTTACCATGTAGTTATGATATTTATATTTACCAAGAATTTCCTTCTTGAATATTAAATGATAAAAGGATTTAATTTTTTTATTTATGCCATATTTTATGGAAGAATGTGATATATATTTAACCAATATAATTTTTTGGACACTAGTGATCATTAAAAGAAGTTCTATTATTGAAGATATAGAGTTATAGGAAATTTATCTATCTATAAAGTATATTAGATAAAGAAGTTAAGAAAATTGAATATAATGTGATAAAATAATGATTAATTTGAGATCCTCTATAAATCATGAAAATTATAAAGATTAAAATATATAAAAAATAATATGATAAAAATTTATGGGAAAAATATTTTACATGATGGAAACATAGATTTCAATGGAGGACCAGACTATTGAGATTTTATTTCATATTTATCTATAAAATTTATATTCATAATGGTAATAGGAATAATGTTTCACAGCCTAGTCAAGGAAATACCCCACATGATATGATAATAAGAACAAAAGTGACTCCCCACTCCCAATAAAAATATGATAGGGGTGGATGATTATTTTATGGAGTATAACTCGCAAATTTTGAAATAATTTCCATAAAATAAAATCTTAAAACATCTAAATCAATATAAATTTAAAACAAAACAATCATGCCAATAAATTTATGTAAACTCAACTTCGTAATATTAAACATCAATGCATAATTTTTAATATATTAAAAAAATAAAAACAAAATAATGATAACTCTTTAATGCTACTACAATATACCTCGGCTACCTCCATCTAACGTAGCTCCAAAACTACTCCAATGAACCAATTATGTAGTTGTATCAACAAATCCGTTGAAAAAATATTAAAAACAATTGAAAATAAATTTTCTAATAAGTTGGTGATTCTATGAAAATTAAGAGTTTGATAAAAAAAATTATCTTATAGAACGTTAATAAAGTAAAATATTATGGATTCATAATATATCATTTGAAGAGGGAAAGTAACTACTCAACAATCCTTACTTGAGTTCATGGTTTGTGATGAATTTTATTTTGATATAAAAATATTAAAATAGTATACCAAGTATTATATATAAAAAATTTAGGTGTTTAGAAATTTTTATAAAAACATATATGTATTGATTTTATATTGGAATGTGGAGTTTTAAAATAGGATAATTCCTCCATTTTTTTATGAATGTGGCTTTCCAATGTTATGATAATCATTTTTTAGAATAATAAATATTCCACTAAATTGTTTATGGACTTTACAAAATTAATTTTCTATAAAAAAACTGGGGTGGTTAATATAGACATTGAATTATCTTAAAAATATTATTAAATGATTTTTAAACATTAATATCAAATAATAACTACCCAAATATAATGTTCCCTAGTGTGTTTGGAGGACCATGTACCTAAAATATCCAATGAAAATATAACATAACAACTATATTTTTATTCTCCTTGGTTATCTCCAAAATATTCTTACGATCCTAAAATTGCATTGGATGACATGGGGAATAAGAAAAAGTGGTGAACTAAAAATCTCAGTGTGGGAATAAACATGATAACGAAGAATAATGTGTGGATTTAAGGTATAACATGATATCAGAAAAGAGAAGCCTCATGATTAATCACATAGAAGTATAACATAAATAACACGGTATCTTAAGATCATGGTAACATGGGAAATGTGGAAATAACATATAACATGACATGAACATGATTTAATGATAAATTCCTAGACAATGTTAAATGATTGAAAAAGTGACATAATAGATTAGGTTTAAACATTGATCCTATACATAAAGTTTCATGAGAAAAATGATTTACCCAATGACTTAGTTAGTTATCTGGGTGCACCAATCATAACATGTTCATTATTTATGTGTTAAATAAAAAGTAATTCAATTATAATGAATAAACATAATAATTACCAGTGAATAGAAACATGGTTGCATAATTTTTTCTCATATAATAATCAAGAGAAATTTCATAAATAAGGAATTTAATAAATGAACATAAGGCTTGTATTACCATAGAAAAGGAAGGTATAATGATATTAGAATATATTTAAGATATATATATATATATATATAAAATTTTGAATCAATTCATAACATCAATGGTTTTCATCATTGATGAAATTTTCCTAAAAAGATGACATGAAATATTTCCCTATGAAAACACACTTTTCACTTTGAAATCACTTCTTTAAAATACAATCATTTCCAAAATATTATAAATAAAAGAATCTGTCAACATATCCATTGAAATTTGTATAGAAATAATCAATTTATTAACTAGTTGTGATGGTGGTAACTTCCCTTGATCATGCATAAGAATAAATAAAACATTCATTTCATACTACTTTAATACGTAAAAAATTACAATGTTTTCAAAATGATAGAAATATTCATTTGAAATGTTTTCATAAAATTTTTAACATGGCTAAAAATGAGATTAATAAATCATTTTAAAATATAAAAATCATTTCATACAAAATTTAATGAGAAATATAGATATGGAATACAAATAATTTTCAATCTAAAATAGAGAAATATATTTTTAATTTCATAAAGACATTTTATACATATTTTTAAGAACAAAATTATGTAAAATTGTATGATTACTTGATAATTTCCTGAAACCCTAGAGGATATTAAAATGAAATGTTTTTATTAACTAAATAATATTTCACTTTTTCCAATGGGTGAATATATGTTGGTAGAGAATTATACCAACATATATTTCTTTATCACTAAACTATCGATAAAAACTATGTCACTAAATGTTGTTGTGACAGGTAACATAGTTTTGTTATAATTATAATAATACCAATAGATAATATATATATTAGTTAAAGTGTTTATAAATGTGTTATTATGACAAATTTTTCTGTTGGAAATAATATTTCCAACATATAATATATGTTTATAAATTAAAATTAAATGACAATTATAAATTATTATTACTAGAAAAATTGCATATTATATTTATTAATTTATAATAAATAATACAAATTCATTAATTATTAAACCAAATAATATTTTCACACATGTTCAAGATTATAAAAAAAATATTTATATTAATAGTGAAATTTTATTTCAAACCCCACGAGATCTATCACCCACTGGTGCCAGCACCAACGACTCCCCCAACCCATAATCCTACAATAGAGACTCCCCCGCCCCCAACTCCATCGATAATCCATCTTTGTTAGTGAGTCATCTCTAGAACTATTCTATCTATGGAAGCTCCAATGACCACCAGAAACCCATCCATTTTAGTGAGTCAACTCCAACACTAGCCCATCTATGCCAACGAGAAAGCTGAAAGACCGGTGACCCATCTAATCCCGTGATTCAACTCTATAAAAAGACATGTCCAACACCAATGAGAAACCTCCAATAATAGTGAGAAAGCTATAGTCAATGTTGTGACACACTCATCAATTCCAATATATACATCATAACCAACCAAATAGATTACCCACAAACGAGAATACCTGCACGTATTGAAACCTAAATATAAAAATGGAAGTATAAAAAAATTATTAGCATAGTGATGACTATGCATTTATTTTTTAAATGGTTCAATAATGAATGCCTCTTTATTCAATAAAAATAAGAACAATTAATAATTCATAGGAACATACAAGACTAAAATTTCCATAATAAAAGGTAATTTATTAAACTATTCTAGTGTTGGTTCTAAATCTATGGTGATTCGTGTGTCCACCCCTATCTCCCACCCCTTCCATGAGGATGTTCCCCCTCCTACAAATCACGAATTTCATCCATAGTATATCACCTTAATTGAAATTTTCTTCAACAACATTAACATTTTACACTTTATCTGCATACAAATATTCTCTGTTTTTCATCATCACTGCTAGTAGATGCAATTAATTCAATGGAATTATGGGTAATCACACTTCTATTTACCTTACACTTCAATGATTGGGAAGAGGAATTGTCTGTAAGAAATATTTTAACATCACAGGTAAATAAAGAGTATGACATTTTCATATTTATCCATATTTGTGAATAAAATGTTAATATTAATTTAAAGGGAACGCTATGCTCGATGGTGTACCCAATACACAACAGCGAGTTTCTTTGAAATCTTATGATGCACACTAATAACATAATAATATTATTGTAAATGGAAGTAAACTCCTAGTCGATGTAATGGAGGGAATGAACAGAACTAACTAAAAATTGATTATATATTCTTGTCAAATATTTTACATTTATTCAATAAATGTTAGATTCTTAAAATGCGAATGAATCCAATTTAAAGCGTAAATATTCTAATATTCTTTAAAAGGTTGATTAACCGTCTTTTGATGGAAAACCCTTTTTAAATCCACTTTTTGAAAATTTTATATGTTATATTGGACCAAATAAAATCATTCTTTATAATCGGGACATCAAAATTTACTTTGTGTAAATGTTTGTTATTTTTCCAATAAATAACATTTTTAGTGAAAATGTTGTATTTTAATTCAAAACCTCCTTTTAATCTAATTAATTTATATGGATATATTATCTTTTTAATTGGTATTAAAGTGTATTTTGAATATATTTTTACCATTTAATACAATGGTGGTCATTGAATTAATTTAAATTTGAAATTGGACTTAAACTAGTGTCAATCTTTTAATAGATATTGTTTCTTAAAAACATGCTATTTGTTTTGACAGCGGGAATTAATTTTTAAATTAATTAATGAAACTTATATGTTTATAATTTTTTAAAATAGGCATAATTTTTGAATTCGGAAAATCAAATATATATTTGGGTGAATTTTTGGTATTTTTCTGAAAAACTTCAATTTTTGATGAATAGTCGAACCAATAAGTGGTCGTTAAAAAAACTGATTTTTCGTTTAAATGAAATTTTACAACCTCTGTGATTTGAATTTCAAAAATCCAACATACATGGTTGTTAATAGGATGTTAAATGTGGTTCAATGAGATTAAAATTATTTTTTGGTGAATAGTAACTTTTATGTTTTATTAATCACGATTAAAGGTAATTAGTATAATTTAAGGTAAAGATAATGTTATAATAATATTAAATGACCATGAAACATGTCCTACCCTTATTGGATGAGTCATGGCCGACCAAGAAAATACATGGCTCAACATGGGGACCCCATGGAGCCAGTAGGGTAAGAAAACGACATTAATAACTTTTTAGTTAATGTTAAAATAAAAATGTCCCAAACATGTATTGTTTTACTAAAAAAAATTTAAATGGGTTTATACAAGTCATTTTTTTGACTATTAATATTCATTGGAAATAAAAAAATACTTCCTAAATCATGGTAATTTTTTTACATTAAATAAATAAATTTATTTATGACACCGTGATGATGCAGTGATTACCTCATTAATGAATGATTTAAATAAAATGAAAAGATAAGGTAAAATCTAAGACTTAAACTTATCGAAAACCTATTGTATTGTTGGTTTTCGAACCCTTATCACCTTATACTTGAAATATATAATTGTGGGACCTTTCATATACGAAAATTATTTTATAATAAAGTAATGTTTCAAGACTTTCCAAGAGTGCCCCTCCTCCCTCTTATAAAAGGCCCCCACCACTACCCCCTTACCCACACCTCTCAAGGCTTTGGATAGACCAAAATCTAATCATTTTATCTCTACACATTTCTTTATTCATCATAGAAGACTTAACTTAGGCAGGAATCTCTTCAAGCAACCCTTTTGGTGCAAACCAAGAGGAGTTACCCTATTTAAAGGTAATGTTCTCTCTTATGTTCTTTTGTTTTATTTTTCTTCTCCAACCCGCTAAACTCTTTTTATTTCATTATTTTGTAATTAAACTAGTATCTTCAATATAATAGTATGATGTTATGATCATGATTCGAGCTACACTTACATAAACCTCCGTCTAATGGTTAAAGAACATATTGTTTCTGTGGATGGTGAATTACTGCCTCACGAAACGATGATTGTTCTATCTTCTCCTACCACCTATCATGGTGGCCATTATGATGGAACTATATTTATTTATGATATATATTATATTTATTTACTCTGTATTCTTCTGTATTTTAAATTTAAAACACACCTTTTTTCTTTTCATGTTGTGATAATGCGATAATTGCATTTGAGGAAGTGTGGACTACCGCCCCCTCAAGTGATGCGATTCGTTCATGCAGTACATGGAATGTAAAAAGAATGAAATTAATGAACTAATGTGACCTATATAACATATATATTATACTGTTATTATAATATATATATATATATCCCATTTAGTTTTAATTCCATTCAATATGAAATAGAAATAAAAGTAGCGTTCATGTGTACGTACGGCTTACCGTCTCCATGAACGGTGCATTTCATTTCATACCTTTAAATGTTATGTAATATTATAAATTCAAGTATATACTGGATATATATGATATATATGATATATACATCATGAATATAATTCTTGATATAATGGATATTTTACCACATGAAGAACTTGTGATTATAAGAAGTTTATTTTGGACTCAAGTACCAATGATCGACAAAACAACCATTATTAAATTAAATAATTACATAATGTTCATAAAATGGTAATAAGTGATATAAAAGGAATAATGAACTTGAAAAAAAATTCTGAATAAAGATAAAATTAACTCTAGTTAATTATTCAGGAATATAAATAAATGAACAAGGCAAGCCGGACTTGAGGTAAGGGATCCTACCTCTCTATTTCTTTTTAAGTACTCTCTTTTATGTCATTTCTTTTATGCTCATATTTATTATGTTTGGGGATGTTATTTTATATTCCTCATTCTGTAATTTTTATTTTCATATGATTATAGAACCTATTTTATTTCATCAATCCATTTTTTTATGTTTTAAGTGGCGTCGTTAGGCTGCCGAGTTTTCGTAATGGATTTTTCATCTCACTTTTATTCCCATGAGGTTTATGCTACATTTTCCCCTATTTCTTTTGATTTGTGTATGTACTACCCATTATTATACTCTTTTTGTAACATAATTTTTTATGGGTATTTACATCAACTTTGTATAGTCCTTCTTTCATTGGGTGTACATTTTGAAAGTTACCCAAATCGGTAAGGGAACCTTTCACCCTCCTCTTTTTAAAAGACTTCTTTTTGTTATGTCTTTTAATTTACATATTCTTATGTTGGGATATGTTCTTATATATCCTTATTTCTATAAATGGAATTTCAAAGTGATGAGATACCCTTTTTATCTCTCATCATCTCATTTTCTTAATTTTAAAAATGACGTCGTTAGGCAGTCGAATTTCTATAAGGGAATTTCTTAACCCAATTTCAATTCATTGGGTTAAACCTATACTTCATTATTATGTCATACTATGAATATGTTTGGATGACCTCTGATTGTTTTTTTCACACATAATTATGTAATTGATTTATCCTTAATCTAAGGATAGAAACTTTGTAAGGGACTTCGTCTCAGTCTCCCTTCATTGAGGTATATTTTGTTTTATACACAACTTTCTTTTATACAGTGTATAAATCCCTTTGAATTTTGCTTTTATTCAAAAGAAATCTTTTTTATACGAAGAATTTTACTAAGCGACAAAAATTATGTTTCTTTTTAATGTACATGGTGACAACGACCTTTCCACCGCCACGAGTATTATTTGATCTTTTTCTTCCTCAATAAGCCGTAATGGTTTTAAAAGTAAATAAATACCATATACTCTTTTAGGTATTTTCTTATTGAAAATGGTTTTGATAATGGATTTGTTATGTCAATATATTTAAGTGATATATTTTTCTTGAAATGTGGAAATGTTTTCTTTCCTTTATAATTGTTTTATGTGTTATGATTTTATAATGGTACTTGGACATTTGATGGATGGTTACTTGATAAACCGTATGACGGGTGGTCTCGTGAATACTAGGATAGGTGGTTACATTATAACCTCCAATTAATTGGGTATGGAAGTCGGTCGTATGGCTATTCCATGTAGTGATATGTGTGGAAGTCGATCGTATGGTTATTCCATTTAAGTATGTGAATGTCCCAAGTTACCTTTATATGTTATGTGTTCTTTATATGGGTTTATGATAATATTTTGGTTACAAATGATAAGTGGTGATCTTTTATTCAGTGAAGAGTATTTACTACTTCATAAAGGTGAAATATATTACTTTGATAAATTATTCATGGTTTACTTTTGGTTTTGAAAAACTAACAGTTTTTCTTTTTTTGTGTATCTTTTACTGGGCTTTTTATGCTCATCCCATGTTTTTGAACCGTTTTCCACAGGACTTAAAGATGAATAGGATGAAGGATGGGATCCAGGAAAGACATGTTATCTAAAACATGGAACTAGACATGTTTCTTTTTAAGAGTTTTTATTTTATGGAAACTTAGTAGAAGTGTCTACTTTGTAATCTTTTGAGATGTAATAGTTATGTCCCAATTATCTAAAACTATAAACATGAAAAGATCATCTATGTAAATTATTAATTTAATTCAATATTAAGTGAGTTTTAAGGCCAGATCCTTATAGTTGGTATCAAAGGTCGTTTTAGATAACTTTAGAGGTTAGGGTATTCTCTAAGCATAAGTGAAATTACCATAATGGTTATGATTTTAGAAAGAGTCATAGTTTTAGATAAAGTGAATGAGTAAGTATATCTTAGTTTTTATCTTCCTCATTAGTACATGATAATTTTTTTGATATACTCACACTGACCTTTTTGGTTTTAGTAAATGTATAGATCTAGCAGGCACCAAGGTGATAGTGGATGTGAAGAAAACTGTGACAGTTTTCTGAAACAACAACTGAATGATATGGGATCTTCAATGAGAACACTTTTGGTTTTTCTAAACCAACTATCAAGGAGTAATGATTAACCACTTTATCCTTGGTGAGTTCTCTAATGCGTCATGTACGAGATGACCAACTCGATGTGTAAGTTTGGGTAATAATTATAAAGGTAATCATTGGGGTTTATATGATCCTTACTTTTTATGTAATTATGGGTTACTATATGATGGAAGATGAAAGGAATGAGGAAAATTTGAAGTTAAATTATGTTATGGTTATTTTTGAAGATTTTATCTCTATTTGTGGAATGTTTTAATAATTATATAGTTTTGGAAAAATGACAACACACAGACCGTGTGACCACCCATCGCATCGGAAAAATCTGTGGGAATCGAACTCACAACCAAAGTGTGACTGGTATTTATCACCTTCCACTGGACTGTGTGAAGTCCATGGTTAGTATGAAAAATTATTTTTAGTTAAAATATCTTATGAATCAGGAATAAGTTTATTTTGGGTTATCTATGGAAATTATTTTCCTATCATGGAGGATATGTGATAAGGTTAGTTACTTTTAAGTATGATACTTTAAGAATAACTGATGTTATTTGGAGATAAATGTTAATTTTTAACTTGGAAGACTATGTGATTAAATCCTTCAAATATTAGGGTTTCAATATTAGTTTGGTTTACGTTGATGAATTTTATGGACACATTGTTTATCGAATGATCTTCGTTGAACTTTGGGTTTTGTTCTACCAATTTTGGAGATTAATAATTGATTTTATTTTTATAAAGGATTATCCTTTTGTGGATTATCTGATCTTGTTATAACAATTTTAGTTTTGGTTAATGTCTAAAAACATGGGAAATATATAGTACTCTTTTTTGGATTAGGTGATTCTCTAGAATTTGATTATAGTGTTCTTAATGTGAACAAGTCATCAAAAATACTCATCTTTTGGAGGAAAAAATTAGTTGGTGTAAGAAATCGAGTAAGAGATGAAAGTATAAATGATAAGAAAGAATGTTTCCTTGTGATTTAGTTAACCTTATAAATAAATTCCTCAATGAAAATTAACTTAAAACAAAAATGTTGTCTCTTAATGTTTCCTACAGGGGAATCAAATACCGTTTAACCCCTCATTAGTTTGTGATTTTCCGGTGGTTAACTTTCTCCTAAACATGTTTTCTATCACTCTACATCAGAACATGAACCATTTTTTTTCTTTCATATCAATGTTTTCCTACATGGAATTATAGTACCTTTGTCTCGGGTGACCTTGGTACTTTTCTTTCTTTCTTTTAATGTGATAGTTTAATTTACTCGTTTTTCGATTTGGGGCTTTCAACGAAGTTTCCAAAACCAATTTTAAAATTGCGAGGACACAATTACCAAAATGGGGGAAGGATGTAACACCCTAGGTAAATAAAGTGTATTAAATTTTCATATTTATCCATATTTGTGAATAAAATGTTAATATTAATTTAAAGGTAAATCTATGCTCGATGGTGTACCCCATACGTAACAACGAGTTTCTTTGAAATATTACATTGCACAATAATAACATAATAATATTGTTGTTAATGGTAGTAAAATCCTAGTCGATATAATGGTGGGAATGAACAGAACTAACTAAAAAGTAATTATATATTCTTGTCAAATATTTTTACATTTATTCAATAAATTTTAGATGCTTAAAATTTGAATGAATCCAATTTTAAGCGTAAATATTCTAATATTATTTAAAAGGTTGATTAACCACCTTTTCATAGAAAACCCTTTTTAAATCCACGTTTTGACAATTTTAATATGTAATATTGGACCAAATAAAATCATTCTTTAGAATCGAGAAATCAAAATTTACTTTGTGTAAATATTTGTTATTTTTCCGATAAAGATCATTTTTAGTGAAAATGTTGTATTTTAATTCAAAACCTTCTTTTAATATTATTTATTTATATGGATAGATTATATTTTTAATTGGTATTAAAGTGTATTTATAATATATTATTAGAATTTAATCCCATGGTGGATAGTGGAATTAATTTCACTTTGAAATTGGACTTAAACTAGTGTCAAACATTTAATAGATATTGTTTCTTTAAAACACACTATTTGTTTTGACAGTGGGAATTAATTATAAAATTAATTAATGAAACTTATATGTTTTGAATTTTTTAAAATAGACATCATTTTTTGAATTCAGAATATCAAATATAGATTATGGTGAATTCTTGGTATTTTTCTGAAAAACATCAATTTTTGATGAATAGTGAAACCACTAAGTGGTGGTTAAAAAACTGATTTTTCGTTTAAAGGAAATTTTACCACCTCTGTGATTTTTATTTTAAAAAATAAAACATAAATGGTAGTCATTAGGATCTAAAATGTGGTTCAATGGGATTAAAATAATTTTTTGGTGAATATTAACTTTTACGTTTTATTAATCACGATTAAAGATAATTTGTGTAATTTAAGGTAATGATAATGTTATAATAATATGAAATGACCATGAAACATGTACTACCCTTATTGGACGAGTCATGGATGACCAAGACAATCCATGGTTCAACTTGGGGACCCCATGGAGCCACTTGGGTAATAAAATGACATTAATAACTTTTTATTTAAAGTTAAAATAAAAATGTCACAAACATGTATTGTTTTACTAAAAAAAATTTACATGGGGTTATACAAGTCATATTTTTGACTATAAATATTTATTGGAAAAATAAAAATATTTCATACATCATGGTAATTTTTATGACATTAAATAAATAAATTTATTTATGACACCGTGATGATGTAGTGATTACCTCATTAATGAACGATTTAAAAAAATGAAAATATAAGGTAAAATATAAGACTTACACATGTAAAAAACCTATTGGATGGGTGTATTTAGAACCCTTATCACCTCATCCTCGAAATATATAATTTTGGGACCTTTAATATCCGAAAATCATTTTATTATAAAGTAACTTTTCAAGAATTTAAATGAGTGCCCCTCCTCCCACTTATAAAAGGCCCCCACCTCTACCCGGTTACCCACACTGCTCAAGCCTTTGGATCGAACAAAATCTGCTCATTTTATCACTCCACATCCCTCTCTTCATCCTAGAATCCTTACCTTAGGCAGGAAGCTCTTCAAGATACCCTTTTTGTTCAAACCAAGTGGAGTTACCTGATATAAACGTAATGTTCTCTCTTATGTTCTTTTATTTTATTTTTCTTCTCCAACCCCCTAAACTCTTTTTATTACTTTATTTTGTAACAAAACTAGTATCTTCAATATAATAATATTTTTTTATGAGAAGTAAAAAATCTACACCTACACACACCTCCGTCTAATGGTTAAAGAACATACTGTTTCCGTGGATGGAGAATTACTGCCTCACGAAACGATGATTGTTATATCTTCTCCTACCACCTCTCATGGTGGCCATTATGATGAAACTATATTTATTTATGATATATATCATATTTATTTATTCTCTATGCTTCTGTATTTTACATTTAAAACACACATTTATGCTTTGCATGTTGTGCAAATGAGATAAATTCATTTGAGGAAGTGTGGACTACCTCCCCCTCAAGTGATATGACTCATTCATTCAATACATGGAATGTAAAAACAATGAAATTAATGAACTTATGTGACCTATATAACATATATATTACAATGGAATTATAATATATATATATATATCTTTTATCTTTAATTCCATTAAATACGAAATAGAAATGAAAGTAGCGTTCATGCATACGTACACCTTACCGTCTCCATGAACGGTGCATTTCATTTCTTACCTTTAAATGTTATGTAATATTATAAATGAAAGTATATACTGGATATATATTATATATATGATATCTAAATCATGAATATAATTCAGGATATAATGGATATTTTACACATGAATAACTTGTAATTATAAGAAGTTTATTTTGGACTCAAGTACCAATGATCGACAAAACGACCATTATTAACTTAAATAATTACATAATGTTCATAACATGGTAATAAGTGATATAAAAGGAATAATGAACTTAAAAAGGCTTATTAATCATTTATAAATTAACTCTAGTTTATTATTCAGGAATATAAAGAAATGAACAAGACAAGTCAGACTTGAGGTAAGGGATCCTACCTGTCTCTTTCTTTTTAAGTACTCTCTTTTATGTCATTTATTTTATGCTCATATTTCTTATTTTTGGGGGTGTTATTTTATATTCCTAATTCTGTAATTTTTATTTTCATATGATTAAAGACCCTATTTTATTTCATCAGTCTTTTTTTGATGTTTTAAGTGGCGTTGTTAGGCTGCCGAGTTTTCGTAAGGGATTTTTCATCTCACTTTTATTTCCATGAGGTTTATGCTACATTTTCCACTATTTACTTTGATTGGTGTATGTACTGCCCATTATTATACTCTTTTTGTAACATATTTTCATTTATGGGTATTTATATCAACGTTGTATAGTCCTTCTTTCACGGGGTGTACGTTTCAAAAGTTACCCAAATCGGTAAGGGAACCTTTCACCCTCCTCTTTTTAAAAGATTTCTTTTTATTAGGTCTTTTAATTTACATATTATTATATTGGGATATGTTCTTATATATCCTTATTGTTGTAAATTATATGTCCAAGTGATGAGATACCCTTTTTATCTCTTATCGTCTCATTTTCTAAATTTTAAAAATGACGATGTTAGGCTGTCGAATTTCTGTAAGGGAACTTCTTAACCCAATTTAAATTCTTTGGGTTAAACCTATACATCTTGATTATGTCATACTATGAATATGTGTGGATGACCTCTGATTGTTCTTGTCACACATAATTATGTAATTTATTTATCCTTAATCTAAGGATAACGACTTTGTAAGGGACTTTGTCTCGGTCTCCGTTCATTGAGGCATATTTTGTTTTATACACAACTTTCTTTTATACAGTGTATAAACCCTTTTGACAATTACTTTTATTCATAAGGAATGTTTTTATATGAATAATTTTACTAAACGACAAAAATTATGTATCTTTTTAATATACCCGGTGACAACGACCTTTCCACTGCCACGAGTATTATTTGATCTTTGGCTTCCTCAACAAGCCGTAATGTTTTTAAAAGTAAATAAATACCATATACTCTTTTATATATTTTGGTATTGAAAATGGTTTTGATAATGGATTTGTTATGTCAATATATTTAAGTGATATATTGTGCTTGAAATGTGAAAATGTTTTCTTTCCTGTATAATTTTTTTATGTGTTATGACTTTATAATGGTACATGGACATTTGCCGGGTGGTTACATGATATTCCTTATAACGGGTGGTGTCGTGAATACCAAGAAGGGTGGTTACATTATAACCTCCAATTCATTGGGTATGGAAGTTGTCCGTATGGCTATTTTATGTAGTGATATGTTTGGAATTCGACCGTATGGTTATTCCATTTAAGTATGTTTATGTCCCAAGTTAGCTTTATATGTTATGTGTTCTTTATATGGGTTTATGATAATATTTTGGTTACAAAGGATAAGAGGCGATCTTTTATTCAGTTAAGAGTATTTAATACTTTATATAGGTGAAAAGTATTACTTTCATAAAGTATTCATGGTTTACATGTTGTTTTGAAAAACTAACAGTTTTCCTTCTTTGTGTATCCGTTACTCGGGTTTTTATGCTCATCTCATGTTTTTGAAATGTTTTCCATAGGACTTATAGATGAATAGGGTCAAGGATGAGATCAAGGAAAGACATACTATCTAAAACATGGAACTATACATGTTTTTTTAAGAGTTTTTATTTTATGGAAACTTAGTAGAAGTGTCTACTTTGTAATCTTTTGAGATATAGTAGTAATGTACCAATTCTCTATAACTCTAAACCTGAAAATATCTTCTATGTGAATTATTCATTTAATTCAATATTAAGTGAGGTTTAAGGCCAGGTACTTATAAAAATAGTTTCCCCTGCCTTAGATTTCAAGTGTTCAGTAATGACTTGTGCAGGCATAGAAACACCTGGGGTTTGATTTTTTAATATTACTAGATCAAAAAAAATAATTTTGTCTACCATTTATAGCATTAATCACAAATTTTTTCCCTTCCCTAAAATTTTGAATTCTCATATGAGGGGAGGCATTTTTTATTGTAAGAACAGATATCCCTTTTATGTATGTCAAATGTTTATCCATGTTTTGAGTAAGCATAAACACAATTAGAAAATAAATATTTTAATCAACAGAGTCAACAAAAGGGGTATATCCTTTTGTATCATTATTTAAAAATGTTTTCCATTCACTAGAGCCTTGATTAACAGTATGTTGTGGAGGTGTATCCATCCCACTATGAGATTTTTCATGTGAATTGGTCTCATTAACCATATATGAATAGGTGGGAATAATTGTGATTGGTAGTGGGTCCTTCACATGAATATAAAGACATATTATAAAATAGAAAATGATGGGGGGTATACTTTAATGAATTAAATCAAAGAATAAATGAAAAATAATGAACTTTTTCCACTCAAATAATGAGTTTCTTAGAGATCTATAATATCTGTCAATAAAATCAAGAAAAATTTGATCCACAAAACTCCTCTAAAATTTAAAAAAATATATAAATCATAACCAACAACAATGTCATCTAACGTGGTTAACTAAAAATATACATCCTCTATAATTAACAAAAGATATTGATAGGGATGTTTTATTGGTAAGATTGGGACTAACGAGGTGAATCCTGTATTGATTGGGCCTCAAAATGTTTAGTCCATTTATAGATAAATCTAATGTGAATAAAAAATCGAGTCGCATTTGTAAGATGTTTTAGATAAATCATTTGAAAAATATGAATATCATGTATCCATGAAGTGGGTGAGGCCTCCTTAATCTATCCATGAGGCAATGAATCGTAGATAAAATTCATAGGATCTCTAAACACTCAATATGCTAAAAATTCATAAGTTAAAAAACAAAATTTGTAATAATTGGTAGAGTTCTACGCAAATGGATGTTTTCGAAATCTTATCAAGTTATGGTAAAACATTAAAAAATTTGTATCACTGACCAGTAGTGGAAATGTATCAAATAACATAATTGATAAAATCATTTAAAATTCAATGAAAACATGTTATTAACTCTTTATACACACTATCACATGAAGCATCAACCAAGTTAATTATTGCAGTCATTGAAAAAAATAAGATACCAAATGATAACATACAAGATCTTGTGATGTATAGGTATAATTGTCACATATCATACAGTATATTATAAAATATGATATCACATTATGAAAGATCTCTAAAAATGAGTTCACACCAACTAAAAACCTTAACTTAGTATATGCATGCATCTTCTTTAAAAGAATAATCAATCAATTAATCAATGTGACTTTATATGGAAAGAAAACAATTCCATATAAATAGACATGAGAAATGAAACAAAAATCAGATACATAAATTATGATAGAATTAGATACATTAGGTTGTCATATGGGTTGCATGCTCTAGGTCATAAAAACCCACACAGTAAACAAAACTCACTATCCCATTTTAAAAAAATAAAAAAATAATAAAAATTGCACCAGATATAAAATATAAGAAACCAAATTTTAATTAAAAATATAAAATTTATATCAGTTCCTTTAATGCATAATAATTCATGACTTAATAGATAACCATACAAGACATAACATTTTAAATTCTTTGAAATAAGAACATATTAATTTCAGGAACAACATGTATTTTTTATTTGTCTATGGAATATTTAAATATATTCAAACAAATAATTTTCTAATACTAAATCCCAAAACATTTTTATTTTTAAATCCACAAGACATTTTATATTTAATCCATTGGATTGAAATAAATACAAGATGAAAACTAAACAAGAAAACATTTCTTATTTTTTATTTGAATTATATGGGAATTGGAATAAATGTATTGAAAGAACTCAAATTAATGAAGATAATTATACATGAAAAGAGATTGAAAGTAGTTAATACAAACAATGGTGGAATAAATGATTATAGATAGATTTCATTTAAAATAAAATATATCATTCAATATTGTTTTTTATTTTTTTAAATAATCATGATGACTATTGATAATCTATTTCAAAACCTATAAATCTCTTAATCAATTCATTCTCATGTTCTATATTCATGTTCAAATATCACATTAATATAAATATAGGTGATTAACAAATAAATATATAAAACCTAATCGTCTATTTGAGTAAAACAAATTTGTTCTTTAATTTTATAATAAAATATTTTTTAAAAAATATATATACAATTATAAACAATTATACTCTATATGTAAAGAAATGTATTTTTTTATTATAAAATAAAAACATTACATTATTTAAATACAATCAAAAATATATTTGAAATTTGTATAATCAAATTACATGTATGTTATACATTTTAATAATATCAAATGAATCAAAATCTATTTATTCAGTTAGATGACACTAAAAACACTAAAGATATATAAAATGTATTTAACTAGGATTTAATATGAAGTGGGAATAGAATAGCCATCATTCACCACTCAAAACTTCACATACATGTGCAATATAGATTCTATATTTTTTTGTTAAGAAAAATCCTCTTCCCCTTGAAATAAATATTATAAAGAAACTCTTACAATGGATGATCACATGTGAATATCCTTGAACACAAAACTAGGAAAAAAATAGAAATGGGGACCATATTTTAGACCACACAAAATCCAAATAGATAGAACATGATAAATTCATAACAGAATGTGAAGAGAAAGAAAACAAGAGAACATAGTTATAGGAATTAAAACTTAGGTAAAAAATTATATAACCATGAATTAAAATGTGTTATCAAACTATTGTGAAGGATATTAAAAAATTTAATACATTTCCATGAATTCAAACTCTTGTAAGAAAATAAAATTCCTTGAAAATAACACACCTCAATAAAAAAATTTAGGGAATAATATAGTAAATTAAAAAAAAGTGAATAATACATTAAATAATATAGGGAATTCATCTGAATAAAAATATACCAATGAGTTAATAGAACACACCTGTATCAAAAAAACCAACTAAAGGAAAGAATAAAGAGAACACTTGTCACCTATGCATCATGTATCTGGACACACAAACCCCTTCCCTGAAACCACCTATTAACCATAGAAAAAATGCCCAAAGAAATAAAAGGTTTATTATAAAAAATAATGGAATATGAAGCCAAAAAATACCAACAAAGTATCAATGAAAAAGAATCCCTAAAATTTTTAATATATATCCAAAAATTCAATAGTTATTTAATATTGAAATTTCAAAACTGAATATGTATCCCAAAAAAATACCAACCAACCATCAACTATTTAAATAGTTCAATGTATTCATTTACTATAAAACATAAAAAATAGTGATTTTTTATTTACTCATGAAACTATCAATACGCTCCCCAAAAAAATGAATATGTATCCAAATCCATAAACCCCTATGTATGTCAAAAATGTTTGTAAAACTATAAATATGCAGAAAAATCAATAGAATATATAATATAAAATACATATATCTAAATTTTTCACAGAAAATAGAGTTTGAATGTGAAAATATAGTGATCTAAAATACATATATCATTAACTGACCATAAAATTAGAAATAGAAAACATATATTAATTATGTAAATGGATCTAAACTATTTTAAAACATCTTCTAAATCCTGGTCAAGTTGATCAAAAAATTCTTTTATGGGTTGGAATAACCATTTTCTACATAGTCATAGACAATAACCAACAACTCTTAGTTTTCCATCACTATGGAATTAAAAAATTGATTTCATTACATCATTTAGACCCTAGGAACTCATCACGAACAATGATTTATAATGTTCCCTGTTTTTCAATATATTTTATTAGACATGAATATATTTATATTTAAAAAATGAAATGATTACAAATAATTCATAATCTGTAAAGATCATTACCAACATGACATGATTTATTAGGGAGTATACTGTAAAATAAATGTGTGTGTTGTGTCCCAACACAAAAATTTATTTGTTTTTGTTAACTAAAATTATTACAGTGTTAAGAAAATAGATTTAAAACAATTAACCTGTTATGGAATTTTTGGTATTATCACTTTCACTTTCACTATATTTAAAAAGAAACATGACTATGTTAGTGGAATTGACACAATCAATTAGAGAGAAATAAGTATATATATATAAGCTCTAATGAAAAATTAAATGCTTGATTAAGATAATTTAGAAAACATGTATCATTTTATAACTTAAATAAATAGTTTTCCACCATCCATAATTCTATTTGAGATAGTCATAATGAATAGTGGATGAAATTTCGTAACTACATAACAAGAACAAGTTAATTAGGTTTTTCTTTCATGATTCATGCATGGGAGGGAAAAATTTTGGGAGTAAGGAAAGAAGAAGAAGGAATCACTAGAAAGTGAAATGGAAAGTGGTCATCAAAAAGTGGCAATAGGCGGAAGAGCAGGACGAGGAGGATGATGAGGAGGGAGGGAGGAAAATGGAAGAACATATAACATTGTCTATGAAGAAGAATTGGATTGATTCTGAAAGTGAAAGGAGAGTGCGGTTGTGAGAGGAAGGGGAGAGAGTGAAGGAAGGAGGAACATATTAGGTTTTATCTAGCTTGGCTTGCCCACAATCTTGAATAGAATAGGTGGGAGAATAGAGGGAGTGAGGGTCGAGGTGGCACTATGCAGAGGGATAAGAAGGATCTGCAATGAGGGACGGGGTAACACTGTGGTGAGGGGTAGGGCGTCATTTTGGCAAGGGACAGTGAGTGGGGTAGGTACGGTGGGAATATGTAGTTAGTGAGGAAGGTTGGTTATATATATTTGGGGAGGGAAGGCCTACGGTGGGGGTTGTCCTATGACAGTTGAGTGGTGGAGTCCTGTGATAGTTAGGTATAGGGACAAAATTTATAAAAATATATATAATTTATATAAAAAATTATATTGTATACCTATTATGTTTATATATATATAATCAATAAATATTATTAAATTAATGATATTTTAATTAGTTATATATACATATTATATAAATTATATTTTTAATGGGTCATATATATATATGTATTAAATTTTTATTAAAATATTTCATATTATTGAATATTTTATTGCAACAGATTTTTATAATGGAAAATGATTTTTTTGTAATAATAATTAATAACAAAAGTTTTATTTATCAGTAAATAAAATTTTGATATTATTATGATGAGGAAATATATTTAAATATTAGTAAATTATTTCTTGGTGTTGAATTACTAGTATTAATGGATATATCATTTGGTAATAACTATTGGTTCCTATAGTTAATATCAATAGTAATAAATATTTGTTGGAATTAATAATTTTTACCAAGATAAATATTATCTATCTGTGATTTTCTGTTTGTAAAATAAATTTTTGGTAGTGATTGGAAATTGATTCAACAATTTCATTCAATGTAAATTTATGTATAAAAAATCCTGAATAAAATGACATTAGAGCCTAAACACTTATCTCTTAGGTAAAATTTGAATCATAACCCACATGAATGAAATAAATTCTATTTAAAAAACAAATTCCATGAATATAAATATATTCATGATATAAAAATTCAAAGGGGTAGTATATACATCACATTAAAATAAATAGGTGCATAATATTGAATGTTACTCAGTATATTTGATATTAAGATGCAGTCTCTTACAAATATCATATCATTCATATAGTGATTAATCAAGGCACATGTTATGTGTATAAAATTTAAATACACGTGAAAGTAATTTAAATTAAAAAATTTAAATAAATGGAATTAAAAACATTATATTAGAATATCCAAGTCTATGAATATGTAATTTAACCAGATGAATGGAAATTGAGATGAACCCCCTTGCGGTTTAAAAAAATGTCTTAATAAAAAATATCTTGAAAGTGGGATATCATTATGTTTAGTTTATAATTCCATGAATAATAATAATAAACTGTTTTATATATTTAATTTTCATTATATACACCTTTTAAAAGAATTTAGGTGTGTATAAAAACATGCGTCTCAAAGAAGGAATTTTAATGAAAACCCCTTACCGTGTCTCCATAATTACAATGTATTTCCTTTATCTCGTGAATAATAAGCTTATAAAAATTAATTTTTTATTAATAAAATATTCTAGTTTTATTCCCTTATACGTAACCTATTTACATAATTTATATTTATGACATATTTAATTACTTAATCGATTAGGTCCACATTAGGTGTTTTAACGATGCTCGATTCATAATATTAAAACGGGATCAGTGTATTTACTATAGAAAAAGGGGCCATTATTCCATGATATCTAGATTTATAATCCTGAAATAATTATCATTTTTATTATTCAAATATAATTATAAAATTGACCATGTATATTTGTTTTGAGAAAATGATCAATGTTACAATCATGGAGATGGTAGGTCGTACGTACGTGTGGGTAACATTTCCCTTTTTCAACAATCATGATGGAAATATGGTAAGTATCATTTTATCATTTCAAATTTATAATTTTATGATAAATATCATATTATATCATTAAATATGCTTATACATACCAGTTATGTGATATAGTAAGGAAAAAATGAATCGAATCGCTTCGTGGAGGTGGTAATCGACACATACACGCGAACAATGTTATCATTATTCTATGAATGGAATATTATGAAAATATAATATATATTAATTTTAAATAATGATAAATATTTCATTAATATCATGTAGATAAATTAAATCAGACCTCACAAATAGATGTGTGAGGAGATGATGTAAAATTAATTGTATCTATTTGTGAGGAGGTAGTCCACTGTACTTATAAATGATTGTTTCATTTCCAATTTGAATGAAGATGATATGGGTGTAGGTAATTCAAATAAAATAATAATTTATTATTATATGGGAGATAATTATGATATTATATTAGCATGTTTTAATTATATTTTATGGTTGTGGAAGAAGAAAAAAAGCCAAAACACATAGTTTAAAATTATAAATCTTCCTCAAACCACCAATTTAAGATTATATGTAAAGTATTCAAAGACACGAAATGAGATAAAAACAATTCCTATAGGAAATGAGAGGGTATGTATGAAATGGATATGGATTTGGTATTTATGAAACATAAGGCATTCAATGTGTGGAATGGATTGGAGAGGTGGTTCCCTTTTGTAAGTGGGAGGGAGTGATTGTTTTGTAAATGCCCAAAACTATTCAATAATGGGAAGTCACTCTCAATCCATGTTCCAAAAAAAATTGATCAATATATACTGGAGGGGGTATATGGTTGATAAAAACGTCCAAAAATTAATATTAAACATTTTTTACATATTTTATTTCATTTACCACTAAGGTTATGCACTTATAAAGTTTTAGTTATTCACCATGACAATTAGTGGTTATACTATTATACTATTAATTATGACAAAAAAACTAAGTCGAATTTAATAAATAAAATTAACTATGATGATTCAACATATGGAATCCATTTTATCAAATTGAAATCATATAATTTAAATAAAAAATTTAAAATTTAACCTATATAACATGTCGAAAAATATGTTTTCATAAAAAGGTTTTTGTAAACAATAGATAATTATATATTAAATATATGACTAGAAATCATCATTATATGAATATAAATTAATATAAATATATTTTTACGCTATAAAAATAATTTAAATACTTCCTAACATGTTGATATTGTAATTAAATTAAATGGATAAGCTTTAGGAACTTAAAATCAATTTACAGACAACTGCGTTTTTAAATAAAAAAATATACATATACCAAAATCCTGAAAATTAATGATTTAAAATAAAATAATTATATTATTCTAAATAATATTTTCTATATAAAATTTTAATACCAATCCCAATGAAAATGTACCTTTTAAATTTCTTGATTTAATGAAAAGAAATGAAAATATTTGAAAAATCAATATTTTTCACTATTTTCTGAAGAATAAATCATTTTAGAAAAATCATAAAATTTCATATGAAGTTAATTTTGATATGATGATTTAAATAATTAAGTTCAATTTATCAAAAATAAATAAATTTTATTGAAATTAATTATATAATTTTCTCACAAGAAAAACATTTTTGACGAAAATGTATTTTTTTAAGAATAAATGTCTATTAATAATTGATTGTTTATTTCATAATAATATATTAATAAATTTATTTTTAATGACATATTTTTATATATTTAATAAATTAGTTAATACTAATCTTACCCAATAGTTTATCGGCTTGGTTACAATGGTCATATTTAAATAATCATGGTTCGTTTTAGCTTGGTGTTGTGTCTTGTAATGGATATCAAACATAGTTACTTAATTAAATAGCTATTTGGATGTTAAAGTTAAATAAATATTTTAAATTGGAAATCTATAGTGGAATTTTTTTCCTTTCTAGTATATTTTAGGTATACAAGTCAATATTTTGTAGTATCATTATTATTGATGATGTTGTTTAAGTCGATTCACATGAGATAAGAGTAATTCGATCAAATACATTTAAAACCCTCATAAGAGGTGGCCATGTTAGGATTTAAATTTACCAGGGATAATGTTAAAAATATATTAAATAGTAGTAATTGAATTTTCCTTATTTTTAAACATAGATTAACATATTAGAGATTTTGAAATTTTTTATTCTTTTTTCTCATAATATGAATATATTTTAGAGGAAATGATTGATGTAAATAATTGAGTGGCCTAATAAAGAGAATAAATGTAATTATATATATATATATCTCTCTCTTCTATATTTATGTTTAAACACACATATTTATGTATAAAGACATGTAAATTTTGGTATGATGTATTTTTTATTTGTGGAGTTCATTTTTTTAGATTTATATTATTTTATTAACATTCAAATAGTGTGTTATGAATTTTAATATCATTATTTTCATGAGAATATTAAAATTTTATTCTATTATTATAATAAAAATTAATATTATATCATCGCTAAAATTTGATTAAATATAATTTTTATAAATTATAAGTTTTTTCATGTTCATTCACAGAGTTTCGACAACAATAAGAGGAAATTCTTATTATTTTCGTACATAAAAAAGAAATTATTATTTTTTACATTTTTTGAGGACGTAAATAATATTATATAAGATAAAGGGCCGTGAACAATAGGTTGGAAGGCATTGAAAATTTGTCAAAGTCCAACAATTCCCTCTTTTAGAAATTTAAAAAAAATTCATTATATGTTTCATTGGTTTACATTACATAAATGAATTTTCATTACTAATTTAGAAAGTATAAAAAAAGAAATAATTTTACATGGTACAATGAAAATAAAAATCCACTCATCACACCAAATAAATGTACTGAAAAGAAAAGAAATTACATTAAACTCATTTCTTATGTATTAGAAAAATCAACCATGATGTACAAATAGATTGGCTATGTGATAAAGTTGGATTAACATTTTAGTACATCTCAATCTATATAAAAATTTTTTTTCTACGTAATAATATTGATTGTTTAGAATTAATATAATGATCAATACTATTCTATTCATTCATTTTATTAAATTCATAAAGTGATATTGAGAATTACATTTATTTGGATTAATCAAGTTAATTAATATGACTAAGTAGATTGACCAAGATATGTGAAAAATGGATATAAAATATTTCATATATTTAAATGAAATTAAATACAAATGATAATGTAACTTATATACTAACATTTTATGTGGATACATATTTATATCTCCCAACTATCACTACTCACTCAAAATTAAATAATTTTATTATGATAAAGTGTTTGTATAATAAGATATAAGGGTCATGGTGGTCTAATATATTCAATTTTGAGAGAATCCCCTCTTACAATATCCATGCAGTCTAGGGGAGAGATCCAATATAGGTTTAAATGATGAAATCATCATATGGACCACATTTCAAAGTAAGGATGTTAGCTGTCCTGTTTCTCTCACACCAAGGTTTAAGAACATCAATATACAGGTCAATTTTATCTCTAAAATCTCTGATATAGTAGGTATTGGACCAGTGAGTGGGGTGGTGACAGAGTATTTATTTAAAAATCGATCTTTATTTTTTTACACAGTAGACAACCACATGTTATTTCACTTGAATATTGATAAACTTATGAGCACGACTCTGGCATCAACTATCATCAAATCACCTTACCTATAAAAACTTATAAAGTAAATGACTGATGAACCCATAATGTCACAAATCATACCACTTACCCTCAGAATTACATGATCACATGTTAATTTAGTATTAAGTTTGATATAGTACTTGGGAGAATTCAAACACAAATATCAACCCTATGAAATATTACCTTCATCATTTATGGTTTGTGGATTCAGTAAAATGAGCCTATTAATAGTACTATAAATATCTTTTAATTTAATTAGGGGACAAAGATAAATGAATATGTAGAATAATTTATCTTATAATTAAGGGATATTTAATATTTTTCCATTACATCTTAACTCATTGTGAGCCATCAATATTGTCCAGTATCCAATTGTGATGATTATTCCTCAATCTTGTGCTTCCACAACATAACCACTATTATCATGGAACTGAACGTTTAATAAGTATAGTTTCGAATCCATACATATTTCAATTCCCACGAAAACCCTAATATAATTCTCTATGAACTTGTCCCAATCCCCTTAAAATAATAAAATATTAGTATCTTCCTCTTTAAATCTTTCATAGAAATAATATTTAGATGCTTGATTGAATACAATCTAGTGTACTTTTAGTTTGGTTAAAATGGAACAATTCTGAATATGCTGCACGTAGAAATAATATTTCTTTATCCTTTCATTACACTGGGTATAACATTCCCATGGATAAATATCCCATTTCACATTAATAAAACCATGAAAAGATTCCATTTTCAATTATTCTAAACTAGATTGAGTAAAATAACAATGATCTGGTTCCTCTATAATTTGTATACAAGTAATTAAAATTATTTATCATTATTTAACACTAAATTACTTAATGTTTTATGATTAATTTTATACTGATATAAGATGTCTGAATATTAGTCACTTGATATGTAGTGGGGTTTTCTAGCACAATTGTCATATCATAAACTAATATTACCCCATCTCACTACCCAACATTAGTGATTCCTCTTATACATGTATTGAATAAAGTTATCCCATATATATTTTCCTTCCAGAACATTCCATCCCTATATATCTTGTAAATAGAATTTGATCACTTCTAGAAATATGAAAGTAATTCCAACCTCACAGACCGATTTAGCCAAATTAATTCAGCTGGCCCAGTGATGTTTCCCTTCTATGTGTGGGCACCAAATAAAACCATTGAGAGTTTTTTCAATATCATGGATGAGTAATTTAGGAATGCTCAGAACAAAAATAAAATGAATTAGAATATTGGAGAAAATAATTTTGTTAAGACTCAAATTTACTTTAAAGGATATAAATATTATCTTTTAATTATTTATTTAACAAGTTATACAACTAAAAACTAATCGAAATGGTTAATGTAAATTCTCCGTAAATATAATAGGGATCCGAAATATTCCATTTGGAAGTTCCTAAAATAAATTTCAATATAATAGTCAATATTTATCAAGAACCTGAATGTACACTTTCATGAGATATACACACTACTCATAGATATACAAACTAGATTTACTCCATCTATCATACACATCAATAATTTACATTTAAACAAAAATAATCCTTTAACTGCACTATAAAAGGCTTTTATTAGTTCTAAAAAAGAGCTAATAATCAAACCACAGTTAAAAGCCTAAAACATTTATCAGGGCTAAAAATGATGACAAAGGCCCCCTTTAATAGTGCAAAAAAATCACTCTTAAAAGTGTCCTTTATGATTTATTTTTTTGTGATATTAAATCCCCCCTTTTTCATCATTTTATTAGCGCTAATAAAGGGTATAAAACATTTATTCCATGCCTCACCCGTCCACTCCTTTATCAATGATTCCCACCCTCAAAGTCCTTTATTTTTTCTTTCCTTACCCTCTTATAATTGCTTTGGATAATCCCAACCCCCCATGTGCATGCCCTACCTCAAGTGAGTTTCAAAACCTAGACCTCCAGTATAAAAAATGAAATCCTTTTCCACTCCCCTATATTCTTTTCTCTCTCGTTTTATAATATATCTATATCTATATATATATATATTTATATTTACATTATTCTATCCATAAAATTATATTTATGTTTATATATAAATAAATATATTTTATATGTAAATATTATTAATTAATTTATTTATAAAATTACAAAAAATTGTAAATATTTATAAAATATGTATATATTGTTATATATTTGATTATAAATAAAAACATATTATGAAAAATGATAAAATTTAAAAACCATAATATAAATATGAATGTAATACTCGGGAATAAATTCACCGCCCCCATGAAAAAGGGAAAAAAGACACCCAAAATGGGGCTTAAAATCCATCGAATGTTAAAAAATTGGGGTACACCGACTAAAAACTCAGTTTTAGAGTCTTTATAGTAATTTTGGACTATAAAAAATAGTGACTAGGGGGCTACAAACTCATGATGGCATATAGATAGACAAAATATTTTATTTGATATGTGGTAGACCCTAAATAGACACCCTAATCAAAAGTAATGACTGTATGAAGTTTGTTTTACGTATTCAAATTATTTTAGATATTTGATAATTTCTTTCTTTTTATCTTCATGTTGATATTAAATTACTATTACTTAATATTAATATGAAAATTATTAAATTAATATATTTTTTAGTTAGTTTATAATCCATTTTAACAAAATATATTATATTTTATGTGTAAATTCTAATTTACCTTATCTAAAACATATTAACAAAAAAAATATTATATTTATTTAAATATATTTATATTTATACATTAATATATTATTTTTAATGAAATATAATTTTTTTAAATTATAATTTTATCACTGTTATTAAAAAATCATTGATAAAGGCCCCCCTTTTACAGGGCATTTTTAGCATTGACAAAGGAGGTCCTAACATCATTTTTAGGAAGAACTATTAATGTTCTAGTGCTGGATAATCCCATATTTGTAGTACTGTTAATTTAATATCATGATTTAATTACATTCATGAATTAAATCATGACATTAAAAAATAAAGTATATGAAGCTATAGTGAAACTATATGTGACTTTGAAGGTGAAGATCTCCCGAGTCTCTATACCATTTCCCAACTTTCACTACCATACATTTAATTCACATCAATTCTAGAGATTTAAATGAAATATTTTTTTCAACTACTCTATGAATTAAAAGAGTAAGTTGGAAATTTGTTAGTTAATAACTCGAAAAAAATTATAAATATGGGAATAACTCCCAATAGAAATAATATTATCAAAATAATGGTTACCTTAAAAATTATCAGACTCCCCGCTCTCTATTTAAGTAAAAATCCAACAAACAAAGAGATCAGAACTAAAATATTAAATTATATCCATTGAAAAATTCAAAAGGCTTATTAAATGATTTAATAAAATATAAAAAATGAGCCCTAGACTTAGTAAAAACATATAAATTAAAATAATTATACTTTTTTATCTATATATTTTTATATATTTTCATAATTTGATACATTTTTTGTACAATAATTTGTATTTTATTATACTATCTCATTTAGAGTATAAACAAAATTGTTTTATCTATTTCTACATTCTTTTTATTATATCATTTACTCTTAATAATATCATGGAAGGTGTTATTGATTTGGTGGATTTATTTTATATACCTTTGATAAGTTGTGCACCGACATTGTAATTGTGTTTGTTAAATCACTTGGTGTTTAGTTATAAATTTTAATGGTTTATACCTCATGTGTTAGATTAAACCCTATATTAGAACCAAACTAATTATTTATATTCATTGTGATTTATTTTATTTATCTATTAAAATTTATAGTTGTTTATTATTGATATTTTTATGAAAAAATATTTTCATAATTTTTATTTAGTTTTTTATTTTACCAAATATTTTATTAACCTACAATATTATATAAAAAAATCTATATTCACTAATATATTTAGGTATTGAAAATATTTTTGTCCTGAGTAACATATTTTCAAAAATATTATTCTTTCATAGAATATATAGTTGATTATTGATTAGTAATTTGGAGATATATTTCAAAAATATAAAATCATATTTATTCAAAAAACGTAACACCCCCACCCAGAATACCGGAGTGGGATTTTTTTTAGAAAACATGAACCCAACCCAATAATCTCATGGATACCGAATAGTATAAATGGAATATTAATTTTCATGTAGGGTTTATGCCCTATTATAATAATGTCAGATATCATGCCCAAATTTACTGAACATTTGGTATTCCTCGTCTGTATAATAAACATCCCAAAGTACCTGTATACAAAAATTGGAGCCCCATGGACTCTTGTTGTCTAGAATAGAAAGTTTTATGACAATTTAAATGTTGAAACACTCATAATATAAATGTTTTAGTAGGTTAATCAGTAAATAAGAATCAAATAAAATGTAATGTCATATTATCTAAAACATTCTAATATGTAACTTAAAAGAAAACAAAAATGTTAAACACAGTTTGGATAAACCCACATATCTCAGCCTATCAAGAAATAATCTTCTAAAAATAACTAAACATATACCACATGTCTATCTTTTTGATATACTTATATCTTAAGGGGAAACAAGAAGTCCTACACACATACATCAAAACTCATGTTGTGTATAGAACTATGGGGTTCATCCAAATAGATAATAAAAAACCCAATACATCAACAATAATGAGTGATAGTATGATCAAGTGGATGTATGAAATACATGATATAAGAACTGTGTTATCCCATGAAATAAACCCCACCTAGAAACATAATATGTAACTAAGTCATTATAAATTATTTCAAAAATGTCAAATTGTCTCTCAATATAGGTAACTAATCAGGAGTACCAAGTCCTACCCTGAAATCAATAACTTCTATCACAACTACTTTGACCACTGTTTGACTGTCTCCAAGAACATTTTCGTACTATTCCAGCCATAATCAGGAACAATGGCCATGTATTATAAGGTATAACTATTGGATCCAAGAAGCGTGTTTATGGAAACACATGATAATAGTTGACAATGTTGATTTCTTGGGGGATGACCCTATGTAATCCTAAGTATCTGGAATCAATATTGATTTCAACTCTATAAACATTGAAAATAATATGTATCAAGTATCATATATTCCAAGGGGCATGACCATATGAAATTCTAAGTACCTTGAATCATATTAAAACCTCACGAGGAAATCCCAATAATTCCATAGTCACCAAGAATCATCACAAAACCTCATTAGGTACTATTGTGCATTACATAATCCTCAGTAATAATCTCCAAGAAATAGGAAATTTCCTAGGAATTTGTTTATATAACTAATTATTATTGAATTTGGGGTCACATCTATGGAATTCTATACAATTTCAGAAATAGAATATGGACACTTAGAATCCTTGGCATCTTGTGTGTGTTTGTGTGTCGGTTTGTGTGTTTGTGTAAACACAGACACACACAACTTGGATGGGTAGTATGAACAACCTATAGTCTCTTATCTAATGAATCATGTATAATTCATCCATCATCCCAATTGATCACTCATAAATAGGTTTGGACTCTAAAATTCTTGATCAAACATCATCACAAAAGTCTCATATCCCACGTACCCACTCTTCAGACAATACACTACCAGGGTACCTTCCATAAGTTCCCTAGGCCAAACCACCTCTCCTAAAATGTACACGGATTCCTTGATCTTGTTTCCTTCTCTATATACCATCCAAAAACTATAATCATACCATCTATTAACCATCATTAGGGTCCTTGAAACTCATCTATACCCTCTAAGGGGTTTGTCGCATCTTTTAAAATCAACGCATCTCATTGATTCCAAATGAAATGTCCCCACTGGTCTATGTACACAACATGTATTGTCATTAAATGAGAGTACACCATATAAGAAAAACTAGGAATCACTACAAGAATTCATGATTTATAAACAACAAGGAATCATGTAACTAGGTTTAGTGGACCAAAACAAGTTCAATCAAGCCCTTCTAGCTTACATTAAAACCAAGTGGAAATATTATTTTTGAATAATTTAAAAATGAATTACATTTCATCTTACTCACTCTATGACCTTGGATAAATATAAATCAAAAAATCTTAAGAAAACCCTTTTATCTTTCACAAACCATTTCAATGTCTATATCTCGAATCAATAAATTTCCTTTGAATCTAATTTCTTTAAATTACTCGTTTTAATGTCACATTTTAATGTGTATTATTTATCTTTTAAATTCAATGAATTCCATCAAGAAAAATAAAAATGGTATTATCTCTTCCTTTTCAACCATGTCACCACCAGCATTCAATTTAGTATACCATACGGTCTCTGTTTACTATTAAGATGATGGGATATCATTCCAAGTTTATGAGAAATAAAAAAGTCATTTACTATGTTAGTAGATAATAACAATTCTCACACAAGAACATAAAATTTCCAAAATTCTAAGTGATGTTTTATGTTCATTACCACTAATATAAACAAGTCAACACACTTTTAATTCATAAAACATCATTATTTCCTAATCTCATTCAAAATATATATCCAATCACGAAACCTATCTCAAGCCCTATAACAATAATAATTAATTATAGACTTCATAATTTTCAATAAAATTAAACTTAATCATTTTCACCCATTATAATTAATTAACCACATTAATCCAACTGGGAGTAATTTCTAAATAACTCATTAGGAAACCTCATCACACCAAAATGTTTACCTACCACATAGATAAGGTGTGAAACACACTCTCCATATTAGCTGGTAAAAATCACTATCATGAGATCCATATTAAATATAAATTATATTTTACATTATCATAAAAACCCCTAAATTAATCTGTGGTTAAAATATGTCAATTAAAAAATGAATGATGTCTTGAATATTCCATTCTATTATGTCCTCCATGATGCACATAGGTAACCCCAAAATAGCTAGATGATTTCCACCATGCTCTAGTGGAAATTACCAAGACCCTAAATTTGGAAAATATAAGTCAATAAATATGAATGAATAGTTTATTTGATGTAAATTGAGGATGTAATATACCTTGATTCACCAAATAACAACACCAAATCAATCCAAAATCTTGGGGTATTGATGGAGGAAGGGAGGATATCCACCTAGGTCAGTCACACAGATGAGGAATGGAAGAAGGGGGATGAAATCCCAAAATAATCAAAGTGGAAAAAATAAAAACTCAATATTTTCACACCTAGGTAACCAAAAAAACTTAAACCAAGACATGCACTACTCCATCATTCACACCTAGAGAACCCTGAGGAGAATGAAATTATTTGTGATTATCACAAGTCAGATCCCTACTCACCATTTTTAATAGGTGCATCTAGTACCCAAAACTGATAGAAATATATAATAGCCCCTAAACCTTGTCATTTCCCACCATGGGGACTCCGTTTGAAAATTAATACAACCATCGTTTTGGACCTCTCCCAACATAATTTTCCAAATTACATAGGTATGGAAATAGTATTTTGTAAGAACCCTGTTTTTCACTCAGGTATGGATTCTTTAAATTTTATTAGAATTATTTTTCTTGGACCTTTTTTGGATTCCTTTTTAGTTGGTAATGGTCCCATGGGTGTCTAGGGATTTTTCGGATCCTAGAACATATCTTTTTGTGGAAATTGGCCATGCTGAATGGTTAGCACATGATTTGCCTAAATGGGTGGATGGTGTTTTTTTGGACAGATCCACCTTAAATGGTTGGTGCATGTTCATGTAGAATAACCATGAATTTTCCAGTTTTTCCTAGGTACCTATTCAGGTTTTGTGCATGTTTTTCCAAACTATTTGGACAAATCATGCACAAGCTATTTTTCTAGGTTAAATGTACAAATTTCCATTAATGATCTTTTTATCCCCCTCCTTCTTCCCTAATATTAGTTTATGTGGTATTTACCTCCATGGATCTCATTTTGGATCTTTTTAAGGCTGAATCTAGGGATTAAAATATCTCCTTCATCTGAGATCCTTTTGATCTTTCATTCATCACATTAGATGTGAAAAGGTAATTACTCGGGTCCATTTAAGTCTTTATTCTTATCTCTTGATCTTGACCTAGTTATGAGGTATGATTGTTTTTCTCCTTTTCGTAGATCTACTCTTGACCAATCCAAATTATGGGACATTACTGGAGGATGATATTCATAAAATCCTAATGTGGGTGGTCTATATCTCATCCCTAAATTCTGTTGATTTTGGAATTGTCATGTGTGGCCCATAAATTTCATAAGGTGTTGTTTATAGAATTATTAACCCATGATTAAACACATTATAATAATATTGATATGATATTTCCCTATATGTGATTAATTTTTGGTGGTTACGCCCACAAATCCTTCAATCCAATGTTGGATGTTATGCCATAATTGGGTTTTTAGTATTTGGCATGTTTGATCCACCGTTCATGTGTTACCTTTCTTGACCCTTTTAAGGGTAAGATTTTCTATATTAAATGGATCAATTCATATTCTGAATTTCATAATGGAATGTACCATGTATTTTCACCACCTAACCCGCCTATATTAAGTGCTTAAATTAATAATTAAATGTCAAATGAAAATTGGTAAGTATACTTATCATATTACTTGACTGGATTAAATATGGATGAATTATTGGTTTTAAGTCCATAGAACCCCTTTCCACATTAATGAAAGGTAGTAGAATGATCCTTAATTATTTAAGATGATTCATACGGAATTAATAAATGTTTTACACTATTGGGCCTTATCACACTAATGAATGGAAAGTATTGGACGAAATAGTCTTTTTATTAATAAAGGTTGCATGCTTCTTGGATTTTTCACACTAATGAAAGGAAAGGCTTTGACAAAATGGATATATTGATTTATAAAGGTTTCATGCTACTAGAACTTATCACCCTAATGAACGAAAAGGATTTATCCAAATAAAATATTTCCTTACTTCACAGTCAAACATTAATGTCTTGACTTGATCCCATCATGGATTCTGATTAGATAATTCCATGAGGACTAGGGAACCACATTCTGATTCAAGGATACGTCTTACTTAGGATGAGACCCACCTATATCCAAATCCCTATATTTAATATAGATTCATTGTATACACTATAGGATCCCTTCAATATCATTACAGAATTCCTAGGATACACTCCTTAGATCTATCATTGACAAGTAGGTGACATGGATAAATCCCATCAGGCCCAATCATTTCTTAGCCACATTTTACATTGGATTAACTCCTTAGACATGGTAGGTGTATCATTTTTGAATTTCATGGACTATGATCCTTGTATTACAATCTTACCTCATGCTAGTCTATAGTTATTATTGATTTGGTGAACGTTGAGTTCTATTTCACCTTGGTTATTACCTTTGGACTTCACTATCAAATATCATTATAGGTTTCCTTATTTCAACATGGAACCTTTTCCATTGCAAAAATACGACTTATTTAAAAACTGGTAATAATCAAATAATTAATTTTTTACATTTTTAGACACCAGACTAGGGATAAAGCAGGTACTTGGGTATTTACAAACATTTTACTTCTTTACTTTACAAATGCATGCTTTCACATAGTTACATTTCCATTACACTGGCCAGATGTTATAGACATCATTGGTGGTGGCCTGCTAATATTTATCTCACACCCTCTTCAGCCACTTTTTGGTACTTGGGGTAGATTACATTAATGCATGTTTTGACATTTGGAAAAATACCGCTCCTAACAATTGGTTTTTGTTGATGTTTAGTATGGGTATTTATAAGAGATGACCGAGTCAAAGCTCAAGATGCTTGGGATAGTCTTTTATTTCTATTATACTTATGTGGAACATATTATGCTAGATATATTGTTTCCATGACTTCTAGTTTTCTAGTGACATGACATATCATCATCAGTTATTGTTGTATGCTTGTATTTTATTCTAGTTATTTCTGTTATTGTTACTTTTGCCTCTATTTTTTGTTTTCCCTACTATTTAGTTATATCTATTTATTTACTTACCCTAGTTTATAATCATCCACTGTGCTTGAATTTGGTAATGATATCATAGTCTCCCGATGGACACCATTAGGCCCTCTCTATTAGTCGATATCCTCTGGTGTTTCAGAAGATACGCTTGAGGCCATATGGCCCACCAGGCTTGGGGCACCCATTAAGTGGCATTCGAGTCCGAGACATCACAAAGAGGTATGAGAGGTAGGTTTTATTTCTGGCTTTACTATTTGAAGAAAATATATTGGAGATTAGGAACACTTGATACTAAGTCATAAGTCATGCTTGGGCATCATGAAATCTTGTTCGATGTAAAAACAAAGTTACCTAAATTTTAATTGTTGTTATGTGTTTTCCTGTTACAGTTAATTTTATTTCACCATTAGGTGATGAACATGTTGCGTGGTGTTTTTTATTATTACTCTATTAGTGGATTTTATTTCATCCATAGCATGATGGTATGGGAGAAAAGAGCATTGTTACATGCATCATTATAGGAACCTTGAATTTTCATGTCATGTATGTTACCATGCCATATAGGTGCATTTTACTGCTATGCATTACATGATATGCCTATGATTATTAATTGATGTTGTGATAGTTAGCTTATTTTTCTATTACTCTTGGTTTTGATTGAGTAATTTCATGTCTCCATTAATGAGGTTTATGGGCCCTCAAGGTGTGGGATGAGTAATTTACCATGTCAAGCCATTATGTTATAAATAAAGGGTTTTCCTTTCTAGTGATAGGTGTATAGGCCTTGATTCACCAGAAATGGATATACATTATAATGTGAATCATGACATCTAAAATTATTTGGTTTCACATCCTTATCCTACCTTGTCATATTTATGTAAGGTATTGGATTTAACTTGGTAATTAAATGAAAAATGAAATGAAACCTATACTTGATCACTAATAGATACATGGCCATCAAAGTGGGTAGTTTGGGTAGTATACCTTGGGTAGTGAGTTTTCTTACATTCAGCTTCCTCTAGTTATGTTTTAATTCATTTTATTCTTTTCCTGAGGTGTTTTATTGGTATTTGAAGACTGATTCCACCATGATTTCCTTGTACCATATGCTATGAGGGTGGTGAATACCATGCTCCAAACATGGGGGCCTTGAGCCACCACTCATACCTCTAGGAGTGTCACTCAAGGAACCCCTACTACATCGGATCTTGGAACTGAATCCCAACTTCATGATATTTTCTTATGTCTGATGCATTCTATGCATGGTGTTCCATGGCTTCCACCTATGATGGCTGATCTAACTCATGAGTTCCAATATCAGTATCCTCCGACCTTTCAAGGGATGGCGGTCTACAGGCTACTGAATCCTAGCTAGATTATATCCTATCTATCATTGAGAATCTAGAAATTCCTCCAAGGTGTAGATTCATTCCTTCTACATACATTCTTCATGACTCAACCAAACATTGGTGGGATGTGATTTCCAAGGCCGGTCCCCATATTATAGAGGCTTAAAAATAATGTGAGGTCATAAGAAATGTTGTGTGGAGATAATGACCTATGTTAATAATACTGACAGATATTCCAAAATCACCTGGAATTTTTTCATGAACCATACTTATAACAGACATCCCCAAAAACATTTATAGATAAAATAGGTACCTCAATGGGAATCCAAAGTCTATAATAAAAATAAGTTAATATGTGTGAGGTATCAATAATAAAGAGTAGCGAAAAAGACAAAAAATTAAATTGGAATAAAATATAAATGGATGAAATATTGTCCAATACATGATGGTAAATAAATAAATAAAACATAATGGTAAATAGGCCTCTTTCCGACCTCATGTAGCCCATCCTATTAATCCCTTAGCCTATAAAACTCACTAAAACTATTTTTTTGTTCACATCCAAGAGATTTCAATGTCCTGAGAGAAAACATGAAGTGTTACACACATACATTGAAACCCTTATCTTATACATAGGTAGGGATAAGTCCAACGACCAAGTTAGAATCCCTAATTCCATAACAATTGTGAGTGTTGTTGGGATCAAGTGGATGTTCATGAAATAAATAATATATGAACTATTTCCAACCATGAAACTGAACTAACACAAAAAATAATACACAAGTACATCAATATATCCCCTTCATCCAAAATTGCAGTGTCTCCAAACATAGGTTTCCACCTTGAAGGACCAATACCTACCCCAAAACCTATAACCAACATTTTTCCTTCTTCTACCAATGTAAATTTTTCTCTCATAACATCATAGTATCGTTAAAAAACTATTAGGACTAACAACCATGTACTATCATGCATAACTACTGATTCTATGGAGTATTTCTAAGGTGTCCCATGCTAACATGAATCATTGTCATGTCATGGGTGGATGGTCCAAGTAAATCATATGTATCATGAATAAATTTTTCATCCTTGTGGAATGACCATAGGGAATCATAAGTATCAGGTTCCATCACTTATTCATAGGGGTATGAACTTAGGAAATCATAGGAACATGCATCATCAATGAACCTTGGGGGGTAATTATGATCATTCCATAATCATCATGCATCATCATGAAATATCCTGAGTTAATATTGAGTATATCATAGTCACCAGGAATCATCACAGAACCCCATGTCATCTTTTCTTTAATTCCATCTCATCAACTGTATCTATCGAATCATGGGTAACCAACCAGTAATTACACACAACCTCAAGCATAAAATCTAGACCATATGAATCTTAGGCATCCTGTATATATACACCCACACACACATGCACATCACAGATGGGTAACCAATCCTTCCAAAAAATTCTTATCTAATGAATCACGTATGGTTTGGTTATCCACAAAACCCATCTAACATTATTGGGGTAGACAACATAAGAACACAATGTAATGTCATCACTAAAGTCACAAATCCCTCACACCCTCTATAGGGCTAACACCCTGATGGAAACCACAATATGAGTTCCCTGGGTAAAACCATATGCCAAAAACCAAATTTTTTTTTCCTCAATCGTGTTTATATCTCTCAAACTCACCCCTTAATTATAGTATTAACATATCACAACCATAACTAGGGACCTTCAAACCTTTCTATATATTATAAGGGGTCTTACATATCTATTGAAATCATTCTTTCACTTTGATTTCACAAGAGAGGTCCTCATAGGGCCACACTCACTACCTAGATCCTCATATAACTATTTGAAAAAATAAAATAATAATCAGAAGTCACAAAAAACATATAGTATTTATAAAATATTGGTAATCCCCATAACTAGGAAAAATGAACCAAAACAACAAATACGTTGAAAAGTTAGTGTCATTCATTATGAAACCGATTTTCATTTGAAACAGTATTTCAGAACGCATATATTGAATCATTAAATTTTTATTGAATTTTATCTCATTAAATTTCTTTGTATGAAATAAAATTATAAAAGGAACTAGTTTTTTCAAAACCAATGGAGGCTTACAATAAAAACTATATGGAGGATCATATATAATTTTTTGACTAATTCACTACCATTTAACTATTTAGAAAACTATATAATATATGTTAACTATTTGGTGGATGAGAGACCACCACAAGCTTATGAAAAATCAAAAAAGTCATACTTTATGAAGGTATATAATACTAATACTAACACAACAATATAAAATCACAAAAATACTAAGATACCTTGTATGGTTAAGGCCCATACTTCAAATAATTCATCTCACTTTTATTTTCTATCTTGATCATCGCTACATAAGCTCGTCTATTAACTATATCAACTATCGAACAACTTTATCAAGTACCAATACCCCCCATAATTAACTATAAAATATATAATTGTTTAAAAAATTCAATTTAATCAATTTCAGAAATTATAATTAATTGATCAAATTTACTAAACTAGGAATAACTGCTAAATCACTCACTAAGAAACCCCATAACACTAAAATGGACACAAACTCCACATATAAGGACCACAATGAACTCTCAAAATCAACCTAGAAAAAATACATAACACAAAATGTAAAATCAATAACAATTTTATTTAATTTAGAATAATAACAATGTATCAATCTGTAGTGCAACACACCTTAAGGAAAATGGGGAACCAAATCATGATTACACCTTTCTCGGATATCCTCTATGAGATTCACATGGAACCCCCAAGTATCGAGATGATTCACACCATGATCTGGTATAAATTTCCTTAAACCCAAATCATGAGAATCCAAAATCAACAAATACTAAATAATTATAAGAAAATAGAGAAATTTTGGATGGAATATACTTTATTAATCGAGAAATGACACCAAAATCACCCTAAAACTGAGGGGTCAAATGAGTAAGGGGTGATTCTACTAGGTCAACCACTTGAGAGAGGAAGGGAAAAAATAGTAACCATCTTAAATAATTAAAGTGTAAATAAGGTAAACCCTAGTTTTTTTTACACCTAGGTGTCTCACATGACTTGTACCATGGAATACACCAAGCTATGGTGGCCTCCCAGGTAACCCCCAAGAAGCCCAAAATTGAATGTTCTACTCCCAAGGATGCTTCATGCTCTCAATTTAAAATAAGAACCACTTCCACATTAAACAAATAGAGCCACATCATAGAACAATGCACCTCATCATTTCTAAATGTGTTGTCTCCAAGTTAAATCACCCTACCACCATGCATAATCCATTAACGATCACCATTTAACAAATGAGAAACAGCCAAAATTAACTATTTTTCCTATGCATTTCTTAAAGGTACCTTCTATATGCACCATAAATAGCACATGGCTCTACACCAGAGATATAGATGTTTCTCCCACTGACATAGTGTCCACTATTACTTGGTCCTCCCTGTAGTGGTGCTTCTATAGTAAGAATTAACTATGGGTTCACTTGTATTCCTCTTCCATCACTTCTCTAGAACCCAAACACTCCTTGGTCCTAATTCCACATTTAATAAACATATCATCAATATTTTAAGAGTCATTGGAATCTTTATAAATCCTAATTCTAAAAAAACCTATCATCAAAATTGATAATTCAAATTTCAATGGAATTTCCCAACCCCCATGGATACAGGTCTACAAAATAATTTATATTAGTTAATTTTTTTAATGGAAAGGGATTTTAAATTTTAAATTTTATATTATATCATTTTTAATTAAGAATCTAAACTCTCATAACACCTGAGCTAATCATATTGAAAATATTTGGTATAGAAAAAAATTCAAGGTAAATTCCATTTATTAATACTTTTAGGCCGAGTTAAGTCCAAATGGGAAATATATTTTCATGGATAAGATGAAATTCTCTAAAACGAAGGCTATGATACCAACATACCTATAAATGATCGAGTTTTTGTTAGGACAACTATCATCCAAATGAAATTAAATTTAATTTTCAAAAATACTTTTCCAAAATATACATCCATTCATTTGAATGGAATATTATATTAATAAAGGCCAAAAAATATTTATATTTTAATTCAATAATTCCATGATCTTTTGTATAATCTATATAGAGTTCCCACATGAAATAATTTATTCCTACTTTGAGGGTTACAAAATAGTCGTTATGAATCTCTAACACTAAGGATAGAATCTATATTCAACACATTCTATTATAATATTTGTTAAAGTGAATGGGATAGACATATATTTTTTTCAAGGAGTTTCTAAAACATGAATATTGTTACAATTTCAAATAGCCATCCCCAAGGATCAAACCACATTATATAGGACACCATGGATTCCACTTTGAATTCTAAATATTTCACAAATGTTTTCCATAATTGAAATATTTAAAAAATATTCACAACATTACAATAATTTTTATCTTTTGATTCAACATCCCATTTATTTTTTAAAATTTCTAAAATAAATAAATATTTATGTATATTAAAACTTCTTAAAACATTATCTCATTATTTTGTAATTGATGGATCATAGCTAAAATGGAAAATATAATTCCATTCATGAATTACTATATAAAAAATAGACTATAATACTTATATTTAGAGTATAGTGACCTAAAACATAACATGTTTTACTCAAAAAATAATGATGGCATGGTTAATAATACAATTTTGAAGTTTTATATTTATCATATATGTCTAAAAATCTCTCACATAAACAAAATCCTTATATAATTTACACACTTTCACCTTATGTCACATTATATGTAATAACTTATGAAATCATATCTAAAACAAGTTTTTGATATCTGATAAAAACATTTATAAAATATATCATTTATTTTAATGATTTTTTACATCACGTATAAAAAATTGTGGGAACTCAACCAAAAATATTATTAATTTTCTTATAAATAATTTTTTGTGTATCAATCAATGTTTGTATAAACACTTTATAGAAAACATAATCCTAATTCACACAAAAAGTATAAACTCGTTGGATTGTATATATAATTGAAAACAATTATGAATTCTCTAATCCATAATTTTAATCAAAGATAAACCTCTTTGGAAATATCAGTACTACTTAAAATATAATGAGATCTTGAAATATTTCCATAAAACAAAGGTATCTCAAAACATGTGTAAAGACCCAAAATTTCAATGTAAATTATTTTTAAACTAAATGATAATTTTACAAGCCCATGAAAATTGACGATGCATGATTCTGAGGACCGGTGTGCCCGAAATCAACTTCTGAAGTTTTTTTCAGGTACATTCATTGAACATATGAGTGGATATTTATAAATTTTGTACGCGTTCTCGGAATTAAAATCTAAGGGAACTGTTGAACTCGTGATTTCTATATTCACTTAAGAAGTCTTTCACCTCAATGATAGTTGGTAGATGGTGAAAGTTAGTATTTTGGGTTTTTAGTGAAATAATTAAATAAAAATAAAGTTTTGTAGCTTTATTTAATTTTATTGGTTAAAACCTCCATGTGGAAGTTAGAGGTGGGGGCCACCACAACGTAACCTCCCATGAGAGGTTATGGTGGTGGGTCCCACCCAAACCTAACCTCTTCTTTATATTTATTATGGTGGGGACCACCCGGGTTTTAAACCCCCCTGAAACACCCCATTAATGGGGAGAAACCCTCAAGATTACATTAAGTGCAGGGGAACCTCTTCAACTCCCCTGACACTTAATGTGCCAAATCCTTATGAATTAATTAATCCACCCATTTGAATTTTGTGCCAATGATTAAATAATAGATAAACCTAATCTATTATTTTGTTGGTTGGCATTTGTATTTTGGTGGAACTGGGGAGAGGAGAGAGAGCTCAGGGAGAAAATCTCTCGCTAATGAAGAACGAAGAACGCGTTCTTCCAACGAAGAACGCCAGTGAGGATCATCTTCCTCTTCCTTCATCGGAACCTCATTTGACATAGGATGTGTTTGTCTACTACGAATCAGTATCTTCCTTATCGCGCCAACATCAATTATCAACGAACAAAGGTAGGTTTGTCTTTTACTTGATCAACATTATTCTTGTTTCTCATAAGTTGTTTTATTCCTCTTTAACATATTTCTATCAAACTAATGCGGAGGGACCGGGCGAAACTAACATAGCCTGATTCCTCTGTCGTACTTCTTGAGGTGTGTTCTTCACGTTCTTATTTGGTGATGAACAATAGAACCCTGTGGGTTCCTTGTGAGACACAACAATACAAAATTGAAGACCCAACATCACAACGACCTAGCAGAGGTGCGAAGATGATAGTGGGAGATGGATCAGACTGGACCGGGAAGACCATTCTTCAATCATTCATTGATACGTTGAATCATAATGTGTTTTTGGAGCCAATCAAAGGCCCGGAAACATCGATACTGATTTCAGAACTTCAGGGTGACTTATAGTCTGCAGTTTCATGGTGAACAGACAATCAAAATAAAGGACGGGCATCATGGGAGGCACAATGGCCAGAAGCGTCGTTCCGGGAATCATCCAAAATACATGGTGTGTACTTTCGAAGAACATGGTGTGTAGTACGAGAATACTATTGTTAGGGTTACGGGCATCAGATGCGCATCACATGGCGTGTGACCCTTGTCAAGCGGTTTGTACTATTCACACATCTTGGCAGAGGCGGCTTCGCGAGACTTGGTGTGTATTCAGAAATACATAGACACAGGAAGAATTACATGTCCTAGTGACACGGTGTGTACTCTCTACAGAACATAGAGGAGTCGGATTCGCGAGACTCTATGTGTATTCAGATAAATACATGAACATGAGAATAATTACACGACCTAGAGACATGGCGTGTACTCTCTACAAAACATGGAAGAGGCGGCTTCACGAGACTCGACATGTATCCTGGGGATACACGGACATGGGGTGAAGTACACAGTAATGTACTCCACCACATGACTAGGAAAGGCTAGTGACACGGGCTACCCTGTGTACCAGTTACACGAGTTGGAGAACACAGGTTGAGGCCATGTACGGGAACATGTCCAACGTACACGGAGTCAACCCCAGTTTCATAGACACGGCGTGTAACCATACCACACGTCATGTACTTACTTTTCTACACGACCCACCTTTCTACATGGGATGTTTCGCATGGGAAGTACTCGTGGTATGACTACATGACATTTACCTTATTCAAACACATCGTGTAATTTTAGGTAAATGGCTTGTTCAACTTGTCCTATGTGTCTTGGACACAAATTGTTGGTTTTTACCATTATGAAATGGAATGACCTTTGAGATATTCCTTCTTGGGACTTCAGGGCAGTTGATGTATCGCCTCTTGGCTTAAGGAGCGGACACTCCTGGAATCAAGCACGCTTTGTGTGGAAACCCTAAGGCTGGCTGCGCTCTGACTACTATTCCTGGATCCAGTGTGGGTTGGAAAACTCTGACTACTTTTCCTGGATCCTATGTGGGTTCAACAGCTCTATCTATTGTTCTTAGATCCTATGTGGGTACGACATATCTAACTACAGTTCCTTGATCCTGTGTGGGTTCGATAGCTCTGACTACTATTCTGGGATCATGTGAGGGTTTGACAACTCTGTCTACTGTTCCTGGATCATGTCTGTGTTCAACTGCTCTGACTACTGTTTCTGGATCCTTTGTGGGTTTGACAGCTCTGACTACTATTAGTGGATCCTATGTGGGTTTAACAACTCTGGAGACTATTCATGGATCCTGTGTGGGTTCGGTAACTCTGTCTACTATTCCTGGATCCTAGTGGGTTTGACAGCTCTGACTACTGTTCCTGGATTCTACATGGGTTCGAAAAAATAGATGATTTATATGCTACATCTAATCATCTCTATCTATCTCTACAAAAGTTGTATACATGTGTGATCTGAGTCAGAAACTTTGTGTTTTCCTCATGATTGAGATGGATTACATGATAACTTAGGTATATGTATGGGCATATATCTATGTGGGGTTTTCTGTTGATTTCATCATTGTGGTTTAACCTTGTTGGATTTTGTGAGACTTAGAGGGTCTTGGGGTCTCTACTAAGTATCGTTATACTCACCCTTGCACGGGCTATTCCCACACCTCATTGTGTTGGATGCAGATGAAAAATAGTGTTGACCGAGGCTGAGAGTACCAGGACTGGATGGTACCAAGGGTGGACCATACGAATCAATGATAAATGGAGGAGACAGTCAGACCGGGTGTGCTAAGGAGGCGATCTATACATACCCTTCAGGTAGGAACCTTAGAGGAAGACCCAAAAATAGTTTTTCTTTTCTTCACTTTTACTTTCGGTTTTCTTGTAATTTACTTTTGGGCTTGTATTTCCGGCCCCTCTTACATTCAGCACACTTTTGTAATACAGTTTTACTTAGTGTTTTGTTTCTAGCTTGTACTCTCTTTTGTGAGTTTTCAGGTTATAAAGGTAGTTCCTTCCCATTTTTAGGGATTTATGCCTTTGGTGCTAGTATCCTACCCCTGGCCTATGGAAGGCGGACTTGGGGTAGTCACGGCATAGGCCCTGGAAGTCATGTCATGACAAATTAGTATCATAGGACTCAGTTCTACTGTAGAACTTAATACTTTGATCTTTTCTATGATGCAATAGTGTTAAGGGTATTGAATGTGGTTTTCAGTTCAGGGAGTCCAGTGTTGGTGTGGCGGCCGACCTATCCATACACCCGGACCATGCCTTCTGATTTCTAACTCAGTGCACGAAAACACTGATTACGTGTGTGTTTTGAAGATTTTTACTTGAATTCATTGAGTCAGCTCACCAGGTATAACTTTTTGACCATGGAGAACCTGTTTCTTTTTAGGATTCCTCCACACAGACAACTAGCCAGGGTTCCGAGAGTTGTATCATATGACAGCCCACCGAGGGATGAGGCCTCGATGTAGGGCCCTATCACATTGGAGGCACCAGTGGTACCACTACCTGTTGGGCCACCGATGCCACCAGCCCCAACAATAGATAATGCACGTCCCCTGAGCATGTTTCACGAGTTCCAAAGCAAGAGGCTTCCTAGGTTCAGGGGTGAGATGGACCTGCAAGTATGTGAGGATTGGATGGAGGCTACTGTGAGAGTCTTATGACTAGTAGTAACACTAGCCGACCTTATAGTGATCCTTGTCACGAGTCTCCTTCAGGTAGTAGTTGGAATATAGTGGAGCCTGATGCTCCTGGTGCATGACGAGGGGACACTTCTCTGGGCAGACTTCAAGATCTTATTTCGGGTGGAGTTTGTCCCAGCCACCCTATGTGAATTGTGTATACAAGATCTACTTCATCTGCAGCAGGGCAGCATGACGGTGGAACACTACTTAGTGAGGTTCACTGACCCCTTATGCTACTCCAAAAATATGGTGCATGCACATTCTTCAGGGCCCAAACCTTCGAGCATGGACTCAGGCAAGAGATTAGGGCTTTGATGATCTCCTTCAGCATCCCGATGCAGACAGGGGTGTTGGAGAGAGCCCTATTAGTGGAGATTTCTCTTCCTGCACATTCGCCAACAGTGAGACCCGCCACTGGGAATCATATAGCATAGTATTCTATAGCTGGCAGCAGACAAGTGTCTCAAAGATCCAAGTGGACTAGACCATCCGGTGGACGACCTCTGGACAATGGTTCGGTTGTGCGAGGCACATGAGACAGAGCCATACATTCGAGGAATATGTAGAGTTTCACATGCGGCGGGTAGGGTCACATGGCTCGTGACTGTCTGACCCACCGTTTGGATGATCAGCAGACAGTTGAGGGACCTCCCAGGTAAACGTAGAGGTTCAAACGAGGTGATCCGTAGGGTGCATGCAGACATAGCAGAAGAGCTGGTCATGCAACTGGTGGTGGAAAATATTACGAGGTGTTACCTCCACCTCCACCAGGAGGTCCACCCTGACCGCAGGGACCAGGTGGACAGGCAAGAGCTCATCACCAGGAAGCTAAGGCTTATGATCATGGTGCTCCAAATATGATTCGAGGTTCGATCTGTGTCTACTCCACCATAGCTGTAGATTTTATAAACATGGGTGTCAGTCACTCTTTTATTGCCACCACCCTCGTTCGGTGCTCAGAGATTCCAACGGAGTCGTTGGTTCGATCCTTACGACTAGAGACTCCTATAAAAGCAGATTTGATGATTACGCACTAGTTCCGAAAGTGTGAACTTACACTAGAAGGTGAGATCTTCGGTTGGGATCCCATAGTAGCAGCGTCGAGGCCTTACGGTGTCATCTTGGGTATGGACTAGTTATCTACAGTCCAGGCTCAGATCGATTGTATTAGGCACAAAGTGTAGTGTGTCCGCACAGATGGGACTAAGTTCACCTTCACCAGCAAGAATGGATCCTTCACAGCATAGGATTTACTTTCTCGGAGGAGAGTACAGCTGATCACTCATTAGTTGGCTTTCATTACCGTCAGAGCAATTGATGTGGAGAGTTTGATATATCTTGTAGTGGTGGACCAGAACACAGATGTTTTCCCTGATGATGTTCCAGGAGTACCTCCCCACAGAGTGGTGTAATTCTACATTAACATGTACCCTGGGATGACATTGATATCTACACCAGCATATCGGATGGCTCCCATGGATCTTCATGAGCTATGGGTACAGTTGGAGGACTTTCAGGGGAAGGGATTCATTCGGCCTAGTGTTTCTCCCTAGGAAACCCCAATTCTGCTCGCTAAGAAGGCGGATGGGAGTATGATGATTTCTATAGACTACTGTCACCAGAACCAGGTGACCATGAAGAACTAGTACCCACTATCGAGGATTAACAACATCTTTGATCAGATGAAGGGAGCATAGTGTTTCTCGAAGATAGACCTCAGATCAGGATATCACCAACTCAGAGTTCGAGATGAGGATGTACAGAAGACGACCTTCAGATGTCAGTACAACCACTACATGTTCCTGGTTATGCTATTCGGTATAACCAACACTCCATCTGTGTTCATTTCACTCATGAATAGGATATTCCAGCCATACCTCGATCACTTTGTCGTATTCTTAATCGACGACATTCTGATCTACTCGACTACTAGGGAGGAGCATGTGCTCCATTTGTAGGTAGTACTGGACACACTCTGAGAGCACCAAATTTATCTTAATCTCTCAAAGTGTCAGTTTTGGATCCAATAGGTTCACTTTTTGGGACATGTCATCTTGGATTCTAGAGTTGCAGTGGATCCAGTGAAGATTGAGGTGGTACTTGCTTGTGAGACACCCTGGAGTGTGGCGGAGGTATGGAGTTTCCTGGGTTTAGCTGGTTACTAACAGAGATTTGTTCGAGACTTCTCCAGAGTTACAACACCACTATCACCCTTGAAGAAGAAGGGGAAACCCTTCATGTGGTCGGAGAGATGCCATCAGAGATTTCAGGAGATTTGGAAGAGGCGGACTAGTGCCCCTATCTTGAGGATTATAGAGGAAGTCATAGGGTATGTAGTCTATTGCAGTGCATCAGGGACAAGACTCGGGTGTGTCCTATTGGAGGAGTGATCGGTGATCACATATGGCTATCGACAGTTGAGAAAACAAGAGCAGAACTATGCTACCCATGACCTGGAGTTAGCAGAAGTGGTCTTTTCCTTGAAGATGTGGTGACACTATCTGATGGGCGACAGTTTTACCATGTACTTTGATCACATGAGTCTTAGGTATATCTTCTCTCAGAAGGACTTGAACCCGAGACAACAATGTTGGCTTGAGTTATTCCAGGACTATGACTTCGACATAGTCTATACTCCTGGGAAGGGGAACATTGTTTCAGATGCACTCAGTAGGAGGTCAGGTATACAACTGTTAGGTGAAGCGATAGAGTATCTAGCCACTTTACAAATATCCTTTGTAGATATAGATAGAGAATATTTCCTACAGTCTCTCATAGTCACACCCCCACTTCTTCAGTGAGTTAGGGAGGTGCAGTTTGAGGATGCTGACTACGAGAAACGACATTCTCAGATATCTACAGGGCAGGCACCTGATGGATTTTCTGAAGGTGGGGAGCACGTCATCCTCTTCAAATGATGTACTATGGTGCCGGTGTCACATTAGGAGGAATTATTGAGGGAGTGACACAGATCCTCTCAAGAGGTACATATAGGAGAGGAGATGATGAAACAAGATCTACGGTGACAACACTGGTTATCAGGGATGATGAAGGCAGTTGCAGAGTTTGTCTCTCGGTGTCTCACTTGTCAGCTGGTGAAGGCGGATCATCTGGTACCAGTAGGCTTGGTTCAGCCTTTAGAGGTCCCATAGTGGAAGTGGGATGAGATATCCATGGACTTAATGATGGGTCTTCAATGAACATCCAAGGGTAATGACTCAATTTGGGTGATCGTCGACCGACTCACCAAGTCTGCCCACTTATTATCGATCAAAGAGCATGGTTCAGTAAAGAGCTTTGGATGCCTTTACGTTTAGGATATTGTACAGCTACATAGATTACCTATGACGATTTTCTCCGATCATGACACACATTTTACTTCCTGGCTATGGAAAGGGTTCTAGGAGGCTTTCGAGACATAGCTTTGTTTGAGCACCGCCTTCCATCCTCAGACGGATGGCCATAATAACCGGACCATTCAGACCCTCGAGGACATGCTCTGTTCTTATGTCCTCGACTTCGGTCGCAGTTGGGAGGATCACCTACCTTTTGTGGAGTTTTTATATGACAACAGTTATCACTCCACCATTGGGATGGCACCTTTTGAGGCATTATATGGGTGACCTTGCAGATCCCCCTTGTGCTGGACTGACCCTAGGGAGTCTGCACTAGTGGGACCAGAGATGGTACGAGCTACCACGGAGAAGGTGCAGATCATCCAGGAGTGGATGAAGACTGCACAGAGAAGCCAAAAGTCATATGCTGACAGGAGACAGAGACCTCTAGAGTTTGAGGATGGAAACCACGTCTTTCTATGGGTATCACCTTGATGAGTTTTATGGAGATTTGGATGAGGAGGCATGTTATCTCTGAGATTCATCGGACCTTTCCATATCCTTAACAGAGTTAGTTAGGTGTCTTACCGCTTAGCTCTTCCACCTTAGTTGCACCGGGTTCACGATGTCTTCCACGTATCCCAGATGAGGAGATACGTGAATGAACCTTCTCACATCATCTACCATGGAGAGATAGAGTATTATGATGGGGAAACTATTACGAAGGTTCTAGTGGAGATATAGGATTGATAGGATTGATTCCTTCATGGATAGTCGATACCTATGACACGTGTTTGTTGGTAGCACAGGAACCTCCAGGAGAACATGTGGGATCGAGAGGCTCAAATGCATGCTCAGTACCCCTACTTGTTCCTTGAGTTGTGAGTTATGGCTTATGGGGATGTAGATCCCTGAGGTGGGGAGAAAGTAAAGACCATAAACTTCCATGTATTTTTTTAAATGGGAATTTAACGAGTCCGTGAAAATTGAAGGTGCGTGATTTTGAGGCCCGGTGTGCATGGAATAAATCTCTGATGTTTTGTTCGTCTACGTTCAGTAAATGTAAGAGTGGGTTTTTATAATTTTGAACCGGTGCTTAGAATTGAAATCTAAGGGCACCGTTGCACTCGCGATGCTGGTATTTTCTTAAGAAGAATTTCAGCTCGATCACACTTAGTTGAGGGAGAAAGTTATTTTTTGGGTTTTTAGTTGTAGAATTAAATAAAAATAATGTCGTGTACCTTTATTTTTATTTTTTTGGTTAAAACCTCCATGAGGATGTTGGAGTTGGGGACCACCACACCTTAACCGCCTATGAGAAGTTATAGTGGTGGGGACAACCCAAACCTAACCTCCTCTCCATGTTAATTGTGGTGAGAACCACCTGGGTTTTAAACCCCCTTGAAGCTACCCATTAATGAGGAGAAACCCTCAAGATTTCATTAAGTGTATGGGACCCTCTTCAACTCCCCTAACACTTATTGTGCCAAATCCTTCTCAATTAATTAATCCACCGATTTGAATTTTGTGCCAAAGATTAAATAATAGATAAACACAATCTATTATTTTGAGGGTTGGCATTTTCCTTCTGGTGGAACTGGGGAGAGGAGAGAGAGCATAGGGAGAAAATCTCTTACCAATGTAGAACAAAGAACACGTTCTTCCAATGAAGAATGGCAGCGAGGATCGTCTTTGACTTCCTTCTTTAGAGCATCCTTCGACATAGGATGTGTTCATCTACAACGAATCGACGTCCGCCTTCTCGCGCCAACATCGACAATCAATGAACAATGGTAGGGGTGTGTTGGATTTGATCAACGTTATTATTTTTCCTCATAAGTTTTTTTTATTCCTCTGAACCGATTGCTATAAAAATAATGTGGAGGGACTGGGCCAAACTAACATGGGCTGATTCCTCCGCCGTACTTCTTGTGGTGTGTTTTTCACGTTCTTTTTGGGGGATGAACAATGAAATATTGTAGGTTTTTTGTGAGATCCAATGATCCTAAATTGAAGACCCAACATCACGACAACCTAGAAGAGGTGCGACGACAATAGCAGGCGTCATAATGGACCGAGAAGACCATCCTTCAACCCTTATTCAAGCAGGTGAATCATAAAGAGTTTTCGGAGTAGATCAGAGGCCTGGAAATCCCAGTAATGATTTTGGAACATCATGGTGACTTAGAGTCTACAGTTTCTTGGAGAACGGACCATCAGAACGAAGAATGGGCATCACGGGAGGCACACTAGACAGAAGCGTTGTTTTAGGAAAATTCCAGAGTACACGGCGTGTACTTCCAAAGAACACGCCATGTTGTACGAGCATACTTTGGTTAGGGTTACAGGCGTCAGATGCGCATCACACAGTGTTTGACCCTTATCACACGGAGTGTACTCTACACATAGCTTGACAGAGGCAGTTTCGTGAGACTCGACATGTATTCTGAGAAATACATGGACACAGGAAGAATTACACGACCTAGAGACACAGCGTGTACTCTCTACGAAGCTTGGCAGAGGAGGATTCGTGAGACTCGGTGTGCATTATGAGAAATACACAGACATAGAAAGAATTACACAGACTAGAGACATTGCGTGTACTCTCTACGCATCTTGGCAGAGGCGACTTCATGAGACTCAGCGTGTATCCTGGGGATACACGGACACGGGGTGAAGTACACGAGAATGTACTCCACCACACGGCTAGGCAAGGCCAGTGACATGGGCTACCCTGTGTACCAGTTGCACGAGTTAGAGAACAAGAGTTAAGGCTGTGTACAGGCACATGGACAACATACACGGAGTCGACCCCAGTTACTGGGACACGACGTTTAACCATACCAAACATCGTTTACTTACTTTTCTACACGACCAGCCTTTCACACGAGCCGTTGCACACGGGTGGTACCCAAGGTCTGACTACCCAGTGTGTCCCTTATTCCAACACGTCGTGTACTTTTTGGTAAATGGATTGGTCATCTCGTCCTCTGTGTCTTGGACATGAATTGTTGTTTTTTCCCTTTATGGTGTTGGAAGACCTTTGAGATTCTCCTTCATGGGACTTTATGGCAGTCGATGTATCGACTCTTGGCTTGAGGAGCAGACTCTCCTGGAATCAAGCATTTTTTGTGTGGAAACCCTGAGGCTGGCTATGCTCTGACTACTGTTCCTAGATCCTATGTGGGTTCGACAACTCTGAATACTATTCTTGGATCCAATGTGGGTTCGACAGCTCTATCTACTATTCTTGGATCTTCTGTGGGCTCGACAACTCTGACTATTGTTCCTGGATTCTATGTGGGTTCGACAGCTCTGACTACTGTTCCTCGATCCTGTGTAGGTTCGATAGCTCTGACTACTATTCTTGGATCCTGTGTGGGTTCGAAAGCTCTCTTTACTGTTCTTGGATTTTGTGTGGGTTTGAAGGCTCTGACTACTGTTCCTGGATCCTACGTGGGTTTGACAAAATAGTTGATTTAGTGGATACATCTAACCATCTCTATCTCTCTCTACATATGGTGTATACTTGTGTGAGCTGAGTCAGTAACTTTGTGTTTTCCTCATGATTGAGATAGATTACTTGATAACTTAGGTATATGTATGGGCATATACCTAAGTGGGGTTATCTGTTGATTTCATCCTTGTGGTTTATCCTTGTTGGATGGTGTGAGACCTAGAGGGTCTTGGGGTCCCTACTGATTATAGTTATACTCACCCCTGCACGGGCTATGCCTGCACCTCGTTGTGTTGGATGCAGATGATAGACAGTGGTGATCGGGGCTGAGATTACTAGAACTGGACGGTAACCAGGGTGGACAACACGACACGATGATACACAAAGGAGATGGACAAACCTGGACTGCTGATGACACGATCTGTACATACCCATCGTGTAGGAACCTCGGGGGATCACCCAGTGACAGTTTTTCTTTTATTCAGTTTTACTTTTAGTTTTCTTGTACTTTACTGTTGGGCTTGTATTTACGGCTGCTTTTAAATTCATCACACCTTTTTTATACTGTTTTACTTAGTATTTTGCTTCAATCTTGTACTCTATTGTCTGTGTTTTCAGGTTATAAAGGCAATTTCTTCCCATTTTTAGGGATTTATGCCTTTGGTGTTAGTCACCAGCCCCAGGCCTATGGAATGCGGGCTTGGGGTAGTCACGGTACGGGCCCCGAGGGATGGGTCGTGACAACATGTCTTCACCATCTATATCATATACAATATATAAAATCATAAAATCCATACAACTATGAAATCAAGTGAAAATGAGATGTGAGATTTGTTAATATTGAATAATCAAATTTTATATTCTAATTTCTCAAAGTATGAACTGACTATATAGTTTAACACATCACATTCATTCACCATGATATATAAAAAAATCACATACCCCTCATCCAAATATATAATCAAATTATGTGTAATATATATGGGTATGTATATAAATTTCTAGTTTTTTATCAGTTAGGGTATAAGATTTTATACTTGTTATATGGGATTAAAAATTCCATATTTGTTAAACAGAAACCAATTTCATGATAAATAATATAATCAACCACCCCTGATGAGATCATCCTCAAAGTTGATATAATAAATGCATCAAATTATGAATATTATGATTATATTTATTTTTTCAACCTCATGTAATGGTCATTTAATATGAAACATTCACCATTGGTATTGAAAATACAAAGTATCTAACACTCAATGTGGTATACATAGTGGATAATCAATCACACCTAACACCAATTATTTATTTTGAAAAAAATTAATATCACTATATAAAACCTAACCCACATTAAATCGTACATGTAATCAAAACCCATAATACATAATTATGACCATAAAATCAGGAAAAACGCAAATTATTTCTTTTGTTGTTTATTATCATTTAAATTTATTTAATATATACAAAAAATATTAATATAAGATAAAATATATTATACAATTTTATAATATGATAAGGTTTTCATATTAATAACCTCCTTTAATAATACTAAAAAAATATGTTTCATTCTTATTATAAACTATATGATATACCACTACAGTGAAATTTTGTTTGATTAATTTTTATGGTTTTTTTATGTCCATTAAAACAATAAGTGATTATTATCTTATCTCTATAAGACTATCTCTTAAATTATACCACTTAATGATAAGATAGTTTTTTCATAGATCCGTACAAATAATTTCTCATTTACCTAACAAAATGTTATAGTACATGATGAGAGTCATTTCCACAAGGAGGCCACTCACAATAACTGAATTTATATTATCATTATTTGAACCAATTTAAACTACTAATATAGTGGTGGTTTTTAAAATGAATGTGATAAAATTTTATAAATATATGATTTAAAAAACATATAGTTTATGATAAGACACAATGATGTTAGTGAAGAATAATTTTTTGTTCTAAGTCTTTCAGAGTGATCCAATCATTGTTCATCAAAAAAATATTTATTCTTGGTATTCAATTAAATAATTAGATTTACTCTATCAGTCAACAAACTATTATTCAAAATGTGATTATCCCACAATAAACCTATGTATATAGGATAATCTCTCTAATAACATTAACACAATGATACCCCACTATGTGCATCATATGATGATGAATGAGACAAATAAATATGAATGGGAAGAAGAACAAAATAGTAGTGAAAGTGCAGTGACCACTCTCCATAATAAATTTAAATACTAATAAAATTATTAGAATATAATAAATATAATCATTTAAGTGTAAGAAATCATGAAAAAAAATTTCTCTCCCCTTGCACAATATTTTTGTTATATCTCCATTTTCATAGAGATGATATTCATGGATAGAGAAAAACATAATAATAAAACATGAGATAAGGATTAGAGAAAGAGAAAATAATATATATTAAAATTTTATAATAATAAAATAGAGAAACAACCCCTAATTTTCTTTTAAATAATGATAAATATTCTTAAAGGCTATGGTGGTGTAGATTTATAGGCAAGAGGGGCGAACAATCATTGCTCAAAAAATTTACACATAAAATTATATAATGCATGGCCCATTAAATATAATAATATTGGGAGTAGTTATATTAAATATTTATTAAATTAATCCTTGAGAGTTCCCCCATTAAATTTATCCATCATTTGTGTTGTTTATAAAAATTTATGAACAAATTATGTGACAAAAAATCGAGAATTCGATCTATTTAAATTCTAATGTTGTGGTTTCCTGTGTATTTATGACCATAAAGGATGAAACATTTGGATAATCCATTACAAATGAATTAATTTATATATATGTTCTATATCATTTAATAAAAGTTGAAATCATTTTATTGGGTACATTGTGGGGTAAATCCCCATCATTAATAAAATAAAAAATGGGAATAAAATATAAGGCCCCATTATTTGAAACTTTTTATCCTCAATATTTGAAATTTATCCTTTTCCATGTTTAATTAAATTAATACCAATAATCCTTTAGTACTAAAGAATACTTTCCAAATAAGTATTACTATATAAAATGATATGGTTGAAATATGAAAGTAAATAAGCACATTTAAAATTTAAATAATAAACCATTTTAAAAATTAATTTCATATTATTCATAAAAAATAAAAATTTCATAATTAAAAATAAAAATAAATTTTTTTTGTTATAAAAACATTGGAATTGTAGAATATAATTTATGAAACTATTATAATCATCAGTATTAAACACTTAATCATTGTACTCTCATAACATCTTCAAATATCTAAATCAAAATCTATACAAGAATCAGAAGTGGGGAAATTTCCATGAACATTTTAATAAACAAATATTTATTTCTCATCCATACTAATAAATTACATTTTATTTCATTATATAAAATTTAAATTTTATTACCTTAAAAATACATCCATGACCCAATCACACATACCTCACATTGAAATTCATGTTAATATTCACTCAAGAGAAATTAAATCTAGATTCTTTCACATGCCTAGAAAAAGAATATACCACCATAGTCTTTTTATATTTATCAGCCTCTACAAAGTTTTCCATAAAAAAATTTCAATCAAGGGGAATTGTTATGGTCATTTTGATGTCCAAGTGTTGGTTTGTAAAAAAATAAAAAATTATGGATGAAATGTGTATGTTTTGACTCATAAAAATAAATCCCTTAATAGTGAGATTATAGTAAATATACCTCACTCATTCCCTATTAGAAATTTAAAACACAACAACCCATTTTTTTGACTTTTTTCATGTATCAAATAATAAAATAAATTTTGTATTTGGTCGTAATTCCCCCTTTTTAATGTTTTTTTATTTTTTAGGGAGGATGAGATGAAAATTTAATAAGAATAATTGATTAGAATCATTCAATTAAGAATAATGACGAATTTACACTCATATATAATTTTACTTTTTATAATATTTTTTAGAGAACCCAATTATATGAATATTGTATAGTGAAAAATGAATCATGAATATTCTTAAAATTTATAGAATTTATAAATATACATTAAAAACCCTACAATGATTTGCATCCCCAAGAAAAGACATGGTATTTTCCTCCCAATGTGAGTTCCTAGACCTAGATGCCACTCTACACTGCCCTAATCTCGGTGGGTAACAAGGCCCCAATTACACCTCCCTAAATTCTAGAGGCTACCACCTAGTAGTTAGGGCCTTTGGTGTGCCAGCAGGGAGACTATTCCCTTATCACCAGAGTGTAACAAAGTGAAAAAATAAACAACAAACATGTAGTAGAAGTAGTATAAAATCCAAGCAATATGAAGAGAAAGACTAATATCTATACATATAATACAATTCTATAAGTCATTTCATATAATTAATTATTATACATTTCATGTGTCTAAGAAAGTATCCAAAATATGTCAATAGTAGTACAAGAAAATATATGTATCCAAAAATAGAAAAATTAAAAAAATATCTCTGAATAGAATCTCGAGTCTCAGCTTGATCTCATTCTCCCCTACATGTAACACCCCAAACTTCTATGGTACTCTTCTCTTTGAATAATTTAATAGCTTATGTTGTATACAACTTTGAGTTTTAGCACACCGCAGCTAATCAAACTAGCCATTATGCATAGTAATACCCACTTTTTAAAATTTTATTTTTCAAAATGGACTTCATTTTTGAATTCAGAATATCAAAATTAGCTTAGGGTCAAATTTTGGTATTTTTTTGAAAAAATTAAATTTTTTATGAATATTGAAAAACACAACATTATTGTTTAAAATTGACTTTTTATTTAAATAATTATTTATTTTATTTAAATTTATTTTATGTCAAAATAGATACACAATACCTATATTATTTGAGTGTAATTAATTTGAGTCATTTTATAATAAAACTATACGTATAAAATTTTATTGAACTTTTTTACGTCTTTTACCCACCTACTTGGAGAATTTGAAAGTATACATAAAATGTAATTTTACCACTTCTGTGAATTGAATTTAAAAAATATAAGAGACATGGTTGATATGAGTATGTAAAATTTGGTTCAACAAGATGAAAGTAATTTTTGGTTAATAATATCTTTTGACTTTTATTTACCACAGTTAAAAGTAAATTGGGAAATTAAAGGTAAAAATGATATTATCATTACCCTAACATGTGTTCTAATTATATTGGATAAGTGTATGTCAACCAAAATCATCCTTAGAAATAATATATGATCTTCTTTGATCCACTTGGATTAGATTTTTACATTTATCATTATTTAATTTAAAGAAGAGTTAAAAGTGTTAAATTAAAATTTTCATAACTAAATTTTTTTAATATAGGGTTATATATAATATAAATTCGACTATAAATATTAATTATAATGCTAAAATGATTACATGAATAATCTTATTTTATTTATTATTTTTAGTCATTAAATAATTAAATTTATTTATGACACAATGATGGTGCACTAACTACCATATTAATGAACGTTTAAAATAATTGATATTATATATTATAAAATAAATTTAAATTGATAATTTTGCTGAATTACACAAATTTTCAACATTAATATGACTTTTTGAGTTTATTAAATAATTTTTTTGATGTAATAAATTTTTTATGACTTAAAAAAACAAAATAACAAAAAGTTTCAAAATTGACATAAATGAGTTTTTAAAAGCAATTCAATATTATTAAATGATATAATATTCCTAAAAATATAATGTTCGGCCAAAGGACATAGATAAATTTTGATATATAATTAATTAACCACTTGGAGTTCTCTTTTCAATTCATAGTAAGTTTAGTAACCATGTAATATAAAAATACAAGAATACATTGTAAAAGTTAAACAATTTAACTAACAGTTAAATCTAAAAGACAATGTTAAAATGGTGACCTAAACTTGTATAAAACCTATTGGTTGAGATAATTTAGACACATACCTATCTTATCCTTGATATAAATCCATTTTTTTCCATTATACACCTAATATTATTATATAATAAAGTAATATTTCTGTATTTTCCTAAAGTGACATTCACCTCTCTTATAAAAGGGTATTTCCCCTTCTCTCAAAATAACACCTCCAAAGCCAATTGTCTCAGCCAAAACCTAACCTCATATCCTACCAAATATCCTCACTGCAATCTAGAGGCCTTAATTTGACAATAAATCTAACCTAAGGATCACCTTTTATCCAATCAAAAGGAAGCACCTGAAGAAGAGGTAATTATTTCATCACCTCTTTCAAAATTCTTTTCTTCTTCCACTTCCTCTTTAATTGTTGTTTCCATAAAAAATATAATAAATAAATCACTTTCTACATAATATGATGCTATTATAAATATAGAAAAACCATATTCATTATTCTATCCATCCCATGAATGACCAAGTCAGCATATGTGTGTACGTACGACTTACTGTCTCCACATCATGGTGTAGTTTTTTATTCAACACTTAATTTTTTGAATAGGTATAATAATGAGTATAATTGATGTAAATAATAAATATAACATGTTAATGATTATTTATATATGATATACCATCCATTTACATATGATATCACCATCAATATAATGATATTGTCGCTCGTCCATACGTACGTATTATCATCTCCACGAACGCGATAAGATTCATTCCCCCTCATAACCATTAATGAATAATTTTCATTTTATAATTAAAACTAATTTTTATAAACTTAATATCATTATGGATATGAAACAAATACATCCTATCCATAACAAACATGACTTACATAACAAAACAGATAATGGAGAACGAATCATTTGACACCTGAAACAATGGCACTATTGAAATGTTATTAACAAAAAAAATATTAGAAAATCATATATAATATCATATTTATGTATATGATTATTTTATAATTTAGTAATAGTGATTTAACTATTATACAAGAGTTTAACATACCCTTGACTAATTAAAAGTACAAGGTAAGGGTTAATTTTACAATCTTGTTATTTATCTGAGGTTGTTTATACGTAAGTATCCACTGTGACTTCTTTATCATCCACAACAGTGTTTCTTTAAAATGTATTTCAAGAAATTTTTATTATTTCTTATAATATGTGTTAAATTCCATTATACCCTTGTTTTAAATTTTATAAAATGTTTTGAAATGAATATTTCCTTCATTTTCCAAACTAGGTACTTTATGAGCTTTTTCTACGAATTAAGGTAAGAATGTTTTTTAACTTATACGGCGGGTGAGCCTATTTTCCACTGTTCTAACACCTTCAAAGCTTCCCTTACAATCAAATTATAATATTCTCAAAATAAAACTTTTTTTATAATTATATTCCATTAAAATGATTTCAAAATAGAAAGAGATATTTCTCTCAAATAGTATTGATTTCATCTATGTCAACATCCTTTGATGGATTTTACACTTGTTTTTAGTCAATTTATTATGCTACAATCTTCCAAATTGTATTGAAGGTTTTTTGATATGTTTTATTGGTAATGTTTTATTTTTACACCATTCTGGTTTATGTTTAAAGTATCAACATTTTTATGTTAGTTTTAATACGAATGTTTATGTTATGTTTAAAACTTTTCATATAAGGAATGCATTAGACTCAGTATGTGATGGGTGGGGCTTGCTATAGCTACTCGATGCATTGATTTTCCTCATTAGACAAACTAGATTCTTGACACAAGGCCTTGAAAAAGAATTATTTTTAGTCTTTGAACGAGGCCATGACTATGTGGTTATGATTTCTGGTATTATTCATTCCATCATTATGAAATTGGATATTGATATTGCGTGTGATTATTCGCCGAGTAGAATATCCATGTCGATAAGTAAATTGAATTATTTGATTTATCTGTGCTATATCATGATAAATTTTATGTTTAAAAGTCTTGTGTTTTATTCGTATACATTGCCTTAAATGTTTATTCTTATTTATTATAATTTATGTAATATTGTTATCCTTACTGGGCAACTGAGCTCACCCCTTTCTATGTTTTATTTTTTCCAGGATACGAAGAAGTACACTATGATTAACCTATGGGGATAGGCTAAAAGATATGAGTGTTTTTAAAATGCGACACAATGTTTTTTTATTTCCATTTCATAATGTAAGGTAAATTTCATGTAAGTATCTAGTACTTTAAAGGATACTAAACTAATTGGTCTTCCGAGACTTGATCTCTTGTGATCATACCAATGTTATGTAATAATGCACTGAATCTCGTTGAATTGGTTTGGGTCTTTGTACTACTCCTAAACATGAATCCAAATCAACCATCGAACTCCTGGAGCCATCCCAATCCCTACCAACAACCAAATAGTCTTTTCAGGTACCCAACATCTACCCGAACTGGGTGTGAGACACAATCCCAGTAGGTAACCACCCAAATATCTATATAATTACGGTTTATTCAATATAATAAGCTATTAAATGTGCACGTAAATATTAATGTAGTAAATAAATGAACAGTCACCATGGAATATCTAAACATAAACTAGTAAGTCTAAAATAGCCTTTAAAGACTCCCTAAAAAATATGGTCAAAATCTTCTAACAAGGAATCTACAAACAGGGCCTAAATAACCAACATGCCTTTGGAATTCATCCAAACATGCCATATCAACCACGAACTTTACTTATAATATGAAGTGTCAAACAATTTTATTTGGGCTGTAAAATCATGTGTATCATGTTTCCTAAGTCCATGCCTTTATGATCAATGTGTCAAACCACCAAGGGACAGATCCATGATGTATAAGGCCAAGGAATCCTCATAGACTCCTAGGAGAATCTTGATGGAAACATTGTTAGGAACTGGTTGTAGTCCTAGGATTATGTTATACTGAACAAGTCCTTCATGTGTCCAAGAAAGGTGGGTACAAGGGGTAACAAGGCACAATGAATCCCTGGGAATCAATACCCAAGGAGAATACACTATCCAAGGCATCCACTATCATGTCAAGATCCACGAAATAATATACAAGGCAATATAAATGGATTCAAGAACATTGGTATACCAACCCATGCATCCCCGAACATTTAAAATACATCCCATTTCATTCATCAACCAAAACCAATTCCATTTCATACCCTGCGTATACACACTTATTCTACACATTCCATATTCAACTAAAATAATGATGATACCCACTCATTTATAGTATTACTAAAAAATCCAAATATGAAATAACAATTCCACATAAATCATTTAATTGATTGCAATAACATGAAAAGGATGCAACCCTTATCTTATCTAAGCAATTCAATGTCATTTAAAAATAACTAATCTTCCTTTAATGATAAAATCATATATCACACCCATGGGGGGTTCAACATGTGTCATAGGAAAAGGGAACACACCATGGGTGTCCTAAGTTGGAGAAACACCAACCAACACATCTCAAGGTTACATAAGGTATTCCCTAACAGGTCCCATAGTATTTAATTCAATTTGTTCAATTTAACTTTAGGTCCTCTCCAGAATTCCTTGAGGGAAGAACACTGATAGCTTGGTCTATAAAGCACAAAAACCAAAGGGGATAATGTAAACCACATACCATAGTATGATAGTAACATTATCCTCTAGTATTGTCTCCTGATTCGACCCATCTCAAAATAAAATCCAAGAAAGGTTGACGAACCTAGAAATTAGGAAAATGAGCTTGCATCTAAATATATGAGCTTATACTAATAAGAACTAATAACAACTAAAATATAATTTCAAAATCAATGATGTGGATCTAGTGAGACCAACAAAACTCAAATTAGAGATTGTATAGAGGATCAAGATAAAACCGTGGAATTTCGAAAACAATTAACTCCCAAGGTGGTACTTTCTTCCATACATAATGATGAAAATAGTTTTAGGTTTAAATTATATTTGATAGGAAAATGGAAATTTAAAAAATAAATCCTCAGTAATGTGGTTTTAGCCACATGGTTTGGACAATGCATATGCCAATTGTTAACGCATAGTTGTATGGAAGGGGAAGTCATATGGTTTCCTTACATGGTTTGACTAACTGTGCACAAACCATTCCAAAACACATTATCATAATTGATGACATGTCACATGGTTGCACATCCCAAATCTCATGCTTTTTCCTAACCATATGACATGTAGATCCCCATTATCCAACCTCACAAGGTTTTATCTAACCATGAGCTAGGCCATTTCAATCCCAAAATCTAGGTCCTCGGATATGAACAAGCTCCTCAAACCCCCAAAACCCCTTTAATCAAATGTTGTATCCATATTAGGTCTTATGTAAAAATTTAAACTAAATAGAAAGGGATCCACAACTCATAAAAAGCACATGTTCTTATAATCTTGTCCACTTAAATAAATTCACCCCTGAATTACCTTCTCAAGGGTGGTCGAGATTATTCTGAGAGAAACTTTGACCACAGAGCAAGTATATGATACTCCCACTCCCATCTCTCATCCAGTAAATGAAAATTATTCCATACCACTCTTTCTAGGGGAACATACATGCCTCAGATAACCATTATTATATTGTCAATGATATGAATTGGATACTCCTCAATGTACACATCAACCTGTAGCTCAACGTCCTTAGGCTAAAAATCATGAGAAGGGTTTGAGTGATAGTGGTGTAGCTGAGATACATGGATGAAATTGTTCATGGATAAGTACCTTTGGGGTTATTGAAACCAATAGGCTACTAGCCCGACTCTATCCAAAATATGAAACGACCTGACATATCATGATGAAAGAATACCCTTTCTCCTTATCTGTCTATGTCCCAACCTCAGGGAAAAACTAAAAAGAAATTGTTCCTAACCATAAACTCAAGATGTTATCTGTAGTGATCAGTATAAGATTTTTGTCAATAATGTGTAGTATCCATACACTTCTAAATCAACTAGACCATCTTAGAAGTCTTCTACATGATATGTGGCCGCAATAAATCTACCTCTCTAGCCTCTAACAAGTACTAGGTCAATTGTCATGTATTACCATAAAAATCCTTATAAGGTTCCATCTAAATCATCATCTGGTGACAATTAATTGGGGACAACTCAACCGAGGGAATAAACCTCCCCCAAGAGCCCCCAAAATCTAGGATTCATTTCTGAATCATGTCCTCAAACACATGTATCATACGCTCGGACTGGCCATTAGTCTAAGGGTGGCATGTATACCATGTTCCTTTTGTAAACAATACTATAAATGATACATAAACGGGGTGTCCCTATCTTAAACAATAGTGTGTGGGACCCTAATGAGTCATACTATCTCATAGATATTAAACCTCTCAAACTTATTCACACTACAGGTGTCCTTGATCCAAAATAAGTGATCAACCTTCATGATTATGTCAACAAAAACCCACGTAACATTATTACCTCTACTAGACCTCAGTAAAATAGTCAAAAAATCCATGGAAACATAATCCTGTCTCAACTCAAGAATAGTTAACTACTATAAATTTTTTGCTAGTCCCTGATTTTCTACATTAATATATTGAAAGGTGAAATTCTTCACAACAAAACTTGCTACCTCACGTTTCATATCGAGCCACCAGTACAGAATTCATAAGTCATGGTACATCTCAGAGACTCTCGGATACACTTCCCAATATGATGCATAAAACACCCACATCATCTAATCTAGTATGTTCACTAGAACCCAAAAAATACCATGGATATGTAGAATATCATCCTCACTTACAGTCTAACCAAGAGGTAGATCATCACCTACATCACTCTCCTATAGTACTAGGACCCATGAATCTGATAGCTACCTCATACTCACACTATTCAATGTGGTAGATTTCATAGGTAAAGATGATAGAAAAGTATGTCATTGACCTTTTTACATCTCTATGTGAATCTAGGAGATCAAATTTTGGAGTTTACACTCACTACGGGCCTACTGAACTGCATGAATTTGATTCCTCCTACTCAGTGCATCATTCGCTATATTTCCATTACTTGGTGTGTAGGAAAGCTCAATGTTAAAATACATTAGATACTCTACCAAATTTTTCTTCCTAATATTCAAATAATTTTGTTTAAATATATAGTTGGGGATTTTTTGTCTATGTATACAAGAAAATGCTATCGCAGTATGTAATTTCTCTAATAGTGCAATTCATGAACAAATAAAGCTAACTCGAGATCATGTGCGAGGTAGTTCTTCTCATGTGGCCTCAACTGTTGAAACACAAATGCCACAAGCCTATCCCCATGAATTAGTATAGCTCCAAGCCCAATATATGATGAATCAGAATATGCAATATAGATCTTCCTTTTTCTGGTTGTATCAGGACTATTTATAATGTCAATCTCATATTCAACACCAGGAAGGTTGTCTTTTAAGTGTATGACCATGAAGACTACACACCATTTTTAGTCAAGAAATTTGATGGAAATTATAATCATGATAATTTTGATTTGAAATGACTGTAATATCTAGATATTCCCAAGAAACTCTATATGTCAAATACATTCTTTGGCTACTCCCAAGAAATTATAGCTCTCACCTTCTCTAGGTCAGCTGATACTCCTTTCTTTGAGATAATGTGACCTAGGAAGTAAATTTGATCCATCCAGAAGTGGAAAATTGGGAGCATAAAATATAAAATATTCTCATTTAGTGTATTTAGAATGATCTCATGTTGTTTGTAATGGTTTTGTCAATTATAAGAATAAACCATGATATCATACATTAAAACAGTCACAAAGGAATCCAGATAATAATGGAAGACTAGGTTTATCAACACCATTAAAACTGAGGGTGTGTTAGTGAGACCAAATGTAATAACTCGATACTCATATAGACCATAACTTTTATGAAAATATTAATGATGTATGTCTATAGGTCGAACACATACCTGGTAAAATCCATAACTCAAACAAATTTTCGAGAACACCTGAACTCCTCAAAGTTGATCAAACAGTTCATCTAACTATAGTTTGGGATACTATTTTATAACTATCTACTAGTTCAATTTCTTTTAATCTATGCATCATCTAGGGGTACCATCATCCTTTTTTTAAAAAAATAATGAAGAACCCGATGGAAGAGTATTGTGTCGAATAAACACATTTGCCTCAAAATCTTCTAGTTGACTCTTAAGTTCATGTGACTCCTATATAGTCATCCTGTAAGGAGTAATGGATATTGATAGAGCTCCTGGAACTAGATTGATCAAGAACTCAATGTCTCTCTCTAGAGGTATAATATAAAATTCATCTAGGAACATATCCTTGAAATTATCAACAACTTGTAAAATTTTATCCTGACAAACTCCTTGATCATTTTGAAACAAAGTAGAGATATAGGATGTCATCTCAGCCATCCCATGATTCTCTAGTTTATATCATCTTCTCAAGACATTCCATTCACCCTTTTGATTGTGAATTAATCCCTTTGGTGATGTGAAATTCACCCTTCAGTTATAGAAATCGACGTAAGCTTGATAAGGTACCAACCAGTCCATATCTAGTACGACATCGAGCCTTGTCATCCCGAGGAAACAAATATTCTATATGAAGTGACACCCACCAACCTCAGGTGGGGACTCACTATACAATAATACATCCTCATTTCAAATATCTAATGGAGTGTCAAGTGTCATAACACCTTTAGAAAACTATATAAAAATCCCATGTATTTCTACCACATGTAGAGATATAAAACTATAGGATGCAACTCTGTAAATGTAAAGACCCGTAAAATTCAAGGGAAATTTCTTCTTAATTTTCTTTAGAATTTTACAAGAGCGCCGTTTCAGACGGAACCTGATTCCGATGCCCGGAGTGCCCAGAATTAATTTCCGAAGTTTGGATCGGGTACGTTCAGTGAACGAACGAGCGGGAATTCCTAACTTTTGATCCGGTGCTCGGAATTGAAATCCGAGGGCACCGATGCACTCGTAGCGCCGATATTCACTTAAAGAGACCTTTTCGGGAGTTGCGTTTGTTGCGGGTTGAAAGTTAGTTTTGGGGTTTTTAGTTTGAGTTAAATAAAATTGTGTAGGACAATTTTATTATAACTTGTTAAAACCTATCAAAGGAGGTTGGAAGTGGGACCCACACCAACTTAACCTCCCTTGGGAGGATTAAGTGTGGTGGGGCCCACACGAACCCCTAATCCTTTCAAATTCTCTCAACTTGCTTAACCCCTAATTAAATGACTTGAGTTACTTTTAATTATGGGAGTTAATCCTTTTGAATTTCAAACTTTTGAAATTCTAATGTGTTATGTGATAATAAAATAAGATGTTGTCTTATTTTATTTTGGGGGTTATTTGCTTGTCTTCTTGAGAGGTGGAGAGCTCTTCTTCTTCTTCTTCAACTCTGACGAAGAACTCGAAGAACGTTCATCTTGACGAAGAACGTTCAAGCTCCGACGAAGAACGGCGCACCTCCATTCTTCGTTTACCGTGTCAACGAAAGGGGATGCCACTTCTTCCTCGGACAACCTTCGTCGGCGTACAAGTTTCGCCAACGACGTGTCTCTTCGAACGCATCCCTTCGTCATCGGATTTGACGAACGGCTACCGCGACGCCCGACCTCCGCGACGTCGTCTTCCGCGGAACCTTGGCAATCTTCGAACCTTATACCCGAGGTAGGGGTTGTCGATTTCTTTTTTGTTTCCTTATTTTATTCTTGATCGTGAATAGCAAGTCTAACGTGTGGCTTGAATTATTTAAGTTGCGTTATTATTTTAACGTGAGGGGGCCGGACCGCACGAACACGGCCGAACCCCCCTCCATCGTTCTTGTTTATTCTTGCGGGTGGAAGCAAGTGGCGTGGTGCCGTTGCACCGCGTGGATAATCGTGCTTTTATTTTACGCGGCGCCGTCGCGCCACACCGAGGTAGAATCTTCAAGAACGCGACGCCGTCGCGCCGCGTTGAAAGGAATCAAGACACGGAGAAAGGGGCGCGGTGCCGTCGCACCGCGCCAGACGATGAACACCGCGGCCGGTTCCGGGCCGCGGCGGGACGAGAAGACCGCGGCCGGTTCCGGGCCGCGGCGGAAGAGAAGACCGGCGGCCGGGCCGCCGGCGTCGGAAGCCGAAGAGGGGACCGGAATTTCCGGTCCCGTTGGAGAAAACCGGCCGGCCAGCTGGCCGGCCGGATGCCATTAAAACCTGGGGAATTAATACCCCAGACAGCGTGTAAAACCCCCCCTCTTAAAGGGGGGCGGTTTTCTTTGAAGGGAGGGGGGCAGCCGGCCCCCCCGGTTCCGCTCAAATCAGGCCCCCCACGTGGGGGGGGGGGGGGCGTTTTAACAAAAAAACGGGCGCGGCACAAAGGCCGCGCCGCCCCAACAAACCGCGGGGGTTTGTTTCCCCGCGTGCAGCCACCTCGTGGCGCTAGGCCGCCGCGGCCCGCCGCGCCTCCGCCCCAGGGGGGGGGGGGGGTCGGGCCGGGTCGGCCCGGACCCGGACCCCCCCGTTTCGAACCAGAATCGGTTTTTGGGCCATAACTTGTGCCTCGGACCTCCGAATGACGAACCGTCTGCGGAAACACGATCCTTGGATCGAGAGGGTCGTTTCGGTATATCGCACTCAAGGTTTCGGTTTATTTTGAGTTCGGCCGGGTTGGTTCGTTCACAAAACCAACCGGGCCTTCGGAGCGGAAACACTCATATCTTGAGCTACGAACGTCCGATTGATGCGTCGTCAGTCGCGTTGTGTTCCTCTTAGTGAGACGAATCTTTTGGCATACTCCGCCCGAGGTTTGGACGCAGGTGGAGTACGGTCGGGTTGGTTTAGCCTTAAAAACCAACCGGGCCCCGGAGACGAAAATGCCAATAACTCTCAGACCGGGCGTCCGATCGACGCGCCGTCTGTTGCGTTGAGTTCCTATTGACGATACGGAACTTTTGGATACATCAACTCTGGTCTTTGTGACAGTTGATGTATCAGCCTCTCGGCTCGTGGAGCGGACCCTCCGAACGAGCTTGCTGTGTGCGGGAACCCTAGTGCTGGCTGCGACTGTTACTGCTACTACTACTGCTACGACTGCTACTGTGACTACGACGACGACAGTACAGAGATCCTGTGTGGATTCGACGACGATGACTACAGCACTCAGCGATCCTACGTGGATCAGTGCTACAGGTCCTGTGTGGGCCCGATCCTGTGTGGGTCCTTGCGCTCAGCGGTTCTGTGTGAGCCAGCGCCTACAGGTCCTGTGTGGGCCCGATCCTGTGTGGGTCTTTGCGGGGGTTAGTTACCTATCGATCCTTCGTGGGTCCGACGACTTAGATGGATCAGTGATCATCTTTATCGTCCTTGAAGAAGTATACATGTGTGAGCTGAATCCTATTGCTTTCTTGTGTGGATTGTGTTGTGCAATCCTGTGTGGATTACGTTTTGCTTTCCTGTGTGGAATACGTTTACTTTCCTGTGTGGACTGAGTTGTACTTGGGCTCGGAGGTTAGAGCGTATTTGAATTGATGACTTAGGTATATGTATGGGCATATACCTAAGCAGTGTCGGTTATTACTTCTTGATTGTTACTTTTCTTCGTGGTTTATCCTTTATGGATTTGAGAGACCTTCAGGGGTCTCGGGGTCCCTACTGAGTAGCTTATACTCACCCCTGCACGGGCTTTGCCCGCACTACGTTGTGTTGGTTGCAGACGACGGACAGCGTTGGCCTTAGCTGAGGCTTGCAGAGCGGGATGGTACCCGGAGGTGGACCACAGGGCGGGACGTGCACGGAGCGGACGGCGGGACCCGTGGAGCAGAGGAGCTATCTGTACCCACCCTTCAGGTGGGATTTCCAGTGGACAGCTCAGAGTAGCGGCTTTTACTTTTCAGTTGTTGTTTTCCCTTTCAGTTGTACTCTGTTTTTGTTTAGTGTTTACTTTCCGCTTGCTTACTCTGTGGTGATGTTTACCTTTCAAAGGCAATGTCTTCCCATTTTACTGGGATTTACGCCTTGGTGCTAGTCGCCAGCCCCTGGCCTATGGAAGGCGGGCTTGGGGTAGTCACGGCACGGACCCCGAGGGCGGGTCGTGACAATTGGTATCAGAGGAGTTCGGTTCTACCGTGAACTCTGATCTTTTCTATGTGAAGCAATAATGTTTAGCGTATTGAGTGTGGATATCAGTCCAGGGAGTCCAGTGTTGGTGCGGCGGCCGACGTATCCGTACACCAGGACCCTGACTTCTGATTTCCGAATTAATGCACGAAAACATTGATTGCGTGTGTGTTTCAAAGTTTTCTTTGTGATTACTTATATCAGCTCACCAGGTATACTGTTCTAACCGTGGCGCACCTGTTTCCTTTTCAAGATGGCCCCACGACGGCAGCCAGCTAGGGTTCCGAGAGTCGAGCGAGATGACAGCCCACCGAGCGACGAGGCCTCGGTGCAGGGCCCTTTGCCAGTAGTGGCACCGGCGGTAGCTTTACCCGCCGAGCCCCCGATGCTTCCAGCAGCAGCCGCTGACGATGCACGTCGCCTCAGCGCACTGCATGAGTTTCAGCGCCAGCGACCGCCCAGGTTTCGCGGGGAGATGGATCCCCAGGCAGCAGAGGACTGGCTGGAGGCAGTGGTTCGAGTGTTTAGGCTAGTGAGGACACCAGCAGACCTCATGGTGATCCTCGCTGCGAGCCTACTACACGCAGCAGCAGGACGATGGTGGAGCTTGATGCTCCAGGTGCACGATGAGGCATCTCTACTTTGGACGGACTTTGAGAGCCTCTTCTGCTCGGAGTTCGTCCCAGCCACCCTTCGTGCGGTGCATATCCAGGAGCTTCTACAGCTGCGGCAGGGCAGCATGACAGTCGCTCAGTACTCGGCGAGATTTACCGATCTCTCGCGCTACTCGACCGACATGGTACGGGACCCATTCTTCCGGGCCCGGACCTTCGAGCAGGGTTTGAGACACGAGATCAGGGCATCGCTGATCTCCCTCAGCATACCGACTCAGACAGGAGTACTGGAGCGGGCCCTTCTGATCGAGAGCTTCCTTGCTGAGTCTACACCAGCACAGCGACCCACCGCAGGGCGGCACGTGGCAGAGTCATCTGCAGCAGGCAGTCGACGGATGACTCAGGGGTCCAGACAGACCAGACCTTCAGGCAGACGATCTCAGGGCACTGGCTCAGCAGTGCGGGGCACACAGCGCGGAGCCAGTCTTACGAGAGGCAGACAGTGCTACTCGTGCGGCGGGCAGGGCCACATGGCTCGTGACTGCCCGACCCGCCGTGCCGAGGAGCAGCAGTCAGTTGATGGACCACCGAGGCAGAGGCAGAGGGTCGACCGTGGCGGTCCGCAGGGAGGAGGCGGACGAGGCAGAGGAGTTGGACGAGCAGTTGGTGGTGGCCGACGCTTTGAGGCTCTACCACCACCACCACCAGGAGGTCCACCCCGACCACAGGGAGCTGGCGGGCAGCGACAGGCACAACTCCAGGCAGCAGAGGCCTACGACCACGGCACACCCGAGATGATTCGAGGTACTATCTGTGTCTACTCCACCCTTGCTGCTGTTCTTATAGACACAGGAGCGAGTCATTCTTTCATAGCCGCTGCCCTTGTTCGGAGCTCGGAGATTCCGACAGAGCCGTTGGCTCGATCCTTACGGCTAGAGACTCCTACGGGAGTAGACTCGACGATTACGCACTGGTGCCGGTAGTGTGAGCTTACTCTAGGAGGCGAGAGCTTCGGCTGGGATCTTCTTGTAGCAGCGTCGAGGCCTTACGACGTCATCTTGGGCATGGATTGGCTGTCTACGGTCCATGCACAGATTGACTGTTTTAGGCGCAAGGTGCGTTGTGTACGCACCGACGGGAGCAGGTTCACCTTCACCGGCGAGAAGGGAGCCTTAGCAGCACAGGATGGACTTCCGCGGAGGAGAGGACAGCCCATCACTCATCAGTTGGCTAGCCTTATCCTTGGAGCAGTTGACGTGCGGAGTCCTGGTTTTCCTGCAGTGGTGGATCAGTTTGCGGACGTTTTTCCCGACGACGTTCCAGGGCTACCTCCTCGCAGAGAGGTAGACTTTTATATTGACTTGTATCCCGGGACAGCCCCGATATCCACTCCAGCATATCGGATGGCCCCCGCCGAGCTTCGAGAGCTACGGGTACAGTTGGAGGACTTGCAGGGCAAGGGGTTCATCCGACCCAGTGTTTCACCCTAGGCTTCCCCGATATTGTTCGCCAAGAAGGCGGACGGGAGCTTGCGACTTTGTGTTGACTATCGTCGCCTGAACCAGGTGACCGTGAGGAACAAGTATCTGCTACCAAGGATTGATGACCTCTTTGATCAGCTCAAGGGAGCACGGTGGTTCTCGAAGATAGACCTCAAGTCAGGCTATCATCAGCTCAGAGTCAGAGACGAGGATGTACAGAAGACAGCCTTCAGATGTCGGTATGGCCACTATGAGTTCTTGGTTATGCCTTTCGGTGTAACCAATGCTCCAGCAGTGTTCATGGCTCTCATGAATAGAATCTTTCAGCCATACATCGATCGGTTTGTCGTGGTCTTCATCGACGACATTCTGATTTACTCTACGACAGAGGAGGAGCACGCCTATCACTTGCGAGTTGTTCTTGACACACTCTGAGAGCACTAGCTTTATGGTAAGCTCTCGAAGTGCCAGTTCTGGATACGTGAGGTCCACTTTTTGGGACACGTTATCTCTGAGGCGGGAGTTGCAGTGGATCCCGCGAAGATTGAGGCTGTGTTAGCAAGGGAGCCACCCAGGAGCGTGACTGAGGTTCGGAGTTTCATGGGACTAGCTGGATACTATCGGAGATTCGTTCCAGACTTCTCTAGAGTTGCAGCATCACTCACAGCTTTGACGAAGAAGGGGAAACCCTTCGTGTGGTCAGACAGATGTCAGCAGAGCTTCCAGGAGCTGAGACAGAGATTGACTAGCGCACCTATCTTGAGGTTGCCTGAGAAGGGAGTAGGGTACGTAGTCTACTGCGATGCATCAGGGACCGGACTCGGATGTGTTCTGATGCAGGAGCGGGCCGTGATCGCCTATGGATCACGTCAGTTGAGGCCGCATGAGCAGAACTACGCTACCCATGACCTGGAGTTAGCAGCAGTGGTCTTCGCTCTGAATACATGGCGAAACTATCTGATGGGCGAGCACTTTACAGTCTTTTCCGATCATCAGAGTCTCAGGTATATCTTCTCGCAGAAGGACCTGAACCTGAGACAGCGACGATGGCTCGAGTTCCTCCAGGACTATGACTTTGAGATAGTCTATACTCCTGGGAAGGGGAACGTAGTAGCCGATGCCCTCAGCAGGAGGACGGGCATTCAGCTACTTGAGGAGGCGACAGAGCAGCTAGCCTCTTTGCAGATATCCTTCGTGGATAGAGATGGAGCAGCCTTTCTTCAGTCTCTCACAGTCACTCCTCCACTACTGCAGCGAGTCAGGGAGGCACAGCATGGGGACGCTGACTGTGAGACACGGCGTGCACAGATATCCTCGGGACAGGCACCTGATGGTTTCTCCCTTGGAGCAGAGCACGACATCCTTTTCAGAGGACGTACCATGGTACCAGTAGCTTTGCGAGAGGAAGTGCTGAGAGAGTTTCACACTTCTCCTTTGGCGGTACATCCTGGAGTGGCGAAGATGTACCAGGACCTCAGACGACAGCACTGGTGGCCGGGCATGAAGAAGGCAGTAGCAGAGTTCGTTTCTCGATGCCTTACCTGCCAGCAGGTGAAGGCAGAGCATCAGGTACCAGAAGGCTTGGTACAGCCCTTGGAGGTTCCGGAGTGGAAGTGGGACGGCATATCTATGGACTTCATGACTGGACTTCCACGCACTTCCAGAGGTCACGACTCCATCTGGGTGATTGTTGACCGACTCACCAAGTCGGCACACTTCTTACCCATCAGAGAGCAGGGCTCAGTGGAGAGCTTGGGACGTCTCTACGTTCAGGAGATTGTGCGGCTCCATGGCATGCCATCATCTATCGTATCCGATCGAGATGCCCGCTTTACTTCCCGGCTTTGGAAGGGGTTATAGGAGGCGTTCGGTACGCAGCTACGTCTTAGCACAGCTTTTCACCCTCAGACGGATGGTCATACGGAGAGGACCATTCAGACACTCGAGGACATGCTCCGCGCATGTGTCCTCGACTATGGTCATAGCTGGGAGGACCACCTACCCTTGGTGGAGTTCGCATACAACAACAGCTACCACTCCACCATCGGGATGGCACCGTACGAGGCGTTGTACGGCCGACCATGTAGATCTCCTTTGTGCTGGACAGACCCTGGGGAGTCAGCACTGGTGGGACCGGAGATGGTCCAGGCCACGACAGAGAAGGTCCAGGTCATCCAGGAGCGGATGAGGACAGCTCAGAGCCGGCAGAAGTCATATGCTGACAGGAGGCGGAGGCCACTGGAGTTCGAGGATGGCGACCACGTCTTCTTGCGGGTCTCACCTCGACGTGGTATTCGGAGATTTGGCCGTGGCGGCAAGTTATCTCCGCGCTTCATCGGACCCTTCCAGATTCTCAGCAGGATTGGTGAGGTGGCTTATCGCCTGGCTCTACCACCTCAGTTGCACCGGGTGCACGAAGTCTTCCACGTATCCCAGCTGAGGAGATACGTGCACGACCCGACGCACATCATTGACCATGGGGAGCTTGACGTTGACGATGGGGCGACTTTTAAGGAGGTCCCGGTGGAGATAGAGGATCGACAGGAGCGGGTCCTGCGTGGGCGATCGATTCCTCTTGTGCGCATCAGATGGCAGCACGGGAATCTCCAGGAGAGCACATGGGAGCGGGAGGCTCAGATGCGTGCTCAGTACCCTCATTTGTTTCCCTAGTTTTTAATGTATCTTTACGGGGACGTAAAGCCCTGAGGTGGGAGTATTGTAAAGACCCGTAAAATTCAAGGGAAATTTTTTCTTAATTTTCTTTAGAATTTTACAAGAGCGCGGTTTCAGACGGCACCTGATTCCGAGGCCCGGAGTGCCCAGAATTAATTTCCGAAGTTTGGCTCAGGTACGTTCAGTGAACGAACGAGCGGGAATTCCTAACTTTTGATCCGGTGCTCGGAATTGAAATCCGAGGGCACCGATGCACTCGCAGCGCCGATATTCGCTTAAAGAGACCTTTTCGGGAGTTGCGTTTGTTGCGGGTTGAAAGTTAGTTTTGGGGTTTTTAGTTTGAGTTAAATAAAATTGTGTAGGACAATTTTATTATAACTTGTTAAAACCTATCAAAGGAGGTTAGAAGTGGGACCCACACCAACTTAACCTCCCTTGGGAGGATTAAGTGTGGTGGGGCCCACACGAACCCCTAATCCTTTCAAATTCTCTCAACTTGCTTAACCCCTAATTAAATGACTTGAGTTACTTTTAATTATGGGAGTTAATCCTTTTGAATTTCAAACTTTTGAAATTCTAATGTGTTATGTGATAATAAAATAAGATGTTGTCTTATTTTATTTTGGGGGTTATTTGTTTGTCTTCTTGAGAGGTGGAGAGCTCTTCTTCTTCTTCTTCAACTCTGACGAAGAACTCGAAGAACGTTCATCTTGACGAAGAACGTTCAAGCTCCGACGAAGAACGGCGCACCTCCATTCTTCGTTTACCGTGTCAACGAAAGGGGATGCCACTTCTTCCTCGGACAACCTTCGTCGGCGTACAAGTTTCGCCAACGACGTGTCTCTTCGAACGCATCCCTTCGTCATCGGATTTGACGAACGGCTACCGCGACGCCCGACCTCCGCGACGTCGTCTTCCGCGGAACCTTGGCAATCTTCGAACCTTATACCCGAGGTAGGGGTTGTCAATTTCTTTTTGGTTTCCTTATTTTATTCTTGATCGTGAATAGCAAGTCTAACGTGTGGCTTGAATTATTTAAGATGCGTTATTATTTTAACGTGAGGGGGCCGGACCGCACGAACACGGCCGAACCCCCCTCCATCATTCTTGTTTATTCTTGCGGGTGGAAGCAAGTGGCGTGGTGCCGTCGCACCACGCGGATAATCGTGCTTTTATTTTACGCGGTGCCGTCGCGCCACACCGAGGTAGAATCTTCAAGAACACGACGCCGTCGCGCCGCGTTGAAAGGAATCAAGACACGGCGAAAGGGGCGCGGTGCCGTCGCACCGTGCCGGATGATGAACACCGCGGCCGGTTCCGGGCCACGGCGGGACGAGGAGACCGCGGCCGGTTCCGGGCCGCGGCGGAAGAGAAGACCGGCGGCTGGGCCGCCGGCGTCGGAAGCCGAAGAGGGGACCGGAATTTCCGGTCCCGTTGGAGAAAATCGGCCGGCCAGCTGGCCGGCCGGATGCCGTTAAAACCGGGGGAATTAATCCCCCGGCCAGCGTGTAAAACCCCCCCTCCTAAAGGGGGGCGGTTTTCTTTGAAGGAAGGGGGGCAGCCGGCCCCCCGGTTCCGCTCAAATCAGGCCCCCCACGTGGGGGGGGGGGGGGCGTTTTAACAAAAAAACGGGCGCGGCACAAAGGCCGCGCCGCCCCAACAAACCGCGGGGGTTTGTTTCCCCGCGTGCAGCCACCTCGCGGCGCCAGGCCGCCACGGCCCGCCGCGCCGCCGCGCCGCCGCCGCCGCCCCAGGGGGGGGGGGGGGTCGGGCCGGGTCGGCCCGGACCCGGACCCCCCGTTTCGAACCAGAATCGGTTTTTGGGCCATAACATGAGCCTCAGACCTCCGAATGACGAACCGTCTGCGGAAACACGATCCTTGGATCGAGACGGTCGTTTCGGTATATCGCACTCAAGGTTTCGGTTTACTTTGAGTTCGGCCGGGTTGGTTCGTTCACGAAACCAACCGGGCCTTCGGAGCGGAAACACTCATATCTTGAGCTACGAACGTCCGATTGATGCGCCGTCAGTCGCGTTGTGTTCCTCTTAGTGAGAAGAATCTTTTGGCATACTCCGCCCGAGGTTTGGACGCAGGTGGAGTACGGTCGGGTTGGTTTAGCCTTTAAAACCAACCGGGCCCCGGAGACGAAAATGCCAATAACTCTCAGACCGGGCGTCCGATCGACGCGCCGTCTGTTGCGTTGAGTTCCTATTGACGATACGGAACTTTTGGATACATCAACTCTGGTCTTTGTGACAGTTGATGTATCAGCCTCTCGGCTCGTGGAGCGGACCCTCCGAACGAGCTTGCTGTGTGCGGGAACCCTAGTGCTGGCTGCGACTGTTACTGCTACTACTACTGCTACGACTGCTACTGTGACTGCGACGACGACAGTACAGAGATCCTGTGTGGATTCGACGACGACGACTACAGCACTCAGCGATCCTACGTGAATCAGTGCTACAGGTCCTGTGTGGGCCCGATCCTGTGTGGGTCCTTGCGCTCAACGGTTCTGTGTGAGCCAGCGCCTACAGGTCCTGTGTGGGCCCGATCCTGTGTGGGTCTTTGCGGGGGTTAGTTACCTATCGATCCTTCGTGGGTTCGACGACTTAGATGGATCAGTGATCATCTTTATCGTCCTTGAAGAAGTATACCTGTGTGAGCTGAATCCTATTGCTTTCTAGTGTGGATTGTGTTGTGCAATCCTGTGTGGATTACGTTTTGCTTTCCTGTGTGGAATACGTTTACTTTCCTGTGTGGACTGAGTTGTACTTGGGCTCGGAGGTTAGAGCGTATTTGAATTGATGACTTAGGTATATGTATGGGCATATACCTAAGCAGTGTCGGTTATTACTTCGTGATTGTTACTTTTCTTCGTGGTTTATCCTTTGTGGATTTGAGAGACCTTCAGGGGTCTCGGGGTCCCTACTGAGTAGCTTATACTCACCCCTGCACGGGCTTTGCCCGCACTACGTTGTGTTGGTTGCAGACGACGGACAGCGTTGACCTTAGCTGAGGCTTGCAGAGCGGGACGGTACCCGGAGGTGGACCACAGGGCGGGACGTGCACGGAGCGGACGGCGGGACCCGTGGAGCAGAGGAGCTATCTGTACCCACCCTTCAGGTGGGATTTCCAGTGGACAGCTCAGAGTAGCGGCTTTTACTTTTCAGTTGCTGTTTTCCCTTTCAGTTGTACTCTGTTTTTGTTTATTATTTACTTTCCGCTTGCTTACTCTGTGGTGATGTTTACTTTTCAAAGGCAATTCCTTCCCATTTTACTGGGATTTACGCCTTGGTGCTAGTCGCCAGCCCCTGGCCTATGGAAGGCGGGCTTGGGGTAGTCACGGCACGGACCCCGAGGGCGGGTCGTGACAGTAAAAAAGATCATATGAAATAGTAATGGCTACTAAGATCCTAGCTATCACCATATATATTCTTGTGCCATGATCCTTGGGGTATGTTTTATATAAAATATATATCCTAAACCATGACCCTTTGACACAACCTCACTTCCTAGATTATGACCAATCTAAAGTTTCGATGTATCTACTGTCTTGCTACCTCATACATGACCACTAGTGTCTCAACCTTATCGATTGACATTACTCCATATTCCCTCTTGATATAGAGCTAAGAATTCTACTCCCAATACTAGTGTCGTAGAATAACCCCTAACACTCATAGATCAAGGGAAGTTTCTGAAAAAATAATGTTTGTGGCCCATCCTGCAGCTAACTCATAACTCGACTAGGAAGTGACTGCACTGATTCTTCATGTGCACTCATCTACCACACTGATGATAGAGAACCGAGCTACCAGTACTCATAGCCTCACTGGTACTCATATCCTAGTAATCCTCAATATGTCACCTCCTACGACTAGAATTCAAATAATGGGTTGAGAGCAACAATTCCCTACTCTGCGCCCCCAAATCCCCTTAGGTTCTTCTATGTAATCACCACCTAATTCACAATTTTAGTGATAGAGGTCAATTTGAATACATTTACTTGATATCAAATGGCATATCTATGAATTTACTTAATTTGAATCTCCCTTAATTTCTCATCAAAAAGGTACATCATCATAAAACCTGAAAAATCTATGAAGTGTTCTAAGTACTCCATACCTTTCATCACGAACTTCTCTAAATGTTTGAACTCATTAGCCCAGTATTCCCATATAATATTAGGATAAAATAAGTGTAAGAACCTAGATTGTAAATCAACCCAAACCATATATTGTAGCATGTCAGCCAAGTTTAGAATATCCCACCGGCACTATTATTCCCTATAAAGCATATAAGTCTTGAGATTCACTCTACTCGCAAGAGGTCACTCCAGATGCTCGAAGATCGCAAGCGTAGTATGAAGCCATAGGTCATCATCCTATGTAACATCATTCAAAAAAATCATGTGAGTAAACTACTTCTAGAACACACTTTTTCTCTCATCTATTAATAAGGTAGGCTTTGTTTCTCCCTAGGAAGTCTGTATGAAGAAATAAAACCCCTATCAGAACTATGAATCAGCACCTATGTCTGGAATAGTAGTTAGTGCCACATCTCTCACTAAATGAGGATACATCGATAGCCCATGGCACACCACCTCTAGAGCATGGTCTTCTCTACCCTACTGTAGTACGACTATAGGTCATCGTGGTGGCATGCCACTATAATTCCAAGCATACACCTCTGAAAATAAATATATCAAACCACATTGATCCAAATCATAGGATAGGTCAAAACCCTTAGAAAAATATATCATACCTCACTGATTACATAAAAATCCAATATTATAAAAGGAAAAGTCCCAAAAGTTAGATGATTCACTACCTCTTACCCACTCAAACGATTGGACTAGGATGAGTTTCTTCTTATCATTTCTATTTTCCATTTCAACTCAAATTCATTTTATATTTAAATTCTGTCATTTATTTTCTCAAAAGGTTTGAGAAATGGTGCACCAAGTTCTAATCCATGACAGACCATAACACCTCATGAACCAAAATAGGGTGCCCATATAATCCATACCATTTAAAATTCACATTAAATAATTAAATCAAAAAGGGTATCACTTCCCATTCTATTAGGGCCCATATTTATCATGATTTAAATTATGGCATCATATTCTCTATCCACTTTAATAAAATCAATCATAAAACATATTAAAATAACATGATAAAATGAAATGCATCATATATGGAAAGTCATGATGCATGTAATGTTATTCCTATAAAGTGAATATATGATGAATGAGATGGCATACCCTCATCTCATCAGGTTGTAACAAAATATAACCCATTGTAATATCACTAATAATATAACAATCAATGTGAATTTAAAAATGGTAGACTTAAATAAAATGTAATGGCCATAGTCAAGAAAATAGTAATTTAATTCGAGTTAATTTGGGTTTTTATTGTACATAGCATAGATAATATCGAGCATATCTCATTATAAAATCCCATATTTTTCTTACCCCATACTTTTTTAACAAAATAGTACTGTAAAAAAAAACATAATTCCATTGGATACAACTTTTTGAGATCCTAGACCTATATTCCACTCAACAGTGCCCCAAGCCCAGTGGGTCACTTGGCTCCATGTGCATCTCCCCAAATGCCAGTGGTTGTCGACTAGCAGTGAGGGCCTTGGGTTTGTCCATGGGGAACTATTCTTTCATCACCATAGTGTAACACAATAAAAAATAAATAACTAAAAAGTAGCATAACTTGTATAATATCTACGCAAGAATTTAGTAGTGAAAGAATGATATATATATATATATATATATAATCCTAGAAGTAATTTTATATACATAACAATGATACATGTCACGTGTCTAAGAAAGAATCCAAAGCAAGTCTATAGTAGTACAAGATAATAGCAGTATCCCAAAATAACAAGAAGACCCAAAGTTCTATCTCTGAATAACATCATGAGCCTCATCTTAGTCTAATGCTCATTTTCTTCTAATCATGGATCAAATTTAACCATCAAACTGTGGGTTATTTCTCTGGTCCATACATGTATCAAAATAATCTCATTACGTAATCAACAGTGACCTAAACAGGGTCTGATATACCATTCTAAAAGGTAACCACACAAAGATCTGTACAATTCCAGGATGTTCATTATACTAATCTAATTAGTTTCAAAGTAATCTAGTAAGAAGTATATAAATTTTTAGCGCCCATGGAATATCTACTAATAAACATGTAAATATGAAATAGACTATCAAGGCTCTTGAAAAAAGACTGTCAAGCTCCTCTAACAAAGAATCTACAAAAAAAATACCAATATCGCTTTTCCATTCATCCAAACAATTCTTGTCCACCATGACCTTTCCAAAAAACCTGAGTTGTCAAATGCTCAAGGATGAGATGTAAAATCTAGTGCATCACATTTCCCATGAGGATGCAATAATAATAAAAGTGTCAAACCATGAAGGTAAATATTCAAGTTGTAGAAGACCAAGGCATCCTCATAAAGTCTTTGGATCATCTCAATGGAAACTTGATTAGGAACTTGTTAGGGACTTATGATAATGTCATACCAAACATGTCCTATGTGAGTTCAAGAAATCCGGATCTAAGAGGTAGAAATGCCCAAAGAATCCCCCGAAATCATGATCCACGGCGAATACTCTATCCAAGGCATCTACTACTATGTCAAGATCCATGGAATAAGATCTGAGGCATCTAAATGGAATCGATACCCTTGGTATACCAACCAAGGACTCCACTACCTTTTTATATACATCCCATTTAATTTATGAACCAAATCCTTTACCATTTTATTCCATTGGTATACCCACTAATTATCCACATTCTATAATCATGGAAACAAATGAGTATACCCACATATTTATACAATTTCAAAAAAATATTGATAAGCAATATCAGTTCCTTATAAATCATTTTTTTGATGGAATCAACATGAAAAGTTTCCCACCCATATCCTATCTATGAAATTCAGAGGAATTTCAAAATAACTAAGCTACCTTTAACAAGACAAGCCTAGGTCACCCCCATGGTTGTTCAAACATGTTTCATAGGCAAAGGGAACACCCTATGGGTGGCCTTGGTTGGGGTAACAACCACAAACACCTTTCAAGGGTTCCAAATAATTCCCTAAAAGGTCTCATACCATTTAATTAAATTGTTAAATTTAATTTTGGGGTGGCACCAGAAAGTCCATAGGGCAGCACAACAAAATCTATGTCTAAATATTACCAAAAACCAATGGGAAAAGTATATACCACCAAAATTATCTCGGTATGAGTGTGCTTATCCAGTATAATCTATTTAATTGACTCAGATTAGAAGAAAATCAATGAAAGTGTAAAGAACATGAAAATGGGGAAAATTATCCTAAAAATAAATAGTGAAACTGTTACCAAAAAGAAAGAAGAATGGCTAAAAATGAATTGACAACTCACTGATGAAGATAAAACGAGACAAACGAAACATCAATAATAGATTAGATGGAGGCTCATGATCAATGCCTAGAATTTGGATAAAAAATGATCTCCTAATGTGTTGTTGTATGTTGGAGAGAATAAAGAAGATAATATTAGGCTTAAATTAGTTATTAAGGATGAAATGATAATTTCCCAATGAAATCTTGGGTCACATAGTTCGATTAAATTGTGCACCAATCAATCACGCCTAGCTATAAAGAAGGGGCACCCACGTGGTTTCCTCACAAAATTTGACTAACTATGCAAAAAAATTGACAAAACCCATTATCAAAATTGCAAATATTGGCGAATCGTTGTTCTCCCTATATCGAACGGTTTTGAATAACCATGTTATGTATAGCTTTCCATTATACAGACTCACATGGTTGGATCTAACTGGGTAGCCTACCTATAGGGTCTTAACTAACCATGTTCCGAGCCATTTCTAAACCAAAAGATGGGTCTCAGGATTCGAACAAACCCCATAAACACTTGAAATACTTGTGATAAAATTCAGTATCCACATTAGGTAGTAATTAAACATTCAAATAAAAAATAAGTGATTATTAACTCATAAGAAAACTTGGGTTCTTACACCTTACTCTCAAACATAAAATATTGACTTATAAAATTTTTGACGAAAGGCATGTTTTGAAAAAATAATCATGTAATGTGTCTTACACCTAAAAATTAATTCATAGATTATAAGGGATAAAAATGGTATATATAAAGTTACATCACAAGTTAAAATGTTTCTTACCAAAGAAATACCTCACACATATCAAAAACATTTTATGAAAACTAAATTTTTGAAATGGAAAAAACCAACATTCTGGTTCACAAACAAAATCCAATTTTATCTCAAAAAATGTGTGTATAATGATAATTTTTAAATGGAATTCAAAATACCTTATGATATTGAAAAATAATTAAAATAAATTTTTCAAGGAAATTCATTAAAAAACTCATTCAAATGTATAAAAATGACTGAAAATAAAATTCCAGAAAAATATTTCAACAAAAAATAATTTAAAATCCATTAATTCAATAATCATAAAAACTCTCTCAAAATAAATTCAAGAGTGAAAATGATGATGAATATTACATGACTCATAATGTTTATAAAATGATGAAAAAAATGAATACACACAAAAAATTCTACATAGGTCGACACCACCATCACACTTAAATTTAACCAGCCTTCATTTAAGATCAACAAAACAAAAATATAGGGGCATAAAAACAAAAGATATTTATATACACAAACTATGATTATTTGGATAGTGTAATACCCAAGTTATGTTTAAATTAAATTCTATATAAAACCTAGTAAATAGAATAAAAAATATGTAATTTTTTAAAATCAAAATAATGGAAAATGAGAATTGGAAAAGTATAAGGATATAACATGGTTTCAGGCCCCAAGTGGTTTCTAGATTTTTATATCCCCTTGTTAGATATTTCTAAATATTTATCCACAATCTGGTGGTGGGTTTTGTTTAATTCTCAATGATGTAATGAAAAGAAATTTTAGACCCTTTAAATTTATACTGTCTTTAATATATTTTGTCACATACAACTCCAAACTAACAAAACACCTAACTAAAATAGTCTATGAAATAGTAAAATTACATTTACAACATAATATTAAGTAGATAAAAAGGATACCAATGAATTAAAACTATTTTTAAATATCATTATATTTGATTAATATTTAAAAAGTTATTCCTTTTATAAATGAATTTAAAATTGGGGTTACTATTTTTTACCTTAATAAATTATATTTCATTGTAAAAATTTTATTATAAAATATTATATTTTTATTTATAAACTAACATATCACTATAAATCCATTAATAAATCAATGTGAAATAATATTAAAAATAATTGAAGTTTAAAAAGGTTATTATTATTAAAGTCATTGTTCATTTATATAATTTATTTTTATTTAAAATATTCTATATAAATTTCAAAATTTTAATTTGAAAAAAAATTCTTCATTTTTTATGAAACATGTAAATATTAGCTTAGAATAATTCTTTGGTAATCTTTTATAATGATTTATTTTATGGTGAATATTGAAATTTTCCATTTTCATAAATATCATGTATCTTATAGAAATATTAGTCTATATGTATGATTTTTAAATTTAATAAAACCATTTTATTGAAAAAAAATATTTATTTTATAATTGATATTATATATGTAAAAATTTTCAATTTAGTTTATCAAAATATAATAAACATTTTAGAACATGGGAGATATTTTCTTAAATAAATCTTTTTAAATCGTAATACATTTAATATTTTGAGAAATTGAATAAAAAAATTGATTTAAAATTTGAACCATTTGGAAAAAATTATTTAATGGGATCAATTTTATTCTTAGGCATAAGGGATATTATTACATAGTTTAAAACTAGTTACCATGGTAAAATATAAAATTTTTTAATTGAAACATCAAATAGTTTTGAGTTGAATATTTTTAATAAAAAATGTGTGGTAATGGTTGGTTAAGGTCCATATCAATCTTATGTACTCTATGAAACATTATATATTAATTTTTGATCCACAATCACTGAGATTGACTTAAAATTAATTAAAATATATATATTTATAAAAGATATCATCCATATTAAATTATAAAAGGGGTACTAGCCTCCTCCCTTCCACTCACAAAAAAACACCATATTTCATCCGAAAATATTCCCAAAAAACTCCTAAAAATTACAATTAAACTTAATGAGGTCTATTTATTCGAAAAATACCACCCCAAATATTCTTAATCCCCTTTAAAATGAGATAATTCTATTAGTGAAGTATAAATTTCTAACCGCTTATTTCTCATTTCTATTTCTCTACATCCACTCCTTAAAATTATATTACACCGTATTATAAAGAAATAATTTATATAATTATTATATTGGTATGTTATTATGATTATAGTTAAAGATCCAACTATATTTCTCAAATTTCTATTATAAGAAACATAATCATTAATTGTGTGTTGCGCAGACTACCACCTCCAACAAGTAACATGTTTGTTTTAAATCACCACCATATAAGGATAGTCATAAAAAGGAATTTAATTTATAAATATTATATTTCTGAAATATTTTAGATTCTTAAATGATAAATCATTTTACAACTTTTTCTCATTATATGGTAAATAAAATAATCATTAATAGGTACGTGTGGACTACCACCTCCATAGAATAATCAATTTCGATTTTATTCATCTCCTCCATACATGGATGGTTTTGTAAATTGGTTTGATTGATAAATAAAATTTTTATACAAATATTTTGGATATGGAAATAAAAAATTATACAACCTATTAAAAATATTAGCAGTAAACTATAATAGTAAATTCAGCAGTCTAAAAGAACATTCTAGGATAAAAAAATGATTTACTCATACTATGAAATAACATAACAATACATATTTAAATATTTTATATAAAAATATATTAAACATTAAATACTATCATTACTCATCAATTATAATTCTATTATAACTAATCCAACAAATAATTATCCATTAATTATGGCATGATTATATTTGGGTCGGTTTGAAAACATATATGAAAAATGCTATAAATTTATAGAAAAATTAATATTAGAAAATAATTTCATGTAATATTTCATATAAATAAATAAATAATGAATTATTTATGTTTTAGGAATATTAATATAGGAATTTAATCATTATTTAAGAAAACACCATTTGTACTCTAAGAATCATTGAAACAAGCTCATAAACAAATTTTTCAATAACGATAATCACTAATAATCTCATAGAATGAAGTTATAATTGTATAAACTATCATGAGACAAAAATTATAGTACCTTATATTATCTTCTAATGATGATATTTGGGACAATAATGATGAAAATCGAATCTTTTATGAAACTAGTTTAAAAATATCAAGATTACTAACACCTGATATTGAAAATAAATAATAAACTAACTAATATACATGAATAGAATAATCATAAATGATTCTAATAAAAAATTCTGTTTATGAAAATGATTCTGAAATAGGTTATTAATATTTTATGTTTTTGATATTGGATGAGATAGTACATTTGACTACGTGGTTAAACAAGGTGAGGACTTCTTTATCTTATTTTCAACTCTATGGGACATGTTTGATATCCTTCACCATAAATTATTTTATATGTTGTATTCACTTCCCGATTTATTTCCCATATGAAAATATATTCATTTTTATGTGATTATAATTTCTATTTCATTGTCTTCCTCTCAATAAAACTTTATTCATACATTTCCAACATTATAATAGTTTCATCGACTAAGTAATTAAATCATTAGGTCATATTCATTCTAACTTGAATAAAACATTCAAAAATAATTTATTCTAAAATTCTACTATTTTATACAGTATATAATTCTTTTCTATTGGATAATTACTTCTCATCATAAAAAACCACTTATTTTATAAAATGTTCTCTAAAATAATATTATAATTTTGGTAATAATAACTCCAATTCATACAAATTAATATTTTCTTTTATGTCCTCAAATATTTTGAAATATAATATGGATTATTTTCTATTATTATAATAATTATATTTTCAAATTTTCAAAATAAAAACCTTTTAGTCAATTTAGGATTTGTGTTTTCAAAAAAAATGTATTCAAAACTATATAAAAATGGGTTTCCATCCTCTCAAAATAAAATGTTTTGTCTTTCACTCCTCATTTTTGAGATAACCTTAATCAATATTCCTGGATAATTTATTTTCTATATAATAAGATTTTCAAATTTTTTCTATTTCCCTTCAAACATTTTTTTTGAAATTAATTTGTAACTCATCTTCTATGATAACATTTTAAAAAAAATCAATCCTTTTGTATTTTAACTTCTATTCTCCTTCGAAGGTATATCTTCCATGAAGTTTCATTTTGAACACACTGCATATTTTATTATGATATGATTCCATTTCTAAAATTACAATTTTTTACCCTATTCTTTCGTAAGTTCATGTTATGTGATTTTTTTTAAAATGTATATGTAACCCATAAATTTTCCATGGGTTATTTATGATATTATGAATGTCTGTTTTAATGTGATACATATATGTATGGAAGATTGATATATGGGATAATTTATATTCCTAAAATTTTTTTATTAAGGATTTATATCACATAATAAAATGATGTTATTAGTGTAAATGTTTTTGTTCAAAACATGAATCTTGGTTATTTGTTTTGTTTAGAACAAGATTTGTACAAAAATTTAAATCAGGATGCATGGGAATTTTGTTTATTAACAACATGAAGTGTGATCAGTTTATTTGTTTACAAAATTAAGAATGGGAATTTTGTATTTTTATAACATGAATCATGGAAAGATTCACAATGTTATAAATCCTCTATGATTACGATTGCCACAATGATATTTTTTAATCTAGTTCCTAAGGTCATGTTTAATTTACTAGAAATATGCCAAGGATTATGCTCCCATGGGTCATGTTTATTGACTCATGTGTCAAAAAACTTATGATTCAATAATTATGATAGAAAAGTCTTTATTCCATGACATATGATTACTTTTTTGGTGTATAATTTACTTATATATCCTGATTATAATCATATTATCATCTTATTTACACTTAAGATATTAGGTTATTAAGTATTTTTTATAACCTTAATGTGCATCTAATCTCACCCTTTTCATATTTTTTATTTCCCTAGGTTATAAAGAAGAGTATTAACTATGATATTTCAAGAATTAAATTCAGTGTGGTTCAAATATAAAGATATATTAACAAGTATTATAAAAAAATAGATTTATGTGGAAATTAGTCAAAGAAACAAGACATTACATTCTTGATATTGTTATACCATTGTGAGATTTAATGTTTTATTTATGGAAATGATGGAAAATTAGGATATGTTTACCTTGGGCGACTATAAGGAACCACCAAAACTTATTCTATATAGTGATATTCACATCAAACTGGATTTATAAGAACCCATGGATTGATTACTTCATGTCCATAACCAAATAATGTTTTTATAACTTATAATGTTGGGGGGATGAATGAATCCTCATATTTTTCTTCATCCAACAGTTCCGTGGTCTCCTATTAAAATTCTTTTAGGTCGTTATATATATGTTTTTTGTCATGAAATTTTGAAAATGGGACTTCAAAAAACCACTCCTCTTGAAAATTATTTAAACATTAATAATGAATAATAAATTATATCCCTTTAAGTAATATTTTTTGAAACATGATATCATTTAGAAAATCTATTGGGAACTCATTCAGAGAGGGTCATCTTCTTTTTCTTCTTCATACTCTAAGAAAACCAAGGTGTTTTCAAAATATTTAAATTCAAATAAATTAAAGGTAATACTTAATTAATTTTCAATAAAAAAAGAAAGATATTAGTCGAAGAAAATATTATATTCTTGATTTGGATCTATATTCATGCCCTCTTCTTGGATTAGTGTGACCTTCATTTTAGTTTTCATGGATAAAGTCATATAGTCAATCTGATCTATCATCTCATTAAATTTCACCTTCTCAATTTGGTCTTCTTCTAAAAACAAATTGAGGTAACTAGGTGTTTGTTTTTCAATTTTAAATATGATAGAGTCGTATGGTATTTCAATACGTAAAAATCAGACCAATATTCTTTCAAATCATCTTGTTCATCTAGAACAACATCACATTGAATGTTTTCTTCTTTAACATCCTCCTCAAATTATATATATAGGTTAAAGTAAAATAACTCTATAATATAACCACCATAAGGTTCTTTAGTTGAAAAATTACGATGTATAATCTTTGATTCATTCTTTTCATGGGATACTTTTCAAGTCTACAATTCTGTAAAGAAATTATATATAATTTCCATTTGTTTCCTCACCACTTAAAGCGTTATAAAATTCTCTTAAACATCAATCATAAAGTAATTTTCCCTAATACTCTAATAAAAATTAATAATTATATGTCAAGAATAATAATATTCATTATAAAAATACATATTCACATATGAAATAAAATATTTTCAATGATGTTCTATTTTTTTAGTATTTTAAAATTATTATTTTATTATAAAAAATTGAGAGTTAAAGTTAATGGCCTCTCTAATGAAAAAACTGAACTGACAAGAATGTATTTTCATGAATCCATACAAATAAATTATTATTACATAATATTTCACTATAGTGGATTTAGCAAATTTTTATCTCTTGAGAAAGATTCTCAAGAAAATTATTCTCCCATTGTCACCTTATATAATATATTTATATATAATATAAATTAGAAAATAACACATAATGATGTTAGTGGTGATGTAACTATTTTTCTAAAGAGTTTAGGGGTATCCATTCATTAATCATTAAAACTTATTAATTCTTAATATTCTATCCAATATTTATATCAACATTATAACTCAACACCCACTCATTTTTATGTGATTATCATATACCAACTGTCTATATACAATAAAATATCTCTCACATTATCACTATAATTCTACTCCATTATACGCAACTTCATGATGAAAACGGAGAGGAATAAATTTAATTGGAAGAAAAAAAAGTAGCATAGAAAATGGTTAAAACACTTAATACAATCATTTAACCACTATTAAAATTATCATAACAAACAATTTTCAAATATTGAATTTTAATAACTCAATAAAAAAATTACACTCTCCCTTTATATAAAATATGGTGTTATTTCTCTATTTTAATAAAGATGAAATTCACAAATAGAGAAATAAAATAATAAAATAAGGGAGAGTAATAAAATAAATATAAAATAACCTAAATTAAAAATTTATCATCATACAATAGAAATATAAACCCCTATATTTTTACTCCAAATGACTAAATGTTTTGTAAGGTTATGTAAGTGTAAATATATTGGCAATAGGGGAAAACAATTTGTGTTCGAATACTTTCCTATGAAATCTATCATGTGTTTAGACCATTAAGATGATAACTATTAAAAATTCATATTAGATAATGTTGTTACCTTATATATCCCTCATTCTCCCATAAAATATGAACATCATTTACCATGTTTGGAAAAATTTATGAGTGAATTACTTGATAAATCATATATAACTTGCAAACTATTTCAATTCCAATTGTTTGGTTTCCCATGAATTTATGACCTTAATGGTGGGTAAATGTCAGTAATACATAGTAAATGAATTTTTTCTGAACATGATATATATATTCACTAAAAATATCCACTCATTTGGTTTCTAAATATATAAAATATGGTCCCATATTTATAAATTCATCAACACTCTGTATAGATTCCAAGGATCAACATGTGAGGTTATTTTGTACCTTAATAAGATTGAATTCAGTATTTGGTATTACTAAATAAAATATATCCCATCAATCTTTTATTAATAAAACAAAATTTTACAGTTTCCATTATTATATAAAAATATTTTTTCTGAAATAAAAAGGCAATAAAAACAATTAAAATTCCAAAATTTATCCATATTTTAAGTTAAGATCAATTATCCTCCAAAATATTAAAATATTAAAATTATCCAGATATTAAAAATTTATTGGGATTAAAAATTTTAAATTCAAATATAATTTGTATGATAATATTATTTTACATAATTAAACTCCTTTAATGGCATGACGTTTATAAATAAATCATGTTCGAATAATGGAGGTATTGTAGTTCATATTACAATTGTTAACTCTCAAAACCTAATACTAAAACCTCTCAACTTTATAATATATAATATTTTTATTTTAATATATATTGTTTTTTAAAATAATTCTAACTCATTCTAATTTCAATATCATAAAGATTTAATATTTTCATTAAAACTTATTTAAGTTCATTTGGTAGAAATATTTATACACAACACCTTATGTTAAGACAATTCATTAAAAATATATTTTAAATTCATTTAGGATATAATGTGAAATTTAATTTAAATTAGGGTAGTTTAATAATTTATTTTTTACACATTTAATTTGTCAAATTTTAAAAAAACTCCCACTAGCCTCTTTAAATATTTATTTTCTTGAAACTATATTTCTAAAACATCAACTTATTTGTTTTAGAAAATAAAAATTATTTCATTTAGTGAGAATAATAAAAAAATAGTTATAATTATTTATCATATTTAATTTTACGTTTTCATTTTGATATTATGAACACTATTTTATTCATATTTAAATAATCTAATATTGTGTTTTTGGAACATTACCCTAAATCTTTAATGAAAAACTTGGATAAACTAGTTTTTCCGATACAAAAATCATTTTATCTTGTTTTTTCAAATCATGTTATAAAATTATATGAATCATAACCAATTTTTATATAATTTTTTCAAAATTAAATATAAATTTAAAATAGATTTGTTTTAATAAAATATAATTAAAATGAAATTTAATAGACATCCTTTATTATTTAATCGTTGAAGTAATCCACTGCATTCATTGTATTTGATATCGAAACCCTTTCATACATCACTTGAATAAAAAATTCATGATCCATCAGTCAAATATTCCATAGTTTTAAATTAATATTCATATTTGAATCATTAATATACTGTATAATTGGTAACATACAAATATAAAAATAGAATAATTTTTTTATAACATTAGTACATGATGTATACTCTTCAAAATGTTTCTTACAACCCGTAAGATATTATGATCAGTTCTATATACCTTAGGTTTTAAAAACCAAAATGACTCTTGGACCCTCTAATAAATTTATTATATATTTATATTTTACCATCCTATAATTTCATAACAACACTAGTAGAAATACATCTTATTTAATTATTATTTATCCCCGTAATATTGGAGGTATTGTGAAAAAATTTATTGAACTCAATTATATTATAATATATAATAAACTATTAATAATATTCTTTAAATTATTTTTAACTAATTTCTATAACTATATCAATACTTAATGGAGTTTCTAACCTCTCCAAGTCATTAAAATACAAAATCATATTGAGTAAAAATATTGGAAACATGGTGATAAATTAAAAAGGTTGGTGGAATCATCATCATGCATGAGAGAATGTTTTAATATAGAGATATAAATTTATTATCTAATAAAGATGTTAGGGAAGTTCTACTTTTCTTCAAACCATATTTTGGTAATATTTCTTTATTGAAAATGAGTCTGAACTAAAATGGAGAAGTTTAGTAAATGTTTACACCATGATCAGAGTTTTTTTGTATATTTTAATCATGAAATGATTTTAAATATTCTTCTGAACGTGTTTTCTGAAGTCCCTTGACATTAAATAAAACCCGGATCTCCTAATTTGGTAGAGTACAAGGAATTTTAGTTAGATTATATGTTGTAACGACTTTATTTTTTAAAATTATATTCTCACAATGAACTTGTTTAGAATATATATTACCTTGAATTATATACACATAATATGGGTTGTGGAAAAGAAAAAAAATATATATAAGATGGATTGTGTGAATAACATACATATAGAGAAAAAATACCATGAAGAACATACATGGTGAATAGTATGATATATATATCCTATGTGGTGAATAGTATACATTATAAAACATATTAAAAAATAAATATTTCTATGAAAACCAAAAAATAGGTGCATTTGGAGTTACAATCTCTTGTATATGGAGTTCTAGATTGATGCTTGAGAATATTCTAAAAGACAATAGATTATATTAGAGTATCAAAATATATATTTCATTACATAAATCAAAGTAATAATTTGTTTATATGTAAGTAACCTACATTATAATAAACTAATAATACATTTATATATAGTTGTGAGAAAATGATGAGATAATGTGAGTGTCTAAAGGGAGGCATTGCATTAATCACTAAACTCATTAATAAAGTTAGTGAGTATAGAATGTATTTATTATGTTCAAAACTTTTTATACTATAAAATAGTGTATTTTATTGGATTTATTCACATAAAAACATCATTACTATGTGTCCCTAAGATATAGAACATAGTGGTGAACCAACTAATGTTGTTGTTCCCGATTTTTATTTTTATCATTTTTTATCATGATGGGTTTGATATTAATTTTGATTGGTAAAATAGATCCTAATAATATATGAAAAATATCTAATAAGAAAAAAAATCAATCCCTAATTCACATTCCCAATTGGGTGAATTTTTTCAATGATCCACATCAAATGGTTAGGTTAGAATCAAAGGAAAATTAGATGTTTAGTCCTAGAGAATCGTGTGTTGTGAGAATTGGGATTTGAAATGGGAATATAAGATTTATTATGTCTATAAGAGATTATTTTGGATGTGATCATAGTCTTGATAGGTGACTTAGTTTCTCAGGTGAATATTAAAATGGGTTGATGGAAAGGCCTTTCTATTTGTGAATGGTGTTTTGGGTTGGACCTTTGGTTGATTATGTGTAATGGGGCTCGATAGTGTTGTCATGATTTCTAGAATTTCTGTCCAAAACAGTCTCCACAATTAACCAGGATTTATGACAGTTTCACTAAAATTTTATACTATGGATAGGTTCAAGAATGGAATATAATTTATGAGATAAATTACGATATTTTGGAGTGAATTTTTATATTTTTTAGTTTTTGCTGATTTATCAAAATTTTGAAAAGTATAAAACTTCGTTAATTTAAAATTTATAATGTATAAAATATTTCACACCTTGGGAGGAAATAAAAACCATGTGTATCGAGATGAAAAACTTTTGTTTGAGGTAATAATATTACATAAGATTCTCCATCAATTGGAAAAACCATATATATGATTGTAAAATAATGCATATTATAAATAATATATTACATTAGGGAAATATATTGCATAACATGGAGAAACATATGATATATAACTTTTTTGTTGTGGTAAAACCTTATAGATTGAGTAAAAATAGTAAATATTGGATTTTTCTTAAGGGAAAAAATTACATAGGAGGAATATATTACGTATGATGAAAATATATTTTTCCTAAGGTTGGATATTTTATATATAGATTTTTACCAAATGGAAAAACCATATGTATAATTTATATACATTATTAATGATATAATATATTATCTATGGTGATATAAAAGATTTATATATAATATGTAAAATATATATGTGATACATATTATATATATTTGGTAGTTCCATTGTTTTAAAAATTTAGAGATTGTGAATTCTTATATATTTTTAAAAAAAATTAAAAAAATTAAATGATGTATAAAATATTTTTTTTTTGTATTTTTCATACGAAATATAAGTAAAACATTTAGTCTTGTTCTTTAATTCAATTATTCATCCCATATTAATATCTCAACCAATTAGTAACATGTCTTAGTGTCGTTTGATATGGTTGATATCTTGAGGAAAATATATTGCTTTACATTGATTATTCCTTTTTTATTCCCCTTTTATTAAATTTTTGTCTAACCATAGTATTTGGAAAAAATCCCACCAGAGCATAGTGTAATCACCATAATATAATGGTGCTTTTTCTCAGCTTGGATGGAGGGGATCCCTATATTATGGTCACATATGGTTTTGTGACAATATATTAATTTATGTCAAAACCTTAAGTTGTTTAGGGATTTCTATAAATATGGGTGAAATTGATGGATGTGTTGGAATAAGATATTATATCTTATGTGTATTAAAAGTCTTCATGAATACTAGGGGTGGTGTGCACCCCATCTATGAATGACTATGAAACGAGAGGTCTCTATGTTAGAAATTCTTGAATATTCCTTAAATATTAATATTGGAATAAATTTGGATGATTCTCATAAATATTTCTAGGATTTATTAAAAAATTGTTGAAGGAGTTGTGGATTTTTTTGTTGAATGTTGGTCAGTCGGGCTTGGTCAAGCTTCATATGTAATGATCAGGCCTTGTTTATCAATAAAATAACTCTAAATGAGGTTGTTGGTCCTTAAAAATCTCACAAAACAAACACTTTTTATATAGAATGTTATATCAAGTATCCTGACTTTTATATAGATGAACATTAAATTGAAAATTAATATTTTTCTTATAAAAATCAATTAAATGAATGTATGTGTTTGGGGCCTCAGTGGACCCTTTTACAAAAGTTTGATGCGGTGTGAATAAATGGAGAAGGATTAAACTATAAATATTTTTTAAGATATATAATGATCTTATAAGGGTTAAAATGGAATAAGAGAAACAAATTTGGCCTTGAGATATGTTCCATATTTCCCTCCTAGTATGGAGTATCATGGTTTAGAGATGGTTAGGTAAGGGTAATACAATGGATTATTTTTACATGTGGGTTGGGTGTGAGAGGGATGAACTAGATTGAAAATTAGGATGATATGGAATTTATTCCATCTCTCTAGTGAAATGTAGATATTTCATCACTTGTATGGATGATTTGGAAATGTTGTGATGATTGTTATATTGAGGTATGTGAGGCCCTTTGAGTGATATTATTTGACTATAGAGTTGTAAAATGAGATAAAGGAACCCATATTGGGTGTCTGGACCCATATGTGACCCAATACACTATAGACGGTGCCCAAATTCATTGATATTGTGATAAAACATATAGTATCAATGCTCAAGAGGCCATATAATAAAATCTCTATCACATTAAGGGGAGAGTCCAACCCATGTAATGAAAAAATCGATTATATTATGGGATGGATGGTATTCCCCATGAAATGATTTGATGGTATTATGAGGTAGTCTCTATTCCCCTATGTTTTGATATGCATAGACATATCTGGGTGGGGATAATATCTTACCAATCAATATTTTATATGAAGATATATCAAATTCAATCACTTATCTGTTGATGACCATTGTATATGGATATATATTTGGGGTAGGTTTTTATTCCCTCGACGAGTATTGTATAAGAAAATATATTGTTTTTAGGTGAATATTACCCTGATAAGTTTTTTATATAGAGATACATCAGTTTGGGGTTCTTATCCCCATGATGAGTGTGTTATATGATGATATATTTGAGTGGGAAACTTGTCCTCTTGATGTGAATGTTACATATAGACATATCCAGGTTGGGTACATATCCCCTGTATGAGTTTTTAAAAAATATGATATATATATGACTAGGATTCTTATCCCCTTTATGGGTATTTTATATGAATATATTTTTGGGAGGGGTTATTATCCCTCCAATGAGTACATAAGATATGTAATATTGGATGGTAATTATTCAAAAAAAGATATATATTGATGGTATTTTTTGGGGGAACAATTTTAACTAGTGGTTTGATATGTGACTTGCTCAAAGACACCTATAAAATTTTGAAGTATGTATTATTGAACTCTGGTGTCCCCCTAAAACAAGGGGATCGATAGGAATATAATTTTTTCAATTCTGTTCATTTTTTGTTATTGTGACCATGAAACATTATGCATAAATTTCATTTAATGGCTATATTAGGGACATCCTTCTTGAAGTCCTACTTAGTTATACTCATCATGTTTGCGAGGCCCTGACACATTTCAATCCAAGAATACCTCATGATCTAAGATACATGTAGGGAAGAGGCCCAATATTTATTGGTTGAGATGGATTGTCTGTATGGAGTTAGGATATGTGATCTGGAAAATACTCAGAACTAGGTTGACTTTTTTGTTGTTTTATTTTGGATTGATTTATATATAATGTTCCCATGAGAGATCATGTTGGTTACTACCAAAAGTCATTTACCTTTAAATAGTTCATTTTTTAAAATTATGGGGTATATTATTTATTTTTGGTTGACCTTGGGTGTTATGTTAATTTATTAAGTTTATTATTTTGATGAATGATTATATTTTATTTAAACTATTTTTCTTCACTATAATATGAAGGTATTTTATCTCCATGGTAACATCAATGACTATAGTAGCAATTCATAAGCCACTACTGTATAGAGAGGATTTCTTGAGTTCATGTAACAAACTGATTCTGTTACTATAGAATTAATTGGGTTTTGTATCTTATAAATTGGTATAAAAGAATTATTTTATTTGGAATGATCCTTGGGAAATGTTTTAAAAAAATATATGATTGTACATAATTAGGATAAATTCTATTTTTATATTCATATAGTACTTACATTAGAAGAAGTTGATGTTACCAAAGAGTTGTGATTATTGTTTCCATTTTATGTCAGAGTTGAGTTGATTCTTACTACAATTGATATTTTGGAGTTATTGATTTCTATTTTTTTCTATGGTCCCAAGGTGGAGTGAGGTGTGTGTTCATGAGTCATATAAGGAACATAGGTTCAGATGAAATGTGTATTCTTATTTGTGACTAACACACTGATTCTAGAGAAATAAAAATAAAATAAAATAATGTTTTTTTAGTTGCTTATTGTTTCTAAAATAACCAATATTATGTGTCCATATATATAATCATGGTTTAATTTTACTTAAACAAATTAGTTGATTCAATATTATTACTATTAATTAATGGTTCTTCTCATTATGTGGCACTAGTAAAATAAAATTCCAATTTAAACATATAAATCATTTTCCTCTATAACATTTGAATGGGATTTCATGTAACTAAACCATTTCTATGATATGATCAATATGAATATCTATACGATGATTTCGTATACATATACATGTGTGTGTGTACATGTTTGGAATCTTGACCCTTGAGGTGGTAGTCTAGCATATATATTTCTAGTGATGATTAGTAAAATATTTAAGGTAAGAACTTGAGTATGACATGTCGGATGTGTCTGTGTGTGTGCACACATGCATGAATGTGTTTGTGTGTGTGTGAGATATATATATATATATATATATATATATGAGGTGTTTTTTACTATTATTTTCATTTTGATATCATAAATGAGATTGGAAATGATGTTATGTGAGATGATATCATTATGTGTTGGGACCTTATGGTCTAGGTGATATAACCTAATAATGGTGATACAAGATTCAGGAAATTAGTGAGTTAATAATTGTAATAAAATACTAGTAATCTTTATATTTGTTGTCTGTGATAGAAATTGAATCATGATGGTACCCTTAGAGAGGAATTAACCAAGGCTGAGAGTGCTTTTAGAAGTTGAAATCATGGGTGGGTGGTTTGTACTAATCTTATGAACATGACGTTCTATTAAGCATGTGATATAAAAGTAGGGATACTATATGTATAGTGAATGTGAATTCATATTAAATTCTTATGTTGTGACGGGTTTGATAGAAAATGGGGCATGGAAATCTGGTTAATGATGGTTGTGAAACATGGATTAATGTAATCTGATGTGATATGTGATGTGTTTAGTTATATGATATGTTTACACCATGGTGTGAACCTTCCTGGGTATGATTCCATTAGAAATGGTATTTATTGTGCACAACTATATGTCCTAATATTAACTGAATGGATGTGATCTTAATGTTTTATTAGGTTTTATTGTCCTTAGAATACATGTGGGCATGTCTACAAGAAACTTTTAGGAAATGTTTGGGATATGGATATTTTGTTGTGAAAGTTATATTTCTCTTATGGTGAATTCATGATAATGGATGAAAAAGTCATTATAGATGAATTTTATTCCATTCGATATTTTTTGTGTAAAATGGTTTTACATGTTGTTTTATATTAAATGGATCATGGATTTGATCATTTGGATATGGTTTGAAAACAAATTTTATTATCGGGGTGTGAATAGTGTGATGGAAGAAAAGCAAGGTACTCATGTGGTTAGAAATATATGGATGTGTTCATATCATGTGTGTATTGAGTAGGGGTCTACTGAGAAATTTTTTATGAAGAACCATTAGGTCTTGTAAGATGATAATAAATCATTTAGCTTATCATGATGGATAAGTAATTGGTAGATTTCCTCAACTGTAGAGAGTTAAAAATTAGTATGATAGTGAGTGTATTGAAAGATGAGGTGGAATTATTAACAAGTGGAAATTTGAGAGTTTCACAAAAATGAAAATTGTGATGGATCATAGTTTATATTTTTTAGGACCAGGTGTATTATTCTACAAATATAATTCAAAAGTGATCACATGGGTGTTGTGGTATCGATGGACTCTAGAGCAGGCCTCAAGATGTGGACTTGTTTGAGGAATGAAAGAAGGGATCATGGGTGTCAGGGTTTAGGTAACTATGGTTTTTGAGAATATTTATGCTAATTTATTAGTGATATGTAAAATTCTATTATAGGGACCACATCATAAATTATTGAGTGTCTGGAGCTCATTTTGTGTGTTTTTTGTAAACACCAGGAATTACAAGGAAAAGAACCCAACCTATAGGTAGTTGTGGTTCTTTTATTTAATAGAGATGAAATAATTCTGGTTACATATTGAAATATAAAATTCCTTTATATAGGAATCTATCTATAGGAATCAGTGAAATTCATTTCATTTGTTAACTATCTTTCCCTCAATGTAGGATGACAATTGGGAAGTATGATTGGGGTGAATTCTAAGAAACCAAGAAATAGTGAGACTGTGTAATTCAATTTTTGAGCATTTTAGGATATATTCAAACATATTAAATGAGTTATATTGTTTTTTCAAAAATATTATGTTTTTAAAAAATTAAATAAATTTAATTTTTTTAGAAGCTTGAATTAGACAAAACATCAAGTTTTAACGAAATGCAACATACTAGTAAAATTTTATTATTTAATATGCTACTTATAAAATATCATTTAGAATGGAGGGTATGAATAGTATTTACTAAATTATTAAAATAAATGTTTTACACGTGTATAAAAAATTAATTTTTTGTTGATGAATTAATCCAAAATGAAAAGGTATTTGAAAATAAAGAAAATCTTTTTCTGAAAAATAATGTTTATGTGAAAAAATGTGTTCAAAATAAATAAATTAATAGAATATATTTTCTTGAATGATATTTATGAAACATATATATTATATGTTTAATATAATATTTATCATTAATCTTATGTTTTTTCTAGGTATGAGAATAAATAAATCCAATTTTGAGATTAAAAACTATATTTTTCTAAAATTAAGTTTGGTTTCATTTTATGCACTTATTTTAATGATATTTTAAGAAATATTATTAAATATTATTTTAAAAAAATTAACATACTTTTCTTGAATTTTATGTTCAAAATTATCTTGGTCATATTTTTTGATAATTTTATAAAAAGATAGTTTTTTCAGTGAATAGCGAGAAAAAAAAGTTTTTTGTTAAAAACAATTATTTTAGTTCACCGAATTTACATGATATATTTTATTTTAATATGGTTTTAAAATATAATTAATTAAATTATATATCAATTAATAAAATTTATTAAATTTTAATCAAATGGATATTTATTTTTCATAAAAAAACTCTTAAACCTTTTGAAACATTTCTCTTTTGAAAATATATTTTTCATCATGTCTCTAGGATTAATTTTAAATGAACATTTCCCCCTTATTGAATGGTATTTTTAAATTTGGATTTCATATTTTCAATTATTAAAATTTCATTATCTAATAATTTTAACTTAATTTTTTACTATAATTAATAGTAAAAAAGTAAAAATTAATTAATATGGGGAATGTTGAAATGGGTTAACTTAGGGGGTTAAACTAAAAAGATATGGGGTAAAATGACAAAAAAATATTGAAATACCCATTTTATAGACATATTTAAACCTTTTGAATTATAATTTTCTAAAATGGCCCATTTTCCCCATAGAATTTGAAAAATGTGGTTTTATATTTATATTTTCAAAAATTTCAAGTGTTCCACTCACCTCACTTATAAAAGGAATCCCCCTCTACACTCCTCTTCACACTTGCAAGACTATTTGGTTCTACCAATAACTAGCCAAATTTATTTATAAATTCTATAACCACATCCTTGAGTCCTCTATGGAATCATTAATACAATCTTTTAAATCTTTGAGTAAAACATAAAGAGGTTTTTTGAAGAAGGGGTAACACTTTTACCTATACATTTTTGTTTTGAGTAATCTTATAGAAAAATAAAATATTTTACAACTGTGATAAAATAATAAAACTAGTATATTCTATATATTTATATTATATTGTGTTGATTTTATAACCTACATCAATATGCACTTCCATAAAATGGGATACAAAATCATTCTTACTCTGTAAGGTGGACTACTGCCACACGAAACGATGTTAGTTTTCTTCATAACCACATCTGACGAATATATATAATGGTGTATTGAATATCTATATGATATATTTATATTATTATTATATTTATATAATTATAATATCACATATTACATTATACCATCTAACCGTTTTAAAAACAATAACATCACTCGCTTGTACTGCGGACTACTTCCTCACAAACCAATGTTATATGTTTTTCTCAATTTTGTTTTACTTGGATGGTAATAATAGTAGATTAAATATATAAATACGATATTTTCAACAAAATTATTCTTAATTAATTATTATATCACATATACCATCTTACATTTTATTTCGTAATACAATAATTTTGCTCAAGTGTACGACGAACTACATCCTTGCAAGGCGATGTGATTCATTTTTCACTAACATTAATTATAGATGGTAATAAGGGTAAATTTAATAATTACATGTGATATATTTTCTATACAAATTATTATATAATGTTGATATATTATTTACCTTTATTTTTTTCATCTATTAAGAAAATGTAAATAGTGTTCATGCATACGTATGGCCTACCATCTCTATAAAAAGTGTATTTTATTTTATATATTGGATATTATGGATTAATTTCAATAAATATATAATTAATATATATGATACCAATATCATGGTTATAATTCTATATATTATTTAAACATTATCAAGAAAATAGGACCAAAACACAAATGAATAAAAGAGGTAGTTGTTTCCAGAAACATGAATTTAGCATGGAATTGTTAATCAACATGTAATAAAAGGTATTAAGTAAATCATACATGGTATGATATATCTACTTATTGTTATATAATATATAATAAACATATATTTATTATATATAATGTTTGAATTTTTATGAAGGAATTCGACACTTATGGAAAGGAATTTTTGTCACCCATTTATTTTTTTTGAGACACAAGCCGTATTAACCCCATGTTTCTTTAATATGGTATGTATAATGAACATAAGTTTATTTTATTATTAATATAACAAAAATTATTATTATTTAAATTTAAATTTTATTATCTATATTTCGTGTGATTTATGGTTCAAATGTTACAAAAGTGGTAAGATAATTTTGTCTAATTTTTTCTTCTTTGGGATATATGTTATGTATTGAAAATATCTTCATCTATGAGGTGGATATGAAACCCCCTTAAGATTTAATCTCATAATTATACATATCTTCAGGATATTTAATGATTATTTTGATGTTATTATTTAATGGTGCTAACAATTCAATTTTACTAAAGTGGTAATGGTTTTATGATATAATAACATCAATTATCAAGATTGATTGTGTTTATGCTTACGAGGATAAATTATTATGATCCATCACCCATGAAACACCTGAAATTTATTATCCTATGGTAATATACAAAGAATAAATTTTCTCACATCATTTTCCACTCTTCATTTACACATTAGTTCAAAAGAATATTTTTTAAGAAACCCTAATTTATTTATGTTTCCAATCGAAAATTGGTTTCTTCCAAAATCATTTTTTTATAAAATTGTTTTTAGAAAATGTTGTTTATTTCTCCAATTGATTTATTTAATAAATTTTTACCCATGTAATAAATTTTTAAAAATGTAAATAAATTAAAATTATTGTTTTTTTAAACAATTTTGATTTGTATTTTAAAAAAAATGGAATAAATATTGTTTTATCGTGTAAGGAATGAACACAATTTTCTCCATTATGACCACTTAATGTTCTAAATCGTCATTTATAAGATTAAATGTTAATTTTTCAAATAAAAATATTATATAAAATGTTTTATGACTTTTAAAAAATTGTGTTCAAAGGATATTTCATTAAAAATGTTTTAATTTTTTTAAGGATTTTATTAGAATCTTTGAAGATTATTTTAAAATAAATAGATTTTGAATTTTTTTATGTCTTAAAACTATTTTTTCCAAGTAGAGAGGATATTTTCCCCAAGAAATGTTCTGTGTGATATTCCAAAATAATTTTCCATCTATGATGACATCATTTGATGTTACCTTCGCTTTATAGGGGATAATATTAAATGATATCATACTTATTATTTATCCAGATAGATAATGTTTATGATAATTATATTTTTATAAAACCCATTTTTCATGTGATATGTTATGGTGAATTGATGAATTTTTTCTCAAACCCATTTTCTTTACATTATTTATGATGTGATGACCTGATGATTTTTTTATGAAATGTTTTCACACATATGTGTGGTTTCACTTTGAGATGGTGGGGGCCTATATCTCCCTCCTATGAATTTGTTAAAGATGGACAACCCATGAGTAAATATGTTATGTTTAAGCATGATTAAATGTTCATAATGTTATGTGTGAACATGATTTCATGTTGCCAATTTTATGCATGTACATGATGAAGTGTTCAAAAGGTTGTGCATGAACATAATTGCGTGTTCATAGTGTTATGTGTGGACTTGGATTTCATATCATTAAGGTTCATTAAGGACCTCATTGCATTTACATAAGATTATTTAAGCTACTGAATTAATGTCCTTAACTTCAATAGTGAACTTATTTCTACCCATGCATGTTCAAAATATTATAATCTTATTTGCTTGACACAAATATATTTCTTATGATAATTTTATGCTCTCAAGACTTATGTACATTGATTTACTTTATGATTCATGTCTCATGAAATACTAGGATTTATTCCCGGAATTTTGTTTTTGATCTTAAACATAATTGGGCATGAAATTTTTATGTTATATTCATGATCTAATACACTTTTGTTTATTTTATGCTTACATATGATCATCGATTTATATCTTCTTTTTTTAACCTTACTAAGCATCTAGGTTCACCCATTCTTCCACTAATTGAAAATGAATTATTTTTTATGATCTATTTTTTATTGCATCAAAAAATCAAATTTTCTTATGGTACATTATAGAATTTTTTTTTGATTAATTCCTCCATCAAAAATAGGTTTTATTAGCATTAATTATTCAAGAATTTGTGACAGATTATTCATATCTTCACAAATAATTATTTTCCTTTGGTAAAAAATAAAGTAAAAAATAATTTATAAACATAAAAACACAAAATAAAAATATATTAAAAATATAAAAAACAGTTATAAATAAATTAAAAAATAAAAAAATAAAAAAAATAAAAATTATATAAAAAATAAATTATATAATATTATGGGCAATGCAATTAATGACAATATTACATGTAATTTGTCCATTAAATTATTATTATAATAATTTTTTAGAAAAATACATCAATTAATGTGGAAGGGGCGGTCATTTGGAGGAGGTATAACAAGAAACTTAACCCCTATATCATGCAATAGTCATCACATATACTCTGTAATCTGCTCGCGTTGTTTCTCCTCCTCCTATGGTTTTTGTGGTCGATGAAGTTATTATTGCTCTATATGCAAGGTCTCTATAACCTCATACTAAGCTTGCAGCTTCTCCTAATACTTTGCAACAGATGATTATGACTCTCTATGAGCTCCCCTTGAGCTGTAAAATAACCACACAGTAGTACCCTAAAAAATACTATGTTTCAACAGACAGTTGATACCAACAATTCAACCTTCATTGAAAGCATATTTATATTCTAGTATCCATGTTACGTCATTAAATTCCAACATACAAGTGTTTGGACACTAATTATTGGCCTGACTCTCAATATATGTTTGATAAGTCACATCCCCATATAACTCCTTCAAATGTAATTTGAAAATAAAATAGTTAAAACGTTTTTTCCCAGTAAATTGTATATCTTAAAAAAATTATCAACCATAGTATGGAACTATCGACCACCTGTATTCTCTCCAATGACAGGATTAGTCTACATCTTTTTATAAACATTCCAGAATAAATATATCAGCATAATCAACTTCTTATATGAATAAAAATAGTTTACATTAATAGTTATAAAATGTAATAAATAAAATTACTTTCCATATGATGTCAATTAAAAATGAATGCACAACTACCATATCTATGCCCAACCTCCTACCTCCCCTAGTTATTCTGGCATGTTAATGATCTCTTATGGAGACTATCTACTATCTAGTATGAGCATAACCCATCTTATTTATGAGGTGATATGTAATCTGGTCGATGGATGCTGTAAGATTAGTAAAAAATTGTGGCTCTAGAATTCTTTATTTCTCTTTTACTCATATTGTACAAAACAATGAATACAAAATTCCACATGTATGCCTCCTTGGTATCCTCGATAGATTTTATCATGTAATATTCAATACGATACAATAAACCCTACAAAATATTAATAATAGTATGTTATTAGTTAAATAAATATCAAAATAACTATTTTTTATTTATGTACAATCCAATGATCAAACATGAGGTTCCAAACAACAATTGGGAATTAGATCCAATGTCACCCATTCTCAAGAAAAATAATTTTACTTAATATCACTCTAATATACAATGGTTATATGCGTAAAACTATGGTAAAATATAAAAAATAATCAAATGATTATTATATAAATAAATTAACGATAATTAATCAAAAGTAACTAAAATATAAATCTAACTATACTTATGTATTCTTGGATCAAAATCAAGATTTATATGTCACTCAGTAATAGGGTTTTTAATCATCATTCTAAAAAGGCCACAACCCCTCTTACTAAATTTTGAACAACAAGAAACATGAGGTTAAGATGAAAAATCATCCGGCTAATCATTAGGAACCACATCCTCATTATGATAATGGAACATCTCAAAATCATTATTCATCAACAATATAAATCATTAATTTTTTTTAAATAATGGAAATAATTTATTATATAATTATTATTTATTATTATTATTAGCATGTAATTTTTCCATTATTTATCTTCATCCTCAACTTCATATATAATGATGTTAATATCATCATATTCCTCATCGGTATCATCAATTTCTATAGGATCTTCCGTGTAATCATTTATTTTTATTTCAAATTAATTTTTTACATCATAAAAATCATTTTCACCATCGGCCCGTAATTATGAAATGTCATCATTGATATTTATATATCTTCATGGAAAAGATGTATATTCATATATAACTTAAACATTTTCAATTCTATTTACATTAACAAAACTATGTTCACTTTACATAAACTAATATTCATGATATTTCATTTTTATAATGCTCCACCAACCAATAAAATCTCTTTAAGTAGTACAATTCTTTTGGTAATAAATTTTATGTTCATGATGAGCCAAAAAAATGGTTCATTTTCTACGATAAGTTTTTTTTTTAATTTAATGATTCCATAGAATGGATGAACACGCTAGACTCAATTAGTATCAAACCAATGGAATTTAAACATAATTACATAATTTTATCTTAGATAATATAGGCCAATTATTTCATTCATAATTCCATAAAACATTACTAAAAATTCTCCATGATGATATCCTCATTAGAAAATACCACTATTCATTCCTTTTTTATTCACAATATAGATTTTTATGAAAGTAAAAACCATTAATCACGTATGTATTATAATATTTGACAATTTATTATTTTGGTTTACTTAATTCACACAATAAATTATTATGTTTATCGACATGTTTTGATAACAAAAATATAGAGAACCTGCATTTTCTTACATGACTATTCCATAAATTTAAATATAAATAACATAATATTGATACATTCATGGATATAATGCTTTAGTATCTTGGGAAACGTTTTCACATAACTCACTAATAAATAATAAATAATAAATATATATTTAAATCCATCTTCTTTATCCTTCTATAAGCTCAAGTTCTCTTTAGTACAAGTAATCCCCTGAGGATATACATCAGAGGAAGGGGTGAGCTAAAATAAAAGTAATATGAAGAATAAGGAATGAATAAATATAATATAGGTGATATTAATTATCATCATCATATAATAAGAATAGAATCATCACCGTAATAGTTAGGGAAACATTTGATTAAGGCATGTAATGTGTCAATTCATAAAAATGAAACATCATTTCATAGTATTCAAACACCACACATAGTTGTGAATAATGATATCATGGTGTTAATTGATAACATGTGTCCATAATAATAAAAACATAATCATGAAGAAATATATCATATTTACCTCATATAATAAACATCATATCATGGGATAGATCACATTAACCAATTTGTTGGAAGGATATATAATTCCAGTTCCACCAGTCACATCATAATATTTACATAATCATGAATGCCACTTAAAACATATGAAAATAATAGTCATGAAATAACCAAAAAAATAATGGGTTTAATAAGTATTTAATAAAGTAAGTTTTCATGAATAAACTTAGGGTTCAAAATTGAATAAGGGAGAATATTTTTGGGATAAAAATCATCATTCTTGAGTGAATAATAAAAAACTCAAAATGAGTAAAAAATTTGTTTTAAGAAGTAAATTAGTTTTTAAAAATATCTATATTTGACTTATAAATAAATGTGGAAACATGTATATCTATAAATGAAAAGGTAATAATAGTGAAAGGATATTTATGGAAAAATATAAGAATCTATTTAACAAAAATGATTTGAAAGAGGGATAACCCAAAAAAGGATTTGGGTTTTGGAATCCCCTTACTTTAAATCCTTCTTTTTTTCATCACTTTAATACCTCATAAATAATAAACATAGATTTATTAAAACATTGATGAAGAAGTTAATTATGGTTATTTTACAAATAATTATCAATTTTAATTTTTTGATTATATATCTTAATTTCCTTGGTTAAAGTGTAGTGATTTTGATATCATTGTTTCCATAAAAATTTTCATCACAAATATAAAAGAGGAATATATCCATAGTTCAAAATCATGGTAATAGGCCCCAAAACTATGTCCACTATTATCATGGTAGTACGTCCTGACCTATTTCCACGATTTTAACCGTCGAAATAGGCCACAAAATTATCTACTGTTGTGGTTGACCTAGAGACACAGTTTAAATTGTGTCTATATCATGCTATTTCCATGGTTTTATCCATGTATATAGCCTTTTTTCTCTATGGAAATAACCTAAATAAAAAATTTTCCCATCGAATTTTAATCCATGCACCTTCTGTTTGCTAACCTGCAATGCTCACCACTTCACTGCCAAACACTTCATGTATAAATGAATATATTATGATATATATATATATATATAAACCATGGAAATAGCCACAAAACCATCGAAGTAGGCATTCCAACTAATTTTTTTGTGGGAAATTTTTTCCCTACAGAAGCACGGGATCCCTAGAGCCACAGTTTTGGAAAACCATGCCTATAAGCCTTTGAAAAAAATGGCCTACAACCATGATTTTAAAAAACATGGATATAGAACATACAATTATAGCCATAGATGTAGGTTTTATCCATTTTTGTGAAAATTGTGGATATAGTCCATGTAAAAGAAACCTATAGCCTGGGTTTTAAAAACGTGGCTATAGGGTCGTGATAGTAGCCACTTTTTCAAGTTTATCAAGTTTTTCTAAAGTTTGGTTATTTTGTTCAAAGTAGTTTATAAATAAGTATAATAAATTCCAAAAGATTAAAATAAATATATTTATATATTATAGATAATTTATTATAACTAGCCATAGGTTTTTTTACAACAAAAAGATTGGTAATGTCCTCATTGACGATTAACTGACTGTTGATGGAACATTGTCCAAAGAGCAGAAAAGGGATGTTTGAAATTTATATATGACATAACTGTGAAACTTCTAGTAGGTTAATATCATTAATATAATGTTAAAATACTTTAGAGTTAATTTTATTAGATTTAATTATGAACATAATTTCAAAAAAATAATTTGAATAAGAAGAAAAATAGAACATTTAATATAAACATACACTTTATTCAGTATAGATTCGGTTGTACAACACTAAAAATACCTTAATGTTTGGAGTTTGTTTGCACCACCAAAACACTAGTTATTATAAGGGGATATATATTGAGGATATGGGAAGATGTTTTACTTTGTTAAGTGAGGGTGGATTCATTTTCTAAGGGGAGAGAGAGGGAATATTTATACTTGGGGAGAGGCATATTTTTAGAATAAGATATTAAATAAAATATTATATCAATGGTTAAACATGTGATAGTGATTTTTTACAATTAAAATCATATAAAAATATAAAATCATTGTTTTCAGACTTTAAAAACTTTTATAATTATAATTTATTTTCTTTATTAAAAAAGTAAAGTGGAAAAGGGGTAAATTTTTATTTTAAGGGAGCACTTTTGACTTTAGGTTTTGGAAAATGGTTTTTACTTTTCTAAATAGATTTCAATATATTTTAATTACTCCTCTATGAAATTAAATATATTTTGGATTATCTCAATAAAAATAAATTATTATGCCAATATTATATCATTAATTATATAATTTATGTTACACTGGTTTTGAGAGAAACTATATTTTTACTATTCACCAACAAATTGAAGTATTTTAGAAATTTTCGAAAAAATAACCCATGATATGTTTTGAAATTTTTATTTATAAAATGATATTAATTTTACCAACAGATATTTTTATCATATATAAATTTAATTTTTAATATAAAAATTAATATTTTTATGAAATACATTAAAATTCAGTTTTTAAAATAAATTTCTTATATTTTCATTAAATTATTTTATCATGATATTTTTTGGAACTATAATATATATATACTTAAATTAATCATGATAAATATTATTTATATCACAATTTATTCTTTTCAGGTAAAATTACTATTTTTATGGTCTTGTTACATTTCCCAATGGTCAAGTTGCAATTCTTAATTATTGGGTTACTATTCCAATGGTCACATTACTATTCAAATGGTCACATTACTATTCCAATGGTCATATTACATCTTATAAATACCACTTAATTATTTCACTCAATATTCACCTCAATTCCTCTCAAGGTTCTACATTTTCATTTTATATAATTTTGATTGGTTTAATAACATTTTTCCCTTTTCTATAGTGTTTTTCATGGGATGGATTGTTATAAAAATTGGGGAAATCCATATTTTCCCATTATAGTTTTTATATTATTAATTTTTTATCCCTTTAGAATAACATTAATTTTAATGGGTTTATTCATTGAGTAATGTAATGAATATCATTAATTGAATAATGTTTTGTTGGTTTCTATATTTTTAGTATGAGTAAAATATTTTATAATATAATATAATAAACATTCATATTAAGAAAAAAAATATTATTTATAAACATAGTGTGTTTAGGTTCTTCCCCCATTATAAATTTCATCCTCAAATATTCAAATCATATTCTCGATTGATAATAGGTGAGGTCATTAATATTTCAATGTTCCATCTATTTCCCATGTAACCTCTTTGTACATATGGTTAATATGTATCACTTTGACAAGGTTAGTTGTCTTATTCTATATAAAGTTTTCTCTATAGTCAATGATCATCAATGTATACTCCTCAAAAGCTAGGTCATTCTATAGTTATCCAATCCCTAGATTCTATACATGAGAGGGGTGAGGTATATACTTCCTTGGGAGAGATTCATAGAACACATTTTGACCTTCATCCATATATGGTGTATGTCTAGGTAGATAGAAATTGTACCTATGAGATTAAGGATCAAAAAGAGAAAAATGTACCTATGTCTATTCTTCCCTTTCTTTTCAAACTTCACAACTCTCTTCATGTTTATATTGGAAGGAAATATTTTCCCCCAACGTAAAATTCCAATTCCCTTAGATGGTTTTCAGTATAGATCTCTTTTCCACCATAATAATCAATTATTGTTTTTTCGATGGATTGAACCTTATTTTTCTTTACTTAAAAAAACTAGTTCCATGTATATTTTATTCTCCAAATTCTACCCAATAATTAGGAGATCAATATAGATTCCCATATAGATCTTTATATGGATAAATTTGAATAATATAGTAGAAATGTTTATTGCATGATAACTTAATCAATGGAATATTCTGATCTCATCCCCCCTTTAAACTCTATTATGAAAGATCTATACATGTCCCTGAGATTGTAAATGTACTTTTCATATTGTCCATCAGTTTGTTTTTGATAGTTCAAACTGAAATTTAGTTTAGTATTCAAATCATGTTTAATACTTCTCTATAATTTATAAGTGAAGATTTTATCATGTTTAGAGATGATTAAAAGTGGAAACCCATACATTCTCTACACATCTTTTACATAATTATTGGTATGTTTTTTAATTAACAAATCCTCTTAAATAGTGATGAAGTGGAAAGTATTGTTGAGTCGATCCACCACTACCCATATCAAATTTTTTCCTTTATATTTCTTCAGGAGATGAGTTACAAGGTTCATAATAATGTTCTCTCATTTCCATATGGGTATTGTCAATGGTTTCATCATCCCTTTAGACTTTATTCAATATGCTTTAAATTTCTATCAAACTAAACACTTTACGTATAATCCACAATCCCATTTTTCATTTTGTCCCACTAGAAGTTCTCTTGAAGGTCACTCACATCATGGAACTCCCATAATGGATAGAGAAAGATGATCTATGTCCCTTATCCAATATTTAGTTATTTATCATAGTTTATGAAGGAACACAAATAATTGATAGAAACTAAATCAAACAATCATAATCTATTTGGAACTCTTGTATCTACCCTTCTGTTACCACTATTACCTTTTATAAATCTCCATATCATCCCTCTGTGCCTCTTTGATCATCTCCATAGTAGATGGTTAGAAAATCATTTAGGTAACGTATGATTTATTCCCTTCTGTTATGATTTCCATATCCATACATAGCATATCCTTGAAGATAGAAGCTTTTTCAATCCTCAAAATGAATAAAATATTAGATTCTTTTCTTCTAATAACATTAACATCATTGTCCTTTTTAAACTGATGGTATTGAAAAGTGAAATTGTAGTCCTTAATTAGCTCTAACCATCTTCTTTTACACATGTTGAGCTCTTTCTATGTGAATATATACTTTATAATGTTATGGTAATATACATTTCACACTTATCACCCTATAGGTAGTGCCGCCAAATCCTTAGAGAGATTATCATATATGCTAACTCTAGATCTTGCATCGGGTAGTTTTTCTCATAGTTCATCAACTCTCATGAAGCACAGAACATCACTTTGTCATTATTCATGAGTACATAGGCCAAGACACTCTTTGAAGTATCACTGTATGTTAGAAAACCTTCTACAATTATTACTAGTGTGAGTATATGTTCATTGATTAGCCTCTTCATGATCTCCTTGAATCCTTCCTCACATTATTCTACCAAGACATACATCACCCCTTTTCATTCTAAGATTGTTAGAATTCTATGAAATCATGTTAAATTTCACAAAAAACATTGATAGTAGACAATTAATCCAATAAAATTACAAGTTTGTACGACAATAGTGGGTCTATTCCATTCCTCAGTTATCTTTTTCTTTAAAGGTTCCATCTAAATTCCATCACATATGATGATGTTCCCCACGAATGGGACTTCATGAATCTAAAATTCATACATTATAAGATTATCATACATTATCTACCTCCTTAATGTTTCAATTATTATCATTAAATGCTCTTCTTGTTCCTTCATTCTCTTGATGAAAATGAGAATATCATCGATTATGTCCACCACACATTTTTTGAGGTAGTTTATAATGATTGTATTCATAAAATCCATGATGATTGTAAGGGAATTAGTTCAGTGAAATAGAATCACTATAATCTCATAGTTTTAATACCTCTCCCTTGAGAAGTATTGATCTCCTCATAGTTGATCGAACAAGTAATAAATCATTGTTATATGATATTTGTTCTTTATGGTGATCTTTTTGAGATCTCGGTAATCAATGCATAACTAAATTTATCCATCCTTTTTCTTTTCGAAGTGAACTATTTCGCACAATGAGATGCACTAGGGTGTATGAACCCTTTTTCAAAATGCTCATGATTATACTTCATTAACTCCTATAGTTTGGTCTTCTCTATCCTAATGAGGAATTTAGATATATGAGTTTCTCAAGGTATAAGTTCTATTGAGAACTCTACCTCAAGATCTGGTGGAATTCAAGGAAACTATTTGGGAAATAAATACGTTTATTCTCTAACAATAGGATATACCCCCCATATTGATAAAACCCTTTGAATAAACAATTTTGGAAAGGTATGCTTCTTCATTGGGTATCAACACTTACTCTATTGAGGTATTTTTCATATGAGGTTCATGATCATCCTTGCATTAGTAGAGCAGCATATGATTGTTTAGAATATGAAAATAGATTTCATTTTCCAAACTATTGATGTGTGGTCAATATAATGTGGGCCAGTCCACACCCAATATAGGATAAAATTACACTAGGGAAGAACTACAAGATTCGTATGAGGAATAATCCTACATACGCTTATATGAGATGAGTCTAAAACATGGGTTGTAATTATCACACAAGAATGTGTTTTTTATATATCTATACATTAAAGAATTAGGTATTTAATTCAATTGTTTTTTAAAACATACAGGATTTAAAGGAATGCATACAAGTAGTATAAAATAATAATTTTTCCATTATTGAGTTAATATGAAGTTTACCCTATAGGAATTCATTTTCATGCTCCACTTCAATAGTAGTGATTACATGATCTTTCTAATACACCTTTTTCTTCAGAGGTTTCTAACATTGATTACTATTAAGGACCCATAGTTTAGTGAACTATATTTCAAATTTCCCCTTCTACCGACACAGGAAGCATTGATCTATGGGTGGTGCCTTCTTTTTCTCCATCATTTTGGGGAGATTATTCATGTATCTTCAATATTAATGATTATGGTTTCCTTCTCTACCACACTTGTAGAATTTCCCCATAAATTTACGTGTTTTCCATGATGATGGTTCCCTCATTTCTGACATGTGTGAGGTTGGGACCTCTCTCCACCTTTCCCATTTTATCTTCTAACTTGAAACGTCATCATTCATTTCTTATCCCCATAACCATTGGAAAATTCTCTTAACTTCATCTCTTCTTTGAGAGCACATAGAAAAAAAATCTCCATAACTCTCAAAGTCACTGATAGATATATCCTATTATATTTTTGGTTTTATGAAACTAGATAATATAATGATTTTATTATCATTATTGATAAAAAACCTATGTTGTATCTTTCAAGCATTGTAAAATATTCATCATAAGTAGTGACATATTAAAAATTCTTTTTATTAAGCTCTAGAAACTCTCTCTTTATCTTTGTTTGAATATTTGAAGGTAAATAATATTTAACTAATAACTTATTAATTTCATCAGACTTCATTTCTTCTATTTCATCATTTGGATTAGTATTAATTATCAATGCCTACCACTGATCATCCTCTACATATAAATGAAATACTATTATATTAACCTTCTAGTTCTCTTAATAATGGATCATATAAATTATATTCTGTTTTTATTTAACCAACTATTCCTTGGAAATTAGATCGGAAGATCCACTAAACATCAGTCGTCATTACAGTATAAAGGATTAAATATCTAGTTACTCATTCTGATGTTAAGGATGATGTTCCACATTGTTCATGTTATTTTTTATATCCTGAGACAACTAGGTGAACATTCACATGATTTTTTTAACTCCACTATCCATTTCATTGGGATTGTTTCTTAGGAAATAATTTCCTTAACCCACAAATGGATGGTTGGACTGGTTTCTACTAGGTCTTACCATTTTCAAAAATAGAGAGGAATTGAATATAAGTCATCAAAGCATGAATAAGTAATTTATTCTTTTCCTCAATTAACTATAAATTCATATCTTATTATATCCCTATGTCTATCCTATTTCTAAATTTATACTTCTAGGATCATGTAATTTGATTCTTATATAACATTAAAAGGAATAATTACTTTAGTTATATATCGTTTATAATGGTTTGTAATAATTTTTTGATTAACAAAATCACATGTCATAAGGGAGTTCAACCATGTGTACAGTAAGGCCCATTGTCATGAACTAGTTCTCAATCTATTATAGCTCAACATGGTGGTTTTATAGTTTTTACCCCTAGGTACATATATTCGAGAACCACATACACATATAATATCCATATAGGGATTTAATTATTGGAAAATGACTTACCCTTTTAATTTACCAAAAAATTGGGTGTTTAAATATACTTAGAACTATAATTATGGTTTTCACTAAGGATTTATGATCCTAATTCCAAAATTTACTAAACCATCCTCGGATACCAAAGATGACGTTATCTTTAGTATATGTACTCACCTGAGAATATATATCAAATAATAGGGTGATCTAAAATTACAATAATATGAGGAATAATGGAATGAATCAATATAACATGTATGAGAATAATCATAATAATCACATTATAAGTATAGTATTATCATCATAATAATGAAGGAAACATTTAAAAATTTCATTTAATGTGGGAATTCATATAAATAAAACATCATGTCATTGTGGTCAAACACCACACATAGTTGTGAGCTAAGCTATCATCATGTTCACAAAATAACAAATGTTCATAATAATAACAACATCACTGTCAAAAAAACATATTATCATGTCCATTCATATTATATATCATATCATAAATTACAGCACATAACCCAATTCATTAGAGGGATATATAATTTTTGAACCAAAAATCACATCATTGTATTTACATAATCATGCATGCCACATATAAGGTATAACAAGCACAATCATAAAATAACCCTCAGAAAGGAATGGGTTTAATAATGATTTCATTAAAAATTTTCCCTTAAAAAATGAGGTTCCCAAATTAATATGGGAAAACATATTTGGTATAAAAACTATCATTTATGAGTGAAGAAGAAACAACTCATGATGATTAAAAACATGGATTTAAGAAGAAATGAATTTTTGAAAAATCATTATATTTAACTTATAAATCAAGGTGTGAATATAAATATCCAAAAAAATAACAGTGAAATGATATTTTAGTTACATTATAGTATTATTCTTACTAAAAATTATGTGAATGATGGATAACTCAATTAAAATGAGTATGGTTTAAGAATCCCCATATGTTAAATCTCACATTACTTCGTCTATTTTGCACCTCCAGAATAAGAAACATAGATTTATTAAAACATTTATCAAAAAGTGAATTATTTTAATTTTTTAAAATTTTTATAAATTATAATCATTCAAATATATTTCAAAATTTCCTTGTTTATCAATAATTCATTTTGATATATTTTTTTCTTTAAAGATTTCCCAATTTTCTTTGATTTCCCTATTTTATTAAATGTAATTTAGTCATAATAATAATTAATTAATGAAGTATAAAAATATTTATTTACATATTTATATATCATAAATTATTTATTGTAACCAACCATAAGGTTGGTGAGAAGAAATGTATTGAAAATGTTCTCATTGGGTATTAACTTACCGTTGATGGGACATTATCGAAATAGCAGAGAAAGAAACTCAAAAGTTTATATGTTTCATAATTATGATACTTCAAGTTGGGTAAAATCATTAAATAAATTTAAAATAATACTTATCTAATTTTATAATATTTTTTGAATGGAATTGGTAAAAATTAAGGGAACAAGAAGAAAAAAAAGAAGAGTGTTTAGAAACTAACTCTTTCCTAAGTGTGGATTATCTTGTATAACATTGAAACTCCCTTTATGTTGGGAGGTTTTTACTCAATAATGTCCTAGTTATTCTTAGGGGATTGATAAAGATGATATGGGTAGATATTTGTTTTTTTAAGCAAGGAAGGAGTGGTTTTCCATGGGGAGGGAGAGGGGCCATTTATACATGTGGATAGGGGTATTTTCATAATAAAATATCTTATCAAATTTAAGCCATATAATATTGAATTTTTGACCATACAAATCATATATAAATGAAAAAAAATATGACCTTAAACCGATTTCTAATTTTAATTCATTTATTTTGTTAAAAACAAAAGTAGAAAAAATCAAAATAGTTATTTTGAGGAAACATTTTTTACTTTTGGTTTTGGAAAATTATTTTTAAGTTTTGATAATGGGGTTTTTTTATTTGGATGAATTATTTTTGAAATTAAATATATTTTGTCCAAACCTTGATTTCTATAAATTATTAGGTCATTACTACATAATTAATGATCTAATTTAAGATACACTAGTTATAAGAAAAAAATTATTTTTTCTATTCATTGTAAATTGAAGTATTTTATAAAATTACGAAATATCACCCCTGAACCATTTCAATATGCATATTTCCAAAAATGATATTCATTTTTTCAAAATAAATTACTCATATTGGTAATTTTACTTTTTATTATTAAATATATGATTTTATGAAATAATTTAAAATAGAGTTTATTGAAAAATTGTGATTATATTTTCTTTGAGTTTTTTAATCAAGAAAATTATATTTTGAATTAAAATATTTATATTTACTTAAATTATCCATATAAATATTATTTATATAATATTTTATTATGATGAGGTTAAATTACTATTCCAACAATCATGTGTCTATTCTCATTAGTCAGGTTACCATTCTCTATGTTGAGGTTACTATTCTAACGGTCAAATTACAATTTCAATATTCACAGTTTTATTAAAATAGTTACATAATCTCTTCTAAATACCACTTCATTCTTTCACTCAATATTCAACCTAATTCTTCTCAATGTTATATATTTCAATTTTCTATAATATTGATTATTTTATTAATATATTATTAATTTCTCTAGTTTTGTTCATGAGAGGGATGATTCTTAAAGATTGGGGTGATCTATATCTTTCTATTGTGTTTTTTATATTTTATATTGAAATAATTTTAATGCTAAGGGGTTTATTCTATAACTAAATTTACGATAGTCATTAATGAAATAATGGGTTTTTGGTTTTTCTATGTATTGTTTGTTTATAATATTGCATGATATAATATAATAAACATTTATTTCAATAGGAAAATTTCATTTATAAACTATGGGTTCTTATATGAAAATATGAAAAACTATTTTAAATATAAAAAATAATAAATTTATTACATACATTAAACCAAAAACAAATAGTTTTCTGATATGATTATCATATAGTCTTCAAATAAAATAATATTATTTTTCTTTCAAATAAAATTACAGAATGGGTGATAGTATCACACGCAATAAAAATCATGTAATTTCTTTATAGTTGATCAGAACATATGTTTGTGTCCTATGATGTTTATCATTAGAAATCCATAATTTATTAAATCCACCAAAACCATGTTTAAGATGATTAAAAATAATAATTTAATTTCCATTTTATCATCAACATCTCCCTCATTATGTCCCATTTGGTTATGTTTTTAAGTATATTCATTTGGAAAATAATTGGAGTAGAAAAAATAAATTTCTTCCTGGAAAAAGGTTTATACAATTGAACCTTCAACTAATTCATTATTACATACCTTGTTCTTCAAATTTTTTATGCATCTTTTTCATGGGTACATACAGTGGAACTATATAATCCCTCCACATTTTTCATTATTTATAGAAATTTATATCAAATGTTCCAATGAATCAAATAAAGTTGATGGAATTTTTTACATTTTAAATAAAATTAAAAAAAAATATTCGTGTAGTTTACTAAGTGTATCATAGTTTTTTTCCTTGAAAAAATATCTTAAATAAAATATTATATTTTTATTAGAACATCCTAAATTTAAGAATTCTGGAATCCTATAAAAACAATCGATAGTTTAATTTCCATTATAACTTGAAAATCATTATTTTTTAATTTGGTAATATGATTATTTCTAAAAACAGTATCCAAATTTGAAACATAACAATATGGTAGCCTAAAATGCATAATCTACCAAAAATAATACATGTTTTTCATTATAAACTGTTTATGATGGATTTTGATTCATTAACTCTTATGATTATTCATTTTAAAAAAAATACCTTCTTTCACCTATACATTGGTGAAATATATATTCAATATTTTACATTATCTTTTGTCTTATCAGGTGTGTCCAAAACTATATAAAATATATTATCAGAATAGATCATCTCAATTTTCTTTACATCCAACGTGTGACAGACCAACAAATTAAAAGAATATGGTAGATCCTTAAAAATACACTGTTTTTTCCAATTATGATCTTTTGCAAATCTATCTATTTTTTAATAGTCAGTATAAAGGTAATGTGATGTAATGAAGATAATTTTTTTTAAATAAACACCTATGATCATTGATGGAGTTTTATCTCTTTTAATTTTAACTGTTCTATAATTATTTTCCTTCTATTGGAAAGGATAATCAGATGGAATAAATCTACAATTAAAGTCGAAGAAACAATTTTTTTCTTCCATTATAGAGTATAATCACTTTTTTGTTACTCATATAGTGTGGAAATTATTTTAGACCATGTGTACTCGATATAAATAACATGAATTATGCTAAGAAGTTTCTAATTGTAAACCATAATGAAAATTTCATTATTAAATTCTATTTCACGATAACATCATATCTACTAACACCATTAATAACTAATATAATTAACTCATAAATAATTGGAATAAAATATATATCAAAACTCGGTTTTTGGATGTCCTATAGTGAATAATGTGAAAACTATATATGGCTAATTCATCATCATACAAGAAGTTTTCTTGTGTGGGGTTGTAAAGACATATCAGCAAGAATATTGACTGCCTTAAGAACAAAAAAAAGAATTATAAAGACAAAATCTTAATTTATGGTATTTTTAATAAAAATAAAGATGTACTTGGTCAAAATGTTTACATAAATCACTATCATAAAGTTTATTTAAATAATTACTGGTTAAAATATTGGATCTATTCCATAAAATCAATGACATTTTGTTATGGTACATAAATAAATATTTTAATCATGGTGTAAGTGGTCAATACCTAAACTTTTTATTGGGATCCCATTTAAAATTTCATTATTGTGCTTACTTATACCAAAATTTACCACCTGTAGGAAAACTAACTAAAAACTCATTTTCACTCTCATTAAGATTTGTAGGAAACACATTTCATTTAGGTGACAAAGATTTTTAAAAAGGGAATATCTAATAAAAATAGCTATTTTAAATTCCATTATTTTATTTAATACGCATAAATTTCTTAACTGCTTAAATTTTTGTCATCTTATTACAAAGATATATGGAATCATCTTCAATCATTGGAAACTCATAAAATAAAGATGGTTCTAACTCACGAGTTAAATAAATATCATTCAATGTTTTTGTGTTTTGAAAATATAGAATGGCAATATCATGTACTAAAGTTTGAAACTGTGACGGATCTGGAACCATGTTATTTATATCTTTTCTAAAACTGTGTTCCCCTTGTTGACACAGATGGACATAATGTTTCTGAAACCCAAAATAAAATAGAAGAACCTTAATGTTTTCAATTTTATCAAATCTTTACATAACACATTTCTTAGTAGGAAACATAACTGTCCCCTCTAAAACAAATTCTTGTTTTGATTTTACATAATGATAAAAAATCTTTAACACCGTTAATATATGCTAAAGTTATACTAGATCTGTTTGGAATCATGTGATAACTAGTCCAATCATGATCTTGAAATAAACACTATTTTCTACTTACTTGTTCTAGATTTTTATAAAAAATAAAAAATAAAAATACTTCTTATGATTATTCTATTATAAGGAAAAGATGATCTGAAAAATTATAAGTCAAAAAATTAAAAATTATTTTCAAATTTTTTTATTTATATCTAATTAAAGTTAATTTATTCAAATAAATGATAAATTTTTATAATTAACACTAATTTCCATTATGGGAAATAAAAGCTTTGTCTAAGGGTTGTGAAGGAAGTAGGGAGATGAGGGGATGTTGGAGATGGTGGAGTGAACGAATTGAAGTTCCCCAAAGATGAGACCATTAGGAGGAGATATTGTCATAGGTAAAATCATATGGTTACCCATTACAGCTTCTCCTTTAAATGGTCTGAACTTAGGGGAACTAGAATTCAACTACTCCTTCATCACCTCCACCCCCACCACTCTATGTTTCCCTTAATGGAAGTAGGGGAAGATGGGATTGAGGCGACATGGTAGGGAAAGAATTTCAGAACCCATATATTAAGATCCATTATAGAAGAAAATTCATGGACAAACATATGAGTTATGGGAGAGGAAAAAATGTGGAGATAACAATAACACTTTGAATAGATTATTTCGTTTTTTGGTTAAATATCTCATCATGAGAAAATAATGTTTTGTCGATAATCCTGCATTTATAATAGGATTATCAGTAAATAAAATATTTTCATATGAAGTGATATTAAATGAAAAGGAAAAAACTCACAAATAATTTCATTTTTATCTCTCTCATTTGTATCCACTTCCATCAGTCACATGTTTATCCATGAATTCCTCTCTTCCAAACAGAAAAAATAGATGGGCCTCATAATTCTTTAACTCAATTGTCACCTTCATCCATTACCCTTTATATATCTCTCAAACCCCTTGATCATCCTTCTATATTTTATTGTGGTTAATTATGGTTAATTTTGGATAATTTTAGATAATGTTTTACAACTATTCTTAGTAATTTAGCTAATTGTTAATAAATAATGCATGTTGGCACTAATTCATAAAAATTAAAGCTAATTTTAATTAATTACCCACTAATTAAAGAAAATTTTTATTAATTAAACAAAATTTTTAATAATTACAGATAATTTTTACTAATTACTACTATTTTATACTAATTACCACTATTTTGTACTAATTAATTATAAGTTCTTTTAATTATTACTAATTACCGCTAAATTTGAATAATTACTAATATTTTATACTAATTAAAACTAATTATCACTATTTTATAAAAATTTATGTAAATTTATGTTAATATGTACAAATTATAGCTAATTACCATTAATCCTTATTAATTACTACTAATTATATCTATCTTTTACTAATTCAAAATATTTTTTACTAATTATCACTACATTTTACTAATCATTGCTAATTTTAATAATTATTCGAATTTTCTATTAATTACCACTATTTTTTACTAATTATGGTCAATTTTTACTAATAACTTTTAATTACCACTAACTTTTACTAATTAAAAATTATTTTTACTAATTACCACTATTTTTACGAGGTTTCTCTAATTATTTATAATCTACACTATTTATCTCTAATTTTTTCTTTTTGTTGCTAATTTTTAATATTTTTAACTAATATATACTAAATACCACTATTTAACTCTATTTTTTTAAATTACTACTATTTTCTGCTAATTATTTCTAATTGCCAATAATATTTACTATTTACAGCAATTTTTTTAATTATCTTTATGTTTTTCTAATTAACACCAATTTTTTCTAATTATCGCTAATATTTGTAAGTAATATTATCTTTTTCTAATTACCAGTATTTTTCTCTTATTAAAACTAGTTTTCTCTAATTATAAATAATTTTTTCTATCTATCATTTCTTATTGTAAATTATCGATTATTATTACTAATCGACCATAAGTATTTTAATTTTTTACTAATTATCCATAATTAGTTATTAATTATCAACAATTATTTGCTAATTATTTATTAATAATCTATAATTAATATCAATTACAACCAATTACAATTATTTATTTCTAATAATTTCTGATATGAAATAAAATAAAATAATTAACAATTAAAAATATAAAATTTAGTACCTCAAAAGTGATGCTTTAAATAAATTTCAAAAAAAGTATTCAGTTGCTGATAGCATTAAATCTATAGAAAACAAAAAAATAGAGAAGTAAAATAGAGAGTGATGAAGGAGAGGAGTGGAAATAGGATATTGAAGGAGGAGTGTTGAACAATTTCACAAGGGGTCATATATAAAGGTAATATTAGTTTCAACGACACTATTTTATGTGGAAATTTCATCACAAAAACATCTATTTACCATGGGTTCCATCAACACTGAAACCCGCTATAAATACCTAGGTCAGTGGTATAAAACTATTTTCAATGGGAACTGTTGAAAATAATTCATACTAATAGATTATTCATGATGGGCCAGTCACCAATAATTTGTTTTTGAAAATCCATGTTACAAATAAAAAATACTTGTGATAGGACCCCTCATAAATACCCATGGAATTAATAATTATATCAAATATATAAATAATTTTTTATCAATAGAAATTTCTTTTTTCACAAAAAACTCATATTGTTGTATTCTAGGAATTAATTCCCAAATTATTTACGATAAAAATGATTTCATGTCATAAATAATTATATTAAATAGATATTTATGATGTGAAATTAATTTTAATCATTAATAATTCTATACACTAAACTATTTTTCCTGAATTGGCACCCCAAAAATAGCCCCTTACTAATATCCATCTTTTCTGTAGTGTTATGCTCTTTTTCCTCAGGTTTTTAAGAAAGTTTTTAAGTATGGTATGTCTATGAAGAGTTATAAATATGGAGATCTTTGTGGGATATATTGAAGATCATTATTGAAATAAGAATATTATATTTCAAGTCTCCAAGGATATTAAACTTATATATTCCTAGGGTATGTATTTGTGAAATGTATTGAATATTCATTTTAAATGATGAAATATTTATACATTAGAAGTTTGGGTCTCTATAGTAGGTATCAAAGGGAACGTTTAGTCAATATTGAGAGATTAGGATTTGAAAAAAATAGTTACATGCCTATGGAAATTCTTAAGGATATTTATAGGGTATATATCTAAGGATATCTCTAAGGATATATCTAAGTATATTTCTAAGTATATGAAAATATCTTGGAATTTTGGTGACAGATGGAGCAAGGGGTTCTCAAGATGTTATAACCCTTTCTATAAACTACAAGGTCATATGGCTCTAGCACAATTCAAACTAGGATTAATATCTCTAAAAAAGGAACTTTGAGATGGAATCAATCAAACATGGTGCATGATAGTGGGCCTTTCTTCACACCTGGTTAGACACTCCCAGGGGATATGGTTTGGAAATTCCAAAACTCTATATGAATTACCATGATGTATTTAAGTAGATTCTGATTATGAATAACCTATGTTATTTCTAGGGTATCTTAAATTAAAAATTTGGTGTCATTATTTATTCATCCTAAAAGTTATGTTTTATGATTATGTATTTTTTCACTAAAAATATCATTTCTAAAACTATAATTTTATCTTTTAGTCAGTGGAGGGAACCAGAATGACTTGGGTTAATATTGAATGTAATCAAAAATGTTTTGATGATAAAAAAATATGATGATCACTAGGGTAAATTTTATTATTATTATTCATAACAAGTTATCTTGATATATGTTTAACAACATAAACATTAACCAAATCCCAAACTCACTAAAGAAGAGAATGATTGATTTTATTGATAATTCTTATGGTAGAGTCTTTTGAAGAAATAATATTCAATTTCGCATATTTCAAGAATTTGGGAAGAAGTACTCAAGGGAATTTCTCAAAGGAATAAGAGTATGTTTTATATGGTGAGAATAAGGTAATGGAGTAAAAAATTACTAAGGGAAAATGAAAATTTCAGTTTATAAAATAGATAATACTATTTTTATTCCTAAGGTATTATAGATTCTAGTATGTTTTAAATTTTGAAATTATGGGAATTATACAAATCGATGTCCTAGGGGAATCTCGTAATTAAAATTATCAAGGTTTTATGAGTAATGGTTATACTACTTATGGTGAAGAGAATATGAATAAAATTTAAAATGTATTTTCTATTCTCAAAATATTTTTTATGTTAAATATAAGAATCTTTATTGAATTGAGGATTATAAATTTAAATAAATGATTCATATTTCATTATATACTAAATTTGTATTAATGATTAATATAATTAATACTATTTAATGTTTTAATAATGAAGTGGGGTTATTTACCTTTTTATATATTGTAATTCAAAAATTATTTTTATAAAGTCATGAACAATATAAGGATTATTGAGTATAAGTTTTTTGGTATGGATTTTATAGATTATGTTGAATAATACTATTGACCTAGGGAAACTATTTAATGCTAAGGTGATATTTTTCAGAAAACACATGATTAAGGGATGATAACCATTATTATTTTCCTGATGTCAACATAATGATGTTGGGATAAGTAGACGATTGATCTGAATAAAGTAAATTGGATACTATTGATGAACTTGGAAGTAATTAATGGTTTATGGAAAAAATAGTTCATGTTATCATTGAGCGAGTTTATAACATTCTTAGATTAATGGGGTATATTTAATAATCTATGATTTTAGGAGGAAAGAGTTAATTTTTTAAATCATGTATGTTTTCATTAAGGATTTATAGTAGTTATGGATATTTCCAAGATTTAATAGAATATGTGGTCAATGTATTTAAAAATTTTGTATGTCAAATTAGGAGCTAATTTATGATATTTTGGGGATTAATGTTATGTTTTTTTGGCAAATTTTGTTACCTTCTTTATATGTTTTTAATTTTTTATGGGTCATAAGGTTAGCCATTAATGGAATGGTTTAAGTTGAAATTTGGATGGTTTTGTAGAAATTATTTCACCATATAATAATTTATCCACATATTGTTCTAACCATTATATATTTAAAAATAACTAGAGTTTAAATGAATGAATTATTATTCTTTTATGGATCTTATTATATATTAATTCATTAGACATCAAAAATTAATCTCTTAGAGTAAGATATGAATTGTAAATTTGTCAAGACACAACAAAAGGATAATATTATTCTTATCAAATGTAATGAAATAAGGTTATTATATCTTCTTAATAAAATTCCCCTATAATATGAAAATATCTTAAAATTTAGTTATTTCTATTACTATTATTTTTATAATAGCTTTGAAAATTTTCACACCTCTTTGGATTATGATTTTTTATTTTTTTATTTTCTCATCATCATTAACTTTCTTGTGATCAATGATCTTTGTCATCGTCCATAATTATTTGGACATTACTTGTTTCTTCTCAGTCAAAATATTCACTTCCAACTTATGTTCTCCTATTTAAAAACCTAGTATGTATCATTAGATATTTCTTTTTCACAACCTTTTCACCCTTTTCAAGAGGATGTTATATTAACTTTTTTATGATGTGGGCATCCCATAAAGGAGTTTTCAATTGTTAAACCCTTGATTATCAAGGAAAAATTTTAATTGAAAGAAAAAATTAATTTAATGTGGATAGAATATAACAGATAGATATTTTATGATTTTTTTCAAAAAAACATAAAATCTTCAAAAGCATGTGCTACACACAATACCTATATTTAATGAAACGTGACATGATATTAATATATTAATATTTAATATGATAGTTATCACATAGCCATTCGAATGGTGGGTATACATATGGTCAAATAAATTTTGAAAATATATGATTTTAAAAATTATATAAAATAAATTATTAAGTGACCAATTAATTAGATATATAAAATAAAAACCATTTTAAAATAATGAAAATATTTTTATGGAAATAATTTTTATGCAGAGAAACATGTTTTACGTGAATAAATTAATCAAATTGAATTTTTTGAATTATTCTAATTTAATTTTTATAATATATATTCAGTATATTATTGAACATTCATGATGTGTGTATTCTATGCTAGAGATAAAAAAAATCTAATTTTAATCTTGAAAACTATATTTTCCATAAATAAAAAAATATCAAATTTCCCACACCCATTTCAAAATTAATTATTTAAAAATTTTAAATATTTATTTGATTAAATTAAAAAAATTTAAATTTAAATTTCAATATTATCTTGGAATTATTTTTTTAGAATTTCATGAAAAGATAAAAAATTTAGTGAATGGTGAAAAATACTGTTTTTTCATAAAAAAGCATTTTCATTCAAATAATTCACTAGAAAAATTTTATTTTAATATAGTTATTAAAGTAAAACTAGTTCTATTATATATATTAATCCAATTTATGTAATTTTAATCAATTTAATATTGAATTTGGATATATAGTTTTTTAAAACATTTGAAACATTTCTCTTTGGAAAATAATTATTTCATCAAATCTACAGGATTACGTTTAAATAAAATATTTCCAACTCTATGAATGTAATTTAGTAAAATAAATTAACAATTTGGAATAATAATAATTAATATTATCTAGAAATTTCAAATTAAATTTTCCCTATAATTATTAGTAAAAAATATTCATTATCACGATTACGGTTAAAATAAGTTTATTGGGTTTAAACATAAGATATATGTAGTATAATGACCTAAAAACTCTTCAAAAACCCGTTTATAGCCTTATTTAGACATTATCGACTATAAGGTTTGATAATGACCCATTGTTATCCTTTTTGTATATAAAAAACATGGTTACACATTTTTATTTTGAAACATTACAAGTGTGTCACTCACCTCACTTATAAAATGCCACCCCTCTCCTCTTCTCTTCACACTTTCAAAACCATTTAATTCAATGAATAAATAACCAAATGCCTTCCATAATTCCCTTCCCACATCCCATAGTCCTTTTTGATATCATTAATCCAATATTGAAATTATTTTGGTTAAACCTAAAGAGATTTTCTTGAAAAATATGTAAATATCTAACTATGCATTTTTTTACTTATTCTTATAAATCATTCCAATATTTTTCAAATGTTATAAAATAATAAAAATTGTAGATAATATATTCCTATATTTTGTTTTTTAGCATAATAATCTACATCCATTCCCGCATCCATCAAATAGGATAATAAATCATCATTTGTGTGTATGGAAGACTTCCACCTCACAAACCGATGTTATTCATTTTCCATCACCAACTTTCATGGCTAGATATTATAATGGATTTAATGTATATATGGTATATTTATGTTATTAGTATACTTATTTAATTTTAATATCATATATACCTTCTTACCATCCAACCCATTTTAAAATAACTACATTGATTATGTGAATATAATTTCCCCTATTATGACTACATAATGATATCATGATTCCTTTTATGTTAAAATTTTATTTTAAAGGAAATTCATTTCCAAAATATTATATTAATATATTTAAAAATATATTATTTTATTTTCCTCAATAAATTTTTTTAAATAATTATTTAATCATCATTTATAAGTTTCAAAATTTAGTATCTAGGAAAGGTATTTTAAGAAATGTTTTATATTTTAAAAAGTGTTCTCTAAAGTAGAATGGATATTTTCCTCATGAAATGTTCCAGGTGATCTTTAAAAATAATTTTTCATCTAGTATGATATCATTTCATGTTACTTATGATTTACATGGGATAATATTTAATGATACGATACGTATAAAATCTCTATATGGTTAATATTTATTTTGATGAAATGTTTATGAACCCTATTTTTTGGGTTATTCTATGGTGAATTGATGAAATTATTCTGAAACTAATTATATTTATACAATTTATGATGCGACAATATGATGAATTGTTTTGATAGTGTGGCAGACATATGTATGGTTTTCATTATGATATAGGTGGTAATTATATCTTCATCCAATGAATTAGGTAAAGATGGATAAATCATGGGTAAATATATTATGCATGAAGCTGATTACATGTTTATAATTTTATATGTGAAACTAATTTCATGTTAATAATGTTATGAATGGACCCGATGAAATTTTAAAAAATTTATGCATGAACCTGATTACATATTCAGAGTGTTATGTGTGGACTTTTATTTCATTTTCTTAAGGTTATGCATGGATCTGGTTGTATATCCATATGATCATGGGAGGATCTGATTTCATGTCCTTCACTTAGTGAGAGAACATATTTCTTTTTATACATGTTCAAAAGGTTATAATCTTATGTGTATGCCACAATTTTTTTCCTACCCTATTTTTATACCCTAATATATTATGTACATTTATTTCCATTATTATTCATGTCTTAAGAACTACCAAGACTTATTTCATGAATCATGTTTACGATCTTTGAAATAATTGGGAATAAAAATTTCATGGTATATTCATGAAATCATAACCCTAATATTATTTTATTCTAATATACAATCATTGATTGATATCTACCATGTTAACCCTTACTAAGTATTTGAGCTCACCATTTCATATGTTTCTATTCCCCGAGTTATGAATAAAGGGTCTAAGTAGGGTATGTCCTAGAAGAGTACTGAATATGGATATCATTGTGGGAGATATTGAATATCATTCACGGAATTAGAGGATTGTGTATCTAGTCTCTGAAGAAACTAAACCTATAGAGTCCTCAGGAATTTATTTTTTAAATGTATTCAATATTCTTCTAAAAATATTAAACTTTAATGAATGATAATTTTGGGTCTCTTCGTTGTGATATTTATTGATTCATATAATTGAGTCATCATATTCTGTTAAGAATTATTAAAAAATTATTAACTGTGGAAACGAGTGAGTAATGGAGTAGGGTATACTAGAAACATAAAACAAATGGGTTGTGACATTTGTGAATCAGAAATTATAAAGTACCACTAGTATTGGGGAATTTTCATGGAGTTAGTATAGAAAACTGGTAGTGTAATGCCTGAGTTGGATGGGATTTGAATAATAAAACTATTTGGGGTGTGGTTTCTACACAACCATTACCAATAGGAGGCCTAGGATTTCATTTATGCATCAATGATTAGTTTTCAAGCTTCTACACATAGGATGTATATTGATAAATAGAAAGGATGAGAATAATTACATTGGGGAGGCTATAATGACCCATGTCGTATGGGTTGGTGCGGATCTAGGGAAATTTAATTTTTTTCCTAGAGTAGGGGATGTTTTGAGATTTTGGATCCAAAATGTACATTAAAGTGTAGAAACATAACTATATGTTGTTTATGGAAAGGTTAAAAGTATTAAGAGACTCCTCAGGTACTTTGGTGGGTATTGAATAATGGATGGTGGAATGGGTCGTGTATCTGGGAACAATTTTATAGGTTGGAACTTGGGTCGACCATTTTTAATGGGACCTGGTAGTGTTTTTAGGAGTGAAAATTTGTTTGGGAATTAAAAAAGTTGTAATTTTCTAAAATTTGGGATTTATTTTTCTATAAATTTCTCCAATGTATTTGTTTGAGAATGATCTGAAAGAGCTGAGATAATTTGGGATAGTTTTGAGTGAATTTGGGTATTTTTTTATTTTTTTATATTTTTTTAAAAATATCTTTAAAAAAAACATTACATATATAAAATTCCAAAATCTAAAATAGTACACTCCTCTAAGGGAAAAAATATATAGTTATTATTGAAATGAAAACCTTACGTATAAAGATTAAAATATATGTATGTGGTGAATATTTTACTATTCATGCCTTTGGAATCAAAATACAATGAAAACTGGAAACATTGCATAGTCACCTACATGCTCTGCACTATGAAGTCAAAGAATCCACATGGAAACCTACTCACTTCAAAGGATGATAGATCGACTACCCATTGAATATGTCCCTGCCTACATACTTCACGATTTTGATATATAACATGACATTTTAACCTCTTACCCACCATGAAAATATGAGGAAAGCTCACACCATACCGATCGCCTACCACTAGTTCAATCTATAGAAAACATCACCTTCATGGGAACCCTCTCATCACCTTTCTTCTTACCTCGTGATATTTAGAAGGATGTATCTTGTGGCTTCCCACTCACTATGTTCTGTCTTATTATGCAATTCATATACAAGGATCACCCATGGCCTCCTTCTCATTCTATGTCCAGTCACTGTGTGATTTTGAAGACAATTCTACCTTATGGTTGCCTACTCAATATTCTATATCCCACAAAATTATTATTATATGGTTATCCCTAATTCCCTCCTACACACCACACACCGACTCATCCTGTGGTTACATGATGGTAACTTCCATGACATTTCACTTAGTAGGTGGTGGACCCTAGCATGTGAACATATCGTGAGGGATCCTTGTGATGTCACACTCCCTTTTTCACAACCACTAATTTCAATAAATGAATTACCCATTAAAATCCAATAAATACCCAGGGATTCCCTTAAACAAAGACACGAAATTTTTAGAGTCTTAATGAGACCCTTCTGGTAATTCACAAGCTAAATTTTGATTGTACCCCAAGAGGTTTCTACAGTGAAGATTGTTCTGTGAGGGTTTTTTCATAAACCTAGGGTGTGGATCCTCCACTCTCTATAGTCAATTAAAAAATATAGGAAAAGCATTCCCTTCCTCAGTGAAGATAACCCCATTATCCCTCTCTTTCTCTCTCTATGTCTCAACTTCATTGTCAAATGCCCTCTCTTATGTGCATCACCTAGGAAGATCACCCTACTTGGTGAGGTTAACAAGAGGGATGGCCTCCCTCAAAAGATCCTACTTGAGGATCCATAATGAAGGAACCCCCTTCATGAGGGATTCTTGTGGGCCAACTATTCACACTCCCATATACCATATATAATGATTCCCATTCCATGTCTACCATGCTAACAATTCCCCTACACGAGCTCACATTGTGAGAGCATTTCCAATGTAAGGTCCCTACATGGCTTATCCTTCCATATCCCAACCTACCAAGCGGTTTGACCCTCTATGAACCTACCAACCCCATGAATATACCTCCACAGTGAGATACCTATATAGACTTGCCTACACAGTTAGCTAACCATGTGAGCTATCTTACATTGGTGTGTCCAAACCCCTGCTTTTACTGATTCCTTCATGACGATTTTTTCATCACCAATTAACATCCTTTTCCACAAAAACCCTAAAAATTCCAAGATAATATCACCTACAAGTCCACCATACATACATGGTCAGGTTATTAAGAACCCCATTGTTCCCCTCCTTTTATCATGAGTTACCATGATAAAAAGAAACATCCTAATTATCCTCCCTAATTAATGAGGCCCCTAGTGTATTTATAATCATGAATCGCCTTTATAATCATATCCATGGTCATATAGATGATGGTGAGAACTCACATGGATCATAAAACCCATATTATCTCCCAAATACAACTAATTATACATGTAATTATGCTCGTCATTCCATGGAATAAGTTTCAACATAGTTATCATTGATGATTTAATAATTATGAACCATCGAGTGAGCCTATGGAGAGAGAAATTTATTTTTTCAGTATCATTTCTAAGTATTCCTAAACACTCGGATGTTAGTTCCCAAACATGCATAGTACCCCCTCATGATCTCCAAATTTTCATATATCAACACCGGAATCTACTCTGGTTTATGGTGAAAATCTCTCACTCTCTATTTATCTCCCACATACTTTATCTATGTAAATAATTATGCCAGAAAAAGGGAAATATCCAAAGACATAAACCCCAATAAATGTTATTACATTCCACCTTTCATGAAACTAATTTACCCACAACATGATATTTCTCTATTTGGACATTATCTAAGTCAGAATGATGAAACATTACATAACCATGTCCTTGATATAAATTTTAAATAGCATAGTATGGTCCAACAAAATAAACATAATATATAAAACTAATACTACATAGTATTTGATCCCTATCTGGTAGGATATGTAAGATGCCTCCTAGATGATCATAATTAATGTCACCAACCCTACATAATTTTCCTCATGGGGCCATATTCCACATTAATCCACATATGTCTTCCCTTTCCAAGTTATATTACCTATAAGTCTATATTTCCTCACTAATTGGGAAGAATTACCTATGATACCCCCATTTATTTCCATTAAGACCATATCAACTGTCAACCATTCTCTCTCTAAGTCACAATCCTAATAAAACCATTACCCACCTTGAAATCCATATTGTTTCCAGGTATCACTATATTTACTTTATTTGACCATATCTCGGATAGACCCATATTCTTATCAATGAGTCATACACCAACTACCCAAACATACCCCATGATTTACGGTGTTGTATTCCTTTTGAAATCAAAACATCATCATTAGGACATATTTCTTCAAGGTCGACTAGAAAGTGTCTCTCATGTGTAAGTCCCACATCAACCATCATTATTTATATTTTATTGCTACCAAGGCACATGGGGGGGAGAAAATTGACCAAGGATTTCAAATTTTTACCACTATATCTATAAAAAATGAGATCTTTGGTGAAACACAACTTGTTAAGAAACCCAAGGATACCACGAGAAAGGATTTAATCACAGAAATAAATAAATAAAATACCATATTAAATTTTAAGGATATTGTGAATCCCATTCATAATTGGTAATAATTTTAAAGGAATTGATCTAGGTACCCCCTAGATCATCCACACATGATATCAAAGTACATGGGTATGCTAATCATTTATATTCGAGTGCTAATATGGAGAGTCGATGATGCCTTGGGAATCATGATGATCACTTGAATTCATTCATTTGACCCACAAAGGTAATCTTGGATCATTTCATGGAATGGGGAGCCTCTCTCTCTCTAATATATCGAATATATGAGAGAGGAGATCAAAAATTGTAGTTGATGAGTACCACATTTAATTGAAGATTCCTTTTTCTTTTATAGTGGGTTTAAAATACATATAAATGGATCCACGACTCCCAAATAAATATTACCCACTAAATAAGCAATAAAAAATATTTATGACCAATTATCTATGTTATTGATATCATTTATATTTTCATAACATAATTATAATAAAATAAACATATTACTTGATAAAACAAATCCATTATTGTGACTCCAAATTCATGTAAAGAATATATGAACACTGAATATTATAATAATCTTTGATCAAGAACTATTCTTCTATTTATTCTCTTCAGCACTGGTAAATATATATAATAAATAAATTCCATGATAATTAATCTATACTCATATTATATTTTATTTATTTATATATTGGTGATCATTGATACATGAACATTTCTCAGACCCCATGGTTGGTCCCACCATATAATATGTTGTTGGGAAGAAACCCCCTTAGGTTAACTTTACAATGTTTGGGGGATGATTGGGTCTATTAAAATAGAAAGTTGATAAGATCATACGTATAGTTCTAGTATTATTTTAAAATGGTTTTGTTGAAAATCTTTAAAATAAAGGTATGGTTTATCTGGAAATGATACATAAAAATTTCAGTACAAGGTGGCATCATTTCTCGTTATTTAAAGAATTTTTGCAGTCTAGAATGTGAATAAAATTCCATGTTTTGTGAGTTTTGTATTTCCAATGCTTCCTCATACACATATGTAAAAAGGCATGTAATTAAAAAAAGTTTTTTTATTTTATGAATGGTTTGTGTTTCAAGAATATTTAGTGATTCATGAAAGTTTTCTATATTCTTGAATAATGAATTATTCGTGAAGGAAATATAGTATGTAATGTAATTTAAAGAATTTTTATGAAAATTAAATTTCTATGAAGTTTCATAAGGATAGGGAGTTTTCAAACTGCTGTGAATATAATAATCAAATGGAATTGGAGATCATTGAATTTTCATGAAGGGGTGTAAACTTCTAAAAATTGTCAGTTATCCCCTTTATTTGTATAGAGGAATCCAAAATGAGATTTCAAAGTCTCCGAATTTGTTAAGTAATATTACAAAAAATTTCCTTAAAAAAGGATTCATAGGAATATTATTTTTATGGAAGATTGAAATTTTTTGAAAGTGAATTTTTTTTGAATAGTTGTTATTTTTTTAAAATCATAGAATGATTCATGTAAGGTTATCGATTTCATGAAGGTTTGAAATATTTTCAAATGATTTGGTAGCTTCATGAAAGATGGGAAAGGGGTTTCTCTAAAGTGAATCTGACATGAATCAAAAGGGATTTACCATTAATTCTTCAGTAAAGTTAAATTAATCAATTGGATGAAATTAGAACATAATAACGCACCAAATGGGGTAAAAAAATTGATTCAAGATATCAAATGAAGAATATTTTGAAGGAGCATTGAAAAAACAAAATCTGAGAGAGTTGTGAGCTTTAAAATTGTTATTGATCATAAACCAGGGGTAAAATGATTCTATATTGAATTTTTTAATGAAAGTACACATTTTTAGACTTCTTACATAGTCACATTGCCTTTGTATTCTCCTTGTAGGTATTTTAGTGTTGGTGAACCATGTTAATTTTATGTGTCTACTTAATGAATTAATTTTTTCCCATACATTACAATGACAAAGGGAGAGAAGAGTGTTTTTTTACAATGTAATAAGATCTAAAGGTACAGTTGTTTTAATATGGAATAACTTGAATCACCCCTACCTTTAAGGGTATTTATCATTATTGTGATAATATATTCATCTATTCATTATATTTTATTGGAATTTTATATACACTCATTTTTTTCACCTCTAGGTCCTTATCTCGATATTAGTGAGTATTATTCATTGACTAGAAGTATAATCTACTAACCCATAAAGGAAACTAAAGATATAAGGTGTGGACATATAAACAAAAACAACTAATGAACACACACCATGTAATATAATCGCTTTTTATTGTGATATATCATAAATTAGGATGCACACTTTAAGTCAACATTCATTCATACTTTATTATTTGTTAAACTTACCAAGTAGACAAACCTTATTCCACTATATCCATGTATTTAGAGATGGTGCTTCTATCTTGTTCATCTGAACATGATGTATCACTTCCTTCCAAAATAGAAAAAATATATCTTGGTTATTCAATCAATTTCATACCATAAATGATTCACCTAACACAAACTACCTCACAACAAAATAAATTTCATTGTATTTATCTTTCATCAAATTACATGATAAAATTTTGTACCTTGATAATAATCTCAATTCATATGACTAATACATGTGTTCAAATAAAGTAATTACTAATGATAACTGAAACATGTGGTGTTCCTTTTGGTGGGTTAGTCCTCATGACCTCCACTAATTGTGATATTTATAAGAGGAGGACGCAATGCTTATGACACCCTATCAGCTGATAGTTACACATCATTAGTTCCCTATCAGAATGATATTTTTTAACCATAAGACATAAGTTTATTATTACCCTCATGGTATCTCTAGATTCTCAGTATAGACCAAGAACTACTATAACCTTTTTATGTAATATGTAATATAAGGGAATTACCATATATATAGTATATCAAAAAGTAATTATACATTTATGGTAAGATAAACACATGTATATATATATATCAAACTATATTCATGTAATGGTAATTAAACTACACAGATGATTTCTGTCTATAAAACCCACTCACAACTCTCCCACATTCATTGGATCCAACTACTAACAATCCCCTACAACCCATATCTCACATGAGAATCATTCTTTTGTTGATATATGGGTTTAGTTGTGGTGAAGACATGATATCCTCTATGTCTACTCTAATAACTATGACATCTCATATCTATGTAAAATCCCACAAGATATGAAAATTATTATTCTTATGAAATATCCTCCAGTGTGACCTGGGCTCCTTAACAAGTACTACAAAAGTGGTATTATCGTGATAAAATGGAATAGGGTCTACTATTCTATGTACAACCCCAACATCCCAGAAAAATATTGATATCAATACTGCCTCTATAGCTTAATTGGAAGCCTCTATATACTCAAATTCTTTTGTGGAATTATTGAATAATTGTTACTTATAGCTTATTTTTTATAATGTATTTCTATTTAGGGAAAATCCAAAACCTATCTATGATTTCATATCATCATGATATCTCTGGAAACTATAATCATTATATCCCCTAATAACTAGTTCTTCATCTAATCCATGCACTAGGAATATATCATTTGTATTTCTCAGGAAATTAAAATAGCTTTTATATCCAATAAATGTAGCTCTTCTAAATTATCATGATATATTCCTATCATTCTTAAGGAAAATGAAACATAAAACCTAGTACATAGTATGGAATACATGATATCTCCAACCTCTAAATGAAAAGTAATTCTATTTATTCTTTAAATATCCTTTTATGCTTTTGGAATCAGTTTCAGGGGGAGATTGATATCATGTGACATTGGTAACAACCCTCACTTGGAGTTTTACAAACAATACATCTCGAGTACATTATCAATATATCTACTTTGACTTTTCCAAAGTATCCTATTTGGACAATCTTTATATTACATGATACATAAGATTTGGGTGGATTCACCAAATACATTCATTGATAAGAATTAATTCCACCATGTCTAAACTAACTACAATACATTCACAATATATCCCACAATTAAAATTTCAACAACATATAATACTATAAAAACTCCAGCGTTTCTACCAACCTTCTTATAGGCACATGGATATCTTTCAATTGTGAAAAAACAATAGTCTCTTATAGCCTCATTAATATAAACATCCTAAGATCATGATGTATTCTACAACCAAAAAATAAATCTCTACATCTTGTATACCTTATTAGAACTCTTGGACATAATGATCCCTTTGGGATGATCAATACATACATCTTCAACCAACTTACCAATTACGAAGGTAGTTTTCAAATCCCTTTTACAAAATTCATAATCATGGAAGGATGATATTATAAGTAATATTTTGATGGATTATAAAATTGTAATATCGCTAAGGATTTTCCATAGTCTATTCCATTATGTTTCCTAAAACCCTTCACATTCAAAAATAATCTATAGTTATTTACTTTACCATCACTAAATATATTTTTCTTGAATTCCATTCAGCATCCAACGAGTTTTATATCAGTTGATGGGTCTGAAAATATACAAACATGATTTTGGTACATGGACTTAATTTCCGATTGAATGGATTCTTTCCACTTAGAAATATAATTTCCATCTACAATTTACTTATTCAATTTAGATTTTATAATATTTAATAATAATGTGTTACCTAACTCAGTGATAAAAAAATCATATCACTATGGTTATCTAACCTCGCATGTAGTGATAAGTAACACCTGTGTCTCAAGAATATCTTCATCTTCCACAATATCCTGGGGGGATGATTCTTGTAACAACTCTTGTTCAACTGAGGTATCAACTTCATCAAAATAAATCTTTCTAAACCCTATTTTCTTTTGAAATTTATTCCCTTTCTTGAAATTTGGTATTTATTTATAAAATCACAATTCTATCTGAAGGGTTATAATAGTAATATCCTTTAATTCATTATTCTAAACTCTAAAAATGAACTTATTTCTTTGGAATACTAATTTTCACTAGGTATAGCCTTGAAAAAGGCTTCACATGCTCATAAAAGTATTTTCTATAGAATGGGTTTCTTTCCAAACAAAAAATTACAAAAAATATTATCCATTAATTTAGTTGGTACTTGGTTTAGAGTAAATTATATTATCTACAATGTGTATCCCTGAAAGCATAATGTAACAGTTTATTGAAAAATCATTGATCTAACTATTAAAAGAATGGTCTGATTCCTCCTTTTACTAACACTATTCCACTATGGTGTATAAGGAATAGTGATTAAAGATACTATCCTACACTCCTTTAAGTGATCAATAAATGATTGGTTGAGATATTCTCCACCTCAATTTGAAAGAACTACCTTGATATTCTTACCAATATGGTTTTATAATTTATAACTATATTTACTAAATAACAAAAAGGAATCTAACTTTTACATAATTAAATAGATATAACCATACCTACTGTAGTCATCCATAAAAGTAAATAAGTACAAAACACACCCATTTTATCTTCTTAAATAAGACCATATACATCAGTGTGAATCTACTCCAATTGTTTTGTGGCCATTATTCTATTTCAACTGAAGCATGATTTGGTTGTTTTCCCTTATAAATAATGATGACATACATACATGGGTTTTAACTCGGAAGAATCTAACTACCCTACTTGATGTAAATTATGTAAATTCCTCTCATTTACATGAACAAGACTAATGTTAAATATATGATTCATTTTTTTAGTTTTATTATTGATTTCCAATATATGATATTCATGTTCAAGTATATAAAATCCATTATTAAGATTCTCCATACTATAAATTATGTTATCCATATAAATGTGATGACATATACTTTTGAACATGAATTAAAATCACATGGTGTCAAAACTAAATATTGATATTTAGTTTATTGTTACTAAATGTACATAATTATAGTTTTTTGATATGAAAACCAAACTACTATGAAATGTCATATGAAAATCTCCCACTACTAAGTATACTAGTCTCACGCCATTTTCCACTCAAAGATACACCTCTCCCTTTTAAATTTTTAATAATATAATTGGATCATGTTTGTGAATACAGATATATGATCCACATGTTGTATCTAATACCCAACATATCAATAAAAAAATTTCATTCAATGAAAAATATATTTAAGGAAGAATCATCCCCTTTTTCCTTTTCTTATTCATGCAATTCTTCTTCCAGTGTCCTTTTATTTCACATTCAAAGAATTCAACCCCCTTCCCATTATTATACATGTATTTTTTTATTCATCAAATGATGGTGCATTGGTGTCTTTATCTTAGTATAAAACATTGACTCTTTATCCTTTCCATTCCTCATCTTGGTCACTTTATGTACTGATGAGTTATAATTCTTCATGTATTTATCATCTTGGAAAACTAAATCCCACATTCCTATGAATAAATTTTTCAGATTATTCAAGTTGTAATTGATAATAAAATTCAATAATCTAGGAATTAAAGAAGGAATAATGATAATAGTCACTAGTTATTGGTTTAGTTTGAATTCAAAGGAATCATGTATCTTAATGTTCCCAATCATCTTGGGTATATAAGGTCCTTATTGTTTCTCTTATTCTATCCAAAACTGATATATTTAACTTTATATGTCATATATTTCTTGTGGATATCTCTAAAGATATAACTCTTACAGATGAGATAGATTATTATAGGTATCTTTATTACTACACATATTTTTAAGTAAATGTAAAATATATGACAAGATGATATAGTGTACATATAATACATTAACTATACACTTCTTATATTTATCTTTATCCACTCTACTTGATCCCTAGAGAGACTTTCCGCGATTGTGTATTTCAATACATAAATCTTCCCCACTTAGAGTAATAAAACGTGCAAGTTCCAATACCAATCATGAAAATTATGGTTGTTCAGGATATTCTCTTTATCCAATATTTATCATAGGTATATTGAACTGGTGGTGTTTATGGTATTTTTATCTATAATAAATAAAGTTAGTATATTTTTACTTTATCTTTATTTTCAAATAGACATTACCGATTATATGTCTCCCACTATGTTTTCAAATTCTGGTATCTCACACTAATAGATTTAAAATGTCCAACTGCTTGAGTATTATAGTGAAAAGGATCTCTAAAATCTCTCTTTGTAGTCCATGTTATGGCTATGTCACTACTCATAGAGTTTCATGGTAGGATTTTGACTTTCAAACCGCATTGATTAGCATATCCTTGAACTATTGAGTGAAGTCCATGCTTCTAAGAATAATAAAACTGATTTACTCATCAAAATTCCTCTAAATATGAAACAATATGGATATGGATATTTCATAATTATTTAGGTTAACCAATCATTATTATAACAAATACCTAGTAGTAGGATTCATCCTCAACTTGCGATGATGATCACCTAGTACACTCGGTTTTGTTCAAATTCAATTGAGGGATGGAATTATGACTTAATATTTCAATGAAAGATCAGAATATTATTCAGTGAATGAATTAATTTTCTATTTCATATGTTTGTATTATGTGATCACACGCATAACTTAACAGAACATTACATAAAAAATATGTATTTTATCTTAATTTCTTGTAATTGATTCGTTTTTTTGTTTATTATTTTATGTGATCTCATATATATGAATATTCTTAAAGAATGATATACCATGAATAAATTAAATAAATAATGTTATAGATAATTAGAATTCACTGTTGGATTATTTATTGAGCATAAATAGATCAAATGTTACTCTTGTGGCTAAATACCCAAGTCATGTCTTATTCATGTCACAACTCGACCCCTGACCAATGTATCAACACCTCGTCTAGAGTATCTCGTCATCTCGACACAGTCTAATTTTTTCATTCCCTTATTTATACATAATTACTCAAATACAAGTTAGGGTGTCCCATGGATGTGTAATACATATGAAATAAAGAACTAGATGACACATAGTCCCTTTTATATATATAAATTAGATAAATACGTACATATAATTTCAAAATAAAATAATTACTAAAATCATCACACAAAATTTCTCAAACAAACTAAATAAATTAAATTGTAGAAATAAATTGATCATTAGATTCTCAACATTAGTTAGCATAAAATAAACATTCAATATATAACTAATTTGGAAATAAATAATATTTAAGGACATTTTAAATGGAAAAAATTATTTATAACTAATTCAATTACAAGAAATTGTAATAATATTGTCCTTAAAAAATATTTAAAGATTCCAAAAAAAAATCCCGATTTTTGATTTGTTTTTTTAAAATGGGCCCTCATGTGGTCCTTAAACCCTTAAAGGGTTTCTAGTATATTTCTAGGAATTAAAGGGTACAGTTATCTTAGGTCAACCTAAATGGCATATTGTGTCAATCGATTGTGATTCACTCTATGTATAGAGCATGGGGAGGTAGTGGAAATGTGGGGCAGAAGCTCTATCACCATCAGTTACATAGTTAAAAAAATTAAAAAAATTTATATCATCCTATCCAAAAGAAATAGGTCAAAAGTAGTGTTCCACTTCTTAAAAGGGTAGGCTATTTTTCAATGGGGTGACATAGCCACCCCTTTAAAAAATATCATTAATCTCATGTCAAGGTATAACCCCCACCCCCGCCACACACACACACACAATTTTCTTAAACATCCAAATGCCTATTATATGATTTAGAAATAACTTTCATTTTCACAAAATTATATTTTTTAATGATTAAAACATGGAAATCCATGATCAAATTAAGGAATGGGTGGTTGCAAAGGGACCATTAATATGCCCTACACTCAAATTTACTATGAAATTAATTTATTCATGTATTAAACATTCACATAATATCTCGTAAAACAAATTATTGATACTATGGAATGAAACATAAGTGTATGGAATATGGTTTTTTAAAATTTATGCCCAGATTGATGTAACAACTTGATATCCAATGATTCACATCATACTAAGATAATCTGCAATTACACATGAAAGGATATAAGAACAATATTTAATCCCACAAGTACCTCATTCGATTAGATGATGATGTTTGAGAACAATTATAGTCGATGACCAGTACTTGAAGGAACTGATGTCATATCCATCTAGATCATCCACACAAGCTTCAAATTTCTATCAGTATGATAATATTCAATATCTAAATTTTAGTAAAGAGAATTAATGATTCCTTAGGCATCTTAATGATCACCAAATCATCATTCCTTTGATCTACAAAGGTGTTCTTGGATATCTTTTTGGAATTGGATGATTCGGTCTCTATGACGTGGGAGATATGAGATAGTAGCTATCAAATTCAATTGGATGATTGTTCCCCTTAATTAGATCTTTGTATTTCTTGTATAGTGGGGTAAAAATACCTAGAAATGGATTAACAGCCCTATAATACATATTCCTCAACAAAGAAGTCATCAGTGACATATTATGACCTATTAATAGTGTAATCAATGTCAAATATATTATTATCACTTACTTTTAATATAATAAATAGATTACTAAATAAAATTTAGTCTTTGAATTGACTCATAATTCTATTAAAAATTAAACAATACATGAATATGAAAATAATATGTGTTCATTAAATATTATTCCATGTATTCACTTTAAAATTAGTTTATAAATTCAATAAATAAATTAAACTCCGAATATTATTTTATTGAATAATAATGAATTTTGTATTTATTGGTGGTAGTTTAAATATGGAAATCTACCAGACACCATGGCGGGTCCCAATGTTTTCAATACTCATATTCATTAGAATATTCCAAGACATTGGATACGCTAAGTGTGTGGCCCTCTGGGACCTTATCTCAATAGAATTGAGTACTAATCATAGACCATGAATAGTGTCCAATAACCCATAATGGCCCCTAAGTAGATAAGGTATAGTCATTGAAAAAAAACCTCCTACGAACACTTGTTGTGTAATATAATCTCTTTATCTCATGATATCCCAAAAATAAGTATGTACACATTGTTTCATCTTACTTTTTTTCTTTTTTATTCATTAACCATACTAAATGGACACACCTACTTCTTCTATGGCCATGGAATTAGTCAAGGAACTTCCACAACAATCAATTGAGCCTAATATATAACTTCCTTATAGAAGTAAAAAAATCTATTTTGATCATTAAATCAATGTTATGCCACCAATGACATACCCAATACAAGAAATCTCACAAATAAATGAATTTATTAGTTTTCTTCATGAATTAAAATAAATATTAAAAATGTGAACATTGTTTACAATCTCAATCAAGAGACCAATAAACATGTTTATGGATTGGAAATACTAATGAAACTTGAAACATGTTGTGTTATTACTAATGGGAAAGTCGTCGTAATCTATTCTACATGATATCACCAACTAAAAACTTCATCAGAACAAGTATCAATTCTTATAATCCCCCAAAACATTGTAATCACACATCATATGTTTCATATCAGCATGATGTATTTGGTTTGAAGGATAAATTTTTAGGATCACTTTGATGTTGTATCATGTTTCACATTATAACCTATGAACAGCTATAACATTTTGATATAACATATAATCTAAGGACATTTCCATACAAATATTACATGTAGAAGTAATTATACTATTATGGTACGATAAAAACATGTAAATATATCAAACTATATACATATAATGGTTATAAAAGTACATCAATGAGTTGGGTTTAGGGAAACGACTAACAAAATCATCCACCCACTCATCCTTACCATAAGACTCTAAACTATATGGATTTATCCTCTTCTTCACATGACATTATAATGTTTGATTTTTACCTTTTAGTGGTATTAATCTACCTAGGATATAATTATCTTCATAAGGATATATAGGAATCCCATTTCAAGGGTCTGATCCTGACACCATAAACACATGTAGAACCCATGGATTTCGAAAAAAATTAGAATTCACATCTATTCATATTAAAACCAAATCATTAATCATTAATAAAATAAAACATTATAACCTATAATGCAAACAAAATTTTATATCAAAACATGTTAATGACCATCTTCAATCACAGGGGTAGCCATAACCACACTAGGATTTTGGAAGGATTCATAAATATGACTTAAAGATATAAGAGAGTTCAAGAGTATAAAATAATCCCCTCAAAAGGTGTGATGAGCCCGACCTCCCACCCTCTTGACCAATACACAACAAAGATTTTAGTGAAAATTACTTAATGACCACCTACCTTCATTAATTTAGTCAGCCTCAACTCAAAATTTATCATTGTTTGATAACACATTGATGGTTTTAAATAGAAATTAAAAGGTAAACCTAACATAAATCATTTAACTATGAAAATGATTAGTTTATCACTATTTTACTTTTGATATTTAAGTGAATGGTTTTATTGTTTTTTCTATTGATCTCTATAGGAACATCATAATAATAACACACTTCAATCCAAATAGAGGGAATCATCTCAACATTAGACTTATGTCTCCACCATTTTAAAGGCTAATGTCCCCTCAAATAATGGAATGATATTTCCAATGTATCATTTCGATTGAAATGTGAGGAATGTTTTGGTTTGGAAGAAATATTAAATCAGTTCTCTCCCAACTCAAGAGGTTTCACATGAAGCACTTTTATATTTTAAGCATTAGTAACTATATTATCAACAATAGGTGGTGAATAAGAAATCAGTACCTTTCCTAATCTTCATTTATTTTTGGGATCCTTTTCCAAAAAAGCAACAATGAGTACCTCCCTTATATTAGGGTGGAAGACTAGGTGGTCAAATGATTCCTCACAGCTATTCAATATTTACCTAGGATAACTCCTTCCAATTATCTCATCAATAAAATTGTCATTCCTCAAGTCCTTATAAATCCATTGATGATTCCACCACGGAAGACTCTTCTTTAGTCACTCAGAACCTGAAACCCATGAGATCACACCAGAGGATATGATCCAAAACTAATAGGGGGCTAAAAAATATCCCTACATCCATTGAACAAGTCTTATATCATACTTTGGAAATAGTAGGAGAGTAGATCTATATCCTACTCTGAGTAGGTCTTTCATCATACCTTGGAAACACTAGAGAACCTTGTAAATAATTCACAATATCTAACAGGGTTAGACCCATATTTCCTCTATCATGTGTCATGTATTCCATCATACTCTACAAACGTCATACATAGATTGACAACATATCCCACTTGTAAACAGGGTGTTATCCTATATTCCCTCCCCTACAAAAGAATCTTCATGGAATACCCCAATGAAAATTACATGACTATAATAGGACTATATTCTTTGTTCTAATGAAGAAAAGGCCCAAATTATTCTTCTTATCAATGGATCCAACCAACATATCCTGGAGGTGATTAAAATTTTTCCCACATTCATATGCTGACCAATGAATCCTAGTAGAATATTTTATCAGTGATCAAAGAGTAGGATCATATCTCTACTAATGCCTTACAATATTTTTAGGAAAACGTTGTATGATTAGAAAATATTTACATTTGATATAACCTAGTAGTCAACACAAGACAAGACTCTATTACAACCCCTTCCAGTATAGTAACTCATTGACATGTTCCAGTGATGAATGAATAATAACATTGGGGTTATATCCTTATTATGACTAGAGATCATCACCCCATTTTAATATATACTTATTGGAATGATCATATTCATGAAAACTATATAAAAACTCGTTTATGAATTCCAGTAGTCTCTTAAAAGATGGAATATAGTCATCCTTTCCATTAGTACATGGATTTATATCAACAAAACCTAATGGGTACCAAGAGGTAGGCCCATATTCTGTCTTATTATAAAGGAACCCATTAGTTTATTTCAAGGAAAATAAAATATTTTCGTAATATGGATCCCAAATATCAATGTTGTTTTGTGAAAAACATTCCCCTAGAAAACCAGTGTAGAGAAACCAAGAATAATTATTATCATGGGAAGCCTAAAACACAGGATCAGGATCATATCCTTTACCTTCTTGATACTTCTTTTTACGATTCAAAGACACATTCAATAGTGGCTCTAGAATTTTTATCACTGATAATTAGAAGAAGGAAATAGTTTCAATTATAGAGGTCCTGCTCATGATATTTCTATCAATAGCTATTGAGGTCCTCCCCATAGTGATTTCTATAATGTCCCTTAGTAGATTGAATTCTATGAAGGTCCTCCCTAGGGAAACAGTTTTTTTATATAAGGAAATATTATCATGGGGGTATCTGTGAAAATATTACTCATAGATTGAATATTAATTGGAAAGAAAGTCATGTTCATGACACATTATGCACTGTACACCCAGAATCTCCATCTTTGGTATATTTTATATAAATACTCCTGAATGTAAGACATCAATCAATTATAAAATACAGCCCCATAATGGAAAATATATAACATATTATGTTCATCCTATCAATATAGTTCCCTTTAATAGTTCTCTCTATAACAACATATCATTTTGATAAAAAGGTAATCCTTTTATAAAGGCTACTCTAAGAAGGCCCTCATTATGAGAGGAAGTCAAGAGACCAAGGTTGGGTACTCTAAGATCTCATATCTAATTGTACATATCCCTTATCAACTGAAAAATGGTTTGTGGTAATGGTCATCATATATACTACCATCATATCATCATCCATTTAATATTGTGGAGAAGATTCAAATAAATCCCACCCATATTGATATGGATATAACAAAATTGACCACACCAGCTAGAACAAGTAAAAGAGTATCTGATAGAAGATGAATAGAACACTCTAATCATGAGGAAAGATCTGGATGAAGACAACATACCAATTTTTTTTGGCCCCATAACTACTTACAACTATGAAATTATGAAGACTTTCATGGAGTAATGTATAAATTTTCTTCATCTAAGTCCGTATATGACCCACCATCATTTGAAATTGAATCACTTTTCATATCAGAATTATTCCAACCTGATTAAGATAATGGTGGAACTCAACCACAAGGTCGATTTGAATTCCCTATCAGTAACGTTGATCCAAAATCCAAAAAGACAATGCGTGGATCTCTAACAAGGACACCTTGATAGTCTAAATACACAAATTTATTTGACTGTTTAAGTTCCATCTGATGTACACATCAAAGGATGAGGTGAACATAGAGCACTACACTTTTCCCCTATCCCTATCTAATAGATTCAACCATGATAGGATTCATGAAACAACATTACCTTAGGGTAAGTATCTAGACCATGCTCTATAGATGGTGTATAGCCTTTCCAACAAACCCTATTAGGTAAAAATCCCATATATGAAAAACATGTTGGGAATAAGATATATATAGACTCTTAATTAAATATTCTATAAAGGTTGATTAAGCCTATCACATAAAATATCTAATACATTAGTTATAGTTTATCCTTGAACAGAAATTATCTCACATTCAAAATATGAACTACATTCAACTAATGGTAGATTGATTCCTTGTAAAAATTAATGTGAAACATAAATAGCCATCACAGTAACACACAAGAATCATTAACCCATGACACTATACGATGTTTTAATACCACAACCACCCCTGAGACCATAAAATTATTGATGGGTCTAGATTTTTACCATGTATAAATAAAATAAATCTCAACCCAAAGGGAATGGAGAATTTATTATGAAACCACACCCTCATCTAGAGATGATAGTCTGCTCTAGACTTGTGGGAATTCCATAAAACATTTCCTCATAGTTCCTCCCATTACATGATCTTCTCATTTAATCAAGGACATGATTAGTAGAGGTTCTCAGGGATTTCTACAAGATTACCACACACATATAATTTTTGGGATACTGTTAAGGAAATAAGAAAAACCTCATAGGATTCATAGTCAAAAAATGTCTATGAAAAATTTAAGGAAAAAGAAAGAGTTTTACTTGTCTCTCAGTAAGTATTTAGAAGGAAACAAACCCCTTTATCCATCTAATCAGGACAAGATTCCATAAGAACGCTATGATAATGTGAATTTCATTAGCATTAACTATGTAGATGAATTATAACATGATGTCACTATTGAAGAGAAAAATGGGAGGATTATGTTTGGAAAAAGGTCCACATAGAAATTCATGAAGAAGTTGTGTGTACCCATCAATTGAGATAAGTTAAAAATTTGGGGGTTCCCTAAAATTCTCAGTAATCACCTCCTAGGTGATCCTAGTATAAATTACATGGAAAGAGTGTTTCCACACCCAATAATTACATAAAGATATTGATCCTCTTATTTTAAAAGATATATTTTAAAAATATATGGAAAATTCAAAGTAAAATATATTCGACATTGAACTACTTAGAAGAAATAATCCCACTTATTATAACATTTAAGTAGAGGCTCATGATTCCCCTTCGATGAATTGTTGTTAACATGGGGAAGCTACTCTACCAATGATAGCATAATTCTTCTCTCTCGGAAACCTAAGACCCAGATAAGAAATATATTTATAATCAATGGTTCTGAGATAGTAGGAGTTCCCTCCATTTATGTAGTTTCCAGATCCTTTTTAGGTGAGCTACCCAAGGACTAATCATACAAGTTAACAGTAATTAACCTAAACAATATGATCATATAATGCTATAACTATTATCTCTTATCATGTTTTTAGATAGCCTACTACCATTATATAACTTACTGAATCTATCGAATCCCTTGTATCTCAAATATAGACTAAGGATGGGTGAAATTAACCAAAAAATCTAGAAAAAAATGACATCATGAGTGCGTGGCTACAAATCCACCTCCACCCATATTCAAGAATCTAACATTATGAATGCCTATGTAGATGCATTGGATAATATAGCTACAACCCTGTCATATCCAGAATGGGATGTGATAGTCATTAGCATTTAACACAATAGGGTGGTCTCATTATTCATTGAGGGTAACATAGAAAAAATAAATAATATAAACACCAACATTGATAATGGTGAGTTAATTTTCTATTAAAATAATAAAACTATTTGATATATATCGCCCACACTGTACTTCCTCTAATGAATAATCATTCTATTAAAATGAGTAATGAATTAGTAATTTTGATAATAAGAAGTCAACATCATCATTTATGATATATTTAATTCTAATAAATTCCTAGATAGAAGAGGATACAATAGATTTCTCCTCAAACTCATTGAAGGGTAAGATACCCTTACTATTATACAAGAATTCCATGCAATATCCTACAATTATCATCAATCAGAAACCAATCTCCCAAACCAAATTAGATATCATGGATAATTTTGGATGTTAATGAATCAAGATTTTATGGATTTTACCATAAAATTTCATTCATTCCAGATACATGAAAATTTTATTCATAAACCACCAGAGTTACTACACACCAAAAAATATTCTTGAATATTTTCCATCTATGGTACAAATACCATTGGGATATATACCCTCGCTATAAAAAATGTAGTCAATTTACATCCTTACTACAATTGACTTATTCTCTAAATGGTTCAGGGCTATATACCTTAATGATAATGGGATTAATTCCATCATCAAAAATTGTGAAGTCAAATATCATTACCATTTTTGGTTTTTGAAATATAATATCCATGGATAATGGAATCATCTTCCACTCTTCTGAGTTTATAAGAATATATCATTAATATGGAATTAAATTAAATAACTCATTCTACTACCATGTATAAAAATATGGATAGGTTTGTTTTTTTAACAAAAATATATATAACATACTATAGGATGTAGTGGATAAAGATAAAAAAGTCTTTTCCTAGAAAACTTATACATTATTTTTGTTCTTATCACTCCACAACTCATACTACTACACATGTTTCCCCATAATCACTAGTATACAAGATAGAGGTAATACCTCTACTTGAGGTCCATATACCCTCAGTCTACATTTTTATCTAAAATCAGTTATCTTAATATGAGTAATCCATAATGTTACTTCCTGTGTTAGAATGAATCAATAAGAAAACGTTATATTCACTTCAAAAAAAAATCACCAAAAACATTTTTCATCATCTTTTAATGAGGATGTTTGAAATCATTAATTCCTCTAAAGAGAGATAGTATTGGTTCTTAGAACACAAATTATACCATGGAATAAGAATAAAAAGTTTAAAACAGAGTGGGATGGACCCTACATCATATACTAGATCAAATCCAATGTTGTAAACTCTTTCATCGCATTGGATAGTGAGTGCATAATGCCCCTAAAACAATAAACTACATGGTTATCACCCAAATTTCATGAGGAAAAATAATATATCACTTATTTCCTGGTCACATGACATATATTATATGATAATGTCACCACTAATTTTTTTTAAATCATTTTTTATTTTCAGAAATGTACATGAAAATATCTCAAGTGTGGTTTGAGTAATCATATAATCCCCTCTTTCTTATCTCACCAATCATAGATCACATTATCTTAGTGGGTAAAGATCGATTTCTTCAATTATAATTCCATAGATACATCCTGAATAAATATTAGAGATGATATAGTCGACTGTGCATTACTTGAAATTTCTTAGTGTATAGCATGGCCTAATTTTCCTACATAAAATCCCAGTCATTATAGGAATTCCTAGCATACAACATGTCTATATCTAGGAACATAAATTCCCTCACCCCCATACATAATCATGATATATATAAGGGAGGGAAATAAATAGAATCCATGTGGAATGATTCTTATTCATATGGAATAAATATGAATGTATGGATCTCCTAACCTAAGACATGTCGTAAAATTTACAAAAAAATGTCCACATATCACTTTAGTGTTCAGAGATCCCTATTTATAATGTATTTACCCCAATGGCTATAAAATTAAGGTGAAATACAATTTTCAAATCATGTTTATGAGGAAGACATATAGAGAAAGGATCTTAAAATACCTATGTATAGATTAATTCACATTCTCATAGTATAGGTAGTGATGCCAATATCTAATATCCTAGGACCATCCCCTGATTCAAATTAATAAATTTCATTATTTAATAAAGATATATATGATTTTCCAACCAAATTTAATTTTCCAAGTGGATCGACTATATGTTGAATACTAATTTTCTCCACCAACACATGAAATTGATCTATGTAGAGGAATCCTGACCATAATTATATATTTCTTGATGTCAATGTAATTATATTTGAAATGAAAAAAATATAAATAGAAGCTTCCAACATATATTGTTTCATGAAATATATGATTTGAATAGTAGCCTTGTATCTAAAGTGAATCAATGCTACCATGACATAAAATCAGTACATGTTGATTGATTTTTTCCATCCCATTATACATAGTGATTCCTTGATTTCATATTTATTCCCATACAATAATTCCATTCAAACCCCCACATGACCCTAGTTATTTTTTCCCAATATTAATGTTTTATTTCCCTTTTTGTATTTAGTACTAAGGGGAAGCTATATCATTTGATGCATGATCCAGATCTGAACAAATACCCCATATAAAGTTCCTCATCATATAACCATAAAATAATGATTTCATAAGCTCTTTTTTTAATATTTTTAACTGCACAACATTTTCTCCATCTTTAATGAATCTAAACTAATTAGAGTGGCCCACACAATATAAAATAATTTTTCTACATAAGTTTCAAATCTATGTAAGGGTGTTCGACATAGGGTTATTCCATGAACAAATTCCATAATAAAATGAACCTGTTTTGATAGTAATCTTTATGTTTTCAGTTTTCCTCTATATTTACATTTAGACACATTCCCCATTATAATACCATTATATTACCTTGTGATCATAAAAATAACCCCTTTATATTTGGATTCTTTCCAGAATAGGGAATTTCCCCCTTACCAATTTATAAACTAGATCTGTAAAAGAAACCTTTTTATAATAATTAGGCATGACATGATTCATGTAATATTAAGATACATAAAGACATTTGAATCACATATTTAGGATTCATCCATGAGTTATTTCTCCATCCCCACTCTTTTTAAGGAATCAACCTAGTGGTCGAAATATCAAGTCATAAATTCCTCTATATCGATTTGAAAATATCCTTTTTAGTAAATATCACTTAGATGTTTAAGGGTTTTGGACTACCATAAACCTTTCATGATGGTCGGTAATGAGGTTCCCTAGACCCTCCCTCCTAGATCATGTGCTAAGAGAAAATTCTTTAAACATTATAATTGATAAAAACTTAGATTAACTGATATTTATTTTACACCAATCGCATTAGTTAATCATTTCATCTCATAAATAATCAGAAGGCTCGTATTTTTAGTGTATTTGAGGACCACGTATAAAGAAAAATTATTTTACTATAATTGTGACCATTTCCCTATGATGAAACTTCACTAGCCTCCATTATATACTACCCATACAATATAATAAACTTCATAACCCATGAAATGGAATAAAATGAAATGGTTGATCTAAAATGATTAGTAAGGTAAAAACTCAAACACATTTAAACAATTAATATATCATAATCATAGGAGAAACATGATTATGGGAGAACTAACATATTAAAATAAAATGGAACCATAAGAGTTTTCAATTGGTTTTGATAAAAGGACATGTAATCTCAAATGAACAAACATAGCCCATAGTAAAAGAGTATGGGACAATAAGAATGAGATAAGGGGAATAATAATTGACATATAGAATATATCACCTAAAATTTAAAAATAGAATTATATGGAGTTATGGTAATATAATTATCATATAAACTCTTGTGAACAAATCTTCTCACATCATGTTCAAAAAAAATATTTTAAAAAAATCTTCCCACATCACACTCATAGAAAAAAATTTGAATACATCTTCATATATTTCATTCATATAATAAAATTTTAAACAAATATTCCTAAATAATTTTCACACAAAAAACATATGGACGATTATCCATGTGTCACATTAACAAAAAAACCTGTTAAAAAAGAATCCCACATACCTATTACATAAAAATTTATCATCTCATATGATATTAAACCATAAAAAATACATTGGAGTTATATAAAGGATCTCAACCATAAATCATATAAAGCTATGTTTTCTAATTGATAAAAAAATTCATACATCATTAAGAATCCATGGAAATAAAAGTAGGTTTTATAACAATTCTAGTTGGTATCACCAAAATTTTACTCAAGAACATAAATATATGGTGCCAAAAATTGAATCACTCTAAAATATTATTTTAAATGATAACTTATATAGTGATTCATGAAAAATAATTTCCATGGAAATTAATCCATTATAAATTAGTAGAAAAATGGATGTGAAATCATAAAAGATTCATTATAAAACAATTTTAAATTAGGTGTAAAAGAGGAAGTTACAATTACATTAGAAATAAATTTTTGTTAAAGTTAAAGTGATTTTTTTTAAAATAATTCAATTTTAAAAAAAAAATTATTAGTGGGGCCTTGAAAAGAAATAAATATTTCAAAAATGTGAAGAGGAAATATATTGAAAACATTAAATTTTTAAAAATAATCTTCAATAATTGATCCATAAAAATGACATAATGGTTTCAAAGATGGGTTGTGAAAACATTTTTAAAAAGATTAAACTTAAAAAGTATAGTCAGTTATAGATTTTGGAAAAAAAATATTTCAATAGAGTATATAGAGTAGAAGATAAAATGATTTATTTCAAAATGATGGAGACACTATATTAATATTTTGAAATAAATCTATTGAAAACAAACATCATATAAAATCGAAGAAAAATTGTAACTTCTTAGTTCTAGGTGCCGCCCATAGGTTCCCCATACCCGGTTGGTCACATGGCCTCATGCACATTTCCAAAAATGATCGAGGCTTCCAACTTGCAGTGAGGGCCTTTGGTGTGATACTGGACATACTATGCGCTAATTGGACAACTAATGCGACGAAAATAAATAGATAATAGTAGTGGAAGTAGTACAAATACCATACAACAGTAATCAATGGAATACTGAAAGTAAATAAATATCCAGAGAACATATATAAATGATGCATGTTACATATGTCTCGGAAAGAATCGAAACAATTCACAATTCTGAAATATAGTATTAAACCAAAGTACAAAGTAAAAACAAGTAAACAACTCCAACATCAATTCAATCCTCAGATTAGTCCCATGATCCCCATCTCTACAGCAGTCAGGTACCAGAAATAGAAGGGTGTTTTCCCTTATCTATACCTATAGAAATAAAATATGTTTGGGCCCAAAAGCATGAAAAAATAGGGTGTGAGATGAATCCTAGAAAAATACCACCCAAAGATTTGTGACTAACAGTCAGTGAATATATATGGTAGGAAATAATAAAAATTAAACAATAAAAAAGGAAGTACTCAAAAGTAAACAATCCTACAGTTTCAATTACATTCATTCACATTCATCAATTGTTCAACCAAATGAAAACAATCAAACCTATAGGATGTTCTTATAGCATATCTACTGTCGTTCAACCAATCGGTATCAAGTAACCCTTTGGGTAAGTTCTCACAGCCTAAACCCTCTAGTTCAACTTATACAAGGATACAATGATTGTCTGGGTAAGCTCACATGGTCTAACCCCTTTGGTCTCATGAAAACAAAGACTCTCTGAGGAATCACTCACTGTTAACTCCTCCTGTAGTCTTTTAATGACAAACTACGAACACTCTGAGGAAGAACTAAATGTTAATTCACAGTGTGGTCTCGTAACGATAACTATAGAAACTTTGAGGGAGCACTCAACATCAATCCCCCCTACGGTCTTGTGGAGCGATAAAGAAATAATAGACACTCTGGGGAAGCCCTCCACATCAATTCCTCCTATGGTCTCACTACACTAGGTTCCCATATACTTTTGTAAAGCAGTCGTGCACAAAAAATGATTAGTATCCAAAGTAAACCTAAAAGTACTACTTAGATAAAAAAATATACAAGGAATACCACAACATCAGATAATATCACTTTATCCTAACAATACTAGGTAGGTAAAGAAAGTAGTATTACAGGAAAATCTACACCAACTGGTCAATATCAAATCAAAAATGGGAAAACACCTATATAGCATGGAAAATAACCTTATTTATAAAAAAGAGCCCTATATCAATCAAACAAGAATAACAGACATCAACAGGGTTAAAATCCTGAAACATGCAATACCCCAATCTAGGGTATTGGGAACTTTTGAACATAATATTCAAAGACTAACTATGTAAATTCACAAACCACCTACCTCAGAGTGGTGTGATCGATATACTCCAACGTCAGCCCTTGAATCAGACTAGAATGATGTAGATCTACAAAAATGTTTAAATTTTCTACCAAGGATATCTCACGAAAGAGGGGAAATCAAGTAACAAGTATCTATAATAAAGAAGAAATCGCCATGGCAATTCCAATACAATCGATGATAGTTGATTCGGAGAATGGAGAGTCAATCAGGGCCTCTGAGAAGAATCGCGCCCTACAGTCACACATGGATGGGATGAGTTGAGAAGAAGGTGTTTCTTCTAGTTAGACGCAACCCCAGTACGATTTAAAAAATAAAAAAGAAAATTAAATGGTGTGTTAATTTAATGTATATGTCATGTACTTGCCTTAACCGACCCCCTCTTTTGGTGGTCTCCAGGTCACCTCACATAGCTATGTACACAGCCAGTACAAAGTCGCTTGACGAAACCGGGTACATGACGTGTACTCCTTAAATTTATAGATTCTCCTATTTTTCTCAAAAATTCTAGAAAAGAAAACCCATACCTAAAAATAATGTGTGGGTTCTTGAAAAATTCCCCCCTTAAAGAAATCTATCCCTGAATTTCCCTAGCAAGGCGGTATAGAAGAAAAATATTTGAATAGCTCTGGCCACAACGATCGTACATCGACCTCCCTCTCTTAAGTCTCTTTATATACTCACTTGTTCTACCATAGCACTCGTACAATAGGAACAGACCATCCACGGATAACCTTCACACTGTGATGGAAAATCTGGATAGGATCCTCCTCAAATGATGTTTCCACCTCCAGATCCACCTCCTAGTGTTGAAAAACACATGAAGGGTCTAATAAGTAATGTCGTAGATGTGAAACATGGAATATTCCATGCATAGACTGATACCACGGAGGTAACTGCATCCGATGAGCAACTAGATCAACCCTATCAAAAATCTCAAATGTCCTGAAATACCAAGTCGAATGCTTACGTTGACTCCTAATCCTTCTGTGTCCCAACCTCGGTGTGACATGTAGGAAAACCTTATCTAAGACCTCATACTACAGAGGTCATCTCCATCGATTAGAATAAGACTTCTGGCGTGAATATATAGTAGTCATCCTCTTCTGAATCAACTATATATGTTATGTGGTCTAATGGACAAGAAGAGGTCCCAGCATAGCTGCCTCTCCTGCCTCCAGCCAACATAAGGGTGATTAGCATGGCCTACCATACAAATCCTCATAATGTACCATCTAAATAGTTTCATGAATACTATTAATGTAGTAAAACTCCACAAGAGGTGGTGCTTCTCCCAAGAACCCCCAAAATTTAGGAATCATGCTCAAAACATATCCTCTAGCACCTGAATAGTACACTTAGACTAACCATCAGTATGGGGGTGGAAATTTGTACTTAGAAGCACATGTGTTCTCAATATCCTATGTAATCCCTGCCAGACCTGAGAAGTAAAATGGGAATCTCTTTCCAAAAGGATGGAGTGTGGAACTCCATGTAAACATAAAATCTCTCAGATCTATATCTTTACCATCTCATCAACACTAAAGGTCTCCTTGATCAGCAAGAAGTGAGAAACCATCATGAGTCTTTCAATGAAAACCTAGACTATATCATTCCCTCGAGGTGACCTCGGCATACTTATCACGAAATAATTTCACTTCCACTTGGGAATGGGTAACTACTGAAAAATCCATGTTGGCCGCTGATGCTCCACCTTCACCTACAGACAGGTGGAAAACCTCATGAAAAACATGGAAACATCACTCTTCATACATAGACACTAATATTGACTGTGCAGATCCTGATTCATCCTGGTGACACCAGGTTTAACTGCCCAAATCAGGGAATGAAAGTCTCTCATCATCTCCTTGAATATGTATGTTGACACCCATACGCACCCATGAAAACACAAGATATCATCCTCGCCTATGGTCCATCCAAGAATAAGGTCCTCCCCAAACACACTCTCCCATAGGACTAGGCCTTCAGAATCTAATAGTTGCCTTATTCACACTCAATCAAGTAGAGTAGAGGTAACAACCATAGAAGAATGAAATGCCTTCCCATGTCTATCATGCACCTCCAAATGTATCTCAGAGAATAGAGCCACAAGTTTCCAATCACTAAAGGCCTCTTGAACTACATGTACTTGGGTCCTACTTCTCAATGCATAAGCTACTACATTGCCTTTCCCGAGTGTGTAGGCTAGCTCAAAATAAAATTATTGAAGGTACTCAACCCACCTTCACTAACTGAAATTCAGATCTCATTGTGTAAAGTTATACTTGAGACTTTTTTGATTGGGGAAAATAGAAAAATGCTCTCCCTGAAGATATTGTCTCCAACAGTGTAAAGAATGAACAAATGCAGCCAAATCGAGATCGTGCATCAGGTAATTCCTATCATGTGGCCTTAAATGATGAGAACCGTATGCAATGAATCCTTCTCCATGTATAAGCATGACTTCTATCTTGATACCTGATGTGTCATAATAATCATTATAGCTCTTTCTCGGATCTGGAAAAACTAGTATCGGCACTGAATTCAACCTCTCTTTTAGCTCCTAAAATGATGACTCACAAGAATTTAACCACAAGTAATTCACACCTTTCTTAGTCAGGCCCGTCAGTAGAGAAACTAAGCATGAAAAGTCATGTATGAAATGTTTGTAGTAACCATCCATCCCTAGAAAACATTTTACCTCAAATACATTCTTCAACTACTCCTAGGAAACTACTACTCTCACTTTCTCTGGGTCTACAGATACTCTTGTCTTTGAGATAACACGACCCCAGAAGTGAATTTGGTCCATCCAAAAGTATAATTTTGAGACCTTAGCATATAAATAATTCTCACTCAGGGTACTCAAAATTATCTCAAGATGTGTGGCATGGTCTTGTTGAGTGTGATAGTACACCAAGATATCTTCCACGAAGACAACCACAAAGGAATCTAAGTATGAATAGAACACTTGGTTCATATGTGCCATTAAAACTGCAGGTACATTCATGAGACAGAATGGCGTAACCATTTAATATTATAGACAATACATTCTTTAAAAGGATATAAGAGGTATATTTTATGGACTAATGTAAAACTGACAAAAACTGAATCTCAAGTCAATCTTTGAGAACACTCGGGTTCCTTGAAGCTGGTCAAATAGATCATTAATCCTCATTAAGGGATATCTTTCCTTGATCGCCAACTGGTTTGGCTTCTGAAAATCCCCACAAAGTTTGAGTGCACCATCCACCTTCATCGCAAATAGGATAGGTGAACCCCAAATAGAACTGTCAGAACAGATGAAACCCTTCACCTATAACTCCTCTAACTACTTCATGAGCCCCTATAACTCTAGTGTAGCCATCCTATAAGGAAGAATGGACACTGGTGGCTCTCCTGGAACAAGCTGAATAGAAAAGTACACATCTCTCTCTAGAGGAAAACAAGAAAAATATTCTAGAAAGACACCCCTGAAACGATCGACCACTAGAGGAAAGTCCAACTGTGAAGTCCCCTGGTCATCTAGATAAAAACTAGTGATCTGGGCTATAACTCCTCCCAACCCATGATGCTTGGGTTCTTCTCTACTCGCCTAAACATCCCATTTTCCCTTATGTATAAATTATCCACCATATGGTTACATAAAACTCACCCTAAGATGATATCAGTCAACAAAATCCTAGAAGGGAACTAACCAGTCCATCTCGAGAATGACGTCATAGCCCATCATATCTAAGACATAAAGGTGCCATGAGAAGTTACACCCACCAAACTCAAGAGGGAACTCCTTGCATTTACGTACACTAGTCGTTCTTGTCCCCAACGGAGTGTCCAATTTCAAGATTTTAGTAGAGGTAAAGATGCAGAGCCCAAGGCTCTCTATAACATAAATAGATATGAAGCTATGGGAAGCCACAATATCAAAAAGTACATAAGCTAAAAATGAGGAAACTAGGATCTTACCTCGAATTGTAGATAGTTCAGGATCCTACTCTAACTAGGTAGTCTCTACTAAAAACGATTAGTCTGTACTATAGCCCTATTACCCTACCTAACCACCCTGATCTAATCCAACCAATTTTCACTAAAAGCCTGCTGACTAGCTAACACTCCTGCAACCTCCACCGATACCTGAATGGAAGGAAGAACTCCAATTCCCAGACTGATGAGAAGTTTGTGGTGCTTCTCCAGAACGAGGAGTCATAGAGGAACCCATGTCACTAGTTTCTGGTGGAAAAAACTGACAAAACCATTGAATATGGCCCATCTTTCTACAATATCAGCACTACACTGGGTCTCTTGGGAAATGTGGCCTTGTATTCCCACCCTTCTCACATCAGCATCATATCATCGGGCTACCAGAAGGTATATCTAAAATACTCATATATCCATGTATAGACTCCCTACGGTGCTTCCAATCAACCAGCTAGAGAAGCACTACCTCTGAATGTCGAACTTCCCTAGCTCACGGCTCAAGAATCCCTTAGGTTTCACTCTATGATTAGAGCCTAGTTGACGATAGAGGAATTGGAAGTCAACCCAAAGATGTTCACCTGTGAACAGATTTCATGCCTGAGACCATCCTCAAAATTCTTTTCTAGGAAGAGATCATCACCCCCTATAATGGGTGTGAGATGATGCAACTTTGTGAAGCGAGAAGAATACTCCATGACTGAGAGTGTACCCTGCTCCAAAATCACGAACTCTCGGGCTCTATCGGCCCTCAAAGTCTCCAGGTAGAATTAGTCCTAGAAGGTATGATGTAACTCAACCCACGACATAACCTGCTGGCATCCTGCCCGTGAGGTCACATCCCACCATCTATTGGAAGAATCCAAAAGAATATAAGTATCTAGCTTCAACCACATCTCGATAGGTGTCTCCAAATGCTTGAAGATAGATAAAATGGATTCTAAACATGACTTAGCAGCCTGAGGCCCTCCCTCCCCTGAGAATGTAGGAGGATGCTACTAATCAATGACACACATCAACTCTACCATATACAAGGAAGGATGTGGTGCTCCCTAGAAGGTCTGCATAAACCTTATAAAGCCTTCCCAGAACTATGCATCAACATCTATATCTGGAATGAAGGTTGGTGCCAAGACAGGCACGACGGGAGGGTCTGCTGGTAATCCCTGATCTGCCATGTCTGGTGTCTGATCACTACCCTGAATCTGGCATATAAATGGAGTACATTGTGGTGGAATGACTGTTCAAGTTCAAGCACAAACCTTCGTTCAATATTATCAAGGACTAAAATTTAGAAGTGAAAGAAAAGAACTGGATAAGGAAATCATTCATGTTTTTTAAAACTAGGATACATGGTGTGTATGAACCTTACACTGCATGTTCCTTTAGTCCTTCACTTGGTCATGTAATCCTACCAACCCTGGTCATCAAACACCCCATACACACTGTGTGTTCTCCCATGACACAACATGTACTTGAATCATTTTCCCCATCCCAAGTTATTCAACCTGACTAACCGACACAGTTATCCTAGAATGATACTACACAGCGTGTTTGTGATAGACACGACATGTACTAGAAGGATTTCACTGACCCGTGTTGTTAGTCACATGTCCAGATACATGGGTTACACTAAATGGTGTGTTAAAGCTTGACACGACGTGAATAACCTAAGATTCATCCATCCATGTCGTTAGTCACACAGGTGGACACACGGTCCCTACAACACGATATTTACATCTGATACATAGCGTGTTCCTCCAATGATTTCCCAACTCCATGTCTCTGCCCATATATCCAATTACATGGTTAGAGACAACATTGCGTGTACATACAGTACATGGCATGTACTTAATAAAAAATGTCCCTTCCTGAATAGAAGGATACATGGCATCGATTCTGTAGTACACACCATGAATTCTGGTTCTTTCTGGATAGTAAGCCTTAGAAAATACACTGGAACCCATAAAAAATGAAACACATTAATGTTCCAAATTCCAATCCATGAGGGCCCATACTCCCTGCGAAATTTTTTTTGGAATTAATTCAAATGAAACCTTAAATAATCCAATAACTTATCAAATAGATGGTATTCTATCAAGGAATCTATCACAACAAAATGCATATTTATCCCAACGTCTATCACGACAACATGCAATCAGTAATGCACCCTAAATGGAATGGAAACAATGAATGACATGTGATCTCAAAAAAGTGTCTATATGATGCATGATATGGAATACCCTCTTATCATCAGGTTGCAATAGAAATAGAACCTCAATATTATCAACATTAATAGCACAAAACAAGTGAATTACCCGACAGTGAAATAAAATCAACTGTTAAATTAAAAACCATAAAAAGTGAAATAATCAAGGTAAATTAGCATCTCCTGTATATGGGTTAGCTACTCCTAGGTACAACTTATAACCAACTTTCTATTATGTCTTATCCTTGACTATAGGATCCAAATAGTAAGTCAAGAAGAAAAAAATTCCTCTGATACCACTTTGTTACATCTTGGTTCTATGTGCTGCTCATAGCTTCCCCACACCTGGTTTCTCACATGGCCTCAAGTGCATTTCCCCAAATTCCAGAGGCTTCCAAATAGTAGCAAGGGCTTTGGGCATGATAGTGGGGAAACTATTCCATCATTGGAAGAGTAATGCAGTGAAAGGAAATAGATAAAAATAGTGAAAGCAGTAATAATACCATACAACAGTAATCGGTGGAAGACTAAAAGTAAATAAAGAACTAAAGAACATATACAAATGATGTATGTTACATACGTATAGGAAATGATTCAAACAAGTCACAATGCTGAAATATAGTAAAAAACCAAAGTATATGGAAAAAACATGTAAACAACTCCAATAGCATCACAAGCCTCAGCTTGGTCCCATTATCCACATCTCCACAACAGTCAATTATCTGAAGTAGAGGGTACTTTACATTATCTATACCTGCAGCAATATAGTCTATTTGGGCCCCAAATCATGACCCAAATTGGGTGTGAGAAGAATCCCAGTAGGCAACCTCCCAAAGATCTATACCTAATAGTCGGTGAATATATATGACATGTAATAAGAAAACTGAAGCAATAAACAAAGAAGTAATCAAAAGTAAAAAAATCCTACAGTTTCAATTCCATTCATTTACATTAATCAATTATTCAACCAAATGAAAGAATGAAACCCTCTTGGATGTTCACTTAGACTATCACCTCCGGTTCATAAAATCTATCTCAAGTAACCCTCTGGGAAAGTTCTCATAGTCTAACCCCTCTGGTTCAACTTAAACAAGTATACAATTACCTCCTAGGTATGCTCACACAGTCTAACCCATTTCGTATCATGAGAACAAAGACACTCTAAGGAAGAAATCACAGTCAATTACCCCCTATAGTATTTTAACAATAAACTACAGACACTTTGAGGAAGCACTCAATGTTAATTCCCCCTGCAGTCTCATAATGGTAACTATAGACACTCTGAGGGAGCACTCAACATCAATCTACCATAGGGTCTTGAAGTGTGATAAGGAAATTATAGACACTCTGGAGAATCCTGCTACATCATTTCCCCCTTTGGTTTCACTACACTAGGTTACCACAACCCTGTGTAAATAAATCATGCACAAATGATGTTCATCAGCCAAAGTAAACCTAAAAGTACTACTTGGCTAAAAAAACAAGTCATACCACAACATTAGATAATATCACTCCATACTATCAATACTTGGTAGGGAAATCAAGTATCCTAATAGGGAAAGCTAGAACAACCAGTCAATATCAAATAAAACATGGTAAAACACCTCCATAGCATGGAAAATAACCCTATTTACAAACAAGAGACCTAACTCAAGAAAGCAATCCCAGATGGCATCAACATGGTTAAAATCCCTAAACACACAATACCCCAATCTCGTGTATTGGGAACTTTTTCACATAATATTAAAATCCTACCTATGGAAAGGCACAAACCACCCACCTCGGTATTGTACGATCGATATACTCTAGCGTTGGCCCTAGAATCAGCCTATAATAACATAGATCTACAAAAACATTCAACCAAGGATTTCCCACGAAAGAGGAGAAATCAAGGAACGAGGATCTTGAATAAGGAAGAACTCACTATGGTGATTCCAACATAATTGATGGTAGTTGATTCAGAGAATGGATGGTTGATTGGGGGCTCGGAGAAGAATTTCACCTTAATGTCACGCATGGATGAGATGAGTCAAGAAAAAGGTGTTTTTGTCGGTTAGACGCAACCTCGGTCCGATTTAATAAATAAAAAGAAAATTACTTGGTGTGTTCATTTAATGTACACATTGTGTACTTGGATTAACCATCCCCCGATTTACATGGTCTCCAGGTCACCTGACATAGCCATGTACTCAGTCGTTACATGGCCAGTACACTGTCACCCGCAACAAATGGGTCCACGACATGTACTATAAAGTACACGGTGTGTACTCCTTAAATTTCAAAAATTCTCCTATTTTTCTCAAAAACACCTGAAAAGAAAACCCACACATAAAAATAAGTTTTGTGTTCTTACAAAAATATACCTTTAAAAATATGTAATGGAAAATATCTTGTTGACTTGGGTAAAACCATATTCAGATTCAAAAATAATAAATCAGACATTTATGGGAATAAAACACATGGAAATGGAGAAAATGATGACTTTAAATAATAGGATATTGTTTTCATAAATATGATTAAATTTCATGAGAATACAATTCAATGGGAAACAATATTTTATTAAAAAACAATTTTAAATATATAGAAAATAGGAAATATATGATGAAATAGTAAATAAAATAATTTATCAAACATAGATTAATGATCCTTAGTGAATATATTTTTAACTCATGGAAGGAAAATTAGAGTTACCTAATTCCCATATAGATATCACAATTTAGGAAGAAAGAAACATTTAAAAGGGGTTTATGTGGTATAAATAGAAATTCATTGAAAAAGTGAGAAAAAAATTGAAATATTATAATATTCTCAACATATATTAAATAAGGTCATGAAGTACTATTATTACTCAATGAATGAGGATTGACTTTCTAAAAATACTTAGGGTAATTATAATGTATGAATAAGAGGGTTACCGAGAAATGGAAATAAAAATACAATGTAATGAAGGATATTCATTATAATTAATGTAAATAGGAAATTTAATTTAGAATATAAATTAAATGATGGTGTGTAGTGTTAAATATGTATAATGAATTTTAAAATAGAGACAAAAAACACTCACAACCTCGATATACTTTGAAACAACTTCCATTTAAACAAAGAACATGATAAATATCTTAGAACCCCATGAATTACATTAATATATTAAAATAATTCTCTTAAGCATTGATCACACAAAATCAACTATATCATGGTGCATAGTATGAAATATTTCTCAAGAAATTATATTTGAGGCAAAGAACCTCGTGCATTAATTTTTGAATTGCACTAAAGTGCTTAGATATCTTGTGTTATAAAAATAGCTATATTAATAAAATATTTACGAAACATATTCATATTTATAATATATTATAAACATCATTTATAATTATTATCTATAGTTATATTTATTTAGTTATTAAATATTTTTATTATCATCTGTGACTAATCATGATTGTTTTGAACTAATTTCATAATAATGACATTTTTCTCCATTCTTCTCCCAAATTTAATCATCCACATATTATAAAATATAATGTAAATTATGTTTTAAAATTATTTCTAATCTTATAATTTCATTATTTGGATGTTTTTTAATAATACTTAAAGATTCAATCAGCAATGGCCATATTTCTGTGAGTTTTCACACACAAACATTAATATATTAATTAATGAGTTAAATATTAATTTTACCTATAAAAAACCAAAATAAAGTAATTATTTTCTTATTTATATTTTATATTAACATTAATTATGTTCTCATAGTCATCCAAAATATTATTCTATATCATTTTTCATGTAAGTGGTTAGAATGATCCAAACATGAACTTATCATAATTAACGGATGATTACAAATTGATTTAGTTGTAATATCATTATTTAATATGTATAATAGTTTTTTTTAGATTATATTAAATTTATAAATTAATTTTTAAAATAATTGGAATTAGAGGTAATGGATAAAAACTATTACATGGTATGAAAAAATATGTTTTCCTCTTATTATGATCATTTTAGACGGTTGAATTTATAACGATGTTTTTTTCATATTATCAATTATTTGTAAAATATTATTTTAAATAATATAAATGATTTCAAAAATATATTATTTCAACATTAAAATAATTCATACGACTATCCATGAAATTAGGTGATGCAAAATAGAATACACCTTTCTAGGGAGGTGGTAGTAGGCATGTACACATGGATGATGATTTAATATTCCCTAGAATTAGTGAAATGTATAATATGGTTCATTATTTCAGAAAATAAAATATTTTTTATATAAAATTTTTCTTTTTTAAATTATTCATTTGATCCATCCTTTCTAGGTGTCCTAAAAAAATGAAACGTGTTACGTCGTCGAGGTGGTAGTCCGCACAAAGTCATAAAAGACGTTTTCATTTTTCTTAATCAAAATCATGAAAATTGGTTAATGATTATTACATTAACATGATAGAAATAGTTAAGAAAATAATTATTTAATAATATATAAATATGAAAATTATATTTCTAAAATTAATTTATACATGAAATGAAGTTAGGGAAATATTAGTACAAATGTTGGGAACTTGAGCTTTCCCTTGGGGGACTCCATTGAAATGGAAGATTTATGCCAAAATATATACCCAATAGAATAATGAAGGTAAATAAGATTATAGTGTAATTAAAGAGAGTGTAATATCAATAAAAAACATAAATATGGGAGGGTTCATGAAGTAATGGTTAGAGGACCCTCCTATAGATAGTGAGAATTGGATTTTTTTGAATATTCCATCTTAATATAATAAGACAACATGTTTCAGCTATTAAAAAGAATCATAAATGATTATTAATAGAGTGGATATAATATTTAGTCAATAAAAAACATCAGAAACTAAATTTTAATAATTTTTTAATCATGTCATGTTTTTAGTTCATTGGTTATACCTTTTACCCTTTTCAGTTTAACTATAGTAAGTTAATTATATATAAGTAATTAATTTTATTATACCTTAATATTAAATTATCCTCACTAAATAATTTTTACCTAATAATTATAAACATGAAAAAAAAAATTATCATGTTAAATTTATATATATAAGAAATACTAATTTTTACATTCGTGCATGTAACATGTAAAAACCCGTATTTAGAAAGTGTATTTTTAAGCATAAAATTTATGTGGGGGATAAAATTGCCAAAGTATTTGATTTTAATGATATAAATTTGTCTCCAACAAAAACAATTAACATTTATGTGAATTTAAAATCAAGAGAAGATATAATTTTACCAAATTAACATTTAGAATGAAATAAAAAAATAATTTTCTTTTATTGGAAAATATAACTTATGTTATCAAAATGTTAAACATTGGTTTTATAAATTCATAGTAGTATTTATAAATATATATTTTTACTAAGAAAATTCATATTTGTTATTGAAATTTTTTTATACTTTCTAAATTTACACATACTAATTTAAATATTCATAAATGATCTAATTTTAGTAAAAATTATATTTCTCACTATTCACCAAAAAAACCATTTTGGAAAAATACAAAAAATACTTCCTATGAACTTTTTTACATCTTGAATTAAAAAAACTAATTTAACTTAACAAAGCAAAAATTCTAAAATTTATAAATTTATCCTTTAAAAAGAGGTGTAATATATAAATAAAACCACTTATATTAGAAAATTTCCTTTTTAAAACATTAATAATTCTAAATCACATTTTGTGAGAATTTAAAACGGATTAAAATATTTTTATTTATAGGAGGTTTTATTATTATTAACTTTTATTATTAATAAATATGGATCATCTAATTTTAGTTTTTTGTTGGGTGTGGATCATGTTATCAGACATAATTTTAATTTCAAAAAAATATTACAAAATCATAGAGTGTTGAATCCCCCCATTAAAAATTTAAATTCTTATAGTTTTAAGTATTCCTTACTATTGAAACTACCTAAGGGTATATCTTATATTTACATGTCTCATGATATATTTTCTAGAGTGATTATAACAATCTTAGAAAATGTCACTTTTCCCCTTAGAATAAGTCATACAAGATATTTAGTATTTCTCTAGTAATTTGGGATAGTAATCCTATAACATCCTAGGTAAATAAAAGAATAGGAAATATGTAATATTTTTTAATATTTTTTAATTAAATATTAATTTTACTTTAATGGGGTTTCTATGTTCGATAGAGTACCCGATACACAACAACGAGTTTCTTTGAAATTTACGTTGCACACTAATAATATAATATTATTATTTTAAATGGTAGTTAACTCCTAGATTTTGTATTGGTGGGAATGAAAAAAAATAACTACAATATTATGATACATGATTGTAAAATGTATTTACATTTATCCAATAAAAGTTATAGGCTTAAAATGTGAATGAATCTAATTTTAAGCATAATTTAAATTAAAAGGCTGATTTATCACCTTTTAATGGAGAACCCTCATTAATTCTTGTTTTTGTCACATTAATAAATTCTATATGACCAAATAAAATCCTTCTTTATAATGGGGATATTAAAATATACTTTGAGTTAATTTTTGGAATTTTTCTGATAAAGATCATTTTTTATGAATAGTGAAAATATTGTATTTTAATTCAAAACTACATTTTAATCCAATTTATTTATATGGTTAGATTATATTTATAGTTTATTTTAAGGTTTAATTAGAATATATTTTTTCCATTTAATCCAATGTTGGTCTTTATAATTAATTTCACTTTGAAAGTGGATATAAACAAGTGTCAATCTTTTGATAGTTATTGTTTTTTAAAAACACTATTTTTTTAACAACAGGAATTGATTTTAAAATTAATTAACTACACTTTTATGTTTTGAATTTTGAAAAATAAACATAATTGTTGAATTTGGAATATCAGATATAGATTAGTCTGATTTTTTTGTATTTTTCTGAAAAACATCAATTTTTTATTAATAGTGAAACCACTTAGTAGTAGTTAAAAAAACTGACGTTTTCATTTAAATGAAATCTTACCACTTCTGTGAATTGAATTTCTAAAATCCGACATAAATGGTGGATACTAGTAAGTAAAATGTGGTTCAATAAAATGAAATTTCTTTTGGTTAATAGTAACTTTTGACTTTTATTTACCGCAGTTAAAGGTAGATAGGGTAATTCAGGGTTAAAAAATATTATAATAATTCAAATATTACCATAAACCATGTCCTAACCTTATTGTATGAGTAATTTCCGACCATGGGCATCTTTGGGTCTATTATGGGTCTCCATAGAGCCACTTATTAATGATAATGACACTTTAGATTAATTAATTTAATGTAAAGGCAAAAATGACATAAACAAAAACCTTTTAGTAAATTATTTTTTATATGATGTCATTGAAATTATATTTTTCACTATAAATATTCATTGTAAATAGATAATGATTTCCTACATCATGGTATTTTTTTATAATTTTTAGACATCAAATAAATTATATGTTTTATGACACAATAATGATGCAAAATTTACCTCATTAATAAATGATTTAAATAAATAAGATTATAATGTTTAAAATATTATCCAAAAAATTTTCAATTCTTATTGGATTATTTTATTTAGAATATAAGTCATATTTTCTTGCATTTTAATGATTTTGTACCTTTATAATCTGAATATCATTATATAATAAAATAATATTATCACACTTTCCTAAAAAACCCCTCCTCCCCCTTACAAAAGGAGGCCACTTCTAACCAATTCCTCACACCTCTCAAGACTTTTGGGTTGTCAAAACTCTACACAATTAAGCTCCTTACATCCCTCTCCTCATGATAGAATCCTTACCATAGGCAAAAGGCCCTTCAAGAAGTCCTTTGGTTCAAACCAAAGGGAGTTACCGAAATTAAAGGTAACAGTTTCTCTTAAAATGTTTTCTTTTATTTTACTTCTCCAAACCCTAAAGTATTTTTTTTACTTTATTTTGTAAAAAAAATCAGTATAATCAATATACTATTACTTTTTTATGATAATTATTTGAACTACACTTACACACACCTCCATCTAGTGGATGAAGAACATAATGTCTCTGTGGATGGCAAACTAACGCCTCACGAAATGATGATTGTTCAAATATCTCCAACCGCCTCTCATGGTAGACATTATGATGGAAATGTATTTATATATGATATATATTATGTTTATGTTTTTTTTATGCTTCTGTATTTTCCATTTTTATCACGCCTTTATGGTTTCCATAGTGGGTAAATACGATAATCTCATTTGAGGAAGTGCGGACTTCCGCCCCCTCAAAGTGATGAGACTCGTTAATGCCTTATGTGGGATGTATAAAGGATGGAGTTAATGATATTATATTTGATAATATACTGTAATTATAATATTCCTTTTTATCATGTTTTTTTAATTCAATTAAAATAAGATTTATAAATGAAAGTAGCGTTCATGAGTACATATGGCTTACCATATCCATGAACGGTGCATTTCATTTATTACCTCCAAATGTTATGTACTATTATAAATACATGTATATAATGGATATATATAATATATATGATATGTAAATCATAAATATAATTCTGGATATAATGGACTATTGACCACAAGGACAACTTGTAAATATAAGGTGTTCATTTTTTACTAAAGTACCAAATATCGACAAAATGAACATTATTAACATAAATGATTAGATAATTTTATAACATGGTAATATGTGATATAAAAGGAATATTAAAATTTAAAAAGATTCTTAAGAAAGTAGAAATTATCTTTATTTTATTATTCAGGATATTAAAGAACGATCTAGTCAAGTCTGACACAAGGTAAGGGACTTCTTCTAAATCTCCTTTCACTGAGGCATATTTTGTTTTAATACACAACTTTATTTTATACATGAAATAAACACCCTTGACTTTTCAAAGGGAATATTTTTCTACAAAGTGTTTTACTAAATGACAAAAAGGAATGTTTCTTTTTATATAAGCAGTGAAATGACCTTTTTCGTCGCCGCCAGTATTATTTGATCTTTGGATACCTCAACAAGCCGTAATGTTTTTAAAAGAAAATAAATACCATATACTCTTTTATGTATCTTGTTATTGAAAGTGGTTTTGATAATGTATTTGTTATGTCAATATATTTATGTGATATATTGTGATTGAAATGTGGAAATGTTTTCTTTCCTTTATATTTGTTTTATGTCTTATGATTTTAAAATGGTACTTGGACATTTGATGGGTGGTTACGTGATAAACCAAATGACGGGTGGTTCCATGAAAACCAGGATGGGTGGTTACGTTATATACTCTAATGCATTGGGTATGGAAGTCAGAGGTATGGATATTCTATTTTGTGATATGCATGTAAGTCGACCGTATGGTTATTCCATTTACGTTTGTTTATGTCCCAAGTTACCTTTATATGTTATGTGTTCTTTATTTGTGATTTGTGGTAATATTTTGGTTACAAAAAGGGTAAGTAATGATCTTTTATTTAGTGAAGAGTATTTACTACTGTATAAATGTGAAAATTATTACTTATGATAAATTATTTATGGTTTACCTATTGTTTTAAATAAACTAATAGTTTTCCTTATTTGTGTATCCCTTACTTATCTTTTTATGCTCAACCCATGTTTTTTTGAAATGTTTTTCATAGGACATAATGTGGAATTGGGTCAAGGATGGGATCAAGGAAAATTCATGATGTCTTAAACATGGAACTATACATGACTCTTTTTTTCAAGAGTACATGTTTTGTAAAAAAAGGAAACTGGGTAGAAGTGTCTACGTTGTAATCTTTTGAGATGTTGTGGTTATGTCCTAATTCTCTAAAACACTAAACCTAAAAATATCCTCAATGTGAATTATTCATTTAATTCAATATTATGTAAGGTTTAAGGCCGGGTCCTTATAGTTGGTATCATAGGTCGGTTTAGATAACTTTATGAGTTAGAGTATTGTTAAATAAATGTCCATAAATTAATTTATGGTAATATTGAAATGATGTATAATTTAGATATTACCGTGTTGCTTCGCTTAAGATATTTCTGTGTTTATAATGGGTTTTCATAGAGGAGACATGGAAGTTTTGATGGGAAGGCATACAGAGGTAAATGACCTTCCAAATCCGCATCCTGAGATTGTCAGAATCAGAATTGAACAGTTTGTTATAGTAATGGCTCAGTTGGCTCAGGTGAAAAATGTTGGCTATTTTATTGATGATATTTTGTTTTATTCTAAAAGAAAAGAGGATTATTAAATTCATTTAATGGTTTTCTTTCAAAATTTAAAAGAAAAAAATTGTTTTGGAAATTCAGCAAGTTTGAGTTTTGGTTACAACAAATTTCTTTCCTTGGTCACATTATTTCAAAAAGTCATATAACTGTTGATCATGCTATAACAAAGGTTGTTGAAGAATGGCCAAGACCCACAAATATAACCGAGATTCGTAGTTTTCTTGGTTTGGAAGGTTATTACTGGAGGTTTGTTGCTAATTTTTCAAGGTTATCTAGTCCAATGACTAAGTTAATTGGAAAAGGTGTTAAGTTCATTTGGACAAAAGAATGTGATGATTGTTTTCAGGAATTGAAAATAAGATTGGTGAATGCTCCTGTTTTTGCACTGCCTTCGAGAAATGGTGAGTTTGATATCTACAGTGATGCTTTGTTGAAAGGACTTGGTTGTGTCCTTATGTAGAATGATCAGGTAATTGCATATTCTTCACGTTAGTTTAAACCTCATGAGTTAAATTACCCTACATATGATTTGGAATTAGTTGTTGTTTTTTTTTCTTTAAAAATTTGGAGGCATAATTTGTATGGAGTGAAGTGTGAAACATATACTGATCACAAAATTTTAAAGTATAAATTCACTAAAAATTAATTGAACATGGGATAGAGGATATGGGTGGAATTAATCAAGGATTATGATTGCATGATCCATTACCATCCGGGAAAATCAAGTAAAGTGGATGATGCTTTGAGTCGAAAAAGTATTGCTTCATTAACCATGTTACGTTTAGAATAAGTTCCTTTGGTTTTTTATTTGATAAAATTTGGAATAAAAATTGTTGGTGCAAGAAATTCTTCTATTTTGTTTCAGGAATTAGTGAAATCATCTCTATCAGACAGAATAATGTAAGCTCAGAAAAAAGATAGTGAGTTACAAAAAAAGGTAGAGTTGGTTTAGAAGGGTAAGTTTCCTGAATTTAACATTGATAATGATTGTGTTTTTAGGTTTGGAAAGAGCTTATGTGTGCCTTGTGATTCACAGTTGAAGAATGATTTGTTATGTGAAGCACATAGTTATCCATTTTCATTTTATCCTGGTAGTACTAAGATGTATAGATATCTTCAGGAGTATTACTGGTGGGATGGAATAGAAAAAGGTATTGCTGATTTAACTGTGAAGTGATTGACTTGTCAGCAGGTTAAAGTAGAGCGGTAGTTACCAAAAGGAATGCTTCAGCCTTTAACGGTGCCAGAGTATAAATGGTAAAATATATCCATGGACTTTGTTATGGGATTACTGATGACATCTCAAGGTAATAATGCAATCTGGGTTTTAGTAGATAGATTGACTAAATCTGCTCATTTCGTTCCTATTTGAGAAACTTTGTCTCAAGATCTACTTTCTCGATTGTATGTTAAATAGATAGTCAGGTTGCATTGAGTTCCCCTCTCCATTGTATCTGATCATTATCCTAGGTTTAATTCTAACTTTTGGAAAGGCCTTCAGTAGTTGTTGGGTACTAAATTAAATTTTAGTACAACTTGTCATGACCCGTCCTCGGGGCCCGTGTCATGACTACCCCAAGCCTGCCTTCCATAGGCCAGGGGCTGGTGACTAGCACCAAAGGCGTAAATCCTGATAATTATAAAGGCATTGCCTTCATCGAAGTAAAAAAACACCTCATAGAACAAGTGGACGTAATACACTAAGTACAAAAAGGAAGTACTGAAAAGTAAATGGGCCAGAATACTAACCCAAATGAAATTATAGCTACAACTAAACAAAAGTACAACAGAAAAAGACAAAAGCTGGAAGAAAGGAAGCAGCTCCTGGGTTATCCTCCCCGGATCCTACCTGAAGGGTAGGTACAGATAGCGCAACTCTTGGATCGTCCACCACAGATCCTACCTGAAGGGTAGGTACAGATGGCCTCCACAACGCTCTTTCCCATCAACCTCCTCCGAGTATCGTCTCTCCATGAATTCCACCTCCTGATACTGACTCGTAGTGAGGTCCACCTCCGGGTACAGTCCAGTCCTAGAACACCCGGCCTCCATCAGTACTTCCCGTCGTCTGTAACCAACACAACAAGGTGCGGGCATAGCCCGTGCAGGGGTGAGTATAACGATACTCAGTAGGGACCCCGAGACCCTCAAGGTCTCACTAAATCCAACAAGTATAACCACAAATAATATCTCAACAGATAACCTCTAATTAGGTATATGCCCATACATATACCTAAGTTATCAAGTAACCCATCTCAATCATGAAGAAACCCAAAGATTATGAAATCAACAGATAACCACTACCCAGGTATATGCCCATACATATACCTATGTTATCAAGTGACCCATATCAATCATGAGGTAAAACAAAGATTATAGACTCATCTCAAACAAAGATTTTCATTATCAAAACTGTAACTGTTGAAAAGCCCCGTCTCTGGAGTGTACTGTGATCCTTTCACGACTCTGAGGTATTGCTCACTAACCTAATACTGTTGTAGTACTCCTTCTGTTGAGTACCGTGGGCCAGCCACCCAAACACAGTAGTGCTTCCCGCTGGGGTATGCTACCCAAACACAGTAGTCCACACCCCCTAATATCCTGCAGAGGTACTCTCCAGATGAGTACCGTGGGTCTGCACCCAAACAAGTATTGCTCCATCCGCCATGGGTCTGCACCCAAACAAAGTAGTGCTCCGTCCACTGGGCCATTCGACTCTCTCCAAGTCGAGTCGGGAAAGTAGTCATCAGGTCTCAGTCGGCTACACGGTCTCCGTACTCTGCATGCTCATCTCCGGGAGGGTTTTCTCCATGAGCTACTGGTCGATACTCCAAGTATCTCAAATTCCCACGAAATAATATCTCAAAGGACCGCCTCGTCATAGGGGTCTCAACGCAACATACGACGCGTCAATCGGATGCTCGGTCTGTGAGTTACTAGCCTTTTCGTCCCAGTGGACTGGTTGGTTTCGTGTGCGAACCAACCCGGCCGTATCTCAAATTTACCCCAAACTCTCATATAGTATACTCATAGGGACCGTTTCTCATCGTGATCACCAACGCCGCTGACGGTTCGTCAAACAGACGTCTGGTCTGAAAGTTATCAGCTTTTCCATTCGAGGGGCCCGGTTGGATTTCGGGTACAATCCAACCTGTCCATACTCCAACTGCGTTCAAATATAAGGACAATCTTTACAAAAGTTCCGTCTAATCAAGAGGGATCCAACAAAGTCGACGGCACGTCAATCGGACGTCTGGAGCTCTAGATATAAGTGTTTCTGCTCCGAGGCCCCGGTTGGTTTCATGTTCGAACCAACTCAGCCGTATCCAAAGTTATCCAAAACCTTGAGTGTAAAATACCAAAATGACCGTCTCGATCCAAGTATCTCATCTCAACTGACGGTGCATCGATCAGAGGTACGTAGCCCACGATATGAGCGTTTGAACGAAACTGTTCGAAAATAGGGGGTTCGGGCCCGGTCCGACCCGGCCCGATACCCCCCAGGGTCGGCCCAAACCGGGTCGACCTGAACGAGGTCTGGGTCCAGCCCTTTAGGGCGCGGCCCGACCCGGCCTGGCCGAAGCGGCCCGGCCAGGCCCGGCCTGGCGATGGCGCTGGCGCGGCGCCCACGTGGCCAGCGGGTGCGGGGGTTACAAACCCCCGTGGTCGACGTAACCGGCGCGGCTTTAATCCGTGCCACCCCAAAATCCGGAATGGCCATAGCCATTCTGGTTCAAATTCCACTGTCGTGGCTCAGTCGCAGCGGTTTGCTCCGGCAGCCCGCTGCCGCCGCTGGTCGCTGCCGCCGCCACGCCGCCGCCTCCTTCGACAGACCACCGGACGCGCTCCAGTGGTCCGTTTTGCCTACCGCCTTCTCCAACGGTCTTCCAGGAAGCCAATCTTTACTGCGAAAGGATTAAAACTCCATTTCGACCTGATTCTTCATCGCTCATCGATCCGCACGTCAAGTAAACAACTGTGGAGTCTTCGATTCGCCTCTACGGCCCCGACTCCGGCCGCGGTTTCGTTCGGCCTCAACGGCGCGGCCCAATGGCGCCACGCTTCTTTGCCGATGATCCTTCTTGTTTCCACGGGGTTTCATTGCACCACGCCACCTTTAATTGAGCCGCGACAAACACATCGAAGAAGGGGGAAGAGGTTCGGTCATGTTCATGCGGTCCGACCTCCTCCCGTTAATCTGATATCAAGCGGCTTAAGAAAAAATTGATTTTTTTGGACTGTCAAGAAAGATTCATGAACCAAAAATCAAACCCCCTACCTCGTATAATTCGTTGAGTGAGTGTTCATCGAAGAATTTATCATCGCGGAAGAAGGCGTCGCAGAAGGAGAGTGTCGTTGGCGTCGCGGTACACGGCGTCGCGTAGTCGATCTCCGAGGATTCGGTGTTCTTCGTCGGAGATCGGTGTGTTCTTTGAATTCTTCGCGTTCTTTGACGAAGAAGAAGAACTTCAAGACTCCCCTTTTTCTCTTAATCCCATCTCAACACAACAAGCTCCAACCAAAAATAAAATAAGTGCTTCACTTATTTTATTACTCATGACTTATGTTTGAAATTCAAAACTTGAATTAAATGACTTAATTAATTAACTCAAGATGTAATTAAAAGGAGGGTCAAGGGATTTTAGGGAATATGAAGGGGTGAGGTTTGTGTGGGACCCACCGTCCTCATAACCTCACTTGGGTGGTTACCCAACTTCTACCCAATGGTTAACCACTTAGTAGCAATAAAATTTGTAGCTCAATTTTATTTTTAACTTCCACAATTTGCAACAACATCTCTCGTGTAAACGCAACTCCAGAAAAGGTGTTCCTAAGAAATTACCGGCACTTCGGTTCCATCGTCAGCCTCGGAATTCGATTCCGAGCACCGGTCCAAAAGTTACAAAATCCCTCTTGTTCGTTCATTGAACGTACGCGAGCTAAACTTCGGATAAAAACTCTGGGCACACCGGGCCTCGGAATCAAGCGCCGTCAGAAACTGCGTTCATGTAAAATTCCAAAGAAATTAGGAAAAAAATATTCCCTTGAAATTTCTGGGTCTTTACATTACTCCCACCTCAGAGCTTTACATCCCCATAAAGCAATAACACAAACTATGGAAACAAAAGTGGTACTGAGCACGCATCTGAGCCTCCTGCTCCCATGTTCCCACCTGGAGGTTCCTGTGCTGCCAACAAAAGTGCACAAGAGGAATCGACCATCCTCGTAGGACCGCTCCTGTTGATCCTCAAACTCTACTGAAACCCTGCAAAAGTCACCCCATCTCCAAAGTCCAGCTCCCCATGGTTGATGATATGTGTTGGGTCAATAATTTATCTCCCCAGTTGGGATATGTGGAAGTCGTCGTGCACCTGGTGCAACTAAGGTGGATGGGTCAAATGGTAATCCACCTCGCCTACCCTACTGAGGACCTGAAAAAGGTCCGCTGAACCTCAAAGATTACTTGCTGCCTTGGCCTCATCTCCGTAAACCTCGTCGAGGTGAGACCTGTATAAGGTCGTGATCGTCATCCTCGAACACTAGAGGTATCCCTTTCCATATTATAACTGAAACAGAAAACTCTTGATGCCATGAGGGTAAGGTTGGCCGACTCAAGAGTGATCGTCTACACTCTCCTATGCATGAGTTTATCTTGTGCTTCTTGGGGTTTCCTTCTCACCGACTAAGGAAAACCGGTCCAATGTTGTAGGTAAACCACAACCTATTTTTGCCTAATACCGTCAATTTGTGTATGAACTATGATTACCCAGTCCATACTCAAACCAGCGTCGTAAGGCCTCGATGCTGCCACCAATAGATTCCAACCAAAAATCTCGCCTCGAGGGTCTGACCAAACTGTCGGCATAAGTGTGATTATCGAGTTTTCTCCCAAGGTATCTCCAGACGTGAGGGTCAAGTCTAAGGCTTACCAAAAACTCTAGGTCTGAGACAAGATTCGTGGAATGAAGGAATGAATCGTATCAACGTCTATTACTAAGGCAACTAGTAGTGGACACAGACTATCCCTCGAATCATTTTTAGAGCCATTTGGTCACACTCCTTGACTGCATGTAGCTGTACTCTTCCCCTTCCCTCCAGCTCCCTGAGCCCAGCGGGGACAACTAAGGCAGGTGGTTATAACATGTTGAAATGTACACCACCTCATTCTGATATCCTAGATCTGCCTCCACTTTTGCTACTCTGCAGACTCATCTGTCCTAAACACTCCTTGTAACATTAACACACCCAAGTCTCCGAGACTGGCGCCAGTTTCCTATTTCTTGTTGTGCTGTGAAGTTTTCATCCGCTCCTGGAGGATCTACACATTCTTCATCGTAACTCGTATCATCTCTGGTCAATAGGAAGTTTGCCGATGTGGAAATTTGTTCAACGACCACCCTTATTTGCCTACGATCCGTAAGAGCTACTAATATTTCTCCTTTTTCGAAAAGAGAAACTCGGTCTCATCCCCTGGATGAACCACTCCCAATGCCTAATACAGTCAATCTAGATATGAACGGTACTATTTCATGCCATTGATGATGCCGCAGGGCCTTGACGTTACTACCAAGAGATCCAACCGTCACTCTCACCTCCAAGGGTCGAGTCACTCTGTCGGCATCAGTGTGTGGTCACTGGGTCTCCTCTAGTAGAAATCCCGAAAGTGAGGGTCAATTCAACGGTCTTAACTGGGAGCTTTCAGTATCAACCAAAAAAAGGACAGGAAAGAAAACATCATGAAGATAAGTGTCTTTTATTATTGAAGCTCATAGTACAAAGAAACAAATGCAACAACAACATGGAACTAGAAGTACAAAGAACAAAAGGCATCCACTAGTTCTGCTCCTGTCCACCTGCTTCCGAAGCTCTGTTTCCTGATGTTGTGCTCTAGAAAACTCTCAGCCACCTCCTCAAGCCAGTCCTTAGCCGCCTGTGTGTCGGCCTGCCACAGAACTTGAGCGTATCTAATGTTTGAACACATGTAAGGAAGTTAGCCTACAAGTGTCACCTACCGGTACCGTCGGTTGTAACTGCTGACCAACAGGTAGTGATGTATAGCTGACACACTAACCGAAGGCACTATCTCAGGCATTAGTCCTCGTACTGAAGCCTCATCACTATGTGAACCATCCTCATGGTCACTCCCTGGAAAAAGCGAGTAGCCATGTCTACCATAAACTCTACTGGTGTCTCATTTAGGCAGAAAATTCTAGCAATCGCCTCCAGCCAGTCCTCTACGGTCTGGGAATCTGCCTCGCCTCGTAACCTTGGAGGCCTCTAATACTGGAACTCATGCATCTCACTCTGCCAGCGTGCACCATCCACTATTACGTCTGGTGGAATCTGCTGCCCAACAGGTGGTGGTGCTGCTGGTATACCACCCGAGGGTGCCAACATAGAAAGAGGGCCCTGCACCGGAGCCTCATCGCTCGGTGAGCCATCATCGAGTACTCTCTCAGAAACTCCAACTGACTGTCTGCGTGGAGACATCCTGAACAGATGCGACATGGTCAACTATTTATACCTGGTGAGATGACCTGATTTGAGCTGACTTTAAAACTCATGGAAACACACATGCAATCAGTGTTTTTCATGCACAAAGTCGGAATTCCGAAGTCAGGGTCCTGGTGTACGGATATGTCAGCCGCTGCACTAACACTGGACTCCCTAAACTGAAGACCACACTTGGTGCCCTTAACATTATTGCTTCGTAGAAAGAAAATATCATAGTCCTAAGTTCTGCAGCAGAACCAACTCCTCTAATACCAATTTCTCACGACCCGTCCTCAGGGCCCATGTCGTGACTACCCCAAGCCCGCCTTCCATAGGCCAGGGGCTGGCGACTAGAACCAAAGGCGTAAATCCTGGTAATTGGGAAGGAATTTCCTTTATAGAAGTAAACAAACACCACAGAGAACATGCAGAAGTAATACACTAAGTACAAAAAGGAAGTACTAAAAATTGAATGGTCCAGAATACAAACCCAAATGAAAGTACAACTACAACTGAAAAAAGTAAAACAGAAAATGACAACAGCTGGAAGAAAGGAAGTAGCTCCTGGGTCGTCCTCCTTGGATCCTACCTGAAGGGTAGGAACTTATAGCGCAGCTCCTGGATCGTCCACCAGGAATCCTACCTGAAGGGTAGGTACAAATGGCCTCCACAATGCTCTTTCCCGTCAAGCTCCTCCGAGTATCGTCTCGCCGTGAAGTCCACCTCCTGATACTAACTCGTCGTGAGGTCCACCTCTGGGTACCGTCCAGTCCTTGAACACCCGACCTCCATCAGCACTGCCCGTCGTCTATAACCAACACAACGAGGTTCAGGCATAGCCCGTGCAGGGGTGAGTATAACGATACTCAGTAGGGACCCCGAGACCCTCAAGGTCTCACTAAATCCAACAAGGATAACCACAAAGAATATCTCAACAGATAACCTCTACTTAGGTATATTCCCATACATATACCTAAGTTATCAGGTAACCCATCTCAATCATGAGGAAACATACAGATTATGAAATCAACAGATAACCACTACCCAGTTATATGCCCATACATATACCTAATTCATCAAGTGGCCCATCTCAATCATGAGGTAACACAAAGATTATAGACTCAGGTCAAAACAGGATTTTCATTATCGAAACCGCAACTGCTGAAGAGCCCCGTATCTGGAGTGTACAGTAATCCTGTCATGACTTCGAGGTACATCTCACTAACCTAAGACTGTTGAAGTACTCCTCCTGTTGTGTACCGCGGGCCAGACACCCAAACATAGTAGTGCTTCCCGCCGGGGTATGCTACCCAAACACAGTAGTGCACAACCCCTAATAGCCTACAGAGGTACTCTTCGGAAGAGTACCACAGGTCTTCACCCAAATAAGTAGTGCTCTGTCCGCCATGGGTCTGCACCCAAACAATGTAGTGCTCCGTCCAGTGGGCTAGTCGACTCACTCCAAGTCGAGTCGGTCAAGCAGTCGTCAGGTCTCAGTCGGCTACTAGGTCCCCGTACTCCGCACGCTCGTCTCCAGGAGGGTCCGCTCCATGAGCTACTGGTCGATACTCCAAGTATCTCAAAGCCCCATGAAGAAATATCTCAAATGACTGCCTCGTCATAGGGGTCTCAACGTAATAGACGGCGCGTCCATCGGACGCCCGGTCTGTGAGTTACTAGCCTTTTCGTCCCAGGGGCCCGGTTGGTTTCGTGTACGAATAAACCCGTCCGTATCTCAACTGTACCCCGAACTCTCATAGGGTATACTCATAAGGACGGTTTCTCATCGTGATAACCAACACCGCTGACGGTCCGTCAAACGGACGTCCGGTCTGAAAGTTATCATCCTTTCCTTTCCAGGGGCCCGGTTGGATTTCGGGTACAATCCAACCCGGCCATATCCATCTCTGTCCAAATCTCAGGCGAAGCATTTTAAAAGTTCTGCCTCATCAAGAGGGATCCAACAAAGTCGACGACACATCAATCGGACATCCAGCGCTCGAGATATAAGTGTTTCTGCTCCAAGGGCCCGGTTGGTTTCATGTTCGAACCAACCCGGCCATACCCAAAGTTCTTTTAAACCTTGAGTGTAAAATATAGAAATGACCGTCTCGATCCGAGGATCACATCACAACTGACGATGCATCGATCAGAGGTCTGTAGCCCAAGATATGAGCGTTTGAACGTAACTATCCGAAAATAGGGGTTCGGGCCCGGTCCGACCCGGCCCGATACCCCCCCTGGGTCGGCCCGAACCGGGTCTGGTTCTAGACCATTAGGGCACGGCCCGACCTGGTGGGCACAGCCCTGCCCGGCCCGGCCTGGCGCTGGCTCTGGCGCGGTGCCCGCGTGGCCAGCGGGTGCGGGGGTTACCAACCCCCACCATCGACGTAACCGGCGCGTCTTTAAGGCGCGCCGCCCCAAAATCCGGAACAGCCGTAGCCGTTCCAGTTCACCTTCCACCTCCGTCGCTCAGCAACGGCGGTTTTCTCCCACGACACGCCACCTCCATCTGCGGACCACCGGATGTGCTCCGGTGGTCCGTTTCGCCTGCCTCCTTCGCCAACGGTCCACCCGGGACCCGACATTTACTGCAAAGGTATTCAAAAACCATTTTGGCCCGATTCGTCGTCTCCCGTCGATCCTCACGTCAAGTAAACAACTGTGGAGTCTTAGATTCACCTCTGCGGCCCCGACTCCAGTCGTGGTTTCGTTCGGCCTCAACGGCGCGGCGCAAGGGCGCCGCGCTTCTTCGCCGATGATCCTCCTTGTTTCCACGCGGTGCCGTTGCACCGTTCCCCCTTTGATCTAGACGTGACAAACACATCAACGAAGGGGGAAGAGGGTCGGCCGTGTTCGTGCAGTCCGATATCAAGCGGATTAACAAAAAATTGATTTTTTTGGACGGTCAAGAAATATTCATTAACCAAAAATCAAACCCCCTACCTCTTCGAATTCGTTGAGTGAGGGTTTGTCGCGGAATTTATCGTCGCAGAAGAAGGCGTTGCCGAAGGAGAGGGTCATTGGCGTCGCGGTACATGGCGTCGCGTAGTCGATCTCCTAGGATTCGGTGTTCTTCGTCGGAGATCAGTGCGTTCTTCGCGTTCTTCGCGTTCTTCGTGTTCTTCGCGTTCTTCGCTTTCTTCGACGAAGAAGAAGAACTTTAAGACTCCCCTTTTTCTCCTAATCCCCTCTCAACACAACAAGCTCCAACCAAAAATATAATAAGTGCTTCAATTATTTTATTACTCATGACTTAAGATTGAAATTAAAAAATTGAATTAAACCACTTAATTAGTTAACTCAAGTTGTCATTAAAAGTAGGGTTAAGAGAGTTTAGGGAATATGAAGGGGTGGGTTCATGTGGGCCCCACCTCCCTCATAACCTCACTTGGGTGGTTACCCAACTTCTACCCAAAGGTTAACCACTTAGTAGAAATAAAATTTATAGCTCAATTTTATTTTTAACTTCCACAATTTTTAACAACATCTCTATTGTAAATGAAACTCCAGAAAAGATGTTCCTAAGCAATTACTGGTGCTGCGGTTCCATCGGCGCCCTCAGAATTCGATTCCGAGAACCGGTTCAAAAGTTAGAAAATCCCGCTCATTCATTCACTGAACGTACCCAAGCTAAACTTCGGATAAAAATTCTGGGCACACCGGGCCTCAGAATCAAACCCTGTCAGAAACTGCATTCATGTAAAATTACAAAGAAATTATAAAAACAATTTCCCTTGAAATTTCTAGGTCTTTAAAAAACTATTCATCCTCAATCAGATGGGCAGTCAGAATGAAAAAATCAGACCTTGGAGGATATGCTACGTTAGTGTTCACTGGATTACCAGGGAAGTTGGGACCAACATCTTTCTTTGGTTGAATTTTCATATAATAACAGTTTTCATTCTAGTATACAGATGGCTCCATTTGAGGCATTATATGGAAAGTGTTGCCGAACTCCAGCTTTTTGGGATGAAGTAGGTGAAAGGAAGCTGATGGGACCAGAATTGGTAGAAGAGATGACATAGAAAGTTCAGTTGAATCAGAAGCGCTTGAGAACAGCTCAGAGCTGACAGAAAAGTTATCCAGATAACCATAGGAAGGATCTTTCTTTTGGGGTAGGTGATCATTTCTTTCTCAAAGTTTCTCCATGGAAAAGTGTGATTTGTTTTGGTAAGAAGGGAAAGTTGAGTCTGAGGTTCATTGGACCTTATGAAATTCTAGAGAAAGTTGGATCAGTTGCGTACAGAGTGGCTTTACCTCCATGTTTATCCTAGGTACACAATTTTTTTTCATGTTTTGATGTTGTGAAATTATATGCCACATCCATCTCATGTTTTGAGCCCAGAGGTAGTTTAGTTAGAAGATAAAATCTCTTATGACGAAAAAACAGTCCAGATTCTTGACAGTATAGAGAAAGTGTTGCGAAATAAAGTAATTCACCAGGGAAAGGTTTTGTGGAAAAACCATATGGTTGAAGAGGAAAATGGAAATCTGAAAATTCTATGAGGGATAAATACCCCCACTTATTTTGATAATTAAAATTTTGAGGACACAATTCCCAAAAGGGGGAAGGATGTAACATCCCAGGTAAATAAAAGAATAATACATATTTAATATTTATTAATATTTTGAATTAAATATTAATTTTACTTTAAATGAGATTCTATGTTCAATAGCGTACGTGATACACAACAATGGGTTTCTTTGAAATCATACGTTGCACACTAATAATATAATATTATTATTGTAAATGGTAGTTAACTCCTAGCTGTTGTATTGGTAAGAATGAACCAAACTAACTACAATATGATTATACATGATTGTTAACTGTATTTACCTTTATCCAACCAAATTTTGAGGCTAAAAATGTGAATGAATCTTATTTTATGAATAATTTATATTAAAAAGACCGATTTATCACCTTTTAATGGAGAACCCTCTTTAAATATAGTTTGGGTCCCTATAATACATTCTATATGACCAAATAAAATCCTTCATTATAATGGGGACATAAATATTTACTTTGTGTAAATTTTTGGAATTTTTCTGATAAAGTTCATTTTTTATAAATAGTGAAAATATAGTATTTTAATTCAAAACTACATTTTAATCTAATTTATTTACATGGTTAGATTATATATTTAATTTGTTTTAAAGTGTAATTAGAATATATTTTTACCATTTCATCCAATTTTGGTCATTGGAATTAATTTCACTTTGAAAGTGGACATAAACAAGTGTCAATCTTTTGATAGTTATTGTTTCTAAAAAACATTCTATTTGTTTTAACAACGAGAATTAATTTTGAAATTACATAATGAAACTTTTATGTTTTGAATTTGGAAAAATAAAAATCATTTTTTAATTTTTAATATAAAATATATCTTAGTCTGAATTTTTGGTATTTTTCTAAAAAACTTCTATTTTTGAGGAATAGTGAAACCACTTAGTAGTAATTAAAAAAAACTGACTTTTTCATTTAAATGAAATTTTACCACTTATGTGAATTGAATTTTGAAAATATGATATACATGGTTGTTATTAGTAAGTAAAATTGGTTTCAATTAGATGAAAATAATTTTTCGTGAATGGTAACTTTTGACTTTTATTTACCGTGGTTAAAGGTAAATAGGATAATTCAAGGTTAAAAGAATATTATAATAATTAAATATTTTCCTTAACACATGTCCTAACCTTATTGGATAATTAAATGCCGACCATGGACATCTTTGGGTCTATTTTGGACCCCATGGGGCCACTTATGAATGATAATGACACTTTAGATTAATTAATTTAATGTAAAGGAAAAAATGACATTAACAAAAATCTTTTAGTAAAATAATTTTTATACAGTGTTATAGATATTATATTTTTGACTATAAATATTAATTGGAAATATAAGATGATTTCCTACATCATGGTATTTTTTTATATTTTTTAGACTACAAATAAATTAAATTTTTTATGACACATTAATGATGCAATATTTACCTCATTAATAAATGATCAAAATAAATAAGATCATAATGATTAAAATATTGTCCAAAACATGTCCAATTATGATTGTATGATTTTATTTAGAATATTGGTCATTTTAACTCCGACTTTAATTATTTTTAGACATTTAGAAACCGAATATCATCATATAATAAAATAATATTATCACACTATCCTAAAGAGCCCCTCCTCCCCCTTATAAAAGAAGACCACTTCTAACCAATTTATCACACCTCAAATGCCTTTTGGCTCATCCAAAATCTGCCCAATTAAGCTCCCTATATCCCTATACTCCTCATAGAAGACTTACCTTAGGCATAAGGTACATCAATAATTCTTTTGGTTCAAACCAAAGGGAGTTACCCATATTAAAGGTAACAGTTTCTTGTAAATTGTTTTCTTTTATTTTACTTCTCCAACCCCTATACTCTTTTTATTACTTTTTGTTGTAACAAAACCAGTATCCTAAATATTATAGGATGTTGTTATGAGAAATCTTAGAACTAAATTTACACACACCTCCATCTAATGAATGAAGAACATAATGTTTCTGGGAATAGAAAACTAACGCCTTACGAAATGATGATTGTTTAAATATCTCCAACCGCCTCTCATGGTGGCCATTATGATGGAACGATATTTATATATGATATATATTATGTCTAAGTTTTCTTTATGCTTATATATTTTCCATTTTTTAGCATGACATTGTGGTTTCCAGAGTGGGTAAATACGATAATCTCATTTGAGGAAGTGCGGACGACCGCCCCTCAAAGTGATGTGACTTGTTAATGCCTTATGTGGGATGTACAAAGGATAGAGTTAAGGATATTATATATGATATTATACTATAATTATAATATACCTTTGTATCATTATGTTTTAATTCCATTAAAATAAGAAATAGCAATGAAAGTAGCGTCCATGTGTACGTACGGCTTACCATCTCCATGAATGGTGCATTTCATTTATTACCTCAAATGTTATGTACTATTATAAATATATGTATATAATAGATATATATGATATATATGCTATCTAAATCATGAATATCATTCTGGATATAATGGAATATTGACCACTTGGACAAATTTTAAATATAAGGTGTTCATTTTTGACTCAAGTACCAAATATCGACAAAACGAACATTATTAACTTCAATGATTACATAATGTTTATAACATGGTAATAAGTGATATAAAATTAATAAAAAACCTGAAAAAGGATCTTAATCAAGTAGAAATTAACTTTAGTTTATTATTCAGAAGATTAAAGAATGATCGAGTCATGTCAGTCACGAGGTAAGGGACTTTGTCTCAATCTCCTTTCATTGAGGAATATTTTGTTTTAATACACGACTTTCTTTTTTATGCTGTATAAACACCCTTGACATTTCAAAGGGAATATTTTTCAATGAATCATTTTACTAAATGACAAAAATAAATGTTTCTTTTAACATAAGTGGTGACAACGACCTTTTCTAATACCGCGAGTATTATTTGATCTTTGGATTCCTCAACAAGCCGTAATGTTTTTAATATAAAAAAAATACCATATACTCTTTTATGTAATTTGGTATTGAAAATGGTTTTGATAATGGATTTTTAATGTCAATATATTTAAGTAATATATTTTTATTGAAATGTGGAAATTTTTTCTTTCCTTTATATTTGTTTTATGTCGTGTGATTTTATAATGGTACTTGGACATTTGACGGGTGGTTACGTGATAAACCAAATGTCGGGTGGTGCTGTGAATACTAGTATGGGTGGTTACGTTATAAACTCTAATGCATTGGGTATGGAAGTTGTCCATACGGCTATTCCATTTAGTGATATGTGTGGAAGTCGACCGTATGATTATTCTATTTAAGTTTGTTTATATCCCAAGTTACCTTTATCTTTTATGTGTTCTTTATATGGGTTTTATGGTAATATTTTGGTTACAAAAGGGTAAGTAATGATATTTTATTTAGTTAAGAGTATTTACTACTTCATAAAGGGGAAATTTATTACTTATGATAATGTATTTATGGTTTAACTATTGTTTTAAAAAAACTAATAGTTTTCCTTCTTTGTGTATCCCTCAATGAGCTTTTTATGCTCATCCCATGTTTTTTTTGAAATTTTTGTCACATGAAATAATATGGAATATGTTTAAGGATGGGATCAAGGAAAATTCATGTTGTCTTAAACATGGAACTAGACATGACTCTTTTCTTCAAGAGTTCATGTCTTGTAAAAAATATGGAAACTGTGTAGAAGTGTCTACTTTGTAGTCTTTTGAGATGTAATAGTTATGTCCTAATTCTATAAAACTCTAAACCTGAAAATATTGTCCATGTGAATTATTCATTTAATTAAATATTATGTATGGTTTAAGGCTGATTCCTTATAGTTGGTATTAGAGGTTGGTTTAGATAACTTCAGGAGTTGGGGAGTTCTAAATAAATGTCCATAAATTAATTTATGGTAATATTGAAATGATATAGAATTTACAGATTACCATGTTGATTTACTTAAGGTATTTCTGTGTTGAGAATGTTTTTTTTGTAGAGGAGACATGGAATTTGTGATGGGAAGGCATACAGAGGTAAATGACCTTCCAAATCAGCATCCTGAGATGGTCAGAATCAGAATTGAATAGTTTGTTATTGTAATGGATCAGTTGGCTCAGGTGAAAAATGTTGGATATTTTATTGATGATATTTTGTTTTATTCTAAATGTAAATAGGATCATTCAATTCATTTAAGGGTTTTCAAGAAAACCTTAAAAGAAAATAAATTGTTTTAGAAATTGAGAAAGTGTGATTTTTGGTTACAACAAATCTCTTTCCTTTATAGCATTGTTTCAGAAAGTCGTATAACTGTTGATCCTGCTAAAACAAAAGTTGTTGAAGAATGGAAAAGGCTGACAAATATAACCGAGATTCATAGTTTTCTTGGTTTGGATGGTTATTACTGGAGTTTTGTTGAGATTTTTTCATGGTTATCTAGTCCAATGACTAAGTTAACTCAAAAAGGTGTTAAGTTCATTTGGACAAAAGAATGTGATGAGTTTTTTTAGGAATTGAAAATAAGATTAGTGAATGCACCAGTTTTTGAACTACCTTCCAAAAATGGTGAGTTTGTTATCTACAGTGATGCTTTGTTGAAAGGAATTGCTTGTGTCATTATGAAGAATGATCAGGTAATATTATATTCTTCAGGTCAGTTGAAAACTCATGAGTTAAATTACCCTACACATGATTTGGAATTAGTTTCTGTTGTTTTTTCTTTAAAAATTTGGATGCATCATTTTTATGGAGTGAAATGTGAAATACATACTGATCAAAAAAATTTGAAGTATATTTTCCCTCAAAAATAATTACACATGAGACCGAGGATATGGTTGGAATAAATCAAGGATTATGATTGCATGATCCATTACCATCCGAGAAAAGAAAATAAATTGGTTGATGCTTTGAGTCGAAAAAGTAATGATTCATTAACCATGTTATGTTTAGAACAAGATCCTTTGGTTTCTAATTTGATAAACTTTGGAATAGAAGTTGTTGGCTCAAGAAATTCTTTTTTTTTGTTCCACGAATCAGTGAAATCATCTCTATCAGACAGAATAAATAAAGTGCAGAAAGAAGATAGTGAGTTACAGAAAAAGGTAGAGTTGGTTCAGAATGGTAAGTTGCCTGAATTTAACATTCATAATGATTGTGTTTTGAGATTTGGAAAGATATTATGTGTGCCTTGTGATTCATAGTTGAAGAATGATTTTTTATGTAAATCTCATAGTTCTCCATTTTTAGTTCATCCTGGTAGTACTAAGATGTACAGAGATCTTCAGGAGTATTACTGGTGGGATGGAATAAAAAGAGATATTGCTGATTTTACTATGAAGTGTTTGACTTGTCAGTAGGTTAAAGCAGGGGGAAGTTACTAAAAGGAATGCTTCAGCCTTTACCGGTGCCAGAGTGGAAATGGGAAAATATATCCATGGACTTTGTTGTGGGATTACAAAGAACTCTCGAGGTAATAATGCAATCTAGGTTATAGTTGATCGATTGACTAAATCTGCTCATTTCATTCCTATTCGAGATACATTGTATCTAGATCAACTTTCTCTATTGTATATGAAAGAGATAGACAGTTTGCATGGATTCCCCATTTCCATTGTATCTGATCATGATCCCAGGTTTACTTATAACTTTTGGAAAGACCTTCATAAGTCTTTGGGTATTGAATTAAATTTTAGTACAAATTTTCATCCTGAATCAGATGGGCAGTAAAAACGAACAATTCATACCTTAGAGGATATGATACATGCTTGTTCACTGGATTACCAGGGATGTTGGGACCAACATCTTTCTTTGGTTGAATTTTTATATAATAACATTTTTCATTCTAGTATACAGATGGATCCATTTGAGGCATTATATGGAAAGCGCTGTCGAACTACAACTTTTTGGGATGAAGTAGGTGAAAGGAAGCTCACGGGACTAGAATTGGTAGAAGAGATGGCAGAAGAAAGTTCAGTTGATTCAGAAGAATGTGAGAACAGCTCAATATAGATAGAAAAGTTATGCAGATGACCAGAGGAAGGATCTTTCTTTTGAGTTAGGTGATCGTGTCTTTCTCAATGTTTCTCCATAGAAAAGTGTGATGCCTTTTGATAAGAAGGGAAAGTTGATTTCGAGGTTCATTAGACCTTAAGAAATTCTGGTTAAAGTTGGATCAGTTGCATACAGAGTGGCTTTATCTCCAATTTTTTCCCAGGTACACAATGTTTTTCATGTTTCGATGTTGATAAAGTATATGCCAGATCCATCTCATGTTTTGATCCCAGAGGTAGTTCAGTTGGAAGATAATCTATCTTATGAAGAAAAACCAATCCAGATTCTTGACCATAGAGAGTAAGTGTTGAGAAATAATGTAATTCACCAGGTAATGGTTTTGTGTGAAAACCATATGGTTTAAGAGGTAACATGGGAATCTGAAACTTTTATAAGGGATAAGTACCCCCCCACTTATTTTGATAAGTAAAATTGGGAGGACGCAATTCCCAAAAGGGGGGAAGGATGTAACATCCCAAGTAATTAAAAGAATAAGAAATATTTAATATTTATTAATATTTGTGAATTAAATATTAATTTTACTTTAAATGGGTTTCTTTGTTCGATAGCATACCCGATATGCAACAACGAGTTTCTTTGAAATCTTACGTTGTACACTAATAATATAATATTATTATTTTAAATGGTAGTTAACTCCTAGCCGTTTTATTGGTGGGAATGAACAAAACTAACTACAATATGATTATACATGATTGTTAAATGTATTTACATTTATCCAATAAAAGTTAGAGGCTTAAAATGTGAATGAATCTAATTTTAAACATAATTTACATTAAATGGCGGATTTGTCACCTTTTAATGGAAAGCCCTATTTAAATCTAGTTTTGGTCACTTTAATACATTCTATATGACCAAATAAAATCCTTCATTAGAATGGGGACATCAAAATTGAATTTTGGTAAATATTTGGAATTTTTCCGATAAAGTTCATTTTTTAATTAATAGTAAAAATATTGTATTTTAATTCAAAACTATGTTTTAATCCAATTTATTTATATGGTTAGATAATATTTTTAATTGGTTTTAAAGTTTAATTAGAATATATTTTTTCCATTTACTCCAATTTTGGTCATTGGAATTAATTTCACTTTGAAAGTGGACATAAACAAGTGTCAATCCTTTGATAGTTATTGTTTTTAAAAAAAACGCTATTTGTTTTAACAACGGGAATTAATTTTAAAATTAATTAATGACACTTTTATGTTTTTAATTTGGAAAAATAGACATCATTTTTGAATTTGTAATATCAAATATAGCTTAGGCTGAATATTTGGTATTTTTCTGGAAAACTTCAATTTTTGATGAATAGTGAAACCACGCAGTAGTAGTTAAAAAAAATTTTCATTTAAATGAAATTTTACCACTTATGTGAATTGAATTTTGTAAATCCTACATTGATTTTTGTTATTAGTAGGTTAAATTTGATTCAATAAGATGAAAATAATTTTTGGTGAATAGTAACTTTTGACTTTTATTTACAGTAGTTAAAAATAAATAGGGTAATTCAAGGTTTAAATAATATTATAATAATTTAAAATTTACTTTAACAGATGTCCAAACCTTATTTTATGAGTAATGGCCGACCATGGTCATATTTGGGTCTATTTTGGGACCCCATGGAGCCACTTATGAATGATAATGACACTATAGATTAATTAATTTATTGTAAAGGCAAAAATTACATAAACAAAAATCTTTTAGTAAATTAATTTTTATATGGTGTAATAGAAATTATCTTTTTTACTATAAATATTAATTGGAAATCTAAAATTATTTCCTACATCATGGTGGTTTTTTATAATTTTTAGACATCAAATAATTTAAATATTTTATGACACAATAATGATGCAGTATTTACCTCATTAATAAATGATTTAAATAAATAAGATTATACTGATTAAAATATTATCCAAAACATGTCAAATTATGATTGGATGATCTTACTTATAATATTAGTCATCTTAGATTTAACTTTAATGATTTTTGGACCTTTAGAAACCGAATATCATTATATAATAAAATAATATTATCACACTTTCATAAAGAGCCCCTCCTCCCCTTATAAAATAAGAGAACTTCTAACCAATTCCTCACACCTCTCTAGCCTTTTAGATCGTCCAAAATCATCCTAATTAAGCTCCCTACATCCCTATCCTCCTCATAGAAGCCTTACCTCAGGCATAAGGCACATCAAAAAGTCTTTTGGTTCAAACCAAAGAGAGTTACCCAAATTAAAGGTAATGGTTTCTCTTAAATTGTTTTCTATTATTTTACTTCTCCAACCCCTAAACTCATTTTATTACTTTTTTTGTAACAAAAACATTATCCTAAATATACTAGGATGTTGTTATGAGAAATATTCGAACTTCACTTAGACACACCTCCATCTAATGGATGAATAACATAATGTTTCTATGGATGGAAAACTAACATTTCACGAAATGATGATTGTTCAAATATCTCCAACCGCCACTTATGGTGGCCATTATGATGCCACTGTATTTATATATGATATATATTATGTTTATGTTTTATTTATTCTCTTGTATTTTTTGTTTTTTAGCATGCCTTTATGGTTTCTATAGTGGGTAAATACGATAATCTCATTTGAGGAAGTGCGGACTACCGCCCCCTCAAAGTGTTGTGACTCGTTAATGCCTTATATTGGATGTATAAAGGATATATTTAATGATATTATATATGATATTATATTTTAATTATAATATACATGTGTATAATTATGTTTTAATTCCATTAAAATAAGAAATATAAATGAAAGTAGCATTCATGCGTACGTACGACTTACCATCTGCAGGAATGGTGCATTTAATTTCTTACCTCCAAATGTTATGTACTATTATTAATACATGTATATACTAGAAATATATGATATATATGATATCTAAATCATGAATATCATTTTGGATATAATGTAATTTTGACCACATGGACAACATGTAAATATAAGGTATTCATTTTTGACTCAAGTACCAAATATCGACAAAACGAACACTATTAACTTAAATGATTACATAATGTTTATAACATGGTAATAAGTGATATAAAAGGAATAATAAAATTGAAAAAGGCTCTTAGTCAAGTATAAATTAACTTTAGTTTATTATTCATGAGATTAAATAATGATCGAGTCAAGTCGGACACGAGGTAAGGGACTTCGTCTTAATCTCCTTTCATTGAGGCATATTTTGTTTTAATACACGACTTTCTTTTATATGATATATAAATACCCTTGAATTTTCAATGGGAATATTTTTCTATGAAGATTTTTACTAAATCAAAAAAAGGAATGTTTCTTTTAACATAAGCGGTGACAATAACCTTTTCTGTCACTGCTAGTATTATTTGATCTTTTTCTTACTCAACAAGCCGTAATGTTTTTAAAAGAAAATAAATACCATATACTATTTTATGTATTTTGGTATTGAAAATGGTGTTTATAATTGATTTTTTATGAAAATATATTTAAGTGATGTATTGTGATTGAAATGTGGAAATTTTTTCTTTCCTTTATATTTGTTTTATGTCTTATGATTTTATAATGGTACTTGGACATTTGACGGGTGGTTATGTGATAAACCAAATGACGGGTGGTTCCATGAATACCAGGACGGGTGGTTACGTTATAACCTCCAATGCATTGGGTATGGAAGTCGGCCATATGGATATTCCATTTATTGATATGCATGGAAGTAAACTGTATGGTTATTCCATTTAGGTTTGTTTATGTCCCAAGTTACCTTTATTTGTTATGTGTTATCTATATGGGTTTTATGGTAATCTTTTGGTTACAAAAGGGTATTTAATGATATTTTTATTTACTGAATAGTATTTACTACTTCATAAAGCTGAAAAGTATTACTTATGATAAAGTATTTATGGTTTACCTGTTGTTTTAAAAAAACTAACAGTTTTCCTTCTTTGTGTATCCCTTACTGAGCTTTTTATTCTCATCCCAAGTCTTTTTGAAATGTTTTTCTCAGGACATAATGTTAAATAGGTTCAAGGATGGGATCAAGGAAAAGTCATTCTTTCATAAACAAGGAACTAGACATGACTCATTTTTTTCAAGAGTTCATGTTTTGTAAAAAAATGGAAACTGTGTAGAAGTATCTACTTTTTAATCTTTTGAGATGCAATTGTCATGTCCTAATTCCCTAAAACTATAAACCTGAAAATATACTCAATGTAAATTATTAATTTAATTCAATATTATGTAAGGTTTAAGGCCAAGTCCTTATAAATATCTTTCTATTAGGCATCGGACCACCAATAATAGAATTATTTTTCCAAGATATCTCATAGTCATTTTCACACTAATAGATAACTATAGGTTGATTAAAATTATGAATTTTTTTCCTAATTTTTTTTTATTATAGATTCTATGTTGATATGGCCAACACATTTCTAAAACCTCATAAAATTCATCTAAAGGTTAATAATACTTTCATGAATCATATTACTTAAACATCATCTTTAGATACAATAATAATAAAATATTTTCCATTATAATATCATATCCTTGGGGTGTTGATTTTTTTTATTTTAGAAACCTTTATATGAATACTTTTTGGCTAGAAGTAGATTCTAATTTTATATCCACATATATAGATAAAAGGGTGAGTATACCTTTTACCCTTCATTTTCATGACCTACATTCAACAGTAGGTATAACATAGCCTTTCCCTTATTACAATGGTTTAGGAAGTTTCTATGTTTTATTATCCTTGTTATTCATTAGGTTAGGGAATCATTTTCCATAATTAAAACTATTTAGATATATAATGAATTTTAAATTATTTAGATACCTTTAATTTATTATATTCTTAACACTCGCTTGAAAATTGTGATCTTGATGGAAAAACCTTCACCACTTGAACCACATTCTTGTTCCTTAGAGACATTCCAAGAGTTTATTCTTCCAATATTTTTGATTTTTAAAGAGTTGAATCTCTACTAATTTATCACCTCCATCACCTTATATTATAGGAAACTATATAATCATATTATTATTTTCATATGTTCAGAAAGACTCAATTTTTTAATCATATATTGGGATATTTGGGTGTGAAAAAATAATATTTTTAACACCAACCTCTATCATTTATACTTGATTGTTAGAAAAAAAAACTATTTCATTTTCCATTATAGACATTATTAATGTGGTTCCTCTTAATTACATTCATTTATAAAACCAAAATAGTGTTAATCATTAGTGATGAAAAATTAACTGTAATGGGTTTTTCCTCTCTGATCCATTCCTTTTAGAAAATCTAGTGTTTGTGGTGTTCTGGGAGGTCAAGGTGACTCATTTAAAGAGTTTTCCAAATTTGTAGTTTTTTAATGGTAGATCGTGTCCCTAGTGAGTCAGGAATGGGGAGCCAGCAATGGTGACTCATGATAGAAGATCACTGAATGGTGACTCGTGAACAATGTCTCACTGAATGGTATCTCACTAAACAGCGACTCACTGAATGGTGGCCTGCTGAATGGTAGCTCACTGAATGGTGGATAACCGAATGGTGACTCGCTGAATGGTAGCTCAATGAATGGTCACTCATCCAATAGTGAGTGATTCAATGGTAATGTGTCCAATGGTAAAATATCCAATGGTTAGTCTTCCAAGGGTAAGTTACAAATAGTTTTTACAGAATGATGAGTTAGGAAATGTGAGTCATCCAATGGTAGGTTGGGAATAGTGTTTCCAGAACAACGAGTCTGGAATGCTGAGTCATACAATGGTAGGTTGTGAACAATGTTTATAGAATAGTGAGTCATCCAATGGTAGGTTGAATACTGTTTTCAAAATTGTGAATCATCCAATGGTGATTCATCCAATGGTAGGTTGAATATTGTTTTCAAAATTGCGACTCATCCAATGGTGATTCATCCAATGTTGTCTCATCAAATGGTGACTCGTCTAATGGTGAATCATCCAATAGTTGCTCGTCAAATGATGACTCATTAATAGTGTTTCTTGTTTCCTAAAGTTTATCCTCTTTTACATTATCATTGATCTAAAACACATTCAAAACCTTGTTTTAAGGGATTAAAGGATGATTTAATGCCCATAAATTCTATCTAAATTTTTCTTAATGGTCTGTGTGCCTTTACTAAGTTAAAATGTGTAATGTTGATAAGATCTTCCTTTAATATAATGGATAAAATGTATCTAAAACACTGATATCTTTAGATTTTCAAAGGCCTGAGATAACTTCCACCCTTGTTCTTACATATTTTTTCCCCTTAGTATGGGCTGCCTAGTATTATTCCTCCCATAAGAGTCATGCATTGTGTTGTATCCTCGGATCGTGTTCCCCTTGGAGTTTTTTGTGTTGCATGTGAACCCCCCTATTTTAGTGTAACCAAGAAGTATTGATCTATCATCAATTTAAGGTATGTAAAACCTCCATTATTCTAGGTTCCTCAATCCATTTCCTCCCATTTATCCTTTCCATGATATGTCATGTGATTTCCATGTTTCTAATGGATCTTTATCAATTTTTAGTTAGTGTGGTGGTGTCACGACTTCCCCAGGTGGATAAAATCATTATGGGAGAGGTGATCATGATCTATTATGTTGGTCATTCTCAGACAAATAACTTTGGAAACCTTTTTAGGTAGAGGATTTATTGATTCTCTATATATTTACATGAAATCTTAGAGTTATCATGATTTATCCATTTGGATTGTGATTAAATTTATATAATAATTACATAGACCAGATTAAATAATTTGTATCAATCACGTAGTAATGTTGTTGCTTTGTACCATGATAAAGGTTTGCCTCTTGATTTGCTAGACAGTGTGATATCTATGAATTTCATTGTTAGCATGTCGTTCCTGATGGAAATTTTTAAATAACATAATTCATGAATTAATTGATGACTAATTAGCTAGAGGGTTAAAGAGGAATGTTTAATTAATCTGGTTGTCATTGTCACTTAGGTTCCCTATTGTTGGAACCTATAAATAATGAATTTCTTAATTCATGATAGAATAAAGAACTAGTTGTGTGATAACTTTAAATCCTTATGGGTCTTATTTACCCACTTTCTTGTAAAGGCCATGGGCCTTATGCTTTGGAATCGTGGGAGATCGTTGTGTGTGAATGATGATGCATTATTTTAGGTCAAAGAGCTCAATTTATATGTTTTTTTCCTACTTATTGTATTGTTTTATGATACTAGGATAACTGAACCTAGAGGGATGTTGTGATATGTGGGGTAGGGAGGCCTGGTTTTTCTAGAAACATTTTATGCCTAGAGTGGCGAGATGTATCAGTTTATGCATGTGGGTGTCAGGGAGGACACTGGAGATGATGGAATGGGTTGAATCTTTTTTTACCCATTGATATAAAAATTGTATACTTATTGAATTTTTTGTTTTTTTATCTTATTTACTCTCCTCACTACTTGAGATAGCTAGTTTTTCTTACTCTCCTTCCAAAATAGATGAATATGCATAGTGTAGGATGTGTTATTTCTATTTTTAGCTTCTATAGGATGGATGAGTATATGCTCATGCAATAGGTGGAAAAGACTCGACAAGTAGCTCATCTACTCATCATATTGATACCATTGTGTTTGGTAGCTTAGAATGTTATACTAGAATACCTAGAAGTATTGAAATATGGAAAGTGGTAATGTTGTTGACAAATGAATAATTTTTTAACTGATGGGGTTGGAAATTTATAGGATGAAATGTTGCGGTTGTGACATTGAGAAGTAGTGGACTCTGTTTAGTTATGTCTTGAGGGCATGTATATTGGTTTTAATGATAATTAATTTTAATTTGGAATTTATAAGGTTAATTAATTATTAAATTATTAATTAATATAAAGTAAAACTGATAAAAATTGATAAAGTAACTTAATATATCTCTTTAGATGGTTGTGTACTTATAGGATATCTAGTCTTAGAAGTGGGATTTGGGTGTATGAGATATGTTAGATGTAGTTGTGTCTGAGACTGTGTGTTTCCCCTAGTGTGGTTTTCAAGTATATTATATCCTATACTTTTTCTAATTCTATACGCTACTCCACCCTTTCTGTTAGGTCAACTAACACCCCATGTATTCTGAGCCCTGAGGTTGTTTTTTCCAATATCCTTGTGGGAGGATGGATGGATAACTACCTCATTTGACCCCACACTCTTATCTTGGTAGTTACTTGTGATGGTATGCACGGTGTTTAGTACTCCCACATATGTGTGTAGAGGGATGTAATGGCTTGTGGTTATTGCACACACATATATTCTAGATATTGTTTCATATGGACTACTATAGGTGTAATGTGTATTGGATGTGTTGTCTTGAGGATCCTTACTCAGTGTATGAGTTGTACTGGCTTGAGATATAATACATGAGGTATGATACATGATACACAAGCTATGGTGGCTCCTAGAAACTACCGGGTTACCTTTGTCTAAGTAGATGTGGTGGTCTTATTGCAAGAGGTGAATGTTGTGGTGCTTCACCCAGGTGTCTTCATGTTATCCTTTTGGGAGATAGATGCTCAGGATGTGTGACATTGGGGCATAGCAGAAAACATGTGGGGAAGTGGTAACGGGGTACCCTTTATATTCTTTATTTTATTATATACTATTGTATGCGATACTTGGTGAGAGTATCCATGGAGAGGTTCAGAACATAGTATAATTATTTAGGTGATGATTTAGTTTCACCTATTGTTCACTATGATTTAGCATTATTTGTTTAATTTTGCACAAGAGGCTATAGAGAGGATCCTTCTGAGTATACTGTTATACTCACCCTATGTTATATAAACCATTTATCAGGTCACATAGAGTACATTGGAGATTTTGAAGGTTACTACTAGCTTGGGGTTTGGCATCAGCTGTTTGGGCTACATGGTCGCTACCATTTTACATTATATTTCTACTTGATGTTTTTCCATTCAGTTTTAGTAGTTTTTACATGAAATAAAATATATGCACTTGGATTTATTTTACTTTGTGGTCTGATCAGGAGTTGGTTTGTTCCTATCTTATCTCTCACTTTAGTATGTGTTCTATTAGAGGGTAATTCCTCCCATATATGTCCTTAATATACCCTTGGTTCTAGTCTCTAACCTGGGGCCTACTAGAGGCGGGACTCGAGTGTCATTATCTCTCTTCTCGTATTACTATCCCATGATGGGTATGCATTTTTGGGATGGGTACATGATAGGGTGGTATCATAGGTCTGGTTGAGGGATAGAATGATGTTTGGAGTCAGGTACATGTGAGGTTCCAAGGCTTTGTAGGGAAATAGTGTCAACTAAGTTTAGAAAGAGATGTAAACACGAGATACTAGTTGAGAAATGGTTAATTAGGGTTCCCTATGATCTGATGCATGGACCATTAAGCTTAAAATATCTACTAAACTAGGTTATACTATTTTTTGGTTATAGACCTCTATTAGGATCAGGAATCATTATTATTTTCACCTATGTTTGAATGGGTAGACCTTGGGATAGGTTAACCTAAAATGAGTAAAAGAAAAAAAAAATAATGATAAAGTATTCTATATTCTAGTTTTAGGAGCACTAATTATTTTTAATTTTTTAGGTATGGCTCCAGATCGATGTCCTCACTAGGTTTGCGCAGAATATGTTCATTTGGTTGCACTATCAGATCGTCGCTGAGTAGATTTTGATGACGAAAACCATTGGAGGAGGACACTCCAAGAGTTTTATTGCCAGAGTCTACAGAAGTGTGAGGGGTCTATTTCTGATTATGTCATAGAAGACTGGTTGGAAGATGTTGAGATATATTTCACTTTGATTAGTTCTTGTAGGGAACACTGGGTATTGATGGTTGTGATTATGTTTCATGGGGTAGTGAGACAGTGGTGGTTCTTATTCCTTGGGGATCATGAGGATTCAGAAGTCTCGTGGGACATGTTCTGAGAAAAGTTCAGAGTTGAATTTCTTTCTTCGACTGCAAAGGTGTCCAGTCGAGAGGAGATGCTTACCAATTTGTAGGGGAGCTCTAGTGTGCAAAAGTTTAGGATCCATTTTTGGAATCTTTTGTGATAAGATTCAGACCTGATGTTGGATGAGGAAGCCAGGACAAGGCATTTCAAGGAGTCTTTGCATCCATAGATCTAGGGTCAGATCACCCTGTTTGTGCTAACAACCAATCTCGAGGTGCTGGAAAGGGTGGATGTGGTCGAGATAACATTAAACATAACATGATCATTATGATAAGGGAGTCATCAATATTCCTCAAGAAGTGGATATATGGTTTAGGGTTCCTAGTTTTCAGGGAAAAAGAGTTTCCATTCATCCAGGAGTAGGACCTAGCCCCCAATGTCTCATTTCTTTGGGGGTAGTGTCTCTCATGCCTATTTTAGGGGTTTGTGCACTTTTTTTACTTATGAAGGATGAGGTTATCAGTGTCATGATTTCCCAAGATTTCTGAGTAGTTATTGTGTTCTAGGTGCTCCTCTCTAAGTTACTTCATTGAGGCAGTTCTAATTGAGTCATCAATAGTAGGTTGCAATGGATTTGGATCGGGATAGGGAAGATAGAAAAGGCAGAAGATAACATTGGGACACTCCCCATCCTTAGAGAGTAGAGCATGACCATGGAGGTGCTCATCATAAGGGTCATAGAGGTTGGGAAGTAGGTTATGGAAAACTTCATGGCTTATTGTTACCAGTGTTAGGTGAGATAGACGTTGTTTGAGGTAGCCTGTTCATGTTTTCTACATGGATTCATACCTTTTTTGATTCAAGAGAAACACACTCCTTTATATCACCTTCCCTTATTTATGACTTGGGAATGGAGGTTGATAGTCTTCTAGTTCCCTTGGCATTGACTATGCCATTTAATGTTTGAGATGACTTGTTTGAAGTATGTAGAGATTATGAGCTACTTTTGGGGTAGCACAGCTCATAGTGAGATTTCCTATATTTATGAAGACAACCATTTGATGTCATCCTTATAAAGGATTGGTTTTATTCATTGTAGGATATCGTGGATTTCTTATGGAGGTAGGTGGTGTTCTTCAATGTTGATAGAGATTCAGAAGTGTTTGTTGGTGAGTGAGGCTCTTGGATGGGTCAGAGGAATGTTTCACCCTTGTCATCCTTGATAATTGAGAAGATGTTGAGCTTTTCAGAGGTTCTAATGTTAGTGAATCCCAAATTCATGGAAGAGTACACTAATGTCTTTCCAGAAGAGGTTGTAGTGTTACTCCCTTGATAGGATATTGATTTTTGGATCAAGATATAACTATGTGTGTCTCCTATATTGGTTTCTCAATATAGGATGCCACATTCTGAGTTGCGCGAATTTCATATATAGCTTGATGTTTATCGTAGTGTGGCTTTATTAAGAAAATTGTGTCACCTTGGGGTACACCCATTTTTTCCATGAAGAAGGATAGTGAAAGTGTGTAGTTGTGTGTTTATTATCATCTCCTCAACCAAGTGACAATCAAGAACCACTATCCTCTCCCATGGATTGATGATTTATTAAATCAGTTGAACGGTGAATGTAGTTTCTCGAAGATCTATTTTCATTTAGGATATCATTTGATGCCTATGAAGGATGAGTATATCCCAAAGAATTATTTTTGTTGTCATCATGGGTATTATGAGTTCATTTTAATGTTGACTGGTATGATGAATGTTGTAGGTATGTTCATGGGATTGATGAACATTGTGTTCCATGAGTTCCTTGGTTTGTTTGTGTTGGTTTTCATCAATGAAATCCATGTGTACTCCGCATCTGAGGAGGAGCGTGTAGGGCATCTTCATGTTGTTATAGTAGTTAGTCACTATGATAAATATTTTGGGATGTTTTTGAAGTGTGGGATTTAGTCTCAAGAAGTCTATTTCTTAGGGCATGTTGTATAACAGTTGGGATTAGTTATCGATGAATCAAAGATAGAAGCAATTTTGTATTGGTTATACCCCAAGATAATGGTAGAGGTTCCAAGTTTCCTTGGTCTTGAAGGATATTACATGAAGTTTGTAGCTAATTTTCCTTGATTTTGGAAACCTTTAGAAATGTTTTCTAGAAAGGATCAGATGTTCATGTCAACTGATCAGTATTAAGGAGCTTTTAGTTATATAAAGGAGATGTTTTTCAGTACTTGGGTTCTTTTAATTCCATGAGAAGGAGTTAAATTTGAGGTTTTATGTGATGCTTCACATCTTGGATTATGTTGTTTTATAATGAAATAGAGATCAGTTGTTCTTTATGGGTCTCAGAATTTGCATCCCCACAAACATAACTATGCCATCCATGATCTCAACTTGGCAGCAATGGTGTTTTCCCTAAGGTTTTGGAGACATTACCTCCTCAGAGAGATTTTCTTGGTCTTTACCAATCATAAGAGCCTGAGATACATTTTCTCCCAACATGAATTGAACTTTAGAGTGTCTATGGATGTATTTCTTACTATATTACTACTTTGAATTTTTCTATACACCAAGAAAGGAGAATTTGGTAGTTGATGCGTTGAGTAGGAAGATGTGTAGTGATGCAGTTCGTGAATTGGGGGATTCCTGGAGAGTGATGGAATAAATTTCAGAATTACATCTAGATATGGGGGAAGTTGGGGATAGAGGTTATCTTTTCCAGATGACAGTGAAGTCATCTCTGGTGATTTAGGTAGAAGAGTACCAGTTAGTGGATCTTGAGGTGGAGGTATTTAGAGACTAAGTTGTTTGTGTAGAGGCCCATAATTATTGGTTTGATGATGAACAACATCAGGTGTTGGTTTAGGGAAGGTGTTTCATTCCTTCAGCGTTGGGTGAGATGGTTCTTAAAGAGTCCCATAGTTCACCCATGTCAATATACCCTAGTGTGAAATAGATGTACTGAGATTTGAGAGGTCATGTGTGGTGTCTTGGGTTGAGGTGTGGTGTTGTAGAGTTTGTGTCTCAATGTTTAGTCTTCAAGAAGATGAAGGCAGAGCACTAAATTCCTACTAGTTTTTTCCAACTATTAGATGATCCTCAATGAAAGTGGAAGGACGTTCGATGTACTTTGTTACTAGTTTACCTTGATCTCAGGGATGCTATGACTCTATAGGGGTAGTAGCAGATGGTTTGATGAAATCATCCCACATTATAGTGATCAAGGAGTCAAGTTTAGTGTAATTTTATTCAAGGACTATCTTATAAGAGGTTGAGAGACTCCAAAGATTCCCAAAGATGATCATTTCCAATCAAGATCCTCATTTTACATCAAGGGTGTGGAGAGGTCTCCTGAATTATTTGGTTCATAGTAATGACTTAGCACTTATTTTCATCTATAGATGGATGGTCAGAAAAAAAGGACCATCCAGACTCCTAGATACCTATTATGCTATTGTTTCATGAATTGCGGAGGTTCGTGGATGAGGAACTTTATCTTGGTAGAGTTCTCATACTACAATAGTTTCCACTCCACCATCAGTATGGTGCCGTTTGAAGACTAATATGGATGACCTTGTCATTCTCTGTTGTACAAGACTAGGGTCAAAGAGTCATATGTTCTCGGGATAAAACTGGTATAGAGTATGACAAAGATGGTATAGGTGATTCATGACCAGATGAAGGTAGCACATGATCATTATAAGTCTTATGCCGATCATAAGAGGAGACCTCTAGAGTTTGATGTTTGGGATCATTTGATTATGTAGGAGAATCCCCATCATGGGAAGAGAAGGTTTGGTCACAGGATTAAGCCTTCCCCTTGGGTTTTTGGGCCTTTCAAGGTGTTGGATCAAGTTGGATCCTTAGTTTATCAGGTTTCACTTACCCCGTAGATGACTAGGACACATGATGTTTTCCATGTGTTGTATCTCCATCATAATCTTCATGATGACTCTCATGTTATGGATTGTGGATAGATTGATGTTTTCAATAATGTGACCCTCGAGGAGAGGCCTTTAGAGATTCAAGACCACAAGGACAAGGTGTTTCACATGCATATTCTCCCCTTGGATAGTATCTTATGGTAGCATAGTGGCGTGAATGAGATTACATAGGAACGTGAGTCTTAGATACATTCTCTATACCCCGAGTTGTTTGATGTTTATCTCTTCTATTGTAATGTCATTAGTTTGGTGGTTGTAGACCCTTTTTGTTTATGAGATGGATTTATATTGTTTCTTGTTGTGAATTTCTCTATTTTGTGTGGTACCTCCACTAGGAGATTGTTTATGAGTTCTTTATGATTATAGTGTGCTTTATATTTATTCCATTTATGATGCAGTTGAGATCTTATAGTGGCAAGAGGTTTGAGAGGTATCTCGCAGGGTGGTTGTTCAGACACTATTTTCTATTTTCTCTCTGGGTTGGTTTTCGATTCTCAAGGGTGATAATATTTTGAGTGGTATCACATGTTATTTCCCAAAACTCTCCATCCCATTCCATTATAAAAATATAGTGTTTTAGGTGTTCTATGAGGTCAAAGTGACTCATTCCAAGGGATTTAAAAATTTCTAGTTTTCCAATGGTACCTTATTTCACCAGTGAGTTATGAATGGTGATTCATCAATGGGGACTCACGATGGTGACTCATAAAGGTTTCTCATGAATAGTGATTTGTGAATGGTAGCTCACCAAACCGTAGCTCACCAAACACTGACTCAATGAATGATGGATCATTTAATAGTAGCTCACAAAATGGCGGCTTATCGAAAAGTGACTCTCTGAATAGTATCTCATTGAATGACCACTCATCCAATGGTGATTTATCCAAAAGTGACTCATCCAATGGTGATTCATCTAACTATAGCTTGTGAAAAATGTTTCCCAAATGTAGAGTTAGGAATAGTGAGTCATCCAATTGTAGGTTTTGAATAGTGTTTCCTGAATGGTGAGTCAGTAACATTGAGTCGTCCAATTATAGTTTGTGAATAGTGTTTCTAGAATGGTGAGTCATCCACTGGTGACTCATCTAATGGTGATTCACCCAATGCTGACTCATCCAATGGAGAGTCATGAACATCATTTCCAATTTCCCACAGTTTCACCCCTTTGATGTTATATTTGATGTAAAATGCATTCAAATCCTTGTTTTATGGGATTTAAGGATGATTTAATGCCCCAAAATTCTATCTAAATTATTATTAAAGGTCAATGTGTCTTTACTCGGTCAAATTGGGCAATCGTGACCAGATCTCCATTTAATGGAAAGTCTAAACCGTATCTAAACTGATCCTCTATTTATATTTTCAAAATTCCAAGATACATTCATCCCTTATTATTATATATTATTTTTCCTTGGCATGGGATGACCAGAGTTATTCCTCCCATCAGAGTGATTCATTGGGTTTTATCATTAGATCATGTTCTTCTTGGAGGTTTTCCTGCGGCATGCGCACCCCATGTTTTGGTGAAACTAGGATGTGTCGATCCATCGTTCATATAAGGTATGTTCTACCTCCATTATTCTACATTCCTTGATCTATTTCCTCCCATTTCTCATTTACATGTTATGGATTTTGATCTCCATGATTCTAATGGATCTTTCTCAGTTATTGGATGGTGTGGTGGTGTTACAACATCCTTGGTTGGATGCAGTCATTGCGGGAGAGGTGATCGTGATCCACTGTGTTGGTCCTTCTCATGGAAAGAATGTCAGAAACATTTTGAGGTAGGGTATTAATTTCATATCTATATATTTATGTAAAACCATAGAGTTATCATGATTTATACCATTGGATCATGATGAAATTGATATAATAATTAATTGACCAGATTAAATAATTGGTATCGATCGTGTAGCAATGTTTTTGTTTTGTATCGTGATAATGGTTTACCTCTTGATTTTCAAGATTGGGTGATATCTATGAATTTCTTGGTTTGAATTTTTTTCTTGATGGATATTTGAAAATAATGTAATTTCAGAATTAATTTATAATTAACTGGCTAAAAGTATGAAGAGGCGTGTTTAATGAATCTAGTTGTTTTTATTACTTAGGTTTCCCATAGTTGGAAACTATAAAAAATTAATCGGTTATTTAAATATGGAATAAATAACTGATTTTATGATAAATGTAATTCCTTATGGGGTTTGAGTTACCCAATTTATTATAAAAGTATATGTGACTTATTCATTGAGGTCGTGAGAGCTCGTTGTGTGTGAAGGATGGATGCCTTGTTTTTGGGTCACAAGTGTGGTTGTTATGTTTATTTCCTACTGCTTATGTTGTGATATGAACCTGGGATAGCTGATCCTAGAAAGATATTGCGATATGTGGGGTAGGTAGGCTCAGTTTTTGTGGTAGTTGTTGATTCCTAGAGTATAGAGAAGCATTGGTTTTATGTATGTGGGTATTGGGGAGGACACCAGAGATAATGAAATGGGTTAAAGGTGGGATAACCCATTGATATGAATGTTGGATGGTTGATGAATCTGTTGTTTGTTTTTTTGTTTTACTCTCACCACTACTTGAGGAAGCTTATTTTTCTTACTCTCCTTTCTAGATATGTGAATACACGTTTCGTATGCCCCATGATTTTTGTGTTTAGCTTCTCGAGGAATGATGGGTCTATGTTCTTGTTGTAGGTGGAAAAGACATGATAGTAGTTCATCTACTCACAGTGTTGAGACCCATGTCTTTGGTAGAATATAATGATTTTCTAGAATACCTATATACATAGAAATATAGAAATTTGGATTGTTTTTAAGAAATTAATAAATTATAAGCAATGGTTTTGGAGATTTCTTGGATGAAAAGTTGAGGTTCTAACTTTGAGAATCCATGGAATCAGTTTGGTTATTCGTAGAGGGAATGGATCAAGTTTGGAATGAAAATTAAATGTAATTTGGATTTGATAATGGTTAATTAAAATTTAAAGAATTAATTAACAAAATGTGAAACTGATAAAAAATATAATGTAACATAATGTAACTCTTTAAATATTTTGTTTCTTATTGAATGTCTTGTCTTACCAATGGTATTCGAGAGTTTGAGAGACGTTAGCTATAGTGGAGTCTAAGACTAGTTGTTTCCTTTATTTTGGTTGTGAGATATATTATATCCAGTAATTTTTGTGTTTCAATATGCTACTCCAACCTATCTGTTAGGGAAACTCACACCCCTGGGATTCTTTGCTCTAGGGGGTGGTTTCCCCAACATCACAATAATAGGATGAATGGATAACTACCCCTTTGACCCTGCACTCTTCTCTTGGTAGTTACTTTAACTTGTATGAATGGAGATTAGTTTTCTCCATATATGTGTTTAGAATGATATAATGGATTTTGGTTATTTCACGCACATATAATCTATATATATTTTCCTATAGACTACTATAGGTGTAACGTGTATAGGTTGTGATGGCTTGAGGATCCTTACTTGGTATATGGGCTGTAATAGCTTAAGGTATAATAATTGATTTATGATACACGTTATGTGAGTTGTGGTGGCTTCCAAAAAATAAATGGATAATTTTTTTCTATGTTGACTTGGTGGTGGTGTTGCACAAGGTTTATGTTGTAGTGTTTAGTCCATGTGTCTTTGGTCTAGCCTTTTTTGAGAGAGATACTCAATACGTGCGACACAGGGGAAAAGCATAAAACTATTGGGGAAGTGGTAGTGGGTTACCCTTGATATTATTTATTATATTATAAAATCTGGTTTGAAATACTTGGTGAGAGTAGCCATGGTGAGGTTGGGAACATAGTATACATGTTTAGCCAAAGAGTTAGTTTCACATGTTTTTCACTATACTTCTCATGATTTCATTACTTTTGCATGAAAGGATCTATAAAGGATCCTACTAAGTATACTATTATACTAACCTTAAGTTATATAAACTATTTTTGATGTCACTTGGAGATGGTTTGAGATTAGTTTGGTTAATACTAGACCGGGGTTTTGAAAGAGTTTTTCAGGATTAGTGGTCATTTCCATTTTACATTATCTTGGTACTTAAAATTTTTCCTTTTAGTTATAATAGTTCTTGTGTGACATTACATATGTGAAATTGGGTTCATTTTACTTTTTGTTCAGAGAAAGAGTTAGTTGGTGCCTATCTTATCTCTCTTTTTTGAATGTGTTCTCTTAAAGGTCAATACCTATCATCTTTATGTTTAATATACCATCAATGCTAGTCACCAACCTGAGTCATACTAGAGGTGGGACTCAGGTGACATTATCTCTCTACTCCCGTTTCCATACAAAGAGGGTTACAATTTGTGGGTAGGGGGTCATGAAATTAACACTATAATATATTTTTTGTAAGATAATTACATAGAAAACTAAACCTCAATATATATATATATATATCTCGAAATTATTTTATTGCTCTTTAGTTCAACCTAAATCACTCTCAATTCTATCATGTTTTCTTTATGTTGTGTTCTCTCATATTCCTTAACCTATATCCTTAACATATTAAGTTGTGTATAATGTATTATAAAGATAATGTGATTAACCAAATCATATCCCCTAGTATTGTCTATCCATTTATGTAGTCTTAGTTCCACTCATCATTAACCAGAGTAAATATTGATTTAATACACAACCATCCATTTTATGGTTATTACACCTAGGTTAGTTTGTGTCATAGCCACATAAACTTTTCAATACCCAAATATGGATGTAATTTCTAGGATAACCACCAAATATCTACATCAAATAAACATCTCGAAGTTATATTTTACTTAAAAATGACCCTTGTATTTATATATAGGTTTTTCAATAAATTTCCATATTCCTGATCCAAATAAAAAATTAAACTAACCCTCAAAAATAACTCAAACATTTATTCATACCAACTAAGGTACCAAAACCACACTCTGATATATGGTTCTATAAGAATATTATATAATAACTAGTTTTGATATAAAGTGAGAATAAATTATCTTTATTTTAAATTATTTACATAACTTATTCATTATATCTTGAAAAAATCCCAATAAAATAAGGTTTAGTGTCTGTGAGGGCTAGATACAGAGGAAACTTATTTTATGATACTTATGAGAATTCTCTATAATCATACCACACTAGACACCCTTCTTGAATTCTCATAATTTATACTAATAATCAAAACCGAAGGAATGGAATAATAACAAATGGATGACCTTAAATAATTAGTAAGGTAAAAACATATCAGCATTTCATCAATGGTTAGATCAAAATCATAAGATAAAACATGATCAAATGATAAAGATATTATTAAAAGAACAAGCAGCCATATTATTTATTTATAGGTCATGATAGAAATATATATAATCTCAAATTAAAAAACATATATATTGGTATAATAGTGTGAGAAAATAATCATGAGATAGGGGGGAAAATCATATAAATATAGAAAATATAGAATGGATTTTAAAAATAGCATGATAAGGCATTATGGGAAAAACATAAGCCTAAAAAATATTGTGAACAAAACATAAAGCAAAACATTCGTGAATATAACATTGAAAAATTAATTTCACATCATGTTCACACAAAAAAATGTCAATAATACTTCCATAATCACGTTCAAAGAAAAAACATGTAAACAAATCTTAATATATTAAATTCACACAATAAAATTGTAAAAAATATTCTTGTATCATATTCACAAAAAAGCATGTGAATAATTTTTTTTTATCATATTCACACCAAAATTCATCAACTCATGTGATATAAAAGATAACCTATGTATTAAAGTTCTATAAATTACCCTCACCCATTAGTAATACATCCATATTTTTTCCAATTTAAAATAATAATTTTTTACATCATTAAGAACCCATAGAAAGAGTAATGTGTATTTTCACATTTCTAGGTGGTATCAAAAAAATGACATAAAAAATGTGAATAGTTCATACCTAAAATTCAATCACCACAAAAACTATTTTATATGATAATTTAGAGGTGATTCATAAAAAATAATTTATAAATAAATAAATCTTTTAGAAATAAAAAAGAAAAATGGAAACCAGATTGTAAAAGAGTTCATAGAAAATGCTTTTATCTTTGGTATAAAATATGATGTTACGGTCACTTTAGAAAGTAATTTTTAAAAAGGGGAAGTGAAATTTATTGAAATAATTTACCTCTATAAAAAAATCAATAGTGGATCCTTGAAAACATATAACTTTTTAAAAATGGTTTAGTGAAAATATATTGAAAATATTTACTTTAAAAAAATATTCTATAATAGATCCATGAAAAAGATATTAAGGTTTCAAAAAGGATTAGTTATTTTTAAAAAAAATTAAAATGTTAAAATTATATTCAATGATATATATTTTAAAACATTAATTATTTAAAAAATTATGTGGAGTGGAAGATAATATGACTTATTTTCAAAGGATTGGAAAACCACATTAGTGTTGTTTAATACATTTGTTGAAAACTGACATCATAAAAAGACGTGATAAAATATCTATTTTAAATAAGGTAATTAAAAACAATTAGTTAATATGAGTAAAAACATAATTGTATTTCGAAATAATAAATGAATACTTTTTGGAATAATGAAAATAAAAATTGAGGAAAACTATCTTTGAAGGAGATCATATTTTTTATTAATAATGTTACAATCTTATTGAATAAAATCCATTGAGAATTAGTATTTTTGTTGAAGAAGTAATTTTACCCAAATAGAATAAAATAAATACCGATTTAAATGGGAAATATAATAACTTATCAAACATATAAGTATAATTCTTTGGGAATATTATTTTAACTCAAAGAAATAAAATTTGACTGAACCAATTCCCTTATGGTTATCAAAATCCTTGACGAAATGAAATTTAGAAAGGCGTTTATGTTGTATAATTTTGAATACATATAAATAAAGATAAACTTACACATTTGAAAATATAATGGAATAATATTCCTAACATAATTGAAATAAGATCATGAAGTACAATCATAACTCAATGAATGAGAATTATGTTTCCAAAAATCCTTATAGTAATGAAAATGTAAGAATAAAGGGTTATAATGAAATAGAAATTAAAATATAATTGAATAAAATACATTAATTTTCATTTAATTTAATAGGTAAATTAATAAATAATATAAATAAATTATGATGTGTAATATCGAACATGTCCTATGGAGTTGAAAATAGAGAAAAATAACCCTTATGACATCGGTATCCTTTGAATTGAAGGAAATTTAAACAATGAATGTGATATATATCTTAAAACCCAATTAATTACATGAATATGTTAAAATAAATAATTTATGAAGTAATACCACCATATCAAATATATCATTGTACACAATATGAAATATATATAAAGAAATTAAATTTTCGACATAGAAGCCCTTTCCAAAACTCCTTATATATACTAAAGCACTTTAATATCATGTATATAGAAAATAACTATCTAAATAACCTATTTTAGAACCTTATTAATATATATAAACTATTATAAAATTTATTTTCAATTATTTTTTACATTTATATTAGTTAGTTATTAAATATTTTCAATATCGGGTTTGAGTAATCATGATTGTTTTGAACTAATTTTGTAATTATGGAATATTTATTCATTATTATCTAAAATTAAATGATTTAAAAATAATAAAAGGAATATGAATTTATTAAACATTATTATTTATAATGTTATAATTTCATTCTATATCAATTTTGGTTACAATATTTAAATATTATATTGGTTATGAGCATGTTACAATGATATTTTTGAACAAATATTGGTGTCACTATTAATGAGTTCAATATTAAAATAATTATTCCATATAAAAATTAAATAATTATTTTATTATTTATATAATATATTATGAGTAATTAATTTCTCATAGTCATCCATTATATTTTCTTATATCATTGTTCATGTATGTTGTTAGACTGACTTAAACTGGAACATACCAAAATTAATGCATGATTACAAAGTGATTTAGTTGAAATATAATTATTCCAAAGGCATAATGACATTTATTTAGGTTGTATGAAAATGATAAATCATAAATTGGGTTTATTATAAAGAGTGGTAATGGATATGAAACCATTACATAATATGAATATATTGTTTTCCTTATTAGTATGCTCATTTTAGATGGTTGAATTTACAACGATTAATTATTTTTCATATTATTAATATGTTGTCACATTGTTCACAGAAAAAACATAATAATTTCATGAACATCATATTTATACATTAAACACATACCCATGACCAGTCATGAAAGGCTGTGTGAAAGACGGAATACATCATTCCATGGAGGCGATAGTCCACACATATGCAATGATGATGATATGATTTTCTATAGAATATGAGAAATGAAAAGTATAGTTTATTTTTTGAGAACCCTAAATATGATATAAATATCCGGTTAAAATTAAAACAATTAACCATCCTTGTAATGTATTGAAATCAAACAGAACATGATACATTGTGGTTGCAGTATTCTATACTGACTGAAGGTTATTTTTTATTATTCTTATTTCAAAGGAGAATAATAAAAACAAAAAAAAGCCCATCAAGGGGGGTGAAAATGATGAAGTCCAAGGGAATCCCCTTGAATGACATTTTAATTTTTATCAATGGAATGGGGAAAGGTGGTTAATTATTATTATGGTAAAAATAATAAAACTAATTATAAGAAAAAATTATGGTCTCATTATATAGTAATGAAAAAATTACATTATGATATGTAATTTTTAAAGGAAAAAAGTTAACGAAATATTTTTACTCATGTTGAAAACTTGATATTTCACTTTGAAAAATCCATAGAAATGGGGGAATTAGACTAAACTATTGTATCTAAAATATTAAGAAAGTAAAATAATATTCTTCTAGAATAAAATAATGAATATTTTTAATTGGGACTAGATATTTTGGATCACTCTTGATGGAGTAGTGAAAGACCTCTTTTCAAAGTATAAAGAATGGAGTTTTTATAAATATTTCATCTTAATATAAAAATACTATATGATTTACATGTAAATAAGACTCCAAAAGAGGTAATAATGGATTAGAGAAATTTTTTGGTAAGTATAAACCTCAAGTAGTAAATTAAATACACTTTTTTCACATTTTGGTACTTGTACTCCTTTGATTAACATTTTTTACAATTTTTTGTAACAATTTATTATCTAAGAAATTCATTTTTTATGAATGAAATTAAAATTTTATTTATTAAATAATTTATACCTTAAAAATTAAAACATTAAATACATATTATGTAATTAAATTTAGGTATTTAATAGTGATTAATGTTAACAGTAGTGCGTAAAAGGTGTTGACCCCTATTTTTAGAAATAGTTTATTTTTATGATTAAAATTTATGTGTAGGATAAAATTATCAATATTTGGTATTTTTATGATATGAATTTATTTATTAAAAAAATTATGAGGATTCCATCTAAATACAAAAAAAAATTATTTTTCCAAAAAACATTATTTTTTAAATTAAATACAAAAATTGATTCTTTTATTGTAATCCTATGTTTGACGTTTTATTGGAATATATTAAATTAATTAATAAAATATTAAACATATAATTTATAAAATGATAATATTATTTGAAAATTAATATTTTTAAACCTTAAATAAATATTTGATCATGAATGGTTTTATGAATTTTCATGTAATAATTCTTCATATAGTCATAAATACTATGATTTTAGTAAAAACTATATTTTTTATTATTCACTTAATAATAAATTGTTTCATATAAAATCCATCATACAATAATTTTGACATGACGAATTTATAAATGAATTTAATTTTAGAAAAATAAAATCCTAAATTTTTTAATTTTATCATTTAAAAGAAAATATCATATAAAATTAAACCGTTATTGTTGAAAAATTGCATTTTTAAAAGTTGAAGTGTTCATAATTCCAATTTTTTAAATTTCTATTTTATTAGAATCATTTTATTTATAAGAGTTTTTATTATTATAAATTTTTATTCATGATAAATATGTAACAAATTATTTTAGTTTGGTTTTATTATGTGGAGAAAGTGACCATACATATTATTAATTTAATAAATATATATTTTAAAATCTTCAGGTGTTTCAAGTAACGAGCATATTTGATTCCAATGGAATATTATATTAAACTATGCATACGCACCCTTAATCAGGGTTTTCATTTTATCTCATACTATAGATAATAACTTGAAGGAATCTACCCCTTAAGTGGGTGGTCTCATAATCTTTTAAACCCCTAATAGTGTCATTGAAGAACATGTTATTTAAAGCGATTATCCCTTTCACAACTTATCCACATAACTACATATTATTTGAGAACCTCGATTTTATATTTATAATGTAACCACTACCTATTCAAATGATGTTAGAATATTCTTAGACTTTGGGAAATATTTGGGTTTTTATTCACACCGAGTGGTCCAAGTACTAAGACTTTAAACATTGTGTAGCATTGTATGAGATAATATTAACTAGAATTGAGCTCTTTATTCACAATGGGCTCTCTCGTTACGTTTATTTATAGGTTGTCCCATCATTTTTAATTTGTTCAAATATGTATGAAATTAAGATCTATATATCATTGTTCAAAAATGGAAGATCATAAAATTTAAATAAAAAATAGGTGTAAAACTTTTCAGGATGAAAACCAGTAATGGGAATCCTTAGAAATATTCTATCCTCTACTCATTAATCCATTTTCTTTCATGACATTGGAAAAGAAATATACACATGGAACAATGCTCATGGATCTAACTATATGGCCTTAGAAAAAGTTGAATTATTCTTCCTAGACCAACTACTCTAGGAAAAACTAATAGTGATTTAATGAAATATCTCATTAAAATTAATATATGTTCCTTTCACAATTTCTTGATATTTTGGGTACTTGAGCACTCCATGAATATTTCATTCCCCTATAAACCTACTTTATTTTTCAAGAGTTTTGAAATTCATAATTTTGTTTCTATCGGTAACGAGAATATTAGACATTAGAGGACACTTTTATTTGACCATGCATACACACACCCAATATGGATATACATATGCACCCACAAATTGGATTTTCAAACATTAGTATTTGTAACATAAGGAGAGGGTCATATGAACATTGTATTCTCATACACCATTGTAGAGAAACCCATTATTTTAATGCATGTAGTTTCTATCCTCGACATACATGTCCCATCTCATTAAACTAGATTTATGTTTATTGAGTAATGATTTACAGAACTTAAATTCCGACTATTCTAGTGGATTTTAGACTATCAATGTTACACAATTGGGAATCGTTCTCGTATTTAGGGAATAGAATTGATATCCCACCCTTGATATTTTTACCAATCCTTATTTTGAAAACCTAAATGAGATTACATGATAGTCCAACCTTGATGGCTATAAAATGAATTCCCATCTACATCAAGTAGTCTATATTGAAAATGATCCCTCATTCACAATGTGTTTTCTCTTTCCCTCTCTAGGTAGATAGATATGCTTATTTGTTCAATATTTTCTGAACTAAAAAACCTATAGACTATTGTCCCAGAACTATTAAATTGAAATATGTGAACCACTCCATGAGATAATATTTTTTCATGACGTCAGACACTCCATTTAGATTAGGTTTTCTTCACCTTTGATTCTATGAAGACAACCACACCTTTTTTATCAAATTTGTTCGACCAAAAATATAAGTTAGATTTATTCATAAAATGTGACACATTTTTCATCTCATTATCTATATAAAATCACCATATTGTATACTGAGATCAAACAAACAATATCTAGAACACTCATAGAGAGTGAGAGCCCACTATATTTGATAACATTGGTCATATGGTCAGATTGATCGGGTTTCAGGACCATAAATTAAATATATTTTGTCATTATAAGTCTATATTAGTAGCCCTATTATTTTCCAAATTAACAAAAGGTCTATCTAACCCATTTTATTGTATGATCTTCCTTATATTTTTTGGTTTAAATTTACATGGCCTTAAAATATATAAATATATCATTAAATCTATTTCACCTAAATTATTTTCAACCTATGGTCTAAGAACTATGACCCTAATTTGTGGGTACCTTCATTTTAGTTTCCCTTCATTCACAATGTTGATCCCCCAATCATGTTGAGTTTACTCTACCCAAGTCTCCATCTAGACTCCATCACTTTTCAATGGTAAAATTTTTTCAACCTAAAATACCCTCCATGATGGTCTAACATTCATGATTGTAAACTGACTAAGGAAAAATATATATAACTAACTAAGATTGAAAACTCAGAAAGTGAATCTTAAGTAAAATCAATGTTTCCTATAACTAGGAATACATCTTTCCTGATGTAAAACAAATTGATCATTTAAATGGATAATGAAAAAACTTGTCAGGTTGAAAACCTGTAAAGGGAGATTAAGAACAAGTTGAGTCCCTAATCAATAAACCTCCCCAATATGAGGCTTTGAAAAAATTTAGGTTGATAAAAAAGAGGAAAAAAAGTTTTGGGATCAACCAATGATCCCATCAAGAGTCATGTTATTATTTCTAGTTCCCTTAGCCTAGGGAAAAGTTTGATCAATCTATCATTCCTAAAAAACGGTTTTGGATGTTCCATTAAATCTCATCGAAGATAAATTTTAGGGTACAAAAACCCTCTTTGACATTATATTTATCACCCCAAATTCTTCCTTAGTGATCATCATCAAATCAAGTCATAAATACCCTTCCAATTTGACAAAATCAACTATTATAATGATGTTACTTATGACTATAAGTATCTGTGATTGTGACTAACCGAACCCTGATACCCTCGCAAATTGGTTCCCAACATGAATTTCCATATACCCAAAGGTAATTCCCAATCCCCATCAGCTATAATATATATCCTGAAAAAAAACATAAAATTGAATGATTTTCCTCAACCTGAATACGATTTCATAAAATATAGACACATATTAAGAAATAGTGGAATAAAACATATATATATGTCATAATATAAATAGAATAACATAATAAAAACAACCAAAATGGTAAAAAAATATCTCTAGGAGAAAAGTACAACTAAAAAGGATGAAAAAACAAAAATATTTATTCCCACGATCTTCATATGATAGCATAGGAAACCCCACACCATCTCACCGTCCAACTACCCTAACCCAACTAATAGTAAAACTCACGACCTCACTATGACGCCATCTTTTCCCTACATCAAAAGTCATAACAAGGTCTACAACCCACTAAATGGGTACATAGGGTGTGATCTAATAGGCTAAGTAAGGCCTCACATAATTTTTTCAAATAATTTCTTTGAACAATAATTAGACCATGCTCAACATTAAAGAAAACAACTCTTGATAAACAGTTTAGAAATTTTAATCAAAATCATGAAAAAATTATTTAATTTCTTCTTTTATCCACATTTCTAAATAGAGAAGTTAAATAAATTCCATGTAATTTTATATAAACATATAAAATAGATATATAAAATCATTTAAATCATGTATCACATATAATATGAAATCAATGGTTTTTTAGTCAAAACTGTACAAGACAAAAGAAAAAGAGAATGTAACATCATGCCAAGGATCACAATGGGTAAGGATAGCTTGGACACTTGTACCAAACATAAAAAATAACACATGTATAAATCTATTATAGATATGCATCTAGTTTAGTGATCTAGTAATACCCTATAAATTGAACCCTCTAATAGGTCTAGAAAGTCTTCAGAACAACAAAACTAGGGAGAAGAAAAAATCCTCATGAGAAAACCCAATGATAGTAGAAAAGTCCCATTACTAAACATTAAACAAAATTACCAATGTATTATATTTTTATTTACTTTAAAAACCAATTTATCAGACCATTTAATCATATTATTATTTGAAAATCATTTTATAAAACAATTTCACAATGCTTTGAAAAAATATCATTTACCAAAACATAGTGAATTTTTTTTATCAAAAACCCATTTAGACACATAAAAATCAAATCAATCAATCAAGAAATTTCATTTATAAAATAATTTATCAAAATCAAAGAAATGTAGTTCACCCACATTGGCTAGAGGTGGAATCACCTATCTCAAAACTTGGGTCGCACATGCCTGCAACGGGATGCGCTAATAGAAAGAACACAACAACGAAAGCGGATTCCTTAGAAACAATTTAAACATCTCAAAATTGATTCAATTTAATTAAAGGATCTATGGAGAATATGAAAAAACACATACCTCAAGAATTCACACCCAACGCACCTTGGCCAATATGTAATCATCTCCCAAAACAAGGTCATACAGTGGATCTTGAAAAAAATCAATGCAAATATAAAAAAATCAATTGATATGATAACATAATGCAATGAAACTATCTCGGTAAAAGGAAATTAAGAATAACAAATGATACTCTCCCTAGTAAATTTACCACAACCACAAACATGATTAATCGCCAAATAAAATGATTCAAAACGGTTGGAGGTCTCCAAAATCTCTAGAGAGGAGATCTAGGTAGATTGAAACGTAGGATGTGCAACAATAAATAAACATTTCACTCTTACTACACCCTAAAATCTATATCCATGACATTTACATAAAATTTAATCACTTTACAAATTGTATAATCCTTGGGGTCAATATACACTGAAAAACATTCCACCTTTTTATTAAAAACATTTTTTTAACATTATGTGGCATGCAATATTTATATGGCCTATATTTTTTCAAGATATGTACCTGGATAATGGAATGAGCTTAGAAAACTTTACACATCATGTAATACCGTTACATTGCTTTTAAATTCCTAGTAGACAATGAAATCTATAGATTATTATATGAGAACCCAAACCACCTTGCGTGTTCTCAGAACTCGGGGAGAACACATATTATACTTAACAGTTTTATACCCAAACTCCCTTAATTCAAATAATCAAAAAAACCTAAAAATATTTTCAATTTCTTCAATAAATATCCTCCATCCTCAGGAGTCCCAAGACAACCCCAATTAAAGTATAAAACTATTAAATAATGGGGAAATACCTGAAGGCGGGAAATATGATGTTATAAACTCCCCCACTATAATACTTTTCATCCTCAGGAAATCGTGTGGAAGAATGATGTATGGTAAAAAGGTGGGTCCACTTCTCTTTAAAAAAACTCACACTCCCACGTCAAAAAATAATGATACCCATCTCTCTATAAGATGCTAACCAAAAAAATTAACATCCCACGCAAGACATTCACATTAGAGTCAATGATCTCTATTGCCTTCTCCACAATTGAATCATCTATCACTAACTCAATATCATACAATCTCAGAAAATGAGAGGGATCTGGATATAATTTCATGACCTACAATATCCATAAAACACCATGAATTCCCATGAACTTATCTAGTAATTCCAACTAATAAAAAACTTACCCAATCATCTCAATCACCTCAAACGGTCCAATATATCTCGGATCCAGCTTCCCCTTTTTTCCAGCTGACGATGACCCAACCAAGGGGAAACATTAAAAAAACCCATTTACCAATGGAAACTCCAATGTATGATATCATTGATCCATAAAAGATTTATTTTTCCTCTAGGTTATAACCAGATGATGGTGTATTTCTTAAATCCTTATAAATGTATCCTAATCCAAACTCGGTCCAACCAAAGAATCTTCTCCCACCTCTTTTACACAAAGAGGTGACCTACATGGGTGACCATAAAGAGACTCAAAAGGTTCCATTTTGATTAAATATTGATAACTTTTAGTATAATAAAACTCAATAATTCCCATATGGATATCCCACGATCCACCAAAATCCATAACACAGGCATGCACCATATCCTCTAGGAACTTAATAGAACACTCTGTCTGATCTTCTCTCTATGGATGATAAGTTTTACTCAAACCTGAGTCCCCATAATCTCTTATAGACTCCTCTAGAATATCTATGTAAATATGGGGTTCCTATCTTAATCAATTATATAAGGAACCCTATGTAACCTCACAATATCCTACAAATAAAGCTTACCTAGTTCTTTAACTTTAACAGTATCCCATATTAGAATGAAATCAACCAACTTGGTAGATTGATCAATGAAAACCCAAATATAATTATTTTATTTGGTAGTTAAAGGTAATATAACAACATAATCCATGGAAAGCTCATCCCATTTCCAAATTGACACTATAAGAGGATAGAAAAAATAGAGTGTTTTAGATGCTCTATATTTATCTATTGAAAGGTTTAATGATAGAAAACATAATCAGAAATGTCTGGATTCATACCTAGGCACCAGAATCATCATATCATGTCATAATACATCTTTGTAGTTCCCATATGAATGAATCATTAAGAACTAAAAAAACTAAACAAAAATAATCTTCTCACAGATGTTGGGATGACAAATTGGTTCCTAAAACTGATAATTTCATACTGAGAGAGATAAAAAATAGAAACGGTCTCCCCAATATATATATTTTCTCAAATTAATCAGAAAATTTCATCTGGATTCAAATTTTATACATTAGAATCAAGGGGAGATTATGAAAAATAAACACTAGGCATAACCATACCTGAAACTTCCTTATGTGAATCAAGATAAAAATTATAAAAAATCCCCATATTTTTTCATCCTTCCAATGATTCCTGGACGTTTTTAAATAGAAATTTCCTACTAAAAGAATCTACAAAAATAGTTCCCCTCCCTGGGATGTAGGTGATATCAAAGTCAAATATTTGATGTTATTCCACCAATCATATTTTTCTAATATTAAATCCTTTCTGAGAAAAGATATATCTAAAACTCTAATGTTGAGAAAATATTATTAACCACTCCCCAAAAAGACAGTATCTTCATCACTTAAGCAGATGCATAATTATGGAAATATCTAAATCATTAGAGGGGGAATTATTCTCATGTGTTCAAAGATAGTGAGAACTATAACCTACCATATGACCATCTTACAAGATCACACAACCCAAACTAATACTAGAGAAATCATATAAAACTGCATACCCATTACTGATATCATATAAGAAAGAAAAAAAGATGTGATTTCAGATGTTGTTTCAACTCATCAAAATATGGCTGACACTTTGCATCCATTGTGAATTTCACCCCTTTCCTGATTAGAGTTGTTTAATGTGAAACCAAATTTGATAAATCCTTGATGAACCATAAATAATGTTCAACATGACCATGGAATCTATGAATCTCAAAGATATTATATGGTGCATCCCAAGGTAATACAATCTTAACCTTCTCCGGATCAATTTACAATCCATGCCCAAAAATTAGTTTGTCCAAGAATATCACCTCTCTACATATTCATACCATATTTCATCAATAGATGTTAAAGAGCATATGATTCCATTGGATGATCTGAAGGAATTTTTTTCACCAAAGTGTTTCACCTTGGGTATCCCAAGTTCACTTTCATAAGAAGGAAGATGGTTCACATAAATAATATGTGGACTATCAGAATTTGAACTGGGTAATAGTAAAAAATATTTATCCATTGGATGGTTAAGAATATCAAAAAAACATCTATTTATAAATGAGTTGGATTCACCATTATCAAATAAATAAATTATTACGGCATATTCAATAAAGATGGCACCCCATTCTATCATTTGGATCACATCTACCTTCACCAAAAACACATTTGTTTCGTAACTTTTTCTGAATACTGAGGCATGTGGATGGAACCCTATAGTCACAAAATCATCTAATTGTTCCACATTAGCCTTTTGAGTTGATGATCCCTAAGCATATCAAGGAGTTGACATAGACTGACAGAAACACAAAAAAAAAATATACGGACAAAATTGTTACACGTATTGCTGGTGAAGTGAAAGAACGTCGTGTGTGTATAAACATTACACACTGATAAAAATTTATAGGAATACCAATAGATGAAACTGTATGTGCTGAAGAGGTCATATACCAAGAACCAACTCCACGAGTCCAACAATGATCTTTTTGGATTTCTTTTTTCCCTAGAACACTAATGAAGCTCCCACTAGGTATAAGATAGGTTGTAAGATATCCAACCCTTCAATCCATATTAATTTCATCCATCAAATCATTGTACACTATCTCTATAGAGGCCTAAATCTACAGTATAAGTACCTAAAATATGATATTTAATCGTAAACCCTACAGGTATTTCTGAGTTTTCATCTTGTCATTTTTCCCATCATATGTTGAAAAATGAACCAACTCCACAAACTGATTAGTGTTCACCGACATCGTGTTCTCTCCATGCTACAAATAGGAGAACTCCGAATGCTTTTCCAACATTATAAAATCTATAAAAAACTATTGGAATAATTGAGTCTTTAAAACCTTCAATTCCAAGACAATATACCTATCTGCCTATTCCATAGAATACCACCATCACTTGTTGGGACCCACGAATTTGATCACTGAAAAATTCACCTTGATACTCTTAGGTGTATCCTTGAAGTTAAAGATCTTTTCAAAATTGTTATCTTAATAATATGCCTCTTTATGTTCATTCATACCATTAATTGAGGGTGGATTCTCACACAAGAACTCCCATGATCAATCTATATCTTCTAAAGCTCATGGTTATACATCTATAACTGCATTATAAACTTGTGGTACATTTTTTTAGGTAATACAAACTGCTTGTATGATATCCCTAATAAATTTATAATCCATTAATGAATTTTTTAGGAGTATCATTTCACCCTCCTGCGGAACTCATAGAACATTTCTAAAAGGAATTCTATTGCACACAAAAATATAAGAAATGATAAGAAAAAAAACCTAATATCTGTTCAAACAAAAAACCCATAAGAAAAAAATAATATTAGCATTAGGAACTCAAAACAAGAGTCACATATCCAAACAATCCAATGTTAACCTAAGTCTCATCATTGTGAGAGCCATCCAGGCACTCATCGCAACCTACCTCTCAAGTCGCAAAAATCCGATCTGTAACTGCCCAGACATTCTGTCATGTTACATTTCCCAAAATCTGATGTTTTAGGTGTCAGAGGGTAGTTCAAAATGTTTTTTGTACATATTATTCATAACAATTGTGTGTCGTTCTGACTGTTGGATAATTTTCTAGTTTTCTAATAGTGTGTTATTCTAACGGCATGTCATTCTGGCAGCATGTTGTTCTGGTGGAGTGTTGTTCAGGCAACATGTCATTCTGGCAGTGTGTCCTTATTGTGGTGTGTCATTATAGTGTCCTTTAGTTATGGAGGCATGTTTTTGTCACTTCATGTCATTATAGAAATGTGTGGTTCTAGTGGCATGTCCTTCTGGCGGTGTGTCGTTCTAGCAGTGTGTCATTCTGGTTACATGTCGTTCTGGTGGTGTGTCCTTCTAGTAAAATGTCCTTCTAGAGGCTTGTTGTTTTGGCTGCATGTCATTATAGTGGTGTGTCATCCTGGTATTTTTTCATTCTGGTAGTGTCTAATTTCTAATATTTTTCCAAAATTTCAATTTTTTGGTGGTGTGCCATTCTGACGGTGTGTCATGCTGATAGTGTGTCATCCTGGTAGGAAGTCATCCTAGCGGTGTGTCATCCTGGAAGTGTGTCATCCTAGTGTTGTGTCATTTTTTATAGATGGTATCATGGAAGTGTGTGATCCTAGAGGTGTTTTATTTGGGTGGTGTCTCATTTCCAACAGTTATCCAAATTTATAGAAATATCCATTTTTCCAAAAAATTATAAAAATTCACTTTTTAGGACTTTTTTGATGAAAAATGATTTTAATAAAAATAATTAATGATTTTTAAATCTATTTAAAAATTTATTGATCACGTATTTATTTTTATAAATTTTTAGGATCCTACTAAACATATAAAATGCATGGTTTTAGTGAAATCCACCTTAAATAGTCAACTAAGCTGTCTCAACCCCATTAGTTTCAGATCTAGTCCTTCTAAGGTGATGATATTTCCTTTGTTCATTCCTTCTTCTATTTCTATATACCAGAGGTCCCAAATCCTTCTACTTTGGAGTCCTAAAATTAGTTTTTTTGGTTGGTTCGAAGTCCCCCTAATGTAGTTCTCTCATATAGGTGCACCCCTACATTGGTGGATAAAGCTTGGGAAAAAGTCTTCTTCCATCCAATATATTTCTTGATTATGTATCCTGAGGGATGGGCATATAAATGGTTATCAATGTGGAGATATTTTATTCCATTCTAAGAAAGATAACAAATTTGTTTAAATCAAATAAAATTGGGCAGTGGAATATGAATTATTATCTTACAGATTCTCTGGATTTGTTTTGTTTTGGTTTGATATTATGTTTGTATGGGAATGTTTCCTTGATGAATATCATACCAGGTGGTGGATTGATCTTTCGGTAGAAAATTAATCTTGAATTTTTGGTTTTTATGATTATTTTTTATCATCATGAATTATAGAATAATTATGTATAGTCGGTTAATGAATTAAATTCCCTGGGATCTAATAGTTTGTGTGAATATTACCTTAATTAAAAAAGTAGAACAAAAAAGTGATTCTATGCTAAATCTAAAAACATATTTTATGATATATGATGTGTATGGGGGTAGTGGGAAATATATGGTGGTGAAACGGGGTAGTGGTGAATGATGGATATGGACTTTTTTGTTCTAATTTTTTTTAACTATACTTCTTATTGTATTTTGTGCTGTGTTTGTTTCCCAATTAATCTTTATGGTGATAATAATGAGATTAGAAAATAAAATTGTAACTGCTTTAGTGGGGTGGGTTAGTAATGGAAAATCTGGGAAAAATGATTTAATATTAATTAAATACTAAAAATGAATGGTGGATTGAGTTTTTCTTGTAACGACCCGTAAAATTCAAGGGAAATTTTCTCTTAATTTTCTTTGGGATTTTACAAGAACGTGGTTTCTAACGGCACTTGATTCTGAGGCCTGGTGTGCCTGGAATTTTTATCTGAAGTTTAGCTCAGGTACGTTCAGTGAACGAACGAGCGGGTTTTCCTAACTTTTGAACCAGTTCTCGGAATCGAATTCTGAGGGAACCGATGAATTCGCAGCGCCGATAATTGCTTAGGAACACCTATACCGGAGGTGCGTTTACACGGGAGGAGATGTTAAAAATTGTTGAAGTTAAAAATAAAAATTGAGCTACAATTTTTATTTTTTATAACTAAGTGGTTAACCTTTGGGTGGAAGTTGGGTAACCCCCATGAGAGGTAATGAGGGAGGTGGGGCCCAAACGAACCCCACCCCTTCATTTTCCCTAACCCCCCTTAACCTCTCTTTTAATGAAAACTTTAATTAAGTGGTTTAAAATTCAATTTTTGAATTTTAATACTTAAGTCATGATAATAAAATAAGTGAAGCACTTATTTTATTTTTGGTTGGACTTGTTGTGTTGAGAGGGGATTGGGAGAAAAATTGGAGTCTTGAAGATCTTCATCTTCTTCATCGAAGAACGCGAAGAACGCAAATAATGCAAAGAATGCACCGATCTCCGATGAAGAACACTGAATCCTTAGAGATCGACTACGCGACGTCGTGTACCGCGACGCCAACGACCCTCTCCTTCCATGACGCCTTCTTCCGCAACGATAAATTCCGCGATGAACCCTCGCTCAACAAAATAAAAGAGGTAGGGGATTTTTGTTTTTGTTCGTGAATACTTCCATTGCCGTTCTTCGTGAAACTTTGCCACTTGCTATCGATTAACGGGAGGGGGCCGCACCGCAAAAACATGGCTGACCCTCCTCCCTTGTAAGTTGTGTTGATGTGGTTCAAAGGAAAGCGGCGCGGTGCAATGGAACCACGCAGGATAATACGGAAAGGCTGCGTAACCCCATCGCGTCGCACAGTTGAAGTGAAGCAAAGGCGCGGCGCTGGCGCACCGCGCCATATGGATCAAGGCCGCGGCGGAGCAGGGAGTGGCAGCCGGAGTGGCCGCCGGCGTCGGAGCAGGAGGACCGGCCCATGCCGGTCCCATGGTGGCAGCAGCTTGCCGGCCGGAGCGGGCCGGCCAGTCAGAGGAAGAGCTTTGGGTTATGACCCCCGGCTGGCCGGACAAGAGCGGCCCCCCACATGGGGGTTGCTGTTACGAAAAGGCGTGGGGAAATGCCCCCCCCCCCCCCCCGCACACCATCCGCTCAGCCAAAACGGCCGAGCCACCTGGTCGGCGCGCCGGGCCGTGCCCAGGTCGGGCCGAGCCACACCAGCTGGGTCAGGCCGCACCAGCTGGGTCGGGCCGCGCCCAAGCAGGCCGGACCCAGACCCGGGTCAGGTTGACTCGGTTCGGGCCGACCCAGGGCGTCTCGGGCCGGATCGGTTCGGGCCCGAAACCCCCACATCCGGACCTCTTTCGGTCTTTTGCCCATAACATGGGCTACGAACCTCCGATCGACGCACCATCAGCAGATATGAGATCCTCGAATCCAGACGGACGTTTCTATATATTATTCTCAAGGTTTCGGAATACATGGGGTTCGGCCGAGTTGGTTCGAGCACGAAACCAATCAGGCCCTCAGAGTGGAAACACTTATAAATTGAGCTCCGGAAGTCCGATTGACGTGTCGTCGACTTTGTTGGATTCCTCTTAGTGAGAAGGACCTTTTGTCTTACTCCGCTCGAGGTTTGGACACAGTTAGAGTATGGTCGGGTTGGTTTGACTTAAAAACCAATCGGGCCCTTGGGATGAAAAATCCAATAACTCTCAGATCGGGCGTCCGATTAACGCGTCGTCTGTCACGTTGAGTTCTTGTTGATGATACAAAACTTTTGGGTACATCAAATCCATAATACGTGTCAGTTGATGTATCATTCCCTCGGCTCGTGGAGCGGACCCTCCTGAATGAGCTTGCTGTGTGCAGAAACCCTAGAGTTGGCTGCGACTCCGACGACGATGACGACTGTACATAAATCCTCCGTGGATTCGACAACGATGACTACAGCACTCATTGATCCTATGTGGATTAGTGCTACCGATCCTGGGTGGGTCAGATCCTGTGTGGGTCAGCGCTCAGCGGTCCTGTGTGGGCCAGTGCCTACAGATCCTGTGTGGGTCCGATCCTGTGTGGGTCATTGCGGGGGTTAGTTACCTATAGATCCTTTGTGGGTCATTGCAGGGGTTAGTACCTATCGATCATGTGTGGTTCTGATGGCTTAGATGAATCAGTGGCTACATCTGATCATCTCTATCATCTTACGAAGAAGTATATCTGTGTGAGCTGAATCTTGAATTTCAATCCTTATCTTCGATAAGATTGACTTGATATCCTGTGTGGATTACGTTATTCTTTCCTGTGTGGATTGGGTTATGATTTTCTGTGTGGACTGGGTTGTACTTGAGCTCGGATGTTGGACACGAACGAGAATTGATGACTTAGGTATATGTATGGGCATATACCTAAGTGGTGTCGGATGTTACTTTGCGATTGTATCTTTCCTTTGTGGGTTATCCTTGTGGATTATGGGAGACCATCGGGGGTCTCAGGGTCCCTACTGAGTAGCTTATACTCACCCCTGCATGGGCTATGCCCACACTATATTGTGTTGGTTGCAGACGATGGACGGCTCTGATCGTGTTTGAGGCTTGCGGAGCAGGTCGATACTTGGAGGTGGACCACATGGTGGGACGTACTCGGAGCGAACGACTGGACCCGAGGAGCTGTGGAGGCTATATGTACCCATCCTTCACGTGGGACTTCCAGTGGACAGCTTGATGATGCATCTTTACTTTTCAGTTGTTGTACTCACTTTTTAGTTGTACTTTACTTTCAGTTTGGGTTTGTATTCTGGCCCACTTACTTTTCTATACTCACCATTGTACGAATATTTTACTTAGTGTTTACTTCTTCTTGCTTGATCTGTGGTGTTTGTTTACTTTAAAAAGGCAATGCATTCCCTTTTTATCGGGAATCACGCTGTGGTGCTAGTCGCTAGCCCCTGCCCTATTGAAGGCGGGCTTGGGGTAGTCATGGAACGGGCCCCGAGGATGGGTTGTGACAAATTGGTATCAGAGGAATTCAGTTCTACTGCAGAACTAAGGACTCTGATCTTTTTCTATGTGAAGAAATAGTGTTAAGAGTATTGAGTGTGGTTATCAGTCCAGGGAGTCTAGTGTTGGTGCGGCGGCCGACGTATCCGTACACCAGGACCCTGACTTCTGATTTCTGACGTAATGCACGAAAACATTGATTGCATGTGTGTTTCAGGTTTTCTTTGTGATTAATTTATGTCAGCTCACCAGGTATAATGTTTGATAGTGGCGCACCTGTTTCTTTTCATGATGGCCCCACGAAGACAGCTAGCTTGGGTTCCGAGCGTTGTGCGGGACGACAGCCCACCGAGCGATGAGGCCTCGGTAGTGGGCCCTTTGACAGCAGAGGCACCAATGGTACCTCTCCCCCCGAGCCACCGATGATTCCAGCTCCATCCACTGATGATGCACATCACCTTAGTGCACTGCACGAGTTTCAGGGTCAGCTTCTGCCCAGGTTCCACGGGGAGACGGACCCTCAGGCATCCGAGGATTGGCTGGAGGTAGTTGTACGAGTTTTTAGGTTAGTGAGGACACCATCTGAACTCATGGTGATCCTCGCAGTGATCCTCCTGCACGCGGTAGCAGGAAGATGGTGGAGCTTGATGCTCCAGGTGCACGATGAGGAATCTTTCCTCTGGATGGAATTTGAGAGCCTCTTCCACTCAGAGTTCTTCCCATCCACCCTCCGTGCGGTGTGCATCTAGGAGCTTCTACAGCTGCGGCATGGCAGCTTGACGGTCGCCCAGTACTCGATGATATTTACCGATCTCTCACGCTATTTAATGGACATGGTACGAGACCCATTCTTCTGGGCCCGGACCTTTGAGCAGGGATTGAGGCATGAGATCAGGGCATTGCTGATCTCCCTCAGCATTCCGACACAGGCAGGGGTACTGGAGTGAGCCCTTCTGATCGAGAGCTTCCTTGCTGAGCCTACATCAGCAACGAGACCTACCGAAGGGTGGAACGTAGCAGAGTCTTCTGCAGAAGATAGTCGATGGATGACTCATTGGTCCAGGCAGACCACACCCTCAGGAAAATGACCTCAGGACACTGGCTCAGAGGTGCGGGGCACACAGCATAGAGCCAATCTTTCGAGAGGCAGACAGTGCTATGCATGTGGCGGGCAGGGTCACATGGCTCGTGACTGACCGACCCATCGTACCGAGGAGAAACAGATGGTTGAGGGACTACCCAGGCAGAGGAAGAGGGTTGACCATGGCGGTCCACAGGGAGTAGGCGGACGAGACAGAGGAGCTGGCTGAGAAGCAGGTGGTGGGAGACACTTTGAGGCTCTACCACCACCACCACCAGGAGGTCCACCCCGACCACAGGGAGCTGGAGGGCAGAGAGAGGCACAACTTTAGGTAGTGGAGCCCTAAGACCATGGCGCACTAGAGATGATTTGAGGTACTATCTGTGTCTATTCCACCATTTCTATAGTTCTTATAGACACATGGGTGAGTCATTATTTCATTTCCAATGCCCTTGTTCGGAGCTCGGAGATACCGACAGAGCCGTTAGATCAATCCTTACGGATAGAGACTCTTACGAGAGCAGACTCGACGATTAAGCACTGGTGCCGGCATTGTGAGCTTACTCTAGGAGGCGAGATCTTCGGCCGGGGTCCTCTTGTAGCGGCGTCGAGGCCTTACGACGTCATCTTGGGCATGGAATGGTTATCTATAGTCCATGCTCAGATTGACTGTATTAGGTGCAAGGTGCGATGTGTACGCACCGACGGGAGCAGGTTCACCTTCACTAGTGAGAAGGGAGCCTTTGCAGCACAGGATGGACTCACGCAGAGGAGAGGACAACCAATCAATCATCAGTTGGCTAGCCTCATCCTAGGATCAGTTGACATGCAGAGTCTGAGCTTACCTGCAGTGGTGGATCAGTACGCGTATGTTTTTCCTGACGACGTTCCAGGACTACCTCCTCGCAGAGAGGTAGACTTTTATATTGACCTGTACCCTAGGACAACCCCGATATCCACCCCAGCATATCGGATGGTACCCACCGAGCTTCGAGAGCTACGAGGAAACTGGAGGACTTGCAGGGCAAGGGATTCATCCGACCCAGTGTTTCACCCAGGGCATCCCCGATATTGTTTGCCAAGAAGTCGTACGAAAGATTGCGACTTTATGTCGATTACCATTGACTGAACCATGTGACAGTGAGGAACAAGTATCTGCTACCAAGGATTGACGACCTCTTCGATCATCTCAAGGGAGAACGGTGGTTCTCGATGACAGACCGTAGGTCAGGCTATCATCAACTCAGAGTTCGGGACGAGGACGTGCAGAAGACGACCTTCAGATGTCAGTATAGCCACTATGAGTTATTGGTTATTCCATTTGGTGTAACCAATGCTCCATCAGTGTTCATGGGCCTCATGAACAAGATCTTTCAGGCTTACCTCGATCGATTCGTCATGGTCTTCATCGAAGAAATTTTGATTTACTCGACGATAGAGGAGGAGCATGCCTATCACTTGCGGGTTGTACTGGACACAATCCAAGAGCACCATCTTTATGGTAAGCTCACTAAGTGTCAGTTATGGATATGTAAGGTCCACTTCTTGGGATACGTCATCTCTGAGCCGGGAGTTGTGGTGGATCCTGTGAAGATCGAGGCAGTGTTAGCTTGGGAGCCACCCAAGAGTGTGATGGAGGTGCGGAGTTTATTGGGACTAGATGGTTACTACCAGAGATTCGTGACAGACATATACAGAGTTGCGGAACCACTCTCAGCTTTGAAGAAGAAGGGGAAACCCTTCGTGTGGTCAAACAGATGTCAGCAGAGCTTCTAGAGGCTGAGACAAAGATTGACCATCGCACCTATATTGTGGCTACCGCTGGAGGGATTAGGGTACGTAGTCTACTGCGATGCATCAGGGACCGGAATCAGATGTGTCCTGATGCAGGAGCGGGCCGTGATCGTCTATAGATCACGTCAGTTGAGGCAGAATGAGAAGAACTACGCTACCAATGACATGGAGATAGCAGCAGTGGTCATCGATCTGAAGATATGGCGACACTATCTGATGGGCGAGTGCTTTACAGTCTATTCTGACCACCAGAGTCTCAGGTACATCTTCTCACAGAAGGAACTGAACCTGAGACAGCGGCGATGGATCTAGTTCCTCCAGTGCTATGACTTTGAGATAGTCTATACTCATGGAAAAGGGAACGTAGTAGCCGATGCTCTCAGCAAGAGGATGGGCATTCAGCTACTTGGAGAGGCGACAGAGCATCTAGCCGCTTTGCAGATATCCTTCGTGGATAGCGATGGAGTATCCTTCCTTCAGTAACTCACAATCAATCCTCCACTGTTGCAGTGGGTCAGAGAGGCACAGCGTGGGGACGCCGACTGTGAGAGCGGCGTGCACAGATATCCTCAATACAGGCACATGATGGTTTTTCTTTAGGAGGAGTGCACAATGTCCTTTTCAGAGGACGTACCTTGGTACCATTTTCTTTACGGGAGGATTTGTAGAGAGAGTTTCACACTTCCCCTTTGGCAGTACATCTTGGAGTGGCGAAGATGTACCAGGATCTCAGACGACAGCACTGGTGGTCGGGCATGAAGAAGGTTGTGGCAGAGTTCGTTTCTTGATGACTCACCTGCCAGCAGGTGAAGGCAGAGCACCAGGTACTAGAAGGCTTGGTACAGCCCATGGATGTCCCAGAGTGGAAGTGAGATGGGATATCTATGTTCTTCGGGACTGGACTTCCACACTCATCCAGAGGTCACGACTCCATATGTGTGATTGTCGACCGACTCACCAAGTCGGCACACTTCTTACCCATTAGAGAGTAGGGCTCAGTGGAGAGCTTGGGATGCCTCTATGTTAAAGATATTTTACGCCTACATGGTGTGCCATCATCCATCATCTCCAATTGAGATGCACGCTTTACTTCCCGTCATTGGAAGGGGTTACATGAGGCATTCGGGACACAACTACTCTTGAGCACCGCCTTTCACCCTCAGATGGATGCTCAGACGGAGAGGACCATTCATTATCTCGAGGACATGCTCCGTGAATGTGTCCTCGACTTTGGTCGTAGCTGGTAGGATCACCTACCCTTGGTGGAGTTCGTGTACAACAACAACTACCACTCCACCATTGGGATGCCACCATACGAGGTGTTGTATGACCGACCTTGCAGATCACTGCTGTGCTGGACATACCCTGGGGAGTCACCACTTATGGGACCGAAGATGGTTTAGGCCACGACAGAGAAGGTCCATGTCATCCAGGAGCGAATGAGGACAGATCAGAGCCAGCAGATGTCTTATGCTGACAGGTGGCGGAGGCCACTAGAGTTCAAGGATGGCGACCACGTCTTCTTGCAGGTCTCACCTTGAAGTGGATTACGGAGATTTGTCCGAGGTGGCAAGTTGTCTCCACACTTAATCGGACCATTCCAGGTCCTCAGCAGTATAGGCGAGTTGGCTTATTGCCTAGCGCAACCACCTCAATTGCACCGGGTGCATGACGTCTTCCACGTTTCACAGCTGAGGAGATACGTGCATGACCCGACACATATCATTGACCATGGAGAGGTGGATATCGATGATGGGGTGACTTTTGCGGAGGTCCCAGTGGAGATAGAGGATCGACATGAGTAGGTCCTACATGGATGGTTGATTCCTCTAGTGCGCATCAGATGGCAGCACGAGAACCTCCAGGAGAGCACTTCGGAACGGGAGGCTCAGATGCATGCATAGTACCCATATTTGTTCCCCTAGTTTATGATATATCCTTACAAGGACGTAAAGCCCTGAGGTGGGAGTAATGTAAAGACCCATAAAATTCAGGGAAATTTTTTTCTTAATTTTCTTTTTGATTTTACAAGAACGCGGTTTCTGACGAAACTTGATTCTGAGGCCCGGTGTGCCTGGAATTTTTATCCAAAGTTTAGCTCAGGTACGTTCAGTGAACGAACGAGCGGGTTTTCCTAACTTTTCAACCTGTGCTCAGAATCAAATTCCGAGGGCACTGATGAATTCGTAGCACCGGTAATTACTTAGGAACACCTTTTCCAGAGTTGTGTTTATATGGGAGGAGTTTTTAAAAATTGTGGAAGTTAAAAAAAAATTTAGCTAAACTTTTTATTTTTTTAACTAAGTGGTTAACCTTTGGGTGGAAGTTTGGTAACCCCCAAGAGAGGTTATGAGGGCGGTGGGGCCCACATGAACCTCGCCCCTTCATATTCCCTAACCCCCCTTAACCTCTATTTTAATGAAAACTTTAATTAAGTGGTTTAAAATTCAATTTTTGAATTTTAAAACATAAGTCATGATAATAAAATAAGTGAAGCACGTATTTTATTTTTGGTTGGACTTGTTGTGTTGAGAGGGGATTGGGAGAAAAAGGGGAGGCTTGAAGATCTTCATCTTCTTCATCGAAGAACACGAAGAACGCGAAGAACACACCAATCTCCGACGAAGAACGCCAAATCCTCGGAGATCGACTATGCGACGCCGTGTACCGTGACGCCAACGACCCTCTCCTTCCGCGACGCCTTCTTCTACGACGATAAATTCCGCGATGAAACCTCGCTCAACAAAATCGACAAGGTAGGGGATTTTGTTTTTGTTCGTGAATACTTCCATTGTCGTTATTCGTGAAACTTTTCCGCTTGCTACCGATTAACGAGAGGGGGCCGGACCGCACAAACATGGCCGACCCTCCTCCCTTGTAAGTTGTGTTGATGTGGTTCGAAGGAAAGCGGTGCGGTGCAATGGCACCACGTGGGATCATACGACAAGTGTGAACGACACCATCGCGCCACGCCTTGGAAGTCGAGAAAAGGTGTGGCGCCGTCGCGCCGCGCCGGAATACCTCAAAGGAACCTCGAAGACACCGCGGCTGGAGCGGGGCCGTGACGGAGGGGCGTGGTGCCTTCGCGTTGTGCTAGATGGATCTAAGCCGCGGCGGAGCAGGGAGTGGCCGCCAGCGTCGGAGCTGGGGGATCGGCCCATGCCGGTCCCGTGGTGGCAGCAGCCGGCCGGCTGGTCAGAGGAACAGTCAGGGGTTACGACCCCCAACTGGCCAGACAAGAGCGGCCCCCCACATAGGGGGCACAGTTACGAAAAGTCGGGGGGCAGAGCCCCCCCCCCCCATCCGCTCTGCTGAAATGGCCGAGCCACCTGGCCGGTGCACCGGGCCGAGCCGCCAGGCCGGACCGCCAGGCCAGGCCGCCAGGTCGGGCCACGCCGCACCAGCCGGGCCGGTCCGCTCCCATGTGGGCCGGACCCAGACCCAGGTCCGGTCGACCCGGTTCGGGCCGACCCATGGGGTCTCAGGCCGGATCGGTTCGGGCCCGAAACACCCACTTCCAGACCTCTTTCGGGTTTTTGCGCATAACTTGGGCTACAGACCTCCGATTGACGCACCGTCAATGGAGATGCGATAATTGGATCGAGATGGCCATTTTGATATATTACACTTAAGGTTTCGGAGTACTTGGGTTTCGGCAGGGTTGGTTCAAGCATGAAACCAACCGGGCCCTCGGAGCAGAAACACTTATAACTTGAGCTCCGGACGTCCGATTGACGTGCCGTAGACTTTTTTGGATTCCTCTTAGTTAGACAGACCTTTTGGATTACTCCACTCAAGGTTCGGATGCAGTTGGAGTACGGTCGGGTTGGTTTGACTTAAAAACAAACCGGGCCCTTGGGACGAAAAGGCCAATAACTCTCAGACCGGGCGTCCGATTGACGCGCCGTCTGTCATGTTGAGTTCCTGTTGAAAATACGGAACTTTTGGATACATCAACTCCAGACTATGTGTCATTTGATGTATCAACCCCTCGGCTCATGGAAAGTACCCTCCCGAATGAGCTTGCTATGTGTGGAAACCCTAGAGCTGGCTGCGACTGCGACGACGATGACGACTGTACCGAAATCCTCAGTGGACTCGACGGTGATGACTACAACACTCAGCGATCCTACGTGGATCAGTGCTACCGATCCTGTGTGGGTCAGATCCTGTGTGGGTCAGCGCTCAATGGTCCTGTGTGGGCCAATGCCTACAAATCCTATGTGGGTCCGATCCTGTGTGTGTCATTTCAGGGGTTAGTGACCTATCGATCCATTGTGGGTCATTACAGGGGTTAGTACCTATCGATCCTCTTTGGGTCCGATGGATTAGATGAATCATTGGATACATCTGATCATCTCTATCATCGTATGAAGAAGTATACCTGTGTGAGCTGAATCTTGACTTTCAATCCTTATCTTCGATTAGATTGACTTGATATCCTGTGTGGATTATGTTATGCTTTCCTGTGTGGATTGGGTTGTGATTTCCTGTGTGGACTGGGTTGTACTTGAGCTCGGATGTTGGAGCCGAAAGAGAATTGATGACTTCGGTATATGTATGGGCATATACCTAAGTGGTGTCAGATGTTACTTCGTGATTGTATCTTTCCTTTGTGGATTATCCTTGTGCATTCTGGGAGACCTTTAGGGGTCTTGGGGTCCCTACGGAGTAGCTAATACTCACCCCTGCACGGGCTATACCCGCACTATGTTGTGTTGGTTGCAGATGATGGACAACGCTGAATGTGGTTGAGGCTTGCAGAGCAGGTCGGTAACTAGAGGTGTACCACTGGGTGGGACGTACTCGGAGCGGATGACTAGATTCGAGGAGCTGTGGAGGCTATATGTACCCATCATTCAGGTGGGACTTCCAGTGTACGGCTCGATGCTGCGGTATTACTTTTCAGTTTCTGTACTCCCTTTTTAGTTGTACTTTACTTTCAGTTTGGGTTTGTAATTCTGGCCCACTTACTTTTCCGTACTCACTGTTGTACCCAGTTTTTACTTAGTTTTTACTTCTACTTTCTTGGACTGTGGTGTTTTTTTTACTTTACAAAGGCAATACAGTCCCTTTTTATCAGTAATCACATCTTGGTTCTAGTCGCCAGCCCCTGGCCTATAGAAGGCGAGCTTGGGGTAGTCATGGCACGGGCCTTGAGGATGGGTTGTGACATTTCTAGAATAGTGTTATTCATTTAGATGTGGAAGAATATTGAAGAAGTTGTGAGTAAGTTTGAATTGTTTAAGTCCCTAGGATGGGATAATGTTATTTTCTATAAATATATATATAAAAACATAGTATGTTCCAATGATTTCTACACATAGCCCACACTTTTCAAACTCTATGTGCTGACACCCACATGGTCAAATGGGAGGGTGTCTTTCCCAACATCTCAGTGGGAGGATGGATGGTTGTCCACCCTCCCTTCCCTACTCTCTCTTCCTAGTGATAATGGCCCAAGTGTCCTAAGAAAGTTGTGATGTGTGGTCCCATGTGTCTTTAGGATGAGTTTTATTGTTTTGTTTCAGGTGTCTTCGGGATGAGATGTGTTGTTATGGACCAAGTGTGTGTGGGCAGGATGTGATGTGTCATGATAGACAAGGTGTGTGCAAGTGGTATTTTTTGTGATGTGTGGACTAGGTGTGTGTAGTTGGGATATTATATGATACATTCAGAAGAGGTGTGAGCCCCAGGATGGTTTTTGTTGGGGTTTGAGAGTGGTTAATCAGTGAGAAAGTGGTGTGGGGTACCCTATCGTTGATGTGATTTTATTATATTATATTTCTTGGATGTGTTATTTGGTGAGTAACCGTTGGTGAGGTCGGGGTTATGGTTAGTAAACATGTTAGGTTCTGTTAGGTTTTTTTGTATTTTCATGGGTGCAATAGTATGCATCTTCCACTTGTGAACGAGAGACCATGGTTTCCAAATGAGTATACATGTATGCTCACCCTACATACATAAAAACTTTTTTCATGTTTTCAGGAGGATTACGTGGACCATGTTGGGTTTCACTAGAAGGAACCTTGGATAGTTGCTATGATGCTTCTCTAGTATTTCATTGGGTATTTACTCTGTATAATTTTACTTGTATTAGTTTTATTTACACGTGAATTGTGGTATGGTTATTCGTTTTATTATAAATATTTCATGGAATTTCTTTTTTGTGGATTCATTCTATCTCCCGATCTTGTTTTCTTAAAAAAGGGTAATGCCTCTTAGGTTGTGATATTTTTACACCCTTGGAGCTAGTCGCCAACCTAGGGCCTATTAGAGACAGGACTCTTGGGTCATTATCTATTCCCCTCATTGTTAAATCTTTGGTAGGAAGTGGTCATGACATAGAGGTATCTGAGGTGATGGTTGAGAAATAGGGTAGAGTTTGGAGTAATGAACCGTGAAGAATGCATATGAAGGTATGGTAACAATTTAAGTTGACCTTGGTGTGTGACATAGTCTAGCAATACTGGCTATGACATGGGATTTTAAGTTCCCCCATGATCCAGTGCATGAAATATGAGCTTATTTAATGACCAAGTGAGATTGGACTAAATGTAGGGTAGATACCTAGGAGAGGTACTCTCATCATTATGACTTGTTTTATTGTTTGAATTGGGTTGTTTAGGGAAGACCAAACTGGATAAATTTAATTAAATGGATTAAAGTTAACTAATATATATCATATAAAAAATACTTACTATTGGGATAATGAAATCCTTGTTTCTATTTTAGTTATATCTCTTATTCATCAACTAGATGTGGATTATGCAGTTAGGGATAAGTAGGCTCACCTAGTTGATCAAATGAGGGTTGATCTTGTTGAGGATGATGATCAGTGGAAGAGGATGTTGCACACTTTTCAATTTCATGCTTTGGAAAAGTATGAGGGGAGCATTTTTTATATGGAAATAGAGAGTTGGATAGAGGATCTAGAGACCACAATCAGTTTTATCCAAGCCCCAACAATGTATAGGGTTGCTTTAGAGGTTATTCAGATGCGAGGAGTTATGCTTCAGTGATGGACATTGTACCTGAATGAGAATAGGGAGGCATATGATTCAATGGTCGATATCGAGAAGGATTTTCAAGAAGATTTCCTCTCATCGACCATGAAGTTTGAGAAGAGGAAGGAGATACCCTCCCTTCATTACGGGAGTATGTATATGTGGGAGCATGGGATCAAGTTAAAGGACCTTATAATTTTTCCCTAGATATTTTTTCAGATGAAGAGTCCCAATAGAGTCATCTTGAGGAGGCACATCATCCTTCGATCTAGTATGCAGTTACAACTTATACATTTCCAAAGTATCTAGAGGTTCAAAAGAATGTAGAGTTGATCGAGAAAATGAACTCTCAAGGAGGTTCACCACAAGAGAGGAACCAATGGGGTTCCTCAAGTGGTAGAGTTTTCATTGGTGGGTATCAGGATTTAGGTCCATTGAGGTTTTAACCAGAATGGAGTCGACCTTGATAGCTTCCCTTTCAAACATATGGTTTCCATACCCTTATTATAACCTTAGTGAAGAAGTATTTATTCTATGTGGTTCATGGACATCTTCAGTACTAGTTCCATGTGGATGCTCGAGCATAGTTTATCAGAGATGAAAAGGTTCAGTGTCACCCTCAAAAATAGTTAGTAGTGATGCCATTCCAACTACAGTGGAAGCAAGATTATGGTACAGTTAAGGAAGATGAGGTAGGTAGAAGCTAACCTCTGGATGTTCCTTGATAATAGGGACCTCAACCTGAGAGGGTTGTGGACGCAGCTGTCAGCATAGAGGTTGGGAAGTTCGTTGTGGTCAGTTGCATGCAGTGATGGTAGAATAAACATATGGTCCAAAGATCATTAGAGGTATGATCATTTTCTCATCTACCCTTGTTTGTTCCTTGTTTTATTTATTAGTTTCTCACTCCTTTGTTACACCCTCTCTATTCCATGATATAGGACTAGCCATAGAGAGGATTTTTGCACCCCTTGTGTTGACTATGCCAATCAGAGGCTCAACCATATTTCTTGATGTTTGTCAGGTATTTTCACTAATGATGTGGAAACATTAGTGTTGTGTGGAGATAATATTTCTTGAGAAGAAACCATATTATTTCATCCTTTGCATCGATTGGTTTGATTTTGTGCATGTTGTTATTGACTGCTTTTAGAGAGGAATCGTGTTCTCAGACATGGAAGGCCATTAGGTTGTTTTTGATGGCGAGTAGAGATTTCAAGTGGGAAATGACATGTGGAGCCCCTTCTTTTGTTGATGGGTGATTTTTATTCCACATAAATAGACATAGGGACAGAGGAGGATCTCATGGGTTTCAATGAATTCTGGGATGTTTTCCCTGATGTGGTTGTTACACTAACTCTTGGACATGATGTTGAGTTTGGGATAGAATTTTATCCTGGTGCTTCTCCGATTTTGATGGATCCTTAATAGATGGAACATTATGAGTTTCAGGATTTGAGGATTAAGATAGATTATCTAATTCAGAAAGGATTCATTTTGGAAAGTGTGTCACCATGGGACACTCCAGTGTTGTTCTCTAAAAAGGTGGATTGTATTATGAGGTTTTATATAGATTATTAGAGGTTAAATCAAGTAATGATCATTAATCATTATCCTATTCCATGGATCAATGATCTATTCATCTAGTTGAGGGGAGCTATTTGGATCTCCATGTAATATCGTAGTTTTTTTTAAAAGTACATAAATTGAAATACATGAAACTTTATTATAAGTATATATTAATAACTAGCCTTTAAAAATAATTTTTCCACTTCTATGCTTGGAATTTCAAAAAACGGTCATCTTCAATTGTGTTTAGTATGCTATTTAGAGTCTAATGGAACCAACTTGTATTTTTTTAATAGAAAGATACCATTATAAATAGTAATATGAATAGTGATATAAACCTAATGAATAGAAAATTTTACTATTATTTTATTTTCTTAGGGCATGAAGATAATAAAATTTTGTTTAATTTTTCAATGTGATATAAAAGCAGTTATAGTTTTAAATTTGTTAATATTTGAATTAAATGAGACTTTATTTAAAAATTAAATTAATAATATTTAGAAAATTATTTTCATAAAATGGACTTCATTTTTGAATTCTACACATCGATAAATGGTAAGGGTAAAGTTTTTGGATTTTTCTAGAATTCATAAATTTTTGATGAATAGTGAAATACAGTAAAATACAATATATTCAAATTATCAGTAAAATATACTATTTATGACATCATAAGTTATGTAAGACCACTTATTTAAACTCACATGCCATTATTACTATTTTGGGTCACTTTAATTAAGATTATTCATAGTCTTGAGAAAAAACTATTATAATAATGATTAAAATAATGAAAAATACCCTCTCTCCTCAACTATAAATATGACCCTCATTCCCCTCTTCCTCACACACTTATAAATCCTTGATACTTACCTAATTTTTTCCCAATACTCTTTAAATGGATCTTACCTATGTCCTAGATCTACTGGTCTCACCAAAATGCCAAAACCAAAGGCCTTAAGAGGGATCTCAAAGAGAAGAGATCAAGATGTAAACATCCTCTTTTATTTTCTTTCTTTCCTTTCATTTTATGTTATTATTTTTCATTCCATTTATCTTATGTTGGGATATTTCATTCCATATCCCCTTACTGACCATATTTTGTAATAATGATGAGATACCCATTTTCTCACACCCAATAATTTTATGAAAATTTAGACGACGTTGTTAGGCTGCTGAATTTTCGTAAGGATTTTCTCAAATTATCTTTTATTTTGAGTTCCTTTCTTTTCTTCTCCTTTACTCACATATTCATATCCAAGAGGCATGAAAGATCCAAAATCTTTATAGTCTAGATGTTATCATTTTCATGTAAAATTCATCATCAATCTTCTTCTCTTCCCCCACATATTCATGGAATTAAAAACATTGTCTATGATGTGTCGAATTACCAACATTGTGGACACTGTGATTTAAATTTTCATTAATTCCTTAAAGTATGGTCAGGAAATCATTTTTATTTCTGAACCAGGTTATGATATATGTATTATGTCTCATCCATGGTTCTATAATTATTTTTTACACATGTTTATAATTTGTAAAACAAAATGAGGTTGTTATTATCAAAGAACCACTAAAATGATCTAAACGAACATCATTAATGTTTTAACTTATGAATCATCCTCAAGTAAGAATGAAAAATGATAAAAGTTATAATTTATGGTACTAAAAATATATAAATACCATTCCATTATAATTCTAGAGTTTCACTTCCAATCGATAAGAACAATCCATCATGAAGTGATCTAGAAAATCATGTAAAGAACTCACCCAAAACAGTGCAAGGAACAAAATACTTACAATTAAAATGTGAAATTATGTAATTAAATTATAATATTAGGTATTATAAAGATGTATATGATTCAATAATATATTAATAACACTATTTTAAATATTATACAGGAGTTTTAAACATGTTTTATGTAAGGCAAGCCCGAGGTAAGAGAATTCTTAACTCGATTTCCATTCTGTGGGTTAACATTCTACTTCATTATTTATGTGTTATTAAAATTGTTTGTGTGATAGGTTTTGTATATAATATGTTGAATTATTTTTATTTTCAGTATTTATACATATTCTATCCAATATACTAAGTCTCACTTCAATTATAGGATATTTATAATGAACTTTCCTTTTAAAATCCTCTTTTAAAATTCTGTTTTACAAAATTCAAAAGCAATGTTTTTATTCTATTATTCATGTTGTGTGATTATGTTATTGATAATGGGAATTGTTTATTATTAAGTGTGTGACCTATATATCCCTCCAATTTATTGGGTATGTTTACGTTGGAGGTCATTCCTTTGGTTACTCCAAGTGTAACTGAGATAGTTACACAAATTGTAAGGTAGCCGTGAGGGTTACAAATGATAAGGTAGCCGAGAGGGTTAGAAGATTATTTAAGTAATTCCCCAAGATACAATTATTTTTATACTTATGTTCTTATTTTTTGTTGTAATCTTGTGTATATCTCATGTTTCACATGGTAAATACATATATATAGGTGATAAGTATGTCTTTTGAAAATGATTTCATACGTTACAAGTATTCATAGACTAATGTGTTCTTTCCTTTTTTTATCCCTTATTGAGATTTTCTGATCATACCATGTTTTTAAATTATTTTCACATGTTATAAGGATTTGTAATACAAATAAGAAATCTAAGTTAAATGTTTGAAGATTAGTTAAATAAATCGCGTTTTATGTGGAACATTTTATATTTTTCAAGAAAGGAATACTGTTTTTATGGTATCCACTCCATAATAATGTGTAATTTTATGAATTTTTTATGTCCCAATTCTCTAAAGAAATAAACTTGAAAACATACTTAATATTAAAGGAAGTTAATTCTTGACAAAATTAAAGATTATGTAACATAATAAGGCTGGTTCTTTATACTCTAAGATTGATCTATTGCTTAGGTATCACCAGTTAAGGGTGAAGGATGAAGATATCCATAAGACTGCCTTCAGATTTAGGTATAAACACTTTGAATTCATGGTCATGTATTTAAATTTTATGAACGAACTAGACGTGTTCCTAGGGAATATGAGATCCATGTTCAATTAGTTATTATATTGGTTTATCATTGTCTTCTTTGATGACGTATTGATCTTCTCACGTTCAGAGGAGGATCATACCAAACATCTCATAACTATTATGCAGGTTCTTTATCACCACCATCTCTATGTATGTTTTTCCTAGTGCATGTTTTGGACATGAGTGGTCAATTTAATTGGTAATTTTTTGTCCCATCAATGTGATTTTATTGACCCAATGAAGGTTGAGGTGGTTGTTTCTTGGGTAATGCCCAAGAATGTGGCATAAGCTTATAGCCTCCATGGTTTTGTATGATATTATTGGAGGTTTGTGCCTGAGTTATCTTAATTTTTAACCAGTTGAAATCATTAAATAAGAGATACCATGATTTATTTTTGGATATTACAATGCTTGGAAGTGTTCCATTTTCTAATGGGGAAGTAAAGCAGAACTCCATTTCTTTAGTTCCTAGAGGGGGTATGATGTTTGACATTTTTTTAATGATTCCTATCTGGGATTAAGGTGACTAATAATTCAATAGAATGTATTGATCTCTTATGATTATAGTTAGTTATCCCCCCAATAACATAACTTTGCGACCCATGATCTAGAGCTAGATGTGGTGGTGTATGCGCTAAAGTGGTGGTGACATTACCTCATTGGGGAGAATTTTTTGGTCTTCATGGATCATAAGTTTTTGAGATATATCTTTTCTCAACATGATCTAAATATGAGGTAGATAAGGTGGTTGTATTTTCTTAAGTTATTACTTTGATATCTCCCACACCTCTGGAAAGGGGGATTTCGTGCTAAATTCTTTGAGAAAAAAGTCACAAAATGATGTTATTTGGAATTTTGTGGAAGCTTGTAAAGAAATGGAGGAATTGGGTGCCTTTAACTTGAATGAATGGGTGGTCTATGGAGGAGGTATCATGTTACATATGATGGTACACTCTTCTCTAATGTGGAAATAATAGGAGTATCAGTGGATAGACATAGAGTTAGAGGTTATGCGTGATCTTTTTGGCCATTGGGATTCACCGAAGGGATGTCGGATGATTTTCATAACCAGATGTTGTCTCGAGGAAGGTTGTTTGTTATGGTATAATTGTGAAAGGTGGTTCTTCTTGATTTCTACACATACCCTTTTTTGGTAAACCTATGAATTTCTAAAATGTTATGCGGATTGAGGTTGTAGTTTTTGTGCCCTATTATGAAGCGGGTAGTGGCAGAGTTTTTTTGGAAATGTGTATAGTTTTCTTTCAGGTAAGGGAATTTCATTGTGTTCGTGGGGATTTTTTCAACCCTTTGATGTCCCTGAGTAGAAATGGGATGGAATATCAATGGATTTTATCATAGCGATACCCAGAGCTCTGGGAGTTTTTGATTCTATCTTGGTGATCAAATATCAGTTGATGTAATTGGCCCACTTCTTATCAGTCAAGGAGTATGGTGCAGTTGATGATTTGGATAAGATGTATGTGGATGAGGTTCTTCTGTTTTATAATGTTATGAGGTCCATTGTAACAGAATTAGATTCATGTTTTCACTCATGAATCCATTAGGGATTGCTTCATGCTTTTGGAACCAAGTTACACCTTAACACAACCTTCCACTATCAAATGGATGGGAAGACTAAGCATACTGTCCAGACAATAGAGGATATGTTGTAAGCATGCATCTTAGACTTTGGGGGATCTTGGGTGCAACACATTCCCTTGGTCGGGTTTGATTATAATAATAACTATCACTATTTCATTAGCATGGATCCATTTTAAGCTTTGTAAAGATGATCATGTCATTATCAATTGTGATTGAATGAGGTTAGGGAGGCTACAATTCTTGGTCCTGAGGTGGTGTACATCACAATAGTGAAGGCATGGTGGGATCTCTAGAGGATGAAAGAAGAACAGGAAAGTAAAATGTCCTATTCTATTCATAGGAGTAGGTCCCTCGAGTTCGAGTATTGAGAATATGTGTTCTTGAAGGATTCACATAAACATGGGAAAAATAGGTACAAGAAGGGGAGTAAGCTCTCTCTCTAGTATTTTGGACCTTTCAAGGTTCTCGGGAAAGTTGTTGGGTGGAATATCAGTTGGAATTTCCACCACACCTGGGAGGGATCCATGATTTGTTTATGTCTCTCAACTCTATCGATATCTTCATGATGACATCCATGAAATTGATTAGGGAGAGTTGTATATTGAGGATGATTTAACCTTTATTTAATATCCAGTTGAAATCTAGGACCTTTGAGAGAAGGTTCTGAGAGAATAGACCATAACTTTGGTTCATGTGCTATGGAGACATGGTGGCTGGGAGGAGAGTACTTGGTAACGTGAGATGGAAATGCGTGCTCAGTACCCAAAGTTGTTTAGAGTACACACCCTTCTCGATTTTCCTTGTGATGTTATGTTCATACCTTTTTGTTTTATGAAATATTTTTTTTCACATAATGTGATGTTTGATGTGTGATGTTTGATAATTTTCCAAGATGATAAAAATGGAAGACCTGATTCCAAAGGAATACACATTTTTCAACGATTTGATTAAACCCATGCGGGCGAGTCAGTGCCACCAAGAGAAAAAATTATCTTGACATGGATGATAGAATTCCATGATTCATATTACCAATATATTATGGTTGTTTAGATGATTTGAGAGTTTTGGTAAGTTGGTATGATTTGGCTATGTTTTTTAGGTGTAATGATATCCTTGATTAGTATCTCGAGAGATGGTTCTTCGGACCCTTCCTCTTTTTCATCTGCATTACTTTTGAATTATTGATCAAACAAATAGTTTGATAGGTATTTTATGTAACATCTTGGCCCTTATGTCCCATTACTTTGATTAAAATATGATGTTTTATGTGTCTGGGGGTAGTTCAGGGTGTTTTTGGGACAGGAAAGTCATTCCAATGGTCTTTCATTCTGATTGATTTCCAAATTTCTTATTTCCCAATATTCATTAATTTTGTAAGTGTTTTGTTCTATTGACAATCATTCCAGTGGATTTTCATTCTAGAAGCGTGTCTTCTGGGTGGCATGTTGTTCTGGTGGCATGTCATTATGGAGGCATGTCATTTTGGGGGTGTGTCGTTTTGAAGGTGTTTATTTCATGTGGAATTTCATTATAGTGGTGTATCATTATGGTTTTGTGTTGTTATAGTGAGGTTATATTCTGGAATCATTCTATTTTGGTGTCGTAGATTTCTAGAGGTGTGTTCTTCTGGCGGCATGTCATTCTGGTGGCGAGTTGTTCCAGCAGCATGTCCTTCTGGCGGCGTGTCGTTCTAGCGGCGTGTCATTCTAGCGACGGGTCATTCTCGCGGTGTGTCATTATTGTGGACTCCCATTATAGTGGTGTGTCATTTATGTTAGAGCTTAATCATGGTGGTGTGTCATTTGGTGGTGTCTCATTTCCAAAAAATTCCAAATTTTCAGTTTTCTAGCGGTGTGTCATTATGAGAGTGTGTCATCCAGGTGGTGTGTTGTCCAAGTGGTTTTCATCCTACTGATGTGTCATCATTGGGTTGTGTCATCCTAGTGGTGTGTAATCATGGTGGTGTGTCATCCTGATGGAATCTCATTCCATGAAATGTGTCATCCTGGTGCAATCTCATATCCAACAGTTTTACAAATTACAATAATTTTCCAATTTTCCAAAAAATTACAGATTTTCCCTTCTTACGTCTTTTTTGACGAAAAACTTGTTTAATTCAATATTTAATGATTTTTTAATACATTTCAAATGAAACAGAATATATCTTTATTTTTTAAAATCCCAGGATCCTTTTAAACATCTAAAACACATGGTTTTAATGAAATCTGCCTTTAATTGTCAATTATGTATTTTAACCCCATCAATTTCAGATGTAGTCTTTCTAAGGTGGAGATCTTCAGTTTGTTCTTTCTTCTATTTTTCTTTATATGGGAGGTCCAAAACCCTTCTACACTGGAGCCCATGAATGAGGTGATACAGTTGGTTCAGAGTCCCCCCCTGAAATAGTTCCCTCCTGTACGTGCACCCCGGTTTTTGTGGAGAAAGCTTGGGGAAAAAGATTCATCTTTCTAAGTATGACTTCAATTGTCATTATTGATTGTGTATCATGTGATATGGGTATATAAATGTTCATACTTGTGTAGATAGTTTATTTTTTTACTAATAAATATAATGAATTTGAGTAAATAAAATATAAATGGGATGGGGAATATGACGTATTGTCTTATGGATTTCGTTGATTTGTTCTATTTTGGTTTGATATTATGTTTGTATAGGCATGTTTCCTTGATGAATATCATATCGAGTGGTGGATTTATTTTTTTTGTAGAAAATTCCTCTCGAAACCTCTATTTCTTTGATTTTTTGGTATCATCATGAATAATTTTATAATTATGTATAGTCAGTTAATGAATTAAATTCCCCAATATCTAATAGTTTGTGTGACAATACCATTGATTTAAAAAGTTGAATTTAAATGAGATGATCTGACAAATCTGAGATTATATTGTATGAGATATGATGTGTGTGGGTGAAGTGGGAAAGATATGGCTGGGAAGTGGGGTTATGGTAGAAGATGTATTTGGACTTGGATATTGGGATTTTGTTTAACTATATTAGTTATTGTGTTTTGTGCTTTGTTGATTTCCTGATTAATATGGATGGTAATAATTAATATCTTGTAAAATAACACAATTAAGGATTTAGTGGAGTGGGTTGGTAATGGAAACTATATTTAAAATGATTAATATTAATTAAAGACTAAAAATGAATTGTTTTTTGTGTTTTTCTCAAATGGTGTTATGAATTTAGAGGTGGCGGAAAAGTGGGGAAGTCATGATTAGGCTGGAGTTTTTTTTGTAAACCCCTAGGTTGGGATTGTGTGATTTTCATTATATATATTTATAAAAAATCTATATTCTTGTGATTCCTATATGCACCCCACCCTTGTTGAGAACTATGTGCCGACACCAACATAGTCATGTGGGGGGTGTATTTCCCAACATCCGAGTGGTAGGATGGATAGCTGGCCACCTACTCTTTTATACACCCTCTTCCAGGAAATAGTGTCCTACATGTCTTTGAGTGAGTTGTGATGTGTGGTCCCATATGTCTTCGGGATGAGTTGTGTTGTGTTTTCCAAGGTGTCTCAAGGATGAGATTTGTTGTGATGCCCTAGGTGTGTGTGATCAGGATGTGATGTGTTGTGAAGGACCAAGTGTGTGCGGTAGAATGTGTTGTGAGGTGTGTCTCAGGTTTTTGAGGGAGAGATAGGATGTGATACATTCAGAAGAGGTGGGAGAACCAAGACATTTTTCATTAGGGTGTTAGAACAGCTAATCAGTGGGAAAGTGGTGGGGGGTACCCTATCATTGGTGCGATTTATATTATATTATATTTCATGGATGTTTCATTAAGTGAGAGAGCCTTGGTAAGGTTGGTGTTATGGTTATTCCACTTGTTAGGTGTTGATTGGTTTTGTTATTTTCTCATGGGTGCATTAGTATGCTCATTCGACTTTCTCATAATAGACTTTGGTTTTCCTTATTATTATAAATGTATGCTCACCCTATGTATATAAAGACTATTTTTAGGCTTCCCATAGGATTATATGGATCGTTTTTGGTGTCTCTAGATCAAACCATGGATACTTTCTATATGGCTTCTATAGTTCTGTTTTTTGGTATTTACATTGGAGACTTTTACATTTTTTGGTTTTATTTACACATTCATTATAGTATATTTTTAATTTTATTATAAATATGTCATGGAGTTGATTTTGGTCAATTCAGTCTATCTCCCAATCGTGTTTCCTTAAAAATGGGTAATACCTTTCATTTTTTAAGATTTGTACAACCTTGGGGCTAGTCACCAACCTGGGGTCTACTAGAGGTGAGACTCGGGGAGGGGGGGCATTATCTCTCTTCCTCATTGTGGTTACTTTGGTGGGAGGGGGTCCTGAAACTATCTACCATTTACAAAAAATAATAGGACAAGGACTCTTGAGGAAAACCATATTTGATAAAAAAAACTATGAATAATATCACTCAAATACGTTATCCAACTGGTACCCAACCAAAATTTCTACAAAACTGAAGGGAATTCCTAAACCCCAGAGTCTTCTGTGTAGAACCCAGGAAACAAAAAAAAACATAGGGAACGATTTCTACTATCCTAATGCAGACATCTTGACAATTAACTCAAATAAAGAGATAAATAATGTAAGAAAACATGCCTATATATATATCATAATTTAGATAGAACAACAAGATAAAAAAACAGAGGTAGAAAAAAAATCTCCAAGAGACAAGTCCAACTAAAAATGGAAATAAAAACAAATCATCTTCACAAAAAGTCTCCATATGATATCTTGGGAAATCCTTCCCCATATCATCGTCCAGCTATCAAAACCCATCTGACAAAAACCCTCCCTGCCTCACTGTGGCGCCTTTCCTTTCCATGTGTCGAAAAACATAACTATGTTTAAACACCTCTAAAAGGGTATAGATGGTGTGATCTAATAATCTCAGTACGGTCTCACCGAAGTGTTCCATATCAATTATTTGAATAGTTATCCATGCATCCTCAACTTTAAAGAAAACAAATAATGATATAAAGTTTAGTTTTTTTATTAGAGGCAATGGAAAACAATTTAATTTCCCATTCTTCCACATTTCAAAATAAATCTGGTAAATCAGTTTCAACGAATTTCATATACATATTTCAACAAATATATATCAATTCAACCAATGAATGCATCATATATCACAAAAAGCATTTGATGTGCAACTCAAAATGGTAAAATCCCAAAGAAAAATCATAGTTAAGAATTTACCAAGGATCAAACTAGGTCAATATTTTTAGGAAACTCATACCTAATATAGAAAATCATACATGAATCAAGCCTCTAGGTATATTCTTTAGGTCTAGAGAGCATATGAACACCCCCTAAAGTAAACCTCCCATAATTTCTAACTAGTCCATAGAAAACATTCCAAGGGAGTAGAGGAAAGCCGCATGAGAAATCCCCCCATGAAAGTGGATGAGGCTTATTACTATTCCTTCCACCTAAGTACCCAAGCCTTCCTATATGCTATATTTTCCAAAATAATTCATTAAACCATTTCATCATATCATTTTTGAAAACCACTTCATAAAACCATTTCACACTACTTTTAAAACTTCTTTTCAGTTAACAAAACCAAGGGAAACCCATCTTTTATCAAAAACCCAACTCCACACAAAAAAATAAAATCAATAAATTATTTCTTTTCATTTATAAAATGATTTATCAAATTTGGAGAAATGTAGTTCACCAACCAAATCTTAAGACAGAACCAGCTACCTGAAAACTCAAGTTTCACATGCCCATAATGGGATCCAAAAACAAGAATAACACAATAATGATAACAGAGGCCCTAGAATTAATCTAAAAATATCTTAATTCATTCAGATTAACAAAATTTTCATCCTAGAATAGGAAGAAACACATACCTTAAGATAAAACACCATATGAACCATAAAGAACAAGGAATCGACTCTCAAAATAAGATTTCACAATGGATCTAGAAAAGAATTAAAGGAGACATCACCATAGATTAATGGATTCAATAACACAATGAAACAGTGCTACCACAGTCAATGGAAATTAAGAATAAGAAAGGATACTCACCCATAGAAGTTCATATTAACCAAAATAATGATCAATTTCTGAGTAAAATATCCCAAAAGGTTGGTGGAATCTAAAATTTCTAGAGAGTATATCTATGTCGAGAGTAAGGAGGGGTTTGTAAGTATGAATGAACATGTCCCTTGTATAACAACCTAAAATCACATTCCATGAGATTTACATAATGTGTAATCAATTTAAATGTTGTATAATCCTTGGTGTCTATATACACTAAAAAATGGTCACCTTTTTATAAAAAACATGATTTTTAACATTACATGGCATGTAATCCATATAAAGAATTTATTCATTCACATTGGGTACTCATATCATTACATGATCATGGTGAAAATTATGTGTCATGTAATCCCACTCCATAGCATGTAAATTCATAGAAGACAGAGAGAACTCTAGATTCTCACATGAAAACCCAAACCACCTAATTTTTTTGCAAAACATGGGGATAACCCCTCTAATTCATTACTTGTTTATACTCAAAATACCTTAATTTCAATAAGAACACATCCCAAAATTGTATGTCATTTTAATCAACAATTTTTCACCATCCTCGAGAGTCCCACGATGCACCCAATGAAAGATGAAAACTATAAATATAGGGGAAATGCATTAAGGTGGTTAATGTGATGTTACAGTGATTCATTCCCTAGAGGAAACCATTCATCCAAATAGAACAAATCTAGTGTATGGTGACGGTATATCTTTTTTTAAATGTTCATGATCCATGCCCAATAAGATATCATTCATATGAATTGATAAAATCTAATGTATAGTGATGGTATTTCTACCTATACCTATCCATGAGTCATTACTGTGAGTATATAATTTATCAAAAAAGACTAAATATAGTTTCTTGGGTGTTGGTATTTATGCCCATACGCATTTTTTATCTACACCCAGGATGAAATCATTTATTAAAATGGACAAACTAATGCATTACATTGATGTTACTTATATTAATACCCATATCTGATCCATGTACTATAGTAAATCATTCATCCAAGTACAAAAAATCTATTTTTATGATGATGGAATTTATTCTTATACACATTCATGATCCACACCCATGTGGAAACATTTTCTACTCATGTTTTTGAGAATCATGGCTGACTTGAACTATTATATGTTCTAGGATCAAGTGGATTAATGATAAATTGAATTTTATTTTCATTGTTTGTTAGGTGATTTTTATATGATTATTAGAGTGAAATAAAATATTCTAAAATGTACAGTGATTGATAATGAAACTATTTCCATTCATTTTAATAATGGGGAAAGTGTGATCTATAATTTGAAGTCTCTCTATATGAAAAACCCATATTAACAAATATCCTTTATATTGACTCGAATATTAATTATTTATTATTGGGCCTTATTGAAATTATGTTTTAGTATATCTGACTCTAAAACCTTATATTTATCATTTATAAGATGTTATTTCACCCTAGAATCGGTATTCATTTTCCCAATCTAAAACTTTTTTAATTAGTTTATGATGTTTTTCGAGATTTCCCTAGTAGTATCTATATTCCAATGAAGATACTCTACCTGAGTAGACACTTTTTCATCCATGCGTTATTTCTCTATTAGTACCTCTACATGGTGAGGTTCTTCTTGCGAATAGACATCCTAATTAGTTATATATTCTGACATTAATATTAACATGAGAAGAAGTTATCGTGACACCTCCTATTGCTTGTGTCTCTGAAGATTTTTTATAGAGATATAGACCACATAGTTTTAAAACCCATTGTATCAGGATGTCATAAATATATAATAAATCTCAAGGATTTTTCGCAGTATGTGTTCTAAAGTGGTTTGAGAGATGAGATTCCTCATGTCTTCCCATAGGATTTTTCAGATGATGTATAGCCTATCGAAAACTTCTTTGTCATGTTGTACTCTATGAGACTGAAATATAATTAGGGACCAATTCACTAAAAGAGAATACTTATATTGTACTCATAGAATTATTAGGTCCCAAAGAAATAATAATATTCACATATCATAATGTCTTATCCATGGGAACTTCGACCTTTTCAACAAGCCCCACCTCTATGGATGGTCCTACTAGAACTAAAAAAGGGGGGTATAAGTAACCAAAATTTCAATAGACAATTTAAGGAATGTACCAATTATAACTGAATACTAAGACCAAAGTCTCTATGATGAACACTTTTCTCAATAATTTGGTATCCAGAGACACTCCCCTTGCTAGATTTTTACTCTCTAGGTTGTCTAAAACCACAAATTCAAATGTTATCTCATTTCTAATTACTTTGAGAGCATAAAAAGCAATATATCTTGCTACCATTTGATCATCCAGTCAAATCATAATCACCTCTAAATTTAAATCCACATTATTTAATGAGGATGAAACATCCTGGTGAATCATATCTTATAAAGGATGCTCAAGTCCCACCTTAGGTCACCCATAGAGATCCAGCCTTTCAGAATCTCTAACAAGTGATACCCAATCACAAGTGAAGGGAGGATCCTAGTATCCTACTACTGAAGAAACATGGAAAAATATCTTTAGAAAAAATAGTATGATTTGTAAATATAAATCTATATATCATATTTGTAATTATGTGAATCAAATATAATGGAATAAGACATATTCCCCTTTGAATCCTTGACAAAATTTCTAATTTCTTCTAATGGTTCATAGGCTTCAATGTCTAAAATTATTTCATCCATCATCATGAATGGATCAGATAATGGCACGTGTTATGTAGAAAGAACAATAGATAATAGATTTATCCAAACATCATAGTTTACTTTATTAAAAGTTAATGAACCACCTACTCTTCTGTTACTGATAATGGTAGTTGATGTATTCAATTCAGGATTTAATTTGATTCTTTATTGAACCTAACCCTCTATTTCTTCATAATATGTACCTTCATAAAGTAAATGAACCTCATAACCATGAGGATATTGTGTCTCTATATTTTTAGATACTAGTATGATATCCACACAAGTCATGTATCATTATTGATGTAGCATTGAAGGATAATATATAAGGGTAAATGTAACATTTACCGATCAACCTTAGGTGAAGTAGGATTTCCAATGACATTAACTTTTTCGATTTATAGATATCCTCAAGAATAAAACTCATAGAATGACCAATTGACCTATTAGAAACTCTCATTGTGGGTTTGGGATTACCACCTCTATATGTTCTTCCAAACGTGGAGTGTCAGATCCCCCATCATCCCTGGAATGCAAACAAGCACCTAAGGTATATGTCACATCATCAGTAGTATACACCAGGGATACAACATGTGTTGAAACATATTTAGATACCATAGCCTCTTATGGATCCCATAAAGGACATATAAGTGGTTATTAACATGATGACACTAATATCAATGTGAGAAGATCAAATTGGAATATTCCACCTGCCTCTTCCTGAGAAGAATCTTGATCAATGTCATCACCCTCATTACATAATTCAAGACCCAATAATTTTGAAAATTGATCTGATTGAGGGTTCACATCCTCTAGTGAATGAATGGTGGGGTCTAAATCTCATCTGTAAGACTTTAATTCTAGAGGTTGGTATTCTTCTGAGATAGTAAGGTGAGTCATGACCTGGAAAAACCATGTGAAAATAATCTATGTCACTAAGAATGAATGACATGTCTACTTAGAGAATAATCCTTCATTATATAAATCCCAATTCCACTAGACCTCGGGTTATTTGGTTTTTATAGGAATCATAGGTAGGACACCTGTACCACTCCCAATAGATGTCTAACCTAGGTGCATCACATGTTTCTTCGAAATCTGATATAATGAGGGCCCCTGAGAGGTGATATTTGTTTGTGTTATTTAGGATCCCACTTTTTGGTGATCAATTATCCTTTAAGGTCTTGTTGCCTATACTAGATGATCTTGTTCCACTAAACTTTTGGCTTCCAATTTTCCTTTTAACTGAGGTATAATATCACCTAACTACTAGTCTAGATATGGTAAATCCCATTTTCAACATAATCTATTACAAATCTCACGATAACATTAGTTGGGGGAATGTTTTCTTACACACGAGTCACTTCCTGTAAAAGAATTAACTTGAATTATGAGGCTATCATTGGATGCTTCTCATTTCACATTATTGAATGAGGAGTAGGGACTATTTTTCTAGACAAATATGAATTTTATAAAATATATATAAGATATATACCCCTTTAGATAATGTAACTAGTCATCATAGCTTTTAATATTCCCTCCTGTAAGGGAATTATATTTAATTGTTCTTCAAGTCTTGGTTGAATTGTGAGAATTTGTATCAGTGGGGTGTATATAGTTAAAACAAAAATATTTGTATCAATTTACCTTATTCTTCACCTATTGAACATTCAACATGTTGGGATTAAAACTTAATATACACTATATGTTAGGTTGGAATTGAGAGTTAGATATTTTCTTAGTGTTGATAAACGCATATCAACCAGCATAAGACATTATCCAACCCCACAACATTTGTAAGGGACCATTATTTAAAAATAAGTATTTACCCTTATAACAATTCCCAATATTATGATATAATTTAGTTATAACTAGAACTACCCAACTGATATAGTCATTGCATTCTAATTAATTACTGATTACAAAAGTCTCAACCCTTACTTCGACTATAAATTCGCATGCTGATAGGGGAATTAAGTTGATATATATATTTGGGAAGGTTTTCTTGTGAAAAAATCTATCATATTTTAATGTAATTTCCAAACCCCATCTGTTAAACTATCCCTCCTCCACTATTGGAAAATATGCATTAGGATCTCCCCGATTCTATATAATTAGGAACATTTAGGCTCTCTTGCGACAAGGTTATTCCCTATTTGGCAAGATGAACATGCATATCCACTCCCCAAAGGAGACATCAACAACAGGATGAATATTTTATCCCATAAAACTATTTTATAGGTTGAGAATATCCATGAAAAGTGGTGGGGTCCTCTCAGTGTCATCATATATTGAGGTTAGTGGAAGAAAATTTCCAAACATGTCTCCCCATATTTTCGGTGTAACATCCCTGGCTTGGAAGCTACAAATATGGTGCCCTGAGCTAAGTCATCACAAGACCTCAAGCATGCCTCCTCATACACTAGAGTTTTCCAAATAGAGGCAAGGGTATAATAAGTCACACGAGGAGACTATACCCTCTTTAATAGATTAATTCATTGTAGAACACACTATAAATTTGGAAAAAATTATGAACAACCAATGAACATGCATAACCAAGCATTTCCCAAATGGGGTCCAAACACCGTTCAAATACATAAATGTCATGCAGTACTAGTAGTGCAGAGTGAAGGAAACACAAAATAATAAAAATGGCCAAAACTCCAAATGGGTTCTGACTCTATGTCTAAATCCTTTACTATGTACATCCTGAGCCCGAATCAATATCTTAGTGTAGGGCCTCAGACCTTGTCTTAACTTTAAACCAAGAGATCTTCCTGGGTACCCCACAGTGGCCTGAGCAAGGTGTGAGTACGAAACTTAGTATGCCAACACCAACGGTGTCTGCAAAATATCCCATGTAATAGATAGTGTATGAAAGTAAAAAATAAATGGTAAATAAATAAAATAAACCTCAGGTTTCATTAGATATCCAAGATTCACTTAATTAATTCCTAGCATTTATCCGAATTTTATTTCTTATACCATCTTCATTACATAATGCATCGTGATCACATGTTCCATGGGTTAGGCATAATTATCATCTACTCAAGGGTTTATGGTAATCAAACACAATGAGTAAGGGAAATAAATAAAGTCCCTATCTCACTAGGGATTCACATATCACATCAAAAAATTATCCTCACCTCGAAGCCTCAGTTCATGTGGAATGAAACTGTTAGGGGAATATAGACTATGTCTCCTTCCCTAACCCATGCATTTATTGGGTGGAGTTTAGAGCATCTATCTACCTTGGCTCGTGGGAGTAGAACCTCAAGTCAATACCCCATTCGACCAAACAATGTACACATACTTATTTATCAAATCACCACAACCATACCATAACACAACATAACATAACCAATCCCATTTTAAATCATCAATCACAATACATAACAAACCACATGGGAATTAATACTATTCCATAACCCATTAACACATTTACCATTTACAATTCATAGTCATTTATCCAAGTTCCCATTCTTGTTCCTTTACCAATTATGTTTATTCAACAACCCTTATGCCTTATCAAAATTCATCAATGACCATACATTTACCCATTTAATCCATTTATAATTTCACAAGAATTTACCCACTTATGCATTACTAGTACATTTCCCATATCTAATAATAGAACCACTTATTACATTCAACCATTAGGTGTACTATCAACATTAATTCCATTTTTATATAAGGAAAAAAGGAACAAGAATAAAAACCAAATAGGGCTTATGTTAATTATTTAATATGCACTAATCCTCTTCGGAATTTCTAACTGAATTTCATTAAACAATTTATATAATCCCATTCGACCCAATTTTTAAATTTTCATGTCATGCCAACAAATATGTATTCCATTATAACCCAGGGAGTATTTATCATCATTCCATTTAAAAATTAACCAACCATTGAGACATATTCTACATGGGTTCCACATTATTATTCAGAAACCCTTCACTTAACCCTACCACACTCTAGGTCCGGGTATGCCAGTGCACCCCATGGGTGGCCCTAAAATGGTCAAGTCCCCCTATACACATCCCAAAAGGACGCTAAAAGATTAAATTCATCACTTAGACACTCCTTTCTATCAGAAACTCCAACAGAACCAAGAAAATAATTATGGGAAAATATGAACACAAGATTCTATGCACAAATCTAAAATTACACCACGAGATAATACTTGTTGACCACCTAAATCTAATCTGTTGATGAAAAAACTCTTTATCATGGCCTTATATCCAGATTCAAGCATACCATGAAGCCTCGACCTAGGTTACACTGTAAAAAGAGGGCTTTATATTTTTGGAAGAATTTGGGGTAAACTACCATCCCCAATCTGAAAAAAGAGAAGCAAGAGAAGAGTTAGAATTACTTGAGGATTTGATCTACAACCGACAACTCTCCAAAAAGCCAATAATCGAAGGAAAATTACCTATTAGAAGATTGGTTCATCCAAGTTCACCACTAGGCTTGCACGAGGTTAAATGGAAGAAAATCCTGAGTTTGGGTTTAAAATCCTGGAGTGGAAATTTTTTAATTTTCTCAAAGTTTCGCGGTCGCTTGGTTTTCCAAACCGTGGGAAAACCATGTGTGACACACTGTCTGAAAGACAAACATTTGAATGGTTTACACATATATTTTTCATAACCTTTTACCAACTATGTGTAACACTGTATCCATGGATACATAGTTACCTAGGATTCTCACAGAGTTAGCACTAACCGTGTGAAAACCATGAAACATGCCCAGGAACTCCCTTCTTATTCCTCATTATTGTCTTGACCCCCAGAACACCCCAATCCTTCACCTAAACATGGAGAAACACTTATCTATAGAATAATAAGTTGGCCAAATCAAAACATATACAAAAACATACCTTATAAAAATATGGTACCTTATAACCTCCCCACCTTATAATAGCTCGTCCTCGAGCCACCTTTCTAAAAATCCCTAAGCTCTCAAACTAGAGGTTATTCTACTAGGCCTGCCAAAACATTCCCATCATTCATGTTTCTGGTTGCACTTCAAAAACCCCACCAAACACAGATCAAGGGAACAAGCTTTTCCCACTTGTCTCTCTCACCATATCCATAACATGAACTGAAAACTCCTCAAGGATGCATCAACATAAACCATACTCAACCACTAGAACTTGATAGAGAGAACATAGACAACAGTTCCTAACTCACTACACATGAAAACATTACACCCAACATCACATCATTATAGAGGAACCAATTAGCACCCCATAGTCCCAATCCCTTTTACTAATCATAACCAAATCACTTGGCTTTATTTCCTCTATTTTCCAAACTCTAACAGTGACCCAAACTGGGTACCACCTAAAGGGAAATACATGGTCGTTCCAACCACAATTCCTGATGACTTCACTCCAAAAATATACATCCAAATAGAACATAAAACTCTTGGGTACTCAAGTAGTCAAACCCCTGCCAAAATTCTCTACCAGGGCCAACTCACCCGAATAGTGACTACTCGAGTTTTTTCAACTTCAAACTCTGATCGCGTCATCAACCAACCATTTATATGGAATGGTTCTCTCCAACATTTTTGGTTACTCGGAACCTCCACTTTAGACAAAATACCACCTGAACCTCATCCTAAGTTTCACAACACCTGGCATGTTCCAACTAACTATGCCACAACATTCATAGGGCATTACCCTACAATGGAATCCAGTTGAACTATTGAAATCATTTGGGTGGACATTCATTCACTACCCATTCAAGGACTGAGATCAACTTGACCTCACTTCGGTACAACATCATTTCAAAGGGATCATTACACTACAACATGTACCTGGAGGTGGCTCAATCTAACCACACCCATTCAAGATTATCATCTCAGGTCAGACCACATACGATTGGCTTATCCCAAAACACACACCTTCCACTGATGGTATGATACCCCTTCCTCACCTTCCTGAGGTGCTTACAGACTTGAATCCAATCATCACCATACCACACACCAACTGAGGTCACCCTCTAAAACCTGGTATAATTCCATCATCACATAATTACTGCCATCCAAACCATCATCAGGCATCATCCTTGGCATGACACTGCATCACATGTCCATGGTTTCCTCAACTTCAAGATATCCAAAAACCACCCAAGGATAATTTACCCGAGTCTGACCCTGATCTTCTTTGGGGTTACAGAACCCAACCTCTCATGACACAACATATTTTCATATCCAACCAAACCCTTCTACGACTCAGCAAATGCATCATAAGATTCACTTGGAACCACACTGAGCTCAAAGGTAACACTTTATTTATCAGTTACCACATACAAGTCCCACATACCTCTTCGAGGAACCAGACATGCACCTCACAGGTTCCTTATTGGAACATTGATCCCACTACATTGGGTTGATGTTATCTTTTACACATCCAAGACTGACTTATCACTCCCCAACTTAGGAGTGTTGTTACCGATTATCTCAAGAGGGATTCCAACCGTTATTTCCTACACTCTATCAAAAGGTGAACCCCCAAAACATTTACATGGTATATCTAGATGTTTTGCAAAACTAGAAAACAAACGTCACCCAGTTCCCATTCCAGGATCTTGTTAATGAAACCCTAGACATATGTCAACATTGGTCTATCCCAAGGACCACACCCGAAGCCATTGATGGTGTACACCCCATCCTTAGTCTTCAAACATACCTCTCCCTTGTGCCTAAACTCGATTATGTCCCTCATCCAACCAAACACCTTCAATATTATTGGTGTAAATCCAGAGCTTCTCAATGTACCTGGGACGATATCAAGATATCGGGAAGGATCGTTACTAGTTGTGGTACATTAAGAAATTTTCAAAGTACACCACCACCAACTTTTCCATTTCTAATGTCGAACTATGGGGAACCATGACTTAGAAAGTACTCTCACGATCCCCTACTGAATTCATATTATGAACACAAAACCACCACCACTCAGGTGTGATCGCCAACCAAGTATAAAAATCCCTTCACGACCAAATCACCAAATAGTCGTGAACCAACATTTCTTGAAGAACTACTTCAACCACATTGAACAAGTTCTTTCGATGCATCCCTGATGGATGACAACCGAATCACAATGGTCTACCACTCCAATCAAACCAATGGTCTCTCACAAATCAACCTTTATCTATGTGTATCCCATTTTTAAATTACTTACCTAACCATGTACCTTGGTTAGTCATCATTATCATCCCTGAGGTGGCCTTTTCATCTCACCCAACAACCAAAAAATTCATACAATATGTTCATCCATGTGACCACTACCACATAAGGTGTCACCATCAAGAGAAAGCATATAACCACACTTCTTCCACCTTATCTCTTCCATTAGAAAACAACTTCGAGTCCTCTATTAATCATCATCCAAACATGTGATTCAGGAATCCATACAATATAACCCTTCGAAAAGAAACCTTACCTTTATTCACAACCACTATGGTGACTTAATGAAATAATCAAGAATAACAATAGCATTTACTAAAACATGGATGTACTTAGTATTCATTGACACCACATCTGAACTATGTCCCATGCTTCATATTCTAAAGTAATTTCACCGCTGGCCTAAACTCCTACAAGGTCACCCTTTATTTTCTGAAACTATCATCATGTAACCACAGCTCGAGTTGCACCACCAACCATCAACCTTACCACTTATCCATTTAGGCCAAACCCACACCATACTAGACTCTGAGTTCCACTATCAATTTCCAAAACATCGACATGTTTGAGGAACACCCAAAGGAACTAGAGACCCTGTCCGACCTCTCTCATATGTCACAATGGAGGTTGAATGATACCATCTCCCTATATTAGAGTCACAACTAGAAAAATCTACTAGCACTGTCTCCAAACCATACATATTTTGGCTCGAACATTGCAATGCTTGTGCATGGAACTCTCAGCCAAGTTCCAATGCATATTGTGCCTAGTGCAACAAACAACCATTTGCACTAGGTTTTGTACCAAGGTTGTACACATTAATTTTCACTACAAGAAAAACATCCTCTCTGAGATTCAAAATGAAACTCGTAAGGTCTCTACTCATAAGGTCACTAGGACCCAGGCACTATCCTTATGGTCCAACATGCACTCCGTATGGTCACAAACCACAAGAGTTTCCACACTCACATTACCAAACAATGATTTTCAACCCAATGGACCCAACTTCACCAAGGGTTCACTAAACACACCACCTAGGACATATCATAATCAGAAAGGCCTAGTAATTCATGTCCAATGTCTCAAACTAGGGAACTCTCACTTCCCCAACCTACACATAAAAGGGTCAACAAACAAAACAAGGGATACCCACCTTTGAACTCAATCATTCCCATTTTAAACTTATCATTCACCCAATGCTTCTAAGAATGACTTGTAGGATTTAACCACAAATGGAAAAGATCTCATGTTATCTACGTTAAACAAACCATTATTCAAACTCTATCTGAATAGTCATCATCACACCTTCAACACTACCCTCTACAATAACTACTATAGGTCATTCTCAACATGGTGTAACCAATTAATTTAATCACAAGTCATTCATTAACACATCTTCAAACCAATTCTTCTTTTACCACATGAAACATTCTTCTTAGGAACATTTACCATTTCCCAAAATTTTATAATCATCATTTTAACTCAGTTACACCTTTTATTAGGAAAATTCAATAACAATTTTACCATCACTATGCAATATTTATCTTTTAGACACTGAATCAACCCTTATAATTTATCACACCCAAAAAAATTTACCTGGTCACAACATCTCTTTATAAATGATTATATTAACTATTCATTTTCATTCTATTCATTCACCCACTTTAATTACCATTATTAGGAATCATTTTCTACATATTTATCAAAAAAGTAAAATGCATTCTACTCTCTATGTCATGCACACCCATCCGGTGTGTGTGACTATAATGATGCATTCTACGTATATCTTTAGGTGCCTAAAATGATGCATGAATGAAAACCCCGATGACATTTTGGAAATGTGAAAAATATAACAAATCAATCAAATCACACAATGTGTGAATCACCCAATAGTGAAATATCATTAAAATGTAACAACACACATCAAGAACAATAAATCCCACCCAGGATAATTTGGATTTTCCATCAAAAATGGGTTAGATAAACACAAGCATGAGATCATTACCATGTCCTGACACATCCTAATCTCTCATATACCATCCATGAATAGTAAGAAAGAAAAAATAACTCCTCTGATACAACCTTGTAATGTCCCTAACTCAGAATCCACTAAACATGCACCCTGAGTCGAGTCGTCACATGACCTCATGTGTGCCTCCTCATACACCAGAGGATGCTGACTAGCAACGGTGGTCTAATAAGTCAAGTGGTGAGACTATACCCACTTTAATAGAGTAAGGCACACCATAACACAATATAAATAGCTTAAAAAATATGAACAACCAATGAAAATTCATAAATAAATGATTCCCAAATGGCATACAAACACCAATAAAATACAACAATGCCATGTTCTACCAATAGTAAAAAGTGAAAGAAACCAAAAATAAAGAAAACAACCAACACTCAAACTGGGTTTTGACTCTATGTCCTAATCCTTCCCTGTGAACATCCCGAGCCCAACATTTTAGTGTAGGGCATCTGCCATTGTCCTGACCAGTAACCAAGAGATCTTCTCGGGTACCCAATGGCGGCCCAAGCAGGGTGTGAGTACAAAACTCAGCAGGACTCCAACAATGGTGTCTACAAAATATCTAGTGTAATAGATAGTTCATGCAAGTAAAAAATAAATGTTAAATAAAAAAAAAGACAAATTGGTTTCCATTAGATATCCAATACTCAATTAATTATTAAAATTTATCCCTATTTTACTTCTCATACCATCTTCATTACATAAGCCATCTTGATCACATTTTCATTGGGTTAGGTATAATTATCATCTACTCAAGGGTTTAATGAAATCAATCACAATTCATAAGGGAAATAAATAAAGTCCTTGTATCACTAGGGATCCACATATCACATAAACACATTATCCTCACCTCAAAGCCTCGGTCCGGTGGAATGTAACCATTAGTGGAATAGATCCTTCATCCCCTTCCCTAACCCATGCATTTATGGGGTGGAGTTTAGAGCCTCAGTGAACCTTGACCCATGGGAATAGATTATCAAGTCAATACCCCAATCTACCAAGCCATGTGAACATGCTTATTTATCAAATCACAACAATCATACCATAACACAACATAACATAACAACTTCCATTGGAAATAATCAATCACAAAGCATAAAAAAACATTGGATTTAATACAATGAGATAACCCATTAACAAATTTACCAATTACAATTCATAGTCATTTAGATGAGTTCCAATTCTCATTCCTTGACCCTTAATGTTTATTAAACAACTTGTTTGCCTTATCCAAATTCATCAATGACCATAAATTTACCCATTCAAACCATTTATCATTTCATAATAATTTACCCACTTATTCATTACAAGTACATTTCCCATATCTCATAACACAGCCACTTATGACATTCAACCATTAGGTGTATCAAAATACCCATGTATTAACCCATTCAAAATATTCATACATTGAATTATTAAATTCCATTAACATGCTCTCCATTTTCCATTCCATCATCCAATTATAAGTTCCTCATTTAATTTTACTAATCATCAGAGGCATTTCTAAAAAAATTGTTAAAAAATTGATATAATCCTATTCAACCCAATTTTCCCATTTTCATGTCATGAAAAAAACTAATAAAGAATTTATCACCCTAGAAATATTTATCATCATTCTATTTACAACTTAATCAATCATTAAGACATAATATATTTGGGTTCCACATTATTATTCGGAAACCCTTCACTTAACCCTAACACAATTAAGGTCCGGGTTTGCTGGCGCACTCTTTGGGTGGCCATAAAATGGTCAAGTCCTCCTCTATGAATCCCACAGGGACCATGAGGGTTTCAATTGGTCGATTAGATGCCCTTTCTATTGAACACTCTAACAGAACCAATAGAAAAATTAAGGGGAATAGAAGAACACAAGATTCCATGCAAAAATCTAAAGAAACAATGGGATAATACTTGTAGATCACCTACCTCAAATCCGTTAATGAACACACTATTAATCAAGGAATTAGATCTGGATTAAATAATTCCATGAATCCCCAACCTATGTTACATTGGAAAAAGAGGGATTCAGGGTTTTGGAAGAAAATGGGAGAAACCACGACCCTAATCCAAAAAAAGAGAAGCAAGAGGAGAGTTAGACTTACCTGAGGCTTTGATCAGCTACCAATGACGCTCCAAACAGAAAATAATTGAATAAGAAACACATCTTGGAATCTTGGGTAATACAAGTTCGTCACTAGGGTTTCAGGGTGTGAAAGGGAGGAAAATCCTGAGTTAGGGTTTAAAATCTCGGATTGGTAATTTTATAATTTTTTTAATTTTTCTGGGCCACACGGTTTACCCATACAAATTGCAAAACTGTGAGAAAACTGTGCGTGAGACACTGTATGAAAAAAAACACCTTCGCATAGTTTACCTTCAAGGTTTTATTAACTATGAATATCCCTTTGTCCAATGATACATGATTACATGGGATTCCCGAATGGTTTTCCCTAACCATTCACAAATCGTCCAATATGCCCAAGAACTCCTTTCTGCTTTCTATTTTTTGTCTTGAACCCATGAAACACCCTCGATACTTCACCTAAAAATGCTGAAAAACTTATCTAGACAAAAATAAGAGGACCAAATAAAAACATATAAAAAAATTACCTTAGGAAAATTCAGGACCTTACACAGGTCCCGAATAATGATCTTAATGTCCCAGAGGTAGATTCATACCTATTTGTGCATAAGATGAAATGTGTATGTTTCCAAGATCCACCTATAGAGGATGTATAGAATAACATACATTTTACAATGGGAGAAGGTTTTTGAAACCCTTATAGATTCAAATAAACCAACTTCTATATTCTACTACTCGAACACTTTATTGTACCACCATACTAAGAAGTGATAACCCCAATCAATGTTAAATTCCACTCCAAATCTTATATCATAGACAAATTTCTAGTTGATATTTAGACTATATATTAACTTTATCTTTATTATATTATAGTTGTGAATGTCTGGCTCAAAGATACATGATTAGTCCTCTGTGGTTAAGGAAAAATACATAATAACATATCCTTCTTGGAAATTAATTTACTTAATAAAGAACCTAATAGGTGGGATTTTGGGTCTATGTACCACCAGATTCCCATATATCTAATGGAATGTATTACTTCTACTCTTATCAAAGGAATTATTTCCTATATTAGAATCCCAAACTCATATGGGGGAAATCAATCAAATAATGAATAATTTTGGAGGCCTTCTCCCATTCGTGGTAAGAGAAAAAGATGATTTGATTAAATTTGATGATAATGACTGAACATAATGCTTTCAATAATCATAGTCCGCCGCATGGACATGGTATAGGAATGCTCACATTTTTTCTAGGTCCATTTCAACGAATGTAAAATGAGTGATATCTCAATGTTCCAAAAGATGGAAAATTACAATTTCATGAGAAATGACCATGTGAGGCTAGTGTGAAAATGATATGGGATTTTAGACCTCAAACATCAACGATGTGAAAATAAAACACCATGTAAAAACCAAGTGTGTGGCTGGGAAGCCAGGAACATGTTCCGGTGTCTCTAATACATCATGTGGATTGAAAAGTAACAAGATGAAAGGTGGAATCCACTTACTAAGATTCTGGAATCCAATTGTTTGAAAGGAGAGTAGGAAAAGGTAGTAAAATGGAGGTTCATTAATACAAAATATTGTTTCTCCAAGAGAGAATAAAAATTGAATTTTATGGGGTATCTGTATTTATAAAGGATGACATTAATATTTAGCTTCCCCATGTGATCTCCACACACTCTTCATGTTTCTCTGCATGGATAGAAACCCTCCAAAGTGGATCAAATAGTTACAACATGGGATTTTATTACTTCCATGAAATTGAATTGTCTTTATGCTTCTTGGACGTCATTATGAGGAATGGTATTTATTGATTCCAATGGAATAAAAATAAATGGAAATGAGGAGACTCTATATAGCCACCTACCTACAAAAATATATTAATATAGGGACTCCATATGACTGACTACTCACTTTTTTGGTTAATGGATACACCACCCGTTGATCATGTTATTTCTTATATACCATGTTACTCTGACATACATCATAACCACATGACCATTTACCCATCATACAGCTCTAAGGAAAGTGCACTCTATACCAACCACCTACCTCTTCTATAGTCTAAAGAGGAGATACCCCTCACTAAAACTCACTCACTATGCACTAGATTATAGAGATATTCTATGATAGAGATCCCTTATGGTGGATCCCTTATTTTTTGTTATCTTAATAAGTGATTATAAGATTGAAATCCATCACATCCACCTACTCACTATGGTACATCTCACAACATAATTCTAAATATAGAGATCCATTATAGATGATCTCTCATCACATTAGATATCACCATGTGATTTCAAAATAAAATAACCACATGAATTCCCACTCATAACATGTAGGTTCACCTTGAGGTTCCAAGAGAGTAACCTCCATATATGCTCACTCAGTCGAAAGACAACTCTCACATGTGAGCGCTTCAAGAGGGCACTACACTATCGTGCACTCCATATTTAATGTTCACAAATTTTTTTAAGTAGTTTAACTATACCATATTAATAAATACTTTGGTTTTCCATTAATGGAATACATGACATGAGGAATAGATACTCCAAGATACCCTTAATGCAATTCCTCAACAAAATTTAGATCATTCACCCATGAGGTTCATTTCATGAATTCCCTTCTATGAGTGTTTTTTCATAATCCAAGTATACAGAGAATCCCCTCTTAGTAGACTCTTCACCTATGTATTGACATCACACTCATCCTTTGAGGATCTAACCCCATGAATATACTCTCACTTAACTCGCATGTGGAGTCCCCTCTTCTCTATGCATCCCCTAGGTGGATCATTCTCCCTAGAGGGATTACCATGTGGGATGGCTCCCCTCACTAGATCCTCCACACATCTTGCTAGTAGAAGATCCCTTTTTCGAGGTCCCCATATGGTTTATCCCTTCATGAACCAACATATCACATGGAGTAATTCTCATTTTGAACCTAACATGAGGATTAATCCCCTTCAAAAGCATGACTTCCGAAAAAACATACCCCATGAGGCCCCTACAGGGGTCATCCTTTTGGGTGTCAAACTAACACAAGGTTTGTCCCACCACAAACCTATTAACCACAAAAAATGACTATATCCATGAGATAACTATATAGAATGGAATCCATCATGATCTAACTACACTAACTATATTATGTTTAGGTATTTGAACTCATCTTTCTACTAATGCCTTTGTGATGGGTATTTAATAAACTTATGGGAACCCTTTTCAAATGAAACCCTAGAAGGGAAAATTTGAGACCTCTAAATCCACTTAAAATAAAAGACCAGGTTGCCAAGAATGCCAGATTGACCCTCCTTCAATCATACATTCCCTTGAGAAAAGGAACCTTCAACTTTTCATCCATAATTAATGGTGTCCTTAGTGGATTTTAAATCATGTATCCCTTTATTAATGAGGGATATAATCTTAAATACAGTGGTGATAACTCTCTCAATTCCACATTCCCATCTTGGATCCTAATTATAATCGATGACCCATGTAATTATAATATTTATACCCTAGTAAAAAATTCAAAATAGTCCCACTGACAATTTCATCAATATGAATCATCAAGGGAGTTGAGGAGATAGAAATAGATTTGTGAAATATACATGATATTTTCACCTAAGCATCAAAAAATTAGCACCAATTCATGTGTAATTTATACTCTTTCTCTCCAAATTTCTACATAGAAACCTAGGCCACTAATAAAGTGTTATTCCTAACCCCATATTCTTTCTCTCAAGTCACCAATTTGGACATGAATAAGGAAAACCACACATGTGTAATCCCTAATCAATACTCTATTATCACACCATTAAATACATAGACATCCTCATGGAATGATGTTAAACTATGTGTTCAACACCATATTCACGTGACATAAAACTAAACGCCACCATCCTTGTCATATGACAATAGAATTTATGGTATAGTACAATAATATTACCTTAAAATATAAAACATAAACTATATATTATTTTATTCCTATCATGAATGATAAATAATATTCATCTTATCGGTTAAAACCCAATATCACTAACCCCCTAAATCCATCCACATAGGGCTATATTTCGTATAAAGTCACTTATTTCTTTCCTCACCATGCTATATTCCACCGATTTTAGACATCCTCTCTAATTGGTACATAATCCATTGAAAACCACTATTTGTTACCATTAGGTATAAATTCCCTATGAACCATTCCCGCACTAGAAAATGCTTCTAATGAAACCATTTCCCACATAGAGGTCCATATTCCCTTCTAGATCCTCCATATTTCCTTCATTTTACCATATTACCAATGAAACAATATTTTACTCAATGGTATATAGTCTTAATAGTCAAACCAACCCCATAATTCATTGGTATATATTCCTTATGATATAAACATATCCTCATTGATCTATATTCTAATTAAGGTCAACCAAAAATGTATACACTTGTGTAAGTCCCACACAAATCATCATTGGGTAACTTTCTCCCACTTATCCTTACCATAAGATGTTAAACTATATGGGTCGGTCCTCATCACATGAAAATAAAATATATGATGTTTTTCATTTAGAATCACTGACCTATGAGGATTATGATTTCATTTATATGTATGTGTGGGAATCTCAACTCTAAAAACACTTATCTTCTCCATAGATGGAGAAAAACACTAGATCACTCACCTATATGGCTTAAAACCAAATTATAACTAATTAATGAAATAAAGATGTATATACTATGATACATTTAGATTTTTAACATCACCATATGTCAATGACCAACTATTATTATAGGAGTAACCATTCCCACATTGGAATTTTGGAATATTTCATGAATATGAATTAATTTTATAAGAGAGTTCATGAGTAAGAAATAATTCCCTCAAAAAGGTGACATGAATTTGACCCCCCACCTTATTAACTAATATGCATCTAATGTGGTAATGAAAAATTCCCAAAAACAACATACCACTAGATGGAAGGTCTGCCATGACTCAGAAACAAGTTTGGCTCAGTCACGTGTAAGATGTTTCCATGAGAAACAATTACATATGGGTTTTATTTGAAGAAAAAATCCTTGAATATGATCATAAAATGTAATATATGAGAAATAATATATTAAATAAGTTAAATTTATTATGTAAAATGAATAAAAATATTAAAGATCAGTTTTTTTCATAAGGATAAACCTTATATATTGAGAAATATTATTACATGTGATATTTTTCTTAAAATAAAAACCGGGCATATGGAGAATATAATATATATGGAGAAAATATGTTTTGTCTGAGGAAAAATATATTATATATGGATATTTTAAAAATGATAAAACCATACTAATGACTTATATAAATTAAATATAAAGGTGATAAATTATATATGGTAATATATATTATCAATATATGAAATATAATATATATATATATATGTGTAATAGATATTTTTGGGAATTTTTATGTTTTAAAAATTTGGGAAAGAAAATGTTTTCATTACTTTTCAAAAAAATTGTGAAAATTATTAATTTATGTATAAAATTATAGTTAGGTTACTTTTAGACAAGAATATAAGAAATATATTGGGATTTTTTCTCCCATTCTCTTCTGCATCCAAGAGTCAGATCTTCAGTATTTCTTAACATATCTGACTGTCATTTGGACGAAGGGATATCTTGAGTTAAATATATTGATCTAATATTTTTATTACTTAGTTTCTTATCCATTTATTCATTTTTAATTTTTTGTTTTGAGGATAGGGTTTTAGGAAAGTTTCACCCGATCATGGTAGAATCATCTCATATGATGTGGCTTTTTTTTCTTGGCTAGAGGGGGTCCTGAGAGGATGATCACATGGGTGTTTGGGAGAATATATTAAGATATATCAATGAATTTAATTATTTAAGGGATTCCATCTATTTTTCTGAAATTGATAAATGTTTTGGGATGATATATTATAGATTTTGTGTTTTAATGGTCTAAATGAATACCTTGTGTGGTTTGCACCACCTTTCTTTAACATTATGCCATTATAGGTTTCCCAATGAGTAATTATTCAATATGAGCCAAATATTACTTATGTAATTAATGATGAATTATATTTTAATGAGATTATAAATTGATTTATTATTTTTTTAAAATATTATAGTTAGAGTTGGGTTTTTTTTAAATTTGATTTGGTGATATGGTCTTAGAAGAGAATCAATTGTGATGACTAATACTTTCTTATAAATGGAATAATTTCAAATCAGGTTGATGGTCCCCCAGTATCTCTCTAAAAGTTATGAATTTTTTAAATAGAATGTAATATGTTTTCTCACTATATATTTGTGATCAACCATAAAATTAAAAATTAAAAATGTTCTTTTAAAACCCCATGGAATGAATGGATGTGTTTTTGGACTTAATGGACCATTGGATACTAGTTTTATTCCGTGAACATCAATGTAATATGGTTAAACTAAAAATATTTGTTAAGATATTTAAATACCCCATAGAGTTATAAATTGAATAATAGAAACAGAGTGGAAATTGAAATGTGTTCCCTTAATTCTATAAAAGTATGGGTCAATGGTGGTTTAGAAATGGTTATATTAGGTCTATACCATGGAATGATTTTACATGAAGGATGTTGAGAATCTACTAAACTATTAATAATTTGAAGACAAAAATAAGAAGATTCAATTTAGTATAAATAGGTGCATCATTATGTCTTTTGTCAAAAGTACTCCAGTAAACATGATGTACTCGAAGAAAAAAAGTTATTCACACCTGGCCCAAAGTACCAAGTCATCCTCCTTGCACATAATCCCAAACTTTTTCAAAAACCATAAAATGAGTATAATTTTAACAATAAAAGTAAAAATTATCACTTTTGTATTACGGGGTCCTAATTCAGTCCTATATCAATGGGTGAATTTTTATTATCATTTTTCATTAATCTGATGTTAAAAAGGATTACAAGACAATATATAGATACAACCAATATTAGTATAATTTGATTTCCATGTCCCAGTCAACATCACTTGAATTATAAGACGTACCATACCTTTGTAGTGGGTCCAATATGGTCATATAGTTTAACATGCTTATTCTCTTTTTGGATATCTAACTATTGAACCATGGTGACTGTTGGTTGCCTATGAAAACATTAGAAATGTTCACCAACATTTGATGAATATAGAAAGGTTGAAAATATATTTACTAAAAACAACAAGGACCCATTTTGTAACTTCTTATGAACACCTACCGATTAACTAACCACTACACACCATCAAAATTTAGCAACTTCTGACCAACCTTCCACTATTAAATATTTACACTACTACTATAATGAACCCAAAGTCCATGAAATATATTTTAAATTGTCCTTCTTATAACTTAATTGATACTTGGATAAAATAATATAATTATTAAAAATATTCCACATTGATGATGCTTCAAGGGATCTATGGAATATATATAACACTTAAAAAAAATCACTTACATAGGACATATTGTCATCATAATTCTCCCATTCACCATGTCCAACTGAGGCACGATCATACCCCATAATTTACTAGACTAACATCTTGATGAACAAGTTTAATGGATTATGCATCCCATTTATCTTTTTCAACTCATGTTCTCTATCCTTTATAATTTTTAGAGTGAAATGGTATCTCATGTTGATATGTTTCACCCATCAGTGAAATATATGATACTAATCCAAATGGATTCCACTCTGATTATCACATAATATCCCTCCATCCTTCGGACTAAAAATATCCTTAAATAAGTTCATCAACCAAAAAAGTAAATTTATAGGTTATATTACTTCCACATACTCATATTCAATTATGGTGAAAGTAAGTACTGGTATAAACCATGGAGTCCAAGTAAAATTTGTTCCTTTATAGGTGAAAAATATATAGGGGTGCTCTTCTAGGTGTATGAGTCCCCAAAAAAATCAGTATAAATATATCCTGATGATTCACTTTATGAAACCCTAATATTCCTTCCATAAACTCAACCTTAAATAACTCAAAACTAACATTGAATATGCAATGCCTGGGATAGTGAACATCATGGAATACATCAATCTACCTATAAATAATGAAAATGGGACTAATTCTATACACTTAACCTCATATTATATGTTTGGTGGTTTCTCCTAGGCAGATTTTAACTGTTTGACCAATGGAGTTGTGACCAGATTATGTATTGTACTTGAAAACCATTCAACAATGTTATAGACATGGTAACTTTGAGAAATAACCAACATTATAGATTTATTATATCTCTAATTCTTTAACCCTAATATTTTTTATTCTAATAGGGATTTATTATCTCAAATATATCAAAAAATAACCCTTCAAATCCGTAATCTCCATAAATTACTAATATTTATAGTATTTCTTTGTATTATGAAATTGTCATCAATGGGGTTGGATGGGTCACAACAACTGTAGGTTGATGAAAGGCGTGTGTCATTGAAGACAAGGAAAATTAGGATAGGTTAGCAGTCGGGTGGGCGATGTGGGGGGACAGATGTAGTTGTGGTATAGAATCCTCTTGAAAAGAAGTGTTTAATGATTGGGACTCTATTAAGAAGGTAGTGGTGGTTGGTGGTGCTTCTAACAATAATGAAGGTAGTCTAGGCAGATGGATGCTCACACATGGTCTATGAAGGTAGGAATTGGTGGATCTAATGGTGTAGATAATACCATGTAGACCAAGAAAGGAAGAAAGGTGGGACCTTTTTATTATTGGGATTGACATATGGTTCTGGGTATATGGGCCATTGTTTCATAGGTATTTAGTACCAACTATTACTACGGGTCATGTAATGGGATCCCTCTGCCAAAACAATGAGTGGGATTATTTAGTTTAACACAAAAGGGCATCTTCCCCCTAAAATATTAAAAAGAATCCAAAATAATATTAATTTATATTCCCTCTATAAGAATTTCATCAATATAAAATAAAATTATGATGAAACTACCATCATCACATGTTATAGGGTATAAAAATTGTTTCTCAATTCCCAAAGAGAATCCTTTCTTGTCTTTGAATGAATTTAATTTATATTTCCTCTTCCTTGGTGTATTATTAATGCTATAGTAACTTCTATTTATATATTTCACCAAGTCATCATTAAGATAATCCTTGAAATCCACTTTCTTCTTCATGTAAATTTATTCCAAAAAGTCACCATAAATAAAGTCCATTTTTAAATGCATGTATTATAAGTATATATTATTAGTAACAACCATGCACAACACTAACTAGATGGTAGAATACTTAACTACCAATAGATTTTTTTAGATTTCAACACCATCATTCTATTGAAATCCATAAACCTCTAGTTGTTCCTTGTATGTTTTCTTACCATAATCCTCCACCTTCAAACCAGAAACCCAATTATTCTTTAGTTTTTCCCCTATGGTGACACATTCAACTCCCATTATCCCTTAAAATCCAAAAAAAAAAGAAATTTCCTCATTCATTCAAGACTCCCAATTTCTAGATAAAATGATAATGAAAATTTATTTTTGGATTTTAGGTTCCCCACCATTTTTTATATGTAGTATGTTTGTGTTATCTCCAAACCATTGAAATAGTTTCCAAACATAGTTTGATCTCTTCAATTAGACTTCTCGAACAACTCCTTTTGGAACTCCATCTTCTATCGATCTATCTACTGAAGATCTACCTCATGATTTGGTTGTCCTAGATTATTTAGAAACATCTTCCATTGATCTATATATCATTCTTTCATTGATTCCATATGAACTATCCAACACTTCTGTTGAATTTTATTCCCACTCAGATCAACATAGACATGCACAACTGGTTATTTGACCTCAATATTTTTATAATCCATGTTATAGTATTTCCACAAGACCTGACCTTTAAAAATAAAATATCATAATCTAAAATTATTTCCACTTATTATTATCCTTTACCAGAATACAGAATTTTTATCTCCTTATCATATATATAAACATGTATTTAACATTGCCGAATTTTTTTCCCTGTCCTTAGAATGAAAATGGACATTGGTGATACTCCTAAAAAATTTTAGGTGATTAAATTATGATGTTTTACCAGATCATAGCTACTATGTAACTTCCTATCCTAATGGAGATAATAGAATTTAGTTAACAAAGTATGTTTCTGTGTTCAATAATTTTGTCTAAATTTCCTTGGGAATTCTTGAGTGTTCCCACATGATATTTTCCATTTATATTAATATATTAATCATTTTATAATACATTCCATTATAATAAGTTGTATCAAGTGTAGACTTCTCTATCTAGACCTCCTTATTTTGGTAGAATTTAATGAAGCCTCTATTATTGTAATCACCACTTTTTTCAGATCTGAGGAATTTTAATATTTGAATAGTTTCCCTTTCAATAATGGACATTCATTGAGTTAAGACTCTAAATAACTAAGACTGTTTTTTTCAATATAAACCCATATATTAATTATTTTAACATTAATAAAATTCATAATTAAAGTGAACCTCCAAGATATTTTACTAGGTTTGATCCCTAAAAATCTATGAAAACAAGATCTAACATATGAGAGTTTGGATTCTTATCATTTAGGTTAAACAAAATCCTATTATTATTTCTAAGAATATAGATCTGACAAATTATAATCTATGTGTAATCAATATTTATCATACCCTTTTACATTATAATCATAATTTCCCTTTTAATTAGATGACTAAGATGATAGTTCCACAACAATAAAAATTTTAAAGCTAATAAACTGGAAATTATCACTTTATATTATATCAAAATACGATATAGGGTATCATCCTTTAGTCCTATTCCCACTACTAAGGATCTTCATGTGATCATCCAAATTCCATTAGTAAATATTTTATCAAACCCTACAACATTAAGTAATCTTATGGATGTTAAACTTTTCCATATCCCCATGATGTGTCTCAATTATTTCAATTTCAATAAGTAGTAAATTTCCATCTAAATATTGACATCTCCTTTCCCCAAATTTTCAAGAGCTTAATCATCCAACAAATTCAATTTTTTTATTCTTACAAATACATAATTGACTATAGTCCACCGGTAAGTTCACCCATAGAAAAAAAATATTATTTTACTTAACCGAATTTACAAAACAAGAAATTATATAAGATTACCCTTCAGATTTTTCCTTGAAATTCATACTGGTCTTATTGATTTGTCCTCTCTTACCATGCTATCAATTTTTTGGTAAAGTACCACTAAACATTCCTTCACTCCTAACTTCTGAATTTTCATGTAATTACCTTTAAATTCTAAATTGAGGTGACTAACCTATTCCTTTATCATTTAGTTTGTCTATTGATGTTTCTTTAATCCATTATATCCTAAAACACCAAGAAATTATTTACAAAAGAGTTTCTTATAGAAATTATCATAACATCCTATCATTCTGGTAGTGAGGATAAAAATGGAAATGCCAATACATAATCTTCAAACTTTATTTTGACTGATTTGATCTTCCCTTGAATCATGTTAACAACATTGAATTGATAATCCATAAGAATACCTTAAAATAATATCATATAAAATAACATCCAAATCATGAACACATTTTTTAAATAAAATTTATTCTAATGCATTTCCTCTAGAGTGTTTATAAACATCAATATGGTAAACACTTCATAGATATTAAATATGTAACATCTTGACTTTTTTTATGATTTATAGAGCTCTTTTTTAGGTACTATTTTTTTTATTATATATTGTGTGTGTTTTAATGTGGGGATTTTTTTGTGAAATTAGTGAATTTTGGAAGGAATAGGGGTAGTGCACGGTTGGTGAATGGTTTTCCCAAACTATGTGACCAACCCAGCAAATCGAGTGAACCCTAAAAGAGGGAATTTTAATGGATGGATAATGGTTCATCAAACCATGAACCCTCTTAGTTGTAATCATGTGACACCCCTAGGTGATGTGCACAATTAGTACACATGGTTAGGGTAAATTGTGTTCCTTATAAAGGAAGATGAGAATGTGGAATTTTAAATCCCTAAAAATTATATTAAACTTTTTCAAACCCCACAAAATTTAATCAACGTCAACCCAACTAAAAACTAAATGCTTTACCTAATTTTTTAGAGGATTTGTGATGGATTCCAAGGCCTTCAGAAATCTATTATTGGAGATTCAAATCCTATATTAAAGATCTAAACCTCTCCTGGTAGGGGATTATCAACCCAATTGGTTTCCTCCCTCTCTCTCATCCTTATCTCATCTTTTGAGGGGATTTTTTCCTCTATTGGTGATGGGACTAGATATAGGTTTTCATATATCAAATATATTTGATTCTATCTCTTGGTAATATATTTAGATCTTATTCTTTATTACATTCTTGATTGATCTACTCCAATTGGGAATTTCTATTGGAAAGCTTATGTCAATGATCTTGAGGTAGGTGGTCTAAATTCAATTCACACAGTCTTCAACTATAATTATTTGTATGTGTTGGGAAATTTAAATTGGAAAATTTTACAATTGAATCATTAATTGAATAAATTAATTTATTAATTAATTTATATAATTATGGAACTGATTAATCGATTTACCATGTGATTACGAATTGATTTGAATATAAAGAAATTGAATTTTGGTAAATGTGATTAATTAATTGGTGGAACTAGATGAATTAATTAGTTAATTAATTAAATGAACATTTTTATTATGGAATTGGATTAATTAATTGGTTAAATAATTAATTGAACATAGTGATTTTAAAATTGGATTTATTAATTATTTAATTAATTTATGTAATGTTCTGATTATTGAATTGATGGGAAATTGGGATTGTGTAATTATAAATTAATATGATTACAAATTAATTAATAATGGGAATTATGATATTATTTTCTTGACCATAATGGGTTAATGATTTTGATGATTTAAATGTTGAAAAGTGGTTAATGGTTATTTGTTTATATTATTCTAGGTGATTACAGTATTGAATCATGATTAGTCTTGATAGTTATAAAAGTATATCATGATGTGAAATGTGATAAGAGGGTTAATTTCGATTATCCTTGATGGATGTGATATATTTTATATATGTGTGATTGATGGATATACAAGTATATCCTATGGACTAATGTTCCAAATACCCATATGTGATAAATGGGTATGAGGTAGGGACTAAGGATAAAAATACCCATATGTGATAAATGACTATGGGATTGAGACTGAGGCTCCAAATACCCATATGTGATAGACAAGTGTGAGATATGGAATAAGGTTCTAAATATTCATGGGTTGTTAGACATGACATTCTACACCCATGAGATTGGAATTGGATAATGTAACCTATTGACTATGATGTGAAATGGAATGAAATGGGTAATGAAATCCCATGTCTTATAGTGAATTTTTAATTCCCCATGTGATATGTTTAAAACTCCGGCATGGGACGAAGTAGTTACTGAGATTTCAGGTGTCCTCAGGAACCTGGGGGTTTATGTGGTTAATTAAGGATTATTTAAATGTGATAACTATTTACTTTTATCCATTGTACTTTATTCATTATATAACTGAAGACACTGGTATTGACTGGATATTGTTTAGATGATATTGGTGGTGACATAAAAAGTAGTACTAACACCCTAATCGGGCTTCCTAATCGGTGACCAAATAGATTTCATGGGTATAAGAAAGGATAAGGTCAAGATCCCTATGTTAGATGGTCGAGTCAGGATGGATAATGGATGAGGCAAATTGACAAGGTGTTGGGACCTACTTGGGAGTATTTAGTGTCTTTATTTATTTTGGGTATTTATTATTAACAATTGGAAGGTATTTGGAATGAAATATCTACAATTTAGTAATGGATATTGTTTTTAGTTTTGGTTCATAATGTAATGTTGGCTTGTTGTTGTTATGGAATTATGTTTGGTCATTAAAATAGTTATTATTTATTTATTCCCATTTTTATGCTACTTTGATAAAGAGTGTTTAGTCTCCACATGATAGATATTATCCCACTTTTGTTTTTCATAGCCTATAACATATGGTGGGGGTGCCTAAGTTCATGTGACCAATTAGCCCAGGCACCAGTGTGTGGCCCCATTCGGGATATTACAAAGTTGTATCAAAGGTGTTTTATTTTCTTTTGTTTTGTTTAACTATTTGGTAATTGTAGATTTGAAAATAGGAGGAGTTGGGTCATTGTTAACAGATCGTGAATGGGAGTGTCTAACCCATATATGAGGGTTAAATCCATGTACCAAGGATTGGATTTTTTTTATTGTTGTGTGTTCTTACATTTAGATTATATTAAATCTAATGTGATTCATTTGTTGTGTGATGTGATTATTATTTATGTGTTTTTTATGATATATGACTCATAATACTATATTTCATGACATATGACTCTATATGAATCATTCTTGAAACTCAATAATTACTTTGACAAGCATAATTTTAAGCATGAACATGAAAAAATGATGTGGGCTGAGTTTTTAATGTGAAAGTTATTTTATTGATAGAGTGAATTTTGAATGAAAAGATTCTAGAATGTGAAATTGAAAATGTTAAAATGATGAAAAGTGTGGAAAATGGGATTCTAATTTGAAACTTGAATTTTATAATTTTTTTATCCTTTGTTGATCATGAAATAGATTTAGGATAGTTAATGGTAGTGATGGAACATTACTTTTTATCATGTGGAGGGTTATGTGGGATGACTTATTATTAATTATTATGAAGACCTCTTATATAAATGTGTTAATGTTGTGTTATGTGTTCTAATACATGTTTTTGGACTTAATAGATATTCCTCTATGGTGACAATTGTTTATAGGATGATTGGATAAAATAGATGGAAAATATCCTCAAGTGGTGGAACCCGAGGCACTGATAGGGCCAGTTGTAGTAACCTCATGGCTGGAGAGGATGGACATGAGTTCCAAAAATGAATCAGGAGGGATCATGAAAGTAAATGGAAAAAATGTTTCCCTAATGTTGTGAGAAGACATAGTGTATATCTTTTTTGAGCAGTAAGGGTGAATTAGTCTGTATACCATGGTGATTTTTGGGGTTTTTGATAGAGGAAGATCCTAGTGAATATATTACCCCTGGATCTTGATTGAATATTTGGTATTTTCTTAACTTTTGAGGGGACATGTGAGAGGATTTTTCCTTTTTGGGAGTACTATTGGGTGAGTAATTAATAGGTGGACATTTTCTTTTGGGATAGTGGCACACATAGAGTGTCATCTGGTGTGGGTTTGTCCTAGAGGGCTAAGTTGGAAAGTCAATGGTGTTTGAGATGTGAATCAAGTTGTGTTTATTAGTTTTTAGTCTTGGGGAAGTAGTGGGTGACCTTGGGAGAGGGAATCCCAATTTCACTAATTCTTAAGATTATAATGCATGGTAGATGCTTCAGAAGAGGAACCATTTCATGGTGAGTACCATTTAGTTTCAAAAAATGCTATAGTTGTGCCTTGGTTTCTAATTTAGAGAAGAACTTATGTTCTAGTGGTTGGTTGTAAGGTTGATTTCAAAGGAAAATATATTCAGGATCATGACTTAATTATGTTGACAATGTTCAGCAAGGGGATCGATGTTAACACTAGATAGAATTTCTATATAAGGAAGAAGTGCTCGAGGATAGGGTTGGTCACGTGGTTGGGCTTGTTGTGTGAAGGGTTGGTTTGTTGTAAAGGAATGTTGAGGAAGCATTGATTATGAATAGGTTGAAAGAAAAAGAGGCATGGTTATATGTGTAGGTGAGTGTTGAACCTAGATCCGGTCATGTATAGCTTGTTAAATCCATAGTCGAGTTCAGTTATTGGGTGCAGGAAGGGGCACAACCTCAAGATTTTTGATGAGGTCTAGGTCTAGGAATTTGGGGGATGGACCTGACTAAGTTTGGGATATGTGGGAAGTTGGATTTGGAGAAGCACACCTTGTTCTATAAGTTATCGTAGTGGGAAGAAATGGATATGAAAGAGACTATTCATTTTTGGATTGATGTGATGGATCTTTGTGTTTCTATTGTGAGTCACTAGAGTGGTTCTAGAAGAACTAGAGTGGTTTGGAGGTATTTGTTCAAAGTAAACATTAATTCATGGCTTCTTGGTAGAGATCCGTGAGGTGGTGTGGAATTATGCACAATGAAAACCTCTTGAGTGGTTGTGTTGGGTTGATGACGATATTATTTTAAGGAAAGATGATACTTTTGATAGCTTAAGGTTTCCCTGAAGTGAAAGGCGACATCATGGGAAAATCAGTTTTGGTGGTATTCATCTGCAAATTCTTGGGGTACTTCTCGACATGAGATGATTATGCCCTATACTCTGACATCATCTTGGGTAAACTCAGAGAAAATTGTTTATATACCAAGCTACATAAGGTTTTTTTTCTATTGGTATGAAGGTCCTTCTTGAAGTTTGTGCCATTAGAAAAAGTTAAAGGTGAATCTGCGTGGTGGGTGGTGAACCACCATCCATACCCGAGTGAGGGTCATTGGGAGGTTGCATGTTTATAAATTTTGAGGGTGTTTTTCCTCGAATATGTGGGTGGTATAATTTTAATGTTTTTATTTTATTTTCTATTGAGGATGAGATGACCATTCCCAATAATTTACCTCTATAGTGAAGGGGGCATGAGATATGGTAGATGAAAATTGCATGAGGAAATCGATGACTACAACACTTCTAAGATGGGGAGAAATGTGTTGGTAGTAGATGTGTGGAAAAAGATTGTGTGTTGGATGTAATGGAATCATAATTACAATGAAGAACATGTGAGGTACATGTTTAAATTCCTCAGGGAAAGGCTAGGTGGACCTTGAAGGTGGTTTTTGTTCAATCCAATAATTGGATTCAGACGTGATTTTGTTCTAAAAGTGATTTGTGGGGGTTTGTGTTAGTTTCTATGAAGAATGAAATGCGACATGGAAATAGTTAGTGGTCATTAGAGTTTTTATTCTAGAACCTCATTGAGAATTGAGCATGGACTATATTAGTTGTGATTGGATGATCTTGGAATATCCACATCTATGAAGGAATCATGGCAAGGTATAGTGATAATGTACCAACAGTTGAAGTTGGGTGTTTCCAGAATGAGTCAACTAGTGATGGTTCAACTCAACTGGGTAAAAATAGTAGACATGGTGAGATGAAAGCTATTCCTGGTAGATGTTTTAGAATGATAAGTGTGTCTTAGGATTGGAATCAAAATTTTAAGAGTTATATGTTTTCCATAGTTACTATACAGATGGTGCATTTTTGTCCACTCTAGGCAGTTTTGTTGGAAAATCTAAGTGCCAATTTTTGATGGTGTTCTTGTTATTTTTGGAAAAAGTGCGTTGAGAAATTTTTCAAGTATGTTGTGGAAGTGGAATGGAGATTCTAGAGGTCTTTTCAATGTTGTAGGTACCAAATACCCGGAAATGGTATCGGTGAGATAAAGTATATGATGTGGATCACCATAGCGAGTAAGTGGTTTGTTAACTACCCAACCCTTGTTTCTATTGGATGGGTCGTGATAAAGGAAATCTTGGTGTTCTGTTTGGTAAAGGGCATTAGCTCATGTTTTGATGAGTTGGGTTCCTTAGAGAGAATGTTGTGCTTGAATTTTTTGATGTGTGTTCAGATAGAATGGGGTATTTATACCTTGACTTAGGGACTGACATATGTCAGGGTATGTGGTTGGTTAATCGTATGTTCCTATTTGTGATGCCAAGGTTGGGTCATCGTAGGATTTAGAGGTAAGGAAAGTTGGCATAGAGGTTTGTTTGATTGTTTGATGTTGTGGACAGAATAGGTTCAGTGGAATACCAATTGTCTATTCCATAGTGATATAGTGCTATGAATGAAATTCTTCACATGTCACAAATTCAATGTTATCACCTTGACCCTTCTCATGTGATGGATCTGGTTTACGTTGATATTGAGACTGATGCATCCTTTGAGGAAAATATAATACATGTGTTTGAATGTAGTGAAAAAGTATTGTAGGGTAATAATGTATTAATAGTTCATATATTGTGGAAATATGGTAATGTTCAAGAAGAAACAGGGGAGAGATAAGAAGATATGAAGGCTCAGTGTGATGATCTTTTTGACTCGGAATCTTAGATATGCTTGGGAGTATAGTACAAGGATGAGTTGTTTTAAGGAGGGGAGATTGTAACATCCTGAACTTTTTTGTTGATATATCAAGATCATTTCCATGTACTCTTTTTCTTTGTTTTGAGTATATCTTATTTTTGTTTTACAAGGGGGTGTTTTGGAAAAAATTTGAAAATTTTTGAAGAAAGAGGGGATGTACATAGTTGGCACAGGGTTCTCCAAAACCGCGTGCCCCGCCCAGCAATCCATGTTAACCCAAACAGAGGGGATTCCAACAACCGGTGCACTATTGGTCAAATCATTCAACCTCTATATAGTAACCGTACAACAACCCAATGGGAGGTACAGAGTTAGGGTGCATGGTTAGGGTAAATGGTGTGCCCCATATCTGAAACTGTGTGTGTGGAACCTTATACCCAAAAAATGAGACTAAAAATTCTAAAACCCCTTGTAATTCACCCAAAGCTAAACCAACTATACCCTAAACAATTTCTATCATTTTTAGGCTACTGTATGGATTCCAATGCCTTCTGAAATCTATTCTTGATTATTCAAATCCTAGATTTAAGATCTTCAACAATCCTCGTATGATATTTTTGTACTGATTGGTTTTTCCCCTCTATCATGTACGTATCTCATATTTTGAGGGGATGTCTTAATTTTTTGGTTATGGTTATAGATCTATGTATTCATATATCTAATCTATTTGATCTTGGATATTGGTTTCAAATCTAGATCCTTTTATTCATCATGCTCTTGGTCATTATACTTTAATGGGGTATTTCTTTTGGTCAGAATTCATCAATGATCTAGATGTAGGAGATATAAATTAAATTCCCTTAGTCTTGTATTCTATTTATGTGTTTTGTTTGTAAATTTTTATTATCACATTGGATAATTTAATCTTGAATTGAATAAATTAATTGATTAATTAATTTATGTAATCCTGGAATTGATTAACTGGTTTTCCCTATGATTGGTAATTGAATTGAATATCGTCAAATTGAATTTTGGTAACTGTGGTTATGCGGTTGGAGGAATTGGATTAATTAATTAGTTAATTAAATAATGGAATGTTTTGATTGTGGAATAGTATTTATTAATTAGTTAATTTATTAATGGAACATTGTGATTGTGGAATTTGATTAATTAATTAATGAAATGTTGTGATTATGAAATTGATGGTAAATTGGGATTGTGTAATTGGTCAATTAATGTGATTATGAATTAATTTAAATCGTTAATTATGAGACGATTGGATTAACCATAATGTTGTAATTAGTTTTATGAAATAAATTTTGAAAATTTGATAATGGTGAATTTTTCATATTATTCAATGTGATTAATGTATTGAATTGTGATTTGTTTTGATAGTTGGGATTTTATTTCATGATGTGAAATGTGATAAGTGTTTTAATGTTGATTAATGTTAATCGAAGTGATATATGAGATATATGTTTGATTGATTGATATATGAGTGTTGGGGATGGACTAAGACTCTAAATACCCATTTGTGATAAATGAGTGTGGGATAGAGACTGAGGCTCCAAATACCCATATATGATAAACGAGTGTGGGATAGAGAATGAGGCACCAAATACTCATATTTGATAAAGGAGTCTAGGATATGAACCAAGGATCGAAATAACCATATGTGATAAATGAGTTAGGGATACGGATTGAGGCTCCAAATAATGATATGTGATATTATAGTGTGTGATAGAGAAATAGGCTCGAAGATCCAATGGGGTTTTAGACATGATATTCTATGCCTATGAGATTGGAATTGAAGTACAGTTCCAAATTACTACGATGTGAAATGGAATGAAATTGATAATCAAATATCCATTGTTATAAGGAATTTTAAATTCCCTATTTGATATGGTTTAGACTCTAACATGGTTGAAAGAAGGTAATGATGGTTTGGGTGTCCTTGGGAACCTGGGATTTTATGTGGGTAATTAAAGAATATTGAAATTTGAGAACTATTTACTTTGTGAATTTTACATTATTTTTTATAGAACTTCTTACATTACTATTGAAAAGATATTGTTTAGACACCTTTGCTGGTGTCCTAATGAGTTATACTCAAACCCTAATACATTTTGTTTTTCATTACCCAAATAGATTTCATTGTTGCAAGACATGATAAGGTCAAGGGACCTACGTTAGATGGTCAAGTTGTCATGGAGCATGGATGCGGAACTTGACATGGTGTTGGGGCCCGCTTGGGTGTTTCTAGTGTCTTTATTTACTATGAGTTTTTCATACAGACACATGAAACATATTTGGAATGACATATCATCTATTTAGTTATGAATATTATTTTCAGTTTTGGTTTATCATGTAATGTTGGTATGTTTTAGTTATCGAATTCAGTGTTTTTATTAAATTAGATGTTGTTTATTTTTATCCATTATTGTGATTCTCTGATAAAGATGGTATAGTATACCCCTGATCCATATTATAACATTTCTACTATTTGACAACCTATTGGATAGGTGGAGGCCTACTTAAGGTTATGTGACCAACCATCTCGAGCATCGATGTGTGGAACATAGTTCATGACATTACGAAGACATCATTCTAAGCCAATGACATCCTGAAAATGACAATGGGTTTCCTGTCCATCCATTCCCATTATTCCTTCTCTATATTCTCCATTATAACTCTAGCCAATGAAACGTCCAAGAAATTTTAAATTGGATAATTTTTTTCTATCTTTTCTTGAAACAAAATTATTTCCCTTAAAACTTATTTACTTAAATCTTACCATATTCGTATGAAATTCCTTTCGATAATGTTAAACATACATTAATTCAAAAAAAATCAATTCATGAAAATGTTACTTAGGACAATAAAGTGTTCATTGATGAGACCTAAAACAAAATCACAGATAACACTTATTGGGAATCCACTATACCAAAATCACTGAAAAATACCCACTAGAAGATTCCACACAATTGAAAAATGATCACTGGTATATCATTGGTCAGAAGGACACCCTCAAAATTGATATAACTAAATATTAGATATTCTTCACACCATACTCACTAGAAAAATGAGACCTCATCCTGCACACTCCCACTATGCCTCACAAACAATTAGATGAGAATAAATTTAAAAGAAAAAGAAAAAAATGACCACATTGGTTTTATATGGTTTATACATGAGTTCTTCATCCATAAAATAACACTTTCTCCATTTTTTATTAACCATAAGTTATAATGGTTTAAAACATGATCAGTATAACAAATTATATCATTATAATTTTTTCCCATTTCATAGTCAATTGTACCAGTATAAGTTTTTCCACCCCACCTTTTTAGTGGGTTTTGCCTAGTCCTACAATTGTTGTGAATTAAAATATTTGCAGATATCCCACCATTAAAACATAGTGACTCTTAATCACCAACATAAAAATTAGTCATTACTTCAATATTCAACTGACTAATTAAATGTTACTCAAACTTTATCACAAAACCACAAGTAACCACTTTATAACTTTTGTTGAACACCTTATTGGTTTACTAACCACTGCACATCCTAAGAAGATATCATCTTCCAACCAACATGTCACCATTAATAATTACTAACATAGTTTAGTTTTGGGGGGACATATCTACTTTGCATGTGATATGGTCTTTGTACAATCTGTCTAGTGTTATGTGAGAGTAATATCATAGGTATTGGGAAATTGGATATGATAAGGTCATGGTTATATTGAGAGATATTATTCATTAGTAGTGATTGTATTTTACCCTAGAGTTGGGAAATGGTAGAAAACAATCCATGTGGTGTGTCCAGATTATTATGTGACCTAGGGGAAAAGAAGGTTCCCTATTTCATAGATATTATAGTAATAGAAATAGGTTGCACGCTTGAGAGGCCATGCTATGAAATTTTTATCATGTTTTGGTGAGACAAAAACCCATGTGATGGATATATTGATGGTATTATGTGGATGGGATTATTCCTCCAATATGATATTAAATTTATTACAATTTAGGCTTTATTCCACTAGATCTTGACATATCAAGATATATCAAGGTTGGTAACTAATCCCACTAAGGATTATTGAATATTAAGATATATTTAGTGTGGGAACCTAACCACTATATGAGTATTGTGTATATATATATAATGTGGTATTTTATCCCCACAATAAGTATTTCACATTGTGGTGAGAACATATCATCCTTATTGGTTTGTTATATAGAAATATATATTAGTGGGGTCCTTATTCCCCCCAATTAGTCTGTTATATAGAAATATATCTATATGGGGTGATTTTAACCTAATGAGTATGTTTTATAGAGATATATCATGTTGAAGAACACATACCCCCAATGAGTATGTTATAAAGAGATATATATGTGTAGGGCACTTATCCCCTTGTTGAGTATGGTAAGTAATGATATATCAAGGAGGGGTAATTGTAAGAACTGAGATCTTTATTAAGGAATGTTTTTGTCTATGTTTCTGTTGTATGTCCTTTATTTTGTTCAAATACTTGTTTCAAAAAATTCAATAGAAGGCTTGGGGGTTTTACAGAGGTTTGGGACTCAAAATTGGATTAAAAGGAGTTTCTGGGAATGTTTCATGGTTTTTACAAGGTTAGTGAAAGTTTTGAGGATAATCTTAGGTAACCATGAAGCATTGGATATAGTCTTTTTCACGGTTACAACATGGTAAAGCGAACCGTGTAGAATTCACAAGAAACAATTCAAAAGGGGGATTTTTTCATAGTATCTCTCAAACGGTTTTTGCACGGTTTGGAAAACCATGTAGGTAAACCGTGATTCACGGTAAAGTTGAGAAATTTACAAAAAATCCATTATGAGATTTTAAACCCCAACTAAGGATTTCCTCATTTCTTCCCCCTTTCAACCCTAGGGATGAACCAAAGCTCCCACGATCTCCCAAGGGCGATTCTCCCTCATCTCTAGTTCATTTGGAGTGTCGTCCGTAGATAATCGAAGATCCTAGCAAGGGGAATCCCCCTCTTTCTTCAATTATTGGTTTAGGGTTCACATTTCTTCTTTATATCCATCTGAAGCTCTAAAAACCTTATTTTAGAATGAAATATAGGTTGAGGTGTTAAAGGGGTGTTGAATCAGGATCCAAGGACTTGATTAGGTGTGTGTTCACTAACGGATCCCTGTAAGGTGGTCTATAAGTTATATCCCATAGTTTCTTTTGAGATTTGTGCATGCTTGGGTTTATTTCTTGGTTTCCCCTTATTTTGATTTTTATCCCTTGATTACTTGTGGAGTAATGTATGTCTAGATGATGAATGGAAACCCTTATGGTCTCCATGGGACATGTAGAGGATGACATGACCTTTGTAGGTCCACCACTGTGTTGCGCCGATGCATTTCTAACATAGAAGTTGGATAAGTATGCACAAGGTTTCCTTATGAAAATGTAGATCCCTTGATAAGAATGTCGAAATTTATAATGGGAGTAAAAATGAATTATTGGAATGTGCCTATTCTTTGTAATGGATTAAGGGATTTTTTGGTTTTGTAATAATATTGTGTTAAATTAGTCAAATACGGATTGTGCCTTATGGATAATGAATTATGTGGAAAACCCTAAGAGGGTGGGTGTATGTGAAATGTTGACAATTGTGATTGGTAATATATTTTGAATTGTTTAATTACTTCAATGGGATGATACTTTGGAAATATAATTGGTCTAATGGGTTGTGTATTGTACAATAGCATTGTGAACTGGTTATAGAAAAACATTGAATCCCATGTTAATTGATATGAATCATGATTGTTTTATTTATTTGTCGTATTGGTTGTGATATGGTTTGTGTGTGGTGAATAAAAATGTAGAGACACATGCTTGAAATACATGGACATCACATTACTTTTTCTGAATACTTAATACATAACAAAAACCAACACTCATGGACTGTAATAGTTTAGTGTCTTTGGAAACTCAAAACATAAGCTTCTAATCGTGGTGAAAAATCATCAACATCTCCCATAAAGATATTACCCTTTTATTTTCATACCTAAAAACGTTCTTTATATCCTGGGGAAAAGAAAAAATAAAAAGGGTGATAACAAATTCTCAGTAAGGGTAAACATGGAGAACATAAAACAATCCATAAATATTTGAACGTAAAAACATGAGCATAAAATCCAAACATCAAAATCTTGATAAATGACATAAAACATGGCAGTACATAAGTAATAGATCATAAAAGAACAATAATAATTATAAAATAGCATGGGAATAAAACATTTAATAGTGGAATCCATTTATCACATGATATGATTTCTGTAGTAGCCACGACACTACTTCCAAGACCATCATAGTGGACAAAGTCCATTATTGAACCAGGTTTACTTGTCGTTTCAGCCCTGTATTACTGAACCAGATTCAATTTCCATTCCAATAATGTCTATCTCATGAGATATAAATCATTACCCAATTCATTGGAGGTATATATAGGTCGCACCCATCTCAAAATGAAATCATTATTTTGTGTGCCACAAAATAAACATAAATCATTCATCATAACCCAAAGAATAATATGGGTTTCTTAAACATTATCCCATCATAACATAATCGATATAAAAAATGGATATCATATCATCATAAGAAAAATAAAACCATGTAAATAATAGAGACATTATACATGAAACATAAACATACTAAATAATTCCATCTAAGATGGAAAATAGTTTTGATAAAATACCTGAAATGAATTATTGAGAAAAATTTCCTTTCTTCTTCAAAATTATTTTCTTTTCACAAAATTCCATGCAATTTTAAAAGAAATTGATATTTTTAAAAAATAATAATGAATTCTTGTAGAGTAATATTCATTAAAATAAGGGGTTGTAAAACTGTAAAAATCTGTTAATGCCGTATAAGTTAAAAAAACATTCTTCTTGTACTTTTAACAGAAAATTCAAAAAGTACCATGTATGGTAATCAAAAGAAAGATTCCTTCCATAACACAAAGTAAAAGTCATAGAGGGGTAAACCTGACCTTAAACATACATGTAATATAATTAAACACATTATGAAAAACATTTTACGGGCATGGATGAAAAATATAACCCCAGTAAATACTTAAGTATAAGTAATCTCAGATAAAAATGAGATTTGCAAAATTATCCCTTACCTTAGTTCCAATTTCTTCCATAAATCTCTGAAACTCCACTATAGTGGGTTTAAAAATATTATTAACTTGTAATAGAACCATAATAATATTTATTATATCATATATGATTAACTTATGACTTTATATTACCAAATCTTTTGTTAATTCAATGTTAAAGCTGCGTTTTGGGTAAAATCGTTTCATTTACCGTAGGTGTTTGGACTTGTTGCACTTGATATTATTATTACTTATATCATGATTTACATAATTCCAGAATGTAAAACATGATTTATATATCATATATATTCAGTATATATATATAATAGATAGATAAATGAAATGAAACACACCGTTCATGGAGACGGTAGGTCGTACGTACGCAAGAACACTGTTTTCCTTTTCTTATTGATATGAATGGAAGTAAGTAGATGACATATATATATACATAAATACATTATCATTATTATGTCATATATATCATTATTATTAAATATATATAATTTATAATCATTCTTGAATGGTTAACATGAATAATGAATCTCATCACGTCGTGGAGACGGTAATCCATACATACGCACGAGAGATGATATTGTTACCATAATTATTGAATGAAATTGGATTGGATGACACAATATCTTAGAATCATTATCATTCTATAAAAACCATATATTTTAATTCTTTAAACCATTATACCCATCCAATTAAGGTGGTGGTGTAAAAAAGATTACATCACGGCATGGTGACGGTATTTCGTACATAGGCACGCACGATGATTTCATTTTCCGTAGGATAGATAGAAGGTGAAATGGGGTTTTTCATATTTATAATAACATATCATTATATTAGTTATACTGATGTTATTACTTTATAATGAAAAAACTAAATAATATGAAGTAGAAGAATAAAGAAACTTGAAAGAATCGGTAGAAGAGATTACCTCTTCTTCGACGCACCACCTCTTAACCTCCTCTTAGGGCACTAAAGTTATTCTTTGAAGAAGACCAGGACCTCTATTAGGTTTCTATGAAAGTGGAGAAGTGAAATTGTCAGGGGTTGGCCGAGATTGAAGGCTCAAAGTGGTTGGATGAGGTGAGGGAGGAGGTGCCCTTTTATAAGAGAAGTGAGGGGCACTTTTGGAACCCTCTAAAATATTAATTTATAATAAACTCAAACCTCACTTAAAAACCTCCGAAAATGTCTCAAATAAAAATCATAGATTATATAGGGTTGTAATAACTTCAACCAATAAGATATAGACATTCCTAAAATGTATTTTAAACCTTATCAACCTGATTTATCTTTATTTAATCTATTTAATTTAACTTGGGGTAATAATATTCTAAATTTTAAATTGTTATAAATAATTACTTATGTGTTGTGAATTGTACATAATTGGATATTTTATGACATTTTAGACCATTTAAATTTCATTTTATAATTTTTAAATATTTCTTGGATTTTTAAAAAAATTTATAATATGTTATTTTTATAAAATAACAATAGTGTCAATTTTTACACTATTCATTTTTTTTAATTTAAATAAAATCCACAAAAAATATATTTTCGAAAAAAAACTATTTAATATATTCTTAACAAGTCATATTAATCTATCAAATTCGTGGTGCACATTAATTAGTTCATATAATATTTATTTTAATACTTTCGAAATGATTTTTTTGATATTTCTCTTCATAAAATAATTACTAGAACATTTTTGTATAATTATTTAATATACTTATTTGTTTCATAAAAATTAAACATAAAATACTATGATGTAGATAATTCTAATATCTTCCACAAGAATACTTTTAATCAAATTTATCATCTTAAAATCACAACATTTAAATTGTTATATTTATTAAATTATGAAGGTGACAACTTTGACATCATTTAATATAAAATAATATATGTGTCATAATCGCTTTTATAAGGATCCAAATGGTCAAATATTCAACTATTGTATGATTATAGATTACATGTACACATAAAATAAGTTTTGGTCAGGTGTTTGTGCCATTTATGGACACTATTAGTTTAATAAAAATTGTATTATTGATTTTTCACTAATTAAACATTTTCTACATCACTATTGTGTCACCATTAATGATAATTATTTAATCCATAAAAATTATAAATAAATTCAAATGATATATATAATTTTATTATATTTTTTGGGAATTTATTTTCAATGTTTTATGAAGTTTATCACTAAATTAAAATTATTATACTTATAAGATATAAGAGAGTGACATGTTGTCACTTTCTTTGGTTTTAATAATAATTACATTATTTCCATGGCCAAAAGTCCATGAAATGGATTTATTCTGACCCTTAGGTGATAAGGGTCAACTTTTTTTCATCCAATAGAATTTTGGCAGGTGTTAGGGTAATTTTATAATCTTATTTTAACTCTTAATTACCTGATTTAGCTTTAACTGTAGTAAATAAAATATACCGTAGTTACTATTCATAATGTCTAAAAATAAAAAGTAGTCTATTAACATAATTTGAACATACTGATTCCAAATATGGAATCAATTTTTCAAAATACAAAATAAAGAAGTTTCAGTATTTAATTTAAAATTAATCCCGCTGTTGAGAAAAATGGTTATAAAAGTTAAAACATTGCAAAAGATTGAAATGTTTTTACCTATGAATACAATGTAAAAGTAATGATAATGACATGAATTATATTAAATGGTAAAAATATATTCTATTTATAATTTAAAACCATTCAATATTATAATTTAACCATATAAATTATCTTGATGAACAAAGTTGTTTTAAATTAAAATTTAGCATATTTTTACTATTCATCAAAGTATGAAGGTTATCAGAATAATCTCAAAAATTTATCTAAAGTAAATTTTTATATCCTAATTCCAAGTAAGAAGTTTTATTTGTAAAATTAAACTTAGAAACATGTCAAAAACTAGATTTAATGTGGGTGTGCCATCAAAAGGCAGCAAAACTGCATTTTTTGGAAAATACTTCTTTTAAACAAAATAATTATTTTGTTCTCAGAACATGTTCTATAAAATGTGTAAGATGAATTATAATGTCATAAAATCCAAAATTTAGTTACTACTATTCATAACAGCTAGATTATAATAATATATAGTTTAGTAAAACTCAGTATTGCATACAACACAAGCTATTGAGGAAGGATGCTATTGCGTGCAACACATGCCAAGAATAGTGTTTGCATATAATACAAGATAATACAGTGTTGCATATATAATAAGCTAATTTTGTTTTAACTTATAACACAATACATCAATGAAATTAAAAGAATATTTTTCATAAAATATCGGGGTGTAACATTCTACCCCCCTTAAAATGAATTTCGCCCTCGAAATTCGTCGTGGTTATAAATGCTTTACTACTTGAAATTTTCATTAATAGAAACCCACATCATAAAAAGGTATGCAAAAACTTAACTTTAAAAACTAAATTATGAAATGTAATGGTTACCCAAATTAACTAATTACTGGGTTTCCACATAGGAGAACATAGGTTAAAATATGGATATGGAAGAGAAATCTAACAATCATGTTCTGATGGAGAGTGGTTGAGAACATGGCTATGAAAAGGGAAATGATCACAAAGCCATAAATTTTTGATGATCAAAGGTACCATCTGATTCATCAGATATGAGGGCACTAGGACAATGTTTTTTTCTTTCATGATCATTTCCCAAAAGTTGATGAATTTGTTCATAAGGAGAAATACATACTTGATTGTGGTACAATCTCATCATTGGTTGTTCCTCGAACAATTTACACTTCATATATTAAAGAAATTAAGTTGAATTTGTCATTAGTGAGGTGTTAGCAGATCATGTGATAGAATTATGAGTCACTGAATCTATCTCTATCACAAAAAGGTTATCACAAGTTATTAAATATACATAAGTCCATCTATTGTGAGATTAATCGTATATGGTTCTTAAAATGGACTTATACTTTATATATCCTATTGCTTAATAAAATAAAACTAATTTCTACAAACTAGGGACTTCCTGTAGGACAGTGGTAGGCAATAAAGGCATGTCATACTTTGGTTGTGGGTTCGATTCCCGCAACATTGTCCGACGCGACAGGTTGCCACCCATCCTACGGGTTGTCTTTTTTCTAAAACTATACTATTACAACATTCCAGAAATAATATCAAATATTTCTAGATGTAAACAATACTATCTGATGTCTAACTTAATACATTCCAATCTTTAGGCTTATCCAAAATACTTCTTTCCAATCTCATAATATAAATAAAAATATTACTAGATAGGTCACGTACCAAGCATGTAAATACCATCATTTATCCCCCATATATTATAAAATATATCTTGTTGGTCACATTCTAGATATGTGAATACCTTAATTATGTATTCCCTTGAAACATGAATAACCATATAATCTTTGTGAAAACATGAATGCTATAAAAAGTTAACTCTTTACACATACCAAAATCCAAAAATTTCTATATTCTCAAACCATGATATCGCATTATCCTTATATGAGTCATGAGCTCCTTAATACTATCAAACATCTCATTATCTTTTTATCCCTTCATTATGCGCATATCATCTACTTTCCAAAAATATCTGAATAACCATTCATGGTTACCGGTACCATTCAACATATACTTTCAAATACTTTAGGAAAAACAATAGTGTAACAATCCTTATATGTTTCTTTATTCCATAGTACCATTAAATTACCTAGACAACATAACTCTTGATAAACATACAATCATTCCACTACCTTATTAAACCATTGACCTAGCATCATCATTTTATTCCTAAACACTTCTTTCATCTCATATATCATTTGTAGTCTCTTCATCATCATCAACATAAATACTATTCATACAACCATGGTGATTCTCTTCATGAAATTTTCCTTTAGGGGATTGGTTTGCATAATGCCCGCACATTCCACATTTAAAACATTTAACCATTGTTGATGTCTTAGAAATACCATTACCCTTGTCCATGGTGTTAACTGAACCTTTTCCTTTGTAATTACTGGCTTTGTGTCCACCTTTTCCAAACCAAAAACATCTTCCAGTTCCTTTGAAACATTTTCCTTGATACCTTTTCCCACATGATTTACATGAGGGAAATTTAACTTTCTTTTCTCTATGATCATCATGAAACTCCATCTTTCTCTTATAAGCTGAGTCAGGAAACTTACCAAAGTTGAGATTATTGATTATATTATGAGATTGATGATTAGGCATAATAATGATGTTTGGACTTCAAAATCCAGTTTCATTTGGTTTCTCATGAAGAATATCATTCCATTGTCCATCATATCCTCCATTATCATGAATCTTCCTGTTTCCTTCCATTTTCTAAAACCCAAAAAGAATAGTGTGAGAGTCAAACATCATAATAGGAAAACAACATAATAATGGGGGATTACCTTAAATATCTAATATCATAGGATTAATTATAAGATCGTAACCATAATTCTAGGACTATAACCCATACGTATACTTAACCTTAGGGACATCCCTAGACATGACTAAGAAATATCTCTAGGGATCTCACTAAAGTTTTCACATCCTAGTTTACAAAGGTTAACTAAACCATTCCTTTGAAACCAACTTTAGAGACCCAAGCTTTATGTACATGTACATTACATTACTCTTTCAGAATACCTAATACATAACAAAAACCAACACTCAAGGACCGTAATAGTTTAGTGTCTTTGGAAACTCAGAACATAATATTCCAATCATGGTGAAACATCTTCAACATCTCCTACAAAGATCTTCCCCTTTTGTTTTGTTACCTAAAACCTTTATTGATATCCTAGGTAAAGAAAAAATAAAAAGGGTGAGCTCAAATGCTCGGTAAAGGTAAACATGGATAACATAAAACAATCCATAAACATTTTAATGTAAAAACATGAGCATAAAATCTAAACATCAAAATCTTGAGCAATGAAATAAAACATGGCAGTACATAAGGAATATATCATAAATGAAGATTAATAGTAATAAAATAGCATGGGAATAAAAAATGTAATATTGGAATCCATTAAACACATGATATTATTTCTATAGTAGCCAAGGCATTGCTGCTAAGACCATCATAGTGGACAAAGTCCATTACTGAACCAGGTTTACTTTCCGTTCCAGCCATGTATTACTGAACCAGATTCACTTGCCATTCTAGCCATGTCTATCTCATGAGATATAAATCGTTACCCAATGCATTAGAGGGATATATAGGCCCCACTCATCTCATAATGAAATCATTCTTTTGTGTGCCCCAAAATAAACATAAATCATTCATCATAACCCAAAGAATAATATGGGTATCATAAACATCATCACATCATAATATGATCTATATAAAAATGGATATCATTTCATCATAAGAAAAATAAAACCTTGTAAATAATAGGGACATTATACTCGAAAGATAAACATACTAAATATTTCCATCTTAGATGGAAAATAGTTTTGATAAAACTCTTGAAATGAATTCTTGAGGAAAGTTTCTTTTCTTCTTCAAAATCATTTTCTTTTCAAAAAATGCCATGCGATTTTAAAAGAAAATCATTTTTGTGGAAAATAATCCTGAATTATTGTAGATTAATATTCATGAAAATAATTCATTGTAAAACTGTAAAAATACTTTCATGCCGTATAAGTTAAAAAACATTCTTCTCATACTTTTAATAGAAAGGTAAAAAAGTACCACGTATGGAAATCAAAAGAAAGATTCCTTCCATAACACAAATTAAAAGTCAAAGAGGGGTAAACATGACATTAAACATACATGGAATAATATTAAAGACTTTATGAAAAACATTTTATGGGAATGGATGAAAAATATAACCCCATTAAATACTTACGTATAAGCAATCTCAGATAAAAATGAGATTTGAAAAATTATCCCTTACCTTTGGTCCAATGTTTTCTGTACATGTCCAAAACTTCTGTATAGTTGGTTTAAACATATTATTAACTTTTAAAATAACCATAAAGATATTTATTATATAATATATTATTCACTTATGACTTTATATTACCCGTTCTTTTGTCAATTCAATGTTTAAGCAGCGTTTTGGATAAAATCGTTTCATTTATCGTATGTGTTTGGACTTGTTGTTCTTGATATTATTACTAATTATATCATGATTTACTTACTTAAATAATTTAAAACATGATTTATATATCATATATATTAATTATATATATATATAATAGATAGATAAATGAAATGAAACACACTGTTAATGGAGACGGTAGGTCGTATATATGCATGAACGTTGTTTTCCATTCCTTATTGACTTGAATGGAAGTAAGTAGATGACATATATATATATATATAAATTAGAATTATTATGTCATATATATAATTATTATTCATTATATATACTTTATAATCATTCTTGAATGGTTAACATGGAGAATGAATCTCATCGCGTTGTGGAGACAGTAATCCGTACGTACGCACGAGCGATGATAAAATTCCCGTAATTATTGAATAGAATTAGAGTGGATGATATAATATCTCAGAATAATTATGATGTTATAATAACAATATATGGTTATTATTTATACCATTATACCCATCCATGTAAGGTGGTGGTGGAAAAACAGATTACACCGCGACGTGGAGACGGTATTCCGTATGTACGCACGAGCGGTGATTTCATTTTCCGTAGGATGGATAGAAGGTGAAATGGGGTTGTTTAATATTTATAATAACATATCATTATATTATTTATACTTATGTTATTACTTTATAATGAAACAACTAAATAAGAGGAAGTATAAGAATAAAGAAACTTGAAAGAATCGGTAGAATAGATTACCTCTTCTTCGACGCACCTCCTCTTAACCTCCACTTAGGGCACTAAAGTTGGTATTTGAAGAAGACAAGGACCTATAGTAGGTTTCTATGGAAGTGGAGAAGTGAAATGGTCAGTGTTTTTCCAATAATTAAGGCTCAATGTGGTGTGAGGAGGAAAGGGAGGAGGTGACTTTTTATAAGAGAAGAGAGGGGCACTTTTGGAAACCTCTAAAATATTAATTTATAATAAACTCAAACCCCACTTAAAAACCTCAAAAAATGACTCAAATTATAATATTAGATGATATAGGGTTGTAATCTCATCAAAAAATAATATTTTGTCATGTTGGTAGTTTATTTTAATACTTATCAACTTGATTTATCCTTATTTAATCTATTTAATTTTATTTGTGGTAATAATATTCTAAGTTATAAATCGTTATAAATAATTACTTATGTGTCGTGAATTGTCAATAATTGGATAATTTATTACATTTTAGACCATTTAAATTTCATTTCATAATTTTTTAATATTTTTTTTATTTTTAAACAATTTTATTATATGTTATTTTTATAAAATAACAATAGTGTCAATTTTGACACTATTTATTTATTTTAATTAGAATAAAATCCACAAATAAAATATTTTTGAAAAAAACTATTTAATAGATTCCAAAAAATTTATATTAATCTATAAAATTCTCGGTTCACATTAATTAGATCATATAATATTTATTTTAATACTTTTAAAATAATTTATTTGATATTTCTCCTCATAAAATAATTACTACCATATTTTTGTATAATTATTTAATATACATATATGTAGCATAAAAATTATAAATAAAATACTATGATGTATATAAATCTAATATCTTTCATAAAATTACTTTTACTCAAATTTATCATTTTAAAATTACAGCATTTAAAATGTTATATTTATTAAATTATGAAGGTGATAACTTTGACATCATTTAAAATAAAATAATATAAGTATAATAATCGCATTTATAAGGCTAAAATGGTCAAATATTATACCATTGTATGATTATGGATTACATGTACAAGACCAATAAGTTTTGGTATGGTGTTTGTGCATTTTATGGTCTCAATTAGATTAATAAAAATTGTATTATTGATTTTTCACTAAATAATCAATTTATGCATCACTATTGTGTCACCATTAATGATAATTATTTAATCCTTAAAAATTCTAAATAAATTAAAATGATGTAGATAATTTTATTATCTTTCTGGTGACTATTTATTTTTGAAGTTTTATGATTTTTATCACTAAATTAAAATTATTATACTTATAAGATATAAGAGAGTGACATGTTGTCACTTTCTTTGGTTTTAATAATAATTACATCTTTTTCATGGTTAAAAGACCATGAAATGAATCTATTCAGACCCTTAGGTGATACGATTCAACTTTTACTCTTCCAATAAAATTTTGGCAGGTGTTAGGGTAATTTTATAATCTTATTTTTACTCTTAATTACCTGATTTACCTTTAACTGTAGTGAATAAAATTTTCTGAAGTTTCTATTCATAATGTCTAAAAATAATAAGTAGTATATTAACATAATTTGAACCTAATGATTCCAAATATGGAATCCATTTTCCCAAATTCAAAACACAGAAATTTTAGTATTTAATTTAAAATTAATCCCACTGTTGAGAAAACGTGTTATAAAAGTTATAACATAAGAAAAATTGAACTGTTTTTACCAATGAGTTCAATGTAAAATTAATGATAATGACTAGAATTATATTAAATGGTAAAAATATATTCTATTTATAATTTAAAACCATTCAATATTATAATTTAACCATATAAATTATCTTGATGAAAAATTTTGTTTTTAATTAAAAATTTGCGTATTTTTACTATTTATCAAAATATAAAGGTTATCAGAATAATCTAAAAAAAATTACAAAGGTAATTTATATATATTACTTCCAAGTAAGAAGTTTTATTTGTAAAATTGAACTTATAAACATGTAAAAAACTAGATTTAAAGTTGGTACTTCAATAAAAGGCAGCAAAACTGCATTTTTTGAAAAATACTTATTTTAGCCTAAAAAATTATTTTGTTCTCATACCATGTTCTATAAAATGTGTAAGATGAATTATAATGTCACAAAATGAAAAATTTAGTTACTATTATTCATAATGGCTAGTTCATAATAATATTATTACAATATATAGTTGTTTAGTGAAACTCAGTACTGCATACAACGCATGCTATTGAGGAAGGTTGACCTTATGTGCAACACAAGCCAAGAATAGTGTTTGCGTATAATACAAGATAATATGGTGTTGTGTATAGAATAAGTTAATTTTTCTGTAACGTACAAAAAAATACATCAATGAAATTAAAATAATATTTTTCTTACAATCTCAGGGTGTTAGGGATAAAATAAGCATGTGTATAAGGATTGGTGGTGGTATGATTCTACTCTCATGGGTAGGGTTGGAATGATGCTCTAATTGACACAAGTATGCACGGGTTGGGAATTCAAACTGATTTTATGTGTCCCCAATGGTTGTATTCAATGAAAATACCTAGGCTGAGGCTCTAAGGTAAGTGTGGTGATTAATTGATATGCTCATCGTAAGTGAGATAGGGACATTACATGTCAGATTATGGAAAATTATAAATGCCATGAATATTGTGAGAAAAAGGTAAATGTATAACTCATGGATTATTTATTAATTAAGAACTAAATGATGATATGGTGTGCATAATGAACGTGGCACAATATTCCAATTAGTAATAAAAAAGTATATAATGTTTAATGAGTTCCCCCTGAACTATCATTCCTTTATATTCCATTTATTTAAACATCCATGCACTATCATTTAGACTGTATATTTTATAGACACCGTTGGTGGTGGCCAATTAAGTTGTAGTCACACCCTTCTCAATCCTTTGTTTGGAAACCGAGTAGATTTCATGCTTGCAGGTCGGGACAAAGGAAAGGGTCGTATGTAGGGAGATAAGTGGGATGTGTTACATGCATGGAATAGGTTCCCATATTCGATTCATGACCATATTTAGGATTCTATTTTTGTATTTATTTTGGGGTTTTTTCACTTGGCATTATAGCATGACATGAAATATTTATTAATTCTTAGGGTTTGTACCTTGTTGGGAGATGTTTGGTTATGAATGATATTGGTTGTTTCTTATTGTTTCTGCTATTATATTGTGATATTATGTGCTTTAATCAGATAAAGAGGTTATAGACTCCCCAAATGACTAATCTAGACCCCCACTACTAGTCGAAAACCTCTAGAGTATGGGGAGGCACGCTTGAGGTCATGTGATGACCTGGCTTAGGGCACCGGTTTAGTGGAACCCATGTCGGGGATGTTACAAAGTGGTATCAGAGGACGTATTTTCTCTCTCTTACTATTTGGGGATAGTAGACAGGAGATTAGGATAGTTTCAAGCCTTAATAATGAGCTTCTTTGTGGGAGTATCTAACCAAAGTATGGGAGAAAACCCAAGTCACCCATGGCGGGAATTATTGTTCTTATTGTGTGATGTTTTGTTTCATGATATTTCACCATTGGGTGATGCACATGTGGTGTGATGTGATATATTTATGATATTTTTCTGATGGATGTAATGACATTAGGATTTTCATTCATGTGTCATTCTAGGAACCTATGGATATAAATGGCATTCATCATAGTAGGCACACACACACAAGATGGGTGTGCGGGACATAGTGGGTAGAATGCATTTGACTTTGTCAAAAATAGTGACATTTTTCCTAATGGGATGATATAAATGGGTAAAAAGGTATATTAGAATTCAAAAAATAATTAAATTACGATGCTTGATAAATAAAGGTAAGTGAATTAATATTTTGTGGGAGTAAGTTGGGAAATGGAAATCATTTTAAAAATGAGGAAAAGGTAGGTCTTGGAACCATGATAGTTAGTTACCCTATGTTAGCCATTTCCTTAGGAAGGATGGTTGAGGGTAGTATTCTATTTATAATAAATCCCAATGGGAAGTTTATACGAAATGGTTTGTTTATAACTAGTGATAATACTTTCATTATTCCTCCTAAATGTTTCAAGGTTGTGTTATAAAAAGATTTGGTTTGGAAATATAAAGAAATTCCACCACAAAGGCGTGTGTTGGTTGGGGGATGAGATGATGTTACTGATAATTCCCCTAGTAGTGGAACATGAAGACCCCATGGTTTAGGATGATAGGTAAGACTATTTCCATGAGAAATTTGTTCATTTTATATAGATTACGGAATGAGTCCCAGGGATGGTCGCATTGAGTATGTTCAAATTGATTGGGGATTTCCAACTACAACACCCTCTGACCATTACTATAGAGGGTGGGCCATAGGTAGCTGATTTCTAGATATAGTCTATTTATTAATTTATTTAACATCTGAATACTCATTTCAAGAAGCTAGTTAATCTATTAGCCTATATGTTGTAGTGAAAGACAAAGCGTTGGTGGGATATCTTATCTCAGACTAAACAAGTTGAGGTAATGATGTTGAAGAGTTTTTAGGAAAAGTTTCTGGATCATTACTACCCATAAAACGTAAGGTAGGAGAAGGTTATGGAGTTTATGAGTTTTACGTAGAGGACGATGTCAGTAATGGAGTATGTAGATTCGTTCATGGACTTACTGATTTCTTTACCTTCTTTAGTGGGAGATGTGGAAGCTATGGAAAGGTACTTTCAGGGTGGGCATCTACATGAGATCTGATACCATGTAAATATATTTTGGATGAAGTGCTTTTCTAGGGTGATGGATCAGTCCCTCATATCAGAAGAAAACCTCAAAGAGGAATCTAGGATAATAAAGGTTTTTTTGGTGGGGAGAACTAGTGGTGTGACTTATGATAGTAGGAAGTGTCGTTTTGAGAATTTCCACCAAGATATTGATGAACAACACATCTAGAAAAAGGATCTAGTACCTTAGGTTAGTGATTTAGTTTGCTGCTACTTGTGTGGTAGGCCGAGACATGTGTGAAGTTAGTGTTCTCAACCACCTGTCGAGTGTAGGGCGTGTGGCAAGATGGTCCATGTGAAAAGGTTCCGTAGGAACCCACATCAGATGGAAGGTGTTGGAGGATAAAGATCAGTGTAGAGTGTAGGTAGGGGATCAATTACTCTATATCAGGTAAAAATTTGTAGCACCACATGGTTTAATTGTATGTTTGGTTGATGTGGAAATCTGGGGAGAGACCATTTGTGCCAGTAGGGAAGTGCTTCACATGGTACTCCGGATGGATCCCTTGGTAGTGGGACATTCCATGTGCATGTAGTTCAGTCTAAAACTAGAGGAGGTGAGCTTGGACCTTCTACCATTTGAGGTATTATTATTTTAGCTTCTAAACATTTAAATTCTCTATTTGACACAGGTTACACACATTATTTTATTTCAGTACAATTATTAGTAGTGCTTGTCCTAATACGGTAATGTTTGTGTGGAGTTGTGTCACTAGATACATTGTTGGTGGGGTGAGTTGAGAATATAAGGTGGTGTAAACATTGTGCCTTAGAGGTTGGTTGATGTCGATTCTTATGGGATCTATTTTTTCTAGAGATGTCAAGTTTTTAACTGATCTTGGGTATAGATTGGTTGCTAGATCATCAAGCCCATATCAATCATTATCGACGCCAGGTATTGTTTATATCTCTTAATGGAGACACTTAGGTCCTTCATGTTGAGTGGGATGTTCAAAAAGGACATCCAGGTCTATTTTGGCAGCATTTGGGAGAGCTCACATCCCAAGTGGAAATCCTTGTTCTTGATGATGGAGAGTTGGGGAAACAAGTCTTTCCTCCTGTGGTGGGTCAGTTCCAATATTTGTTTCCTAAGGACTTCTTGGGGCTACCACATGAAAGATATTTTTATTTTAAAATCAAGTTCTTGTAAGGGGTAGAACTAGTTTCCATTCCACCATATCGAATGGCACAAGAGTAACTCCTAGAGTTGAAGGCTCAGCTGGATGATTTTGAGTGGAAAGGATTAATTCGACCTTGTACATGACCATGGGGATCACTCGTGCTATTTTCTAAAAAGTCTGATGGGTCGTTGAGGTTATGTGTCAACTACAGGAAATTGAATTAGATGAAGGTTATGAACTGAAACCCTATTCCAAGAATTGATGATCTATTTGACCAACTAATGGGTTCCATAGTGTTCTCTAAGAGTTATTTTCTATCAGCATTCCATCAGTAGATGGTGAGACCTTCGGACATACCACAAACATCTTTCCAAAGTATGTATGGGTTGTTTGAATTTTGTTGATCTTTTTCGGATTGAAAAATGTTTCGATTGTGTTTATGGTGCTAATGAACTAGATATTTCACACCTATTTGGGCTATTTAATGGTTTTATTTATTGATGACATCTTGGTGTACTCATGAACCCTTGATGATCATTCCCAATATCTTGACATCGTCGTGAGTACACTAAGAAAGAATATGATTTACAACTAGCTATCAAAGTTCTAGTCTTGGATTAAGAAAGTTCATTTCTTTAGACACATCATTTACGAGTCATGTATGTTAGTGGATCCATAGAAGGTAAAAGTTGTGGTGTTTTGGGATCTTCCCAAGAGTGTTTCTGATATATGAATTTTTCTGGGTTAGGTTAGTTATTATGGGAGGTTCATTATGTATTTATCCCATTTGGAAACACCACTCTCAATATTAACCAAGATGGGTGTTATGTTTGAGTGGTCATAGGTGTGCAAAAATTTATTTTCAATAATTGAGTAAGTAGTTTACTACCTCACATATTATAATTTTTCTTGAACCTAGTAAAAAGTACACATGGTTCCTTGATGTGCTCGGTGATAGACTCGAGGCAGTACTGAGGCAGCATGATTGAGTTGGATCTTATAGTTCAAGGTAGTTGCGACCACATGAAAGAAACTAACCTACTCATGATATTGAGCTAGCTACTGTAGTTTATGCCTTAATGTTTTGGTGTCACTACTTTTTTGTATAAATATCCATCGTGTTTTCTGATCATAAGAGTATAAATAATATCTTCTCTCAGAGGGATTTAAATCTTTGGTAGTGAAGGTGGGTCTAGTACTGGCAATACTTCGACTATGAGTTGGTTTACACACCAAGAAAATGGAATAGTGTTGTGAATTCTCTAAGCTAGAGGAGTAAGAATCAGCTAGTTTTGGAATCCAACTATGAATGGAAAATGGGGTCTTTTTTCTGGAGATACAGGTGAAGGTGTTGGATAGTCACAAAAAAATGGAAATTTCGTCTTTAGTGATTCATTCTGTGATTTTGGGATCAGTTAAAGAGAACTAGATGGAGGATCCCAAGTTTTTTTCTATGAAGTAAAGTCTTAAAGGTGGGGATTCACCTTCTCGTTGGGTATTTGGTGGTGATGGAATCATCTCTATTAGTGGTTCTGTGGAGGTAATGGTGAGTATGTATGAAGATTTGATGCATGTGTTCCATGAATCGAGGTGGAAATGCATCCTTGATTGACTATGATGTATCGTGATATTCATCGGTAATATTGATGGTCGGGGATTAAGAAGGATGTTGTAGGTTTCATGGCATGATGCCTTACCTGTCAATATGTGAAGGCTAAACATCAACATCTAGGTGGTTTGTTATAGTCATTTCCTATTCTGAAATTGTAGTGGAATGACATAACAATTGAATTTGTAGTGGGACCTCCAAGGATGCCTCTAAAGAATGATTCAATTTGGGTCATTGTGGATTAGTTGACAAAAGTGGTTCATTTATTTCCGATCTAGCAAATATACACCTTTGATCATTTTTATGAGTTGTATGTTCATGAAGTAGTGAAATTTCATGTATTTACAAGAACTATAGTTTCAGATCATGGTTTTCTTTTCACATCGCGCTTATGGAAGTGATTACATAAGGAACTTAGTTCCCTGGTTTTGTTGAGTACGTCTTATCACCCATAAATGGATCGTAAGTATAAATATACGATTCAAGTATTGGATAACATGTTTAGTGATTGTGTCCTTATTTTTGGTCATTTATGGGAAAAGAAATTATCACTCGTTGAATTTACTTACTATAATAGTTTTCAGGATCCGATTTAGATGGATCCTTTTGACGAAATATATGGGAGACTATGTATATCTCCATTGTGTTGGTTAGAGGTTGGTGAATATGAGATTCTAGGATCGAGTCTCATACAGGAGACGTTAGAGAGAGTTCTTCTGATTTAGAAACACTTCATGATATCCTAGAAAACGCAGAATTCATATCTGGATAGGTGTCATATACCTCTTGAGTTTCTAGTTGGGGATTGTGTGTTTCTTTGAGTGTCTCCAAGGTTGGGTCTCCATCAAATTCAGAGACATCGAAATCTAGTGCCTAGGTATATAGGTCCATTCGAGATTGTGGATAGACTCGGACCGATGGCTTACCAATTGGCTCTTTCATAGTGGTATAGTGGGATACATGAAGATGTTCATATTTTAGAAATTCAGTATTATTATCCTAATCCATCCCATGTGATAAACATTGATGATATTGATATGGAGATCAATGTGTCCTTTGAAGAGAATCCAATTTGTATTGTGGATCATAGTGAGAAGGTTTTACAGAGAAATTTTGTACCTTTTGTATATATTTTAGGGCATCATGGAAACAATCAAGAAGAATCTTGGGAGTGGGAGTCAAATATGCAGGCCAAATGGCCTGATCTATTTGCTTAAGAAACTCAATGATTCTTGGAAAGAGCAGCTCCGGGATGAGGTGTCCTAAGGTGGGGAGGTTGAAAGATCTGGGATCATAATTATGGTATGATTTTGTTTATGTTTTTGTTTAAGTCCATTATTTTGTTTAAATAATTGTTTCCAAAAAACACGAGAATTATTGGGGTGTTTTGAGGGTTTGGGACATGAAATGGAGGAAAAGGAGTTTCATGGAATGTTACACGGTTAGTGAAAATAAGATGGATCATCCCAGGTAACCATGCATCCATGGATAGAGGCTTCCACATGATTACCGTACGGTTAAGATAACCATGTGGAATTCCTAGGAAATCATGAAAAAGGGGGATTTTGAGAAATTATACCTCACACATCTTATGAACGATTTGTAAAACTATAATTCCCCGACCCTAGTTACCTAGAGTCGGTACATTATTACATAACATTACCATGATACAAGGAATCATGTCCCGAAAGATGGATCAGTTTAGTAGCATTGGAAATACTAGATACATTCATACATTTTACTTAACATTACAAAATGAAAAACAACAACAAAATTTTCTTCATTAAACACATTCATATCCCATAGACTATCCCTGAAAGTTATTCATAATATACTTTTTCGCATCCTGGGAAAAATAAAACATATAAAGGGGTGAGCTCAGATGCTCAGTAAGGATAACAATACAACAAAAACTTTCATAAATAAGAATAAACATTTAAGGCAATTTATAAGACTAAAAAAATCCTTTTGAACTTAAACTTCATCATAATATGCAAAATATAATTCAAAATAATGTAATTTACTTATTCCCATGGATATTATACTAGTCTAATAATCACATGCAATATCAATAGCCAATTTCCTAATGATGGAATGCATAATGCTAGACTTCATAACCACATAGTCAAGGCCTAGTCCCAAGACTACAAATAAAATTTTGTCAAGGCCTTGTGCAAAGTCACTAGTTTGTCTCATGAGACCTACTGATTCATCGAGAAGTTATAGCAGGATCCACCCATCACTTACTAAGTCCAATGCATTCCTCATATGAAAAGGTTTAAATATAACATAAACATTCTTATTAAAACTAGCATACAAAATTTCAATAATTTATTAAAAACCATGAATGGTATAATAATAACACATCCACAGTCAAACATATCACAGAAACTTCAATACAATATGGAAGATTTGTGTCAAAATAAATCAACTTTAAATAAGCTTAAAATCCATCAAAAGGATGTTGACATAGATGAAATCCAAAAAAATTTAGAGAAATATCTCTTTCTATTTTGAAATAATTTAAAAGTCATATAATTATGAAAGAAAACATTTATTTTGAAAATATTTTTATAAACTTGTAAGGTAATCTTCGACGATGTTATAATGGTAGAAAATAGCAACACTTGTCGTATAATTCAAAAAAACATTCTTACCATAATTTTTTCAGAAAGGTCATAAAGTACATTGTTTGGAAAACGACGAAAAAATTCATTTCAAAACATATAAAGTCAAATAAGTGTATAAATGAATTTAACCCATTATATAGAAAATAGTAAAAATATTTTGAATTACATTTGTAAGAAAACACGGATGTGGATTAAAAAGAGGTGCCAGTAGATACTTTCGTAAAAACAACCTATGATAATAAATAGATTGTGAAATTATCCCTTACCTTGTACATTTCCATGGAAAAGAGAATTTTAATATTCTTTTTAATAGTTAAATCATTGTTATTAAATTATTCATGAACTATATACATAAATTTGATATCATATATGATCTTCTAATATTGTTCTGTTAATTATATTTTAGTAGTATCATCATTTTGAGTGTTAACTGATTCGTTTTCCATTACATGCTTGGTTACGTAAGCCATGTTTGTTATGAATAGGATGTATTTGATTCATATACATAATGATATTATGTTCATAAATATTATTTTTAATTATAAAATAAAAATTATTCTTTAATGGTTATGATGGGGAATGAATCTCATCACGTTCGTGGAGACGGTAATCCGTACGTACACATGATCGATAATATCATTATATTGATGGTGAAATCATATGTAATTGGATGTTATATCATATATACATAATAATTAACATGTTATATTTATTATTTAAATTATTTATACTCATTATTATACCCATCCAAATAATGATGTGTTTGAATAACAAACTACACCACAACGTGCAGACGGTAATCCCTCCATACGCACGTATGGTGACTTTTTCATTCATATGATGGATAGAATAATGAATACGGTTGAACCATTTTTATAATAAAATCATTGTATATAGAAGATACTGGAGTTATTATTTTATAATGGAAACAACAAAGAAAGATGACATGGAAGAAGAAAATAACTTGAAAGAGGTGATGGAATTTTTACATCTTCAGGTTCTTCCTTTTGATTTGATCAAAAGGGGTCCTTAGGTTGGATTTATGACCAAAGTAAGGACTCTAGGATTAATGGAGGATAGTTTAGAGTATATTTGGGTAGGTTTAAGCCATGCCAAAAGGCTTTGGAGGTCTGAATTTGAGATAAGGGTAAGTTCCCTTTTATAAGAGAGGCGATGGTCACTTTAGGAAAAACATGAAATATTATTTTATAATAAAATCATTTTCGGTTTCTAATGGCTAAAAAATAAATTATTTTGAAGATCTGGTGGGGATGGGTCGAAAAAAGCTCAACCAATTGGTTTGAGACAGGTTTAGGTCATCATATAAACTTTATCTTTTAGATTTAACTCTTAGTTAAACAGTTTGACATTTACCATGTCTCTTTGTATTTTTATATTATATAGATAATAAAATTACTAAAAAATTTAAAGGGAACCACAAGTGGTTAATTAATGATACACCTATCATTATATAATATTTTTGGCTGAAACCAAGATTTTTAGGAATATTATACCAATTAATAATATAATATTTGTTTTTAAAACTCTTTTTATGTCAATTTTGACACTATTTGGTATTTTGTTTTTGTTAAAGTCATAACAGCATGATTACTTCAAAAAAATCATTTAATCAACCTTAACATGTCATATTACCATATAAAATTTGTTGATGACATTGTAACTTTCAAATAATATTTATAATATCATTTATTTGATTCTTTCGTTAATAAGTAAAATACAACATCATTATTGGGTCATATATAAATATATTTATTTTATGTCTAAAAATTATAAATGAAATATCATGATATAAGAAATATTTTTAGATTTATAATAAATATTTATAGTCAAATAGAACAATTATATTACCTCACATAAAAATTGTCTTCCTAAAATATATTTTCTTTTGTTATTTTTGTCTTTACATTAGATTATCTAATATAAAATTCCATTATCACTACCAAGTGGCTCCATGGGGTCTCCAAATCTACCCAAAGATGCCCATGGTCAGACATGTGTCATAGAATAGGAATATTACACATATTTGGGTAATTGTTTATTTTTATAATAATATTATTTTTACCCTTTAACCATTTTAAATAAAATATTTACCGATGTAATTATTCATAATGTCTAAAAATAAAATTTACCTATTTACGTAATTTAGATCTTCTGATTTCAAATATGGAATCCATTTTTCCAAATTCAAAACACAGAAGTGACAGAAATTAATTTAAAATTAATTCTCGATGTCAAAACAAAAAACGTGTTTTTAATAAATAATAACTATCAAAAGATTGACACTTGTTTATGTCCAGTTTAAATGTGAAATTACAACCAATGAGAAACATTATATTAAATGATAAAAATATAATCTAATGAAATATTAAAATCACTCAAATTTATAATTGAACTCTATAAATTATTTCTATTAAAAAAGATATTTTTAATTAAAATTTAGTATTTTCACTATTCATAAAATTATGAAAGTTATCAGAAAAATACCAAAAATTTATCCTAATCTAATTTTGATATTACGAATCCAAAAATGAGGTACATTTTGAGAAATAAAATTTATTTAATTTTAAAAAGTGGATATTATAATTCAGAACGGCTAGTTCGATTGGTTGTTGTGTGTTAAAACTCTATGTTGCGTACAATGCAAGCTACAACATTATTCAAAGGGAAACATACAATAGAAGCTTGGAGAATTACATTCTTCCCTCCTTAAAAAAATTTCATCCTAGAAATTTCTATAATATCATTGCATAAAAATTCTCAGGTGGTTCTTCATCAAAAAATTCCTCAGGTTCCCACATCGCATCTTCCATCTTATGGTTTATCAAGATAACTTTTACCAGACGAGTCTTTCGAATTTCTCAGGACTTGTTCTCCTGTATCCAGAATTTTGACAGTCTCTTCACAATAAGATAGATCATGTTCTAGTTCAATTTCCTTATAGGTGAGTACATGTGTTGGGTAAGGCTTGTATGTTATCAACTGTGATACGTGGAACACATCATGAACTTTGGAGAGACACGGAGTCATTTACAATTGATAAGCTACTACCCAAATTCGTTCTAGAATTTCAAAAGGTCTGATATACATGGGACTCAATTTACCCTTCTTACCAAAATTTATAAAATCCTTCCATGGAGATACCTTCAAGAAAACATGATCTCCTACTTAAAATTACAAATCCTTCCTTTAGTTATCAACAAATATATTTTTCCTACATTGAGCTGATTTGATGTGGGTTTGGATTATCTTCCCATATTCCATTATTTCCTCTACAAGTTCTGGGCCTATGAGTTTTCTTTCACCAACATCATCCCTGAAAGTTAGCGTGTGACATCACTTTCTATATAATGCTTTATATGTTGCCATATAAATACTTCAATGGAATCTATTGTTATAGGGAAATTCTACCAGAGGTAAATATTGATCTCACATACCTTTAAAGTCAACTAAGCAAGATCTAAACATGTATTCCAAGGTTTTAAATGTCCACTATGATTGTCCATCGGTTTGAGGGTGGTAGTCATTTCTCAAACGAAGTTCAGTATCCAGGGCTTTCAAAAGACTTTTCCAAAATCTAGATGTAAAATGGGGATCACTATCAGAAACAATTTATAGGGGTAATTCATGAAGTCTTACAACTTCATTAATATACAGTATTTCTAAATGATCAAGTGGTAAATCTTCTCTTATAGCATGAAAATGTGCTGAATTGGTAAGCCGATCAACAATGACCTATATTGCATCATTCCTTCTAGGAGTCTTTGCTAGTCCCGTGATAAAGCCCATCGTAATATCATCCCATTTCCACTCAAGTATGGGAAGAGTTTGCCTGAGTCCTCTAAGATGTTTTCTTCTATATTTCACTTATTGGAAAACCATACATCTTGACACAAAATCAGAAATCTCTTTTTTCATTTTATCCCACAAAAAATATTCCTTCAAATATCTATACATCTTGGTGCTCCCAGGGTGTATAAATAAATTGGAGCTATAAGCATCATACAAAAATTCCCTTTTTAGTTCAGGTATTTCGGGAACACAACGTCTCTTCCCAAATTTCAAAATTCCATATTCATATACAAAGTTACTCAATCTCCCATCATTCACAACGTTAATCTTCTTTTGAAACTCCTCATCACCAGTCTGAGAAATCTTTATCCTTTATTGTAAAGATGGTTTGGAAAAAAAATTAAAAATTATTGATGTTTCACCTTCCATGGTTATTCCCAAATCAATCTTTACTAGATCCATGAAAATAGGATCCCTTTCAACTCTCATCTTGTTCAGAAATCCATTATCCTTTCTACTCAAAGCATCTTCCACCTTATTTTCCTTCCCCAGGTGGTAGTGTATAGTGAAATCATAATCATAGAGTAGTTCAAGCCACTGTCTTTGCCTCATGTTGAGTTATTTTTGTGAGAAAATATACTTCAAAATCTTGTGATCAGTATAAATCTCAAATTTTTCACCATAGAGATAGTGTCTCCATATCTCCAATGCGAAGATTATAGCTGCTAACTCAACATCATGATTGGGATTGTTTTTCTCATGAATTTTTATATGTCATGATGCATAGTATATAACTCTATCATTCTTCATATGTACATAACCAAGTCCTTTCTTTGAAGCATAACTATAAATAAAAAACCCATCATTCCCTGATGGTAGAGTCAAGAGAGAAGCATTAACTAATTTTCTCTTAAATTCTTCAATACATTCTTCAAACTCTTTTTTCCAAACAAATTTGACCCCTTTATGTGTGAGCTTGGTTAATGGGTTATCCAACTGGGAAATTTTCGGAATTAAATGTCGATAATAACTTGCTAAACAAATAAAACTTCATACCCCAGTTATACTCATTATTGCTGGCCATTCTTAGATTGCCTTCGTCATTGAAGTATCAACAGATATTCCATCCTTAGAGAAAATATGGCAAAGAAAAGAAATATCTTGAAGCCATAATTCACAATTTCTAAACTTCCCATACAATTCATTTCTCCTAAGAGACTTCAAAATATTTCTCTTATGATTTTCATGATCTTTGTAGATTTTGGAGTATACCAAGATATCATTACTAAATACCATTAAAAATTCATTAAGATATTCCTTGAAAACTCTATTCATTAGATCCATGAAGAAAGAGGGTGCATTAGTCAATCCAAAGGGAATTACTGTAAACTCATAATGCCCACACCTAGTTCGAGATGCTATTTTCAGAATGTCTTCCTTCTTCACACATAACTAATGTTATCTATATCAAAGGTCAATCTTTGAAAAATATTGAGCTACATTAATTTGGATGAATAAATTATCGATGCGAGGTAGGGGATACGTTTTCTTTATTATTATATCATTGATCTCTCTGAAGTCAATGCACAACCTCATATATCCATATTTCTTCCTAAAAAAGGACAGGGGCTCCCCATGGGGAAACACTAGGGTGAATAAATCCTTTATTACTCAATTCCTCTAGTTGTTTCCTTAGTTCCACTAATTCCACAGTGTCCATTCTATAAGGGGTCTCTGATATGTGCCTTGAACCATGAATTAAGTTAACGGAAAACTCAATTTCTCATTCTGGAGGATGTCCAGGTAAATCCTCAAGAAACACATCAACATATTCTTTCAAAATAGGTACATAATCTATTCGAAAATTCTTTTTATCACCCATAATTATTTCATTATCATCCTCCCCAATAATTGAATTCAGTAGAGCTACTAGTGGTGGATCTAGATAAGAATCAGGTGGTGGCATTTCTGCTCTAAAGATAATGTACTCCTTATCATCATCAAAAAATTTAACCACATTCTTCTTACAATAAATTTTCACATCATGGTCCGAAATCAAATACATTATGAGGATTATATCAAATTTAATCATGGTTATGACGATGAGATTAGCAGATAAAGAATATTTATATGCCCTATTGGGAACAAATTCACAAAACATTGTTGTGATGATACTTCCCTTAGGTGTTTAGATTGACAACTCCCTTGTTAATTCAAATTGAAAATATATAATTTTCTTAGAAAACTAGGAAGATGTGAAACAATTCAATGATACAGAGTGAAATAAAGCATTTCATACACTTGAGGAACCCATTAAATTACATGCCACCTCATCTTTCAGATTGTCAACCTCAGCAGTAGTGATCGCATAACCTTGGCCTTTCTCCCTTGGCCTTTTCTGAGGTAATTTCCCTTGGCGCATAGGACATTTATTTTCATAATGCTCCTTTTATATACAATTGTATCATTCAACATCCTCTTTATTCTCCTAGAAATCATGAGCTTGGTGGCATTTTTCACCACACTTGTTACAGAATCCCATTTGCTTCAGGCAAGTACCAGGGTTTTCTTCCCACATTTAACACGGGATGGATATTCAACTTTTCTCTTATTCCCTTATTTCCATTTCTACAGTGTACAAAGAATATCTTCTTCTCCTACTTTTCTTTAAATTCGTAAGACATAGAGAATTATTTTTCTGTATTGATAGCACATGAGACAATATCATCATATGATAAGAAGGATTGTGAGATTAATGCTCACAGGAGAAATGGTTTTAACCCATCAAATATTAGATCAATATTACTCATTGGGTTATGTATATAATCTATATTATTCCTTTCTAACCTTGTAATGTTAGCTTCATATTTTGCGACATTCTCATCATTTTTTCCCTCAGACTCAAAAATTGTCTTTCCATATCCGCTCGATGGTCGTGAAGAAAGTATTTTTATAAGAAAATATCTTTAAACTCTTTCTATTCCATATTTTATACTTTATCATATTCCTTTTTGTTTTGAATCAATGACCACCATTGATCTGCATCTCCTGTGAGGTGATAAACTTCCATGACAACTTTTTCCCTTTTTCTACTCACTAAAGAATGAAAGATTTTCTATAATTAATTTATCCATTTCTCAACTACTAATGGATTTCTACTCCAATTATATTTTTGTGGTCGTTTCCTCATGAAGTGATCTAACATTGATCCTCCATGTTGCGGATCAGGGTTCTCCATTCAGGTAAGGTTAATATTCATAACCTAAATGAGTTGTCCCAGTATGGTGATAATATGACCAGTACCAGTTGCATCACTAGCTCCACTATAATTATATTGAGTTGGAGTCAAATACCTAAATGTATTATGTGCATTGAAATGGTTTCCATTCCTTCCACTAGGAACCATTTCTAAACAATAACATACAGTAGATTAGTTTATGAATCGCAATACATAATTATTAACATGTAAAACACTTAACATAAATTGAACAGTATATGAATATAATTCATAATCATAAAAAAAATTTCTATAAGGATTTATATACTCATAAACCCGTCATAATGGTTTGTAAAGTAAATGAGAATTATCCAAATCATATCTGTCGGGTGTGTCATAACTAAGAGTGCAGTAAGGCCCATTTTCGTTCACTAGTTCCAGTTCGAGTCTAGCTCAAAACGGTGTTTTTTGGTTTGAGGTACATATGTGTGAGGTCCACCTCTACTTGATCGTATCCGTATATAGATTTATTTCTTGGAAAAATCACAAAATCTCTACATTACATTCTAGGAAGTTTATTTATACTAATCCTCCAAGTCTATCTTAGGGTAATGTGATCTAATCAGAGTGTATCTAAATCTAGAATCCAAGGTTTTTACTTTACTTCCTCTGATAAAAACTGTAATGCCCCATCCCTAGTTACCAAGAGTCAGTGCATTGTTACATAACATTGTCATGATACAAGGAAATCATGTCCCAAAAGACCGATAAGTTTAGTTTCCTTGGAAGTACTAGATACATTCATAAATTTTACATTACATTATAAAATGAAAAAAAACAACAACATTGTCTTCATTAAACACATTCATATCCCACATACTACCCCTACAGGTCAGTTATAATATTGTTCTGCGCATCCTGGGAAAAATAAAACATAGAAAGGGGTGAGCTCATATGCTCAGTAAGGATAACAATATAGCGGAAACTTTCATAAATAAGCATAAACATTTAAGGCAATGTATAAGACTAAAAAATCCTTTAAAACTTAAACTTCATCATAATATGGAAAATATAAATCAAAATAATTCCATCTACTTATTCACATGGATATTCTACTAGTCGAATAATCACGTGCAATATCAATTTCCAATTTCCTAATGATGGAATGCATAATGCTAGACTTGATAACCACATAGAGGCACTGTGCCAGGACTAAAAATAATATTTTGTCAAGGACTTGTGGAAAGACACTTTTTTGACTCATGAGACCTACCGATTCATCGAGGTGCAATAGCGGGTTCCACTTATCACATGCTAAGTCTAATGAATTCCTTATATGAAAAGGTTTAAACAAAACATAAACATTCGTATTAAAATTAGCATAAAAAATGTCAATACTTTATCCATAAACCATGAATGGTATAATATAACACATCCACAATAAAAAATATCACAAAACCTTTAATAAAATATGGAATATTTGTATCAATAATAAATCAACTTCAAACAAGCTTAAAATCCATCAAAAGGACGTTGACATAAATGAAATTAAAGCTTTTTTAAGAAAAATTTTCATTTCTATTTTAAAATCATTTAAAAGTAATATAATTATAAAATAAAGCATTTATTTTGAAAATATTCTTATAATATTGTATGTGAATCTTCGATGAAGTTATAACATCAGAAAATAGCAACACTCATCGTATAAGTTAAAAAAACATTCTTACTTTAATTTTGTCGAAAAGGTCTTAAAGTACCTTGTTTGGAAAACGATGGAAGGATTCCTTTAAAAACAAAAAAGGTCAAATAAGGGTATAAATTAATCTAACCCATATTATAGTAAATTGTAAAAATGTTTTGAATTACATTTTTTAGAAAACACAGAAGTGGACGACAAAGAGGTCCTAGTAGATACTTACATAAAAACAACCTCAGATAATAAAGAGATTGTGAAATTAAACTTTACCTTGTACTTTTCCTTGTTCAAGGGTATATTAACCTTCTGTATAATAGTTAAATAATTGTTATTTAATTATAAAATAACTATATACATATATATGATATCATATATGATCTTCTAATATTTCAATGTTAAAAATATTTTAGTAGTATCATCGTTTTGCGTGTTAACTGATTCATTTTCAATTACATGATTGGTTACGTAAGCCATGTTTTTTATGAATATTATGTATTTGATTCATATAAGGAATGGTATTAAGTTCATTAACATTATTTTGAATCATAAAATGAAAATTATTCTTGATTGATTATGATGGGGAATTAATCTCATCGTGTTCGTGGAGACAGTCATCTGTACGTACGCACGAGCATCGATATCATTATATTGACGGTGAGATTGTATGTAATTGGATGGTATATCATATATAAATAATCATGAAAATTTTATAATTATTATTTATATCAGTTATACTCATTATTATACCATCCAAATAATTAAGTGTTTGAATAACAAACTCCAGCACGACATGGAGACGGTAAGTCGTACGTACGCACGTATGATGACTTTGTCATTCATATGATGAATAGAATAATGAATATGGTTATACCAATTTATTATAACATCACATTATATATAAGATAATGGATTTATAATTTTAGAATGGAATCAACAAAGAAATAGGATGTGGAAGAAGAAAATAACTTGAAAGATGTGGTGGAATATTTACCTCTTCTTCGGATTCTTCTTTTTGATTTGATCAAAAGGGATCCTTAGGTTAGATTTATGACCAAATTAATGCCTCTATGATGAAGGGAGGACATATTAAAGGATATTTGGGTAGGGGTTGGCCATGAAAAAAAGCTTTGGAGGTTTGAATTGGAGAGAAGGGGAAGATTCCTTTTATAAGAGAGGTGAGGGTCACTTTAGGAAAATCTTGAAATATTATTTTATAATAAAATTATTTTCGATTTAAAATGGCTCAAAAATAAATTATTTCTAGGATGAGGTGGGTATGGGTCGAAAAACGCTCAAATAATATTTTTGATATTGATTTAGGTCATCATATTAACCTTATATTCTAGATTTAACTCTTAGTTAAATAGTTTGACATTTACCATATCTCTTTGTATTTTTATAATATATTGTTAATAAACATACTATAAACTTCCAAAAGAACCCAAAGTGTTACCTCAAGGATAAAACTATCATTATATAAGTCTTTTTTCTGAAACCTAAATTTTTAGTAATATTATATCAATTAATAATTTAATATTTGTTTTTAGAACGCTTCTTATGTCAATTTTGACATTATATTGTATTTTGTTTTTTTTAAGTCATAAAAACAAGATTACTTCTAAAAAAATTAAATAAATCAACTATAAAATGTCATATTCACCTATAAAATTCTTGGATGGCATAAAAACATTCAAATTATATTTAATTTAATATTTATAATATCATTTATTTGATTCTTTCATTAATAAAGAAAATACTATTGTGTCATATATAAATATATTTATTTTATGTCTAAAAAATATAAATAAAATATCATAATGTGGGAAATCTCTTTATATTTATAATGAATATTTATAGCCAAAAATATCAATTATATTATCTCATAAATTTTTTTTTACTAAAATATAGTTTTTTTGTTATTTTTGTCTTTACTTTAGATTATTTAATATAAAATGTCATTATCAATCCCATGTGGCTCAATGGGGTCCAAAAATTGACCAAATGATGCCCATTTTCAGACATGTATCAGATAATAGTAATAAAACACATGTTATGGAACTTTTTTATTATTATAATATTATTATTTTTAACCTTATTTACCGGATTTACCCTTTAACCATGGTAAATAAAATATTTATCGAACTAATTATTCATAATGTCTAAAAATAAAAGTTACCTATTTACAAAATTTGAACCTCCTGATTCCAAATAATGAATCCATTTTCCAAAATTCAAAACACGGAAGTGGAATAAATTAATTTAAAATTAATTCCCACTGTCAAAACCAAAAGCGTGTTTTTAAGAAATAATAACTATAAAAAAGATTGACACTTGTTTATGTTCAGTTTAAATGTGAAATTACATCTAATGACCTACATTATATTAAATGATGAAAATATAATATAATGACATATTAGAACCACTCAAATGTATAATTTAACACTATAAATTATTTCTATTAAAAAAAGTTGTTTTTATTTAAAATTTAGTATTTTTCACTATTCATCAAAATATGAAAGTTATTAGAAAAATACAAAAAAATTATCCTAAGATAATTTTGATATTCTAAATCTAAAAATGAGGTCCATTTTGAGAAATAAAATTTATATAATTCCAAAAAGTGGGTATTAGAATTCGTAACGGCTAGTTTGATTGGTTGTTGTCTGTTAAAACTCCAAGTTGTGTACAACACAATATAAAACATTATTCAAAGGGAAATGTACCATAGAAGCTTGGGGTGTTACAAAAATCATGTGGATAAACCATACCGCCTAGTAGATTTGAGAAATTTACAAAAATTCCATTAATTTATTTTAAACCCCAATTCAGGATTTCTTTCGTTCTTCCCCTTGTAACCCTAGGAATAAACCAAATCTCCCAAGATATACCATGGGTTATTCTACATCATCTCTAGTATGTTTGGTGTGACATTTTTTGCAAATTGAAGATCCTGGTAAGGCTAATCCCTCTATTGCTTCTCATTTTAGTTTAGGGTTCACATTTCTTCTTTGTCTCCTTCCAAATCACTAAAACTATTCTTTTTTGATGATATCTAGGTTAAGGCATCAAGGGGGTTTTTAATTAGGATCTGAGGACTCGATTAGGTGTGTGTTCACTAATGGATCCAAGGTAGGTGGTCTATAAGTTATATCCCATAGTTTCATTTGAGATTTGTGCATTCGTGGGTTTATATCTTGATTACCCCTTGTTTTATTTCGATCCCTTGAGGATTTTTGGTGTAATAGATATCTCTATGATGAATGGAAACCATCATGGTCCCGATGGGACACATAGAGGATCAATTTACCTTTATATGTCCACCCATGGGGTGAGAAAATACTTTATAGACATAGAAGTCAGATATGTGGTAGAAAGGTTGACTTGTGACAATGTAGATCCATTGATAAGCATGTTGGAATGTCGAATGGGAGTGAAAATTAATTATTGGCATGTTCCGATGCTTAGTAATGGATTAAGGGATTTTTTGGCATGGTAATAAGATTAAGATAAATTTTTCAAATGGGTTTGGTTCCTTGTGGCTAATGAATTATGTTGAAAACCTTAAGAGGGTGGATGTATGTGAAATGTGGACACATGGGATTGTTAATCGATTATTAATTGATGAAAAAGGTTAATGGGATGAGACTTGGGAAATATAATTGGGATAATGGGTTGTGTAATGTACAATGGAACTGTGAATGGGCTATGGCATAACATTGAATCCCATGTTAATTATTGTGAAACATGATTGTTATCTTTATTGGTTGTATTGGTTGGGATATGGTTTGTGTGTGCAGAATGGACAAATAATCATGTACACATGTCTTAGTGTTAGGATAAAGGACCAATTATCCTCCCACTGGTAGGGTTTCACTGATTCTCAAACCTACCCAGGAATGCATGGTTTAGGTAGTCAGGCGGATGCTCTATTCCCCCAATGGTTGTATTCAATGAAAATACTTGGACTGAGACTCCAAGGTTAGTGTGGTGATTAATTGATATGCTCATCCCCGGTGATATAGGGGAATAACATTTTCTCTTATGTGGAATGATAAATGCCATGAATATTATGTGAATAAGGTAAATATATGACTCAAGGATTACATGGTAATAATGAACTAATGGAATATATTATTTATAAAATGAACTTGGCATGTTATTCCTCATAGTAATAGAAATTTATAGAAATATTAATGAGTGGGCCTTGAACTATATTTCCTTTACATTCCATTTATTTGTACTTACATGCACTATCTATCAGATTGGATATTTTGTAAACAACATTAGTGGTGGCCTAATGAGTTGTACTCACACCCTATTCGGGCCTCTATTGGGAACCCAAGTAGATTTCATGCTTGCAAGTCAGGATAAAGGAAATGTCCCTATGATAGGGAGTTGAGTTTGACATGGGAGATTCATAGAAGAGGTTCTCAACTTGGAGTCTAACCCTTTTTGGGGATTCCACTATTGTATTTATTTTGGGTTTTGTTCAATTGGTATTGTAGTATGACATTATATATTTATTGTTGCTTGTGGTTTATACCAAGTTGCGAGATGTTTGGTGAATCATGCTATTGGTTGTTTCTTATTATTTCCACTTTTATATTGTGATCTGTTGTGTCTTACTCAAATAAATAGGTTATAGTCCCCCCCCCATGACTAATCTAGATCCTCGCTGCTAGTTGGAAACCTCTAGCATATGAGGAGGTTTTCTTGAGTTCATGTGATGACCTGTCTTGGGGCACCTGTTTAGTGGCACCTGGGTGAAGGACGTTACATTACATATCTCCATGATGAGCATATATGATGGGTGTTTTTTTGTGGTAAAAATTCCCCTTTATTATAATATATAATGTTATTCCAAGGTTTCTTTCATTCCCCATGATTAAATATGTTGATGATATTATGGGAGGGTTTTATTACACCCCTTGAGTTAATGTCTGAATTAACCATAGATATCCAACATATCCTAAATAAGGTATGTTTGAAATTAGGTGTCACCTTATAACCCATGGATAAAAAGTTATTTAATTTTTTCCTTCCGGATTTTATTTTTTTATTATTATCATGTCACATTGTACATACAATACATTTAATAGTTATGTTATGGACACTATAGGTTGTGGCCTAATGATTTATTCTCACACCATTCCCAGGTGGCCCAGAAACATTAGTACCTGATTAGACATCATGATTATAGTTACAAATAGGGAAAATTTCCTATGTCAGTTGGTTGATATGGACATATTATATGGAGTTAGGATATGGGATGGGGTCAAGACTCATAAACTATTTGGGGTTTCAATTATTTTATTCTGGGTTGATTTCTATATATTCTTACCATCAGAGATATTTTTGGTATCTACCTAACTCAATATTTATATAGTTCATTTATTTACGTTGTGTGGTATGTTATTAATATTTTATTTTCATTATTTGTGATGGTTTTCATTTAGTTGAATGTTATAATTACTTATTATATATTATTTCTATTGTTTTTTATTCACTCTAATATAAGGGAATAGTCTCCCTACAGTGACACCTTAGGCCCATATTTCTAGTTGGCAGCCTCTAGAGTATGGGTTGGTGTGTATAAGGACATGTTACAAACCATTCCATTTACTATTGACTGAACTTGGTCTGGATGATAATATTTTGGATTCCTAGTTGTAACAACTTGTAATAGAGTCAAAGGTTATTTTTGTTGAATTTTTCATCAAAAGCTAGTCATTATGGATAACAACATGAATATAATGGAAGCACACTTGTTTGATGGATGAAATTAATATATCTATAATAACGGAATGAGATCACACTTTTGTTCTCTCATGCTTGATAATATAATTTCTTCTACACATGGGATACATGTAAGTGATGTTAGAAAATTTTTTAGGAACAAATAGGATAGATATTTACTCAATATGGGTCAAAAAGAACAAAATACCTTATTTAAGATTTTTTCAAACTAAATCTACATAAATCCAATGATTTTCACTAGTTATTAGTCTATCTAGAATAAATTAGACGATAAATATAAGAGTGATAACAAGGTAAATAATCCTCATATTCATGTTCTATATATCATGTTTAATGATTTTAAAATGTGCATAGTCAAAAATTCATATGAATTCTTCAGTCAAACCATTGAGATTGTGTGTTCTATTTAGGGTATTGAGGACTAAATAAAATATTTTGATATTATGTAGAAGATCTTGCAATGGTTCCTTTCTTTTTATAATAAAAAGGTATCATATCTTGTAGATATTAATTTTAAAAAGCTATAACTATATGATTTCCAAAGATGTTTAGTCACATATAAAATGTAATTAAATATCTAAGGAACAAAAAATCACTCAAATAATGAGATTTCATTTAAATATAAATATAATATTTTTATTCTTGAAATTAAAGGAAACAAATAATATGTGTGTGATTAAAGTATATTATAATTGGAAATTAAATTTAGAATAAAAAAATAATATTTGAAATCAAGATACCTTTAACATGATTTCATTTTGGTAAATTTAGACACATTACCGGGTTTTTCCTAAGTAGATTTGGTGATGATGCAAGTGAAGTAGAATTCACATAGAATACACAGATTAACATCCACTCTAAAGGATATTTTAAACCATAAATTAATTTAGGAGGAATTTTTAAAAGAAAATATTAGTAAGAAAGGAATAATATGATGATAAGGATAGTTTAAATTAAGTAGAAATAGAATATAAGTGAGATCCATAAGATTATATAATGTAAAATAATAAAAAATAAAAATCATAAATTGATAAATGTTAACAACTATAAGGTATTATTGATCTAAAGGTGGAAATTTATAGAACTCTTTATGAACCTGATGTGTAAAGGAAAAAATAAAAATTTTGGTGGGTAATTTAAAAAATATTATGAATATATATATCATCATAAAATTGAGATTACAAAACTATAAATAGAGTTTTATGTTCAATAATATAGTTATGGTAACTTTTGGGAACTAACATTCCTCAAATTAATTATTGAATAAAAAATAATGTGATTCATGACTTTAATGATTGTTTAATCAAGTGAATAAATATAGTTTGATCTGTTTAAGAATAAGTAATTGTTTTGTTAAAGAAACATGAAAATAGAATAAATTCAAGTTCTATAAAGAAGATGTTTCAATTTGGAACGTTCTCAGATTATTAATTAATATAAGGATTTAAAAGAGGCACATAAACTATTTAAAAATGATTTCATGATAAAATACCCAATTCCGTGGTTAAAAGTGTGGTTTGATTATATAACGAGACATAAAAAGTATTTATAGTGATAGTTGAGTATAAATGGTAGTATAAGGTTATAGATATTATCCTCAATGCAAAAATATCAAAATTAGGGATAGTCATTACATAGAATAAAGGTAATCATATGGTTGGAGATATCCCTCATTCTTTGAGTGTTTATCAATAATATAGGATTTATTCAAATGTTGTAGAAATATTGATAGAAAAAGGTGATAATATTTATTCTTCGATGAAGTGTTAATTATATATTCATCTTGGCCACATGATGAAATCATTAGGTGATATGGAGAACTATTTGAAGGGGGAACATGAATGTTAGTGAATAAAAATGAAATCATAATCTTCATTATAAATATGAAATTATTTATATGGATATTTCCTTCGTTATTCTATTTTCATGAATAAATATGTTTATTATTGATAAGAAAATAGGTTGAAAATACGTCCATTAGGATATATATTGTCCCCATTAGAAGATGAGGTGGATTATGATTACACTACCTATGTTTTAGAGAAATAAGAGGGGAAATATTATGTCTCAAATCAATAAAGAATCTCATAGAAATGAAAATTATCCAAAAGGATAAACTGGATAAACATACTCTCAATAAAATAAAGAACATCAACACTAGCATACTTGACATTGTTTTTTCATCCCACAACACCAAGAGTGTGACCCTCTTAGAGAATGGGAAGGGAATAGCTGATGGAGTCATTTGATTTGGAAATAAATGAGCCTTTAAAATCAAAGGAAATACAAAATCACTAATAGAATATTCTAGGATAATGAATATGTGTGCGGATTGTGGAACAACCATTTATGCGTGAGTTGACTATGTAACTCTTGACTAGAGGATACATTTTACTGATTGGGGTGATTGATCAAAGGATTGTTTGTGAATTATCTTACAAAAGTATATATAAAAAATGGTATCTTATATTAGGTGTAAATTAAGTATAATACGTACCTATTTATGGTACAATGTGAGGATAGATTGTGGAATAAATGTCTTCAAAACATTCAACAACAATTATGGAGAACATATCAAAGATAAAAATTCGGGTGGATATTCCAATCATGAAGTGAGACCATTAAAATACATTTGATGCATTTATATAGGGAAATATGTTATAATATCATTATCAATAAAAGAAGTAAATATTGTACAATCTACTTGATATGGTATACATTTATGTGTGTGGTCTAATAAATCATCATTGAACATGTGGAGAGAGGTATTGCATCTTGTTTGTTTAATATAATAGTAAAATGTTATTTACTTTGTTTATATATATTACAAAATTATTTAGTACCTTAAGAGTGTTGAGGAGAGTTTAAAATGAGACTAGACATTCGATCAAAATACTAAAATCTCCCAATATAATAGAGTACACATCAATGGAGGAATAAAATTACTATGAGAAGCATGGAATTGAGAATGACGTATCTTAAATAATAACTCTTCAATATAATGGTGTTATAAAACTATGAAATAAAATGGAGAACAATATTTCCAAGACATTTCTTTTCATGATTATTGTTTCATTTCACTATTATAATGTGGAAATTAATGTTGTGTTGTATATTAGAAATTAGGAATTATTGAGTTATAAGGAGGAGTGGATTCCCTATAAAATTTGGGTGGAATTAATCCCTCATTTAAGCATATTATAGAACTTATATGTAGATTCTACATCCAAAATAAAAAATGTAAATAATTTAAAGTGTGGTTATACTATAGATGAAGGATTATTTTTATGCTACTCTAATTTGATTGAGGCCTAATTATTTATTATAAACCGTTTAAAAAAATTATTGAGAGTAATGATGCAAAGGTTATTAATAAGAAAGTTGATAAGAATTCTAAAATATCAAGCTTTCTTGAATTCTATGAAGATGATGATGAAGTTTTACAAATTCATAACTTACACTAAGTTCACTAAACAATACAGATGGTGATTCTAAATAAGAGGAGAGAATAATTTCTAAAGTGATCTGATATATAACTTATAAGAGATATAAAATAATGGGATTTTTTCAATAAAATATATTAGGATATATATATGTATATATATATATCTTCTCTAAAACAAACAAGGTTGATGGTAAATATAGAGAACACTACTCTATCATCAATATTGGAGAAAAAATCATTTGAAAAAGCTGAAAAAGTTGATTCATGAGTATATATATGAATTATGAATTTGAAAAAATGGAAAATAAAAGAAATTGAAAAATTAGGAAGTTTTATTGACATCACAATGTGATTGAAATAAAGTGGTTATTAAGGAATAATTTCAATTATCATGGAAACATGATATTAAATATTTGATAATGAAGGTGTTGATGTTGAAGAGACATTCACCTCAGTGTATTGACTTGATTCGATCATACTATTCATGGATTTGGATACTCAAAATGAATTTATGATTTAAGAAATGGATGTAAAGGAATAATTTTTTAATGTTGTACTCAAGGGGGAGGTTTAAATTGAATAGTTGGTTGAAATTTTTATTGGTGATGAAAAACTAAAGGTGTGGAGCTTAAATAAGGTCATGTATAACCTAAAACAAGCACTACAAGAATGGTATACATGAATGGGATCGCGTTTAAATAATCTATAATTCAAAAGATTTGGATTTGACTGTGACTTCTATGTAAATACAATGAAATAAGAACAATTAATGGTTCTCATTAATTCGTATGATATAATATTTAGTGGAAGACAATAAAGATATGTCACGGATTTTCCAGTATCATGAGTTTTGAATTTGGAATTTCATTGATTGATGATCTCGCATACTTTGAAGTAATATAAGTGGTTTACAAATAGAGATACATGTTTATCTCTAATGAATAATATTAAATATATTAGATAAATAATTTTGATATGTATGAATCCAAGAAAATATTAACTCTTTTTTTAATTTGGGACCAATCTTGGGATGCATGATGATGGGAAATATAAGGATCCCACATTTTTCAATAAAATTACTATCATCCATATATATTTGTTAGATTCATGGCTAGATATTGTTTATGTAAAGATTTTGGTGGCCTCTTTATATACAAATTCAAAGGGAAGAATCTTACAATGGTGAAATGGAATATGAGGTACATCTATGGTACTCCCAATTTTGGATTATTTATTGATGTAGGAAAGGATAATGAATTATCTATATTTTTTAATGTGGATTAGATTTGTAATGTGGTAAATCAAAAGTCAATAGGTTATGGTGTATTATTTATTGGAAATAAATTCAGTTTATGGAATGTCAAAATGAAATAAATCACGTCTCTTAGTATGAAAGAGGTATAATACATATCGATGACAAAAAACATGCAATTAGATTTAATGGATGACAAAAAAACATGAATATATTGATAATAAATTGAAATAAACAATAGTGATATTTGTTGATAATAAGAGAATAATTAAACTCAAAAAAAACTAGTGAAACACTTTCCAACTAGGCATATTGAGATCAAACATAACTTTATCTCAAAGAAGTTTGAGTAATATTTTATCTAAATGGAACATGTTGGAACTAATAAACCAGTAGTGCACATCATGGGTAAAAATTAGGAAACTCCAATGTTTGAGAATCATCAATTTAACCATAGGGTTCAACCACCTCTCCAGCTTAAAGATGATCACAAATTCCCCTATCCCCATCTAAATCTATCACTTTACGTGGATTTTATTTTTTTGATGGTTTTTACACTTTTGGATTGTTTTTAAAAGGGAAGAGCTATAATGGTGGTAAAATTTAATGAGGTATATATAGAATTATAACACTGGAGATATTTAATGATAAATTTGAATGTTGATAAATTTAGGGATAACGAGGGAGAAAAATATTGTTTTCCTTAAAATTGTATCAAGTGTTAAATGATATCATTAAGGTGGAACACATGGTATGAAATTAATTTGGAGATAAAACCCATAGGGAATAAAATAAAACATACTTTCCTAGATCGACCAACCCCATCACCTAAGAAATAAAACAATAAGGAATGAAGCATTTCCTTGATCACCACAGGATGAAGATAAAGACTAAATAATACCAAATTACATTTTTTTGGAATAGTTTCTCCATTGAAACTATAGAATAAAACATAGATGAATTGGATGGTCACACAAACCAAATAAACTAGATAAAAAAAATATGAATTTAAAATAGATTAAATGAAATAACCAACCAAAAAATATCATAAAACTACATCAAATATCCAAAATAGAAATATTAATGATATCCAATGGTCATAATATACAAAAACTATAAAACTTTGGAAAGAGAAAAAAATGTATAATATATAATATCCCAACCAATAAAAAATTGAAAACAAATCTTCATGAGTTAATATGTTTGAGACCACATCTCTTATAACTTAAAAAAACCCCAGAATGGTAGTAATTTAGAAGATCCACCAAATTTCATAGTGCTCATGCTCTTAACTATATAATGAAAAACAATGTCTGCATGCACCCAAATGAAATATTCATGATTTCAAGCACCAATACTAGTAAGATGTGACCATGAATCAATGTAAGGCATTCATCCATGAAACCAATAAGTCTAGTTTAAACAGTCATTGTTGAAAACCAATTTCACATTAAAAAAAGTTCACTAAAAACTGATACATTAGAATTTCCTTTGGGTTTTCAAAAAAAAGCCATATTTTTCAATGTATTAGAAGAAAAATTCAATTAAACAAAAAATGTCACCCTATATAAACATTATCAGTAAAAAAAATGAGGCATGTATATGAGCATAAACATGGCCTCCTCACAAAACCAATAAATATAAATGTTCATCAGTATAAACATAACGAAACATCACATATAAAAAACATTTCAAACATAAACACATGGGAAATACATAAATATATAACCAAATAATTATAATGAGAGCATGAGAAGAAAGTACAACATAGCCACACATGGCACTAGCATCATGAAATAAGAATATAAAACCAACTAGGAAAAAGTAATATGCACTATGGGATTGAACCATAATATACTAGTCTAAATTAGTTTATAATAAGGTTTACTAGCTAGATAAGAAATTATAACAATATTGGAATATCCCTTAGTCTTCCCCAGTCTCAAGTCTCAAGAGATACCTTAGTATTTTGGTCAAAATATTAGAGTATCGCTTGGTATTTCTCTCCAATGTATCTCTTAGTCCCTTGGACAATGTACCATATCTATTACATGACATAATATTAGGTATCAGGGTCTAAATCATTATGGACACACCTAAGGTCACACATGTGCTACTAAATTCAAAACACACAAACATCCCCATGTGTTAACACACAAAATCCATTTCAAAAGAAAACTAAATCAGCCAATATTCCCATATTGAAATAACACATTCCTAAAGTTAAAAGGTTATAATTTTAAATATAACACTTTCCTCATGTAATTTTTTTTTCTAAAACCCCACTTTAAAATCCATTTAATTCCATAACAAGTTCCCATTACACATTCTATTTAAAACCAAATTTTATAAACCACATATGAAATATTATTTTAAGAATTTAGTTCCATGAAATATCTCTTATAAAAACCCTTTCAAAAAAATTTATATAATAAAAACTCTTTGATCTATTTTATCCAAAAAATGGGTTCATTGAAAAAAACCCCCTTATAAAATGGACATTAAATCATCACATTTATAACCCAAACCAGAAATCAAATCAAAAATGGATTCAAAATAAATAATAAATAAATTGAAATTTAATTTAATAATAAACAATTGTAATAAATAATCATTGTCTTTCCATATAAAATAAACTTATTTATAGATACGAACCATGAAATATATTTCAACCATTTCAACTTCAACAACATCCACTAAAATCGAGGTGTAGAGGTCCTTACACACCTAAACCAAAAAGAAAAAAAAAATCCTAAACCCCTTATTAAAAATATTATATTTCTCCATACGGAATACTAGGGTTTCCACATTCCATGTAAATTTAATAAACATGAAATAAAAGTAGAATTTTTAGATAAAACATGAAGAAAAGGATCTCCTAAATCCAAAAAACAAATAAAATCAAGGGGAAACCAGAAATTATATGCGATAAAGATCTCATCCATAGGGATAGGTCTATGTATGATGGGGTAGATAAATGATGGTGAGGGGTTTAAAATAATGTAATGAAAAAATGGAAAATCCATAAATTATTAATGACTTGGGTAAACCAAAAATTTAGACCACACAGTTAGGAAAACCTTGTTCCAACAATGTGGGATCCACTACCTCTTCTAGAAAAAAGTTGCAAGGTTTATACTATAACCCACAAATTTATACAAAAAAAACTAAAACAATAAAAAATCACTTTGTCTATAAGATATCTTTATCACATGGTTAGCCATATAGTCAAGAAAATAATATGCCAACCACGCTCTAGGGTTGATTTCCCACTCAAAACAAATTTCTAACTCTTGAAACCCTTGAACTCCAAGGAAAAATAAGAGACAAAGAAAAAAATCAAATCGTACTTTCTATTGACCAAATGGGTGTAGAAACATCCACATTATTTCCCCTTCTACCCATATAAAATCCCTTTTTAGGAAAAAATTAAATAATATGAGTCAAAATCCAAACCTTATGGAATGATGTGATTTCAAAAACAACTTAATAGAGTGTACAGTTGTAAGAAACAATTTTACACTATCAATTCCTCAATAATGGACCACCAAACCACATAGCCACTAGATTCATACATGAAGAATGAAACCATGATCATCATTACAAGACCTGAAAAAGAACATATAATGAGACACTAGCCTCCCAACTCTTTATACATTCCCTAAATGGAATAAAAAAAGTAGAAAACACACAAAATTGGGACATCTACCATAAGAAAATATCATCAAGACATTCAAAGGAACACCTAGGAACCACCAAGAAACCAATTACCACTTCGTCAGAGAAAATTGAACCTTGAGGATCAAGACCTCCACATGTTTGAATCATCACCAACTGTAAAACACATCAATTTCTCAAGGGATGACTTATGACCATACCAAAATAAGAAATGACATGGTCTCTCGAACTGGGTCACTATAATCTATGTCAAAACAAGGATATAAACTCATAACACCATATCATGAAAAACACCACAATGATAGCACTACCAAATGCTCAATGGATCTAAGTAAAAATCCATCATAATTCTCTAAGCACTGACACAAAGGTCACTCACAACCATCTCAATAAGTAACCAACCTCAAAAGGGTTATGTTACAATAGAACATATGAATATGAAAACGAATGAAACCAAAATAATGGGGAATGAACATAATCCCAAAACCCAAAGTCATTACCCATTCTATTAGGTAGAAACTCAAACCACAATAATTATATATCCAAATAATATATACACATTTCACAAAAAACATTCTATTTGTATTAAAATGAACCAATAACATTGAAAAACACTTTTGTAGACCTCACTACCTTTTTTTTCAAAACACATACCCCTTGTTATTCAAGAAAATAGGGAAGAGACTGAGTATCTTTATTAAACACTTGAAAACACAAAAAGATAACTTGTTTGTTAAAAAAACTATGTAACAAATCAAAACCCATTTTTTACTCATCCAAAACATTTCCCCAGATAGTTATTTCAAATAAAACTCCATGATTGTAAATGTTTATTACAAAATCATTTACATAAAAAATTAAAGTGAATAAAAAACTACTCACACATGATTAAACAACATGTCACGTAGAATAAAACAACAAAGACCAATATTATCAATTGAAAAACGGTACCATGACCAACCAATAAAAGGGGATATAAGTAAGGAATGACCTCTATAATCCATAAAAGCATCCTATAAATATATCAAGGCAATGTAGGAAACCTACCAGAACATAATAGGGTTTCAAACTCACCCACTCCATTTATTAAATCATCCAAAGTGTCAAATAGTCCTTTATTAAATTAATTGTACTTCCAAGTTACTTCCAACTGTTTTAAAGTCCCTCTATAAATCATTCTTTAAAATTGATGCCTTGAATGTCGTTTGTAAAAAATTTCCCAAATAAATTTTCACAAAACCATTGGAAGGGGAAATTCATAATCAATAAAAATTTCTTTTAAAAAGTCAATGGTATTAAAATGAACCTTTTTAAACCACATCAGGACCTAGACCAGGTCACATTAGTTTGAAACATCATAAACTTTTCTTTAAAAATCTTTTTCAAACAATTCCAAAAAACACTTAGAATTTTAAATCACCTAAAAACCCATTATTTTTTGAAAACCACACTTCCCACTCCATTTCTAGACCCAAATACTCTTAAACCCCATTTAAAATGGTTTATTAAATTTTTAACGAACTATTATCTCTTACCAATACTCATCATTTCAAAACCCACATAAAATACAAATTAAAGCCATTTTTTCATAGATAAACCCCACCTTGAGAACATTTAATTTTTAAATAACCTATCACGAATGTAATAAAATCAATTATTATAGAATTTTAAAAATATTTACAAATAAAAATCATGAAAAAAATAATAAAAGGGAACCAAAACACTAACCCCCAAGTAAAAAAGTCATCGCTTAAAATGAATAGTTCCCTAAAAACTCATGGGATCTTATTTAAGTCCCACGAATCTGTAATAAAAAGTATTTCCTGAATACCTGAAATCCATTAATAATCAATGTGTAATCATGAATAGAAAAGTTCACATCTAAAAGGTAGATGATACCATAAAAATAGATTTCATAGAAAATTCTATATGTATTCCTTCATGATCTATTTGGGAGGCACTTAGTAATTAATGCAAGACATTAGTCTATCTACCCACACTCATCAAATAAATTGGTCCCATATAAAAGGGAACATATCAATGAACCCATATCAAAACATATTTTGAAATCATATTTTTAAACCACACTTAGAAACTTATTTGGAAACTAAAATATTTTTCAAAAACCCTCTAATCAAAACTTCAACTCATTACTGGGACCCACCAGTATAAAAATCATTTAAACAAATGTACAAACAAATTCTTCTAAAAAAACATATACATTTCGTAAAAATGATATCTATCACTAATTTTTGAAAAATCTTTAAATTTATTTCAAAACTAGAACCGAATAATAAATTATATAACCATTAAAATAGACCAAAAATCCTTGATCATCATGAAACTTTTTTCATCCAAAAAAATTCAGAAATCTATTTTGAAATTAATAGAGTGTTTGAAATTTAATCCATTAACCAATTATAATAACATTAGACATTAAGAATTTAATTCCATTAGAAATCTAAATAATATTAATATTAAACAGCGTTTCACCCAAAATTTTATACTTCACTCTTATTTCAAAAAAAATCATGGTGTTTATCTAAAGAACCAAACATTGTTTCCCGAACCTCCAAAAAAATTTATTCAAAAACAAAGTAACCTCATTTAATTCATATCTTCTGTAACACCCTAATATTTTATAGTATGTTATCTCTTTAAAGTAAATCAATAGCTTGTGCTACATGCAACACTGAGTTCGAGCACACCACAACATATCAAACTAGTCATTCAAAAAGTAGTTATGAATAATATTAACTGCATTTTAAATTTTATAAACTCCATATAGTTTTAACATCCATATTATTTGTTTATTAGACATAATATAAGAACAAATTCAATTTTTCAGATAAAAGAAGTATTTTTCAAAAAAATGCAATTTTAAGGCCTTTTAAGGGAGAACACTTTTTAAATACAATATTTGACACTTTTATATATTCAACGTGACAAAATAAAATACTTATTTAGAAGTAGGAAATAAAAATTTAGTTTGGATAATTTTTTGGTATTTTTCTGATAACATTCATATTTTGATGAATAATGAAAAATACTAAATTTTAATTGAAAAAATATTTTTAATCAAAATAATTTTTACTGATAGATTATTTATTTGAGTGGTTATAAATTAAAATTATATTATATTTTTATCATTTAATATAATTTAGGTCATTATATGTAATTTCACATTTAAATTGGACATAAACACATGTCAATCTTTTGGTGGTTTATACTTTTTAAAACGCGCTTTTTGGTTTCGACAACAAGAATTAATTTTAAATTAATTAATAAAACTTATATGTTTTGAATTTGGAAAAATAGTCTTTATTTTTGGATTTGAAATATCAAAATTATCATAGGGTTAATTTTTGGTTCTTTTATGAAAACTTTCAATTTTTGATGAATAGTGAAAAACAGTGCATTATTATTTAAACCCAGATTTTATTTAAAATATTATTTTTATTATTTATATTTATATTAAAGTAAAAATAGATACAAAATACCTATATTATTCCAATGCAATATTTTTCAGTCATTTCATAATAAGATTAATTATATAAATTTTTATTGAAAATTTTAACGTCTTTTACCCACCTTCTAGGAACATTTACAAATTTGCATAAAACGTAATTTTACCACTTCGTCGAATTGAATTTATAAAATCTGAGAGACATGGTTTAAATCAGTAAGTAAAATTTGGTTCAATAGGATAGAAATATTTTTGGTGAATAGTAACTTTTGAATTTTATTTACCACAATTAAAAGTAAATAGGGTACTTAAAGGTAAAAAATATATTATAATTACCCTAACTCATGTCCTATTTCTATTAGATAAGTTTTTTTAAACAAAAATAAACCATATGAATAAAATATGATCCTCTTTTATCCACTTTAATTAGATTAGGAAATTTATTATTAATTTATTTAAATAAGAGTTAAAAGTGTCAAATTCAAATTTTAATAACTAAAACATTTTTAAAATAGGGTTATACATAAGATATTTTATACTATAAATATTAAATAGAAATATAAAACTACTTCATACATCATGGTAATTTATTTATATATTTTAGACATTAAATATTCAAATTTAGTAATGACACAATGATGATGCAGTAATTACCTTATTAATAAAAGGTTAAAATAATTGATATTATAAATATCAAAATAAATTTAAATTGAGTCTTTTGATGCATTAAAATAATTCTATAGGTCAATATAAATTTTTATTATTGATTTAATTTATTTGGTTTCAAGTAATCAGGTTTTGTTGACTTTCACAAAAACCAAATACTAAATAGTGTCAAAATTGACATAAATGAGTTTTTCAAACAAATATTATTATTATTAAATGATATAATATTCCTAAAAAATATGGTTAGGACAAAGAGATTATATAATGTTAAATATTTAATTAATTAACCACTTGGGGTAATCTCGTCATTTTATAGTATGTTTATTAACCATATAATATAAAAATACAAGAAGACAGTGTAAAAGTTAAACTATTTAACTAAGGGTTAAATCTAAAAGTTAAGTTTACTATGGTGAGTGAACCATCTCTAAAACCCATTGGTTGAAATTATTTCGACCCAAATCACCTTATTCTAGAAATAAATTTACTTGGATCCATTATAAACCGAAAATGATTTTATAATAAAATAATATTTCAAGCTTTTCCTAAAGTGACCCTTACCTCTATTATAAAAGGGTATTTCCCCTTCTCTCAACATCACACCTCGAAAGCCATTTGTACAATACAATACTTGATAAAATATCCTCCCAGCTACTTTAACTTCAACTTAGAGGCCTTACATTGATCAGAAAACCAACCTAAGGAGCCCTTTCGATCAAATCAAAAGGAAGCACCCGAAGAAGTGGTAATTATTTAATCACCTCCTTCTATGTTATTTTTATATTCCAATTCCCCTTTCTTTGTTGTTTCCATACCAAAATAATAAATATAGTACCTTATACATACCATGATGTTATTATAAATATGGTACAACTATATTCATTATTATATCTATTCTATGAATGAGAAAGTCACTATACGTGCGTACGTGCAGCTTACCGTCTCCACGTCGCGGTGAAGTATGTTATTCAACACTTCATTATTGAGATGAGAATAATTGATGTAAATAATAAATATAAAAAGTTAATGATTATATATATATAGTATACAATCCAATGACATATGATTTAATCCTCAATAGAATGATATTGTCGCTCGTGCGTATGTATGGCTTACCGTCTCCACAACACAATGAGATTCATCTTCCACGATCACTATTCAATAATTTTTATAAAAATATATATATTGATTAATTATGAGATATATTAAATAATATTTCTATTTTAATAATATATATCTTTGTAGATAAATATATATCTTTTACTTACTTTGATAATATACGATAAGAAAATAGAAACAACGTTCATGCATACGTACGGACTACCATCTCCATGAACGGTGTTTCCATTTCATATATCTATCTCTTATTCATATTTATATTCTGGAAGTATGTAAATCATAATCTATGTGATACAATCAAGAATAAAATGTTAAAACACATATGATAAAAAAAATTATTATTACCCAAAATATTACTTTAACATGGAAACTATTATTAAATGGGTAGTATAAAGTCATAAATGAATCATATATGATATAATAAATATTAATATGGTCCTTTTATAAGTTAATAACATATTTTGGTTATTATATAAGAGGTTAAACTTACCATTGACTAAAATATAGAACAAGGCAAGGGTTAATTCCTCAATCTCATTATTATCTGAGATTCTTTATGTGTAAGTATTTATTGGGACATTTTTATCATCCATGTACATGTTTCATAAAAAATGTTCTCAAAATGAATATTTTATGGTTTTTTAAAAGGGACTCTTTATCAATATCATCATTTTAAATGTTTTAATGATTTATTTCAATAAATATTTTAATTAATGTCCATGTTTTAAAAATTATTTTAAGGATTTTTTATATGGACATGATTGTTTTAAAAAGTTAATTCATTTCAAAAGTTTCAAAGTTGTATGGGACAATTTGATTGAAAAATATCTTTTAAATAACAACCTACATAAATTTTTGCATTTTAAATTTTTTCACAAAAAATACATTTCTCTCAAAGAGTTTTACTAATCATTTTCAACAATGTCAACATCATTCACTAGATATTATTCTTGATTGAGGTTGATTTATTATAATACAATATTCTATATTGTGTTGAATGATTTAATCTATGTTTGAATGTGGATGTTCTATTTTTATACCATTTATGGTTTATTGTTAATGTATCGGCATTTCGTATGATATTTTTAATATGAATTTTTATGTTATGTTTCAAAAACTTTATATGAGGAATGCAATGGACTTAGTAAGTGATAGGTGGATCCCACTATAGATCCTCAATGCATCAGTAGGTCTAATAAAAAAACAAGTGTCTTAGCACAAGGCCTTGACAAAATTTTTATTTATAGTCTTGGAATGAGGCCTTTACTATGTGGTTATGATGTCCGACATTATGTATTCCTTTATTATGAAATTAGTTATTACATCTGATTATTCGACTAGTAGAATATCCATGTGAATGTTTGTATAGTAATGTTAGATTTATTTTTTCCATATTATGTTCAAGATTATGTTTAAAAAGGCTTCTGTTTTTATTGTACATCTTTCCCTAAAATTTTAAAGATTACACTAAATTATTTACCCTTACTAAGAATTTGAGCTCACCCCATTCTTATGTTTTGTTTTCCCAGGATGCCAAGAAGTATATAATTATTAACATGCATAGATAGACCGAGGATATGAGTGTGTTCAAAGGGGAAAATGTTTTTTTCTTTATTTGATTATATAATTTAAAACTTATGTATGTATCTAGTATTTATAGTGATACTAAACTGATCGGTCTTTTGAGACATGATTCCTTATATCATGCCAATTCTATATAATAATGAACCAACTCTGGGTAACTAGGGTCGGGGAGTTATAGTTGGTATCATAGGAAGATTAATACAATCCTTGGAAACTAGATTTAGATAAACGTAGATTAGATAACATTAACCTAAGATAGAATTTGAGGATTATTATAAATGAACTTCATGTAATTTTGGTAATTTATTGATTTTGTGAATTTTCTAAGAAATACATCCCTATATGGATACGAGCATGGAGAGGCGGCTCTAAAATAGATGTTCCTATGAGTGAAATATCTAACAAGGAGTTTCGGGCCTGACTTGAGGTATCCTAGAACATGATAATGGGCCTTGATTCACTCTTGGTTATGAAACTCCTAGGGGATATGCTTAGGATAATTCACATTTTCATTACAATGCATTATGAAGGATTTATGAGTAAATACTTCCTCAAAGAAAACATTTTTTTATGATTATTGATTATATGTGTAAACTATTCAATTTAAGTTAATTATTATACAAGTTTGTAATTATGCATTGTGATTCATAAACTAACCTAGTGTATGCCATTGTTTAGAAATGGTGCCTAGTAGAATGAATGAGAACTCCATCAATATTCATGATCCAAATAGTAAGAAGGATCATATTGTTCTTGGTATTAAGATAATGTTTAGAAGGGAAATAATCTCCCACGTATTCTAATCATATAATGAAATAGTATCATGCATTAATAAGATAAGTAAAGAATTTTTAGAGTCATGTGTATTTGAAGAGATTCTAGAGAAGAAAAGGATGGTAGAAAGAAACATGGATAAAGGGAAGAAGGGAAAGAAGGATTTTACCATATGCGATAACTGTGGAATGAATCGCCTTGGTAAACATTTGAATGGAATGGGAGTTTGTTATAATTGTGGAGAAAAAAGACACCATGTACATGATTGTAAGGGTAAGAAAAAGGTTTCAAATGTACAATGCTTCATCTGCAAGGAGTCGGGTCTCTATGGAAATTAATGTCCCAATCCTCAGATTATACCCCAAATGATTCTATTCGATAATAATCAAGTTGTGATACTACCACATTTAAATATGATTAATTAGATTTATTATATTTTTATTAATGAATTTTGTCATTTGAGTGTTGTATCCATTATGTACTGGTTATAATAATTATATAAATAAATGAGGATTATATTGCAATACTATTTCATTGAGGATTTGAGATTATATAGTACTAATAAAAAGTGACTCAACAGCAAGTTAAACGTTTTGGAAACAATATGGTTGAAGGAAAGATAAACCTTAATATGGTCTTGATACTGAGGTAGTGATTTTGGAATACGAGATGGTAGATTTGGAAAAATTATATTGGATATTCTTGACTACCTTGGAACTGATTAATGGGTTCTTTATTCCATTATTATGAGTATTCAAATTTTGTGGATATAAAGAGTATATATAGTATTATATAAGGAATAAGGGAGAATAAATGTAATCAATAAGGTTTTATGGTAATTCAAGGTGTTACCACTTTTTAAAAGAATAAATGACGCAGGTATTCATATGTTATTACATGGAAAAAGAGATCTTCGTTATATTTACCTTCCTTATAAATTTTGGACTGTGAGTTTGGACAGAAGTATTTTGGATAAGTCTCAAGGTTGGAATGAAATAAGTTGGACATTGGATACTATTTTTAATGTTTAAAAAATTTCTTAAGATTATGTTTGGATTGTTATAAAAAGGACAACCTAGAGGTTGGGCAACAACCTGTCACGTCTGACAAGGCTTCGAGACTTGAACCCGCAACTGAAGGGTGACAAGGGTGCATCACCTACCACTGGCCTATGTGATGTCCTAGTTTGTATAATATAGTTTTTTAATAGTCTAACAAATGATTTATAAATTTATTATTTTTTAAAACCTATATGATTAGGATAAATATAATATTTTTTATCTTTATTATCTTTTTGAGTGAAAGATGAGTTTTTGGTAGAAATTAGTTGAAAGATGAAACTCTACTGGTCAAGTATATTTTTTTATCTTATTATATGAAGAAATTAATTATTAAACTTTAGGGAAGGGATCATAAAACCAAAATTGTTTTTTCCTAAAACCTTATGTTTTGTTGAACCAATGATATTTTAAATCATTATTGATTGATGGCTTTGAGGCCCTTAATTTTACACTTTTTTGTGACTGATGACCTCAATCACTCCTTATAAATATTTATGCTTTCCCTCCAATTATGTGACTATAATTAAAACCAATTTTCTTCTATTTGAAACCCTAATTTGGTGGTGACTTTTTCATTTCTCTTTCCCACGATTAAGACTAAATTTTAATAACCCTATTTACGATGTGAGTTTTCGACAAAGGTATTTTCTATTTTCAAACTTATATTTTCATTGAACAATTTCAAATTACGAGAATACAATTTATTGAATGAGGGGAGAATTTAACACCCTATAATTTCATAGTACATTATCTCTTTAATATTATTCAAAATCTTGCGCTACACGCAACACCAAGTTTGAGTGCACCACAACATACCAAACAAGCCATTCAAAAAGTGGTTATGAATAGTATTAACAAAATTTTGAATTTTTTATACTTCATATAATTTTAACATCCATATTCTGTTTTTCTTAGAATTAATATAAGAACAGGTTCCATTTTTTCAGATAAAGGAAATATTTTTTAAAAAATACAATTTTACTGCCTTTTAATGGAGACCACTTTTTAAATTAAATATTTTCACTTTTATATATTTAATTTGACAAAATAAACTTCTTCTCTAGAAGAATGAAATAAAATTTTAGTTTGGATAAATTTTTAGTATTTTTCTAATAACATTCATATTTTGATGAATAGTGAAAAATACTAAATTTTATTTTAAAACAACATTTTTAATTGAAATAAGTTTTCATGTTAAATTATTTATTTGAGTGGTTTTAAAGTATAATTATATTATATTTTTATCATTTAATATATTTTAGGTCATTATACTTAATTTCACATTTAAATTGGACATAAACACATGACAATCTTTTGAGAGTTTTTACTTTTTAAAAACCTACTTTCTGGTTTTGACAACGACAATTAATTTTAAATTAATTAACTCAACTTTTATATTTTGAATTTGATAAAATATACTTCATTTTTGGATTTTTAATATCAAAATTAGCTTAGGTAAATTTTTTGTATTTTTCTGAAAACTATCAATTTTTTATGAATAGTGAAAAACACTACGTTATTGTTTAAAACCGAATTTTATTTTAATAATTATTATCTTTATTTAAATTTAATTTATATTAAAATAAATAAATAATACCTATATTAGTACAATGTAATTTATTGTATTAATTTTATAATAAGATTAGATATACAAAATTTTATTAAATTTTTTAACGTCTTTTACCCACCTTCTAGGCACATTTTCAAATTTGCATAAAATCTAATTTTACCTCTTTTTTGAATTTAATTTCAAAAATACAAGATAAATGGTTGACATCAGTAAGTAAAATGTGATTCAATAGGTTGAAAATAATTTATGGTGAATAGTACCATTCTAATTTTATTTACTATAGTTAAAAATCAATAAGGTAATTAAAGGTAAAAATGATAGTATAATTATCCTAACACATGTATTAATTCTATTGTAAAAGTGTATTTATACCAAAATCAAACATAGGTATAAAATATTATCCTCTATGATCCACATGGATTAGATTTGGACATTTAATGTTATTTTATTTAAAGAATAGTTAAAATTATTAAATTCAAATTTTAATAACTAAAAATTTTTTAATATAGGTTTATACATGAGATAATTTCGACTATAAATTTTCATTAGAAAGATAAAAATATTTCCTACATCATGGTATTTTATTTATAATTTTTAGACATTATATAATTAAATTTATTTATGAAACAATGATGATACAGTAATTAACTTATTAATGAATGATTAAAATATTTTATATTATAAATATACAAATAAAAGTAAATTGAAACTTGAAATGCATTAAAATACTTTTATAGGATAATATGACATGTTAGTATTGATTTAATTTATTTTGTTTGATGTAATCAGGTTTTGTTGACTCTCAAAAATACCAAATACTAAATAGTGTCAAAATTGACACAAACGAATATTTTTAAAAAATAATATATTATTAAATGATATAATATTATTAAAAATATAGGGTTTATCCAAATGACTTATATAATGAAAAATATGTCATTAATAAACCACTTGGGGTTTTCTTGAAATTTTATAGTATGTTTATTAACCATCTAATATAAAAATAATAAAAGACAATGTAAAAGTTTAACTATTTATCTATGAGTTAAATCTAAAATATAAGATTAATATGGTGACCTAAAATTTTCTAAAATCTATTGGATGAGAGTATTTCGACCCATACTCACCTTATCCTATAGATAAATCCATTTGGATCCATTATAAACCAAAATTGAGTGTATAACAATATAATAATTCAAGCTTTTTCTTAAAGTGACCCTCACCTATCCTAGAAAAGGGTACTTCCCCTTCTCTCAAAATCATACCTCCAAAGCCATTTGGATCTGCCAAAACCTACTAAAATATCCTCCAAACTACCCTAACTTCAACCTAGAGGCCTTACTTTGATCAGAAAGCAAACCTACAGAGCTATTTTGATCAAATCAAAAGGAAGCACCTGAAGATGAGGTAATTATTTCATCACCTATTTCAAAGTTCCTTTCTTCTTACACATCCTCTTTCTTTGTTGTTTCCATACAAAAAATAATAACACCCTTACCTTCTATATACTATGATTTTATTATAAATATTTTACAACCATATTCATTATTCTGTCTATTCTATGAATGCCAATGTCACCATACGTGCGTACGTACGGCTTACCGTCTCCACATCGTGGTGAAGTTTTTTATTCAACACTTCATTATATGGATGTGTATAATTGATATAAATTAAAAATATAACATGTTAATGATTATTTATATATAATATAATATCCAATTACATACAATTTCACCATCAATAGAATGATATTGTCACTCGTTCGTACGTACAGCTTACGCTCACCACGATGTGATGAGATTCATCTTCAACGATCACCATTCAAGAATTTGTATAAATATATATATATTGATTAACTATGAGATAAATCAAATAATATTTCTACTGGAATAATATATATTTATGTAGATAAATATATTTCTTTTACTTATTTCCATTCTATATGATAAGAAAATAGAAAAAACGTTCATGCATACGTACGGACTACCGTCTCCTTGAATGGTATTTCCATTTCATATATCTATATATTATACATATTTATATTCAAGAAGTATTTAAATCACGATCTAAGTGATATGATCAAGAATAATAACATGTTAAAACACATAAAATGAAGAAAATAATTATTACCCAAAATATTACTTTATCATGGAAACTATTATTAAATTGGTAGTATAAAGCCATAAATGAATCATATATGATATCATAAATATTAATATTCTCCGGGTATAATTTAATAACATACTATGTTCATTATAAATGAGGTTAAAATTACCCTCGACTAAAATAAATAACAAGGTAAGGGTTAATTTTTCAATCTCATTATTATCCGAGATTGTTTATGTGTAAGTATTTATTGGGAAATGTTTATCATCCATGTCCATGTTTCATAAAAAATGTTTTCATAATGAATATTTTAAGGTTTTGTGTAAGGTACTCTTCAGCAAGATCAAATTTTTAATTGTTTTAGTGATTAATTTCTCTAAATAATTTTATTAATGTCCATGTTTTAAAAATTATTTTAAGGATTTTTTTATATGGACATGATTGTTTTAAAATGTTAATTCTTTTAAAAAGTTTCAAAGTGGTATGAGACACTTTGATTAAAAAATATCTTTTAAATTACATCCTTTATAAATTTGTGACTTTTAAATTATTTCACGAAAAATGATATTTCTCTCAAAGAGTTTACTGATCATTTTAAACTATGTCAACATCCATTACTAGATATTATTCTTGATTGGGGTTGATTTATTATAATAAAATCATCCATATTGTATTGAATGAGTTATGCTATCTTTGACTGTAGATGTTCTATTTTTATATCATTCATGGTTTATGGTTAATGTATTTCCATTTTGTATTCTAGTTTTAATACGAATTTTTATGTTATGTTTCAATATTTTCATATTAGGAATGCATTGGACTTAGTAAGTGGCAGGTGGATCCCGTTATAGCTCCTCGATGCATCGGTAGTTCTCATGAGACACACAAGTGTCTTGACATAAGGGCTTGATAGAATTTTTATTTATAGTCTAGGAACGAGTCCTTGACTATGTGGTTATGATGTCCGACATTATGTATTCCCTCATTATGAAATTAGTTATTACATGTGATTATTCGACTAGTAGAATACCCATGTGATTGTTTATATGGTAATGTTAGATATATGTTTTTCCATATTATGTTCAAGATTTTTTTTAAAAAGTATTTTGTTTTTATAATACATCTTTCCTTAAAATGTTAAAGCTTACGCTAAATATTTTACCCTTACTGAGAATCTGAGCTCACCCCTTTCTTATGTCTTGTTTTCCATGGATTTTAAGAAGTATATTATGATTATCCTGTAGGGATATGCCAAGGATATGTGTGTGTTCAAAGGGGACACAATGTTTTTTTTCTCTATTTCTTTATGTAATGTAAAAATTATTTATGTATCTAGTACTTGTAAGGCTACTAAACTGATCAGTCTATCTAGAAATGATTACTTGTATTATGCCAATGTTAAGTTATAATGCACTGAATATAGGTAACTGGGGTCAGGGCATTACATCTTCCAATTTGAAAACTATTTTATATTTTAGAATATAGAGTCCCCATGGGAAACAATTAAAAACACCAAAATTAATCTCAAATAAAACCATATTCAACCTCAAAAATAACTATAAAACTCTAATATAGCATATATAAAATAACATACCAATAGTAAGATCTATTGGGATTAATCCCTAAGGAAATAGAGAAAAAACAATGATTCCATTAAATTAATTTTACTATGCATGTTTTAACAACATGGGTTGGTAAACCATTCACCAACTGTAAAGTAGGCACTATCATTGCCAAAAATCCATTCTACATGGGCACCACACGGTTCAATATACTGGGCATGTAAACCATGAAATCCAAGTTCATTAACCACTTTCTCTAATGGAACTCAAAAAAAACCTTAAAATTACTAATACCCTCAATATGGATCAAATAATCATCAAATGATATCAAAAATATCCAATCCATTAAAAATATCCTATTATAGTGCTGATAAAGGCTATTTCTAGCACTGTTAAAGGCCGGTTTTGAACTCGTGCTACCACAAAATTGATGTAGAACACTCACCAATGGTAAACCGCAATTGATGTGAGATGGTCCAATCAATAACAGTAGAAGTGATCAGGCATCCAACACTAATCCTACATGATCAAAGATGATTAAATAGCTCCAAATCCACTAATAGTTTACCTAAGGTTGGAGGAGGAGGACTTTGTGAAGGATAAATACACCAAAATGAAATGCATGATACTTTTTTATATAAAAATCAGGGAATTACACAACACCAGTCACTTCGGGTAATTGTATCCCAATTAAACAATTACATGATGCGTAACATCATTACACATGTAAATTTTATGAAAAGATATTTTCATACCAATTGTGTTTTTCCTAAAATGTCTGACCACCTTCAATTCCTTCTAAACCAAAATAAAAAACTTTCCAAACCTAAAGCAAAGGAGAAAACCCAAAAGCGATGTACCTAACAAGAGAAATGGATCTTCAAATCTCCCTAACTTATACCAAGACGTCCTCAAGTTGTACTCCCAAGCATCTATAATAAATTGAAGTTAAAATACCGGGCCACTAATCCCATGTGTCTACTTCTCTATCCCATGTTTCCTCCCGAACAATCCCATGTTTCCATAATACTCTAACTATCAACATGGTATTTCCCCACAAAAAATTTTCACTATGATCCAACACACGTATCAGATTCTTCTCAAAGGACACATCTGTCTCATGGTCAATATCATCAACATCGATCACATGAGAAGGTTCAGGCTGATACAACTGAAGTTGTGACACATGGAAAATTTCTTTCATAGCATTGTATCTCTGTGGGAGATTCAATCGGTATACCACCATCCCGATTCTCTCCACAACATAAAATGGACCAGAAATCCTAGGCACAATATTTGTTTATCTTCATAACCTAAGGTGACCCAATCTAGGTGAAACCTGAAGGAAAACATGATAACCCTCTATAAACATTAGGGGACCTTGATGTCTATCTGCATATAAATTTTGTCTAATTTGAGATGCATCCATACCCATCAAAATAATTTGAACCTACTATGATGTCCCCATCAGGAGACTTGGTCCCAAAAACTCTTACTCACCTACCTCTATCAATTATAGAGATAATATGAATGTCCTACCATAAAGTGTCTTATATGGTTTCATCTATATCATAACCTAATAACTGTTGTTATATGTGAATTCCACTAAAGCTAGGTTCTTCTCCCAAGACCTACCAAAGTCATGAAAACACACATGGAGAATATCCTCAAGCACCTGTATATTATTTTTTGACTACCCATCTATATATGGGTGGAATGTTGTACTCATAAAAACATATGTACCAAGTGACTTATGTAATCCCTTCTAGATGCATGAAGTAAAATGTGAGTTATAGTTTGAAACAATAGGTTATGGAACCCTATGCAGATAGATGATTTCTTGAACATACAAATCTCTCAACTACCCCACTGAGAATATCTCCCATATAGGAAATAAATTTTCTATCTTTTTCAAAATTTCCACAATCACCCAAATATAGTCATTATTTCGAGACATCCTTGGAAGACCCACCACAAAATCTATAGTAACATTGTCCCACTTCCATTATGGAATCGAAAATGGTTATAGAAAACCACAAGGTCATTGATTCTCAGCCTTTACCAACTAATAGGTGTGGAATCATATCAAAACCCCTTCTATCTCCTTTTTCTTCTAGGCCACTATAACTATCATCGTAGGTCACAATACATTTCGGTCACAACTATATGCACCACCCACTTTGAGACCTAAAATTTATGCATAAAATCCTCCCACATACTCATAGGTACAACAACCTGATCCATAACATAGATGATCTCACCCTCGTCTATTGTCTAATATGAAGGTGACTCCCAAGAATCCAGGCTTTCCCTCAAGGAAAAAAATTCTATATCCTCATATTGACTCTCTCTAATCATCCGTAGAAGTGTAGACTCCATTGAAACTGAAATAAGAGTCATCTTCTCGTGACCCTCCTGAACCACAACATGCATCTCAGTAAGAAAGGTAATCATATTCCACTCAATACTAGACTCATGAACTTCCTAAGTCTGAGTTTTCCTACTTAAAGAGTTAACAACACTATTTATGTTTCTAGACTCATAGGTTTGAAAAAAATCAAATGACTACAGATGTCAAACCCACCTCTACCCATATATATTCAGATCTCATTATGAAAAGATATACCTCAAGCTCTTATGTTTTGTATACATAGTAAAAATTTTATCCCAATAGATAACCCCACCAACACTTCAAATCCTAAACCACTACAGCTAACTCGAGGTAATTTGTAGGGTAGTTTTGTTCATTCGGCCTCAACTGCCAAGACTCATATGCTAGAACTCAATCTCACTACCTCAAAACTGCTCCATGTATGATCTTAGAAGCATAAGAAAACACTATATAATTCTCACCTGACTCAGGTAGGATCACGATTCAATATTCCAAAATTGGTGTTTAGTAGTGTTTTTTAATTTTTTTTTATTTTCGTAATTAATTAATTAATTTTTCTTAATTTGTTTATTTATTTATTTATTTATTTTCAAAATATATTTATTTATTTATTAACAATTTATTATTTATTATTTATTATTTATTATTTATTATTTATTATTTATTATTTATTATTTAATATTTATTATTTATTATTTATTATTTATTCTCATGCTCATGCCCATGTCCATGCACATGCCCATGCCATATATATAAATTCTTCATTGGGTGAGATTTGAACCCCTTACCTCTTGCTTATTCACCAAAGACTTTACCACTCCAGAATGCACTTCAGGTGATGAATAAATAGAATTTAATATACTTATATATATATATATTATTAATTGTAAAAACAAATAATACACAACAAATAGATACAAAATCAATAATAATTAATCAATGATGATTAATCAATAATTAATAATTAATAATTAATAATTAATAATTAATAATCAATAATTAATATTTAATATTTAATAATTAATAAATAGAATATAAATAAATAAATAATATATATATATATATATATTTTAATAAACTGTAAAAAATATATAGTAAATAGTAAATCATTAATAATAAATAGTAAAGAGTAAATAGTTCATTGTAAACAATAAATTAAAAATAATATATATTATATATTAAATAATAAATTTTATATAATATAAAATATAATAATCATTTATAAACAATAAATTAATTAAAAAATAAATTAATATATTATAATTAAAAAATAAATTATTAAATAAAAAATTAGTAAATAATAAATAATAAATAACAAATAATAAACTACGAATAAATAAATAATGAATATATAATAGATTATTTATTTCATAAAATGTTAATAAGAAATTTGTAATATAAAAAAATTCATAAGAAATTATATATAAATTAATAATTAATAATTAATAAATAATTAATAAATAATAAAAAATAATGAATAAATATATAATAAATAATAAATAATAATAATAATAATAATAAATAAATGAATTATAAAAAAATATATAAATAATAAAATAATAAAATAATGAACTAATAAACTAATATTGAAATGTTTAATATCTCGACCATCTCTAGAGTCATCTCAGGCACATTTTAAAGTACTTTTGGTTGTTTTCAATTACCTTTGCTTGGAGTTATGTTTTTTGGTGCATTTGGGTGGGGTTTTAAAAAAGTTTAAGGACAGGTGGTTGTGCACGGTTTGTGCATAGTTTCACAAACCATGCGCCTAATCCCAAGTGACCATGTGACCCCAGACAGTGAGGTCCACATTGTTAGAGCATAGTTTCCCTAACTGTGCACCCTTTCGGGGGGAAACTGTGTGCGCAATGTTATTTCTTCTGAAAAGTTTGTTAAAATTTCCCCAAACCCCCGAAATGTGCCCATTTCAACATAGGCTGGGGCTTGATGCATTTCGAGAAATCCCAAACATTTCCAAAAGGGGTTCTAAAGACATTAGAACTTCATTTATCAAGATTCGAAGTCTGAATTGAAGATCTTCTCTTCTCTTGGTAAGTGGAATTCATCATGATGCTTATCCTGATATTTCCTTCTCATTTTATTGATCTTTTAGAAGAGTTTATCCTTTGTTTCTTCAGATCAAAATATATGTGGTGATATCTAGATCTAGGATTGTAGATCATGATATATATATTTATTAGATATTGATATTTTGATATCTTGATTTATGTATTTAGATCTGTAATCTCAGATCTACATCGTTGTGATCCTTGGATGTTGGGGATTTCTGTTGGGAAACAATTTGTCAACGAACTGACGTGGGTGGTCTAAATTTGATTCCCAAGGTCATTTATATGATTTTAATATGAAATATTAGGGATTTTCTACCGTCCTTTAACAATTGATTTTATTTAATTGAGTTTATTAGATTGATCCATTTAATTATCAACACCTTGTTGAAATGGATGATTTATTGGGGAATGAATCATGAGACTAAGCGACATACCTGTTAGATAATTAATTTGGGAAATTGATTATAATATGTATGGTTTTTATTATAGATAATTAATCGGGGGATTAATTATGAGAATTTGAAATGGCTAAGTTGAGATAATTAAATGTGGATTAATTATGTGCCTTTGAAAAATTGATTTAGATACTTAATTGTGGGATTAATTATTGAATGTTGAGTTTAAAATGAGATAATTAAGTATATAAAATTAATTATGGAATGTGAATTTTGATATTTACAAAATAATGGATAAATTAATTAATGGTTTAAAGAACCTAGTTAATTGTTGAGTTAACTAATGGAATGGATGTGTTTAACTAATTATTGAAATGTAATGGGATTGGGGCTGATAATAATTGGTAAATTAATTATGTGATAAATAATGGGAACATAGTCATTCGAAATTGAGTTTTACAAATGGTAACATGGCCATCATACTTATGAGTAAAGAGAATGAGAACATGGTCATTCTAAATTGATAAATATACATGGTAACATGGACATTGTACATAAGAGTAAAGAGAATGGGAACATTGTCCTTCTATTGAAGAGTAAGCATGGAAACATAGTCATCTTACTTACATTCGTGATATTTGTAACTTTCAAAATGTGGCTTTTAAATGTTAAATTAATGAATGGAAATAATGACTTTCGGATATTTTGCCTCTCACAAGAATATTCGACTCCGACATGAGTGGAATCTAGTATTGAGATATCATAGCACATTTGAATACTCTGAGCATTGACTAGAAGTAGGTATTAAGATATCGTATTAACTAAAATACACTTCGACCTCCGGTATAAGATGAATTTAGTATTGTGGTACATGTATCCTTGGGAACCCTAAAGTTAATGAAGTTAGATAAGAATAAATGAAAATGTGATAAACTAGTTATTATTTCATTGTACTTATTTCCTTATAGAACTGTATGCACTGTTTTTTGACTGGAATTGTTTTAGACACAATTGGTGGTGACCTACTGAGTTTTTCATCCAATCTATTCGGGCTACCTAATAGGTACGTGAATAGATTATATTGTTGCTGGACTGTATATGGGAAAAGTCCTAGGGATAGGTGGTTGATTGGGGATAGAGCTTGGAGGATGGAACCATATGTGGTTTGGGACCTTCTTGGGGAGTCGTATTTTCTGTATTTTTAATTGAAAAATAGACACTTGATGATTATGTTGGTATATCATGTTTTCCCTTTCAGATGAGTATTTTTTTCCAGTTGGGCTCTCTTGTTGCATGGGTCCTTTCTGGTTATTTATGCTTAAACTATTGTTTATTTATTATTGATGTCATCTAAATCTGATAAATGTGGGTATAGTCTCCCCATGAATATATTACCATATCCTCACTGCTAGTCAAAAACCTCTATCATACGGGGAGGCTCTCTTGAGGTCAAGTGGTGATTCGGCTCGGGCACCGTAGTATGGAACCCGGGTTGGGATGTTATAATGTGGTATCAAATGAGTTTTCTTTCTATTTATTTTGTCTTACTATTTTGGGAAAGGTAACCATTAGACTAGGAAGATTCGGGGATTGGTAATGATCTCATGCATGGGATTTGTAAACCTATGTATAGGGTAAAACAAAAGTACTCAGGGTGGGTTTTTTTATTATTGTTTATTGTTATAGTTTAATGTTATTTCACCATGGGTGATGTACTTTTGGTGGTATGTAATTATTATTTCTAAAAATTATTGAATATTGATTCATAGGTTGGAATGGCATGAGAGTTGAGTCTTTATGCATCATTCTAGAAACTCAGGATTATTTTGTTACAAAAATCATCTTAGACACGTATGGGGAAGTGGGTTATGGGTAAGTTATTGAACATGAACGGTTTCACTTGTTTGTGAGATTAAAAATAAAGGTGGTTCCTACCATGAATTGATAAATACTAAAAAAATGCTGTAAAGTGAGAATAATTAGTTTTTTAAATGCTAAAATTGATTATGATAGCGTGTTTAGCCTTGTTAACCATAACCTAGGTGAAAGAAGGTTATGGGTAGTGATAGTGCCTTGGTTTGACTATCTGGTGAGTTTTGGAAACAAATACATGTTGTGACCTTTTCTGATTTTTTTATCTTACATAATTGGTATACGATCATGTTATGAGACCTGAGACATTTTTTTTCCATTGTAGAGAGTATGCCTCCATGATTCTTACTGAGGGGATGACCAAGGGGAGTTCTTATTAATGTTTTTCTAGTTAGGGAACTTGAGGCACTGAACATACAAGCTAAAAATGAAGGGGAGTGGTTTCGAGAGATCTTTTCTATCTTCAAGAAATTCATGGAAAGATACCGAGGGAAATTTTCTAAAAAACATGTCCGAGTTGAAAATGGAGTTTCAGTTGCTGCACCTTTCGACATTTACTATAGAGGGTGGACCTAAGGGAGATGAATTTGGGGTTGATTCCATAAAGGCAATACTGGACCATTTGGAGACTCTTCATGAGAGGATGTTAAACATGGTTTCTTATATGCTACGAGGATAAGGGTAGCACCGGTGGGACATTCTGGAATGAATTGGACAAACTAATGATATGTTATGGAAGGACATCTTTGAGAGGTTCTTAGAAAACTTTTATCAAGAGACAATTAGACAAGACAAAGTTGTCAATTTCATGCATCTGACCCAGCAGAGCAGGTTAGTGATGGACTATAATGAACACTATATAGATTTGAAATGCTTCACTCAAACATTAGCAGGAGGTAAGGATGCAATGGGAAAAAAATTTGGTTCGAATTAAGTGTGAGATTATATCCCAGGTGAATATCATCAAGCTGAAGAAGTTTAATAAAGTGGTGAATCAAGATCTCATATTTGAAGGGAACCTAAGGGAGGCTTTTAGTACTGGACAATTAGTTTTTACTAGACGATCACGAGGTGTGGTTTCCCAGAGTAGGAATCTCCATTATTACAACTTCATCAATGGAAATGGGAAGTAGAGTATGCAGATAAGAGGGTCAGTTGGACATGACCTTATTAAGGTGATATGTCATTAGTTTGGTAGGCCGGGACACTATCATTGACACTTTTCCCGACCGCCAGTAGAGTGTCGATCTTGTGGAAAGATGGTACATCTACAAAACTTCACATGTGGCAGCGATATATGGGTATTGAATAAGTATTTGTAAAGAGTCAGATTGTGGGAAGGGGGTCTTCTACTACATATCAGGATGGCAGTTGGAGATCAACTATCTGAGGTGGTATCATAAGTTGACATGGTGCTTCTAGGAGAGAGTTCCCACATCAGCAAAGTGATACTACTCAAGGGATTCAGACAACATCACAGGTAAGAGTGGTATCATAGTTACATGAAGCATAGCCTATAGTTGTGAAAAGTGAGGAAGGACCATCGATAGTGATAGGTACTATTCTAGTAGTTTCTACTTTATCTAGGAATTTTTTGATACTGGTGCCTCTCATTCCTTTATATATGAAAAACATGTTAATGGTTTGATCCTGGCAATGGATTTTTTGAGTGTGGTAATGACTATAGATACACATTTGGGAGTACGGTCTAGATATGCATGTCTTTACAAGGGATTTTGACTATAGATCGGGGAATATCGTTTCCTATGGGATCTCTATTCTCTTGATGTGATTTTATTTGACTTGCTTATTGTTATGGAATGGCTATTCTCATACTAATCCCACATCTAATATTACTATAAGAGGGTTATGTTAACATATACTAAGGGTGACCTATATATTCACCGTGAAGAGTGGGATATCCAGGCAGGTTGAGAAAGGCTAATTACTCAGCAACTAGGAGAGCTCTCAACTCATGTTTCTAGTATTTTATTGAATGATAGTGGTGTTATGAAAAATGTCCATCCACTAGAAGTGGAACTATTATAAGATGTATTTTTTGAACTCTTATCAGGGATACCACCTTAGAGAGATGTGAATTCACTATTGAGCTTATGTTGAGGGTTGGGCTAGTATCTATTCCACTATAAAGAATGGAACAAAATGAGCTTCAAGAGATTAAGACTCGGTTAGAGGAGTTATAGGATAAGGTTATTATCTGTCCATGTACGTCGCGTTGGGGATCACATATTTTGTTCGCATATAATTCTGACAGGAGTTTACACTTATGTGTAAATTAACAGAAGTTTAACCAAACAACTATGAAGAATCATTATCCTCTTCTATGTATTGATGATCTGTTCGATTATTTGAAGGTATCATGTGTGTTCTCAAAGATAGAATTAAAATATGGGTATCATCAATTGGGAGTGCGGAATTCTGATATACTAAGGACTCATTTCAGAAGAAGGTGTGGCCTTATTAGTTTGTCGTAATGTCATTTGGGTTGACAAATGCACTAGTATATTTTATGGCTTTTATGAACATGATCTTTCTCCTGTATCTAGATTATTTTTTTGTGGTGTTTGTGGATGACATCTTGGTGCACTCCAAGACTCATGAAAATCATGTCCAATATCTTGACATTGTCTCGGGTACACTAATAGAGCATCCGTTATACACCAAGTTATCTAAGAGTCAGTTTTCGATTTACCAGGTACACTTCTTGGGGAACATCTTCTCAGAGGATGTTGTGTCAGTGGACCCAAAGATGGTTTGAGTAGTTTCTTCTTGGGATTATCCCAATAATATTTTTGATATCCGAAGCTTTTTGTGATTAGTTGGATATTATAGGAAATTAATCTAAGACTTCTCCCATTTTGCAGTGCCGCTTTCAGGATTAACCAAAAAGGGAGTATAGTTCGAATGGGAAGAGGCTACTTAGAGATCTTCATAGGATCTAAAGAAATATTTAAAATTTGAACCAATTTTGATCCTACATGAGTTAGGTGAGGAGTATATGGTTTATTGTGATGCTTCCGGGATCAGAGATGGAGTTGTGTTGATATAGGGAGATCGAGTTGTGGTGTATAGTCCTTGGTAGTTGAGGGCTCAAGAATGGAATTAACCTATGCATGACCTCGAGTTGGAAGTAGTGGTTTATGGTCCTAAGTATTGGTGATACTATCTTTTGGTAGAAAATTTTAGAGTTCATACAAATCATAAGAGAATGATGTATATCATTTCATAGTGTGATTTGAATCTTTGGCAGTGGAGATATGAAGAGTATATGTAGTCATTTGATTTTGAACTAGCATATACACCCAGGAATGGAAAGAGTATGGATGATTCCTTGAAAAGGAAAACTCAAACTCATGTGGTTCTGGAGTTGAGTACATATATAGGGGAATATCATGACCTTACAGGCTGAAATGCATGTGATGGTTCATGAGTGTCAGGAGAAGATGACTATGGTATTAGTTATAGTGGAGTCTACACATTTGTGACAGATCAAGGATAGGATGTATAGGGATCCAGAGTTCTTATCCTGAGGGAAATATGTGATGGTGGAGAGACATCTTTAGATTAGTCGATAGATGAAAATATAAACATATTTGTGAAGAATCAAGTTGTGGTACCTATGAGTATGCGAGAAGATATCATACATGAATTTTATGCCTCAAAGTGGTAAGTGAATCCAGGTGTAACCAAAATGTATCATGACCTATAAAAAAAGTTTTTTTATCCAGACAAGAAAGATAATATACTAGGGTTTATGAAAAGTTCCTTTACTTGTTAGCAGGTGATGGCAGAGCATCAATGACCTTGAGATTTACTACAATTGTTGCCTATTCCGGAGTGGATGTGGGATGACATGACTATGAACATTGTGGTGGGTCTTAAAATGATTATTAGGAATAATGTAGTTATTTGGGTCATTATGGGTCAACTAAAATATGTAGAAAATTTCATTACTATAATGTAAACCTTTACAATAGAATAGTTGGGAGAACTGTATGTTCCGGAGATAGTCTGTCTGCAGGGAGTGCCAAAAACTAGAGTTTCTGATCATGATTCATTATTTACCTCACACTTCTGGAAGGTAAATAACAAAGTATTTGGAACATAGATATTTTTAGTATATATTTACACTCATAGAAAAATGTAAAGTCGGAACATACAATATATGTTCTTGAGGATCTGCTACAGGCATGTCTGCTTAACTTCGGTGGATATTCGGAAAAGCATTTGGATTTAGTGGAGTTAGCCTATAACAAAAGTTATCTAGAAACTATACAAATAGCACCATATGAGGCTTTTATGGTAGGCCATGTTGATCATCATTTTGCTAGATAGAGCCTGGTGATTCAAATTTGTTGGGACCGAGTCTCGAGCAGGAGATTTCTAAGCAGGTGCAGCTGATTCAGAAATGTATGGCTATGGATCAAAGTAGACGTAAGTCCTATGTTGAAAGAAGGAGATAACCCCTAGATTTTACCGAGTATGATCGGGTATTCCATAAGGTGTGACTTAGGTTGGGTCATCATAGGATATGGAGGTATGGCTAGTTGTTGCTCTGCTTTGTTAGTGCTTTCGAGATATTGGATAGAATCAGGTCGATGTCATACCGATTGGATATTCCACAGAGATATAATGATATGCATGATGTTTTCTATGTATCACAACTTCAGCGGTATCATCCAAAACCTTCTAATGTGATTTATGTGGATGAGGTTGACCTTGAGATAGATGCTTCCTTAAATGAGAATCTGATACATGTGTTATATCATTGTGAGAATGTTTTGTGGGGAAGGATCGTGTTGATAGTTCACGTGTTATGGAAACATGGGTGCATACAAGAGGAAACATGGGAAAGATAAATAGATATGAGGGCTCAATGACCTTATTTTTTTTGGCTCAGAATCTTAGAGAGTCTTGAAAGTGCATCTCAAGGATGATATTTTATAAAGTGGGGAGGTAATAAGATCCGGACCTTCTCTGGATTCATCTCAAGCACAATTTCAGGTACTTTTGGTTGTTTTTAAGTATCTTTGTTTGGAGTTGTTCATTGGGGTGTGTTTGTGTGGGGTTTTAAGAAAGTATAAGGATTGGGGGTTTCCATGGTTTACATATGGTTTGAAAACCCATTCCCGTAAACCTAGGTAACCGTGCAACCCCAGACAGTGAGGTTCGCATTGTTAGTGGATTATTTCCCTAATCGTGTTCCCCTGCTAGGGAAAACCGTCTGTGCCATTTTATTTCTTTAGAAAATTATTTTACAAAATCCCTAAACCACTAAAACACCCCCATTTAGACCTGTTCTTTGGCTTTATGAATTTTGGATGATCCCAAAGCATTCCAAATGGGTTCCAAGGTCATTCAACCTCCATTCTTCAAGACTCAAATCCCAAATCAATGATCCACTCACCACCTAGTAAGTGAATTTCATCCTGATTCCTATCCTGATCTTTCCCTCTAATTCTCTTGATATTTTGGAGGAGTTTTTCCACTATTTCATCATATCAAAATATATGTGGCAAGATCTATATCTGGGACTGTAGATCTAGATCTATATTGAGTTGATCTTGATAATTTTATATCGTGATTTGGGGATTTAGATTTGGAATCTCAAATATATGTATTTGTGATGATCAGATTCATGGGATTTCCATTGGGAAATCATTCATAAATGAACCAATGTTGGTGGTCTAAATATAATTACTATGGTAATTAATTTGATATGTATATGCTTCAATGTGGATTTTCTATCATCATTTAGCAATTGATTTCCTTGAATTGAGTTTATTAGATTTACCCCTTTAGTTATCGAAGCCTTGTTGAAATATGTGATTTATTGAAGAAATTAATCCTAAGACTAATGGATTTCTCTATTAGATAATTAATTTATAGAAATTGATTATAAGAGGAAAAAGTTATAATATAGATAATTAATCAAGTGATTAATTATTATATTTTGAAATGGATAAGTCAAAATATTTAATTGATGATTAATTATGTACCTTTGATAATATGATCTGGATAATTAATTTTGGGATAAATTATGGAAAGCTGATATTAGAATGAGATAATTAATTCTTGAAACTTAATAATGGAATATGATTTCTGATATTGACTTGTTAATTGATCAATTCAAAAATGGTCTAAATAACTTTGTTAATTTTGGAATTAAAAAATGGAATGAATGTATTAAACTAATTGTTGAATTAGTAATGGGATTGGGGTAGATAATTCATTGGTACATTAATTATGTGATAAAGAATGGGAACATGATCATTCTAAATAGATATATACAAATGGTAATAAGGTTATCATAATTATGAGTAAAGAGAATGATAACATGTTCATTAAAAATTGAGCAAAGAGAATAGGAACATGGGCATTCTATTGAGGAGTGAGCATGGTAACATGGTCATCTTACTTATGGTTGTGATATTGGTAACATTGGACATGTTGATTTTAAATGTTAAATTAAATAATGGAAATAATATCACTCTTAGTTATGACCTATCATGAGAATATTCGACTCTAGCATGAGTCGAATCGGGTATTGAAATATCATATCACCTTTGAGAACATCGAACATTGGCTAGAAGAAGGTATTGTAATATGGTATAACCTAGGAAACACTTCGGGCTTGAGTACGAGATGAAGTCAGTATTGAGGTATGAGTATCCTTAAGAACCCTGGAGTTAATGTAGTTAGATAAAAATAAATGGAAATGTGATAAACTATTTATTATTTTATTGTAATTATTTTTTATAGAACTTCATTCACTATATTTTGACTGGAATTCTTTTAGACGCTATTGGTGGAAGCCTATTGAGTTGTACTCACAACCTATTCAGGATGCATTATCAATACCCAAATAGATTATATTGTTGTAGGGCTGGATAAGGGAAAAGGCTCTGGGATAGGTGGTTGATTGGGGATGGAGCATGGAGGAGAGAACCATACATGGTTTGGGACCCGCTTGGGGATTTATAGTGTCTATATATTCAGTTTCATAATAGACACTTAACACTTATGTTGGTATAACACGTTTTCCATTTCAATTGATTATTGTTTTCCCATTTGGTTATCTCGTGACATGATTCTTTTCTACAATATATGCTGTTGTTATTGTTTATTTATTTCCATTGGTGTCTTACTCCGATAAATGAGGGTATAGTCTCCCCATGAATGACTTACCAGACCCTCACTGCTAGTCGGCAACCTCTAGCGTACGGGGAGGCATGTTCGAGGTCAAGTGGTGAACCGTCACGGGGCACCGTAGTTTGGAACCCCAGTCAGGACATTACAAAAAGTATATGAATAAAAAAACATATTAAATAAAAAGTAACAAATATTAAATATTAAATATTAAATAATATTAATATTAAAATATTAAACTAATAAACTAACAAAATAATAAACTAATAATGAAAAATAAATAAATACCATATAAATAATAAATAATAAATATTAAATATTAAAAATTAAAAATTAAATACTAAACAATAAATAATTAATAATTAATAATTAATAATTAAAAAATAATTATTTAAAAATCATTATATAATGACGATAAATCAATAAATAAATAAATAAATAATAAATAAAAAAATAAAAAAATGATAAATGATTAAATAATAATTGAATATATAATAAATAATAAATAATAAATAATAATTGAGTATCTAATAAATAATAAATAATAAATAATAATTTGGTATAAACATCTATAAATATGTATGTATATAACAAAAATTTACATAGATATATATAAAGAAACGTTTATGCTACATAAATATATATAAACACACTAAAATATATAACTGTATATTAATATAAATATATATATAAACAGAAGTAAATATAAATTTCATTATATATATATATATTTACTCACATATTGTATAAAAGTATATAAACAAAAATATGTAGAAATATTTACAAAAATATTCATAAATTCATATAAACAGATATACATAATTAATAATAAATTTCCAAAAGAGAATAAATCACAGTAATTACAACACCATCAAATCAATAATAATGTAAATCAATAGAATAAAATCACAAATGGCATAAAAATTATATGAAAACACTCTAAAATGAAGATGAAATCTCCTCAAATGCTTAGGATATATATTTATATATATAAGTAAATTTATTTAAATATATTATATATTAATATTCGTATACAAATATTAGAATATTAACATAAATATATATATATTATTATCAATACACACTCAAAATTATTTATAAAAATTATTTATATATATGTATGTATATATATTCATATTGCTTTATTGTAAATTCATGTATATACTATATTTAATGATAATTATATATTTATATAAAAATACATTTATATTTTTTTATACACACAAATATTTGAATATATATGTATTCATTTACATATATTAGAATATACACATAAATATATTTTTTATTGAGCCACGCATATTTATATATAAACATTTCATGTGTTGGTATATATATACATATTAATGAATTTTAATAAGATAAATAATGTTGAAAATTATTTATTTTCAGTGAAAAGAAAAATAAATATTTATTTTCTTATTGTTTATATGTTTTAACATATACTTATATTTAAATATGTATTTATACAAGTGATTTATTATCAGTAAATATAAGAAAATATACATATATTTAATTATAAATAAAACTAAACTGTGAAAATTGACAAAATTTTAAAACCATAATTTCAATATGAATGTATACCCGGGGAATAAATTCATTCCCCATTGAAAAAGAGAAAAATACCCCCTTAAACAAGGCTGAAAATCCATCGAATGTAAGAATCATTGGTGACCCCAACTAAAAACTCAGTTTTGGTGGCCTTATGCACCTCTTCGGACTCAAAAAATGTGAAAAAGTTTTTCCTATGTCAGCAATAGAATAGATCTCATCACAGGATTTGATTTGATTTATGATAGATCCCAAACAGACACCCAAATCAAAATTTATGGTTGTTTGATGTTCCAGTTTGATTTCAAACTTTTCATAAAACTATAATAAATTTTATTCTTTTAATTATTATGAAATTTAATTTAATTTGGTTTTATATCATTTCATAAGATTATATTGGATTGGTTTTGGAGCTAAAACTGACTCTCAGTTCAAAAGTTAAGGTCATTTGATGTCGAAGTCCGATTTTCAACTAATTGAATATTTTTTTTCACTTTAAAATTATTATTAATTTAATTATAATTATTTATTGATTGAAACATTATAATTTATGAAAATTATAAATAATAAACAATATATGATAGTAAATAATTAATTATTATTAGTTTCCTTTAATTTTGCAGCGGTTTTCTTTAAAACCCCACCGATAAAAATAATCTGGTTTTGAAAAAAATTTAAAAAAATTTAATAATTTAAAAAAAATTAGTGGTGGTTTGTAAAAATTCTGTAAATACTGCCACTAAATTTTTACCTTGAAAATAATTTAGCAGTGGTTTTGAAAACCACTGCTAATTCGTTGATTTCCTGTAGTGATTGGTGCAGATTTCAAGCGCTTCTTTAGCTCCTAGAAGGAATTGTCGCATGCTTCTATCCATTCAAAATTTATCCCCTTCTTAGTCAAGCTAGATAGTGGTGATTCCAATTGGGATAAATTACATTATAAACCTTTGATAATATCCCAATAACCCTATAAAGCTACGAATTTCTAAATAATTATTGGGTTTCTCTTAAGATATAACTACCTGAGTCTTCTCAAGGTCCACTGACACACCATCCGCTGAGATGATGTAACCCAATAAGTGTACCCAATCAATCCAAAATTGACATATAAATATCTTGGGGTATAGCTAATACTCTCTCATTAAACTCAATACAATTTCAAGATATTGGGCAAGATCATCATGAATCTTGGAGTACACAAAGACATCATCCATGAACACAAACACAAACAGATCCTGGTACAAATGAAAGATTATATTCATCGTGGCCATAAACACTGCTGGCAAGTTTTTCAACCAAAACAGAATTAATATGAACTCATGAACGCCATATTTTTTCTGAAATCAGTCATTAGTATATACAAATGTCAAACTCTTAACTGATGATACCACAATCTTAATTCAATATTTGGGAAAACAAAAGATCCCCTCTACTTTTTAAAAAGCTCATTGATACATGGAAGTCGATATTAGTTCCTTATAGTCATCCTATTCAACTTTCGGTATTCAAAACACAGGCACAGAGTCCATTCAGCCATATTAGCATACAAAACTAGAGAACCCCACTGTGACATACACAGATGGATAAAACCCTTATCTTCCAACTCTTCTAGTTAAGTCTTATGTTCTTGATGCTCTATTGGCATCGTTCTGTAAGGTGGGATAGAAACTGGATCAGACCTTAAAATTTTCTTAATCAAAAACTTTTCATCTATATCACGTGTAAAACCTTAGAAGACATTAAGAAACACATCCTAAAACTGATCCACTACTGGTGGAAAGACATCATGCTTCCCACCTTATTCATCCAGAAGTAGACTTAAAACTTTTGCAGTACCCCCCCCCCCCCAGTTTCTAGTGAATTGGACTTGTGTTTCCTACATTGATGTCCCACTCTCCACGTTGAATGTACTTTTCACCCTCAAGAGACGTAAAATTAAATTTCCTCTGAGGACAATCTATATGGAATTGGTATACTATCAACCAGCCCATTCCAAAGATTATATTGAAGCCTAGAATATCTATTATATAATTATCCCAAAGAAAACGATACTCCCCAACCTTTATAGATAACCCTTGGCATAAGTAGAAGTCTCTCGACCTAAAATATCAAACTATTCACAAATTAGGTTGAGATAAAGGAATGATAGATATAAGTATCAAATATGGAACTAGTTAGTGTAAAAGATACAAAAATATTACCTCTAACTATCAATAGTCAAGCATCACTATCCACATGTGTAGGTTTAATGGAATTAAACTATCATTTCTCCCTTTATTGTGATATTTCCTGAGTCCCCTGAGCTGCACCACTATACTGATATGGGTTCTATCACCCATAAGCTCTACATCCACTGCCTCTACCACCATGTCCAGTTGATATCCATCTTCTAGAAAAATACAATACATAAGATCCCCTTACCTCACCCTTGTTTTCTCTAGCTACTCCATCACTACCCATCTCTTGTGGGTTCCTGTAGATCCTCCGTATCTCACCCATCCCACCATAAGCTCAGTACTCCACCAGTGGTTGGTGACAGTGTTTATGAAAGTAGCCCGACTTACCACACTAGGAGAAAAAACTCAGGTAAGATCCTAAAAAACTAATCCTTCCCCCTGGAAACTCTTCCTATTGTACCCCTAGATAAAATTATCATAGTAGCGCTTCTTACCCTTGTAATACGTACCTCCTGATCTTCAATAAGAAACCATTTATCCTACACTAGAATCCTCCTTTAGGTTCCCCTAATCTATGAGAGACTGATCCACCACCTCAATAAATTGCTTTAATAGAAAGTGGTTAATGTGGGACCTAATATCTCTTTTAAGCCCATCCAAAAAAACCTTATCATAATGTCTCATCCTATTCCAACACTAGATAAAAGTTCAACAATTCTTTAAAGATTCCATCATAGTCATTCACGAACATGATCCCTTGAGTTAACCGCATGAACTAAACTACACTCTCTTATCTCACGATCTATGGATAAAAGTGTTCCAGTAACTTCTCAAAAAATTCATTCCAAACCATCCCATTTTCCTGCCCTTTCCAAGCATGAACATCCAACCAATGATTCAATAATCTGTTAAAACTTTAATCATTCAACTTAACCATATTTTCAGCACGAGTCTCCAAATATTTATGTATTGTCTATATGAACTCAATCCAAAACTCTTCCACCTCTGGTCCACCTTCTCCAGTAAAATTTAGAGGGTTTTGTAACTCAAACTCCCTCATCAAGTAGGAAATGCTTGTTTAAAACTTGTCCTATGTAACATTACATGAACTACATGAATTGATAAAACTTCTCTTGAAATTGTTTCATGGATTTCTCTCACAGTACTATCTACGCCTCAGGTTCCACTGCTGGTAGATCATCTCAAGTCATATCCTCTTTTCCATTTCTTAACATGATTCATTGTGTAGTCATAGATATACAATTACAAACACACACCTTAGGACACATAAAAAAGTAACACATTCATAGGAAATCACAAAAATATTTAATAATTCGTTTCCCCCTTTCCCCACCACACGGTTAGAACTGAGGTGATATCACTACCCTAAGCCATCCTACATCTTTTCCATGGTTAACAGAGGGTAAAATCATTCTAATTATTCATATTTCACATTATAAATCTATTTATTTACCCATTTTCATCACTTCACAATTTTCAATTTCATATTAGGAACCATTTTTAATTCAATTTCTCAAGCAAGGAAAAAAATTCAAGTTTAACAACTTAGACAAAATCTATTTTTTGTGCATTCATAAGTTGATTCATGTTAAAAAATAATATTGAGTGCCTAGAATGGTTCATGAAAAATCAAATCTCATTTCATATTTTTCTACAAGTAAAATCCCATAAAATCATAGAAATAATAATCACATCACACAAAAATTGAATCACCCAAGGGGAAATAGAATCAACTGTACCCACACATATCAACAACAATAATCCCACCATGTGTACTTGTCTTTTACCCTCATGCATGGAGTATCTACTACCATGAAAGATCTCTTAATGAAGACCCAAATTATCCTATTCTTCTATGTACCATCCCCAAATAGTAAAACAAAAAAAAGAAAGAAAACCACCTTTGGTACTACTTTATAACATCCCGGATCAGGGGACACACACTGGTGCCTCGAGCCAGTCGGTCACATGACCTCAAGCACGGATACCCATATACCAGAGCCTGTCGACTAGTTGGGAGGATCTAATTTCAATTGCATGGATACTATACCGTCCTTATCAAGGTATCTCAACCATGTAAATAAATAATAATAACCAATAGGTATAACATAATTAGGAAAATACCAGAATTAGAAGATAGCCAAAATTGGAAATACAATATCAAAACTAAACAGTATACATTCCATGCTAAAGTAGATTCCATGTGTCAAAATGAAAACCAAAAATTAAAGACACTTTAAACTCCAAAGTGGGTCTTGAACCATGTTTTTTCCCTCATCCATGGTTCATCTAAAATCATTTATCTAACGTAGGTCCTTTGACATTGTCTTGTCCTACAAACATTATATCTATTCAGGTATCGCCCAGGTAGCCTAAGTAGGGTGTTATTAAAACTCACTAGGCCACCACCAAGATCATATAAAACAATATCCATCCTTTATAAGTGTGTTCATATGTATAAATAATAAAATACAAGAAATATGTAAAAAAAAATACATTTATTCAATTACCCTTTATTTAACCGCATAAACCCTCAGATTCCATAGGTCATGTGAACTGTAATACCTACATCAGCCCATGCCAGAGTCAAAACTATCCCCAAGGAATATCATATATATTAATTCTGTTATTATCATTCGTAATCTCCTTTTGCATCACAACCAATTGCAACCATACTCTAATGCCAACACATGGGTGTAGAACATCATGTCAAACACCCTGGGGGTATTTGGAGCCTCTATCTCTATCCCACAACTCAATGCCATATGTGTATTTGGATCCTTACTCGCTATCCCATACTCACTATATAATATAAATATTTTGATCTTTAGTCTCTATACCACACACATTTAACACATATAGGTATTTGGATCCTCAGTCCTTAACCCACACACATTTAACACATATATGTATTAAGAGCCTGTCTCATACTCATTTAACATATATGGGTATTTAGAGCCTCAGTCCCTTTCTCACCCACATTTAACACATATATCATAATATCACAATTTCACATGTTTCACCACATCAAATTAATTAATTCATCAATCAATTAATTAAATTAAAAAATTGCATAATCACATCAATCCACTCATTAATTCAACAATTAATTAATCACATCAATTCCATTAATTAATTCAACAATTACTTGATCACATAAATCCCTTCAATCACTTCAATAATTAATTGATTACATCCATTCCATTAATTAACTTAATAATTAATTCATTCATTCAATCAATTATCCAGTAACAAAAATATCCATTAATTAATTCAATAATTAATTAATGAATACCCAAATCCCAATATCCCCAATTTCACAATTCCTTAATTTATTAATCTACCAAAAAACTAATTAAAATTTTTGAACTCAATTATTAATCATCCAAAATCAATTCTAAAATTTCATACACATAATCAAAATCAATACTTTGGAATTTGAATAATAGACCACCTACCTAAAAATTGATAAAGAACACCCACCAACATAAAACCCCAACTATTTTAAAATGGTTGATTCAACCATATTAGAAGAGATCATGTGTCCCTAACCAATAAAAAATCATCATAGATGAAGAAATCACTCCAAATCCACTAAGAGTCACCCAAGGATCGCAGGAGTAAGGCTATACGAAGTAAAAAAATAAATAAAAATAAACCTCATGGAACTTTCTAACATGCTGCTCAGAGAATTACATGGTGTTTAATTCAATTAAAAACATGTAATTATTATTTTTATGGTTTTCACTGAAAAATCCATCATCTCAAGTGATTTTATCCTGATTAAACTATTACATGATGTAAAATATCATTACACAACATGTAATTTATTTTTATAAAAAATTGCAGCCCAAATAGATTTTTCATAAAAGATATGGCCACATCCAAATCATTCCAAAAAAAAATAAATCACTTTCCAAACATAGAAAAAAGGTGAAAACTCAAAAGTGAAATACTTGGAAAGAGAATGGTATATTACACATGGAGTCTATTATGAGTATATATGGGTGGTTATTCTTCTTATTAATGTGTCTCACATCTTGATTGAAAAACGTTGTGATGATGAGTGAACTTTCCTCTTGATTCATTATGTTTGGTGTTTTATGGGTGTCCAAATGGGTATTGTTAGATGCACCCCTTCATGGGCTCTTACCAAACATTTCATGTCTTATGAAAATAAAAAGTCTTTTTCTAGTGCCTAGGAGGACCAAGAGTAGTCGGATCATAGTGTGATTGACCGAAAGTGTATGTACTAGTTGTTACCTTTAATAATATCCCCTTCCTACTTAGAAATTTCCACTCTTTTATCAGATTTTGTGGGATTGTATTTGGACATTTATGATTTGTAGTACTTTTTAATACTTTAATGTGGGATATTTGTTATGCATAAATCATGGTATTAGTTCTATTTTACCTTTTATCATTTTATGGGTATTTAGAGATGTGTGTGTGCATATAAGTATATTAGGATAATGGATCCCATGCATATGATATAACTACCATGTGTTGGTTGCCAGCCCCTGCCATATTACTGGAGGGATTGGGGGTCACACCTAGCTTAATACCATCCAGGTTGTCCCTAGTGGGTTGGGTAATGATAGAGTGGTATGAGAGAGATGTTTTTATAATTCATTGATTTTATAGTTGTGAGGTTTGGTTTGGGATTTATGGAAACAATGTCGATTTTTTCTGAGTTTACATATTAGGACAGGGACTCTGATGTTAGTGTGGCAGTTGACATGTCCATTCACCAATACATTAACTACATTCTTATTGACTTATTACTCATGGGAACTGGTTTCTGGAAATACATTAGTAGTGACCTAATAAAGGAATTGGTTGTGGATTCCATGTCCTTATTGATTTAGCTCCACAAACACATTCTTTGAAAATGGAATCTCCTAAAAAAATTCCAATATACCTCTAGGATTACTAACATATAGTATTTTGAGATAGTTTTTGGATGATGACTAGTTGAGAGATGATATCATAATTCAAGGTCCAATTGTTAATGTGTTATACTAGGTAGGTACAGAGTAGTGCTACTACTTGTTGAGTAGAACATGGACCAACAACCAATGGTAAAGGTGGATGATCACTATTATTTTGAGTAGTTGATAGATATAATAGGATATGATGAGGGGGGATGAAATATTAGTATGCTGTATGATTTTAAGAATTAGATAATAGATATTTTTTTGTGGCGATCCAATCCCACATGCATTAGAGGATTGACTCGAGGTAGTGGTTTCTATTTTAAATATTTTTCAGATCCCTATAATATCTAAAATTTTCACTAGAAAATAGTATTCTACAGGGATGATTAGTTCGTTTAGGTGGTACCAGTAGATGAAAAACCTATAAATAGTTCGCATTATATATTCAAGAGTTAAAGAACACTTGGGTTTCCAGGCGAGCCAGAACACCTTCTCTAGTGGTAAAGGAGAGATCTAAACCTATGGTGTAAAATTTTCTCTTTGGTATTACACCTCTTGATGGTGGATTGGGTAGAGATACTTCCCTATGGTGATTCTAGGAATTAGTAGATCCCTAATCTAGTGGTTTTGAAAAAACATTAGTCACTCAAAGATGATAGATTCTTCCCCCACCAAGAGGTATTGTTGTGACATGATCCAAAACTGTACAGGTGAGTCTATGCCACCCATAGAAAATAATGTCAAGTTGTGTTGGATTTACTCCATTGAATTATGTGTTATACGATGTTTGTTTTGATAAGGTGTTGGAGTGATCCCTAATTTTTTTAACATGAGTGGAAGGGAATGATAGATTCAGTTGGTTAGAGATTGTGGGTAAAAGGGTTCAAATGTTTTTTGAAGTACGACATGTGTATTCACTGATGTGGAAACATTTTTGGCATTGATTAATAAGCCACATTTACCCCTATATATATACCCTGGTTTAGGCCTAACAATACATGTGGATCCTTTTATCTCAAAACATGTATTAGAGAATCCTTCATATAGGATTAGTGATCACACACTTCAATCGATGGTGTGACCTAACTCTGTGAGGAGAGAGATCCTCACAAGTAATCATTCCATAGTGTAAGTGAGGAATTATGATATTTGCCTCACTCTGGACCATTTCTTTACTATCCACTCACATTTTCATATTATCAGTGATGTTTGTGGTGTTCAAAAGATATTTGGATGGAATCTTCCTTCTTTGGTGAGAATAAATCCCAAGAATGGAAAGATGAGCTTGTATGTAGGGGATACAACTTATTTTCTATCATTCATCCCTATATGAACCTTTAATCATTTGATACTATGATCTTTTTGTTCTCTATGTAGTTTTTGGGATGTTTGGAGGCCTTCCCTACAGATATTCCATGATTACCTCCCCATAAAACATTTGGTTTATATGTAGTTTTTTTCTAGGGATGGAAAGATATTTGTTTCATCATATCAGATAATATCATGGATATATGAGATCTGGGGGTACAATTAGATGATATACAGAGTTATAGATTCATAATAACTAGTGTGACTTCTTGGGAATACCTATATTGTATACCATGGAGGCAGATGAGAAATTGAGGTTAGTCATGGATTGGCATCACCTAAACTAGAAGACCATTAGAGAGGAGTATCCAACCTCTAAGAATTGTTACTTCATTTTCTAGTAGTTAGGGAAAACTTGGTTCCCAGTATTTGACCTTGTGATATGTTATCACCAACTCTAGGTTCAAGTTGATGATATATTAAATAATTCCTTATAAATATACTATGATTTCTTTGGGTTTATGGTGATAGCTTTTAGTGTGTTGGATGCCTATGCAGTGTTTGTGAGACTCATGTGTTAGGTCCTTCAACCCTTTTTTGGATCAGTTTATGACAGTATTCATTGATAATATCCTAGTGTACTTATCTTCAAAGGAGGAGAACACGAGACACATGAGGTTGGTTCCTAACATGATCAGATAGTACTAGATTTATAGGAAACTCTCAAATTATCTGTTCTAGATTCAGTAGGTCTATTTCATAGGGAATGTATTTTCGGACATGGGAGTGCCAGTGGAACCAGTACAAGTGTAGGAAGTATGATATTTAGTTCAACCTAAGAGTGTGTAGATAATATTTGATACTCAAAATTAGGTTAATAGTTTATTTTTTTTGACAGATGTGACAGATTTGTTGGCCTCTTTACAGTTAACCCTTGAGAGTGAGGATAGTGCAATGTACATCAAATCAATGATTTTAACCCTCCACTTATTTAATGAGTATGGGGGGTAAAACTAGGGGATATAGATTTTGGGATCTTTAATGAACAAATATATATTGGACCTGCTCTTGATTTATATTTTGATGCTTGGGAGTACCTCATCCTTGATTGAGGATGGATGATGACACTTTTCATGCAATAAAAGAAAGTTTCTTGATGGTCTATTTCTATTAGAAGTACACCCAAGAGAGGTGTGGACATACCAAGATCCTTTAACAATAAGGTTTGTGTCCAAGTATGTGGAATCATTTTTGGAGTTAATGTCTTGGTGTATGTACAATTAGCATGTGAAGGTCAATTTGGTCATATGGAAGTGGAAATGGGATGGGAATCTTTGTGGGTTTCATGAAAATGATTCTATGATTAGTGTAAGGTTATGAAATTGTTTTAGTGTTCTTTGAATGACTCCAATTTATCCCACTTCCTAACCTTATGAGAGAATGGATTAGTAGAGCTTTTTGGATTCCTGTGCATGTAATAGGTAGTATGGCTTCATGGAATTCCCTAAATGTTTGTTTTAGACCATGATTATCACTTAATTACATGACTAGGGAGTATATTTAAGAGGATTTGGGACTTGGTGTCAGTTAAAACATGTTTCTACCCTGGGAGTATGGGTAAGTAAAGAGAATTGTTTAGGTTCTAGTGAACATGCTTCGGGTTTTATTGTTTGGTTTGGGGATATAGTTGGGGGGATCATCTACCATCAGTGGAGTTTTTTATCACTATAGTTACCATTCCACCATTGGTGTAGTATAAGTTTACACCATATGTGGGAAAATCTATAGTTCACCACTTTTCTAGTTGGGTCTAGTGAGAGAAAAATCTTTTAGTACTAGAGATGGTTTCGAAAGGTTCTATTTATCCAATGGTGGATAAGGACTGGCAGGAAATGTATGGAATCTCTTGTGATCTGATGAATGTGACCTTTTGAGTTCATCAAGGGTATATTGAGATTAGATATATCTCCAAATTATGTGGATGATATATATTTCCTTAGGGTTTTTGACTATATATGAGGTTCATACGTCCTTTTTTTAGATACTATGTCAGGTTGAGAGGTGGTATATCGCTTGACCCGCTGAGCATAGTTGGGATGATTTCTTGGTGTTTTCCACATGTTATAGCTGTGGTGACTTGTGTGCATCTCGTTTCATGATACCAACTAGGATGAGATAGATATTGAGGGTGGATTTACCTTTTTATAGTTCCTAGTGGTGTTTGAGAACCAGCCAAAGAAAACACTTTGTGGGAAAAGTTCCACATTCAGTGCATGTTTTTGGACATCCTAGGGGATTTATAGAGGGATCGTTAGAGTGAGAAACCCATAAGAGATCTCATCATCCTCATTTGTGGGTAGGTTTTTTATTTTTTAAGGTGAAAATCCTTGAATGCGGGGAGAATTTAACATCTCCATTTGTTTCTTGTTAGACTTTAAAAAGTTTTATGGAATACTTATGGAGTCCAGAACTGAGACGATGTGATATTTTGAGACTCAATGAGCCTCCGTTTTGATATAATAAAAATTATAAACATATTATATAACCCATGAATAATTTTCCAAAAACAATGTTATAACTACCAAATAAGACCCTAGATGAAATATCTAATACTGCATTTTATTCCAGAATGTGGGTTTTACCCTAGGTGTGATATAATCTTTATTAGCATCAACTGTTTGTCTTGAGAGGTAATGTGGGAAAAATAATTAAATAAAATTAAAAATATTTATTTATTTAAAAAATCAAATAATAACCTAATCATACATTATAAATACATGTTTATAGATAATTTAAAGTTTTATCCATAAAATCTTTATACTGTGAGAGGATTTATTGGAGGAGATCATGGCGAATGATAAAAGATCGAGGATCATGATTGATTTCCTAAGGATTATTTTTTCCAATGGAGCACATGGATCCCCCAAACTATGATGATGCATTACTATTCTTAACTATTGATCGATATGAATGTGATATAGAGGGTTTGTTTTCCATTGGGTTTTTCCCTGTTAGTTATTCCATGATGAATAAAAATCATATTCATTAACAGATTGATTCGAGATTCATTCATGCTTACAGGATCATGTTTATATCCAAAATATTTGGGGATTTTATTATCTATTTATTGGTTTTTCATTAATCATTATAATATAAATATATTAATTTTAACCCAAATAATGTTCAAGGTTCATTACTCTTTTTTGTTTCAGGGATTTTTCCCATGTTTCTTTACACAGTCATCTTAAATAACCCATTTGACTAGAGATTTGAAAAATACCTGGTATACAATCATTGTGTGACTCTTATTCGGTGAAATAAATTGATTTCAAGGGTTTATGTTGGTGATTAGTGGAGATATTGAGATTTGATAATTATTTTCATTGATTGGAGGTAGATTGAGATCCGATCAATATTCCCCCATTGCAATTTTTCATGTATTGTGCGGCATAGTGAGATTGGAACCCATTCCCAAGAAGATATAATGGATATAATATGACCATTGGTGGACAACATGGTTTAGTAAAACAAGTTATATGATTCTAGTCGATAATAGAAATGAAACTTGTAGTGGCAGAGGCATGGGTGAAACCGCATGAAGACCCAAGGATTCTGGAAAACTCTTGACTACACAATGTGTATTTTAGGAACACACATTATGTATTAAACTCAACGCAATGGCTAGGTTTTCTATTTGGATACCACCACATCATGTTACCCTTAGTTAAATAACATGAAATGTATATTTATTCCACTCCCATTATTCCGTGTGGTGTTATATTCCATGTGTGTTAGGTCACACACTGTGTAAAACATAGAGGACAACCGGACTTGTACAAGGAGTACACACCAAGGAGATATTATGGCCCCACATGTTGTGTATGGAAGGGAACACATTGTGTAATTTGGAAAATCAATAAGACACTACCTGGGTACACAATAATTCCCTAAGTACACCATTATGTTTTATGTTACATAGGCTAGGTTGGATGGCATGCCGAGTGATCGACAAAAATATACACATTGTGTAACCCTATGGGAGACCATGTGTATTTTTTAGAAACATATTCCATGTGAACGTGAGACATAGGTGGTATCAAAAATAGTGATACATGTTGTGTACCCTTATAAAACATGTCATTTACTCCTTGAATGGTGGATCCCTCATTCTTCTTAGTTCTGCTCAGGTATGTGCTTGGGTGATTTCCCTCAATCTATTTTAGTATAGAACCATTTCAGTTGAGTTTGATTCTTTAGTCCATATCTTTGAGGGTATAGTGTGGAATTACATTCATAGTATTTTATTTTTATCCCCTTTATGTGTTTATTCTTTGATATAGGTTTCATGAATCCTATTGCGATGATTTGATTGGATCCTCTATTGTATTCCTTTCCTTGTGTGGGGTTTATTGAATCATTATAAAAAATTTACACATGAATATGATCCCCTGCATATCTATTTATTACATATTGACCTTTCAATGTCCCCTAGGAGACTTTGGTGTGAGACCATATTTGTGTATCAAAATCCTTGGATTTTTTAGTAGTTTATTCAAATTAGGTTTTGTGGTGGCCCCATGAGCATTGGTAGTGATCCACTATATGTATATATTTAGATATTAATAGATATAATGACTAAAATATTATATATACAAGAAAAGAATGACCTCTCATATGATCTTCATCAGTGATAGAATAACTTTTGGAGTGAGATCACTGAAACGATAATTTCCTTGAAACATCAAGAAGAATCCTATGTCTGGTAATGGTTAAGAAGTCTTTGATACTTGGAGTTTGTTATGAGATTATCTGTGTTATTTTCTTATTATTTCAATGTATCATATCATGATTTACATACCTCGAAATGATGATTTCACTTGTCACTAGTTGCTTAATGTTTTGTGATTTCATGGTGTCCTACTCGGTATTTTTATATGCACCTCTTCATGGGATCTTCCCAGACATGTCATGAATTATTCACATGATAGGACATTTTAGGTTGTCCTTGGATGACCAGGGGAGGTGGAGTATAGAAACCTATAAATTTTTTGGTTTTACCAAGAGTTTACCTTTCCTCTTGTCCTCTCAGACTTATTAGGTTGGATTCATTTTCCAAATTTTGTGTCATTGTGTTTGGCCATTTATAATTTCCAATACTTTATCTTACTTTGATGTGGGATACTTTTTATTCATGCATCATGGTATTAGTTATATTTTTCATTTAAAAATTTTATGGGTGTTCAGATATTTTTGTATATATTCATGTACATTAGGTTATGGAATCCCATGTGTATGATATGCCTACATAGTATAGGTCTCCATCCTCTGGCCCATTGGAGGTGGGCTTGGGTCTCACTCTCAACTTATTATCTACTTGGTGGGACCCTATGGGCAGGTTAATGATAAGGGGGGGTCTAATTATGCATTTTATAAAAACTAAATTCTTTTAACAATTCCTTTAAAAATGACTTAATCAATATATGGGTGTAAGGAATCATATTAATAATTTCAACTTTAGTGAAAACTTGTTCAATATATTATGATAAAAATTTATATATGTTGAACATTTTCATTCCAACAAGAAATTCAAGAACATAAAGATCTTGAATTTTTAATGAGTCGTAATTTCTTTTCCTTTGTATAAAAAACTGTATACCCATTGAAATATTATTCTAATTCCAGGGTGTATGTGGCTCATCTCATGGATTTTAGAATTTATCTAGATAAATCTTTCAATAATTTGACTTTTTTTTGAAAGAATAAGAAATTTATTGAAGCATCTATGAGACTAAAAATCTTTCATCTTCCCAGAAAATTTCTAAATAATCTTCTAGATCATTCAAATACATTATAAAAAAATTCTTATACAAAAAAATCATTCTCTTTACACTATTTGTGTTGTTAAAACATAGTTCAATTGAACTGATGGAAAATGTTGAGATAGAATAATTTTCTTTCTTTCCCAAGAAGTGTTAAAGAATCACAACCTTGAATTATAATAACATCCTTCAAGAGAGTCTCATTTTTTATAAACCAATATCAATCTATAAACCTTTGAGATACAATGAAACAAGAATATATTTCTTCAAATGATTCTATTATAAAAAAAAATTGGATAATAATATCTTAATGAGAAATAAAATTTTAATGAATTCTGAAAACTAACACTAGATCTACACCCCTATTTATAATAATTATTCATTACTCATAATTCAATCTCATCTAATGATCAATAACATTTTTCATTAAAATATATAATTTAATATCGATTTTTAATTGAATACATTCCTAATTTCTAACATAATAAAAATATTACTATTATATGATGTAAATGTATCAAATTAAAATTTAAAACTATTGGAATTTATGAAATTATATTATGTAAAACGAACAACCAAATTTAAATTTTCATAAGATAGGAATAAGGAATTTTAACCCCCTATAATTTATCTTTTATCACTGTGGTATGATCTTCATCAATAGAATATGGTTCCAATATTTATTCAAATAAAGAGTCCATACCCTCTTTTGATTATAATGATAGATCAAAAATTACCTCTCCATTAATGTTAACCCAACAAAGAAAACCTCCCCTTGATAAAGGAGTTAATATTTAAATATAAACCTTAAAATGTTAAAAAATAACATATTTATATGATGTAATTTATTAAAAACCTAAAATAAATTTACCAATTATTGGATGTATAATTTTACCTTATTGTATATAAAAACTTCACTTTGATAGAAATTACATCCATTGAAGATATAAATTTATCTGTCTGAAATTGCTATAAAAGTGTACCAATATGGCCAAAATATTTCTATAATGTTCAATAAAATCAAGATCCATTGAAATATATTCTCAATATTTTAAAAATTATTGAACTTATTTCAAGGGACATTGTTTCATCCAATTTCTAACTCGCCGACATTTGGTACCAAAGAGATCACTACTTGGAACAAACTAGTTAGAATGATACTGATAACTTCTTATAGACTTATGTATAAGTGTAGAAGTTTTCCTATTTGTTCCTAAATAAAATAGCTTCAGACCCACAATCTCAGATCTGGTACTAAAAACATAATCATTATATTTTAGGATTTGATATCAAAAAACATGACCCTATTTTGGTCATCCAAAACATAGACCACCAAATAGAAATATCGGATCACTTACATTCCCAAAAACCATTTTTTGTAGATTATTTTATAATTAGGAGAAACTCTTACATAGAAATACATATTTATTCAAGTGATCATTATTCCTATTATAACTATCTTTACTTATTTCTTAATAATTCATCCATATCTTCTATATAATTCTTCACACATGAAACCTTTCTAGAAACAAATCCTTTAACGTCATCCTATATAACATTGGTAAAAGGAAATAAGAGAAGGGTGGGATAAAATTTTCATTAAATTTAAATATAATCATTAAAAATTTCACATGGAAGGTGATAATAAGAGTTCCATAAGTGTATGATGAAAAAAATAAAATTGAATGATAAAAACGTAATATAATTCATACCCAAAAAACCTGGATCATAAATCATGAGAGAATTCATAAAGCATTAACATAGGACCAGAGTCATATAAGTAAACAATCACGACCCTTGTGAAAATAATATTTGATCACCTGAACCATTATAACTTATATCATGAATAGTGAAACTATTTATGCATCTTACAATATTATATTCATAGAACCCTTATAATAAACCTTATAAATGGAATAACCAATTCCGTTAATTCCAACATATTTTTTTAGTGAACATAATAATTACCTAATGAATTGATGAGATATATTAGTCTGACCAAACATCATAAAAATTTTCCAACAACCATAACATTAATAAAGTATATATACCTTTCGTTTCATCTTAAAACTCTTAGAGAGAACCATTATCCCTTTCATAACTTGATTACCTTATTGAAATTAAATGAGTTTCATGACGATATCTTTAAAAAACTTAGCCATATAGAGAAAGAATAAGGATGGTATCATTGTAAAATATCTTCATTATATCATAATAAACAAATAAAGTAAATTCCCACATATGAAAAATACATTTATAATAACATTTGATACATTTACTTGAAAATTAGAGAAAATATCCTTTTCTTTTGATAAAATTTAATAAAACATTAACAAAATTGTTAGAAAAATATTTTCTTTGAAAGTAACCATGGATAATTACAAAAGAAGTTAAAAATAGAATAATATTCAATATTATTTAAATAAACATTCCTGGCATAAATTTTTAATATTAACATTCTTTTCAAACCATTTTATAGAGAGTCAAAAGTGAACCTTACTGAAAACGTTAAAAAAATTCCATTTAAATACCCTAAATATAAGTTCAAATATCATGAAAAATAACTTAAGAAAATAATTAATGTTTATAAAATAACATTATTCAAATAATATTAACATCATGGATAAGTAGTATGGATAAATTTCTTCAAAAAAATTAAAATTTTGTTATTAAAGAAACCCAATTTACAACCTTTTAAAACTAATACAAATTTGAAAGAAACAACCAAAAAAGACAAATAAAATACCATGAGTATAAAAAGATTCATGATGTTATATTTTAATTATTATTATATACACCATATAAGTGAAATATAAGGGAATCAATCAAAACATGTATCAAAATATAAATTTTGAGATGGGAAACACTTTCTAATTGGGTAGTGCTTGAATAAAAATCCATTAAATGATGGAACATAACATGATTCTATAAAACACAAAATTTCCATGAAATAATATGTGAAAACATGTTCATTGGGTAATAATTAATCCATATAAAACAAAATATGGTTCATAATATGAATTATTTATTAATAAATTAAAATTGAGACCATGAAAACCTTTGAAAATTTTATAGAATTTGAATCGATATCTCATAAAAGTGATAATAAAAATGGAACATTAAATTTCATGATCATAGAGTTAATCAAAATATAATATCTCAATAGGTATTATATACACCGTATAAAAGAAATTATCTTAAAAACAAAAGATATGTCTCAAAAAAACAGTATTTAGAAGAATAATCCTTTCAAAGATCATATAATTGATGTGGGAATTTAACCAAAGAAGTGATTATGTTTAATATATATATACACACTGAAAATATTGAAAATAAAAAATAAATAAAATAATAATAATTTCAAAAATTACCTTGGCACAATATAACCAATGAAGAAGTGATATAATCCAATGAAAGGAAACTAAGCTAAAAACTCCTCACATTGAGTCCAGATTATCTATATATTTCCATTAACACATATATAATAAACTTATATCACTTGTTTAATCATATAATAACAGTTTAAATGTTTATTATTTTTTCATTAAATGATTTATTTAATTTATTTCAATGACATATTTAATTACATAATCAGTTAAGACTGAGTCATTTGTTTTGAGGGCGTTCGGTTCATAGTTGCAATGCAACTTTGGTGTGTTAACCGTGGTCAAAGAGGAAATTTTTAGATCATATATATCATAATAATAATGAAATATTTATAATATTTATAAATTAAATATGATTTTTAAACCAACCATGAGATATTATTATGAAAAAATTAATTTTGTTACCATTATAGATATGGTAGGTCATGCGTACACATGAGTAACGTTACCATTTTCCAACAAACATGAGAGAAATAATATAAGGGTTATTAAATATTTATAGAATTATTATTATATATTAAATATAATATTAACTATTTAAATACACTTATACATACCATCTATGTGATTTCATGACTTCAAATGAATCATGTCACTTTGTGGATGTGATAATCCACATGTATGCGGCAACGACATTATAATTTTTCAATTGATGGAAAGGAAATAAAATAGATTATATATCATATTTATAAAATTATAATTATTCCATAAATATTACATGTATATATATATTAAATCTATCATTATAACCACATGTGAGAGGTAGTGATGGAAAATGAATTACATTAGTTCATGAGGTAGTAGTACTCCGTACAGACAAACAATGGTTTCATTTCACATAAGATAAATGTGGAGTTGGATAAAATATAATAACTAAACATAATAAAATATCATTATATATGATATAGTTATGTTTTTATATCAAAATCGTCATAATAGTTTTTAATGAGGTAGATAAATAAATAAAACTAAAATGTACTGTTAAAAGCTATACCTCTTCTTTAGAAAACTTCTTTTTCCTTATTCCTTAATCCCTCCAAGGTTGGTATTGTTCCCAAATTAATACCTCTAGGAGTTTTGGAGAGATTTTATTAAGGTATTGTTTAGTTATTTTTTTTATAGTCCTAAAAAGTTTTCAAGAAGATTAGATTGGAGGTCTCATTTTATAAGTGAGGGGAGAGGCACTCTTATAAGTTTTCAAAAAATTAAGATACTATAACTTGTATTCATGAAAACATGGTTACAAATTGTATTAATTTAAAATAAAAGATGATAAAATATATAAATAAAATCCTAAAATCAGATATATATAAGTGTTTAGGTCATTTTAACCCATATATCTGTAGTTTAACCCCATTAAACCATTTTATCCCTAACAGTGGTAACATATTTTACATTCATTAAGGGTGAAAAATTTACGTATAAGGTAATAATTTTTCATAAATGGACCATGAATGAAATATTAGACCATTTATAATTAGAACTGTTCTTATTAAATATTTTTTTGATTTTTAAATCATTTAATAAAATGTTATAAATCATAAAATGTCATTAATGTAATTTTTAAGACTATTCATTTATTTGGACTTTAAAAACATCAATAAAAGTATGTAATTAGAATATAATTCACTTATAAATAAATTATAAATTATTTTTAACAATAAAATTAATTTTATATCATACTTAATCCAAAAAATATTTCTTTTTGGTTTTTAAAATCACTTTGATTTTTTTACTCCTTGCATAAGTACTGTTTCATCTTTGTTTAAGCAGTTAAGGTTATTATTACACCACTGAAAAATAAAAAAATTACGATAAAAAAATAAAAATATAATTTTTGTAATAAAATTTTAATTTTTTTCATTTAATCTTCTTATCCCTATGTTAAAATCTAAGTGAAATTAAAAGCAAGAGAGTGACATTTTGGGATTTTATTAACATAGAAGAACATAAATTCCATTGTCAAAGAAAAATTAGAAAAAAATTTATATATTGGAAATTTTTATTTATATTTGCGAATGAATCTCATAAAATTAAATAAATATAAGTTTTGGTTTGATTATGAGGCCTTATCCCATAGGTTAAATGATGTTTTACCCATTTTACCATTACCAAGTGTACCAATATTAATCGTAGTTACTATACATAATAAACAAAAATAGAAGCCACATATTTAACATATTTTAACAACTTGATTATAATTATTAAATAAATTATTTAAAATTCAATTTATATTAGTGTAATAAATTAATTTAACATAAAAACACAAAACATAATGAGAAACTATTTTTAAGAAAATTCGTTTTAAATCCCAAAAATGAATTGATACCAAAATCGGCTATAATGATTATTTAAATGTAATTAATGAGATAATATCTGAATAAAGAATTTTTATATTAAAATATGATCAAATTCAAATCATAATTTTACTTTTTAGTGAAAATAAATGATATTTTTACGAAAATCAGTATTCCCAATATTCACTACAAAAAATCAATCTTTTCATCAAAAAACCAAACATTTAACCTAAGATAATTTTGATATGATGATTTAAAAAATGATTTTCATTTTAAAACGAAATGTTTTTTAAAAATTTCCAAAATTAATTATAATATTTTCTCACAAAGATATATAAAATCATTTTTTGAAAAAAACAATATATTTTTGAAACATAAAATGAATTTACTAAAAATTGAATGTTAATTATATATAAATTAATAAAATGTTTTGAGTTAGAACATTATATATATTAAATAATGTGGTAATTTATTTTCATATCTTTCAATTTAATAGGTAGGTTATAATGGTCACATTTAAATAATAATACATCATTAATACATCACAATTCTTTTAAATCTCGGTGTTGTGTGTTTAGAAATCTATAAATCATCATGTTATTTTAAAATATTAGTTTGTTAAATTCACCCCCAACCTTAATAAATTGCATCCACATAATTTCATCTTGAAATAGGAAATGGGAAATATGTGGGATATTTATAAAAACACATAACAAGGTTTTCATATAAGAGAACCTTAGTGTGAAGTATAAATATAGAAATTGAGGACAAATTAGTGTCCAAATAATTTTTAAGAGCGACAAAGAACATTGATCATAATAAAGTTAATGATCATGAGAAAGTTAATGGCCACAAAATTATAAACCAATGAGGTTTGAAAAGGGACTATAAATTCATCATAAAAATGTAATATGATAAAAAAATTAATTAAATATCATTTTTCTAGATTTTAGGAAATATTTTATAATCTAAAATAATGAAATAAGAAACAAATAATTTCACAATAAGTAAATTATCAAAATGGATTAGCCATGGATTTGGGAACCCAAATCCATGGCTCCAAAATTTATTAAATAAAAGTAAACATATATGTGTAAAGGGAATGAAATAATACAGTGTGAAATACCACACCAAAAAAAGATATATTTCCATGTAAAGCACATATCATAGAGATCATCTCTTCTTGTACCAACCCTGACCTCGATAACCCCTTTGAGAATATTTCTTCTAGAATATTGTTTTTGTTCTCCCACCAGACGGACAACAATCATAATAGTATCTTCTTAAAATAGGTTTTAAATAAATTTGGCTATAGAAACTTCAAATTTCAAATATTTTGGACAAGCCTAAAGGAATATGTGGATGAAAAATTAGGTTAAATTATTATGGATTCCAAACATTGTTTTACCCACTCCACTTGGACTTTCTCAAAAGATGACTTAAGGAGCTCCTTGATTTATGAAATTTAATTTGAACCATCCCTTCAGTGTTCTATGTTAAAACCATTTGTACTCAAGTCATTTGAATTTCATTATGATGAGATAATCTTAATATAATAAGGTGTAGTCCATTATACAAGATAGAAATATTTCTTCATTTGATTGATTTTTCTAGGCTATTTTTTAAAATTGCTTATGGGCCCATAAAAAATTTGAAGCCCTCGAAGAGAGAAATACTAAAAGAATTAATTACTGAATTTGAATCAAATTGTAAAAGATATGAATGAAATACATAATCTTCATAAAAATATGAAATTTAAAAAATTCAAAAAAAAATTAACAATTAAGCTCAAAATTCACCAAAAACACTAAATTAATGTAAATAACCATAAATTTAAAAATTACAAGGGATTAAATCATTGAAACACAAATTAAAATTATTGTAACTGTTAACTCTATCAATTATTTTATATTTAGTTTTTGAATTTTTCTATATGTAGTAGCAGCATTCTTCCAATGTAGATAATTTTCCATGGTCATGCATAACCTATTCCTACAAACTTACCACATTGTAAAATTATTAAGCGGGATAGTTTTTTCATTCTAAAAGTAAGAATCATGTATTTAAATGGGTACTCTTACTCAAATATCAAATTTTATGGATATAGGCCACATAATTGATATAAAAAACCAAATGAAGTTAACAAAGATTGACAAGCATCAGACAGGTAGCTCAAATTGATTTCAGAATTTGATTCATAGAAAGGGAGACCGACTGAAACCAGAATATTGAACAAAAACCTCATGATCTATCCAAATATAAGACTACTGGGATGTGGTGTGACCACGAATTAAGTAGCATATTCACAATTGGTTGATATTGAAAATTTATATCAAGATCTATCTGGATCATTTGAAGTTAATGATGATACCTGCACCAATTGTCGAAGCTACCCCATTGCATGGAAATTCTCTCTCAAATACTCAATCAAATATTTTAATTAGATTTTATAAGAATTATTAGCAATTATCACTAGTAATTTCCCTCCATCTATAAGCTAAACATATTTTAGATCAGTGGGGAGTGGTTTTAATTTCCAATCAAGTGGATGATCAAGGGATATAATTAATTTGAGTTTCCCCACTTTCAAAGGTTGGAAATCCTGCACACATGAAATAATATAATTGTATTCATCATTTAATAAATCATCAAATAAATTAGATTTTAGCTCTTCCACCCTCATGAAATTAGAATATAAATCAGTTTTGTAATTCACATGTTCAATGATATTTTTAATGGATAAAGTATCTAATAAGGGTAATAATTCATAGAATATATCTAATTATTCAATTGGTTCAGTACCAACTTCATTAGAGAGTTCAATGAGGTAGTGATCATCTAATGGGTGCCCCATGGATTAAAAAATATTGAAGCGGACGGTGCTATCTTCAAAATCCATGGTGAGGGTCCCTTCGTGAACATTGATGATGGTTTTGTCTGTTTTTATTAATGTTAATCCTAAAATTATGGGTAAGTGTGATGAAATCCTATCATATTCTATATTAAGCACATAGAAGTCATTTGGGAATACGTGATCTTTGCCTTTCACCAAGACATCCTCCAGAACTCCTACTAGGAAAATAGTGGATCCGTTTGAAAGTTTGATGACCACTCTTATGGGATTCAAGTCTTACATATGCAATTAAGGGTACATTGAGTGAGTCAACATATTAATGGAATCACCTAGATCACACAAAGAATTCAATAAATTTAAATAACCAATGGTGCATGGAATGAAAAACTTCCCTAGATCATGACATATGGTTGGAAACTATGGTGTGATAAGGGATAAGACACTCCTCCCCAAGTAGATAATATCTTTCCCCTAACGTATCCTCTTCTTAGTGCAAAGATACTTCAAAAATTCAGCATATTTTCTAATTTTTTGAGTTCTTCTAGTAGAATAATATTTATTTCCACATTCTAGAGGGGGTCTAGAATTTCCTTTTTATGAGATTCTTCCTACAACCACTTTGATTCAATAATACTGGATTGAAACTGTGGGAGTAATTATTTCTTCTCAATTTATTTTCTTTGAAATGGTGTTTCTTGTCACTTTTTCCTTATCGTGTCCTTCTCCACCTCCGCTTTCTTCTCTTCTTCCTGGTGCATTTTCAATGAATTTTCTGAATTCCCAACTTCATTATACCTTAGACCAGGTGGTCTTGTTTTGGGCTCAATGGTGACTGGTGGTGGGATTTCTTTTCCAATAACGGTTGTTATTATGCTGACATTATTCTTTGGGTTTGGGATTGTTTGGTTTGAGATTTTCCTTGGTTTTTTGTTAGAAAGTTCATGAGACTTTTGAAATTGTTAAAAAAATATTTTACAGTGTCTTTCTATCCCTCAATATTAGATTTCTTTTGTTGGTTTTTAATTGGAGGTTTTCCCATTGTGGATGGCTACTCATAGGATCTTTCGAAAGTGGGTGGTAGTTGGTATGAATTGGGGTTAAAATATTTATTTAAATTTTAAATAGTGGTGTGTTCTGGAATTGATTTTGGACTAGGGGTACGCTTTGGAACTAATTTTGGTATGAGGGTCTATCTTGATTCCACTGATTTCCAAATCCGTATTGGAACTGGTTAGGCTCTATAAATCCTTTATTTTTCTGAAACATTATTGGATAGAAGTATATTGTAAAACATTCCATTCCATATATTTCAACACACTCATCAGTGAAATTATCAGGTGATGAGCATAAACCACATAACTTTTTCAGTCCTTGTTGGACACCAACTTATTTTAAAGCCATATATCTCACCAAACTAATTATCTTTTAAATATTATTTTTAATAATGGTGGTGGATGAGAAGTTCTTACCTCATGAACACCTCTTGTTCTAGTACCTCTTATACCAAATTATTATGAGTTTTCAAAAAATTAATCAATCAAGCCCTTGGATTGTACTACTGAATTTTCAATCAATACACCTCCGGATGATGAATCCAGAAGATATCTATCTAATTCTAGAATAACTTGATAAAAGAAGACAAGAATTTTATGCTCCTAAATTTCTAGATTTTTGCAGCTGTCACATAACTTCTTAAATCTCTTAAATTACTCATAAATAGTTTCTTTAGATGTTGTTTGAGGGCATTTTTTTTCTAATGGTTCAGATCTTGGAGGTGGGGAGGAATGTTTTCATGAATAATCTTACCATGTAATTCTAATCATTCACATCTTCAGTTTGTAGGACATACAACCATTATTTGGTAGCTCCTTCCAATGAAAATGGAAATTACTTCCACTTTACCTGCTCCTCAGCTACTCCATGAGGTCTGAAAGTAGAGCATACATGCATGGACTCTTTAATATGTTTGTTTAGGTCTTCACATACCAAGCCATGAAATTTTTGGAGCAATTTAATCAGGTTAGGTTTTATTTACAAAACATTTTCTAACACTGTTATATCAATTTTATTTATTTGATTATAGAATTGGGGTTCATAGAGGTCTCTAAGTGTTTGGTTTTGATTTCCAGCCACGATGGCAGGTTCAGAGTGAACAATTGAAGTTTCACTTGATTCTACAGGAGAAATTTGTCCAAATATACATTTAAAATAAGGGTTTCTAAGTATATTCCACATGTTTCTTTCAATTTTAGAATTTATAGGGGAAGGTAAAGGGTTTCTACTTCTATTAATGCAATATAAGAGAAAAAAATGTTAGGACTACCACCACAAAAATAGCACCAAGCCTTGACACGTATCTATCATAGGGTGTAGAAAAACTATTATTTACAAAGTTAAAATGATGTATAGTGATTAACCTAAGTTATCTATAGGGAGGAATGCACAACAATCAAGTTGTGACATTAAAATTAAAGAAATAAGTGAGGTTGTTTTTTCTTAAATTGTTAAATTTTGAGAATATAAGAAAGAAACTAAAAAAAGGAACGAAGTTAGGAAAATAATATTAAAATAAAAATTATAAAAAAGTGATTGAAAACTATTATATTATATGGTGATTAGGTTTTTTTTGGTTCTCCAATTGTAATTCTATCATTTTTCCAATTTATCAAATTCTTTTATGATAAGTCGATAAAAGTGAGCGTCCAAAATTGCTTCTTCTCCATCCCTTGGTCAAATAGTAATGGTGAGAATAAACCTTACTAAAATCTCATATTGTTCTACTCTCCTTTGTATGTGTTATCGATCTATATCAAATACCCCTAATTGACTTAGGAAATTACCAATCGGGCCTTTTTTATCCAAAACAACGGTGAATGTTCACCACTCCTCACACAAGTACTGGTGATCACCAAGTACTTCCCTACTAATCATTTGTTAATTCAAACATATATAAACCAGAACCTAGTGGTAGTAGATATTGATCATTGAAAAAATAAAAAAAAAATAAAAGAATCTAAAATCAAATAAAATATTACATGATAATAAAAATCATTATAAGAAATTGAAACTGATTTCATATAAGTGTTAAAATGATCTTTAGATATTAAGTGCAGGAACTCATGAATTATAAATGGGAAAATCTCTCCTTCCACAATCACACAAAAGTTTACCCCACCATTGTAATGGTAACTGTGAATAATGGGGAAGAATAATTCATTACAAAATGATGTAGAATAAAAGGGACAAAATAAAGAATATAAAATTTTCTCCTCCAGAATCTATCTACCATACGGTTTCTTCTGTTCCTCCTACCAGATGGCTGAAAATCATTGCAGTCTCTTCTGCAAAGATATTTGGAATGATTTTGGAAATCAACCCTCCAAATTTCATAGATTTTTGATAGGGTTGAAGTATTATATGGACAAAAAATTAGTTTAAATTCTTCTAGATTTCAAATACTATTTCACCCACTCACCTTGGACTTGCACAAAATATGCCTTAATGAGCTCCTTAATTTATTAAATTTAATTTAAAATGTCCATTTATAGTCCTTTGTGTAAATTAGCTATATTAATTTCATTTTAAGGTCGGTATTATGAGAAATACCCAATTTAATAAGGTTTTGTACATTCTATAGGCCATAAATATCTCTACACTTGATTGATTTTTTAGGGAAATTTTATTTCAAATTTTTAATAGACTCAAAAGAAAAAGTTGAAGATCAAGAATAAAGAAAGCATAAAAAAATAATTAACCCAATATGAATCCAAATTTTAAATCATATTTATAAAATATATAAGCTCCATAAAATTGTTAAATTTATAGAATTAACAGGTTTTTATAATTATGCTAGAAAATCACCAAAAACACTAAATTAATGAAAATAACCTCAAATTTAATAATTTATAGCGATTAAATCATTGAAACAAACATGAAAAATAATTAAAATAATAACCTTATCAATTATCCTAAATTTAGTTTATTAATTTGTTCTATTTTCGATAGTAATATGCTTCACATGTAGAAAATTTTCTATGGTGCTGCATAAGTAATTTTTACAGACATACCACACTGTCAAATTATTAAGCATGATACTTTATTGATTCAAAAATAAATATTAATTTAATTTAATGGGTAATATTACTCACATAGAAAATTTTATTTATGTATTCCACACAATCAATATAAAAAATTGAATGATGTTAAATGAGCTTGACATGCATTAGAGGGGTATCTTGGATTGATTTTAGAATTTATTTCATTGAAAGGGAGGCCTACCGAAACTAGAAGCTTGAAAAAAACTCATGATCTAGACAAATATAAGACTAAGGGGATGTATAATGATTAAGGATGAATTATAATATTAAAAAATGGTTGATATCGAAACATTCTTTCAAACCCAATCGGGATCATTTGAGGCTAATGACTACACCTACAACAATCGTCGAAGCCACAAATGAACTAAATCTAATGATTAACTAACTATTTTCTTGATTAATATTCATAAATAATAAATTTTAATGATGGAATTCCAAGTAAAAACTATTATACAAGATATTTTTCTACTCCATGGTTATTGAAGACCCGAGCTCGAGGAAGAAGAACCAGGGAATGAATCAATCATCACAAGCATTGAAATTTCTAGAAGCGAACCCATGATTATGTCCATTGAATAAGGACGTTGGTAATGAATGATTCTCACTAACAGATTCCATTTCAATCCAATAGAATACTCTTATATCATGTGATGACTATAGGATATCCATTCTTCATAGTGTTGGAGTTTATTGAGTGTGTCCAAATATTGGAAGAACTATGATGTTTTGACTTTAACTAACTGAGGAAGTCAATTTCCAAACATGTTTTGAGGATGGAAGGAATATGGTGTGGGGTCATGATAAAATATATGAGTATCATCAAACCCAATCTGAATTTTATTATTCTAAACTTTCTAGGATGTGAAAATTTGAGGTCATTTAGTGATGAGATTCTGGTTTTCTGGTTGTTTTAATTTTTATTTTCATGTTCCTAGTTAGCATCAATGATGGGGACTTCATCCAAATACAATGATATGGTTGTGAAAGTTTTTACTAATAAATTCGAGGTCCTAAAAATAATATTCTAGTGAACTATGAGTTTGGTTTTGATGGTATATTGAGAGATCATTTCTAATTGGTTAATTTTTTATCAGTGAATTGTTGGGCTAGATGAATTATTGAGATAGTGAAATGGTTAGTACTATATGGACAAGTAATAAATTATCTTTTAATAAATAAAATAATACAAAAATTTGGAGGAATTCAATTCAATAAGTAATGTGGGAGAGTTAATGAGAGGATGTTCTTGAGTTGTTCTATGGTGAACATTTTTTAAAGAATTTTTTTTCATTTTTTTGGTGACGTAACTAAAATTTAAGTGGCATATTGGTGTAAAGATTAAACTTTCATGCCCTATATGTGGTGGGAGATTCCTAAATGTAATTTAATGTACTCTTTTACTTTTATTTCTTTCTTTAAATAGGATATTTCAGACATTGTAGCGGGGGTTGATGATTATGTTTTTTTGTTTTTCACTCTATTATTTCTCTTCTTCTTCATCATCATATTCTTATCTCTATTATGTAACTCTATGTTTTTTAAATAAAATTGTTTTTGTTTATTCTCTTTCTTTCTCACTCTCACTATGTGACCTAAAACCTTAAGAAATAGAGGAATAATTTTTAACCCTAGTTCTTATAGGTAAATCTCTTTGCTAGTTGGAGATAAAATATCTAGATTGATCATCAACATCTTCTTCACTCTTAATAAATTTTGATCTTTAATTGAATATATATGACCATACACTCATTCATGGGAGAATTTTTTTAATTTATTCTTCTATTTAATTTTTCTACCACTTCTCTTAGGCTATTAACCGATAATCTAAAGAGTGGTTTTGTGATTTGATGAACTTAAAATAACCACTTTTTAACAGAATTAATTATATGGGATAGTGATTTGATAATCTTATTCTTTTCACTTATATAAGTGTTATCAGGTACAACAATACATTCTATTCATTATTGATCACTATTTAAGAAGAGATAGGTTTTTCTGTCATGATATCAAGAAAAAATTGAGTGAGGATGATTGTTTTCATTATGAACATTTAGTTTAGTTATAAGAAGTTTAAATGATCAAATTTTCTAGTTTCATTTTACTTCTTCAAGTAATCATTTCTCTAATATTTTTGAGAGTCCTAAAATTTCATTCAAAAGGTCAAAATATTTTGGAGAGATTAATTCTAATAGATTTACAACAAAAAATGCATGGTTGGTTGACTCTTGGAAGTGGTGAGTTGTAAGAGTCGTCCCTCCAAAGATTACTATCTTGTAAATGGATATTAACCTAATCGATTTTTTGGGGGTGATATAATAAATTTTATGTGAACAAAGAAAATATTTTAAAACATATTGTCAAAATTCCCCTTTCTATTTAGGTCAATTATTCTAGAATTAGTTTTTTTACTTTTCTTCTAAAATTTTATTTCTATTTTATTTCTTTGTTTCTAGTATTTTCATTTTCACTACTTATACCTCATCTCTTATTCTCCTCCTCAAATTTGTTTTCATTTTCTCTTTTTTACTTTACAAATAAACCAAAATACAAAAATATTTTTGAAAAATCACTTGGATAAGCACACAATTTCTTTAAGACAAACCTTAATTTTATCCATTGCACTATATTTAGTGAAAATTATAAATATATTATTGATGGATAAAATTATAGGATATCAAAAATTGGCACTGTTATTTTGGAATCATATTCATATTACTGAATTTTTTTCTTTAATTTTAAATATTTCATTTAACATTGATGGTATCAAAAATTCTTAAAACACTATCACAATTATAATTCAATTGGATATAGGATCTTAAGAATGTTTGGGAAGGATTCAAAAAGTAGATAAATGTAAATATATATAAGTCACATTCTTCAAAATATATTATAGTTTTCGAGCAGTTAATTTGTATCTTTTAAACTATCAATTCATCTCAGGTGGATTAGAAGATAAAGAGAGCACTCTAGTAACCAATTAAACATGAAACTATATAGAAAATGAGTGAAAATGAGGGAAAAATAAGGGAGTAAAAAGGGATATGGAGATGCTAGTTTTCTATCTCGAAAAACACTTCGAAGCGAAGCAAGAGTTTCAAGATCTATATTTGGTAAATTATTTTCAGGGATTTCAGGATAAGGTCCAGGTTGAATTTAAATAATATTGACATAATTTATAATTTAAACTTAATTTTAATGGTCAGTGTGATGATTTTAATAGCACCAATTTTTTCTAATGTTTTTCATATTTTTACATTCTATACTAGTTAAAGACACCCTATACTTTTCTTTGGGAGATCCCAAAACTGGGGATATTTGTTTTGAGGAGAGGCTGTGGGATGTTGGCTACCTCACTCATGAACTAGTAACACTCTCAGGAGAGCCAAGTTTCAATGAAGAAGAACAAGTTGACCAAATTTAGGGAGTTTTTTACCTTTTGAAGGAATATATTATTTACTTTATTCTAAGAATAATTCAGTTTATTTTGATGATACTTCCCCAATTTAGGTTCTATAGATTTAGTTGAACTTCATGATTTCATGGAGGGGATTGAAAAGACTATTAATTCACCTGAAGAGAAACTTTTTAATCTTCCAAATCAAATTATAAATCAATGTTTGGGAGTGATCAAGGAGAAAGAGGAGATTTTTCAGATGTTAATTAATGACAAATTGGATGTTGGTACTCATGAGGTCTTAAATAATGAATTTTCTGATGAGATTTAGTTTGAAGAAATCTCACATTAAAGTATTGAAATGTTATATTATTTGAACATAACTATTTTATACTACGAATAGGGGAAGTTCCCCTTTTTTTTATTTCCACAACTCCTTAAAAGTTACAATGAAATGTAGGGGAAATAAATGAAGCGAAAAATGAAGTATTCCACAAGATGTTTATGTTTCAAGACACTGAATCTAGAAAAAATAACATGTTTTGGTTCTTAATTAAGAATCCACATATACCATATTGCTGTGGTTGAACCAAATCTTTTCCAAATATGGATAGAATCAATACAACAACAATTGGGTGGTCAAACCCACAATTTCCATTTATCATTTATTTTTAGTTTTTATGTTTTTTAATTTCCTTTAACAATTTTTATTACATATTTTTTAGGAAAATAAGATGACAGGACATTCCACCATGTGACGCTCTATCTTGGGTAACATCATTCACTCTATGCAATATTCCAAGTTATTTCCTTCCACCCTAAACATTAAAAGAGTTTAAATTAATATTACATTATATAAATCAAGTGTGGGGGATATTTAAATTTAAATTTTATTAATGCATTGATTTTCAAGAATTTTGGTGCCTGTGATTACTAAATTTAACATCAAACATGATGAATTTTTTAATTTTATTTAAAATCATTTATATATACCATAAATAATTAATTATTGTTCATTTTAATATAAATATTTTATGTTTTTTGGTGAGAAAAATTATTTTCTCTCTTGAACAATAAATTAATTTTTTTTCAAAGATCAAAAGAAGATAATTATTATAGAAAAATGAATAATACTTTTTCAAAATTTACTTTGGAGTTTTAAATTGAAAATATGATGGAATTTTGCAATGAAAAAAAGGGATTGAATTAATTAAATTTCAAATTTTTAATGATTCTAAGAAAGAGAGTAAAAGTTTAAATTCTACTACATTAATTATTATTTTTTTGTTCAAAAATATTTTGATTCTTATTTGATGTGTATTAAATTACGGAAAAGCTTTTGTTTAAGATCAGTTCTTGGTTGAAATTTTTTTTAATCTATTTGTGTGTGCTTTTATAGGTTCTAATAATTTGGTTAGCATGCCTACTTCAACAATTTTCTGCAAATCATTATCGGACATCAATTGTTAACATGAATCTTATTTTTATAATTTGAATTTTATCTATTTTGTTAATATAATATCCAATATATATCTTCTTTACATGTAGTGATTTTTTTCCTATGTGGAAGAGTAATTTTTAAACATTATTTTAATCCCTCAATACATAAATCTATCGCTTCTAAAAAATAGATTTATTTGAAATTAAACTATTTTAAATATTCTTTTAACTAAAGTTCAACAATGGGTACTTTTTTGGGTTTTAAGTTTGGAAGAGGGGTCTCAAATTATAATTTATTATATTTAAATAAAATTCCATCAAAAACCTTCATTTTTTTCAAAATAATGAGTTTTTAAGCACCAAATTTGAATTTTTAGTATGTAAAAATGTTTCTTTGAATTATAGGTTGTGATGCCACTTTGAGGTGATTAATCTGTATTACCTTAAAGATTTAATTGAGTAAATATTTTTTATTTCCCTCTTAGAATTTTTTTTTTGAAGAAATCTTGGGAGAATTTTATACAATAAGAATTGACATTGATCTTTTTAATTAGACTTTAACTCGAAATATATGCATCTAAATTGATTATGAAATTAAAATCCTAATCCAAGTTGAACTCATTATTTCATTATTTTCATTATTTATTCATTAATATTTTGGTTGAGTTAGTTATTCCCCCAATAAATTTTCAATACACACTATCCAATGGTCATCCTATTATTTATGAATTCTTAAATTATGTGAGTTTCTTAAACTGGTGGAAAATAGAAGTGTGGAATTTCATTTGGATTTAAATTGATGTTTGTTAAAATGATTTTAAATTTTTCAATTCGACCAACTTTTTAAAAATAGTTACCAATTTTCTAAAGAAAGAATTTAATTTGAGAGGGAATTCATTTTTTTCTACTTAATAGAATCTATGGGAGGAAATATTTATGAAAATTAATTCTTAGTGACATTTAATCTTTTCAATTCTATGATTTTTATCTACGATTGAATTTTATTAAAATATTTCTTGATAATAAGAAATGTTTTAAATGTGGGGGAATTTTTTGTAAACTTAATTTCACATATTTTTTCACATCGCTTTTTTAAGTAAAGACGATTTTTAAATGTTAAAAAAAGGCTTAAATTATTCATTTTTTTTATAATTTTTAATTATATTACGAAATTAATGAATTTTATGTTTAATTTATGTATTTTTTTTTTAATTTTTTATGCTGATTAAATTTTAATATTTTATTATTATAGTTTATTTTAAAATATTAATTTTTAATTTCAATATTAATTTAATATTATATTTCTTTTTTTTTCTTTGAATTAATTAATTAATTATAGATTAATTTAATTTATAATCTAATGACTATGTTGGCGTAATAATTTTTAATGTTAACTTAAATTTTAATTTTTTTTAATATCTTTTTATCATCCTTTATTTTAATTAATTATTTAACTATTTAATGTAACTTAAATTTATTCATTTTAATTTGAAATTTTAAAATTAGTTGATTATTTTTAATTTAGTTTATACATTTATTTTATTTGTAACCGTAGGATATTTTCCACATAGACAATTCCTATAAAATTTCCACATTGATGAATTATTTAGTCAGAAATGTAGTTGATTCCCAAATCAGAATTCCTAAATCTGAATGGGTACTCTTAATCACATAGTCAATTTACATATCGCATAACACATACCAAATATATGCAACTGAATGAAGATAACATATCTCTCCATGGTTAAATTGGCTGGTCAAATTTATTTAGAAATTTGATTCTCTGTAAGGGAGGCTGACCGAAACTATTAACTTAAGGGAAATCCTTGGTCTCGATCTAAATCTATGATTAAGTGGTTGTGGGATGATAAATGATAACGTAGTAGAGTCTCCACTGGTCATTATCAATTATTTTCATTGTGCTCAGCCTATATCATTTGAATTCGACAACTACTCCTTCACTAATTATTGATTTCATAGCCAAACCAAAGCTGAGGATGACTTAACCAGTTCCTTGGTTAACCTCTATAAAGAAAAAAGATGAATCGATGGAATGTTGAGTAAAATTCCCATCTAAGTAAGTTTTAGATTCCATAGATGACGAAGACCCAAGCTCGAGGAAGATGAATCAGGGAATGGGTTATACCTTACAACCATTGAAGTTATTGGAATATGAACCAAAATTGTAATTCCTTAAAAAAGGATGTTTTTCAAGACCGATTCTCCATAGAATATTTAATGGAAAACCAAGAGAACAGTCTGAGCTCATGAAAATATGATTGGTGTTTTGTTCTTCTCTATGTAGAATTTGATCAATGGTGTCCTGGTTTGGGATGGTCAAAAAGATTTTGAATTTTAATAATTGAGTAAGTTGACTCTCAAACATAATGATAGTTTGAATCTGGTTCAATTTTGTTTGAAGGAAATGAGCTGTATCATGCCCAAATTGAGTTTTAGTGTTCTCAATTTGGGATGTTGTATGAATTTGAGTAGATTTGGTGATGAAATTATTTTTTTTTCTGGGTGTTTTCATTTTCATTTTCAGGATGATGATTGGTTTTGATGATGAGTGTTTCATTGAAATCAAATTATATGATTGTGAAAGTGTTTAAACATTCACACAAGGTGCCTAGAATAATACACTGCTAAACTATGAGTTTTTTTATGATGGATGATCGTGAGATCACACCTAGTTAATTTGTATTCTATGAGTGTATTTCGAGGACTGATGAATTCAATAGATTTTGCATGGGATGGTACCAGAGAGAAAATTAATTAATGATTTGGTTAAAAATTTTAATATGGGCTGATTTAGAGGAATTAAATGCAATCAAGAATGTTCCAAATTTAATAAGAGTATTTTTTTGATTTGCAATAGTGTGATATAAGTTTAAATAATTTTAATTTTAATTTTACTATGATGTAATTGGAATTGAAGTGATGTGTTAGGTTTAAGATCATAAATTCATTATTTTTATATGGAGGGAACTTCCTAACTATTATTTTTTTATTCAAATAGGAGAGTTAAAGAATTATCAAGTCGGTGGATCATTCTTTTTTTAGTTTTTTCCCTCTTCTATATCTTCTTAAACTTATTCTCTCTCTTCTATAACTCTATTTTTTTAAAATAAAATTTGGGTTGTTTGTTATAAATATCTATATCCATGTGTGAACTATAATATTTATAAATGGGGAGATAATTTACAAACCTAGTTCTAGGAGGTTATGTTCATTGATTCTATGAGATCAAATATAATGATTAATCATCAAAATTATCCTCAAACTTAGACAATTGTGATCATAAATTGAAGAGATGTGATCGCACACTCATTTTTAGGAATGATTTTATACTTTCCTATTCTCTTTAATTTTTACTATTATTCTCCTAGACAATCAATAAAGAATCTAAATAGATATTGTGTGGTTTTTGGATATTGTGATGATCACTTTTTTAATGGAAGTAATTATGTGAGAACATTTTTTGATCATATGATTACTTTCACATTTAGGATATTGATCATGTATAAAAATAAATTATATGCATGGTTGTTTTTATTTAAGGATATAGAGGTGTTTTTGTTGAGTCATTGAGAACACATTGATTTATGTTTAATGATTTATATATTAATATTTACATCAGTAATATGTAGTAGAGAGGAAAACAATTTTGGTTTTATTTTACTTATTCACATTATTATTTTTTAATATTGTTTTTCAAATTGTTATTTCATTCAAAACATCATAATATTTTACTCAGATTGATTTTGATGACATTTCCTCAAAATTTATGTGGTTGGATGAATCTTGGAAGTGGTATGTTACAGGAGTCATCCCTCTGTAGGTTACTCTCTTGGTGAAGGAGATTAACTTATTAATTTTACTAGGGGTGTTAAAATAAATTTTCCTTGAATGAAAAAATTATTTTAAACCATGAAATTGAAGTTACACTATTTCATTAGGTTAACTATCCATGAACTAGTATTGTTCTCACTGAATTCTCATGTCAACTATTGTTTCTATTTTCTTTGTTTTTTTCTATTGTTCTCATTTTCATTTCTTCTCTTTCATTACTTATTCCAATACTCAAATTTTATTTCATTGTTTCTTTTCTACTTTAAAAAAACAAAACTATTTTTGTTAAATCACTTAAATAAACACATTGTTTCCTAAAGATCAACCCCGAGGGTAGAAAATGTGTTATATCTAGGGAAAATTATAAGTGTATATTTGATATATTGAATGATATTTTATAACATAATAATTAAAAGTAAGAACATCAATCACATTCCCAAGTAATATAGAATTCCCTTAGAAAATCTATTTGTGAGGCATAAGTTTGAGTTCATCACATGCTCTGACACATTTCTAGGTTACCTATATACCAACTCCCCCCAAACAATAATATAAGGCAAGTTTTACTATGAAACCATTTTATAACAACGCAACTGAAATCACCAAATCCAATCCCAAATTCCACATGAAATCAGATGTACCTCCATGTATGTGAAAGGTTTTTGAATAGTAGTGGGTGTCTAACGTGAAATAAAAATGAATCTATAACCTTAATCAAATTAATCATTAACAATAAATAAAAAAACATATAACAATATTCAATTAGAGTAAGAGTAACCCAATAAAATACCAACAGTATAAATGAATTTACAAACAGAAATCCCAAATAGTCATAACTAAATAAAATAACACTAATCACCCATTGAGACAATTGTATATACCAAAAAATGATACGAATATAAAGAGGCACTACTACTCACAATCACTTATAATATGTCTCTCAAGAGACCTAGCAATATATCCAAAAGGATGATAAACTCTAGCCACAACCCAACCTATACCTATAAAAATTGAAGGCTATGCAGGCACCCAAGTACAATGGATTCCTGAGAAGGGAGTGAATATAAAATAGTAGGACACAACCAATGTAGTCCAATACCCAACATGTAATATGAAGTGAATGTACATGTCATAAGATCTTTAGAAAGAAAACAGGAAATACATAACTTCATAATCCTAGAATATCATCACCAAGCACAAAACAATATTCAACAAACATATATCAAGTAGTTGTTTGATTACCAAGATGCCAAAAACCATGGGTCCTAACAACTTCATCTCGATGCTGGTATAAATATGCATATGGATGAAAAAATTTGTCACCATACTTTACAAGAAATTTCATAATTTTTAAAAACGGATTTCACCCTACATATATCATTCTGAGTTCAACAATTTAGGAAAAAGACCCACCCCACCCTAATGGTGTCCATTATCAAGAAAACTGCATTTCCCATAATGATAATGGTTATTATCAGGAACACTACATGCCCCACCCTGATAGTATTCATTATAAAGGACTCTTTCCACCCCATCATGATGACGGTTGTTATCCTTGAGTGATGGTAAGTCCCACTAGACATGCTTTACATAATTAGATAATCACATCACCCTTGTATGGACTTATCCCACTTCTCCTATAGCTTGAAAATTCTATACCCATGAATGTTCTACTCTCAACACAAACCCAGTTCTAAGATTGGAAAAAATCCCAAATCAATTCCATGTTTTGATGTCTAATTTAGTATAATTAGACCAAAAACCTTAAAGATAATTATCAAGGGAAATAAATTTCTCAAAACACCCACTAATGGTATGTGTTCATCATTATAGATAACCTTTTAGACATTATTATCCATAAATCAATCAATCTCAGACAATTCAATCAAGATTTTATAGAATTAGAATATGATTCTCTATTAAAAGACAATCCAAAAATCAATCAAGAAATAAGATGATTCAGTGGAAGGGAATCCTATGATGATGGAGACTCTAATGGATTTAATGGGATTAATCTTACCTAGAGTATCATCCATGATTAATGAAAACATGATCCACCATCATAGGAGGAATGAAGAGACCAGGATTGAATAAGACCAAATGATCTTTCCCATATTCAATATAGGATCTCACAAAGATGCACCTTGGATCCATAGTAGGTCTTTGAGGCTGGAATATAGGATAAAATGACTAAAATGATATAAAAACTAAGATAATGGTGATAAATACAAGGGGTATTTATGGGAAAAAGGAAAAAACAACCATTCATTAAACATTGCCAAATACACCCCATCGGTTAGCCTGTTGCAGTCCACCGATGAGCCAATAGACCACCAACTGGCTCATACAATCTCCTTAGCTATGTGGTGAGATCTATTTTGAAGAAGGGGTTCTCCCCACCTCATTGGTGTTCCAACAAGTCCTAAAGGATAATAATTATATTTCCCACCCAACTATCCAGTTTATGGAAACTACAGTAACCCACTTATCCCAACCACGTCTTTATCCCTCTTTTATGTTCTGAATCTCCCACCATACTTCCTATCAAGACTTAAAGGAACATTAATGGTGTTAAAATAAGAAGCGCATTATTTTTATTCTCAGTTCCCTGAAAAATAATCCACTATAAAAAAATATAAAATACCTACCAAGATTCAAAACCATAATGGTGTGTGTCATTAAAGGTTGAACACAACCACAATTCTAAATTAACTTGTGGTAAAATATACCTTTATAACATAACCATTGGATTAACAGGTATGAATAGATTTAACCAAATTATTATTACTATTATTATAATAATAATTATTATATATATATATATATATATCATATATTTTAATAAATTTATTAATTCTTATGAAATTAACATTAAATTCTTAATGAAATAATTTAATGATTAAATGATGTATTTTTTGAAGAAATGTATTTTTGTATATGTTATGTATTTTTTAATAAAAAAAATATTTTGGTAACTCTTGAAATATGATTTCAATGAAATATATTGAATATTTTATGAATAAATAAACAATAATTCATACTTTATTTATTTTATAGATAGGAATAAAGATAAAATCATTTCAAGATAAAGAGATTTATTTTTTATAAAAATTATTTTCCTATGCACAAAGTTTTTTTAGAATAATAAATTAAATGGGTAATTATTTATTAATTTATTTATTAAAATATATATATTTTATATTCACTCACATATTTTAACATTCATTTTATGGTTTTTACTTTGTAAAGAATGAATGTAAATTCAGTTTTATGCTTAAAAATACATTTTTCACAAAATAGAATTTCATTATGTTGTGAAAAATTATATAAAAAATAAATTATACCACTTATAGAAATTTAATTTGATAAAATTTATTAAATATTTAATAAATTTTTTTCCAAGTTTTCTAATTAGTTTCATCTTTTGGTAATAATGAATATTAAAAATAGGAAAAAATCATTACCACGGTTAAGATTAAAATCAGTTGCATGGGGTTAAACCAATAGATAAAGGTAATATTTTTAATTTAAATTGTCTAATAATTATATTTATATATTTTTTTATAACAGATATTATCTTATAAAATAATATTTTACCATTTATAAGAAACATAATTATGAAATGCCTTAATTATATTTAAATCATTTATGTAATTCCAAGTGTGCCATCTCCGTCGATTATATAACAGAGCTTCATCTCCACCATTATTCACAAATATTGAGCCAATTATATTATAAAATAAATACCCAAATGCTTTACCAACATACATTTCCATTCCCTATTTGTCATATTTTCATTTTAATACCATCCTTCCAAGTCTTGAAGTGTAATCTAAATGTTGTTTCTCAAGAAAGAGGTTTAGCATTTTACTGAGTAATTTAAAATTTATTTCTTATAACACCTTATATAAACCAATTTTATACATAATAGAATAATTAATAATATATAATAAATATAGATATATGTTTTTATGATGATTTCAAAAAAACTCTACCAATTTTCTAGAAAATGGGAAATGAAAGTATCACTCATCCGTACGTGTGGACTACTGCATCCAAAAAGATATGTTATTAATTTTCTATCACTATAAAACATGTTTGTTTATCATTATGTATTTAATAAATATATATTATATTTATGATATAATTATTATTTATGAGTGATAAAATATAATTTATCTTTATTTTATTATTTCCTTTAGAAAATAAAAACAACAACCATCTGTAAGTATAGATTACCATCTCCATGAACGGTGTAATTAATTTTTATATAACTACATTTTTTGGAGTTTTATATACTTGTATATAGTGAATATATATTATATTTATATCATTATTAATATTCTGGGTATGATGGATCTATGATCAAAGTACATGGACCAGACCTATCGAACTGAAACTTTCATGAAAAATGAAACCATTAACACACAAAAATGACAATTTTAAAAAATAATTATTAACTAATCGGTGTGGAAATGTAATATGTGGAAAATATATGGTATTATAATTATTTATATTGTTATGATATAAAATTATAATAAATATTAATTTATTATACTGGAGGTTATATAGATTATGAAAAAATCAAACTTGAGGTAAGGGTTTTATGTTAAAATCTAATTTTCACCTTGGTTGTCTATGATTAGTTTATTTATAATGAAATTATATGATATATCTCTCAAAAATATTATTAGTTTTCTTCTCCTATGGTTATTTATAGTGATAAAATATTTTTCATTTTCCTTTCATTATGTACTGAAGTGACCGCAAAACTATTTCTAATAAAATATAAAATTATTTCCCCCTTAAATCAAGAATATTTTTATACCATGATGATATTTTATTGAATGTTTTGTCATGAAATTTTTTTATATTCTAAAAATATTTTTAAACTTCATTTTTATCATGGTTTTAATAAATATAAAGAGGTTTAAATTGAAATTTCTTATTGTTTTCTTAACGAGGTAATTTTTACGAAAGGTGTGAAAAAATCATTGTTTTAATATACATCGCTCGAACGTCATTTCCAACCATCAGGAATAATCTTTAATTATAATTTTACTTTACAAGTTTCTGTGGTTATTTTCAAGATAATTTTTTTTAATATTTTGAATATTTTAATATTTTAAATAATTGATTTCAAAATGAAAAAGTGTATTTTCCTCTTAAAAATGTCTTCGTGACCAATTAAAGGAATTTTTCATCTATGATAACATCCTTTAATGTCACTTATACATCACTGAGGATATTATCCTTGTAAAACATTATCATTCATTATCAGGATGTTTTATAATTATGATGATGAAATATTGATGGAACATATTTTCTTTTCCATAGGTAAAATTATGATAAAATGTTAAATGTTTTCATGGTATTATTGAATAAATATGAATTGATTATGATTATATAATGGGTGGTTAAATTGTATCCCTCCAATTAATTGGGTAAATATTACTATTTTATGAGCTCAAAGCGTACACAGGAGGTTATCTTATGCCTAAAAAAGGGTACAAGATAGGTTTTCCAAAGCCCGAAGTAGCTACAATGGTGCCTAAACTAAGACTAACATTTGATGAATGTATTAGTGGGTAGCCTCAATATAAAATTTCAATAATTATGATTAATCCAGAAATTATTCAACTCTTTTATGATATGATCTTATACCAATTTTATGTTCTAATAGATCATAGTCTTTGATTCCTTTTTTATTCATGTATTACAAACTAACATGCTTTATTCCATGAATTATGATAATGAAATATGAATTGAGGGTATGCACTGGTGGAAATACAACCTATACCAACACTTCTTTCCTATGGTTTTAAAAAAAATGGGATAAAGAACTTGTAACAATGGTTTTAGTAAACTGTTGGCATATCTAATATAAGTTGGGTTTTCCTAACAATTTAACAAAAGTATTGGGAAAGGTATATAATTTCACAATAGTTTAATAAAACCATCTGGAAAGCTAATATTAAATGGATCTATTCCTAATGTTTTGAAAAATTTTGAAATATATAACCTTTACCAACAGTTTTTAATAAACATTGGGACCCCCCCCCCCAATTATCCCCACTTCCCAATCCATTCACCAATAGATCTCTACTCCTCCAAACATAACCTTACTTCCTGACTGGTTCTTGAGAATATATCTCCTCATCCTCTGATAGAGATTTCCTCAAACCCAAATTCCTGACCAATTCAAAAGAAAAATATCTCATCCTCCTCCAACAGAGATATCCTCATGCCCTGCTTCTCGACAGATTCACAAGAAGATCTCTCCTCATCCTCCAAAATAGATCTCCTTGAACCCTACTTTTCGACAAATTTTCAAGTAACTTCCTCTTGAATGGATATCTCTAGGTTTTTAACACAAATTCTCGATCACACATCCTCCATAACTCTTCTCTAACATTATACCTTATGAATTATGTGTTATACTTGTAGGTAATTACTGAATTCTACATGTGTATTGTGTCTAAAAGGATAATAATTTATAATTAGATATTTTTCAAATAATATACTCAGGTTAAATTTCATTTAATAGTATAAGGATTTTTTACTTTTAATTTTGATTATATTTATATTTTCTTTCCTTTTTATTTTGTGTCCATTTATTGTTAAAAACTGGAGATAGTTAAATATAATTAGTAATTTCTTATCATTTTTTAAAATCATAGTACACATTATTTTTACTTTATACTAACATATGGATATTATAATTTCTATCTATATGTTTTTAAATGAATATTCTATGTTTTTTAATGGAACAATCTATATAATATCCAAATAATTATAGTTTCATGCTAAAACATCCAATAGAAAAAGATTAATTTATTTTTATTCTTTAATAACTGAACATGATGTTCTTAGACACTACCCTTTTAACATTATTACAACATCATCTATAAATTTTACCAAGATTTGAGTAATGGCAGAGACATAGCAAAGAGATGATATACTTTTTATTACGAATATATAAATAATATTTTTTCTTATAGTACATACTAATATAGTCTTTTTCAATGGGATTACTAAAAGTTTCAATTTAGTGAGTAATATTTGAAAAATTTCATTATTTTCTCTATAGAATTATTTCTTCTTATCTTAGTGATAATAGTGATTCTAGGTGTGGAATTTATTTCTTTAGAAATGTGTGGTTTGAAAATGGTTGGTGATAAATTTTTCATCAATCATATATATTAAATATAATCTAAGGGATAGGGATTTATATTATTGATTTGTTATTGAGGAAGCTTCAGGTTTGAAACATGTTTCTTAAAATCATTGATATCAATTAGGTTCTTTTTCTGGAGATTTTATATCATTGATCCAGTTACTGATCCTTCTACTACTCTTGGGTAAAAGGAGATATTTCTTATGAATTGGGAATCGGTATGTTATTATATCCCTTTCTAAACAATTCATGCTTTTATGTAATTCTCTATTCACTATTTTTACAATTTTATTATTTTCAAATTCTACTTTCTGTTTAGTTCAGTTTCATTTTTCAACACCCAATAGTTTTTATGTTGGATTTTTCATTTTATATTATGTTATACTTTTCTTTTTCATAGTTTATAACACCAAAATCAATAAAACTATAGACTGCGTAACAAATTTGAGTTTACTTTTTTGACTTATACTAACATATATTTCTAACAATGTCTTATTACTCAACCATGAGACCATAACTCATCTAATATTAGCACACTTCTCTTAAATTTTGATTCCTTCACTTAGTCAAAATGCACTACCATTTCTCAGGAATGTGAACAACTAACAATATTTTCTAAAATATCCAATATTACTATATCCTAGAAATGTGCATGGTTGACTTTGGAAAAATATATTTGGGTGTCCCATATCCCAATACTAAATACACTATAATGATCATCTTCCATTAGAATCCTAAAATTGCACCTCAAACAATTTTTCATTGAGGGGTTTATACTTCATCTTTTAACTACTAAATGAAGTATTCCCCCCACCAAAACAAGGAAGTAATGAATTATCCTTCCACGTTCATGTAAAATATATATTTTCCAAATACATCATACTAACCACAAATATATAGGTGGGAAAATTCAGAAGACTAGTCCATGATCATTTCATTAGTCATAGCTTCATCACAAATATTCATACCTTAGTCCTTATATTAATCATGTGATTTGACATATACTTACCAGATTAGTGAATATTGATTCACATTCAATCTCTAACAATTTTTCACACTCAATATCTAAGATATCTCAAGATATATGTTGGTTAATCTAATCTAGGAAGTTTTGGTCATTGAAGATCAGTTGGAATCACTTCTGATAATGTTTTCATCCTTCCATTCAACAATAACATTAAACCATGTCCTCTCTAGAACCTTTAGTAAGAAAAAACCAAACCCATATTCTTAAGTCTCTAGGTTTTATAAAAAAACAAGATAAATATTTTTTTCATTAAAAATTCATATACCTTATTCCACCCCGTAATTTAATATTTTTATTGATTTAGATATGGACCATCCTTTCCACATCCATCCCCTACATCAAATCTCCAATCACTCACTATCTGGGTTAGCTATACTGGTCAAACTACACATTAATCGCCACTTATCTAATATTAGGGTCATAATCAAATATTTTATAAGAGGGGGACTCATGAAAACAATACATAATAGTGGATTTACCAATCAATGGCACAATTGCAAGAATCATGTGTGACACATAAGAGGGGGTAGTCTCCAATGGAATATCAACATTAATGTGGTCATTGGATTTAAAGATAATTTCTACCTGACCATTTTTTGTGCCACTACCATCCCATTAATGTTATGTGCAAGGAACAGGGTTTTCACCAGGATGACCATCCTCCACTTGGAGGGTTCTTACCTGACCGTCTTTCTAGATCAGTTGTGCATCCTGTGTCTCCTTGCACCAATTATGGATTTCATCATAAGGATGGGTGTCACTAGAGTGACCAAGAGAGTCACCCTCTTGTGATTTAACCCGAGACTGTGTGACATGAACATCTTGTAAAGATATCTAGATATCATCAATAGAGGGGGTGGGATGCCTAGTTTTTCATTCATTATCCAAAAAGAATTCCCCTATCTTACCAACATATGATAGGCCAAAAATGTCCCATTTATTCAGATCAATGACTTGGATATTCTCATTTCTATTCCTCCTTCAACATTTGTAATCTTCATGTGCTTTCATATGGCAGAAGGAACAATCCTTGTCCCTATTAAATTTTGAGGAAAATGACCAAAACAACATGCAATTAATGAAAAACATTGGTTTCCTTTCACATTGGATGAAGAGTATGATGATTTCATTCCATGTGGTTAATACCACTTCTTCTATAAGCATGTTGTAAATGTAAACATCTATAATAATTATCATACAGTTACAAAACCATGGGGTATCAGTGTGTCTATCATCAAAACGTAATGCTATCCAAAATCACAAATTTTGGAAATATTTGAGGTACTTGGCATGATGATCTCCTACTAAAACTCATCCTTATTGAATTCCAGGAAATATTTATCCTATTCTCTAAATCATTCCTCTAGTTATCGACACATTAAAAGTCTAAATATCCTTACATATATATCTATAATGAAAAATGATGATATTTTGATGATCATTACCATAGATCCAAATCCCATGACATTATACACATGATTAAAATTGGGATTTTCCTTTAATTGGATTTATTATACTCCAAGACCACATCTTATGTAGAGTTTCACATGATAGAATAACTATCCTACTTAGATATATCTGAAGTACCCTTTGTGATGAGTTTTATTATTTTCCATTATTGTATGATTATGATTAGAAAATCACATTTTCTGAACAAATGAATATATTTCCCTCAAAAGAATAATAAAATATGAAATAATGTCTAATGTAATTGAAATTTAGAATATATATACATATGTCCAAAATGTTACACTTTCCATGGATAGGTATAAAATTTGATCTCAAGTGGCATGTCGTGATTTCTAATATGGTGTTTTTTTATAATGATACCGTGAATAATTGGATATGAATTACTTCTAAACATTTGAATTCATCAAAAAATATTTAGTATATTGCCAGAATTAGTTTTTTTGAATAATATATGTTGTATTATAGTGTATTTACAGTTGTTTTATTATGTAATGGAGGGGGAAATAGTGGAAAACAGTGGGAGAGTTTTGTGCATTCTATGGTAAATACTGTAATTCTATGTATTCTGTGGGAAATAGAAGATAGTGTAAAATAGTTGAATTATATGTGAATTCTATGTATTTGTTGACTTTTTTTGTGTATGGAAAATAGTGTATTTCTATGTATTCCATAGTGAGGGAGTTTGGTGTATTCCATGTTTGTTCTTTGTGTATGGTATTATAGTGTTTTCATGTGTTGTATTAGTTTTTTAAATTCTTTGTATGGTATTGAAATGTTTTCAATGTGGTTTTTCATGGTATGGTTTGTTGTATGTAATATTGGAGATGGTGTTTTCTACTATATTGAATGTTTTATCTTCTTTGGGAAAAACTGTGGGGGTCTACTATACTAAATATTGTAGGAACTCTATACCTTGTTGGTGCTGCTCTTGGAAAAATAGTGGGGTTCTATTGTACTGAATTTTGTAGGAACTCAATACCAACAATTCATAAACCATTGGTATAGATTTAAGGGGAATTTATTCCAACAGTTATTAGGAAACTATTGGTAGAACTCTATACTAATATTTATTAAACATTGGGAGAGTTTTCATAAATATACTTTACATCAATGGTTGACAAATCTTTGGCATATATTTATGCCAACGGTTCTCAATAAACTATTTCTATAGTTCAATTCAAAGAGGAATATACTAATGGTTGTTATTATTACCACTGGTTAAGGTCTATACCCACACCATTACACCAAACGGTTATTGAATCCATTGGTATAAAATATACCAACTTTTTTATTGTTTATACCAACAGTTTAAAATCATTGGTATTACCTTAGTTTCTAGTAGTGATGATGTTCAAATATTAATCTCATGCTCTCATACCCTTATTCTCATGTTATACTTAAATGATAATTCATATCTACCATATTTACTCCTAATGAGAATTTTACCTCAACCTTTATTGTCTTTCTTTTTCCTTAAGATATGGAGGAAGATTTTATGTATGATATGTCTCAGAAGGGTGATAGTTATGAATAACTTAGTGTGATATGATTTAAATATTATATTTACCAATTTTTTATGTATCCAAGTTTACAAATACATGAAAAATTTATGGTTTTTGTGCATATAGTAATGATATATAATGAATATTCCTCTGATAAGATGTAATATATATGTATGAAATTTTTATATCACCTTATTATTCACTTGAGGGAGGTCAAATATTATGAGGAATTATGTTTATAATGATTAAATTAATTATGGTTAATTTTTCTCAATAATGTAATGTGATTTTTGGGATGTGTAACTTTTATTTACCTTTATATATTTTTATTAGATAATTATAGGTTTGGAGTGGGGAATAGTATAGTTGGATATTTCATAAATATTATTACTATTATAATATCTTCATGATGGCTCTTACATCATTAATTAAGGTGGGATGTATGTTGAGGAGAATACAAACTTTATGAAACAATATTTGTATATCTAGGTCCATCAATAAAATATCATATGATGCTGATTTATTATATTGATTCATGTCTTGTGGAAGCATAATATCTTTAAGGAATTTACAGGGGATCGAGATTCAAATGTTTTGATTCAAAATTAATAGTTTTTTTAAACCTTGAATTCTCATTATTTGGGTTCGAATTTAGTTAAAATGCTCTTCTTTAATATCTTTTAAGGGCCAATTATATGGTTTATAGGTATCTAATGTGTGGTTCAGTATTAATTTTATTTTCCCTTCATATTTTCTATTTGATTCCAAAGGATTATTTTTTTATAAGTATCTAATGTGAAGGGATAATTTTTATTTATTTATTAACTTTTCAGTTTTTGAGTTGTGGGAGGATGAATTAGTTGGTTTTGATTATATTTGTAGAAGATAAGATAAAAATATATTTAAATATGACCCAAACCATAGAAATGTGATCACCATGTCAAGGTTTGTGTGTTTTATCATAGTTGTTAGGTTTTACTTATACTATAAAGTCATGGTTTGAAGGAAAGCTATTGGAGTATATAATTTCATCCATATGGTATAATTTTATCTTAAAATGTATCAGTTGTTACCATTGAATAAATTAAAGTACAATGAATGAGGGTTGGATCAATGTAGCATATTTTTACCAATTTAAAATTCTTATTTTATCTCTCCACATTCTAGGGTAAATGGACCTCAAACCCTATTTTCTCACATATCCTATATGTATGAAATATTAAAAATGAAAATAATAAAGTGAAGGTGCACATATTTTTATAAGGTTCACTCATAATATTTAAGCTAATACTTAGTGTATAGTGGTTGTTATCTTACTCACACTTGGTTGGTATCATGAATTTCTTGAACCATAATGATATATAATCATTGAAGAAAAGGGAAAGTATAATCATGTATAGCATTATGATTCACCTATAAAATTTATTTTACTCTTATGTGTGACTTAGATGTATCTTACATGTCCTTTATAAATGTCATTTTTTTCTTTAATAACATCTAAGTTACCGTTACATGATCCTGGTAAACTAATATATTCTTTTATAGGATAATCTTACACCAAAATACCATACTGAAAACATTGGTTAATCTTACGTAGCTTCAAAATTACCTTCCTTAATTTTGAGTTAATTATCTTTAAGATCAATTTCTTCTTTTATATCCTTTGAAAATTATATGTTATTATAATAGAATTATGAAAATATCAGAATTTTACCTTCCGTAACACTTTCACCCATTATCCAAATTTCATACTAGGAATTCACACTAAGTAATGTTTTAGGTTATGTGAGTAGATTTAGTTTTCAATATTTCATTATATATGATCTTTTCTTCATATTAGATGATCTAATTCAACATGAGAAATTCTACATTTCTTTTTTTAATGAATTATTACACTACATAATGCATATCTTATAATCTAAAATCTTCATGAAAATATTCAAAATTAATATTCTAAAACATGATGATTTTAAACATAATAAAGAACATATTAAATCTTATATAACTCAATAAGATCAAGAAATATAATTATGAATCCAAAAAAATTATCAAATATTCAAAAACCAACACGTCAAAACATTCTCTAGACTTATCAATTTTTTTCAACTCCTTCCACTCTAATTCCTTTTAAATCACATAAATATATCTTCAAAATTATCTTCATACATATTAAAAATATCCCAAATCATTTTAATATTTTAACTTTATATAATTATCATCATTTAATTTCCACTGTAAAAAAATATTTCATGAATCTTTACTCCATCAAATTCCCCAACCCAAAATAACTTCAAAAATAATTATTAATTAATTGTTAAATAAATTCATCAATAGTTACAACAACGTGAATTAATTAAGAATCTTCATCTAAGTGTAATTTATATATAAAGACCAATATTCCTACAATATAATTATAATGATGGTTTCTAATAGCTTGGAAACATTTTACTCTACTTTAATCACAGCTAGATTCCATGTTTCTTCTTAGAGATATATTATTCAGAAATATTAATTCTTTATGGAACTCTTCATATATCAAACAATTTTTTTCATAAATCTATAATTATTATACAATATGGGTATAATCTCATTCTATAAACAAAAAATTCATATACAATATTGTGTGGGTACTTTACACAGCATCCTAGATTCACTTCTTAACAAATTTGAGAATTAATTAGTATTGTTAATAAATAAAAAATATCACTAATGGGTTCAAAAATATCTCACATTAGATTTGTTTCCAATACCGATATATAAAATGTATATCAATATGTCTTGTTGCATTTTCTTCTTCTCTCCAACTTATTAAAAATAAATATAAATGATGACACTAAATTGTTTGAAATTAATTGATGAACTCTAACACTAATTGATAAGTGATTAGTGTAAAAAACAATAGTGATTAATCAACTTTCCAATAATTTTAATTCATAGGAATATATTTGTCATATTTTTCTAACTTTTCTTATCATTGATAAAACCAATATATCCATTTAACTTTAATATTGATTTTTTAAAAAGGATGAGTGAGTGAGACAAACATACCTCTTCAATGATATCTTTAATAACTTTATATAAAATTCTATATTTTCATAAAATGATAATTTATGGAAACTTTCTCAAAATTTATCTGTAACACCCCAAGCTTCTACGGTACGCTTCTCTTTGAATAATGTGATAGCGTGTGTTGTACGCAACACCGAGTTCTAACACACCATAACCAATCAAACTAGCCGTTATGAATAGTAATACCTACTTTTTGAAATTATATATATTTTATATTTCAAAATGGACTTCATTTTTGGATTCGGAATATCGAATTTAGCCTTAGGTGAAATTTTGGTACATTTCGGATAACTTTCATATTTTGATGAATAGTGAAAATTACTAAATTTTAATTAAAAACAACTTTTTTAATAAAAATAATTAATAGTGAAAAATTATGAATTTGAGTGGTTTTAAAGTATATTTAGAATATATTTTTACCATTTAATATAATTTTTGTCATTGGACATAATTTTACAATTAAACCGAACATAAACAAGTGTCAATCTTTTGATAGTTATTATCTCCTAAAAACACGCTTTTTGTTTTGACAGCGGGAATTAATTTTAAATTAATTTCTGCCACTTATGTGTTTTGAATTTAGAAAAATGGATTCCATATTTGGAATAAGGATGTTCTAATTGTGTAAATAGGTAACTTTTATTTTTAGACATTTTGAATAATTACTGCGGTAAATATTTTATTTACCATGGTTAAGGGTAAATCCGGTAAATAAGGGTTACAAAATAATATTATAATAATACTAAATTACCTTAAAACGTGTCTTAACCCTATTGGTTGATACATGCTCGACCATGGGCATCTTTGGGTCGATTTTGGGACCTCATGGATCCACTTGTAAGTGATAATGACACTTTATTTTAATTAAGTTAAAATGAATACAAAAATGACACAAGCATATATCTTTTAGAAAAACAATTGTTACATAAGGTTATATATGTTGGATTTTAGATTATAAATATTCATTATAAAGATAAAAATATTTCCTACATCATGATATTTTATTTATAATTTTTATACATTAAATAATTTATTTTATTTATGACACAATGATGATGCAGTAATTACTATAATAGTGAAAAATTAAAATAATTGATATTATAAATACCCAAATAAATATAATATGAAACTTTTAATTAATTAAACTAATTTTATAGGATAATATGATATATTAGGATTGATTTAATTGACTTTTTTCTAAGTAATCAATCTGTTACGAGTTTCACAAAAATCAACTATTGAATAGTGTCAAAATTGACATAAAAGAGTTATTAAAACAAATATTATATTATTAATTGATATTGAATTCCTAAAAATATAAGGTTCGGACAAGAGACTTATATCATGATAGGTTCATCATTAATTGACCACTTGGGGGTCTCTTGGATGTATATAGTAAGTTTATTAACCATATTATATAAAAATACAAAGAGACATTGTAAAAGTGAAACTAATTAACTTAGAGTTAATACTTAAAGATAAGGTTAATATAAGTACCCAAACCTGTCTAAATTCTATTGGTTGAGTGGTTTTAGACCTATCCCCACCTTAACCTTTGAATAATAAACTTTGGATCCATTAGAAACCGAATATGAATTTATTATAAATTAATATTTCTAGCTTTTCCAAAGGTGCCCCTCACCCCTCTTATAAAAGGGCACTCCTCCTTCTCATTTCTTCACACCTTCAAAGCCTTTTGCTTCGGCCAAACTCTGCCCAAATACTCTCAAAACATCCCTAACTACAACCTAGAGGCCTTAGTTTGATCAGAAAGACAACCTAAGGATCCCTTTTGATCAAATCAAAAGGAAGAACCCGAAGAAGAGGTAATGTTTTCACCACCCCTTTTCAAGTTCCTTTCTTCTTCCACTTCTTCTTCATTTGTTCTTACAATTTTAAAATAAAAACTCCAGTATCTCACATATACTATGATGTTATTATAAATATGTTACAACCATATTCAGTATTCTACCCACCCTTTGAATAACATGTCACCATACGTGCGTACGTACGGCTTACCGTCTCCACGTCGTGGTGTAATTGTTATTCAATATATTATTATTTGGATGGGTATAATAATGATGTGTAACTCATGTAAATAATAAATATAACATGTTAATTATTCTGTATATATGATAGACCATCCATTTATATATTATTTTAATATCAAAAGAATGATATTGTCGCTCGTGCGTACGTACGGACTACCGTCTCCATGAACGCGATGAGATTCATTCTCCATCGTATCCATTCAAGTATAATTATCATTTGATGATTTAAAAATGATGTTTAAGGACTTGATATCATTATGGATATGAATAATATACAACCTATCCTTTACAAACATGTCTTAAAAAACAAAACATATAAAAGAAAACAAGTAAGTTAACACCCGAAACAATGATAATACTAAGATATTATTATCAAATCAATATTAAAATATCATATATGATATCATATTAATGTATATGATTCTTGTATAATTTAATAACAATTATTTCACCATTATACAGGAGTTTAACCTACCCCAACCAAGGAAAAGTACAAGGTAAGGGTTATTTCACAATCTCTTCATTATCCGAGGTTGTTTATACGTAATAATCTACTGGGATTTCTTTATCATCCACATCCATGTTTCTTCGAAATGTATTTCAAAAAATGTTTATTATTTACAAGAATATGGGTTAAAGTCATTTATACCCTTGTTTGACTTTTTATAAGAGTTTTATAAAGGAATCTTTCCGTCGTTTTCAAAACAAGGTCCTTTTTAACCTTTTCGACAGAATTAAGGTAAGAATGTTTTTTTAACTTATACGGCGGGTGCGGCTATTTTCCGCTGTTATAAAATCTTCAAAGCTTCCCTTACAAGATTATAAGATTATTTTCAAATAAAATGTTTTATTTTATATGGATCTTAAATGATTTCTAAATAAAAGGAGATATTTCTTTAAAAATAATTTTCATTTCATCTATGTCAACATCCTTTGATGGATTTTAAGATTATTTGAAGTTGATTTATTATGATACAAAACTTCTATATTGTATTGAAGGCTTTGTGATATGTTTGACTATGGATGTGCTATTTTTATACCATTCATAGTTTATGGTGAAAGTATTGACATTTCGTATGCTAGTTTTAATACGAATGTTTATGTTATGTTTAAACCTTTTCATATGGGAATGCATTGGACTTAATATGTGACGGTTGGAGCCCGCTATAGCTCCTCGATGCATCGGTAGGTCTCATGAGACAAACTAGTTTCTTGGCACAAGGCCTTGACAAAATATTATTTGTAGTCTTGGCATGAGGCATTGGCTATGTGGTTATGATAGTCTGGCATTATGTATTCCATCATTATGAAAGTGGTTATTGATTTTGCATGTGATTATTCGATTAGTAGAATAACCATGTGAATAAGTAAATGACATTATTTCATTTTATTTATGCCATACTATCTTAAAAGTTCATGTTTAAAAGACTTTTGTTTTAGTTATAAATTGCCTTAAATGTTTATTCTTATTTATGAAAGTTTCCGCTATATTGTTATCCTTACTAGGCATTTGAGCTCACCCCTTTTCTATGTTTTATTTTTCCCAGGAAGTGAAGAAGTAAATTATGAATGACCTGTAGGGATATTATGTGGGGATATGAGTGTGGATTATGGAGACAATATGTTATTGTTGTAGTTTTTCATTTTATGATGTAATGTAAGACTTATGAATATATCTAGTGTTTCCAAGACTACTAAACCAATCGGTCTTTCGAGATTTGATCTTTCTTGTGATCATGCCAATGTTATGTAATAATGCACCGACTCTGGGTAACTGGGGTCGGGGCGTTACAGTTGGTATCAGAGGAAGTTTAGTACAAACCTTGGAAACTAGATTTAGATAAACTTTGATTAGAGCACGTAGACCTAAGATGAACTTTGAGGATTAGTATAGAAGAACTTCCTAGAATTTTGGTATTGTAGAGATTTTGTGAGTTTTCCGAGCAATAAATCCCTGTCTGGGTACGAGCAGGTAGAGGCGGCTCTGGCACAGATGTACCTAGGGGTAAAACCCGAAAACACCGCTTTGATCTAGACTCGAACGGGAACTGGTGCACGACAACGGGCCTTGCTGCACTCTTGGTTACGACACTCCCGGGGGATATGCTTAGGATAACTCTCATTTTCTTTACAAATCATTTTGAAGGGATTATGAGTATATACTTCCTCAAAGAAAACATTCTTATGATTATGGATTATATCCATAAATAGTTCAATTTATGTTAAGTGTTTTATAAGTATAGGATTATGTATTTTGATTCATAAACTTATCTAGTTTATGCCATTGTTTAGAAATGGCGCCTAGTGGAAGAAATGGAAACCGTATCAATGCACGCACTCCATGTAGGGATTTCCCTCCTGCTAAAGATAATTATAGTGGGGCTGGTGATGCAACTGGTGCCGATCAGCTAATCACCATACTGGGACAACTTACTTAGGTTATGAATAATAACCTTACCCGTATGGAGCACCCTGATCCACAGTATGGAGGATCAATGTTATATCGATTCATGAGGCAACAACCACCAACGTTCAATGGGAGTACAAATCCCTTAGTCGCTGAGCAATGGATAAATTCCCTAGAGAAAATATTTCAGGCTTTGGGGAGCAGTGAAAGGGACAAAGTTATCATGGTAGTTTACCGCCTCACTGGAGATGCTGATCAATGGTGGTCATTGATTCAAAACATGAAGGAAGATGATGAAGTATCAAATATGGAATGGAGGGAGTTCAAAGATCTATTTTTAGAAAAATACTTTCCTCGTGACCATCGAGCAGATATGGAAAGGCAATTTCTAAGTCTGAGACAGAAGGAGGATGAGAATGTCACAAAGTATGAGGCTAACTTTACAAGGTTAGCAAGGTACGCTGGTGATTATATACGTAACCAAAGAAGTAAGATTGATCGTTTGTTTGATGGGTTAAAACAATTTCTCCGTCGAGCATTAGTCTCACAATCCTTTTCATCGTACGAAGACATTGTCTCATGTGCTATCAAGACTGAAAAGGAATTCTCTAAGACTTATGACTTTAAAGCAAAGCAAGAGAAGAAGATACCTGCTGATCAATCTGGGAATGGAAGTAAGGGGAAGAAGGGAAAGGTTGAATATCCATCTTGTGGTAAATGCGGGAAGAAACATCCTGGTACTTGCTTGAAGGGAATGGGAGTCTGTTAAAATTGTGGTGAAAAGGGCCACCAAGCTCGTGATTTCAAAGGGAAGAAGGAAGCCACCAACGTTCAGTGCTACAATTGCAGGGAGATGGGACATTATGCGAATGAATGTCCTAAGTGTCAAGAGAACTTACCTCAAAAAAGGCGAAGGGATCAAGGCCGAGCTTATGCTATCACTACTGCTGAGGTAGAAGCTCCGAAAGACGTGGTGGCAGGTAATTTAATGGTTTCCTCAAGTTTTGCAAATGCATTATTTGATTTTGGATCATCGCATTGTTTCATATCTTCCCAGTTTGCTAAGAAAATTAGATATTTCCAATTTGATTTAACAAGGGAGTTGTTAGTTAAAACTCCTAAGGGAAGTATCATTGCAACAAAGTTTTTTGAATCAGTCCCCATTAGAGCACATAAATTTTTTTTATCTGCTGATCTCATCATCATACCTATGATTGAGTTTGATATAATCCTCGGTATGGACTGGCTTTCGTACTATGATGCGAAGATTTATTGTAAAAAGAAATAGGTTACGATTCTTGATGATAATGATAAGGAACACCTTATCTTTAGAGCAGAATCATCACCACCTAATTCTTATTTAGATCCACACTCAATAGCTCAACTAAATTCAATTATTGGGGAGGAAGAGAATGAAGTAACTGCGTGTGAGGAAAGGAATGTTCAAATAGAGGATGTGCCTATTGTGAAAGAATTTGTAGATGTATTTCCGGAAGATTTACCTAGACATCCTCCAGAACGAGAAGTTGAGTTTTCCATTGATTTAATTCCTGGATCAAGGCCTATATCGAAGACCCCTTATAGAATTGCCACTGTAGAATTAGTTGAACTAAAGAAACAACTAGAGGAATTGAGTAATAAAGTATTTATTCGCCCTACTTTTTCTCCATGGGGAGCCCCTGTTCTTTTTGTTAAAAAGAAATATGGATCTATGAGGTTATGTATCGACTACAGGGAGATCAATGCTATAACGATAAATAACAAGTATCCCCTACCTCGTATTGATGATTTATTTGACCAACTGCATGGAGATCAATACTTTTCAAAGATTGACCTTCGATCTGGATACCATCAGTTGTGTGTGAATAAGGAAGACATTCCGAAGACAGCATTTCGAACCAGGTACGGGCATTACGAGTTTACTGTAATGCCGTTTGGATTGACTAATGCACCCTCTGTATTCATAGATCTGATGAATAGAGTTTTCAAGGAGTATCTCAATGAATTTTTGGTGGTATTTATTGATGATATCTTGGTATACTCCAAAACCTACGAATATCATGAAAATCACTTGCGCATTATCTTGAAGACTCTGAGGAGGCATGAATTATATGGGAAGTTTAGCAAGTGTGAATTCTGGCTTTAGGAGATTTCTTTTCTTGGCCATATTGTCTCTAAAGATGGAATCTCTGTTGATCCTTCTAAGACCAAGGCAATCCAAGAATGGCCAGCACCTACGAGTATAACTGAGGTACGTAGTTTTATTGGTTTGGCAGGTTATTATCGACGTTTCGTCCAGAATTTTGCCCGATTGGCTAACCCATTAACGAAGCTCGCACGTAAAGGGGTTAAATTTGTTTGGAAAAAAGAGTGTGAAGAATGTTTCGAAGAACTGAAGAGAATATTAGTCAATGCTCTTATATTGACTCTACCATCGGGGAATTATGGGTTCGTTATTTATAGTGATGCATCGAAGAAAGGACTTGGTTGTGTCCTTATGCAGAATGATAGAGTTATTGCCTATGCATCACGACAGTTGAAAATTCATGAAAAAAACTATCCTACTCATGATCTCGAGTTAGAAGCTGTGATATTTTCTTTAAAGATATGGAGGCACTAACTCTATGGTGAAAAATGTGAGATTTATACTGATCACAAGAGTTTGAAGTATATTTTCTCACAAAAAGAACTCAACATGAGGCAAAAGAGATGGCTTGAATTACTCAAGGATTATGATTGCACGATACACTACCACCTGGGGAAAGCAAACAAGGTGGAAGATGCTTTGATTAGAAAAGACCATGGAGTTTTGAACAATATGAGAATTGAAAGGGATCCAATTTTCATGGATCTAGTGAAGATGGACATGGGAATAACCAGGGAAGGTGAAACATCAATGCTTTTTCAAATGGTTGCCAAACCATCTTTACTAGAAAGGATTAAGAGTTCTCAGAACGATGATGAAGAATTTCAAAAGAAGATTAAAGTTGTGAATGATGGGATATTGAGAGACTTTGTGTATGAAGATGGAATTTTGAAATTTGGGAAGAGACTTTGTGTTCCCGATATACCTGATCTAAAAAGGGAATTGCTGGATGATGCTCATAGTTCCAATTTCTCTATACACCATGGGAGCACAAAAATGTATAGAAATTTGAAGGAACATTTTTGGTGGGACAACATGAAGAGGGAGATTGCTGATTTTGTGTCAAGATGTATGGTTTGTCAACAAGTGAAAGCTAGAAGGCAACAGCCTGGAGGAGTCATGCAAACTCTTCCCATACCGGAGTGGAAATGGGACAATATTACGATGGACTTTGTCATGGGGCTACCAAAGGCTCCTAGAAGGAATGATGCAATATGGGTTATTGTTGATCGTCTTACCAAGTCAGCACATTTTCTTGCTATAAGAGAAGATCTACCCCTAGAACGTCTAGCAAGACTATATATTAATGAAGTTGTGAGACTTCATGGAGTACCCTTATCAATTGTTTCTGATCGTGATCCCCGTTTTACTTCAAGATTTTGGAAAAGTCTTCAGAAATCCCTGGATACTGAACTTCATTTGAGCACTGCTTACCACCCTCAGATAGATGGACAATCAGAACGGACTATTCAGACCTTAGAAGACATGTTGAGATCTTGATCACTTGACTTTTAGGGTATGTGGGATCAATATTTACCACTGGTAGAATTTTCCTATAACAATAGCTTCCATTCGAGTATTCAGATGGCACCATATGAAGCGTTATACGGAAAGAGATGTCGTATACCAACCTGTTGGAATGACGTTGGTGAAAGAAAACTTGTAGGCCCAGAACTGGTGGAGGAAACGGTGGAAAAGGTGAAAGTAATCCAAAATCACATCAAAGCAGCTCAAAGTAGGCAGAAGAGCTATGCCGATAATCGAAGGAAGGATTTGGAATTTCAAGTCGGTGATCATGTTTTCCTGAAGGTATCTCCGTGGAAGGGAGTCATACGTTTTGGTAAGAAAGGTAAATTGAGTCCCAGGTACATCGGACCTTTCGAAATTCAAGAACGAATTGGGGTTGTAGCTTACCGATTGGCAATGCCGCCAAGTCTCTCCAAAGTTCACGATGTGTTCCACGTATCTCTGTTGAGGAAATACATGCCTGATCCAACGCATGTACTCACCTATGAGGAATTAGAAATGGAACCTGATCTGTCTTATTGCGAAGAGCCCGTCAGGATTCTTGATACGAGAGAACAAGTACTGAGAAACTAGACGACGCGTCTGGTAAAAGTTTTGTGGAGAAACCATAAGATGGAAGAGGCAACGTGGGAACCCGAGGAACTTATGATGAAGAACCACCCGAGTTTTTTCATGTGATAGTATTCTAGAAATTTCTAGGACGAAATTATTTGAAGGAGGGGAGAATTTAACACCCCAAGCTTCTACGGTACGCTTCTCTTTGAATAATGTGATAGCGTGTGTTGTACGCAACACCGAGTTCTAACACACCATAACCAATCAAACTAGTCGTTATGAATAGTAATACCTACTTTTTGAAATTATATATATTTTATATTTTAAAATGGACTCCATTTTTGGATTTGGAATATCGAATTTAGCCTAAGGTAAAATTTTGGTACATTTCGGATAACTTTCATATTTTGATGAATAGTGAAAATTACTAAATTTTAATTAAAAACAACTTTTTAATCAAAATAATTAATAGTGATAAATTATGAATTTGAGTGGTTTTAAATTATATTTAGAATATATTTTTACCATTTAATATAATTTTGGTCATTGGACATAATTTTACAATTAAACCGAACATAAACAAGTGTCAATCTTTTGATAGTTATTATCTCTTAAAAACACGCTTTTTGTTTTGACAGCGGGAATTAATTTTAAATTAATTTCTGCCACTTCTGTGTTTTGAATTTAGAAAAATGGATTCCATATTTGGAATCAGGATTTTCAAATTGTGTAAATAGATAACTTTTATTTTTAGACATTTTGAATAATTACTGCGGTAAATATTTGATTTACCATGGTTAAGGGTAAATCCGGTAAATAAGGGTTAAAAAATAATATTATAATAATACTAAATTACCCTAAAACGTGTCTTAACCATATTGGTTGATACATTCTCGACCATGGTCATCTTTGGGTCGATTTTGGGACCCCATGGATCCATTTGTAAGTGATAATGACACTTTATTTTAATTAAGTTAAAATGAATACAAAAATGACACAAGCATATATCTTTTAGAAAAACAATTGTTACATAGGGTTATATATGTTGGATTTTAGATTATAAATATTCATTAGAAAGTTAATAAGATTTACTACATCATGATAGTTTATTTATAATTTTTAGACATTAAATAATTTATTTTATTTATGACACAATGATGATGCAGTAATTACTATAATAGTGAAAAATTAAAATAATTGATATTATAAATACACAAATAAATATAATATGAAACTTTTAATGAATTAAACTAATTTTCTAGGATAATATGATATATTAGGATTGATTTAATTGACTTTGTTCTAAGTAATAAATTTGTTATGAGTTTCACAAAAATAAACTATTGAATAGTGTCAAAATTGACATAAAAGAGTTCTTAAAACAAATATTATATTATTAATTGATATTAAATTCCTAAAAATCTAAGGTTCGGACAAGAGAATTATATAATGATAGGTTCATCATTAATGGACCACTTGGGGGGTCGATTGGATGTATATAGTAAGTTTATTAACCATATTATATAAAAATACAAAGAGACATTGTAAAAGTGAAACTAATTAACTTAGAATTAATACTTAAAGATAAGGTTAATATAAGTACCCAAACCTGTATAAATTCTATTGGTTGAGTGGTTTTCGACCTATCCCCACCTTAACCTTTTAATAATAAACTTTGGAGCTATTAGAAACCGAATATGAATTTATTATAAATTAATATTTCTAGCTTTTCCAAAGGTGCCCCTCACCCCTCTTATAAAAGGGCACTCCTCCTTCTTATTTCTTCACACCTTCAAAGCCTTTTAATTCGGCCAAACTCTTCCCACATACTCTCCCAACATCCCTCACTACAACCTAGAGGCCTTATTTTGATCAGAAATCCAACCTAAGGAGCCCTTCTGATCAAATCAAAAGGAAGAACCCGAAGAAGAGGTAATGTTTTCACCACCCCTTTTCAAGTTCCTTTCTTCTTCCACTTCTTCTTCCTTTGTTCATACCATTCTAAAATAATAACTCCAGTATCTCACATATACTGTGATATTATTATAAATATGGTACAACCATATTCAGTATTCTATCCACCCTTTGAATAACATGTCACCATACGTGCGTACGTACGGCTTACCGTCTCCACGTCGTGGTGTAATTGTTATTCAATATATTATTATTTGGATCGGTATAATAATGATGTGTAACTCATGTAAATAATAAATATAACATGTTAATGATTCTGTATATATGATAGAACATCCATTTATATATTATTTTAATATCAAAAGAATGATATTGTCGCTCGTGCGTACGTACGGACTACCGTCTCCACGAACGCGATGAGATTCATTCTCCATCGTATCCATTCAAGTATAATTATCATATGATGGTTTAAAAATGATGTTTAAGGACTTGATATAATTCTGGATATGAATAATATACAACCTATCCTTTACAAAGATGTCTTACGTAACAAAACATATAAAAGAAAACAAGTAAGTTAACACCCAAAACAATGATAATACTAAGATATTATTATCAAATCAATATTAAAAGATCATATATGATATCATATTAATGTATATGATTGTTTTATAATTTAATAACAATTATTTCACCATTATACAGGAGGTTAACCTACCCCAACCAAGGAAAAGTACAAGGTAAGGGTTATTTCACAATCTCTTCATTATCCGAGGTTGTTTATACGTAATAATATACTGGGATTTCTTTAACATCCACATCCATGTTTCTTCGAAGTGTATTTCAAAACATATTTATTATTTACAAGAATATGGGTTAAAGTCATTTATACCCTTGTTTGACTTTTTATAAGAGGTTTATAAAGGAATCTTTTCGTAGTTTTCAAAACAAGGTCTTTTTTAACCTTTTCGACAGAATTAAGGTAAGAATGTTTTTTTAACTTATACGGCGGGTGCGGCTATTTTCCGCTGTTATAAAATCTTCAAAGCTTCCCTTACAAGATTATAAGATTATTTTCAAAGAAAATGTTTTATTTTATATGGATCTTAAATGATTTCAAAATAGAAGGAGATATTTCTTTAAAAAAAATATTGATTTCATCTATGTCAACATCCATTGATGGATTTTAAGATTATTTGAAGTTGATTTATTATGATACAAAACTTCTATATTGTATTGAAGGCTTTGTGATATGTTTGACTGTGGATGTGCTATTTTTATACCATTCATTGTTTATGGTGAAAGTATTGACATTTCGTATGCTATTTTTAATACGAATGTTTATGTTATGTTTAAACCTTTTCATATGGGAATGCATTGGACTTAATATGTGATGGGTGGAGCCCGCTATAGCTCCTCGATGCATCGGTAGGTCTCATGAGACAAACTAGTTTCTTGGCACAAGGCCTTTACAAAATCTTATTTGTAGTCTTGGCACGAGGCCTTGGCTATGTGGTTATGATAGTCTGGAATTATGCATTCCATCATTATGAAAGTGGTTATTGATTTTTCATGTGATTATTCGATTAGTAGAATAACCATGTGAATAAGTAAATGGCATTATTTCATTTTATTTATGCCATACTATGTTAAAAGTTCATGTTTAAAAGGCTTTTGTTTTAGTTATACATTGCCTTAAATGTTTATTCTTATTTATGAAAGTTTTTGCTATATTGTTATCCTTACTGGGCATTTGAGCTCACCCCTTTTCTATGTTTTATTTTTCCCAGGAAGTGAAGAAGTAAATTATGAATGACCTGTAGGGATATTATGTGGGGATATGAGTGTGGATTATGGAGACAATATGTTGTTGTTGTAGTTTTTAATTTTATGATGTAATGTAAGACTTATGAATATATCTAGTGTTTCCAAGACTACTAAACCAATCGGTCTTTCGAGATTTGATCTTTCTTGTGATCATGCCAATGTTATGTAATAATGCACCGACTCTGGGTAACTGGGGTCGGGGCGTTACATTATCGCCCTCAATGAGTTGAATCTATAAAATAATTCATCAGGGATAATATATTCATAAAATAAAATATAAGTTATAATTACTAGGATCACTTAAAACTAGATATTAAATACAGTTGTACAAAAATATCAACACTCAATATTCTTACGCTTTCCCTTTGTGTATCAGAATTAATTCTCTAAACATAAAAAACGAAATATATGTGGGAATAATATGGTTCTGGAGATTATATATATGAGTTAAACAATTATTAGATTTTTTTCTTCACTAAATAACTCTATTATTTTTAGCCCTGATTAGGATAAAACACTCCTTGCTAGATCACTTTTTTTAATCAGTGTTCTCTATGGGACATATTGTCTTATTTTCATTAATAACTATTTCTTTTGTGTGGAATTTCCTTATTTAATTAATTTATTAAATAACATTATATTTTTATAGACTTATGTTCTTAAATATCTCTTAGTGATATGGTATTATAATCATGAAATTCTTTGAGACATGCCTATCTTGTTTACACCTTCCACATAAAAGTTTAGAAAATTTTGAGTTTCCTTCATTCGAGAACATCTCATGAATTTTCAATTTTTTTCATGAGGAATTACTTATTTCCCCATGAAACTTGCATTATCTTGTTCTTACATCATATTTATTACCATTTATAATTAAATTGGCTAAAATATCATGCATTCTTAAGGAAAAATTTCAGCTTTCTTGAATCTTCTACATAGTTTCTCATGATTCTTTAGGTTACTATTTTTTGGTGACTTCCTAGGAGATTCAATTCCTTATTCATGGATTTATTCCAATAAACCATTAAACTTATTTATTTCATGTATTTATTCTTTATTTTACTCAATAATTATCCTACCAATACCAACACTCATTAATTGATTGATAAAATTAATGTTTTTCCTTTTCATTCAAAATAAAAGCATAATTTTCATCTTGGTGTAGAATCCCTCTTGGGCTTCTTGGGGGAATTTTTTCAATGATTTTATTTCAATTACATATGCCTCTTAATTTGTGGATTTATTTCTTCAGGGTAAAATTGAACCTTCTCAGTTAATTTAAACCAGTATTCATCATTATAATGAACACTTTGATTTCAATTTCCATAGAAGTTTTGAAGACATTCAGTTCTATTTGAAATGGACTGATTCTTTATTTTTACATTCTATGTAATTTTCTATTGCTCAAAATTTATCTTCAAGGATATATGATTTCTTTTTCTCCCATGAATTGATATATTATTTGAACATTCAAAATCCTTCTGCCCATATTTTTTATAGTTCCAAAAATTATCAATGAATCTTTATCTTTTGCTTTTAAATAAAATCTAGAAAAAATATAATTATGATATTTTAGTGTAAAAAAAATTCTTTCAATCATTATGGAAATTTTTTCTACACTTTCATCCATAAATATTTTATGTAGCGTTAGTTTTCTCACATTGTTTTCAAAAATATATTTGACCTGATGTTTCATTATAACAAGTACATTTCAATAAAATAACATTAGAGGTAAAAAAATTCTACAATAACGATTAAATATTTATTTGAGGTTGTAATAGTTTTTTCATCAGATGATCCTAATATATTTTGTACACATGATAGAGGAATTCTAGAATAGAGGTCCTCTTTATAAAATTTTATGGCAATAACACATCTATCAACTTCATTTAAAGATGAGGTTTGTGACACTTCCAAATTTATCCACTTTAACTCCATCTCAGGAAACATAAAATTACAAGTGTTTTTATGATCTTAAATATAATTCATGATGTATTTTAGTTATCTTATTTTTTTATTTTTATTATTATGTTATTCATGCATATTGAAATTATTTTGTACTGAATTTTCAATATCCGTTATATTTTTTAGATTGATTTAAAGTGGAAATTTTTACATCAATAACATCCTTTAGTTTTAATTCCAATGAATGAAACTTCTCTTCAATACCATTCAAGGATTCTTATTTCTCTTAGATTTATTCTAGTAATTCCTTCATTATTTTGGATTGAAAATCTACAGAAATCGTGATCCTATAACATTTAGCCTCAATAATTTTAGTGATACAAATACATGTCAATATATTTTTATTAAGTGCTTCCTTTATTAAATTTTTATCTAATTTAATTTAGTTGATTTTAACCTATAATTAATTAAAATATCCTCATATAAAAAGTGATAATTTATTTACATAAATTTTATAGTGTTTTTTCAAAAACACGTATGAATAAATATATAACTGCATTAAAGATAATTCTTCCCTACATGTACTTGGTTCATTAATAATCCAATCTTGGAAAGACAAATCAGTTACATAATATTTATTTAAATGATTTGAAACATTTTTGGTAGTGATGGAAAATAATAATTCCAAAAAAAGGATTTATTTTCATTTAATTTAACCCTTAGTAAAATTGAATTCCATGTAATTAATTCAATTTGGTCAATTTGTATGAATTTGGAAATAATATGTTTAAGTGGATTTATTCATGAGTTTTAATTACTTTAATCACATTTAAATTTAATGAAATCTATAATTTGAAATTTTTATAAAAATAATTGGTAATTTTAAATTGTGAAATAAATTTGGAATTAATTTGTTGGAAAATAGAATTTATGGTGTAATAGGATAATTCTATTACATTTAGATTTTTTATGTTCAATTTAAAATTAACTAGAAAAAAATCACGTGCTTAGAAAACATATAAATTTGTGACTTTAAGTTTTAGGTTGAGATAATTAAATGTTTGACCACGCCCCAACGACTGTGAAAGGGGTTGGGCCTATGACAGTGGACTCTACTATTATACCAGTTTTGCAGCTGCAACCATGAAAAAAATATGATATTGTGGCAGTTTGAATGTGCATACACTTTCTACCATGACATGATTCTATGATAAGTGAACACCGCTTGATACTATGAGGTTAGTTCTATTATCATGGGCTTATTCCATGATAAGGTAAAATTCAGTTTTGGTAAATAAAACAATGTTCTTTTATGATAAGAAGAGTCATCTAATATTGTCTACATGCTTCCATGAAACCTAGACCATGAATCCATCTTACTTTAGTGGGTATAAAACCATGATTGTGCCCCTATTATACTTCATTTGGAGTAGTATTCTACTATATATTTATGTCCTCTATTACCATGAAAATCACCACCGCTTAATGGATTCTATGTGAATTTGACCGTGAAGCCAATCTACTTTCATAGACCTTTGAAATTGAATCCATGATGACACAATGATTTTCCTATTACCCTCTACTATCCGCCACAAGAGAACCAAGATATCTAGCATGGTCCTTGAAAGTGTTTGTGGAAGAATGCACTACTTAAAGGCTCAATTGAACTCGAATCTTGAAAAATCTAATTTTGATCTAATTTTTTTCTTTAGAGAGATAGAGGTTGAGGCATGAATATAAGAGGTAGAGGAATATTACCAAATTTTAAGATTCCATGTAGAACCCATCCCAGCCAAATCTTTATATAATTAAGCCTATTTAAGGTCACTAATATTTCAATGACTGAATCTCAACTGAATATTGAAGCTTTCACCGGAAGCAACTCAGGCATCGCATATGCACTCAATTTCCAAATGAATTTTAAGCACAATTTTTATGAACTCAAGGCTCCCAAGGAATATGAAATTGAATCTTAAAGATATTATGCTGAGGAAATTTATTTATTTATTTTTTCTTCACTATATAGGTATAAGAAGATGAAGGACACCTCATTTCATTCATGTCTCAGTATATTCATGTTTGTAGGAGGGTGAACATGTTGCGTTGGTCATAATTTCCCAATGGGTTATCATCGGTCATTTTACTCTCCGCACCTAAATTGAGATCATAGTCTTTAAGATGTTAATCTTGAATAAGTCCAATTATTAATAAATTATGAAGGACTGTTATAATGAATTTGATCAAGTGGTATTGATAATTTGAAACTGAAGTCAGGGATAATGATGAGCCACTGGTTATGGATTCCTAGGGAAATACAATAATTTGGAATCCATTTTGGATCTAATATAAAATCCAGGTGTTGTATTACAGTGAATGTGGGCCCGCACTGTCATCCATATCTAGGCCCAAACACACCACATACTCACCAGAATGCCCAAATTAGTAGAACAATACCCAAATTCTAGACCTAATTAGCAAGGACAAGGAAGATCCATATGCAGTAATGGTGAGGGATAAGTTTTTAAATCCCACTTCCTAGTCATTCCAGTGTGAGTATCATCTTCCTCATAGGACTATGCTGAGTGGGCTCTGATTTCTTATGTAAAGTAAATAACTGAAACTTTACAACTAGATTATTCATGAAGGAATAATATAACTTGATCATGGTGTTGGTTATGGGAATAGTAGAATCATGTGGAGGTGGGATATATATTAAAATTTATTTTAATAATCTTTTCATGAATCAAAGAGAAAGGATAATTCATGTCAAATTTGAAATTAATTGATTTAATGTCTATAGAAATAAATACTTGGTATTAGGAACTTTCTTAGTTTGTGAATGTTGATCACCTGAAAATACCCTTTCAAATTAACTTCATTATGTTATGAGGATACATGGATAAGTTCCCTTAGAGGTGATCCATACATGCTCTTATGATCTCCAAGAAACACCACTCAATCTTCAGGTGCTGGCATGATGATTCAAATGTTTTTTGTTTTTTGTTCTTGATTGATTGTTCTTCATTCTTGAATAAATATCTCTTTTGCTTTTCATTCTTGAGAGGGAGAGAGTAAGAGGAGTTGAGAGAGAATTAATTGCGCATAACAATTCTCTATTCTCAATTTTTGGAAGCTCTACAAAATAGACATAACCTCTTAATTATAGAGTTCAGATTTAAGTTAAAATATTATTTAATTGCATATAGGCCATTAAATAACATTTATTACCTTTAATAAATATCATATTGTATAATAATAATTATATAATTATTATTTTGTTCCGTACATCAACTTTCACTATAACAAATTTTATATAATGGTCATGTTAATTAATATTTTTCAATAGACTTTTTTCTTGGTCCGTTCAAAATAAACTATCATTAATTGAACAAACTAATAAATATTTTCTTCATAAATATTTATTTTTTTCAAAATCAAATGAATAAATATTTAATAAAATATTCAATAAAAAAAATTATGTTTTTCGCATATCAAAAAATAAATATTTCATTAATTTATGCGATCAATATAACTTGAATAAAATTATTCCTTAGACATTAGAATAATATTTATTCCATTAATTATATACCAATAGGATTCAATAGAGATTAAAACAAATACCTAGTGTGTGCCCCTATAGGTTTCTTTCTTATTTTCATTAAGAGGGCTAGCCTAAAGTCAGAGATTATTGTCTATCAATGGGTTAAGGAAACCAAGAGAAAGAACTTAACATTGTAGTGCTGAAAGCCACATAAGAATTCTCATTGTGTAATATAATCCCATTTTCACAATATCTTGTCATGTAGGTTGTACATCCATGTCACCAAACTATATTCTCGATATGTCTTTCTTTGACTATCTAAAATAAACAAATAATTGCACCATGGGAAAGGAATTTAATGTGATAGTCTCATTCCAATCAAATGGCTAAGATATCAACTTCCATAAATATTTAATGGAAAATATTTCCCCGATTTATACATTAATGACATGTCACTCATGAAACACCAAATATATCTAAATTAACCATGAACATTCATTATCATGGTTTATGAAATACATCTAAGTATGTGAGTTGTGAAATGCATTTATAATAATAATAAATTCTAAGGACCATCACACACACTCATTGATTGGAATATCTAATGACTCAAAAACATGATAAATTATTATTTTTGGGTCTGTTATCAAAATCTCATATCATGGAGAATACCAAGTGATAACTTCAAGAAAAAAATCGTCATCTTCTTATGAGTACTCACTCCTGAAAATATATGTACTATGTGTCCCATCATAGTATATTATCCAACCAGAAAACATTATTTGAGAATATCGTCATTGCACATCAAGTTTATCATCAAAGAAGGAAACTAATATGAACTTATCAGTGAGACATATACTCGAAGACATTATTACATTAGATTCATCAATAAAAACAAACAATATGTAATGATAAATTTCATTAACATTCAATACATGGAATATTTTAGTAATCAAAGAACAAATAGTTGGTCCCAGGACATCAAATCCAACAATCTCCCACTTAGACTAGATCCAATTGCCAAAAACCATCAGTCCCCTATACCTCACATGATATTCATGTTTCTTATGAGTCATGGATTTAGTCAAGTTTTCATCCATGTTGTCTTCCATGGAAATACTTCTCCATTTAACATCACCACTCTGACAAAAATATCTTAAGATATGATACATACCAAGTATGTGTTTTGTCTACTAATATAACCTTGACTCTTTTGCAAGAGTCACCACTAAAGTATTATCACAATAGTGTGTGATAGTATCCTTACTACTAGGTACCACATCAAGATCTTGGATGAATTTTCACATCCATACTACTTATTTAGCTACCTAAAAAGTTGAAATATACTTAGAATCTACTAATACGCAACCAAAACCTTATTTGAGTTCTCCTAGATCAAAAAACCTCTTTTCAAAGTAATGATGTATCCCTTTTGTGACTTCATTTCATCTTGATCAATTTTAAAACTAACATATACATATCCTCTGAAGACTAGTTCCTCATATCCTCCATAAACTGGGAACATATCCTTAGTATGCCTTAGATACTTAAAGATATCTTGATTGTCATCCAATGGAGGTCACCTGGATTAGCTTTATTTCTTCCAAACACACTTAATTTATAGGTGAAATCTATCCTAGTACATATCATAGCATACATAACTGAACAAATCACTGATTCATTTGGAATCCATGTAATTCTATTTATTTCCTCATGTGTCTAGGGACTCATTTTCCTAGAAATCTGAATTCCATGGGATGCTGGAAACAATCCCCTCTTGGATTGTTCCATACTAAATCTCTTCAGTATCCGGTCAATGTATATACATTGAATTATCATAAGAAACCTCTCAGATCTATAATTATGGATCTTGATCCCAGGAATATATGTTATCTTTCCCAATTCCTTCATAGAGGATCATTTATTAAACCATGCCTTAATACACCGTATGACTAGTATTTCATTTCCAATGAGTAATATGTCATCAAAATATACTATTAATAAAATGATTTCACTCCCAGTAAACTATTTATAGACACATGGATCGCATTTGTTCTTTATGAAACCAAATTCTGTTATGGCATAATGAAAATGAATGTTTCATTAACTGGATTGTTACATTAATCCATAAATGGTTCTTTTCATCATTCACACCTTATTGAAATTATATGGAGTTGTAAACCCTTTTGGTTGTGTCATATAGACTTCTTCCTGAAGGTTCTTGTTAAGGAAGTCTGTTTTGAGGTCCATTTTCAAAATCTCATAATCATGAAAATTCATAATGTCAAGTATAATTCTGATGGATTTCAACATTGCAACTGGTGAAATGATTTTTTTGTATTCAATGTATTTGCATTGTTTAAACCCTTTTGAAACTAGCCACATAGTATAGGTACTGACTTGTCATTTCATATCAAGTTTATTCTTGAATACACATTTTCAATCAATGGTATTGACATCTACAAGATGGTGTACCAAAATCAAGAATTGTATTTGGTACATCGAATCTAATTCATAATTCATGGATACTTTCCACTTGGAAATATTGGTTCCACTTAATGTTTTATTATAGGTCATAGGATAATTAGTATCAAATAATATTGAGTCACCAACCTCAGTGACTAGAAAACCATAACGTTTTAGTTCTCTAACCTCTCTAGTACTCCTATATAGTAATTGCGCATTTAAACGATTTCATATTATAGGGGACTCTGTGAATGTTATTTTTGTTCCAAATCGTGGGTATCTTAATCCTAGACTTCATCGAAGTCTGTCTTTCTCCCACTATCTCTTTTTGAGATAGGATCCTCCTGATGAAATGTGGGACTTCTATCAACCAAAAAAAAATTTTCTAAAGGATTTTATAAGTACTATCCCTTTATTTTTTTGGATATCCTATAAAAATACACTTTGTGCCTAGATTTGAAATATTTTTACCTAAATAGGCCTTAACAAATGACTCACAACCCCACATATGTAAGAAAGACAACACAGGTTTCTTTACATTCTACAATTGGTATGGTATACTTCCTGTTTCTTTAGTTGGAACTCGGTTTAGTACATATGTTGTTGGTTGTAATTAATATCCCCATAAGAATAATGTATGACTTTCATGACTCATCATTGATCTCACCATGTGAAACAAGGTGTGATTAATCCTTTCTCTTATAAAATTCTACTATGCTATATAAGGTGAAGTGATTTGATATAAAATACCAAAATCACATAGATAATAAATGATGGCTTGATTAAGATATTGTCCACAACAGTCTGACCAATGTTTCTTAATATTTTTACCAAGATGGTTCTCAGCATCATTATTATATTCATTTTATTTACCATAATAATCCAACTTATACCTCATTAAGTATAAATATCCATATCTACTAAAATCATCAGTAAAAGTTATGAAGTATAATTAACCTCCCCTTTCATTAATAAGAAATGGTCCACACACATCTATATGAACTAATTTTAGAATCTCTTTATCCCTTTCACAATTCCCAATAAATGGGGATTTCATCATTTTTCCTTGTAATCGTGTGTGACATACACCAAGAGGTTTTTGATTAAAAGAATATAAATATTCATATTTATGTAATTTAGTCAAGCATATTTCATTTACATGACCTAGCTGGTGATGCTTATGTTAGGTGTGGTATGATTCCTATGAATTTACTTTGTCACTGATTTCCGTTATTTGGTTCCTGTAATCTAACATATAAAGATTGTTATTTAAATGTTCCTTACTATATCAAATGATATCTTTATAAAAGAAGCAATAAAAATTCACAAATTTGAAAATAAATCCATCTGTATCAAATCTGGAAATAGAAATAATGTTTTTGGTAACTGAAGCCATATAATAACAAACCTTTGAAACCAAGATCATTCTAGTTGGAAACACTACTACAAAATAGGCCATAATAGTGGTAAAATGGACTTTATTAGTGCTACAGAAGCACTGACTACTGGAGTTAGGTTCAACTACCTAGTATTTCATTAGTTCTAAAAACACTAATAAATTCATTCTTTATCATCACTTATAGAAGAATTGATAAAGGTCCATTTATCCTCACGAATAATGGACCCCTTTATCGAAACTAATAAAACTACTAATAAATGATCCCTTTATCAGTGCTTTTACAACTACTAATAAATGGGCATTCTATAGTGTGTTTTTACAGTACACCACATCACCAAAAACACCACAAAATCAAAAAAATAGTTATTAATACCTACTTTTAAAAAAGATAAAACAATCTAGGATCGTTTTCTTAGTTTTAGCGATATGATGCGGGTTTTAAACTAAAATGATACTTATAATATAAAAAATGCACTTGGATTCATACCAGTCACATAGTACATTGAATTTAGGTGTAAATGATTCTTACACATCTCAAATGACTTATGGATCTTTTTCTAAATGTATCAAAATAATTCAAATGTATTTTCCCATTTTTGAGTACGTCACTTGTCTTTTTTTACAAAAATGCCATTTAAAACTGGAAACACATACTTTTGATCATACCATTCATATCATGTGTCAGTTATACATGATACAAATTCTTACACATCACAAATTACTTATGAATAATTGACCAAAATTGTAAATATAATTCAATTTTGTTTTCTCAGTTTTGAGTCAGTGACACTTCTTGAACTCAAATGTTGATTTTAAACTTATAACGGACACGTTTAGTTATACTAGACACATAATGTATCGTATTGAGTTGATTATGATTCCTAAACGTCACAAATGTATTATGGATTTTTTTCTTAAATTATCAAAACAATCCAAATGTGTTTTCTTAGTTTCGAGTAGGTGAGTTGTCCATTTTACCAAAATTGGTGTCAATTTTAAATAATAAATACGCACTTTGAGTCATATCAAACACACCATGTGTCGGATTGAGGTGAAAACAATACTTACATATCCCAAATGGATTATGGATAAAATTCATAAAGTATAAAAACATTTTTAATTTGCGTACTTGGTTTTGAGTACGTTACATTTCTTTTTTAGTAAAATGTCATTTTGTACTCAAAACATGCACTTTGACTCATACCGATCACATCATTTATCATTGTAATGTGAGACTGATTCCTACACATCACAAATTATTTATGAATAAATGTACTAAATTATCAAGAAAATCCAAATGTGTTTTCTTAGTTTTCCCTGAGTACCATTTTTGGAAATAAACTGTCGATTTTAAACAGATAGTGGATACATTGAGTCATATCGGGCACATTGTGCATCGGATTGAGCTGCGACTGATTCTTATACATCAAAAATTACTTATGGATTTTTTCCCAAAAATATCAAAACAATATGAATGTTTTTTCTTGATTTTAAGTAGGTAATGTTTCTTTTTTATTAAAATTGAAGTCATTTTTTAATAAAAATGCACACTTGGAGTCATACCAGTCACACTTTGCGTCAGATTGAGGTACAACTGATTTCTACATGTCTCAAATTACTTATGGATCATTTTAATAAAGTATAAAAACAATACGAGATTGTTTTATTACTCTTTAGTACATCACTTTTTTATTACAAAAATTCCATTTTAAACATGAAACACACACTTTGACATATTCCAATCACATTGTGTATCAGTTAGACATGATACCAATTTCTACATATAAAAAGGACTTATGAATAAATATCATAAATTATTTTTACAATCCTATAAATTTTTATTTATTTTCCATGAGTTACATTTTTTTTGATCTAAATTGTAAATTTTAAACTAATAATAGACACTTTCAGTCATAGCAGTCACATAATTTATCGAATTGAGTTCTGGATGATTCCTACACAACTAAAATTACTTATGGATCATTTCTCTATGTTTTAATGTAGTAAAAACCACCATGAAACTATTTTTACAATCATATAAAACCATATAATTTTTTTAATAACATAAAACCTATTAAAAAACAAGTTTTATCGATAAAAAATTAAAAAATAATCCCCCATTTAGTTTATTAACGGTTTATTTAGATCCTTGGGGATAATTTAGAGTATAAAAATGAAATTAATTCATAATTAACTATGCCTCCACATAAAATAAAATAAATTCATTTAAATAACATAGACTCATCAGTTTAAATTACAGTGTAGAAACCCAAGACCACCAGGATACACAACACAGTAGTTGCATATTCCGAATCTTCCACCTCCACCTTTTCTATTTCATTCCCTCCCATCACTCTATCATTTCTCTAGTTGTGTGGAGCATTGATCTCAAAGGATTTAGTGGAAATGGAGGTGTATAGTTAATAACTAGTTCCAATGGTGTAATAATCCCAAATGGGATACATTTCACCATTTAGAGAACATAGTGAATTGCAATTTTTATCTTTATCAACTCATCTCCTGAATCATTGTTATTGAATTTTTTTATTTGACACACATTATCCATATCTTGTGGAGATAAACCTTTGTTTCTTGAAATAATATAAGTTTTACTCATCCCTGGTATTCATAATGCTTAGAGTAGTATAAGTAACATAAAAGAGATGGGGGATGAGTCTCAAGGAAAAAAATTCAATAACAACTATTTGGGAGATTAAGCTGATGAGGATGGAAAGTTTACTTCATTGTGTTCTTTAAAATGGTAAATACTACCTATTTTTTAGGAATTCCACCATTGAAACTAGTTTTTAACTCTATGCCTCCATTTCCACCAACTCCTTCCATATCAAAACTGTTAGGTCCAAAAAGTTGAATACCCTGAGGGGGGTGAATCAGGGTATTACTAATTAAAAATTAACACCCGTTCTGATCTTGTTTCTCTATTAAGAAAAACAACCTTCTCTATCTTTCCTATTGCACAATGTAAACAGAAAGTAAAGCTTGCACATGACGCAATGATTTTTACTTAGTTCACCCGCACTAGGCTACGTCCAAGGAGCATACGCCGACAAGTTGTCGGTCATACCAAATTCCACTAAACTTCACTAGATTTGGATTACAAGGTTTGGGTACAGTCACTCTGTCCCAGGCTCACATCCTTTACAAGATTTAGGGCTAGCTCACTAATTTCCCAAGGTTCACTCCCTATTTCTCTCTCTCTAGCTCACTGCCAGTGGAGAGGATCACATTCCTCCTCTTCCTTTTCTCACTACGTCGAAAAGGATCCACTCACAGTTTATTGACCTATAGGTCTCTTCATTTGTATGAAAGAATGCATCTTCCTCTATAAGTAGATGCTCTGTTGAAGCCCAACTTTCACCCGTAGATGAATCTCTCTTTGCACCGAAGGTATCGGGAAAACATCTAGCTTTCATGCGGCCCGAAAATCACTACCGGAAATAAACCTTACATGGAGCGCAAGTCAACCTCGGCGCACAAGTATCGGTGTGCAAGTCACAACTGGTGCACAAGTCCTCCTCAGACACTTGCGTTATATAAGCTTCCCAATCTCCAAAACTGTGCGACTCTATTCCTTTTACACCCAAACCAATATTGGTGTGCAACTACCAACCAGTGCGCAACTTCTACAATTGGGGCGCCACTCCACCTGCGCGACGACAAACCACTTGCACGACCACCACACCTGCACGACGGGAGCTATTATTTCTCAAAGTGTTGAACTCCGGTGAAGAATAAATATGGGTGGTCCATTATTTATAGGCATTTGGTCACCCCTGCACGATGGCGCACAAGTCTCTCCTCGACAAGCAAGTCTCTCCTCGGCGCACATGTTCTCAAGCTTCCAAGGCATTGGCGCGCAAGTCTCTTTCACGACACGCATGTCACTTGCACAACACCACCATTACATGCGCGGCACTTGTGCCTTTTCCATATTTTAATGATCTGATCTTGAAAAAAATATGGCGCGCAAGTTTCACAAGAATTCAAGTACACGGAGCGCAAGTTGCTTTTCCAAAAACCACTTTCCTTCATTTGACGATTTTCAGGCCAAAAAATTTGGCAAACACTAGAAAACGACACCACCTTGTATCTGTTCTTTTGTGCCGCCTCGAGATCATTCATTCCTTTATCGATGTTCTTGAATCAATCATGGATCGTTGACCTCATCTCTTGAACTCGACATTCCATCATGAAATCCTCTTTGTCAACAAATTTGTATGTCATTGTTTTTCTTTATCAAAAATCACCACTCAGATGTCCACTTTGTCAACAAACACAATCACCTCAAAAATGCTTCAATGATACCTTGAGGGATTTTTTCCCATTGAAAACTCCACAAAACCATTGAAATGATAGGGTGAAGGGTAGAAAATAAATGGATAGGGTGGAGATGGAAGAATTAGAATATTCAATTGTAGTGATACGCAGCCCGAGGGTCTTCGGTTTCTATAATGTAATTTCATATGATGAGTGTATGTTGCTGAAATTAATTTATTTGATTTTTTGTGGGGGGAAATTTTATGATGAATTAATTTCATTTTTGTCCTTGAATTTATCTACAATGATCCAAATAAATCTTTAATAAAATAATTGGTTGGAGATTCTTAACTTTCGATTATAAAACCTAGTTTTTTTAATTGGTTTTAATTTCTTAAAAAATTATAGGGTTTTAGATTATTGGAAAAGTATGTTGATGGAGGCGTGTACTTCATTCACACTTATCTCGATAGGCAATAATCCTGAATGGGGTTCAAACCTTCCACCATCAAAACCTAAAAAATGTAGGTCACTCCTCATTCAATACATATATAAGTAAAGTGAAACTATCTAAATATTTTATATATATGTTACATTTATATGTATTATATTAGTAACTTTATTGTAATATAATTATTCAGAAATATATATATTATTTGTCATATTTGAATTTATTTAAATATTCAGTATATTATTCTATATATATATAATACTATTTTTTCTAGTGAAACTGAAAAAATACAATTAATTATAATTTTAAATTTATATTAATTACAAATAATTATTATTTTGGGTAAGTGTAGATAAAATATAATTATTTAAACTTTAAAAGGTTTAATTATTTCCAAAAATATATATATAGTTACTTAATTTTATTATTTTGGAAGTAACATGAGTTTACAATATTTTATTAGTTATTTAAGTATTAATTATATTACTGTTAATAAAATGTATATATAAACCAGAAAAGTATATATTGAACTAAAATGATGAATACCTAAAAAATTCTAATATATAGAATTGGATAACTTCCATTCTATATTTTGGAAAAAACTGAAGTGGTAACATAAGGATTATAGGGAGATCATCTAATACACATTGAACCATCCTTAGGATTCTTGGGAGGTCCATAAAAAAGTCAGTATAAAGAAATAATACACATCAATAAGATATATCACAGATAAAGGAGAAAAACACACCAACCCTTGCAACATCTATCCTGTACACATCTAAATTAATTTTCTCCTTCATTTATGGTTTTTATATCAAAAACCTAATCTTTTTATACAATGGAATAAATATTTATTTAATTTTTTTATCTTCAGAATAGAGGTGATTCACAAATATTTCAAAACAACGAAAAATTAATCTTGCAGATCAAGCTGGGGTATAGATGTAGTCAAAAAGAAAATTGATTCAAAAAAAACAATTTAAAAATACAAAAATAGGATATAAAAATAGTAGTAAAAAAACAATGGATCATAAACAAAATCAAAATAGTGTTCAACAGTCGGAGTACAAATACAGAAAGAAAATCAGAACCTTCAAAAAAATCTTAAAACCTCCGATTCTGATCTCAAAACCACAAATACAGAACAAAAATTAGAACCTACAAAGTAAAATACAGGCCTACGTCACTAGGTTGAAGAAATTTTAAGACCATCAGATATAGATATCAATGTTTTCTTTGGAAACCCTAACTAAAACTGGATTTTGGGTGTTGGATAATGTTCGAACGACTAGTAGAAGTGGGGTTGTGTGTTTCGAGTGGGTTTGTATGATTCAATCTTTGATTCACTAAGGAGATTTTTTCCCCAGTGACTTGAATAGAACAACCTTTTCATTGTATGGGTTAGTAAAAATGTCTAAATAACTTGTACCCATCATCCCTTCACCAACACCAAGCTTGAATCCCTTTTTGTTATCTCAAGAAACCACAACCTACTATTGTTTGTGGTTCTTGGTCCATTGCCTATAGGAAGGTGTAGAATGGCCCAATTTCTTACAAGAACCGTATAAATTGACCCATGATTCAAACCACACAACCAGATTGCATCAAAATTCTTCCCCCATTATCATCCGAATATAATCCATAGACACTCTTGAGACATCAACTTCTATTGAAATGTGATGATAAATAGGGTAAGAAACAAACCGTGTTATACTATTAGAACACAAACATATACCAATGATATTCCCTATCTTGCGTATAATCACTAGATTTTAAAAAGGTAAAGGGATCTTGGGGAAACTAACCAGAATCTCTACTGTTGTAATTTCACGCTTAATATGGATGTCATATGGCCACCTGAAGAGATAGAACAAGAAGTCTTTGTTGCTACGGGGGGCACTAAACCAATCCCTGATTAGATCTCCCTTCGAAGAAAACTAAATCATGATGTCCCTGTTGTCGAGTTGACCTACCATTGCTCAATCATACAACCCACATGACTCTAATATTAAACAATTGAAGGTGTCCATCAAAGGGTAACGCTTCTTAAAATTCCCAATAAATGAGAGATAAAGAAGAGATGATGTCACATTGTACTCTGAGGTCAAGATCGAAAGATTCAGAACACCATTAAATAGCTCTGGGACCATAGGGTCAAGCAATTAAGGGAAAGGTGGGAGAAAATTAGGTTTGGAGAAAGGGTAGAATGAATGAGTAGCTCCCTCGTAGGGTTTAGAATTAGTTTTTTCAGATATCACGATGGGTTCGTAATGTGTTATGTTTTTTTAATTAGATCAGGAAATTTTTATCAATTCTTATTAATTAAGTATTGGTAAAAGGGAAATTTATCTGCATTTTTAGCACTAATAAAGGTGTGTATTTATCAGCACTAAAAAAGAACTGATAAAATTTATTTTTTATCAATTCTAGAGTTTTGATGCTGATAAATATTACTTTCATCAGCACTTTTTTAGCAATGATTAAGAATTTATAATAATAATTATTATTATAAATTCAAAATTTTGTAAATATATATATACATAATCAATATATATAAATATAAATATATTAAACATATTCCTTATTTATATATATTTATTTTAATTTTGTAATTATTTAATTATATAATAATTTATTTACAATTATATAAATATATTAAAAAAATAAAATTTAAATCAATATATTTATATTTATATAATTATATATACATATATACATATTTTGAATATATATAAATATAAATATAGCAAATATATTCATTATTTAAGTAAATTTATAAATAATATAATAATTATTTAAATATATATTTAATTATTTTATTTATAATTATTTAAATATATATAATTATTTATTTAAAATTATATAAATACTTTTCAAAACTATTTATTTACTTATAATTATAAATATATAATTTTAAAAATATAGAATGTACATTTATAAATATATTTATTTTTAAATATTTTTTCATAAATATTTTTTTAAAGATATTTTTTTAAAGATATTTTTTTATCATTATTAATTAATATCTAATTTTAAGTGATTTCGTTTTAACAATGAGTAAAATTTAATAAATTAAAAATAAGTACACTATAATAGTATATAAAAAATGGATAAGTTTTGTGTTTGTACATTGAATATAAAAATGCATTAACTATGTGTATGTGAAATTAATATAACTCACATTTGATCTATGTTAAATTGAAAAATCAAACTACATTAAATTATATGTCCATTACACTATACAATTAGTTAGTATTTTTAATTCATATTAATTTTTAATTATAAACCATTATACAGTAAATATAGTGCATAAATATTTTGTAATATAGAAATCATATTTATATATAGTAATATATATCTATATATTTAATATATATTATTTATTATCATTATCAATAACCATCAAATAAATAAAATTTTTAATATTTTTCTCAATTTACTTATTTTGAATTTTAATTTTTTTTTCATTTTCATTTTTATTATCTATATATTTAATACATAATATTTAATATAATTTATAATTTATATATAGTATAATATATTTATTCATTTTTATCAATAATTATTTAATTAAAAAAATGTAATATTTTTTTAATAAGCTCTTTTTTTATTTTTATTTATTTAATTATTTCATTTTATTTATTCTGATATTTATCAGTGCTAAGAAAGAGCAGATAGAGGACTCATTTATGAATGTTAATAATATAGTGATGATAAAGGGTTCCCTTTATCAGCACTAAAAATAAATCATTGATAAAGGGTAGAATTTATCTGCACTAAAAATAAATCACTGATAAATGGTAACATTTATCAGTGCTAAAAAAATAGCTGATAAAGTGTTAAATTTATCAGTTCATTTTTTAGCGCTGATAAAGATGCCATATATTAGCAATTTTTTCTAGTACTGAAATATTCTAGCACTTTTAAATGCCAGCTTTTTTGTAGTGCAATGTGATGTTTTAGTCCACGGTAGATATAGTAGTTAGTTTAGCTCGGATAGCTGTTCGAAGATCTACTTATCCTTGGTCAATATTTCTAAATATAATTTCTTTATATATTTGAATACATATGCGAGAACAACAAGATGTATCTAATAACCAATTTCTATAAGTAAATAAATTGAACTCACCAATGAATGCACCTTAAGATTTCCATTGCTTCTTTGGCTCGGTGTATTTTTTCTTCTAGTGGCCCTTCTTGCCACATGCGAAATAGACAACATTATGTTCTCTTGCTTTCCCCTTAATCTTCCTCTTCTTGGAAGGGTGTGAAGAAGCTTTATGATTAAATCTATTCTATTTCCATTTTCATTTTTTCACAATAAGGATAGTGGTTTTTCATGATTAATATCCTTGTCTACTTGTAAAATAAGACTAAGAAGATCTAGCAGGGGCTTCTTAATGTTTTTCATATTAAAATTCACAACAAAACATGAGAAACTCTAAGAGATTGTTTCCGGAATGAGGTCAGTGCCTTATTCTTTGGGGAGTTTAAACCCTATAACCTCTACGTTCTTAATATATCCAATTAGATTGACTACATGATTCCCATCTAGGGAACCCTCTCCCATATTTCATTAAAATAGTGCCTTATAAATCTCAAATTGTAAATGTCTAGCTCACTCTTGGTAAAGACCAAAGAGGTACTCAAGCATAATATATGCATCTATGATTTCATGAGACTGCATTAGTTCAATATACATAAATGAAATCATCAAACATTTAATGTTGACCATGCCCCTCAAATGTTTTTCATAGACAAGGAACTCTTCATCACTCTCCTCTTTAGGAGGTGGATCAGGCATTGACGATTCTAGCATGTATAATTTTTGTTCATGGCGTAGAACAACCCGAAGGCATCTAAACCAATCTGGGAACTTACTGTCAGTTATAAGGTTATATTTCTCCAATGTTAATTGTAGGTATAATGTAGAAGACGAACTTATCATTTAATTATACAATTAAAAAGAAAAAGTTTTTAGTACTTTTCATGATTACAAAATAATTAAATGTTCTTTTATTTATTAAATCCCCCACTATTTTATCATGTCTTAATAGCCCTCACCATTAAACATGCGATAACGGGTTGCTTTATAATTCTAGTGGAAATTATCCCCATTACATTTATTAATGATCCAAACTTTTTCAATGAAAACCATAATAATGTAATTAGGTAGGCAGTCATTCCAACTGTGGACTTGAATCTCCTTGATCTATTGATTGGATTACCCTATCCTGAGATCCTAACTTGGTTTTCTTCAACACTTTCTTCCAAATTTGTATTGAATATAATTTTCTCATTATACTCAATACAATTTTGGTTAACTCATCCCAAAACTCTCATGTGAAATCCATAATAAAAGTGAGTGTCCAGAAATTGGTCATGTACTACACTTAGTTGTATGATTTCATTCTCAATCAAGTAATTCAAGGCTTAGTCTAACTTTACATTAACTTGAGAGTGTTTAATTTATTATGCATTAATTTTATCTTGTTTTCTCTTTTTCATGACTTGTTAGGTGGATGTTACTTAATTATTTAACCATGTTTATATAAAACATTTATGAATAATTCATTTATTTAATTTCCATCTTTTTACATTAATTCAATTGTTTATGTGATAGAGGCATTGAATCCATAAAATTAATAATTTCATATATACAATTAAATAATTAATTAAATTATTAATTCATGATATTTATCTAACAATAAATTTAATGATCATACATTAAATAAACCATTGACCTAGGGGAAATAACTCCTATTACTGGTCCTGGAATGAGTTACAACATTCCACATATCCACTAGTGTATCATATGGGTTAGAATCATTATGGATCACACCCTTGAATATATAAAATAAATAATTTAACAAAAAAAATAAACAATTAATTAAAATATCCATTCATGATATTTATCTAACAGTTTATTTAATGAGCAGACATTAAATAAACCTTTGACCTAGGGGAAAGAACTCCTATTGCGTGTCTTGGAATGAGTTACAACATTCCATCTATCCACTACTGTATGAGTTGGGTTGGCATAATTATGGTTCCATCATGAATCACCACCACAAACCTTGAGAGTCTCTATTAATTACGAATATTTATTACTCACACACAAGTGAGAGGAACCAAAGGATTGGTTAAATGGGTTACATAAAAATCCTTGAACATGTAGGTCCTATATTATAATAGAGGGAATGATGACTTAAAGTCCATCATTTAATTTAATATTAAATACTTAAAAAAACATGCAATAAATTAAATTAAAATATTCAACACATACACATGTCTTGGTCAAGCTCATGAACAGTCATATATTCAACGAATACACAAAATTAAATGGATAGAATTAATTTCTTTATTCATTCTTTTTTTATTTAAGATAAATACGCCTTTATAGATTAATTAATTAATTAGTTAATTAACTCCATTTCATATTAATGATCTTACGGTCTTATATGGTGATACCCATCATTAACGGAAATCATGGAAAATAAAAAGTAGTACTGATAATGACATATAAATTACAATAAATAAATTGATAATTTAGAATTATTTAAAACAATTATTAAATTTTCAAACACACAAAGGTGTTCCAATCAATAAATAAGGTTATAATGATTCAATTTTAAAATTTGATGTAATTAGAATTTTTTCTATTAATGGGATACTACTGACTGCAAATCATTTATTTTATTAATCAAATCCGGTTTAAGGAAAACCGGTAACCAGGTAGATCCATACAAACCAAACAACATTCAAATTTTAAATTCAATTTTCAAAAAATAGATCCACTGCCATCACCACCTTGAGCCACGAGCCCCGCACGCGACCTAAAACATGCGCCGACTTCGAAAGATGAAATCACTCGAGTGTTGAGTCACCTTGGAACTCGATCAGACACATCATCGATCCAATCCGAGTCAAACTTGAGAAGCGAGTCCTCGCGAAACCCAATGCCACCTCCGGCCAGGATGCCAGTGAGACAAGCCAGACCTTCCACTGACTTCACAGACCTTCAACATCCATCAACACCGCCGGAAAGCAATCAACAGCCACCACATCCACTACAACAGATCCCACTTCAACAGAGCCAACAACATCATCTACGTCGTCGGCAAACGATGAGAAGAACAAGATCTACTGCCGGATAAAATTCGCAGACGATACGGGCGGTAAAACAACCACTAAAAACCAGAAAAAAGAACCTCAAACAAGCATTCCAAAACATAGAGGAAGACATGAGACAACGGCTTGCCTCCACCAAAAAATCAAAGCCAGATCGAAACCGCTAGATCCATCCACAAAATGCACCACAAATCACAAAATAAAAGAAAAACATCCGTGGAACAGAAGATCTCGCCACCACCAGGCAAACCAACCGCGTCAGACATAGCGAAACCCCCATGAACTCACCTGATAGGAGACATAACCCAAGAACCATCGATGCAAGAGTGAGACCCTCGAACGCGAGTAAAAACACCACCAGACAACAGAAATCTACCGAGATCTGATCCAGGAGCACTCCGGAGAGTATGCCGTCAACAAGACCGGTCTTACACCCGCGGACCAGAACCAGTAACCACTGTAGCTCGAGAGCATCTCAATCGCCTAAGAGAAGACCATGAAGCACCGCTGCAGCGGAGGTCCACCACCATCCCTCCGAGTGCGAGGAGGATTTGTCGCGCCTTCCGCATCAGAGGAGCTGGCCGCGGCGAGAGGGAAAAAACCCTAGGTCGAGATCCCCTTATGGGTGCATCAAAAAAAAGCACGTACATGCGAGATACACACCCTATATCCACTTTCGATGTGGTAGGTTGTTTCGATCGAAACATGGTGTGCAATAAAAGCACCATGTTTAATTAATTTCTCGACACATCTAGATACAATACTCATGGGTATATGGCGTGTTCTCTCTTAGATGTCATGTAACCCAACTTTACAGGCCAATGATTTTCCACTTCCCAATGGAATTTCCAACCGTTCATTTTTTCTTAAACCCTTAAATAAGTGAAACACTTAACGAACATGATTAATTTTTCAATAACATGTTAATTCAAATAATATTAAAGAAAAATAATATGAAATGAAAATATAACCACAATTGTGCATAGATAAACAATAAAATAAATAATTATAAATTTAAACGTGACCACTCTGATACAACTTATTGGTTCTGGACACAGTGGAAGTGTGTGGAGGTGGGTAATATATTAGAATTTATTTTAATAATGGTTGTTTGAAACTACGTGTGAGGATCCTACATGTCAAATTCAAAATTAATTTATTTAATATTTGAATAAATAAATACTAGGGCTTAGGAACTTTCTTTTTTGTTGAATGTTGATCTTCCAAAAATACCATTTTAGATTACATTCATTTCACTATGAGGATCCAATGATAAAATCCCTCTAGTATTGATCCACAAGTACTCCTAGGATCCCATAACAATACCACTCAATCTCCAGGTTCTAGTGTGGTGAGTAGAATTTTTTTGTATTGTTTGTTCTTGATCGCTCATTCTTCACCCTTGAAAAAAATATCTTTCACTTCTTTTTATTGAGAGCGATTGAGTAGGAGGAGTTGACAGATAATTCATTGTGCACAATAATTTTATATTCTCTATTTTTGGATACCATACATAATAAAAATAGGTGATTATCTATAGAGTTGGGTTTATGTTAAAATATTATTAAATTTCATACTGGCCATTAAATAAAATTTATTAACTTCAATAAAAATCTTGTCGCATAATAATAATTATATAATTTTTATATTATGGAACATGCCAACTTGCGCAATAAAAATTATTATATAACGGTCTTGTTAACTAATATTTCTCATCAAACTCAGTCTTGGTCTGTTCAAACTCCTCTATCATTTATTGAACAACAGAATAAATATTTTATTCATAAATATATATTTTATTTACAATCTAGATAATAAATATTTATTAAAACATTCATTAAATGCGATAAATATTTTCTTCACATTCCAGATAATAAATATTTATTTTATTTATTCAATCAATATAAATTGAATAATATTATTCCTCTGATTTGAGAATAATATTTATTCCATTAATTAAACTCTAATATAATTTAATTGATATCCAAAGAAACACTTATTGAGTGAACCTTTAAGAATCTTTCTCATTGGAATTATGCGGTCTTGACTAGAGTCCAAGATTATTTTCTACCAATGATTCAAGGCACCCATGGGAAAGAAATTAATATCTCAATATCGAAAACAAAATATGAACACTCACTATGTAATATAATCCTTTTTTCACAATATCTCATCAAGAAGGTTGCACATCCATATCGCTAGCCTATATGCTCGAAATGTCTTTTTTGTAATACCTGAAATAAACAAATCATTACACTATGGACATGGAATTTAATGTGATGGATCTATTACAATCAAATTTAGGATATATCATCTTCAATAAATATAGAAGGTACAAATATTTCCTCGACTTAATCATTAATGACATCTCACTCATGACGCACCAAACGTATCCAACATCACCATGAACTATTATCATCATGGTTTATGAAATACATATAAGTAGGCGAGTTGTGAAAAGAATTAAAAATAATATTAATGTCTAAGTACCATCACACACGCTCATAGATAGTAATATACGATGACACAAAAACATGTGAAATTCTTACTATCATATTTGTTCTCATAACCTCCCACCATGGATATTACCAAGTGAAAACTTCATGAGAAAAGTCTCATCTACTTATGAGTACTCACAAGTGAAATAAAAATGTACTATGTGTCCCATCACTATACATTATCCAAACGCAGAACATTATTTGTGAATATCATTATTGCACATCAAGGTTCTCATCGTAGCGGGGAACTACTATAACATTATCAATGTGATGTATACTCTAGGAAATTATTACATTAGAGTCATAAAAAACAATAATATTTAATAATATGTTTTATTAATATTCAATACATAGAATATTTATAGAATCAAAGTGAAAAAATTTGGTCCTTGGACACCAGCTCCAACACATGGGAGGTAATTATTTCCATAAGAATATTTATGATGATGCTCTCAACTGAATAGATCACGACCATTAGTGATGACATGTGGCATCTATCCATTAAAAGAAGAAGTATTTCTCATCACTGAAATTTATAGATAAGGGAGAAGAAGATTCCACCTTTATGTCTTTAAACACATTTCCCATCCCCCAATATAAAGGATCCAGACCTTCACCTTTTTTCCTAGTTTTTGTTAACTTAAGATTAATTTTATGCATTATTAATTATAACTAATTTTATTTTCTTTTTTCATCATGTTTTGTTTCTATTATCCCTAAATTCCTTCATTTTTCTCATACCTATAATAGACCAGTAGACCCAAAATCTATGATCATGGAGAGATAACCACCAACGGGTGGTTAGAGGTGAATCATAGTAGTGCACATAAATTTATATACATAGATTTCTAACCAAAGTTTTCGTTGATTCTAGTATGATAGTAAAGATGGTGTATAGAGGAGGTGATATTCACTTAATATTCCATTAACACTACTACACTACTATTCTTTATTCACTTAAATTTCTCCCATCATCTAGATCACACTTCATACTAGTGGAGTTTTGTTATTTGAATGGAATAATGGTATATCATTTCTTTATGGCTAGTGTGTAACGCCATTCACATAATTAAGGATTGTGCTTATCATTCACAAAGGAGAAAACATTGTATTGCTATTTTATTTAAGGATATCTTTGTTATATTGGTGGTTTAACAAAAAAATAAAATAGTTGAGGGTGAGTAGTTGAATGATATTTTAACTTATCACTGAATTAGATAATTGAGAACCAAAGTAAATATTCGTAGAACCCATTAAATTCATCCAAAAGACCATATATATTACTAAAATTCATTTTGTTTTGCATATACTTTTATATTTTATTCCATATCTACATTCACATAATCAAAAAAACTAAACATAATTCTTGTATACTTTCAAAATTAAGAATAAATAAATAAATATTAAAAAGTGATTTGGGATAGTGAAGAACTAAGCCACATACACTCCTTTTAAAATTACCTTGGTCAGCCCTATGATGTATTCCAACTTTTTAATAACAAAGTTACGTTTGATTACAACCTATGGAAGCCATGTGAGGGAATTTGTGTCATTGTTGGGGTGTAAGGTAAGATATTCACTTTTATTTTTTACTTTATATATAATTTTATTCTTAAAAAAACAATAGATCATCACTCTCTATCACAAAGGATGTAAGGGATTATTTTGTGCTCAAATGAATAAATAATAACTTTGCATGCGAACATATTGAAAATTAACCAACTTATGATGAATTCATAAACCTATTTTGAGAAATATTACATGATTATGATATATTAAATGCCTAAGTGGGAGTACAAGTGGATTATAAACATAAACCTGCAACATATGAAGAAGACATCCTAGAAGTAAAATTACTGAAACATATTACTCTCCCACAAAATTCTAAGATGTTTCTTTTGGAACTCCAATAGAAACATTACATACAATATAAAAAACTTGAGGGGGATGACATAAATCTTTACTCTCATACATTTAATTATTCTCAAATTAAATTGGAATATAACCCATGTTTTTAAATGATACAAATTTATCACTCTTGGAGTATGATTTGTCGGGAAATAAATTTGATTCAAACTCTTTTATTATAATATCATAAAAGATAAACTCCCTTATGGTCTTTTATGTCTTAATACTAAAAATTAATCCATATTACAAGAGTCCCTCATTTTATAATATAAATAACCATTACTAACAAGGAATAACATGAAGATTAAATAGAGTAACCCAAAATGAACATGGTGTTTACCACAATTATATTAAATAATGCTTCCATATTTGAGGCTAAATAGACATTAGAAATTGGATAAGAATACCCCACTTAGAAATATCAAGAATATAAATCAGATGGAGGAATAAAATTCCAACATGAATCCTCATTTATCATCCTTTTAGCTCCATATTTCAAGTTATTTTACACTACTATGGGGTGGAACACATTTCACTTTACTCTGAAAGGGTACTTAAAAAGGAATAAACAAGTTGAGAAAAGTTGTGGGAAAAGAAGAATGTGGTGGTTATTAACCAACATGCTCTATACTCCAATAGATTTGGGATTGTACAAATGTTTTTTAGTTGTAGATAGTTTAAATTTTATCACCTATTTAGGGGGTTTTAATAAATAATTATCCTCTACTAGTCTCTATATTTCCTTTATTTTCAATAATATATTTTAATTCTAAAAAAAATTAATAATTACTTGTTTCTCTATAAATAAATGAACTGGACATTTGCTACCTGAAATGAGTGAATATATTTAGAAGAAAATAAAAATGGGAATTACATCTTGTCCAAGATATCAAAATTCATAGTATAAAAACATCCAGAAAAAAATCCTTCTATTATTATTTCCATGTTATTATATTTATTTTATTTATAAAAATGACATTATAATTCACTAGGGAAAAAACAAGTTTTCCACATTAGCTTTTTCGATTTTTAATAACGATTACCAAGAGATGTTATTAAAATATAAATTTTAAATATGTTTTTTTCTGGTTAGTTATTTTAAATCAGTGTAAGAAGGAGTTCCTTACATTGGTTTTTAAGATACTGTTGTAGAAAAAAAATCCTAACAATTTAGAATTGGAAGTGTTTCTCACACTGGTTATATAAAAACAGACATGGAAACCCATTTCTCGAATTGGTTATTAAATAAAAAACAGGATAAAATATTTTTTAAATTTATTTTATATACCAAATTTCATAATGACATATACTTTTATAATGGTAATTGTTTCCTTAAAATTTGTGTTGTATTGTTTTATTCACACCAAACCCATATCTCCTTTTTAATTAAGTAAATATAAAAGGAAACGTCACCATATGGATTTGAAAATTATATGACCAGTGGTCAATTATAACCATTTTCAATATGATCATTCTGAAATATAATATTAAAAATAATTGTAATGTTATCATTATAGTTATAAGTAAAATTTTAACAAAAGAAAATTGATATAGAAAGAAGAGTCGATGGCCTCAACCAGTATATTTATTCCGTTCAAATCCCATTTTTCAAAACATGGCTATGATTTAGTGTCACTAGTCTTCTCCATTGACTAATACTAAGATAATCTTCAACAAGTAAATCTTGAATGAAGTTTCTTATGGGATAAGTTAAAGTTAGTGAGGATTACAACTTGGTCGATGTAAGTCGGGGCACCCCACGAAACTACCACAATTTCACACCTTCCTCTTATAGATTATGTGGGTGTAATAAGGGGTTATGTGTTGACGACCAATTTAATTAAAATTTAATTCCTTTTCTAAATAAAATTTTAATTCTATCAACTCTGTCTTAAGAATATTATTTCTTAATAAAAAAATATAATGAATTTGATAAATAGATTTTTGGGATAGAAATTGTACTTTTTATAAAAGATATAATTATTATAATAAACAAATTATTATGAATAATTATTATTTTAATGAAATATTATTATTAAAAAACTCTTATTTAAAAATAAATTATAAAATAATTTGGTTTTTTTCATGTGTGATAAATTTTACAATGCATTTTCAATCAACTATTATTTTTACTAAATAAGAATTTTTATACTTGAAATATAAAATTATAATATTTACATAATTATTAAAAAAAAATAAATATCATTTTTTAAATCAATACATCAAAATTAGGTTAGGTTGAATTTTTAATAATTTTCTAAAATACATTATTTTTTGTGAATAGTAAAAATCCAGTTTGAGATTTTCTATATGTTAACGGAATAATAATTATGTCATAATGATATAATAAATATTTAACCACATTACATCACTTAAAATATTTTTATTTTATTAATATTAAGTATTTTAAAATATTTTAATCAATTTCCAAATATATAATTTACTTTCCAAATTATAAAATAGAAACTTTAACATTAAAAATATTATTTTGTGAAAACCATTATTTTCATTTCCAAAATAAGAAATATAAAATTATGGTAAAATATTATGGATTTAAATAACATAAAATGTTTCCCCAGAGTGTAATATCATGGTAAAATACCATATAAAATCACATGGTTTTTCATTTTACACAACGTAGGTGTCCAAAGCCTAAATTTAGGAATTAATAAACAAATCCCCCACTTTTTCTATAAATACCCTCCAATATCTCCATTTCCTTTAACTCATAATTCATCTTATGTAAATATATAATATTTTTACTTCTAAAGGATTCATCTCCATGTTTCTTCAATCCCCCAAGGACCCAATACTCATGTTTTAGGATTTACTCTTCAAGGTAAAGGAAATATCAGCTTCTCTTTTCCTTTCAAGTTCCCTGTTTATGTGGTACATCTTTATAATTTACAAAATTTGTTATTCGGTAAAATTTAATTTATCCCATTACAATATTAATATTATTTTATGAATTTTATACCTTTTCCCTCTCTATTTTTAATATTTTCTAATACAATGGTTTATACCCATTATGTTGTCGAATTTTCTTCTCAAAACATATCTCTTTTCATAAGAAAATACCCTTTTTGTTTTATTTTTGTTAATGATTAAACCTCCACCTTTTCTATAGTAACTCTTATATGTGTCAGAAATATATAAATAATTAATGTATTAAAATACATAAAACCGCATTTCCTTTTATTGGGTTAAAAATGACATAAATCTATTATCATTAAGAACTTTTTTTAAAACACCATGGTTTTGATATAAAACCCATTTCTTTTATTTCCCATGGGTTATTTATTAAATTTTTTATTATTATATATGTGGATCACATTAATTAATAAAAATGAAGGGTGTTTCCTCGTACTGCTCTCTTGCATTTGGTAAATAATTCAATCTTTAGAGATGGAATGTTATATAATACATTGGTAAATAACATTAGTGTTTTTTAATGGCAAATCAGTGATTAACCTTAGTAATATTCCTTTTAATGTTTAAAATAAATTTTTATTCCACATTTAGAATTATGATTCATGTTATTTTTTTTACTATATGTCTCATTTTCCCTTGTTCATTCCATAATGATATTCCTCATGTTCTATTTGATTTTTCCTGAAGATCATGTGTAAACGGTTTCCCTTGTTTTCCCTTACTAGTCCTTATGCTCACCCTTTCATTTGGTTTCTGTCACCAAGTTATCAGATATATAAATGTATTTAAGATTATCAAACTAATAATAACTTCATGTCATTTAGAATAATTTAATATTTTTTATGTATAATATGCATTGTTTCCAAGAAAATAAACATTAAATGATCCTCTATTTTGTACAATGTAATGAAAAATTTATGTAATAAAAATGTGGAACGATGTAGTTGGTATCAAATGAATGTTTAGTTATTTGTGAAAATTAGGATTTGAAAACTTTAGGAATAACCCTAGTTAAATATTAAAATATATGAAAACATCTAGGTATTTTTGTGAAATATTATGCTAGTGGTTTCTAAGAAAATAAATCCATGACTGGATGAAAACAAGTGGATTTGGCTCTAGTATAGATGTATATAGGGGTAAAACCTAAAAACACCTCTTTGATCTAGACTTGAATGGGAACTAGTTCATGAAAACAGGCCTTGTTGCACTGGTAGTTTGACACTCTCGAGTGATATGTTTAGATAACCACAAGATTTTTCTAAACAATTATAAAGGAATTATATAAAAAATAATTGTTGTTAAAGAATGACATATATAAGCATAATGTTTTATAATATAAAATTAATTTGGAATTATAAATTCATAAATTAAACACATTTCTCACTAAGTTTTATTTTTTATAAAATTTCTAGAAGTATTTGTAACTGCATAAATAGTGAGCACAAAAGACAACGCACCAAATGAACTCTTATAGAAGGTCAAATTAAAAACATCATGAGAATGAGGAATATGTTGACTCTAGTTATGATAAGTAATGTGAATAAATCCAAGATACTATATTCACCTTGATGGAAACATCTTTTTGTTGAGTCCTTTATGTTTAAATATTATCTTTTTCAGTGGATCTACTGACTCATTGATTGTTGAAAAATGGATAAGATCTATAGAAAAGATCTTTTATTTAATCTATTGTTCAGAGAAAGGGAAATTCACCCTGGATGTGTACCTCATAGAGGGATGGGCAGATCAGTGGTGGACACTTGTTAAAAACCTAAATCTAGGATGGTATATTGATTCTGTGATGTGAGAAGAGTCCAGGGGGTCCATTTTCTATAAATATTTCCCTTTTTTGATGAAAATGAAAATAGAGTAGGAATTCATAGAGATAAAGTTTAAGGAAAATGAATCTATCGTAGGTGATGAGATGAAATGTACAAAAATTTTCCTCTACACCTCTATCTTTTTCATGGATTTTAATGGAAGGTCGTTATATTCTTCGGTGGACTAAGATTCCATCTATGGAAGAATTAGTCCAATCAAGACAATGAAAATTATAAGGAGGTTGTGCAAAATTCCATGAAGGTTGAACTATAGTACGGAGAGATGTAGTGGTCTCATAGATCAAAAGAAAAGAATATATCAATGGATACAATCTTAGGGATGAACATTTATCATGAAAGAGGATAAAATTAAGTGAAACTTCCGACATATAAAAAATGTGGGAATAATTATTAGATAACTACTTGCTCAAGAGAGGGAAATGTTACAAGTGGAGAAGAGATGGCCCTAGAGCTCAGAACTGTCTTAGTGAGGTGAAACCTCAACTTCTCAACACTAAAAAAAGGGAATATGGTGAAATCCCATACTTAAGTCCAATGGTTCAGGTATGGACTACTTGGTCACTTTTCCAATCATTTTCCAAATCAAAATATAGAAGAGGAGAATCACCATAAACCTCAGTATATTCCAAGGGAGAATGGTCATTCTTTTTCTATCACGAAAAAATAAATTGAATCTCCAAATGATGTGGTGAAAGGTACTCTCATTGTCCTCTCAAAGCTAGAAAGTTCTTTGTTTGATTCAAGTTCTACGTATTCCTTTATTTCCTCTAAGTATGCAGTTATTATAAAATCAAAACCCATAACTGATAGAAGTACATCTATCATTTAAGACTCCTAGAGGGATTATCCAAGCATTAATAGTTTATAAAACTATAGTTTTTTCTTTGGTGATCATAATTTCATTGAAAATATAGGAGTCATTACCGTTATAAAATTTGACATTATACTAGGTATAGACTAGATCTGAAAGTATAATCCTATGATAAACTACATAATCAAGGAAATCTTAGTAGTCTTGAATGAAAAACTTGCTATTTTTTTCAAGGGAGATATATCTCGACATGATATTTTTCAAGAATCACCTCCTAGAGCATTATTTTTTAAAATAATTGGTGAATATGAAGAAAAAATGAAAGTATACAAATATAAAACATCCCCGTACTTCAAGAATACATTGACATATTTTCCGAGGAGTCACCTAGACCTCCCCAAGAAAGAGAGGTAGAGTTATCCATTGAACTCTTTCCTGGATCCATACCAATATCCTAGACCCCGTATAGAATGAAAAATGTGTATTTATAGGAATTAAAGAAATTTCTTCAAGAAATTTTGGAGAATGAATTTTTTTGACCAAGTGTGTCTCCTTGGGGTGTCCCTATTCTCTTTTTGAAGAATAAAGATAGACCAATGAGGCTATGAATTGATTACAGAGAGCATAACGGGTTCAAAGGGAATAACAAGTACCCTCATCCAAGGATTGATGATTTATTTGACCAACTTTATTTGGCCCAATTCTTCTCAAATATTGATCTTTGATCTAGTTTTCATTAATTAAGGGTGAAGAAAAAAGATATTCAAAAGGCTTACTTATGATTAAGATATGGTCTTTATGTGTCTGTTGTTATGACTTTGGCATGACTAATTCTCCTGTTATATTTATAGATTTGATTAATTAAATCTTTAAGGACTACCTTGATAAATATATGGTATGTTTATTGATGATATTATGATATATTCTAAAATTCATGAGGATCGTGTGGATCATCTAAGGGTTATATTTCAATCTCTGAGAAAGGATAGGATATTTGAAAAGTTCATCAAATGTTTATTTTTCTTACAATAAGTATCCTTTTTAGGAACCGTTGTAACCAAATAAGGAATCTGAGTTGACCCTACCGAGATAAAGGTTGTGGCAGAGTTTCCTCATCCTAAAATAGTAACTAATATGTGTAGTTTCCTTAGTTTAGCAAGATATTGTAGAATGTTTGTGAAATTTTTTTCATTAATTTATAATACACTATCCTAGTAATCTCGAAAAGAGGATAAGTTCTTCTGGAAAAAGGTATGTGAATAAATTTTCCAAGAGCTGAAGAAGAGATTGGCTATTGCACATGTGTTAACTCTAACCACTTTCAGAGAACGATTCATTATATTCAAAGATTCATATCTGAATGGTATTGGTAACTTCCTTATGAAAAATGAAAATGTGATTGCTTATGCTTCTCAATAATTTAATCCTCCAATGAATAATTATCCTACATATGACCTGGATATGTCTACGGTTGTTTTTTCTCTGAAGTAATAGAGGTACTGTCTTTATGGGGAGAAATGTCATATATACACCAACCACCAAAGTTTGATGTATATTTTCACACAAAAGTAATTGAACAAGAGACATAGAAGATTGTTGGAACTTATTAAAGACTGTGATTTTTCAATTCATTATCATCCTGTAAGAGAAAAATATTCATTGATTCATTAAGTAGGAAATACCATGTTGTTTTGGCAATTATGAGGATTCAATGTGACATTTTGACCAAATACCTAGTAAACCTAGATATGGGAATCATAGGGGAATGGAATTTATCAAACCTTTCCTAAATTATTTTTCAATCATCATTACTATATAATATCAAGAAATCATAAAGAGAATATCCTTTTTTATAGAATATAATAGATGATGTGAAGAATATGAAGTTTCTTGTGTTCAATATTGATCAATAATGTGTACTAAAATTTTGTACAAGGCTACATGTTCCATATTTTCCAAAAATAAAGAAGGGGATGATGGATAAAGCTCATAGATCTACATTATCTATACATGTAAGAAGAAATAAAATGTATAAGGACCTTCTTGATCATTATTGACAGGATAACATGAAAAAGGATATTTCTAACTACACAACAAGGCGCTAGGTGTGTCAACAAGTGAAGGTGGATAGATAACTTAATAAAGGGGTATTATAATCACTACTCATACCTACAGAGAAGTGGAACAATATCAATATGGAAATTGTCACTGACCTCTTAAATAAAATCCAATGGAAATAATGAGATGTGGTTTATAGTGGATCTTATCACCAAGACTAACCAATTCATCACTATTCAGTAATATTTCTCTCTTGACCCACATTCTTAGATTTACTTAAAGTAAGTGGTGAGGTTTCATGGAATACCACTATCTATCATATCTTATTGTGATCCATGGTTCACATAAAAATTTTAGATAAGTTTTCAATATGACTTGAGTACCTAATTTATGTTTAGTATGTCATATCCCCACCAAACTGATGGAAAATATGAAATAATTACTCCAAAACTCAAGGAAATGCTAAGAATATGATCAATGGAATTTAAAGGTGTATGGTATCCAAATATCTCATTAGTTGAGTTATCATACAAAAACATTGTCTATTCAAGTATTAAAATGGAACCCTATAAAGATCTATATGTGTAGCTTTGTAGAACTCCTACATTTTGGGATGAATTTGGTGAGACAATGTTTCTTGGGCCTGATCTTGGGCAAGAGATGACATAAAATGTTCATTCTATCTAATAACACATTGAGGATTCTCTGAGTTGAAAGAAGAGCTATACTGAAAATAATTGAAGGGACTTGGAGTTTAGTGGTGGGGATAAATTGTTCCTTCAAATATCACCATGAAATAGATTTGGGTGGTTTGGGAAGAAAGGGAAGATTATTCCTAGGTACATTTTCCCCTATGAAATGCTTGACCGCATAGAAGAAGTGTCCTATTGGCTAGATCTTATACAAAATTTAGAACAATTTCTTGATGTATTATACATGTATCTCTTTAGGAAGTATATTTAGGACCCTTAACATGTACTAAATCCTAAGGTGATTCAACTGTAACATGACCTCTCTTATCAGGAGTGGTTGGTGGAGATCTTGGACCATAGAGATAGTGTTCTACACAACAAGACTACCCACCTCGTCATGGTGTTATGGAGGAACCATAAATATGAAGAAGTGGTAAATGAACTAGAGGATAAAATGAGGTAAAAGTACCCACACCTTTTCTCAACTAAGAGAAAAAGTTTAAATTTCAGGGATGAAATTTCATAAGGGGGATAATTTAATGACTGAGAAATTTTTAATGACAACTGTTTTCTCAAAATATGTGTTATAATATTTAATTTTGACATAAAATTATTTTTTTTCAAAAACTACTAATGAATAAATTTAAAAACCAATCATTAAACACAATAAGAGAGATCATAGTCATTAAAGAACAATTGTAGCCTACCATAAGCCTTTTCCCTAAACAAGTTTCAGGAGATGGATGTTACCTATGTACTTGGATATTCCTTTAACATCTCTTCAAATGCAGATGTCATCTTATCCCAAGTATGGATATAATATTCATTGTTGACCATCCACTTGTTAAAGGGCCCAACTAGAATCAAGTCCTTCTTATAAATCTAGGAGTATTGCTCCTCATTTAGATCCATTTTTGTAGACCTCCCCATCATTTTGGACACTTCCTCTTTATAGGCATTGAGTAATAGGATCTTCTCAACCATTTCTTCTTTTGAACTCATAATCAAATCCATGTTTAGGTCACCAAGAGATTCTTATTTTGATTGAATAATGACCTCACTATCCCTCTTTCCCTTTTCCTTTTTGTTGACCAAGTTACCATAGGGGGTGGTAGAGAAGAGTAGTATGTCCTACCCTTCCTCCTCCTGGTACCCCTATTTCCCCTCGGGCTTGTAGATTCACCTGCAAAAGGGCTGAAAACATGATCATTGGACACTTCCATATGAAATCCGTCATCTGATTCTACATGTTCATGGCCCAATTCTTCTATTTCAAGACCTTAAAAATATTTTAAGCTGAATTAGATACCAATTACATGAAGTTGGACCCATGTCTTACCAGTCCAGAGCTCCACTGCCCTGGTAGGACCCTTCCTTCCTGATTGCAGTATCCCATTGACCGAACTAACCATTACCGCATAAGAAATAGTATCAAATTCCTCTTCTCCACTCACCACCTACACCATAGTAGTGACACTAACATCAGTTTTCTAGTTACAAGGGTCAGACTCCTTCCAACTTGAGCTCATCCAGCCTCTGGTATTGGAACTGCTAGGATCACAACTACTGGAAGGGCTGGCCACATCCTTTCACTGCCTCTAAATACTTTTAAAAACTTTGGGTTTTCCTAAACCACCACTGCATGTTTCCTGTTAACCAACTCTATCCTCCTCACGTGAACCTCTGGGACACTGCCCAAACAATCCACTTCAACCGATTCCTCATTCCCAAGAAGCGACGACTGATGCAGCCCACCACCAAGAGGGTGAACATCCTGAGCACTATCATCCTTCCCAGATGTCGTATGTTCCAATAATCCATCTCCACCATGAATATTTGTCTCCTTGACACTACCATGGTTGGTCTTAGCCAGAAATTGAGACCCCCATCGACAAAGCTCCCTCGCATAACCCAGGCACTTGTAGATATCATAGAAGTCGGTCCAAGATTCATAGACCATTCATTGATTGAAATGGTACTCCTCACCAACTGTAATTCAAATATATTGAAATGGTACTCTTGACACGTCCATTTCAACACAAACTCATGGATTCACCGGATGACAAAGGGTCTCAGTGTGTCATCCCGAACACATATACCAACCAACAAGATTTCTGAGTATTCTAATAACAGCGGGATTTTGAAACAGCATGGGGAGATTGGAAAAACTCCCCCAAATCACCATTGAAGGCGGATCATGCATCATATAAAAATCATTGTACCATCGAAACAAGAAAAACTGGAATCCATTGAAGTTGTGTGGTGCACTAGACAAGGCTTTGACACGGTCTACCTCAGAGCCAAAATGAATCATTATATAGAGATTGTCCAGAAGGCCCATTGTCACCCTCTCCGGCAAATTATAGAAATTAAAGACATACTTATCGAAAAAATCAACTAAAGGGTGGAAATACTTAAACTGAGAAACCAATGTATGCTTCAGAAGATTCGGTGACTATGAGAACTCCGTATTCGAGATCGGGAGATTAGGGAAAAGGAAATTTGATACAGAAAGAAGAGTCGATGACCTCAACCAGAAGCGTCGTTTTGTTCGAAGCCCATTTTTAGAACATGGTTGGGTAGTAGAATCAATGGGATTATCCCTTAACCAATACCAATCCTATCTCCAATAAGTTAATATTGAACTAAATTTCCTATAGTAGAAGTTCATCTAAGAAGAGATTACTTCTCGGTCGATGTCAGTCGAGGCACCCCACGAAACTACTACCATTACACACCTTACTCTTAGTTAATATTCATGCATGATAAGGGGTGATGTTTCAAGGACCTATTTATATAAAATACAATTACATTGATTAAATAAAATTTTATTCCCTCATCTGTTTTTTAAAAATAGTTTTTTTTAATATAAATAAATTGATAAATTGATTTTTCAGATAGATATTTACTTTTTAGAAAAGTTATAAATATTATAATGAGATAAGGTATTATTAATAATGTTTATTTTAATGAAATATTACGATTAAAAAAACTTATTTAATATTAACTGATAAATTAATTTTATTTTTTCAAGTGTCATAAATTTTACTATGCTTTTTCAAACCTCTTTTATTTTTAATAAATAAAGTTTATTATATTTAAAAGTTAAAATTTTCATATTTATATAATTATTACGAAAAAATAAATATAAATTTTGAAATTATAATTCCAAAATTAGGTAAGGGTGAATTTATGATAATATTCTAAAACACTTTATTTTTTTCTTGAATAGTAAAAATGTAGTTCAAGATTTTCAATATGTTAATGACATCATAATTTTTTCATAATGATTTAATAACTAATTAAAAAAATATATCTTAAGATATTTTATTTTAATAATATCATTTATTTTAATACATTTTAATCAATTTGAAATATATAATTTACTTTCTAAATTCAAAAATGGAAATATTAACCTTAAAAATATAATTTTGTAAAAACATTAATTTTCTTTGGCAAAAATAAGTTATATAAAATGGTGGTAAACTCTTTAAGATTAAAATAACCTAAAATGTATCCAAAGTGTTCAATACCTTGGGTAAGCCCATGGTTTTTCATTTACCACTAATATTGTGTCCAAAGCCTAAACTTAGAAATTAATAAACCAATCCCCCACATTGGCTATAAATACACACCTATTTCTCTATTTCTATTCACTCTAAATTAATCCTCAAAGAATATTATATATTTTCTCCTCCCAATGAGTCATCCAAAGGTGTCATAATTCCCTCAAGGTCCCAATACTCACGTTTTAGGAGTTACTCTTCAAGGTAAGTGAGATCTTAACTTCTCTTTTCCATTCAAGTTCATTTTTTATGTGGTATGTCTTTTAAAATTAAAAATTATGTTCTTCTATAAAATTTATTTTATCCCTCTAATTAATCATTATCATTTTATTAATTTTATACCCTTTTACTCTATATTTTTATCATTATCTAAAACCATGTTTCAAAACTGTTATGTTGTGGAATTTTCTTCCCAAAATTTCTCTCTTTTCTTAAAAAATACCTTTTTTGTTTTCTTTTTTTGAAAACTAAAAACTCTTTATTTTCCATCAGTATTCACCTATATTTAAAAAGGGTATTTTTTTATTACATTATTAACATAAATTAAAACATATTTTACTTTCCATGGGTCAAAAATGTTAAAAATCTCTTCTCATTAAGTACTTTTTTTTAAAACTCCTTGATTTTCAAATAAATCCAATTTCTTTTATTCCCCATGGGTTATTTATGAAATTTTTTTTCTGGTATATCTAGATCATATTAAATAATAAATTTGAAGTAATTTCCCTAATTTTTCCCCAATTAATTTGGAAAATAAATTCATCTCTAGAGATGACATGTTATATGATACCTTGATGAAGAACCTGTGTAATTTTTAAGACGCCATGGTGATTAACCCAGTTGATATGCTTATAAATGTATAAAATAATTTTTTTTACAAATTTACAAGTATGATTCATGTTATTTTATTTATGATATGCCTTATTTTCTTGTTTTCATTCCATAATTTTATTTGTTATGTTCTTATTGATTTTTCCTCAAGATCACATGTAAATTGTTTCCCTTATTTTCCCTTACTAGGCCTTATGCTCACCCTTTCCTTTAATGTATTTCACCAGGTTATTATATGCAGTAAAATTACATAGTATTAACTAGTGAATAAGCCTTTTTAATTGTTTATAATAATGTTTTATGTTTTCATATATTATGTACCTTGTTTCTAAGAAACTAAACATTAAAAGAGACTTTGTTTTCTAAAATGTAATGAAAATTTTATATAATAAAAATTTAGGATGAAATAGATGTGAGAAATGATTTTTTAAATTAAATTCAAATACATTATCCCATTATTACAACGTCATAACCAAAAACAAAATATAGTAGTACAAAAACCATAAAATAGATTCACAAATTTAAATCATTTTAATGTTACAATTTGGAAATTTAAACTTATAATATATATTACAGATAAACTAAAACCCAATAAAACCTATGAAATAATATACTAATTCAATTTATAATTTATTTAGTTATTTTTAGTATAAGTTATACGGTCATTGATATTCTATAAATTAAAGAAGAAATAATTTTACATGTATTCTCAATATAATTAAAAGATAAATTTAAGTATGGTCATATTAAAATCTATCCTTATGGAATTTTATAATTATCTACATTGAAATTATTTCAAACATAAATCTTATAACATAATATCCAAACAACAATAATTATTCTTAAAGATGAAATTTCTATTTCAAAATAATTTTTCAACTCAAAATTTCATTTTTAATTACTTATAGCCAAAATGTAGTAAATATATTTGTGTAGTCCTCTTTTCATTTATATATTTGATCTATGAGTTAATATTTTATATGGTCTCTCTAAAATAATCGTGTTCCATCTTTGAAAATGATATGTATAAAGTAAAATTAAAATATCTTATGATATAAAAGTATTCAAATTATCAATCTTACGTGTTCAATAAGTTGAAAAAATTTTCTCACATGTTACCATGTAGAGAGTATAACAATAAAATTATCTTCTCTTTTGGAAAAGAAATTGGAAATAACAAATTTTCAATAATTAAAAAAATTAAAAAGATTATTAAGTTAAGATAAATAACACATTAAAATTATATATTCCATTCCCTTGAAGATGAGGAGTCATTCAACTCTGAATTTCATTATTTTTAAATGTTTCAATATGATATATTGTTATTTATATATCATTAAATTTCAAGAATATTGGTGAACTAAAATGAGGGTCTAAAAACACTAATACTAATTTCATGTCATACTGAATAAAAAGTGTATAAGGATACCTAATAAAAAATAAATATTAATATTAATTTTTAATAAATTAAATCAACAGAAAGTTGTATAATACTATACTTTCCTAGAAAAGACTTGTATCATATTGATACCCAAAAAATCTCATGTTATAAGTACCATCAAATATCCCATTAAAATCATCATAGTCATTTCACACCCACAAATGATAACATTTATTGGATGTTAATAAACCCCCAACAATAAAGACGGATATGTTGATAATCTATTAATCCCCAAAACATTTGTATCTGAAGTCATAGAAGTATTTACTTTTTTTTGTGTATACAGTATGTATTTAACTTTAAAGTGTTCCTATAAAAAATGTATAAATTTAAAAAAATTAAAATGTAAAAAAATTAACACCAATATGAAATAAAAGATATAACATATACATACATTAGTGGTAATTTATTATACATGTCTAAATGTAAAAAATACAAAATGGTTGATATTTTGTCTACATGTAGTGAACCTGTCTTTAGGAAGTCTTACTCTTTCTTCTCTATTTATAATATCCTATATAGTGACCCTAAGCTACTCTATCTCTTTTTATTGATGAAGAAAAATATCCCCAGTAAAATATATAATCTCATATGAAATAATATGATGTCAGGTATCCATAACATATAACACAAAAATTGATAGGAATATAGGGGGAGGAGGTATAGGTGTTGAAAAATAATGAGAAGGTATATGAGTGGGATCTATAGGCGGAGGTGGAGGAGTGAGATTTATGGGTTGAGGTGGAGTAGTGGGATCTACAGCCTGAAACTATATTTCAATGTATGCAAACAATGATTGTATTGAAGTTCTGATCCAATCATCAATAATCTCACCCATATTATAACATTTTTCTTCTAAATATTCTATTTTCATTTTATATAAATCCACCATTGATGTTGCTCCAGAATGACTAAACACTTTTTTTATCGATACACCTATCGTGTATCTGCATACACTCCCTGAGTGTTTGGGTATTACCAATTCAATAGCAAAAATATAATTCCTATCCTTAGGTATAAATATCCCCCATGCTCTCTACTCCACAAGGGATTCTTTTATATAATATTTAGAAAATTAAATAGTGAAAAACAATATATAAATATTTTAATTAACATAATTGACAAAACTAAATTATGTACCTTTTTATTATCCTCTCAACTACAATCCTTGAAACTTCAATATAATATTTTCCCTTTTTTATCATATTAGACATATTCTATTTTTAATATCTAGTATAGGAAGTTGTGTCAACCTCTACAGATCCTGAAGACTCAACTCTCATTTTTTGAAATTTTTCATCCTTTGTTTTTTATTTTAATAATGTATACCCTCCATGAGATAAATTATGAGTGTATAAATTTTTGAATTGTATATTTTGATGAGATATCATCATTTTATTTAAATTAAGAATAAAAACATGTTAATATGATCATTAATAAAAAAATATTAAATATTATTTTTTATTTAATAAAAATGATTCATTTTATCTTCTTTAAATAATCTACTTACAAATATTTTAATCTAGAAAAGCATATATATCACATGTATTTTTATTTTTTATTTCCATAAAAATTAAATTGGATGTGAGGGTTTATTTAAATCCTCCATCTTCTAGTAGCCAAAGATAAAGCTTTCTTTTTGACTTATTTATTTATAGTTATATCATTTCTCATATAATAAGATGGGAAAAACCTATATTGGTACAAACATTTTCTAATAAGTAAAATAATATCAAATGATCTTAAAAAATTATCTCCCATAAATTATCTATTTTTTATTTTTTGAAACTTATTTAATAACAAATCAAATTACTATATTTGGATCATGATTATATTGTAATAGATGTCTTAAATTGGTTGGAATTTGGATCCCTCAAAATATCATTATTATAAAACTCAATTGGTATCCTCTACTCAAAGATATAGAAAATTGATAATTTTGATAAACATGTGTTTCCACACTAACTGGTCCTAGAATTATTCTCTTCGCCATTGGAAGTAGATAGACCCTATACAGAAGGATGAGGGGTTTCCTCAGTAGAAATATGTGTACAGTATCCCTAGAAGATAGAGGTGACTTGGATGTTTGAACTAACATTATCTTAAAAATCAATGTAACAAATTTTTATTAAAAAATATACAAATACAAAAACTACATATAAAATTAAATAAAAAATAAAAAATAATCCAATAAAAAGTAAAGTAAACTATAAATTTTATAATTTGTATTTATTAAAGTAGTTAACTGAAATGATAAAAACATTAAATAGATATGAAATGAATTAAATGACGGGAAAATCCAAATGTTAAATAAAAAATTAAATAAAAAATAAAAATGATGAAACCAAAATAAAATAATAGTAATCAAAACACTATATCGTATTAATTAGAGTAGTTAACAAGAATATTAAAAAGAATACTCACAATATTATTTATGTTATTTTTTAATATTTAACAATGTTCAAATAATAAAGACAATATTAATGAAACATAAAATGATATAGATAAAAGAAAACAAAGACTAATTAAAAAATATTACAAATCCAATATTTACAAATAATGCTTAGTAATTTAAAAATGATGAAAACAAAAATAAAATAATCTAAACAAACAATTTATCATATAATTGATAAAATGTGTTTCATGTAAAAAAATAATACTAATATATCAAACATTTTATGAAATTTAAAAATGTAAACAAGAAATAAATATATGTTAATGGTAATATTATGGACTTACTAAATCAGTGTTTTCCTATATTCCTTCCACATGATCATTATTTATGGTAAAAACCTTATCTATGACATATTCATCAATAATCCTTGTTAATATTTCCAAGGAAGTAGTTTTATCATATAAATTAGAATCGTCATCATGTTTATATTTACAAAAATGCTATTTTTCATTGTAAATTGATAGACAACTACATATTTGATGATCAAGAACATTGAATTTTTTTTACATGTGTTTCCAAGATAAAAGGATTAGTTATGTATTCTTATCTATTCAGATTAACTAGTTCCATACTTAATTATTCGTGTCTAAAATTGTTAGTACTAATAAACCATTTTCAATTAAACACTAGAACTACAAAATTAATATAATAAAGATATCATATTTTTTCAATGACTCTATAATATAAAATTGAAAATAAGATTGGTTTTTTTTCTTTATCACCAAAAAATTCATTTCTAATTTGAACACTAATACAATGCTATTTGAACAACATTTTAGATGTTCAAGTATTTTATATGAAATTTATATCGATTAATTTCATACCCAGAACATGTTATAAAATTTAAACATGGACCACATGCAAACCTTTTCAATGTTTTTGATTCATATGTTCTACCAAGAACATTATCTTTAAATGATAGAAAAAAATATTTTTTGTACTTATTCAAAATCCACATATCTTTCTTATTTAGATAACATTGTTTTAACACAATAATATGAAATGATTTATATGGATATAAATAATCTAAGTTATTAAGGATTTATTAAAATAACTTTTTTATTTGTTCACCAATCAATGGTTTTACATTCAAGTCACAAATCCCATTTTCCCCATAATTGACTCATTCATGGCGAGATATATCCAGATTGTGGTTCTCCACTACAAAAAAGTATCTTGAACAAAACTCTCCAACCTTCAAACAAATATAATTCTCAATATCAAAGGGTTCATATAAATATGTATTCTTAACATATCCCTTTGATATATTTATATAAAATTAAAAAGGATTTATCCAATGTTTATAAATAGGTCGTTAAAACTTTATTTCTTTCACCAATGGCAATTTAAATAAACCATTATATAAAAAATAGATAGACGAAAATATATTTCTAGTGGAGAAAGTATTAAAAATGCATTATTCTAAAAAAATTAAAAATTTACATGAATCACTTTATTAAAAATTGAATTAAAAAGCACACCTTTATGATAGTCATTCTGAAATGGATTAGAAATATTACATGCAATTCAATTGTAAGGAGTTATCAAATCATGACATGATAATCATGAGATTTCATTCCTAGTAACTTCAAGTCTTCTAGTGACATACGAACTTTTTATATTTTTAGAATAACACTATGGAACATTGATAGCATGGATACACCACCAATAACTATTTTTCTCCCTCTTGGATAATGTATGAAAAGCGAGAGGTAGGTATGTTCATCCTCCATTATGAGTGGGAGCGAACTCCAAATGTATTCCTATTGAGAGTAAGTCCAATAATACATTCAACCCATCTTTAGTATTTGTAATAATATCAAATAATGTCCTAATCAAACAATAATATATATTTTTCTCTATATGCAATGAATCATTGTTATGTTTGACCTCATGATACCTACAATATGAAATATCAACAAATATTGATCATTTCATCCACATATTTCAACCATTTCCATATTTTAATTTCTTTTTTAATGTGACATCAATGTTTTCAAGCTTTTAAAAATACAGATTAGTGGACAATGGTTTTGGATAAATATCAAATTATTCCGAGTTTGTTAATTCCTTTTTAAATATTTGATAACATGGATACATAGAAAAATCCACTAATAAACCATGTGTACAATTTTTCTCCCTAATTGTAGTTGATAATATGATTTTTTTAAAACACAAATTAGACATGATTTTTTCCCCTTAACATTGTATCTAGAAAATTTTCAACACTCTAGGAATTCATTTATAGTGAACATAATCATTGTTTTTGTTGGAAGATATTCTATTTTATAAAATTAAAACAATATAATACCTTCCTCCTATTAAATTTTTAAATCATCAATTAATGGTGGAAATAAAACATCGATATAATTTCCAGGTCATTTTGTTCTATAAATTATTTACCTTCAAATGATATATTTCTGATTCATACAAAATTCATTTTATAAGTTATAAATTACTAATAAAATAAGATAAGAACTATGTTTTCTACTAATTCTTTGATATGGATTCATTAAATCAATACACAGTCCATGTTTGATAAATTTAATTTAATTTTTAAATGTAGGAAATGGTTGATCAATTCTCCTATACAATGGATAATCAGATATATGACTTAATTTTCCACCAATTATCCTCTCATATATATGCCTCCTTAAATTTTTTGAATAATTTTAATTTACAAATAAAATTATTAAATAAGGAATTATAGGAATATAAAAAAAATTACTTGGAAGGAGACACTGTAACTATTAAATCAACCTAGGATTTTTCTTTCAACTTATACCATGATATCCCATATTTAGGACACTCTGATAGAACATTGTATTCCTTCCACTATAGAACATAATCATTTGGATACTCATGTATCTTATTTTTTTCAAAACCCATCAAGTATAGTATTTTCTACACATTATAATGTGAATATGGAAGTTCATTGTCTTTATCAAGTATATATATCAACAATTATAAAAAATCCATTAAAACTCTGGTCATTCAATCCATTTTTCACCTTCAAGTCAATCAATCATAAAACTATTAAAAAAACCATAACATTATGTAAAAAATATATATAATAATTTTTCACCATAACCATTTAGATTCTCAATTATTGGATCTTTCCCAACTGTCTCTACATTAATGTCATGAATCATTAATTAAATTTGATCAAACATATCACCATGAAAATAGATATTATCAATAGATCATTAAGTCTTTACAGTTTCAACATACCAAATATAAGGGCTAGAACTTAGATTAAAACCATAAAAAATTAAATGAGCTTTTATTTCACTTTATTTAAAAAATTTAATTTTAAACATTTCAAGTATAGATATAAAAATAGGTCATTTTTTGAAACATTTCATTTTGAAAATTCCAAAAAACAATCAACACCTCCCTCAAATTCATCACTTGTGTGTAGTGAATTAATTCGAATTTGAATAATTATTATATTTAGAAAATATCAATAATTGAAAAAAAAAGTTACTATATTTTAAAATTTGGTTTGAATTTTACTTCTATAAATAAAAAACAATTAAATATTTCCTAAATAAATGAAAGAAAAAAAAATTGATGAACAATGGTATCACTTTGAACATATTTAATTATCATTCCTTCATAAAATATCAAAAAGTATTTTGAAATTATTGTGGTTTTCTAAATATACAGTGTTAATACACTATATTCAAAATCCATAATCAATTATACATTCAAAATTCTCATTTAAAATTTTGAAAAAAACATACATTAAAAACACATTAATTTGTAAATTAACATTATTTATAACATCGATTCAATAAAAAATAATTTAATCAAACCTTAATCCCAAAAAAATCATTCATCAATTAAAAATTATCCTAGATGCATGAATAATTAGAACTAAAAATAAAAATATCAATGAGAAGACAAATAAAAATGGTTATAGAGATCAGTCAATAAAACAAGCCCAAAATAACACTCATTGATTAAAAAATTCCATTATATCATGGAAAATTGAAAAATAAACATAGAATGAAAATTTATTTTTGAAGGGGTGAGTGAGATGGTAACAGCAACAGAAATATATAACAGGGAGAGAGAAAGTGGTCGCTAAAAATGGTTTAGGGTGGATGATGGTGGTTAATGCCAACAAAAAGAGTTTCTAATCAATCAGATTAAAGAATAGAGGGTTGGGGTTCACCATGTGAGAGAGAATTTAATGGTTCCACAAGAATTAAAAAATACAAAATGACTCATTCCAATATTTTATAAAATATCTGAAGGCTTTCTATATCATTTATTTACTAACTAAAATCCAAAAAAAAATTCTCATTGCTTATTAAATAACTGATGTAGGTAACCAGATGTTCAACATCAGTTATTTTATATCTCACATTGAAAAGATACACATCGTATTTTTTGTATTATTTATAAAATAACATACCAAAAAAACGTGTCATCTTAAAATTATTTTTTTCTAGTAATTATTGAATATCATTGAGGATATAGAAATAATACAGTTTAAGGTGGGGTAATTAGCCAGATATTTGATTGCTTTCTTTCTTTTTTTCTCTTTTACCTTATTTCTTTCATTAGTGAAAATAATTCTTCTTTAACCAATGGTTTATAAAGTTTTTTTTTATTTTCAAACATTCTATAAACTAAATTGGAGAAATCAAAGTGTTATTTGAACTCCAATTTATTGTGAGGATCATGATCTTATAATTTAATCTCAAATAATAAAATGATTTTTTATGTGTTTTTTCATAGGCTGTGATTTTTAATCATTATCATGATTTTTTACTAGAAATTGAAATCCAACAACCAGTAATGACTAAAAATAATTTATTCCCATCTTTAGAGGTTTCTAAACCTTTCTCCATATCATCTTTATTACACCATTACTCCTTGAGGTAATATTTGGAATTGATGATAAACTATAACTTGTGTTTATTCTCTCTCAACTATTTAAAATTCATGAGGTAATTTCATTATTATTTAGTCATTTTATTGGAAATCTCCTCATTTTTTATAATAACATCCTTGAACATTAATCATAATTAAGCCCTTAAATTACCATGAATGGTTTTATAAGGCTAGTCAATGTTTCAATTCAAATCATCTATCACATACTCTCACTCTAAAATACAATTTCTTGATTAATCAGAGTATATGTGTGGGGAAAAGGGTCTTACTTTTGTTTTTATATGGGATTTTTTATATATACAGGTCACAATGAGAGGTGGGAATAATCATTTTGGATATTTTAGAGAGAGAAATGGGCATGGTTCAGTATATGTACATTACCTTTTTATCATCATATTCATTTAAAAATATATAAAATATTATATAAAAATAAACAAAATTGGGTGAGTTTGAAATGTTCATTTTTATTAATTTTTTTATTTATGACCATAATAAATAAATCAACAGTAATCACCATTAATTGTATAAAAATTGGCCACTTTTCCCCTTAGAAAGTTTCATAAAAAATATAAAAACATAAGGGAGATTAAAAGTGATACATTTATTAGATTCATTTTCATGACCCTTTCCTTGATGAAATAAAGGAAATAAAGGTGACTGTGTGTGTCATATCATATTGTGGGGTTGAAGAGGTATTATTTTATGATTTACTTGTTTATTAATTAACTATATTAAAAGATTAAACCCCTCATATTTCCTAGGAATGTTCATTTTTTGACAATTTCCCACCAACATCAAATCCCCCTAAGTACCTTTTCAAAGCCCTCATGATTGATTGAATTTTTCTTGATTCATAGTGTAGAGAAATGAGAATTTTACAGAGCCTGTGATAAATTTAGACATTCTATGTATGGGTATATCTCTATATAAATTCATTCAGTTCGGTGAAATGTGACATTGAAATTCATGTGAGTTAAGTCTTGAACTAGATTTAGATGGATTTTTAAGGTTTTATTTTATGTTAATGTAAAAATTTCATTCCTTTAAAATTAAAGACATATATGAAGCATGATGGAATTTTCTATGGAAACAACCAACAAAGTCTTTTTCACACTTCACTTGGTTATTGAAAAATGAATTGAATCTATCTTTTCATATCATTGATTGTTTTTTCTAAATAAAAAATTCATTGAAAAATAAGTTTTGGATTGTAAAAACATGTTAATACTTAAATAAAGTTTGAATTTTTTAAATTCACGGTTAAATTTTTTGGTAGTTTTGTAGTTTATGTATTTTAGGGTGATGATAGCTAAAAATTTCATAAAAAATGATTTTCATGGAATTTAAACCCCAAATTTAATTAAAACTCATGTAATTAATATGATTTTAACAATTTCTAGGAATATATACTTTATACTATTAAATAGATTGGTTCATGAGTTTTAATTATTTAAGTCATTTTTAAATTTAATAAAATCCATAAAAAAATAAAAAAAATTCTGAATTTTAAATTATTGAATTAATTGGAAAATAATTTATTGAAAATTTGAATTTAAGGTCTAAAAGAATAATTTTGTTACATTTTTATTTATTTATACTCAATTTTAAATTAATTATAAAAAATGAAATTCTTAAAAAAAATATTTTTATGAATTTTTTTTGGAAGAGAATATGGAAAAATGTTTGACCATAGCCCTATGAAGGTGGAAGTGGTTTGGTATGAGATAGTTCACTCTGCTATCATACAAGTGTTCTAGATGTGAACTTGAAAAAATTATGTTATCATGGAAGTTTGACTATGAATCCACTTACTACAGTGACAAACTTCTATGGGAAGGGAACACCTTTACTACCATGAGTCTGAGTCTACTACCATGGTCTACATTTATGAGAAGGGAAAAGGAAAAACAATGAGAAACTTTAAGAATAGGATTCCCCTTCTATTGTCCTCCTACTTCCATGAAACTGTGGCTATAATGAATTTATGTTTCTATGGGTATACTACCATAATCACAACTCTATTATACTGGTTTGTTATAATTATGCTACATTTCATGTGTACATTGTACTACTATAAAAATAACCACCACAAACCTTCTATAATCCCCTTACTACTCTGGGACTTTCACCACGAATCTATTATACTTATGTGGACCTTAAAATATTTGTGAAGACCCATTATTTCTCCTCTTCCCCTTTACTCTCCACTATAATATAATCAAGACATTGAGCTTGATCCTAAAAAGTAGCTACTGAATCTAGCACCTCTAGAAGTACTGATTAAAACTGAAGATTAAAAAATCAGTCTTTAATCTAAATTTCAGTTTAGAGAGTTGGTGTATGGTGATTTTTTATTAGATGAGGAAAAATGTTACGAAAGATAAATATTCCCTTCCAAACCCAGTATATCCCATGTTCTTGGTATGTCAAATGATTGAAGATCACTAAGATATCGTTGATTGAATATTGATTTAATATTGATGCTTCTAACTGAATAAACTCGTTATATGCATGTTCACCCAATTTCTAGATGAATAAAAACCCCAAAATTAATGATCTCAATGCTCTCGAGGGATCTAGAGTCAAATCTTGAAGGCGACATGTTGAAGAAATTGATTTTAACTTGTTTTGTTCTTTCCTGGTATAGGTATAATAAGATGAAGAAGACCTCAAATCATTCTCATCACACCATTTTCGAGTCCATAGGAGGCTACACATGTTTTAATTGACATAATTTTCCAATGTGTTCTCTTTTAAAATCTCAATTTGTCATATAAAACTAAAATTGAGAGAAACAATATCCAAGATATTGAATTTGGATGTATCCTATGCTCATCAAATTATTAATGACCAGTAGATGGAATTTTATTAAGTGGTTTTGAGTGTACAAAATTTAATTACATGAGAAGGATGAGCCATTGGTTAAGGATTACTATCCCGATATAAGAATATGGAAGTTGTGTTGATCCAATTGAATATTTAGTTGAACTATTGTGGTGGAAGTGGACTAGCTATATCATCCAAGTTCAAGACCACATGTATCAACTACTCAATGAAATTCCTAAACCAGTAAAACCGTACAACCATTCTAGGTCCTAAGAGTAGTGACAAGGAGTATCTAAAACAAATAATGGCGAGACCCAATTTTTTTAATCCCACTTCATGTTTGAGCTAGTATGACCATCATCTTTCTCAAGTGAACATGTTGATTAGGATCCAAATTTCATAGTACTATAAAGAATAAAATCTTTCCAACCCGATTCTTATTGTAGTTATAACATAACTCAATAATGGGAGGGAATTATTTCAATAATAATTTTAATGATGATTCAATCAACTAAATAGATCATGACCCTCAACTAGAACAAGTGGCATCCATCCAGTTGTACAAAAAGAATTGATTGAGACTAAAATTATAGGATAATTGATAAATAAAAGTTACCTTGTAGTGTTTAAATATATTTCACAACACCCATTATAAAATATTTAGATAATGAACTCCGACCTAATTTTAATTAGATTATGGTTTATTTTCAATATTTTGAATTAGAATTCATAATCTATTCGCAATTCCTCATGTTTTTATTTTATTATCCCTTAATTTATCTGTGTTTCTCTCCCCTGTGTTGACCCAATAATTAAAAATTCCATGGCCATAGATATATAACCCCTGGTGGGTGGTCTGGGGGGAATCAAAGTGTTGTAATTGAATTCATATTCTTTAATTTATCACTTTGTGTTTCTCGGATTTGGGTGAAATAATAAAGATAATGTATAGAAGAGGACATCACTACTCTATATTCCATTAAAACTGATGAAATTTTATTGTTTTTTTATTTCAATGACTTCTTTCAATCATATGACACTTCATACCAGTGGAGTATTGGGACATGAATGGAATAATGGTATGAAATTTCTATGAGGTTAGTGAGTTAGTATGTTACATGATTTAGTAGTGTGACAACTAATTAACAGAGGAGAACACAAGGAATTATTAGTCAATTTAAGTATCTCTCGATCAAACTTGGGGTTCCATACTAAAAAAACAATGGTGGGTTAGTAAGTGATTGATATTGAAACTTCTAAATAAATTAGATGATTTACAACCAAAGTAAATATTGATCGAACCCATTAGAATTCATCCTTATTAATATATGAATTTATAAAATTCATTATTTGGGAATCTTGATTTCAATTTTGTTCCTAGGATTCTCCACATAATCAAAAAATGAAACATCATTTTTGGATAGTTTCAAAATTCATAAAATAAAATAAATATTGATAAGTTATTTGGAATACTAAAGAACTGAACCATAAACACAAATAGTGAAATGAACAAGGTTATCCCTATATCGAGTTACAAATTTTCAATAAGAAAAATTGGTTATAATGTGGCCCACAACTAGCAAAAATCATGTAGAAGTGTTTTTCATCCTCTTAATAGTAGATATTTTCACCATATCATCATCTTCTATGATTAGTCTGATTTTTTCAAGATTATAGCATGCCTAAGTATAGAATCCTTTCGATTTATATATGAGGGATTCCCTTTTTATCTTTCTAGTATATTTTTTTTAATATTCTTTATAATCATTGAAGATATTTTATTCAGATCAACAGTAGACACATTTTCTCTAATTTTACACTTCATGATGCTTTTAGATGAGAAAGTGAAGCCATTTAATATTAAAATATTATGAATCTAATCAGAGGTGTAACCTAGAGCATTAATAATAAGTTCTATTCCAAAAGGATATATGTAACTACACTTATTGTGGTGAATCAATGTAGTATTTGTTTTCAAATTTAAACTCTTTCTTTTACTTATACATATATTTGTGGGAATGGAACTAAAACCCTTTTTCCCACATACATTGAATCTATGAAATATTAAACAATGAAAGCCTCAAACAAAGGCACATATATATATTTATAATGTTTTCTAACAATATGTGAGCTATTTATCAGTGTATAGAAGTATTTATCCAAATGGAACATCATGGATATTTTATTATAAAAACCAACCAAGGGAAAGGGTTGGACATAAACCATTTAATCTAGCTCCAACCATATTACATTCACAACACCAACTAGAAAAATAAAGAACCTACTTATATATTCTTAGGTACTGGAACAAACCAATCTGGCTCTTTAAAATATTAGGTTTAGTTGGATCCATATTAAAGTAGATCACCATGATAGTGAAAGTTTCTACTAGACTTAACATAATATATCTTCTTCCCTAATTGTGTGGAATATCAAATGGTTACGTTCTATAAATTCTATTGAACAAAAATATATTTATCTAACTCAATTATTTTATATTTTTATTGAAATTTTCAAAGGAAACCTCATATATTCTTCTTACACATAAATTTTCATTAATTTTCAAAATTATGTTTAATCAAGAACATTGACATTTAAAATAATCTGAAATGTTAGTGTTAGTCTTTCTCTTTTTGTTTATTCTTATTATTTAATGCATAAGATAATATTCCAAATATGCATTGGTGACTCTTTCTTTTATTCTTATTTTTTGACGTTAAGTTTTTTTAGTAGTAGATAAATTTTTTATACTCTCTAATATCACATAATTCTTTAACTGTTATTCTTGATATAAACTCAGAAAAATGAGATGGTAATATTCATCCATATTTTTAATTTGGAAAAATCTATGAATCATGGAAGTGTGGTCTTATATTTATCCATAAGAAACTACTTATATTTTCATAATTATCAAAAAGATAAAATTATTTAATTTGAATTTTTAAATTCCCATTAAATATTTATTATGATATTAAATTAATTCTTTCTAATATTTTGTAATTAAATTCCAAGAGGAATCCTCCCTCAATATTTTTTCTTTAATTATTATTAAAATTAGTCAAAAATTATACATTAAAGATAAATTTATTTATTAATTTTTAATCCTAATTTCTTATTTAATTATTCCATGATTATCCTCAATTAAAACATGTAAAAAACACTCAACTTTTTATTTTTTTTAAAAGAAATTCCAAAAAAATAAATTCCTTGTTTCTATGTGTGCATGATTACATGAAAAAATAGTTTCAGTTTGAAGGCTCAATTTATAAAATAATGTTATCATTTAAATCTTATTTACAAATGTAACTTTTAATATTAGATCCATGATTTTCCTTGATGTTTATTATTTTTATAAGAGAAAAATAATCATCTAGTATAGCATAAAAATTTTCTTGGAAAACAGATTTAACTCTTATATAGGACTCACGAGTATCTTATTTATCCCATAAAAATTTTATGTTTATCTTTAGTAACATCCAAGTTACATTGAAATGAACCTCAATAACTATGAACTATTATTATTCAAATTCATTTCAATCTGATGTACCTCAATTAAAACACTAGTTAATATTACACAATATAAAATTTATCTTAGGTGGATTTGAGTTAATCATACATAATATTTTTTAGTATTATGTATCCATTTAAACTTGTGAGTTACTTTAATTGAATTTTGAAGACCTATACAGTATATATTTTATAAAACATTCTTCAATTCTTTAACTTTCACACTATAACATTCCAATAATTAATGTTTTAGGTGATGTGATTTTCTTTTTTTGGTGTATCACATAAGATAATATCTCTGATTAATTCTAAATGATCTGATTTAGAATGAGAAATTACAGACTTTCTTCTTCTTCTAGATGAGGATTCCAGATGATTCCTTCATTTTAATCCTTAATCTAAATGTTTATATTTTTAAAGGGTATTCCTAAAAAAATTATTTCATTTAACCCAAAAAATAATAAATCTAATCACATATACCTTGGAAAGATTTTTAATAATTTTAAAGTATCCAATAATTTTATAAATTTTTAAAAACCATCAACTCAAAATAGTCTCCAATATTCTCAGTTTTTATTCCAATAAACTTAGTACAATCAAATTTCATTCAAATCAATTATATATATCTTCAAAATTATCAATAACCATATCAAAAATATACCAAAGATTTTTAGAATTTAATTAATTAATTTTTTAATATATAATTTCCACTATAAAATAAATATTTCAATAATTTTGACTACCTAAATTTCATAAACCAAAAGTAATGTAACATCCCACTCATAACCCATTATACTGGGAATAGGTGGAGGTGCTACCAACCTTTGGTGACATCCCCAACACATAAAAGGATAGAAATAAATTCCAATGGTGTACAAAAAAAATGTTGGATCAGTTTACCTTTAAACAACCGAAACCTGTCATGATAGGATACAAACAACCTAACCATACAATAAGATGTACGATGTAAAAACAATATAACTCAAAGAAAAACCAAGAAACCAACAATATTAGAGTACAAAAACCAACATAAGTACTAAAAAATATAAGAAGATAGTCCCAAAAAACCAAGATAATTTGAAAGAAGTGGCACTAGACTGACCCTCATATAATATCATCCCCTAATCTACCATACCTATAATTGAAGACCATAACATCTCCCATTCTCTAGATGAAAATTTAGAGATCTAAATTTAACTATATATTTTCAAATAACGTCTCCATACACACCAAATTGCATATTCAAGGGTGATTAATAATAACCCACATGTAATCATCTAAAATATTCACACACAGCACTAGGGAAATAATATGGTACCATAATTTATATAAAGTAAGTAAAATTATAAAATCATCTATCAAGAGGGTTTCATATAAGAGCATAAAATTCCTAGAAAAACATTTTAACAATTTAGTAAAAAAATTAAATAATTTAAATTAAAACAAAAAACATTTAACCACTAATACCACTTTTTATACTCAGACCACATTTTTTTCACTAACACACACTTGCATGATATGTGATAGTCTCATACTCATGAGTTGTTTATCATTGATCCACTAATTTATCACTAAGTGACCATTCTACAAGTTCCTCTATTCTGATGTCAAGCCCTTTATTCTGGATCATTTCCCTAAAAAAGAACTTACATCAACCATGTATGTCAATTTCTCATAAAATTCATCTTATATAAATCAATCTGTCTTTTTAAAACATTTCATCAAACATCATTCTTATATTAGAAAAATTCTTCATTTAAATCCATAAATTAGTTGGGATTCCTAATTCTATCCAGATTCCCATATTTCCCACATCATAAACCAATATGAGTTTACTTTAATATATAATTCATAATTTAATTAAAAAATAAAAAAATTAGGAAAACCAAGCCTTCAAGTTATAAAACATGCGGAGAATGGAGAGAAGCCACCTACCTCCCAATAATTGGAGAAAAAGAAGAAAAACTCCATGAAACCTCTATATTATGACTCCAATCACCTTTCATTCAACACTTACAATTTATATCTCATAAAAACCCATCATAGATAATAGATATATCTATATTTTATTAGAATTAATATTCTATTCAAAGTAAAATGAGTGGATCTATAAATAAAGAGAAAAAAAGAGACCAATCATTGATTCAGGAGATCCAAAACACAAATATTTGTCAAAACCAACTTCTAAAATAATGGGAGACACCATGAAATATTAGAAGAGGACTATAGTTCGAAAACCTAAGTGAAGAGAAGAAAATGTGGGTTTCAAGGGTCAAAACTGATATAAAATCAAATTTTTGGAGTATTAAATGTATGTGGAATGGTTAGTCCACATGGTTTGGGAAACTTTACATTATCTAGGTACATGCTACTATCTTCAAACTAGCCCCTAACATGGTTAGATCACATATTTTGTCAAATAATGTGTTAAATATGATATTACATCTACCTTTACTCATACGGTATCTCATGGGCACCATCATGATTTGGGAAAACATTGTGTTAGTCGTGCACACCCTCTTGACCTTCTAATTTTATAACATGGTTACCTATAGAAATCCACACGATTTACCCTAACCATTATCAAACTATAAAACCTTAATAATATATCCGAGATACACCAAAAACATCCCAAAACACCCTAAAATAAAAAAAATTATTATATAACTTAAAAATATATTATAAAAGGGTAAATTACCTCAAACCAGGGTTGTTACATTCTCTCCACCATTAAAATTTATGTACACGAAAATATTGAGACTACTGGTGAGGAAAAAAAGGCCTAACAACCTATCTTGGCGTACCAAACATACTAAAGGGAAGGGTTATGTAATTATGATCTTATAATTCTCATCCCAATATATGAATTCTAAAGAGATCCCAAGGGAACAACCAACTAAAAAGAAACAAGGGCTTATCCCATACAAAACCAAGATTTTTCTCTTCATCCAAGAATAAGGAAAAAGGAAGAAAACATGCATTACATTATAACCATAATGAATTGATACCCTTTAAAATCACCATTGATATGGTCCAAAAACTCTAATGGTTACACCCACCAAAGAACTATCCTTTATCACTTAAATGATTGATTATTTTTTAACCTTTAATATATACGAAGATTGATGATTGTTTCTAAATAACACTGGACACAATGAAACACCAACTCAAAAAACTATAATATGTGATAGGTGATGGTATGATTCTCTAAAAATTGTAATGAAGCATATATCGATAATTGAAACCATATGGAAACTATAAAAATGGTGGTGATAATCTCATTAACTTTATTGGTAAAAGGGTTTCATGGGTAAATGAATTAACCGCTAACACATAAATTAATACATGATGTCAGTTAAATGTGGTGAAAGTTAGTATATAATGAAAGGTAATCACCACCATAACATACGACACCACCTGAATTCCACAAATACTATCCCTAAAATGGGAATGAGAAGCATCATAAAATTTTTCCCCACAACTTGAAATGTGCCTAAATCTTCATGATAGAACCACTGGTCGATGTGTGATATTCACTACTATGAGTACCTTTACTATATATGGATGGTAAAAAATCTTGAAGTTGTCCATACCCATGGAGGAAACCAAATTGGGTCTTGATAAACTAAATAGATAATTCTCATCCGTTTATTAGTTTTTACAGCTCCCCATCATAATTTTTAACATAATGGTAGAACTATGAAGAGTCTATCATGGAACTCTCTTAGTCTTGGTCGCTCAAGGAAGAAATAAGATCATCCAAACAAAACACCATGACTTCAAATTTGATCGTATATCCCAAGTTTATACTAGTGATTTAATCCATGAATCATTCATTATCCAATATTTTACGATCCCACTTCAATGATATTTGAGAGACCAGATAGAAACTATGTAATCGATCATGAACTATGAGACCTATACCAAGAAGTCCATGGAAAAATCATACATGATAATGAAGGAACAAGGAATTGAAAATAACACCCCAAAAACATTTAGTAAGAACCATTATGGTATATAAGAAAATAGATAACTCATTTATAAAGCTAAATACATGACCATGTTTGTACCCATACCCCCAAAAAATTATATTAGAGGTTACCGATCCTGAACTACTCTTGATGATTGACACATATACTCAACATTCAACCCAGGATAAATAGAAACAAATAATTGATCATTACAACTCTATTAAAAAGATGAAAATTTTCTTAGAAGATATGATAGTGACATTCAATTTAGAGAAATAAATATGCCATTGAATTCAAGGTATCATTTATTCCCTGTATTAAAATAGAGACACTTATAAAATAGAAATTTCCACCCAAGCTATACTATGGGAAATGAAGAGGATCATTGTAACCAATTTCAGTTCCCACGATATCCCATTACCCATAAAACATCTTTATTCTAATTCCAAGACACATCATCTTCTGATGAAGCATTTATTTCCCTTCCACATATTTTTTCTATCCCTAAGAAAGTAGCATAACCTTCACAACATAGTCAATTACATGCAACCATTATCAATGAAATAAAAATAGAACATGTTCAACGGCCTGTATATATCAATATCATAACAATTGAAATAATTATAACTAAACAACCAACAGATCCATCACACAATAACATGAAAATAATAAGAATAATAAGTTCATTAGGAAAAATAAAACTAGTAAGACTAGAGCACAAAAAAATACAATCAAGACCATGGAAAACATCCCAACTCCCCCATGGGTATATCCAACAACATATTTCCAGGAATCATACATCCATACATCCAATTCTATCTTACTAATATGATGGTCTCATTTACCAATTCACTAAGTTTTAATAGTTTCAAAGACCATATATAAAAATTTTTAGTTCCCATCACAATGAAAATATTTTTTGTAAAAATTATTATTTTCATAAAAACTCTAATTAAAGAAACACTTTAAATCCTTTTTAAATTAAAAAGACTAGAAACCCCATTTAAAAATTAGTTTTATAAAATTTATTTAAAATTAATACACATAATAGGACCTTTAAAAACAAAAAACTTATAAAATCAAAATAATTATAAATTTCAACATAAACCAAGATTTTATTTTTCAGATATTATCCCAAAATATACTTAAAATTGTCTTCAAATATTTTAACCAATCAAAATTTTCAGAATATTTTATAAAAATATTCTATAAAATATTTTTTATAAGTCTTATTTTATTTCTAGAATAAATTTAAAAATAATAATTCTAGAAGAATTATGAAATTTTAAAACCTCTTTATCCTAAAAACATAACATAACTATTCCAATCATGTAAACATGAGAAACCAAATAATGTTACCAACAAGAAGCAACATAACAAGAACCAATAATCTCATATGCATTAAATCTATACCAACATTCATTTTAACCCATGATTAATATTCTAGTTTAATATAAAAAATAATCTATATTCCATAAAACATAACTATATGAAATGACAATCAACCAAAGAAAATAAAACAACATTTTTTTAAACTTTTTTTGCTGCCATATCTCATTCCATACCATTTAAAGGTTAATAATTTCATTAAAAATTGAATTTTAACAATAAATGAGGCTCAATCGTTAAATAAATTAAACAACGACCGAAATTAACACATCATCAACTTCACATGATTTCTTAACCAATAATATATTTGTTTAAAGGTTATAGAACTATTAAATCATTATAGTATCCTATCCACACTAAAATATAACAACTGCACTTTTTATTATAGATATTATTCCAAAAATTGGATTTAATTGCATGTATCATAGTAAATAAAAACTAACAATTGTATTTTATTTAAGTTATGAAGTATTGAAAATACTTACAGTTTAACATGATTTCATGGATCATAATATAATAAGAATAAAGTTATAAATGGAAAATATGACAACATGATATTACATTTAATAAAAACAATTTTAATTTATACAATATATATTATACTAGACATGCCTCATCAATTATATTCACAATAATTAATAACAATATAAATATATAATTTACATGACACAAAATTGTATATAGAGAAATATTGGAATGTTATAGAATTCTATTTGATTAATTATAGTAGATATACATTGATTTCCAAATAGTTAAACTAAATTATCACATGTAATGTTATAGAAAGTTTTAATAAAAGACTAGAAAAACATGTGTAAAGGTTCTATATAGTACTAACATGGAAACAATTACTGAGTGTAAAAAAATTGTAAACATTGTATTATTCATTTAAGTACTAATCTAAAATGGTGTACAATATCATAAGATATCTTGTATTCCAATTACGGTTTATAAAATTACTATTAATTAAATTCATTACTAGTTTAGGTTCTAATTCTATGTTATATTCATGTTCCATTAGAAAATAAAACACAAATAAAGCTTAAACACAATTAATTCAAAAATAAATCTGCACAAAACAGAAAGAAAAAGCAGGTACACCATATTCTCAAAACCATTTCATAAAAACCATAGCTTTATTCGAATCATAAAGAAACATTTCAAGGAATAAATTTACCATGTTTCCATCTACCAAAGAAAGGTTAAATTTCACACAAATGATGAAATCATAGTGGGTATTCTCTTTATTAATGCATGATACACAAATCTCATTGGTTAAACCCACAATAATGATATAATGGAAAAAATTTATGTTCTTTACAATATTTTTCCAACATAAACAAACTTGGAAACATGAATTCCAATATAAAGTGGTTCTATTTGCCTTTTTATTATCTACATTTTATGTCCCAACACATATCATCTCTACTCGTACCATCTTAACTGATATACTGACTAAACCAATACAATTTTTAATATTCCTCAACTAGCACATTATATTTAGAAGATTTGGAGGTTATACTAACCTTATGGGATCTCCCTAAGATATCAAAGGATGAAAATAAATGTCAAGGGAAAACTAAATCATTTGGTGTAATTTTCATTTTAAACAAAAAAAAACCTATAAATTTTGAATACAAATAAAAAAAATTGGACTATGAGATATAATAAGTAAAAAATAATACATCTCAAAGAATAACCAATATACCAACAATAACATATTGCAGCAACCAACAAAAGTACTATAAAAAATATAATAATACATAACCAAAAATAAAAGTGAGGTTCTAAATTTTTAACTACCCCGAGATCCACATAACAGTGAACCCTGGTCTCTAAGCTTCATAATTAAGGACCATAGCATGCCTCATGCTCCACTTGAAAATAAAGAGATCACCCATTAACTAAAAAATGTCAAATAAAGTCTTAATACTAACAAAATTTCATATGAAAGGGGTGATTAATAAAAAAATAGGAAATCCACCAAAATATTCCCATACATAAAACTAATACAAGAAGAAGTTAGAAAATTTTACATAAAATAAAAAATTTACGGAAATAGTTCCCATAAGTGTTTTATAAAATATTATGAAGATGAATCACAAGACATTTTACCAATTTAGAAAAAAAAAATTAAAAAAAATAATTCATCCATCAATATGACATGGAATACCCATAAAACATTCCTCTACTCCCACACACATTAATTCTAGGTGAATGTTCCATACTCATGAGTAGTTACTCATCAGTCCACCATGTCATTGCTAGAGAACTATTCTCTAAGTTCTTTTAGTCTAGAACCATGCCCCTTATTCAGGTTCACAAACAATGATAATATACACATGAAAACCATATATAAGAAGTTATCATGACAATTCATTATAATTAAATCAATTATTCCTTTTAAAACTCTTCATCAAATCACATACATGAATTAAAAAAGTCATAATTTAAAACCATATATCAAAGGAGTTTTCCAAAATCCATTCAAATTCACATCTTTCGCACATCATAAACCCAATGGATTTTCCTTTAAGAAATCATCTAATATTGAATTTTTAAATCCAATAAAACATTTAATAAATCTAAGCCTTCATGTTCTATAATAAGTGGATATGATAGTGAATCCACCTACCTCTCAGTAGGTGATGAAAACGAAGAATGAGTGTATCTAGAAATAGAGAGAGAGAAAACTGAGATATACTATTGATTCCTGAGATCTAACACACTTAGATTTTTCAAAAATGTTTCCAAATAAAAGTGTTCCATAAAAAATGATTAGGAGAGGACAAGAGTTCTAAATCATAATAGAAGAGGAAAAAATTAGGATATCAATGGTAAAAACTGGGTTAAACTCTAATTTTCAAAATATTAAATGTGCACATTATGGTTAGTCTACATAGTTTAGGAAATAGTTCTTTGGCGATGCGCATTCTACTACCTCAAGACCAGCTCCTTGCATGGTTGTTCTATATAGTTTGAAAAACTATGAACCAATTATGATTTTACCACTAATTCCACTTACATGGTTCCTCCTAGTCACCCGAATGGTTTGAAAAAACCATTAACTAAACATGGACACAATTCTTTCCTCCTAAACCAGTCACATTATTACCTGGAGAAGTCCTCATAGTTTCTCTTAACTATGTTTAAACCATGCACCCTTAAAAACAGATTTAAAACACACCAAAATCGTCCAAAATATTCAGAAACTAAACCCAATGATTATATAAAATAAAAATAAATCTTAAAATGATAAAGTACCTCAAACCAGTGGTGTTACAATTTCCATAAAAATAGTTCCAAATTGATTAGAAAATAAATTAATCACTAATCTCAAATATATATTCTTGAAGATTTATAATTCAAGTTTCTTATTTGTAAATAATATCCTTCATTCTTGATCATCATAATGATGGTTTCTTATATCTCAAGATAGTTTTATTCTACTTTAATCATAAAAATATTCAACATATCTTTATAGAGACATATTATTCTTTAATATTAATACTCCACAACAATATTCTCATGTTCAGAATATTTTCTAATGGATGTATAATCTTAAAGTAATTCTGGTGGTATATTAATCGCTAAACTCAACATATATAGAAAAACATATTTGGTACATCAATCTCCATCCAAACTAATATTCTCAATATAATGCCTAATGACAACAAATAAATACATCACTAAGGGGTTAAACAGTATATCTATATCATGGTTTGATGAAAGATGGTTATAGACTATGTGTTGGTTAGGATATTCATATAATTCAAGTTAATATTGAAAATGGGTAGATACAACATTGTGGTTTAATTTCATGATTTTGAGAATGGCATGTTTTTAATAAAGGACACAATGGTTTTCATACCATAGTTTCAAGTTGTTTAGTAAAACCACATAATGGTGGATAATACTAAGGGATATTCACTAAAAGGAATGAATTGTATTTAATGATTAATCTATATTATAATCAATGATATTCATATGATTCATATTATTGGATGTATATTTTCTATATCATTAATGGTATGTGAAGGTATATGATGATGATATTGTTTTGTACTATATGAATTATGATATTAGATATCAAGTGAATTTTATATCCATGTTTTATAAATGGTTTTACACCAGTTATTAATCAAATATTTGATTCATTTATAAAATGAAAAAAAAAATATATACATTGAACATTCAATGATTATAACACATCAATAAGAATATGTTGTGGTAACGTATGTCGACTTCTAAACATTGAATGTTTATGTGAATCCTATTTCATTGAATAAAAGTAATATATATAAAGTATTTATTCATTCTATTGGGTGTGTGTGTGATAACTATATCAAGATAATATTATGTTTAATTACACTTTTTCCCCTCTCTTTTTAGGAGAAGGTTCCAGTACACCTTTAGAATTCAATATATCCTCTCATAGACTTTGAGGATTCTAGTGGTTGGTGTACTACTGGTGGAAATGATGATCTTTTGGTTATCACTAAGTTATATCCATCAGATATAATCCATTGAGATATAGATATCTAGATATGAGGTCTGCCTATTTATTGTATGTTCCTCATTAACATGTTGATTTGAGGATGATAGTTTTAATTATATTATGGTATTATTATATTATTATCAATATGATATGTTCCTATAAAGACAATAAATGGTATTAGTGATACCTTAATCATTGAATCAATATGTTTTCATACTAGTTTTTAAATGAACATTTTTTTTATAATGTTCAGTATATATCATAAAATATGAGAATTTGAGGCTAAACATTAGTCAGTGAATCTCTCTATTAGGTTTTACGATATAGGATATTGTAATGTATAATTTAAAGTTTCATTACATAAAATGGTATAGTAGTTTGTATCATAGTGTACAATGAATCAAAACCCTTGATTTTACGATATATAGTAATCAATGTTGAGGATCATCATTGGATACAATTGGTGTTTTGAGTTTCTCAAAATTTATTATCAAATCATAATGTTGATATAGGGGAGATAACCAAATATGATATAGTTAATTGAATTCCCTCAGTGACGGACCCTATCATATGTTGTGATTAATCTCTATATTATGGTATATAATATTTTTTATCTTCCATAAAATATGATATGGATAATGATTTGAAACAAGTTATTTTTTGAAACATGCATAATGTTTATAAATATTTTATAAAAGATAACTATTGGACATTGTAAATGGAATAATTTTATGGCCAAATAAAATATAAAATGTTTATATTGATATATCATATTTGGAAAATAAATAAAATTTTTATTTATCTATTTATTCTTTTTAATATTCATGTATATAAAATTTTTATATAATGTTCATATTATGTATGATTAAATTTATTTAGTAAATTAATTATTATAAAATTATCATGCCCAGTAATATATGATATGTATGAAAAAAGAACATCTAGTTTTAATCTACCACAACTTCAATTTATTATCTTGGATTTATATGTTCGATATGGTTTATAAAAATTATATTTTTTGGTTATGAGGAAATTGAGGTCTTTCCAGAGGAAACAAATATGTGTAGAGTGACTTCTGGTCAAACCGCTCATTATCCAGGAGGATTATACCTTGTCTAGAAAAGTGGGTGCAGATATATGTTTCTCTATTTCTGATGCACCCCCATGAACATTATTATTTAGTTGGTCAATACTTGATTTCAAATGTGGGTATTCATAAATTCATGCTAGTAACCCTTTAGATTGTGTATTAATCATGAGAATAGGAGGCAAATCATCCCTTAATAGGTATTATTTTCTACTCTAGGCCTCTCTTATAGATTTAATTCATGTTCATTAAATCCTTTGGGGTAATAATATTGGTTACCCCTATGCGAGTAATCAATTAAAAGCATGCATTAAATTAAAATCTATTTGTATTGGAGGTTCTCAATCTACCTCCTACTAGTTTTTTATGTTATGGTTTAAATCCAAAAAATCATAAGAAATCATGTTTTCTATGACGTGTGGAATTTATATATTTATGTTTTTTCCTTAAATTAATCTTTATTGGAGGGTTTTGTGGGTTCATGAAGGAAACGAGGGTGTCTGGGGCTTGTACAGATCCTGGAGCCTGATGGTTTGAAAAGGTGGTTTGGTTGCATGGTTAGTATAAGTCATGATGCCCAAGATACATGGTTTGATTAAAAAAACTTGAGGTGGTCAAGTTCGCTATAATGGGATGCATGGTTTAAGGAAATAATGCAACCCTATACGCACACCCATGCATGTTTTTCATGTTATGAGACATAGGAGAAATTCATGGTTGGTGCATAGTTTGTCTATCCATGTGCCAAGTCCATGTGAAGGTGGTTTCGAGATAGTGATGGGTACACAATTGGCACATGGTTTGGGAAACCATTCGGCCAAAACTTTCTTCCCAATTGTTAAATGGGAAATGACCATTTCCCCCATAGATATTTAAATACTTAACCCTTCCTATTATTTTTATATTCGCCAATAGTGGAACTCCCATTATCATGTTGAGAGATATCAAGGAATCCTAACCTAGTATTTGCAATATCCCTCTAATATACAATCTATTTCAAACATGTACAGTCTCATTGGATAGCCACCAGTGATTTATTAATTCTTCTTTCACCTTTCATCATTTATCTCCCTCTCAGAAGATTTATTTTGGTGCATGATCTTATGCCTAATTTTCAATGCATTCATATATTATTATATTTTCTTTTTATCTTGATTGAATTAGAGGTTGATACTAGATGAGTACTCCTATATAAGCTTGAAGAATGTGTTTTATGCCTTTTCATTAAAATTATAGTTGTTTGTAGATTTTTTTTTTTATTTTTTCAGACACTGTAATTTCTATACATTGCATCCAAAATTGAAAAATCCTAAAATTGAATGTTGAAACATGATGAGTCATGAAATGACAAAAATTTTCAAGGTTGGAGGTTTTAATCCTCAACCTAAACCACCCATGGGGTAGGGTTATAACAATTTATGGTGATTATACCACCCTTGGGGTGTGATGATCTCAGCTTTTATGATTTAAATTTGAAAATGTTAATAAATAGAATCATTAAAGGTTGTAAGAACCCTGTACCACTTTGTCATCTGTATATGAAAGGTATAAATTGTTTAATCCCTTTACTTGTTTATGATTATGAAGATATTTTTGAATTCATTAATGAATTGGTTAAGATTCCTTGGACATTTCTACTACTTTTATCTGATTTAATTATATTACATGGATTATATGGACATTTCTACTTCATGGATCTAATTAAATGTTTTAAAAGATATGTTAGGAAGTCATGGAAATTTATACTCCTTAGATCGGACAAACAAATATGTTTACTTGGGAATTTTTACTTCTTAGATATGGATTAAATAACTCATTAGGATACATTGCAAATTTCTACTCATTGGATATTATCTACTTTTATTATATGGATGTCGTATACATTTATAATATGATGATCCGAATTACTTGGACTACGTCAACATTTCTACTTCAAGGATCCAGTTTAACTATTTTACCTAACATATTAGGATGACTTGGACATTACTACTCCTTGGGTATATCACATTTAGATGCCTTGGACATTTCTACTCCTTGGATCTTGTTTACTTGATATACTCAATTTACTCAGTTGCATTGGGAATTTCTACTCTTTAAAACCATACCCATGTAGGCCTGACACATGATTACATGGCATAGGTTCATGATGATACTTGATATGACATAAATATAGTTCTTGTTGTTTAATTTCATGGCCACATTAAGACTTGATAGGCTAGACAATATCATGTATTCTTTATTTAATTTTACTCCTAGTATATCTTCACACTACTTCAGCTTATATGAATATGCTAGACTTGTTATAGACACTATTGTTGGTCTCCTACTAATTTTTATCTCACACCATGTTTGGATCATGGTAGGGTAACTAGAAAGACTTCATTTATAAAGGTAGGAACATGGAAAATCACCCGCTTTTGGATACTTGATTCGTTGATTTATAGGAGTAGGGGATCATAGGACCGAGCTATGGTTTGTTATTTTGTCTGGGGATAGTTTCATTTTTGTATTTTTATACTTTTGATACATGTATTGTGATGGATTAATATTTCCATGTATTATATGTATTTTTTATGAAGTTCCATGATCATCATTTTTATATGACACTATAGGATGAGATTAACTTGTTATTTATATTATGGATGATTATTATTTAGATTTTCAATTATTTTTTATGATTCCACTATTTATTGATATGATCATGCCATTGTGATGCACTCTGATTATGGGGGTATAGTATCCCCACTATTCCACCATGGACCCTTATTACTATTCGGAATCCTCTGGTATAGGGGGAGGCGTGTTTGAGGCCATGTGGCCAACCATGTTCAATTGCTATTGAGCAAACCGGGTCTAGGGAATCACAAAGTGGTGTTAGGGAAATTTCATTTCTTTTTCCTTATCATATGGGAATATTATATAGGAGATTATAAATATGTAATAATTTTTTAATGAGTTTTGTTTGGGAGTAGCTAACCCATATAGAAGAAAAGTTGAATTTCATGGGATGGGATGTTTTTTTGGATTGTGATTATTACAATTGTCTTGATTTCACTATTGGTTGATGCACTTGATGTTTACCGTTACTTATAATTAAAAATTCTTACTATTTTACTATTATCGAAAGGAATTATTTCATTATGAATTATTATGGGCACTTTGGGATTTATATTTCAAGAGTTTTGCAATGCCACATTTACTTAGAATATGCATTTCCTATATCATGTTTTCCCTTAATTTCTATATCCATGAAATTGTGCTAAAATTTCTTACAGGGACAAGATAAATAGCTAGTTCAGATTAAATGGATACCAAATATAAATTTTCAAGTTGTATGGGACCTCATAAATTGGAAGTGGTGATCCATATAGTTCAGCCTTTTTAAAAGAATTGTTATATGAATGAGAATGAATTTAAATAAAATTTAATACTTATATGAAATGGTCACCATTAAATATATATTCTAATTTTAATTTAAATGGTGTTTTCTTATATAAATTTCAATTAACAATCTATATATCAGGATCATGGAATTATAGTGGAGGACTTTTCCCTGAACCGACCTTAGTAGTGGGAAGTATGAAGTATCTCTTGAATTCTTCTGATCCATACATTTCCTAGACCTAGATTTAGTAGCAGGAAGAGGGATGTGACTTATATATTGAAATATTTTTACCTTTCCTTATTATATATTTGTGATCTTGATGATATCAATTCTAATATATGGCATGCACTTGTAATATTAGAGATATTACACCGCAACGGCCTCTAGTCATGCTACAAGAGAGTTGGGACAACCATGCTCTAAAGGTTGTGGGCCTTAGGCCCCTAGAGGATCCTTCTATTGTGCCTCCTATGGGACCTCCTCTTATGCCTGATGTGGTTGTTGAGTCCCAATTTCAAGAGGGATTTATATTCTTTATGAAGACCATTTAGGGAGCCTCATAATATTCCCCGACTATAGCATAGTTGACATCAGATATTCAGCAACAACATCCAACCATGTTTTTGGGGGATGGTAGACCATAGGTTGTAGTGTCATGTCTAGAGGCTATGCTCTCAATTTTCATGCATGTTGAGAAACCTACCAAGAAGAGAGTGAATCTCTCTATGTATATACTATGATATTCCTCTAGGAGATGGTGGGATATGATTACTCAGATGTATTTTCATAGGGATATAGCCTATAGAGTTTTCCATAAATCCTTCTATGATTATTTTTATCTTGACACATTGATGGAGGATGGAGATAGAGATTTTATACATATAGAGTAGGTTTCTTTGTCAATCATGGAATATTATTCTATTTTTTTAGAGATCTTGGGATTTGCACCAATTCTATTAGGTGATGAGGTATCTAAAGATAGGAAATTTGAGAATGGTATCAAGTATGACATATGATCATAGGTGAATATTTTTTGACATTCTAATATCTTAGAAATTATAAATTAGGATGTGATTACTAAATGAAACCAACGGGAGGTTGGTGGTGTAGAGTAGAGTATACTAGCTTCTCGACATAGTTTCTCACTATCAGGTGGGAGGAATTGATGTTTTGAGGAATCTCATGAGGGGAGTACCTTATTGAGAATGAGTGATTTAGATTTTTTTTTCTGCCATCAAAGTGGGAGGTAGGGACACATGAGGATCCAGTGTGATAGATACCTGTTCAAATATCGATCTTTCATTATGATGGGCCATCTATGTATGTTTTTCAAGACCTTTTCTTCAGCAGTAAGTGAGAGGCATACTACACTGACTTCATGTTCAGGTGTGGGGTTAGCAAATTCTCATCGGGCAGGGAGTTGTAGTACAACTGGCTGATTAGGATATAGTGGTGTTTGTGTTTGAGACATTCAGACACAAATCATTAAGGAATAGTAGATAAGACTTTATCAAGGTATTCAAAAAATATCTTAGCTCTACAGTTTAGGCTAGATTTATATAGTAAATCCAATATCTGAGGACCAAAGTGTCAAACCTTATACCATGATAAGTACTATTTTGGTAACCTCTACATTATTATCTACACTTTTCAATAAAAATTTTTCCCATTATTTCACATTTGTGCCAATTATATAAATCCTTGGGCTCTATGTCTAGTTTTCTAATGGTGTGATGATACTTGATAATTCATTGGGAATTCGATCGAAGAGTGTAAGACAGTGCAGGGAGTTCCCCATTAAGGTTGGTGGGTTTCACTTCATAGGGGACATATTTTTCCTCAAGATGATAGGGTTTGGAATCATTATCAATATGGATTGGTTGGTTCCCTGTCATTCTTACATTGATTATTATCATTGGAAGTTAACTTTCACATCACCAAGGGGTGTTTTTTTATTCACAAGTGATAATGGGATGTCCAAGAAATATAAGCTAGATCTAAGAAACATGGGATTGTATAAATGATTTCCTAGATCATTGGATTATATCATGATGATCAAATAATACTCCAAGTGGACTCCCCTCTAGTGGTTGATCATTTCAGATATTTTTTCCTAGATTAAATTTTTGGACTACCTCCTCAGAGAGTGGTAGTGTTACTGATCGAGCTAGTTCTTCGTGATACACTGGTGTCCATTACTCATTATAGGATGGATACTAACAAGTAAAAGGATATTAAGAGGCTTCTAGAGGACATGGAATCAAATGGGTTTATAAGACCCAGTACTTCTCAATGGGGTTCACTGATCTTTTTCACTAAGAAGGCGGATATAACCATTCATTTATGGGTATATTACCAGATGATGAACCAATTTACAGTTAATAACCGATATCCGTTTCCCCAAACTGATGATATATTTGACTAGATTTGAGGATCTATGGTTTTATCAAAGATTTATCTAATAGATTTGTATCATCAGATGCATGTTTGAGCTTCAAACACACCTCAAATGGATTTTTTTACTATGTATTGTCTATATGACTATCAGGTCATGAAGTTCACTATCAGAAACGCACCATCATTTTTCATGGAAATGATGAATCATGTTTTTCATCCATATCTAGATTCTATTATGGGGGTATTTTTTGATAATATCTTGGTGTATTCAAACACTCGACATTCCCATGGAAAAAATATTGAGATCATATTGGATACACTGAGAGAGAAATAGTTATATGTTATGATCACAAAGTGATACTTTTGGATGAATAAGATTCACTTCTTGAGATATATTATATCAGAGATAGGAGTATAAATTCACCAAAAGAAGGTTATAGATATAGTTTTCATAGAGAAAAAAATAATTTCTTTGGAATAAGATGTTTATTAGAATTAGATGGAAATTACAACCTCCTCATATAGAACTTCACTTGCTTAGAAGTAACTCTAAAAGTCTTGACTAAGAAGGGAATGAAGCTATAATGGTATGAAGACTATGAAATAGGCTTTTTGAAGATGAAAGGGAGAGTGATTTTAGCATCGATCATGATTCTTACATATCTAGATAAGAGATATAATATATATTTTGATGCATCATGTTTCAGGGTAAGAGCAGTTCTGATGTAGGAGGAGTGAGTCATGGTATATGTGTCTTTTTATTTGTGATCATGCGATTTTAACTACCTGGTTAATTATCTTGAGATAGCTTCTTTTGTTCTTTCCTTTCACTATTCGAGGCATTACATACAGGGAGATCATTTTTTGGTGTGCATTTACCAAAAAATACTCTAGTTAATAGTTACAAAACTTGAATCGAATCTTGGGAAATGAAAGTGGGTTGAATACCTACATTATTTTTACTTCAATATATCCTATACAACCAGAAAGGTCTATGAATAGTCCCATGAACTACGAACAAGGAGTCGGATATATGCAATTCAAGAGTCCAGTAGTGACTCATAGCTTATGGACTTATTTTCTAAGATGCACTTGGAGGTTTAGGACTGTTATGGATAGTCTAAACTTCCATCATTATTAGTGACCAATGTACATCTAGAGAGAGTGAGGATGATGCAGCTATCAGATTCAAAGGTCTTTATCCTTTAAGGGATAATTATAGGAGATTCCCCACCACCTTTGTTGATCCTTGATGGGTACGATATCATGTGAATCCATGGATGTTGATGGGTTCCTACTGACAACTGGAAGGAGTTGATGTGAGAGTCCCATGACTTTATATATAATATACATCATATTATTACCAAGATTTATCAAGAATTACGTCATCAATACTAGTGGTTGGGGATGAAATAGGAGAAAGCTAGGTTTGTGACTTAGTATTCCACCTATCATCAGATTAATGTATAACACAAATGACCATTTGGGATTTAACAACCTTTTCCGATTACTAAGTGGAAAATGGGACAAGATTGCCATGGATTTTGTGACTGGACTACCTAGATCACCTTAAGGTAGTAATTCCATATTGGTGATCATAGAACGGTTGAAAAAGTTCACCCATTATTTGACTATTTGGGAAACTCTTCTAATGGTTGATCATGTGAGACACTACATTCATGAGATCATATGCCTCTATTAGGTTCCATGTTCAATCTTATTATACAGAGATTCTCATTTCATATCATAGTTCTTGAAGGGTTTATAGAGTCCCTTCAGTTCATAGGTACTATTGAGTAGAACCTATCACCCAGAGAACTTTGATAAGCCTGAGTGTAAGACATAGGTTTTGGAGGAAAAAATATGAGCATGAATCCTTGATTTTGGAGCTTCTTGGGAGAAACACTTACCTCTCACTAAGTTCTCTTATAATAAAAACTTCTAGGAAACTATAAAGATTGGTCCTTTTATCCTTATATGATAAGTTGTTCCATTCACCACTATGTATATTTGAGGCTGGAGAGGCAACACTTCTAGGTCATCATATCATTTAGGAGAGTTTGGAGCAGGTTTATCTTGTCTGGATATAGATGTCTACAGCTCAGTCTAGATATAATTCATACAATGATCATTGTTGTCGAACACTAGACTTATCGGTTTGGAGTTGGTTTTTCTTTCTAAAGGCTGGGAAATATATGGATTAATAAACAAGGGAATATATTTACTTGTTAAATTGGGACCTTTAAGATTCTGGAGAGATTTGATATAGTAGCCTATCAGTAGTAGTTTCCTCAGAGATATCAGGACATGCCTAAAATCTTCCACATATCTCAGCTTCAATGATATAATTTCAATCCATCACACATTCTGTAGAATGATTAGGTTTAGTAGGAGGTATATGAATCCTTTGAGGAGCATCCTATCTATACTACGGATTGTTTCATAAAGTTTCTCCATGGACATTTAGTTCCTCTAGTACAAGGATATAACAGAACGGTCATTTACAAGGTGAGACTTCGGAGTGTAAGGCCGATGTATATTCCCAATGGCTAGAGTTATTCTTAGATAATGCTTAACCAGCCATGGATGGGAAATTTGGGTGTGAATTTATTTAATGGGTATATTTTATAAACTAAAATTTTCTATGAGTTATGGAACCTATTTATTTCCATTTTTCCATAAATTCATACTTATGGGAGATCTTGGTGAGTTCATGGAAGAAATTCAAGTTCATAGGGATTGTACAGATCCTGAAGCCCATGTGTTTTGAAAAGGAAGATAGGTTTCATCATTAATAGAAACCATGCAACCCAGGATCCATGGTTTTATTAAACTGGGTGGGGTGTTCTAGTCCATTATCAAGGGATACATGGTTTGAGTAAACTATGTAACCCAAGATTCACACCCATTCATGTGTTACAGGTTTTTAATAGAGGATAAATGCATGGTCAACACATAGTTTTTCTAACTGTGTTTCATGAAAATGTGAGGGGAGTTTGGACAAAATTATAGGCACACTATTGGTTCAAGGTTTGTCCAACCATGCATCCAAACCATGAAACCTGGTTTTTAAATGGGAAATGACAATTTTTCCCTTGGATCTTTAAATTTTCATCAATTCCTCTTACGTATTTATTCTCTTGTAGTTTCCACCCCCATTCTTATGGTGATATCTCCCATGGAATCAATGCCTAAGATTTTAAATGTTTCTCTGATCCAAAATATATATCGAACACTAATGGTCTCAATTTATGGAAAACTGTGATTTATTTGTTCCTATTTCTCCTTTCATCATTTCTATTCCTCTTAAAAGATTTATTTTGGTGTGGGATCATATACTCTATTTTTAGGGTGTTCATTCATTCTTCTATTTTTTCTAATTTGGATCAAATCAAAGGGTGAGACTAGATGATTACTCCTCTAAAAGCTTATGTTGGGTGGTCTATACCTTTTCCCCAAAATTGTTTTTCTTTGTACCTTATTATCATTATGTTGTAGGCTATAATTTCAGGTCATTTCTTCCTAATTTGATAAATCCTAAAATTGAATGTTGAAAACATGATTGATACATTCCATTAGATCTTTCTTCAATGTTGTAGGTTTTTTACCTCAACCTGAACTATCCAAGGTGTGGAACTAACTTTTTATTGTGATAATTCCACCCCTAGGGTGTTATGATCTCTCCTTTTATAAAATATAATTGAATATGGTAATCATGTGAATTATTAATGGTTGTAAGCACCATGTAGCACATTTTCATTTGTATATAAAAGGTATAAATTATTTAAACTCTAGGCTAGTTTATTATTATTATGGGATTTGTGAAATGGTGAATGAATTTGTTAGAATTAATTGGACATTTCTACTCCTTGGATCCCATTTAATTAGATTACTTAGATTCCATGGACATTTATAATCCCTGGATCTAATTACATATTTTTTGATATGTTATGATGCCATGGAAATTTCTACTCTTTGGATCTAAAGAATAAATAGGATTCCATGGATATTTCTACTTATTGGATCTAGATTACCTGACACATTAATATACCTTGGACATTTCTACTTCTTGGATCCTATCTTTTAATATTACATGAATTCCTTGATATTTCCTACTCCAAGGACCCGATGTACTTGGATTCTTTGGACATTTCTACTATATTGATCTAATATAACTAGTTTACCTGACATGATACAATGCCTTGTACATTACTACACCTTGGATATGACCCATTAGTATTCCTTGGACATTTCTACTACTTAGATCATATTTACTTGATATAATTAGTTTACTTGGTTTCCTTGGAAATATCTACTCCTTGAAGCCTGGACCATGTAGGCCTGACACATGATTACATTGAATAGGCTGATGTAGATACTTTCTATTCCTTATAGTTATCTATTATGATTTAAATTCATAATCATAGTGAGAATTCATATACTAAAAAATGTCATTTATTCTTTGTTTACTTGAACTCCTGTTATATCTGTACACTACTTCAGCATATATGAATACAGTGAACTAGTTATAGACACCATTTTTAGTGTCCTATAGAGTGTTATCTCAAAACCTATTCAGGATAATATTTGATTCCAGAACAAACTTTATGGATGAAGGTAGGGACAAGGGAAAGTGTGATCTTATGGATACTTTATTGGTTGATGCATAGGAGCAGGGGATCACAGGACTGGGTTGTCGTTTGTGATGATATTAGGGGATAATTAATTTTTGGTCTTTTTCTAATGCTGATACATCTATTTTATTGGAAGCCTGTTTCAATGTATTACCAGTGTTTTTTATAGCATGGCACGATCATCATTTTTATATGACATTGTTAGATGATATTTCTTATTTTTTAAAATGATGAATGTTTATTCTTTATCTGTTCAGTTTCTTTATATGCTTCTGCTATTGATTTATATGATTGTACCACTATAATACATTTTTATTATGGGGGTTTAGCATCCCTATTATTCAACCACAGACCCTTTCTTCTAGTTGAAAGCCTCTGACATACGAGGAATCACACATGAGGTCATGTGTCCAACCGGGTTCAGTTACTATTGAGTGAACCCAGTCCAGGGTGTCATAAAGTGGTATCAAAGAAATCTCTTTTCTTTTGTATCATTTTTTTGGACTATTATATAGGATATTAAAAAAAATTCAAAAATTGGTATTGGGTTATTCTTAGGAGTAGCTAAACCATTTAGATAAAAAACCAAATTTCCTGGGATAGAACTTCTTACTCTAGATTATGCTTGTCACAGTTGTCTTAATTTCACCATTTGGTGAATCACCTGATGTCTAATATTACTTATGATTATATATTTTTCCCCTTTTCTTATTATGGAAAGGAATAATTGAATCACACATCATTATAGGCCCTTTAAGAATTATATGGCATGCCACATTTACTTACTATGTGCATTGACTATAGCATGTTTTAGTGCCTCATTTCTATATCCATGAAATTATGATAATATTTCATATAGTGCCTTTATAAATAGTTTGTTGGGATTAAATGGAAACTACACAAAAATTTATAAGGCTTATGGGCCCTTATAAATTGGAATTGGTGAACCAAATAGTTTAACCTTTTAAATGGAAATTTTATATAAATGATAATGATTTTAAATGAAATTGAATTCTAAAATGAAATGGTCATCATTAAATTTGGGATGAAAATTGAAATTTAATGGATTTTATCCTCTATAAATTTCAATTGACACTCTGTATATCGGGACCTTGGACTTATAGCATAGAACTTGACCATGACCTAACCTTATTAATGGGAAGTATTTAGTATCTCATGCATTATTATTATCTATACTTCACCCAAACCGTTATTTTAAAGGAGTAAGAGGGGTGTGAATATTATTAAGGAATTCTTCTATCTGTCCTGCTTATATATATTTGATCTTGATGTTCTCAAATATTATCTAAGGCATTATCTTGGCATGGTGGATATATGACACTGTGACAACATCCAGGGATGCTCCAGGAGAGTGGTGATGGCCATACCTATAAGATGCTGGTCCTCAGGCCAACCGAGGAGCCTCCCATAGTGCCTCTTGTGAAACCTCATGGTATTCCAGATAAGGGTGATGATTCTTAGTTTTGATAGGGTTTTCTTTGTATTATGAAGACCATTCAGGGATCCCCACAACCTTTCCTAGATTAGGAAGAGTTAACGCATTAGTTTTAGCAGAAGCATCCACCCATGATTTCATGGGAAAGTGGACCATAGGTGTCATATTAATGTTTAGAGGTCATGACATTGATTTTCAAACATCTCGATAAATGTCCCAATAGGAGAGTTTATATTGTTACATATATGCTATGGGATTCTTCCAAGAGATGGTTGGATGTGATTACTTAGATGGATCATCATCGAGATATGGAAAGTTGGGATTTCTAGATAGCCTTCTATGATTATTTTTATTCTGGTACATTAGGGTTGATAGATACATGGAGTTTATGCTTCTTAAAACACCCCAATATTTTATGGTATGTTTTCTTAAAATAAATTCAATGTATTTATAGCATACTTTGAACAAAACACCAGGCATAAAATAACTCCAAAAATATTATTATTTTAATGATGGTTATCACCTAGACTTTGGAATGAAGTAAATGAATGGAATTAACTAAATTATGAAAATATAGTTTATAAATTTGTATAATATTAATTCATTGGTTACCAATTAATTATAAATTAAAATAAAAACCAATTTAACATAAAGGATGTATTTTTTGAAAAAAAAAACAATTTTCATGTCCACAATGGAATTTAAAATTAACAAATAAAATTCATCGCTATTAGTGAGATATATTAATTAAAATTATGTGTTATATATTAATTAATTTTTTTAATTCATTAAATATGTTTTATATAATTAATATAAGAATAAATATAATTTTAAGCATAAAAAATACATTTTTCTGAAAGGTAATTTTTCCAACTTTTAATGGCATACCTATTTTAAAATTAAATTTTCAAAAATTTATTTGTTTTATTTAATAATAAACTAAATTTTGTTAAATTGGGATATAAAATTATCTTATGTTGAATATTTGTAATTTTTTTATGATTTTCATTTTTTATGAATAGTGAAAAATACTTCATTTTAATTAAAAACTGTATTTTCATCTAATTTATTTTTACAGTAAAATTATATTTTAAATTTGTTATAAAGTATAATTATTTCCATTATGAATAAATAAATTAAACATAGGTCATTATAATAAATTTCACATTGAAATTGGATATAAAAATAGATCAAATGTTTTAACTTTTTCACTTTAAAAACATTTTTTTCTATTGCGTCTTCAGGGCTAATTTTAAATATAATTTTACCAACTTTTTGAATTTAATTTGGTAAAATGGATTTCAAATTTAAAAATATATATATAAAAATTAGTTATTAGGGTCATTTTCATTTTTATTTATAAAAATGTTTCCATGGTAAAACATTATTTACTATTATATAGGTAAAAAAATGAAACAGGTTAAAGATAAAATCGTAAAGGCTTGAAATACCTCAAAAAACAACATTTAATGGTTATTTTATGTATTTATTGTCCCTAACCATCATAAAAATATTAATTTCTATAAAAATTAGTAGAAATTAATGCTTCCTCATTGAGGTTGTCTTTAAATGTAAAATAATTATTATTTTAATCACTTAAACCCACCTCTCCTCATGTCTAAATATCACCCCTCACCACCCAATTTTAAATAAAAAGCCTTTAATATCCAAAATATATGTTTCAAATAACTCTACTTATCACTCTCCCCATTTATTATTAGTTCTGGTCTCCCCAAAAATACCAAATCCAAGGTCCCCAAGGGTCTCTAATGGGGGTGATATGTAAGAAGTAATTTTCTCAAAATACCTCTCTTAATTTGTTTTATTCTTATAGTTTCTCCCCACATCCATCATCCATAATGAAATTATAATTAAATAATCATTTAATCCATGTATTTTTATGTTTCTAATGGAATATCTTATATCTATCCCATTTATTATATCCACTTATTCAAATACACGAAACTATTGTCACAATTATGTCAGTTAATCAGCTAAATGAATAATGATTTTGTTCAGTTTCATTACCACCGTCATGGATAGTAATTATTTTATTATTATGGTTAAATAATATTTTAATCAGTATATTATAACCTATTTTTTATTCTATAACATATATATATATATATATATAATATTACATAAAATAAAACTTGTTCATGGTGGTCAAAAAAACTACAAAATTAAACTAAACATTTATCATAACATTTTATCTAATGAACCATTATCATTTAAGAAATAAAAATTATATATAAGACAATTTTAAATTATATAAGTTCGTGAATACAATTATATATAACTGTTGGAGTTTTATTTCACTTTGACACGAAAATCCTTAAACAAATGAATCCAACATGAATATCATGAAATTAATTCTTCTGAAACAATGAAAATCATGAAATATTATTAATGAATGGGTGGTAAAATGTAATAAAAATATAATATAAGTTATTATAAATAATAACATGGAACTATAATGAATTAATGAAATTATTTAACCCTCTATACATGAGGTGAAATTATGCAAAACTAAAGGGAACCATGGGGTAAGGGTTTTGTCTCAATTTTTTCTTCTGTGATATATATGCATTATTCATGACTTATTTCTTGTTTGTGGTGTATATACTGACCATTGAATTATAAATTCTTGAATCTAATTATTTTAATCTCATTTAATGTATCTTTTTATAATTATTAATTTTATGGGTCATATGATTTGACTTTTTAAAAAGTTGTAAGGGAATTATTAACCCAATTTCCATTCTTTGGGTTAAGATTCTACATCATTGATTATGTTGTGCTATGACTATGAGTGGTATGGATTTTTATTATATTTTTTTGTATTTATAATATTTTTATGTGTATTTATAGTGAATAGACATAATTTATTATTGTTATTAATTCTCATTTTAATGATATGATATTTATAAGTGGTTTTCTTTTAAAATTTTATTTTTAAAAAATTTTCTTTAAAACTAACATTTTATTACATGTCCATGTTTTCAAAAATTATTTTTAAAAAATATTTTCAATAATATATAATGATTTTTTAAAGTGATTAAAACTCATGTTTTACTTTTATGAATTGTTTTGAATGTATTTTTTCCATTTTCTAAAAGATATTCTTTATGACTTTTGCGACAAAAATATGGAAGGGATGTATTTTTAAAAGTAAACGAAATGAAAAAACCTTCCTTTCATCATGATGTATTCATGGATTTAATCATTATTTATAATATTACAAGGTTATTTTCCATGAAACTATTTTTTTTCTAATCTAACTACATATAGAGAAATGTTTTCAAATAAAAAGGATATTTTCCTAAATAATTATTTCATGTAATCTCTCAAAATTATTTTACATCTAAGATAAAATTATTTTATTTTAATTAGGATTTAATTAAATGAAATTATCCTTATTTGTTTTATGGTTTGTCTATGATTATTTTGGATTGGTATTTTTGAAGTCTTTTTATTTTTATGGGTTTTGATATGATGAATTATTTATGTTATTGTGGAACATTTACATATAGTTTTCATTATGTGATAAGTGGGACCAATATCCCCCTCTAATGCATTTTGTAATGATATTATATCTCATTATATAAATATTATTGGAAGGGGGATTGAAGTTAGTTCATATAGTACTGGAAGGGGAAGTTATACTGGTTTAGTAATGCACATTTTCTACCATGATAGTCTTAAGAGTGAACCTAGACTACCATGATTGTTTGGGGAGTGAACCCATTCCACTATGATGGTCTTAGAAATGATCCTTGTCTACTAATGAAATTATTTTCTATACTTATGTGTCTTCTGTAATTCCACATTTTATTCCAAATTAATTCTTTTATGATTAATGCCTTATGAATTTTGATTATTTATTATATGACTCGAGATTATGATATTTGATATGAAGGGTATAATTTTCAAATTTTATGTTTGTAGTCCTATCCCATTATGTTTATGTTATGATTCATATCTCCCTTTTTTACCCTTACTGAGCATTTGAACTCATCCTTTTCTTATGTTTATTTTTCCCCAAGATATGAAGAATGATATTAAGTTTTATTTTTCAAAAGGGTTCAAGTTATGAGTGAATAAGTGTTATATTAAGTAGACGTTTTATAAACCTATTTATTATGTTTCAAATTTTCCAAAGAAAAAAACCCATATTATTCTAGAATGGTTTTTTTATGTTTTGTAATGAATATTCATCCATTTATATGAAATATCTATGTATGGAAAGAGTGGGTCATTAAAGTTTGTATAAGATAAAGGTTTAGTTATACTTTGGAAATAAGAATGAAAAAAACATAGTAATAACTCTAAGCATAATTCTATGTTGTAGTCCAATAATTTTTGTAACTATCATGAGTAACCTAGGATTAAACCTAAGGTGTCATGGATTGTAATTATATACATATTTTCCCTTGACTATATGGTTTTCCTAGTATGATTAGTGATGCTTGCAAAATTATTTTAAATTTAGTCAATGGCTAGAACTTGAAATAACCATGTTAATATTGTATAATATGGGAAATCAAATGATTGTCCACCTAGAAAACCAAATGTTACGTGATATGGAATAAAAAGTATTGTTAATATACTCACATAAGAAATAAATCATACTATACATTCAAATGAGAAAAATAGGTAGCAATATTTTGTTGAGTCCTTTATGAGGAAACATCCACCTCCTTTCTGTGGGTATTTTGATATACTAGTGGGTAAGAAATGGATCAAAACCATCGAGAAAATATTTTTTGTACTTCAATGATTAGGACATGAAAAAAAAGTTAACAATTTATCATTTGGAAGGTAAATCAGATCAATGTTAGAATCTTATCATGAATATGAGGAAAGAATAATAAATTGAATCAATCAAATGGGATACATTTAATGGGTTATTACTTATAAATTGCTTCCCATGTATTCTATATATACATTTAGAGAAGTAATTTATTGAGAATAATAAAAAGGATGATGAATTCATTGATACATATGAGGTAAATTTTACAAGGATTTTAAGGTATGAATCTCGAATAATTACGAGTCCAAAAATTAAAATTGATCTATTATTTGGTTGTTTAAAACCATGTCTTCGAAGGTCATTATCTATAAGAGACATTATTACCTACAGAGAATTTTTTTACATTCTCTCAAGGAGGGTATGGGAATTGTAGTTACCCCTCAATAAAATTATTATTTATAAGAAAATAAAAAATCAATTCAAATGAAATTATAAAAACCATGTAGAAAAGAATACGTGTTTTACTTTATACAGAAATTTTCAGAAGAAGATTGAAGGAAATTTTCTCAAGTGGGGTAGGTAAAAGTTTTAAATTTGGGAAAAATTTCATCAGTAAACTGTGTTCTGAAGTGATGGAAAGAATTTAGAAAATGATTCTAATAGAGAAAAAATTTCAAGGAATTCACCTTCCACACTTTAATTCATCAAGTGTAAGGAAAATATGAATTACTATAATCAATTTTCAAATACATGGGTTAAAAAATATGGTTAACATCATTAACATCTTCAGGACAAAGACAAAGGAAAATATCTTGTGATCACTACCAACAATATAGAGAGTGATAATGAAGTTGTGGGATGATTTAGTGTTTATATGTTAGAAATCAAGAATAATGTTGTAAAATTACTTTAATGGTAATGTGGAATAATGAAAAAAATATTTTTTGGTCAACTATAGTGTTCTTTATTTTTTTGAAAGGATATGTTGAATAATGCCAATGGAGTAGAAAATTGATTTATTGGTTTGGTGATGTTCTTGGGGAACACGTGATTAAGGGAAATATAACTCATAATATGTGCATGATAAGGAGATTGTAATGAGATAAATAGATGCTTTGTTTGTGATAAAATAAATGGAATAGTACTAATAACCTTGTAACTGATTAATAATATGATGACAAGGTGGTTTACAGATTTCTTTTATATAATTTTAGGATTTATGGTATGAGGAAAGAGTCTGTTTTTGATTGGGTTCTTATTTGAACTATGGTTTTATGGTAATTGTGATTATTACCATGTTTCAAGAGAATACATGATAACGATCTTCACATGTTTGGTACGTGACAATTAAAAGCTACATGAAGTTATTTGCGGGATTAATGATAATTTAATTCTGAGAAATTAGTGACCTTCATTCAGAAGTTTTGAATTTTAATCTTTTTGAAGGTTTATAAGGGTGAATATTTATAAATTGTTTATATTGAACATTGGATGATTTTTTAGAGATTAATGTATTAAGTAATAATATGAATATTTTTTCATATTGGATAACCTATGCTAACAATTTTTATGATGATACATAGAGATGGAAGGAGTGACATGTCATCCCATTATGGATCTTATGATCCACTAGTTCTATAGGCACTACAATTTAAAATTCATTCCTTAGAGTAAGAAATGAAGATAAAATCGGTCAGGGAATAATAAAATAGTGACATTATACTCTGAAGATGAAATCAATTAATTATATTTTCTTAAATTGTTTTGAAATAAAATTTTAACCTATTATAATCATTTATGATAATATTAATTACCTTTTTCAAAACTATTTGGTCTACGATTTTTTTCATGATAATCTAATAATGTCCATGTTCTCTATCATTCTCCATCAGAACATGATAGTTTTAATTCTCTTTCATGTCCATGTTTTCACTTTCCACTAATGTTCTTCTAATTAGAGTTTTCGTTATGTGGTAATCTTCACACTTTACATTCCCAATTTTTATCAGAGGTTTTGTTGACCCATTTTCCTATGTGGGTTTCCCAAAAAGGAAATTTTTAAACATCCATATATGATTTTTAAAGTGAAATTTCAAATTTTGAGGATGCAATTTAGTTAAATTCTTGATCATATAAGGTTGGTATTTTATTGATTGATGGTTCCACCAAATCTATATCAAGTAAATTATGTGTTCCATATATCTCACCAGATTAAGTAGATAACTGATCCTTCACATTTACAAAATATAGAGTTCATACTACTAGATAAGTAACCTTATTATAATGAACAACCAATAAATATTTTGTATCATATAAATAAAGTTCTATGAAACAATACCACTCACCTGGTTAAAGATTTATAGAGAAACCACCAATTTGAGGAAGCTATGTGGGAACTTGAGGATGTGATGAGGCATATGTGTCCTTATCTATTTATATCTAAGTAATGAATTTTGATGCAGAAATTCATTTTAAGGGGGATATAATGTAACACCCAAATATTTTACTCTATGTTTTTAAAAAATAAATATAATTTATTTGATAGCTTCCTTTTGAAAAAAATGTCAAGTTTAAATAAACTCCAAAAATATTATTATTTTAATGATTCTTATCACCATTCCATTTGAATTGTAGGAATAAATGAGATTAAATAAATTATTAAAATATATTTTACACATGTTTCTTAAATTAATTCATTGGTTAGCAATTAATTATGAATAAAAATAAGATCCAATTGAACACAAAGGATGTGTTTCTTATAAAAACAATATATTTTTATGCCCATAATGAAATTTTATGTTAATAAATTAAATTAATCACTATTATTAAGAGATATTAATTAAATTTATATGATATATGTTGAGTAAAAAAAATAAAATTCATTCGATATTTTTATTGTCTTAAGATAGGAATAAATTTAATTTTGTGCATAAAAAGATATATTTTTCTAAAAGGTAATTTTGCCTCTTTTTAATGGAAAACCTATTTTAAAACTAATTTTACCATTTTTATGATTTTTATTTTAAAAAATATACTTAATTTTTTAATATGGATATAAAATTTATATTTTGGTGAATTTATTGTAATTTTATAATAAGTTTCATTTTTTATCAATAGTGAAAAATACTACATTTTAATTGAAAACATTATTTAAAATTATATTTTAAATTGGTTTTAAATTATAATTATTTCAATTATATATAAATAAATCCAATTTAGTTCATTGGAATAAATTCCACATTGAAATTGAATATAAAAACCCTTAAAAAATTTGAACATTCTCGCTTTAAAACCCTGCTTTCCCGTTGCGTCTGTGGGATTAATATTAGATATAAATTTTCCAATTATGTGAATTTAATTTGATAAAATGGATTAAATATTTATAATAATAAGGTTAAAATTATTTATTGGATTCATTTTTATTTTTTGGTATAAAAAAATTACCATGGAAAAAAATTATTTACTACCGTATAGGTAAAAAATGAAACGAGTTAAAGTTAAAAAGACCCAATATTAAAATACCTCACAAAAATTAATGGTATTTAAGGTATTCATTGACCCTAAATAGACTATAAATTATTAATATCCAACGGAATTTTTGGAAATTAATTCCACCTCAATGTGATTGGCATTAAATATAAAATGATCATTATTTTAATCACTTGAACCCACCACTCCTCAAGTATAAATACCACCCCATCTCATCACAAAAGCCTTGAATTTACTAAATTATATTCCTAAAACTCACCACTTAACTATCCCCACTTTTTAGTTCTAATTTTACCTCAAAAAGATCAAATCCAAATTCCTCAAGGGTATCTCCTGGAGGTGATATTTAAGAGGTAATTTTCTCAAGGTACCTCTCTAAATTTATTTTCATATTCTATTTTCTCTAAAAACCCTTTATCTATTAAGACATAATAATTATAAAATCATGTTAATACTATATTTTTATGTTTTTAATGTAATATCTTATATAAATCTCTTTTATTATCACCACATATTCCAAGAAATGAAACTATTGTCCAAATTATGCAAGTTAATCAACTCCGTGAATTATGATTTTTCTTCATTTTCCATTAAAACCATCACATATGGTCATAATACAATTATTATGGTTAAATAAAATTTTCATAATTATATTTTATCCTATTTTTATTTTTTAAACTAATATATAGAGATAATATTAAATAAAACAAAACTAGTTTATAGTGGTCGAAAAAACAGTCAAATTAAACTAAACATTTATCATTAACATTTTATCAAACGAATCATAATCATGTAAGAAATAAAAATGATATATGGTTCTATTTAAACTTTTTTAATTTCATGAAAATCATTTCATTTAACTTCTAATGTTTTATTTCCATTTGAAAATAAAATCCTTAATTATACATAAATGAATCGTCCATGAAAACAATGAAACGAACGCACCTGAGTAATGAAAATCGTAAAAATTAAAATGTGGTAATATTTTATAAAAAAATCATATAGGATATTATAAATTTTAATATGGTTCTATAATTAATTAATAAAAATCTTTAACCATATATACATGAGGTTAAATTATGCAAAAAAAGGGAACTGTGAGGTAAGTGTTTCTTACCTCACTTTTTTTTATTCTGTGAGATATATGAATTATTCACCACTTATTTCTTGTGTGTGGTGTATATAATTAAAATTTATATTTAATATCATCAATATAGTAATAATTATTTTATCCAATGTCTCATTTGATAATTATTACTTTTATAGGGCATACAATTCTACTAATTACAATGTTGTTAGAGAATTATTAACCCAATTTCCATTTTTTGGGTTATCCTTTTTACTTCATTGATTAAGTCATTATATGATTATGTGTGTGAGTAATTTTTATTATATTATATTTTTTTACTGTTATTATTTTTATTTATATAAAATAAACATAATTGATTAATTTTATTAAAGCTCACTTCAATAATATGATATTAATTATGGATTGACTTTTAATTTTTTTTAATTTTTTTTTAAAACTAACATTTTCTTCAATGTCCATGTTTCATAAAACAAATTGAAAAAATGTTTTAATACACTCTTATGATTTTTTAAAATCATTTATACTCATGTTTGACTTTTTATAAAATGTTTTGAATGTATTATTTTTTTGGTTTTCTAAAAGAGGTTCGTTATGAGATTTTTGACAAAAATATTGAAGGAATGTTTTTTAAACTTTTATGGAATGAGAGGAATTTACTACCATCATGACACATTAATGCCTTGAATCTTCCTTTTCAATATTAAAATTCTATTTTTAAGGAAATTCATTTCTTTTATAAATGTATGACATTTAAAAAAATGTTTTCAAAACAAAAAGGATATTTTTCTCAAGAATTAATTCAAAGGATCTCTCAAAATTATTTTCCATCTAATATTACATTATTTGATGTTACTTATTCTTTAATAGATATATGTTTCAGGGAGATTATCATTTTTCCTTTTACATTTGGTTTATGATTATGATGGTTTGATATTTATGAAACACGTTTCTTTTCATGGGTTCTGATATGATGAATGATTTATGTTCTTGTGGAACATGTACGTATAGTTTTCATTATGTGATGGATGGGACCTATATCTCCCTCCAATGCATTGAGTAATGATTTTATATCTCATGATATATATAGGACTAGAATGAGGATTGAACTTTTTCTAGACAGGATTGGAAAAGAGCATTAACTACTAATGAAATGATTTTCTATTATTATGTATTTTCCACAATTCCATATTTTATGTCAAATTTGTTTATTTATAATTCATGAGTTATTAATTTTTACAATTTATTATATGACTCATTATAATGATATTTTATATGAAAGGTATAATTTTTAAATGTTAGTTTCATATTCTTATACCCTTATATTTATTTTACGATTCAAATCACCCTTTTTACTATTACTGAGCATATATTCTAACCCATTTCTTATGTTTATTTTTTCCCATGATAAAAATAAAGGTATTAAGTTTGGTATTTCAAAATTGTTATAGTTATGAGGGAATAAGTTTGAGATGGTGTAGAGATTTTATGAACCAGTTTTTCATGTTTCCAAGTTTCCATAGACACTAAATCCATACAATTATCGTGTGGTCTCATTATGTTTGTAATGAATATTCATCCATTTACATGAAATATCTATGTATGAAAAGAGTGGGTCATTACACATCTGAAGTTGGGAACCTTGTCATTTGTGGAATATTATTCCCTTTTTTTAATGATCTATAATTTAATATCTATTCTATTATGTGATGATGTATATAAATATAGAAAATTTGAGGATAGACTCAAGTATAACATCTGATCATAGGAGAATTTATTTCAAATTTATACTAACTTGAAATAGTAAATTAGTCTTGGATTACTAAATGTAACCTGAGATAGGCTGGCAGTGTAGAGAATAGTAGAAAATCTTCTCAACTCACTGGCTCAATATCAGGTGGCAGGAAGTGATGTTTTGAGGTATATCATGTGGGGAGTACCATCTAGAGAATGAGTGCCGGTAGCTCTATTTTTTCAATAAGTATGAGAGATAGGTACACATGACGATCTGGGGTAATATATTCCTAGTCGAGTGCCAAGATTATGAAAGGATGACACATCTAAAGTAGTTTTTAAGGAACTTTACTCCAATATGAAATTATAGGGGGTCTGCATAGATTCCACATTCTGGAGTGGGGTCACCAGCTTCTTGTTAGGCACGGAGATGGAGTCTGACCAGCTGATTTGGTCGAGCTGGTGGTCATGGATGATGAATCTAGATGCCAGAATTATAATGACTACATATAGAACCGGATCAGGGTAGTCATACTATATCTCATGGACACATTTTAGGCTAGATGAATATTGTATATCTAAAACCTCATGAGTAGAGTGTTAGACATTATATCGTTAGAGGAACTATTCTTGTAGCCTCTATATTAGTATATGCACTTTTCAAAATAGTTTCTTCACATTCTTTCATATATATTCCTTTTATGGAGATCCCTGGGCTCACTTTTCAGTTTTCAAATGGTGTGATAACACTAGATTCAAAGTTATGAATTCAAAAGGAGAGTGTATTCTAGAGTAGGGCGTTCCCCCATTTTTTAGGTTGGGGTCACTTCAAATGAGACCTCTTCTTCCTAAACATGATAGAGTTTAGAATCATTAAAAAGAAGGATAAGTTAGTTCCCTATCATTCTTATGTTGATTGCTATCACCATAGGGTAACTTTCACATCACTAGAGCATGGGGTTTTCTATAAAATTGTGGATGGGATTTATAGATAACATGATTTGGACTCGATCATCATGGGATGGGTATGATGATAGCTCAGATTTATACCTTATATATGGATGATCAGGGAACATCTCAGTTAGACTTCCCTCCAGTGGTTGATCGTTTTAATGATTTTTTCCCAAAGCAGTTTTCAAGACTACCTTCTGATAAAGAGGTAGATTTATCCATCGAGCTAGTTCCAAGAGTTTCACCAGTATCCATTTCTCCTTAAAGAATAGCTACTACTAAGTTTCATGATACCAAGATGCATCTAGATAACTTGGAAGAAAAGGGTTTTATATGACCCAGTATTTCTCAGTGGGGGTTCAGTGGTCCTTTTCTCTAATAATGTGGATGTTAACCTTCATTTATGTGTGGATTACTAAAAATTGAACCATTTTATGGTTAAAAACTAATATAATTTTCCTCAGATACATGATCACTTCAACCGGCTCTAAGGTTCTTAGGTGTTCTCAATGATTGATCAGAGATCATGTTATCATCTTGTGTGTGTTTGACCATCATACATGCCTCATATAGCTTTTCAAAGTAGGTATTTTATATATGAGTTTTGGGTCATGAAGTTTGATATCATGAATAGACCAGAAGTTTTCATATAACTAATGAACCAGGTTTTCCATCCATGTTTGGATTCATTTTTGGTGGTATTATTGGAGGATATATTGTTGTTTTCACACAATCCCCAAAACCTTACCAAAAATCATGAGAGCATATTGGATACATTTAGAGAGAATAATTTATATGAAAATCTCACAAAGTGACAATTTTGGATAGTTAAGATTCATTTCCTAGGTTATATTATCTCAGAGACATAAGTATCATTTGACCCATTGTAGGTGATAGCTATAGTTTCCTAGGAGCATCCCAAGAATGTATTCGACATACAGTGTTCCTTTTGGATAGTTTGATATTACAAGCTCTTAATACAAGACTTATAATGCTTAATAGTACCTCTCATGGGATTTACTAATATGGGTGTGAACTTATCATGGTCTAAATCTTGTGATATTACCTTTTAGGATTTGAAAGGGATACTGAATTCAGTACCAATCCTGATTTTTCTAATTCCAAGAATAATCTATAATATATAATTTGATGCATCAGGTGTTGGACTATGAGAATATCTGATGAAGGAGGAGTCATTTGTTGTTTACAGGACTTGTTAGGTGTGGCCACATGAGAGGAACTAACTAATGCATGATCTTGAGTCATTTTTTTAGTTCATGACTTGCAATATTGGAGGCATTACATACAGGGAGAGTGTTTTTTGGTGTACACGGACCACAAAATCCTTAAGTAAAATTTTACATATCTTTACTTTAATCTTAGGGAATGATTGTAGGTTGAATACCTAGTTTATTTTTACTTCAATCTTGCTTATATTTCCAGATAGGGCAATGCAGTTTTAGATCCACTGAGAAGGAGGAATCATATGAAAAAAAAATAGGAGGCCACGAGTGAGTGGTAGTTTATGACTATATTTTTTGATATACACTAGGAGTTTTAAGACTATAATGGAATGTCTATACTTACATTGTTATAAGTGATATATTCATATCTAGAGAGATTGAAGATGAGGTAGATATCATATTCTAAGGGATTGAACCTAGAGGAGATAATTACAAGAGATGACCCAACACCTAGTTGGATCATTAATGGGCATGAGATTTTGTGCATCCATGGACATTTATGGATTCCTACCGACATCTAGGAGGAGTTAATACGACAATACCATACCTCAATATGGGATGTTCATTCCACTATTACCAATATCTATCGTGACTTATACTATTAATACTTGAGGTTGGGGATGAAATGGGAGATAGCTGGGTTTGTTACTCAATGTTCTACCTGTCAGTAGGTGAAGGTAGAGCACTAGTAACTAACTAGGATTTTATAACCATTTTCTATTATTAAATGGAAATCAGCTGATGTCACCATGAATTTGATTATGGGACATCCTATACCACCTTGTGGAAAACGTTTTATATGGATGATCATAGATAGGTTGATAAAGGTCACCCATTTTCTATTTATTTGGGAGACTCTTCTAATGGATGATCTTAAGAGGAACTAAATTAATGAGATCATACTCCACCCCAGGGTTCCACATTATATCGTATCGTACAAACATTCTCATTTCATGTCATAGTTCTAGAAGGAGTTACAGTGGGAACTAGGTTCATAGGTATTTTTTACTACAACCTTTCACTCATAGAATGATGGTCAGTCAGCTTGTACGGTATTGGTTTAGAGGAAATGATCCAAGCATGCATCCTTAATTTTAGAGGTTTGTATGAGAAACACTTACCTGTCATTGTGTTCTCCTATAATAACATCTTCCAAGAAAACACACAGAAGGATCCTTTTGAGACCTCATATGATAGATCGTTTCATTCACCCCTATAGAGGTTAGAGGTAGAAGAGGTAGCGCTATTGGGTCCTCGTCTCATTTAGGAGACTTTGGAGTAGGTTTAGCTTATTATGAAGTGAATATATATATCTCAGTCTAGACATAAGTCATACGTTGATCGTAATCATAGACCACTATATTTTGAGGTGGGGAGTCGGGTTTTCTTGAGAATTTTACCTAGACTAGGGAATATATGGATTCAAAATCAAGGGAATCTATTACCTCATTACATTGTGCCCTTTGAAATTTGGTAGAGAACCGTATAGGTTGCCTTTCATTTTTAGTTACCTTAGAGGTACCTATCCATACACAACACTTTACACATATAACAACTTCACCAATATCATTTTGATTCACCACATGTTCTTCAACCTAATGAGGTTGAGTTGGATTTAGATGCATCCATTGAAGAGAATCCTATCTGTGTTGTTGATTGGGTAAAAACGTTTCTCTAAGGCCAATCAGTTCACCTAATATGGGTGCTATGATATAATCGTCATGTATAAGATAATACTTGGGAGTGTGAGGATAACATGAATACCCAATTGCTGGAATTATTCTTATATGATTCGTGACCACCCTTGGATGGTCAATTTAGGGATAAATTCATTTAAGGGGTAGATTTTAAGAACTCATATTTTTTATGAGGTATGGAATCTATTAATTTATTTTTTTTAGTTAAATTCATCCTCATGGGAGTACCCAATGGGGTCATGGAGGAAAAAGGTGTGTCTCAGGATTATATAGAACTCAAAGCCCAAGTATTTAGAAAATAAATCTAGGTTTCTGGGATAGTAGATACCATGCATCCTAGCCTGCATGGTTTGATTAATATGTGTGGGGTAGTCTAATCCACTATCAAGGGATGCACTATTTGAGGAAATTTTCAACCTAGGATTTACTCCCATCCATGTTCTACATGTTTTAATAATAGAGGATAAATGCGCATTTAGTGAATGTTTTTTTAAATCATGTTCCATGACCATGAGAGGAGGTTTGGAAAAGTTTTGGCTCCATGGTTAGTGCACAGTTTTTCCAATCATGCATCCAAACCGTGTTTCTCAATTTTTAAAGACTAAATGGTAAATTTTTTGTGGATATTTAAATGTTTTTACCCTTATTCTTATTTACTTATTCTCCAAAATTGGAAACCTCATACTCATGTTGAAGGCTCCCATGGAATCCTAGCTTAGTATATGTTATATTTCTCTAATCGGGACTCTTTTTCGAACACCGATGGTCTTATTGGATGTACAACGATGATGAATTTGTTCCTATTGCACCTTTCATTGTTTATATTCCCCATGAAGGAGATATTTCAGTGTAGAATCATATTCCCTCTTACCAGGGTGTTCCTCTATTATTCCATTTTCTTCATATCTAAATTGAATCAGAGATTGTTAATGGATGGGTACCACTCTAAATTCTTAAGGTAGGTTCTCTATACCTTTTGAATAAAATTCTATTTGTTTGTATCTTATTAGAATTATTACACATTCCAAAATTTTCAAGGGATGTATCCTAAATTGATAAATCCATAAATTGAATGTTCAAAACATGATTGAGACATGCCATGACAACTTCCATCAATGTTGGAGTTTTTTAACATCAACTTGAATATCTCATGGGGTGTGTTCTACAATTTTATTGTGATTATGACACCCTTGGTTTATGATGATGTGAAGAACTAGCCCAGGTACCATATAAACTTGATAACTAATCTAGTAATAACATAGATCAAAGGTGGTTCCTGATCCCCATAGGTTTCCAACTAGCACCTAGCATCATAAAAAATGATTTTGTGAATGATTTTTCCACAAACATTGCAAATGTAAAGACAAAAAATTCAGTATGCATATATGAAAATATATAAAGGGAGAAGTATACCAGAAGTCAAATAGGTATAAACAACCCAAAAGTACTATATAAAAGTACCATAAAATTGAAATAAATCCCTAAGTCCCAAAAAACAACTCTCTGATCCCACAGATCAACAACTAGAACCACCTCCAAGTGGTGCTTTACCCTTACTTGAACTTTGAAGGATATATTCTACAATTACCCAAAGTCATAGGTAGGGTATGAGCTAAAATACTAGTAGGATATCTCCAAATATTCCATAATAGATTATAATAATTAATTACCCAAATAGATCTTTCAATTTTAAAAAAATAGTTCAGAGTTTCAAAATAATAATTAAAACAATTCATGATTTACATTTCAAATGATGGAAATACTTTAAAAAAATGTATTAAGAAGAATTTTATATAAAATATTTTATATAAATTCAAAATTCTCGTAAAATAGTTTACAAAAATGTTTTATATATTAATTTAAAATTCAAAAAATAAAGAAAAAAGATCGTATCCTTAAAAGGTATGATCATTCAAGAATATAGTACTTCACACACTTAAGGGGACACAACAATATATGTATACACACATACCTTTCTTACAACCAAATGATAATTCTTAGATATCCTTTCTGGATTGTGACGTTTTGTATTTATGTTTTGGAAGATTGTAAATTCTAGAGTGTTTTCAAAATAACACACTAACTAACTAAGGTTTTCATGTTATCAAATAAAAAATAAGTGATGGAAAATTTACTTTCAGTATGATTAAAATAAAATTAATCCCATTCACCATTTTAAATATTACAATTTCCAATTAAAAACCAACACATGTGTTTATAATAAAAAACATTCATTTTCCATGATAAACCCCAAAGGTGTTTATCAAAACCATTTTAAGCCATTTTTCATAAATAACAATTTGAAATAAATTTCACTAAATCAATTTCACAATTAAAATTCCACAGTTAAATTAAAAAATTTAATTTTAAAACAATTTCCATCAATTTCAAAAAATTAAATTCAATAATTTAAATTCCACCAAATTCCATCAATTTCACAATTACTGCCGAATTCAATGGTATTGGGCGGTTTTCCAAATTTCAGGCCAAAATCCAATTTCTAAAACCAAATATCCCAATTCAATGTAATTTGGTTTTGAACAATTCAATTTCCTAAAAATAAAGTCCCATATATTCAATTGAAAGAAATTTAATCAAATCAAGAAATTTAGGGTTAATTAAATTGTCCAATCAAAATAGAACCACCTACCTAGGGATCACATGATCTAAAAACACCAGATTCTCTAATAAATAATTATTTCAAAAAGGATCCAAGAATTAAACCCAGTTTTAAGAACCAAAACAAAGGTTATTAGATCTGACCACAACACAGTGATCTAGAAAACCCTAGGGAGGAGAAGAGATAGAGAAGGAATATAGAGTGGGAAAAGGAATCATGCAAGGAGAAGTTTGAACAGAATTCACCTAGATTTGATTCGCTTTTAGGAGGGGAAATTCGGGGAAAATAATCTTGGGATATTTTAGTGAATAAGAAATCATATGTGGGTTTTACAAGTCTTTTGGGGGTCTAAAATGGGGTTTTTGAGAATTTTAAAATTAATTTTTTGAAGTAAAAATATCATATAAATTATTAGCTAAGAAGAGACACACTGTTTAGAAAAACTGTGTTCCCTATTCATCTTCCCATTTTAATGGGTTGTACGGTTTCTCTTATAAGGCTATATAGTTTTTCCTACCTTGTTCTAACCATGAAAAACTACATTTTATAGTTTTTCAAGGTTTCCTGTAAGAGGGTTCATAGTTTGGGAAAAAATTTCACCAACCGTGATGTGGACCATAACATTAAAAAAAATTAAACAATTCACCTAAAGAAACCCAAAATGAAATCAAGCCAAAGAATGATTAAAATAAGGGTTTAGGAATACCTCAAAATAATAATAGGAAGTTACTACCTCCCCACCATAGAAACTTTTTGGCCCCCTAAATCCTACTCTAAAGATTCCATTCCAAAAATATGAGGCCACTACACTCTCATCAGTGCCTCCCTCTCCCATGTCTCATGAGAATCAGAACTGTTCTTCCAAAGAAACCGAACCGAAGGTATCATATTTTATGAAAAACCTTGGTTTTTTAATAAACTATCCTTACTGGATGTTCAACCACAGATAAATCAAGTACAACCTCAAGATCACTCCATCTCAAAAAATATGATAGATCAGAAAGATTCTTTTTGAGTTGAGATAAATGGAACACATTATGTATTGACATAATCTATGGTTGAAGTTATAAATGGTAATAAATTATTCCCACATACTCAACAAACTCAAAAGGTCTCTCAAAATAAGGATCAATTCTCCCTTACCTCCTAAGACACCAATGACATGAATGAGGTGAACCTTCAAGAACAAATGGTCACCAAATAAAAATCCTAATGAACTACGATGATGATTTTCATAAGAATTATACCATATCTGTACCATCGATATTACGAAATGAATCAATAGAATATTTACTATCATCTCTTAAACTAATCTAGGTCCAACTAAGGAACCTTCACTAACCTCTGACCAACACAATTGAGATATACACGGATGGTCATGCAACGCATTGAAAGGAGCCATTATGATCATGCAATCATATTTATTGTTATAATCATACCCAACCATCCCCGAATAGTCATCCAAATCACCACCAAATCCCTTAATTAATACTCAAAGAATGTCCTCAAGAATCATAATAGATCTTTATTTATGTCCATTCCACTACAGATGGAATGCCATGCTCAAACAGACCTGATATTCTAGTGCATCCTAAAGGACTCTCCAAAAGTAATAAGTAAAAAGAGGATCCCTATTAGAGACTATATTATGTGGAACTCTAGGAAAATGAACAATCTCTTTGATATAGAGATTTCCCAACTCCTCAACTTTTCTTGAATCACAAATGGGTATAAAGTGAGCTAATTTAGTTAGTCCATTGATCACAACCCATATCATGTTCTTCTTTCTCTGTATATGTGGAAACATAATAAAAAATTCCATTGTGATCGAATCCCACTCCTATATCGGTATTAGAAGTGAATAAATAAAACCTAATGGGTTCTGGTGCTCATCCTTAACTTGATGGAAGGAGTAACATCTAGAGAAAAATTCAGCGATGATTTATCTCATACGTGGACACTAGAACTATAGATGTATGTCATATAACCTCTTCATGGTTCACGGGTGAAAATTTCATTGGGAATTATAGAAATCCCCCATCAGATTTTTCCTTACTGTTAACATCAAAAAAATAATTTTTATAGAATAGAATTCCCTCAGTAGAGAATGACCAATAAGGAATGATCTCACCACCATAATGAGATTATATAATGGTAAATAACTCATCATTAAGATATTTTCCCTAAATAATATTCTCGATAAACGTAAATTTCAACAAAACACTTGTCAAAGAAACCTCATCCACTGATTCTTGGATTCCAATATGGAATTGTGTAAATAGAGCCATCAAATTTCACTCTTACAAACATTACTTCATGGACTGGGTCAAAATATTCCTACTCAAATAATCCAAAACAACATTCCCTTTCCCTGGGGGTATAGGTGATGTCGAAATAGAAAGACTATGGGTATTCCAACAAAATCATTTGGTGTAGATTTAAATATTATTGTGATAAGATATAACTCAATATTTTGTGGTTAGAAAAAATGGTAAAATTTTCTATGAAAAGATAATTTTGTAAACTCTTAAGTGCGTGCATCACATATACAAGTTCATGTTCATGGGTTAGATAATTCTTCTTGTGTGGCCTGATGCAATGAGAACTATAAGCAATGACATGATCACCCTACATAAGAATGTATTTCAAACCTGAACTTGATGAATCACAAAATACCACATAGCCTTACACGGCCCATGGGAGATTCAACACCAGCACATTAGTCAAAATATGTTTCAAATCTACTAAATAATTATGAAATTTATCATCCGAATTAAACTTTACTTCCATCCTAGTTAGTGTTGTCATTATAGAATCCATCCTTGAGAAGCCCTAAATAAAATGGAAATAATAACCAGCTAAACCCAAGTAGCTCTGGATCTCAAAACAAATTTGTGGTTGTTCCCATTTCATAAGAGCCTTTACTTTTTTAGGATAAATTTAAATACCATGTTCTAACACCACATGTCCCAGTAATTTCACTTCTTGAATCCATGAATAATATTTTGAGATCTTGGCATAAAGATGGGGGTTTCTCAACAATTCTATAACTATTATCAGATGTCACACATAATCCTCCTTAGGATTAGATTAAACTAGGACATAATACACAAATACTAACAAAAAGGTATCAAGATACTCATATAAAATCCTATTTAGTAAATCCATAATGACTATAGGATCATTGGTTAAACTAAAAATCATAACAGGTACTCATAATTCTTATACCTACATCAAATGGGTGTTTTCTGAATATCAGATTCGTTAATTCACAACTGATGGTGACAAGATCAAAATTAGATCTTTAAGAAATACTTTCCCCCTTTCAAATGATCAAATGGGTCATTAATCTGTGGAAATGGATACTTTTTCTTTACTTTGAATTTTTTGTGTTTTTTGTAATCAAAACATTAGTAGAGTTAACCATCATCTTTCTTAGAAATTAGAACTAGATATATCCAAGGTGGCACACTCAGGAATATAAATCCTTTATATATAATATCATCTAATTGAGTCCTAATATCTTTCATTTCATCTGGTTCAATATGGTAATGGGGAATAGAAAATGGCTGAGTACTGAGCACTAAATCAATATAAAACTCTACCACCCTTACAGGTGGAAAACCAAATATGTCTTAATAAAGCACATCAAGAAACATGATGAAACCTAGAGGGACATAAACACTCAAAGATTCTCACTCTAGATCAAAGAAGAACACAGATATCACTTTCCCTAACTCTGGATAAGAATGTCCATCCCTACTCGACCTTGGGTCCCATTCTCCTTGAAAGATATGACACACACCATAAAGTGTAGTAAAGGGCACCCATCACATATATCAATCAATCCATACTTTATTGGAAATGATCCAATCCAACTTGAAAATGAATTTAAGTAGTTTTATATCAAAAACCAGAAAACTCAATCTAAGCTTGATAGCAGATAGAGAGAAAACATAAGTAGGAATATAGAGACCCTTCTCTCTATTCATTCCAATGTATGTAGTAATATCCATCACATAAGATAAAAACATTGTAGTAAAATTAATCATATTAATAACTAGGGTTGAAATAAAGGAATGAGATTAACCAATATCAAATAATCTAGTCACTAATGATGAATCTATAATGATTGTACCTCTCACAATCATAGCATTCGTATCTTCTTCCTCTATAGACTCTTTCACTATGTAAATAAGATTTGTTTTGGATGCTTGTAGATGGAACCCCTTTGAACATGGATAATCTAATTTCCTCATAGTTTTTGAAGGTGCTGATGATCTCGTTCTACTACAAGTAGTGGAATAATTATTGAATAACTTCTGTAAGTGACCCAAGTGTCTACGGGAGCTACATATCTTAGGTACCTCTGTGAAAAACCTCTTTAAATTCCCAAGCTTACAAACCTGTTAAAAACATAAAGGTCCACTTCTAGGAACTACAAGAGGTTCATAAAAACCCTTCTATAGAGAACCACCACAAGAATCATCACACTTACTCTTTAACTTAGAGGAAAACCCACTACCACTGAGAGAAGATAAAACTCTCATCGACCATGACTTTCCAACCAGCTCTATTTAGACCATTATTGCTCTATCCAAAACATCATCATAAGAGGGAATAATTAGCAAGAAAACCTAAGAAAAATTATCATGTTTAAGTTTGAACTTGAACCAAAAAGTCTTTATCTTCTCATTTGGTACAATATTAGGTGAAAACTGCATTATCTTAGTAAAATTGTTTTTATACTCTGTCATGGTTCTATTAGCCTGAACAAGTTTTAGGAACTCGATATACTTGTATAACACCATAAACTCTAGATATATTTGGTTAGTGAAAATATAATTTAATTATTTCTACTCTAAGACCTCTTTCTTATTCTTTGTTTCTATCGTGTCCCAACATCTCTTGCTCGATCCTTCTATTATGAAGGTGGAACACTTTACCTTAATCTCCTCGGGTGTTTCCAATAATTCAAATAAGCACTCAATTATACTCAACCATTCCTAATCTGGTTACAGATCATTAGAGCCTTGGAATGCTGGTGGATTTTGGAAAAGAAACGCCTAAGAACTATCCCAAAGAACATTCCTTTGAGGTTCTATAGCTAGAGCCTGAACTGTAACTGGGGCAGTGACATGTACCATAGTTTGGACAATATGCACAGTCACCTCAACCAAGCTCGGTCCACAATAGTATTTTCTTGCTGATTTTCAGCATTAGCTTCCTCATGGATATGATTCATACATCTTCTTGGAAGCATGATGCTACACAACATTAACAGACAAAAAAGAATACATCAAATTAACTCTCAAATATATCAATGAGTGGAGTTCAATCCCAATAGATATACAACAGTATTTGGATTTCAATATATCCAAATCAAAATCATGGAATATACTATAACTAATCCTCAATAGGTCTTTCCGAAACCACACTAGGTGACTTAAGGTTCATTATGGTGAGAGATGGATAGGCACTCAATTTTAACTACTTCCTAACTCCCAAAAACATTACATAAATTGAATACTAACAGGAAGAGAAGAAGCTCAACCTCCTCTGATGCCACTTTTTCAAGAACCAACCTAGGTACCCTATTAATCTAATAACCAATATAGTCCTAACATATCCTGAACATCGTTCCAAATCCCAAAGGTTTAGTGATTATCACTTGTAATCATAAGCAATGAAAGTGGGAATAATTTTGAAACAAAAATTATTTAAGTAAATAAAAAAAAGTTAGTATGCATTCAAGAAAAACTCTATTTGGGGTAGTGTACCATAAGTCAAATAGGTATAAACATTCCAATATTACTATAGTAAATTACTAAAAAATTTCAATAATAACCCAATTCCCAATGGGCGCAACACTCCAAGTGCATAGATTAGTAGCTAGAACCACCTCCATGTGGTTCTTTACCCATTCTCAAACTTGGAAGAAGATGATCTACAAACACCCAAAGGTACAGGTAGAGTGTGATCTAAAATCCCAGTAGGGTCTCACCAAGGATTCATAATAGATTCCAATATTTAATTAACCAAAGATATCTTTCAAGTTTAAACAAATAGGTTTTGATTTCCAAAATAATAGTTAAAATAATTCATTCTTTTCATTTCAAATGATGGAAACACTTTAAACCAAATTTCTTAAAATCATTTTATACAAAAAATATTATATAAATTTTCAATCCTTCTAAAATAGTTTACACACATGGCATATATATTCATTTTAAATACAAACAAGTGAACAACATGATTATATTACTAAAAGGTGTGATAGCTCCAAGATATATGAATCCACACACTCAAGGTGAACTTGAAATATATGTATACACAAATCTCATTGGTATGGAAAAAGGTGACTTAATCGCCACCCTATCGGGGATGTGACGTGTGGAATTTTTGTTTTGGATCATTGTAAATCGTAGAGTGATGTCCGAATAACTCACTAACTACCTATGTCTTTCATGTTCACTAAAAATAAATCAATGATAGAAAATTTACATTAAAAATTATTACAATACAATTCAGACAATTATCCATTTTAAATATGCCAATTTGCATTTAAAACCCAACAAATGATTTTTTAATCAAAAGCATTATTTTTCCTATATAAAATCCAATGGTTTTATAAATACCATTTTAATCCATTTTTCTAAAATACAAATTTGAGATATATTTCACTAAATCAACACAATTAAATGAAACAATTTAATATTTAAACCATTTCCATAAATTTCACATATTTAAATTCAATATTTTAAATTCCACAAAATTCCATCAATTTCACAATTACACCTAAAATCAATGAAATTAGGGGGTTTTCCAAATTTCAGGTCCAAATAAAATTTCCAAAACCAAATTCCCCAATTCAATGGAATTCTGTTTTGAAAAATTCCATTTAATAATAATAAAATCCCACATATTCCATGGAAATCAATTTATTCAAATCAAGAAATTTATGGTTAGTTAAATTTGTTGATCAAAATGAAACCACCTACCTTGGGAACTTGGTATCTCAAAACTCCAAACCCTAATAAGTATTGGCCAATTAAGAATGAAAGTAATAATTATCCAAGTAATAAACCTAGTTTTAAGATCCAAAACAAATATCATTTGATCTTACCACAACATGGTGATACAAAAACCCTAGGTAGTAGAAGAGAGAGATATGGAGATAGAGAAAAAGAAAAGGAAACCAACCATGAGAAGATTAAACTTCATTATCCTAGATTTTATTTGATTTCATAGGGTTTTTAAGTGGGCAAAAACTGCTCTTAAGAAATATTAGGGAAGAAGAAATCATATATGGTTCATAAATGTCTATTGGGGGTCTGAAAATATTGTTTTGGAAATTTAAAAATTAATTTTATGGATTTAAAATCTCGTATGCATGGTAAACTTGGTAGAGCCTCACAGTTTAGACAAACTATGTCCCCTTTCCATGCGCACCTTTTAATGGTTTTCATGGTTTCTCCCAATAGGGAACATAGTTTTTTAAACTATGCACTATCTATGAAATATCCCACTATATAGGTGTTCATAGTTTCCTCTCAGAGGGTGCATGGTTTGGGAAAACCATGTGGATACTGTGCACTAGCCTAGAATTTCTAGTTTTTTAAAAAAATTACCCAAAGCAACCAAAATGAAACCTAACCAAAGAATGATTAAAATATGGGTTTAGGAATCCCTAAAAATAGTAATTGAATCTTATATATAATATCACCTTGTATAATTGATAATTGATTTTGTTAATCAATAGAATCATTAAAGGTTGTAAGAACCTTGTACCACCTTATCCTTTATATAATGAAGGGTATAAATTATTTAATCCCTTGGATTGTCTGTGATTATAAAGATATTTTTTTAATTAGTGAATGAATTAGTTAGGATGCCATGAACATTTCTACTCCTTAGACTCCATTTAATTAGCTTACTTGGATTCAATGAAAATTTATTCTCCTTGGATCTAAATACTTGATTTACAAGATTTGTTATGGTGCTTTGGAAATTTATACTCCTTGTATCAGAAAACCCAAGAGGGTTTCTTAGACAATTATACTCCTTGGATCTAGATTAATTGAATAATTGGGATTCCTTGGTCATTTCTACTCCTTAGATCCTATATAATCATATTATTTGGATACCTTGGAAAATTCTACTCTAGGATCTAGCTTACTTGGATACCTTATACATTTGTACTCCAAAGAGATAGTTTAACTAGGTTACATGACATACTAGGATGCCTTGGAAATTACTTCTCCTTGGATCTGGCCCATTAGGATGCCTTGGACATTTCTACTCCTTGGATCCTATTTACTAGACACAATTTTGGTTTCCTTTGACATTTTTACTCCTTAGACCCTAGTTGATGTAGGTCTGACACATGATTGTATGTCATAGGACAATGTTGATACTTTTTATTCCATATAAATAAGTATTTTGAAATAGTTTCTTAATTAACATGAGACATGATAGTCTATACAATATCCTTTCTGCTATATTTACTTATAATCCTCTTATATTTGCTCACTAATTCAGTTTATATGTGCATGATGTACTTTTTATAGACATTGTTGGTGGTGGACTACCAAGTGTTATCTCACACCCTATAGGGGCTATCATTGGGTACGCAGATAGAATTCATGGATGTAGGTAAGGATAGGGGAATGTTTCTACTTGTGGATACCTGATCAGTTGAACATATGAGAATGGGAGCACAAGACCAGTCTATAGATCATGTTGTTATCTAGGGATAGTATCTTTTAGGTATTTTTTACTTTTGATAAATATATTGTGTTGGATTCACGTTTCCATGTATTACCTGTATTTATTATAGCATGTCATTATCCTCATTTTTATATGATACTATTGGATGAGATTCATTGGTTATTTAGATGATGGATGATTATTCTTCATCAGTTTAGTTATATTATATTCTTTTGATATTTATTGATATTATTATACCATTTTTCTACACTCTAGTTATGGGGGTATAGTCTCCCCACTATTCCACCATGGTCCCTTACTTCTAGTCAAAAGTATCTGGATTACGAGGAGGTGTGCTTCAGGAAATGTGGACAACCGAGTTTTATTACTATTGAGTGAACTGGGTCTGGGGCATCACATAGGTATTCATTCTATAATTTATATCTATCAAAGTCGGTAGCAGGTTTTATGGATTTAGGATTATAACCATTATAAGAGATTGTTACATATACCTATAACCTAAATCAGGACTATTGTAGTTCAATTCCACTTTATAGGACACGTCGTAGAATTTTAGGATATGTGATAAGGGCCATTGTGATTTCTCTTATGTTCATGAAACCATGACCATGAGAAGTACCTTTTTAGGTCATGTATCTGAGACCAATTCAAGTTCTTTTTTTGGTTCTATATAGCTATGAATACTAAGAAAAGGTTCCTAGAAATGGTTGGTTTAAGACTTATGCCACAAATACCATTTCTAATTAATCATGTATATTAGTAACTAGACAAAAGAGGGTATTATTTGGGATTACACCTGATAAGATAACCGTATATAAACATTCACCACCTTCTTAATGGTAATAAGGTGTGGAAGACTAGACTCATGGGGAATATACCTCAATGAAAAATGATTCGGTCTTTCACCTAATAGAAGAACCATATATATATATATATATATATATATATATATATCCCCAAATAATAAGAAAACCAACAATATCCTTGATATGGGGAAGTCTTAATAAGCATCTTGAGCCGTAAGAGGTTTAATCAATCATCTAATGATTTACTCCCTCATTATCAAGGATATGAATTCTGGTTAACACCCAATGGGTTGTATCATTTAAGGAGTATTTTCTAATGAATTCCATTTAATGGAGTCTCAATACTCATTATAAAATGAATATATGATCAAATAGGATCACTTTTTCATTCATAACCTAACCATGTATTTTTTGAGGCCATAGAGGTGGCTCGAGTATATGGGTGCCTAGGTAGGTGACTGGGGAGATTTTGGTTACCAGGTTAGTGACTTGGGTAAAGTCGTTGACTATATTGGTTACCTAGGTGATGGTGGAGCCTAGGTATGTCACATGGTTGAAGGTGGTTCCCAAGTAGGAGACCTAGGAGAATGGGTTCCTAGGTAAATGACCTGAGAATGGGCCCTTTGGAAGGCATTGGGCACGAGTCCATTGGGAAAAAACAAAGCACCATGTGAAGGATAGTTCAAGAGTAGAAATCAAGTCTTCCCAATATAACTAAGATAATGGGTCCTTGGTTGGATGTCCTTTAAGAGATAGTTGTGTTACTCTAAAGATATACTAGGTACAACCCATTTTTAGGGAATTTGGGGTATATTTGGTTCACCCAAGTTTCATAGGAGTACCTATTGAGGAGGGTCCATTTACATGGTCTTGATAATGACCTAGGAAAAGTGGTATTTTAATGTTAAATCCCATGAAAATAAAAAAAAATACATTTTTCTCACTTCCTTTTCCCCTTAGTTTAAATTTTAGACTAATCTGAAGAGGCGTTTGGAGGAGTTGGGTATGGATTTATTATGATCAGGTTCTACAAGGGATTCTCCTTTTTTTGTCATTATTCACTCCCTCACACATCTTATTAAAATTAGGGGTTAATGGGCCCTTATATAAGCATTGAGGGCTTATCACCCAAGAAACTGCCAATATTATCTTAGGGCTCCCAATAGTTTTAAGCATTGTTCACGATGCAAGAATATATAGGGACAGGCGCATGGTGTCTAATGGCCCTATAATTAACCATATATATTCCTTACAAATATTTTGTTAAAATAATGTTTTACACAAAAAAAATAGATAAAATGGGAAAAAACATTGATAAGTTTGGATTATTAAATATGACCGTTAAAACATAGTCATTAAATTAGAAGGTATAAATTGATGTAACCATATCACAAAATCAATAATGAAAGTAAAGAAATGTAATTGGAAATAAAATAATTTCTTATGAATACCATTTGTCTTAACTCAGAATAGAGGTAGATTATTAAGGGTTTTAAGTTAACCAATCCCTTACTGAAGATGAGAAATTATGGTTTGAGAGAAATAGTATATGAGTGAAATTCAAACTTGTGAAGACTTCCACATGTTTCATGCAAGATGAACCTCCACCTAAAACAAAAACAATATATTGTCTTTTTCTTAGGCCATACATGTAGATCATATGTGATTATTTAAGTAAAAATTAGGATAATATTTAAATATAATAAAATATTTGTTTTTTCAATAATATCAAGAATTTATATACTTTTCAAAATTGTTTTTTTCTAAATTCACATTATTCTTAAAAATGTTTTTTTTAATTAGAATTTCATTTTTAAGAAAATGTGTTTTTTTGTCATTGAATAATATTAAGATATATTAATAGTATATTAATTAGTAATTTATAAAAATAATAGTTAATATAAAAAAATTATTTTTCAAAATAATATAGTTTTTTATTGATTTTTTTAGAGAAAAATAAAATTTATATATTTTAGAATTTTAGTTTTAAAATTTTAAGATAATTTTTTTATTTCCTATGAACATATTGTCTTAAGATTAATTTTTGATATTTTCTATATATATATATATATATATGAATATTGTAAAATATCTTATTTACAAATAAATTGACTTTGTGGAATTATTAGAAAATAATTATGAATTGAAAATTTAAGAAACATTTTTCAAACATAAAATATGTATTTTTTAAGATAATATGAAATTTTAAATTTTTTTAACTTAAAATCCCATATTATAAATTTTAAAATTTAGAGTATATATTTTCAAAAACATTTTTTTAATACATTATACATTTTTTATTTTAAAATTAATTATTATCACTTTTAATAATTGTATAAAAATAGAATAAAAATTAAGAATAATTAGTTATAAATTGTTCAATATGTACCATTTTATTTTTTGGTCTTAAAAGATAAATTAACTAGGTAAAAACTACTTACCCTGGTGAAAAATAAAATGGTAAAAGTTAGTAAATTTAAGGGTAAAGGCCCTAACATGTTTAAAACATGCTTCTATTTGAATTTTAGAAGTATTTATTGACATTATATCCTCTAAAATTAATTATTTATCCATTATTTAGCCACTTACCTTGAGAGTTAATTACCGTTCCTGAAACTTTTTGGGTATTTACAAAAACACCACTCCATTTCCCTTATAATAGGGAAATTCATCTCCTCCCTCTCACTCAAACCAAAATTGGTTAATTTAATATCAAACACTACACAAAACTCTCCTAAACACTTCTATTCACCTTAATTGGTTTTTTTAATTCTCAAAATATCATCCCTCAATGTTCTATTCCCCTTATCAAAGGATATAATCACAGAAGTCAGTTATAAGTTCCTAACCACTATTTCTATTTTATATTTCATTGAATGATTTTCTTAACTATTAAATTTCTTTTCACTATATTAAATTAAAAAATTAAATATAATTATTTTATTATTATTTCATTATAATAATTTTCTAAATATTAACCACCATCCTTTTTCATTAATAAAAACAAAAATGTGAATCATGTGTTGTGTGGACTACGAACTCCATGACATAATGTTTTTACTTTTAGTTCACCCCTTACAAGGATAGTCCTAATATGGAATTTAAAATATAATTATGATATTAATGAGATATTTTATATAATTAAATGATAAAACATATTCATTTTTTTCTTATTCCATGGAAAATGAAATTGTTAGCCAGGCATGCGTGGGAACTACCACCTCCATAGGAGGACCAATTTTCATTTTTCAGTTCATCAGCACCTTACATTGATGTACATGATAATTATTTTAAAGGATAAATAATTTTTTGACAATATAATTAATTTTATTTTATGATTAATTTTAAAACCTATTAATGATATAATCAACAAAGAATTTTCATAAATTAAATCATTTAAAACAAGTGTAATAAGAGCATCATCATTAATTCAAATTATATAATATTTTAATATTCATTAATTATTATTATAATTATATTATAATTAGGATATATTACACTAATAAACACTAAATGATATCATTATTATAATTTTTTAATAATATTATAATTAAAACTCCTCACAATCATCAATAATCAAGGTATGTTCATGATTGGGTTGGCCACATCATCTACTTGAAAAATGCTTTGATATTATATCTTGGTTCATTTTGAAAATTTAATTATTAGTATAATATGAAATAAATATTTACGAAATTATTTATTTTTTGGTTATTTAAAGATAAGTTTAATATTTAAATTTCTAACTAATAAAACACACTTCATATGTTGAATATAACCAAAAAACATTCGTTGGCGATTTCATCTTTTAGGATAAAGACCAAAGTGCTCATGAATATAAATTTGAAATTCATTAATAATTATAATTCTTAAATTATACTGACTTTAATGAACATGGAAATATTAAATTTTCAAGATGAATGAATACAAACACCATTTCTATGAAACTAATACAAATATTCAAAACTAAAAACACATTAGGTGGGAAAATAAGAAAAAACTAAATATAATACATATAGATAATAATTAAAAATTGAAATTATAAAACGTTTTTGGAATTAATATTCTTATTAAATTAGTTACTATGAAATATATGTAATTTCTATAGGATATTATAGTCCATTTGACAAAGAAAGGAAATAAAGTAAGGGTTTCTTTGTCTCAAATTTCAATCCCTTGAGGCATGCTTAATCTATACATCATATTTTCTTTTCAATGGGGTAAATATACTCCAATTTGAATTTTATAAAACTATACACATATATTTCAAGAAATTAAATGTTTTATTTAAATTTATACCTCTCATGAGGTTTTGATTCAAATGTTATAGAGGGTGTAAGAAGTTTTCATGGTTTAAATATTTTCCTTGAGTCATAATCACTCTTCTTAGACTATTGTTTTTCAAGATCAATATATTGTTACCAATGATGATTTTATGTTTCAATTTGACATTATTTTATGGATAGAATAATTTTTCACACCAAATTATTATTCTTTGATGATTCTATAGTTTTGTTAAAATGTGTTTTTATTAAGAATAATTCTCAGTTCTTTTAATGTATTTTTATTTCAATTCCATGTTTTCATTTCCCTCAAATGTTCTCATTGATTTTTTTCAAAGTTGGTACATATTATTTTATATTATTCTAATAATTATATATACCCATTTTGAAAAACAATATTTAATACACTTTTTAACGATGTGGATTATCAAACAAATTCATTTCCAAAATCTTTAAAAGATGGGGTTTCGTTCATTTCAAAAAATAAAATGTTTTATTTTCCACTCCAATTTTAATTTCAATAACCTTTATCTATTTCTAAGGATTTTTTATTTGGATATATTTATAATAAGTTTTTCAAAAAATATACTCTTTATCTCCTCAAAGAATTATTATTTTTGAATAATTTACACTTCATCTTTCATAATAATCTTTATAATGTTTTGTGAAAACTTTTATATTTTCACTTAAATTTTTTTACCATGTTATATATCTCATGTAATGATGTTTTAGTCATAATATATATGTTTTTATTTAATGAGTATTTTTGGAAGAAAATATTTTTATATCCATGATTTCTTAAGTTCATGTTATGTGAAAACACATTCATTTTCCATGGGTTCATTAGGATATGATTATGATTGATTTTAAGTGGAGCACATTTTTTATGGATGATGATGGGTGGGGTTATTTATCACCATTAAATGTATTGGTTTATGTTTATATCTCATGATATAGTCAATTGCGGGCATAATTAGTTTTTTTGACACCAGTGTGGTTATGATGAGTTTTCTCACTTTTTCAAGAATGTACATGATGAGTTTATTCACTTAAGCATGGTTATAATGAATTTTATAAAATAGGATTTCCAATTATTATGGTTGTGACACATTTAAAAGTTATTTATCATGCTATTCCAAAATTTCATGATGTATTTTATTTCCATAAAATTCCATGTTTTCATGATTACACATTATTTTTGAAGTATTGCACACTTTTATGTCATGTTGAAATTTTATATGGAAATATAGATATGTTCTGAACCATTCCATATCTTTTCTGCTTCCTTAATAATATTTTTATGATCTTATTTTAATTTAATGTGTTTTATTAATATCATTTAAATAATTTTGAACTTTTATTATGATATTTATGTATCCCTCGTATTCTTCTTCATGTTATGATATATTTTTATTTATTGTGCATCTATGATCACCCATTTATTTCATTTCCTTTACCCCCACTATAAAGATTATTATATCATATGGTATGGCTAGAAATTTACTACGTGTGAATTATTATAAAGAAATTTTTTCAAGTGTTATAAAATATGTATTTTGTATAGATAATCTTCATGACACTAAACCTTCAATTATATGGGTAGTGAGACTATTTGTGGGGTTTATTATCTAAATAATGAGATTAATTTATTATTTAAGTCATGATTAGATTGGTTATAGTTATTTTTTATCATATTAGGGTTTATTTTTGGACATTAGTTTAGTTAACTTTGGTGTTAGGGTTCTTTAACTTTAGTGAAGAACCTATAGATGAGTCTAACTATAAGATGATAACCTAAAATACTGTTAATGTCTTGAGTAGATGGTTTTCTCAAGAAATAAATTTCTAACTGGATACTAAAAGTGTATTAAGGCTCTATAAAATATTTACCTATGGGTAGTAACCCAAAAAAAGGTGTGTTGGGAATTAACTCAATCCTCACCAAGTGCACGATGAAGATTCTTAACTTCGCACCATGTTTAGCACTCCCTTGTGATATTATTTCATTGATCATATTCACATTAGAAACCACTATGAAGGGTTGATTTCCTAGTAAATTTGAGGGATTAAGTTAAGAAATATAAGATAACCCCACTGAAGTAACCTAGTTCAAACTAAGATTTATATAGGTTCAATTAAAGGAACTATAGGAGAACGTGATAATAAAAAAGAACAAGTCATTATATAGATGAAATTTATTTAATGATTTTAATAATTCCCCAATATTATTAATTTTTTTTCACTCATGTATACCCTTTTTGTTTTAGTAATGGTTGAAACTAGAAGGAACCATGGGTGTAAAGGATAATGTGAATATTACCTTAATGAATAGCCCATCGGAATAGGATCTAGAATGGGAAAAAATTTATTATTCCAAACCTAATACCATGAAATATAATAAAAAATGTGAACATTTTCAATGTACCTAACTAAATAAATAAGAGAAATAAATAGTCTCATGAAATATCAAGTGACGAATATGTTGAAGGAAAAAATGTCAAATTTCTTATATGTAAAAAAATTGGAAAGAAACATCGAGTGAATTACCTAAAGGGAATGTGATATGATTTACTTATAGAATAGGGTTCATTGTGCATCAAGATTTTATAGGGAAATTATGATTTGTGATAGTATAAAGGGAGTGGAAAACTTGCATCTGAAGGAACCATAAATTGTCTAATTCCTTATGTATGGAAAGCATATACATCACCGAATTTAGTGCCATAAAACATGGAAGATAATATTTATATGCGTAAAAACCAACACAACAAAGAGAAAAAGGCAGATCTTGTTCAATGACTTGTGATTTGATTCATTCTGATAAATAAATCCTCTGATTTATAATTTTGAATATAGGATATTTATTCTAGACACTGTGTTTCCTTGGTGGTTTTCTAGGCGTACCTCCGTGATATTTGTTTATCAAATAAAATATCATGTTGTTTGATGATTTATTTTTGAGATTTAAGTACATGAGAATATAAATATTATAATGGTTACTTTAGGAAGATTTGATATAATGGATTAACTATTTAAACATTGACATTAAATTCACTTATCATGGTTAGATAACCCACAACATCCCCACTAGTAAAAATGGAAGGGGTAGAAATTGAAACAAGAAGCGATCGTGAATATATCTTAACATCACTACAATGGAATATTACACGAATGAATCATCATCATAATCATCCATCAATGCACCGACACTGTCTGTAGGCCTTCATGTTTCTAGAGAAGTTGAAAGCACCTTGATAATGTTGAATATAGGATAACCCCCCCCCCCCTTCCTCGACTAGTTCCATAGGACATGGTAGTCAGGAAAAAAGGAGGCCACCAAGTGACATCGGGGTTGGGAGAATTTTGATAATCATGTTTATTTACCTAGTGTATGAGATACCATGAAATGTGTATAAGAAATAGTTCGATTCTTGGAAGGCCCTATTTGAACACATGAAAAACCACATAGAGTAGATATAATGAGGCATCCATCCCCTACCAACCATTAATCGAGAAGTTTTTACAAAGAAGACTATGCAAGGACTGGTGTAAATGGTTTTAAAAGTGATTATTACTTATCTATTGATGCTGGAAATGTAATTGAGAGATAATATAGTGAGGGAATATACTGATGCATTGGAGATGGCTACCATGGAAAGATTCTAGAGGGGTCTAAACATGGATCTTAATGATTGTTATAAGGTGGGGGATAATTCTTATTTGAATTAATCATTATAGATTAACTCTCTTCCAACACTTCTATGTTGAGGAGATAGGGGAGATGAGTAATAGTTGTGTGGGTGGTGTAGTTATTATAAAAATAAGGAATTAAATTTCAGTCTTTAAAAAATTATCAAAAAATTTCACCATAGGTATAATCTATAAACTCGAAGGAAAATAAAATTGGTCTTAAGTCATCGTTTAGATTCTAATATATAATTTTGTTAGTAGACCAAAGGTTCAAGAGACAGGCAGAAGCCTCCTCCCAAAAAACTATTATAAAAATGAATAAATAGTACAATGTGACTCATAAGCAGGAAGCCTTACAAAGCTGTGTATACAAAGCACCTTCCCAATCATTGCAAACCAAACTGTCACAATAAACGGGCAGAACAAACAACCAACTGGAACTAACCTCAACGATCTCCCTTTTGGAGAGAGCATCTACAACCTGATGTGGTTCTCGATACACATGAGAGACATCCAGGAATAAGCAATCAGCAAGACTAAGGTATGAGATCCAAGCAGACATCATCCTCCAAGGAACATTCCGAGATCGATCTTTCAAAATCTACACAGCAACAGTGGAATCCGACTCCAACCAAACTCTACGCAAACCATAACGCACTGCATACCTGATATCCTTGATCATCGCCCAAAGTTCTTCCACAATCGCATGAGCATACCCAACATTATGAAATAAATAGATCTTAACGAATCCCCGATGAGTTCTGAAAACTCCACCACATCCAGCAGGACCCAGTGCACCGGAGGCCGCACCGTCAACATTCACATTCAACCATTCAGAAATTGGTGGAATCCACCGAATGTACATGACCATTCTAGGCTTCCTTTCCCTGTAATAAAAACCAAGAGCTCTCAAGAGTACAAAGTCAGATACATCCATGTTTATATAACTTGTTTGAATCATCGAACTAAGTATTATGCATTGATGTACCACCAGGACACCATCACGGAAAGAAGAATTCACATTGTTAAAGAAAATAATGTTCCGATATTTCTAGATAAAAGAGAAAAACGAGACAATAACAGCAATAAACAATGTTTTCACTTGATCACTGAAATCAATCTTAAGGGCTAAACTGAGCAGTGATTCAAATGAGCAGAAATCAAGGTAGAAGTGGAATGTTGATTGCACATACTTCCAAAGGTAATTTTTTTAGTAAGTAATAATTAAAATTTTGAGTATGTAATTTATTTATGGGGGAAATAATGACCCAAAAATTGACTATATATATTCCTTAAAAAATACTTTTTAATATCATGTTTTATATGAAAAAATTGGAAAAAAAACTTGATATATTTTTAATATTAAATATCACCATTAAAACATTGTAGTTAAATTTTTAGGTATAATCTGAAGTAACCATGTAATAAAATAAATAAAGAAAGAAATAAGAAATGGTATCCATAAGTGTATTTTTTTCCTATGAAGCCACTTTATTTTAAATTGGAATGGAGTTATATTTTCTAGGTCTTTCTCTTGACCAATACCACATTGAACTTGAGCAATTACCATTTAATCTAAACTGTATATAGGAGAAGTGAAATCTCTTAAAGATTTCCATAATATCAATGCTTGTTTAACCACCACTCCAAACTGAAACTAGAGTTTATCTAACACTTAGTACATACATTGAGATCAAAAGGGGTTATGTAGTTATAACATAGCAATATATCAAAATGTAGTAAAATATTTATATATATAAATATATCAGGAATTTATATACTTTTTAAAATTCATGTTTGCTAAATTCACTTTATGTTTAAAAATGTATATTTTATAAATTTTCATTTTATTTCAAAGAACTAATTTTTTTTATTTAATAATAATAGGATATATTAACAATATATTAATTAGTAATTTATACAAAAATATAGTTAATATACCAAAATTCATTTTTCTATAAAAATAGTTTTTATCTACATTTTATGTTTTAAAATAAAAATATAATTTATATATATTAATTAATTTAAAAAAAAATTCATAATTTTTTGATTTATCATATCCATATTAGCTTAATATAAATTTTTATATTTTTCTAAAAAAAATTGTTAAGTGGATATTGTTAAATACTATTTTTACAAATAACATGAATTTATGACATTATTATTATATAATTATGAATTTAAAATTTATGAAACCTTTTTATAAGAATAAATATATATTTTATTAGTTAATTTATAATTTTTTTAAAAAAAAATTATTTTATAAACCCATATTTTAAATTTTAGACTTTAAGTTATATTTGTTCCAAAAATTGTTTTTAACATATTATACATTTAGTATTTTAAAATTAATTTTTATCACTTTTAATAAATGAATCAAAAATATATATTAATTATTTTTTAATGATTAATTTCAAATTATATAATAAGTAATGCTTTATTTTTGGGCATAAAATATAAATCTCCCAGATAAAACTAGTAAATATGGTGAAAACTAAAATGGTAAAAGTGAGCAACCTTAGAGGTTAAGAGACTAACATATTTAAAAAAATTATACTTTAATTTTGGAGGTCTATATTAACCATATATCTTCCATAATCCATTATTTTTAAAATTTGGATCCACTTTCCTTGATATTGACTTCACATTATTGAAAAGATTTGTTTATTTACAAAAATGTCACTCATTTAGACTTATAAAAAGGGAACTCTACTCCTCACTTATCCTCACAAAAAATAATCTTAATTGAATCCCAATCTTTGTTCAACCATATCTTACACACTCATAGTCACCTAAAGGATGTTATTTTCTTCTTGAAAGACCATCCCTCAAAGTTTTAATCCCCTTCACAATGAATATAATCTAAGAAATGAGGTATAATTTCCAAGCCAATTTTTTAGTTTTATTTTTCATTAAGTGATTTTATTCTTCCTAAAAGTGTATTTCACCCTAATAAAATTATAAACTTAGTATAAATATTTTAACAGTAAGTTATTATAATGATTATAAAATCATTAACTATCTCCACTTCTCTATTAAAAAAACTAAAACATGAATCATGTGTTCTCTAGAGTACCACCTCCATGATGCGGTGTTTCTTGTTTCCTTTCACCATTTATAAGGATAGTAGTATTAGGAAATAAAATATATAATTATTATATTAATGAAATATTTTATATTATTAAATGAAAACCCATATTAACTATTTCCCCCATTATATTGAACATGAAATCACTAACCATGTGTATGTGTGGACTACCGCCTACATGGGATGATTGCTTTCCATTTTCATTTCATCACCTCCTTACATGGATAGTAATGAGAGTGGTTTAAAAGGATAAATATGATATTTATTACATATTTAATTTTCTATTATGACAAAATGAAAAATGTATTAATTATATAATCAATATAAAATTATCATAAATTAAATCATTTAAAACATAAGTACGTAGATGAAAATCATTAATTAAAGTTATGTAATATTTTTATATCCATTACTTATTATTAAATTTACTTTAAAATTATGATATATCAAAATAATAAACACTAAATTATATCATTATCATTCATTTTTAATGATATCACTTCTAAATCACCTCATAATCATCAACAATTATGTTATGTTCATGATTAGGTGGGTTTGACCACCTACATAACAAATTATATGAAATTATATCATAGATGATTATGAAAACATAATTACTATTATAATCTAGTATAAATATGTAAATAATTATTTTTTATCTTTAATTTATACATCAATATTTAAAACATTAATGAAGAAAGCACTTTATACGTTGAAAATTTCATTAAAATTATAATTGTTGAATTTACCTTCTCAGATAAAGAATAAAGTACTCATGAAAGTAGAATTAAAATTAATACAAAAATATAATTAATACTTTATAGTATCTTTAATTAACTTCTAATTATGAACTTTTTAATAGGAATAAATATAAACACTTCTCCTAAAAAATACTAAAAAATGATAAAACTATAAACAACTAAGGTCAAAAAATAGGAAATATATAAATAATATACATATAGATAATGATTATGAATAGAATTTATAATTATTTCTAGCTATTAATATGGTTATAAAATTAGTTATTAATAATTTTATGTTTGTTATGCAGGATCTTAGAGTGCATTTGACTAAGAATGGAAATGGGGTAAGGGTTTTTTGTTTAAAATTTGAATCCCTTGAGACATGTTTAAGTTTTACATCAAGTATCTTTTTCAATGGTTTAAAGAGATAACTATTTACATTTTGAACCATGATACTCTAATGTTTAATGATCTTAAATTTCATATTTAAATTTATACCTATAATGGGGTATTGATTCAAAATTTATAATGAATGTGAGGGGTTTTTGTGGTTCTAATATTTTTCTTGGATCATAATCACTCTTCTTTGACTATTATCTTTAAATATTGGTCTATTATAATATATGAGGATGTTATGTTGTATTTACACATTTTTTAATAAGGAAAATTCATTTATCCCATCAATTTATTCATCCTTTATTATTCTATTATTTTGATAAAATGCATTTTTGTTAAGAATAAGTTTCATTTATTTTTATTGATGTTTCTTTCATATCAATGTTTTCCCTCCCACCAATTTTCTCCTCTATTTTTGGGGAAGATAATATAGATAATTTTATATGATTGTAATAATCATAATTAACCCTTTTTGAGAATACAATTTAATACTATTTATAATTATTTGTGTTCTAAAACAAATGTATTTCAAAATGTTAAAGAAAAAACGTTTTTCATCCCTTCAAAAGGTAAAATAATTTATCTTCTACTCCCTGTTTTTTAGATAATTTTTTTTGTTTTCAAGGAAATTTCTGTTGGATATATTTATAATAAGGTTTTCAAAATTAATTCTTTTTATATTATCAAAAAAATTCATTAATTAATTTACATTTTATCTTTTATAAAAATGTTTAAAACATTTTGTTAAAAAAAATTATTTTCACTTAAATTTTTCCTCCAATGTTTATCTCTAAAGAAGTGATTTTTTATAATCATATATATAATTTTATGTCATGCCTTTTATAAATTGGTATTTTGATATCCATGATTTATTGAGTTCATTTTATGTTAAAACACATTTTTCAATTGTTTCTTTTGGATATGATTATAATTTATTTTAAGTGGAAAACTTGTGGAAGGAATCTCATTATTACCATGATTTTGAGAACAAAGTCATTATGTCCACACCAGAAAATGTGAGAAAACCCATCATACCCAAAGATAGCTAAAATATATTGATGTCTATTACATATTTATTAGGGGAAGTCCCCATTTCATATATTCATATTGTTCCAGATGTTATATTATTGGATAAAATTAAAATTCAAGCCATATGAATTTCATAATATGATTATGTTTTCTAGGTGAATATTTAAGCCCTACATTCATGATATCTCTGGTATATGGGCACTATGAATGGTTAAGATAACTTTTATCAAGACTTTGGGTGTATAAGTAGATTTAAACTCATATTGTTATAGTGAATCAAGAATGTAAATAGTTATAGATGATAGTCACATGATATATGAGAAATGATCATATATAATTCTTGTACATGACTACATTTTATCAATATGAATTGAATTCAAGGTCATCAGTGAGGTATATCACCCCACTGGTTCACCCACTAATTTGAATATATACAGTAGTTGTATATGATGTTGTTTGTGCATCCTAGAATGGAGTGTCATCTAATAGTGGCCATGTATCTATGTCAGATGATGATTCAGGAGGAAAACTATGTCAATATCCACTTGTATTCCCTATATGTTGGTATTAGATTGATGTCCAAGTATGGTAATGCATAGATTTTCCATTATCCTCATAAAATTCTGTCTAAAAAATTCTATAGGGATAATGAATTTAATTTTTATGATAAGTGGAAGTATAAAACTCAAAATCCCAAAAAGGTGAATGCTAAGGAAGAAGCATCTGATCATTCAATTGATTGATACACTGGATCCACTAGACATCACATTATTAATGATCTAATTATTGTGGGGCCTATGGAGAAGATATCAAACTAGAAATAAAAATATAATTCTTAGTTATAAGGTCACAAACTTATAAAGAAACCAAATATAAATGGTTTTGATACCTCTCTTATCCATGTTTATATTTAGGCCTTCCATTATGGATCATTATTTCATCTATCAAGAATGATATATATTTGTGGGTTTCACTGTAAGGTGGAATATGAGTTTAAAATATAATTAATCTTAACTCTCCCACTAGTATTAAACTTTAAAACTATCCAAGAAATGATATTATATACATCAATAATTAGGAAATATAGGTTCACAAGGCTGATGATAGAGATCCAGTCACAAAGATCGTGTGGGATATGCTATATAATGGGAACATTGAAAGTAATTTCATCTAGGATATTAATAAAGAGTGGGATGATGAAAATCCAAAAGGTGTATGATGAACATCATCTATATGGGTTTTCCCAAATTATTAAACCGCCTCTAACATATTCAACCTTATCCCATTTTATAGAGGATGGTAGGGGTGGAGGCATTAATAAGTTATCTTTTGTATGCTTATGGTGGAACCTAAAAAGGTAGTATTATAGGGTTGGTCACCCTTAGAGAATGGGAACACTATCTTGGCCAGAGAATCAAATTAAAGGTAAAGGGGTGGTCTATACTACCACGGTTAGTGGTGTTAGATCCTTGATCAAAATTTGATGATGATATTTCAGTTCCCCCATCCATGGATTCCTCCTTTTAATATCTCATATTATAATTCTCCCCCATATATTTGATTCATGTACATGAAGATCATTCTCGAATCCATCTTAATGTGGATTTTGGTTAATTACACTACTTATGTTATAACAGGTCATATAAATGTGGTTAGTGATTATGGTAACATTAGACACATCTAGAAATCAATGGATATTGGTTGTGTTAGGAACCTATAAAGTATTTCTGTTTAGGATTTTTTAGAATCTCATGTGTAAATTATAATAGTTGTACATCCCAAAGGCATCCCATTTTGGACATGGGTTAATTTTCACTATGGTTGTAATACTTCCCATACTTTTTACCTCAGGCATCCTATAATCATCACATGAGGTAGAGCTTCTAAATCATCTAGTGTGTTCATTGTTTTAAGGTATTTTTGGGACATGGTCATAGGTTTAGAGTCTTGTGGTTATTTTTCGGTCAAAATATTAACATCTTGTTGTGACAGGTTAGTTATATATGTAATTCCTTATAGAGGTAGGTTATTATTAGTTTTAGCATATTTTGGGGATATTTTAGTCATAGTTTTAATTTCACGTTATGATAGTTTGGTCATAGTTTTAACAACTTATGTGGATTGGTTGGTTTGGTTGAGTGTTCCCCCAGGGGTAAATTATCACACTTTACATTTACCACCTTTCAGGGGGGATACATGAAAATGTAATGGTGGTTTTGGGGTATTGAGATTGAAACTCAGGTAGGTTTCCTAGAAGTGTTAGGATTGGGAATCAAGGAGGCATCCTACATACCCTAATATGATATAGGGATCAAAACCCATGTAGTTCGAGTGAACAATTTATGGTCATTTGATAGGACCATTCCATGTTGTTTAATGTCATGTGGTAAGGACACTCTTTTGATGAAAGGAGTGACAACAAAGAATGGCATGGGATATTTTCATATGAGCTACCCCGGAGGTGGTGTGTAATCTTATATGAGTCATTCATGAGTCATCTTGTGTTTTTTTATGGGTTAGTTCTGTAGATTAACATCATGAGTTGAGGACATTGTCATATAGTTTAACATTGTATAACTAGGATGTTGGGATATGCAGTTCAAAGTCTTAATGCTCCATCTTTTGGGGGCCTATGCCCAGGGAAAACATTTCCAAGTAAGAGATGAGAATAAAAAAATCCATCCACATTAGGAAAGGTGATTAGTTTTCCAAAATGATTCCACCTTTGGGGATTACATGTCTACTGCTCAAGTTATTTTTAGTGGCACAAGGAATAAATAGACTCATGGTGAGGTGACATACGGGGGTCTTGACATTATCATTTAAATTCTTAGGAGAAATAGGTGTTATAAATTTCAATGTTATTCTTGGATCAAATGGGATTGACATGAGGGTTGATGATACTGATTGTACAGGTGATCAAGGTGCAGGTGAACCAAGTTAGATTAGTTGTATGGGACATGAATACTCAACATACATGAAATTGTGTTTGGTGGAAGGAGGTGTCAGATCAAGGATTAGGATGTTGTTATGTAAAACATTATATTTTAACATTAATGTGGTGTTTCATGATCCATGGTATCCAACATGAGGATGGGGCATGGGTGCTGAGGGCATAGTTGTGAAAAACTCTTGAAGTTATGTGAAACATGGGGTTTCTAAAAGGCTTTTCATGTTGTTAAAACATGCTTAGACTTTAGGGGGAGTTACATAATGATGTCTCAAACATGATCGAAGGAGATTTTGGTCCTATGTTAGGTATGTCATGCAAGTATATACAGTTGGGAATCCATGGGGATTCTGGAGTTGTGTGATGTCTCAAAATAGGGGTTTGCATGAATGAGAGTTGGACGCTTCAACCTCCAATGGCCCACCCTAAAAAATGGTGGGTGATACTCTATTTATAGGAAAGTGTGTAATGACCCTGATATTTTTAAATTAAATTCTATATTTAAATTATTAAATTCCTTATTAAGAAATGAAATTATAGAAAACACGTTCCCTACTTTAGTTTTTCAACCATTATAAGTTATATATTATTGGATTTAAAAGAAAATAAAACATTACAACCATTGATATTATAGTCGTTATCTCATTATTTTATAATTAGTATATATATATGGTTAGGAAAAATCTAATTCACATGAAAAAAGGAAGATATGATCTCAACCAGTAGGATCATACCCTATTAAACCCATTTTTCATAGCTTATGAGGGAGAAATAATCACATGTATTTTCCCTTGTAAAATCACAAGATAAGATTAAACAACTAATGCACGAGTGAAATCATTTATGGGAGTATTTTGATCTTATCTTGATCACATCCCAAATCATGTTTGTTGAACCACCCTAAAAAAATATCATTATCACACACCTTACCCATAGATAATTCACTAGTGTAATAAATGGATATGAATATAGTCCCTAATAATATGAATTTTTATAAATTTAATTATTAATAAATCATTTTTTATTTATCCTTTATTACTTTATAAGGATAAAATAATATGTTTGATGAAAATTTTATATTGATACGTTGAAAAAATATATATATTTTTAGAAAATACATAGTTTCAATCTATACACTTTTTTAATGAATTCATGAATTTTTAGAAATAAATGATAATTTGGAAAAAAAATATTATTAAATTATGTTAATTAAATATAAATGATAATGTAATTTTACAATTTCAAATATAACCTTCATAATGTTAAGAAAACAATTTTTATCAAAATACCAGTATTTTTTTATAACTATACATTTTTTTATTTAAAATTATAAATTATCATATTTATAGAATTATTTTGATAAAAATAAATAATATTTTTGAAATGAATGAATTGAAGTTTCCTAATAGTTAATGTTTTATAATTTTCATAGACAGTCGAATTTTTGGGTAAAAATTAAATACAGTACAATTATATCATTTGTATTATGACATCATAAAAGCACAAAACTGATGTAATAAATAATTTAAAGAGTATAAAGAACCCAAATCTTAGTTACCCTTTAAAATAATGTGTTTTTGAAGTTATTTTATTAATTTTATAAACCCTTAATGAGCCTCTAAAACCTAAGTTGTATTTTAAGGTTTTAAATCAATTATTTAAAAACATGACTTGATTCCTCATCACCAAGTGTATTATTTTAAAGAGTTTGGTTTTTAGCCTTATAAAATAATTAAATCCATCATATTTGGAAGAAACATTGGGAAAAACCATTGTGTGTTTTTTGGTTTTGATTAATTTTTCATATATATTCCAAAGCCTATGTTTATAAATTAATAACAAATTATCCTCCATGTTTCTATAAAAACCTACCCAGCATCTCATTATTATTCAATCAAAAACCCTTAAATCACTAATTTACTATTACCTTACCTCTCAAGATCCATATAAATTTGTTCCAAAACTCTTAAGAATCCCTTCCTTATCTTTTAGAAGCGCCCTCTCATGGTATGGGACTCTCTCCTATATTTTTATTACAAGTAAATTATTTTTACTAAGCCCCTTTTAATTTCCATTTTTTCATGTTTTAATGTCTCTTTAAACATCCCTTTAATTTAATTATTATTTATATGTAATCAGTGACCATATTTCACTCTCATATACCCCTTCCATAAACCTTTATATATACCCATTATGCTATAAAAATTATCCTACAATTTTCCATGTCAAGCATCTGTATAGTAATTACCCATACCCATTTCCAGAAAATGGTATTCACATAAATATACCTATATTTTATTGATTAGGAAATTAAATTTATGTAACCCGCACTCCATAATCAAGTGATTAAAAATGAATAATAACATCCTTTTGTTGTATGATCTATGTGTCACACTTATGCACGTACATGATATGAATGTGATGGGTGGGTATGGAATTATACAGCCCTATAATGCCATGGGTAATGTTTTTAACTCAATATATTCCATTTATGGTGCATGGGAGGTTATATTAAGTACACTATGTTATATTGTATTGATTTATATCCCTGAATTTTGATTATGATTTCATGTTTTATGTTGTTTCCTCATTCCCATGTTTCCTTTATGTAATCATATTTTATCATTATCTGATGTTCATGTTTATGATTATCACCCATATTATGTTACCTTTATATTTACACTAACTCACATGTATTACTTTCATCATGTTATTCTGTTATTATTTCCTTACTTGAATTTATATCACACCACATTCTTATACACATCTCCATGTTATCCCATGCATTTTTAGAATATCAATGAAATTTAAGGGAATATTACAAAGAATTAGTTTATATAGTTTATATTTATTTCAATTAGTTATGATATGTGCTTGATTACCCAAAGAGACTAGGTGTCATTATCTAATGGAGTTGTATTAAGTGTATCCTTACGAAATAAATAATGAAATAAGGTGTATGAAAGATATGAGTTGTCATAGTTTGTATCAGAGAAAAGCCTAGTTATTTTTAAGGATTATAATTAGAAAAACTCTAGTGAAAGCCTTATGGATAAGACTAAACATAGGAAAACGTCACTAAAATTTTGTAAAGTATAGAGTAATTGGTTTTCAAGAAAATAATTCTCTAACTAGATACTATAAATATATGTGGATTTAGTATATTTATAACCAAGGGTAATAACCCTAAAAAGGGTGCATTGAGTAAGACTCGATCATCAGCTAATGCTTGAAAAATGTTCTCCTACAGAGTAGGTTTGACACTCCCAAGGGGTACACTTTATTAAATTTAAAGCTCATTAAAACCCATTATTAAGGGGACAAAAATGAACATAAGTTTTTATATTATAAAAAACATCATGGATAACTTATATTAAAACCTATAAATTCATAGGTTAAGGAATATATGTTATTTATGAGTTATCCCTTAGATTTTCATAGTTCTCCTTTTATATGATTAATTTTTTGAAGATTCCCATAAAGAAAATGACTAATACAAAAATAATTTAGTGAAAGGAATAATTATCATCCATGGTTATATTCATTGATTCATGTTATGTAAGTTTATTAGAAATATTTAAACGTCACCACAAAAAATAAAAGTACACCTATCAAAGAAAATGAAAAATGGGGCATTTATTACATCCCAAGTATCTAAATCCTCTCCTTTCAAAATTTGTGGTATTAATTTCCTAGAAATCCTTTTGATAATACATTTAACATAATTCAATGTTATTTTGGGCATGGATTAGCTTTCCTTATACAGAGCCAACATAAATTGTTCAGAGAAGGAAATCACCCTTTGTATTGAAAAATCACCTCTAATTATATAAAATTGTAAGGAGTAGGATGAATCTCATTTATTATCATCATCTCAAGCAAGGTTAGTATTTCCTTATGACCAATAATATCTTGAAAAAAATTAGAATAAGGAAATTATAATACATGATGACATGCCCATTATAATGAAATCCACTAAAGTGTTTACCAAAGAATTTCTTAGTCTCCATACAAGATTATAGGTTGAGTTATCGATAAAAATTATTCCTAGAGATTTTGAAATAACCAAGAAACTATATAGAATGTCCATTTTTTAACTTTTAGAGATGAAGAAAAAATTACTAGAGAATTTGGATAAAGGTTTTATATGCATGACTTCTTCAAAGTGTGGTGCACTGGTTCTCTTTATCAATAATAAGGATGGGTTAATGTGGATATGAATTGATTATTTTGAACCCAAAAAATCACAATAAAAAATAGGTATCATATTCCATGGATTGATGACTTGTTCAATCAGCTACATGGACCCCAATAATTCTCTAAGATGGATCTTAGATAGGGTCAAGTAAAGGTGAAGGAGGAGGATATCCCCAAGACTAATTTTGGTACATAGTATGGGGACTACGTGTTCATAGGGGATCTATTTGGACTCACTAATGTTACATAAATCATCATGTACATAATGAATAGAGTATTTAGGGATTAACTCAAAAAAATTGGTAGTCTTTATAGATGATATTCTTATATACTCCAAAGGTAAGCAGGATCATGATGAACATTTGGATTATATATTGAAGATCTTGTAGAAATAAAACATGAATGTGAAGTATAGTAAATATGAGTTTTTGATGGAGAAAGTAAATTCCATGGGGAAGTTTATGACCAGAAAAGGGATATATGTGTAACCTTCCAAAATAGAGGCAATTGAAGGATGACCCTGGCCAACTTCTTTGACATAAATCCATAGTTTCATTTGATTATATCGATACTATCATCTATTTATTAGTAACTTATCATGATTTCTAAGAACACTAACCAAGCTAACTTGGAATGCGGTGATGTTTTCCTTGAATGATGAATGTAAGAAAGATTTAAAGAGATCAAGAAAAGGACAATCACTGAACTAATGCTCAAATTACCCACTAGTGGGGAAGGAATTTTCATCCATATTGATGTGTTAAAAAAATTATTAGGTTTTTACTCATGAAAAATGGAAAAGTGATATCCTATTCCTCCTTCCAATTGATGATCTATAATAAAAACTGCCAAAAAATTATCTTTATTGGATAAAATGATCTTCATATTGAATATTTTGCAACATTATCTCTATGGGGAGAAGTGTGACATTTTTATGGATCATAAAATCCTAAATTATATATTCACACCAATGGATATCAATATGCACTAATGAAAATGGTTAGATCTAATGAAGGCTTATGATTTTTAAATTCATTATCATCCTAAGAAAGAGATCAAAGTTATAGATTCTCTAAGAAGAAAGGATATTAAAACCCAATCCATGATTATAATTTCAAGGGATCCAATCTTCTTAGATATACAGAGAATGAAAATGGGAATAATAAAAGGATCTTCATCCTACCTTGGTCAAATGACTACTCAACTATCTATTATTGAGTGGATCAAGGAGGCTTATAAGGATGATGAGGATCAATTAAAATATTTAGGGAATATTCTAGATGTAAAATTTTCTAATGATAGAGTTATAAGGTTTGGAACATAAATATGTTTCCCATAAATACCATAACAGATGATAGAACTTATTGATTATTCCCAAAGCTCATCCTTATCTGTTTATTCAAGAAACATTTAGATATATAGATATTTAATGAAAAACATATAGTGGGATAACATGAAGAAATTTATTGTAGAATTTTTTTCATGATTCTTGGAATTCCAATAAGTCAAGTCTGAATGATATAAGCCTAAGGGAATAATGTAACCATTTCCAATTATAGTATTAAAATGGGAAAATATAACCATGGATTTTATCATATGACTCCACAGGACCCCTAGAGAATATAATTACATTAGTATGGTAGTTTATAAACTAATCAATTCATTGAATTTCATTACTATGAAGGAGTATTTATCTATTGACCAACTTTACAAGATATAAATTATTGAAGTGGTAAGACTGCATGGAGTTCCACTATCAAATATATTTGATTGTGATATGAGGTCCACCTTAAGGTTTTGGAGAATCCTTCAGTAAGGGTTAGATATAGATCTAAGCTTCAACACTATTTATCATCCTCATATGGATGTTAAATCTAAAAGAACCATTCAAAATCTAGACGATATGTTGAGATCATGTTCAAATGATTCCCAAGGATACTCAGATCATCACTCTCCCTTAGTATAGTTCTCATATAACACATGTTTCCATTCAATCATTTAAATGAAACCATATGAGGGTTTGTATGGGAAGAGGACTCCTACTCCAACATAAAGTGATGATGTCAAAGATTGGAATATTATGCGACCTGATATTCTCTATGATATAATAGAGAAGGTTTAAACCATTTAGCATTATATGAAATAAGAAAAAATTCAATTGAATGTTTATCCCAAAAAACATCGACCAGGCCTGGAGTTTGAGTTTAGAGATTATAAAGTGTTCCTCTATACATTATTATGGAAACAATTCATGATGTTTGGGAATAATTAAAAGGTTATTCCAAGATACATCATCCTCATTGAGATCCTTTATCAAAATGGAGTAGCGTCCAATATACTAAAACTCCCACATAACCTATTTCAATTACATGATCTAACCCATGAATACTTATTGAGAAAGTATATACCAGACCCCTAACATATAAAAAATAAAAAGGTGGTACCAATAGAGAATGAAATTTTATTTAAGGAGTAGCTAGGGAAGATTTTACATCATAGATAAAAGGATCTATGAAACAAGAAAACTCACCTAGTCAAGGTGTTATAGAGGAACAACAAGTTTTAGGAAGTGACTTGGGAAATAGAAGAGGTGATGAAACAAAAGTACCCTAATATATTTTAGTTTCCAAATGAAATTTCAAGGGTGAAATTTATGAATTGGTAAATAATGTAATGACCCAACCATTTATAAATGAACTTCCCCTTTTAAAGGAGTAAATTCATTATTATGAAATAAAATTATAGAAAACACATGAACTAACTTTTTTAATGTTATAAGTTATATCCTATTATATTTAAAAAAAATTAAACATCCTGACTACAAATAATATATAATAGTGATATGATAAATCCAATTAACAAAAAAAATGAATAAATGGTCTGAACCATTAGGATAATACCCTATAAAGATCATTAATCGATGCTTCTAAGGGAGATAGCATCACCATAAATTTCCCATTACCAATCCCAAGCCAAGATTATATAACTAAATCATGAGAAAATCCATTTATAGAAGAAGTTCAATATCATCAATATCATATCCCAAACCATGTTTTTTTAACCACCCAATGAAAATTTCACCATCACACACCTTACCCTTAGGGAATTCAGTGGTGTAATATGTAAGAAACCGGTTCTTATTTTTGAGGTACGTGTTTCTTCTTTTCTCTTTTCCTTAAGTGTTTTTCAGAAAATAATGAAAATGGAAAAAATCCTAAATTTTAGAGGTACATGCCGTGTAATTTTCCACATGCCATGTACTTTTGGCCGTGTGGGATGAGTACACGGGGCGTGTGGCAATGTCGGTGATGAAGGGTGTAGAAACCGACTACATGTCATGTAGTGGTCCTTTACACGCTGTGTAGTCAGTCGGCAGGAAAATAGTAAGGTGGTGGCCAGCTGTGCGACAGAACACACCGTGTACTCAAGAAGACATGTCGTGTAGTCATGTCAGGAGATGAATAGTGCCACACTGGCGGGAAACCGCAAGATGAACAGTTGAATGAAGGAAGTACACACCGTGTACTCAGAAGTACACGTCGTGTACTTTGTTTTTTCGCTTAAAATGGGAAATATCCTCCCCTGTTCATAGGGAAGGCTTAGAACAGGAAGAAAGAGTGGAAGATGGAGGTCGAAGCTTTGGAGATCCGCTGAGTGCACGTCGGGAATCCGTTTTCTGCATCATCGATCTCCTTGGAACCACACGGGTGAGTTTTCCCTTCTCCTAGAGTAGTTCTTACCAATTCTTTACAATAGGTAAGTTATTTAATTTTGAATGGGGTTTTATTTGACCTCAGATCTATGTCGTTCTAGGACGAATTGAGGATCGTCGTTCGTGTATATCATTCGTGGGTGTTAATGGTAGGTGGCTTGGTGTTAATTTTCCAAGTGTTGTGCATTTGTGTTAATTATTATGCCATAAAACCATGTTGGGGTGTCGTGTGGATGAGGTCATAGCTTTTTAAAAACCTATAATTGTATAGGTAATTAAATTTGATATTAAAATGTTGTTTGGGATCACTGCTTGGATCCAAGACCACCCCAGGGGTGCGTTCCTCTGTTTAGCCATTTGTCCAGGATACCCGTGGGTATGCCTTATTTATTTTGTGCATTACTTTTTCCTTGAAAGGAATTGTATGTGAACTGATTATTTACATGTTGGGCATGTCCTGGTTACTTGTGCCTGAGGGCGGTGTTTTACTATGGCCTGAGGGCATGACTGGATTAGCCTATGGGCAACGTTCTTTTTTGCCAGAGGGAAACCTTTCTTATTCCTGAGGGTGGTGACTTATATGCCTGAGGGCAACACTAGGTACGCCTGAGGGTAATATCTGTTACGCCTGAGGGAAATTACCTGCGGGTTAGATTCCGATTACCTGAGGGTAAGGGTTTGCGTGTCTGAGGACACTGACGGTTTATATAGAAATTCACTGTGGTGGTTTCTGAAATAATAAAAAATGAAATGATTATTAAATGGCAATATAACTGGTTAAGTTAGTTACTTTTTAGTAATGCTTAATTTATTTCATTTTACTAATGCACACTGTTGTTGCATGTTTACACATAGTTGAGAACGAGCCTTTGGTGGGTGCCTACTGGGAATTATTTCTCACACCCTGTTTGGGTCATCCTTTTTGTCCCAAATAGATTATCTTTCTGCAGGTGTGGATAAGGGAAAGGGTCCCTATATAGGTACTTGATTTCTACTTAGGAGTAGGGGATCATGGGACCGGGATGAGGCTCGCGATGCTACCGGCTATTTTGTTCTGTTTTTATTTCCTGTACTTGTATTGTACTGTATTGTTGTGTAACATGTTATGGATTCTTTCTTAGAATTTGTGGCATGTTGAATAATTATTTATATATTGGTTGGTTATTTCTACTGCATTTGTTTAATTCAGTTGTGTATGGTTTACTTATTCTACTGTTGTTGTATGTTTTATTTCATTCCGCTACACTACACTTTGACAAATGAGGGCATAGTTTCCCCACTATCAAACCTGGGCCCTCACTTCTAGTCACCAACCTCTGGCATTTGGGGAAATGCGCTTGAGTTGACGTGGCGAACCAGGTTCGGGGCACCCGTTGAGTGGCACCCGAAACCGGGATTTTACAAAGTGGTATCAAAGGTGTTATTTTCTTTGACTTTCTATTTGGATCCTTAGTCAGGGATAGGACGGGAATGGTAGTTGGTAATAAGTTGTGCCCGGGCGTAGCTAACCTATGTACGGGGAAAACCCAATTTACCTCGTATTTCAATTTTACTGATTTTGAAATTTACAGTTGATATGATTTCACCGTTGGGTGAAACACTTGGGATTGTGCTATTATATTTTATCCTTGGGTTCAATTTAGTTGCAACCCGATGAGATGGGGGTGTTCCATCTCATGCATCACTTAGGCACATGCTAGAAATCACATGCCATGAATAGTTCCATGCCATGTAGGTGCATTAAAAAATGGCATGTTGTTGTGATAGTTATTGTGTTATTAATTCATGTTGTTGTGATAGCTGCTTGATAAATACCTTCTATGTGATAGGGTATTTTTTTATGAGTCGGTTTATTGAATAGACGCCAAACTTTGGTTTTTGAGGTGTATGGGCCCCCATTTACTAGAATTTGGTGGATCATTGACTGTTTATTTTTTTATAACACAGATAAGTTGCCAAACTTTGATTCATGGGGAGTATGGGCCCTCACGGATCAGAATTTGGAACTTAGGTGTTGTTTTTTCATATTTTCTGGGTTCCGGAGAAGTTTCTAAGGCATACTATCTAGAAACCCAGAATACCAGTCATGTAGTATCTTAAACACACAGTTTATGTTCTTCTGTTCAGGAAGAAAAGAAAACTTTTTGAGTACACGCCGTGTACCCTGAGTACACGCTGTGTAGTCTCTTCCCGTGTCACAAACCATGTGGGCGGCGACATGGGGAAGGTAAGATCTTGGGGTGAAAACGCCATGTAGATTATGTACATGTTGTGTAGTGTTGACCCGGAGTCCACCCGTGTAAATAACTACACGGACGGAGGAGACATAAGACATACACGCCATGTCCAATGTGGAACACGCCGTGTAGTCTACCTGGGGACCCGACCGTGTAACTAACAACATGGGTCAGTGTTATCCTCTCGAGTACACTCCATGTGTATATAGAACATGTCGTGTAGTGTGAGCCATGTGTTCGGTCGTGTAACTAACAACACGGATCGGTGAAGCTCGTCTGGTACACATCGTGTACCTATGGGACACGCCGTGTAGTCTTGTCCAAGGATAGACTGTGTGGACTTAGCTGTGTGGTTGGAAAATGGGGTGGTGTAAATTCCGTTTTCGGGTGTCACATGTCGTGTAGTGTCAAGACGAGTAGTCGGCCATGTCGCAAGTGACACATGCAGTTGGAAATTACACCAAACATGTCGTGTAGTCAGTATACACGCCGTGTAGTTTTGTTGAACAGGAGCTATGTGGCTCAGCCATGTAGAAGGACTTGGGCAGGGAAAGAGAAGTCAAGTACATGTCGTGTAGTCAATATACATGCCATGTAGTCTTGTTTTAAAAAATTTTAACACCTTCTTCCTCCTATTCCCTTTTGGGTTTCTTCGCTTTCAGTCATTGTAAATCTTGATCTAAGGAGTGTGTTTGACCTTGTAGTGTCATGTCGTCGATACAACCACGTGTTGTTTGCCAAGAGAACGGTAATGAGTATACTTCTAAGATGGTGGGGTATGGGCTACCATTGGATCCTCCAGCAGAGCCAAATGTCGCGCCAGCCGTTATACCGGACACAGGCGTAGATGCGTAGTTCCGTGAAAGCTTTATGCGGTTCATGCAGACTTTTCAGGGAGCACCGTAGGCTACCACATCTATGGCTGAGCTAACTCGTATCTTCCAGCAGCAGCATTGGCTGACATTCTAAAGGGATGGAGGACCATGGGCTATGGAGTCTTGTCTTGGATCGATTCATATATTTTGGAGCATCTTGAGACGCCTCCAGGGTAGAGGGTGAAGCTCGTGACTTATATGCTATGTGATTCTGTCAAGACGTGGTGGGATGTTACCACCCAGACAGAGCATCATAGATACATGGCGTGGGAAGATTTCCAGATATCCTTCTATGACTGCAACTTCCCAGAGACGCTGAGGGAAGATAGAGATCGAGAGTTCATGAATCTGCAGTAGGGCACTATGTCAGTGATGTATTATTCTGCTTTATACACTGAGCTTTAGTGTTTTTCACCCATTATAGTGGGTGATGAGACATTGAGGGCCAGGTGATTTGAAGATGGTCTTCGTTATGACATCCGAGAACGGGTGAATGTTTTCAGGTTGCCTTCAGTACATGATATTGTAAATCAGGAACTGATTAAAGAATGGAACCATCGGGAGGCTAGTGGTGCAGGCCAGGGCGGTTCAGCACCAGTTTCTGGTACTATTTCTACTGAAAATAGGAAGCGTCAGATGAGTTTCTCTCATGGTGGTCGTACCAGATATGAATTTTCTTTAGGTGGGCCGGTCTTTTGCTACCAATGCCGTAGATAGGGTCACAAGAGACCGCAGTCTCCACGTGAACCAGTGGAGTGTGAGCTTGTGGAAAGATGGGTCATCTGCAGCACTTTTGCAGGGTGTTTCCATCAGTGTCTTGTGAGAGGGGTTCTGTGTAGACTCCGCGTGCGGGAGCAGGACCAGCAGCCTCTTACCAGTCAGGGAACTGTAATACATAAGGGAGTGCAGGCATAGATAGTGGTCATGGCCATGGTAGTCAGACACTAGGATCTCATAGGCAGCAAGGCAGGACAACACAGGGTGGTCAGGCTGTGTCGTAGGGCCACGACACTGGGAAGACATATGCGGTGCAACAGACCCAGCAGGAGCAAGATCTCGGACCTTCTACGATCAGAGGTAATATTCTAGTAGCTTCTATTTTATCTTAAGTACTTTTCGATATGGGTGCTACACATAGTTTTATATATGTACCCGTTGTGGAGAGCCTTGGGCTCTGGGTTTCTACTTTTTCTGATATCATGATGCTAGGAACTCCAATAGGGACTAGAACAGATGGTGTGCGTCAGTACAAGGAGTTCCCCCTTGAGGTTGGTGGGCGTCACTTCCTTTGGGACCTTTATGTCTTAGAGATGACAAGTTATGACATCATTCTTGGGATGGACTGGTTGGTTCCCTTTCGAGCCTTTGTAGACTGCTATCATCCCAGAGTGCATTTCACGTCACCAGAGGGTAGAGAGTTTCTATAAAAGGGTGAGTGGGATGTTCAGGAAAGTTGAGCTGGACCAGAGCATTATGGGCGAGGTGGAGTCACATCTCAGATTTCGAGATTATATATGGATGATCAGAGGACTTGTCAGACAGATTTCCCTCTAGTAGTTGATCATTTCAGGGATGTTTTCTTGGAATACTTTTCAGGTATACCTCCAAAGAGAGAGGTAGATTTCTCTATTGAGCTTGTGCTAGGAGCAACACTAGTGTCCATTCCTCCTTATAGGATGGCCAGGCCAGAGTTTCAGGAGCTCAAGAGGAACTTAGAGGAGTTCCAGTCAAAGGGTTTTATCCGACCTAGTACTTCTCCTTGGGGTTCTACGGTCCTCTTTGCAAAGAAGGTGGATGGTACCCTCAGACTCTATGTGGATTATAGAAAGTTAAACCAGCTGACGGTCAAGAACCGATATCCCTTGCATAGGATTGATGATCTTTTTGATCAACTTCGTGGAGCATGAGTGTTCTCGAAGATTTACTTGAGATCAGGATATCATCAGCTACGCGTTAGACCATCTGATATACCTCTCATGGCTTTCAAGAGCAGGTATGGTCTATAAGAGTATATGGTTATGCCGTTCGAACTCACGAATGCGCCAGCAGTTTTCATGGCTCTGATGAATCATGTGTTCCATCCCTATCTGGATTATTTTGTGGTAGTATTCATGGACGATATCTTGGTTTACTCTGACACTCGACACGACCATGCCAACCATCTTGATATCGTATTGAGTACACTGAGAGAGCACCGTCTATATGCTAAGCTCTCAAAGTGACGCTTTTGGATGGACCAGATTCATTTCTTGGGTCATATCATCTTAGACGCAGGAGTTTCAGTAGACCCAGAGAAGGTGAGAGCAGTAGTTTCCTAGGAGAATCCAAAGAACGTGTTTGAGATACGAAGTTTCTTAGGGTTAGCTGGTTACTACAGACGTTTAATCTAGAACATCTCCCGCTTAGCAGTGCCTTTGACGAGTTTGACTAAGAAGGGTGTGAATATTGTTTGGAAGGAAGCTTGTGAGACAACCTTTAAGGACCTGAAGGGAAGGTTGACATCAGCACTAGTCCTGATACTCCCAGAGCTGGGCAAGAGCTATACAGTTTACTATGATGCATCAGGTATTGGGCTAGAATCAGTGTTGATGCAAGTCGATGAAGTATTTTCCTATGGGTATCAGCCGTTGAGGCCACATGAGAGGAATTACCCGATGCATGATCTCGATTTTGCTGCAGTTGTGCATGTGTTGCGCTGTGGAGACACTATCTTTTGGGAGAACGTTTTGTGGTTTTCATCGACCACGAAAGTCTCAAGTATATCTTTACTCAACGTGACTTGAATCTGAGGCAGCGAAGGTTGGTCGAATACCATCAGTCCTTCTATTTTCAGCTTGCCTATACACCTGGAAAAGGTAATGCAGTAGCGGATGCACTGAGCATGAGGACTCAGGTACAGGCTGTGCAGGAGGCCAATGATGAGTTGCAGCTTATGGATTTGTTCTCTGAGATGCATTTGGAGGTGCATGACAGTCAGGGGCAGACTTATCTTTCCTCTTTAGCTGTGACTTCTACCATCCTGGATAGAGTGAGGATGAGATAGCTATATGATTTAGAAGGCATAGTTCTACGGGAGTCGGTGGCAAGGGAGGACCCTCCTCTAGGTTGGACGATAGGAGATGATGAGGTTCTGTGTCTCCATGGACGAGTATGGGTTCCCGAGGCTATACATGTGGAGATGATGCGGGAGTTTCATGATTCATCTTGGGCATTTCATCTCGGGGTTACCAAGATGTACCGAGACTTGAGACGTCAGTACTGGTGGCCAGGTATGAAGAGTGATGTAGCTGGTTTTGTTACGAGGTGTTCCACCTGTCAGCAGGTGAAGGCGGAGCATCAGAGGCCAGCCGGACTGTTACAACAATTACCCATTCCGGAGTGGAAATTGGATGATGTCGCGATGGAGTTAATGATTGGTTTACCAAGGTCACCTTGATGCAATTATTTCATGTGGGTTGTTGTGGATAGACTCACGAAGGTTTCTCACTTTTTGCCGATGAAGGAGACCTTCGGTGTTGACGAGCTCGGAATGTTGTATATCTGAGAGGTCGTACATCTTCATGGGGTCCCTCGTTCTATCATTTCAGATAGGGACACCCATTTTATGTCTTGTTTTTGGAATACTTTTTAGAGGTAACTGGGTACACAGGTGCTTCTGAGCACAGGTTACCACCCTCAGACCGATGGCCAGTCAGAGCGTATGATACAGGTGCTTGAGTACATGCTGAGTGCATGCGTCCTTGACTTTGGGGGCTCTTGGGAGAAGCATATACCCCTATTTGAGTTTTCCTATAAAAACAGATTTCAGGAAACTATTGAGATTGGACCATACGAGGCTTTATATGGTAGGCCATGCCAATCACCTTTGTGCTGGTTAGAGGCAGGTGAGGCAGCTTTGTGGGGACCATGTCCCATGCTGGAGACTTATGAGAAGGTCCAGTTGATTCAGAAGAAGATGGCTACCACACAGTCTCATCAGAAATCTTATGCTGATCGTCGTAGATGTACTTTCGAGTTCGTGGTTGGGGATCGGGTTTTCTTGCATGTTTTTCCGAGTTTGGGACACAGGCGGATCAGGAGACAGGGTAAAATTTCACCCATGAATGTGGGGCCATTTGAGATTGTAGATAGAGTTGGGCCGGTTTCTTATCAGTTGTAGTTACCTCAGAGGTATCGGGCCATGCACGACGTCTTCTATGTATCTCAGTTGTTCCACAATCATTCAGACTTGTCTCACGTTTTTCAGCCTGAGGAGGTTGAGCTTCAGGTAGATGCGTCCTTTGATGAGCATTCGATTTTCATCGTTGATAGGAGAACGAAGGTTCTCCAAGGCCGGTCAGTTCCTCTCTTATAGGTGCTATGGCAGCATGGACGAGTGTAGGACGAAACCTGGGAGCGGGAGACCAACGTACATGCTCAGTGGCCAGAATTATTCTCAGCTTTATCTTCACCACCCTTTCAAGGGAAATTCAGGGATGAATTGCTTTAAGGGGGGCAGTTTATAAGAACCCGGTTCTTATTTTTGTGGTACGGGTTTCTTATTTTCTCTTTTCATTAATTTTTTTTCAGAAAATAAGGAAAATGGGAAGAAATAATAAATTTTAGAGATACAAACTGTGTACTTTTGGTTGTGTGGGATGAGTACACGGGGCATGTGGCCATGTCGGCGATGAAGGGTGTCGAAACTGACTACATGTCGTGTAGTGGTCCTTTACACACTGTGTAGTCAGTCGGTGGGAAAATAGTAAGGCGGTGGCCAGCTGTGTGATAGAACATGCCCTGTACTCAAGAAGACACGTCATGTAGTCATGTCGGCAGATAAACAGTGCCACGCTGGCGGGAAACCTCCAGATAAACAGTTAAATGAAGGAAGTACATGTCGTGTACTCAGAATTACACCCTATTTACTTTGTTTTTTTTTTTGCTTAAAATGGGGACTAGCCTCCCCTATTCACAGGGAAGGATTAGAACGGGAAGAAGGAGCGGAAGAGGGAGGCCGGAGCTTTGGATATTCGTCAAGCGCACGTCAGGAATCCATTTTCTGCACCGTCAATCTCCCCGGAACCGCACGGGTGAGTTATCCCTTCTCCTAGAGTAGTTCTTAGAAATTATTTCCTGTAGGTAATTTATTTAAGTTTGAATGAGGTTTTATTTCACCTCAGATCTACGTCATTCTATTATGAATTGAGGATCGTCGTTCACATATATCATTTGTTGGTCTTAAAGGTAGGTCGCTTGGTGTTAATTTATCCTACTGTTGTGCGTTTGTGTGGATTATTGTTCCACAAACCCATGTTGGGGTGTCATGTGGTTGAGGCCATATCTATTTAAAAACCAATAATTCTATAGGTAATTAAATGTGATATTAAAATGCTGTTTGGGATCACTGCTTGGATATAGGACCACCCCATGGGTGCGTTCCTCTGTTTATCCATTTGTCCAGGATACTCGAGGGTATGACTTATTTATTTTGTGCATTACTTTTTCCTTGAGAGGAATTGTATGTGAACTTCTTATTTACATGTTTGGCATGGCCCGGTTACTTGTTCCTGAGGGTGGTGTTTTACTATAGCATGAGGGAATGACAGGATTAGCCTGAGGGTAACGTTCTTTTTCTCCTGGGGGCAACCTTTCATATGACTGAGGGTGGTGACTTCAGTTCCTGAGGGAAACACTTAGTACGCCTGAGGGAAATATCTTTTACGCTTGAGGGAAATTACCTGCGGGTTGGATTCTAATTACCTGAGGGTAAGGGTTTGCGTGTCTGAGGACACTAACGATTTATATAGAAATTCATTGTGGTGGTTTCTTAAATAATAAATAATGAAATGAATATTAAATAGAAATATAACTGGTTAAGTTAGTTACTTTTTAGTACTTCTTACTTTATTTCATTTTACTACTGCAGACTGTTGTTGCATGTTTACACACAGTTGAGCATGGGCCTTTAGTGGGTGCCTACTGGGAATTATTTCTCACACCCTCTTTGGGTCATGTTTTTCGGCCCAAACAGATTATATTTTTTCATGTCTGGATAAGGGCAAGGGTCCCTATACAGGTACTTGATTGCTACTAAGTATTAAGGGAGCATGGGACCAGGCTGAAGCTCACTATGCTACCGGCTGTTTTGTTCTATTTTGCTTTACTGTACTTGTATTGTATTCTATTGTTTTGTAACATGTTCTGGATACTTTTTTAGAATTTGAGGCATGTTTCACCATTATTTATATACTAGTTGGTTATTTCTACAACAGTTGTTTAATTCGGTTGTGTGTGGTCCACTGATTCCGCTATTGTTGTATGTTTTATTTCATTCTGTTGCGCTACACTTTAAAAAATGAGGGCATAGTTTCCCCACTATCACACTTGGGCCCTCCCTGCTAGTCGGCAGCCTCTGGAATTTGGGGAAATATGCTTGAGGTCACGTGGCGAACCGGGTTCGAGGCACCCGTTTAGTGGCACCTGGAACCAGGACGTTACATAATAATGGTCTATGTATCTACTCCCTAACAATATAAATTTCAAAAAAAAATTATTTTTAATCAAAAATTTATAATATTTATCTTTTATTAAATTATAGTGCTTAAATAATAAGTTTGATAAAAATTAGATTTTTATAGGACAAAACAAAAATTGTTCTTTTGGAAATGTATAGTTTCAATCAGGACACTCTTTTTAAAGAATTCAAGATTTTTTTTAAAATAAATGATATTTTAACAAAATATTTTTATTAAATAATATTTCTTAATAAAAATGATAATATAATTTTTTTCAAGTCATATGTAATTTTTATAAGGGTCAGAAACCTATTATGGAGAAAAAACCAGTATTTTTTGTAAATGGGGATTTTTAATTTAAAACTGTAAATTATCATATTTATAGAATTATTTTGATAAAATAGATATTATTTTTTATATAAACATTTCAAAATTATCCAATGGTGAATTTTTTATAATTTTTAAGTTATTTTATTAATTATATAAACCCTTAATGAATCTTCCAAAACCTATATTATATTTTAGGGTATTGAAACCAATTCTTTATAAACATGACTCGCTTCCACATCAAAAAAGGTATTATTTTAAGTATTTAGGTTATTTTAATTATAAAATAATCAAATAAATTTATCTTTTGTATAAAACATAGGCAAAAAACATTGGATGGTTTTTGGTTTTGATTAATTTTTTGTATAGATTCCAAAACCAAATTTTTTAAATTAATAAATAATTCACCTCGCTTTTTCTAAAAAACATCAAACCTCTCATTAATCTTCACTAAAAACCTTTATATAAAGAATTTAATCTACCATTGACTCTATAGATCTATCCTAATGTTTTCCCAAACTCTTAATAAGTTGGTTTTGAGGTATGGCATAGAATATTATGGGTCGGGTTTTTAAAAAAATCATCACTGAAGCAACATAACTTTGTCGTCTCTAGAATTTTTTCCCCAGTAGAGGTCTAAAGATATCGTGTGAATTAAATAAGCATAACATTATGTTCAATAACCTCATTTAATTGGTATCATTTTTGACTGCATCATGTCATCGGTGATCATTGCTTGAAGGATCTGAAGCTTAAACCATCTATATCATCCACACATGCTTTAAGAATCTATGTGAATGTCAATCATCTAATTCTAAGTGATAGTGCAGAGCTCCAATTATTCATTCAATTTTTTATCTATCACATATACTCCATTAATATTATCTATTAATGTTTCCTTAGATTTATCTCTTGAAAATATTCCTTCTCTCTTAAATATGTGGGGGGAGTGGGGGGGGTCGCAATCTATCGGAATGTGAATTCCTTGCACATAGGAAATGATCACGTTATATACTTAAATAGTGGATGTGTAAAATACCCTATTAGGGTTCCTGGACCCCATATATATGACTCCCAATAAATAATTAATGAATAAATTATTATGATGAACTTACTACCTCATAAATATTATTTATATTTTATCATGTGCTTGTAATATATATTAAATATAATATGTGATAAACCTGAGTCATTAACTCAATTCTTAATTCATTCTAATATTAAGAGAACCTTGAATATTAAAATAATAGTCTTTCATATAATATCATTCCATGTATTTACTTAAACACTAGTAAATAATTTTTTTAAATAAATTCAATCCAAATATTGTGTACTCGAATAATAATGAATATATCTATTTATCGATGATTGATAAAACTTGGACAATTCTTGGACCTTATATTGGGTCCCACCATGTCCTATATACCTATTGGGTAGAATGGGGAGGAATCTTGAATGTTCTATTGTGTGTGACACTCTACAACCTTGTCTCAATATCAGTGAATAATATTCATAGACCAAGAATGGAATCTAGCAACCAATCATGTCCCATAAAAAGATAAGGAGTAATCATAGAAATGAAAACCAATATATGTACATGTACTATGTAATATAATATCATTTTCAAATGATATCTCATAAGGAATGACACACACTTGTTTCATCATCTTTTTTTCTTTATTATTTGTTGATCTAACAGTATAGACTTACATTCAACTACCATGGCCTTGGATTTAATGAAGGTTCTACCGTACTAATAAAAGAGTCCAAACATATCAATTTCTAAAATCGTAAGTGAAAACTTTTATCTTGATGATTCATCCAATTTCATACCACCAATGATGCACCCAACACAAACTACCTCTCCAGGACTTAATTTTCATGGTTTTCCCCTTGCATCAAAGTACATGATCAAATAGAACATATTGATAATGATCTCAAGTCCGGACCAATACACATGTTCGTATATTGGAATAACCTATGACACACAAAAAAATTGGTGTTCCTATTGGTGGGTTTTTCCTTATTATCTCAACTAATAAAGATCATCAAGTGCGTAGTTCATGAGAAAAAGTCGCAATTCTTATGAGCCCTTAACACTAAATAGTCACACATAATATGTGTCCTATATGTATGATTTATTTATACCATGGGATATTACTTTAATATTTGTGTCATGTTATATTTATGTTCAAATTATATCCTAGGATCACCAATAACCCTTTAATAAAACATGTAATATAAGGAAATTACTATAAAAATAGTGGATGCAGAACTATTGACACTATTATGGTAAGATAAAAAATGTATATATATCAAACTATATACATTTATTGGTAATAAAATCACATCACAAGTTAGGTCAAGGTAACCCACTTTCAATATAAGAATCCATTCCCATGTTTTTAGAAGTTCCCTATCAAGATAAGGTACATTCTTCCTTTCTTTTTATTTTATGTACCTTACTTGTACTAATACCCTTTTATTTTCTAATTTTCCATGTTTTAATGTGTTTTTACATATCCCTTTACTATACATATGATTTCTATGTAATTATATACCTCCTTTCACTCTCATATACATCTTCTATAAACCTTTATATACAGCTATTATGGTACCAAAATTATTTTGTGATTTTCCATACCAAATATCTTCATAATGAATACCCATACCTATTTACACTAAATTATATTCAACTATATGTAACTATATTAAATTTATTTGGTAATTACATGTATGAAAACCACACTCTTTAATATTGTTATTAAATGTGAAGAAATACATCCTTATGTTGTATTATCTATGTGCCACACTTATGCGTGTACATGATATGAATGTGATGGGTGGGCCAAGAATTATATAGTCCTAAAATGATTTGGGTAATGTTTTTATCTAATTAGATACCATGTATAGTTCATGGGAGGACTTCCTAAAGACACTATGTTATTTTTTCTCAATGGTTAGCCTTGATTTTTTTTTTACGATTTCATGTTTTATTTTGTTGCCTCATTCCCATATTGCTTTTATGATGTCATTTTTTCATACATTGATTTTCAATTTTATGATTCTAACCCATCTTATATAACCTTGATATTCTTATTGAATCACATATTTTACTTTTATCATGTTATAATTTTATGGTTACCATATTGTGCTTTATAGATCACCACTTTGTTATATATGTCCCCAGGTTATCTCATGCAGTCTTAAAAGATCAAGGAAATTTAAGAGAATATTATGATGTTTTAGTTTATATATTTGTATTATTTTCTATTTGGTTTACTATATACCGAATTACCCAGAGATTCTAGGCATCATGATATTATGGGGTTGTATTAAGTTTATCTTTATCTAATAAATCATGAAATAAAGTTTATGAATGACATGGGTTTTCATAAAGGTTCCCCAATATGCAGGGTCACACAAAGACATAGTGTTATGAAAATATAAGAATCATTTTTCTGGATCCGTGTTGTAAACTTCTTGTGACTTTTTCATTGGAGGACGGTTTCATAAGATGCAAATTCATCAGTTCCTTTCTCACACAACTCTCAGGAAGTAGAATGCCCTCAGAGGGAGTTACTCAACACTTTTGTCTTTACGTTTGGATGGAAATCCCAACCTGCATAGAATCTGATGTGGATGAAATAACCTTTATTATGAAAGTGAATAGTTTTCACAATGATTCAAAGTTTCGCATGAATGATCTTTTGGGATTAAGGTTGTCCAACAAGATGAGTTGTGCACCTGGTTTGAGAAAACCTCATGTTCTGGACCGGAAGCTATATTTAGGGATAATAGATTCTCTTAGGCATTAGAGATAATGTGGAATAATAAGGTCATGTTTCAAATAAAACAAAAAAACTTTGAAAATATTACCCATTTTTGTGCAACCTTTTCCATGGTCCGCGTAGGTCATTTTCTCGCACATGTAACTTGGGGGTCGCATTCATATAAATATCATTAGGGGGACCTCATATGGTCACTTTAATTTCATGAAAAATAATATTTTTCTATCATGAATAGGATTCTCTATTTTATATGAACTCTCATACCTTGATCAATCATTTTTTTGAAACTCCTCTTAAATGATAGTCTTTTTATGAAACTGAGCACTCTTCAATAGTTTAGTATAAACCTACCTTCAGTTGCATAAAATAGGATGAGTTTCATAAGATCCTTCTTAGTTGTGTAAATTATAATTGAAAAAGAATAAAAATTTTAAAATGGTCAATGAATCTTCCTAGATTGTTGTTTCTACTATTTTTGCTTCCATAAGGAATGAAGTGTTTGGGAATATAGAAATACCCTATGTTAGGAGGGTGGTTTTTGAAAAGATAGTGCTACTAAAATTGTAGAAAGAAGTGAGAAGGGAGTTTCTTCTAAGAAACACACTTACTGTATAAATTTTTTTGTTTTATAATGATGTTATTATCCCAGCTACAGAAACCAATGTACTAAGATTCTAGTTCTCCTGGCGTGATGAGCTCAACCACTGGAAGATAACCACTATTGTCCACCCATTCAAGGAATATGAATATTATACTATGTATAATCTGAGATGTTGTATTAGGATGTCCTTTTGGAAATATTTAGTGGATGGAGGATTCCCTTCCCATTACACGAGCATCATCCATGTCAATGTGTAGAATAATCACATGGGTTGGTATGAATATTGGGATCTGTGAGTTGGGGGAAATTTCATCGATGAGTGGGAAAGGATGTACTAGGTGAAATTCATTTTTAAAGAGTATAGGTATGATTTTTTTCACATCGGTATATATATTTATATATATATATATATTAGTATTAATGTATTAGTTTCACATATACCACCATTCATAGCTTATGTTAGAGCTATGCAATAAGTGGTCACCAGACATGAACACCTTTCACCTATATCATGGGGTGGTTGGATAATCTTATCGGATCTTCACCACATCAGTGGGATGTTTCTAATGGGATATCACAAAAATTAGATCCTACTAGTTCCCAATTCTTGGTGGAATTTAGATCAGACAATAATAGTAGAGAATATCCTCCTAGACTAACTAAACCACGTATTACAACATTAGCCCTCCCCCTTCATCGAGACATCACGTTCAAGACATGTCTAGGCCTACTCTTGAATGTGTCAACTAAGAGGATAACTGGGTGGCCAAAGTAGTGTCCATTGGATTGGCACAGGAGGATTTTCGGGTCTTACTAGCTGATATTAGAGGAGATTCACTACAAATAAGGGAGTTATAACATAAAGGAATAGCTCCCATAGGTTTAATATGTAGTGTTTTTTGACACTTTTTGAGTGTTTGGTTACTATCGGTCAATGATACCCACATGGGCCTATGGACTAGGATGATATTGATGGTTTGAGTCATCGAATCATGGAATCGGGTGAACTTGGGTGTCCCAATGTTGGCCAGACTCTACAATCAACTTAGACATGTCATGAGGGTGAACATGCATAGGCACATCTATAGTCTATTCTAATTTCAATATGGATAGATTGTGACACATTTCAGGAAGTTTGAATTTCAAAATTTCATCACTTCCTTGAATTATTATCTATGGACATCACTCTTCCATATTTTCATGGTTCAACTAGTGATTCCCAATGTAACTATGGTGACGGAGAGCATTGTAAATGCTAGGAACTTCAATTACCACATGTTCTCGAACCTAGTTAGTCACACTAATCTATGGTACCACCTAATGCAAATTGTACACTCCATGTAGGTTCACCTGATGGTTCAGGTGCGTCTATTAGTCGATGAAGTGAGTGTACATGGGGGACTAAAGAGAGAGGCACCCTTGCATCTTTCATCAACTGTGGTGGATTTTTATGGATGAATTTATTGGGTAGATGATCATGTTGTCACAAAAAACCTCAATGTTTTCCTCACTAATAACTATATAGTTATGCGCATAGAGACACAACTAGGTGAAATCTTATACTAGTGGATGAGGAGGGTATAACTATTGGATAATCTACAGGATAAGAAAGGCAGTATGTGTGCTACTCTTAAAGGCATGCAATGGGTGTCTAGGGATCAAGATGGATTGAAAGTGGTGGGAGACCAAGGTCCCTATATACCTCTACCATCTTAAAGGGTAGGGATGCCTCAAAAAATCATAGGAATAGAAAGAGATCTCCAACATCAGGATGATCCAGTCTGAGGAATCCCTAGGGGATAAATTGCACTACTTAGTACAGAGAGCTAATGGAATCATTCATCCCTATATCTTGGATTCATTGGGGCTTCTATAACTATTATAGATAGAATATAATCTATGGAGCAGTCTTACTGAGGATGGGACTGACCTTCAAGATATCAAATAAGTATAGATTAAAACCTGATTGTGTTTTTTAGAGATCTTTTCCTACCTGACATACATAGGTTCTTTCATGATATGGAATGGGGAGGATGAGCCTACCACTTCCTAGGTATAGTTTATTTTTTGTGTGGAACCTAAGTAAGTAAAATCTATTGAAACACTATCCTAGTAGGTGTTGGATCCTGACGTTGACTCACAGGGATCCATTGGTGAGGATTTCTAGGGATCTAATGTGTAGTAGTCAAGTCTGAGGATAGTGGGTAAGTCACTCCTAGGGAATATGACATGAATGAACTTATATTTTTCAATGTGATTTTTCATATCATTATCTTAACTATGTATTTAAACTTTTCTTTACTTCATAACCCTTAACCCATGTTTTATTATTTTTTACTAGTGTAGGAATCAGCATAGGAGGGTCAATAAGCCTCTTCGAAGATGGGGAAGGTTCCTAAATTAGTACAAGGAATCCAACCTTGATGTGTCACTCCTAAAGCTCTGATGGAATATATGTCTACTAAAGAGACTGGGGAGGGAACTTTAGATCCTTTGGCCCACCCCATCATCTATGGGGGGTCCTTTCCATGGAATCCTAGAGGCACCTCCCTCTATTAATGGGGAAGGCCTCCATGGGTGGATCATCATTGAGATCCATGTTCCTCCTTATGGTAATACTTTGAGTCCCATATATCCTGATTATTTTGAGGTCTTTGGTGATTACTCTGGTTTTCTATAATAACATACTTGTGTTCACTATAAAGCTCCCATGAATGTGGTTCCAAGAGAACTCATGAGATATTTTAAGGTGCCAACTAGTAAAAAGGGGTCTCTAATGGTGGAATTCCATTTTGAGTCTCCAAACATGGATGTCACCCAAGTCATTTCTTCATAGAAGTTTATTTTTTTTCACAAGTTGTATTCACACTATTTGTTTCTATAGATTAAACTTACTATCGTGACATTGTTTGAAATGGTGTTTGGGGAATGCGCCCTCAGAAATAAGGAATTCATGGGGGATTTGGGTTTCTTTCTCTAGTGGTCAATATAGTCCATGGGGATCTAACCATTCATTGGGAGCCGACCCTGATCCCAAGAGATAAATACACTGAATACATGGATGTGTTTGTGAAATAGGAAGATATCAAGAATAAAAAAGATGGTTCTTCTAGTGAATATTTATATGGGGATGGTCCTCAATATGGATCCCAGATCTTATGAAATAATACCTAATGAGAACCACACTATATATTTCCTTGTGTTTTTCCTTGAGTATGAGACTATTCCACCAGAAGACTTTAAAGATTCTAGGTCTGATATTACTGAAGATAATTGCATTATTTTGAAAAGGTTGTGGAGAAGTATGTGTAACTTAATAACCAACACCCCCTAGGTAGACATAATTATCCATATGGGGTCCTACTTCCACTAGAATTTAAACATGTGGATCAGCAATGTGGATGATCATTCTCTTCATGCACTGGCCCATGACTAACTTGTTGAGAAGGTGTTCATAGAATCATGGGATCTAGATTCCACCTAGTATAAGGAGAAATCTTGGGGAACCATCATCCTTTATGTGGATGATAAAATACTCACTTGACTAAACGATTAGGCACAAAATCATGAAGCTATCACAAACAGTAAGGAAGAGATCATGAAATAATTAATGGAATGTTTAGTAGTAGCTGAGGTTGAGGAAGTAGGGAAATATTCTGTAGTAGTTAATCACTAGGATGAATAGGGAAGATTGAAGATTTCAGTTGATGAGATCTACATTATAGATTAAGAGGAGGAAGTGTATCTCTCTTAGTGGGATCATATCTTGGAAGCTTCATGATAGTTGTAGGCTGAGTTGGAGAACTATGTTTCCTAGGTTTATCCCTATGGGTGATTCTTCTATTGATTTTTTTTATTTTATATTTTTTAATAAATGAGATGCTTGAACATGTGGATTCCCCTCCTCATAAAAGGAAATTAAAATTCATCTGTTTTCAATTCTTTGTATGAAAATTTTCTTTGATATATCTCAGTCATATTCACAATACAACAAACTATGAATATTTTTTCCCACGTGAATCATGCTCAGTGTGAGAAATAAGAGATAAATAGAAGACTGCTCACTTATATGAGATTTCTATATGGGGACTAAATGACTGGGTTCAGAATGATCCATAAACCACCAATAGTGTCCTAAATTGGAAAACATCATTTGTAGATAGGTACTTTTCATTGAAGATTTATATTCCCAATGTGTATATGTGCATGAGTGGGGTAACACTAGGGGTGTTAAATTTACTAAAATAGAGGGGAAGATGTAGGATCTGAATCAAGATGTTTAGGGAATGGAACAATAGGAGGAGTGAAAGGCTGATAGTGCATGACTGTTAACCATGTTTGAAACTCATGTTCCATAATGATACTCCTAAGAGTGGGTAAATACAAATTAGGGTCAATCATTGACCATGTTTGAAATATAGGACTCGTCAAATTTTTTTCAATGGTCCTTCAAGGTGTGTACCCAATATAGATGGTGAGCTATTTTATCCAAGCATCATAATTTTTAGGTGGTCATTCTGATTTTTAATATGGTGAGGATCTAAATCAAGGAATGTACAATGTGAGGGAGAATTTAAGGTACTTTTTTGATAGATCATAGTGCTCTTGGGATTATTCCACTATAGTTCTGTGCATATTGGGTGGGTGTGTCAGTCTGATCAAGGTCATACTATCCTTATAAGGGGAGTGTCATCTTGGTTAGGTCCTATTAGATGAGGGTTTAAAATATTTCATAGTTTCACATCATGTAATGTTGACATAATTCATATAGTATGACATCTTCTGGTAAGTAAGTTAAACACATAGTTTAACGTCATAAAGAGAGGACATGTTTTTAATCTAGTTTAAGGTGGTATAGCTTTGACCATGGTGCCTTGAAATTTAATGTCATATATCTAGGACATGTGTATTATAGTTTATCATCTTGTAACCTATATGTGTGAACTGACATGAATGAAAATATAACCCTTCTAAGTGGTGGGATGAATGTAAATGGAACACAAGGGGTAGTACCTCATAGAGGACCTTGTGAAGTAGAGTTAGTCAAGGTTTTTCTCTAACCGTTACTTAAACTAGTGAGTCCTTCAAGAGTATCCATGAGTTTTTTGGGTCCTAGGTATGATTACCTCTAGATTTGTGCCTCTTCCATTCAAACCATAACTTTTTATTAAGTTGCAAGGGAGACTTGGCGGGCATAATTCTGACTTTTCTTATATTTCACCTAGGGGTTTTCAGCCTGATTGATATATGTTTCTATTTCTTTGTGAATTTTAGGTTCATTATAGTTGGACCAAGTACATACATAGGTGTGTATGTAAGGATTTATTCACAAAATTTAAGGTCACGATACTTAGACCAAGGTTGTTAGTTTAAGGTTATAGGGAATGGACCATTTGCAGGAGGTTGTGTGGAAAGGGAGGTATTATAAACCCTATCTGAAGAGAGGATGGAGAATACCCAACACCCCACAAGTGGTAGATAGTTTAATTTCATAATTCGTAGACCAATTATTTTTTCATTTTAAGGTCATAGATCTTAAACCAAAGGGTTGTTATTCTAGGAGTATTTTTGTGGTTCTATAGAGTTCAAAACCAAATGTGAATTTGGGTCAAAGAGGCCTTTATCCTAAAAATAGTCTTTAGGTAGGTTTCACACAGTTTTAGTTTATGATTCTTCAACCAAGGGTTGGAAAAAGTTTCAGTTCATGGTTTTTGGAAGAAATGGTTTTATGGTGAAATAGTTTTTTCATCTATCAACTAACAACCTATCATAAAACGAGGTCTTAGGAGTTGAATGATGGTGAACATATTCTCAACCTATGGGGAATTTTTCATTTGTTCCAGATATAGGGGTATTAGTGTTACTCTGTATCTAAAGGAACCGGTAATCAAGACACACATAGTTCTATAATGTGATGTGGTAGGATACCAATGTCGAAAGGGGGATATATTCTTGGGTGAGGATGAGAATATTACTCTATAGTTTAATGTTTAATATATAAATTTTTGAGTTGAATGTTTTTCTTTATACCTTTCCTTTCCTTTGTTTTAAAAAACACAAAAACTTTCATAAAACTATTTTTACTAATTTTTGTTCCCCAAGTGTTATAGAATGTTTCTTTAAAAATCATTATTTTATACCAAACATAGAAGTAGTTGTAATGTAAAATGAATATAATCTTTTATTATTCATTCTAATCCATTACACTAAAGGTCTATTCGATACATCGAACCAACTATTTTTCTGACCAGGGGTTAGACTTATGTCATGTCTATTATACTGACTAAAGTTGTGATCTTCATAATGACATTAGTACTGATTCATCGGATTTACCTTTGTTTAGTTTATCAAATTAAAAATAAATAATGAAGTCCATTGGATGGTCTAAATTTTATAATAAGAGTGATTAGAATTATATCTATCATGTGGAATAAAAAATTATCATTTTAATGGTGCTAAAATAAATGATGATGGAAAAATTAAGTGCAACCCATTCTTAGATGTTAAGATCAATATACAGATCATTATGAGTTTTCAAAGTTAAATTTGTCTAAGGCCACTAAAAATAACTCAGAAATATGACCATTGGATGATTTATTATAAATAATAGGTCATTTGAAGAGCTAGTAGTTGAAACATTCACAAATCAAGTCCTCTAAATATTACTCTATGTGAACATCTCATTCTTAATTGTTGTTATATTTTAGGGAGTTTAAGTTCAAAGTAATCCTTGTGAGGATTTTAAATTACTTATAACTATTTTATTTTGTATTCACGGAGTCTAATCATAGTAATATTAAGAGATTCCACAGATAGGAAGATGGTGAATCTGATCCATCAAATCGAGGGCTTCCAGGGTTAGGAAGATAAATATAACACCAATCATCTGATTGATATATTTCTTGTTCAAGAAAGACAGGGTTGATATTGATCAATTAGATTGATGTATTTAGAGGTATTGGAAGAAATATATATACTAATCTATTGGATTGAGTTATTTTCTATAAATAAATATAGACATTTACCATAGGTACTAAAACTGTGGATATATTTATTCAAGATTTATGACTACTATAACTCTGAAGGTTAAATAAAAAATTATTTTATAAAGATTTTAAGTCATTATTAATATTATAATATTTTGTTTTATTTATAGTTACAAGTTTATTTTCCACTAATAAAATTAATTAAAAAGTCATTTTATATTTATATTTTTAATAATATTTTTTACTGGACTGTTTTTGAGACTGATAAAAAATATTGATATAATTGGACAATATACAGTTCTGGTTTTAATACTCTGATAATCTAACAAAGTATGAGTCCTATCATTTTTTACATAAGGTTTTATTATTATTATTATTATTATTATTATTATTATTATAATTTTGAAAACTTCAACTCATCCCCCTCTTATAACCATCATGAAATCTTACAATCCAACAATTAGTATCAAATAAGGATCTACATCTTTACTTTTTGAGTTTTATTATTATTATATATTATAATTCGTTAAGTTTTGTTTTAATCTGTTTGCTTATAAATTTTTTTACACAAATGTGTTAGGAGAAAAGGTTTTTTTTTATTTTTTTATAAGATGGAAGTCTCAAACGTTTGAACCCTATAAAATATAAATCCAAGTAGACCACCTATTTTTTATGGTGATAATAATGAATATTAAAGAGATCAGATGGAGACTCTTGTTATTGAAACTAGAGTGGATAATTTATTGATGATTAATGGTAATTAAAATATTCCTAATAAAGATATTACTACCTTTAGAAATCAATAAAATTAGGAATTTCAACTAAATTATAGAGTAAGTAATTCCTTTTTATTTTCTATGAATCAAAATATATATAGTCGAATTTCTTTGTGTGGAGCTTCAAACAGTATTTGGAAGAAGTTAAAAGTAACACAATTTGGAACTTCTAAAGTTATTTATAAATAAGAGCTATGATTCATTGTGATTATCAATCCATTGATTTTATACCTAGATAGTTAGTTTATAAGATGATCCAAACGTTTATAACTATTATAAATAGTTTACAGTCTTTTTGAGAGAATGATCTTGATGATAATATTTTTGATCAAAAGACCATAGAGATTATTCTTAATTAGTGGGAATATAAAAGTAAATATTTGGATGTTACTAGGAGGATTATGAATCATACATTATAATATTATCAGTGCTCTCATTAAATACAAAAGAATATTTAAAAGAGATGTTGAAAAGATGAAAAATAAGAATGATTAGGTTTCCTTTGAAACTACATCAAAGGTTCCAACAAAAGTAAGAAAAGCTAAAAAAATTATGAAATCCTTAAATAAGAAGAAAGTTATTATTGAATAAGATTTTATTTCTTTGGAACTGGCTAGAAATGAGTTAGAAAATATTTCAATAATAATGAATACGATTATTGGAAATAAATATTTTCAGTAAATATATATGAAAATTTAAAATGATAAGAGTTATATTAAAGAATAATATCATGTTACATGTTGTCAATGAAAAATGTTGGGACATATAATACCTAATTTACCTAAGCTCCAAAGGAAGGAAAATAAAGAAAAAATATAAATAAAAATGATAATAATTATTACAATAATAAGAACAAGAAAAGTTTTAAATCTTCTGACACTTGGAGTGAATGTGGAGGATATTGTTCATGAGAGAAATATTTAAAAAATGAAAGTTGTGAATAGAGTAATATTGATTTATTTTCTAAAATACAAAAAAATTAATAATTTTATCATGTATAAGATAATAAATAATTAATAACTTTCAAATGTTACATTAAATTTTAATTATCTTGACAGGAATAATGAGAATAATTCTATATCTTCAAATAAATAATCTTCCTCAGCTAAATAGTATAATACCTTACCTAGTATTGAAGAATTATCGAGGATAGATAAACTTATAGAAAATAATAATTATAATGTTTCTAATAAAATTTTCATTTCAAAAGAAAAATTTGTTAAAGATGATTCAAGATTTTATACTTTGAATAAATAAATATCAGATCTTTTTAAAGATTTTGATAATTATAATTTTGAAAAATACATTCTTTCTGAATATCTTGAAAAATCTATTTTTGAGAAAAATAATTTATAAATTATTTCTTAAAAACCTAGTTTGAAAAATTCTACTACAAAAGATAAGAATTTAGTTGTAACACTAAAATATAAAAGTTATATTTTGAAGAAACATTTTTCTTATGTTTACCACTGGGAAGATATTTTTTGATAAAATGTATAAGAAAATTATACCTCATACTACTATTTCCCGAATGGATTTTACAAATAATAAAGCTCTTATTAGAAATAAATATTTTGTTCCAAAAATTGATCCATTTTCCAAAACAAATCTATGTGCTAGACATTGGAAGAAATGTTCTCTAAATAAATTTTCATCGTTGGATTTTAATAAATCATAATTTTCAAAATAAATTAAATTTGATCAATGTAGTAATTTTAGACAAATTTGGTTTCCTATATTTTTTTTCTAATAATAACAAACCTAAGAAGGGTTGGGTTATGAAAAAATATATTTTTTTGTAAGAAAATAAAGTAAATACCAATATAAAAGAATAGGGTGCATAGATAGTGGTTTCTCTAGACATATCTTAGGAAATAAATTTTTTTAAGAATACCATAAATTTAAAATTTAGAAAAGTCACTTTTAGTGATAATTATCAAGGATAGATTTTCAATATAGTTAGTATTGTTCTTCTTATAAAATCATTAATTTAAAATTTCTTATTTGTTATATGACTTAAGCACAACCTTATAATGATAAGAAAATTATGTGATGAGGTTTATCTTTTGAAATCTTAGAATGAAAAATATACTGTTCAGAGTTCAAAAGATGAGTTTATTCTTTCTACTAATAGGCATGAGAATTATTACACATTAAACATAGAAGTCCTTATAATCCAATACATACCTTATCTTAGTGCAATGTAAGATCATTTTGGGTTATGGAATAGAATATTAAGAACATGTAACCTTATAAATTTAGATATGTTATCCAATAAATTACATGTTAAGTATCTACCGAAACATAGGTTTGATACTTAAAAATTTTGTGATCATTGTCAATTTAGTGAGAAACATAAGTCAAGTTTTAAATCCATTAGTTAAGTCTCAACTTCTAATTCTTTATAGTTAGTTTACATGGAATTATTTGGTCCTACAAAAAATCAAATTATATGTGTAAAATTCTATGTATATGTTTTAGTTTATGATTACACTAGATATAATTGGGTTTATTTTATAACAAGAAAATACAAAACCATTAGTTATTTTAAAACTTTTTTAACCAGAGCTAAAAATAATAAAAACCTCACCTTGATAACTATTAATTAGGACCATGTTGGATAATTTGTAAATTATGATTTTGAAACTTTTTGTAGTAAGAAAGTTATTATACACAAATTTTCATTTCCTAGAACTCCATATAAAAATAGTGTACTTAAAAGAATAAATAGAGTTCGTTAAGAGATTACTCAAACCATGTGGAGTGAATAATCCATTGATAAACATTTTCTGGGATGAAGTATTTACTACTTTCTATTTTACTATAAATCTAGTTTCAATAATACCTTTTATTAATAAAACTAATTATGAGTGATGTAATGGAAGAAAAAAAATACTTTTTTACATAAATTTATTTATATGAAAAGTATTCATTCTAAATACTAAAGATAACTAAAATAAGTTTTCTCTAAAATATGATGAAGGAATACTTTTAGGTAATCCAAAAACTGTTAATGCTTATAAAGTCTTCAATAAAAAGTTTTTTTGATGAAATAATAAATGATAAGTTTCGTGAAAATGATATTTTTTTTCAAAAAACCCCAACCAACATCTTCAGATGTTATTTCTTTAACTGATTTTCATCCTATATTATAAATTTCTTCTCATGAGAGAACAACTAAAGAATATGTTTCCGAAATTATACCTCAATAATAATTAAGTCTAATAATTGAATAAATTTTTTTACAAGTCCAATAAATAAGTTGTTTCTTAGAATCATCCTAGTGATAATATCATTGGTGATGAAGATCAAACAGTTATAACTAGAAGTTCTTTGAGAAATCAAATTGAAAATCATGAATTATTATTAAAATTTGAACCTAAAATCCCTGATGAGGCTTAAGGTGATGAGTATTGGATAAAATCTATTAAATATAAATTCAATGAGTTTAAAAGGAACAAATTTTTGACTTTGGTTAAATAGCCTAACGATACTTCTATAATTAAAATAAAATGGATATTTTAGAAAAATGTGATCAAAATGGTAAAATAGTGAGAATTAAATCTAAACTTGATGTTAAAGGTTATAATAAACATGAAGTAATATAATATGAATAAACTTATTCTCCGGTATCTATACTTGAAATTATTTGTATACTTATAGATTATACATCATTCTTAAATTTCAAACTATTTCAAATGGATTTGATGTGTGATTTTATTAATGGTTTTGTTTAGGAGGAAGTTTATGTAGAAAAAGCCACTAGTTTTAAAATTAAAAAAACATCCAAAACATTTTTATAAACTTACTAAGGAAATTTATGAACTCAAACAATCCCTAAGAGATTTTTATGATATGTTAACTAGATTTTTGTTACAAAACAATTTTTTAAGGGAGATCTAGATCCAACTCTTTTTATAAAATAATTTAATAAAAAATTATGATTCTAAAAATATATATTTATGAAAATATATTTGGTTCAACATAAAAATCATTAACAGAAGTAAATTTTATATCTAAACATACATATATAAAATATCATCTTAAAAAATTCATGTATGATAACACTAATATTATTAGTAATCCTATCATAACCTCAGATACTATAGATATTGATAAATATAGAAAACCAATTGTTCCAAATGATTTTAGAGGTATGATTGGAAGTTTTCTTTACATAACAACTAGTCATATGGATTTAATGTTTTTTTTATCCTTATGTTCTAGATATAAATATAGTCTAAATGAGTCCTATATAAAATATTTTAAAATATTTTTCAATTATATTAAGGTGACTATGGATTTATGTGCGTTTTACTCTTCTATAAATGATTTTGAGTTAAAAAATTAGATGTTTACTTTGGTTCGTTTAAAATGGATAGGAAAGTACTTCAAGAACATTTAATTTATTAAGAGAAGATTTAGTTCATTACTCATGTAATAAAAAAACAATCAATAGAAATTTCCAAAACATAAGTTAAATATATGGCAGTTGGATGTTTTTGCGCTCAAGTGTTGTGGATGCAACCCACACTCTCTAACTATGGCATGAGTTTTACTAAAACTCAAATATTTTGTGATAAAAATAGTTACATAGACTTAAGTAAAAACTAAAAATATAAATCATATTGTAAGAACATAAATATAATACACAATTACCTTCTAGATAACTGATATAAATGAGATATTATTTTATAATTCATCAAAATGCAAGACCAACTTATTAATATTTTTACTAAACACCTTAGTTCCAACATATTTTAATATATTAAACATAATATAAGAATGATCAATGTTAAGATATTATTCATATATAATTCTCATTTACTAATATATTTATATTAATGAAATCCTTTTCAAAGGGGAAGTACATAGCTCTTAGTTTTCTAAACACCTTTTGTTTTCAAAAACATTTTGATTTAAAGAAACATATTTTTTTCTTATCAATTTTTTCAGAGTTATAATTTTTATAAAACGTTTTTAAGACATAAAATTTTATAAAAAAAATTGACTCAAAAACCATTATAAAATTTTTTAGAGTCAGAATGTTTTTAATAAAACCCTCCAAAACCAAAATATATTTTTAAAAAATAATTCTGAAGAACAATTATGGACTAAAAAATTGTTAAAAAACATTAAAAATATATTTTTGTTATAAAATTTATTGTATTAGGTTTTCATTAAAAAAACAATAAAAATAGGGTAATCATATCGATAAAACTTTTCAACTCTAAAAGGTTTTCTTGTTTTATTTTTTCTCTTATTCATTACTTAATTTTACCAATCTTGTTGTTTACATATTTATAAATTTTTAAAACTTTATTTAGTTAGAAAATTATATTTATTTATAATTAGAATATTATTTAATCTATTATAAGTTTTATTTTTAAAAAAACTTTAAGAGTTCATATTTTATTTAAAATCATTTTTCAATTAAATAATGATCATTAGATTAGATAAGGAATTTTTATCTGATTTATTCTTTTATCCAGAATTTGAACCATCACCTATTGTGCCTATAAAAGGGTGGGTCACCTCTTTTCTCACATCGATTTTTAGAATTTTCAACCCCGAATCTTTCCATTCCATTTATTGCTCAGTCCAATGTTTTTTTATCCATCCAATCATCATTAACAGCTCTGTATGATGACCACTATTGACGCTTTTTTTAACAAATATGTTTTCAAATAAAGGTTGATTAAAAGATATTTGTTTGGAAAAATTATTATTTTCTTAAAAATATCATTACTTTGTAGGGTTAGGAAAAAACATGTGTTAAAAAAAGGAATTTGAACAACATTACCTAGATATTGTAAGGTAATTTAATGTGTGAGTAAGGTTAATTTCTGTAAAAGATAAAGAAGAAATTATTTTTACACTTTTTGTTAATAATGTAAACTTTCTTAATAGAAATCCAAAAAGTTAGTAGAATTACCTTTGGAAGGTGAAGCTTGTTTACCTCCATAAAATCTTTTATACAAACATGGAACTTTTTAATGTCAAAGGATGGAGAATTGTTATTTAATTCATTTAAGTAAGTAAGGTTTCTCCCCTAACACCAGATGGAAGATTGATTACACTCTAGATTTAAGGTTATTTAATTATAATAAATAGTGATAGAGATACCCTTAAGGTTTTAGACATTTTCATCTTATAATTCCTTATAAACATGAGATAGATCAACATTGAAACATTTATTTTCCTTATAGTGGGATTAATTAAAAATGCTTTAATGAAATCCAAGATCATGGTGATTACCTTCTTTATAAATAATTTTCTTGTGAACATAATGAATATTTTCAAAATAAAAAATCATAGTTACGCTGTGACTAAAAATATTTTCTTAATTTTTGAAGCAACTATGTTAATAATATGTTAGTTTTTGATAAAAAGTTGAAAACTTTGTGGAAAAAATGGAAAGAACTATGTCTGATATAGGACCATTAAAGGAAAAAATAAGATAATAAAGAATATGGAAAGTCAAAATCATATCTTCTAAATAAGAAAAAGAAATTGAAAACTATTTCAACTGATGAGTTCAAGAAACTCAATGTTTTTTAGGCTTAAAAGAAACATGGTGATACTTAGATTATCCTTGATAAGGCTGAATCGAAATCTTTGAAGATTAGAAATTTTGATGTTCTAAAGGAAGTAGATAAAAGAAATTAACAGAATAAAATGATTTCAGAAGCTAAAATATTATAAAGTTTAATGAAAGATGTTGAAAATAGATTTAGAGAGTCCAGTTTTATTAGTTTCTCCTTCATTTATAGTGTATTCATATCAACATTTCAAAAATATAGCTCATACCAAAAACATTGTTCCCGATGTAAATTTTGAGTTTTTTAAAACTCCATATATTCCTCCAATAGTTCTAGTGGTTTGTGAAAATGGAAAGAAAATGTGGTGGTACAATAATTCATATAATATATCCCATTACAAGTTCTTAGGGTTATTGAAAAGTAAAAACAAAAGTCAGTTAAAACATTTGGAAAAGGTGTTCTTAAAAATGAATGGTATTTAGAAAGGTAATTGGAAGAAGAAGAAGAATAGGTGGAGGTTGAGGAGGAAGAAGAAGAAGTGTAAGAAAATAATAAGAAACATAAAAAAATAAGTGAACAAGGAAAATAATACTTCATAAGACACATATTTAAAACACACTCTGTTTCTTTACTAACCTGATAATGATCTAAAGTTGAATTTTTTAGGGGAAGATAATTCTCATCTAAAGAGGAAGTGGAATCTCAGTATTCTCATATAAAGGTATCAGATAAGGATGAAACATATAAAAATATATATATTATGAATGTTTCCAAGTAAATAAAACCTAATGAAGATAATAAAGTAGATGTTTTTTTATTGTAGACCACATGTTTCATAGGTGAAATCAAATTCATCAGAATCATCATCAACTGAAGAAAAAATAACATTGACTAGAGTTCCTAACTCTAAAAGGGTTGAGTGATTCAATAATTTACCTTCCAAATATCAAGTCCAGGTGTAACCAAATTTAGATTTCCTTAAATGATAAAAAAATAGAATCATTGAAAATGTTGACTAAGATGGCAGTTCCGAATGAAGCAGAAGTCAAAACTATCAAAAATAAAACACAGGATCACAAGAGACATTTCAATCAGATTGTTAGATAGTCTAGAAAAGTTAAAAATGTTTTAAAATACCAATATAATTAGATAGTCTAAATAAATAAAATTTATCTCGATTTATCTTATTCTTTGATAATCTATCTACTAATGTTTCAGATAGAGTTATGTTTTTATAAGAGTTCAAAGACATTGCTGACGAATGAGATGAGAAATTTGGGCTCTTGAAAGAAAATTTTCAGAAATTTGAAGTTCAAAATAGCATAATTTGATCCTTCAAAGATTAAATATTACATGTAAAGGAAGATAATAAGAAAATTAGTGAGTAATTCAAGAGATTGAATGCATAATTTCTGAAGAAATCAGTTTTGGACAACAAAATTGTGAATCTTGAGTCATCAGTCATAAAAGCCCAAAACAATCAGGATTATGTCAAGAAGATGACGGCAATCATGAAAAAATAAATAAAGAGTGAGAATTATCATATTAACTGTTAATTTATTTTTAATCTTTTAAAATGTATTATTTTTTATCCATATATTATATGTATGAATATCTTCCAATTTATTTTAGATGTATGTATTTTCTTTTATATCTTAGATGATTAGTTAATTAACATAAATTTTTTTCATATGTTTACCTTTTATAATATTTTAGGTGTTTATCTACTTTCCCTATTCCTTTTGAAAATCTCAAAGGGTAAGAAGTTTTAAGGATGTATGATTAAAGGGGAGAGATTTCTAAAAGGGGAGAAGTCTTTAAGAAGCTTTTGATATGAAGTTTTAAAAGTGTTTCTTTAAGAGGATTTATTATTTGAAAGGGGAGAATCCAAAGTATTAATACTATGCACTGAATCATAAATAATTTATTAAATAATGGGGTTAAGATATGATAAGGATTATATTTATATAAATATTCTCTTTAAAGTTATCAAAAGTACAAATGGATGTATGTTTTTCAATGTTATTTTTTAAGTCTTGTATTTTGTGATTTCTTAAAAGGGGGTTATTATTTAGTTGAATTTTTTAATTTATACTTTCCTTTCCATAGTTTTTGAAATCACAAACACTTTATTAAAACTATGTTTACTAAATTGATATTTCCCAACTGTATTAGTATTTTTTTATAGAAACATTATTTTATACCGAACATTGAAATAGTTCTAATGCAAAACAAATATAAAATTTTGTTAATAAATCTGATACATTGGACTGAAGGTATAACTAATACATTGAACCAACTATTGCTTTAACTAGTAGTTAGACTTATGTCATGTATATCAGACTGAAAAAATTCATGGTCATTGTAGTGATATTGGTACTAATGCATCAGATTGACCTTTGTTTAGTTTATTGGATTTTCAATCATTAGTGAAGTCCATCAGGCTATCCAAAGTTTATAATTGGAGTAATTATAATTATATCTATCATACTAAATAATAAAATAGCATTGTAATGGTACTAAAATAAAACGAATTTTAACAAATAAAGTTCAACACATTCTTAGTCATCATGATCATGATCAAGATCATTATGAGTTTTCAAAATGAAATCTATCTAAGGAAATTGTAACCAACTCAGAAATATGACCATTTGATGATTTACTATAAATATAAAGTCATTTAAAGAGTTTGGATATGATTTATTCGAAAATAAATTCATCTAAGGATCACTATGTGTGAACATCTTATTCATAAGATTTGTAATATTTTATAGAGTTTAAGTTATAAGGAAACCTTGTGAGGATTGTAAATTCTTTAGAAATATTTTATTTTGTATTCACTAAGTCATATTGTGGTACTAATGTAGGTATTCTAGGTATTGGAAGATAGTGAATCTAATCCATAAAACCGAGGAATTTTGAGTCTAGGAAGATATATCTAACACCAATAATTGGATCGAGGGCTTTCTAGTTTAAGAAATGTGGAGCTGATGCTGATCCATCAGATCGAGGGATTCTAGGGGATTGGAAGACAAAGCTATACTAATCTATTGGATCAAGGGATTTCCTGGTAATGAAAGGCTGACCATTAAAGTAGGTATTAAAACTATAGATATATTATTTCAAATTTTTGACTACCTTAACTCTTAAGGTTAAATAGTAAATTATTTTATAAATCTTGTAAGTCGTTGTAAATATTATAATCTTTTGTTTTACTTATTGTTATAAATTTATTTTCTTCTATGAAAATACATTAAAAAGTTAGTTTATACTTATCTTTTTAATAATGGTTTTTATCAAACTATCTATGAGACTGATAACAAACATTGATATAATCGAAAAATTTCTACTTCTAATTTTAATACTATGATCATCGGACAAAGACTGAGTGTGATCATTTTTTTACTTAAGAGGATTTGTGTTTTGTTTTTGGTTAACTTGTTAAACTAAAATTCACCCCCCCCCCCCTCTTGTGCTCATCATAAACTCTTACCGTCCAATAGAAATATAGAATCTACACTATTTAATGTCATGCATCAAAGATTAACAGGGGATGATACTAGTTTAAATTCATGGAATTCAGACTATGGGTTTGAAAAAATATTAAGATCATGATGATTGGAACAAAAATGGATAAAATGTATCAAGATAGGATTTTTTTGGAATGTAATATCAATAACCCTTTATCAAAGGAGGACAAAGGGGGCATGATGCTAGAAAAATTCCATAGACAAGATGCACATGGTTTAAGTTCATAATTCATGGACCAAGGTCCCTAGTTTAAGGTCATAGAGTTTGGATTATAGAAGGAGTAGAATCTGATTTTTGGAATTCCTACACATCTTATCCATGCTTGGGAAAGATTCCACCACAACTTCTAATCCCATATGAGTTATGCTCGGTGTGAGGAACAAGGATAGGTAGGTGTGAGAAACAAGGAGTGGCAGAGAGTTCCCCTTTTCATTAGGGATATCATGAATGAGAAAAAACCTTTTTATTATCAATGTTACAATAAAATTTACTTTATTGTTCATCATGCATGAACTCATGGAGGAATAACACCAAGGGTATTGAAATTTCACTAGAACAAATAGAGGAGGAATGGGGGAAGTGAGGACTTATGATATCTAGACCATGAAAGTATGGTGACCGATTGTTAGGGAATAATTGTTGACCATGTTCAAACTGTAGGTTCCATAGCCACACTAATCAATTTTGTGGTAAAAAAATGTAGGATCAACCTTTGACCTTGTTCAAAACATAGGAATCATCATCTTTTTTTATGTTTCCTTCAAGGCTTGTTCCTAGTATAGGAGGTGAGCTATTTTGTCCAGACACCATTTTCATTAGGGGGGATGTTCAGACATGGAGGGTGATAAATGTCCAAATAGATGAAGTCGTGAAGTGTTCAAGTGAACATATTGGGATGCTCATGGGAAATTTCAACACTCTAAGATATATTCCACCAAACTCTCGAACATGATAAATGTGTAAATTGGTAGGTGAGGATTTTGCATGCTCTCATGGGAGGAAGCACCGAAATAGGTAAATGGTTGGGATGGTTCCATGATATAGGATCCATGCATCACTATGTATCCCATGGAACTGAGAATTAATCCACACTTATTTATTGACCACAGTGTGGTAGTTGACTGTCACTAGAAGGGAGGTAACTCTCTCAAGTGAGTTATCACATAGATTCACGTCATTCGATAAGGAAATGGGCCATGAAACTTAATGTAATGTTGAAAATATGTTGAAAATTCATTTCAACATCATATGGTGAGGAAATTTGATTTTGGAGTTAAGGTTATATAGATTTGACCATGGAGGTATTATGTTGGGTGCTTCCCATTACTTTTGAGAAGCAAAGATGATGTGGTTGGGGGATTATGTGTGGAAGCCGCCCAGGCACTTCAAGGGAAGAAATGGGGTGATTAGGGCCTTCACATGGAAGATAATTGGGTAATGAGGCATTTTATCAAATATATTACATGATTCATATCATGATCATCACACAAGGAATCCCACACTAACTATGTAGGGTATCCCATGATCATTTCATAAGGTATGGTCATGGATTAACGTCATATATAAGGACATGGTCTGTGAGGATTATGAAATAAGCTTCCCATTCTATCATCATCATGTCAGATCATGAGGGGATATTGACCTCTTGGTGGGTCAAGGAATATGATTTTGTCTTATAACTGATGAGGAGGCCCATAGAGGATACTTAGGAGAAGCAGGGATACATATTGGGATTATGCGCTAGGGATTTCTGTTATGTCCTCCTCATGTCAGGTCATGAGGGCATCTCAACCCACCGGTTGGTCGAGGAATATGATTAGGTATTACAACCGATTAAGAGGCCAATAGAGACTATTTGGAGGTCATGTCATGATCATTACATGAGTAATTTTACGCTTTATGCAAAAGGGATCTCATTTTTTCACATAAAGAACCCTATTCTTTTCATATAGGGTATAATATGGTGTAACATCATCTAGATAAGACAATTTCACAAAGTTTTACATCATGTGACTAGGATATTAGACTTTATAGTTTAAATTCATACAACTCGGATGTTAAACCATCCCATATTTTTTATATGAGGCATCCAATGTTTATCACATGGGGTAAGGCTAAAAGTTATCATTATACACTGTGGAATTTGTTGTATAACTTAACGTCATGTTATTAGGATGTTATGATTTATTGTTAAAAGTCATATATCTCGGACTTCATTCTATATCGCATTTATCATATGATTAATCCCATGTTTGTCACATGGGGTAAATCTAATGTTTAATATCCTATGTTGAGGATATTTTTGAATAGTTTAACAACATATTACTAGGATGTTAGTCTTTGTAAATTGAAGTCATACAGCTCAAACTATTGGGTTTGTGTGAAATAACTCTTGAGGAGCCTACCATTAGTGGGAGGTGTGATCTGCTCTGCATCCATGGCGATCAATGAATATGCACCATTGGAGTAAAACTCATGAATGACATAAGGTCCTTATAATTTAGGTTCTAGTTTTGATAGTTCTTTTCAAGTATCATTGACATCTTGAGAACCAGTATCATATCAACCTGAATGAAGGAGCATTGGAAAACATTGGTATTGAATGATCATACTACCTAGTTTTTATGCCTTTACAGGTTATTAATTTCCTAAATCCTATTTTATTCATAGGATTTCAACTTGGAAAAATGAAATTTCATTCTTCTATCTGTAATATTTTGATCATATATTTCCATTCAGTGTGAGGTAAGTTGAACCTGTATAAGTAAAACCACTTCTATCCCATACACTAGGAAGTATGGGGTTTCCTGGATGGAATTTTAAATCATAATTTTATATTCCCAAAGGGAGTTAGAGATATTATAGGTAAAATATTATTTTTCTAACCTATCATCATCTAGAGAATGTAACATAGGTTTTTTTAATCCCTCAATCTTACAATTCAACTATGTGTGGTAGTGGGAGGTGTGGTTGGACTGGATATTGTACTTGGAATATAAATTTTTTAGCTCAGTAGATTCTAATTTGGTGTAATTATCCATTAGAATAGTGTGAGGAATCATAAATTAGTATACAATGTTGGATTTTACAAACTTAATCAAAGACCAAGTCTTGATCACTTTAAGGTGGATAGCTTCTTTCCGCTTTGAGAATAAGGTTGTCGTAGATAGAATGAACCTGTATTATCGAGCTATCACTGGTGGTTAGGGGGCCACAACATCAAGTTCCCATAAAAAAGGGGCTATGATTACTTTGTATCATGGAGAAGTTATAATGGATGATGCAATAAGTTTACATGGATCTAAAATGCATGAAAACTATTAGTGAAATCAACACAACCATGGACCATAGTGGCCCATAAGTGTCCTAACCTCTGAATCTGGTGATAAAGCTGCAATACTAATTGATGGGACCCACATGACCCAGTGTGGGTTTCTTACTTGACTTTAGGGATCTTACTCCCTTGGATGAAATGGATGTGGATTTCATCACACCCACACTTTTAGAGGATCTTCTCAAGTACGGGGCCATCCCAAATAGTAAATCACATAGTACAATGATGAATTTTCTCGTGCTCATCCCGATATGGTGGAATAGTTATATGATGGAGTTACTCAACAAAGGGAGTCATCCAATCAAGTTTTTCATCAATTTTAGGGGCATTTTGGGGCCCTGATTTTGAATTAACTACATTCAAATGATTTATATGTCAGTTTATGTCATCATAAGTGATGGGGGAAATGACCCTCTAATGTAACAAATGAATGACCAAGTCATCCTGGTTGGGCACTAGAAGCGATGTGGCCATGATTTTTAAGGCATTGTCTTAACCATTATATGACTAGGATATATGAGTTACCTTTTGATGAGAAGGATGTTGGGCCATCAACTCATGAGTCCACTCTATCATGGGAATGAATTCTTATTTATTGAAAAAAATAGTTTCCATTGTTATGATAAATGACTATATAAGAGTCTACATTTACATGAATATAGTTGACATCAATATCTAGGGTGAGCTCAAGGCTAATTATAAGAGGCTAGTACTCAGCCATGTTGTTGGTACAACCTTTTTATAACATTAATATTTTCAGAAAGATTTCTTGTGCAGGAGTGATTAAGATAAACCCAAGGCCTGCCCTATTGAGTTTGTGGTTGTTAGACCTTATTCTGGTAAGGATATATGAGGAACCATCAAAATTAATTTTAAAACATAGAACATTCTAATCCATAGAAAATACAGCCTCATCCAGGAAGTTATCATAGAAAGATAGTTTCCCAGGGGTCAAGGGAATATCTAAGAAATCTTCCAATGCTTGGTCCCTAAAAACCTTCTCAAGAAAAAACCTGATGACAAAAATGCTTCATAATTATGGACCAACATTCCAATAGTCTTGTTAACATGAGGTTTTTGAGAATGTAATTTAGTAGGTCGATGTGGGATACTAGTTGTATCTTAGGGTTCTATAAGTAGTGCGAAAACTTATGAAATGAAAATATCGGGGTGAGGAAACCCTTCTCGATATGATAATATATGGTTTTAACATTTATAAACATTTGACTGAGATAATGTAGGTTATTTTCTCTACCCTCATTTCTTTTTTGAGATATAAGGTAACTTATGGGCCATTCCAGGGAAGTTACATAAAACACTAGATGCTTCTCAGGGATGGGTGGAATTAAGACCATAGAATGTAGTAGATACTTATTAACATCCTCCATTATGGTTGGGAAGTCTTTACCTCACTTGTAGATGGTTCCATTCATTATAAGTCTTGAAAATAGATTACACTTTTTGTCTAGATTTTCAATGATTGAGTGGATATATAAAAAGTTATCTTAGAGGAATTAGAGCTCACAGTGGTTGCATAGAGGAGGCATCTAGCTGATAGACTTGATTATCTATATATTGATCTTTATAGCTCTATATCTGATTGCCAAGTTGGGGAAAATTAAATAGATAACCCCCAATGTAAATTTTAAGGGGTTCATATTCAACTGATGGGATAGGAGGAATTCAAAAAACATTATCAATGTCATTGATATGGTCTTGATATTGGTGGGATTTAACTAGTGAATATACACATATCATTGTACCATTATACTGAGGAGTAGTTTGAAGATATGACACATGGCCCACTGGAAGGGAGCTCCAGTATTCTTGAAACTAAATTACATCACCCAGTAGTATAAGGTTCCCATGGGTGATTTGAAAGTAGTGACTTATTTATCTTCAGGGTCCATCTAAATCAAGTTATAACCAAAGTACCCTCCCATAAAGGATAGGACCTAGAAAATAGTTGTAACATTTATTAATAGCTCTATCACTATAAGGGTAAAATAATCCTTCAGGTAGTGGAAGTTGAGGTTCTTAAATTTGATGTATACTCTTAATTTTCTGTTCTTCTTCATAACTATGATAGTTTTTTATAGACACTTTGGGTACTAAATCTCCCTGAAGAATTTTTCCTTGATTAGATTATCAACTTTAGTCAAAACCATTGTAATTTGGGAAGGGTGAATCTTACTTGGAGGCTATATGAACCCACAGTGGCCCAATGGGAGGCTGAGGAAAAGAATGGAAAATTGAGGATCTAGGCTGGTAATTTCTATGTTTCTCCAGGTGAACACATCATAACGATGTTTCAAGAAATCCACATATTACTGCTGCTACTCTGTGGATATGACTACACTAATTAGAATCAACCTCAAGTCTTCCTCTGTAATGAGATTCACCTGGTTTAGTTAATCAACTATAGTTTATAAACCTTCTTCAAACATTAGAGGAGAATCATCAATATTCTATTAATCATCTAAAACATGAGGGTTAGAGGATATAGAAAACTCCCTAGAGATTTACCCCCTCTCATGGCACTAAAATATGCTCTAGTATAGGAAGCATCCATGATAAGGGGTTCTTGTTCTAAAGAGACTATAGAGATGAAATATAATGATAAAATATCATGTAGTTTCTAACTATAATATATACTGTTAATATCAAAGTAACGATGTTGAGTTTATATTCATTAATTCAAACCTTAATTAAAGAACCTGTGATAGTGCCTCATATCAGTGGTCATGGGGGAACCTCTCATTATTCCAAAAGATTATGAATTTGTAAAATTAGTTGATCCTATCCTGTATAGGAGTACAATGTGACATGTGAGAACTCCTTCTTCAAGTAGACTATGAAATAGCTTCCCAGATCTATGGTTTTAGCTCTAACTGGTGAATTGGAAGAATTAATATGTCTTTCAAATCCTCTCAAGGATTATCTCAAGTGGTTGTATGTTCATTTGGAGTATTGATATTTTTGACCTCATTAGTCTAGAGATATTTTATTTCCCTTTTGTAGTACCTAGAATCAAGGTAGTGGGTCTCACAAGAGTTAAATGGATAAGTGCCACCCTAGAGTACCCCTACTCAACCGTCGAGAGAGTATTTAAAGATTTAATGGTATTAATAAGGGAAAACCATGTGGAGAACAATCCAAGGCCTTCCCTATAAGAATTGTAGTTGGTGTTTCATGAGACAACCATATACTTGGTTCCTAATATTATTCCAATGAATTGGGTATTGAGATAGATCTTTTTACATGATATCTGATCAAACTTTTTGTGCGCATGAATGGTTAGGTGAGTGGAATCATATACACTTATATAATCCCCTTTTTTGGGAGTGTCTAGGTTAGGATGAGATTGATCTCATAGCTAGTATACACTAGAAAGTGGTGGATTTATACACCATTGAACTAGAATGTGACATACAATGGTCCAATATACACCTATATAGTGTCACCCTTGTCCTCTTCAGAGAAGTAAATGATGGATTGGATGTATCCCACCTCGGTTTCCTCTACATGGTAGGCCTCAGTGGAAGCTACCATAGTTTTTAACTAGATTGGGACCTTTTGGGACTCAATGACAACTTCATGCTTCTCCTTTGATAGGTGGATGTGTTATACATTGAGAGTCACACTACAAGACTATTTAGGTGCTTAAACACCTCATAGTTTTGATCAAGTGGCATGTTTCTACTTACAATGGGCCACTCTTTAATATGGAGCATAATTGGTTACATTGGATGAGGTGTTGGGGATTAGACCTTGTTGTATTTGTTCTACTAATGGCATGATGGTTCAGGTTGAGAAATAGAAAGTGGAGGTCATGCCCTGGCAGACCATGGATGAGTATGATGCTGTTGTGGTTGGGCCACTAGATCAACCAATACCGTCAACTATAGAGGTTTAACTGATGGAGAAGACTAAGAGTGTTGTGCATACTGAGCCTTGCATGAGGCCTGCTATCTAGTCTTGGTTTCATGAACAACCAATTCTAGAGCACAAGCTTATATTTCCTTCCTATTAGCATAGTATCTTCCCCTTCTTTTTTGGTGTCATCCATAGGTTCTTGAGAGAGCCACACGGTATTCCTCATCATTGAGTTGGGTACATTGATCTACTAGCCTAATATCATTGATAATAGAATATTAATATTCTTCATCAGTGGAATATTATAGGACAACATGAATTCTATAGGTATCTCAAAATTCAATAGGAATTAAGTCGTTGATAGTGTAGGATGGTTTTGGAACTGGCAGGGGGACTCAAATTTCCTTAGAATTATCAGTGCCTATTATTCCATGATTTGGAAGGTTGTGATGTAGACTCAATGTCCAGAATGGATGTGAAAACTATTAGGGGTTCCAGTTTTCTCAATCGGGCATATATAATACCATGGGTGTGAGCGAACATCTTATGAACCCATCAGTCATTTTAATTTTATGTACCTTAGTAGATTTCAAAGTATTCTTTATCACTGTCAGGGTGGTAGCAAGACATGATCCCAATGTAAGGACATCACAGAACGTGAATTTTACATAGTCTACCTAGTTCTGAAGCAAATAATTAAAGGTGAAACATTCCTTGATGGTGTTCCCAAGGACTCTACGGTATGGGAAGTACTTGGCAGGATTAGTGAGGTTATCTTCATTAAGTATTCTATATTTTATCACCTTCATGATGTCCTTTTCAAAGACATAGATGAAGTACCCCAATAATTGTTCATCCATGAAGGAGTAGGTGTTGTTTCTCCAATCTGTTAAGGGAATATTGGGTTCCTTGCTTTGATGGGGGGATTTGGTAGAACATTCAATGTGAGGTTTTCCTTAATGATTCTTTTCTTGCAGAGAACTATTTGACAGAGGTTCCAGGTGGAGGAGCAGTTTTGAGGCCTTAATGTACATTGTGGTGGATTTTCCTGCTTCATATTTTTTTTATTGGGAGCTAGAAGAGGTAATGGGAATGAAAATAGTATGGTCCACTGAAAGTATTCTTCTAAACGTTTTTCTCTTTCGATGAACTCTCAATATCTACCTAGATCCCTCAAGGTGATGATGATAGATACTAAATAATATTTTAAATTATCCATCAACATTATCAAAAAATATTATTTGGATGTATATACATAAAGGGAGTACGTGAGCCCCTTGAATCAGTAAATGAATATAGAAACTCACACATCATATCTCTATTTTCATTTACATAGGCTATTAATATTGGTCTTGTGCATTTTGGAGATGAGCTAATAGAAGAACAACCTATGGAGATCCTTCCATCCAATAATGGATCCTAGAGCCATATGACTATACAAAACAAAGGCATGGACCTCTAAGGCCTAGAGGAAACACCTAAACTTGGAAGTTACCTACTTCTATGAGGTCTCAAGAATCAATCTGCACTATGAGGCTAAGTGGTCCAGGTGCTACATCGAATCACTTATCCCATTGAATTGGGTGAAGATAAGATTATAAAAATATTCAGGTGGAAAGATGTGGTCCACCCATGCTAGATACGAATTTCTTTCATGTGGGATCAAAAACTATTGAGTTATTAATTTCTCAAGGACGGTGGTGAGAGAATTTATCAAGTAATCCTAGTGAGGGTTGGTATTCACCAGAGCTCAGATCGGTCATCTCGTGTCACACCCCAACCTAGGCGTGTGTTTTATTTTATTATTTATTAATTCTTGAATATTTTTGCTGGGTTCTGGGATGAGTCTTAGAAGAAATATTTGGGTCTATGTTAAAAAAATGTACGTTTTGAGGCGACGTCGTGGGGCGCACGAGCGGAACACATTTTGGAAACTCTGCATGGCTCCGCTCGGGTAACTGCGCATCCCACTGCACATCCAGTTGCCTTTGTAAAATGGAAATAAAATGTTTTGTATTTAAAATGTGCATTTATTAGAGTGTTGTTTAAATTTTTAATGTGTTAAGAATTTTATTTTTATATTATGACTACTTTTATTATCTTTAAATTTTATCTTCGTGTTGTCATTATTATCATTTTAATTGTCATTCAACTTATTATAATTAAATTTATGTTAATTAATTAAATTTCTAGAAACTATTTTATTGTTGAATTATAATGATTACTATTAGATTCATTATTATTTATTCAGTAGGAGTATAAGTATATAAATACACCTATATATAGATATATAATATTTTAGTTGTTTTTATTTATTTATATTATTTATTTTATTGATTAGTTTTTTTCCTAACCCTAGCTCATGCCCTTTTTTTCCCAACGCTGTTATCCTTTTCCTCCAAGTGCCACCACCCTCCTTCCTCATTCCCGCACACAGCAGCGACCCCCTGCCTCTTCTTTCATGCACGACCCGCACCCAGTACCTCCTCTCCTCCTCCCCTTTGCAGAATCCCAGCCGACCTATCCCTCCGACTCCTGCTCAACCCCCCCCCCCCCCATCTGGATCTCACTTACATAGCGACGAAACCGGCGGCCCCCTGTCGATCTTCCTGTCACCCCCAAGCAGCCCAGCACGACTCCACCTGTTTTGCCCCTGCATCGTCCGCTTTTCCCACCAGCACCTGCTACCCGGCGCCTCTCTGACAGCCCTCCTTCCGCGCAAGCCCAGCCGGCTCCCAGCAGTACCTCACAACCGTCGGCTCCCCCCCTCCGGATCCTATCCAGCAGCCCCGTGGCGGACCCTCTCCGATTTCACCCTGTGTAGCAGCTTTCTCCCCCTACTTCCCAACGTCCTTTCTCTTCTTCTCTATTTTTTTTATCGGCCATCCGCACTCCCAGCCTCCACTTCTCTCTTCTCAAGCCCGCACAACCCCTCAGCCGGATCCCTCTAGCAGCCCGCCGCTGCTCCCTTCTTCCCTCTGTCCGCAGCAGCGAACCAGCCGGGACTCTCTCTCCTCCCTTGCTCCAGCCCGCACATCATCCCCCAACAAGGTTTATTTTATTTGATTTTATTTAATTTTAATTTTAGTATCATTATTAATACTATCATTATTATTATTAGTATTATTATTATTATTATTATTATTATTACTTTCACTATTTTTATTAATATTAATCTTATTATTATTATTATTATTATTATTATTATTATTATTTTTACTGTTAATGTTATTATGATTAATGTTATTATTATTAATGTTATTAATATTAATTTTATTATTGTTATTATCATTATTAATATTATTATTATTCAAATTATTATTGTTATTATTATTATTATTCTTATTAATATTATTATTGTTATTATTGTTATTATTATTATTATTATTATTATAATGATTTTTTATTATTTTGTTGTTTTCATTATTATTATTATTTTTATTATTATTAGTGTTGTTATTATTATTATTTTTATTATTATTAGTATTTTTATTATTATTATTATTATTATTATCCTTATTATTATTATTATGATTCTTACTATTCTTATTATTATCATTGTTATTATGATTACTATTATTATCATTACTATTATTCTTGCTTCGCCTTTGCTTTGTTAGGAGGTTTTTATCAACTTATGTTTGTTTTTGGTAGGATTATTGTTTTAGAGCCCACGCGGAGTGATTCCGAGTTTGCATCGTCGTCGCACTTCAGTTTCGAGGTGAGCGACCCGTGAGGTCACACGAAGTTTGTTCGGACGTCGTGTTTGGTCAGTTTTATTTTTCTTCTATTACTATTTAGTCAATTTATTTGGTTTATTTATTATTTTCACTATTTTTATTAATATTAATCATATTATTATTATTATTGTTATTATTATTATTATTTTTACTATTAATGTTATTATGATTAATGTTATTATTATTAATGTTATTAATATTAATTTTATGGAAAGAGATGAAAATGTTTTGATAAAAACCCTCTTAGGACGACTCTCATGCCTTGGTCCCAATTGATTGTTTGGGATGTCGTGCTTAGTAGCTCCCAGGTACGTGAGTAGTTTAAAGGCATGAGGTTGCTCCACGGAGTGGCTCGGGGTGATGCTTGTTGTGATTTATATATATATGTATATGATTGGATGCTCGGTTGGCATCGGTTGGATCACCCCTTTTTCAAACACATGAGACATGAGAATCTGGCATATTGAGAGAATATTCTAAGAATGATTTCTGCACTGGTAGGTCATGGAACTGACCAGTGGCCCATAGTAGGCGGATATATTGGGTTTATTACTATGGGATTTTCCCACGACCTTCCTGATAGAGGATGGTTGAGCGTATTGTGCGTTTTGATTTCATCGTGACATGTCGATAAAGATGATTTCTCATGTATTGGTGTCTTCTGGTTTATTCTCGATCTCCTAGGTTCATCCATGTCTATTCAGCTTTTGTTGCTTGCAGTAGTTATTATGATGCTCACATGTATACCTACATTTCCCTTGCTGTGTGTTTTACTTTGTGCCTTTTGGTGTATTGTTTTCCATGGAAAGTGATAAATTGCTTTTGATTAGGTTTCTAACAATGGTTTTCAAATGAAAGTGTTTAATCCCCTTTGTACAACTTTGAAAATTTTAACATCACTTTCCCTTTTCCTGAAATTTCATTGACACTAATGAAATAAAACCGAATTTGGAAATGGTAAAGGGCAATGGTTCGTACTTTTTTTTTAAGTAGAATACTTGGAAAAACATACTTTTATAAATTGTAGTTCAAACTTGAAATGATGTTTCTTTTATTTTAAAGGTAGTGCATTGGGAATAGATATCGGGCTAGCCTACTGAGTTTTAATACTCACACCTATAGTTCTTTTCTGTTTTTAGTGGTTGTACAGGCTATAACTTGAGTGCACTCGCCTGGGCCGACGCTTGATCGTTGAGTCGGAGAGCGACCCGTGAGGTCACACGAAGTTTGTTCGGACGTCGTGTTTGGTCAGTTTTATTTTTCTTCTATTCCTATTTAGTCAATTTATTTGGTTTATTTATCCTGCATTGCTCTGTATTATTTCTGTTGTTTTATTTATTTATATTGGGAAAATCGTTCCCACAACCTCTGTTGATGCCCTGGCGCTTGTCGCCAGCTCGGGAGGATCGGGAACGCCTCTCGGGCCATGTCGCGGACCAGCTCGGGTGACCGGTTCAGGGTCGAACCGGGTTGGTTCGTGACAAAATGGTATCAGAGGGGGTCAGATCTTATCATACCTCACTTTTTCAGAGAGCCCTTTTGTTATTTGGGACGTCAAGGTAGATGGAGTAGGATTTTCGGGACTTGAGGGGTAGGTACGAGAAGAGCGTCGTGAACTCTTGCCCGTACTGATCCTTATGTTTCCATGGGAAGTCTTGTTTAATTTGTTTGTTTGGGTTTTTATGGAAATGTTTTGTGATTGGGATCCACCAAGGGGGTTTTGGGCCACTAGTCATCCTAACCTGCACGGCCTGGCAAGCCATGCAGAGCTAGGGGCATGGTCCAAGAAGGCTCTCTGTGTCAGTGACGTGTTTGGCATATGGCCGCCAACCATATGGTCAAGTAACCCACTAACACTAGTCCCCTATTTGATTTGTTTTGGGTTTCCCTTGATTTTTGAAAGTGGTTTGAATCAGAAAAAAATTTTTGAAAAAAAATGGTTGTTTGAAATAACATGTTTAATTTGTAGATTATTTTAAAAGAAGTGGTATAAATGATTTTCTTTTGGGAGAAATAAAGTTTCTTGTTTGGCCTTGGTGTTCCTATGAGTGCTCACATGCATAGTGGTATGTTGGAAATGCGGATGGATTTCTGGTATGGTGGATGGATGCCCAGGGTGTCATGGATACATGCATGTGATTGAGACTCTAAAGAATACCAATGGAAGGGTTTTAACCCACTAATCTTGTTTTAAATTAAAGATATTTTCAAAGAGAAATGTTTTGATGTTATGATAACTTGCTTTCTTGTGTTTTGAACTTATCACCGATGCAGTGTTTGATTTTGAGGCTTTTATTCACTCATTGAGCTGGCCTTGATTGGGTTTTTGACTTTTCCTGGTCCAGTGGTTATCCCTTTGAAGCTTCAATGGGTGATCGTAGTGCGGTTGATCAACCTAAGTATTTTATGCTTGAGTTTCGGAAGCTCGATCCACCTCTCTTCTATGGTCAAGAAGACCATTCCGTGGTAGAGGAGTGGATGCGAAAGATTGAAAGGGACTTTAACCTCATTGAGTTTCCCGAGTCGTTGAAGGTCAAGTTTGCGACCTTCATGCTTGAAGGTTCACCGTGGATGTGGTGGAAGTCAGTGTCTCGAAACAAGCCCCGTAAAGAGATTAGTTGGGAGTTTTTCAAGGCTTTGTTCATTCGTCAGTATTTCTCTGAGGAAGAAAGGGTGAGAAAGGGGATGGAAATGTGTTGTCCACAGTAGGGTGATGGATCCGTGTTAGAATATTTCCATCGTTTTGTGGAGCTAGTCCCTTATGATTCAGAGTATTCCATGAATGACCCCATGAAGTCTGAACGCTTCGAGGCGGGTCTCCGCCCTGATCTACAGTCGAAGGTGTCAGAGTCCAACCTGACTTCTTTTGTCGATGTGGCGAGACAAGCTTTTCATGTCGAACTCGCGATGGTAGGAGTGCTCTAAGTAGTCCTCCCTCCTTCGATCCCTATGATGACTGGTGAAGATTCTGGAAAGGAGATGAGTAAGAAAATTAAAGTGGATGGAGCAGGTCGTGGAATCAAGAGGCCTCGAGACCTTTCATCAACCTCTTCAGAGCGAGAGATTAGTGTGTGTTATCAGTGTGGCAAGCGGGGTCATAATAATTCCTCGTGACCAAGCACTCCAAAGCCTTGCCAGGCATGTGGACGCCTGGGTCACTTGCGATGATTTTTTCGGGGCATTGTAAGGAAGCGTCGCAGAGGATGTTCTCAGAAGTAATGTGATGTTGGGTCTTTGTTCAAAGTTTCTAGTGTGATTTTCCTATCAGTTTAAGGGATATTTTATCATAGTAGTTGTACTGATGGTGTTTTGGGTTTGAAATGTATGGGGATTTCATGGGTCTTCTGTCGAATTTTGGCTTTCAATGCTAATATGTTTTTAAAATTTAAAATCTTGTCCTTTATTCTATCAAACCAAAAGACATGTGTATTTTATTAGGATTATCAGAACCTGACTGCGAGGCAGAAGATGGTTCATCCATCAGAGCTCCATCCAAAAGGTCTGAGAGTGAAGCCATCGTGTAGTCAGGAACCCCCGTGGAATTTTTAAGGATTCTGGTTAAAGTTGTGCCTCTATCGTGTGGTGAGATAATTCTGGTGTTGCTGCTCTGGTCTCTCTAACGTTGTAGTTTACCTCTTGTCGCAAAGCGCGTGATGGACTTATCCCTCACGTAATGTCGAGAATTTTTCCTTTTGGATGTAAGTTGCTGATCAATGACTTTGCGTGGGCCACTGATGTAAATTAGTTGCAGCCCTGGTTTGTGTCCATCCCGAAGTGATGGCTCGTGAGTAGTTGTACGTCGTAGTTTCATTGATCCAGTCCTTGGGCCCTCCCTCCCTGCCCGAGGGGTTAGAATTTTTAGTTTGCGCAAAGTACCCATTTAAGCTTCTATCACTTTCAGACGGGAGTAAGTGGTTTAAATGTTTTTTTTGTGCTTTTTATAGATTGAGTAAGGCCCAGTTTTGGCCTATGTTTGATTTCTGGTTGGTCGCTAGTAGGTCGGATCTTTATGGTGGGGAGACCCACCATGAGCCTCTTTGGGTTTTCTCTTAAGTCGTTATCAGGTGCCAGTGGAGTCCTTATGGTGGGGATTCCATTCAGGCCTCCCCTCCACTGTTAGTCTATTTTGGGGAATGAGGTTGAGTCCGGTATATGGTCGATGGAATGTCCTTTGGTTAAGAGGTTGGATCATGTTTATGTGGAATCCTTAGGTGTTGATCGATCAGCTGGATGGTGTCGTGGCTTTCCGGGGGCAGAAAGCGTTATGGTGGGGAGAATTGTCACACCCCGACCTAGGTGTGTGTTTTATTTTATTATTTATTAATTCTTGAATATTTTTTCTGGGGTCTAAGATGATTCTTAGAAGAAATATTTGGGTCTATGTTAAAAAAATGTATGTTTTGAGGCGAAGTCATTGGGCACGCGAGCGGAACACATTTTGGAAACTCTACATGGCTCCGCTCGGGTAATTGCGCTTCCCAATACACATCCTGTTGCCTTTGGAAAATGGAAATAAAATGTTTTGAATTTAAAATTTGCATTTATTAGAGTGTCGTTTAAATTTTTAATGTGTTAAGAATTTTATTTTTATATTATGACTACTTTTATTATCTTTAAATTTTATCTTTTTGTTGTCATTATTATCATTCTAATTGTCATTCTAATTATTATAATTAAATTGATGTTAATTAATTAAATTGCTAGAAACGATTTTATTGTTGAATTATAATGATTACTATTTGATTCATTATTATTTATTCAGTAGGAGTATAAGTATATAAATACACCTATATATAGATATATAATATTTTAGTTGTTTTTATTTATTTATTTTATTTATTTTAATGATTTGTTTTTTTCCTAACCCTAGCTCATGCCCTTTTTTTCCCACGCTGTTATCCTTTTTCTCTGTGCACCACCACCCTCCTTCCTCATTCCCGCACACAGCAGCGACCCCCTGCCTCTTCTTTCCTACACGACCCACACCTAGAACCTCCTCTCCTCCTCCCCTTTGCAGAATCCCGGCCGACCTATCCCTCTGACTCCTGCTCAACCCCACCCCCCCCATCTGGCTCTCACTTACTTAGCGACGAAACCGGCGGGCCCCTGTCGATCTTCCTGTCGCCCCCAAGTAGCCCAGCACGACTCTACCTGTTTTGCCCCTGCACCATCCACTTTTCCCACCAGCACCTACTACCTGGCGCCTCTCCTACAGCCCTCCTTCCGCGCAAGCCCAGCCGGCTCCCAGAAGTACCTCACAACCACCGGCTCCCACCCTCCAGCTCCTGTCCAGCAGCCCCGTGGCGGACCCTCTCCGGTTTCACCCAGTGCAGTAGCTTTCTCCCCATACTTCCCAACATCTTTTCTCTTCTTCTCTATTTTTTTTGATCGGCCAGCCGCACTCCCAGCCTCCACTGCTCTTTTCTCAAGCCCGCACATCCCCTCGGCCGAATCCCTCTAGCAGCCTGTCGCTGCTCCCTTCTTCCCTCTGTCCGCAGTAGCGAACCAGCCGGGACTCTCTCTCCTCCCTTTCTCCAGCTCGCACATCATCCCCCAACAAGGTTTATTTTATTTGATTTTATTTAATTTTAATTTTAGTATCATTATTAATACTATCATTATTATTATTAGTATTATTATTTTTGTTATTATTATTATTTTCACTATTTTTATTAATATTAATCTTTTTATTATTATTATTATTATTATTATTATTATTGTTAATGTTATTATGATTAATGTTATTTTTATTAATGTTATTAATATTAATTTTATTATTGTTATTATCATTATTAATATTATTATTATTCACATTATTATTGTTTTTATTATTCTTATTCTTATTAATATTCTTATTGTTATTATTATTATTATTCTTATTATTATTATGATTTTTTATTATTTTGTTTTTGTCATTATTATTATTATTTTTATTATTATTAGTGTTGTTATTATTATTATTTTTATTATTATTATTGTTGTAATTATTATTATTATTTTTATTATTATTATTGTTGTAATTATTATTATTATTATTATTATTATTATTATTATTATTATCCTTATTATTATTATTATGATTCTTACTTTTCTTATTATTATCATTGTTATTATGATTACTATTATTATCATTACTATTATTCTTTCTTCGCCTTTGCTTTGTTAGGAGGTTTTTATCAACTTATGTTTGTTTTTGGTAGGATTATTATTTTATAGCCCACGCGGAGTGATTTCGAGTTTGCATCGCCGTTGCGCTTCAGTTTCGAGGTGAGTGTTTCTCCCCGACGCTTGATTTCGCATGCCCTAGTGAGATTTTGGATGTGTTTTGAGTCCTTGATATTTATTATGTAGGGTGTTGGACTTTGCCGCGCATTTTCGAACGCGCGTACTTTCACCGCTTCGTGTAGCTGAGGTAGGTTCCCTTTGCACTGCTTTTAAAATTTAAGTTATATTATTTCATGTTGTTTGCGCACCCCAATTGTTCAAAATAAATATTTCATTAATTTAAATAAATATGAGATAATATATGATAATTAATTTTAATATAATATAGTTAATTTTTTTTAAATGATAATTTAGTCTAAACAGAGCCGTTTATTTTATACACGACACATGAAACATCCTTTTGATGAGCGGACACCCAATAATGAAATAATGCCCATTTGGATTTTAAACATAATTTACGGAATATAAAACAGAGTTCTGTTTTAATGAGAAATGATTTCTTTTGAAGCGTGAAAAAGTAATTTGGTTCTTTTAAGAAGTTTTCTGGTGGGTTCTTAAAGGTTATTTGGAAAAAATAAAATGGTTTGGTTTGGTTTGGTTTATAAAAATATTGTCATCATGTGACGTAGTGTTTTTAGGGTTCTTTAAATGGTTTTAAACTGGGTTTTGTCTCATAATGAAGTTGTACCTTTCTTTGAGTACTGTTTGTGAAATGTATTAAATGCCCGTTTGGCACTTTATGGAAAGAGATGAAAATGTTTTGATAAAAACCCTCTTAGGACGACTCTCATGCCTTGGTCCCAATTGATTGTTTGGGAGGTCACTCTTAGTATCTCCCAGGTACAAGAGTAGTTTAAAGGCATGAGGTTGTTCTACAGAGTGGCTCAGGGTGATGCTTGTTGTGATTTATATATATATGTATATGATTGGATGCTCGGTTGGCATCAGTTGGCTCACCCCTTTTTCAAACACTTGAGACATGGGAATCTGGCATATTGAGAGAATATTCTAAGAATGATTGCTGCACAGGTAGGTTATGGTACTGACCAGTGGCCCATAGTAGGTGGATATATTGGGTTTATTACTATGGGATTTTACCTCGACCTACCAGAGGGAGGATGGTTGAGCGTATTGTGCGTTTTGATTTCATCGTGACATGTCGATAAAGATGATTTCTCATGTATTGTTGTCTTCTTTTTTATTCTCGATCTCCTAGGTTCATCCATGTCTATTCAGATTTTGTTGCTTGCAGTAGTTATTATGATGCTCACATGTATACCTACATTGCCCTTGCTGTGTGTTTTACTTTGTGCCTTTTGGCGTATTGTTTTCCTTGTAAAGTGATAAATTGATTTTGATTAGGTTTCTAAAAATGGTTTTCAAATGAAAGTGTTTAATCCCCTTTGTACAACTTTGAAAATTTAAACATTACTTTCCCTTTTCCTGAAATGTCATTGACACTAATGAAAAAAAACCCGAATTTGGAAATGGTAAAGGGCAATGGTTCGTACTTTGTTTTTAAGTAGAATACTTAGAAAAACGTACTTTTATAAATTGTAGTTCAAACTTGAAATGATGTTTCTTTTATTTTAAAGGTAGTGCATTGGGAATAGATATCGGGCTAGCCTACTGAGTTTTAATACTCACGCCTATAGATCTTTTCTGTTTTTAGTGGTTGTGTAGGCTATAGCTTGAGTGTGCTCGCCTGGGGAGACGTTTGATCATTGAGTCGGAGAGTGACCCGCGAGGTCGCACGAAGTTTGTTCGGACGTCGTTTTTGGTCTGTTTTATTTTTCTTCTATTCCTATTTAGTCACTTTATTTGGTTTATTTATCCTGCATTTCTCTGTATTATTTCTGTTGTTTTATTTATTTATATTGGGCGAAATCGTTCCCACAACCTCTATTGATTCTCTGACACTTGTCTCCAGCCCGGGAGGATCGAGAACGCCTCTCGGGCCATGTCGCGGACCAGCTCGGGTGACCAGTTCAGGGTCGACCCGGGTTGGTTTGTGACATCTCGATTGTGAGGCGTTGTGATCACGGTCATAAGGAGTGAAGTAGAATTGTTTAGGTGAGGTGGGAGGGTCATATATTGGCCATATTCTAGTTTCACCAGCCTCCATACTAATTGAGTTCATAGGACCACCTGTCTCAACCCTAGATTCCGGGCCAAGAAGGATTGGGTGTCCGATTAGAGGATGGACGGGGTCCCCTTTGAAATGTTTTCATTTTGGGAATTATTCTACAAGGATTTATTGATAAATTATCTTATAGATATCAATATCTTAGAGTAATGTGGACATTTGGGATCTGAATTGGTCTCTAGCTCAACTTTAGGTAGACAGATTGGATCAGCGACCCCTTATTTCTTTTTTCAGATTTTCGTGGGTGGGTCATAGTAGCTCATTATGGGGACTCCCTAGGCCCAGCGTTTATCTCTATTGATGATTTAGGGGACCCATTGGAAGATATTATTGACACTATGTCTCCAATCAGGGTAGGTTTTTTCCATCACTCCACATATTCTCATCCCGATTTCTTTGATCATCCATGGGATTGATCATGATGAAGTTCATGGTAATGGTGGATGGAGGTAATTTATCACCATCAGTGGGTTGGCCAATATGATATTATTGTTTACTAAGAAGGGTAATTATGTGTATGTAATATTAATTCCCCTATCTAACAATATATACATGATGGTATATCTCATGCATGATTCATTGAAGCATGGTGAGGCTCTTGACGTAATTCCACTGAACATTCTGGTGGTGTCCATATGAATCATGGTGCTGGGACACCAGGAGCACTGGGATGTAAACCCTTCGGAACTATTAATGGATGGCCTCAAGATTCTCAAGTATTCATAGGTAATATGGAGGGAGATCGTGGGCATTGTTTGGAAATTCCTAGATATTATGGTTAAAAAAGTCTATCTTGTCCTTGATGAGGAACTCTTGTATGGTGAAACGTAGTGTTAAAGGTGGCCAAAATATGATGATTGTTGTTCAATGTACATGATCACCCATAAATATTCCTCCTACTAATTATCCAAGGGATAATTTAGTTCTTAATTTATCCATTACCCAATAAGTGTTGGTCATGAGATTGGGGGTGGTAGTGACATTCACTTGTTCTATGTACATGATCACCCATAAATATTCCTCCTACTAATTATCCAAGGGATAATTTAGTCTAGATCATGATTTTTATTCTACTTCCAAGGTGGTGGTTGACATGAGATAAGTTTATGTCAGTTGGTATGGTTTTAAATTGAGTCTATATAATGATACCATAACATATTCTAAATTCATGTGCATGTGAATGGATCTAAGGACCTTATGAATATTAGCTTCAGGTATAGTTTTACTCAGTTAATGGGAACATGTCCCTAGTTTTGAAGGTGGGGGTGGAATTGCCTCCATTGATCCTTCTATCACCTCAAAGTATTATATATAGATTGTGATGTGAGTTTTACCTCATTATTTTCATATTAAGTTTGGTGGTTTCCCAATAACGAGTCCCTAAGGGTCCTGATGATTCCTTCCATGTGTGCCTGGACTAGCGCCACGGGTACGACCCCCATGGAAGTAATTTTCCCTCTTACCCCGAGATGGATCCTTGGGGAAGGGGAAGTCCTTAGTATGATAAGGAACTATATTTCAGTTTTTAGTGTCATGGGTAGGACCTTCATGGTTAATTATTCACCAGAGAGTGGCCCATGATGGTTTTTAGTGGTGCCCATGATGGGGAGAGTCAACCAGACCTGTGTGGTGAGCGGGTGGGGTCTCATTCCAAATCAAGAATGGATGGGGCCCCACACAATGGTTTTTTAGGTCTAAAAATGTGTAACATTTATTATTATTTCTAATGTATATGAGGTAGAGGCATCCTTTTTGGAAGGTTCTGTAGTCTACATCTGGCGCCGGTGTCGGGTGCTCAGGACTAGGTCCAATAAAGAATGGATGAGATTGTCTTGCTCCTTGGCCTATGAAGTAGAACGAAATTATCATAATATGAAGGTGGAAGCCCTCTAGAGTGGCTCCTAGGTGTTGGTATATATTTGATTGACCATAATTTCACCAAAATACTTGGTGTAGGGGAGAGAGTTGTCAGACTACTTTAGGGGGAATCCCTTAAAATGATTTTGTCATAGTAACCGGGGGTTCTGCCACCTACACGACCCTTGGGCTTGCAATATTGGTTGGGGTATTGATGATTTAAGGTCTTGTGAAGACATTTACCATGTGGGGATGACCTATTCCCATATATAATGACAAAAAATATAATTTATTAGTCTCTGATTAATGATATCAAAGGGCGAGATAAGGTGAGGGTGCTTGATATCTATTGAAATGGTGGTTATCGTGGTAGGAGTGTAGTTGTGAAGGATTACTTAAACAAAAATTCTACATCCCCCATGCCTTATAATAGTGGATATTCAAACACTTTTAGTAGCTTTAGTTTTGTATGGTGTCTGAAGACAATCATTAGTATGGGTCATATCAAATTGATAACTAGACTTTCCAAAATTATCTATTCTTTCCAAGGAGTATGAAGGATCCATGTCAATGATTTATCATAATATAGATTTCCAACATCCTTTATTTATCCCTAGTTGAAAGTGAACAGTTTAATGTTGGCCTGGCCATTTTTCTTGGTGTGGCCTGACACTGAATTTTTGGATCAGTTGATTCCTAAATCCAATGGTGTCAAACATTATAGATCCACTCATGGTTGAATAATAATAATTTCATGTCGGGTTCACCATTTTGTTTTTAGATGATTTTGAGTCGAGGAATGTACCAGGGATTATATTCCCTTTTTCTATCACTTCCTCTTAGAATGTTTTTTTCTTTTATGGAATGGTTATACCTCCTCCAAGGTAGCTGGTTGATTTCCCCATATTACTTATTTACAAAGGTGGGTGATCTCTACCCCCATGGAAGGAGGTGTAATGTACTTGATTTAAATATAATTATGGGATGTCATTTACCCCTTCCATATATTACCCTTTGTAATTAATTACATATAATATTACTCCCTCATATATTTGAGTCATGTTCATGAAGCTTATTCCCAGTGTCTTCTAGAGGTTGCCACCAGTTAATTACACTACTTATGTCATGACAGGGAAGCTCCATGCGGTCAGATATGATGGTAAATTTGGACACATATGGACATCTATGATTGTTAGGTTTGTTGGGAACCTTTAAATACTTCTTATTTTGGTGTCTATGTAATCTCATATATGAGGAATATTTTGTGTAGAAATAAAGGAATATCATATCCGCCACATGGTAATTTACACTGAGAGTGTAAAAAAATTTAGACTTTTTTACTTTAGGCATCCCATACTTATCTCATGAGGTAAAGTATTTTAATTATCTAGTGGGGATAAAAGTTTAAGGCCTTGTGGGGTCATGGTCACAAGTTTAGAGTTTTTTAAAATGGGTTGTTAATAGGTTTAATGTATTGTGGGAACTAGTTGGTCATGTGATTGATGTATTTTAGGATAGGTTAGTCATAGGTTTAACATCTTATGGGGACAAGTTGTTAAAAGGTTTAATATATTGTAGGGATAAGTAGGTCATTGTTTTAAAGTCTTATGGGGATAGGTTTGTGCTGTTGAGTGTGTCCCTGGGAGGGAAATGATCAAACTTCAATGTTAACACCTTCTAGGGGGAGACCTGAAGATGTAATGATGGTGTTGGAGTTTTGGGATTTAACCTTAGGGAGGTGTCTTAAGAGTTTTGAGATTGGGCCTTAAGGAGTCATACCACATATTTCAAGCTTGATGTTTAATGTTGTCTAACAGCATTGGTATATGAAGTTTAATATCATGTGATAAGGACGTTCATGTCATGAAAGGTGTGATAGCAAGAAATGGTTTGGGGATTATGCATAGGGGCTGCCTTGGAAGTGGGGAGTCATACCATGTTATTCATGCATGGGAAATTCTAGGTTATTTTAATAGGTAAGGGATATAGTTTAACATCATGAGCTAAGTATGTTTTCGTTTAGGTAAACATCATACAACTAGGATGTTGGGTTATGCAATTTGAAGTCTTAATGCACATAATTTGTAGTGGTATATGCCCAGGGAGACTATTTATAAGTAGGATATAGGGATACAACACTATCCATTAACAATAGAAAAGTTAAGTGGTTTCCAGTTATAATACCACCTTCAGGGATAATATTTCTATTTCCTAGTTTCTTTTGGGTAGCATAAGGTGTAAACACTATTATGGTGAGGTGACATATGGGGTTACCTACATTATTGTACCTATGATTAGGAGAAAGAGGTGTTGTAATTGTTTATTCCATGAATTTATCAATGGTTACAAACATTAGGGTTGATGATGTTGTTTTTTCAGGTTATTGAGGTGTGGGTGAAAATGTTTGGAGTAGGAATGGAACACCTGAGCACTCAACTTACATAAAACTATTTTTTTTGTGGAAGGAGGAATAATATTGTTGATCGATTGGATTTTGAACACAACCCTGAAGCTTCACACTCAAGTGGTTTTTTTTAAACCATGGGATCCAGTACAATGAATAATCATGGGTTTTGGGGGAATAGGTGTACACATATATTGAAGTCATAAAAAACATGGTGTTTCATGAAGGTTTCTCATGTTGCATGAACATGCCTAGCCTTTAAGGGGGAATTACACGATGACATTTCAAACATAATCCTAGTAAATTTGGGTAATATGTGATGTATTTCATATATGTATCTATCTATGGGAATATAGGGGAATAATGGAGTTTTATGGTGTCATAAAAGAGGGGTTTACATGAATGAGAGATTGATGCTTCAACTTCTAAAGGTTTGTCCCCAAAAATGGGGGTGGTTTTCTATTTATAGGTAAGTTATCCTAGAATTAAGTGCCACACTAAGCCTTAGTGTTTCACAAATCTAATTAGAATTCATGTGAATCCACGTTTTGTGATTCTCACGCATTTTCCATTGGAGGGTGTCCATATAAGCCATAAATTCAGCTACTCCCTTCTATTGAAACTCATAGGAAGTTAGACGACCTCAAAGATTTCCCCCCCCCTTACCTTTATATTTGGAGTGAATTACTAGCCTCAATAGAAGCTAATGTGGCTGGTGTCACCTTCCACATGTAAGTGAATTGTGTTCCAAAATGGCGAGTTATGTACAATGACACAAATTTATCTGTGAACAATCCTTTGGATTTTTTCTGGTCCCCAAGATTATATGTAACCCTGTTTTGAGAAAACCTAATATTCTAGTCTTGAAGTTCTATTTTGGCACCAACAATTATGAGGAAAATCATTGATAAGTTGTAGTAGGCTGAGACAACCTGGTTGAATCTTACAAGGGTTGAGGCTATTTTCCACCCTTTAGATATTATGGTCATGATACTTTGGTAGATATCTCAACATGCTATGATAGTAGTCATGCAACAATAATTATTTATAGAATGGGTATCCTTGGTGAACCTCGTTTTTTAGATACTAGCTAAATTTGAGTAGCAGATAAAAGTGCATGAGCGTATTGCTACTAAATTTGAAAATATAGATGAGGATATCACTATTAGGGCCTTCAACATATAGTTAGTGGAGGAGTAAGAAACTACAATGATATCCATAATTCATCGAGATATCGATGACTTGTAGAGATAAGTGATATAACTTCTAAATGTGATAGAATGTTAATTTTATTATCCTACAAATATTGTATCTTCTATTTTTTGTAATAAACCTGGGAGAGGCTCTAAGTATGTGAATGTTCCTATCGATTCAATCAATAAATGAAAAAAAATCTTATCAAAAATAATTTTTGATTTCTTGGATCCTATGTTGCCTTGACTTATCATTTAATGATAATTTTTGAAACTAAAAATATTTATGTCATAATAACTAGGTCTATATGAACATTGTATATATATGGATCAGCTAAATCATAACTTTTAAACATCATAGTTAATGATGATATGTATGAAAAACTCTATTATATTTCAAACATTTACCAGAATCTAGATATAGGAGAGAAGAATATGGGGGATCAAATACCATAACAATAACCTAGGGTATGTCCATGAGAAAAAAAAGACTATAATATATGATTTAATTGTGAACTTATAAACTTATATGAATATTTTTAGGCTGAATATAGTGGCACATATACCATCACGTTGAGACAAGGATAGTCCATTAAGATATGAGAGAGGTGAATGACTCAGTATTGTAAAAATAAAAAAGGGAGGATTTTAAAATGAGTATTCCAATTATCAAGAGGGCTCAAGTACCCTAAAATTACACCTTCATGTGTTTCACATAGATCATTTGAACCAATATATTCACAGAAAAAATTGGTGTTCTATATTGTTTAGTTAAATGGACCTATCAAGAATAGTTTGAATTTTTATACAACTAGATGGTGGTCCCAAAAATCTTTATTACTTTATATATTTTATCCCAAACATTTACATAATCCATAAAATGGATGAGTTTTAGTGGGTGGAGCTCAGTTTTTTCTAAGGCCGTCCTTTTTTGTTTTTCAACTGGATATTTTTTCCTTTTTTCTTTTTCAAATGATCTAAATGTTTTCTAAAATTATAGAGGTTAATGGTTGGTGAGTTGAGAATTGATTTTTTTATGATTCCCTTTTTAGTTTTTAAACCTAGAAATTATCATATCTATTTCCTTTGTAATTTTATGGTCTTTCAAGTTAGACCACTAAGTATGGTGTTTAAGTTTAGAAATATTTAACCAAATGGTGATTCACTATAAATATGAGTACGTAATAGGTTAACCCAACATGAATGGGGATTCCATTAATAGTACAAAAATTCTTAAGGGTTGGTGAACATAGTTTAAGTTCATATAGAGAAAACAAATACTTTTGAGGTATTAAGGTTCTTTAGCTTTGACCTAAGGGTTTGGTAGTCTATATGGAAAGGGAAAAATGAAAATTCGAAATAAATAAGATCGAAATACTAATATAAAACAACTTTGAGTGGGATTAATATAGTTAAATGTACTAAAAATAAGAGTGAAGTGTGTAAATGACAACCCAAATGGGGATTAAGAGCTAGGATGATCTAAATCCTTTGAACAAGGAGTATGAATGACATAAATCATAACATGGGAATTTTAGTTAAGGAGTGATGATATATAATGATAATATTAAGGATGAACAATTACCATATTATAATAATGTATTCTATTGTATTTTTTCTTCGATTTCATGGGGTTATAGGGTCTTCTCCTTTAGATAAAAACATGTCTCTGGTTAGCAAGTCTGATATACGACATGTATGTCATTACTAGGAAGAGGTATATTTTGGGATTTGGTACACTTGTTACCAATATACATGAATGTTTTATGTTTATTGAAACACTAATATAATGAAATTTAGGTATATTAGGAGTGTGTTTTCAAAATTACTTAGAACACTCTTGTCTAAGACTAAACAAGGTTGGCCTACTGTGGAACATTAAAAGGGAGTGGAAGTTGATGGTGATATATGGATTCATCTGATATATATGGATCTGATGTCACAATGTATCCTAATATAATGGTAATCAAGCCACATATTTTTATCGTATGGTTTATCTATACTTATCTAACTCATTCACAGTGGAAAATTGAATTGTTCTATCCTAGTGTTGGACCATTGAAGAAGACCCAATGTAAAAAAGAGAACCCATGCACCAAAATTTAATGGGAGAAATATCTTCTCTCTAGACCTGATATAATATACACTGGTATCAAAATATATTATAAAATAATGTGATTCAATTCACACATAGTTCTTATAGGCTATAATGAGGAGTTTCTTGACCCATGGAATTTTTATCAGATATGAAGGGGGTACAAGAACATAATGTCATGATCTTGCTTTAAAAATATATATGGTTAACAAGTGTATAGAACATATGGTATTTGAATCCAATTGAATAGTTTTATTATGGAATATGTAAATCATAACTCGAGATATATGAATATGGAAATTATGTGATGGAGAAGGAACGTTTAGGATGACCACTTTCCAAATTAGAATGTTGAGTTCCATGGATGTACTTTTTGGGGTTCGTGGGGTTTGATAATATTCTCATCATGATAAAAATATGCATCTAGTTAGTGGGATATATATATATATATATATATATTAAATATATATCATTTCGAAGAGTATGTGTCCTCTTGGGGTCAGATATACTCGTTACCAATAACCATGAAAGGATTATGGTGATTCAAATGCTTAAGGAATGAAGCATGTTTTATGGATAAATGATATTCAAGAAGGGTGTGTATACCCAAAAGGTCACACAACTATGTAGTGAACACACTCTTGGGATGAATAGATGTGATATAAGATAGATTAAATATTTTACCACCTTAAGGGTATCATTTGTTTCATGTGAATTGGTGGTCATTTCATGAATGAAAATGTGCCTATTGCACATTTTACACTGATGGGAAAAGAAAATAAGATATAATCAAACATTTTCCTAGATCGGTAGATCCATAAAACATAGCCTAAATTTTTCTAGGTCTAGGTTTTAGTCACTAAAACCTTTATTCCTTTTTCATTTTTCCACTTCAACTTTATCTTAATCCATGAAAGGAATCCTTTTAGAGAATATAGAATTGATTTTTTCTCAGTCCTACCTTTATATGTTTTCAAATAGACAAACCTTAATTTCATTTTCATTTTTTAGTTCATGGACATGAAATTTATACTATATGGAGATATATTTTAAGTTCGTATATATTTTACTATAATGGGATGAATTTTAATTTCATACATATTTGAGAAAATATGAGGTGACATGTCTAGCGACAAGGGGGAATTGACCTGATGTGAATGAGGACACACATACTGGATATGAAACCTAACTAAAAGGGATGATATAACCTGATATGAATGATATACCTTAAGCCATTATGTGACCCAAAAAAGTAGGAAACTATATTTCTTGTGGTAAAAGTAATCAATCAATTCATAGTCCTAGATATGGGGTGGTTTATACTAGTATAGATCCATTTAAGGAAACCCCTTGTTAATTGAAAAACACATACACTAGGATGGAGAAAAATATTATATGGGAAGAATATTTTCTATTTGTGCCCAAAATAATAGATATAGGCATAAAATTATAACTTGTGATAAAATTAATAGATATGGTCAAATATTTTCTATTTTCTAGGTCTAGGTTTCAGTCACTAGGTTATAATTGATCATGGAATTCACAGTTATGTCTGGAATGAGAGATACAGGTGTTAGAATGTACCTTATGAGAATAGTAATTAATCCAAACATAGTTCTTGATAATTATATATCATCCTAGTATAAAATATAATATAGAAACCCGATGTGAATTTAATAAACCACATTCTGGGAGATGGATTTGAAATTGATGAAAATTTGTTATTGGTCTTGGGATGATATATCTTAGAATGAATACAAATCTTGAGATAATACTAATCAATCCATGCATAGTTCGTGAGAGGGTTTTTTTTTATTTTGGTACAAGATTGAAACCAATGGTGAGACTTATATTAATACCAAAGACAAGAGGATTGGTATCATTATATGGATTAATAATGTATATTTTATGTAGATAGACCAAGTTGAATGAGGGGTTTCCACAATTTTAGAGCTTAGATAAAATTTAATTTTTTCACCAAATCGTAGATAAGTAATTGAGACATCAGTGGACATCCTAAAATAAAAGGAATCAAGCTACACATAGTTCTTAGGGATGGAATATCTTCATATATATGACTCACATATAGGGGTTTGGTATAATGATTCCTTCCCTAGTATGATCTATATAATGGAAAAATACTGATACGGGTTATGAAGACCTGAAATCTAGGAAAAAGTTATTAATAACATGCAATTTAACCATATTTTGGGTTTCTATATAAGGATACATATTCTTGGGTCTGTTACATGGATTTGGATCACAAGTAAGTAAATTATTTTATACAATATATAACACTATAAATACCTTAAGGGCCATATCTGGTGGACCATATGTAATACCTATTTACATTATTCGACTGGAACTCATATGTTTTATAGTTTAAGGTTATATGATGAGGAAATTTATATAGAGGGTAATTTGAAGATCTAGTTCATGTACAAGTTGAAATGGGTTCATCTTATTGTTAATATATTTGGGAAAATGAATACAAACTGATAGAGTCTTAGAAACCAAGATGAAGTAGGAGTTTGATAAATGTGAAACTTGTATCTGAATCCAAGGTCAAAAACTTGAATGTTATTACATATCCAATAATAATAGGAATAAAACCACACATAGTTCTAGGTAAACATGCCTCCACCTTAATTTGGGGTCATTCAAGGGACTAGAATAAATGAGATATCCCCAAAATCCATAATGGATACGGGATTAATCTTACTAAGATATATGTATGGACTTCGGTTAAGACCATTAATCATCACTCATATACCATGATAATAAGAATCAGGACACACAAAATTCTAATATGTAAGCCTCTACAGAGATATAGCTCATATGCTTAATGAAAATTATAGTGGCTTCATCTTGGTTTTAGGCTATTGTGATTGACCCTACTTAAATGAGTAAGAGTCTAAGTTCTAGGATTAAATTCAATAGGGTTAGTGGGTGGACTTGGGTTAAGACGTTCGAGTGCCACTACGTATCCTGAGATAATAAGAATTAAGACACACATAGTTGAATGGGGATTTTTTATTCTGGTAATGGATTGGAACTAGAAGAAACATCATGTTTGTACCCATGATAGGATATCTTGGTTTCTATATATGATGTCTTGGAATATGGATGTTACCAAAAATCCTATGTGAATAGGGAGAACATGCACTAAGAGAATTTGGATGAATGTGATATTCATGGTATGGTTCGATATAGGTAATATAAAAATCACTATGTATCTATAGAACTAGGAATTAAACCACAAAGAATTATTTTAAGATACTACCTTTGTCAATCAAGCTCATGCATAAGAGATAATAAAATGACTTTTTCATAGTGCAGACTTGTTATAGAAAAACTAATGTGGATTTTTTTAATTGTACACTAGGAATCCTTAAATAGATCTGGATCATGCATAAATTAATAAATTCATATTTAATATACCACTCTAAGTAGTTTAATTCCTTACAGGATGCACCATCATAACGCGAAATTTATGCTCATGCGACTAGGACTAGTTCCAAGTTGTTTAAATTCTTGAAGAATGAATTATATATCATGTAGTTTAATATCATGTGACCAAGAATAATATATTTTTTAGTTTAAGATCATATGGAAAGAACATATGATTTATATAGTTTAAGGTTGTATGGTGAGGACTATTATGTTTCGAAGTTTAAGGTCATGCGATGAGGAAATTTTAGTCATGTAGTTTAAGTTAATATGAAGAGGACCATTAAGTTGTGTATTTTAAGAACATATAATGAGGACCTTTACGTTTCCTACATAAAACTCTAAAAAATATTTCATGATAATCCTTTGATTAGTATCAAACATAATACACTCTACATCCATCAATATCAAAGAGTATGCCCCATTGGGGTAGACCCTATGTATGTCAGAATGTCCTTTCTATTTTTACTTGATCATTGTAGGGTTCTTCCTATGTATCATGGAAGTTCTCTAAGATAACCCTAATCCTCCATGGATTGAAAAGAAGAGTATAACCTTCTTATTTAATTATTTCATGAAATAATTTTGATGAACCTCTATGTTATTAATTGTGTGAAATCTTTTTCAAATCGAGTCACTATAACTCATCCAACTAAATATGAGACCACTCATATTAGGTTGATTGATTCAAAATGGTGATGTGAAGTGATGGAATTTGAGCCCTAATGGGTAGGTATACATTTTTACTCTATAAAAGTGAGTATTTGTGTGGTAGTATGAGTTATGGTCCAATAATCCCACATAACATGAAAGATATTGTCTATAAAAGATGTCTTTTCTTTGTCTGACATTATCTGAAGTATATTAGAAAGGGTTCTATTTATAGAATTTATGTTTCTATTGTCAACTTCCTCTAGTGAGATTAATGGTATGACTAGATATTATACTCCTGATATAGATTCATAAACTTGGATGCATGAAAACGTTATAGTTTTTTATCAATATCAAGTGAGGGACACCAAATCAGGTATTGATATTGGACTTCAAGAAATTCATGAAAATTTTTATTCTGACTTATTTAAGTGAATAAATTCAAACCATTTTCAAAATAAATTAGGGGCAGAAAGGATCAACTTGAACTACATTGCTATTGTTGGAGGGTATAGACTCATGACATCTTTCTCCCATAAGAAAAATGTCCAGGAGTACTTGTAAATATGTAATAATTATGGGGGAGGATGTATAAATTTTTAATGTATCTAAAAAATTTATATTTTCATTGTAAATTCCATGCAGTCCTACATCATTTATTATGAGAACTTTCTAAGTCTCTTTATTTGATAGAAGCGTTTGTCTCCAGACTAGTGGTAACCACAAGGACAATTATGGAATCCTCATATCATAGTGACTTTGTCTCCTCCTTTGATTTTATTTAGGATGACCCCATCAAATCCTTATATATAGACTAGTTTTTGGGAATCCATGCCATTGTAGAAGTTAAAATTTTCTACCCAGTGATAGATCTTTTCTTTTTTGGATTGATCAAGTGAAAGGATAATATTTTCAAGGTAATATTTTTTGAGAGACATCTATATGACTATTGTTTCAATCAAAAGAAATTACCACTTTTAATTGGAGTATTTTTTATTTAATTTATTTCTATCATATCACTACTGATGAATAGATAAACAACCCAATGATTTGCGAATAAAATGACTATTTCTAACTAACTTAGATATTCTATGGTTTTAGCTAAATTGAACAGTGCATCTTCTTGGTAATTATGTAAACATGGGATGGGAGATATGTTTTGATTCTAAATGAAATTCAGACAACATTTCTTGTATATAATCAAGTAAGAGAATAAAATATTACTTTTTGAATTCATAATCACCACTGATTTTATTGATCACTAAATCTGAATCAATTTTAATATTTAATCAGGACATTGGTAGATGAAGGTTTATCTCTAAGATAATAATAATGTCTTAATATTAAACCTTATTTTCAAGGAAACCATCTGATAGTAGAAAGAAGTAATCCATAACATCTTTTTCTATAAATTTGTGTATAATCACAAAACAAAACCTTTTTAGATTTTTTCCATTCCTCTACATATTAATCTACTAAAATCATTATCAAAGTGCATCTCCCATGATTATGAGGTTTAATGGATATAGAAAACTACACCATCAAGTTTATCCATGTCTAACAATGACTTCTCTATGATAGGGTGTGATTTTAGGAAATCCACTAATTTTTTCAATTTGATTTCATTATGAGACACAAATTGGATATCAAAATGATTTAGAATAACCTCTCACTATTATAAATGATATGTTATCATTGGATGACTAAGGATGTATTTCATTAGATCCACATGAGATACCAAGTTGATATCATGGTCTTAAAGATAGTTCCTTATCTTTATCACCATGAAAATTACCATAAGGAAATTCTTCATGATATTGTAATATCATTTATCAACATCAAACATTGTCCGGATATGATAATAGTGACTTTTTTCATGTTTTTTGCATCATTTTTTTAGAAAGGAGGGTTCTAAGAGATCGCTCCAAGGATTCCACTTATAGGATGAGACAATTTTTGTTTATAAGAAAACCCCTGATAAAAAATCATAAAGGGAACTATTTTAGGTTTTCAAAGTCTTTATAACAACTCTTGTCCCATTGATTAGTTACACCATTCTTCATCAACTTTATAAAGGGGTGGTATTTTCTAGAAATGTTTACTATGAAACCTCATATATATGTAAGATATCCCTAGATTCCTCTATAATCTTTTAGATTTTGATAAGGACAAATATTGAGTATCACCTTGGTTTTTTTAGTTTTGACATTGATATTGGGATGGCATTCCATGAATCCAATAAATTTCACAAACGTTACCCCAAAATAGAATTTCAAGGGGTTTATCTTCAAGTTATGTTCCTACAGTCTATTGTAAAATAACTCAATATTGACAAGGTGATTGCAGTGTTGTTGATATTTAGCTACCAAATCGACTACATAGCACACTAAAATTTTCCTTAGAAATTAATTGATGATATGGTTTATGAAACATTAGTATGTAGATCTAGTTCTCTTCAAGGAAAAGTGAATTACTTGGTTATAGTATACCCCATATGGTGCCTTGAAGTTAGTGTTATCTATATCCTTGGGATCCATTTGTACTTGGTTTTAGCCAAAATACATGTCCAGGAAATAAAGGGTATGCAATCATCCTGTTGAGTCAATTAGTAGCTCTATAATCATGACTAAAGAATCATTATTTGGACAGTGATGGTTGAGAATATAAAAATATATATATAATCCTATTTCCCCAATATTTTTATTGATTATAACCATGTTGGGAAGACATTTTAGGTATTAAACTTCCTGAATAAATTTGGATTTGAACAACTTATCAACATCTGCTTCCACCTTGGTAGCATTGGTAAGATACATTATCTTTGCCACCTTCTTATATCTATAGTGGCCTTTTAGTAGACTCAAATGATGGGTTCCAACCTTAGGATCCAACCCTATGGATTTATATATAATTCCATAAAAATACATCATAGTTTTCCTCAATAAAATAAATGTATTCCTCATATTATTTAGCAGTCATGGTGGCACTAATCAATGTGGGTCATCGATCTTCCTACATAATCAAATTTACCTATCTGAGATCATCAACAGTGGTCAATAAACCTTCCTCAAATATATTATAATAATAATTAATATCTACATACTCATATTCATCATCTCTAGGATCATAATATATAAAATAATCATAATATATAATAGATAGTATGAGGACATTGGTATCTCATTGAGATCACAACTGTCATCAAATTGATTATTTTCTCCTAGTATTATCAACACCATGATAATGGGGGTGAATATATCTAAAACTCATGCTATTATCCTAGGATTAATATTAAGTTGATAAATGAACCTTTTTTTATCTCAATATCAATAAAACCTACACTAGAGTAAAGATATTTGAGGGAGAGATTGATTCACATAGACTATGTAGTAATTTATTTCTCTATCAGAGGAAATTTCTCTATGGGAACATTTTCTTTACCAATATATAAGATGAAAGTGATTATATAATTCATACCATTGTCCAACACAACCCAATTTCTTATCATATATTTTTTTCTTAATTGATTAAATGGGAACTATGAAATATTTATAGAGTTATCTCCTTGGATTTATAAAGAACAATTCTATGCCATTATGGGTAGAAATATGAATTACATTATTCACTAATGTTTTTTATTCTCTATTTTATAAATTCCTATATCTATATAGAATTTACGAAATCAAAGGGGTAAATATCACTATAAAACATCCTAAATTTTCTATTGTCAAAGCATTTTTGTATTTGATAATATGGTGAGAATATTTTCATGTGTATATAGAGCCACAGTCTTCCAATAAAAACATTGAAATCTGTGTCCTGATAGACCACCATGAATTTAAATTCATAAACAATATCCATGGATTTAGTTTTGAACTTAATGAATCTAAGAAATCTCTACTCACTCTTGTCATACCCTTATATTTTCTGTTTGGAAGGGGTTAATCAGATTCACTATAGCCTATGATCCTAAGGGTTCGAATTAGGAGGAGGTTTATCTCAGAACTATTATCAATTAGTTCCTAGAAAATTTTGATATCATTGATATTTATAGATATATATAATCATATGATGTGTCCCCATATAAAATTTTCATGAGGTTTTTAAATAAATTAACTGATTGTATAACATTTTATAGAGCGTTCTCTATGTAATACATTTTTGTTGCAGTGACTTAAATCTAAAATTCTTAGGGGATTGAAAGAGATTTAGTGAGGTATTCTATAAGATCATTTTTTTGGTAACGATAATAAAAAATATAGAGATTAAATGAAATAAAAAAATATACTTTAAAATATCATATTTCTATATGAGGGTTGAATTCTTCCTTCTATGACGTTTCTATCAATATTTCATCTTTTGGGACAAAGATGACTATGTGGGTGACTATTTTCCTTTACTAAAATTTTGGGCTATATTTATGGTCTAAGGGTTGGTCTAATTCATCCTTCCTATATCTCAATGTTGATTATAAAATTTCATATCTATAAGTCTTTTTTTCAAGTATGATTTTATCCAAATGATCCTTGGAGGATTCAAGATCTAATTGATGTTCCAGTTGATATCATTATGGTGTATGACTTCAGGTGTCTACGATATATATTTCCACAATGGAAACAATTATTTAACATCATGGTTCATTATGGTTTCATATTCCCAACCTCCCAGTTATTGATGGGGAACTCAGATTCATATGTGTCTTATTCATCAGTGAAGAGTTAAATCCAGTAGATGATATTGATTGATCCATGTTGTGAATAGTCATCATATGAAGGTTTAATTTGGTGGGGAAGTTTCAATATTCCCAATTATGAGGGTAATAAGTCTAATGTATTCTATAAAAAACAAGGCACCTATAGGGGATCCTATTCTTTTTCTTTCTTCTACTGACATTGGTTGTGTTGAATCCTAGAGAACTATTATGATTAAGATTTTATCTATGACTTCATGGAGGTAATTTTTATCACAACTATATAATTCAATTGTTCCATGAGTATATAATTTTCTCAAATGACTGGTTTCCTTATCATACAATTATTAAATTTCTTCATGTGTTAGTCCAAAAGCTCTTGAAACTCTTCTTCTTCCACTGGCAGAGTGGTAGAGACATTGTTCCCTAGGGATGTGGGTTACCCAATATCATTCACTTAGATTAAATATTCTTTTGTAGTATATCCTTGAAAACAAAATTGTCTTGGATGTTATAAAATAGAATTTGGTTATAAAGTAAGTAGTATAGGGAATTATACAGCCTGTCTTCATTGAGCCTCTAGATCTTTGAAAATTTAACAAGATTATTTTCTAGGGAAATGATGAAGAATCCTAAGAATTATTATTTTTATAGGGAACAAAATTTTATCTTACAGACCTAAAATCTTAAGTGATTATTCTCTTTATTTACCTCCTTGTGAGGCTGTTGTCAATTCAACTCTTTTTTAAGAGAAATTACCAAATGAAATTGAGTGGGCTTGTGAATTGGAGATAAAATTCTAATTATATTGAGAATAATTGTCATAGTATCTACTATTATAGGATCTTTACCTTATGTTGTTGACATCAACTGAGACATGGATTTAGAGTGTGGAGTGGTATTTTCTAGTTGTTGAGCTATAACTAAAAACACTCAAGAATAACTAGGGAACTTAAAGGGAATGACCATTATTTATAACTCATCATGTAGATTTTCTAAAAAAACTCTCCAAAAAAAGATATTGAGAAAGCAACATATTTAATGATAATATCATTACTTTTCCATAAATAGATAAAGACCAAAGAAATATTTTTTTTCATTATTTTAAATTTGATTACTCAAGGATAGTTATATTCTTTAGTGTGGAGTTAAACTGATAAAGGGTATCCCATCATAATTCTTCCAAATATGTGATAGACCCAACTAGTATGTTTTTGTACTAGATGAATATTGGTCTTTAATTTTTGTAAAGACACTTAAGATTTACATACTCTTGTTGCTATAGTGATCCCATCATGTGATCCTATGACATCGAGTATATAACCTATGCTATTAAATATTGGGAACATGGGACACCCAAAGTTATGTGGATGGGTAGTCCATTCCACCCACTCAGGGTATAGTTTCCTTATAGGATACATTGGTGTGAATCATCAATTTATGGATTATATCAGAGAAATAATGGAGTCGATAAAGTCAATGATTTTTTGTGGCATTATCACATGGGTTGATGACTAAGTGGATCCACAGGAAGAACCTCATAGGTTCATCTAACCAATGATTATTGTTGATATCTATTTTAATTCGACCAAGGGTAGTTTGTTTGAAATGGTGGTGGTTAATAACCTAGGGACCTAGAAATATTGGACCATTTAGGTAACATAGACAAGTTATATTATCCCTGAGTTTCACAGATAATAGGATTATTCCCTCATTAGTTGATTAGTTCCCTCATCTTATGGGGGATTCATCAAAGGAGATATATTTACCACAACATGTTAGTTTTACTTAGTGGGAATATTTCCCTTGAGTAATTAAACAGTGATTCGCGTCAATTTCTCCGAATCAACTTCATATTGAAATTTTTTTTCCTTATTGGAAATTAGATCAACTTATTCAGGTGGTGGTTAGGATATAGATGTATATAATGCTTCACCTTTCTCTTTAATTGAAGCTTACTAAGTGGTAAGTAGATAAATAGTTATAGAAACTCCTAGATCATGAGCCTACCTATATTATTGGGTAAGAACATATTCTTCATGTATTTCACTATGAATTATGTTTTGGATTGATGGAACCTCATTATGTTCTTCTGTATTAGTTTCATGATATTTTTTATTTAATAGGATAACATAAATACCATTTACTTATACAAATCATGGATAAAAAGTAAAATAATCATCAAAGTTTTGAGGATTTATCATCATGTGAATATCCACCAAGGGAAAAAACATAATCCTTCTTGATATTTTACTTCTTCCTGAACCATTTCAAACAATAGACTTTGTAAGGATATACCTTTTATCCATTATATTCCTTGGGGAGTATTTTATATATATTAATCCTAAGGGAGTATCTATTAGTTTTCACTAATAGTTGTCCCAGTGAAGGTGTAGAATCATGAAATTGAAGAAACTATGAAGGCACTTCTTATAACGAAACTCCCAGCCATGAAAAGATTGGATTTATTAAAATAGGTAGAGGTAATGATTCCTCGGTCCCTATAGTATGGGATTCATGTGTCTCTTCCACCATCATGGTATTTTATAATTATATATTTGATGATTTTTGGGATATAAATAGTGGTAAAAATTCCCCAATCCCTAAGAGTTGAGGTTGATTAAATAATACTACTAAGGTATTTTTTTTCATGGCCATATTGGCTTTCAATCCTATATTTAGGTTCAAGATAGATCCATAGCATTTTAAGGGTGAGATCTTCTCACCACTGACAGTTTCTCCATGACTATAGGTTTTTTTACTTAAGATAGGAGTCATATTTTAATTTCATCAAAAATTATTGTAGGATCCTATAAATAGATATGTCCCATTAAGTAAACCTCTTTGGAGATTTAGGAATGGAATAATTTGACTGAATAAACCAACAAGAATATGTTGACCTAAGGGTTGAGACTTATCCTAAAGTGATAAAATTTCAACATATTTTCCTCAATGAACTTTACTTTCTTTTGGGAATGGTGAAATGTAGATATCCATCTTCACTTCATACTATTATACACATGTTAGGTGGGTCATCAGTGACTATATTGAAGATCACCTTTATACTATTGAGGAATATACACTTGAAAAACTTGTGATATTTTCCTAATGTAGGGTTCTGGACCAATAAAAAGGTGTCTAGTTCAATATGGTGGAAAAGATCATCCAATGTACTCATATGGTTAGCATACTCCCCATAAGTCATGTATTTGAACTTGAGATGATATCGATTCACCTACTAGATATAACACAGATAAGGTATACATTCTATTTTTAATTACTTGTCAATTTCATGCATGGGAGTGTTAATTATCCAAAAAATGACTAGAATTTTATCCTTGTAAAATTATTTAGACATAACCATAGTGTTTTCTTCCTCATAAATGATGGATTCCTCAACCTAATCAGTCCATAAAGACTATTTCTCAATAGATTTTTCAAGAGGATCTTATTTGTTCATAATGTTTCTAGTTTCATTAAAAGGTAATCGATTTAGGGGAATTTTATATGATTATAAACACCCCAAGTAATCTATTTATGGGTATGATAAACTGATTATTGATTCTCATGGTGTGGCTATCCTTGGTGTCTCAAGTGACTCTTAGTATTTGGTCATATGTGGAGAACCTTCATGTTGAGAAGAAAAGTCATTTTGACGAGGAACTTCATAATGAGATACATGGGAAAGACCTTAGAAATTGATTATGATTTGTATATATGGGGTTATCCTCCATAATTTTTGTTTGTTTGATCATATAGAGAACATATGCAACTTATACTCTAAGTAGGACCTCAAAAGTACTTAGATTGTCTTCTATACGGAGGACCTTCATGGTTATTGGTTACTAGTGAGTCAGAAAATGTAGGAATTCCTTGTCAACCAATCTTTATTTTTTTTTAATAATACCTTCAAAACTAGCATCATAAGGAGGGACTTCATGGCTAATCTTTATACCATGACATAGGGAACCTCTCTAACATGTACTCTAGGGAGGACCTCCAGAGTTATCTGATTTCATTCAACCATGGTGAAGAACTTCATAATATTTTATCTTCTATTTTATATCCTTAAGATAATCATCATGGTTGATATATTTAATATCATAGGGAGTACCTCAATGATAGATTTTAAAGGGAGTATCTCTAGATTCATTAATCATGGTGCTATGGGGTTAAATTTAATAGTGGATAGGGACACCTTATCATCATAATGAAGAAATATATGATCCTCAAGATACTATTAGAATATTCTAATTATCTATAATAATATAATTGAGAATAAGTATATAATCCCACTCCTAGATATCTATTTGAATATATTGAAAAACATTCTGAATTGTGATGGGAATAAAAATATGAGCCTTCTCTTGGGTTAAATATTTTCATTGGAAATACCTCCTTCTATATATTCTTGTTCAAGAAACCTTGTTCAAAAATTTAATCATAATTGGGGTCATATAGTTTGGAAACTACCAACGTGAACATGAACCCTCATGGGAGACTCCTTCCTTGGTTTCCATCAGAATATATCAAAAAACTTCAAATGTGTGAGAGTGGATATGATATTTCTATTGAGTTGACAAGGAAATATGGTAATGAACTTTTTAGTTTGAAATAGGGGTATAATACTACTCATTGGTTTTCATTAGGATATGAGGAATAAATTCCTTGGTTTGAATATGGGTGTCACCCTATAACTAAGTTTTCACCAGTATATTTAAATGAATCACATCAGTTTCTAATATAATATGTTATTAGACTTATTTGGTGGGAATAAGGATAACATCTTACTCCTGATCAACTGTTTGGATATACTGATAAGTATGACAGGTGTTTATGGGAACATGAATATAATCGTGTTTTGACCGACCACTAAAATATACCAACGATACTCCTTAGTGTTACTTAAGACTAAAATATAAATGTGTTCTTGAGCTACTACCAAAATATTTTGGTGATCCTATTTAGTGATCATGGGAACAAAAATAAAATCATTTTGTTGCAATGTCACTAAAATATGTTGAAATGTATCTCAATTGTTGCAATACATGAATGTCTTGTTCATTGGAGGAAGAGATCGGTTGCATAAGGAAAAATGAAGTACATGGATGGTGTTAAAAGATGGCTCATGGGTGGCATTCGGTTCACGAAGGCAGAAGATTTAGTATACAGTGGAGGCTGTATCGAGTCAAGATTTACTAAATATTGATTTAACTGATTAAGAGGGTATCTTTTCCTATATAATAATAACTAATTCCATTGTTTACTATGGAGATTGAACATCATTAGAGAAAATATTTTTCTCCGAGAATTCTGTAAACTATGAATTTGGTTCACGTTGAAGGTGTTTGTGGAGATTCTTACCTCGCAAAATAAGTCTAGTATGCAAAGAGGGAAGTCTGGTACATGGAAGGAGTTGTATCAGTACATAGAGTAGGAATATCTGGTACGCGAGAGTGAGAATTCCACAAGTTGTATGCATAGGGGGAGCTCTGTTACATGAAAGCGAAGATAGTCTGTGAACAAAGATCAGTTCGCAAACATGAGGGGTTTCACAGAGGAGTTTCATAGAATCGGTACGTGGTAGCGGTACACAATCACAAAGAAGGAGGCGGTCCATGGACAAAGGGTGGTTCGCTGTGGCGGCAGCTGTACGTGGATTAGGTGAGAGCATACCTTTCTCGGTACACAGTATGATGAAAAGGTAGGTGGTTCACGATTTGCATAAGGAAGATTTCAAAATCTTCAAATAAGTTTTTGAAAGTATTTTCTGGTAACTAGTAGTACCCGGGAAGGTGGAATTCATTTACGAGTGAAATGGAAACTTCAACAGAGCATCTAACTATAGTTGAGGATGCAGTAATTCATGAAAATGAATATACCTACATTTCCATAAACTGTTTTAGACCTACACATCCATAAACTATGAGTGGATTCCTTTCCAAGAGTAGTGAACAAATGAAGAGGAAGATAGTGACCCTTTCTACCAGTAGTGATCCAGATAAAGAGGCATTGGGAGTGACCCTTGGTAATGCGGTGAGAATACCCAAAATCTTGTAAAGGTAGTGAACCTGAGTATAGAATATCTAGCCTGAACATTTTAACCATTATTGGTCATGATCCTTAGTGAATTTTGTACATTGGCATATAGTCGTTGTATGCTCCTTTGACATAGCCCAGTGAGGGTGAACCAAGTAAAAATCATTTTTTCATGTGAATGATTTCATATCTATTCATATATTTCTACGGGAGGAAGAGAGAATTGAGTTTTTATTTACAATGAAATAAGATTCAAAAGGAAAAGGTTTTAATCTTTCATACCATGATTAACCCCTCCCCCTCTCAGGGTATTCGACCTAGTATACCTAACACTTATGAATTTATATATTTGTATGTCCTTAAAGGATCCTCCTTATGTGAGTCCTGATTTGGAAAACTATGTAAAAAATATTTAGGTTTATCTCCTTGGTATATTCCAAAGGGGATAGGGTCATGTGGTGCTGGTGAAAAAAAATATTTGAAAGGATCCCTCTTAGAAATATCATAAAATGTAGTGGTGAGGTAATAAATAACCTCCTCCATCTTTCTAATATATGGGAGGAAGGTTTTTTCATGATATAAGGATAGACTCCCAAAGAGAAGAGAGGTGTAAACATGTTCTACTTACTTCTCTATAGCCCATAATTTATAGGATATCATAAGGGGCTTCATCTCCTAGGGGATTTAATGGGTTACCTCCATAATTGAGATGGATTTGTTGGGATGTAACTATCATATCATGTAATTTACTAATTTCTTATGGAGGAACTAGGATGGTGATAGTATATGTTAAGTCACTAGGACAACAAACATCATCATATCTATAACATATATCTGGGGTATTTATTAATGTTTTCCAGATAACTGAAGTGTTTAGTGATTTTCAAAAGGATATATATGGATCTTTATGTGAGATGGTTCATTCAGTGATACTGTTTAGATGTGTTAAGGATCATAAAATGATATCAACAAAAAAGTAAACCGTTAGTATAAATTTATAAGAAAAACTAAAATGATTCAGTTTTTTTCACTAGTAAAGTACTACAGATGAGATTCACCATTTTGTTTCTAGTGTTCCACTAGGCATGTAATTTTTTAGGGAGAGTAGACCTTATTTACAAATTAAAGTGGTCTCAATGATATAATAGTGCCACTTTGGATTTCATGTTAATCGATATCATGGGAGGTTGTCTCGTCCTCTAACAAGTTTTATTTCCTATTTCATAAATCTCTTAAAGATTTAAGTTATGTTCATAAAAACCTCACTGGTAAAAATATATTTTATCTCTATGTTATTGGTCAGTTGAAACCATTTCTTAATGTGAATATATTCATATATCAAAGGTTCAACATATATCTCTTACTTATTTGTTATATTGTGGTTTAAATCTATAAAACAAGTCACTCTGGAATTAATTATCATATAAAGAGGTGATAGGAGTTATGGAGTTGGGATGAGTCCCATGAGAGGGAATTTTAATGGATCCATGTATATGGAATCGAAACCCCTAGAGTTGGATACCACATAATCAGAAAATTATTTATTTTTATCTACATATGATAAGGACTATTGTGATTCCCTTTAAGGTTATATAACCATTTCCAAGTGAAGTGCCTTTTATGTCATACGTCTAAGACTGAGTGAAGTTACTTTAATGGAAATGCATACAAGACTTATTCCAAGTAGGTTAACATCATGTTTAATAGACTATATGTTATATATTTTAATGTCAAGATAATAGGACAACTAGGAAAAATGTGCCTCAAAATGGTTGGTGTGGGACTTATACATGAGAATACATTTTTTTCATCTTTTATATTGGTAGCTAGACATGAGTGGGTATGATTAGTGTTTTCTCTTGATATAAGGATCATATATTAATTCTCAACACTTTTCTGTGGTTAACTAGGTGAGGAATATTGGAATCATGGAGAATATGTCCCAATAAGGTAGTTATAGGGGTTTATATGAGATTAAAGGCCCATTTATAGGTATATAGTTCATTGATTGGACCAGGTATAGGATCATAAATGAGGATATGATTTGGGGTTAGACATAGTAGGGGGCCATTAAAATGTATGCCTCTGGATCAAAAGGGTGGAAATAAGATTATTGATATGAGGTAGTCTAAATGGGAATCTTGATCTAGGAGAGGTTTTATCAATATATTAACAATAAGATCCATAATTATTGAGGAAATACATTATTATTAACACATTATAGATCTTATATATTAGGGATTATTTCATTGGGAAGGTATTTGAAGGAAGGAATGATCCTAATTATCAAATGAATACATGATTGAAGAGGATAACACTTTCATGAATAACCCAGTAATGTATTTTGGTAGGTTGTGGAGGAGTTATAAGTTGATGGGTTCCTGGTGGGTGACCTGGATGAATATGGTGCCAATGTATATGACTTAGGATAAGGTTTCACCTAGGTTAGCAACCTAAGTGAATAGGTACCCAAGTAGATGACCTTGGCACCACACATTTGGGAAAAACTGGGCATGGGTCCACTTAAGAAGACCAAATAACTCTTTAAATGTGGGATTAGGGGTAGAAATCCTTTATTCAATAGAGACATATGAAACTTCACACTCAATTGGATGGACTTTAGGATCAGTGCATGGTCCTTTAAATATATACTATTCACAATCACATTTTAGATAATTGGAAACAAAGGAGGCATTCCCTGGTTTCATGGGAGAATATATTGAGTAGGTTTCTCCACTATAGGCTTGATTAATACCTGGGATAATAGGTCTTTGAATTTTCATAGACAACAAATGTACCAAATACACCTTTATCCCTTCCTTTTCTCATTATTTAATAGTTGAAAATCACATTAAATGGATCTTACAAGAGTTAGATGCATATTTTTTTCTCTTAAGTACTTTTTGGGAATATTTTTCATGCCCATTTTTCAATCTAGTTCACCTATAATAAAAAATAGGGGTTTAAGGGTCCTTATATATCCATTGAGAATTGATTTCCCAAGTAAATACTAGTAACCACTCGAGGATCCCAACTATTTGGATCAAGGTTCTTAATGAGATCATAGATTGGGATGGTTTCATGATACGGTATAGTTCTAAGGATAGAAATTGAACATGATGTTGTGTGCACAGGGCATGTGGGAACTTCTTGTGGTGGCGCATGAGGATCTATCTACCCAACTAAATTTTATTCCACTTGGATTTAATATTTTTATAGTACGGACAGAATTATTCCTTTTTTAACATTAGATATGAAACACGCTCCATGTTTACTCTTGTGGGGATTACTAGTTTCATATAATTATAAGACTTTACAGGAAAGGGTTTTTTATATTTTATACACAGGATGCATTTGGATATTTTTTAATGTGTTTGGATTCTATTTTTAGATGAATAACACAAATATTAATTAGTGTAAAGAGTTGAAAACTGATATGTTTTGAACATATTAATTTATCATATGGAATATAGATTTTGAAAATAAATCATTAGAATCATTCATACATAAATGATTAATGCATTATATAATAATTTTTTCCTATCATGTAGTTTTCATGGATTTAATATCCATGTTATGTATATTAAAATAGTGACACAATAAAAAACCACTCTAATACTATGTGTAAAATTTGTTCCAAAGAAAACAATTATCAAGATGTTTATCATTGAAATGGTTAGGTTCTACCCAAAAAAGGTGGCCATGGATTTTCATGTATAAGGAATGGTGGAAATAGAAAACCCTAAGAGTTTTTTAATAAAATCCCATTGTATGATTTGGGTAACACATAGCTAGGAAACCCTATAATATACTATACCAAAGGAATAAATTTTATTATTCTCTATATGATGTACATGGGTAAAGAGTTTTATACTCAACTATCAAAGAATTGTAGGTTTTATGGTTTTCATGATGGACTACCCAAATAAATTGATCATGAGAGGAATGCTAAAGTAGACTAGTTATTTAGTAAAATATGGATCTTGGATCCCTAAATGTATATGGGGTCTCATTTCATAATTTTAGTTGGAGTTCCTTCATTAAAATTCCATAATAAAAATATATAAAACATGATACTCACCTATAGATATTTTTATATATATTATAACATACATCATAAATATCATTTTGGGGTATCTTATAGGTATTTCCTAAAATATAATTCTAGATTGGTATATAAGGTTGATAATTGTTCTCAAAGTGAATCATTCTAATAATTTGGATGTGAATATTATATAAATTTATCTTCCCCAATATGACTCATGGTTATTAGATACCGAGTGCACAACACACATTTTTTTGCTAAAAACTAAATTTGAAATAGTGTAAAATTGAAGGAAGGTGAAGTGGATCTAAGTGTTAAAAATGAATAAAGAGAATCTACTTTTTAATAAAACACTTATGATATAATTATACCATGTAGATTAGTTGTGGAATGAGAAAACTATTATTTTTCTTGAAATAAATAGAAATATGGTTTCTATATTTTTTTGGACAACATGAATTTTTCATTCATTATTAAGAACATGATTTATTCTATATATATTAATGAAATGATTTATTGAATTGGGAATATGTTGAATGTTTCATAGATTTTGAAAATGGATATAATATTAAATAACATTCAAAACAAATCTCATGGTGGATTATGACACCATTTATCATTATCACTATTTCTTTGGACATATAAATAAGATATTAATTTAATGTCTCCATAGATATGGATTATTGGACTCATTCGATTATGAATTTTTCGATATATATGAAACCTTTTTAATTGAAAAAATGACCAGAGAACCTTTTATCAGAAATGCTGAGAGACCTAGAAGATGATTGTAACTTATTCATAGTGATGTATGTAAATCAATGAGTATTAAAGAAAGTGATGGTTATAGGTACTTTTCAACCTCTATTTTTAATTTTTTTTAATGATTATGTGTTTTTTAGACACAATTTTGAAAATTATGAAAATTATAAATAGTTTCATAAGGAAATAACAAATTTATTAGGAAAATGTAATATGATTCTATTATTGGACTAGGGTGGTGAATGCTTAAGACATGAATTCAATAATCATCTGACAGATTGTGCAATTATTTCACAACTCACTCCTCTTATAACAACATAGTATAATGGTGTGTTTTAGAGGAGTAATCGTACACTATTAGGCACAATTTTATTAATGATGAGTTAGTGTAACCATCATATTTCATTTTGGGTATATTCTCTAAAAAGTGTCACATTCCTACTCAATTTTTCTCCATCTAACATATTCAAAAAACATCATATGTTTTATGTACTAAAAGGTATACCAATTTTTCTTTTATAAATATTTTGGATTTTAAATCATTTGTATAATGTTTTTATTCTAATAAAATTTAACTTAATTTAGATAAATTATTATTTTGTGGTTATCCCAGGGAAACTAAGGGACTTTATTTATAAAGTCCTACAAAAAAATTGTATGTGAATTAATTTTATAGATTAATTGATAATTAATATATATATTGAGGAGCCAATGGTATTAAAGTTTAAATTGTAGAAGTTTAAAACCAATAAAAAATAATTATTCTTGAGAAAGAAGATGAGTATGTTTCAAAAATAGTTTTTGGAGGTGTAGTAGAATTCATCATAAGCCTAAAATATATGGATTTATTATATAAAATTATGATGATATAATGTTCAAAAATTATGAACCTACCACCTAACCAAAAATCCATTGACATTTATGATTCCAATAGATGCCTAAATTATGTGAAATCTAAGATAAATTCCATGTACAATAACCATGTTTACGACTTTATAGATGCACGTGAAGGTTTTAATACCATAGTGTGCAATTGTTTTTTTAAATAAAACAAATATGGATGGTATAATGTCTTTCTATAAAGATTCTATGGTCTAAAATATTTGTATAAAAATTCATGGTGTTAACTGTGAAAAAACATTTTCAGTATTTGCGATAGTAAAGACCATTGAGATATTATTTTCCATTATAGTTCAATATAATTATGAGATATATCAAATGGATGTAAAAACAACTTTATTTAATGGTAATTTATTTTGGGATGTGTATATTATATAGACAAAAGTTTTTGAATATCCAAATGAGTGTATAATCGTTTCAATGTTTCAATGGTCCATTTAAGGACTGGATCATGCTTCTCAAAATTGGGAAATATTATTTGATGATGAAATCTAAGAGTTTAGTTTCATTAATAATATGAAATATTATTGGGTATAAAGGATTTTTAACGGGAGTGTTGTGATATTTCAATTATTTTATATAGATTAAATATTACTTGTCAAAAAACTTATCTAGACATTACATTTTGTAAAGGTGTGGTTATAAAAATGGTTCTCAATGAAATACATGGTGAATAATCCAATATACTATGTATGTTGATATATAGTTATAGGTCAAATAGGTTTATTAGACTATTTCAAAACACATATATTGGTAAATTTATAAAATGTTTTATCATATATAACTCTAAGAGGGGGTTTTTACTTGTTTTTTTCATGAATATTATAAAAATCCAATATCCTTATAAGGACTTATAAAGTATGGATACAAATACTTATGCACCTATTATAGGATTTATCATGAATTTTGTCTTATATACTTAACCCAATTTCACTTATACTTTGAACATAAAAAGTATATTCCAATCTATTCCTAGTGAAATTAAATGGTTTGTTGTTAAGAATATCCTTACATATTTGAGAAAGAGTAAAGATATAATATTGGTATTTATAGGTGTGAAATAGCTCATTGTTAATGGTTACACTTATGTTATTTTTAAACATAAAAAATATGTTATGAGATCTCAATCTAGTTTCATGTTTTTTCATAACAGTGGATATTTATTTTAAAAGAGTTCCAAATAATATACTTTGGAAAACATGAAAATGGAGATAGAGTACATCATTATATCAAATGTTATGAAGGTTGAATTTATTATAAGTAATTTCATCACTATACTTGATTTGGATCTAAAAATTGAGGGATAATTTTATATTTATTATAAAAAAATGGAGTTATTACTCATTCCATGAAACCTTAATGTTACCAGTGGACCAAACATGTGCTTCCCAAATATCATCTCATTTGAGAGATTGTTGAGAGGGGTGATTTAAAGATATATTGGGTGGATAAAAAGGATAATTTAACATCCCCATTTACAAAGAGGTTAATATATTAGAAGTATAAGGTTCATGTAAAGTATCTATGTATCAGATACATGAGAGACTATATGTAATGATTATTGTTAATGGGGTAGTGTCATAGTTTTATAATAATGGAAATATCATTTATCATTCTTACATATGTGTCATATATATTAAAAGAAAAATATAGTGATAAAATCCACTTAATGTGTGACTTTTAGTCATCCCTAATCGATTATCATCACAGAGTATTGTAGGTTGTGTTGGTATCTTAAGATTTTTATAAGTACAATATTGTATATGATATAAAGAATATACTCATGAGATAAAAAGTAGAGACTTATTTTCTATATTGGATAGTACATGGAATATCATATGATCATTGATATTCTTATGGGTGTATACTTTTTATGAATCTTCATTACCTAAGGTTAGAAATACTCTTACCATGTGAATCTCATAATTTGATTCATTTCTTACACTAGCCTTGGAACTGAGATAATAAAGGGTTAATTGAGTATGTTTTTTATCATGTCATTAGATAATTTTAATAAAGATATAATTTTCCACTTTTATAACAAGAAAATACATTTGTTCCTTCAATTAAGTGGTTTATGAAATGTATTTCCATGCTTAGATAAGTGACATGTGATGTGATAATCTACTATAAGGACTGTCATGTGATGTAATCATTCCCTATAATCAATATACTTAGAGAATCAAAAATATATTATTTCACCTATACAATATTGAAAAGATTTATATATAGTGTTCATTAAATGTTATGGACAAATGAATTATAATTATACAAGTAGTGTGTATGATTAATCTTACAGAAAACATGTTTATACAGATAATGAGTGTGTTTTATAGAGATCGATCCAAAACAATTTTTAGCTTGAGTAGCACTAATATTTTGTTATAGGCTTCTCTTTTCTTAAATAAATGAATGAGGGAATTTTTATTTCTTACCAACTATACAAATTCCCATAGGATTTCACATTTATGCCTTAGAATAAAGATAAAAATTATGGAAAATGTGTGTTCTGAAATGAAATAAGTTTAATAAACCATATCCAAAATAGTTTGTACAGATTCACAAAGTGTTGTAAATTTTTAACAAAAATTACTTATAGGATTTTTTTTATAAGTGGGATTTTCATGAATATAAACTAAAAGGGTTCAATAATATTATATAATTTATCTATATTATAATCCATAATATCCATGTGATTCATGGCATGTGACTTGATTTTTCTATATTGATAAATGTATATAAAGGAATATGATGCCTATATCATTTTGTATGATTGGTCTTATCATATAAAATATTGAGTGTATCGATACTACCAATACTTCTAAACAATCTTTCATCAGTTATTAATAAAAGTGTTGATTCCTTTATGGTATAAAAACATAATATAATTATTAAAACCCTTAATGATTATAATAAATCAATGGGAATAAATTATGGTAATGTATTTCATCTACCAAATGTTTGAAACTAATGATTGATCTCATTTATTTAATGAATGGAGTATATATAAAGGATTAGGTCCACATATTAGGTTTTAGTGTGTGTGTGTTGATTCTGTAATGCCAATTCAAAGTTATCTTCCCCTTTGTTCTTCATTTATTGTCAAAAATAAGGTACTAGAACACATTTGGAGTTCTTGGGGTCCTATCAGATTTATGAGGATTCCAGTTACTAGTTTACTACTAGTGTAGGTGATATAATTTTAGATATCATTAATTGATCACCATCAAATAGACTCCATCAAGACGGATATATCTAGATATAAGGTATGTCTATTTATTTTATTTTATTTACTAGAATATTTATTTGATGATGATAGAACAATATATTTAAATAGTTTCTTCAACTATTATGATCATGATATGTTTATAAAAATCAATAAAATTAAAATTCATGGTTTTGGTTAATCATATGATATTATAAATAAGACAACTTATGAATTTTTATGAAATCTAAATTTTTGTCACAGTGATTTTTGGATCAGCCTCGACCCAAAGAAACAATGTCATGGATTAAAAAACTAAATCATGGTTTGGGATATCATCATATAAATATAAATTTAAACACCCCAATATCCCATGGATGTTAGTTTCTTTCCCTCATTGGTAAACCTAAATGACAAGGAATTCTTTCTTGGTTTTTTGAGTGATCTTTCTTGGATTTTTATTTCCTTTTTCTCGTGGGATCATTTCAACACATGTTCATGTATTATTTATTTTGAAAAATTATCCATTATTATATCCTTTATTCTAATATCTTAGTTATTTAAATATGGGAATATTTATATTTATTTGTTATAGATCCATTGGATTTTTTTGTGGGGATGCATATATTTGATTACTGAGTTTCATTCTTCAATGAAGAATTGAGGTAGAGGATTCTAAGTTATATTTTTGTACATTTTTACTAATTTTTTATAGTTTAGTGGATATAGTGATGGATAATTTTTATAATAAACATGAAAATAAATTATAAATAAACTAAATTGATTGAATGTGAGTGAAATTATAAAATTAGAATGACCTGGAATAAATGGGAGTTTTTAATTCTGGTAAAACATAAAGAATATGGTAGATTATGAGGTGAGTTCATGTGTTGTATGATTTTACTTAATATTATATTATGATGTTAATAATATTTATCATTAATTAGTTGTGATTTGATGATATAGTTGATGTAATAGATCTTATAGAAAGGAATAAACATTAAATAATATATTATGTGGTTTTCGGAAAAAGGTGATGAATATTTATTATATTAGAATTGGAAATAAATAACATTATAAAAAGGATAGGTGAATCATAATACATTTTTGATATATAATTAATGGAATTTGATTATAAATTTTAGGAAATGATGGTTGTGGTGTCAAGGCCGAATTTTTGGAATTTATTACTTTCTGTAAAATTTTATAATGCGAGGGTGTGTGATTATGATTATTTTATCATAAAAAGGTATAGGTCATTAAAAATATATTGTAATGAGGTGATATAAATGGTTTCGAGTGAATGTGAGTAAAATTTTATGATGTTATGGTTCTTAAATTTGACCCCATAGTTGAATCTGGAATGATGTGGGTATGTTTCCTAAGGTTATGAGGATATAATATAGGAATTGGATTGATGATGTTGTGGTTAGTAGAGTTTTTTTGGCTATTATGTTATGATTTTCATTATACCATAGATTTTGGTCATGTTTTCTATTTTTATGATGGTTTTATATTCTTGTTAGGTTATGAGTTTCTTATTTTGTGGTGTAAAGTTGTTATAGAGTTATTTAGAAGGATTATGATGTAGTTTTAATAGTGATGTGGTATTCTCTAAAATTAATGAGATGTGGAAAAGGGGAATTATATACCCTAGGATTTGGTACCCCCTTACATTTATTTGATGTGAGGGATATAGTATTTTTATAAATCACTACCACTAATATAGTGATTCCCTACACTAAGTATTCACTGAGAGTTGGGGGTATCAATAAATATAAATCTTTTACTATTCATCATTAATCAACATTTCCCACTAGTTAAGATTATTGTGAACTTGTTTTATTATAACTTTAATTGTCAACAATAAAATTTATAAAATTAATTAATTTAGTTCAATGATATCATATTCACATCCATACCACTTAAATAGAATAAAAAATGTACAAGGTTCACCATTCAAACTGAATGGGAACATCCTTGGCATGGCATGGTATCATCTATTTCTATACAATCCACTAGTATAATCCAATAAGTTATAATAAGTAAGTTTTATCATTGAAATCAAATGTATACAAATGTTTCCAAAAAACTATGATGTGCTCGTAACACTACAATAGAACTCTTCAAAAATTATATCAATGTAGAGTATTCACCTTTTGATGAGAGTCTCCAAAATGCTATCAATAGTGTATAACCTCTTCCTCTTATCTTTGATCACTAAAACTCCAAAATTTAGATACCAAACACTACTTTTAAACCAACCAACATATTAATTCTTCTTTTATTGAGACATATTGAATTTTAAATGAATCCATGATCATAAATGATAAGAAAAAACTTAGAAACTCACTACACAACCAAGGCATATCATCTTTTTCAAAGTGAACCTTTGATCTTTATTATTTTAGGATTATTCCTTTAATAATTTTTTTATAAAGAATAACTATATTTCTTATCGAATTTATTTTTATGTCTATTCTTCCTTTGAACTCTCTACTTTTTATTTTTACTCTCTGTATCTTTATATCCCATTATAGTTACACTTTTTGGTGGCTAAATTTGTAATTTTGAAATTCAAATTCAAAAGATAACTTTCATATTAAACTTTCATAATCATCCACTTCAATCATATCCATTGTATTAATATTAAAATTAAAATCACATTAAAAATGTTAAAGATAAATTGAATTTTATGAAAAAAATATACATTTGGAATCCACCAAAGCACGTCCCTGAAACAAAAAAAATATATCAAATTATAAAAAAAACATAGTGTAATAATATTCATTATTATTGGGTAAAAATACATCAAGATTTCCTCTCAGTATTTTTTGGGTCTGATTGTGTTTTTTGATAAATTTATATGGTTATGAATGAGCATATATGAAGTTTTCCAAAGTATGTGTTTAAGGTGGCGCAGTTTTCTAATGTTTGCAAAAAAAATTGGGCCTCAAATTCAGGAGTTTGGTTTTTGTAGAAGGATGATTTCTACACATGGGAACATAGTATGTTGACCATGAATTATAGTTTAAGGATTGAAAAGGTTTTACATGTAACATCGAAGTAAATTGGAAAAGGAATAAAACCATCAAACATGAGTCATGGGCCGCATACAGGAGCAGTTCACAAGGGGGAAATGGTTCATGGAGAAGTCATGCAGTACGTGGAAGGATTGAAGTATGTGGGATGTCTTATCATTCACAAAAAATGAGGCAGTGATTTGAGAAGTCACAAAGGGTGTCATTTGTAAAAATGCGAAGGTGATTTGGGCTTCCATGAAGGACAGAGTCAGAACACAAACCATATAGGAAAATAGTTCACGGGACGATTGTGGCTTGCGGAATGAGTAGCACATGGTGAAGGAAATACTACATTGAATATTTGGGTAATATCATATTAGAATATTTTGAGGATATAGTTTCCTATATAAGAAGTTCCAATCCCATCATTACTAGGAGTGATTTTCATAAGAAACAATTGTTTCCTTACAAATTTGGTGATGTAAAAAAGAGGTTTGCAAGTGATAATTCAATATAGTATGAGGTGGTTTGAGTGGAATAAATTTCATCGAAGGTTTTTGGGAGAGAACTATATACCTCAAAGGAAGTGGTATGCAGAGTAGGATGACCCAGTAACCATAGGAGTATGAAGGTAGTCTGTGGAAGAAGTAGTCTATGGAAGAAGAAATTCCACAGAAGTAGAATTAGTTCACGAAGGTTGTATATATAGGTGCTAAAAAAAGTGGTACGTAGAGGTGGTATATAGAAGTGGTTCTTATAATTGTTGGTCTACAAACCATATTCACTATACAGTTCATAGAAGAGGAAGCCAGTTTGCAAAGGGCTTCAAAAAGCTTGCAAATGCAATAAATCAGTTTGTGAAAGTAATTTCTACTAACTAAATTATGCAGAAAATGGAATTTCATTTACAGGTGAAAAGGAACTTCAATAGAGAATCTATATACAGTTGTGGATGCACGCTTTCATGAAAATTAAAGGACCTACAAGTCCATAAACTATGAGTGGATCCCTTTCAAGAGCAGTGAGCGAAGGAAGAGGAAGATGATGATCTTTTCCATTAGTAGTGAGATAGAGGAACAGACTGAGGGTGCGACCCTTGGTAATGTAGTGAGAAAACCCTAAACCTAGTATATTTTGTGATCCTGGGTATATAAGATCTAGCCTGAACCTCGTAATCGGTCATCAGATTTAGTGGATTTGGTACATCTTCACGTTGTTATTGTGTGCTCCTTGGACATAGCCCAGTGAGGGTGAACCAAGTAAAAATCATTATGTTCTATATATGATTTCATTTTTATTCATATATCCATGGGATAAATAGAGAAGTGTGTTTTGTTTAATGACAATACAAGATATGAAGGGGAAGTAGTTTTGATTTTTCATTCCCTGATTCACCCCCCCCCCCCCCTCTCGGGGTATTTGACCTAGTGGACTTAACAATTTTTATCAGAGGTAAAGGTTAAAAGTAAGTGTTTCTCTCTCATTAGAAGAAATGGAGGTGTTCAATCACAAAGGATTTCCGATCTTTGATAGAAACAATTTTAAACTATGGAAGAATCGGATGAATCACTACTTATGATCATTAGAAATGGATGTCTTCACAACAGCAATGCATGGAATATTAGAAGATATCAATAGTGGTGCTTTATCAGAAGATGAAAAAAAAGAGTTGGATGAAGATGCTAAAGGGATCAATGATTTAGGAGGAGACCTATAAAATTCAATTTATATGAAGTTTATGTTATGTAAAACATCACCTTATATGTGGGAAAATCTATTGAATATCTATGAAGGAGATTCAAAGGTCAAAGAGAAAAAGTTGCAGGTTTTTTGGAACAAGTATTGAGATTTCAGAATCAACACAAATGAATTTATTGATGAATTCCTTTACAGGGTGAATTATTTAGTGGAAGACATGTGTGGTCTTGGATATTTCATTGAATATATAACTATTTTTAAGCATTTCTTGAGAAAACATCCACCTCAGTTTAATATGAAGGTTTCTCTATTGTAAGACAAAGATCTGAAGAGCTGACATGGGATAATTTTCATAGTACACTCATTGCATATGAAATGAGAAATGATGATAATGATTCTTTGGAAGATGTTATGTCCAAATAATTGTCATTAAAGGCCATGAATAATCTCTCTATTGAAGATAGTCATTAAGAATATAGTTTGAATGATCTAATTTCATTTCTCTCCTCAAATCAGCAAATATGAAAAGGAAAGTTACAAGGTAAACTCCCATTAGAATGCTTTAAATGTGTAAAGATTGTTCATTTTTCAAAAAACTGTCATAAGTATATTGAATATGATAGTGAAGACAATGATAAAAATCCCCAAAAGTAGTATCCAACCAATGTGAAAGGTATGAGAAGTAATAAGAGAAAATTCATCAAAAAGAAGAATATGCTTTTAAATGAAGACGAAATTTAAGAATAATAAGAGAAAGAATAGTTTTAGAAATGTAGGGATAATGAAGTGGTTGCTTTGGTGGCTATTGTTATAAATCCATTAACAAAAGAAGAAATCGATAGTGAAGAAGAAGAAGTTGAAGGAAGATTTGACCCTCGGGTTGAAATAGAAGATTCTCTTGAAGAGATATATGTTTGTAGAGGAAAAACAAAGAAAGATAACAAAGTGGTTCATGATTCCCAACTTTATACATATTAGTGGGAGGAATAGAAGTCTGATATGAATGAATAAATTAAAAAACTGAAGTCTTCAATTCCAGAAATCTCAGAAAATGTGGTTGAGTAAAAACTCAAAATTGAAGAAAAGAGATGATAGATTGATAGTTTTATAGAAACTGAAGAAGATAAAATCAAATGAATCAAAGAACATTATGAGGAAGTCTTTCGTTTGTGAAGAAGTGTTGAAGTTAATAAAAACTTTTGAATTGTAGGAAAACATCTAGAAAATGGATAACACGGGAACTAGAAAAGATGAAAGTGGAGTATAGTTATCCAGTATATAATAATAAATATTCAAATCAAAATGAAAAGGCTGGTATGGGACTTGATCGAAAACTAAAATCAGTAACGGTTGAATTCAGACCACAAGAACTCACTCAAAGAGTAACGTTTGATTTGGGTATGAAGAAGAATCAGAAGATTTAGAGAACCTAAGGGACAACTATTGATGTAATATTTCTACACAAGAATATACACCAGATTAGATGCAATTGTTTTAGAAAGTTGAGACACTCACAAAATGTTTTTTCCATTGGAAAGAGGTATCAAAGGGAACATGACCAAAAGAGAAAATCATATAGAGATAAATTCTCAAGGTCATCATTTGATGGTCACTATTTCAGGTGTAGAGGATTTGGACACATGGAAAGATATTTCTCATCAACAATAGAGAGAAATGTGTTGAAGGAGACTAAGGTTGGTTATAAGCAATAGAAAAACAAATCATCAAATGAGATGAAAATGCAAAATCAATTTACATATCTATAAGATGAATTTGTTCTATAATATTCTAACGAATTTCAAGATTATCAATCCATACTGGCTATGAATTCAAAAACAAGGATCAAAAATAAACTATCTGAGCAATTAGTGGTAAAAGAAATTGCATTCAGGGCATCAGATCACACTGGAATATGGATCATTGATAGGGGATTAGCCACCCATATCATAGGAAACAAGGATCTGGTGATGGGAATCAGGTACTATAAATAAGGTATCTTATTTTTTGACAATGATGAGGGGTTGAAAATTATTGGCTCTGGGAAAAAAAGTTTGGGGGAAAAGACATGAGATGTAAAAATTCCTAGGTTATTGAAGGACTTAGTCACAATTTGTTAAGTGTAAGTCCATTTTTTGACTAAGGACATACCATAATATTTTCTAAGAAATTATGTGTAATCAAGGAAAAAGATGGTGTTGTTGTTTTATAGAGAAATAATACAATAGGTAATCTCTACCTTGTGAGTGGAGAAGAAGATATATGCTTTCTTGCTGAGGAAGAAGAAATGAAGTTATGGCATAAGCATCTTGACCAAATGATCCAAACATCCTTAGAAGATCTGGTGAAGTTTTATACTGATCGAGATCTCCCTAGATTATCACCTGATCACACACATATATGTGACGCCTACCAACAAAGGAGGATCATTTGAAATACATATAATTCCAAAGAGCATAAGTCTAAAAAATGGATTTAATTGGTTCATATTTATGTGTGTGGACCAATTACACCAAGATCTCTTGATGGGAGGATATACTATGTTTTCTTCATTGATTATTATATCAGAATTTCATGGGTATCAAAAATTACCCACATGTATAAGGTGTTCAATTTCATTATAAGATATCAATGGGAAGTTGAAAATATGTTGGGTCAGAATATCCATAAGATCTGAATAGATAATGGAACAGAGTTCACAAATATCCAATTGGAGGATTATCTCGATAAACATGGGATAAGGAATTAACTTTCAATGGTAATAACTCCACATAATAATGAAGTAGTTGAGAGGATAAATTAGATTGTGAATTACATTACGAGAATAGTGCTCATTGAGAAAGTCCTTCTAGAGAAACTTAGGAAATAAGTAGTGATGATAGCAGTCTACACATCAAATAGAGCATTATTTTGTCTGAAAGAATAAAAGACTTCATATAATATATGGTATGGAAATAATCCAACATTGAATTACTTTTCAATCTTCAAAAGTATGTTTTTAATTTTCAATAAGGAGAAACATAAGAAGCTTGAATCTCAGGGAGATGAAGGGATATTTATTAGCTACTCAAAGAAAAGAAAAGAATATAAATTCATCAACAAGAGGCTTGAAAATATTTTTGAAATTTATTATTTAACCATAGTAGATAATGAGTATAATTTTCAATAAATATATGATCAGTCTCAGGAGGATAGTGATGAAAAAATAAGTAGATCAGGGGATGCTTTAGTTATAGAAGATGACTAAAAAGAAGACTCAGATGATGGTAAGGATTAGGATAAATTAGTATATGCACAATGAAATAATAGAATAGATGAAATTGATAGCCAAAAAATAATTGGTCATCAGACAGTGCTGGTGTAGATAGGGAGGATGAAGACACTTCAAAAAGAATCATACTTATCACAGGTAGAGCCGAAATGTTTTGTTGAAGCAACTGGTGATGAGAATTGGGTTCAGGTTATGAATGAAGATCTTGATAAAATTGATAAGAATTAGACATGGGAGATTGTTTCGAGGCCAAAAAATAATAATGAAATTGGGATAAAATGGGGTTTTCACAAAAAAAATGAATGAAGATAGTGTTGTGATCCGAAAAAATCATGACTAGTGTTAAAAGGGTACTCCCATATAGAGGGTATCGATGTGGATGAAACATTTTCACCTATTTCAAGGCTAGATACAATCAGATTATTTTGGCTATAGAAGTGCAATGAAAGTTCAAAGAGTTATAGATGGATGTCAAGTCAGAATTTCTAAATGGTGTTTGGGAAAAAGAATTTTATATTGAGTAGCAATATGGTTTTTTGATTCATTAAGATGAGAAAAAAGTTTTTTTACTGAAAGAAGGATTTATGTGCTTTGAATCAAGAACCAGGAGCACTGTATTCAAGGATAGATCAGTTTCTGAAAAATCTCGATTTTCATTGTGGTGGAGTTGATTACAATCTATATTTCAACGACGATATTAATCAATGGATGATAATTCTGGTATATGTTGATGACACAGTATTTGGAAGATCAGATAAAGCCTAATGTAGACAGTTTTCTAAATTCATGAAAAGTGATTTAGAAATTTCAATGATTGGTGAGATGACGGTTTTCCTTTGTTTACATGTAACATAAGGAAAGAATGAACCATTCATTTCTAAATCTAAATATGTTGATGTTTTGAGAATATTTGGAATGGATAATTATAAGGAGATGATGACTCTGGTGGATACTTGGATGAAACTGTCAAGTGATGATGAATGCAATGCAGTTAATGTTACATAATATAGAAAAATAATTGGTAATCTACTATACTTAATAACAACAAGACTTGATATTTTTTTCCACATGTCAAACTGTATAGTATCAAAGTAATACCAATGAAATTCAAATGCTTTTAGTTAAAATAATACTTCTATATATCAAGGACACTATGGATTTTGGTTTTATTTATAATGAAAAATATTTTCTAGATCTATTGGGAAATAAAAATGCATATTGGGTTGGATCAGCAGATGATAAGAAATCAACGTCAGGAGGTTATTTCTATCTTGGTGGGTTGTGTATTTCTTGGTTGAGTAAGAAATAAGATTTCATTTTTTGAGAACCATGTAAGTTGAGTATATTGTAGCCATTCAAGATTGTACACGGTTATTGTGAATGAAGCAGTATCTTGATGATATGGGATTTGAAGTGAATTCTCCGATCGGAATCCATAGTGATAATTCAAGTGCTATAAATCTTATAAAAAATTAAGTTCATTACTCAAGGACAAAGAACATTGAAATCAAATATCATTTCATAAATTAGATGGTGGAGAATGTTCTTATAAAGTTGGAGTATGTTCCCATTGAAAAATAGTTTGTGAAAATTATGACAAAGGCCTTACCCAAAGAAGCATTTGAAAGGTATCAACTTCCTATGGGAGTTTAGTCAACTCCCCACACTTGAAAAGGCATGGATGTGGACCCCCCCCCCCCAAACAAGGTATGGTGTGTTTTCCCAAATATGTTATTTTGTGTCCTCTACCCTATTGAAGAACTCAAAGTAATTGCCTCTGGGTTCATTGATAATGGGGGAGAAATTGTTCAATTAAAAGGGAAAAAATTTCTTAGTCAAGACCTAGGGAGAAGCTAATAAGTAGATCAATGAGATAAGTGGATTTGAATCCATTAGGGTAATTAGTGATGTAGGGGGGTTATTAAATATGATAATTCTATATGTGATCAATCAAAGTATACATAACACGATAGCTGAGATTCGTTATGAAATCATAAGAGTGGTGTTGGAATGGAATGGGATGATTCATTAATGAACTTCACATTATAATCTTATTTATCATGCTGAGAATGGATCATGTTTTCTTAGAGTATGTGTTGAGTAAATCTTTTATTGATGTCTTAATCATAATAACTGAATTCTGGAAAAGATGGAAGAAGCATTAATGATATATCAAATTATGAAAGTGTTGTCAACAAACCTGGAGGGGGAGATTGTTGGGAAAAAATCCCTCAAGGTTTCCTCTCGGTATGTTTTGGGTGTGATTGTGTTTTTTGAAAAATATAGATGATCATGAATGACCATGGATGTTGTTTTCCGAATCAAGAGTTTAAGGTGGCACAATTTCCTAATTTTTTCCAAATTTTTGGGTCTCAAAATCAAGAGTTCGATTTTTGGAAAAGGATGATTTCCGCATATGGGTACACAGTATGTGGACCATGAATCATATTTCACAGATTGAAAAATTGGTACACGAATCATTTAAGGAAATAAAAGATGGAAGGTAACTATGAATGATGAGTTTCCAACCATGTATGGGAGCAGTTTACGAGGAGAAAGTGGTTTGCAGTGAAGTAATGTAGTATGCGGAAGGATTGTGGTATGCAAGATGGATTTTAATTAAAGAAAATCATGTGGTGATTTTAAAATCCATGAAGGATGTCATTTGAAAAAACATGAAGTTGATTTGGACTACCACAAAGGAAAAGAGGTAGTACGTGAACCACCCAGGGAAACAGTTTGCATAAAGATTTTCATTCGTGGAAAGAGCATTATGTGGTGAAGCTGGTACCACATTAAAGATTTGGGTGATTTCATATTAGCATATTTTTTTATCTATTTGCCTATATATGTACTGATAATCCCATATTACTAGGAATTATTTTCATAAGAAAAAATATTTGCTTTTGGAATTTGGTGAATTCTGAAAGAGGTTCGTGAGGGATAATTACACGAAGGATGAGGTGGTTTGATCAGAAGTAATTATGTCGAAGGTTTTTGAGGGGAACTATAGAATGAAAAGGATGTGGTATATAGAGGAGGAAGACCTGGTTCATAGAGGAGGAAGAAGGTGGTCCGTGGAAGAAGCAGTCTGTGGAAGAAGGAATTCTACAGAATTGGAAGTTATTTGCGAAGGCGGTATTTGGAGGCAGTACATGGAGTTGGTACATGAATGTGGTATGTGGAGGGGATACGCAGAGGTAGTATATAGATGTGGTTTGTAGAATAACTGGTCTACAAACCATATGCATTGTGCAGTTTGTGGAAGAGAAAGGTAGTTCATGAAGGGCTTGAGAAAGCATCTAAATGTACTAAATTAGTTTGAGAAAGTAATTTCTTCTTATTAATAGTACATGACAATTTTAATTTCATCTATGGGTGAAAAAGGGAATTCAACAGAGAATCCATATATAGTTGAGTATGCATGCATTCATGAAAATGAAGGGAAATATAAGTCCATAAACTATGAGTGGATCCCTTCCAAGATCAATGAGCGAAGGAAGAGGAAGAAAGTGATCCTTCCCACCGGTAGTGAGCTAGTGGAAGAGACAGAGGGAGTGACACATGGGAATGCGGTGAGAAAATCCTAAACCTTATAAATGTAGTGAACCTAGGCATAGAATATCAAGCCTAAACCTTTTAACTGGCATTGAGATTTAGTGGATTTGGTACATCTTTACATCTTCATTGTATTCTCCTTATATGTATCCCAGTGAGGGTAAACCAAGTAAAAATTGTAGTGTTCTATGCATGATTTCATTTCTATTCATATATTTCTATGAGATAAAGAGATAAGTGTGATTTATTTAATGATAAAACAAGATCTGAAGGGGAATTAGTTTTAATTTTTCATATCCTGATTCACCCCCCCCCCCTTAGGGTATTTGACCTAGTGGACCTAACAATTTTGATGTAATACATGTGATTATTAAATGGATACTTCTAATTGATATTTAACATGAATTTTTAATCAGAGTAATTTTTTAATTGTGTAATACATTATAGTGTAATATAATCAACTTCAATATTGTTAATTGAAATAATCGTGCAACAAACAACCCACAAGATTCATAAAATCATTACTTTTGTTTCACCCTTACATTATGAAATAATAATGCGCTTCATTTAATAACTAATTTTTGTATGATGTAGTAGAGTAACAATAATAAATAGTATGGATACATGTGAATCATCACCTATGAATTGTGGTGAGAAATATATGTCATGAAAAATAATAAAAGGATCATCACCTATGGTAATAAATTATGGAATAAAATGAAAATTGTGTCACAGTTTCTTCTTATTTATAAAAAAACTCTAAAACTTTGTAAATTCTTCCAAATATTTCAAAACCTGCTTAAAAATAAATTCAATAGGTTTTTTAAGTAATTTGAATACTTCAACTGATCTAAAACACCCTAAAAATGTATGATGAGTTGATAATAGAAACCCACATTAATATTGCAAATACATTTTAAAATATAACTTTATTCAATCAACAATATACCCCTTTATTTCAAACATCTCTTGTGTAAAAATAATCTCCTCGAACACCTTCTTAATCCAAAAAATATTCACTATTTAATTTTGTTTTCATCCAAACTAGAATAAATAAATGTAAAAAACAGTAATGAATCATTATTCTATCATTTTGATATTATATTAGTGAAATTAGTATAGAAAACAACAATTATGAATAAAAATTTCAAATCTCTCTATAAAGGTACCTCATAAACCCTCCCAAACAAATATTTTCAAAATTTTATTCTCTTAAAATATATCCCAATATATATGCCAATAATTTTAAATTATACTTGCCCAAAAAATATTAGAAAAATTCATACATCAATTTATAAACACATTTTGAAATCCCTTCTTCCACTTTTAAAAACACCCCTTAAATATGTTCTTACTCCTAATACAAGATTTCTCCCCTAAAATGAAAAATATATTTCTTTAGATTTTTATTTATATCTATCTTTCCTTTTGAAAAAAGCAATCTAAAGAATAAGTGGGATAGTTTATAATACACCATACCTTATCTTTGAGAATTTTTAGGTTGAACACCCATCATCAACACCAATTTTTGAAGTAAATACTTAGAAAGTGGTTTGGTAAAAACATATGCCAATTATTCATTTATAAGAACATAATCAATTAAGAAGAATAATTATTCAACCTTCTATTTGCTAAAATGGTACTTGATATAATGTATGTTGAATTATATTTCTTTAAATATTTATTATACTTGGATTATCATGTCCACTCAACAAGGGTAACATCAATTCAACTTTGTGATCTTCAATTTAAGTCATCATCCACCTTAATTAGGTTTTCTCTTTGGTACAAAAAATTTAATATACTTTAATTATATTCAATTTAATGTAATTATTTTTTATTTTTTCAATATAACATAATTTTCCCTCAATAAAAATACCTTAATAGACATGAACTTTTAATCATCAATACTTCATTCCCAAACCACATCAAAACAACCAAATAGATAAAAATTTACATTATTATTATAATACATACCATGGTCTTAAATTCATTTTATGTACGTTATAATACTCTTCAATATAATGAAATAATATTCCTTTGGTTCACTTTAATAACATACATAAAATGTAACAATATAGACACCATTATGTCTTGAATATATCAATGAGAGAAAACTCCAAATAAATATACTATACACCTTTTTATCAACATAATTCTAATATTTATCTTTTTTAGGCTTAATACCCTATAAATTTGGGGTATAATATAGCTTATCATCTTCCATTCCAACCTTCTTTGATAATTCTAAATTTTAATTCACTTATGGGAGAAAAAATGATCTATATCATGAGAAATTTAAAGTCCCAAGAAGCATATCGTGTATCCAAGAATGTAAATCTCAAATATCTTCTTCATTTGAGTGTAATATTTCGTGAAAAAAATATTCATTTCTAGAAAATATAGTATCATCATTATAGATGATAATAATGATAAACACATCCTTTCCTTCTTTGATATAGAGGTTGTGATCCACTTTCCCTTTTTTGAAACCTATTGACTTAAAGCATGATTCAATCTTAAAATACCATGATCCCAAATCGTTTTCTAACCCACAAAATTTGTTATTAATCCTAAAAAACACATTTATTATCTTTACTAAGAAAGAAACCTTAGAGGTTCTTAATATACACTTACTCTTCATGTTCACAATTAAGAAAGGATGACTTGGAATCCATTTGTAAAATATTATAACTCTTTCATGTAGAAATATAAATAAATATCCTTATAGTTTTCTTTCTATAAAGTAGAGGAAATGAATCCTTGAAGTCAATTAATTCATCTTGAGAACACCATTTTCATACAAGCCTTCCCTTGTCCCTCATTATAACTCCATCCTCATTTAAATTGATATGTAACGACCATATTATTCTAAAAACATCCTTGTTTTTTAGATTAGAAACCATATTTTAATTATTTTTCTTCTTAATTTGATCAAATTATTTATTCATGGAATAAATCCAATATTGATATTTGAAATTTGGATTCAAACTCCTCGATTCAAATTGAGAAATCAATCAAATATATGATGTTTTAATCAAATATCATCTTATTGGAACCTATTATCCTTGATCCCCAATTATTTTATATACCTCCACTTACTTTATCAACCCTAGATGAGAAAGTTTATTCAATATTCATCACATTATAAGTATAATAAAAATATTCTCCATTATTATCACTCGAATCTTCCACAATTATGAAAATTATTGCTTATTGTCAAACTAATTCCTCAACTCCTTCATTAAGTTTTAAAAGTGTTCCTTATTGTTAAAATAAATTAAATAAGTGTTATAACACCTTTAAATTTGTATAATATTTAATATTATCTTATTAATTTTTGAAACATCAGTATCACTTTATATTTGTAAGATATTTAGGGAAGATCACACCAACTACACTTTTCTTAAGCATGCACATATTTTAACACCTAACATTAATGATGTGAGGGCCACAAAAAACCCTGACCTAATTAAATATTGGTTTATTCATTTAATAAATTTTTTAATGATAAATATCAAGTTTTATATGATATAGACATTTTTTGAATATTAACCATTATTCTAATTGCATGCCTCTAAATAAAATTAGATGTATTATGGTTAACCAACTTGGTCCAAGCTATCTCAATAAAACATCAATAATTCATATCAATGGAACTATTTTATTGTGGTGTATATGGTGCACTATAATCAGAAATAATATAATGATTATCTAATTAAACATAAAAAAATCACTTCCATATTTATCTCTATTATCTGAATGAAAGATTTTTAAGGGATAACCACATTCTTTTTTTCACTTCTATAAAAACCATTGAACCTATTCAAAGATTTAGTTTATTTCCTTATGGTAATGATGTATGTTATTTAAGAAAATTTATAAATGAATTGGATAAAATATTTAACACTATCCAATTATTTATTCATTATCAATCCATAAAAATCCAAATGGATAAGTTTTAATGGATGATTTTTCTAGATCTTCGCTATTTTGTGTAAAGAATTCATAATAGTTTCCTTTTTACATATAGCACAATAAAATTTTATTATTATATTAATTAGTGATGCATAAGAAATATTATCTCCTTGGGTCAACTTTTGGAAACAGTTTTAACCAATATTGCCAAGTCTTCTATGCCTTAACTCTGTTTCATCCTTTATGATCAGGTAATAATAATTTTCATCATCTCATACAGGAAATATGTTACCTTTAGTTAGATATTTGTGTGTCATAATACATCCATAATTTAAAATTTTCACAAAGAATTTATATTTTAAAAATATAACCATATTACCTTTATTACCTAGGTAAATAACTCTTAGTAGGTTATATTTCAAACCATTAATAAAAGAGCACTTTTGACTTTAACTTCTTATATCCAAATTCTATTATATCAACCCCATATATTTTGAATGATCTATAATTAAAAAAGTTACTAAAACTTATCTAAACTTATTAGATCCATTAAGAATCCTCATATCACTCATTATATGTGATAAACACCCACTGTAAGTATCCCTGGGAAATTATTTTGAGATGCTTTCAAAGAAATTTCCACTATAAGAGCATTCTAATTTACTCATTTTTTATTATTAATAAATATTTTAACTATATTAATACTCAAATTTTATATAAAAATGGTTATTATTTCGCCATATAAATGACATGAATTATCAAATCTTCTATAGAAATCATTCATAACTTGAAACTAAATTTCCACCTATACAGATAAACTTTCAATCACATTACAAACTTTTATTATTTGAGTAGGTTATATCCCCATAAAATTCTACCTTATAATAATTCTATAGTTAATGAAATATCTTTCATTAAAACTATGATTCTTTTTAATATGACATTATCCACCAAAACACTAATAGATTCTAAAAATGAAGATCATCTTGAAAAAAATTACTATGTAAACTATAACACTTGAATTAATTTACCTTTTGGACCAACTATTTAAACTCCTTTTATATAAAAAAAGATTATTTGGGTTTCCTAACATATTAATATTCATATAAGACAATTTTATTAACTATTACACCTTACAATTTGTAGAATATTTCAATTTATAGTTATCTCATATATATGTTTTGGAATTATGATATTCACCTTTTTTAGAAAATTTCTATTATGTCTTTCTCCTTGATTTAACTTTTGCCTATTTCTCCATAACCTTTTATACTTGTGAATCCTTATAATAATTTTATTAGAGATTACAATGATCATCACCATTCTTTTATTTTTCACCATTCTTTTTAATTTCAAATTTCACCGAAATCATATATAGAATGTTTGTGATTTTCCTTAATCTTCTTCAATTATTCATTGGAATCCAATAATTGTTTCTGAAAATAAACAAGTTATTTTCATTTTCTTTTATATTTTCCTTCATTGAATTATTTGTCTTGTTATACTTTCATTGTGTGATGTTTAATATTTCAACTTCTTTCACCAACTACATATCTCTTTCACCTTAGGATTTGTCCACCTCATTTGACACTTTAGAGACCTTTCCAAACTTCTTATAATCCTTATTTATTTTACATAATTTAATGATATATTTTATCAATTATAACTTTAATATAAATCCAATATAAATTTATTTATCTTCTCCTTCAATAAATAACTCCTCTTCATTCACCTTACTAGACAATAATTTTTCTAAATGATCCCTAGGTGTTTAATAATCATAACATTTACTAATATAAAACGATTCATCCTACATATTTTAAAAATAACTATTATATTTGAATTTAGATAATTTATATTATTTTTAAATTTAAATAGACTTATTATTACTAAATTTTGGAGTCTTTTTCCAAGAGAACTTCATTGATGGACCATAATTTTCTTCAATATCATCTTCCTTAAAATTTGGAAGATTTAAAGCTAAATTTATTAGAGGTATAAGAGGTTACAAAGAAAACACAATATAAAATGGATTGAACCATTACCAACATGCCAAATTTATAATTATATAAGATCCAAATTCCCTTAATTTATTTTTATTTGTTCTATAGACCCTTAAATAATGGGACCCAGGCCCTATTAAAAAAGGCATGTAGGACTGAAGGAGCCCAAGGCTTCTAATTGGTTTTTTATTTGGAATTTTTTAGGACAAATGATTCATTTCGCAACTCATTTTTATAGAAATAAAACAATGAATCATCCATCTAGTTTTACCATGTGATATTTCATACATAATTATGTCTAAGAGGAAACCACAACATTCACATGTTTACCAAAATCTAATATCAACGGACAACACACATGTATATGTTTTCCCTATCTGCAAACATCTACATATATACTTGGATATAAAATACACCACACACTACAACAATTAAATGTTATTTATAAAAAATTATCACTTGAGTGTTCCAAAATCAATCAACAAAGAAATTAGAAAAAATCATGTAACATTAGTCTAATACCTCTACAAATAAAACACTTAAAAGGTTGTTTAGAATGATATCTACTGATTCAATTTCATGAAATTCTTGAGAAAAATGAAACAATACTGTCAAAATTTACATCAATATCTCCATCAAAATATAAATCTTCATCTTCATCCTTGTATATATTTTATAATTTTTTATGGTATTGAAAGAGATTTCCTTTTCACCTTTACTTAACATCCTAAATGAAAAATGTTTCCCCATCTCATATAAAACCAACAAACTAGGTAATTCATTTAGTGTAAGTGTATTTCTATCTTGATATTAAATTTTAATATACCATGTTTTTAATATGAAAACCTTTATCCATAAAACTAGTATTTTTCATAGTTATTTTTTTTCCTTTAAATATTATAGTATATTTCCATATTCATAAATTAGAAATGTAAAAATCATTTTATTCCATAAAATATTATCAAAAATAAAGTATTAATACCTTCCATAAGATTAAAATAGTTATAATAGGATAAAAGAAACATTTAAATAATATCCATTACTACAAACATGATTTAATAGTACTAAAAATAGCCAATATGAGCTCTAGAGAAGTGATAACTACCGGAGCGTGATTAAAAGCCATAGGATTTTATTAGTGCCAGAAAACCACTGATAAAGGGGTACATTATTATTACTGAAAAAAAATACTAAAAATACACTTTTATTAGTGAATTTAATAGTAAAGATAAAGGGACATATTGTAGTGTGTTTTAACAGCACACTACAGCACCAGTGAAGTGTGCTATAATAGCACACTATAGCTCCAGAAAGAATAAAAATCATATACTAATGAATAAATTAAATGAAATAAAATTTAGAATATAAATACATGAAAAAAAATATTATAGACATTTCAAACATTGGTTAATACAATTAAATGAGAAATTAAAAATTATTACATACATTCAAAAACATCAATATTTATTTTTATTTTTTCCTAGACCCCGACTCGTGATATTTCTGAAAAAAAACCACCCCTAATCAAGAAAAATAGTTCACCTTTATAAGAAAAAAATTTTATGTTATTAATAATGTAATGAAATAAATTAAATAGACATTATTAATTTTAAACTAATCTTTCAGTCATACTAGGAAAATTGTGTAATGAATTGAGCTGTGGTTGATTCTTACACGTCACACGATTTCTTGTTCATCTTCGAGAATTGACTCTATGAAAAATAACTAAATAAGTATAATATAAAAATTATAAGTAAATTAATTAATTAATAGAATATATAACAATGGGGAAAAAATATAGCCTTATTTTATCAGTTTTAGATATGTGATGCATGTTTTAAACTAAAATGACACTTATATATTAAAAAGAGTCTCTTGGAGTCATATAGGACACATCATGCCTCAGATTGAGGTGAGTTTGATTCCTACATGTCCCAAATAACTAATGGATCATTTTTCTAAAGTATTAAAATAATAAAAATGTGTCTGCTTGATTTTGAGTATGTCACTTGTCTTTTTCACTAAAATATCATTTTAAACAAGAAACACATACTTTGAGTCATACCATTCATATCAGGTATTGCTTTAATATGATACTGATTCATACATGTCATAAATGATATATGAATTGTAGCCCAAAACTATACAGAAAATACAAGCGCATTTTCTCAGTTTTTAGTGAGTGGAAATTTTTGAAATAAAATATCAATTTTAAACTGATAATAGACACATTGATTCATATCAATAGCATCATGTATAGGATTTATGTGATGTTGATTCTTACACATCACAAATAGGTTATAGATCATTTTACTAATGTGTCAAAATAATTTGAATGTGTTTTCTCGGTTTTGAGTATACCAATTGTATTTTCTACTAATATTAATGTCAATTATAAATAAAAAGATGAACTTTGACTCATAATTGTCACATTGTGCATCATATTGAGTTTCAAATGATTTATTCAAGTCCAAAATGAATTTTTTATCTTTTTCCTAACGTATCAAAACAATATGAATGTGTTTTCTCAGTTTTTAGTATGTTACCTTTTTATTACTAAAATTACTTTTTTAAATAAAAATACACACTTGGAGTCATACTGATCACATCTTGTGTCAAATTAAAATGAGGATAATTATTATACATCAAAAATGACTTATAAATCATTTTCCTAAATTATTAATAAAATATGAGTGTGTTTTCTTGGTTTTTAGTGATTGAAACTTTGGGAACTAAAATATCAATTTGAAAATGATAATGGAACCTTTAAGATATACCAGCCACATCATGTATCATATTGATATCTTTCTGATTCCTACAAGTCAAAAATAACTTATGGATCATTTCCCAAAATAATCAAAACAATATGAATGTTTTTGTTTGGTTTTGATTAGGTCAGTTGATTTTTTTCAAAAATTAATTTCAATTTCAAATAAAAATATACACTTGGAGTCAAATTAGTCACCTAATTCTTAGGATTGAGGTGAAGCTAATTCCTTCATATAATAAATTACTTACGGATAATTTTAATAAAGTATCACTACAATAAAAATTAATTTTCTTAGTTTTGAGTATGTCACTTGTCTTTTTTACTAAAATTTAATTTTAAACTAGAAACATGTACATTTAGTTATATCGGTCACAACGTGTCTTATTTTGATGTGAGACCGATTCCTACACATAAAAAATTACTTATAAATCATTTTATTAAATTTTTAAGACAATATGAGTGTGTTTTTTCATTTTTCATTAAGCATGACTTTTTGAACTAAAATATTAATTTTAGATTGATAACGGACATTTTGAGTCATATTGGGTACATCGTGTATCATATTGAGGTGTGGATAATTCTTAAATATAAAAAATAATTTATAGATCATTTTCCTAAATTATAAAAACAATAAAAATTCATTTACTTGGTTTCGAGTATCTTAGTTGACTTTTTTACTAAATTAATGTCAATTTTAAATAAAAAGATGCACTTAGAGTCAAATCAGTCACAGCATGAAAAGGACTAAGGTATAGTTTATTTTTTATCATCCTAAATAAACTATGGATAATTTTTATAAAGTATCAAAAAAATTAAAAAATTAAAAAAATCTCGATTTTTTGGGCATCCCTTGGCTTTTTTACTAAAAAGTATTTTTAAACTGGAAACAAACACTATGAGTTATATTGATCAAATAATGTTTCAATTATATATGATATTGATTACAACACATCGCAAATTAATTATTAATCATTTTACTAAATTATTAATACAGTCTAATCATGTTTTCTTTGTTTCCAGCGAGTGGCGCTTTATGAACTAAAATGTCAATTTTAAATAGATAACAAGAACTTTATGTCATGTCGAGAACATAGTGTATCATATTGATGTGTGGATAATTCCTACACATAAAAAATAATTTATGGATCATTTTATTAACGTACCCAAATTTTACGAGTTTATTTTCTTAGTTTTGAGAATATTAGTTGTCTTTTTTACTAAAATTAATGTTAATTTTAAATAAAAAGATGCAGTTGGAGTCATACTAATCATATTGTGCATCAAATTGAGGTGTTTCTGATTTCTATACATTCCAAATGAATTATGGATCATTTACCTAGAGTAAAAAAACAATATGAAATTCTGATTTTATTATTCTTTCCATTTCCTTTCTTTCTGGTACTACAAACAATGCATATTGATTTGATATTCTTAGCTGAAAAACCTATCTCATTATGGTGACATCTCATGATATAATGGGCACAAGATATTTCTATACTTGTATGTTGTTCAATAACAATAATTCATTTCCATCTAAGAACATCGACTCAATATGCAGTGTTAGTTTTTTTATAATGAAAAATAATGGAAAGCATAGTGACATTAGCAGAAATGAAACGCGTTATCTATTTTGTGGCTTATTGAAAATAGTTGAAAGAAAAATATGACTTAAGAAAATATCTATGAAAAAAATAAATAATTATTAGATTAAAATGATAAGGAATTTAAATTATAAATAATAGATAAAATTATGACAAAATTTATTAAATAATTAGTAGGAATTTTCCTTTTCATGATCGATATATACATTCTTGACCCATTTCCTTATTGTAATTATCTAAGTTGAAGCCTCAAAGTCCAATATATCATGAGTATTATAATACTCAAATAAACCACCGCAACTCAAAAAAAATAATCCACCTATATAAGAAAAAAAAATCTTATTTGAGTAATACCAAAAATAAATAAATTAATTATAAATATGAAATAATAAATTAATTCTATAGACAATTATTTTAATGTGAAAACATTAATATTACTTATGTTATTGAGAAGTGGAAGCTATGTTTCCCTTCCTTCATATTTAGTGAAGGTAAATTGAAGGAAATTGATAAATTCCAACACAATAGGTGTGAAAAGGTTTTGATGGAGAAGTAGTATATAGAAGTTTTTGTGTAGAAATCCATGAAAGGTGGATAGAAATGTTCTAAAATAAAAAAGATCTATAAGGAATAATGAAAAATAGTCAATGTTTCATTATATAATAATTTAGTAAAATAGAGATAAATTAGATCACAACATTACCTTAACATATTTCAAAAGGATTTCCTTTATTATAGTCTATTCTTCTGTGGGATTGGTAACATCATCATGTGGAGAAGACATTGTCTGCATTAGTTTTCAAACATTAAATTTAGATTATATTTATGCAGTATAAAAGAGATAATATTATGAGGAAAAACATAGAATGTTAAAAAATATTATTGCCTTCAAATTGAAATCCCTTTATTTTTTAATGATTTTTGGGATTTTTCTCCTCTATTTAGAATCAAAATCCAATCTTCATGATCTCTTATAACATACAAGACATTGTCTACATTTGGAATTTCATGAGATCATCGTGATCTTTAAATGAATGGGTCAACATCAATTGAATTTCCATCTACCCATATTTTTGTTTTAGTCACTAGTAAGAAAATCGACCAATTTTTGTTTTCTGGATTTGAGACTTAAAATAATTTCATTTTTTGTCTTTCCATTATCAATGGCTTGACTTTCTCCACTTCCACACTGAAATTCACCTTCATGAATCCCATTTCATAAAATTTAATTGAACTATTATTTACAAACCATTTGTAATGGAAAACATTCCTTTAAATGTTGTATAATCCAACTCATATATCTGTTCTATAATGCCGAAATATGAAATATTTGCATAAATTGGATTTTTTTTACTTCGAACCAAATATGTGCATCACTTCTACCATAATTTTAACTCAAATATTTTAAATCATACTTCAATTATCATGTTCTTTTGATAGAACATATAACCATTTATTACAAAACCAGTATAAGATATAACATTTTCATTTGGTCCCCTAGATATCCATCAAAGTGGTTCAACAATTGAATTCGTATTTTCAGATAACTCCTTATAAATTTGATCTTGTAACCATCCTATAAACTATTGATTATGTGTATTTGATATCCATACTTCATCCCTTGATGGATTAAAATCTATAAGAATTTCTTTCTGGAATTCAATGTATGGATCAACATGTTCACTATTATGTAAAATATAAAGTTGTGATTTCTATCACTCTATGAAGGTAATTGTAATAATATTGCTTCTATAAATCCCTTCACCCATAAATTTTCTACTATGAGGAGGCTTTAGTAAACTTATATTTTCAATATATTACAGTTAATTAGTATAGAATTCAACATATTCTTCAAAAATATATCAATATTCAATAAAACCTTTTAGAAGATATCAATTATTGAAATACCTTTTCAAAATATTCATATACCATTCAATAGAATACATGAATCTTTAATAGACAGGAATATATAGTTGAAACTCTTCAACTAAGTGAACAATTAGGTGAACCATTATATCAATGAATGATGGTGGGGAGAATATCTCTAATTCAAATAATATGAAGGCAACCTTCTTATTCATGATTGGAAAATTCATCAGGTCTATAACTTTAATCCATATGGATTTGGAAAATAAGTAAATTTTGGTTAATGTATGCCATACATTTTTAGGTAGAATGTAATGAAAATAAACAGGCATGAAATATTACATTAAAACATCACATTTCTGTGATTTTAGTTCCTGTAAATTCAAATTAGTCATTGAAATTAAATTCTTTATATTTAATGAATACCCCTCTGTAACTTTTACACTATTAATGAAAAGGTAAAATTGTAACTTTTTCTTATATAGATAGATTATAAGTTGTTGTAGGTAGAAAATTACACCATTTACCCTTTACTTCTCCAACTCTTCTCTTATACCCATTTCAATCATCTCCAACATACCCTTGATTCCATCTTCTATTTTCTATGAACACTTAGTAACTTTCCAACGAAACTGTGAAATAAATTTTTTCTACATGAAAAAAATCAATAATAATTATTTCATAAAAATAATTCTAATATGGTAATTCAAATAAAAATTATCACTTCTTCCAACCTGATTTTGTAAGGTCTTTCTAGAATGTTCTATCAAAAAAAGTGTCATTATATTTTACTTCATCGAAAAGTTGATCACCCATTAGAGGAGATGGTGTTGTACCTTGTTTGATATTCCCATAAAATGTTGTCATCCAAGATTTTTAGTTATGTAATAAAGGAATAAATTAATTATTTCATAAAAACAAAGTCTTTGAGGAATGTTTCAATCGAACTGATTGTGTGCATTCTTCACAAATGGGACACCCCAACATTCCTTTAATGTTATTTCCTGATAAATTTAGAAAAGAAGGAAATTCATTTATTATCCCATAAAACATGGACCTCATTGTGAATTATCCTATTATATGGGCATGATACAATATAACACTTATATCCCAAATCAATTTCATATCTTTGATCAATGGATCTATATATAAATTAATATCATTATCTGGTTTCTCTGGTTTAGATATAAGCATAAAACATAATGGGTCATGTACTGTGAGTACTACTCTATACACCAAAAGTATTTATTCTATCTATAGATAATACAAGAAAACGTTTCTTATCATATTTCTAAATTCAGGATGCTCATAATCAATTTTCTTTCACTATGGAGAATCTAATGGATGACATGGGTTCCAATATTTAATTATTGTATATGCATGCCATGTCAATTTTCCTATAGTTTCCTAACGTCTATATTGTCTTCTAACACATGAAATGATATAAAAATACCATAAAAATTTTATAGGACTTGGCTCATTTTATTGTATTGATCCATGCCACACTTAGGGAATTTTATGAGGGATTCATGGTCCTTGAGAAACAATGTTCAGTCATCTAGACAAGAATGTATTTTTTAGAGATCATGACCATTGAACTTAGAATTGGATTAGTGTCATATGTTTAACATGGAAGTTCATTTTCTTATGGAAGCATATCATTCAGTAGACCAAGTAGTACTATAAAGATGGCATCACTCCATCCGCTGCCATCTTTCAAATTATATAACTTCCATACAGCTAAAATGTTGTGTATTTTATAAAATCAGTAAAAAATGGTCTCTTAACCCAACTATTTAACTTCTCAAAATAGTTTTTACAATAAAAAATGTCATCTTAAATTTCCATTTTCATTTCTTCCATATGATCTCTATCTTAGTTTATATGATTATTCATATCAAATTATCTATGAACTACAATATCATCCCAATCGGTGTGAATATTAAGTTGTTTCCTATGTTTAGTCCAATGTTTATTGCTCTGATCCATTATTTGAAAAATAAAATGTTTTTACTACTCTTATGGACTAATTTTTCTTGAATAAAAATAATATAATCATATAAAAAGGATTTGAGAAGGGTCGTATTCATCCTTTATGAAAAACTTTATGAATTCTTTAACTCCATATTCATACAGTTTTGTCAAATGATTAGAGTGTATCGATTTTTGATCCATATCCATCCTATTAGGTTCATAAAATATTCATTTTTTATAATAAATAAATAAATACACATAAGATACTCATTATCATATGTGAATGCTTTAGATAATTGTAATAAAGGGAACCCAACATTTGATTGTTTCAAATAATTTCAGTATGATTTGAAGAAAATGGGTAATTGAATTTAAGAAAATAATTAATCCACTATGGTAGGTGTTATCCTCTAAATCCATCCAAAGGTGAAAGTTATAGAAAAATTTCATCCTCATTAGCTTCATCTCCTGAATAGTTATTATTTGATTTTTTTGCTTAAGACTCATCGCACATTTCTTGTGGACATAAACCTATGTTTTTTGAACTACTATCAGTAGTATTTATCCCATATCAGGTACTGGTGATCATTTTGGATGACTACTACTCAGAGTAGTTCAAACAAAATAGAAGACATGTGGGATGAGTCTCATGTAATAAAATTCAATAATAACTATTTAGGAGATGAAGTTGGTGAGGATGAAATCAAACCATTATTATCTTAAATAATGGGGGTTATTAGAATTTTTTAGAGTTTATATTAATAAAATAAGCAAAACTTAAACTAAAATAATTAAATAAGACTTTCTCCTATGGAGAATAATAATAAATCAAATAAAATAATTCATATAGATTTTAATGACATTTTTGAATCTAGTGTGGTATACTTTTTTAAGAAAAAATTTTATAAAGATAATTAAAATAAAATTATTCCTCATAACCATAGATCTAGTGTTTCATCTAGTTAGGATATAATGGAAGATAATAAATATGATTCTTGGGTTGGAACTAAATGAAGTAGAATACCTATAAAGTAGAAACATATATATCATGAATTCATATATTTCAAATCCTTCATTTTCCATATTGATAAAGATCAACATAATAATGTTCTGAAAAAATATCCTATGATGCTAACCATAGATGGTTATCTCAAGTTACAGAAAGAATTATTGTCCTAAAAATATGTTTTATTATAGAAAGAATTATTTAATGGTGAAATAGATTCTATTATTAGAAATAATACTTTCATATTTACAAATTTTCTAAAATATTAAAATCACATTGGTTTTAAATCTGTATTTTGAATCATATAGGACTCCAATGATAACATTAAAGTTTTTGAAGCTAGATTATTAATCCAAGGTTTCAGAAATATTGAATGGATTGATTATTTTGATATTTATACTCATTTAGTTAAAATTTAAATAATAAGGATATTATTTTCTTTTAAATTTGATAAATATTTTATGTGTCCATTAAACGGATTTTAAAAATGTATTTTTAAATGTAAATTTAAATGAAATACTATGAAGGTTTTATATATAATATATTTAATAAAAATTATTAAAATAAGTTAAATTAGATTATGATCTTAAAAAAACACCTAAAAACATAATAATTATGATTTTATTATTTTATATAATGTATTTTGTACATAATAATGTCGATAATTTTACTTTTTTAATGTTCATAAATTTATAATAAGTTATTATGTTTATATTTTTTGATGCCTTATTAATTTTTAAAAACACCATGACTCGTATTAATGAGATGAATAAATATTTATCCTCAATGAATAAAATTAGAATAATAGATAATATAAAAATTATTAAAGTAAGAATACATACTAGGGTTTATTATTTATGTCAGCCACATTATATTGTGAATATGCTTAAAATATTTGATCTCGTTGGTTTTAGAGATAAAAATACTCTATTTGACTCTAGTGTTAATTTTTTTATTAATATAGACATTATTGTATCACAAAATGATAATTCTAGTGCAATTATTCTTTAATGTATGAGATATAATATAATAAAACCAATATCACATTTTTTTTAGTTTTAAAAATGCATTGATATTCTATTAATTCTAGCATGCATAATTAGAAATGTATAATTAGAATATTTTTACACTTAAAGAAGGATAAAAAATTCGAGTTTATTTTATAATGACTACCTAACTACATTAATTATGAACTAATTCAAGTTGAAAATCCATTATGGGAGATTATAAATCCAAATTTGGATGGATATTTACACTTATAGAATATTTCATTTCTATGGTGGGAAATAAACATGCATTTTAGATTCGACATTATTGTCATAATTTAATATTTTAACATACCTATATAACAGAAAAAAATGAATCATAAACTTATTAATGGAATTTAAGTTATGTAATATCCCAATGACTCTTACTTCCATTAACTATGGAAGTGAATCCACAATGTCAAAAGATTATAGTTTCATGTATAATTTAAATTCTAAACATATTACTTTTATGCATGATATGTGATACAATTATTATAAAATGGAACCATAATAATTTTTTATGTAAAATTATGTAAGAAACATGCAGAACTATTTATAAAATATATATAAAGGGATATTTATAAAAAAATTAATAGATAAATTTCTCTAAAACCCTTAAAATGAACTATTTATTGCATAGCATGATCATACACTAGTGAAATAATCATCCCTATATCTTAAATCATGCAACCCAAGGTTTCTCATGACATGTAAGTGGAGGTGAAAAATACAATATAACACATCTCAATACAATAAAAATAATTATTAAAATAGTCTAACAGACAAAAACTCACTCTCACCTACAGACAAACTTTAATGAACAACTCCCTTCATAGTAACATAAACAAAATAATGATATCAATGACCCATGATCAATATATATTATAACAACAAACAATTCTTCACTTATGAATTAATAAAAGGATTAACTTCAAGGGTGTATATAACAAAAAATATTAATCTAATTTGGAAAATATTGAAAACATATCTTACTACATTTGTTAATATAATAAATGACATTAAACTTTCAATTAAAACCCCATCCAAATAATTTAAAATGATGAAAGAAAATAATACTTCCATGTTCTTTGCTAACATAAAAAAGAATATGGAAAAATATCCAAACATAGACTAATTCATATAAATCCTTGATCAAAACATAATGGTAATTCATTATATTTCATATGAAATATATTTTTATTTATTCAATAAAAACCATGTGTAGAATTTTAACCGACACTTTATGTGTGTAGTTTCTATGGAAGGAAGTTCAAAACATTTAAAATTAAGAAAAAAACATTTAATGTAAATGAAAAATTAATAAAAACACTTATAAATCCATAACCCCATCATGGATATTATAATATAATTTAATTCAGATAAAAACATGTATTTAAAAGATACAAGCATCCATGGTTCTAGTTTAAAGGAAAGTGAATGGAGACACTACCAGAATGGATGAAATTGGTTCTTGGAAGTCTTAATACACTATAAGAAATTAATAAAATCCCTTAAAGGTTTAATACAAACCAAAAATCATAGAAATCACCAATTAGAAATTCTTTCCATAAGGGAAAGGAATGGTGGATGATGAATAGAAAGAGATAATGTATGAAAATCCCAAAAATATATGATCAAAAAAAAACAAGTCAGGATGAGGATAAAAATTAGCATTCCTTGGATTTGAATCTTTGAATCTTCCGAGAGAAATAGAGATATCATGAATGAAATCCTTGATTGGGTTCAAGCCTTGAATTCTTCGAGACTTGATTCATTCAATCCTTGGATTTGTTCAAGATTTGATTCGAGCGTGGATTCTTCAAGGAGAAGCATTAGTAGGAAGTGGATTCCAAAGATAGATTGAGAAATTAGGACTAATTCAGTCATGATTTGGGTTATTAAATAGATTAGAGACATTTTTATCAGCACTTCTAAAAAATCACTAATAATGATCCCTTTTATTATCCCTAAATTAATAATTTTTTATAAAAGGAATCTTTATCAGTGTTAAAGTTTTTAACACTGATAAAGATGTATTTTATCAGTGCTTGTTTCGCACGGATTATGATTCATCTTTATCAATGCTGAAGAAGTGCTAATAAAATGATAAATTTTAGCATTGATAAATGATTTATAACTATAATTATAAATACAAAAATTGTAAAAATATTTATATAATTATATATTAATTTATTATAACTTTATAATTATTTAAATATATTATTATTTATTTATAATTACATAAATACTTTTTAAAAAATTTATGCTTTTTATTTATAATTATAAATATATAAATTTATAAATATAGTAAATATATATTTATGAATATAAATGTCAATATATTTATAATTATTAATATATTTATATAATTATATATAATTATATAATTATAAATATATAATAGATATCTATATATAAATATAAATATTTAAAGATATTTATTATTTAAAGATATTTATTATAATTTTTTAATTATAAATATATTTATATCATTATATATATTTGTATAATTATATATTTTTAATAAATATATATAAAAATATATATAAATATAGTAAATATATTCATTATTTAGATATATTTATTCTAATTTTATAGTTATTTAAATGTATAATTATATAAATACTTTTAAAAAATAATATATATATATATATATATTTATTTATTTATTTATCATTGTATATACTTATATAATTATACCTATATATATTTAATAAATATATATACTTAAAGATATAATAAATTTATTCATTATTTAAATAAATTTAATATAATTTTATAATTATTTAAATATATTTAATTATTTATTTATAATTATAAATATAATTTTTTTTAAAAATAAACTTTATTTATTTATAATTATAGATATATAAATTTATAAATATAGTAAATATATATTTATAAATTTATTTATTTATACAAATTTCAAATATTATTTTAACATTATTAATGAATATATAATCATAAATGCATGCATGTTAATAATGGGTGAAATTGAATAATTAAAAATGAGTACACTTTAAAAATATTGAAAAAATGGATAAGTTTTATTAATTAAAAATAAATTATTAAAAAAATATGGATATATATTGAAATAAATATTAATATTTATTTAAAGTATTAAAGCATAGTAAATAAATATATATAATAAAATAATTGAAAATGATTAAATTTTCAAAAAAATATATATAAAATAAAACATATTAAAAATAAATTAATACATAATTGTAATAAAATTAAAAATAAAAAAATAAAATTTACCGAATAAAGACATAAAATATGAAATGCATCATGTTATAATGAAATTCTAAAATTAATTCTAAAATTTGAATAAATCACCTAAATATTATGTATATGTGTTTCTATATAAGATTTCGTTAATTATGTAATTATTTTTGTGCGTGATTTGTATATAAAGGTGTATTAATTTTGTATATGTATGTGAAATCAATATAACACACATTTGATATATTTTAAATTAAAAATTCCAACAACATTCATTTATGTCCATTACTCGATGAAATTAGTCTGTATTTTTAATTCATATTAATTTTTAATTATAAATAATTCTTTACTAAATATATGACTTATTTAATGTAAATCATATATATTTTCTTTTATAAAAATCATATTTAAGGAAATATTATATAAATTCATATATATATATATATATTTAATATATACTATTTTTTAATATTTATAATCTATATATATATATATTAAATTTATTCATTTTTTTAATAATTATTTAATTAATAAAATGTTTAATATTTTTCTTATTTTACTCAGGTTTAATTTTTATTTTTTTAATTATTTCATTTTATTAATTTTACTTATCTATATATTTAATATATACGATTTATTAGTAATTATAATTTATATATAATATGTTAAATTTATTCATTTTTATCAATATTTTTTTAATTAACAAAAAATGTAATATTTTTTTAGTTTATACATTTTTAATTATTATTTGTTTACTTATTTTATTTTATTTGGGACATTTATCATCGCTAAAAACAAACCTCTAATAAAGGGTTTCCTTTCCTAGTGTTAAAAATAAAGCACTCATAAAGGGTACCTTTTATCAGCGCTAAGGAAAAGCGATTATAAAGGTTACTCTTAATCAAAGTTAAAAAAATCAATGATAAAGGGTATTGTTTATGAGGGTAAAAAATAACCGATAAAATGTATCCTTTATCAGCACTTGTTTTAGCACTAATAAAATGCACGTTTATCGGCACTTTTGGCTAGTGCTAATAAAGAAAAACGTTGTAAAAGGCCTGTTTTTTTGTAGTGATCACTAAAATTTGGAAATTAAATGGGTTGTGGTCCACTAGAAATACCCTATCTAAAAACAGCACTCTGAAATAGAAAAATTAGAAATAGTATTTTAATCTTATAAATGAAATTAAATAACATTGAGAGAAAAATTACAGAATTGTTAGGAAATTATAGGTATTAATAATAAGTATAATGATAATATTACAATTGGAATAGTGCAATTGGGAATTGGAAAATGTATAAAAAGTAATATTTTACATGAAAAAATAAGAAAATATTATTATTAGAAAACTATAAAAACATTTCTCAAATTATGTAACATAAATTATATATAAGTGTAATTTTTTAATAAGGTGTGTTTGATGTTATTTAGTAAAACATTATTTTTATGCTAAATTTTAAAAATTATAATTAACTAATTTATAAATTTATTTTAATAAAATAGACCACATTTTATAATCTAAAAATAGAAATTAGATGAGGGTAAATTTTATGTATTTTTCTAAAAAAATTAACTTTTAGTTGAATAATAAGTAATATAGTTTTTTCATATAGGGTATGTTTTATGACATCGTTATGATGTAAAAATTTATCAATAAATTATAAATTATTTTTCATGTCTTAAAGTATATTTAATTATTAAAATAATTTATTTAAAAATGATAATTTAAATTTCCTAACCTATAAATTAATTTTTAAAGTCTGAAATATATTTTATTCTAATAAAAATTATTTTTGATTATTTACATTGAATTAAATATTACAATGGTACCATTCAATTTTGGATGTATTTAAATTTTAATAAAATATATATTTTTTAATTTACCACTATTATTAGTTATAATAATCAATATTATTCATACTCTAGAGGAAAAAATATTTTATGTATAGATAATGTTGTGATTCTCCTATAAATACCCCCTTCCCCACTTATTTTTCCTCATTACCAAAACTAATTAATCTTCCAATGATTTACCAAAATATATCTCTAAACCATACTGGAAACATTATTGAGGCCATGTTATAACCAAAACACCTCTTTCAAAGGCTTAAGACTCATTCCAAAAGGGGCATCTCAAAGAGTAAGGTAAGGATTCTAAATTATTTATTTCTTAATTTTTATACCTTCTATAACAAAAATCCTACCCTCTAATGACATGATAATAGTATTATAATTATATATTAATATAATTACAAAAAACCAACCTTGATTATTTTTCATTTCCTTTAATGACTCTTGAAATCACCACTCACATCGTAGTAGGTTTATACCATTGATGTAAGCGATGATGTTTTTCATTAACAAGTTTAATTTTTGGTTTTTAAATTGTTCTTCATGTATAAGTATAATATTAATAATCAAAAAAATAATTTTAATGTTCTAGAATGATAAAATATCATGATATTGATAAAATTAAAAATAAAGAAACATCACTACTGAAACATGGTCATTTAATAGTGCTAGTAAAAGGGATTTATTATCACTATCAAAGCGCTAATAATATTGGCAATGTTAAAGGGTTAGCTTTATCAGCACTAAAAAATGATAATAAAGTGGGCTTTTATCGTCATTTTTTAGCCATGTTAATGGTCACTTTGATTAGTTATTTTTTAGTGCTAATAAAGGCCCCACTAATAAAGGGTATAAAAAAATTTCACCCCCCCCCAAAGTGATCCCCCCTTATCAACGCTTTAGATAATACCACCCCCAGCATGTGCCCCTTCCTTGAGTGAGTTTGAACCTAAGACCTCTAGCTTATACACCCACATATCTTCCACTTCCCTATACTATTTTGTTTTACATTTTATGATATATATATATATATATATATATATATTATAGTTTTTATCCATATATTTATATATATGTTTATAGATATATATTTATCTGTGTCTGTGTGGCTATATATATATATATGTATATATATTTAAATACAAGTTTTATTATATATATTTAAATACAAGTTTTATTATATATATTTTCTAAAATATATATTAGTTTTTTATTTAGATAAGTGTTATATATTGAGAAATATATTTTATATGTAAATATGTTTGATTATTTATTTATAAAATTAAATTTTTATGTGTGAATAAATAAAAAATATGTATATATTGTTATATATTTGATCATAAATAATATTATATTATAAAAAATAATAAAATTTCAAATCCATAATATCAATATGAATGTCATCTAAGGGAATAAATTCATTCCCCCTAAAAAATGGCAAAAGACCCCCTTAAACGAGGCTTAAATCCATTGAATGTTAAAATATTGGGATACAGAGGCTAAAAACATAGTTTTGGAGGCTATTGGGCCTTTTTTGGCCTTAAAAGAGGTGATCAGGGAATCTATTAGGTCATCAAGGTGTATATATCATCACAATATTAGATTTGATATGTGGAATAACCCAAACGGACACCCGGAGTAGAAGTTTTGGCAGTTTAAAAGGCCATCGAATTTGAAAAAAATGATATATGGTGACTATAAACTTAGTTTTTTCCATGATAAAGGAAATTGGGTGTTATTTTGGGTTATCTTTTCATAGATATCATTTCAAGAATCAATTTCATATGTTATATAGGCCGAACGGACACCTAGATCAGAAGTTATAGTCATTTGAATTTTAAGAAATAGGGGTACCCTGACTAAAAACATAGTTTTAGAGGCCTTATCATCCTTTTTGGGGGATTAAAAAGGATAGAGCTCAAACACCTCATTCCTCTCCACTATTTTCCATAGAGATCACCACAGGCTTCTCTTATATATGTGGTAGAGCCTAAACAAACACCTTGATCAAAAGTTATGGTGGTTTGAAGTTAGAGTTTGATTTTCAACTTTTTTGAAACTGTAATATATTTTATTTCTTTGATTACCACATTTTTTAAATCTCATGTGGTTTTACCTCATTTCATAAGCTTTTATTTGACTGTTTGTGGAGATAAAACAAACTCTCGGATCAAAAGTTATGGTCATTTCATGGTTTTTAGGGTTTCTTAATGTTTTTATGGGTTTAAAGGGTTTCTAAAATTATTATCAGTTTTTCATGAAATATTTCCTTTATAAATGATTTTCTAGATTTTCTATGAAATTTTATTTTTTTCAATTCTTTTTTACTAGAATTGATAAAGGTGAGGGATTTATAAGCACTTTTTTACAAGTTCTGATAAAGGTACCCCCTTTAAGAACTCTTTTTTAGAGCTATTAAAGACCCCCTTTAACAGTGTAAAAAAGTATTGTTAAAGACCCCATCTAAAAGTAATTTTTCTAGCACCGAGAAAGGGGGTTTAAAATAGCACATTTACGTATCGTTGTTAAAACCCTTGTGTTGGATAAACCTAGTTTTTTAGTAGTACATGATCATTTTAAACACAAAAAAAACATATAGAGAAATGGTCTATGATTTATAACTATTTTAGAGACTCTACTAAACTGTTGAAATATAACACTTCTGTAATTATAGGAAAAAAATCCATAACACTTTTTGATCATATAGAATCCTTGGACATGGAACTTTTACCCTTACCATTATACTGAAATATCTTTAGAAATATTGACCATATATCATCGAACAATTGGCATAAACAAAATTTAATTAATATATGGAAAATAAATGAATAAAAAAATAATAATAATGAAATAAAAATTAATATATTTTTTAATTAATTATTAATAAATTGAATTTTATTATTTTGGAGGTTGGAGGACATACAAATCAATCCAATACTCAATGTACGGGGATCTCTCTCAATATTTTTCTTTTGGATTTTATCTTAATCCTTATCTTTGGGATTCTCTCACTTTTTATAATCCTTTTTTAAAAAAAACTTATATTTATTTTCTTCTCTAATTATCATATTAATTTTTTATTTACATTTTTGGGTATTCACATGCCTTTTTTGGGATATCAAATTTTTATTCTTAAGTCATGCCCAATAAAGTTAATAAGGGGTTTTCTTAACTGAACTGTATTTAATTTGGGATTCATTTAACTAATAATCCTAATTTATATTTTAAAATCCATATTCTATCTAATAAATTGTTCTTCTTTAATTTTCTTCCTTTAGTATATTATTTAATTTTTAATATTCTCTTTTGTGGACTATGACCTTATACTAAAATCTTCTTCATTATTTTCTACAAAACTAGTTTTTATCTATCTTTTTTTAGATTTTTTTTATAAAAAATTATATTTCACAAGTCATATACTTTTTTAATAAGTCTCACTTATGATTTACAATTTATTCTCCGATTTCATGTATATATTTCTTTAACTATCAAATTTTATAAATTTGGTAAGTGGAAATCTTCTCAACTCATTTATTAACTTCTTCAAGTTATACTAATGGGTTTCTTTAATTAATTTATAACATATATCCTCTGTATTATACTAAATGAACATGTAATTATCATAAATTTTTATTAAATCCTTTATATATACCCGCTTAATTACTTACCTCTTTATCCATATATTGATTATAATTTTATGATACTCTCTGATATATGAGTTTATTATGAAACATATTTATATTTTATCATAGTTTATCCATGTTAAGATAATGGATTCAAGTATTATTATTTTAATGTTTATTTTTGAGGTGTAATGAATGATTTTTTAATATATTATGACATGAAGAGTGGTTATATAATTGAATATTCATCCAATGTAATGGGTATTGATTTATATCCCATGATATTATTATGACTATACATGATGCAATTAACTTTTTCCATTATATTTTGTATGGATGTGATGTGTTTATATTTGTTCAAAATGTTATGATGTCATGTAAATAATCCTTGAATTATGCTTGTGATGTTTTTTTATTATTCATTTGTCGCAACCCATGTATCCCTTATATGATTTATGTATTCCTATTATTGTTATCATATGATTATGATATGATGAAGACTATTATGATAACCTATACACTCATATTGACTCAATTCTAATTTTATTTCCTATTATTGCTCCCCTTCTTATGATTTTTAGCTCCCTATTTCTTTGATGTATATCCCAAGTGATCATTGGTGTTAAAGATTTTATGATCAGATTATAAGAGTTATATAAGGACCCAACATCAAAACATAGAATTATCTTTTATTTTACTCAATAAATTACCTTATTTAACATTGAGGATCATTTCATGTTTATAGTCTTAGAAGATTATGACATAATATATACATAACATACCAGATTCATACAAAGAGAATACTACTAAAATAGTATTCGTTTTTTTCAAAACAAAACATTTTAAAAAAACATGATTTATTTTAAAAATCTTCATAACATTTAACTTGAATTTCTTATTTCTCATACACATCCTTATAACCAATGAAAAAAAAATTAAAAACTTGGGATGAGAACAAAAATCTCAGTAAGAGACATTAAATAAGAAAAATAGTTAGTCCATTCAAAACAAGAAAATCTATTAAAAACCCTTTTCTTGAAAACTTATAATCATTCATAGATAAATCATATATTCACCTTGTGAAATCATTACCATATCACTCATACATTCACACTTACACATGGAATAACCTTTTGGTATACTTCCTTCTCTGGAGTACCCAATGCATTGGAGAGCTATAGTGGGTCTCACCCATCATGTCTTGAGTTATAATGGGATCAACCCAACATATCTTGAGCTATAATTAGGTTCAACCAATAATATCTTGAGATATAATGGGATAAACCCAAAATTTATTGAGATATAATGGGATAAACCAATAATAAATGATTTGCAAGGAACATATCATGAATAAAACTCTTGAAAAGTCATTTAAACCCAAGAGACAAATACATTCAAATTTCAAAATAACATTTTCATAAAAATCACTTTTAAAATATAAAAACCAAACACATATTAATGAAATCATATCATTAAAGAATAAATATTATAATTTATAATGGAAATATTATTGTAATAAAACATCATGAAATCATAAGAGAATGCTCATGACATAAAAAATTAAAAGCTTATTGAATTTCAAAAAAGAGACATTTAAAAGGATTTTAAAAGGAAAGTCCCTTACCAAACACCTAAAAAAAGATCCATTTTCAAAACAAATGATAGAAATTAAAACATTAATACCTATATAAATACATTCATAAAAACATTTTGAAGACAAATACATGAAATAGAAATATTTAGAATAATAAATCTTTAAAAAAAATAAACACATTTTTAGTTAACAAGTCTCATACCTCAGGTGTGAATTCCTTCAAATGTGTTCAAACCTCCAATATAAATGTTTTAATAGTATTATTAATATATTAAAGAACTAAAATCATGTTTTTAATACCTTAAATTATCTTATTATAACATTTTCATCGCAATTATTAATAATATTTTGTAATTTCCATTTTTTCAGGTGCATTGTTTTCAAGGTTTCCAAGGTGGGTCTGTTATGGATTTTCTTGTTGAATAGAAGAAAAATTTTATAATTGGAATGAAATGTTATTTAAATTTTTACATAAATTTAAATTATACTATATATCATTTTTTCATATATGAGGATGATTCATTAGATAAAACATTAATTATATTCGTTTAGATCCTTTTGGTGGTTCTTTAATCAATACATAATAGTTTCCTTATATAATTAGATATTATGAATATATGTTAATTACAAAGCATAAAAAAGGTTATTTAATAAAATTTAAATCCTATTTAAACCATTAAAATGGTTTTATGACCATCCATGAAGATGTTAATGGAAATTTAAAATACATCATCCACGATGTTTATAAATCAACAGATCACGGACGATGTTTTTATTTTTTGAATAAGAGGGAGAGGAGAAGAAGTACGATGATAAATTTTTTCATAAACAAGATAAAATTACATTATATATAAGATACTGGAGTTTTAATTCCTCTTTTATAATGGGAGGTGAATATAGTATAATAAATGAAAAATATTTGAAAAGAAAATAAAATAAAATGAAAGAGGATTTTTACCACTTGAATTATCATCCTTGAGAACCTCCTTAAGGCCTTTGGTTTTGGCCTTTTTGTGATAATAGTAGGTCTTGGATGTGGGGAATAGTCTTGGTAAGAGTAATGTGTAGAAATTAGACAATTATTAAATCTTTAGATTTGTGAGGAGAAGAGGGGGTGATGGGTGGTATTTGTGGTGAAGGAGAGGAGAGATTTTCCATTATTTTAATCATTATTTTTTTATTTGGCTCAAGAAAATTAATAGTGTCGGTTATTGTGACCAAAAATAGTAATTATTTAATTTGATTTCGAACCAAGGGTTCATACCTTATAATAACATCATCCCTGACTCAATAATTAATGTCTTTAGATTATTTTGTAAATTATGGTATTTTAGTGTTCACCAAAAAATCAAGTATTTTAGGAAAATATAAAAAATTTACCCTTACCATTTTTTAACATGTAGAATGTGAAAATGAACTCCATTTTATAAAAATAGGTTTCTGAAAATGATAAATTTAATTTTCAATTAATATTATAATTTATTCAAAAAATACTGGTTTTAAGACTATAACTGATTTTATAACACTTTGAAAAATTAATTAAGGTATAATAAAATTATCTTGTAATAATAAGAAAAAAAATATTAATTCATGAATCTATTTGATGAAAATATATTTTCTTTTAAATCATTATATTAATTATAAAACTGTAAATAAATATTTTTGAGTCACAAAAATTCCAACATTTAATTCCTAATTTTCCAAAAAAATATTTACTTGTTCAATAATATAAATATATCATATTTTCACTTATATAATGGATAAATTTTATTTATACTTTATTAGGTGATGTTGTAATTCTATTTTCTAGAATACTTTTCCTAATTGTCAAGTTACTATTTAATCTGTATAAATTCCTTAATTTCTATAAATACCACTTATTTCATTATAAATTTATAAAGAATTTCACTATTTAATTCTTGAATAAAAAGAAATTATTTTATAAGTAATTGGGTTATTAAAATTTATACAATGAATGAGATGGTTATATTTTACGGCATTATATAGGCTAGTTATGTATTATGTACCCAATTCCCAAATTCAAGGAACTTTTGATTTTGGGAGTTGATTATAATTCATATTATATAAAATGTATTTATTTTTATAATAGATATAGAAGTACATATCATGGGGTCTTTAATTGATATTATAGTAGAGATTGTTTATTTTTGGGAATTAAGATACATAAATATTTGGACAAAAATACTTACATGGATAACCATTAGATATAGGGAAATTGTTTAAGTACAAATAGTATGACCATATAGAGTTAACATTTCCAATATATTTGTACATAATCTTGTTATAACCTTCTAATTGTTAATTTTTCAGATAACATTAGTGTTTAGTAATTTGGTTTATTAAAATACTTGTATACATTGATGCACTATAAGAAAAATGGCTTCTAGTGAAAGATTTTTTTTCATTACATGGAATTTTAAACTAACATTAATTGATTCTAATTACTTTATCAAACCACAATGGTTTAATTATTCAGCTACTAATTAATAATTTTTTTTATTATTATTGATCCTCTTGATATACTGCAAATATGTAGTTCGTAACGGCTTCAAAACTAATGATATATGGAATCCAATAGTTTATTTAATTTATTATTTTAAATTTTATTATTGGTTAACTTAGATATATAATTTTTTATATTTTATAATCACTTATAACCACCATGAAATACTTTCATAGTGGTTTAGTATTCTATACTAGTACATAGTGATAATTTAGTACTATATAGGGACGAATTTAACTACCTCTAAATAATTAGGAGATATTTTTATATATTCTAGTAGTTTAAAAAATAGATAATTAAAAGAAAAATCTAATAGGGAATATTGGACATCTAAATAGGCTTCTACATATAATTTAAAATACAGATATATCCCCAAAATTAAGAATTCAATACTTTCCATAGTCAAAAAAATATACAAAAATTATAAACCTAATATCATACAACATTTTAAATATAAAAATATGGTTGTTTCATTAATAAAATGTTGTAAAGGTAGATTTTACAAGTTTTCTTAAAAATATAAACTATATGAATAGATAGATCCAATAATAAATGTATCCCTCTAAGTTAGGCTAACTACCCCTAGATGATCTATACTCCTCATGTTCCTATCATATAACATCCTTTAAAACATTAGATTCCAACATCAAATAGAATTTTTAATATAAATTAATTTTAATTACAAATTATTCATATAAAATATATATAGAAAATGGTTTATTATAATATAAATATATTAAAATAAATATAATAGATTCAGTACTGCTTGTATTGAGATTTTAATTTTTGAAGGAAAACTCTAAGTAATTTTTTGAAATAGATATAAAAAATAATTTAACTTTTATTTTATAGTAATTTAAAATAAAATAACTCTAAAAATTTAATTTGACTTAATTTTACTTGTTTATCAAAAATATCATTATTTCATGTAATGATAATATTCCTCTAATTATGATTTCTGATTGAAATTGGAATCATCTCACATTATAATTGCCCCAACATATTCAAGTGTAAGCCTCTATAATCATTTAAAGGCACCCTATACATGCCAAAGAGAAAAATTAGTATATAGTTCTAGTAAATTATTTTTTTACATTAACAATTACATACCAATCATGTTTATCCTCAATAATTTCATGATGGTAACTATGATAGAATTTTCTCAGTCGATGAATTCTCTTCAATTGATCGATCGGATCCACCCGACATCTCTAAAGAAGAACACATAAATATAGTGTTGTGTTAAAATATTTACCCTATTAATAGATTAGGGTTATTTCCTATTTAGAAACATAAATTAAAATTCAACAATGGTTGAAATAAAACCATTTTTTGAGAAATTATAATAATTATGTCTATAGAGTTCAACTATATTGAAAATTTTATTTTTTGTTAGAGTTTAATAAAAATATATAAAATTGATTCTTTAACTTATACATGATATATTCTATATGTGTATATTCTTGAGTTTAGTAATTAAAGAAGTAATATTCGATTAAATTTTGACTGAATAGTCTTATAACATTATTATGGGTGGGGATTTATATTTATATGATTATAGTGGGACTATATAGTGTGGTGAGTGAAACCTTATAGTGTAGAGATACGTAAGGTAGAGTGAATTAGAAAAATAAATTATTAGGGAATTATTACATTATTTTCTATGTATTGGGGTGTTTTAATATTTTCTGTAATTTTTTTGAGACAAGTATTTAAAATAAAATGGGGGCACACTAAAAGTAACATTAATACCTGAAGAAGGTAGGAGTTTATCATATGGGTCTAAAGACATGAAAGTTAAGGGAGTGTTACCATTATATTTAAATAATTTTTTATTTTTTCATTCTTAAATCCAAAAATAATATAAAACAAGTAAGGAATTTATATATTATATAAAGTAATAAAATGTTTTGAGAATTATGTACATATATTAATTGAATTCATGTATTATAAAAAATAAATAATAGATGAGTTAAATGAGGATAGAGTTCACAATCAATAATTTCATCATTGATTATATTATTGTCATTATCCAACATTAACATGAATGAATCATCTTCACCCTCCATTAAAAGGGTGAATTTTTTAATATAATCATAGAAATAAATATTGATATCCTATTATTTATGGGGTTTTTTCCATAGTATCCTAACTATATGATTTATTTGTTGAAACCACTATTTTTTGTATTTAAAACTTTATCATTTAAAATTGAATGAAACTTGAATCCATTAAAAATATAAGTATTAAATCTTCTACATTTCATTAAAGGTTCTCAATACAAATATATCAAATCATCTAGAACTCAAGCCCAATTATCTACATCTCTGATATAAATAAATAAATATAAAATATTATTATTTATATAAAATAATCAGATCAATATTTATGGATATAAAATTGATTATGATATGATAAGACATGAAAACCATTCAACAGTGTCTTTATTAATGGATTTTATTATGTCCTAATTTAATGTTTGTACCAAAGTATTCTCTTTGTTTTCATATTTAATTCATCAATAAAAGGATCTGTAATATCACTATTGAGATGAAAAAATCTATATTCTGGTACAAACTTAATCTGTTTCAATCAAAGTAATGATATTTTCCCAATTTTATGGCCTGACATTGAAAATTTTATTGATTTATTATGGTGTTGAGATTAAATTCTATTATCTTCAACATGTAGAACTTGATTGAATCTTACATCAATATTATCCAAATACCTCAACCAAAAGGTGAGACAATCTTCATCTATATAACCTTCAACAATAGATCATTATGGATTATATTTATTTGTTATAAATGAAATAAAATAACAATATTCCTAATTAAAAAATAAACATAGTATAATAACCTTTATATATAATACTTATAAAAAATTAAAAAAATTAATGATAAAAAAGTAATTTGATAATACCTTTCTATGGTAAACATCTATCGATAATGTACAGACACTCCAATGATAATTTCCTCAGAAAAATTCACAGTTAGATGAACCATCATAATGAACAATGGTAGTGGGAATATAATATCCAAATTACAATGTTTCATTATAATTCTTTCTAGAATTTTTTTACTCAATGGGGTTTAATGTTTTATCATAAATATATATGAAGAATTTTTAAAACTCAATTACAAGTGTTTTATAATACCATGTTACAATTTATGCAATGCCAAATGTAGTAATTTCTTTATCAAAATATATGAGTCATGAATTTTATTCCTATGTAACTTATGATGTTTTATGTCAACATTTCTTGAAATGTTGCCTGAATATACATTAGGTACTTTCACATTTTAAATCTTTAAATGAAAACATATTTTTGTTGATTTTTCAATGAAAAAACTATTTCAAGTTACATTCCATTATAATTTTTTCATTGATTATGATTTATGTTCATTTATTCTAATTCTTTATTAGTGTTAAGATGTTCTATTTATTTTCCTTTACCATTAAATATTATAAAAACCAAATAATCACATGAATTTTTTTCAATGTTTATAACTTCAAGATTGTGATGTAAAAATTGAAATTCTAAATAAGATAATTTGAAAAAAAAACTTTTTTTCTTACATTGTGTTATACCAACTATATCAAATGATCTTTGAACTCTTTCCCCAAAAAAAATTCATCTGATACTCTTTCCCAAACTGTACATGAACATATAATAATTGAGACATAATTTATAAACATAAAACGATATCTAGTAGATTCATCTTAGAATCAAAAATGACACATGAAACAACGCTTTCATATATAAGGTAGTATTCTAGGATCAAATTCAATGATAAAATCTTGAAATGCTTGGCCAATGTGAGATTTCCAACCATATATATTTCCTAATCCAAGGAAACTAGAAATTTTCCACATTAGAGAAAACCGCATTTTAAACATTTTATATTTCAATATATCATATGTATCTATATAATTATCCCATAATTATTTCAATTATTATATAAGTAGATAAGGGTATTCATTTATTTTATTAATATCTATTTTATTTACTCGAATGATCTTAAAAACAAAAAAAGAAGTTTGTTTCATACTCATTCGTAGAGGTAGATTAAAAGGAATCAAAATAATTTTATGCATTCTATAAGTACTACTTAGAGTCCTAAATGGATTAAATACATCAATTCCAATCCAAAACACATATTCCAAGGATATAAAAAATGAATATAAATAATTAATGGATTTATAAGATTTTAAATATATTGGATATCATATAAACCCATCATTTTTATTTCTTATAGCATGCCCATTTATTTGATTAATAATTTTAGAATACATAAATAATCTTTACAATTTTGGTTTGAATGTAATGAAAAATAAAACCTTGGTAGTAGTTTTTTCTATTACTCATTTCAAGATCTCATCATTATTAAATAATTTCCATCTAGAAGAATGATATATTATATACTCTTCTCTATCTTAATTTTCTCCCTGATACAATATGCAATCATTAGGATTGCATGTATCTTTTTATAATTAAGACCAACCTTGTTAAAAAATTTGTTCATATCAAAAAATGATATAGGAATATTATCATCAAAAATACATGATGTAGTAACTCCAATATCATCAACATTACTTTATCTGAAATTTTATATAAGCACCTAATATGATACAAATTTAATAGAAAGGAAAATTCTGTATATTTAATACATAAATCATACAACTCGTGATTTTTATCGTCCACTAATTCATAAAACTAATTTTATTTCTCATTATTCATCTCTATTTTATTAACATATATTAAATTATAATGGGACCACACTGATATGATATAATATACATATTTTTATGCTTCATAGCCAAAATAATAATTAATCAAGTTCGAAATCTAATTCTCTACTGTTGGGAAATTAATTTTTTCATTCTGCTGATGATTACACATCAAAAAGTATAAAATTGAAAATTTCCCTTGCCAAATTAATATTACATATAAAAGAGGAAATTATTTTAATAAAAAGTGTTCATAAAATTAATTTTTGTTACCATTTTATGAAATTACATCTTATTCTTCCAAGTATATAATGATTTTAAATTTCAAAATTTAAAAATACATCCAACCACTTAACATATTGAGGTGCATTCTTTGGTAATGTAATCCAACTTTTATCCATTTTTACCCTATTAATAAATATATTTATTGAAATAATAATACATATTAATTAAATAAATCATGTTAGAAATAAAACATAACTAGGAATAACATACTATCAATTATAAAATTTCACTGAAAAGAAATCAACATATGCAATATAATTACAATCAATTGACATTATCATTTCATATTTTATGATATTAATATATCATATAAAATATAGAAAAATTCATACAAAATAATAAAATAATGGTTACATTTAATGTAGTAATAAAGAATATATGAAAATTAAAAAAAATAATGAATGCATCAAAACAAGACAATTCAAAAAAATATAAAACTAGTCTAAAAAATCCCTAATAATAATCTAAATATTAACTAGATATTATATAATCAATAAAATTAACAATAAATTAAAAATGTAAATATATATCATTAAAAAAATCCCTAAATATATAATTCATTATAAAACTAAACTTTTATATCCTATTAAGATAAATATTTGTATTCCCAATTCAAAATCCTTATTTAAATCTTATATTGGACAATGAAATTAGAGTATAATAAAGAAAATATAAGATTTTAGGTTCCAAGAACGTACCTTATTATAGGAATTAATGGATAAAGGATGGTAATAGGTTCACATGGAAAATTATAGAGAAGGAGAACCCACTATGAAGAAAGAGAAGTTGTTTTAAATTAGGATAAGAGGAGAATATGAAAGATAATATGGGGTTTATAGGAAGAAAGAAAATATGAGTGGAGGTTTGTGGAAGGGGTGGAAGGAGAGTGGGGACAACGTAGTAGGGAGGTTTTCATGATGATGGGGGACCTGGGGGATTTTTTCAATAAAGGAAATAGGTGGGGTAGTGTGTTTGTGATAATAGTTTTTAAATAGTGATATTTTTTAAATAATCACCACCAAAAATATATTAGTTTTTATTTTTTAAAAAACTAATTCAAATATTTCGTTATGAAATTATTATAGTTAACCACCACTTATAAATAAGTCTGAACTGATGAGAGTGGATATTTTCTCAAACATTTACTAATAAACCAATATAAAGCATGTTTTTTTTCTTATAATGATAATCATTTATCAATTATTAAAATAAATTGGGTGTGATTTCTATAAGGGGTAGAATATTAAATCCCCTGTTTTTATATTAAAATCTTCTTCCATAAAACAAATATTTTTCACAGTTATTTTATTTCCTTAAAATCGTATAGCTTATTGTCATATCCACCAAGTGAAAATATACACATCATTTTATTTTATAACACAACATTACAAATGGAAGATTAATATATCACATTATATCAATATAAGTATAATGGGATAATAGAAACATATAAATGACATCACTAAAACTTAAAATTCAAATAGATCGTGGTATTCTAAAAATATCATAGTTATGAAAAACATTGTAAAAAGAAAAAAAACTAGAAACAAGATTAAAATTTTATAAATGAAATATAATTAAATTAGATAGAAAATTGAGTGAATAAATAATGAAGTAAATAAGAGGTATTTATGGGAATTATAATGATTATATGATTATTAGAATAGTAACTAGATGGTTGGAATAACAACTTTACTATTAGAATAATTGCCTAACCATTGGGAATAGTAAAATGTTTAACAAGTGATATTTATCATAAATAAAATAATTTAAAATTAATATTAGAATACCATAAAACAATCCCTCAAATTATGTAACATAATGTATGTGTAATTTTAACTTTTTAAGAATGTTTGTTTTTAACATATTTCATAAAAACAATTATTATATAATTTATAAATTTATCTTGATAAAATAGTCCTCATTTTAGAATTATTATTTTAAAATTATATAATTCTTTTTTTTTTGTTTTTTTCTAAAAACGTTAATTTTTAGGTGAATAGTAAAAAATACATTTTTTAGATATATGTAATATTTTATGACATAATTATGATGTAAAAATAAATCGGTAATTTATTTAATGATTTGGATGGATTAAAAAAATTTATTATTAAAAATATATATTAAAAATTAATGAATTAAATTTAAAATTCTATAAATCAATTTTCAAAGGCTAAATTTTATTTTATTCTAATAAAGAACTATTTTTTATTCTTTACTTTGAATTAAATATTCTAATGATACCATATGAAATTTTATGTGTTTAAATTCCAATTGAATATATATATATATATATATTTATGTATATATATATTAATCAAACACTATTATTAGTCATAAAAATTAATATTATTCATATTCTTAATCTAAAATAATAAATTATTTAACATTTTATTCAAAGATACCCCTCTCCACCTATAAATATACCTCTTCTCCAAAAAATTTCAATTACATAAAAAACTTTTTACTTTACCAAATATCTATAACAATATCCTTATAGATCTTCCTATATATATTCATAAGTCCTTGTTCTAACCAAAAGACCCTCCTTTGAGAGCTCAAGTCTCATTCCAAAGGAGGTGTCTCAAAGACCACAACAAAGCTTCTAAAGTTTTGATACATTAATTTTCATTATTTTCTTACCCACTTTACAAAAAATAATTTACTCTAATAAAATGATAATAATATAATAATTATATCTTAATATAATTATAATAATAAAATCTATATTATTTTTCTTTTATTTTCATATCTCTTAAAAACACTACTCACGCCACGGTAGTCCATTACCACTTATGTGACTAATGATTTTTCTCATTTCCACCATTAATTAATGGTTTTAAAAATATTTTTCATTTATAATTGAAATATTAATAATAAAATTATGTTATGGTTAAGATTTTTTAATGATAAAGTAGTATGATACTAATAAAATTAAAAATAAGAAATCCTTGTCATTTTAAAAACTTAAATTGAGCATACCAATAAATATTATATTATTTGTAAATATTTTAGAGAATATATTAAACTAATTAACTATCTTATTTTCATAATAATATGAACACAGTACAATTATACTTAAATATATTACATAACCATTAGAAAAATACCATTGACCAATACCATTTTGCTGAAATAGTTTTTTAATTATTGACTCAATATCTCCAAACAATTGTAATAAATAACACAAAACTAATATATGAAAAATAAATGAATAAAAATAAATAATAATAATTAAATAAAAAATAATAATTTTTTTATATAATAAATTAATGAATATAATTTTATTTTTTAAGATTATAGATGACATACTAAAGGAGTTGGGATTTTCTCTCTATTATTTTCCCTGGGAATCTATCACTTTTTATAATCCTCATTTAAAAAGGGTTTTATGTTTTTTTAAACTCTAATTATCATATTTATTTTATTATTTAACCATTTTGTGGATTTATAATCCTTTTCAGTGTGATCTCAAATATCTATGCTTATATCATACCTTACAATGTTCATAAAATAATTTATTATCTAAAGTGTCTTTATAATGGGATTATCTTATCTAATATTTATTATTTATATTTTAATATCCATATTTTATACAATATATTTTTATTCTATATTTTTTCTTCCTTTGTGACATTATTTGATTTTCAATGCTCCCTTTTGTCGACTATGACATTGGACAGAAATCTTCTTCCTTATTCTTTACAAAAATATTTCTTTCTTCTCATAATTATTTTATGATTTTGGTATGAAATGTTATATAGAACTTCTCATACAATTTTCTAATTAATATTTCTATGTATTTATATGAAATTATTTTATTTATTTTACTTAATTTTTTTTAAATTTGGTACGAGGGACTTTTCTCAACTCCTCTCCCGACATCCATATCTACTAAGGGGTTTCTTTACTTCATTGATGGTATTTATCCACTATATGATTCTAAATGAACATTTATCTATATTAAATGTTTATTAGTTACTTTATGTTTACCCTCATGATAACTTACCTCTATTTCTAAATATTTCAAATTTGATAATAAGTTATGATGTATGAGTTTATTTTGAAACTCGTATGCATTTCAAAACTTTTTTCCCATATTATGAAAATGGGTTCACGTATGATTATCATAAACTAACTTTTTATGTGTAATACATTAATTTTTAATATATTATGATGTGATATGTGGTTATATAATTATAAATGAATCGAATTCATTGGCTAAAGTTTTATATCTCATAAAATAATTAAGCATGGATAAGAAGCAATTAGTATTATTCACTATGTTATAAATGTACATGAGGGAGTTAGATTTATAAATTATGTTATTATGTCTAGGTAGTGAGACTTGACATAAGAGTATAATTTTTCATTATTATACTTGTTCCATATTCTATGTCCCCTTCAAATAATATTTATATTTTTGTGATTATGATCCAATGCTTATGTGTGTACTCATATTAACACATGTCTCATTTTATTTCATATTATGATTCCCCTTAATAGGTTTTTTATCTCACCCATTTTTTAAAGTATCTTCCAAGGAAATAGTAGGTTTTAAATGTTTTATTATTATATTATAATAGGTCTATAATTAGGGATATGATTATATTTTGTATTATTATGTAGGTTTATAATGTATTATGTACCTAGTTCCCAAAGACTTTAATGTTTTGATTGAATGAGTTGATTATAATTTTTGTTATATATGAAAAGTTTTTATATGTTAAACTATATCTAAAAGTGTGAGTCTGGGGTATTTCTCTAAGAGGCGAAAGTTTACCATCAAAAATTCTGACAAGAAATGTAGTAGCTTCTTGACTGTCATTGAATTTTTTTTTGTTTCTCAAAAACTATTGATATTATAATACCATTAAATCTAGTAATTAAATCATCAAATGTTTTGAATTTAATCATATTAATTGCTTCATATCATTCTTTCCAAATTTTACATTTTTTCTCATTCGTTAAAACAACTCCATTATGAGTATTTTATATCTTCTCCAAATTATTTCTACCTCCATATTCCCTATAACATTTATAAATTCCTTCTATAAAAGTGAGGATAATATGACATTCCATTCATGACTATCAATAAAAATATTTTTTTAGTGAATTCATCACTACACCTACCATGACTATAGTATAACCATGTGTTAAAATGTCAAAAACTTATAAACATAAAAATAGATATTATTGTAGAATTGTCTCATTTAAAACATTTTAATATTAATATAAAACATTTAAACTCGTTTTTTCACTAAATTTGAATTATACATGTATAAAATAAAAATTTAAACTTAAATTTTAGTAATATAGTAGAGATTAAAAAAATCATTAATAACAAATGGCCTTAAGGACTTCAAAGGAAACCTAGACACAACTCTGATACCAATTTTTGGAAACATTACCAAAATAATTTTAATGTATCACACAATTTTTCACTTTTATGAGGATATTGGTGAATTGAAATGTTTTATGATTCCTTTATAATCAACCTTCATCACTATTTAATATTTTTATAAAATATCTATCTTCCAACTTACATCTCCAATAATGAACTTTATGAAGCTAGTCAATTTTTTTCAATAATTTCATTTTCACATCTACATAAAAAAACTAAACTAAAATTATTTATTATCTCCACCATTCAAAATTAATTTCTATATCATTTGCATAGAATCATATCATATATTTCTATACAATCCACTAGTATAATCTAATGGATTAATATACCCAGGGTTTATCCTTGAATAAGTGTGTAAAAATATCTCCCAACATGTACTATGTGTTCTTGTACACTAAAATATCATTCTTCAAGAAATAAATAAATGTAGAGTCTTTATATTTTAATGCGAGTATCTAAGTTTATTTCAACAAAGTATAACCTACCCAAATTTTATTTGATCACTAGAACTTAAACATTCAATAACTAAACACTTCTTATATATCATGGAATTATTAATTATTATTATAATGATATATTTTAAAGTATGGGTGAATATGTCATCATTAAACACCCATAAAAAATTCATTAACACATTTAAAAACCAAGGTAGTCTATATTATTTAATGTGAGACTTTGATCTTAAATATTTGAAGATTACTACATCAAGAATATTTGATGATAAATATATATAATTTTTTTCCACTTCCCTTTTTTATCTATATTTGATCTCAAATTTCTAATTATTCTTTGTAAACATCATATTGATATATATCCCATCATAATTACTCTTTTTCTTGTCTAACTTGTGAATTTTAAAATTTAAATTCAAAATTTAACTTCCTTATTTAGCTTTCGTCATCTTTCGCTTTAATTTTAGTAATTAGATTAATATTGAATTTAAAATAACCTTCAATTTGATAATGGGAAATATAATATTGAGGAGTAAAATATCCATGAAGAATACACCAAGATATATCACCAAAATAACTGAAATATACAACCTTATAAAAAATTAATTGTGATCATCTCCATTATAGAGTGATGAATGTAGTTACCTAATGGTTTCTTCCAACTTTAATTCAATACAACTTTCTCATATAAATCATAAAATAAAAGTATATTTAATTTTGGAATATTAAACTTATATTAAATATTGTGCCTTTAAATCATTGAGAAATAAAAAATCCACAAGATCCAAATGATAATCACTTTTTTGTACCCTTACATTATAGTGTAATAATGAGATTCATGGTACAACTACTTCCTTCATGGTGTAATAAATTTTTCATATCAAACATCTTTACCACATGTGAATAATGACCTCTAGATTATAGTGTGATTCAAATGTTATGAATATAATTAAAATTATCATCATCAATGGTAATAAATTGTGACATTATATATGACTGTTGTGGTGTGATTTCCTCTTCTTCACCAAACACTTATCTAAAAACTTCTTAGATCTTCCAAATATTCTTAAATATTATTTGGACTAACTTTATCAATTTGTTTAATTTAACCAATCACCCAAACTAATATTTATCACTCAATTAAATTTATAATTGGTTTAAAAAAAATACAACACTAATATTTCAATAATATATTAACATCATACTCTTTTTAACTAACAATATTCCCTATTATATCAAACATCTCACATGACACAACACTCTTCTAAAACACCTTTTTTTCTCACAATAATATATTCCCTTATTTAATATCTAGGAGGTATGATGTATTAACATAACCATTATGGATATTATTATAGTTATACCACAATGTAGTTTTTTTTTTAATATCTGTATGGTCCTTAGTTATAGAGACAATTAGTTGTTGTGGTTGTATCTAGACTATCATAAAAGGTTTTCATAAATATAAGTGGTGTTTTATGTACTAATTATAGATTTATAGATACAGTGATGAGGATAGTGTGGAAGATAAAATACAATGGATATTTGATAAGTCGATCTTTATCTTGAATTCTATGATTAATTTATTTATATTTAAATATTCCATTTACTAAGGATTTGTAATGCCTATTCACTGAAAATTATAGAGGCTAGATGAGTAACCTGATGAGTATACTTGTATACTCACTATATTATTATCTACTTTTTTCAGACATTAAGGCTCATGTTGAGGGTGGTGTTGAGAGGCTTTACTCAAAGCATTAGTTGATCTAGTTTGGAGTTATTGGAGATGTGTGTTTATTATATTTTCACGTTAAATTTAGATAAATGAGTCCCAATCTTGGATTAATTTTTTTATATACCCATGCATATGATTAATTAATATATTTTTATGGTTTTTTTATTATAGTTAATATAATTATTATTTACTTAAAATGAAGATACTGCATCCAATATTTTTTATTCTGTACCCTTGGTTCTAGTAATCACCATATTCTATATTATAGGTGTTTTTTATAGGTTACTCTCAGCCTCATTTTTTGATCAATAGGAGTCTTGCTAGGGTCAGGTGATGATATTTTCCTTTTTAATAATTGATCTCAAAGCTAAATTTAATTATAATTCCATTTTGTTTCTATAACAAAAAAATTCATCATATAAGTCTTATATTTTTATAATATTTTAATAAGGACTTTTATTAAATGATATCCTTCTCAAATGATGACCCCTTTTAAATGAAATATTATCCATTAGTGGGTAGAGATCCATATTTCACTAATCATTGATTCACTTTTTCATTTCACTCATCACTTATATATTTTGGTAGAATATAATTTTAGTCATATCATATATGTATCTTTGGATAGTTTAGTGGATAAATCTATACCCAAATCCATTCCTTTCTAATCCTAAAATTTAGAATTTTTCAGCCTAGTGTGACCCAAATATAATTTCATATTCATATAAATAATCCTTTTAAGGTCACCCATATTCTTATTTTCTTATAAAAGATAATCCATGTTCACCCGCCTTTGGAAATACCTACCTGTTTGGATGATCGAGGTCTTGATAAGTGTTTTCCTTGGAAGAAATAAAACATATATATTTTTAATATTTTTTTTAAAATCAAATCATATTAACTTATATATTCCATTCATATATGAATTTTTATAACACTTTAATTTATTAACATTTACCTTAATCAAATTAATATGTTCAAAACATATTAATATATAACACTATATATAACTCATGATTTTTTTTATTAACCTTAAAATAAAATTCAATTATATCTACATAAAACTAAATGTATCTCATGCATAAGGTACATTAAACTCATTCATGTAAGGGTTTGGAATTAAATGAAACCCAAATCTCCACATGATAATGTATGGTATAATATGTAGTTTTTCAATACTTTTACAAGTAGATCATAAGCCCTTTGGATAGTGATAAGTTCATCCCAAGGTTCACTATCCATATGTCAATACTCAAGAGAAACCAGAATTACAATAAAATCCAAACACCAAATATATATAAATCATATAGAAACATTATAATCGTGTTCTTAACCAATAAACAATCATAGTCATGGTTGAATGTAATTAAATATTGTGTTTTTCTATCATTTAACTTATTATATTCATGATATAAAAAATTTAATAATCTGATTAACACTTTAAAATAATATATTATTCCATAAATAATGTAAACAATTTATATTCATGGAATTTATTAAACATAGAATATAATAAATTAAAAAAAATTACTAAGTTTAGACATGTGATAAAAAATTATTAAGATTATATAAATAACGTAACTATAAGTACATTATAATTGAATATTATTTATGGTATTTCAAAAATGAATATAAATACTTTATATTCATATAAAAAACTTAAACACTATATTTCATCATTTACATAGAATTCAATATGAATATATGATATATATGAGAAAATAAAACCTTTTGAGAGTATATATGAACATTCAACATTTCATTATAATTTAAACTCTATCATATTTTCATTTTCATGGTATTCAATATAAACTCATTCATATTTTAAATATATGATATCTATAAAAATATAAAATATTCTATATTCTATATGAACATTTCTGGATTTATGTAAATATTATTGTATAACTTAAATATCAAATATTTCATTTTATTTAATAATTAATAAAATCCACCAAAACACCATTTGTAATGGTTTGAATAAAATTCCAAATAAGAACTTTTAATATGATAATTTCACAAAAAATATAATTATTTTTATATTTATCCTTATATTATAATTTATAAATACTTTATTAATTAATCAACCACGTAAATTAACTTTAAACCTAGATCCCATCCACCAAAAAAATTATTATGGTCTAAAATCACATCATGTTTGACTATAAACCACATAATGGTTTCTAAATTGACAAAAATTACCAAAATAACTATTATTATGTTTCTTAGGGAATCTATTTCTGAAAAATCCTTTAAAATATATAATTTTTAAATCATTATTTGGATTTTTTCATCTATATCAGTGTTTTCATTATAGAAATCTTGGACAATGTGAGATTTCCAACCATAAATATTTCCTAATCCAAGGAAACCAAAAAATTTCTACATTAGAGAAAACTGAATTTTAATGATTTTAAATTTCGATACATCATTTGTATCTATATAATTATCCCATAATTATTTCAATTATCATATAAGTAGATAAGGGTATTCATTGATGTTATTAATATATTTTTTATTTACTTGAATGATCTTAAAAATAACAAAAGAAGTTTGTTTCATACTCATTCTTAGAGGTATATTATAAGGAATCAAAATAATTTTATGCATTCTATAAGTTTTACTTAGATTCTCAAATGGATTAAATCCATCAATGCCAATCCAAAACACATATTCCTAAGATATAAAAAAATGGATATAAATAATTAATGGATTTTTAGGCTTTTAAATATATTAGATATCATATAAACCCATCATTTTTAAATCTTATAGCATGCCCATTTATTTGATTAATCATTTTAGAAGACATAAATAATCTTTACAATTTTGGTTTGAATGGAATGAAACATAAAACCTTGGTAGTAGTTTTTTCTATTACTCATTTCAAGATCTCATCATTATTAAATAATTTCCATCTAGAAGTATGATATATTATATACTCTTCTCTATCTGAATTGTCTCCCTGATATAATATGAAATCATTAGGATTGCATGTATCTTTTTATAATTAAGACCAACCTTGTTAAAAAATTAATTTATATCATAAAATGGTATAGGAATATTAGCTTAAACAAATACATGATGTAGTAACTCCAATATCATCAACATTCCTTTATCTGAAATTTTATATAAGCATTTGATATTATACAACTTTAATAGAAAGGAAAATTTTGTATATTTAATACATAAATCATACAACTCATGATTTTCATCGTCCACTAATTCATAAAACTAATTTTATTTCTCATTATTCATCTATATTTTATTAACATATATGAAATTAGAATGGGAGCACACTGATATGTTATAATCTACATATTTTTATGCTTCAGGGCCAAAATAATAATTAAACAAGTTTGAAATATCATTCTCTACTATTGGGAAATTAATTTTTTTCATTCTGATGATGATTACACATAAAAAATTATCAAATTGAAAATTTCCCTTGCCAAATTAATATTACATATACAAGAGGAAATTATTTTAATAACAAGTGTTCATAAACTTCATTTTTGTAACCATTTTATGAAATTACAATCGAAATATAGACATCTTATTCTTCCAAGTATATATTGATTTTAAATTTCCAAATTTAAAAATACACACAACCACTTAACATATTGAGGTGTATTATTTGGTAAAGTAATACAACTTGTATCCATTTTTACCCCATTAATAAATATATTTATAAAAATAATAATACATATTAATTAAATAAATCATGTTAGAAATAAAACATAACTAGGAATAATATACAATCATTTATAAAATTTCACTGAAAACAAATCATCATATGCAATATAATTACAATGAATTGATATTATGATTTCATATTTTATGATATTAATATATCATATAACATATAGAAAAATACATATGAAATAATAAAATAATGATTACATTCAATGTAGTAATAAATAATATATGAAAATTAAAAAAATCATGAATGCATCAAAACAAGACAATTCAAAAAAAATAAAACTAGTCTAAAAAAATCCCTAATAATAAACTAAAGATTAACTAGATATTATATAATCAATAAGATTAACAATAAATTAATAATGTAAATATATCTCATAAAAACAAATCCCTAAATAGATAATTCATTATAAAACTAAACTTTTATATCCTAGTAAGATAAATATTTGTATCCCCAATTCAAATCTATATTTAAATATTATAGTGGTCATTGAAATTAGAGTATAATAAAGAAAATATAAGATTTTAGGTTCCAAGAACTTACCTTATTCTAGGAGTTAATGGATAAAGAACGGTAATAGGTTCACATGGAAAATTATAAAGAAGGAGAACCCACTATGAAGAAAGAGAATTTGTTTTAATTTATGATAAGATGAGAATAGGAAAGAGAATATGGGGTTTTGAGGAAGAAAGAAAATATGAGTGGAGGTTTTTGGAAGGGGTGGAAGGAGAGTGGGGACAATGTAGCAGGGAGGTTTTCATGATGAAGGGGGACCTGAGGGATTTTTTCAATAAAGGAAATAGGTGGGGTAGTGTGGTTGTGATAATAGTTTTTAAATTTTGATAGTTTTTAAATAATCACCACAAAAAATATATTAGTGGTTATTTTTTGAAAAACTAATTCAAATATTTCGTTATGAAATTATTATATTTAACCACCACTTATAAATAAGGCTGAACTGATGAGAGTGGATATTTTCTCAAACATTCACTAATAAACCAATATAAAGCATGTTTTTTTCTTATAATGATAATCATTTATCAATTATTAAAAAAAAATTGGGTGTGATTTATATAAGGGGTAGAATATTAAATCCCCTGTTTTTATATTAAAATCTTCTTCCATAAAACTAATATTTTTCATCGTTATTTTATTTCCTTAAAATAGTATAGCATATTGTCATATACACCAAGTGAAAATGTACACATCATTTTATTTTATAACACAACATTACAAATGAAAGATTAATATATCACATTATACCAATATAAGTATAATGGGATAATAGAAACATATAAATGACATCACTAAAACTTAAAATTCCAATAGATCGTGCTATTCTAAAAATATCATAGTTATGAAAAACATTGTAAAAAGAAAAAAACTATAAACAAGATTGAAATTTTATAAATGAAATATATTTAAATTAGATAGAAAATTGATTGAATAAATAATGAAGTAAATAAGAGGTATTTATAGGAATTATAAGGATTATCTGATTATTAGAATAGTTACTAGATGGTTAGAATAACAACTTTACTATTATAATAATTGCCTAACCATTGGGACAAGTAAAATGTTTAACAAGTGATATTTATCATAAATAAAATAATTTAAAATTAATATTAGAATACCATAAAACAATTCATCAAATTATGTAACATAATGTATGTGTAAGTTTAACTTTTTTAAGAATGTTTTTAACATATTTAGTAAAAACAATTATTCTATAATTTAAAAATTAAAATTAAATAATTAAGAAATTTATCTTGATAAAATAGTCCTCATTTTAGAATTATTATTTTTAAATTAGATAATTCTTATTTTTTTGTTTTTTTCTAAAAAAGTTAAATTTTAGGTGAATAGTAAAAAAATACATTTTTTAGATATATGTAATATTTTATGACATGATTATGATGTAAAACTAAATCGGTAATTTATTAAATGATTTGGTTGGATTAAAAAAATTATTATTAAAAATATATATTAAAAATTAATGAATTAAATTTAAAATTCTATAAATCAATTTTCAAAGTCAAAATTTTATTTTATTCTAATAAAGAACTATTTTTTATTCTTTACTTTGAATTAAATATTCTAATGATACCATATGAAATTTTATGTGTTTAAATTCCAATTGAATATATATATATATGTATATATGTATGTATATATTAATCAAACACTATTATTAGTCATAAAAATAAATATTATTCATATTCTTAATCTAAAATACTAAATTATTTAACATTTTATTCAAAGATACCCCTCTCCACCTATAAATATACCTCTTCTCCAAAAAAAATCAATTACATAAAAAAACTTATTACTTTACCAAATATCTATAACAATATCTTTATAGGTTTTTCTATATATATTCTTAAGTCCTTGTTTTAACCAAAAGACCCTCCTTTGAGGTCTCAAGTCTCATTCCAAAGGAGGTGTCTCAAAGACCACAGTAAAGCTTCTAAAGTTTTGATACATTAATTTTCATTATTTTCTTACCCACTTTACAAAGAATAATATACTCTAATAAAATGATAATAATAGAATAATTATATCTTAATATAATTATAATAATAAAATCTATATTATTTTTATTTTATTTTAACATCTCTTAAAAACACTACTCAGGCCATGGTAGTCTATCACCACTTATGTGACTAATGTTTTTTCTCATTTCCACCATTAATTTATGGTTTTAAAAATATTTTTCATTTATAATGGAAATATTAATAATAAAATTATGTTATGGTTAAGATTTTATAATGATAAAGTAGTATGATACTAATAAAATTAGAAATAAGATATCCTTGTCATTTTAAAAACTTAAATTGAGCATACCAATAAATATTATATGATTTATAAATATTTTAGAGAATATATTAAAATAATTAACTATCATATTTTCATAATTATATGGACACAATACAATTATACTTAAATAGATTACATAACCATTAGACAAATACCTTTGACCAATACCATTTTTCTGAAATAGTTTTTTAATTATTGACTCAATATCTCCAAACAATTGTAATAAATAACATAAAACTAATATATGAAAAATAAATGAATAATAATAAATTATAATAATTAAATAAAAAATAATAAGTTTTCTATATAAGAAATTAATGAATATAATTTTATTTTTTAAGAGTATAGATGACATACTAAAGGAGTTGGGATTTTCTCTCTATTCTTTTCCCTGGGAATCTATCACTTTGTATAATCCTCATTTAAAAAGGGTTTTATGTTTTTTAAACTCTAATTATCATATTTATTTTATTATTTAACCATTTTGTGGATTTATAATCCTTTTTAATGTGATCTCAAATATCTATGCGTATATCATACCTTACAAAGTTCATAAAAGAATTTATTATCTAATGTGTTTTTATAATGGGATTATCTTATCTAATATTTATTATTTATATTTTAATATCCATATTTTATCCAATATATTTTTATTATATATTTTTTCTTCCTTTGTGACATTATTTGGTTTTCAATTATCCCTTTTGTCGACTATGACATTGTACATAAATCTTCTTCCTTATTCTTTACAAAAATATTTCTTTCTTCTCAATATTATTTTATGATTTTTTTATGAAATATTATATAGAACTTCCCATACCATTTTCTAATTAATATTTCTATGTATTTATATGAAATTATTTTATTTATTTTATATATTTATTTTACTTACTTTTTTTTAAATTTGGTACGAGGAACTTTTCTCAACTCCTCTCCTGACATTCATTTCTACTAAGGGGTTTGTTTACTTCATTGATGGTATTTATCCATTATATGATTCTAAATGAACATTTATCTATATTAAATGTTTATTAGTTCTTTTATGTTTACCCTCATGATAAATTACCTCTATTTATAAATATTTCAAATTTGATAATAAGTTATGATGTATGAGTTTATTTTAAAACTTGTATGAATTTCAAAACATTTTTCCCATATCATGAAAATGGGTTCATGTATGATTATCATAAACTAAATTTTTATGTGTAATACATTAATTTTTAATATATTATGATGTTATATGTGGTTATATAATTATAAAATAATCCAATTCATTGGATAAAGTTTTATATCTCATAAAATCATTATGCACGGATAAGAATAAATTAGTATTATTCACTATGTTATAAATGTACATGAGGGAGTTATATTTATAAATTATGTTATGATGTCTAGGTAGTGAGCCTTGACATAAGAGTATAATTTTTCATTATTATACTTGTTCCATATTCTATGTCCCCTTCAAATAAATTTTATATTTTTGGGCATTATGATCCTATTCTTATGTGTGTACTCATATTGACACATGTCTGGTTTTATTTCATATTATGATTCCCCTTAATAGGTTTTTTATCTCACCCTTTTTTTAAATTATCTTATAAGGAAATCATAGGTTTGAAATGTTGTATTATTATATTATAATAGGTCTATAATGAAGGATATGATTATATTTTGTATTATTATATAGGTTAATAATGTATTTTTTACCTAGTTCCTAAAGAGTTTAAAGTTTTGATTGAATGAGTTGATTATAATTTTTGTTATATATGAAAAGTTTTTATATGTTAAACTATATCCAAAAGTGTGAGTCTGGGGTATTTCTCTAAGAGGCTAAAGTTTAGCATCAAAAATTTTGACAAGATATGTAGTAGCTTCTTGACTATCGTTGAATTTTTTGTAGTTTCTCAAAAACTATAGATATTATAATACCATTAAATCTATTAATTAAATCATCAAATGTTTTTAATTTAATCATATGAATTTCTTCATATCATTCCTTCCAAATTTTACATTTTTCTCATTCGTTAAAAAAATTCCATTATGAATATTTTATATCTTCTCCAAATTATTTCTACCTCCATATTCCATATAACCATTATAAATTCCTTATATAAAAGTGAGGATAATATGACATTCCATTCATGACTATCAATAAAAATATTTTTTTAGTGAATTCATCACTACACCTACTATGACTATAGTATAACCATGTGTTAAAATGTCAAAAACTTATAAACCTAAAAATAGATATTATTATAGAATTGTCTCATTTAAAACATTTTAATATTCATATAAAACATTTAAACTCGTTTTTTCACTAAATTTGTATTATACATGTATAAAATAAAAATCTAGACTTACATTTTAGTAATATATTAGATATTAAAAATACATTAATAACAAATGGCCTTAAGGACTTCAAAGGAAACCTGGACACAACTCTGATACCAATTTTAGGAAACATTACCAAAATAATATTGATGTATCACACAAGTTTTCACTTTGATGAGGATATTGGTGAATAGAAATCTATTATGATTCCTTCATAATCAACCTTCATCACTTGTTAATATTTTTATAAAGGGTCTATCTTCCAACTTACATCTTCAATAATGAACTTTATGAAGCTAGTCAATTTTTTTCAATAATTTCATTTTCACATCTATATAACAAAATTAAACTAAAATTATTTATTAGTTACACCATTCAAAATTAATTTCTGTATCATTTGTATTGAATCATATGATATATTTCTGTACAATCCACTAGTATAATCTAATGGGTTACAATACCCAGGGTTTATCCTTGAACAAGTGTGTAAAATATCTCCCAACAAGTACTATGTGTTCTTGTACACTAAAATACAACTCTTCAAGAAATAAATAAATTTAGAGTATTTATATTTTAATGTGAGTATCTTAGTTTATTTCAACATAGTATAACCTCCCCCCATTTTATTTGATCACTAGAACTCAAAAATTCAATAACTAAACACTTCTTATATATCATGGAATTATTAATTATTATTATAATGATATATTTTGATGTATGGGTGAATATGTCATCATTAAACACCCATAAAAAATCATTAACACATTTCAAAACCAAGGTAGTCTATCTTCTTTAATGTGAGACTTTGATCTGAAATATTTGAAGATTACTACATCAAGAATATTCGATGATAAATATATATAATTTTTTTCCACTTCCCTTTTTTATCTATATTTGATCTCAAATTTCTAATTATTCTTTGAAAAAATCATATTGATATATATCCCATCATAATTACTCTTTTTCTTGCCTAACTTGTGAATTTTAAAATTTAAATTCAAAATTTAACTTCCTTATTTAGCTTTCATCATCTTTTGCTTTAATTTTATTAATTAGATTAATATTGAATTTAAAATGACCTTAAATTTGATAATGGAAAATATAATATTGAGGAGTAAAATATCCATGAAAAATACACCAATATATATCACCAAAATAACTGAAATCTACAACCTTATAAAAAATTAATTGTGATCATCTCCATTGTAGAGTGATGAATGTAGTTACCTAATGGTTTCTTCCAACTTTAATTCAATCCAACTTTCTCATATAAATCATAAAATAAAAGTATATTTAATTTTGTAATATTAAACTTGTATTCAATATTGTGCCTTTAAATCATTCAGAAATAAAAAATCCACAAGATCCAAATGATACTCACTTTTTTTACCCTTACATTATAGTGTAATAATGAGATTCATGGTACAACTACTTCCTTCATGGTGTAATAAACTTCTCATATCAAACATCTTGACCACATGTGAATAATGACCTATATATTATAGTGTGATTCATATGTTATGAATATAATTAAAATTATCATCATCATTGGTAATAAATTGTGACATTATATATGACTGTTGTGGTGTGATTTCCTCTTCTTCACCAAAAACTTATCTGAAAACTTCATAGATCTTACAAATAGTCTAAAATATCCTTTGGACTAACTTTAACAATTTATTTAATTTTACTAATCACTTAAACTAATATGAATCACTCAATTAAATTTATAATGGGTTTAAAAAAAATTACAACACTAATATTTCTATAATATATTAACATCAAACTCTTTTTAACTAACAATATTTTCTATTATATCAACATCTCCCATGACACAACACTCTTATAAAACACCTTTTTTGCTCACAATAATATATTCCCTTATTTAATATCTAGGAGGTATGATGTATTAACATAACCATTATGGATATTATTATTATAGTTATACCACCATGTAGTTTTTTTATAATATCTGTATGGTCCTTAGTTATAGAGACAATTAGTTGTTGTGGTTGTATCTAGACTATCGTTAAAGGTTTTCATAAATATAAGTGGTGGTTTATGTACTAATTATAGTGTTATAGATATAGTTATGAGGATAGTGTGGAAGATAAAATACAATGGATATTTGATATGTCGACCTTTATCTTGAATTCTATGATTAATTTATTTATATTTAAATATTCCATTTAATAAGGATTTGTAATGCCTATTCACTGAAAATCAGAGAGGTTATATGAGGAACGTGATGAGTATACTTGTATACTCACTATATTATTATCTACTTTTTCAGACATTTAGACTCAGGTTGAGGGTGTTGTTGAGAGGCTTTACTTAAATCATTAGTTGATCTAGTTTGGAGTTATTGGAGTCATGTGTTTATTATCTTTTCACGTTAAATTTAGATAAATGTGTCCCAATCTTGGATTAATTTTTTTACATACCCATGTATATGATTAATTAATATATTTTTATGGTTTTTTTATTATAGTTAATGTGGTTATTATTTACTTAAAATTAGGATAGTGCATTCAATAGTTTTTATTCCATACCCTTGGTTCTAGTAATCACCATATTCTATATTAGAGGTTTGTTTTAGGGGTTACTCTCAACCTCATTTTTTGATCAATAGGAGTCTTGGTAGGGTCAGGTGATGACATTTTCCTTTTTAATAATTGATCTCAAAGCTAAATTTAATTATAATTCCATTTTTTTCTATAACAAAAATTTTCATCATATAAGTCTTATATTTTTATAATCTATTAATAAGGACTTTTATTAAATGATATCCTTCTCAAATGATAACCCCTTTTAAATGAAATATTATCCATTAGTGGGTAGAGATCCATATTTCACTAATCATTGAGTCACTTTTTCATTTCACTCATCACTTATATATTTTTGTAGAATATAATTTTAGTCATATCATATATGTATCTTTGGATAGTTTAGTGGATAAATCTATACCCAAATCCATTCCTTTAATATCCTAAAATTTAGGATTTTTCAGCCTATTGTAACACATATATAATTTCATATTCAAATAAATAATCCTTTTAAGGTCACCCATATTCTTATTTTCTTATAAAAGATAATCCATGTTCACCCACCTTTGGAAATACCTACCTGTTTGGATGATCAAGGTCTTGATAAGTGTTTTACTTGGAAGAAATAAAACACATATAATTTTAAGATATTTTTTAAAATCAAATCATATTAACTTATATATTCCATTCATATATGAATTTTTCTAATACTTTAATTTATTAACATATACCTTAATCAAATTAATATGTTCAAAACATATTAATGTATAACACTATATACAACTCATTATTTTTTTGTTATTAACCTTAAAATAAAATTCAATTATATCTACATAATACTAAATGTATCTCATTCATAAGGTACATTAAACTCATTCATGTAAGGGTTTGGAATTAAATGAAACCCAAATCTCCACATGATAATTTATAGTATAATATGTAGATGTTCAATACTCTTCCAAGTGGATCATAAGCCCTTTGGATAGTGATAAGTTCATCCCAAGGTTCACTATCCATATGTCAATACTCAAGAGAAACCATAATTACAATAAAATACAAACACCTAATATATATAAATCATAGAGAAACATTATAATCATGTTCTTAACCAATAAACAATCATAGTCATGGTTGAATGTAAATAAATATTGTGTTTTTCTATCATTTAACTTATTATATTCATGATATAAAAAATTTAATAATCTGATTAAAACTTTAAACTAATATATTATTCCATAAATAGTGTAAACAATTTATATTCATGGAATATATTAAACATATAATATAATAAATTGACAAAAAATTCCTAAGTGTAGACATGTGATAAAAAAATTATGAATATTATATAAATAATGTAACTATAAATACATTATAATTGAATAAGCTTTATGGTATTTCAAAAATGAATATAAATACTTTATATTCATATAAAAAACCTGAACACTATATTTCATCATTTACATAGAATTCAATATGAATATATGATATATATGAGAAAATAAACCCTTTTAATAGTATATATGAACATTTGACATTTCATTATAATTTAAACTCTATCATATTATCATTTTCATGGTATTAAATATGAACTCATTCATATTTAAAATATCTTATATCTATAAAAATAAAAAAAAATTCTATATTCTATATGAAAATTTATGGTTTTATGTAAATATTATTGTATAATTTAAATATCAAATATTCCATTGTATTTAAACATTAATAAAATCCACCAAAACACCATTTTTAATGGTTTGAATAAATTTCCAAATAAGAACTTTTAATATGATAATTTCACAAAAAAATATAAATATTTTTATATTTATCCTTATATTATAATTTATAAATACTTTATTAATTAATCAACCATGTAAATTAACATTAAACCTAGATCCCATCCACCAAAAAAATTGTTATGGTTTAAAATCACATCATGTTTGACTATAAACCACATAATGGTTTCTAAATTGAAAAAAATTACCAAAATAACTATTATTATGTTTCTTATGGAATCTATTGTAAAGACCCGTAAAATTCAAGGGAAATTTTTTCTTAATTTTCTTTGGAATTTTACAAGAACGCGGTTTCTGACGGCACCTGATTCCAAGGCCTGGTGAGCCTGGAATAAATTTCCGAAGTTTGGCTCAGGTACGTTAAGTGAACGAACGAGCGGGAATTTCTAACTTTTGATCTGGTGCTCGAAATTGAAATCCGAGGACACCGATGAACTCGCAGCGCTGATTTTCACTTAAGAATACCTTTTCTGAGGTTGCGTTTTATGCGGAATGAAAGTTAGTTTTGGGAAAAATTAATAGAAGTTAAATAAAATGTGGAAACACATTTTATTTTAACTTGTTGGTTAACTTCTCCCAAAGGGAGTTAGGGGTGGGACCCACATCCACTTAACCTCCCTTGAGAGGATTAAGTGTGGTGGGGCCCACACAAACCCTAACACTTCATCTTCTCTTTTTAAACTCCCTGTAACTCCTCTTTAATTAACTTGACAACTTGGTTAATTAATTGAGTTGAGTTGTTTGAATTTCAAACCTTTGAATTCAAGTTGATAATTGTGTGAATAAAATAAGCCTTAGCTTATTTTATTTTGGTTGGTCACCTTAGCCATCTTGAGAGGTTTTGAAGAATTCTCTCCATCTTCTTCAAACTTTGACGAAGAACGCGAATAACATTCGGACATCGACGAAGAACGCCACGTTCTCGGGAACCGTCTTCCGCGACGCCATACTCGCGATACCGACGACGTCTCCTTCCGCATCATCTCTTCTGTGATGGTATCCCACGACGAAATCGCCGTCAAAGAGCTTCGAATCCTCTCTTCACGACATCGATTCCCTTTTTCCGCGACGCCGATCACCGCGACGCTCGTCTTCTGCGGGTCGTTGACGAACATCGTTCTTGAAACCGAGGTAGGGGTTTCTTGTTGTTTAATTTATTTATTCTCGTTCTTGGTTCTAGCATGAAAATCTTGAGGATAAATGATTATGTGCTATCGTCTAAGGAGAGGGGGGGCCGGACCGCACAAACACGGCCGAACCCCCCTCCTTTGTTCTTGAATGTTTCATGCGGGTGAAACGTGATGGCGTGGTGCCGTCGCACCACGCTGATATCTTCCGACAATCGTTGTGCGGCGCCGTCGCGCCGCACCGTGGAAATATTATCATGAACGCGACGTCATCGCGCCGCGTCAAGGGAAACCGAAGGTGCCGCGGCCGGAGCGGGGCCGCGGCGGAGGGGCGCGGTGCCGTCGCACCGTGCCGGACAACGAAGGTTGCGACCGGTTCCGGGCCGCGGCAGAACGAGAAGACCGGAGGCCAGCCGGGCTGCCGGTGTCGGAAGCCGGAAAGGGGACCGGCCTTGCCGGTCCCATTGAGGAAGAACCGGCCGGCCAGGTCGGGCCGGCCGGAAGGGAGAAAACCGGGGGAAATAATTTCCCCCAGCCAGCCATAATGGCCCCCAATTATGAGGGGGGCCGGTTTCACAAAGGGGGGCAAGCGGCCCCCCTTTTCTTTCCAGCAGCTCGGCCTTCGGCCGAGCCGGCAGCGCGCGGCGCGCTACGCTGGACCGGCGCCTGGCCGGACCGCGTTGGGCCACGCCGGGCCGCGCCGGGCCAGGCCGGGCCGTGTCGACCCTTTCTGGGGCGGGTCGACCCGGTTCGGCCCTACCGGGGGGGTCTCGGGCCGGGACGGCCCGGGCCCGAAACCCCCGTTACCGAGAGGTTTGGATTCAAATGCCCATAACTCGGTCTACGGACCTCCAAACGATGTGCCGTCAGCGGCGATGCGATCCTTGGATCGAGACGGTTGTTTCGATATATCGAAATCAAGGTTTCGGAATACTTTGAGTTCGTCCGGGTTGGTTCGTACACGAAACCAACCGGTCCCTCGGAGCGGAAACGCTCATATCTTGAGCTACGGACGTCCGAATGACGTTCCGTCAGCTTTGTTGTGTTCCTCTTAGTGAGACGGATCTTTTGGCTTAATCCGCCCGAGGTTTGGACGCAGGTGGAGTACGGTCGGGTTGGTTTTTCCTTAAAAACCAACAGGGCCCCTGGGACGAAAAAGCCAATAACTCTCAGACCGGGCGTCCGATCGACGTGTCGTCTGTTGCGTTGAGTTCCTGTTGACGATACGGAACTTTTGGATACATCAACTCTGGACTTTGTGACAGTTGATTTATCAGCCTCTCGGCTCGTGGAGTGGACCCTCCCGAACGAGCTTGCTGTGTGCGGGAACCCTAGAGATGGATGCGACTGCGACTGCGACTGTGACTGTGACTGCTACTACTACTGCTACTGTGACTGCGACGACGATAGTACATAGATCCTTGGTGGATTCGACGACGACTACAGCACTCAGTGATCCTACGTGGATCAGTGCTTTAGGTCCTGTGTGGGCCCGATCATGTGTGGGTCCGATCCTGTGTGGGTCTGCGCTCAGCGGTCCTGTGTGAACCAGCGCCTACAGGTCCTATGTGGGCCCGATCCTATGTGGGTCATTGCGGGGGTTAGTTACCTATCGATCCTTCGTGGGTCCGACGACTTAGATGGATCAGTGATCATCTTTATCGTTATCCGAAAAAGTATACCTGTGTGAGCTGAATCCTGTTGCTTTCCTGTGTGGATTGTGTTGTGCTATACTGTGTGGATTTTGTTTTGCTTTCCTGTGTGGAATACGTATACTTTCCTGTGTGGACTGAGTTGTACTTGGGATCGTAGGTTGGAGCGTATTGGAATTGATTACTTAGGTATATTTATGGGCATATACCTAAGGAGTGTCGGTTGTTACTTCGTGATTGTATCTTCCTTTGTGGTTTATCCTTTGTGGATTTTGGGAGACCTTCAGGGGTCTCGGGGTCCCTACTGAGTAGATTATACTCACCCCTGTACGGGCTATGCCCGCACTACGTTGTGTTGGTTGCAGACGACGGACAGCGTTGATCGTGGTTGAGGCTTGCAGAGCAGAACATTACCTGGAGGTAGACCACTGGGCGGGACGTGCCCAGAGCGGACGGCGGGACCCGAGGAGCAGTGGAGCTATTTGTACCCACCCTTCAGGTGGGATTTCCAGTGGACAGCTCGGTGTAGCGGCTTTTACTTTACAGTTTTTGTTTTCCCTTTCGAGTTGTACTTTACTTTCAGTTTGGGTTTGTATACTGGCCCATTTACTTTTCCGCACTTTCAGTTGTACTCTGTTTTTACTTAGTGTTTACTTTTCCGCTTGCTTACTCTGTGGTGTTTATTTACTTTTCAAAGGCAATGCCTTCCCTTTTTACTGGGATTTACGCCTTGGTGCTAGTCGCCAGCCCCTGGCCTATGGAAGGCGGGCTTGGGGTAGTCACGGCACGGACCCCAAGGGCGGGTCGTGACAAATTGGTATCAGAGGAGTTCGGTTCTACCGCAAACTCTGATCTTTTCTATGTGAAGCAATAATGTTTAGCGTATTGATTGTGGTTATCAGTCCAGGGAGTCCAGTGTTGGTGCGGCAGCCGACGTATCCGTACACCGGGACCCTGACTACTGATTTCCGACTTAATGCACGAAAACATTGATTGTGTATGTGTTTCAAAGTTTTCTTTTTGATTACCTTATATTAGCTCACCAGGTATACTGTTCTGACCGTGGCACACCTGTTTCCTTTTCAGGATGGCCCCACGACGTCAGCCAGCTAGGGTTCCGAGAGTCGAGCGTGACGACAGCCCACCGAGCGACAAGGCCTCGGTGCAGGGCCCTTTGTCAGCAGTGGCACCGGTGGTAGCTCTACCTGCCGAGCCACCGATGCTTCCAGCACCAGCCGCTGACGATGCACGTCGCTTTGGAGCTCTGCACGAGTTCCAGCGCCAGAAACCACCTAGGTTCCGTGGGGAGACGGACCCCCAGGCAGCAGAGGACTGGCTGGAGGTAGTGCTACGAGTTTTTAGGCTAGTGAGGACACCTGCAGACCTCATGGTGATCCTCGCTGCGAGCCTACTGCACGCAGAAGCAGGACGCTGGTGGAGCTTGATGCTCTAGGTGCACGATGAGGCATCTCTAATTTGGACGGACTTTGAGAGCCTCTTCCGCTCAGAGTTCATCCCAGCCTCCCTTCGTGTGGTGCGTATCCAGGAGCTTCTTCAGCTACGGCAGGGCAGCATGACGGTCGCTCAGTACTCAGCGAGATTTACTAATCTCTCGCGCTACTCGACCGACATGGTACGAGACCCATTCTTCCAGGCCCGGACCTTCGAGTAGGGTTTGAGACACGAGATCAGGGCATCGCTGATCTCCCTCAGCATACCGACTTAGACAGGAGTACTGGAGTGGGCCTTTTTGATCAAGAGCTTCCTTGCTGAGTCTACACCAGCGTCGAGACTCACCGCAGGGCGGCACGTGGAAGAGTCATCTGCAGCAGGCAGTCAATGGATGACTCAGGGGTCCAGGCAGACCAGACCTTCGGGCAGACGACCTCAGGACACTGGCTTAGCAGTGCGGGGCACACAGCGTGGAGCCAGTCTTTCGAGAGGCAGACAGTGCTACTCGTGCGGCGGGCAGGGCCACATGGCTCGTGACTGCCCGACCCACCGTGCCGAGGATCAGTAGACGGTTGAAGGACCACCGAGGCAGAGGCAGAGGGTTGACCGTGGCGGTCCGAAGGGAGGAGGTGGACGAGGTAGAGGAGCTGGCCGAGCAGTAGGTGGTGGGCGACGCTTTGAGGCTTTGCCACCACCACCATAAGGAGGTCCACCCCGACCACAGGGAGCTGGCGGGCAGAGACAGGCACAGCTCCAGGCAGCAGAGGCCTACAACCACGGCGCACCAGAGTTGATTCGAGGTACTATATGTGCCTATTTCACCCTTGCTGCAGTACTTATAGACACAGGAGTGAGTCACTCTTTCATAGTCGCTGCCCTTGTTCGGAGCTCGGAGATTCCGACAGAGCCGTTGGATCGATCCTTACGGCTAGAGACTCCTACGGGAGCAGGCTCGACGATTACGCACTGGTGCCGGCAGTGTGAGCTTACTCTAGGAGGCGAGAGCTTCGGCTGGGATCTTCTTGTAGTAGCGTCGAGGCCTTACGACGTCATCTTGGGCATGGATTGGCTATCTACGGTCCATGCACAGATTGACTGTTTTAGGCGCAAGGTGCGATGTGTACGCCCCGACGGGAGCAGGTTCACCTTCACCAGCGAGAAGGGAGCATTTGCAGCACAGGATGGACTTCCGTGGAGGAGAGGACAGCCCATCACTCATCAGTTGGCTAGCCTCATCCTTGGAGTAGTTGACGTGCGGAGTCCTGGTTTTCCTACAGTGGTGGATCAGTTTGCGGATGTTTTTCCCGACGACGTTCCAGGGCTACCTCCTCACTGAGAGGTAGACTTTTATATTGACCCGTACCCTAGGATAGCCCCGATATCCACTCCAGCATATCGGATGGCCCCCGCCGAGCTTCGAGAGCTACGGGTACAGTTGGAGGACTTGCAGGGCAAGGGGTTCATCCGACCCAGTGTTTCACCCTGGGCTTCCCCAATATTGTTCGCCAAGAAGGCAGACGGGAGCTTGCGACTTTGTGTTGACTATCGTCGCCTGAACCAGGTGATGGTGAGGAACAAGTATCCGCTACTGAGGATTGATGACCTCTTTGATCAGCTCAAGGGATCACGGTGGTTCTTGAAGATAGACCTCAGGTCAGGCTATCATCAGCTCAGAGTCAGAGACAAGGACGTGCAGAAGACGGCCTTCAGATGTCGGTATGGCCACTATGAGTTCTTGGTTATGCCTTTCGGCATAACCAATGCTCCAGCAATGTTCGTGGACCTCCTGAACAGGATCTTTCAGCCATACCTCGATCGATTTGTCGTGGTCTTCATCGACGACATTCTGATTTACTCGACGACTGAGAAGGAACACGCATACCACTTGCGAGTTGTACTAGACACACTCCGAGAGCACCAACTTTATGGTAAGCTCTCAAAGTGCCAGTTCTGGATACGTGAGGTCCACTTCTTAGGACACGTCATATATGAGGTGGGAGTTGTAGTGGATCCCGCGAAGATCGAGGCAGTGTTAGCTTGGGAGCCACCCAGGAGCATGAAAGAGGTTCGGAGTATCTTGGGACTAGCTGGATACTATCGGAGATTCGTGCCAGACTTCTCTAGAGTTGCGGCACCAATCATAGCTTTGACGAAGAAGGGGAAACCCTTCGTGTGGTCAGACAGATGTCAGCAGAGCTCCCAGGAGCTGAGACAGAGATTGACCAGCGCACCTATCTTGAGGTTTCATGAGGAGGGAGTAGAGTACGTAGTCTACTATGATGCATCAGGGACCGGACTCGGATGTGTTCTGATGCAGGAGTGAGTAGTGATCGCCTATGGATCACGTCAGTTGAGGCCGCATGAGCAGAACTACGCTACTCATGACCTGGAGTTAGCAGCATTGGTCTTCGCTCTGAAGACATGGATACACTACCTGATGGGCGAGCGCTTTACAATCTTTTCTGATCATCAGAGTCTCAGGTATATCTTCTCACAGAAGGACCTGAATCTGAGACAGCGGCGATGGCTCAAGTTCCTCCAGGACTATGACTTTGAGATACTCTATACTCCTGGGAAGGGGAACGTAGTAGCCGATGCCCTCAGAAGGAGGACAATCATTCAGCTACTTGAGGAGGCGACGGAGCAGCTAGCCTCTTTGCAGATATCCTTCGTGGATAGAGATGAAGCAGCCTTCCTCCAGCCTCTCACAGTCACCCCTCCACTACTGCAGTGGGTCAGAGAGGCACAGCGTGAGGATGCTAACTGTGAGACACGGCGTGCACAGATATCCTTGGGACAGGCACCTGATGGTTTCTCCCTTGGAGCAGAGCACGACATCCTTTTCAGAGGACGTACCATGGTACCAGTCGCTTTGCGAGAGGAGGTGCTGAGAGAGTTTCACACTTCTCCTTTGGCGGTACATCCAGGAGTGGCGAAGATGTACCAGGATCTCAGACGACAGCACTGGTGGCCGGGCATGAAGAAGGTTGTGGCAGAGTTCGTTTCTTGATGCCTCACCTGCCAGTAAGTGAAGGCAGATCATCAGGTACCAGCAGGCTTGGTACAGCCCTTGGAGGTTCCGGAGTGGAAGTGGGATGGTATATCTATGGACTTCATGACTGGACTTCCATGCACTTCCAGAGGTCACGACTCCATTTGGGTGATTGTTGACCGACTCACCAAGTCGGAACACTTCTTACCCATCAGAGAGCAGGGCTCAGTGGAGAGCTTAGGACATCTCTACGTTCAGGAGATTGTGCGGCTCCACGGTGTGTCATCATCTATCGTCTCCGATCGAGATGCTTTCTTTACTTCTCGGCTTTGGAAGGGGTTACAGGAGGCGTTCGGAACGCAGCTACGTCTAAGCACAGCCTTTCACCCTCAGACGGATGGTCAGACGGAGAGGACCATTCAGACTCTCGAGGACATGCTCCGCGCATGTGTCCTCGACTTTGGTCGCAGCTGGGAGGACCACCTACCCCTGGTGGAGTTTGCGTAGAACAAAAGCTACCACTCCACCATCAGGATGGCACCGTACGAGGCGTTGTACGGCCGACCTAGTAGATCTCTTTTGTGATGGACAGACCCTGGGGAGTCAGCACTTATGGGACCCGAGATGGTCCAGGCCACGAAAGAGAAGGTCCAGGTCATCCAGGAGCGGATGAGGACAGCTCAGAGCTGGCAGAAGTCATACGCTAATAGGAGGCGGAGGACACTAGAGTTCTAGGATGGCGACCACGTCTTCTTGCGGGTCTCACCTCGACGTGGTATACGAAGATTTGGCCGAGGTGGCAAGTTATCTCCGCGCTTCATCGGACCCTTCTAGGTCCTCAGCAGGATTGGTGAGGTGGCTTATCGCCTGGCTCTACCACCTCAGTTGCACCGGGTGCACGACGTCTTCCACGTATCTCAGCTGAGGAGATACGTGCACGACCTGACGCACATCATTGACCATGGAGAGCTTGACGTTGACGATGGGGCGACTTTTACGGAGGTTCCGGTGGAGATAGAGGATCGACAGGAGCGGGTCCTACGTGGACGGTTGATTCCTCTAGTGCGCATCAGATGGCAGCACGGGAATCTCCAGGAGAGCACTTGGGAGCGGGAGGCTCAGATGCGTGCTCAGTACCCTCATTTGTTTCCCTAGTTTTTTATGTATCTTTACGGGGACGTAAAGCCCTGAGGTGGGAGTAATGTAAAGACCCGTAAAATTCAAGGGAAATTTCTTCTTAATTTTATTTGGAATTTTACAAGAACGCGGTTTCTGATGGCACCTGATTCCGAGGCCCGGTGAGCCCGGAATAAATTTCCGAAGTTTGGCTCGGGTACGTTCAGTGAACGAACGAGTGGGAATTTCTAACTTTTGATCCGGTGCTCGAAATTGAAATCCGAGGACACCGATGAACTTGCAGCGCCAATTTTTTCTTAAGAAGACCTTTTCAGAGGTTGCGTTTTATGCGGAATGAAAGTTAGTTTTGGGAAAAATTAAAAGAAGTTAAATAAAATGTGGAAACACATTTTATTTTAACTTGTTGGTTAACTTCTCCCAAAGGGAGTTAGGGGTGGGACCCACATCCACTTAACCTTCCTTGAGAGGATTAAGTGTGGTGGGGCCCACACGAACCCTAACACTTCATCTTCTCTTTTTAAACTCCCTATAACTCCTCTTTAATTAACTTGACAACTTGGTTAATTAATTGAGTTGATTTGTTTGAATTTCAAACCTTTGAATTCAAGTTGATAATTGTGTGAATAAAATAAGCCTTAGCTTATTTTATTTTGGTTGGTCACCTTATCCATCTTGAGAGGTTTTGAAGAATTCTCTCCATCTTCTTCAAACTTTGACGAAGAACACGAAGAACATTCAGACATCGACGAAGAACACCGCGTTCTCCGGAACCGTCTTCCGTGACACCATACCCGTGACACCGATGACGTCTCCTTCCGCGTCATCTCTTCCGTGGCGGTTTCCCACGACAAAATCGCCATCAAAGAGCTTCGGATCCTCGCTTCATGACATCGAAGTCCTTTTTCCGCGACACCGATCACCGCGACGCTCGTCTTCCGCGGGTCGTTGACGAACATCGTTCTTGAAACCGAGGTAGGGGTTTGTTGTTGTTTAATTTATTTATTCTCGTTCTTGGTTCTAGCATGACAATCTTGAGGATAAATGATTATGTGCTATCATCTAACGAGAGGGGGGGGGGCGGACCGCACAAACACGGCCGAACCCCCCTCCTTTGTTCTTGAATGTTTCTTGCGGGTAAAACGTGATGGCGTGGTGCCGTCGCACCATGCTGATATCTTCGACAATCATTGCGTGGCGCCATCGTGCCACGCCGTGGAAAGATTTTCATGAACGCGACGCTGTCGCGCCGCGTCGAGGGAAACGGAAGGCTCCACTGCCAGAGCGGGGCCGCGACGGAGGGGCGCGGTGTCGTCGCACCGTGCTGGAAAACGAAGGCCGCGGCCGGTTCCGGGCCGCGGCGGAACGAGAAGACCGGCAGCCAGCCAGGCCGCCGGTGTCGGAAGCCGGAAAGGGGACCGGCCTTGCCGGTCCCGTTGAGGAAGAACCGGCCGGCCAGGTCGGGCCGGCCGGAAGGGAGAAAACCGGGGGAAATAATTTCCCCCGGCCAGCCATAATGGCCCCCCATTATGAGGGGGGCCGGTTTCACAAAGGGGGGCAGGCGGCCCCCCGTTTTCTTCCAGCAGCTCGGCCTTCGGTCGAGCTGGCAGCGCGCGGTGCGCTCCGCTGGACCGGCGCCCGGCCGGTCCGCCAGGCCAGGCCGGGCTGGGACGTACCGGGCCGGGCCGAGCCGTGTCGGGCCGGGCGGGGCCGTGCCGGGCCGGGTCAACCCTGTCCGGGGCGGGTCGACCCGGTTCAGGCCTACCGGGGGGGGTCTCGGGCCAGGACGACCCGTGTCCAAAACCCCCGTTACCGAGAGGTTTGGATTCAAATGCCCATAACTCGGGCTACGAACTTCCAAACGACGCGCCGTCAGCGGCGATGCGATCCTTGGTTCGAGACGGTCGTTTTTGTATATCTCACTCAAGGTTTCGGAATACTTTGTGTTCGTCCGGGTTGGTTCGTACACGAAACCAATCGGGCCCTCGGAGCGGAAACGCTCATATCTTGAGCTACGGATGTCCGAATGACGTGTCGTCAGCTTTGTTGTGTTCCTCTTAGTGAGACGGATCTTTTGGATTACTCCGCCCGAGGTTTGGACATAGGTGGAGTACGGTCGGGTTGGTTTTGCCTTAAAAACCAACCGGGCCCCTGGGACGAAAAAGCCAATAACTCTCAGACCGGGCGTCCGATCGACGCGCCGTTGGTTGCGTTGAGTTCCTGTTGACGATACGGAACATTTGGATACATCAACTCTAGACTTTGTGACAGTTGATGTATCAGCCTCTCGGCTCATGGAGCGGACCCTCCCGAACGAGCTTGCTGTGTGCGGGAACCCTAAAGCTGGCTGCGACTGCGACTGCGACTGTGACTGTGACTGCTACTGCTACTGCTACTGTGACTGCGACGACGACAGTACAGAGATCCTTGGTGGATTCGATGACGACTACAGCACTCAGCGATCCTACGTGGATCAGTGCTTCAGGACCTGTGTGGGCCCGATCCTGTGTGGGTCTGCGCTCAGCGGTTCTGTGTGAACCAGCGCCTACAGATCCTATGTGGGCCCGATCCTGTGTGGGTCATTGCGGGGGTTAGTTACCTATCGATCATTCGTGGGTCCGACGACTTAGATGGATCAGTGATCATCTTTATCGTTATCCGAAGAAGTATACCTGTGTGAGCTGAATCCTATTGTTTTCCTATGTGGATTGTGTTGTGCTATCCTGTGTGGATTTCGTTTTTCTTTCCTGTGTGGAGTACGTATACTTTCCTGTGTGGACTGAGATGTACTTGGGCTCGGAGGTTGGAGCGTATTGGAATTGATTACTTAGGTATATGTATGGGCATATACCTAAGCAGTGTCGGTTGTTACTTTGTGATTGTATCTTCCTTTCTGGTTTATCCTTTGTGGATTTTGGGAGACCTTCAGGGGTCTCGGGGTCCCTACTGAGTAGCTTATACTCACCCCTGCACGGGCTATGCCCGCACTACGTTGTGTTGGTTGCAGACGGCGGACAGCGTTGATCGTGGCTGAGGCTTGCAGAGCAGAACGGTACCTGGAGGTAGACCACTGGGCGGGATGTGCCCAGAGCGGACGGCGGGACCCGAGGAGCAGTGGAGCTATCTGTACCCACCCTTCAGGTGGGATTTCCAGTGGACAGCTCGGTGTAGCGGCTTTTACTTTACAGTTGTTGTTTTCCCTTTCGAGTTGTACTTTACTTTCAGTTTGGGTTTGTATACTGGCCCATTTACTTTTCCGCACTTTCAGTTGTACTCTGTTTTTACTTAGTGTTTACTTTTCTGTTTGCTTACTCTGTGGTGTTTGTTTACTTTTCAAAGGCAATGCCTTCCCTTTTTACTGGGATTTACGCCTTGGTGCTAGTTGCCAGACCCTGGCCTATGGAAGGCGGGCTTGGGGTAGTCACGGCACGGACCCCGAGGGCGGGTCGTGACATCTATTTCAGAAAAATCCTTTAAAATATATAATTTTTAAACCATTATTTGGCTTTTATCATCTATATCAGGGTTTTCATTATATAAATCTTGGTCTCATATAAACAATGTGGTTTTTATCCAAAATCACAACTAAATATCATATTTTTATGATGATTTATTTTTAGAAAATATTTTCCTTGACACATATTCTAAAACCATGAAATAATTTAATAAAATTAATTATAAACTATGGTTTTATTTATAAATAATATTGTGTTTTGATGAATTTTCAATAACCCCATCTCTTTTTATTAAAACATAATGTGGTTTTGGAAAATTTCAATTTTTTCATTTATTCATCTATTTAAAACTTTAGTCCAAATATAATAGAAGACGATATGATATAAAAATTTTGTTTTTATGGAGAAAACTTTATTCGAAAGTAGTGTAAAGTAACTATAAAAACTCTTTTCCATAAGATCCATCCTTTTATTTGAATTGAATATAACATAAATAAAGAAAATAATTTTGTAATACTTTAATTTTATCCTTCCAATATATACTACATGTGATTGAGGGATATACCACGATGTAAAAAAGTATCCATCCTTATAGGTTAATCCATGTGTTGTTATGAATCTCTCAACTATTCCAGATGATTTTATATTCCTTATGATCTACTAAAACCTTAGTTGAAGAAAAATTAGGAATCAAAAATATAGTGTAGGGATTTTATATAGAATTAATATTTCACTAATTACACACACCCATCCACAATGATTAAAAGACATTATATAGCACATCAAGGATACTTCTTGGACTCTTGAACATTTTTTAAATGTTTGGAAATAATTAAAATGTTTCACAAAAATTGAAAACATTATAACTCTTGTAAAATGTGATTCAACCTCTCAATTATTATTTTTTTATTTATAAAATAAGTATAGATATTAAAACTCCTTCAAATGTCATCTCATGTCATTCTCATTGATATATGATAGTTGTGATAGAAGAAAGAAGTTAGTTTATGCATTATTCTATAACGCATGCATTATTATGAACATAATCCTGATGTAGTAACCTTTACTATAACATGGTATACTTCAACATAATAAAATACAATATTTATAACACAAATTAATGGATTTACCTTCAGAACATATTTTTATCAATCTCTAAATTTCATTAAATCCTTGTAGAATCTTTTCACTTTTATATTTTGTCTCATCATAGGTTATAACTTGTGAAACTTTATTAAAAACTTATTCTAGATATGCTCTAAAAATACTTTTAGATAATTTGAAGTTAATTTTAACCATATGTTACATAATATGTAATAATATGTGAAAATTCATTCAAAATCATTTTAGATATCCTCCAAAATATTTTTTAGAGAATCTCATAAATTTTTTTAAAAAATATTTTATAAAAATACTCAATCCTCATTCATAAAACCACAAAGTGTTACCCCTTATTAATTTGTAGAATTTAAAACAATTAAGAATTACCTAATCCATATTTATATGTAAAGAATACCCTCTAGAAAAACATAATTTCTATTCTTGTTATAAATGGAACAAACATGATGTCTATCAAACACTTGAATCTTTATAATTGTGTCCACATATTTTATCATATACATTATGCATAATCATATAATCCTTTTACAGAATAAAATGAAACCAACCATGTCTATTAGGTGTTTTTCGTTCTTTATGGTCAACCTTGTTCTAAGGCCTCTAGGTATTTGGGACTTTAGGCTATGTATTATAATAAAATATTCCTATTTGGTTCTTTTAGTTCCTTTTAGGGAGGGATGAGCCTTGACCCACTAGGGTTCCAGGGTGTCTATGTCATTCATTTTCTTATAATCCCCTCTACATTAAATAATAATATAATTCAAATATAAAAAACTCAAATAATTTTTAAAGGATTATATTGATGAAAATATAATTTAGTATAATAATAATTTCAATGTTAAAAATGTTATTGGTTACCTTTAAGGAGAAAATGAGTTTATTTGGATTTATGTTTATGTAACTATATATGATATGTGGATTACATACTCTGTGACATATAAAGTAATTGATAATTATATTTATATGAGATTGAATACATATATTACCACTACTGGAAATCCCATTTTTACCAACGCTTATATACCAACGGTTTATCAAACCGTTGGGAATGGTTATGTATACCAACGTTTTTAGAAAAACCGTTGGTATAGAGGCTTTTATGAATAATTATACCAATGGTTTATAAAACCGTTGGTATAGGCCTCCATTAAGACACTTTTACCAACACTTATACACTAACCATTGGTATATGTTGGAATCTATACCAACGGTTTGTGTAAACCGTTGGTATAGGCCATAGGTAAACATACATTCCCAATGGTTTTTAAAAACCATTGGGAAAGTTTTCCCCTAAATCCAGTTACCCCTTCACTTGATTGCAGTCCCCCTCCGCTCGACTGCATCCCTAAATTGAAGCTCTCCCGACGCACTCTCGTTACCCAGTCTCTGAAACTCCATCCATCTTCTTCAATCAAACAATTTTTCTGTTCTACACTTCAAATCTGTAAGTTCTAATGTTCTTAATCTATTTTTTTATTTTCTATTTTGATTTGACCTAAACGTCTCGGATCTCTCTATACAAGGACTCAGAAACTCGTTCCACTCATAGATCCATCTTAAATCAAACAATTTTGTAGTTAACCTTAGTTTTAATGTTTTTCATCTATTATTTTTGTTTTCTGTTTTAATTTGGTATAAACTAGGTTGTGTTGTTTATGGCATGTGAAGGTTAGTGATATTGAGGATGAATTGGATGTTGGTTGGGTGATGGATTGGAATTGTGATGTTTTTTGGATTAAGTTTAGTTAATTTTCAATGAATTATTTGGGGATTTCCTCCCTTTAATAGAGCCCCCACTCCTCATGGACCCTGGACATCCCCCCTCTTGGACCCTGGACAGTCCCCCCCTCCTGGAACTTGGACAGCCTGGCCCCCCTCTTTCCTGAAACTTTGACATACCCCCTCCTGGACCCTGGAAAACTCCCCTCCACCCTCCTCACATGACCTTTTATAGTCCCCCCTCCTTCTTGGACCCTAGGAATCCCCCCACCCTCCACCCTGGACCCTGGATAGCCCCCCTCCTTGATGGACCCTAGATCGCCCCCCCTACTTCATGGACCATGGACAGCCCCTTCTCCCCTTCTCCTTGACCCTGGATAGCCCCCCGCCCCCTTCCTGGACCCTGGACAGCCCCCCACCCCTCCTCCTAGACCTTGGACATCCCCCTCACCCCCCTCCTCAACCACCAAATACCCCCCCACTTCAAAACTTTGACCACCAAACTTGGACATTCTGGATCAAACCACCTCAATAATATCCTAAACAATTCTTATAATGTGGTTTTCACCACATAACATCCAATTGTATTCCAAGTCACTAGTCTATCCTCCCTTGGCTAGATTTTACAAAAAACGGTCAACTTTAAAGATCCAAATAAAAATAAATTGATATAAGACATATGATAATGGATTAAAATTTCAAATTGGGATCTAATGGGGAATATTTTAGATATTATGCATCATGTCCATGAGTAAATCCATTTTTATATATCCGATAAGTTATTTTTCACAATTTTCACACATTAATTATTTGTAAAAATGGGACAAACATTTATAAAGGTTCTAATATATAAAAATGAATCTATTTGTGGATGTAGCTTAACCAATAATGTCTAGCTTCTCTGCCTCTTCCATGATCATCGATGTCCACGTACCGTCTCCATCTGACCTCGCACGATGGGTGACTCAGCGTCAGGATGATGACGAGCGCCAGATTCTCTTACTTCCACACCAGATTCACGCCTGCTACGCTTCTGAAGTGATCAATCCCACTCAGTGTCTGGCTGATGACAATCTCCAGATTCTCTTACTTCCACACCAGATTCACTCCCGCTACGCTCTTGAAGTGATCAATTCCACTAAGCGTCCATGTGAGCTTGATGACACGACCACGAGTTCTTGTAAGAGGCAGAGGAGTTCTGAGCTGATGGACCAAGATGATTGACCAGTGTCCATCCATATGGATGAATACGTAAAACTTAGTGCTTCCTGGGAGGCAACCCATATTATAGAGTTAAATCATTTTTCTTTTTTTACTTTGTTTTAGGAAATAAACATGGAATGTATGCAACAATTTTTTAGCTGCTTCTGATCTGTATGTGCACTTGTCATTACTCTGCATGACTGCTTCTATTTTTTCTGATCCTTGGTGTTATTTTTTATGACATGATGCAGTTATGTGCTGTCTATGTGTAGATTTTACAGGTACATAAGTATTTGCACTTTTTATTATTCCATTCTTTCAATGCTTAGGCCGAGGTATGAGGGAGGTTCGTACCAGAGGTAGACGAGCATCTCCGCGTACCCGACTAGACCCTTCCCCTCCGACCAAATGCATTCGGATTCTGTTGAAACATAATGTAAACAATCCATGGGTCAATTTTGACGTGTATAAGTCAACCCCACCTCAATAAAAGGCATGGTGTGGCCAGGATCACTCAAACTGCCTCTCTTTTGTTCAAAATTGACTTATTTTTAAGTGAAATCAACAACTGGCATATGGTAAACTGACCAAACACCTTCAGATTGTGTTGAAACTTTATAAAAACGATCCATGGGTCATATGTGACATGTAAAAGTCAACTATGCCTCAATATGATGTGCGGTGTGGCCGGTATCACTCCAAGTGTATGTATTTTGTTTAAAATGGACAATATTTTATGTACATACACCAATCCAATCAAACAGCTTTTGATTGTGTTGATAATTTTTAAAAATGATCCATGAATCATATGTGACATTTAAGAGTCAACCCTTCCCCAATTCGAGGCCTGGTGTGGCCGATGCCACTCAAAGTGCCTCTGTTTTGTTAAAAATGGACTTAATTTTAAGTGAAATCAACAACTGACATACGACAAACCGACCAAACGCATTCGTATTCTGTTTAAACTTAAGTAAAATGATCCATGAGTCAAATGTGAAGTGTATGAGTCAATTACGCATCAATAATATGCTTGGTGTGGCCGACACCACTCAAAATGCCTCTGTTTTGTAAAAAATGGACTTAATTTTATGTCAAATCAACAACTGACATACGATAAACTGACCAAACGCATTAGGATTCTATTGATACTATAGGACAATGATCCATGGGTCATATGTGACGTGTAAGAGTCAACCCCGCCTCAATCCAAGGTGCGGTGTGGAAGGTACCATTCAAAATGTATCTTTTTTGTTCAAAATGACTTTAATTTTAAGTGAAAATAACAACTGACATACGGAAAACCGACCAAATGCATTACAAATCTGTTTAAACTTTAGGAAAATGATACATGGGTCATATGTGACATGTATTAGTCAGCCCCGCCTCAATACAAGGCACGGTGTGGCTGGAACCACCCAAATTGTCCCTCTTGTTTAAAATGGACAATATTTTACATACATACGCCAAATAGATCAAACGGATTCTGATTGTGTTGATACTTTTTCACAATGATCCATGACTCATATGTGATGTGTACGAGTCAATCCCGCCTCAATTCGAGGCCTGTTGTGGCCAACACCACTCAAAGTGCCTCTATTTTGTTAAAAATAGACTTAATTTTAAGTGAAATCAACAACTGACATACAACAAACCCACCAAAAGCATTTGGATTATATTTAAACTTAAGAAAAACAATAAATGATTCAAATTTGATGTGTACAAGTAAACCACTTCAATAAGAGGCCCGGTGTGGCTGACACCACTCAAAGTGCCTCTTTTTTTAAATGTACTTAATTTTAAGTGAAAACAACAACTGTCATATGGAAAACTGACCAAACGCCTACAGATTCTATTTAAACTTTAGAAAAACGATCCATGGGTCATATGTGATGTGTATAAGTCAATCCCACCTCAATATGAGGCACCGTGGGGCCGGGACCACCCAAATTGCCTCTCTTTTGTTGAAAATGGACTAAATTGTAAGTGAAAACAACAACTGTCATACGGGAAACTGACCAAATGCATTCCAAATCTATTGAAACTTTAGAAAAACGATCCATGGGTCATATGTGATGTGTAAGATTCAATCCCGCCTCAATCCGAGGCGTGGGGTGGCTGACACCACCCAAACTGTCTCTCTTATGTTTAAAATGGACAATATTTTACGTACATACGTCAAACCGATCAAACGGATTCTTATTGTGTTGATACTTTATAACAATGATCCATGACTCATATGTGATGTGTAAGAGTCAACACCACCTCAATCCGAGGCCCTGTGTGTCCGACACCACTCAAAGTGCCTCTGTTTTGTTAAAAATGGACTTAATTTTAAGTGAAAACAACAACTGACATACGCCTAACCAACCAAACACATTCGGATTATATTTAAACATAAGTAAAATGATCCATGAGTCAAATGTGACCTGTAAAAGTAAACCCTACCTCAATCCGAGCCGCAGTGTGGCCGGGACCACTCAAACTGTCTCTATTTTGTTCAAAATGGACTAAATTGTAAGTGAAATCAACAACTGACATAAGAGAAACCTTCCAAATGCCTTCAGATTCTGTTGAAACTTTAGTAAAACGATTCATTGGTCATATGTGATGTGTACGAGTCAACACTGCCTCAATCCGAGGATCCTTGAGGATTGGACCACCCAAAATGCCTCTCTTTTGTTCAAAATGGACAATATTTTACGTACATACGCCAAACCAATCAAACGGATTCTGATTGTGTTGAAACTTTAGGAAAATGATCCATTTATCATATGTGATGTGTAAGAGTCATCCCCTCCTCAATCTGAGGCCCGGTGTGGCCGAAACCACTCAAAGTGGCTCTCTTTTGTTTAAAATGGACTTAATTTTAAGTGAAAGCAACAACTGACATACGTCAAACCAACCAAATGCCTTCATATTCTATTGAAACTTTAGAAAAAACGATACATGGGTCAGATGTGACATGTTAGAGTCAACGTCGCCTCAATCCGAGCCGCAGTGTGGCTGGGACCACTGAAACTATCTCTCTTTTGTTGAAAATGGACTAAATTGTAAATGAAAACAAAAACTGACATACGCCAAACCAACCAAACGACTTCTGATTCTGTTTAAACTTTAAAAAAATGATCCATGGGTCATATGTGACATGTATGAGTCAACCTCGCCTCAATCCAAGTTGTGGTGTGACCGGGACCACTCAAACTGTCTCTTTTTTGTTCAAAATGGACTAAATTGTAAGTGAAATAAACAACTGACATACGGGAAACCGACCAAACGCCTTCATATTCTGTTGAAACTTTAGGAAAATGATCAATGGGTCATATGTGACATGTACAAGTCCACCGCACCTCAATCCAAGGCACCGTGGGGCTGGGACCACCCAAACTGCCTCTCTTTTGTTCCAAATGGACAATATCTTATGTACATAGGCCAAACCAATCAAATAGATTCGGATTGTGTTGAAACTCTAGGAAAATTATCCTTGTCTTATATGTGAGGTGTAAGAGTTAACCCCGCCTCAATATGAGGCCCGGTGTGGCCGACACCACTCAAAGTGCCTCTCTTTTTTTAAATGTACTTAATTTTAAGTGAAAACAACAACTGACATACGGAAAACTGACCAAACGCCTACAGATTCTATTGAAACTTTAGGAAAATGATCCATGGGTCATATGTGATGTGTATCAGTCAACCCCGCCTCAATCGGAGGCCCGGTGTGGCCGATACCACTCAATGTGCCTCTGTTTTGTTTAAAATGGACTTAATTTTAAGTGAAAACAACAACTGACATACGCCAAACCAACCAAACGCCTTCTGATTCTGTTGAAACATTAGTAAAACGATACATGTGTCATATTTTATGTGTACGAGTCAACTCCACCTCAATCTGAGCCGCGATGTGGCCGGGACCACTCAAACTGTCTCTCTTTTGTTCAAAATGGACTTAATTGTAAGTGATATCAACAAATGACATATGAGAAACCTACCAAACGCCTTCGGATTCTATTGAAACTTTAGAAAAACGATCCATGGGTCATATGTGATGTGTACAAGTAAACCCCGCCTCAATCCAAGGCTCCGTGTGGCCGGGACCACCCAAACTGCCTCTCTTTTGTTCAAAATGGACAGTATTTTACGTACATACGCCAAAACGATCAAACGGATTCTTATTATGTTGAAACATTATGAAAATGATCCATGGATTATATGTGACGTGTATGAGTCAACCCTGCCTCAATCTGAGGCCCGGTGTGGCCGACACTACTCAAAGTGACTCTCTTTTGTTTAAAATGAACTTAATTTTTAGTGAAAACAACAACTGACATAAGCCAAACCGACCAAACACCTTCGGATTCTATTGAAACTTTAGGAAAACAATCCATGGGTCATATTTGAAATGTAAGAGTCAACTATGCCTCAATCCAAGCCACAGTGTGGCTAAGACCACTCAAACTGTCTCTCTTTTTTTGAAAATGGACTAAATTGTAAATGAAATCAACAACTGTCATACGGGAAATCAACCAAACGCCTTCGGATTCTATTGACACTTTAGTAAAATGATACATGGGTCATATGTGATGCGTACAAGTCAATCCTGCCTCAATCTGAGGCGCGGTGTGGCCGACACCACCCAAATTGTCTCTCTTATGTTAAAAATTGACAATATTTTATTTAACATACGCCAAACCGATCAAACAGATTCTGATTGTGTTGAAACATTAGAAAAAAAATCCATGGCTAATATGTGACGTGTACGAGTCAACCATGCCTCAATACGAGGCCCGGTGTGGCCGTCACCACTCAAAGTGTCTCTCTTTTGTTTAAAATGGACTTAATTTTAAGTGAAAACAACAACTGACGTACGCCAAACCAACCAAATGCCTTCAGATTCTATTATAACTTTAGTAAAAAGATCCATGGGTTATATTTGACATCTAAGAGTCAACTCTGCCTCAATCCGAGCCGCGGTGTGTCCGGGACCACTCAAACTGTCTCTCTTTTGTTAAAATGGACTAAATTGTAAGTGATATCAACAACTGACATACGGGAAACAGGCCAAATGCCTTCGGATTCTATTGAGACTTTAGTAAAATGATCCATGGTTCATATGTGATGTGTACGAGTCAACCCTTCCTCAATTCGAGTCACTGTGGAGCCGGGACCACCCAAACTACCTCTCTTTTGTTCAAAATGGACAATATTTTACGTACATACGTCAAACCGATCAAACAGATTCTAATTGTGTTGAATCTTTAGGAAAATGATTCATGGATCATATGTGATGTGTAACAGTCAACCCCTCCTCAATACGAGGCCCGATGTGGCACTTATGGAGTCACAACTGATGAGACTCCTAAGAAAATACCTTTTCACCATATATTAGAAAACTGGTTGTCATATGAAGATTGAAATGGGTGTAAATAATATTTGAGTTATTGAAACTCTTATTAAACTATACTGGATGATTGTTTTCATATGAATATTCAAATGGGGAATTATTCACCATGACTCTAATCAAAGTGGTTGTATTTTTTTTTGTTTTAAGTTTGTCACTGTTTTAAGTGCTGTTTTGTATGCAGGTGTATGCACTGGAGGGGCTATTGTGCAACAATTCTGGAAATACACAGTACCAACGGTTTACATACATTGGTATACTTTGAGAAATAATTATAATAATGGTTCAATAAACCATTGGTAAAAAAACTATCCCAACGGTTACAAACCGTTGGTATAGTATTTTTTATTGAACATATGCCAACAGTTTCATTGAAACCGTTGGGGAAAAAACTATACCAATGATTGTAAACCGTTGGTATAATATCAAAATCCTAGAATTCCCAACGGTTCCAAACTGTTGGGTAAACCTATACCAACGGTTCAACAAGAACCGTTGGAAAATCAATACATAGAGTGGGCTATTCCAACGGTTTAGTCAAACCATTGGTATAGATCTTTCCCCACGCCTTACTTCCCTACGGTTTGGACAACCGTTGGTATAGAATATACCAACGGTTTTCCAGCCTATACCAACGGTTTAGAACCTTTGGTATATCCTCCATTTCCAGTAGTGTACTATGCATAAAACATAAACAAAAATCTAATGAATAAATTTATAAAATGTATTTCATGTTTAGTGAGATTCTAATTACAATGATATACTTTCAATAAACAATAACATAATAGAATTGAATTTTAAGGATATTGAAATGTTGAAATGATAAGTTTATGAGTACTAAAATGTAAATTTATGACTCATATATCATATAAACATTGAAAGTAAATAATATATTTAGAAGTATAATCGTCTATAATGAGAAGATAACATTAAATAATATTTTTATGACCCTAAAAATAAGTTTGTTATATTAAAATTATTTGTTAAATTGAAATATATTAAGAGTAACTCAAGTAGTGAATATAATGATAGAAATATTTAGGAAATATAAAATTTTTGTATAATTTTAAAAAAGTTAAATAACAAAAAAAAATGCTATAAAATTAAAAGTAAAATCTAAATTAAAGGGTAACTGAAATAAATATATTCAATCCTGTGAGGTTAACTACTATAAATGAAAAAGGAAATGGTATATCAAATTTTATTTTTGTAAACATAAGTAAAAGAAAAATAATGATAAAATTAAATATATCTAGAAGGATATGGAAGAAAAAATGGAATACTTTTTGAGGAAAAATCAAGTGATTTTGATACTAGTAAAAGGGGAAAACAAAAGGATACATCAAAAACGTGGTTTAAAACTTCTAACTTTTCTGTTCCATCTAACTAAATTTATTTTAACAGTAATATTATTGATTAATTTTATATGTTAAATAAAAATAATGATGAATATTTCCACATGTTAGAAGAAAATGTGGATGAGGTCAATGATAAAAATAAAAACATGAATAAGTATAATGCCTTATCTGGAAATGATAAATTTCAAACTATTGAAAAAAATTATAGTACAAATGAACTAAGAAAATAAAATAACATTATAAAGGAAGAAAAATGTCTAATTAGGGTTTTAAAACCCATAATGATATTATAATCTCCCATAAATCACCAAAAAATATATTAAGTTAGTGAAATGAACTTAAAATAAATTTATTTTGAGATTTCTCTGTTTCATGACTGAATAATAATGATAGAAAAAAATCATTAGTTATTAATGTGTGTGGGACTCAAGTATATTGTGAAATCTACCATATAATAAATAATTATTATGTTTATGGACCTATAGAAAATTTATTTTCATCTATCCTTAATTATGATCATGGTACAAAGGTGAAGTAATTTTGGGTGCTAAGGAATTATTTGATAAATTTTATAGACTCATGAAAATTTAGGTATCAAGAAGTTAATTTATAAGATATTTTAAAGGTTTCATTAATAAAGTGAACCAATACAAGTACATGGTAAACATAAAATGGATATTATAGTAACGTGGTTGGTGATTATTCATGTTTGAAGAAAATATTGAAGTTTGAAGTAAACCATGAAACTTTTGGAATTATTATTAAAGGGGAAATAAAAATATTTGAATAAGTTAGTATTTCTAACATAATTATAATTTTTGAAATATTTTTTATTAGTGAATTAAAATATATTCTTCTTAGTATTATACAATTTTGAGATGATTTATATCATGTTAAATTTGAGAATAATACTTGAAAATTTTACAATTCAAAGCAAGATTTATCCTTTATTATAAATTAATATGATGATGTATATACAATTTAATTGAATTCCTTAATTTATGTTAATTTTTCATGTATAAGTGTTTTATATAGATATACAATCTATTATTATGATATTTTAAAATAAATACTATGTCGGGTAGTGCATAAGATACACAACACTGAGCATAAATGAACCTAAAAAATATTATTATTTAAATATGGTCATTATAACCTATTCATTGAATTAGAGGTTATAAATATGATTAGCTAAATTATGAAATATATATATATATATAAAGTTTTTAATAAATAAAAATTTATTGATTAATTCTTATAAAATATGCACTCAATTTTTAGTAGTCATTTTATTCTTCAAAAATGTGTTTTCTTCAAATATGGTTTCTATTATTTTTTATGATAAAATGTTATAATTAATAAATGGAACTTTCAAAAATTTATACGATAGAAAGGATTTCATTTTTGATATCATAATGTAAAAATTATTTTAAATTAAATTTTTCGGATCTCTTTGAAAATATTGGTTTTCTATTGAATAGTGAAAAATATTTATTTTCATTAAAAATATATTTTTTCATGAATTTAGATAGTTAAATTTATTTTTAAAATGATTTAAAATTTAAATTTATTCAATTATATTATTAATAATACAATTAAGTTCATTTTAACCAATTTTATGGTTGAATTTTGTATAAAAACGTTTTTAAACTTAAAAAGACATTTTTATAAAAAATGTATTTCCTTGTATTTTTTATTTTAATATTAAATTAATTTATTCCACATATATAAATTTAATATTTAAAAATGTATTCCATATTTGGAATAATTAGGTACAATTTTTATAAATATTTAACTTTTATTTTTGGTGATTATGAAAAGTAACCATAGTAAATAATTGTTCCACTATAAGGGTAAATCATGTAATTAACATTGAAAATAATATGATAAGGACAAAATGTTAACCCTAAAGATTTCATTTATATTATTTGATGATTTTATTTTGGAAATTTCCATAAAAAATTCAAAAATATTCTAACTTGGTTCCATATTTCTTTTATTTTGACCTTTATAAAATTTAAGTAAAAGATAAACTCAAAAATGCCACTTTCTTGATTTTAATATATGTAATATATTTATGACTAAGATAAAAGAAACTTATGTTTGGTTATAAATGATTATTTTAAATATAAATGATTTTTTATTAAATTAATTTATTTTTAATTTTTTGTGATGAAATATTTACCTTAAATTCTTGCGCAACACTTACACATTATTTATTCAATTGATGTAAAAATAAAATGCATGTTTCAAAAAATTTTGAAAACAATTTAATTTGAATGAATTATTATGTTTCGTAAATTTTTTATATAAATATAACATTTTAGTGATGTTTTAAATTATTATATTTTAAATATTTGTTATCATGTGGTTTTCAAAGTCAAATTAAATGAATAGTTCCTAAAATGACATTAATAAAATTTTATAAAATAATTTAAAAGTACTAAAAAATCCTATCTTCATCCAAATGATCGGTATATGATTTAAAATATCAAATAAGGTCTATTTATGGGGAATTTTTCATTTTATTGTAACTATCTTTTCTGCTAAAGATTAAAAAACTTGTTTATTTCGGTAATCATCGAAAAGGTTAATAAATGGTTAAAACAATAGTATAAGGGTGAAAAAATCAACTAAAATTTTCAAATTTATATTTAATGAGATATTTTGAAATAATAATCATCTTATATTCTAATTATATCAGTCTTGAACTATTTGAACATGATAACTAATTTATATTAATTTAAAACTTTACAAAATTACAAGAATGACCCTCCCATTAGTATGAAAGGATGCCACATGTCCTCTTTTCTTCACACATCAAGAACCATTTGGTTCATCAAATCCATAACAATATTGCATAAATACATACCATTACACATTCTAAAGGTATTATTTTGGGATTAATATCAACCATAAATAGATTAAGGTATAAAGTAAAGGTGGTTGTTTGAAGAAAAGGTATAGATTTTAACCAAATGTTTTAGCTTTATTTCTTCTTATACCTCCTTAAATTATTATTAAAACATGTTGAAATAATAACACAAATATCCTCCATATAATGAGATATTTATATGTTAATTTAATACCCAATATCCATCTCATATTCCATAAAATGATAAATGAATCCATTATTCATCTATACAGAAAAGTATCTCCCTGTGAACTGGTGTAATTTTATTTCCATCACTACCTCCCACGTCTAGTTAAAAAGATGTATTTAAAGTTTATATATTATAATAATTACATATTTATCGTTATAAAAATTTAAAATATTATCTAATTCCTTAGCATTCCATCAATTAAAAAATGAGAGTGTCATTCCTACATGCATGTGGACTACCACCTTCACAAAGTGATGTGATTCATTTTTCATCACCATATAATATGGATGATATATATAAGTTTATTTAAATAAATAATATTTTATTTATTATATAATTATTATTATATAAATATAAATTAATTCTTATCTTCTTTCTATCATGATCATTGAAAAATGGAAATTTTACTCATGTGTGTGTATCACATACCATCTCCATGATTGCGCCGTAGTTAATTTTTCTTAACCATATTTCATAGTTGTTTTTAAAATTATAATTGATGTATAAAAATGATAATTGTTTAATTATTATTATTTTGTAGATAATTTAACATTTTTCTGTTTTACCATATTTAATCTATCAAAGTCATTTTGGACATATGAACCAAATATCATCAAAACATCCAAAGTGAACTTAATTGATTAATTAATTAAATAAAAAAGGTAATAAATAAATAAATAAATAAGAAATTTTTTTTATGAAATTAAATAATTAACATAAGTTAATTATTCAATAATATAAAGAGCGTATAAGATAAGTGTTCATGTCACATGAACTCAAAAGAAGAAACGATACTACACCTATACATTCAAGTCGAGTGGGTCGAAAAGTATGGAAAATTCTTGGGTATTTCTTTGGTTTCTTCCTAAAGAATGGAAATATTGAATATTTTTTCATTTATGGTTTCATGGAATTCGTAATAACAAACATGAACAAAAATTGAGGGCAGTTCTTCTCACGACTGGATGTTGGGATATCTGGTGTGCTAGGAATAAATCACGGTAAGAGGGTATATTTAGTTTGTAGATGTATTTGGTTGTTACATCATAGAGCATCGTGTTCAATCATGTCCTTCTCCTAAAACAGAGGGATACTTCTCCTTCCCTGTGATCGATTTTATCTGTTATTCTAGCCTTACCATCGACTCTGAGGGTGGAGGGGTAGAGATGATGGATTAAATGAGATTTTCCTACCTATGGACTAAATCTAAATATGTGAAACACTTGAATTAATGGTCTCAAGAGGATAAGTGGTGTGGTTAATGAGAAATAGGGTTTTCTGTTTCTTGTGTTCTCTGCTGCCTTTGGTCATGGAGACTCCCTTATGGCAGAAGCATGTGCACTTCTTAGTGAAATTCATCTATACATGGATAGGAACTTGTGTTTGTAATTGATTGAAATAGATTACCTAATCATAAAAAATGGTCTTCAATCACATTATTTTATCCTCTAGAGTATCATTTATCACTTATGAAACATTAATACCATTCTGAAAGATTAGGTGAAGGTGCTCCACACTTGGCGCGAAGGTAATATTGTTGTAGAATTTATTACTTTAAAGTGTTATCAAGAGGACCACATCATCATGTTTTATATTTTGTTCTCCCTTCCTCTAGGGTGTGTAATAATTTCTAGATCATATTCCCTTGGTCTACATTTTTTTCAATCCTCCTTGATTGTTTATGTCTCCCCTTCATATTTCTTTAATAAAATGATACTTTTGATGATGACATGTTTAAATTTTATGAGACTAGTTTATTTTGTATGATGTATTTACTTCCCTTTTTACATGTTATATAAATAATACCTCATAATTAATTGTATTTTAAGTTAAAATCCAAATTATTTCATACAAGGTTATTTGACTTGAAAGTTACCAAGTGGTAAGGGGTTTCTTAACTCAATTTTCATTCATTGAGCTATAATTCTAATTCATTGAATATATTATGCCATTATTTTTTTGTGAAGTGACTTATTATTATATCATGTTTTATTTCCACTTATTTTTTATAGATTTAAATTTTTACATATAATCACTTCATTAACAAATTCTCACTCCAATGATGTGATCTTTGTAAGGGATTTCCCATCCCACTTTTGTTTCTGTGAGACGTATATCAAATTCACCACTTGATTCATTCATGTGGTGTATATACTTCATATTTTATAGGATATATCCTTATTACTTTTATATTCATGGTATTTAAATATTAATTTTATGTTATTAATTTCATGAAGGTTATGATTTAAATGTTTCTAAAGTGGTAAGCATTTATTTTTTAATTTCATAATTATTGAAGATTTTTTATATTTAAGTCTCCATTGAGAGAATTATTTTATATTTATATCTTCAACCCAATATATTATCCTTTTTTTCTCTATAAATTAAATTTATTCCTTTAATTTTCCTCTCTTTAAGTACTAAAGATACCAAAATAAATTTTTTTTCAATGAAAACCAACTTTGTTTTTCTACTCGATTGAGAATTTTTTTTATTTCATGTATATATTTTCCTTAAAATGAATCAAATAATGTTTTAAATATTCTCAAATTATTTTTTAAATAAATTAATACCCACATTTAACTTTTAAAAAATGGTTTAAATGTAATATTCTTTTCGTTTTCTGAGTGAGGTATATTTTAACTTTTTACTGAAAATGTGAAAGGAATCAATATTTTAATATACTCATCATGAATGGAATTTCAGGATGTCATAACCAATAAATTATTTGAAGCATCATTTACAAGTTATGATAATTCTTTTTAAAGAAAATATTTTTCCTAATATTCTAAAAAAATTGTTTTTAAAAGTGAATTTCATAGTGAAGAGGGTATTTTCCCCAAGAAATTTTTAATGATATTTTTATAATATTTCTATCCATCAATGAAAAATAATATTTGTTTTATTTATTCTATAATGGTGATATGTTTTAATGATACCATCCTTATTCATCCTCTAGTTGGTTTTGATCAGTTTTACTGGGGAAATTATTGGAATTCCCTATGTTAGTTCTTCTTATATGGATAGTTTTGGATTATTAAGGCATGTTGATTAAATCGTATTGTTTATTAAAATGAGAAATTAATTCAACTTAGAAAGTGAGGGGTGGGGCCAATTATATCCCCTCGATGCATCGGTAGGTCTCATAAGATAATCTAGTTTGGGTATTTAGCTAAGTCCTAACACATTTATGAGAGATTTCTTGGCATGAGGCCTTGATAGTATGTTTATGTTGTCTTGGAATGATGCCTTAATGGTATGTTTAAGAAGTTCAGAATTATAAATTCCATCATTATTAAATAATTTATTTATTTTCATGTGATTATTTTATTAGTTATGATGTCCATGGATAAGCTTCAATCTCATGTGATTATTTATGTGGCATTACTTTATCATCATTTATTCCTAGAATATTATTATTTACACTCATGTTATTGAGTAAAAGGAATTTTTAAGTTATTTTCTTTTATTTATTTATTATTCCTTATTTACTCATGATAGCTTCTATTGTATATAACCCTTACTGAGAATTTGAGCTCAACCTTATTTTGTTTACTTTTCCAAATATATGAAGAAGGAATCATTGAACGAGTTAAAGGATCCCTAATGTTTACTTTCACTATATTTTCATAGTTTATTGCCAATATAAAATGGGAATCTGATTTGTATCTTTTTTACCAGGTCTATTAAACTAATCTTTCATATGGGATATGATCACTTGTATCTAGTACCAATGTAGTAAAATAACCAACAACTCTAGGTTATTGGATTTGGGATGTTATAGTCAGTATTCGGTGAAGTTTATTTGAAACCTAAGGTACTAGATTTTAGAAAAAAATGGATTAATGAAAAAAACCATATGACTGAATTTCATGATAATTCTAATTATAGGATAACATCCTAAAGTTTTTTTAAGGTAGGGATTATGTAGTTCTCTAAAAAATAATCTCTATTTGGATATTACAAGTGAAAGTGGTGTTGGCATAGATATATATAGGGGTAATAACTCTGAGAAGATTTGGTCAAGTATATCTTTTCCATCATTCTGGTGCATAGTGATTATACCCTTACTATGAACCTAGTTTCAAATTCTAAGGGGATATTTTTGAGATAATTCATATTTTATTTACAAACCATTTGAAAGTAATTGAATAGATGATTTCAATGAATTACCTACTTTAAACCTTAGGCGTGTCACATTGAAAAGAATGTGCCATGATTTAGACACCCAATAAATTATTTTCATGATTATATGGTTTCCCACTATGATTATTGCTACTCATACTATTATTTTTTATTTTATTAAATGTATGGACATATGAGGGATCGTGTTAGCTTTGAATTTCATATACAATATTATTATTATGAGAACCTAAATTGGATGGTGACTGGAGTGAAAGATATTTTTAATATTCTTATTAGTTATCAGGATATATGATTAACAACCTATACATTAAACAACTCCTGACTGACCAAATAAGATATGGATAGATTTTTATGAGAGCTTGGGTAGTAGATACCATATAGGAAAGAAATTTAAATTTACTTAATGTCAGAAATATGGAAAGTAACACCCCATATAATGTATCAAGGTAATGGAAATAAATTATGTGTGGAAAATAATGTCATATTTCAATTAATTGTCAAGTAAAAAAGAATAATTTGATGGAGGGATATGAATTTCATCCTAAGGTTCCATTTATATTACAATTTCTTATGTGTCGTAAATATGAGATTTATCAAATCCATTTCCCAAATCTATGGGTTAACTCCTAGACCAAGGAATTACATATGATATTCCAATAATTTAACTGTAAGGTATGGTGGGAGGCGACGGGTTCTACTATTTTCCTTAATGAAATATTGTTTTATATGTTTTTATTTTTTTGTGATTTTTTGTCTCGATGGTGGAATTTGATTTTTTGTGGTGATCGACGATGATTTCCTGGTTTCACATCGGATGGTTTGCAACTGGTCTTGACCACATGGAAGATCCCCAGAAGATGATTTAGAGCTGGCAGTTAATCTTTACAGAGTTTTTCGGATTCGTTTGTTTGATAGGGTATGGTGACAGCTATCAGATTAGGCTTGTTCTTTGACATAGGAAACTTTCTTGCTGAATTTCTTTGCAATGGTGGAGAGCTTCATCACATTTAAATGCTAGGGAGGGGGAGTTTCTATGTTCTCAATCTGGTCATATTTTCCTTGATCCTTGGGTCATGATTTGTCCAAGTTCGTGATTTATTTGGGTTTCTCCTTTCATCCATTAAATGGGGGGTCTAATATTAATAAAAATTTGAAGTTCTTCACACCATTGGAGGGATAATGTCGCTCGTGTGTACGGAGAACTACTGGCTCACGAAGCAATATGATTCATCTTTCATTAACGCTTTACATGGAATGTAATGAAGATAAATTTAATTAATATATGTGATATACATGATATAATTTTGATATAAATGACATATTTACCATCATGAGAAGATAATATATCATGTTCATTTTTACACTAAAAAATAATAACATTATTCGTGTCTGTGTGGACTACCGCCTTCACAAAGTGATGTGACACTATTTTCATCACCACACCACAAGGATAATATATATAAGTATATTTAAAGAATTAATATGTTCTATATTATATTATGATAATTATTTAAAGATAAAATATTACTTATCTCCTTTCCATAATGATCATTGAAAAATTGATACGTTACTCATGTGTACATACGGTCTACCGTCTTCCAAATTTTAACATAGTCCATTTTCATAATTATCTTTAATGGTTAGTTTTAAAAGTATAATTGATGTAAAAATATGATAATTATTTAATTATTATTATTATTTATATGATATAACTATATAATATGTGCAAGAAATGGATCTTTCATGATGAAAGATGCATGAGAAAACAAGGCAATTAACTCCTGAAATAATGAAAATAATGAAAGATTGTTAACAAAAGGGTGATAATAGGCTATAAAAGGATCATATATAGTATTATAAATATTAATATGTTTTTTATTTATGTTAATAACATGTTTAGAACCACTATAAATAAGTTTAAAATACTTTCAACCAAAAGGAATGGTGAGGTAATGGACTTCATGTCAATTTCTTTTCATTAAGAAATATTATAATGTTATGCGCCTAATTTCTTTTATATGGTGTATATATTGCTATTTTCACATGTAATATCATGATTCCTTAATAATTCATGGTATTATGAGTTCAAATTTGAATTATTACATCCAAGGGGATTTTATTTAAGAGTTGCCAAGTGGTAAATAATTTCATAACTGAATTTATTGTCATTGAGTTGTATTACTTCTTCATCATCATTTATATTCTAAGATTATGTGTGAAATAAATTTTGATTATCTTATATTTTATTTTCACTTATTTTATTTTTATTTAAAGTTGAAACATATAATAATTAATCCATTGTCTAATCCATAATTCATTACTATGTCCATTGTAAGGGTTTAATTAAAAATATCATTATAATAGAGATTGTTTATTATTAAATTTTAGTTGAAGGAAATTATTTGAACATACCCTAATAAAACAAATTTGTTTTATTCTCTTCACTTTATTCATGATAATTTAAATTAATAGTACCATTTTTTAATTATTTGTTACTTAAACTAATTGAGAAAATGTTTTTAAGAAAATCTGACTTCATTTCTCTCTTTGATTGGAAATTTGTTTTCTTCCAAAAACTTGTTTTCAAAAAAATTATTTCAAAAATAATTTTAACATTTTCAAAATTATTTATTAAAAAAAAATTACCCATTTTTACTTTTTACAAAAAAAATTAAACAAACATTCATGTCATTTTCAAAACAATGCCCATTTATTTTTTACCAAAAAAGTGGTGGAATATCTATTTTAATGTACATGAACATAATTTTCATCTTTTATACTAATAAAATGTATTAAATATTATATTATAAGTTTTATACGTAATTTTCAAATAGAATTAGTTGCAAACAAACTGTGAAATTATAGTTCAAAAAGGTTATTTTCTAAATGAAAATGATATTTTCCTCAAGAATTTTTTAAAACTTATTATTTATAATCATCAACGTCAATAACCCTTTATTCTTAATCCAATCAGTATATGTTTTATTGATACCATCCTTACTCTTTATATGGATGGTTTATGATCATTTTGATTAAATAAAGTTTTAATATTCAATTTCTTGATTCTTCTTTGTATTCATTAACTTTCCCTTGAAATTTTTACTTTTCTTTAATCATTAAACATTAAATTTACCCTAAATATTCATATTATTTATCATTTATATGATTATTACTTAAATTGTTTCTCACTTCTACATATATTTTTTTACATCGAAATTTATATGATTGATTGGTGGAATATTTATAATTTGTTTTCTTTCTTTAATATGGATATTTAATGAGGTGAGTTGGTAAGCTAGAATAAAATGAGTTGGCCAAACCAAATGAGTTTTTACTCAGTAGTTTTAAACTATCTTGTGAATGGTATTAACGATAGAGGTATCATGATCCTACGTTCATAACGTCCAATAATTAATAAATTTCCTTCATTAAGAATTAAATTATTATTATCCATGGTATTTTCATAATGATGCTATCTTTGGATGCATTTTATTCTTAGTTCTTGATTAAATAGAATGTGTTTATAGTTATTTACCTTAAAATATTGATTATTCTTTATCTATTGATGATAGTCGTGTTATTTAAATGCCATGTGTTTTTAGTTATTTACTTTTCCATTATGACTTATCTTATTATACATGATGATTTCACTATTCTATTATCTCTAGATGCATTTCATTATTAGCTTATTAATTTAATAGAATGTGTTTTCAGATATTTACCTTTCTATGTTGGTTGTGCTTATTTTTTTATGATAGCTTCTATTATACTTAACCCTTATTGATTATTTGAGATCACCATTATTTTGTTTCCTTTCCTAGGAATCTATGAAGTGTACTATGACTTATATTCAAGGATATTTTATAGGAAATAGTGATATTCTAGGAAAGAATTATGTTGTAATTCTTGTTTTCAAATGTAATGAAATGCTAAAGTATTTATCTAATTTACCAAGACTGGAAAACTATTCGGTACTTAGGGATATGATTCCTTGTATCTTATGCCAATGTAATAAAGTAAACCCTGATGTTGTTATATTGGGTTTAGGGTCTCTATAGTTGGTATCAAATAAAATTTAGTGAAAACCTTAGGAAATATATTTAGGAAAAGATATATTATGGATCATAACCCTATGATAGACTTTTAGGATAAGTATATAAAAACATACTAAAATTTTGGTAAGGTATATATTATGTGGTTTTTCATGGAAATAAATCCCTATCTAGATACTTCAAATAGACGTGGTTTTGAAAAATATGTACATAGGTGTAATAACTTCATAAATGATACATTAGGCTTGACTCAATCATCACCTAATGCATGAAAATGGGCCTTAATATGCACCAGGTTTGACACTTTTATGGGATATTCTTAGGATAATTCAAATTTTATTTACAAACCAATATTAAATAATTGAATAGATGATGAAAATGATTTTCCTAGGTTAAAAATAAGTTGTCTTATATTGAAAATAATGTGTCATAATTTCGATATCCAAGAAATGATTTTATGTTTTCACAATGGTTATTGTTTCTCACACTATGCTTTTTGGTTTTAGTCAATGGATAGAACCCAAAGGAATCATGTTATCATTTAACATGAAGGACAATGTGGTGACTATGAGAAACCAAATTGGATGATGATAAGAGTAAAATATATCATGACTATGCCTAATCAATTATCCTGAAATATAGTTAAAAACATATAACATAACTAACTCTTAGACTCACCAAAGAAGAGAAGGATGGAATTTTATAAGAGATCAAATGGTGAAAACTATGGAGGAAATAAGGATTGATTTCTATCATATTATAAATATGGAAAGAGACACCTAGGAAAATGTCTCAATGGAGAAATAAAATTATTTATGTGTGAAAAGTAAGTTCATAAAGAAAATTATTTCAAGTAAAAATGAAGAGTATGATAGAAGGAAGTAAATATCATTCTAGGGTTCCATTTATAGTTCATTGTCTTAAATGTAGAGAACTAAGGAACTATCTAAGATAATAACTTCATTTAAAGGTAAACTCCTAGACCAAGGAAGGACCAATGTTGAAATAATATGGTTGAAGTATTTATTAGGATTCTAGAATTATATTATAGAAGTATTTTTACCAATGGTATTTTGGTATAAGAATCATGAAGATTTTAATGGTCGTATTAAATTTAAAAAGAAAATATGTATTCATTAACTTATGAGTTATGGATATCATCAAGGGATTATGAGTTTTATATTGATCATAAGTTCAAAGTCTTAGGAACCCATTTTTAGGTTTTGTGTGATTGGATTCTATAAATATTTTGGATATTTTGGGAGAAATTTATAGCAACAATATGATTTAATGGATAATTTATTTGAGTAATAATGACTTTAAATTTTAGAAATATAATTTTAATGGTATTAATAAATTTTAGAGTTAATATGGTCATTAATTAAATTGTAATAATATTCAAATAAGATTATTAGACTTTTTGGGGAAAAAGGTTGTATTGAAAACCTTAGTAAAAAGGTTATTTAATGAGTAATTTTATTTCAAGGATTTCCAATGTAACATCCCAGTTCTGGAAGCCTCCCAGAGGAGCCTCGTACCCGGTTGGTCACATGGGATTAAGTGTATTTCCCCAAATGCCAGAGGATTCTGACTAGCAACAAGGGCCTTGGGTGTGAGAGTGGGGTAACTATGCCATCATTGGCAGAGTAATGTAGTGAAAAAAAAACAATAGCAAAGCAATAATAGCATGCAATAAGTAAACAGTGGAAGACTGAAAGTAATAAACAAATGAATCACATATATGAATGATGCATGTCACATATATCTAGGAAATCATCCAAAAAATTCATAATGCTGGAATACAGTACTAAACCAAAGTACAAAGAAAAAAAATAAACTCCAGCAGCATTGTAAGCCTCAGCTTGGTCCCATGCTCTCCAACTCCACAACAGTCAAGTACTTAACATAGAAGGGTGCTTGACCTTATCTATACCAGCAGTAATTTAATATTTTTGGGCCCAAAATCATGACCCAACCGGGTGTGAGATGAATCCTAGTAATAAACCACATAAGTATTTGTGCCTAACAGTCATTGAATATATAAGGAAGGAAATAATCAAATGAAGCGGTGAATAAAGAAGTACTCAAAATTAAACAATCCTACAGTTTCATCTACATTCATTACATTTATCAATTTAGTCAACCAAAAAGTACAAGCAACCCTCTGGGAGTTTATCAAAGTCTAACACCTCTAGTTCATCTTAGGAAAAACACAAGAAACCCTCTGGGAAGTACTCACAGTCTAACCCCTCTGGTTCACCTTTAGCAAAGAATCTCTGAGGAAGTAATCACCGTCAATTCCACCTATGGTCTCATATCGGTAACTATAGACACTCTGGGGAAGCACTCAACATCCAATTCCCCCTGTGTTCTCATAATGAGAAAACTACAGACACTCTGAGGGAGCATAAAGTCCATACCCCCTACAGTCTCACAACGTAAAAGTAAACAGACACTTTGGAGAATCCCTCAGTGTCCATTCCCCCTATGGTCTACTACACCAGGTTCCCATAGCCCTGTGTAAGTCAATCATGCACAAAAGATATATGGAATACAAAGTAAAAAAAAATCAATAACTACTTGGCTAAACTGTCTACAGCATATCACAACATGTAGATAAAATAAATCACTCCATCCTAACAACACTAGGCATTGAAAAAAAGTATCCTAACAGGAAAAGCTAGACCAAATGGTCCATAACAACAAGCATGGGAAAAAAATCCACAGCATAGTAAGAATAACCCTATTCACAACCAAATACCTCTACTAAATAAACCAAGACATAGTAGGAATTAATAAGGTTAAAATACCTAAACACGCAAGACCCTAAACAAGGGTATTGGAACTTTTTCACATATAACTCAAAGACTAACTACAGAAAGTCAAAAACCACCTACCTCGGTGTTGTACGATTGATATACTTTGGAGTCGGTGCTTGAATCAATCTATAATGTGGTAGATATAAAAAAACATCCAAAACGTTCAGCCAATGATATCTCACGGGAGAGGAGAACTCAAGAGATGAGGTTCAAGAAGAAGAAATAACTCACCGTGGCGATTCCAACGCAATCGATGGAGGTCGATTCGGAGAATGGATGGAAATATGGGGGCTCATAGAAGAATCGGTGGTTTCATCCTCTTATGAATGAGACGGACCTATAAGAATATGTTTATGCCAAATAGACGTGATGTCGGTCCAATTTAAAAATTAAAAAGAAAATTAAACAGCATTTTATTTTAATGTACGTGGTCTGTACATGCCTTAACTGGCCTCCGCATTAGGTGGTCTCTAGGTCATGACACACAGCCAAGTGCTTGTCTATTACACGGCGAGCACATGACTGCCCATGGCAACCGGGTACTCCGCATGTGCATATAAGTACACAGTGTGTACTCCTGAAATTTCCAGAATTTTTTATTTTTATCAAAAACAACCAGAAATGAAACACATACCTGAAAAGAAGATCCAAGTACTTACAAACTTCCCCCTTAAAGAAATGTGTCCCTGAATTTCCTGAGCAAGGTAGCGTAGAAGAAGAATCCTCAAACAGTTTCAGCCACTATGATCATATATCATCCTCCCTCTCCCAAGTCTCATCTTGTACTTTCCCATGCTTCCATAGCACTCGTACCATAGGAATAGACTGGCCATGGAGATTGCTTGAACTGCAATAAAAAATCTGGATAGGATGCTCCTCGAAAGATGTGTACACCTTTAGCTAAACCTCCTCGGCTTGGAAAACATGAGACGGGTCTGAGATGTAACATCGTAACTGAGAAAACATGGAAGATATCGTGCATAGCATGGTACCTCTGAGGTAACTGCATCCAATAGGAAATCGTCCGGACCCTTTCCAAAACTTCAAATGGCCCGACGTATATCAGCAAAATCTTACCCTATCTCTTAATCCTACTATGTCCCAACCTCGGTGTGACACATAGAAAAACCTGATCTATGACCTCAAAATCAAGAGTTTGTCTCCGTCGATCAGCATAAGACTTCTATCGTGACTGTAAATTATCCATCCAATTCTGAATTAACTTTATCTAGTCTATGGTCTCCTAGACAAAATGAGGTCCTAGCATAGCTTCCTCTCCTGACTCCAGCCAGCATAAGGGTGATCGGAATGGCCTATTGTACAAAGCCTCGTAAGGTGCCATCTGAATAGTTTCTTGAAAACTATTATAGTAGGAAAACTCTACATGAGGTATGTGATTCTCCCAAGAACCTCCAAAATCCTGGATGCATGCTCAAATCATGTCCTCAAGCACCTGAATCATACGCTCTAACTGGCCATCTGTCTGGGGATGGTAGTATGTACTCAAAAGTACCAATGTACCCAAATCCTTCTAAAGTCCCTACCAAACCCGAGAAGTAAAACATGTGTCCATGTTTGAAACAATAGAGTGTGGAACCCCATGTAGACGTACAATCACCCGGATGTATAGCCTCCCTAGTTCATCAACACTGAAGGTCTCCTTGATCGGCAAGAAGTGAGCAACCTTCATGATTATGTCAATGAAAACCCATACTGTATCATTCCCTCAAGGTGACCTTGGAAAACCTATCACAAAATCCATCGTGACATCATTTCACCTACACTTGGGAATGGGTAACTATTTCAAAAGCCCTACTTGTTGCTGATTCTCCTCCTTCACCTTCTGATAGGTGGAACACTTCATCACAAAACCAAAAACATCACCCTTCATACCTGGATAGCAACACTGATGGTGTAGATCACAATACATTTTGGTGATAACCGGATAAACATCCCAAACTAAGGAATGAATGTCCTGCATCTGCTCCTCACATATATCTTCTGACACCCATACGCGTGCATGAAAATACAAGATCTCGTCCTTGATTATGGTCCATTTAGAAATAAGTTCCTCTCCTGACACACATTCTTGTAGGACTAGGACTTCAGAATCTAATGGCTACCTCATTCTCACTCGATCAAGTAGAGTAGAGGTAACATCCACAGAAGAAAGAAACATCTTCCCATGTTTATCGTGCACCTCCAAATGCGTCTCATAGAACATATCCATAAGTTGTCACTCACTACTGGCCTCCTGAACTACCAGAATCTGAGTCCTTATGCTTAGAGCATCATCTACTATGTTGCCTTTACTAGGAGTGTAGGTAAGCTAAAAGTAAAAATAGTAAAGGTACTTAACCCGTCTTTGCTATCTCAAATTCAGATCACACTGAGTGAAGATATACTTGATAATTTTTTGTGGTCAGTGAAAACCACAAAATGCTCTCCCAATAGGTAATGTCTCCAACAGCGTAAATCATGAACAACTGTAGCCAACTCAAGATCACGTGTCTGGTAATTCCTCCCATGTAGCCTCAACTACCAAGACTCATACGCAACGACTCCTTCCCCCTACATAAGAACAGCTCTCATCCGGATACCTGAATCATCACAATAAACTGTATATCTCTTTCCCAAATCTGTAAAAACTAGTATCGGTGCTGAAATCAACCTCTCGTTCAACTCTTGAAAGGATGAATCGCAATAATATGACCGTAAGTACTTCTCACCATTCTTAGTGAGCCCTGTCAATGGCGCTAATAAGCATGAAAATTAATGTATGAAACATTTTTAGTATCTAGATAGCCCTATAAAACTTCTTACCTCAAATACATTCTTTGGATGCTCCCAGGAAACTACTGCTCTCACCTTCCCTCGGTCTACTGACACTCCTATCTCTGAGATAACATGACCCAAGATGTGAATCTGGTCCATCCAAAAGTGGTATTTTGAAAGCTTAGCATATAACTGATGCTCTCTCAGTGTACTCAAAATGATCTCAAGATGGGTAGCATGGTCATGTCGAGTATGAGAGTACACCAAGATATCATCCATAAAGACTACCATGAAAGAATTCAAGTATGGATGGAACACTCAATTCATCAATGCCATGAAGACAGCAGGCACGTTCGTGAGACCAAACGGCATAACCACATACTCGTATAGTCCATACCTGCTCTGAAAGGCTGTAAGAGGTATATATGATGGTCTAACGCGCAACTGATTATAAACATATCTCAATTCAATCTTCGAGAACACCCACGATCCTCGAAGATGATCAAAGATATCGTCAATCCTTGGTAAAGGATATCATTTCTTGAACTTCAACTGGTTTAGCCTCTGATAATCCACGAAAATTCTTAGGGTACCGTCCGCCTTCTTTGCAAACAAGACAGGGGAAACCCAAGGAGAAGTATTGTTTTGGATGAAACCCTTTGCCTAAAACTCCTCCAACTACTTCTTGAGCTTTTTTAAGTCTAGTGTAGCCATCCTATAATGAGGAATGGACACCAGTGCCTCTCCTAGAACAAGATAAATAGAAAACTCTACCTCTCGCTCTGGAGGCAAACCTGAGAAGTCTTCTAGAAAGACATCTCTAAAAAGATCCACCACTAGAGGAAAGTCCATCTGTGAAGTCCCCTGGTCATCCAGATATATACTAGAAATCTGGGTTGTAACTCCTCCCAACCCATTATGCCCGGGTCCCACTCTACTCGCTTGTACATCTCATTCGCCCTTCTGCAGAAACAAACCACCATATGGTGATGTGAAACTCACCCTACGATGATAACAGTCCACAATAGCCTAGAACAGAACTAACCAGCCCATTATGAGAATGAAATCATAACCTATCATCTCTAGTATATAGAGGTTCCATGAGAAGTGACACCCACCAACCTCAAGAGGGAACTCATTGCAATACACTAGTTGTTCTTCTCCCTAATGGAGTGTCCAGCGTCAAGACATCAGCAGAAGAAAAGATACAATGCCCAAGGCTCTCCATAAGAGCAATAGATATAAAACTATGGGAAACCCCTATATCCAAAAGTGTATAAGACAAAACTGAGGAAACTAGGATCATTCCTCGAACTGTAGAGGTTCTAGGATCCTGTTATTGATGGGTCTACTCCATTGAAAAAGTATAGCATGTACTACAGACTTGTGACACTACTTGACCACCCTGAGCTGATCCACCCTATTTTTGCTAAAATCATGGAGACTGACTATCACGACCACGACCTCCACCTCGTCTTGAATGGCTGGAAGAACTCCAGTTCCCAGACTGGTGAGAAACAGGTGGTTCTGCTCCTGAACGTGGAGTCATAGAAGAACCCATGTCACCAGCTGTGGGTGAGAAGAACTGATAGAAGCACTGAAGATGCCCCATCTTTCCATAAGATCAGCACTCCACTGAGTCTCTCAGGAAATTTGGCATCATATGGCCGCTCTTCCTAAACGTGTATCATACCACCAGGCTACCTGAAGGTGTATCCCACCTATTTTGATCTATGCATGTAGACTTCCTACGACACTTCCTGCTCTCAGTTGGAGGGGTAGCAACTCTGGATGCCGAAAAGCCCTGACTCACAGCTCTAGAATCCCTCAGATTGTGCTCCATGATTAGTGCCTAGTTGACTATAGAGGTGATGAAAGTTAGCCTAAAGATGTTCGCCTGAGATCGGATGTTGTGCCTGAGACCATCCTCAAACTTCCTTTACAGGAATAACTTATCACCTCTTGGGATGGGTGTGAAGCACTATAGCTCTGTTAAGCGAGAAGAAAACTCCATAACTGAAAGAGTACCTTTCTCCGAACTCATGAACTCTTAGGATCGATCAGCCATCAAAGTATCTGGGTAGAAGTAATTGTACAAGGCATGCTGGAACTCATACAAAGCCATAACCTACTGGTGTCCCACCTTTGAGATCACATCCCACCATCTCTTGGAAGAGTCTCGTAGCATGTACATAGTGAGTATCACCCTCATCTCTGGAGGAATCCCCGGATGGTCGAAGATAGATAGTATGGCTTCTAACCATGACTCTGCAGCCAGAGGTCCTTCGTCCCCTATGAAGGTGGGAGGATACTGCTATTGGAAAACCTGTGCCAATTCTTCTATAGAAGGGGCAGGATTCAATACTCCTCAGATGGTCTACATGAACCTCATAAAGCCCTCTCAGAACTATGTGTAAGCACCTGTGTCCAGAATGATGTTTGGTGACAAGACTGGAATTATAGGAGTATATACTGGTAGTCCCTGATTAGCCATGTCTAGTGTCTAATCACTACCTTGTATCTGATGTACAATCAGAGGATGTCTTGGTGGCATGACTCTACAAGGTCAAGCACATGCCTTAGTTCAATATTATCAAGGACTGAAACTTATAAGTTCAAGAATGGAACAAGAGAAGTAAATCAATCATGTTTTTCAAAAAATAGATACATAGCTTGTATAACCCTTACATGGTGTGTTCCTTTAAGACTTCACATGGGCGTGTACTTCTGCCAAAACTAGTTGTGTAAAACCCCATTCACACGGCATGTTCTCCCAAGACACGGCATGTACTTGATTCATTTCCCCCTACCTGAGTTCTTCTACATGACTAACCCACACGGTTATCCTAGAACAAGACTACACGATGTGTTCGAGCCAGTCATGGTGTGTACTATGAGAATTTCACCAACCCGTGTGGTTCGTTACATGGATGAATACATGGATTACACTACACATCATGTTCAATCTTGATATGTCATGTATAACCTAAGTTTTATCCATCTGTGTCGTTAGTCACACGGGTGGACACATAGTCTGCACAACACGGCATGTAAATCCAATACACGGTGTGTCCCACCAAATATTTCTCAACCCCGTGTCTCTTCCCACACAACCAGTGACATGGTTAGAGACTACACGGCGTGTACATATAGTACATAGCGTGTACTTAAGAAAAACAGTTCATTCCTGAACAGAAGGATACATGGAATGTATTCAGAAATACACACTATGTATTCTGGGTTTTTCTAGACATTAAGCCTCAGAAACTACTCCAGAACCCAGAAAAAACACTAAAATGAACATTTAAGTGACAAATTCCAATCTTTGAGGGCCCATATTCCCCACGAATAAAATCTTTTCATCATATAAATGTCATATACAAGCATAAAAGTTCAATGATCCATCAATTTCCAATCCATGAGGGCCCATAACACCTCAAGAACAAAAGTTTGGCGTTCATTCAAACAAAACCTTACATAATCCAATACACTATCAAATAGTAGATATTCTATCAAGGAATCTATTACAACAACACGCATGTATAACACAATATCTATCACAACAACATGCAATCAGTAATGCACCCTAAATGGCATGGTAAGAATACATAACATGTGATTTATAACAAGTGCATATATGATGCATGAGATGGAATACAGTCATCTCATCGAGTTGCAACAGAAATAGAACCTCAATGTTTTCAATGTTAACAGCACAAAACATTTGAATCACCCAATGGTGAAATCCAATCAAGTGTAATAATTTCAAAACCATAAATATTGCAATAATCGAGGTAAATCATCTTTTTCATATACATGGGTCAGCTACTCCTAGGCACAACTTATTACCAACTACCTATTCCTTCCTATACCTGGTTATAGGCTCTAAACAGTAAGTCAAGATGAAAAAAATCCCATGATATCACTTTGTAACATCCCAGTTCCGAAATCCATTCAGTGGTGCCCCATACTCGGTTGGTCACATGGCCTCAAGAGAATTTCCTTAAATGATAGAGGCTTCCAACTAGTAGTGAGGGCCTTGGGTGTGATAGTGGGGAAACTATTCCCTCATTTGCAGAGTAATGAAGTGGAAATAAACATATAAAAATAGTGAAGCAGTAATAACATGAAATAAGTAAAAAGGGGAAGACTGAAAGTAATAAACAATTGAAGCACATATATGAATGATGCATGTCACATATATCTAGGAAAGCAACTAAAAAAGTCACAAATCTAGAATACAATACTAAACCAAAGTACAAAGAAAACAAATAAACTCCAGCAGCATCGCAAGCCTCAGCATAGTCTCATGCTCTCCAACTCTACAACAGTCAAGTACCTCACATAGAATGGCGCTTTCAGTTATCTATACATGCAGAAATATAATCTGTTTGGGACCAAAAGCATGACCCAATAGGGTGTGAGACGAATCCTAGGAGGCAACCATATAAAGATTTTTTCCTAACAGTCGATGAATATATATGGCAGGAAATAAGCAAAAGAAGCTGTAAACAAGGAAGTACTCAAAAGTAAACAATCCTACAGTTTCATCCACATTCATTAAATTTATCAATTTAGTCAACCAACAAGTACAAGAAACCCTCTAGGATGTTCTCACAGTCTAACCCCTGTGGTTCATCTTAGGCAAAATACAAGCAACCCTCTGGGAAGTACTCAGAGTCTAACCCCTCTGGTTCAGATTTAGAAAAGATTCTCTAAAGAATCACTCACCGTCAATTCACATTGTAGTCTCGTATCAATAACTATAGACACTCTGTGGAATCACTCAATGTCCAATTCCCCCTGTGGTCTCGTAACGAAGAAACTACTGACACTCTGAGGGAGCAAAAATTCTATCCCCCATATGGTCTCACAACATAAAAGTATGCAGACACTCTGGAGAAGCCCTCAATGTCCATTCCCCCTATGGTCTACTACACCAGGTTCCCATAGCCCTGTGTAAGTCAATCATGCACAAATGATATATTGAAGCCAAAGTAAACCTCATGTAATACTTGGCTAAATAGTCTACAACATATCACATCATGACAGATAAAATAAATCACTCCATCATTACAACATTAGGCATAGAAAACAAAGTATCCTAATAGGAAAATCTAGACCAAATGGTCCATAACAACTAGCATGGGAAAACACATCCACATCATAGTAAGAATAACTATATTCAAAACCAAATACCTCTACTCAAGCTACCAAGACATAGCAGGCATTAACAGGGTTAAAATCCCTAAACACGCAATACCACAAACAAGGGTATTGTCACTTTTGCACAGATAACTCAAAGAATAACTACAAAAAGGCACAAAACACATACCTCAGGGTTGTACGATTGATATACTTCGGTTTTGGCCCTTGAATCGATCTATAACACAGTAGATATACAAAAAAGTACAAAATATTCAACCAATGATATCTCATGAGAGAGGAGAAATCAAGATATGAGGTTCAAGAAGAAGGAAAAACTCACCGTGGTGATTCCAACGCAATTGAAAGTGGTCGATTTGGAGAATAGATGGCGAGATGGGGGCTCGGAGATGAATCAGTGGTCTCATTCTCTATTGGATGAGACAGACCTAGAAGAAGACGTTTTTTCAAAATAGATGTGATGCCAGTTCAATTTAACAATTAAAAAAGAAAAGTAAATGGCATGTTCTTTTAATGTACACACCATGTACATGCCCTAACCGGCTTCTATTTTTGGCAGTCTCCAGGTCACCACACATGGCCATGTGCTTGGCCATTACATGGATAGCACACAGCTACTCGTGGAAATCAGGTACACAGTGTGTACTTATAAGTACACGGCATGTACACCTGGAATTTCTAGAATTTTCTGTTTTTCTCAAAAACAACCATAAATGAAAGACACACCTGAAAAGAAAATCTGAGTTCTTACATCCATCATTTTTTTTAATCTTATTTGAATTATATTAATATAGTTTATAAAAAGGTCAACTTGAATATTAATTGACAACCCACTGTGTCTGTAAAGGCCTTGGGGATTGAACCCATAACCAAAGGATGATAATGGTTTAGCACATACCACTGACCTTCATGATATCCTAGTTAATATTACATTAGTTAAATGATTTGAAAAGTAAATATTAATGATGAACCAGTGGTTTTACTATTGAGGTTTACAGATTAATGTATTGTATTGGATATATTTTTCTAAAAATATTGGTTTTGGAAAATAATTAGAGATAGATGGAAATACTTGTCACACTTTTATAAAAAAATATGATCTATTAAAAGTGAATTTTTGTGTTTCATGAACAAAAAAACATTTTTGTATATTCATTTCTTGGAGTGAACAATAAATTATAAATTGATCGAAGCCCAACCAAAGGATGAAATTTTTCATATGAAATAGGAGCGTATCAAGTATATTTATTTATATTCTTAAATTGTAAAATAATTCCTCAACTTTAGTAAAATAATCTTGAAAACAAATGTTACCATGTTACATTAATGACTGATGAATAATATGGTCTTTTAAATCATTGTGAATTAATTATTTTAAGGTCCTTAACTTTCCATTGATCATTCACTTAATCGTGATCAACGACCTTTATCAGTCTCTATAATTATTTAAAATTTTCTTCTATGTCCATTTCTTCACTTCCCAAAAATTTTATCCTACTTGGAAACCTAGTTATTTGTTGTTCCTCATGAACTTTGTATTTATATTTCTCTAATTTAGAGGATTTTTTATTTACTCTTTCTACGATGTGGGTTTTCAATAAGATAATTTTCAAATATTAAACCCATGATTACCAAGATCAAGTTTAAATTACGAGGATGAAATTTATTTAAGGATGGGGGAATGTAACACCATTAAATTATGAAATATGAACATTTTATTTTATATAATATGCGACATGCAACAATAATCTTAAATAACCCATGAAATATATTTCTTTAATTTTAATCACTTCGATGGCTTGTGGAACATGCAACCTCGAGTCGAAGTGAAACATAATATAGTATACCATTATAAACTAGTCATTAAATTATAAGTTATGAATTTTAATAACTAAATTATGAAAATTTTGAAAATTTATTTATTAGAAATAAAATAAGAATCATTAAAAAGAAAAGGAATTGTTTCCTGAAAAAATGTATTTTTATAAAAGATGTTTAGTCAATCTTTTTCAACATAATTTAAAATTAATATTTACCAATTTTATAAAATTAATTTTATACAATGAAATTAGTTTTTTAAATCAACATATATAAATTATCTTTGAGTGTTTTTTTTTTATTTTTCTGAAATGTTTCATTTTTTAATGAATAGTGAAAAATGCTGAATTTTAATTGAAAACTGCATTTTCATTTAAACTATTTATAAAATTAAATTATATTTTGTATTAGTTTAGAAGTAAAATTATTTAAATTATATATTTATTAATCCAATTTATTTTTTTGGAATCATTTTAATATTGAATTTTGATATACAACTCTATTAACTTTTGAATACTTACTCTTTGAAAACTCGTCTTCTCGTCGCGTCAGTGGGATTAATTTTAAATTAATTTTTTTCAATTATGTGAATATATTTTTTAAAAATGGATTACATATTTTGAATCAAAATAATTTATATTATCTGATAAGGTAAAATTAATTTTTTACAAAAATAAATAGCGAAAATATAAAAACTTATTTACCACGGTTAAGGTAAAAATGGATTTATTGGGGCTTAAACTAAATAGATAAGGGTTAAAATGACCTAATTTTTTTTATAAAATATATTTTAATAATATATTAAGATATTATAATATCTAATGATATATAATAATCTATTTTTGACCCTTTTGGAATGTAAAATATTTGGGTACACCTTTTTCTTTTCAAAAATTAAAAGTGTGCCCCTCACCTTCACCCACTCTCCTCTGTTTTTCACACCTTCAAACCCTTTTTCATCCAAGAACTACTGAAATAACTTCCCAACTTCCCCAATATCATCCTCAAAGTCTTGGTTTGGGAATAAATCTAACCTAGGAATGATGTTGGTTCAAAACTATAGAGGTTACCTGAAGAAGAGGTAATGTTCTACAATGAGCATTTTTATTTTATTTCTTTCACAACCTCATTAAATTATTATTAAAACATTATGATAAGATAAAATCTGTATATTAAATATGATAATATTATTTAAGTTAATTTCATGACCTATATCCATCCCCACTTCCATAAAATGTTCGTGTGTACAGAGGACTACCACCTCGCGAACCGATGTCATTCAGTTTTCCATTACCACCTATCATGGATGGGTATGATGATATATATAAAGTATATATATGATATTTACAATATAATTGTACCTATGGAGTCATTATATCATATATAATTTTTTAATTTCTATTCCTTAGGGGATACGATAACGTCACTCGTGTGTACGACAGACTACCGCCTCATAAAGTAATGTTATTCATCTTTCAAAAACGCTTTACAAGGAATATAATAAGGAAACATTTAATGGATATATGTAATATATATGAAATAATTATAATATTCATGAAATATTTATCATTATTAAAATTAGATATATCATTTTATTTTGTACACTAAAAATGAAAACATCATTTGTGTACATGTAGTTTGTCGCCTTCACAAAGTGACGTGACTCTATTTTAATCACCACACCACATGAATGATATATATATATATATGTGTGTGTGTGTGTGTGTGTGTGTGAAAATTTAAATAAATAATATATTATATAAGATATTATGACAATTCTTTAAAGACAAAATATTACTTACCTCCTCTCCAAAATGATCATTGAAAAATGGAAACATTTATAATGAGTACATATGGCATATCGTCTCCATGATTGTAACACTGTCCATTTTTCGTAACCATATTTCATGACTAGTTTTCAAATTATAATTGATGTAAAAATATGATATTTATTCCATGATTATTATTTTATATATAGTAGAAGTATATAATAAGTGCAAGAAGTGTATCTTTCATGATGAAACATGCATGAGAAAACAAGACAATTAACACTCGAAATAATGAAAATAATCAAGGATTATTCACATAATGGTTATAAGATGTAATTAAAAGAATAATATATGATATTATAAATATTAATATGGTTATTTTATAAGTTAATAACAAGTTTTAATGCACTATAATGTAGTTTAAATCATGTCCAACCAAAAGGAAACATGGGGTAAGGGACTTCATCTCAATTTTGCTTCATTAAGGCATATTGTAATGTTATGCACCTAATTCCTTTTTTATGGTGTATATAATGAAACTCTATCTTGTAATATCATTATTCCTTAATAATTCATGGTATTTTTATTTTCAATTTTAATTATTAAATCCAACGGTATTTGACTTAAGATTTACCAAGTGGTAAATAATTTCATAACTCAATTTCTTTTCATTGGGTTATATTACTTATTTATCATCTATGATATTCTAATATTATGTGTGAAATAAATTTTGGTTATATTATTTTTTATTTCCAAATATTTTATGTGGATTTATATTTGATACATATAATTGATCCATTTGTTAATCCTAACTTCAACATTATGATCATTGTAAGGGATTATTTCATAATCTCATTCTAATCGAGATCAATATTGTTTATTCTGGAATTTCAATTGAAGGGAATTTTTTGAAAATTTCATAATAAACACATTTAATTTCATTATCCACTATTTATTCAATATATTTTCAAGTAATATTAAAAAATTTCTACTCTTTTTTAATTAATATAATTGAGAAAATGTTTTAAATAAAATCTGACTTCATTTCTCTCTTCAGTCAGAAATCTATTTTCTTCCAAAATCGTGTTTTCAAAAAATGTATTCAAAAATGTTTTTAAATTTTTAAAAAAATTTATTAAATTATTTTTACCAATTTTTAATTTTCATAAAAAAAATTGAAAGGAATCTTCATGTTATTTTCAAAAAAAAATCATGTTTGTATTTTAACAAAAAAAATTGAAAGGAATCTTTATTTTATTATGTAGGGTATGAATGGAATTTATATAAAACATGACAAATAAAATAATTTCAATCCTATTTTATAAGTCTAAAAATTTATTTTCAAATAAAATTATTTTCAATTTTTTTTTTGAAATTTTAGTTTTAACAAGTTATTTTCAAATTAAAAGAATTTTTTACTCAAGAATGTTTCTAAATAACTTTTTATTTATAATCACCAATGAAAAGAAACATTTATTATTAATAAAATGGGAATATATTGTACTAATACCATCCTTATTCTTTATATGGATGTTTTATGATCATTTTGACCAAGTAAAGTATTGAAATTTACTTTATTGATTAATTTTTATAGTTATTAACTTTCCCATGAAATGTCCAATTTCATGTAATCATTAGAAATTAAATTTCAAATAAATATTCCAATTATTTATCATGGATATGATTATTTCTTGAACCACATCTCACTTTTACATATGTTTTTTTTTCTTTTAATGTTATTTTATTGACTGTTGATATTTTGATAGTTCATGTTCTTTCTTCAATGCGAATATTTAATGATAAGGCATGTTATTCATGAATTAAATTGATTATTTGATAAATGGGGAATTATTTGGACATCAATACATAGGTGGGGACAAGATGTAGATAGTCCTTCGATGAATTGGTAGTCTCGTGAGGAAAATTATTAAGCTAGTATAAAATCAGTTGGCCAAACCAGATAAGTATGTACCCAATACTTTTAAACTTTCTTGTGAAAGGTCTTGACTGTAGAGGTATCAATATCCTAAGTTCATGACATCCAATAATTACTAAATTTCCTCTATTAAGAATTTTTTTTATTATTATCCATGATATTTTTACATTGATATTATCTCTGGATTCGTTTCATTATTAGTTCTTGATTAAATGTCATGTGTTTTCAATTATTTACTATTTCATATTGATTATCTATTCATTATAGTCTTGTTATTTAAATGGATTGTGTTTTCAATTATTTGTTGTTACATATTGATTATTCCTTATCTTATTATCTATGATATTTTTTCCATGATATTATCCATGGATGCATTTCATTCTCAGCTTATTGATTTAATGGCATGTGTGTTTGGATATTTACCTTACCATGTTGGTTATGTTTATTGATTCACGATAATAGTACTTAACAATTACTGATCATTTGAGATCACCCTTATTTTCTTCCTTTCCCAAGAATCCATAAAGTGTACTATAACTGATACGAAGGGATATGCTAGAGGTAATGGTGATATTCTAGGAAAAAAATTATGATTAAATCTGTGTTGTTAAATATAATGAAATAATCAAGTATGTATCTAGTTTACCAAGACTACTAAAAATTTTGACCATTTGGGATGTGATTCCTTATATCTTATTCCAATGTAATAAATCATACATATGCTCTGAGGTACTGGGTTCGGGGTTGCTATAAATTCTCTTATGTTATGCTCAAGAACTTTGATTATGTCATCATACCCTTATGCTCATCTTATTTTCACTAATGACATTCAATATTTGATTATTATTTTTACCATTACAAAGAATTTAATATTAGCCTTCTTATATTTCTTTTTCCCAGATTTTGAAGAAATTTTTTAAATATGTTATGCCTAAGAGGTTACTAGATGGGAAGAACTTAGTTACATATTATCTAAATATTTATGACCTTTTTTTCATGTATCAAAGTTGTTATGTAATATTTTATCCTAATTATCTAAAAATATAAACCAAAAAGTACCTTGGGATTGTAAGTGGTCCAATATTTAAGTTTTATGTTATATGTTTGTAAGGGATTAAATTGGGTTACATTTATCAGGATCAAAGTCAAAAATTTAAAGATTATGTTTATAGCACTAGATCTGGGAGTGCAGGATCAAGGCTATTACACGGTGAGAACAAAACCACTATGCCATGGTAAATGGTATTGGTATGTTATATGGTAAAATATTTTCTAATTTAATGTTCTCAAAGTGTGTAAAGAAGTGACGATATAAGGATGATTTTTTTAAGAGAGGGGAGTGGTACCCTTGTAATTTCCCTTGTCTTTAGAAAAATATATAAAGTTATTTTCATGGGAAAGTGGCACCAAATATTCCTAATTTTTAATATAAGGTGATGGTAGGTCTAAATTAACTCAACTAATCAAATAAATATAAGTTTTTTGTAATATTTGAAGCAATATCCCTTAGTTTAACACCTTTTCGCCCATTTTAACCCTTACGATGATAACTTAACTTTTACCATGGTTACAATTTTTATGACTCAAAATAAAATTGACAACATAAATAAATTTTAACAAGATTATTCAAAATATAAAATCCATTTTATCATCTTTAATTTTTAAATATGGAAAAAATAATTCTAATATTTGCGGGAAAAATATGTAAAACCCATTTTTAGAAAAAAAAAATGCATTTTGAGCATGAAAATGATTTAATTCTCATTCCTTGAAAATTAAAAAACATTAAATGAATTTTAAATTATTTTATTTAATATATTATCTACATATTTCATTAATATCATTCATCAATGGTGATCAGTTTCATTTACTCAGATAAAAATTCATTTCACACATAAACAAATAGTTTTCTAAAAAATATCTCATTTTACCTCCAGATGATTTTATTTTTATTTATAAACAATTAATAATAAATTTATGAATTATCATTTTTTAAAATTTATAAAAAATACTTTTCCAAAAAAATTATACTATAAATAAAACAAATTAATTTTTAAATAAAACATATATAATAAAATAATGTTTGTAAAAAAACATTTTTGTTTGACCAATAATTATTATACTAGTGTTATTTATCACTTATTAACCATTTCATGGATTTAGTTAATTTATTTTATTAATTATTAATTTAATATTATCAATAGTTTTATTGATACTGTTCCTCCAATGTATTAAATTTAACAAAAAATCACAATTCAACATAATAGTTCAAAACAGTCTCTTTAGAATAAATAGTATTTTTAAGTGAATTTGATGATTTTTACAAAGTCTTATTTTTATCAATTTCATTTAACTATATAGAATTTTATTTTATTTTATATTTTAATAAATAATTACTCACTAAAATTCGGTGTTGTCTGTATCATAAGCTATCAAACACATCAAATCTATTTTAAAAGAAAAAATAGATAACAAATCATAGGGTGTTACATTCTATCCCTTATAATAATTATCCCATGAAATTATAATACTATAATGAAAAATATTAGGAAAATTATTCCTTATTATATCCTTAGTTTCCCACATAGATTCCTCAAATTTATGTTTTCATTACAAAACTTTGACCAGGTGAGTGGTATTGTTTTGTCAAACTTTATCTCTTTGATCCAGAATCTCTAATGGTTAGTCCTCATGAGAAAAATAATTATCTAGATATATAGAATTTGAGTTAAATACATGATAAGTATCAGGTAATTAATTCCTTAAAAGTGATACATGGAACTCATCATGAACTTGGTAGAGGTTCGGTAGAATATCCAACCAATAATATATCATCCTTATACGGTCAAGAATCTCAAAGGGATTGATATATATAGGTCTTAGATTCCCCTTATTTATAAATATCATAACCTTATTCCCAGAATATATTCAAAGTAATTATTTTTCACAAATATCAAACTATAGATCTCATCAAATATTTTCAGCATAAAATTTCTATCAATTATAAGCTACTCTGATGTGTTCCTAAATGACTTTAACTTTTTCTAACATTTCATTTTCTAGCTTAGGTCCCAATAGCTTTCATTTTATAACTTCATCCCAAATTTTTTGATTTATAAACATATTTTAATAGATTTATTCATAAGGATTCATCTAAATTCTCAAGTAAAAGCTATTGTTGTAAGAACAAATGACTATAGGAAGGTGTTGATATAAACCACCTTTGAAATCCATAGATCAAGTATTGAGCATATCTTTTAGGTTTTGGATGGTCCCCTTAAACTGGCCATCTATATAAGGATGATATATAGTTCTAAAGTTAAACATTATATTAAATTATTTATGAAGACTTATCCAGAACTACATGGTAAATTTTGGATCTTGTTCATACATCATTGAGAGTGTTTCTCCATGTAGTATTACGACTTCTCAATTTATAACCTAACATATTTATTAATTGAGAAATATTCTTTGATAACAATGAAATGAAAAAACTTTATAAGGTGATTGAATATAACCCAAATCGAATTATGGACTTTATATGTCTTATGAAGTCCTATATTGAAATTCATGGTGATGTTTTCTAATTATCATACAAATATGGGTAATGATTTCAACACCTACTTAGACTTTTAATTTTCATACTTAATTTACTTACATACCAAGAATCAGAATATATACTCTATAATATCCCTTTTCATGTCATCCCACCATAAATTCTCCTTGAATTATCTATAAATCTAATGATTCAAGGATTGATATAGAATGATGAGATATCTATTTTATTCTATAATTTATTCTTTAATTGTATAATTAAATGGACATATATTTAGGTCCTATAACTTATTATTCCATCTTGGTCAATTTTGAACTCCAAAACATTCCTCACCTTATTTTATAGTTCCAAATCTTCCTTTTGTGCCTATTTAATCATCACATAGATGGATGGATGAAAATTAATTTGGGAAAGATAGGATTACTCCCCTTTCCTTATGATTTAAAGGTCTATACTATATCAAACCATAAGTATTAGATCTTTTTCAATTCTCATTACAGACAAACTAACATGATCCTTATGACTTAGAGCATCAGCCACCTTGTTCTCCTTCCCAAGATGGTAATGTATTGAAAATTCATAATATTTAATCCACTCCAAAAATTTCCTTTGTAAAATTTTTAAATATTTCTATGTGAATATATATTTCAAAGTCTTATGATCATTATACAGATTACACTTTTCCCAAAAGAGATAATTCTTCTAAATATTCAATGCAAAGATCATTGTCGCAATCTCTAAATCATGTTCCAGGTAATTTTTATTATAATTTTTAATTAACATGAGTAATAAGTAATTACTTTATTATTCTATATGAGTACACATCATAAACCCTTTTCTGATGCATCATATCATATCACAAACTCTTATCCATTATAGGGTAGTGTAAGCATGGATTCATTGACTATCCTTCTCTTTATCTCCTTGAAATTTTATTCACATTCATATGTACAAAGTAGAATAGATCATATCCTTGTTAACTAGGTTGGTGTATTTTATATCCATGAAAAAATTCAAAAAAATCATTGCTATTATCCATACTATCGAATAAAACTATGGATCATAGTTATAGTGGTTGGTATGGTCCATTTTTTAAAAACCTCCATCATTCAAGGATCTATAGATACACCCTCACTAGTAATTACATGACCCAAAAATGGTACTTTCTATAGTTGGAATTCACAATTGATAAAATTGGAAAACATTTTCTTCTTTTTTATAGTATTTAACACAATCATCATATGAAATTCATGTTCTTCCTTACTCTTATAATATTTGAGAATATAATTTATAAAGACTACCACAAACTAATCATGGTCATCTCAAAATACTTTATTCATTACATTCAGGAGGATAACAGGGGTATTGGTAGGTTTGAATGGTATCACTATAAATTTATATTATTTATACATTTCATGTAATACATTATAAGGTATATCATCCCTTTTGACCCTTAACTAATGATATCTAAATTAATGACCAATATTGGAAAATTATTGATTTTTCCATAGTTGATCAAACAAGTCAACAATATGGGATAAAGGATACTTTTTATTGATAGTGATCTTAATAAGTTTACAATAAACAATTAAAAGACATATTGACCTGGTCTCTCCCAAATTTACCCAATATTTTAGGGTTAAGCGGTCGCTTGTTCTTTATCTTGGGTTTTCGAATCCTAAGAGACCTAAGAAGTAACCTACAGACACATACATTATATGTATTGTTTCTGTCTATGAAGTTTCCAACTTTGGGTTGATTTTAGATGTTTTTAAAGGTTCACTAATAGATCTAAGTTAATTCAAATTAATATAATGATTTGATGATAGGTTATCGCTTGGGTTGGATTAGATGAATTCCTTTTTTATGATTTTAATTTCTTATATTTGATATGGGTTCATAAGAAGATCAAAAAACTTCATCAATTACTAGTTAAATACCAACACACCATAATACTAATCAATTATAAACTTATAGGATCATAATTAGGGGAACTCTATGGCAAATGTTTGTATTATCACTTGAAGTGTGTGGCCTTAAAATTCAACATGGACGAAGAAGTTTTAAACAGTCAAATAAGAATATAAATTAAAATAAATGATTAGAAATTAATGGAGTGATAAATAACATCCAATAAATCCCCTTTATACTCCCTTTAATCAACCCATAAAAGGGTTATCCCTCCATTGACAACATGTTCTCAACGGAAGCGGAAAGTATAATTACGAGGGTGGAATTGAAGAAGTAAAACAAACAAAATAACGATCAATCCACCATTATGTGATAAATTTCACAAGATATGGTGTGAATAAATTCACACCTTGAGGAAAAGGTATCAATGTTATATGGATAATAATATAATAAGAGAAAATTAAAAACGTTTAAGAAACTAAGGTGAATTGAACAACTTACATGAGAAAGAAATGTCATTGCAAACCCAAAGCGGTAGCATAACACTACAGTGAAACCAAGCACAAAAGATGATAAACTCCTCCACCACCAATACCTTAAATAGGCATTTAAAGAGGATTTATTAAATCCCCCAATAGTCCAAGTCTCCTCAATTAATTTTGGTATGCCATAAGTGGGTGGAAAGTTAAGGTAGAGTTGATTTGTCCACCATTTACAAACAATCTGAGCCAACTTTCATGACTCGATAGATGTGTTAAAAAGTGTATATAGATGGACAAAATTTGTTGAGACATAGAAGAAAAAAATGAAGATAATTATTTTCCATTATATCCTGTAAAATCCCAATCCAAAATTGTTTATGGTTTGTGATATATGATTAAATTTGTGGGGGGGTTTTCTGGCCCGTAGAATCTGGTCCAATATTGCATCTTCAAATTGGGTCGGTTGGAACTCCAAACAAACATCCGAATTAGCTTTATAAACTGTTGAATTAAATGTTCCCCATGATTTCCTCTATCTTTAATTAACGTTTAAGAAACTTTGGGCTTGGATCCTGGCCTATACAGTCTCTTTATTGGTCTTTTGTCCAGTTTACTTTTCCCAGAATGTGTTGAAATGAAATCTCATTTTTATGGTCTTCCAATGTGAATCTTCAAATACTCCAAAAGTATTAATTGTTCCTTATAGAATTAGATACCTGAAAATAAAATATGAAATTAAAATCAAGACCATTTTGTATTTTAGGAGGTGTTCAAAAATGTACTATGTAATAGTGCATTTTAAGAAGGACTTACAATCATAATGTGAAATGATGATAAAAGTGAAAAATGCACTAAAATGGTGTTTATTAATAATAAACCAAATGAATATTATATATATTAACAATGAATATTATCCCCATTTAGTGGCTAATCATGACCCATATTTCTTCCTAAAAAGAATAGGTTCACCCCATGATGATGTACTAGGATATATGAATCCCTTTTCTAGATTATCCTAAAGTTTATTCTTTAATTATTTTAACTTAATAGGTGATATTATATAATGAATATTTAAAATAGGTATAGCACCAATTATGAGTTATTTTTAAAACTCAAGTTCATGATTTTTGGGAAGACTATGAAAATTTTCAGCAAATACATCAAAATCTTCTCACACAATATGAATATCTGAAATGTTAAGTTTACCTCCAACCATTTGTAAAATATGCCCCTCATGATTAGGTATTAAGACCAATGTAATGGAATTAATTTACATTGGAAGTTTATATTCATCCTTGCATCGATAGACAATCATAGGTTGATTCAGAATATCAAATATAACTTACCTTCCTGAGAAATTGATATGGTCACTTTATAGTGAGAGTAAATCCATGATAAAAATCACAAAAAATATAACTATAGGGAGAATAACAATAGTTTTAGGAATACATTCCCATAAAATTTTATCATAGATGAGTTAAATACTTGACATTAAATCATCATACAATTAATAGTTTTCATTGGTAATTAAATATCTAAGTATTGAGGTGGTTATGTGATTCCCTTAGAAAAATATTTAGATATAAAATAAAGGGTAAAACATAAATTAAATAAGACATTTGATTTTATAGAGTATATGATGAGTGTACCTTTTACTGCTTTATTCTTATAACCCACATAAATAGTTGTGATCTACTAGGATTTTTGACCTAAATATATTAAAATCACTCATAATGGTTTATAAAGAGAAACCGAATTAACCAAATAATATCCCACAGAAGTGTCGAATTGGGTTTACATTTAGACTAATATTTTGTGAACTAAGTGAAGATAATGTTAATACCCAATTAGTCTTTTTAGAGATACAACCCCTAGGTGCATATGTTCTAGGGCTTGGATCCACTTGTTTGTATCTATATAAGGATTTCATTTCTAGGAAACCACATGATCTACACTTTATCAAAATTATAGGATATTTATTATATTTATAAATATCCTGAGTATTCTTACTAAATTTTTTAAATCCTAATCTCTAAAATAACTAAACCCTACTCTGGTATCAACAGAATAAACCTAAGCATAATATACATACATATTCCATCTTTTTAGATGAAAAATTAATTCATATCACAATAATAAACACCCTAGAAACATAAATATTTCGTGTCTTTAGATATTAGATACATAATAAACTTATTTTTTGAAATATATTCAACATATCATAAAACAATCTTCGCACGTAATTCCTATATTAAATATATCCTACTTAATAACTTTCTTCATAACCTGGGGAAAATAGAAACATAAGAAGGGGTGAACTCGGATACTCCGTAAGGGTAAACATGGGAGATAATAGAAAAATATTATAAGTGATCATAAGATAATAATAAGGGTATTAGAACATGATCATAACTTACAAAAACATAACCAACAAGACATATAACTTGAATCTTAAGTCATAGCATAAGGATTTTTCATAATAAAAGGCATCAGTCATAATAGTGGGGAGTCACCAATAATAAATCATGATCCAAGAGATAATATCATAAGCATAAAACTTTAGTTTGTTTCATACACATAATCAAATAAAATCATTTTCTTTTCTATGTATAACTTCCAAGACAATCATAACATAGTTGGCAGAGTCTCGCAGTGGATTAGGTTCACTCCCTATTCTCATAAACATATTGGATAGAGTCCTATAATATATTGGGTTTACTCTACAATCCCTTTCATATTATATCATGTGGTATCATGATTAACCAAATTCATTTGATGGATATATAACTCTAGGTAAACAAATCACATAATTAGAATCATACATATTTGTGCCACAATATCATAAAATCATTCATCAATTCATCATAATTTTATTAACCTGTGGAAAAAAATATTTTTCATAATAACTTAAAAATCATCATCATAATCCATCCAGAGAAATAAATTGGATGGTATAAGAATATCATTTCCCCATTTAAGAATAAAAAACCTTAAATTATATTAACATGGATGAGAAATACTTTTATAAAATAATTATAAATATTCCTTGAAAAACAAGAATAAATATCCTTTTATTTTTTAAATTTAAAAAAACTAAAATTCCTAGAACAATGATACTAGGATTTTCTTAGAAAAGATATATAAACTTGTAAATTAAGATTCATTATTAATAAAGTGTATGATGGTGGGAGAAAAATTCATGTCATAAATGTTAAAAAAATCACACTTTTGTAAAGAAAGTTAAAAATGAACCATATGGAAAACATTAAAAATATTCCTTTTAAACCAATTTTAAAAAATTAAAAGACATTTTAAAATGACATTAAAAAATTATTTAATTATATAAAATAACATTCTTGAAACAAAATAATGAACATGGTCAAGGAAGAAAAAGAATATCGACCTAAAAGGAGAAATATGGTCAGTTTTTCTTAAAAATATTATTTTGGTCTTTTGAGTATCAAAGAGGGGGGAATAGAAATAATACCTAAAAACCACGGAAATAACTAGATTATAAGAAAATAGATGGTCTTTTGGAGAGAAATTAAATTTAATTTCACACAATTTGAATTGAAACATAAATAATCCTGGTAAAAAGTTAGATTGTAACATAAACCCTTACCCTAAGTCCCGAATTACTTCATACTTTTTATAATATTATATATAATGAATTTATATTTATTATAAATCTTTAATAGAACCACATTAATACTTATATGTGTCTCTCCATGGGGACAGTAGTGAGCACGTACACACGGGTGATGTTTTTATTTTTCAATAGATGGAAAGAAAAGAAGGTAAATACTAATTAATATTTAAATAATAATAATTATGGTATAAATATAATATATATTCATTAAATTCATTATTATAACTATTATAGGTAGTGATGAAAAATAAAATACATCACCTTATAGAGGTTGTAGTTTCCACGTATATATGAGCGATGTTTTCATTTTCCATTAGATGTAAAGAAGGTAAACAATAATTTTTATATCAAAATAATAAAATTACAGTATGATAATGATATTGATTCCATTATGTTTAGTTTGTTATATAATATTTTTAGAAGTTTGAGTAATGGAGAAAACTTAAAAGCACAAGGTTGACATGATTACAACTTCCATGGATTTCCACTTTTGGATTTCTCCTTAAGCCGTATTGGGATGGTATTTTAGACATATAAGAACCTATATATAAAATTAAATGGTTTTTTAAAGTCATTTGGGTAGATATTTTTGTATTTAAGGTGATAATTGTGTGTCAATAAGGGGGGATGGGAGGTTCCCTTTTATAAGTGAGGGAAGTGGTACCCATGTAAATACCCTCAACTTTAAAATAATATAGCCATTTTCATAGGAAATTGGAACCAAATAAGCCCAATTTTAAATATAATGTAATGTAATATCTAAATAAACTTAAACAATCAAATAAATATAGGTTTTTGGGATATTTGAATCCTTATCTGCTGGTTTAACCCATCTTAACACTTACCGTGATAACATAACTTTTACCATGGTAACTATTCTTTATGAATAAAAATAAAACTGGCCATATAACTAAATTTTGGAATTAAGATTAAAAATATATAATTTATTTCATAATATTAAATTTCTAAAGGTATCATAAATTAATTCTAATATCCACACACAAAACACGTAAAAAACATTTTTAGAAAAATAAAATGTATCTTTAAGAATAAAATTGATTTCATTCACATTTATTTCCAAGTAAAAACAATTATATTAATTTAAATTTATTTTATTTAACATATTATATTAAAATTTAATTAAAATCATTGTTTTTTATTTTTTATTTTAATTTATTAAGATAAAAATTCATTAAACGCATAAAAAATAGCTTTCTGAAAAATATCTTGTTTTATCTTTAAATGGTTTTATGTTCAATTATAACATATTTGTAATCAATTTATGAAATATAATACATTATTATACACGTATAAACAATAATTTTCCATAATTTTAATACTCTAAATAATATAAACTAACTTTTAAATAAAACCTATATAATAAAAAAATGTTTTCAAACAAAACATTTCTGTTTAACCAAGAATAATAATATTAGTATTCCTTATCATTACTTAACCTCTTCATGGATATAATTGTTTATTTTATTAATTATTAATTAAATTTTATCAATAATTTTTTATTATATAATTCCTATAAAGTATTAAATTTAATGAAAATACATAATTCAATGTAACAGTTCAAAATAGTATCTTTATAATAAATTGTATTTTCTTAAGTGAGTTTGACACTTTTAATAAGTCATTTATTTTATAAATTTTATTTAACTATATAATAGTTTTTTTTAATTTATTATTTTAATAAATCATTATCCATTTAATTTTTGTGTTGTAAGAATTTGAAGCTATCGAACACATCAGATTTTTTTAAGGGAAAAATATATACTTAAATCACAAGGTGTTACTTGTTGGATCCTTAGAAATACATCATGTTATTATTGAATGAATAATAAGTTTATTTTTCACCAAATAATTCTTATAATCCACCTTGTAATTAGTGATAACATAATCTCTTCCATGGTCCCTTGGCATCAGAGGTCGGGATAACTGGTTATCTTCTATGAACATTTTCTTGGTATAATGATTAGCATATTATCTAAGTTCATTCTAATTGTAACAATAGAACATGGGGGATGGTCAAGTGAAACCTTACTTTCTTCCATAATATTGAATGTAATATTTATATCCCTTTATAAATCTTAAGATTGATTCCCTTATTTTCCACACTTGAATCATCTCCCCATTCCATTGAGGTAATTTCTAGGATTCTTCTTCCTACACTTATAACATATGGGTAGTTGTATATTCTTACCATTGCGAGATTTATTAGATGAACCCCTAGAGTTAAGATTCATAAATATATTATTATCTTTAGTCCCACTTAACCATTGAGATTCACTAATCTCTTCTCCACCTTAAGAGTGGATAAAACTATTTACTCATAGTTATCAAAGTCTCAAATTGATAAGTCTTTTTGAAAACTTGGTTTCATGCCACTAAAGAGGTAATAAACCTTTATTTTGGGCTCAATTATGAAACCAAATGAATACCCTGCAATCATTTTTATGTTTACCTAATATTTACCAATTGATTTATCCTCCCTTTTCTTGAACCCAAGATATTCCTTCTTCATTTTAGTATAGAGAGTGAAATTAAAATATTTTAAAAAAAATATCTTCTTCAATTGTTCCCATTACATTAATTCAATGTATTTTTAGGCATGTTTTTCTTGATTAGTTCCTACCAAGAATAGGATTATCCCTCCAAATGATAAATAGAAAAAATCAATTTTTCTTTCTTAGACCATTAAAGCATGTAGAATGTTTTCTCAATGTAATTTATATATTACTCTGTGATCAAGGAGTTATAAGATACACTAAAATGGGTGGTTGTTTTTTAATAAACCACTCAAAAACAATTTAATCCTTACTTTTTCAATTAGGGATCTATAAATTTTTCAAGTTATTCTTTATAACCTAATTCAATTGAGTGGGTACTTATATATGTTTTTCAACTCCCTCTCCCATCATATTAGTCATCTCATTCGGCCAATCATCGCATTCCCCATCACATTGGTTGTTGAAAAACACCTCCTATTTCCAAACATATATTATTAGAAAACAAATTTAAGGATAATAATACATTAATTAATAAAAATATAATCAAAAAATTATGATCTTGGAAGGAATAAATCACAAATAACATGTAAATATTATCTTTTAACTTTCTAATGTATGATCTAGGTTATTTAGAGTATATATCCTATTACGTTACCTAACCTAATCCCCCAAAATAACTAGACCATGATATTATACCAATTATAATGACCTATATATCTTATATATAATATTACATCATTATTAACATAAATATACATAAATAACACCCAAATATCTAGAGGTACAGTGTCTGGTAAATTGGGTGCATCATAAAACATCCCAAAATCAAAAACATAATATTTTAATTCTATATTCATAAATTTATCCTAAATATTACTATACTATTATAAATGTATGGGATAACTCAGGTACATACATACAAGAATAGGAAATTCACAAATCCTGGTGAGGGTGAAAGATAGGATAAATATGGGGTGATATGTCATGAGAGTCAAAAAACGTATCATGGTAACATTAAAGGAAGGCTCATAAACCATTATATAGAAATATGGAATAAAAATAAAAATATTATAGGATCATGGTAAATATGGGGAATCATAAAATGTGGCACAAACATAAGGCACGCAATCATAAATATAATTAAAGGCTCACCTCCAAGGCATCGTAACATTATAGACAAAGCTAACCACATCATGCACATGCATAAGATTATGTAAAATGTTAACAGTATAATTATCATGAATAACATTGTGAAAAAATATAACAACATCATTACCATGTATAATTATCACATGATATATAAATAATTACCCAATTTAATGGGGGTATATAATTATGGTCCAACCCATCGTTATAATATGTCATTTATATATGTTTCACATAGAAAAGAACCATGCATAAATTATACTAATGAAATGAACACTTGTTAAATAAATGGGTAACATAATTTATCCATAAATCATTAACCATAAAGGTATCCAGTAAGAACCAAATAAAAGGAGGGGGAAAGAATCTTGGAAATTCATTTTCAAATAAAGAAGCATGAGTCATGAAAATAGAACTCAAATTAAAATATAATTCATAAGAAGATATGGGAAATAAGTAATGAAGTTGTTCTAATTTATAAAGATTTTAATAAAAGGGTAAAATAATCATTTAAAGGGGTTTGATATTATAGGTATATAAAAAATAGAAATTAAACATGATATTTTATGTTAAAATAAGGGTTTTTTTTTGGAAAATCATATATATAAAATAATATTTATAAGAGTGGAACATAAAAAGATAAAGGGAATGAAAATTTTCCATTTAACAGGATTTAATTTAAAGAAAATATTGAAAATTGAACTTATAAGACTTATATATACCTAGAAAAAAATGAAGGAAATGTAATTATAAATAAAAAATGAAATATAGAAGAAATAAAAAGGGGTAAGACATAGAGATATAGGGTGATACACAACATAACTGCAAGAATGAAAAAAAGGAGGATCTCCTATATCATTTTTTGGATTTATTAAAATGATTCTATAACCACATAAATAGTAAAGATTCATTTATTGATAGATAACATAACCACAATAAGGAAAAAATGAAGGGGATCCCCTATATCTAGTCTCATCTTGCTTAAAATGATTCTATAAACACCTGAATGGTCAAGTTTAATTCCATGATTACTTTATTAAAAAACATTTTCATATTTATTCCATATCTTTTAATCCATTTATTCATACTTTTTCAGTTATTAACTTAATATTGTCCATGTCGATCATTCTAAGGTTATTTAGTTTATAGTTCCAAATCTTCCTTTAGGTAGAGGAAATAGTAAAAAACCACTATAAAATGGTTCCATAATTCCCATAAGTTTCAAGTTATATTCTTAATATCATTATAAAAGAAAATTATTTTAATAGATCAATGGATAGCTTAAAATTATAAGAATCCTTCTTGGTAAGATTTTTTTTATGGTTAAAAATGATTAAGATTGTTTACATTTAATATCATGTTCACCATGAATATATTGTCATTAAAAATCCATATAAATGATATTATTTTATTATAATATTATATCAAATCATATAATAAATTTTTAAGAATATACATTAATTTTATAAGTGAAAAATAAAATATCATTGCTCACTTAGGTAGCATAAAACTACTATGGGATAAATAATGTTATTAAGAGAGTTTTAAAAAGAAGTGAAAACCAATAAATATTTTATTTTTAAAAAAAAAATATCATATAATTAATTTACTATTTTAAACTTAATTTTAATGTTTAATTATGTTATAGTTTGGTAAAGAATATAATTTAAATGAAAAATATGGGTTTTCAAATAATTACCTCACACTTTGAGTCACCTCCTTTGGATTGAACACAAATACTTTGAAGGAGGTACTTTCGGTCGCATCAGGGGATCTAGGATGTGTCTAAGGGATTACACAAAGTGATTTGGTAAGATCATTTTAAATGTAAAGAGTTTTTGAAGTAAGGAGAAAGGGGTGGAGAAGGGGTGTTCTATAACCAATAGGGAGAGGTATTTTAAAATGAAGTATTGATTATTTTATTATTTTGGAAAAATACTATGAATAGTGTCAATTTTTATGAATTTTATTAGTGCATGATTAAAACAAAGTACACTTATTTGACATTATAACCCATCCAAAATTGAATAAAAATTCGAAATACTTTATTAAAGGTAATGAATAAAAAATATTTTTTTATTAGAATAAAATATAACTTAGGATTTGAAAATATATTTATAGGTTTAGAAATTGATTTTATTATTTTTAAATTTATTATTTTTCTTATTAAATAAATTTTAAGTCATATAAACTTTTTTTCTAAATTTTAATTCATAATTATATAATTATGATGTCATAAAAGTTACAACATTCATAAAAATAGTATTCATTACTATTCATCAAAAAATTAATTTTTTTAGAAAACTGTAAAAAAATCACGCTAAGATAATTTTAATGTAAAGGTTCAAAAAATTAATTCCTTTTTGTAAAATTCATTAAAATCATAGTTATTATATGATTTATAGTTAATTATTATATATATTTTAACAAAAATAAGTTTAAAATTTATATAATTAAAATTTAATATAGAAATTATTATTTTATTAAATAAGCTAAAATGTGTTTTATTAAACTTTATACTCATTTTATTATAAATGATATGATTTAATAAATCATTTTATTGAATTATAATATTTATATTTACTTATTTTAATTATTTAAAATACTAATTTTTAGGAATTTTATGATTCTCATCAATCTAGTTATCATTTTAATGGTCAGATATTATCCCTGATAGTCAACTTCTATTCTAATATTTGTATAATTACTATACTTATTATAAATATATATCATTTAATTTATCATTAATTCACCCATTTTTCTATTATAGTTATATATATTTCATTTACAATATTAAAATATTGTTTTTGATAGTTTTTTATTTTTATAGTATTATTCGTGATTGTGATAATTTTGTGAGACATCGACACCCAATATTTTCTAGTTCTATTTTTATACTTATGTTTATTAACAAATTATACTATTTATAATTTCATAGAGTTTATTTTTACTTCATTTGTAAAGTTTTATATTGACTTAATAAAATAATGCTCATTTTTATTATGTCGTGCATGTGATTTCTGCTATACATTATACATATATATGACAAACATATTTACGAAATATGATTTCCATACTGGAAAAGTTTGGGTCACTATAGGCCAAATCTCACCAATAACCACTACCAGGATAACCACAACACAATCCAGGCACATGATTCCCATAAGAAGCTACACATCAATCATAACTTCCCATTTTATCACATCATTTCCAATTTTTATATTTACTATTACCAGCCATATTAAATTTATTTATTTATATTCATTCCAGCCACTAAAAATTTATATTAACCATCCCATTACTTATATTTCATTAACCACACACTCCTAATTTTAACTATCCCATTATCCATTCAAAATTCCATTCATTTATTATGTTTAATCCATCTTTCATTTCATCATAGACCTCACCCATTTCCAACTTCATTAATTCATTCATTCATTCATTTAATTTGGAATCGACCCGTGTTTGCAGACTATTATAACACAACCACATAAACCGCTCCACACCACCACCTACACCACCACAAAATCTCATGTGAATAGTCACCACAAAAATTCTACCACTATCATAACATCATTCACCTCCCTTGCCACATCAACTATGCCAATTACTGCGACATCAACTATTAGGTTTGGATATGAAGAATATTTTTTTTCTAAGTGTTAGAATCTTCTAAAATGGGTATTTCTAGAAGTTATAATTCAGAATTGGATTCATATAGGTTTAGTGGTACCATGTTCTAGAACCGTTAGCTGGTGATAATAAGTATCCATTTTTGAAATTGTGTATAAGAAGCAATTTGGATTATGTAATTATAACTTTATCAATGCCTAATAATAACCAAGAGTGTTCAAAGGAAATGTAAGATTCTTGTGAGTGATATGTAAGATTAAAATAATCAATTTCATTATTAACAAAAATTTTATAATTAAGGTGGTTTATTTTTTTAGAAATTGGAGATGGACTTGATTAAGTGGGGGTCATCCTTAAATATTTAAAGGTAGTGGCATCAAATCAAATAGTTGGACTTGTCTATATATAGGTGATTGTGTCCATTTATTTTAGTATCTTGAAAATAATTCCATTATTCTTTCATTTCTAATAAAAGTAGTGGTGTACCTCCCATATAGTATGACTAATTCTGAACCATGTAATTTCTTGTGTGTTATTCCTTGAAAGTTTGTTTCCATTTTATTTTTTATATTCTGGAAGTTATATATGTGTTTGAGTATGTATATTAAATGTGTGTCTAGGATACTTAGACTTATTAGTTCTAGATATACTAAAATTGAGTAAATCTATATTTTAGAGGGTTTCGTACTTTATTTGACAAGTGAAGTTCCAAAGGGATTCTTCTAGATTATGGTTGTTTCCTTTGGAAAAATAAGTGCTATCTGATTTTTTGTTTTGGAAAGTATTGGTAAACTTGGTTTTAGTAGTAGAAAATTTTGGTAACATCTCTTATCAATTCTTTATATTCAGTGGAAGTTCTATTTATAATTAATGGAGTTGGAAGAAGTCAAGGATTAGATTTAAAACTTTGATGGGTTTTGAATTATATAGGATACAAGTTAAGGATTACTTATACTAAAAGGATATTAGTACTATATTAAAGGGGTTTTAAATAGAATTAATGTGGAAATTTTAATGGGAAAGGCTCGATAGGAAGTCTCTACGAGTGATTTTAATAATGTTGGCATGGGATATTTCCTTCAACATTTGTGAGTTGAATACCACTGAGGAGATAATTAAAAATATAACAAATATGGATGAAAATCCAACCACTATAAACAAAGTTATTCTAATGTGGTTAGTATTCACAATGAAGATGATATAAGTAAGGTTATTGGATGGTCATTTTAATGAAATTTACATTATTCATAATTATTTGGAATCAGTAGGAGTGGATTTTGAAGGTCTGATGTAGGATTTGATTCTGATTTCATCACTCTCAAAATATTGGGAACCAATGGTTACCATTGTAAGTAACTCTAGTGGTAATATTGAATTAGTGTTTAATGTAATTTTTTATCTCATTTTGAATGATTAGATCTAAAATAAGGAATTATAAGCACATATCGAAACCATATTCAATGTGAAAGGTTGAAGACATTCCACTCATTGGAAAATTTAGAAGAATGATGAAGTGAAGAAGGAAAAAAGTCAAGGAAAATCAATTGGTTCTAGACCCATATGTTCTAATTTCATAAATAAGAGGAACCTAAAGATTTATTTTAGATATTAGAGGGAGAATTCTAGAATAATGGATTATGAAAGTTTCATAAGTACCATTGTTGGGGAGGAAAGTTGCTTACTATTAAGTGTAAAAATTCTATTAAAATCATTGATAATTTGTTATGGGTATTTGTACCATTCTATGAATTTTATATGAATCATGAAAATTTATTTTTCTAGAAGTTTTGGAAAGTTTTATCATTTGGATGATGAAGCTCCCAATATTGTGGTAATGGGAAATGTGAAATTCTAGATCTTAAAAAGAGTCTTGATAAAGTTATAATGAGTTATTCACATACAAGGTTTATAGAAGAACCTGATATTGGTAGGTTATATAGAAGGATGAAGTGTGGAAGTTCACTTAGATATCCATAGTGGTGGTTAAAGGTGTTAAATATGGAAGACTGTGTCTGACAGGAAATTTTGATAGAGTAATGTTTATCGGGGCTTCAACATTTAGAATTCTATAGTTGTGGCATTACCATCTTTGGATTATGACTAAGAATAATATGTGAGTATTGGTAATTAAATTTACACTAAATATTTGTCCCATGGATTATATAACATATAAAATTTGTATACTTGGGAAGAAAAATAAGGTAATATAGAGCTCATCTACATGGATGTTAGGGGGCTAACACTATTTTTCTCTTACAGAGGGTCATTTTACTTTGTTAACTTTATCAATGATGCAATAAAAAAATTGTGGGTTTTTTACTCAATCATAAATACAAGGTTTTTGAAAAATTCATTCGATTGATATCCATAGTGGAAAAGTATACCATAATGAGGCTAAAGTGCTTGAGGTCTAATAATGGAGGTGGGTATGGAAGTAGATAATTCCAAAGGTTTTAATTGAATAAAGGAATCTGATTTGAGAATATTATACCCCGAATGTAAGGGGAAATGGTTTTGTAGAACAAATGAGTAGTATTTTGAATGAGAGATATCAAAACATGAGGTTCATGAAAGTTTATTAAAGGAGTTTTAGGTAGAAGATATCAAATGTTTTGTGTATATCATTAGTATGAATCCCACTACATTGCTGGTGAAGGATCTTCTAGAAGAGTTGTATACCAAAAGACCAATTGATGTTTCTAACTTGAAATTTTTAAGAAGTGTCATATACATCCTTGTTGATTTTGAGGAAAGGGATAATTTTAAAGAAAAATCTGAAGAATGTTTCTTTATAAGGTATGGTTATGATAACTTTGGATTTTGACTCTCAAATAATGATTTATGTAAGGTATTCAAAAGATGAAATGTTTTATTCAATGATAAGATTTTATAGAATGATTGGAGCTTAGTAGAATATATGATTGAGATAAAATAATCAACTAATAATACTCAAGTTGATTTAAATAAAAGACTAGAAGTTATAGAAAGTTCAAGGAGTACCAATGTTATAGAAGATCCATCAAGACCTGAAGTACTAGAATATTCTAGAACTATGGAAACTCAGTGAAGAGTTCAAGGAGATACAGTTCTGGAAGGATAAGAGCCACAAATTGAACTGAAAGATTATACTAGTATTAGATATCGGGTATAAAGGTTCAAAACTAATCTCCACTACTTGCTTCTTATAGATATTAGAGAAGTTAAAAGACCAAAATAGGTGGAAAGTATTAGTAATTTAGTATAGTGTGAGTTAAAAATAAAGGATAAAATAGATTCCTTGCATTTCAATAGAATATGGGATCCAATGAAATTATCACTGGGAAAGAATTTGTTGTAGAAAAAATGGATCTACCAGTTAAAGGTAGAATTAGATGGTAAAAAATAATACAAGTATGGATTAGTTTTTAAAGTCTTTCAATAAATAGAAGGTATAAATGTCCCAAAAATATTTTCTCCATTTCTTGAGCATACAAAAATTTGGATAGTTATTAGTTTGTCCATGTTGGGTGTATTAAATCTTAAATCATTAGATATATAAATGGATTTAATTAATGGTTAATTTTATTAGTTAATATTTAATAAGAAAACATAAGGTTTCATTGAAAAATAGAATGAAGGATTGGTGTAAAAGCTCAAATAGATCTTGTATCTGCTGAAGCAAGTAGCCAGGAAATGAAACTAGAAGTTTTATGTCATTATAATAGAGAATGGGTTCATTCAGAAAAAATATATATTATTTATACTACCATAAGGTGTTCGATTAAAAAAATCATCATACTTCTATTTTTTGTGGATTTCATACTCCTGGTAGGTCCAAATATGAAATTAATTATAGAGTTGAAAAAAATATGTCTAGAAAGTTTAAGATGAAGGATATTAGTTAAGATAAACCAATTTTTGGGAATGTGGATTGGAAGAGGAAATAATAATATTTCCTTGGTCTTATCCCATAAGGAATACATTTGGATGATCTTGGAAATATTAAAAATTTCTAGATCTAATATTTTGACTACCGCATTTGAAGGACATTTCAATTTATTTAAAGAGAAACACCTAAAATGGAAGATGAATCTAAGTAAATGGAAAATTTTCTATTTTCATTAATTTTTTAAAGCTTAATGTATTTCATGGTTCATAAAAATAATTACATTGAACATGCAGTGGGAGTTGTAGGTAGGTTTATAGTGAATCCATGAAAGGATCAGAGTATGTATCAACACAAAGTAAATGAAGGATCTGGTTTGGTTAAAGTGTTTGTTGGAGGAAATCATAAGGTTACAAGAAAAAATATATTTTTCTTTAGTAGTTATAGAATTATCAATCTTGTAAATAATCTATCGTTTCACTCAAAGATAAAACACATTCATCTAAAATATCACTTTATCTAGAATCTACAGCAAGATAGAGTGTTGGAACTATCAAAGATAGGTGGAATTCAAAATCCAGAACATATACTGACAAAGGTTATAGTTCATGAAATTATGGGTTGTTTCATGCCTTAGTGGGGAATGAATAACTAGAATAAAGAAAGATATATTCATTTTCAATTATTGTGAAAGGAATGAGGAAACTCTCTAAGAGGTCTAATGGACTTGGTAAAGTTGAGAAAATAGTTTTCATGTGGGAGATTATTAGTATTGGCAATGAAAACTTTTTTTAGCTAAGTGTTTAATGATTTTTAAATAGAGATTTCTAGAAGTCTTGATGTATAATCCAATAGAGATAGGAACAAAAATACTAGGTTTTGAAACCAATTCCAAGCCATTGTAAATATAAATTTATAAAAGTGTATATAAGAATCATTTTTTAATGCATAATATTAATTATGTTGATGTGTAAGAATAACCTATAGTGTATAAAGGATACAAAGGATTCTTTAAAGGGTTATGTAATATTAAATAGTTGGATTCCTCTATTCAAAAAAAAATTGTACTAAAGGTGGTGAATTTTTAGATTAGTTAGTGGTGTCTTTGATCAAGTAGGGGTTAACCTGTAAATATCAAAAGGTGATAGAACCAGATAAATATACTTGAATTTTATATATATAGTAGAGTGGGGTTACTAGTGTTAGTATCTTTAAAATCATTCTCTCCTTATTTTGTTACTAAAAAAGAGTAATTTTCCTCCTATGGAGTAAGACTAAGTTTGAACCTTATAATTGTTTGGGTTTTAATTATTTGTGATTGTGTTTCTATTTGATTATTTGTGATTCAAAATTTCTATCTATATTTTAGTGTCATGATTAAGTGCATTTATAGGGTTCTTAGACTTCTTATTTTTGGATAGACTGATTTCAAGTGTTTCTACATTTTGAAAGGCTTCAAAGTTTGTTCTACAAGTGAAATTCTAGAAAGCGTCTCTTGAATTATGGTTATCTAATTTATAAAAATAACAAAAACATGTTATAAAACCCAATTTATCCATAATAGGAATAATCACATGTATACATTATTAAAAAAACCAATGTTTATAGAAAACAACATTAACCAACCATTTTTATTGATAATCTCATGCTTATTCAAGACTTCATAATATAAAAAACATCAATATAAATTTGTATATTTTCATTTCTTCCATTTTGTTTCCTTATTTAAGTGATAATCTAATTATAAAGGTGATAAGTCACATCAAAATCATAAAACAAGAATATTATAGTAGAAACTATTCAATCAATAAAGTAATAAAGCTTGAGAAATAACATGGAAATTCATAAAACATATATGTATCTTATCTCCCCTTCCAAATTCCTTTAACCATTTCATTATATTAATAGGTAAATTCCAACCATTTTACCATTTAAAACATACACATTAAAATTCCATATTCACGCAAAATTAAAATAAGTGAATTTTTAAATCCTCTACCTCAAACAGAGATTCAGTGATTTTTTTCACAATAATGTGAAGAGAAATATGATTACATGTCCAAGAACTCCCAATGAAATCCAAAAAAAATATAAAGTATATAAACTCTATTAACCAATCAACCCAACATCACCAACCCAATTCTCTCCCTTTTTCAATAACTCAAATAATGGAAGGAACAAGGAGAAATGGATTAAACAGTAATAGTAATTCACCTTAGATCATGAGATCTCAATCACATGAATCCAAGATCAAGAACCACCAAAAGATATCCAAGGTTCTTACAAGACAAACATTAAACCACCAAGAGTTTTAAGGTAATAAAAAGAATTAGATCAAGCCTAATAAATGACTAGAATTTATATTAGAAATAGGGAATCATAATATTAGATCATAATGGATTGGGTTTTCAAGGCACAATGGTGGCCTGATCTAGAAAACACAACTCGATCTCACCAAATATCAGAGAGTAGAACCATTTAAATTTGATATAAAAAAGGGAACATCATGATAGAACAGAGAGGGTTGTGCCATAATAATTGAATCATTTAGGATCACAGTGAAATCATCAACCCCAACTATAACCCTGAAAACCCCTCAAACCAATATCATGACACAACACAAACACTACGGTGCAATGATCCCTAAAATGATAGAACCAAGGAATTTTATATACAAGTCCTCCATGGTAAAATTCCCATCACCATGACATAATGGAACCCATATAATATTAAACTGAAATCACCCTATGATTCCACTACAACCAAAACAATCTGGTGAAACCAACAAAGCCTGGTCAACTAGAGTCACACACAAATATCATAGCTTAATCCATACACTGCAACATATATCCTCACACCATAATCTCACTCACCTTGTTGAAACACATCGAACCGAACTAATATATCTATATTGGATAATAATCCATGGAATAACCATTTTAGTCATGGTTTTACCAATGCTAAAAACTAAAAATTAAACCAAAACTCCACATCTATTTAACCATTCGCTTCTAAATTTCCTAATGATGCTTTTGAAACCAAAAAATCACAAATTAAAAGTATAGGGGGGTTTAGAAATATAATTTTAATACCTCTAAAACAATTATCATCCTTTAGAATCAAGACCAAAGTTAGAAAAAGAATAACCATAAATCCAAAGAATCTTGCAAGATACCTCTCAAAGAATAATCTCACCATCACTGAAATACAACCATAACATACAAGAGAAAAAATCATCTATAATAGTAAAAAATTAATCTAATTGACATCAAGCATCACAACATCATAGAAATAAAAATAGGGTATAAAATAGCTCATGAAACAGAGCTTCCACCTACAAATAGCATTCCAATGTATACTCTTCCAAGCCATCATGCGTCCATAATATGTTGAACAAGGGAATAATATAAACATTCATAAAATTCTCCTGATAACTATAAAATAAAATTGGTGGATCTATGAATGTCTCATCGTCCTCAACATCTAAATCACCCCAAATGATCAAATTGGAGTCATCATGAATATACTGATGATGTTGTGACACATCTATGACATCATGAATCCAATACATATTTAGAGGTAGAGCTGGATAATACACCAACTTGGCAACCTATTCCAACACCTAATCAATAAATTGAGGAGAAATATTATCGCATTGATAAAACTTATGCTTCCTATGATAAGGAGAAACCTCTAAGAACACATGATCACTATAATTAAACTCTTGAGGACTCCTCCTTCAATAATAACAATACTTTTAATAGTCTTGTGATGCCTTAATCCACTCATGAATCACTTAGAACTTCTCTATAATTATTTATACCAAATCTGGTTCAATGACCATTGACTCTCTAGCCTTGGACTAACATAATAGAGATATTCATGTCCAACCATAAAAATATTTTAATGGATCCATAATAATGGAAGAGTAATAGATATTTTTATAAGAAAAATATACTAAATGTAGGTGTCTCACCCATGAACCTCAAAAATATCTAACACATTCATGAGACATGTCCTCAGGAGTTTGAATAGTTTATTTTTTATGACTATACATCTAAGGATGGAATGTGATAATAAGGCATAAATGATATCCAAAATCATGTTGAATACCCTTCAACACTTGTGTGGGAAAATTTGAGTCATAATCAGAGATGATCATACTTGGAACCACATGAATCTTTAAAATCTCATTTATATAGAGCTTTTTTAAAGCATCCACTACCCTAAAATATTTAATCACCAATAATTTGGATGAATTTGTCAACTAGTACACAGTCACCAAGATAGTATCATATTTTATTTGAGATTGAGTTAAACCGATGATTAAATACATTAATATATATTCCCACTTCCACTTAGTAATATTCAAGGCCTCTAGAAATCCAATTGGAACAAGATAATTTTCCTTTAACATTAGAAAAACTATAAATTGAAACATAAAATTAACGACTGAACTATGTATCCTTAGACACAAGAACTGACTCCTCAAGGTATGATACATCTTGGTTAATGTAACGAACCTGGATCTTATTAGTTGAATTTCTCTTTCAAATTTACACCTCTTGCATATTTAATAATGTAGTATTATATAAATCATATACACCAAATAATAGAACCAGAAAAATTTTATTATATTTACTTGAACATTGAATTTAGAGTATAAATATACTTAATAAAATTTTGAACATTAAAATTCTATAAAAATTAGAAAATAAGATAACAATAATATGAAAATTTGGATCTGTTTGATCCTCTAGAAGAATCACACTCCTGAACAACACTGTAGAAATGAAGCAGAATATTTGAAAAGAAATAACCATTTTGAAAATGAAAATATATAACAGTGGGAGAAAATAAACATGAATTAAAATTTAATTAAATATAATGTATTTATAAAAGGTTGGAAACTCATATGGTCATTATAAATTTGACCATTGGAATAATAATATGACCATTGGAATAGTAATTTGAATTTTTTGAAATAGTAGCCTAAAATTTAGAATTGTAACTTGGTAGATTAAATTATAAAATAATATTTTTAATCCTGTAAAATGAGAATATATAACATATATATCATCATAAAAATAAATAAATAGTTTAAAAATGATAATTTATGTGTTTTTATTTTTATAGAAACACATATATTCTATTTACATTCTTTTGATAAATATAAAAAATTATAAAGGATGATTATCGTCATAAAATGGATTTATAAGATATTATTAAGTTTCATTATAATTATAACATAATTTTATGAGACCATAATTCATTTTTCAAATGGTTGGAAAATTGATCATAATATTAAAATTCATATTTTTCAAACAAAAAATGATTTTATTTAAAAATAAATTTTCTCATATTTAGAAAATTATTTGAAAAAAATATATTAAATTTTCTAAATCTAAATTTATAAAAATATATAGTGTTAATTTTTAGTATTTTTATAAAATAGATGATTTTTTGGGAATAGTGAAAAATGAAAAAATACGGTATTTAACATTATAAGTAAAATACAAGAATAACTGAATCATGGATGATATACGAAGCCATTATCTGGAAATAAAATGCACAAATTATAGTATATATTATTTATATTCATCAATATTGATAGTATTGAGCTAAAATATATACAAATGAATATTATTTTCAAAAACTCCCCTCACCTCCCCTTATAAATACCACCTCTCACTACCCTTTCTCATCACACATTATAAAACTTATATATTTCCCAAAATATTCCCATTTATCTCCCAAACCCTCTCCTACATGAAAGAAAAGTGTTTATCATACCCAAATACCATTCCATGAAGCCTTAAGGGGTAGCCCAATAGGAGACACCCAAAGGAAGACTTAAATTCTCAACTGAACAACTTTAAATTTGTTCTTCTCCTACCTACCATGTATTAATTTCATCAAAATTTATATAGTAACATAAGTATCATAAATATTCTTATATGTAATTATTTTTGTGGAATATCCATTTTCTACCCTCCCCTCAATTGATTATAAAATGAAAACGTTGTTCATATTATGGTCGGTTCACCGCCCTCATGAATGAAAAATTTTATTTTCCACTACCACCTTCATGGATGGTATAAATTAAATTATTATAGTTAAAAATGAGATTAATAATTATATTTTTTTCTTATTATTTAATGTTAAATACACTTAAAGTAAAATAAAACTAATTAAGTTAATCATGGTTGAAAACCCCCTAAATGAACCAATTATATGACAATAAAATCTATACTCTTTAAATCATGATTATTTATGAATATTATTTGATTAAAAGAACCTTTTAAACTTAATAATACACATTAAATCCATACCATTACACTTATGGTGTTATTTAAACATTCCATAAGAAATCTCATAATTACCTACAAATTAATCTGACCTTGGAACCATGAAACAAACAACCTTGGGACAGTAAATATAGACACAATATCTAAAATAAATAAATCAAAAATAATATAAAATCTTAATAATAAATAAAATATAGTTGAATTATGTTCTCAGTAATGTTTTTAATAAATATAATTTTACTATTTATAACATTAAGTGAAAGTGAAAAGAAAATTCGGGGATGTGGTAAGGGAACTCTCTAAACCACCCTATTTACTTTGGGCTATGCCTTTTCTATATAACTCGCTTTATCTATCAATTTAAAAACATAAAATGCTTCTAAATTTTATATATATGTATCTTACATATATACCTACCTCATTATTACTTTATTTTATGGGGTTATACATTCATTACATTCATTTCTCAATATTGTCTTTAAAATCAACCATGATTAAGGGGGACATTTTTATCCCCTAATCCTTTCATGTTACACAATTATAAAGTACTTTTCTCATTTATAATTTAATAAAATAAGAAATATTTTAGGGACAAACATTATTTTTTACCTTTGGTTTTCAAAGAAAAATATAATTCTTATGCCTTATATTTGATTGCCTTATGTGGCACACATATGCTTGTACATGTAAAGATGGGAATTCCAAGATAGTTATCCAATGCATTGGGTAAAGTTTAAATCGCAAGAGATTATATTTATTAGATTAGGGATTAAACCTAATCTAGTATGGGACTCTTTTAACCATGTTTTAATGTTATGATAGTAAGCCTTGACTTATGTGTAAGAACACGGACCTTCTTTTCTGGTATGATTTTCCTTTCTGGTCGTTTTGGGAGAAAAGATGAAATTTTGGAAATTTTCTAAGTACACATCGTGCACTTTATGAGTACATGCCATGTACTTTATTTCTGTAGTAGGTCGTGTGTTGGCCGTGTAGTAGCCACACACATGGCTGTGTGGGAGTGACTTGGAGGCCTCTTAAAGCGGAGTACAGAAAAGGTGAGTACACATCGTGTACTTCAAAAGTACACACCATGTACTTCAAAAGTACACACTATGTACTTCTAAAGTACACACTGTGTACTTCAAAAGTACACACTATGTACTTTCTTTTTTTCATTAAACGCACCGGGGTCATTTCTAATCACCATAACTCACTTATTTTAGGTTTTCTTAATCCGAGAAAACCCATACGGCCATGGATCTTTGACAATCCCCCAAGCCTCCATCCGTCCTCTGATTCGTACACTGTTGATTGTGTTGGAATCACATCGGTGAGTTCTCTCTTCTGCGTGAGAATTGTTTCCCAATTCCTCTTCTTTTCCAAGTTATCATGGGTTGAACGTTTTGGAAATTTTCTTAGATCTACGACGTTCCAAGGAGATTCTAGATTTGTGGTTTAAGTATATTGATCTCCTAACCCCGAGGTAGGTGGTTTGTGCCTTTCGGTTAAAATTATTTAAGTTTTATGTGAAAATTTTCCCAATACCCATGAACGGGGTATTGCGCATTTACCGTTTTAGACCTATTGTTTCTATGCTATGCTGGTATGCCTGAGTAGATGATTATAGATTTTGAAAAGGGTGATTTGTTATGCTTCGAATGTACTTCCCATGAATGTTTTGCCTGTTTTGACCTTTGGGTCTTGTTTTCCTGCTAGGTTGTTGTTTACCTTCACATGCCTAGTATTATAGGATGGTGTGACTATTGATCGGTTATCCTATTGTGTTGTAGAATACTATCCAAGTAGTTCTTGAGGTTTACTTTGGCTGTTACGCACTACTACACTTGCTTGACTTACACAGGGCTGAGAGAACCTGGTGTATAGACCATAGGGAAAATGGACGATGAGGGCTTATCCAGAGTGTCTTTATATTTTATGATGTGAGACCACATGGGTAATTTATGTTGAGTGCTTCCCCAGAGAGTCTATAGTTCTTCGACGTGGGCCACAGGGGGAATGAGACGTTGAGTGCTTCCCCAGAGCACCTTTAGTACAAATAAGAGACTATAGGGGGAATTGATGGTGAGTGCTTTCTTAGATAGTCTATGCTTAAGCTGAACCATAGGGGTTAGAATGAGTGTACTTCCTAGAGGGTTGTTTATACTTGTTACGTAGGACCAGAGGGGATAGGATATGAGTACTTCCCAGAGGTTTACCTTGTGTTTAGCTGCTTGATTATACTTGTTAGGTAGGACCATAGGGGATAGGTTGTGGGTACTTCCCAGAGGGTTACCTGTTGTGTTATCTAAATTGTTTAGTTGTTGCATGTTGTGTAGTGATTTGAATACTTTAAACTATGGATTTTTTATTGCTCAGTGCTTTCATGTTTACTGCTTTTTGTAATTTTACCTTCCATATAATCACTGACTGTTAGGCACAGATCTTCTGGTGGTTTCCTACTGGTATTTAGTCTCACACCCTGTTTGGGTCATGATTTTGGGCCCAAATAGATTATATTGTTGTAGGTATAGATAAGGGAAAGCGCCCTTCTACTTCAGGTACTTGAATTTCCATGGAGTTGGAGAGCATGGGACCAAACTATGGATTGTGATGCTGAAGAGCTGTTTATCTTTATTTTGCACTTTAGTTTAGCACGGTTTGTATTTCTAGCATTGTGACATGTTTAGATGTTTTCCTAGACATATGTATTATTCATCATTTAATATATATATATATATGTTCTCTAGTTGTTGAGTATTCTAGTCTTCTTTTGTTTACTGTTATTGGATATTTACTACTTCCACTATTTCATGTGTTGTTTAATTCCGTTTTTTACTCTTCTAATGAGGGAATAGTTTCTCCACTATCACACCCAAGTCCCTCACTGCTATTCGGTAACCTCTGGAATTCGGGGAAATTCACTTGAGGTCATGTGACCAACCGGGTCCGGGGTGCCTCTGGGTGGCTTCCAGAAATGAGACGTTACAAAGTGGTATCAGAGGGTTTCTTTTCTCTTGATTTACTGTTTGGAGCCTTATTCAAGGATAGGATGGAATTGGTACTTGGTTTTAATGTGTGCCTGGGAGTAGCTAACCCGTGTACAGGGAAAATCCAATCTACCTCGTTTAATTGAAATTTTTCTAGTTTTTCAATTATTACAGTTGATCTGATTTCATCTTGAGTGATTCACATGATTTGTGCTGTTATTGTTGATGTTATTGAGGTTCTATTTCTATTTCAACCCAATGAGATGAGGGTATGCAATCTCATGCATCATATAGGCACTTGCTATAAATCACATGTCATGCATTTGTTTCATGCCATCTAGGATGCATTAGTGATTTAATGTTGTTTTGATAGATGATTTGTAAATTATACATGTTTTTGTGATAGTTTCCTTGATATAAATACTTGTTGTTTGATAGGGTATTTTGTGTATAGATGTTTGCTTGAATGAACGCCAAAATTTGGTTCGTTGGGTGTTATGAGCCCTCATGAACTGGAATTTGGTGGATCATTACCTTGTTTTCCTTAATATAACTTGTATAAGATTCGAAACTTTTATTCGTGGGGAGTATGGGCCCTCACAGATCGGAATTTGGAACTTTCTATACTCATTTCAGTGTTTTCTAGGTTCTGGAGTAGTTTCTGAGGCTTACTGTCTAGAAAAACCCAGAATACACTCTATGTAGTGTTAAGTACACACCGTGTGTTCTTCTGTTTGGGAAGAAACTGTTTTTCTTAAGTACACAGCGTGTACTTTATGTACACATCGTGTAGTCTCTAAACCGTGTCATAGGCCATGTGGGAAGAGACACGGAGTGGGAAAAGTCTGGTTGGAACATGTCGTGCATCTTAACTACATGCCGTGTAGTCTCTAGTCGTGTATTAGGCTATATGGGTAGGGACACGGTATAGGGATAACTTGGAGTGAACATGTTGTGTACCTCCTATACATGTCGTGTCGTGTCGACCACGTGCCCACCCGTGTCACTAATAACACAGGTTGGCCGAGTCATGTCTAATACATGTCGTTTGCCGTATAAACATGTCGTGTAGTCTGACCCAGGTACCCAGCCGTGTCACAAACAACATGGGTTGGTGTCATCCTTTTACTTACATATCATGTCCACCTTGAACACACTATGTAGTCTGACCTAGGTACCCAGCCGTGTCACGAACAACATGGTCCAGGTGAAGCTTTTCTAGTACACGTTGTGTAGGTATTTTACACGCCATGTAGTCTTGCCTTAGGAGAGTTGTCTAGCTTAACCGTGTAGAAGGACTCATCTAGGGAAAGAGGATTCAAGTACATGTCGTGTGTTAGGACAACACGCTATGTGTTTGGGGTGTTACACAGCCAGTTTAGGCAAGAGTACATGCCCATGTAAATGACTTCAGGTGACATGCCGTGTAGGAAATGTACACACCGTGTAATCATGTTTTGTAAAACATGAGTGCTTTCTTTCTCATGTTCCCTTCTTGCACTCTTTTTTCTCAGTCCTTGATAATTATGATCTAAGGTGCGCACTTGACCTTGGAGAGTCATACCACTGAGACCTCCTCTTGTTGTGCCAATCTTGGCACTAGCCGTCATTCCAGACAAAGGTGCTTATGCACAGATCCGAGAGAGTTTTATAAGGTTCATTCAGACCTTCTGAGGAGATCAGAGTAGGTGGGATGCATCTTCCAGTAGCCAGGTGGTGTGCTACCAGTGTGGGAGAAGTGGTCATACGAGGCCACATTGCCTGACAGACCCAGTGGAGTGTCGATCTTGCAGCAAGATGGGTAACTATCTGCGCTTTTGTCAGATCTTCTCACCCACAGCTGGTGACATGGGTTCTTCTATGACTCCCTGACTAAGATCAGCTCCACCATTTCCACACCAGTCTGGGAACTGTAGTTCGTCCGGCCGTTTGGGCCGAGGTGGAGTTCATGTCCGTGGAACCCAGTCACCCAGTTTTCAGCGACATCAGGGTGGATCAGCTCAGAGTGGTCAGGTAGGGTCACAAGGCTGTGGTACAGGCCATACTTTTGCAGTGGAGAATACCCATCAGAAGAAGGATCTCAGACCTTCTATCGTTCAAGGTACGATCTTAGTATCCTCATTTTTAGCTTCTTCTCTTTTTGATATAGGTGCTTCCCATAGCTTTATATCTATTGCTGTTGTGGAGAGCCTTGGGCTCTGTATCTTTTCTTCTGTTGATACCTTGATGCTAGACACTACATTGGGGACTAGAATGGCTAGTGTACATCAGTGCAAAGAGTTCCCTCTACATGTTGGTGGATGTCACTTCTTATGGGACCTTTATGTCCTAGAGATGACAGTCTATGATGTAATTCTAGGAATGGATTGGCTAGTTCCCTTCCAGGAATTCATCGATTTCTATCACCGAAGGGGGAGTTTCGTATCAACAGAGGGTGAATCCTTTCTTCATAGGGGCGAATGGGATGTCCAGGTGAGCAGAGCAGGTCCAGAGCATCATGGGCTGGGAGTATTTACAGCCCAAATTTCTAGTCTTTATTTGGATGACTAGGGAACTTCATAGTTAGACATTCCTCTAATTGTGGATCGTTTCGGAGATGTCTTTCCAGAGTACTTTTCATTTTTGCCTCCGGAGCATGAGGTACACTTATTGATTGAGCTTGTCCCAAGAGCGGCACCAGTTTCTATTCCTCCTTATAGAATGGCTACACCTGAGTTGTAGGAGCACAAGAAGCGGTTGGAGGAGTTACGGGCAAAGGGTTCCATCCGACCCAGTACTTCTGCTTGGGGTTTTCCTGTTCTGTTTGTGAAGAAGGAAGATAGTGCCCTCAGGCTTTTTGTGGACTATCGGAAGTTGAACCAGTCGATGGTCAAGAACCGATATCCCTTACCCAGGATTGATGGTCTCTTTGATCATCTTTGAGGAGATCAGGTGTTCTCGAAGATTGACTTGAGATCCAGTTATCATCAGTTGCGCGTTAGACCATTAGATATACCTTTTACAGCCTTCAAGAGTAGTTATGGTATATACAAGTACTTGGTTATGTCATTCGGTCTCACAAACGCTCCTGTAGTTTTCATGGAACTGATGAACTAAGTTTTCCTACCATACTTGGATTCCTTCGTGGTGGTATTCATGGATGATATCTTGGTGTACTCTCACACTCAACATGACCATGATACCCATCTTGATATCATTTTGAGTACACTGAGGGATAATCATTTATATGATAAGCTCTCAAAGTGCCACTTTTTTATGGATTAGATTCACTTATTGGGTCATGTTATCTCAGAGGTAGGAGTATTAGTAGACCGAGAGAGAGTGAGAGTTGTAGTTTCCTGAGAGAAGGTGAAGAATATCTTTGAGGTTCAGAGTTTTATAGGGCTAGCTGGATACTACATACATTTCATATAGGAATTTTCACGCTTAGCAGCACCGTCAATGTGTCTGACAAAGAAGGGTGTGAAGTTCTTATGGTCAGATTTCTGTGAGTCATCCTTTCAGGATATGAAAGTGAGGTTGACTTTATCACTTTTACTAGTCTTTCTAGATCCAAGAAAGATTTATATTTTTTACTGTGATGCATCAGGTATTGGGCTGGGATTTGTTCTTATGTAGGGAGATGGAGTCGTTGTGTACGGGTCTCGGCGGTTGAGGCCACATGAGATGAATTACCAAACGCATGATCTAGAGTTGGCAGCTGTTGTTCATGCCCTATGCTATTGGAGACATTAACTTCTAGGAGATAAATTTTTGGTCTTCACTGACCACAAGAGTTTCAAGTACATCTTCACTCAGTGTGATCTGAATTTGAGACAGCGTAGGTGGGTTGAGTACCTAGAGTCCTTCGACTTTGATCTTGTCTATATGCCTGGTAAAGGAAACGCAGTGGCTGATGCATTGAGTAGGATGACTCAGATACAGGTAGTTTGGGAGGCCAACAGTGAGTGGCAGCTTATGGATCTGTTCTCTAAGATGCATTTGGAGATGCACGATAGACAGGGGTAGACTTTTCTTTCTTCTCTAGCTGTTACCTCTACTCTTCTTGAGTGAGTTAGAATGAGGTAGCTATCAAATTCTGAAGTCCTGGTCCTAAAAGAAAGCATGTAAGGAGAGGACCATATTCCTATATGGACCATAGTCAAGGATGAGATCTTGCATTTCCAAGGGCACGTATGGGTTCCAGTAGATATACACGAGGAGATGATGCGGGATTTTCATTCATCAGTTTGGGCAGTTCATCCTGGCATCACCAAGATGTATCGTAATCTACACCATCAGTATAGGTGGCCAGGTATGAAGAGGGACGTTGCTGATTTCATCCTGAGGTGTTCTAATTTTCAGCAGGTGAAGGTGGAGAATCAGCGACCTGCAGGGCTTTTGCATCAGTTACCCATTCCCAAGTGGAAGTGGAATGACATCGCAATAGACTTCGTGACTAGTTTGTCGAGGTCACCTCGAGGGAATGATGTAGTTTGGGTTGTCATTAAAAGACTCATAAAGGTTTCTCACTTCTTACTGATCAAGGATACCTTCAGTGTTGATGAGATGGGATGATTGTACATCCGTGATATTGTACATCTACATGGAGTTCCACACTCCATTGTTTCAGACAGGGATGCATGTTTTACTTCTCAGGTCTATAAGGGGCTTTAAAAAGATTTGGGTGCACAGGTACTTTTGAGTATAGCTTACCAACCCTAGAAAAATGGTCAGTCTGAGCATACGATTCAGGTTCTTGAGGATATGCTCCAAGCATGAATTCTGGATTTTGGAGGTTCTTGGGAGAATCATATACCTCTTGTGGAGTTTTCCTACAACAATAGTTTTCAAGAAACTATTTAGATGGCACCTTATGAGTATTTGTACGGAAGGTCATGCCAATCACCCTTATGTTGGCTAGAGGTAGGAGAGGCAGCCTTGCTGGGACCTCGTCTTGTTCAGGAGACCACAGAGTAGATAGAGTTGATTCAGAAGAGGATGGATACTGCATAGTCTTAACAGAAGTCTTATGTTGATCAATGAAGACAACCTCTGGAGTTTGAGGTCAAGGATCAGGTTTTCCTATATGTCACATCGAGGTTGGTACATAAGAGGATTCAGAGATGGGGTAAGATTTCAACAAGGTACGTCGGACCATTTGAGGTATTGGAGAGAGTTGGTTCGGTTGCCTATCGGTTGTAGTTACCTTAGAGGTACCGAGCTATGCATGATGTCTTCCACATTTCTCAGCTCCGATGTTACTTTTCAGACTTGTCTCATGTCTTTCAACCCGAGGAGGTTGATCTTGAAGTGGATTCATCATTTGAAGGGCATCTTATCCGGATTGAGAATTACAGAACAAAGGTTCTCCGTGGATGGTTTGTTCCTCTGGAATGAGTGTTATGGTACCACGAGCAGGTGTAGGACGAGACTTGGGAGAGGGAGGCCGATGTACGAGCACAGTGGTTGGAACTGTTTGGGGTTTCTTCTTCTATGTTGTGCTAGGAAAATTTGGGGACGAATTTCTTTAAGGGGGGATGTTTGTAAGAACTCAGACCTTCTTTTCAGGTATGTTTTTACTTTCTGGTCATTTTTAGAGAAAATAGGAATTTCTGGAAATTTTCTAAGTACATGTCATGTACTTTATGAGTACACGCCGTGTACTTTCTTGTCGCAGTAAGCCGTGTGTTTTCTGTGTAGTAGCCGCATACATGGCCACGTGTGTGGGACTTAGAGTCTGCTTAAATTTAAGTACGGAAAAGGTGAGTACACGTCGTGTACTTCAAAAGTACATGTCGTGTACTTTCTTTTTTTCAATAAACGCTTCGGGTCATTTCTAATCACCAGAACTCACTTCTTTTATGTTTTCTTCATCCGAGAAAACTTGTACAGTTGCGGATCTTCTATGATCCCCCAAGCCTCCTTCTATCCTCTGATTCAAACACCATTGATTGCGCTGGAATCACATCGGTTAGTTCTCTCTTCTGCGTGAGCCTTGTTTTCCAATTCCTCTTCTTTTCCAAGTTATCGTGGGTTGAATTTTTTGGACGTTTTCATAGATCTACGACGTTCCAAAGAGATTTAAGCTTTTTTGGTTCAATTATATTTATCTCCTAACCCCGAGGTAGGTGGTTTATGCCTTTAGGTTAAAAGTCTTTGAGTTTTATGTGCAAATTTTCCCAATACCCATGAACGGGGTATTGTGCGTTTACTGTTTTAGCCCTATTGTTTTTCTATTATGCTAGTATGCCTAAGTAGATGATTATTGATTATAAATAGGGTGATTTGTTGTGCTTTGAATGTATTTCCCATGTATTTTTTTCCTATTTTGATCTTTGGGTCTTATTTTCCTGTTAGGCTGCTATTTACCTTCCCATACCTAGTATTGTTGGATGGTGTGACTGTTTCTCTATTATACTATTGTGCTATAGAATGCTATCCAAGTAGTTATTGAGGTTTACTTTGGCCGTTACATGCTGCTACACTTGATTGACTTACACAGGGCCGAGAGAACCTGGTGTATAGACCATATGGAGAATGGATGATGAGGGATTCTCTATATTGTCTTTATATTTTATGATGCAATACCACAGGGGGAATTTTCTTTGACTGATTCCTCATAGAGTCTATAGTTCCTCAACGTGGGCCACAGGGGGAATGAGACATTGAGTGCTTCCCCAGAGTGCCTTTAGTACCGATACGAGACTATAGGGGGAATTGACGGTGAGTGATTCCTCATAGATTCTATGCTTAAGTTGAATGATAGGGATTAGACTGAGTGTACTTCCTAGAGGGTTGCTTATAGTTGTTAGGTTGGACAAGAGGGTATAGGTTGTGAGTACTTCCCATAGGGTTACCTTGTGTTTAGATGCTTGCTTATACTTGTTAGGTAGGACTATAGGGGATAGGTTGTGGGTACTTTCCAGAGGGTTACTGATAAAAAACTATTTTGTTAAATATTTTATTGATAATAAATGAAATAATTTCCTCACATTGTGTTAAATATGTTTATTTATAAAATATTTGGTATTTGATCATTCATTTGAAAATTTGGTAAAAATTCTAGTTTTACCCTTAATAGTGCACTGTATTATTTCGAAGATAAATATTTTTATATTTTTTATTTGAATTTGAAATTTTGTAAACGTGTTCCTAACGTACTTTTATACAACTTTCATTCAGGACACTAGAGATAAATAGTGCATTTGGATGGATTAAATGGGTCATTAATCCAATGGTGGGCTAGACTCGGCAGAATGGACATGGGTTCTGTATTTTGGCCTTATATTCTTCATCGAAGATTGGATTGACCCCATATTTTGAGGAACGCTCGGGAACATGATTTTGCACAAATCATCCTTCTGGAAGTCCAGCCAATTCAAGCTTTTTAGAGGTCAAATTGTCGGTACAAGTTGGAATAAAATATTTTGCCGAATTTCCACATTCACACTTGAAACCACTTGTAACCTCTCCCCCCCTCCCCTCTATAAATTAGAGTTTTTCTCATTTGGAGGGGTTGGGACGTGCATTAGGATATTGGAGGCAGATGAGAATTTATTTCACCCAAATTCTCCAACCATTGTAAGAGGGGTAGCTCTTGAAGCAAGGATCCCCTCATCGAAGCCTTCTTCTTCTCCTTCACGCTGTAATGATTTTGTTTGTGTAATAAAATTCTTTGTTATTCTTTTATTTCTTCTCTTTTCTTCTGTTTTGTTTAAATTTCTTCTTCTATTAATCTTCATCTTTGGGCTAGAATTCTTGAGTAGAAGCGTTATTGGGTTATACCCATTATAAACCTTTGCACATGCAAAACGCTTTTACGATGATTACGCCACCCATGGAAGAGTAGTTCTTTTTAGTAATTGATCGACCTCTATCCTTCTTCATTCATTTATTTTGAATCAATGAGCTAATTTAATTCACATATTATGATTTATTAATTATGTTTTTAATTTAAATGAAACTAAGCAAGCAATTGAATAGTTAACACAAAACACGTGAGGTCGGGAATTGTGTGAACTGTGAGAGCACAACCTTAACCAATAATTCAAAACCACACGGGATCAATTTGTAGAGTTAAAATACAATCCCTAAACTAAATTAATCCTCATTTCCAGAGTGGTTATGTTCCTTAATTTACCACTAACCATAATATAATCTTAGAACATCAATCAAAGTAGGGTGTTGTGATTGCATGTTCCGAAGTTAGCCTAAGGTTAAATTCAGTTCATCTTCGTGGTAAAGTTAATTCTCAGGGTTCAGGATTTAACAAATTAAGGTATCATAATTAAGTGAATATTAATTTAAATGATAATGATTAATAAATTATTGAAGAATTAGAGTTAGATCGATTACGAATTTTAAATATTGTCTAAAAAAACATCTTTTTGTTGTGTCATTTTAATCGAACTTCATTTCAAAACTAAAAACAAAAAAATACAATCTTCTTCCAGCAAACTTCTTCTAGATTCATAAACTATAACCAACCCCCATCCTTTCAAGTAGTGTTTTTATTCTCTTTTATTTTATTTTTAGAATACCTTTAAAAAGTTGTTTTAAATCTACTTCCTCCTTTGAGAGACGACCTTAGTCAGCTACTCTGCTGCACATAAGTAATCCAAAATCGCATTAATCATTTGAGGGCGCCCATGACAGCGCTCTATCAGTTACCTATTGTGTTATCTGCTTTTTTTAGTTGTTGAATGTTGTGTGGTGGTTTGAATGCTTTAAACTATGGATGTTTTACTGCTCAGTGCTTTCCTATTTACTAAATTTTGAACTTTTACCTATCATATACTCACTGACTATTAGGCACAGATCTTCGGGTGGTTGCCTACTCGGATTTAGTCTCACACCCTGTTTGGGTCATGATTTTGGGCCCAAACAGATTACATTTTTTCTGGTATATATAATAGAAAGTGTCCTTCTACTTCGGGTACTTGACTTGTCATGGAGCTGGAAAGTATGGGACCAAGCTATGGATTGCGATTCTGAGGAGCTGTTTATCTTTATTTTGTACTTTGGTTTAGAACTATTTGTATTTCTATCATTGTGACATGTGTTGATGTTTTCCTAGACATATGTATTATTCATCATTTTATATATATATATATATATATATATATATATCTGTGTGCTCCAGTTGTTTAGTATTCCAGTATTCTATTATTTATTGTTGTTGGATATTTACTGATTTCGCTATTGTATATGTTTTTTACTTTCACTATGTACTCTTATAATGAGGGAATATTTTCCCCACTATCACACCCAAGGCCCTCACTGCTAGTCGGTAGCCTCTGGAGTTTGGGGAAATGTGCTTGAGGCCATGTGACCAACCAGGTATAGGACGCCTCTGGGTGGCTTCTGGAACCGGGATGTTACATTATGCTTATGGTGTCATGTATTATGATGTTTTGATATTCCTATGGTAACATGGTATTATAATTCCATATTCTTTATTTCATGATTTCATGTTATTATTCATGAAACTTATCTTTTATTTTATCATGTTATGTTATTTGACCCATTTTTTATGATTTATTATTATACTTACTTTCTTACTGGGCTCTATATATCAACCCTTTTATTTTTGTATTCCTTTGGTTATACTATTTAGTTTTAGAATCTCAAAGGGATATAGAAGAATATTATGGATATTAAAATAAATATATTTTATTTTATATCCATGTTGATGTTTTATAAACCTATTGTCCGAAAGGCATTAGACATATGGATCATTAGGTTGTGTTTATTGTAATTTATGTTAAAAATCATGTAATAATATGTGTAAGAGTACTGGGTTTCCATAGTTAGTATTAGATAAATATTAAGTTATTTTTGGGGATTAGGACATGAATACATTAGTTAAATCCCAAGGGATGATTCTATGTATAGGAAGACATCCTAAAATTTTGGTGTTGTATAGAGTGAGTGGTTTCAAATCAATGAAATCCTTATCTAGATGCTATAAGTGGATGTTACTCTAGAATAAATGTAACTAGGGGTAAGAAAACACAAAAGGTCTCATTTTGTATTAACTCTACCTGTAACTAGTGAATGAAAAATAGGTCTTGATGCACACATGTATTGACACTCCCATAGGATATTCTTTGGGGAATTCATAATCTCTTTATGAACCATTATAAAGGAATTGAATAGATTCTTAAGTCAGAAAACCTAATAGTAAAATTACCATGGATATCCTATATTGAATCCTAGAGACTCATAAGTTAGAATATATAAGTCATTTATAAATTATTCCTCTCAAGTTCATAATTTTTATTTTATATTATTATTAGTTTAAGTATTATCATCCTTAACTTTCCTTTATTTTAGTTAATGTAGGGAAATATGATAAATCCTGCCAACAAACAATGTGATAGGAAATGTGATGATTTCCATTAACTAATGGGAGTGGGAGTCAAGAAATTCATTTTAGTACTAGCTCAACTGACTCAAGTTATTAATAATAACTTGAATCATGTGGAATTCCCTTCTTCTCCTAATAAATATCAAGTTGAGGTTGAGTACTTTATGCGATAAATACCTCTTTATTTTAGTGAAACATATCACCGCCTCATCATGGAAAAATGGATTGAATTTATTAAAAATATATTCTCTATCATTTAATTCTCTAAAAGGGGGTAATTAATAATGTTATATTATCTCCTGGAGGGAGAATTTGATCAGTGATGGACACATATCAAAAACAAAAATCCTAAAGAGGAAATCAAATCCATAGAATGGGAAGGATTCAAGAAAATATTTTTCAACAAATATTTTCCTCAAACTTACCATTTTAAAATAGAGAAGGAATTCCTTGGGATAAATAAAAATGAAAATGAATCTATCAATACTTATGAGGTAAATTTACAAGGATTTCATGGTAAACCTATGGCTTTTCCATCGATATTGAAAACAAGGTGGACTACTTATTTTATAGATTAAAGCTGAGCCTATGAAAATATTTGGTGATTCAAGACATTGATAGCTATGAAGGGATTATTCGTTGTTCCCTTAAAGATGATATGGATATTTTTTATTCTTAGTGATATCTAGAAGATAGAGATAAAAATTTTAAATGGAGATTAATTTAGAAGAATGAAAAAATAAATCCCATAAAGGAATGAAAATACAATAGACTTCATGTCAAAAGTGTGGGAAGAAGTACCCTGGAAACTATCCCAAGGGAATGGGGAGATTCTTCAAGTATGGAAAAGAGGGACATAAAGTAATAAATTTTGAAGGGTGATGAATAATCCCACTAATTCAATGAAATAAAAAAATCAATCAACCCTCATCTTTTAGTCCAATGTTTCAATTATAATGAACGTAGAAATTTTACTAGCCAATGCCCTAATCCAAGGGTTTTTAGAGATAATCAAAAAACCTTAAAATTCAATAGATAAAGTAAGGGATTATGTTATCACTACTATTGTGGTTGACCCTAATAATTAAGTGTTGGTAGATATGAAAGTTATTCATTCAACAATTGATAACATGTTATTTTATTCTATTTCTATAGATTCTTTCATAGCAAGAAATTTTAGTGGAACTATTCAAACACCACCTCAAAATATATAGGTTGAGTTATCTGTGAGAACAGGATATGGGGTAATAATTTCATACCAAGTATAAAAATCCTTCCTAGTTAATGTTTGTGGATTATACTTCCTATAAAATATTTACATACCTCCTTTAATAGAAATTGATGATATACTAGGAATGGATTAGTTATACCTATATAAATCCAACATCAACTGTTGATAGAGGGAAATCATTAATCATCCATCTATTTTATACAAGTGTAAAGAGGAGGATGAATATTCTTTGGAATACTCTTCTCAAGAATGGATATTATTACCTTATGAGAAATAATATTTAGATTAAATAATTGAAACAAAGGAAATAATCATAATTAAATACATGCCTATTATGAGGGACTATACTGATGTATTCCCTAAAGAGTTGCATAGTCTTCCTTTTGGATAGGAGTTTGAGTTATTAATTGAACCTATACCCATATCTTGGACCATATCCAAGACTCTGTTAGAATTTCCCCCATCGAATTGGAAAAAATGAAGAAGCAGTTACAAGATAATTCATATAATGGTTTTATACACCTGATTACTTCATGATAGGGAATTTAAATCCTCAACATCAAGAAAAAGAATGAGTCAATATTCCTCTACATTGATTATAGATAAGTCAATAAAATCACAATAAAGAATAAGTATCCCATACCATGGATTGATGACTTGTTCGATCAACTACATGGGGCCTAATACTTTTCTAAGGTGGACCTCCAATTGGGATATCACCAATAAAAGGTGAATAAGGAAGATATTCCCAAGACTACCTTTCAAATTAGGTATAGACACTATGAGTTCTAAGTGATACCATTTAAAATCACTAAAGATCCACTAATATTTAAAGATAGGATGAATAGAGACTTTATAGATTCTTTAAAAAACTTTTGTGTAGCCTTTTTAGATGATATTTTGATATAATCCAAAACCAAGGTGGAGCATGAGGATCATTTTAGTAATGTCATAATGACTTTACAAAAGCAGAAGTTATATGAAAAATATAGTAAATGTGAGTTATGGATAGAGGAATTATCATTATTGGGGCATTTTTTCACCATAAAAGGGATATTTTTGGATCCTTAAATGATAAATGTGATTGAGGAGTGGCCTAGATCAACATCTATAATGCATATCCATAATTTCCTTAGACTAGTTGGGTATTATTGACGATTTTTGAGAAACTTCTCACAATTTTCAATCCTACTGACCAAGCTAACTTGGAAGGGAGTAAAGTTTCTATAGAACAATGAATATTTATAAATATTTAAGGAATTGAAAATGAGGCTTATCAATATACCAATACTCACACTACCGTCAAGTGAGAAAATTTTCATAGTATACATTGATGCTTTAAAGAATGTCTTGGGCTCTCTATAAATGTAAAATGATGAAGTGATGTACTATAACTCATGTCTGTTGAAAAATCATAAGAAAAACTATCCAACACATGATTTGAGGTTAGCTGTAGTGATCTTCAAATTGAAGATTTGGTGGAATTATATCTATGGGGAGAAGTGTAAAATATATATAGATCATAATATAATTAAGTATATATTCACATATAAGGATATTAATATGTTCCATCAAAGATGGTTAGATATAATCAAGGACTATGACTACTCAATCCATCATTATCATGGGAAGGTAAATAAAGTGTTGTATTTTTTGAGTAGAAATGATCCTGAAACCTTATCAATGATGAGAATTGGGAAGGATCCAATCTAATTGGACTTGAAAATGATATACATGGAATTTATAAATGGACAAAATCCTACATATCTCAAATTATTTTTTAACTACCCATTTTGGAAAAGGATAAAGGATTGTAAAATGGATTATGTATAAACAAAAAAGAATGTGGAATTTATAATAAAAATGAAATCTTCATAGTTCAAAATTGATGAAGAATGGGTTATAAGATTTGGGTCATGACAATGTGTACCATAAAACCTAAGATAAAGAATGAGGTATTGAATGATATGCATAACTCGACATTCTCTATCCACCCATAGATCATGAAGTTTTATCAAGGTATCCAAGAGAACTATCGTTGAGATAATATGAAGAACTAGATCATGGAATATACATTAAAGTTCCTGGTATATCAGTAAGTGAAGGAATAAGGGGAAGATCCTAGGGGGATGATGCAACTATTACCCATACCTTAATTAAAATAGGAGAAAATCACTATGGATTTTTTAACTATAATTACAAATACATCTAAAGAAAATAATTCAATATGGTTCATAGAGGATTGTATCATAAAGATATCCTACTTAATTTCCATTATAAAGTACTTCTTACTTGATCAACTTTCAAGAATATACATCAAAGAAGTAGTGAGGCTGCATGGAATATCACTATCAACTATATCTGATCATGATCTAAGTTTTACCTAAAAGTTATGGAAAAGTATCAATCATAATCAAGATGTTTAATTAGACTTTAGTATAACTTATCACCCTAAAAACGATGGACAATTTGAGAAAAAAATCTAGTTAATTAATGCCAACTTAAAGCATATCACCCTAAACCTATATCAGACTTACACTAGTATCCCCAAAATGTGTGTCATGCATCTTATTTTCTTTCTTTATATTTTTCAAATCATAGAAATTTATATTCACATGACCCTGCCTGTCATAAAAGATCTTGAATTTTATTCCTATCTTAGACTTACCACTCTGATTATCGCATCCATCTATCACAACCATAATACAACTATTACCTGAAGAATCACCATCATTGGTATTTTTTCGAGTCTCATTTGTTAACAATGATGAAATAAAATTATACATCTTCAAAGTGTCTTTCTCAAATAGAAATTTAGTGATGATATTATCATATAAACTAGGTAATGAACCCAAGATAAGAAAATCATTTTCTTCTTCATCTATTTTAATAGGTAACGCATTACCTTTGTCATCAATATTTATAACCACTAAAGACATCTCCATAATAAGTTTAGTGACTCATATAATTGGTTACCTAAATCTCCATTCTTTAGTATTCACAAATGATATAATAAATTTTTAGATATAAATTATTTTTGATGGATTTAAATTTATACCTGATTTCATGATTCTCCTATATCTCCTCCAAATATGTTATATACATAACCTATCATGGTGTATTATCATCTAAATGCATCTCAATCATGTTTATCACTAACTCTCTCATATTCTGCCAATCACCAACGTTCATGGTCTCCAGCTTATCTGATTTTATATTCCGCACCTTCACTGTTTTCTTACGGATATAAATATTTTTTACTTATTTCTTCCATAGTGTAAAATCATTTTTCCCATTAAATAGTTTGATGTGGGTGGAAATATCATGGAGGGAATCACCCATATCAAATTAGTAAGAAACATAGATAAATCTCCCAAATACCATTTGTTGTGGAGGAAACAGATCGGTCCTAGGATAATTGTAACAACCTAGGTACTTATAAAATAATTTAATTTCATTTTGGAATTAAATATTCAAATTCTTTATAAATGTATAATTAAATAAATGGTATTTATAGAAATTAATGAATTTATACTGATGGAATAGTAACTTGACCTTAGGAATAGTAATATGATCCTTATAAATACTAAATTGGCTGATAGAATAGTAACCACACCTATGAAAGTATAAATAAAATTTATGTATATTATAAGTGTAATCATGATGTATTTATATCATGGAATAAGTAAATAAATGTTTTAGAAATGACAAATTAAGTGTTGGTATTTTTGTAAGTCATAAATATTTAATTAAGGTTTTATATTTAATATAATAATTTAAAAGAACAAATAGTTTTCTTAAAATTGATTCATGAATTAATATATTATTTTCTTATTATTATAATATAATTTTATAAGATCTTAATTAAATTTTCAAAGTGTTATGAAATCAATTATAGTTTTTAAACTGGTATTTTTTTAATAAATTATTATTTTAATAAAAAATTAAATTTTACATAATTATAAAATTATTTCCATAAAATAGAGTTCAGTTTTTGAATCATAAACATAAAAAAATGGTTCAAGTGAATTTTTGAGATTTTTATGAAATACTTGAATTTTTGGTGAATAGTGAAATACAATAATTTATGAAATAAGTTAAATACATGAATTATTGAGTCAAGGATGATGTTCTACTGAGTTAATAAACCTTGGTTCTAACTCACATGCATTAATTACTATATTTATTCAAAATAACCAACACTATTTTTTTCTTGAGAAAAATAAGAAAATAATGATTAAAATAATGGAAAACCCCTCCTCTCCTCCACTATAAATACCACCCCTCACCCCCCCCCCCTCTTCTCCTCACAACTATAAAGATTTGATACTTATCCAAAATCTACAAAATAATATTTCCAATCATCCTCCTCACATTCTATACCTTCTGGTCTCACCACAATGTCAAAACCAAAGGCCTTAAGGAGGTTCTCAAGGAGGATAATTCAAGAGGTAAAAATTCTCTTTCATTTTATTTTGTTTTATTTTTAATTATCCTTATTTTATTATACTCTATTCACCTACCCTTATCCAAGAAGAATTAAAATTCCATTATCTTATATATATATACTATAATTTTATCATGCTTATGGAAAAATTCATCATCATACTTCTTTTCCTATCTCTTTTATTCTAAAAATAAAAACATCGTCTGTGATGTGTCAGTTTACTAACATCATGGACAATGTGTTTTCAATTTACATTAATTACTTAATGGATGGTCACAAAACCATTTTAATGTTTTACACATACTTTAAATTTTATTAGAAAATCTCTTTTATGTTTTTTAATTAACATGTATTCATAATATTGAATTATATAAAGAAACTAGTTCGTGATGATCAAATTATCGCCAAAATGATCTAAACGAATATTATTAATGTTTATCTAATGAATCATCCTCATAAGTGAAACAAAAATTGATATATGGTATAATTTTAAGTTACGAAAACATTTAAATACCTATTCATTCCACTTTTATAGTTTCTCTTCCATTCGATAGGAAAATCCATAACGAACTGACCATGGAAACCATGTAATGAACACACCCAAAACAATGAATATAACAAAATATTATTAATAAATGGGTGGAATGATGTTATAAAATGATCATATAAGGTGTTATAAAAATAAATATGTTTCTTTAAAATATTAATAACCATATTTTAACCATTATACATGAGGTTTAAACACATTTTAAGTAAGACGAACCCAAGGTAAGGGAATTCTTAACCCAATTTCAATTATTTTAGTTAAGCTTCAACTTCACTGATTTTTTCATACAATGATTATTTGTAAAATTAATTTTGATTATATTATGTTTTATTGTGTGGATTTATAGTGGATTTATATATTCCTTTTATTTTATTAATTCTTTCTTCAATGATATGGTATTTTTAAGGGACTTTCCTTCTAAAATCATTTAAAATGTCTCTTTTATGAAATTCAAAAAGATTATTCTTTTTCTTAATGTCATGTGAATTTTCTTCTGATTTAAAGATTTTTTATTACTACAATTTTTCCTTTATATGTTTTATATTTATTATTTAAGAATATTATTTCATTATTATTTTCACAAATTTTATATTTAAAAAAAAAAATTATGAAAAAGGGTATTTTGAAATATGAATGTGTTTTTCTCAAGGGTTTAAATGAATGCTCAAGTGTTTTATTTCATGATATGTTCTTTGGAAATTTTTTATGTTGGGTTTATCCCATTATAGCTCGATATATGATGGTTATATCCCCATTATATGTCAATATGTGTTGGGTGGAGCCCATTATAGCTCAAGATATGATGGGTGATCCCCATTATAGCTCTCCAATGCATTAGGTACTCTAAAGATGGAATTCGACTGAAATATTATTCAATTTGTAAGGGTTAATGTAAGAGTGATATGGTAAATATTTCCCAAGGAAACTTCATGATGTTTTTATGTATGATAATGAGTTTTTTAATGGGTTTTTATGGTTTTTATGTTATCACGTGATTAATGATTTCCTTCTTTATATCCCTTACTGAGATTTTTTCCTCATCCCAAGATTTTAAAATGTTTTAATGGATTATAAGGATTGGTAAGAGAAAGAAGGAAGTCATGAATAATGTTATGAATATTTTTTAAATAAATGATGTTTTATTTTTAATGTTTTATATTTCGTAAAAAACAGATACTTTTTAGTAGTATCCTATAAGTATGAATGTGGTATTTTATGTATGTATTATGTCTTAATATTCTAAAACTATAAACCTAAAATGATCCTCAATGTGAAATAATGTAATATCTTAACTAAAATTCAATATTATGTAATTTTTTTAAGTTTGGGTCCTTATAGTTTGTATCAGAGGATGGTTTTGATAAAATTAGGGGTTAGGATGATGTTAATAAAAATAAAATAAATGATTTTTACTTTAGGATTTATTTGAAATGATATAACATTTTAATATTATCATATTTATTCGACTAAGATATGTCTGTTTAGAATGGTTTTCAACAAAATAAATATGGAATCTGAAGTAGGAAGGCACCGAGAGGAAGATATATGTCCGAATATATAGCCTAGAATGGTGGGAATTATAACTGAGCAGTTTATGATAGTAATGGATCATCTCACTTAGGCAATAAATGGTGGTGGTGTTCATACTAGAAAGGAACCTGATCTACCACAAAGGAAAATGTATTTTTTGGGTCATTTTATGAGGCAACATCCTTCATATTTGAGTGGAACCACAGATCTAGTGATAGCCAAAGGGTCGATCAATGCTCTAGAAAATATATTTGATTCCATGGGATGCTCAGAACGCCAAAAGTTAACCCTATCCATTTGTCATTTTGAAGATGAAGCTAATCAATGGTGAATAGTAAATAATCCAATAGAATAGTAACCACACCTATGAAAGTAAAAATAAAATGTATGTATCTTATAAGTGTAAACATGATATATTTATATTTTGGAATAAGTAAATAAATGTTTTGGAAATGATAAATCAAGTGTTGGTATTTTTGTAAGTCATAAATAATTAATTAAATTTTATAATTAATATAATGATTTAAAATAAAATATATTTTCAGAAAATAGATTAATGAATTAATATTTTATTATCTTATGATTATAACAAAATTTTATGAGACCTCAATTAATTTTTTAAAGTGTTATAAAATAAGTTATAGTGTTAAAACTGGTATTTTTTGAATAAATTATGATTTTAATTTAAAATTAAATTTCTCATATTTATAAAATTATTTTAATAAAATGGAGTTAATTTTTGAATTTTACATGTCAAAAAATGTTTAGGGTGAATTTTTGATATTTTTCTAAAGTACTTCAATTTTTGGTGAATAGTGAAATACGATAATTTACGAAATAAGCTAAGTACAAGAATTATTGAGTCATAGATGATGTTCTATTTAGGTATGAACCATTTTTTTGAAATAAAATACACTAATTAATATATTCAATCACAAGAACCAACACTATTTCTTGTCTTGCACAAAATAATAAAATAAGGATTAAAATAATGGGAAAACCCTCCTCTCCTACACTATATATACCACCCATCACCCCCTCTTATCCTCACACCTCTAAAGCTTTTATAATTTTCCAAATTTGGACCAATAATCTTCCCAAGAATCTTACCCATGTACAAGACTGGTTTTTCTCACCTAAAGGGAAAAACCAAAGTCCTTAAGGAGGTTCTCAAGGAGGATAATTCAAGAGGTAAAAATCCTCTTTCATTTTCTTTTATTTTCTTTTAAATTCTTCTTATTTTCTTATACTCTATTATATTCCCCATATCCAAGATAAATTAAAACTAAATTATATTATATATAATGTAATTTTATCATGTTTATGGAAAAATTCATCATCGTACTTATTCTCATCTTCCTTTTATTCTAAAAATAAAAACATCGTTCGTGATGTGTTGATTTACTGACATCGTGGAAAATGTGTTTTCAATTTCCATTAATTCCTTCATGGATGGTCATAAAACCATTTTAATGGTTGAAACATTATTTAAATTGTATGATTTAACCTATTTTATTCTATGTAATTAACATATATTCATAATATTTAATTATATTAAGAAACTAGTTTGTGATGATCAAAGAATTGGCAAAATGATCTAAACGAATATTATTAATTTTTTATCTAATGAATCATACTCATAACTGAAAAAATAATATAGGGTATAATTTAAAGTTATATAGACATTTAAATACTATTTTTTCTATTTCTTTAGTTTCTCTTCCATTCGATAAGAAAATCCATAACAAACTGACCATGGAAACCATTTAAAGAACGCATCTAAAATAATGGAAATAACAAAATATTATTAATAAATGGGTGTAATGATGTTATAAAATTATTATATAAGGTGTTATAAAAATAAATGTGTTTCTTTAAAATATTAATAACACTCTTTTAACCATTATACATGAGGTTTAAACACATTTTAAATATGATGGACCCGAGGTAAATGAATTCTTAACCTAATCTTCATTCCTTTGGTTAACCTTCTACTTCATTAATTTTTTCATACTATGATTATTTCAAAAACTATTTTTGATTATTTCATGTTTTATTATGTATATTTATAGTGAATATACATATTCCTTTAATTTTATTAATTCTTTCTTCAATGATATTTTATTTGTAAGGGAATTTCTTTTTAAAATCCTTTTAAATGTATCTTTTATGAAATTCAAAAAGATTGTTATTTTTTTAATGCCATGATCATTTTATTCTAATTTTAAGATGTTTTATTACTATAATTTTTCCTTTATATTTTTTATAGTAATTATTTAAGAATATTATTTCATTATTATGTGCATAGATTTTATATTTTAAAAGTTTTTTTAATAAAAATGATATTTTGAAATATGAATGTGTTATTATCAAGGGTTTAGATGAGTGATCAAGTGTTTTATTTCATGATATGTTCCTTGGAAATTTTTTATGCTGGTTTGATCCCATTATATCTCAAGATATGATAGGTTGATCCCCATTATATCTCAATATATTTTGGGTTGATCTCATTATAGCTCAAGATGTGACAGGTGAGCCACGTTATAGCTTTCCAATGCATTAGGTACTCTAAAGATAGAAGTTAACAAAATTATTATTCCATTTGTAAGGGTGAATGTAAGATTGATATGGTAAATATGTACTCAGGAAACTTAATGATTATTTTATTCATGCTAATGAGTTTTTATGAAATTGGTTTTAATGGTTTTTATGTTATCACTTGATTAACAATTTCTTTATTTATATCCCTTACTAAGATTTTTATGCTCATACTAATATTTTAAAATGTTTTAATAGGTTATAAGTATGGGTAATAGAAATAAGTAATGCATGAAGAATGTTATGAATATTTACCAAATAAATCATTTTTTATTTTTAATGTTTTATATTTTGGAAAAAATAGATATTATTTTAGTAGTATCCTATTTGTATGAATGTGATGTGTTATGTATGTATTATGTTTTAATATTCTAAAAAACTAAACCTGAAATTATTCTCAATGTAAAATAAAGTAATATATTGACTAAAATTATTGATTGTGTATGGTTTTGTTCCTAATAGATAAGTTGAGTTTACTATAGACTTAGTTCTTAATGCTAAGCTAATTTCTAAACCTCATTATCGAATGGCTCAAATTGAACTGTTAGAGATGAAAAAGTGATTGTAGGAATGGTTAGATAAAGGATTCATATGACCTAGAACTTCACCATGTGGAGATCCTATATTATTTGTTAAAAAAATATGGTTCAATTAGACTTTTCATTGATTATATAACCTTGAATATAATCACTATTAATAACAAGTATTTTTTGCCTCATATCGATGATTTCTTTGATCAACTCTAGGGAGAATGGTATTTTTTGAAGGTTGACTGAGGGTCGGGGTACCATCAATTGAAAGTAAAAGAATTAGAAATTCCAAAGACTGATTTTCATACTAGATATGGACATTATGAATTTATAGTTATTCCATTTGGGTTAACTAATTCACATGTTATATTCATGGATCTTATGAATAGAATATTTCATCGATTCTTGGATAAGTTTTTGGTTGTTTTTATTGATGAAATTATGGTATATTCTAAAAGTAAATAGAAGCATGAAATACATATAAGTGTTTTTTTAAAACCTCAAAATAAAATAAATTGTATGGAAAATTTAGGAAGTGTGAATTTTGGTAGCAACAAATTTATTTCCTTGGTCACATTGTTTCTAAATATGTCATAATTGTTGATCCTGCTAAAACAAAAGTTTTTAAAGAATGGACAAGAACCACAAATATAACCATTATTTTCAGTTTCCGTGGTTTGGAAGACTATTAGCGAAGGTTTTTTGAAAACATTGCATGGTTATCTATCCCACTAACTAAGTAAAATTGAAAAGGTGTTAAGTTCATCTGGAAAAATTAATGTGATGTTTGTTTTCAAGAATTGAAAAAAATATTAGTGAATGCTCCAGTTCTAACCTTGCCTTTCAGAAATGTAAAATTTTTCATCTATAGTGATGATTCATTGAAAGGACTTGATTGTATCCTAATGCATAATTACTAGGTAATTTATTATGATTCATGATAGCTAAAACCTCATGAGTTAAATTACCCTACACATGATTTGAAATTAGCTGCTGTTGTTTTTTCATTAAAAATTTGGAGGCATCATTTGTGTGGATTAAAATGTGAAATCTATGTTGAGCATAAAAGTTCGAAGTATATATTTACTTAGAAGGAATTGAAAATTAGATGAATAAGATGGTTGGAACTAATCAAGGATTATAATTTCATGATTTAGTACCATCCTAGGAAATCAAACAAATTGGATGGTGCTTTGAGTCAAAAATAATAATTTTATATTAACCATGTTACATTTCAAACATGACCCCTTGGTTAATTATTTGATAAATTTTATTTTGGAAGTTTTTGGTGTAAGAAATTACTCTATATTTTTAGGTGTAAATGTATTCATATATATCAGATAGAATAAATCATGCTTAGAAGGAAGACTGTGAGTTGTAGAAAAAAATGGAATTGGTTCAAAAGGGTAAGTTGTCTGAGTTTAACATTGATAAAGACTATGTTTTGAGGTTTGGGAAGAAAATATGTGTTCCTTGTGACTCTAAAATGAAGAAATAATTATTATGTAAAGCTCATAGTTCTCCATTTTTAGTTCATCTTGGTAGCACAAAGGTGTATAGAGACCTTTGAGAGTATTACTGGTGGGATGGAATGAAAAGAGATATTACTTATTTTACCGGGAAATGTTTTACTTGTTAACAGGTTAAAGGAGAGTGAAAGTTACCATAGGGGATGCTTCAACCTTGACTATTTCTTGATTAGAAATGGGAAAATATATCCATGGACTTTGTGGTGGGACTACCAAAGACATCTCAAGGTAACAATATGATTTGGGTTATTATGGACCGACTCACTAAATCTGCACATGCTCGTCCTATTCGAGACACTCTTTCTCTAGATCAGCTTTCTCATATGTAAGGGAATTAAAACTCTATTATATTATATATACAAGAATTTTTTCATGTTTATGTAAAAATTCATCATCATAATTCTTCTCCTCTCCCTTTTATTCTAAAAATAAAAATATCCTCCAAGATGTGTCGATTTACCGACATCATGGATAATATGTTTTCAATTTCCATTAATTACTTCATCGGTGGTCATAAAACCATTTTAATGGTTGAAAATACTATAAAGTTTATAATATAACCTCATTTATATTCTATAATTAACATATATGAATAATATTAAATTATATAAAGAAACTTGTTCGTGATGATCAAAGATCTACCAAAATGATATAAAGGAATATTGTTAATGTTTTATATAATGAATCAGCCTTATATATGAAAAAATTGATATATGTTATAATTTAAAGTTATGGAAACATTTAAATACCATTTCATTCCACATATATATTTTCTCTTCCATTCAATAAGAAAATCCATAACGAACAAACCATGGAAATCATGTAAAGTACGCACCTGAAATAATGGAAATAACAAAATATTATTATTAAATTGGTGGAATGATGTTATAAAATGATCATATAAGGTGTTATAAAAATAAATATGTCTATGAGAAATATTAATAACACTCTTTAAACCATTATACAGAATTTTTAAACACATTTTAAGTAAGACAAACCCGGGGTAAGGGAATTCTTAACCCAATTTTCATTCTTTGGGTTAACCTTCTACTTCATTGATTTTTTCATACTATGATTATTTGTAAAATGAATTTTGATTATATTATGTTGTATTATTTTTATTTATAGTGAATATAATTATTAATTTAATTTAATTAATTCTTTCTACAATGATATGGTATTTGTAAGGGACTTTCCTTTTAAAATCCTTTAAAATGACACTTTTAAGAAATTCAAAAAGGTTGTTATTTTTTTAATGTCATGAGAATTTTCTTATAATTTCAAGACGTTTTATTACTATAATGTTTACTTTATATATTTTATAGTTATTATTAAAGAATATTATTTCATTATTATGTGCATGGTTTTTATATTTTAAAAGTGATTTTTTATAAAAAAATGTATTTTGAAATATGAATGTGTTTTGCTTAAGGGTTTAAATGAGTAATCAAGTGTTTTATTTCATGATATGTTCCTTGGAAATTTTTTTATGTTGGTTTTATCCCATTATATCCCACGATATGATGTTTTGATCCCCATTATAGCTCAAGATATGTTGGGTTGAGCCCCTTATAGCTCAAGATATTACGGGTAAGCCCCATTATAGCTCTCAAATGCATTGGGTACTTCGAAGATGGAATTAGACCAAAAGTTTATTACATTTGTAAGGGTGAATGTAAGAGATATATGGTAAATATGTCTCAAGGAAACTTCATGATGTTTCTATTCTTGCTAATGTGTTTTTTTGAAATGGGTTTTAATGGTTTTTATATTATCACTCGATTAGGGATTTCTTTATATATATCCCTTACTGAGATTTTTTGTGCTCATCCTAATATTTTAAAATGTTTTCATAGGTTATAAGGATGAGTAATAGAAATAAGGAAGTCATGATGTATGTTATGAAGATTTTTTAAACAAATCATGTTTTATTTTTAATGTTTTATATTTTGGAAAAAATGTATACTATTTAGTAGTATCCTCTTAGTATGAATGTGGTATGTTATATATGTATTATTTCTTAATATTCTAAAAACATAAACTACAAAATATCCTCAATGTGAAATAAAGAAAGATATTGACTAAAATTCAAGATTATGTAATGTTTTTAAGGCTGGTTCATTATAATAATAACTCAATTTCATCAAAAATATTATGAGAATCGCCAATGAAAATGGAAGTCAAAATGTAAATAGTAGTAAATAGATTGAGACATAGATTTTAACATGGAAACCCCTATAATTTGGAGGATTAAAACCCCATGGGGAAACTCTAAATAATTACACTAGAATTAGAGAATCAAAAAAATTCATGCAATTCCAAAAAATTGAATTGAAAATATGGTGTAGAAAACCAGTATGAAAATCCACACCCTCATACACCTTAGTTTTCTATATAATAATTATCTATGAAAAAATTCCATCCCTAATATATTAAAACTAAATTCATGGAATCATTCCATCACCTCAAAATAAACCATTTCACACCCTGATTTACCCACTATATGGTGTTTTCCATTCCCCAAAAACTGGTCCTCACGTCTCTAATGGAGTCGCTTCCTAGGAGAAGCACATGTTTGAGTCAAAACCCATTTTTCATTACTATACACCACCTGTATCTACTCTATTCCTTATATTAAATATCATAGGAATGTATATAAAATATATATCAAAATAATACCATTCACCCATGACTATTTTTTCCACAACATTCCTAATCTAAGAAGGGGCATTTCATCTTTTGAATTTTAAAAACAAAAAACTATCTACAAAAAAAATATTCCCACAATTCAATATGAACCTCATCAAATGTTACATGTCCCCATAAAAAATTCATCATCTTTGGATGCATTTTAAACACACACAATCATCAGGTTTTTCACTTTAGTATGATGTGGCTCCCCAAAATTCATTTTTAATCTTCTACAACCTTCTAAAATTATCAAAACCTACCAAAAATAAAATTCATAGAAAAAATCAGTGTATGTAATTTGTTCTAATTAATTCCACAAATAAATCAATCAATAAAATCCATTAATTTAACCAATTTTCAATTAACTCCAATTATTTTATGAATTAATAAAATGTGGCTAATATACATGAATTGTATAATTAAAAAGGGGTTTAAAACATGAATTTTAGTGAAATTCTTATCAAAATAAGGCTCATATCTACCATCACCATGGTGAAATGGCACCCACATAAGGTTAAACCAAAGTGTCTCAAGGCACTCTATGTTGTAACCCAAACAATCATAGAGTAATTGTTTCTGATTCTTTCATTGGGGCATGCGCATCCATCATGTAGAGGATGCGCTGCTGTTACCCCGCATTCCCGCTTTCCAAAGGCGGGCATCATCTGCTCCTTATTTAGCGACGTCTGCTCCTTGATCGAAATGGGATAATGGGATGTCGGTTCTTCCTTCCATGGATTCCTCCTCAGAGCTCATGACCTAGTACGGGTCTCCCTCATAGATTTAAAATGTAGTGCGTGAAGCTCTTCCTGGTGATATATCTTCATGGACACTAGTTAATTACGCTGCTTCTGTCAGGACCTTCCAAGGAGTCCGGTCAAGGCAGCAACCTTCGGTTAGGAGAGAAGTCACGTTGGGGCATCACTGGCGTGTCTTGATGTTGGGGATTGGCATGTATATCTTTTATCCCTTATTATAGGGATTCTTGAGGGTGAGGAAGCCCGAAGTATTCCACATAGAACGTGGGGAATTATATTCGATAGACATGTATATGATGTTTTCCTCACCTTCCAATGTTTAACACAGGGAATGTCGCGAGTTTAACATCTAGCAGAGATGGATCGGACTGATCGGAACACTGGATAGAGTGGATCAGATTGAAGAACCCCCTAGATGGAACGTTGATGTTGGGGCCAGCACGTGGGCGGCTTCCCTGATGTTGTGAAGGGGAATAAGGAGTGAAGTGTCATGATCCCACCGGGATGTGGCGGTCTGGGCAAGAATCTGGATGGACGATGGATTTGGGCTTCAGTCTCGAAGAGACTTCCTACGTATCCCCGTGGTAGGGAATCAAAGTCCGTGTAGTTTGATGATATGGTGGGACACCTGAAGGGGCGACCCATGAGAATGAACATGTGGATGGGACCCAGAGGAAGTGGAACCTTCGAGTTGGGGAATGATATTCCCGAGACACATGGGCTCGAGGAAGAGATCAGGATGAGACATGAGTGATGGGCTTGATCCTCATGGAGTCTTCCTACGTACCATGCCTTAGAATGAATCAATTTCCCTATAGTTTGAGTTGGTATGCGGTTTAACGTCATGCGGGACGGGGGAATTTGGGGCTTACGCTCTGAGACGACCCAAAGTTGGAGTTGGTAAACTGACGTGAAGAGGGACCTGGGGTCTAGGTGGATTGGGGCTTACACTCTGATGCGTCCCAAGGTGGAAATGGGGCTTGGCCCACCGACATGGAGATGGTCAGGGCCAATGGTTTGGCGGGATTGAGCCTTTTGGAGGATTCCTACGTACCATGCCTTAGCATGAATCAAAGTCCCCATAGTTTGGTATGGTTGGGGAATACGCTCTGAGATGGCCCAATGTGGTGGTCCTTGAACCTCGTGAAGGCTTTCTACGTACCATGCCTTAGCACGGATCAAAGTCCCCATAGTTCGGGATGGTTGGAGATTACACTCTGAGATGGACCAAGGTGGTGGGGCTTGAACCTCGTGGAGGCTTCCTACGTACCATGCCTTAGCACAGATCAAAGTCCTCGTAGTTCAGGATGGTTGGGGAGGGCTCCGATACAGCCCAATGTGGTGGGGCTTGAACCTTGTGGAGGATTCCTACATACCATGCCTTATCATGGATCAAAGTCCCTATAGTTCGGTATGGTTGGGTCTTATGATCTGAGATGGCCCAAGGTGGTGGGGCTTGAACCTCGTGGAGGCTTCCTACGTACGATGCCTTAGCACGGATCAAAGTCCTCGTAGTTCGGGGTGGTTGGGGTTTACGCTCTGAGATGGCCCAAGGTGGTGGGGCTTGAACCTCGTGGAGGCTTCCTACATACCATTCCATAGCACGGATCAAAGTTCCCATAGTTTGGGATGGTTGGGGCTTACGCTCTGAGATGGCCCAAGGTGGTGGGGCTTGAACCTCGTGGAGGCTTCCTACGTACCATGCCTTAGCATAGATCAAAGTCCCCGTAGTTCGGGATAGTTGGGGATTATGCTCTGAGACGGCCCAAGGTGGTGGGGCTTGAACCTCATGGAGGCTTCCTACGTACCATGCCTTAGCACAGATCAAGGTCCCCGTAGTTCGGGATGGATGGGGCTTACGCTCTGAGACGGCCCAATGTGGTGGGGCTTGAAACTCGTGGAGGCATCCTATGTACCATGCCTTAGCACGGATCAAAGTCCCCATAGTTCGGGATGGTTGGGGCTTATGCTCTGAGACGGCCCAAGGTCGTGGGGCTTGAATCTCGTGGAGGCTTCCTACGTTCCATGACTTAGCACGAATCAAAGTCCCCGTAGTTCTGGTTGGTTGGGGCTTATGCTCTGAGACGGCCCAAGGTGGTGGGGCTTGAACCTCATGGAGGCTTCCTATGTACCATGCCATAGCATGGATCAAAGTCCCCATAGTTCGGGTTGGTTGGGGCTTACGCTCTGAGACGGCCCAAGGTGATGGGGCTTGAACCTCGTGGAGGCTTCATATGTACCATGCCTTAGCACGGATCAAAGTCCCCGTAGTTCAGGTTGGTTGGGGCTTACGCTCTGAGATGGCCCAAGGTGTGTCATAGTCAGTGCTCACTCTAAGCTCACGGGAGTCATGCTCAGTGTGAGAAATAATAGGTAGCAGAGACCTGACAATCACATCTCAAAGGGTGCGTCTGTCAGAAGTTAAAAGGGGCTTACGCGTTGAGCGGCCCATGGTGCCGGGTCTTACTCTAGGATAGAGGCCCAAGAGCTACAAAGTGCAGCGGGAGAGGGACTTGGAACCCAGGAAGAGAGGAGGGGCCTCATTCCCTATCATTCCCTCCACTGGACTTGGCACCGAGGAAGTGAGGAGTAGCAGGGGTGTTGCCTCCTAGAAGGAAGGCTAGGGGCTTACGCCAGAGTGGCTACCCTTCCTCACGGACAAACGCCACCCCAATAAATCACCCCTTGTGAGGGATGATGCCATCCACGTGGAGACGAGTGGGCACGGATAATGTCTGAGGCGGGGGGACCCTGCGTGCGAGGCACAGGGTCAGATCACTGTTTAACGTCATGTGTTGAGGACGAGATGCTTGGAAGTTTAATGTCCTAGAGCTCAGACGAGGTGGGATTTCTCCACACCCCTAGGACATACATAACCGGTGCCCTCTGCCCCTTGTGGAAGGGAAGGCATCGGCAAGGCCGTAGTGAGGGGGTGTCGCAGAGCGAACCATCGAGGGGTCCACGTTAGCATGACTATGCGACGAAGTAATAGCCATTAGCATGCCTATGCGAAGAACCATGAGGCGAAGAAACACAACGGGAAGGATTGCCCAAGGGACTTTGAAGTTACTTCGCACAAGCCTAGAAGGTTGTACGGGAAAAGCATGTATAATGTGGATGCCTGGGGTTCATAAGACACCTGTGAATGGCACCCGGAAGAAGGGCATCGGGCGCTCGCGCAAGGGGACTCCCAAAGAGTACCGAGGCGAAGGGCCCCGGGGGATTGTGCGCATCTCTTGGGGTTTGTGCGAAATAGAGGTTCCCATCACGAAAAGCTTCGGGTTAGCATGAAATCGGTGTTTCTTGAGCAAAATAGGGGGGCTGAAGTATTGAGTGTGGCTGGGAGAAATTGCACGCAAGAGAGAGGATTGCGCGCAAAGGAAGGGGTGTGCACGCAAAGGAAGGATTGTGCGCGACTTAACCGGCTTGCGCACCCTAGAAGGGATTTCACACAAGGGGAAGACCCCAAAAAGTTTGGGTTTTAGTCTAATCCATGGGTATCTCGTGCAAAGGTGGATCTCGGGGCAACTTGGTGTGAAAAAGAACCATACCTGAAGGCCATATTGGGCGCGCGTGGAATGCCAATTACATGCATGAGAGGTGGTTCGAATTCTTCAGCCCTGAAAATAAAGGGGGTTGCCTTCTATTTATAGGAAATCTGGGGCACAGAATTTAGGGATATGCGAAATAGTTGTATGATGGAGGCGGCGGCATGAAAGATCAACCGCGCGGGGTGGGGCGCGAAATTATTTCGCTCCTGCGCTGGGGATCCTTCGCGAATCCCGACACTTTCCCCGCAGGACAACTTTTTTCGCGCACCTCATCCATTTTTTCACACAACATCTACGGTTCCTCCGAACCGTGCCTACGGGTTCGAATATGACTTCGCTTTTTCGTTTCGGAATTTCCTCTAGCACTTACGCACTTTTCTGCATCTACAAATGCCCCCCCTTGGAATGGGATTGGTGAGGGGTCGCAACGATCCGATTCCGAGGGAAACACAAAAATGTAGGGCATCATGGACCCCCTCCATGAAAAAATTTCGAGCGGCACGCACAAACCGGCCGCGCGCGGAATCTGCTCTTCGCATGGGAGCGAAACCAAGTTTGTGCCTATAAAACCCTCTGCGGGTCTCATGCTTTGTACGGCGTTTCTTGCGCGACAAGCCTTGAGATCTCGTGCGCAAAATTGCTCCTACTCCTACACGAAAACTGCCTCAACCGCATGTAATTCCGCCGAGATTTAGTGGCCTTTTACGCGCAAACCTGGAATTTTCCATGCACCAGCCTGAAATTTGACGCCAGCTGCTGATTTTACACGTCGGGCTCCCCTATTCCGCACTAGACTTCCAGGTTTCGCACCAACTCTTGAAGCATTTAGTTGGAAGAAGATGGATGCAAACCGGGTTGATGAGGGGGAGATCGCTGCTCGTAGGGCCGAAATAGCTGCAAACCCGGAAGTTTATGGCGCAAATAGGTTTATCTCTGAGAACCACACCCTCTGCAACATGCTAACTCCCACCCAGAAAGAGTACGCCCTTTCTGACAATCTTCCACTATGGAACTTCAGCATTCTGGAGGAGGTCCCTCTGCAGGTCTTCGAAGTGGATACCTCGTGGTCATGGGTGACCCACGAAGATTACCTTCCATGATACAACATCACCAATAATAGTCACCCTACCAGAGAAACTAGGAACATGGTATAGAATCCCGCATTTTATAACATAAACTTTCATTACATTATACAAAAATTAGGATCTTTAAGGTTTAGTGTCTTGGAAACCAGGAACTTAATACATGAAAACAACATAAAACATTTTTCTTAAACACTTTAAAGGATTTGCCTTAAGTTCATCCTAGGTTCATTACTACTTCTCATAACCTGGGGACATACATCAAAAGAAAGGGTGAGCAGAAGGCCCAGTAAGGGAAGCAAGGAAAGCATTTTACATGTGAACTTGAGATATATCAAAAGTCATGAAAAATAACTTTAAGGCATGAGAAAGAGATCATGAGGCATATCATAATAAAAATAACTTTCTTCATAACTTGAAGATGTGGCTACAACATTTAACATTGAAAATCATTTCTGTTTCACCAAGGTTCATCCCCAAGGTGTCATTAAAAATTACCAAGGTTATTCACCAAGGCGTCGTTAAAAATGGTCATCTCTAGTGATTAAGTCTTTACCCAATGCATTAGAGCGCTATCAGGGCGCACCCTTAATTTGAATTTATTATCATGTGAGCCACATATATAATCATTAATAATTTCATAAAAAACCCATATAGCATAAAAGAAATGGGTTTCATTTCATAACGTTTTAAAAAAACTGCTTTAAAGACATGATCTTTATGTCACTTTAAACCCACAAAAAAGGAAAGCAGGTCTCATTTATGTAAATCTCAGAATTTAAAATAGATAATTTTGGTATATATGTAAATACCCCTTTAGAAGTTCACTTAATAATATAAAATAATTTTAGAAAAAGAGAGATACATTTGAGACGAAAATTTTGCATGATAATGACTATGTTTCAGGGTTTTAGAAAACATTGAAAAGAGAGGGGACATAGGGAACCCACTCATAAATGATCCAAAGAATAGTATAGGGACAGAATATAATGGATATAAGAACATGGTAATGAGATTTTAAAGACATACCATATGAAATGAAAAACATGGAAGGAAGACAAAAATAAGATTTCTCTTATGAAAATTCGGCAGCCTAACGGCGTCAATTAAACTTGAACAAAATGAATTGAAGAGATCAAATAGGGTCTCTCATCATATGAAAATAAAAGATAAGTATGATAGATATAGAGATCATACCCCAACATAATAAAAATGAACTTGAAAGACTTGACATGAAAGTAGAACTTTGTAAAATGATAAAGGTGAAATAATCCCTTATAAATTCAGCAGCCTAACGGCACCACTTAAACTTCTTAAAATGAATTGATGAGAGCAAGAGGGGGTCTCTCATAACGTGAACAAAAAAAGGGCATTAAGAGGAATATAAAAGAACATCCTCCAACATAATAGCATGGAGCATAAAAGGAATGACATAAAAGAGATTACTTGAAAAGAAAGAGAGAGGTCGGATCCCTTACCTTAAATGCAACTCTTAAAACTCGAAGGTTGGGACCTTGAGGGCTTGGGGACACCTTGGGAGGACTTTTTGAGAGGTAATGAGACCAGATCTTCATTGGGGGAGAGTTGGTAGTGAAAAATAAAGCAGGAAAGGGTGGGTATTTATAGGGAAGGGGAGGTGATACTTTAATAATTTCAAGGGACACCTCACAAGTGGTTTTCTCAAAACCATGGGCTCTCCCATGGTATTTCCCATGGAGTTAGTTCACATGGAGGCGCCCATACAATAATTCATCACCTTTGGTCAGACAACACTTAAAATATCTCATGAAATCATCATGACATAGTTATGATGTCATTAAACATACTGAAACCCTAAAACTGTATTTTTACTATTCACTGAAAATTCAACTTTCTCAAAAAAATCCCAAAATTTCACCTTAACCAAATATCGATGCTCTAATTACAAAAATGAACTCCATTTTATAAAAATAATTTTCTAAATATTTTTAATTTAATTTTTAAATAAAACGCTATTCACCAAAAACTCATTTTTTTCAGAAAAATCCCCAAAAATTACCATAACATAATATCGATGCTCTGAGTTTGAAAATAAAGTCCAAAAAATAATTTTCTAAATATTTTTAATTTAATATTTAATTAAAAAACACTATTCACTTGGAAAAACTAATACTTGACTAATAATTTATGAAACCGTTATTTACTCATTTTATTGAATCACGTTACTTAATCAAGGTGCCTAAATTATATTAATACTTTCTTTTAGTGATATTACTAATCCATTTGGTCACATTACTAATCCTAAGCATAAAATCACTATTCATAATTTACTATTAATCAAAAATTAAGTTGATCTTATTAGATTCTAAATTTCTTACTGAACACATTTGCAGAAGACCGTTTTTTGAAAATCATTACACATCATTAATTATTTAAGGTTTACAAAAATATTTTAAAATATCCTTTTTTTCAAAATTCATCAATAAAATACATCCTATATTCATTTGAACATTTGTAAACTCACAAACTTCACCATAAGAAGAAAACACAATTTTATTTATAACAAAGGATTACACAAATTAGCTATGGTCTCGTTACATAGCCCCTTATAACACCAGCATAGGACCTAAGTGTAAGGTGTGCTAAATTGATAGAATCTGATGGAGGCTCGGCCAACATTGCACGAGTAGTAATTTCTATCAGCTTGAACTTCTCACGAAGGCGATTTAATTCTAACTTCACACGATGAAGTTCATCTTGGGTTTGGTCCAGAGAAAAGCCCAGTGGTGCTACCTCCTTCCCAAGTTCTGTTAGATGGGCTTTGATCGGACCAAGACTACTAGATAAGGCCATCGAATCTTATTTCTATATTAATTAACCAATATCACTTATATTTAGAGACAAATCTCAACATTTAGTTTCCAACGGTCATATTGACCAATGGTTATATAACAGTCGAAACCCAACAGTCTCATTTTAATTATACTCAGGTTATTAAATGAAATATTTTTGTTTAGTATAAAATAAAATGACACACAAAATTAGGAAACAAGATTTATTCAAAATTTCGGGTCATTACAATATTCCCCCCTTAAGAAATTGCATCCTCATAATTTTTTTAAAATTGGGCTTGGAAATTTCATTGAAAGTCCCACATCGGAAAAAGTGTCAGTAACACTATTACTTTAAAAGAACGAAAGGGAAGTACAATGGTCACCCGGGTTAACCCATACTAGGATTCCACATAGGAAAACATGGACATGGAAGAGAAAACAAAGGGTCACGTTCTGAGGGAGAGTGATAGAAAACATGATTAGGAGAAAGTTAACAACAAGAAAATCACAAACTTATGATGGGTAAAACGGTATTTTATTTCCCAGTAGGAAACATTAATGGAAAACATTTTTGTTTTACGTTCCTCTTCATAGTTTTGAGGAATTTATTTACTATATAGAATAAAAACACAAGGAAATATATTTACCTTCAAGTACAGTTTCACCCTTTAATAAGTTTCTACCAAAACTAATCTTTTCTCTAAACGATGAGAATTCAAAAACACTTGGTCTCATCAAAAGCATAAGAATCATCTTCTAGAGAATCACATAATCCACAAAAGATTAACTATCTATTTCTTCTATATTTAACATTATCCCAAAAATAGAAGGGGTAAGATAAAACAATTCTTAAAAAAGAAAGAATCCCATAGGAAGGAAACTTCTTTAAATCTTAAAAATTCCACAGTACTACCCAAAGTTCATCATAGACCATTCCATAAATAACTATCCTTAAAATTCCTCAAAATAAACCAAACTAAGATTGAAACCCAAATACAAGAAGGATTTGATAACAAAGTCTTCCAAAATAAACTTCATCATTCATCTCCAAACAACATAAACCACTCCTAACATCTTATAACAAAAGTAACTAACCTAAAAATATTTTCCCCAAGATAGGTTAATCATTTCCATAAGTAACCTATATTACCATAAGTTCACCTTAAATTCATCTATTCTTCAAAATATAATTCAACTTTATTCCTCAAATAAAATACCGTAGTAATCTATTTACCTCGATCATATAGGGTTCTAAAAATAGTGAACGTCTTCCAAAATAATAATCATATTTTAATCCCATAATCATCTCTTTTTTTAGAAAAACAGCTTCACAACATCAACATGTGGTACATAACAATAGATTTTTTCCTTAATGATATAAAATCATCTTAGGTAGTGACTCGATGATCTTAGAAAAAATAAAAGATATGCTCATAGAGCACGAACTAAAATACAACATGACATAGACAATTATTGCAAAGAAGTTACATGTACTTCATTCATCATGATCCATATCAGCATAAGACTTGCATTTTTCCCTTGTCCTCGAAGATTGTTGATGCTCATCATGATTCTCATCCATTCCAAGAGAGCATTGCCTTGTATAATGTCTAACTTCTCCACATTTACGACATCGAAATGTATAAGGTACATTAGATCTAACCTTATCTCCATTCATCACATTATCAATTTTTTTAAAGCAATTGGCTAATTTATGCCTTATCTTCCCACACTTAAAACATCTCCCGGTTCCTTTGTGACATTATCCTTGGTTCCTCTTCCCACACTTTTTTCAAAAAAAGAAATTGGGTCTTCTTTTCCTTATCAACTTTATCATATGAAAATCCTTGAGACTTTGTCTTCTTCTTCCTCGATGAATTTGGGCATTCAACTAGGTACCAATTATTAATTGTGATTTTTGATAGCTGGTTTGGAATAATTACAATATGTTCAACTTTATCTTTCATCATCTCTGTCACATTAATAGGGAAATCGTTACATTTCCTATCACATTGGTTGTTGGGACATGCTCTTCCATTTCCCGCCATTAACTAAGAAAAGAACATATAATTAGGGGGCTTAAATACTTAGCCAATAATCATGAAAAGGAAACTTTAAGAATAGAAGGATAAACTTGTAGAAGAAAATTATATCCTAACTTGTGATCCCCTAGGTTCCAATCTAGGTTATCCATGATCATATATTCTTATGTGAATCTTTATTTTATTTTATCTTTATTCCTTTAATAATGGTTCATACTATGCTTATGAATTTACCAAAGAATATCCCCTGGGAGTGTCGTAACCAAGAGTGCAGCAAGGCCCATTGTCGTGTACCAGTTCTCGTTCGAGTCTTGCTCAAAGCGGTGTTTTTCGGGTTTTACCCCTATGTACATCTGTTCCAGAGCCACCCCTATCTGCTCGTATCCAGATAGGGATGTATTTGCTTGGCCACCCCTCACTCAATACTCACCAAAATACCAGGAAGATTTCCTATATTTAAAATTTTCTATAGGGTTATTCCTAGAGTTTTCATATCATAATTTCCACAAATAACTAAACCATCCTTTGATACCAACTATATCATCCCACATTTTATAACATAAACTTTCATTACATTATACAAAAATGAGGATCTTTAAGGTTTAGTGTCTTGGAAACCAGGAACTTAATACATGAAAAAAACATAAAACATTCTTCTTAAACACTTGAAAGGCTTCTCCTTAAGTTCATCCTAGGTTCATTACTGCATCTCATAACCTGGGGACATACATAAAAAAGAAAGGGTGAGAAGAAGGCCCAGTAAAGGAACCAAGGGAAGCATTTTACATGTGAACTTGAGATACATCAAAAGTCATGAAAAATAACTATAAGGCATGAGAAAGAGATCATGAGGCATATCATAATAAAAATAACTTGATTCATAACTTGAATATGTGGATACAACATTTAAAATTGACAATCATTTCCGTTTCACCAAGGTCCATCCCCAAGGTCTCATTGAAAGTTACCAAGGTTATTCACCAAGGCATCGTTAAAAATGGTCATCTCTAGAGATTAAGTATTTACCCAATGCATTGGAGATCTATCTAGGCACACCCATAATTTTTCTTTATTATCATGTGATCCACATATATCATCATTAATCATTTCATAAAAAACCCATATAGCATAAATGAAATGGGTTTCATTTCATAAAATTTTAAAAAAACTGCTTTAAAGACATGATCTTTATGTCACTTTAAACCCACAGAAAACGAAAGCGGGTCTCATGTATGTAAATACCAGAATTTAAAATTGAAAATTTTGGTATATATGTAAATACCTCTTTAGAATTAATATCTTGAGTATTCACTTAATAAAATAAAATAATTTTAGAAAAAGAGAGATACATTTGAGATGTAAATTTTGTAGCATAACGGCTATGTTTCGGGGTTTTTAAAAACATTGAAAAGAGAGGGTACATAGGCCACCCACTCATAAATGATCCAAAGACTAGTATAGGGACAGAATATAATGAATATAAGAACATGGTAATGATATTTGAAAGACATACCATATGAAATGAAAAACATGGAAGAAAGACAAAAATAAGATTTCTCTTATGAAAATTCGGCAGCCTAACGGCGTCACTTAAACTTCAAAAAACTGAATTGAAGAGATCAAATAGGGACTCTCATCATATGAACATAAAATATCAATATGATAGATATAGATATCATACCCCAACATAATAAAAATGAACTTTAAAGATTTGACATGAAAGTAGAACTTTGTAAAATGAGAAAGGTGAAAGAATCCCTTAAAAATTCAGCAGCCTAATGGTGCCACTTAAACTTCTTAAAACAAATTGATGAGAGCAAGAAGGGGTATCTCATAATATGAAAAAAAAAAGGTCAGTAAGAGGAATATAAAATAACATCCTCCAACATAAGAGTATGGAGCATAAAAGTAATGACATAAAAGATATTACTTGAAAAGAAAGAGAGAGGTCGGATCCCTTACCTTAAACGCAACTCTTAAAACTTGAAGGTTGGGACCTTGAGGGATTGGGGACACCTTGGTAGGACTCCTTGGCAGGTAATGAGACCAGAGCTTAGTTGGGGGAGAGTTGGGAGTGAAAACGAAAGAAGTAAAGGGTGGGTATTTATAGGGAAGGGGAGGTGATACTTTAATAATTTCAAGGGACACCTCACAAGTGGTTTTCTCAAAACCATGGGCTCTCCCATGGTATTTCCCATGGAGTTAGGCCACATGGGTCCCCCCATACAATAATTCATCACCTTTGGTCGTCCAACACTTAAAATATCTTATGAAATCATTATGAAATAGTTATGATGTCATTAAACATACTGAAACCCTAAAACTGTATTTTTACTATTCACTGAAAATTCAACTTTCTTAGAAAAATCCCAAAATTACACCTTAAGAAAATATCGATGCTCTGATTAAAAAAATGAACTCCATTTTATAAAAATATTTTTCTAAATATTTTTAATTTAATTTTTAAATAAAACACTATTCACCGAAAATTCATTTTTTTTATAAAAATCCCCAAAAATTACCATAACATAATATCGATGCTCTGAGTTTCAAAATAATGTCCAAAAAATAATTTTCTAAATATTTTTAATTTAATTTTTAATTAAAAACCACTATTCACTCAGAAAAACTAATACTTGACTAATAATTTATGAAACCGTTATTTACCCATTTTATTGAATCACATTACTTAATCAAAGTGCCTAAATTATATTAATACTTTCTTTTAGTGAGATTACTAATCCATTTGGTCACATTACTAATCCTAAGCGTAAAATCACTATTCATAATTTACTATTCATCAAAAATTAAGTTGATCTTATTAGATTCTAAATTTCTTACTGAACACATTTGAAGAAGACTATTTTTTGAAAATCATTACACATCATTAATTATTTAAGGTTTACAAAAATATTTTAAAATATCCTTTTTTAAAAATTCATCAATAAAATACATCCTATATTCATTTGAACATTTGTAAACTCACAAACTTCACCATAATAAGAAAACACAATTTTATTTATAACAAAGGATTACACAAAGTAGCTATGGTCTCGTTACATAGCCCCTTATAACACCAGCATAGGACCTAAGTGTAAGGTGTGATAAAGTGATAGAATATGAGGGAGGCTCGGCCAACATTGCACGAGTAGTAATTTCTATCAGCTTGAACTTCTCGTGAAGGTGATTCCGTTCTAGATTCACATGATGAAGTTCGACTTGGGTTTTGTCCAGAGCAAAGCCCAGTGGTGCTACCTCCTTCCCAAGTTCTGTTAGATGGGATTCGATCGGCCTAAGACTACTGGATGAGGCCATCGAATTTTCTTTCTATATTAATTAACCAAGATCACTTATATTTAGAGAAAAATCACAACATTTAGTTTCCAACGGTCATATTGACCAATGGTTATATAATAGTCGAAACCCAACAGTCTCATTTTAATTATACTCGGGTTATTAAATGAAATAGTTTTGTTGAGCATAAAATAAAATAACACACAAAATTAGGAAAAAAGATTTATTCAAAATTTTGGGTCGTTACACATGGACGTCTATGTGTTGAACCCCAGGACCAAGACCATTTCAGGGGGTGACCCTGTCGCGGAGAGCTCACTGACCCTCTACATGAGCACTTTCTATCATAGTATCACTGATGAGACCAAGGGTTGGCTGTAGGACTGGGATTTACGGTCTGGAGGCAACTTTACCATTGAAGATGATTCAATATTTTTCAATTCCAAATCCAAGTTCCTTCGTATATTTCATGGCTAGATCATAGGTAGTGGTGGTTTGGAAAAATATTCATGAGAGATTACATATTTTCTATAAAATCCCGACATGTACAGTGTGTACTTTGAAAGAAAACACATCATGTAGTCCCTCTTACAGTGTCTAGGTTTCAGCACAGAGTTAAATATCACATGTTGTGTTTCTAGAACACATTCCATGTGACCTAATATTGATAGATTGTAATTTACCCTTAGGTATATAGGAACAAACATAAATAGAGTATCTAGACATAGTTAGAACACCTAGACATAGCCATAGTATATGATCATTACCATAGTATATGGTCAAAACCAGAGTACATGGGTATGGTCTAGGGTAAATGATAATAGTATAGAGGACACAGACATACCCAACCATCCAAGACACATCATGTACTTCTTTTACACATCGTGTACTTATCCTAGGGCAGGTTGATGCCTTTGATCTCTTTAGTCTATATGAGTATCAGTAAGGTATGTTCCCTTGGTCCATCCCTATGAGGTTATTGTGAGGTATCCCATCCTAAGAATAGGATGAGTGATCCCCCATAAGAATTATTCTTTGATAGAGTTAGGTATACTTCTCTATGGATTGAGGTTTGATCCTATATCATTCTTCCCTGGGTTGGTCCAGGTATCCCATTATCGACTTCCATGACATTTGATCCCCATCCTAATGGTTATAATGGGTAGGTTTATGTATCCCTCATAGTTCCTATGTGTGATACCCCATATGTGTATTGATATATTCTAAGTTTCAGCATGCACTTCTTCATGGAAAGTCTTGATGAGTGTGACCTCTTGGATAAGCACCATCAGTGTTAGCAAGTCTGAGGAGTGAGTTATCTCATACAAGCATTACCTTAAAGCATCGAGTGGAATCCTAGGCTGGAAGTGTGGTCGAGAAATTAATTTGAGAATTGGTGTCTATATTGAGTATATTTGGGTTATTGTTATTATTGTATCATATAATGATTGATCTACCTCTATGTTGATGAAATTACTTCTCTCTCTATATATATCTTTATGATTTATGTTTGGTAATTTTAGGGTTTCCTACTGGGTATGTATATACTCACCCTTTCAAGGGATCTACCCACACATGTCATGTATTATGTAGATGACAGGCCTTGTGATAGAGTCCTAGATGGACTAGGAGTAGGTGGATCACAATTGAGCTTGATGAACTAGTTAGTTCTAGGAGTTTCATTTTTCAATATTCTCATCCTTACAAGTAGGTTAGATTCTTTTACAGCTTTTGTTTGCTTGTATTTTTATATTTATGCTTTCCTGTATTTTTTTAATACTATGATGTGGGTTATAATGTTATGAATTAATTTTTGTATCATTTTTATCTTAACTTTAAACATTGTATCAGTGGTTGTAGATGTGTGTGTGTATGTATGTGTGAATGTGTGAAAAACCCTTAGGCTAAGGCCTCTCGTGTGTGTAATATAACTAATCGATGCTTTTATACATTACCTAGACTATTTGAGGTGGGATTAGGGTGCCACACTCAGCTTAATTATATCCAGGAATTCCCTAGTGGGTTGGATCATAAAATAGTGGTATCAAAGTAGTGTTGTATTAGGACCAGAGTTTGGAGACAATATAACAATGAGTTTTGAATTGGGAACTAGGGAAATAGTGTTAAAGATTCTCAAGTTCGGTAATCAGTCTAGGTAAAGTAGTGATGGGGTGATGACTAACGTATCCATTCACCAAGACTCTGATAGCCTTTTTATTAACTCGGTAAATATAAGGACTTGTTACAGGGAAAATTTTATTACATGTGTCATATAGGAATGGGTTGTGGTTTCCATATCCTTTTTGAGTCAACTCTCCAAATAAAATATTTGATTGTGGTGCATCTTGAATTTTTCAGGATGCCTCCATGATGATATTTAGCTATGATTCCACAACAAGTTCATGATTATGATCCACCTATTGACGAGGATTATATTCAATGGCATGAATAGTATGTAGTAATTCTAGGTGGTTTTCTAGTCTTACCTCCACTTATTGTGAAGTAGGTTTCTCTAATAGTGCCAAAAGAGGATGTGCATAGGCTGAGAACACTCTAAGAGTTCCAAAGATAGCGACCTATTAGGTTTTAGGGTGAGCCAGACCCTTGGGTAGTAAAGGATCGGTGTGAGGTTATTGGGTGAATCTTCCACCTTGTTAAGACCCCCGATAATCAGATGTTGGTCCTATTAATGAGTATTTTAAATGAATATATAGGGTGATAGTGGATTATAGTGTCTCATATTCATGATGAGATGACTCTCTCTTGGTTATATTTTAATCCTCTCTTTAGAGATGAGTTCTACCTAGCTACGTTACAAGAAATTCACATCTAGAATATTCTAGAGCTCTAGTAAGGCAGCTTGATGGTGGAAGATTATGAATTTAGGTTCACTAAACTATCATTATACTTAATGGATATGGTTCAATATGTGTTCTTTAGAGTATTGACCATTGTATGTGAACTTCGCAGAGATATCTTGGATGGAGTAGTATCTCTTTGAATTCCTAATTATGTTCAAGTTGTCAATCAAGCCTTGGTGGTGGAGATTTTCTTGGTAGAGTAGTCTCTAATGGTTGGGGTTGGCAATGGGCACCCTAGAGTAGAGACTTTGATAGTTGGTTGATGATGGAAAATATAGGGGTCCAAGCATGCTAGGTATTTCTAGAGATAGTCTTGAGATAGAGGGTATTCATTTTAGGGATCTTGGGATAGTTATAGCCATATGAGAGAGATTTTATGTTACTCATATGATGGTCGAGGACATATTATGTGGGATTATCCAACCCACCATGCAGAAGATGGGGAGACATCTGATAAACCACCTAGGTAGAGGCATCATTAAGAGAAGGGAGCTCCACATGGTGGTGGAAATGGTATAGAACCTAGTATAGTTGTAGGAGGCAGCCAACATTTTTATTTTTTTCCACCACCACCCCCAGGTGGTCTATATTAGGCTCAAAAATATGTTGGTCAGGGACTAGGTCAGTTACAGGTGGTAGAGGCCTATGAACTAGAGGCTCCAGGGATGATTTAAGGTATGACCTATATATTCTATAATTTATCTATAGTATTTATATACATGGGTTTGAGCCACTATTTTCTTTCCACATCTCTTTTTCAAGATCTAGAAGTTCCAATTGAGCCATTAGATCAACCCTTGAATTTGGAGACTCTTACCAAAGTCAATTTAGCAATCACACACTTCTGTTGACAATGTGACCTAACACTTAGAGGATAGAGCTTCCTTTGGGATCATTTTTTGTCCATAATGAGTTCTTATGGAATCATTCTAGGTATAGACTTTATCTCTATATTTCATGAATGTATTGACTATTTCGGGTAGAGGATGTGGTGTATCCGAGTTTATGGGACAAGGTTTCCCTTTATTGGTGAAAAGTAAACCCATGAGAAGCAATATGGGCTCATACATTGGAGTATAAAGTCTATTACTCATTAGTTAGCTAGTATTAGTTTTGCACCATGAATTTAGGATTCACACCACAAAAATTCTTTACATTAGTCAATGTGTACATGGAATAAAAAAAATATAGGTTTCATGGGAATATGATTACGAGTTTTGTTGAAATTTAAAGGAGAGTAAAGAGTATTCTATAGGATTTAAATAATAATAAAATCATGGATTATTAAATGAAAAATAATGAGTATAATTCAATATATTTCAAATTAGTGTCTATAAATACCATTTGTGAAATATTTATGGAATTCATTTTTTTAGAGATCAAGGCAAGTGTATTTCTCAGGTATTACTTGACTAGTTTTAAATAAATATTATGATTCCAATTTTAATGAGATTTCCATATTCATATGATTTAATTATTATTCTAGTAATAATATTAAATTTAAGGAATAAAAAATATTAAGAGGAAGGTGTGATAAAATGAGAATAATAAAGTGTTGTGAGGGTTGGTGTTGATATTTACAGTGAGACTTTTATATAATATTTTTGAATTTTTTTTGATAAGAACAGAATATATCTATGGATTATTTTAGAAGTGAGAAGGAAGAAGATCACATTACATTGGTGATTTGGGCCTGCTTGGTGACTATTCTTTAAGAATATTGTGGTGTGTTATTATATAATAATTTGGTGCTTATTTCAAACTGAAAGGTGTTGGTAATTATAAAAGGTTCCAGAGAATACTTATATTTATAGCTTCGTCCAGATAAAAAAAAGTTAATTTGAATGTGTGAATAATTATCATTTTAATGTTCTGGACTGGATCACTATGAATAGTAATTGAACTAATGGTTCCACGTGACCTCAGGAATTCCTCCTCATACACCAAAGGCTAATGACTAGTAATGAGGTTCTAGGGTGGTACTATGAAGATACTATACCCCCTGTATTAGAGTGAATAATAATAGATAAATAACCCAAACATATCCACTATATAAAAAAAGAACACAATAACAATTTTATATTGAACATGAAAGAAAATAAAGGATCAAATAGCCATTCTATCATAAAATAACAATCAACCACTAGACTGATCACATATAAATAAAAGAGATAAATACAAAAGGTATTCCCCTACAACTTTGATTCATACCTCATCTTAGTTAACTATCTTGGTCCAAGCTAACCAACTGAACAATATAAGTCTCAAGGCCTAAACCTGACATGTACCTACAACAAATGAGATCTACTCAGGTACCCATGTTTCATGGTTGATTGAGAAGGTTGTGAGTATATAACACATTAAGGAACCTCCAACGTGGTCTCATGTATATCCAGTAAATAAAATGATATGTGTATATGAAATTCTCAGAATAAAGAAATAAATAAACCTCTAAACATATATTAATAAATAATATTGACTCTGGGGTTCTACAGTGACACTATAGGATAGTTATACCTGATTTGGTCAATGATAAGGTGTCTTTGATCATGTCATATAATCGTGCCAACCATTGCAACCCGACCCACCCCATGGGTGTAAATGATAATCACTATTGATCCTTGGTACACAACTCTAATCAACCATAACTGCTTCATCTAGTGTCGGGGTCTCTCTGATCACATCACGATGATTGTTCCAACCATAGTAACTACCCGAGTTATGTGTCACCCCGATATATAGAAGATAAAAATTCAAGGCATAAAAAACTAGTATAAATGATAATGACACGAATAATTCTCCATCCTATAAAAAAAATGCTTGGAATAATCCATCCCAGTATGCTAAATGGTTCCTAGAAGTAGAGCCCCAGTAGTGAATGGAAGTTGACCACATTTTCCTAAGACCCCACAAGCCCTAAAAGATAGCACTTGGAATAAACTCTCCTTTGTCCGGAACCAATATTATCACAGCTCCAAATCCATCACATCCCAAATAATAGTATCAATACCACTATATAATGTATACACATCAAGAATCATGACCACCATGAGGTATTTTTATAATTATAATAAAGTATTCCCCAAGGTTGTTTTCTATTTCTTCATCACAAGAATAATTATTAAAAGATCAAATCTTAAGTGCCTAGGGGAAATTTCATCCCCCATATACAAAAATATTAATGAACACATGGGTTCATACACCCTCCTTATACATCCTATATCCTTAACATTTAACACTACATTAAACATTCAATTTAACATTTCATCAATATTTTATTTATTATCCAATTTATTAAAATTAAAATATGTCCCCAAGTCCATAAAAGTTTGAATTGGGATCTTAGGTGACACCTGAAACCATCTCTTATTACTACATGAACCCTCATAGGGTCAATCCATCGTCATGGTGCCTACTAGGGTCACCTAGGTCCTATATATCCAAGGAACCCAAATTGGGTTCCTCGATCAAGATAATTATCCTAGGTCTAGTTAAGATCATAACATGGACTCATGGGACTCATAAGGTAAGTAACACTAGTATTGGTCTGGTGTTGTTCCACAGAGATGGTACAGGTCCCATATTGCATCTCATTTAATCCCATTAACCAAATTATATAAGGTGTATCATAACCCCATAAGGCCTATAAGGACCAACTATACACAATTCACCAGCTTCCCTTGCAGGTAAGTCCTAAGAGTTTCTAAACAAGGGTCATTTGAGGACTACTAGGGCCAAAAAGATCTATTAAACACTAACCTCAACTTTGATATGTATAAGGATCCTATATTGTCCACTAAGTCACATGCATTTCATTTTATGATAATTACACCCCTAAAGAGTGGTTCAAGTGTGAATTAATGACTCTTTAATCAGGGCCTAAACCATTAGTGATCAAGTAAATTAAGCTAGTTCATGTAGGTCCATCATGGAACTTAGTACCTTATTCACTTCAATTGTGAATTCCCTTTTTAATTAATTTAAACAACTTAATTAGTAATTCAATTAATAAATCATTTTCATTAAATCGGGTCAAGAACTATAGTGGTATGACCTCATACCATATTCCACATATAACATGCATAAGACATAAGGGTGGTTATAAAGAACCATATTCTTTTAAAGAAGAAAAAACCAATCAATCCCTCAGCTTAGTAGCTTGACTAAGGTTCATAAATCTTGTATTAGCCTCAACAAAGATCATCCATCCACATGATATCCTAAATCAATATAATAAAACTAAAACAATTAATTGTAACAATTATTATCATCTAAATAATTTAATATACATAATGCCAGATAACCCACCAGATGCTCATGTAACACCTGAACTAGAACAAATATCCTGCAGAAGGACCACAATGAACCCCCGACATCACTCTGAGAGAAATATATAACATTCTATGTCAACACAATTATAAAAAAATTAATTTAAACTAAAAACATTAAAAAAAATAGTGGCACAACATACCTTCAATGAATCACTAATAAATGATGTGAAAACATCATCACAGGATGTCCTATATAAAATTCTAGAGAAATCCTAATGAGAGTATAATGATTCCACCATGCTCCATTATAATCTTGATCATATCCCTAGATCAGATAATAGAGAAAATTATAAATTGAAGAGTAAAAAGAGTGAGGGGGCCACAATGGTTTAATATTACCTTCATCACTGAATAAATTGTATCAGAAGGCCACTCCAACCCATAGGGTAGAATAACCCAAAGAGGGAGATCTCCCATGATCATAATGTGAAAGATAGGGAATAAAGGGGGTTTTTCCCTCTAAAAACCCTAGGGGATAAATTGAAAATCCCCCCCCCCCCTTAAAAGCCATTTTCCATTCGATGGTTGAAGTTGTAGCCTTTTACTTCTCTCCCAAACCTCTTGGGTTCCCTTTTTCCAAAACACCTCTTTTTGGTGGTTCAAAGAATCATAATTCCCATAAATAACCCCAATTAAAATCTGAACTTATGATGAATAAAAAAATTGAAATTGTTTTTGAAATTTCGGACCCATATGGATGAGGGTCTTTACAAAATTTCCGTCATAATACTTCTCATCCTCGATAAGTACTATTGGTTATCCAATTATACAACCTAAATCACTTCAATCTGTAATTAAAATCTAAATGTACATGTTATATCCTTGAATGCTCAGTGTTCCTATAAAACATAACTTCAAACATAAGGCACTTAAACCACCAAAAAATGATCCATCGCTAAAATATATTCTAAAACACCAAGATAGCATTTACCTGATCCCTTATACAATGAGACATGAAATTTTTACCTCTTTATAGGTTATATATTATATAGTGCTTCCCACTATATGACTCAGATTATAACATCAAATACCAATTTTTGGTTCCTACCACCATCAAAATTACCTATTGAAACATGCTTCTAGTGTCCTAACGATTCACCCTATGTGGTTTCCAATTCACCACACCCAAACATATGAAAGAACGTTAGTCAACTCTAGTACTTCTCCTTGATTTAAAATTCCAAAACAAAATGTATGTGTAACTTCCATTCATGAAAAAAATATTGGAGACCCATTATGTCTAATATGACATGACCAATGTGGTTTCTATCCCACTACATCTAATTTCATGTAAGAATGATATTCGAAGCTCCTCGGGATGATTTTCCTAAAAAATCTCAACTACCCCTATCGAGGCATTACTAGAACACCCAATCATAATGTCTTAAATCTCAAATGCATCCCACAATTGTCCTGATAAATCTAATGATTTCTTAACCTGACTCTTGGTGTAATTTCATCGTTTAATTCTCAACTGGTCCAAAACTAGTTATTGTACTTCTTGTATCACGAGAACTATTACACCCCTAGTATAATCATTATTGGATCACCACAATTCACCCCAATACCAAAGACAATTCTCATACCCCATATAGTATCACAACTAAAATTCAACTCTGGTGTTCACCAAGGAATCCAAGTAAAACCAAACTCACACACATGTCTGCATATGATTCAATCAAAACCATCCATTGACTGATCTCACATATACATGATCCTTATCACATGAGTTTTACACATCCATGAATGATGTGATACTCCAAACCATAGGATTTTATTTGTTATCTCTCTAAAAGATCATTTTTTTGATCAACATGACCCATTCTTTTTCTGTCATTAAATATAATGGTCAGACAATGACACCTCGCTTGTGACAAATTAACAACATGAAACATAAATTCACTACCCATTCCTAGATCATGAGAACATCATCCACAAAAACCATTGAAACCTCATTAATAAAGAGTTTTATACCCTCAAATGGTCAATGTTTCACTCTACACCATATAAATCTTCTTATACCACTCGTTGAGCATAACCTCAACAGTTCCCATCATTATGTGTGCATCATTTCTCCTAAGACACACCCAAAATCTCATAAATAATTGGCCAGGACTGACCCAAATCTATTTTTCCACTACACTCAAACTATTTTTGATGTATCCTCTAAAATTAAGGGATATTTCCATTTATTGAAAACTTTCGAGAAACCATTCCCATGGTATCTTATCAAGACCATCAGACCTTGGCCCCCCACAAAGCTGCTCAATGATTCCTAAATTAAAAAAAACATGTATAACTAGTGTACACACTCCCTCGATCTCATATAAAAATGAACAGGCATATGCTCCAGTATTTTCAAAAAGTGTAAACCCAACTCATACTCCCAAGATTCACAAGCCAACTTAGGAACATGCACTTAAAACACTAACCATTCTCACATGAAGGTCAGCTTCATTTACCCAAGGGTACCCACTACACTACTCTTCAAAATTAGGCACTCAATTCATGACATGATATATCGCATGATTTACCACTAACTAATGTCATTCCAAAACCACAAGTAACCATCCACACTCTACCTACACCACTAGAATCATGTCCAAAATTAATAAGGTCTATTACTCTTCCAGACCCACCCTTGAAAAACAAACTTTGATAATCAGGAACTATAAATCAAGGTGATTTCACAATCAATATCTTCTAAGGCATCATCATTCCTATGTTTTATACTCATTCATACCTCACGTGCACTAATATCACACCTAAAATACTCACTTATTCATTATGGATCACCAATATTCTAAGCCATATCACAAGCATTGGCCAATCCACAAAACCCATAGGTCACATCTCACATAGGTTATAACCCATGGATCATCATCTATGCACCCATCTCAAATAACATTGGAACTCATGTGAAGAACCACCCACCCTAGGGTCTCATATAAATATAGAACCTGCATCACATTTCAACTCATCATCCTACTCACTACCACTGATTCTCAATGGGTTTCTACACATAGGACTACCCCTCAATAATCACAATCTCATCCATCATCATTTAAATATATATATGTGTGTGTGTAATTACATCATCCTAAATGAACTGTATCAAGTATCCATAATCAAAAGGTTAAGTAATATAGAATTTCATTCCATGTTATATAGGAAAACATCATATAAGTTATTACTAACATTTTAAAATTTAGACATATATAATAGCACCCAAAAGGGGTTTAACCCTAGGGCATTGTATGCCTATTTTGACCTACATGGGTCATCATAAAGGCATCAAGTGTTTGAACTGACCTACTAGGGTCAACCTATGTTCCATACATTTAGGGATTGTGTCTTCATCATCAACGAGTGTCTCACCATAGATCCACATGACCTACCATCAAAAAGAAACATATGAATTTTCTTCTAACTGAGTAGAATTCCACCAAGAACTTATATGATAAAATGACATATGATCTATTTTTGACACTTTAAATAGTTGAACCTCTATTTTCAGTGATAAGAATAACTCTAGCAGGCCTATACATGTCATGTGAATCCTATGTGCTTAATCAAGATATATGAGATGCCTCTTGCCATTATTAACCAAGAGTTAAAATAAAAAATAAAAAATAAATATGAACACCATGTGTTTCACATGATGTGAAATCATATAACTATAATATATCATATAAAGAAGTGATAATGAGCCCATGGTAACCTATAATTCTTACTGGGAAATGTGTTCATGATGCACCAGTATGATATCCATCATAGTCTCAGAAATATTAATATGTTTCCTATCTACCATATCAAAAAATAGAAATAAAATTGAAAAACACCTATAATACCACTTTGTATCATCCTATCCCAACTCACTATGTATAGTAACTGGATCGGTGGATCCATATAATCTCAGGCATGCCTCATCAGATGCCAAAGGCTTCTGACTAGCAGCAGGGTTCTAGGGTGGTACTATGAGGAGACTATACACACTATATTAGAGTGTGAAATGGAAAATAAATAACCCAACCATATCCATAAGATAAGTAAATATTGCGGTATAAATAATATAATTAATAAAAAAGTAAATATAGACTTGAATGGTAATGTTATCATAGAAGACTGGTTTCCCACTTGGTTGATCACATATGAATAAAAGAGATAAATACAAAATGCCTCTACTACAACTCTGAGTAATACCTCAACCCAGCACTTGACTCCATCTAAGCTAACCATCTAAATCATCTAAGTCTTGAGTCCTTGACCCAACCTATACCTGAATCAATTGAGATATTCTTAGATACCCAAGTGTCATGGCCACCTGAGTATGGTGTAAATACATAACTCAATAGGGCACTATTAATGCGGCCCCATACATTGATAGTAAATGCAGTGATATGTGCATGTGAAATGTTTAAAATAAATAAATAAATAAATTATTGAACATAAATAAATAAACATCGTTGGTTCTCAAGTTCCACGGTGACACCCAAGGCCAATTTTACCTACTTCAACCAGTGTCGAGGTGTCACTAACCATGTCACATAATCCTAAAAACCATAGCAACATAACCCACCCCATGAGTATAAATTATAATTGTTGTCGATCATTAGAAAACATCCCTGATCAAAAATACCTATTTTGACTAGTGTCAAAGTCTTTTTAAGAATGTTGTGATGATTATGCCAATCATAGTAATGACCTGGGGTTTGTGGTACCTCAATATACAAGAGATAAAAGATTTGGGGCCTGATCCACTTAGTATACATGATAATGACCTAGGGAATGCTTCATCCAAGAATAAAAACCAAGAAAATGCTCTATCCCAGTATTTAAAATGGTTCTTGATATTTAATACCTAGTAGTTCAAGGAACTAGACCATGCCTACCCAAGACCCTACAATCCCTGGTAGATTTCACATTGAAGGAACTCTCTGCTACCTGAAACCAATATAATCTCGGCTTTAAATCCATGGTATCCCCACCAGTTATATTAATACTACCTCATAGTGACACATAAAGAATTAAGACCACCCTAATGGGTGTTTTGAATTTATAATAAAGACTATCCTAATGGAATTTTTTATTTCATCGTTATAGATATAATAAATAAATCATAAAAAATCAATCACTTAGGGGAAAGTCCATGCCCAGCCTACCAAAATAATAGTGAACACCAGATGGAATCCCCCTCCCTAGGTCTCTTGTGTATTTTATATTTACCATTACAGTTATTAATAAATTTACTATTTTAACAATTATTCCATTTATTAGTCAATTTATTACAATTACATCATGGACCCAATGCCTTACAAGTTTGAAAAGGGTTGGAAGGTGACACATGCAACCATATATAATTATTTCACACACCCTAATATGGTAAAACCATCATCGAGTCACCTACTAGGGTCCCCTGGGTCACTACATAGAAAAGGAACTATACTTGGGTTCCTCGATCAAGATCTCTATCCTTGGTCTAGTTATAATCATAACATGGCCTCATGGGATTCATAAGGTAATTTACACCTATATTAGTATAAATAGATGGCATAAGTACCATCTCACAACTTCGTTCAACCTACTAACCAAAGGATATAAGGTGTCATGTAATCTCATAAGGCCTATAAGATCCAAATATTCACAATTCACCACCTTACCTCACAAGGGAGGCCTAAGAGTATCTACACAAGGGTTATTTGAGGCCTACTATGTCCAAAAAGCTCTATCCAATTCTCACATCTACTTGGAGGTGTCTAAGGCTCCTACATTAGGCCACTAAGTCACATGAACTTTATTTTATATTAATTACACCCCTAAATATGGGTTCAAGTATGAAGGCATTTAACTTTAATTAGAACCTCGAAAATCAGTGGTTGAGGAAATCAATATAGTGCTTAAGGATCCTTTATTGACCTAGTCACATTCTTCACTTAAATTATGAATTCCATTTTTAATTAATTTAAATAACTTAATTAGTAATTCAATTAATAAATTATTTGAATTAAATAAGGTCATCCACTGTAGTGGTTTGACCACATACCATATACAACATTCAATATACATAAACCATATGGGAAGGTTACAAGGACTAAATACTTTTAAAGAAGTTAAAAAATAATAAATACCTTAGGTAGGTATCTTACCCAAGGTCCAATAAGCCTTGATTGAGTTTGTCCATCCATATAAGGAATTAATTATATTTTATCTTCTCTCTCTCTTGAACTTGATGTCCTTGATTTTGTTATTAAATATTTTATTATACCTAATGAGACTATTGCATGGTCCTTATCTGATAAGAAAAATATTGAAAGTGGTGTAAAGGCAATATAATATTTTCCTCTTTATATAATAAGGAACTAATAAAATTAATTTGTTGAAAATCTACTAAGGAAATCAAGGCTAATCCTCATAGCATTTATGAAGGAGGTGAAAAGGTGAAGGAAGAAAATTTTCAAATTTTTAGACATCTCTTTGAATATATGAAAATGAAATAATATTTATATGTTTATAATTTCATTACCAAGGTTAATATGATTTTTTATGATATCATAGGATATGGGGAAACTCTTCAAGACTCCATGATTGTTAATAAACTCATTATAATTCTTCCAAACTAATTTTATATAAAAAATAACATCACTTGAAGATGGAGATATTGGTGAATAAATAATTGATAAATTGCACAAAATTATAATTAATTATGATATTTAAAGAGGAAAAAATATTAAAATAAAAGTTAATGAGAAATAAATTTCATTTAAATCTTTAAATAATTTGAATATTAAAGATTATAACATTTACTTCGATGAAGAAGAGTATATTCAAGGCCATGATGAGATCTTCTCCTTAATATTAAGAAACTGAAAAATGTGGAAATTTAAGTATAAAGGTAAACTACCTTTAATATGTTTAAATTTTTTTAAAATTGGTAAATTTTCTACTATTTGTCCCTTGATAATCATAAATAAAGATAAAGATGATAAATCCGCTAATAGATCCTTCAAGAAAGGATATTCCTTCAAGAGAAATCAATCTCAATCAAAAGTAAGAGGAATATGAAATGAAATTACTTTAGAATAAAATTTATATCCCTTTAATAAAGGGTTTTAGATATTGAATAAAGTTACATTTTTTAGGAAACTCATAATATTAACAAAAATACCTCATGGGTCAAGAATATAAAGAGAGTTCACAATTAAAGGATGAAACACAAAATTGTGGTAAGTTTTTGTCGAGATGGGATAATAATAAAAAAATTACACCATGAGAATTGATATAAAGATATTTATAATGTATATTCAAAGTCTAAGGGATGAAAATTCACAACTTAAAATAAAACTTTAATAAAAACAAAAAATATTCGGTTTGAAAAAGAACATCAGGTCAAAGAAGCTGAGACGTTGAAACTAAATATTATTCAGAAGAGTGAGATTTATTATTATATTAAATATAATATAACTATTAGGAATGAATATTTTATAGTTTAAAGGTGATAATTTTTGAAATTGAGAATCACAGATATAAACTCAACCACAATTACAATAAATTTTTCATAGGAGCTAGTGAACAATTTAAGAAATTTGAGAATAAAGTTAAAGAAACTATGTAGTTAAATGAGACTACCGAGCAATAAAATATAATAAATTTTTATTTAAAAGTTATTTTACATGGATAAGTGAATTATATTAATTAAATATCTCAAAATAATATCATTTTTTCAATATAATCTAGTAAAAAACATTCCAGATTAGCTAGGAAGTTAGAAGAAAAGGTAAAACCTACTCATATCTGGAGGGATAAAAATTCAATAAAAATATCCTCACTAACCAAAAATGTATAAATAAGACATAAAAAAAGGTTTTTTTGAAATCATATCATTGGAGTTCTAAAAATGAGGTTAGATACCAACCCACATAATAACATAATTTCTACCAAAGAAGAATATTTCAAAGATACCAATGGTGTTGTGGTGTATTTGGTCTCAAGGATTGTAATTTCTAGTATTAAATTTGTCTAACTAGAAAAAATAAGGCATCATGAAACAAGTTTCATAAAATAAATTCTTAGATTAAATCCTTAGATTCAACAGTTTGAGAAGAAGATTGAGTTGAAGAACAGTTTTGAGAGTCTGTAGGAAGTTTGTAGAAGGTGTGACCAAGAAGGACAGACCTCAAATGATTGTATTACAATCATAATAATGAAATTAAATCCAATTATTAGATATAAAAATATTCATAAAAGTAATAAATTCAAATAATGAGAAATCATGGTTGAATTTTCATTCAAGGCATTCAAATCTAATAATCCATGGATTATGGATAGTGGGGGATATTCTCGCATGGTAGGTGATTTTAAAAACCTAAAGGATGTTAAAAGATGTAAAAGAGTATTTTTTATCTTTGGAAATGATATATTATTGAATATAAAAGTTGTTTGAGTGTATAAATTGAGATAAAATTTATAAATCCCAATAATGTTCTTTTCATTGGTGGCTTGATGCATAATTTTTTAAGTATATCACAACTTTGTAATGGCAGAAATGAATGGATTTTTAGAGTAATAGTTTCTTTATGAAGATATTGAAATATAGGGTTGTAATATAGATGGGGTTGAGAACCCAAGGGAATTATTTTCAAGTTGGATAATCCAAAACTAGTTTCTATATGATTATATAGTCTAAGAATAACTTGTGACATGGAAGACATAAATATCTTGTCCAAAAGGGCATAAAGAAATTGATCATAGATAATTTTTTGAGAAATATTATAGTTTTTAAAGAAGAAACCATCACTTTTTTTAGGAAATGTAAAAAGGGTAATATTGTTAATAAAAATTATAAGGGATTTGCGGTCCAAACTAGAATATCATAAGAGTTTTTCACTCTATTGTTTATATAGTGGCCCGAGTCATGATAGGTTCACTGATATGGGAGTGAATCAGTGAACAGTATCCATTTTCTTTCCTTTTATGATTTCTAATGAAATAAACCTTTGTCTCTTGTTATAGTTATTGATATCATTACCTGACTATCATACACTAAATAAATTAATGAGAAAATACACTCAACATACGAGGTTCACCTCTCAAAATGAGAAGGCTAATCCTTGTCTTGATTCAAAATTTCCTAACACCATGAAATCCACTAAAATCATTATCTTGATATAATGAGTAAGGAATATTCATTTAATCATGTTTAAATTATAATCAATAATGTTGTCTCCTGACACAATAATAATGGGTTTCCACCTTGATCAATCTTGTTTAATTGTTTTCTTGTATTGCTGAGGGAGGTATTATTTTTTTCCTTTGATGATTGTCTCCCAAAAATATTATTGTACTCCAAAAATTATTCATAATATAAGAAAAGGTGTGAATTATTTCTTTCTTACTCACCACTTTCCATGGTTATTATGATCAAATACAAATAACAATCATGTTATGTTCTTCTAATATATGCACCACTACAAGTCTTTTTCATCTTCTTCATATGAAAAAAATACTACACACAATCTTAAACTATCTCAATAGAATAATCCTTTAATTATTCTCCAATTCTATTCATAAAATATTCTATTCACTTTAGTTTACATTAGCATTATACTAATACTCAAGACCCCTATTATTTTAATATCACAAAAAGAATAATTCTTTCCATTATAATTTTAATTTCAATTTCAATTTCAAACTTCAAACTTACTTTAACTAGTTTTTAACTTCTTTCACTTCCTTTTGAGCCATTTGATCATTTAAGTTCTCATTTTTTGAATTGATGTGGTTATATGAATTTAAAGATCTAGTATGACCTGTGTATGTGTCACTGAATGATCCACATCATCATGTCCACTCAAATTTTGATCTCTTCTCTAACCATGGATAAAAAATTATGTGTTGGGACCTTATTTGTTTTAATTGTTCTGAACTGCTTGGAAAATTATCTCAAAACACCTAGCATTATGGAATTTTTTTACTTCAATTTTGATAGGGATTATTTTATTTAAATATAGAATTATCCATGGTGTTTCTAACTTTAGATAACTAACCATATATTTCACTCCTTGGGAATGATTCACCTTGATACTTTGAGGACTTCTTGAAATTGTCACAAATAATGGACCATGGTGTGGTGATCCTCGTTTTGATTACTAAACTCATGTTCTTATCCAATCACAATGGGGGACTCAATAATATATTTTAGATAATTTTTTATCATAAATAAATATCTCAAGAAAACCTTGATAAATTTCTTGTAAAAATTTGGAATATTTTAAAAAATAATTTCAAATCTAGGCACTAAGTTGGAGTGGGATTACAAGGCTCAAGGAACATCAGCATTGATATAATAATATTATTATTATTAAATATATTATATCATGCACACATTGTTTTCCTAAAATAAAGGAATATCACCCTAACAGAGTTTTATATGGGAAATCAGATACTACTATCAAATATGAAATGTGGGTTTTAGCCAAGGTGTGATATAACATTCCTAGATGTCGGGTGTTTTGTTTAAGAGCGGTCGTGGGTGGATTAATAATTAAATTTATTTATTTATTTACTTATTTATTATTAATTGGAATAAACCTAGTCCCCCTCTATATAAACCTTTTAATGGAAAAATTCTAGGATTATTCTTATAAACCTAAGGATCTGAGAGAAGTCGTAGAGGAGATCCTTTGATGAACATTTGTGGGATCTTGGTTTAGTGGCAGGTGTTCCATGGAGTTCATATTCGATAAAAAAACTCACCAATAACAATGTAAAGGAACCATTATTCATTATGGATTGATTAAATATTGAAGTAGGATTTTTTTTTATTCGATTTATTCCCTGTTTTTATTATCCCCTGTCAAAGGTGAATCAATCTTTATAATAAATTTATTTGTGGGTAGATTTTTGATTTATGTGTATTGATTTATCTTCCTATAATTGGGAATTGATTTTAATTATTAAACCTTGATTATTATTTTTTGATCATAATTTTCTCCATAAATGGATTTATTTCATTATAAAAATGGATAATGATAATTGATCACTCTTGTGTTTTTTGATTTTCTCCCCTCGTTCTTCGTGCGTTCATCGTCAGTTTTCCTTTTGACCAGTGATTCAACAATACCCAGAAACAGATCATTCCACAGTCAAAATTTAGTGAAATTGATCATTTCCATGGGCAAAGATTTAGGATTGAGATCATGATTTATGGAATGATCAAGGTTTTATGATGATGAAAAATTATCAAGGAGAATATTGGTAATTTTAATCCTTAGTTTGGAAATGTGGTAATGTAGTGCGATAGGAAACATTTTACAAGAAATTGAGTAGGCATAATCTATCCACTAGAGATGATTAAAGATTGGTCAATGTAAAATATAAGTTCCTTTTTATATTTAATGGTTTCATCATAGGTGGTGGTGGCATGAGAAAATATTCATGAGATCTTATAGAGTTTCTATAAAATCCCTAAATACACAATGTGTAATTCAAAAGAACACATGTCATGTAGTCCCTTCTATGGTGGATAGGGTTCAGCACATAGTTAAATATCACATGTTGTGTGGATAGACCACATTCCATGTGACCCAATGTGGATAGCTTGGAATATACCCCAAACTTACATAGGAATAGACATAGCCAGATTACTTAGACACGGTCATAGTACATGGGCACGATCATATTATACCGGCATGACCATTGTACATGCGCACAACTAGAGTACATGAATACAGTCTAGGGTAAAAAACATAGTCTGGATGACATGGTCATACCCAAACTAGCCAATACACATCGTGTACTCCCTATAAACACCATGTACTTATCTTAGGGTAGGTTGAGTCCTTTGATCTCTTCAGTATAGATGAGTATCAATAGGGTATGTTCCCTTGGTCCATCCCTATGAGGGTATTGTAATGTATACCATATTAATAATAAGATGAGTGATACCATATATGTATTAGTATTGGATAGAGTTAGGTACCCTTCCCTATATCCCAGGTTGTGATCATATATCATTCTTCCCTAGATTTGTCCAGGTATCCCGTTACCGACTTCCAGGACATGTGATCTCCATCCTAATGGTTTACTCTAGGTAGGATTAGGTATCCCCTATAGGCACTATGTTTGATACCTTATTTTTGTACTAATATATTCTAAGTTTTAGTATCTTCTTCATAGAAAGTATTTATAGGAATGACCTCTTGGATGAGCGCCATCAGTGTTAGAAAGACCCGAGGAGTGAGTTATCTCATACAGGAATTACCTTAAAGCCTTATGTGGAATCCTAGGTTGGAGATATGGTTATGACTTTACTTTGAGACTTGGTTTATATCTTGAGTATATTTAGTTTATTATTGCTATTTTATCATGTACTGATTGGTATGCCTCCATGTTGATGAGATGAATTCTCTCTCTCTTTATTATTTATGTTTGGTAATTTTAGGGTTTTCTACTAGGTATGTATATAATCACCCTTTCATGGGATCTACCCACACATGTCATGTATTATAAGACAAAATTCCTTGAGATATATTCTTATATAGACCATGAGTATGTGGATCGTTATTGAGATAGAAAGATTAGATGGTTCCATGAGTTTCATTTTACTGTAGTCCCCTCCTTACAAGTAGGTTAAACTCTTTTACAGTTTTGGGGGGGTGTATTTTGATCCTTATGCTTTCCCATATTTGTGTCGTAATCTAATGTATGATATAATTGTATGCATGCATTTGGGTATCATTTTTATCTTACCTTTCAACATTGTATTAGTGTTTGTAGATGTGTGTGTGTGTGTGTGTGTGAAAGTGCCTTAGGATAAGGCCTACCATGTGTGTGATATGCTTAATCAACACTTGTCTCCATTCCATAGATAATTGGATGTGGGTTTTGGGTGCCACACTAGTCTTACTATTGGCTAGGAATTCTTTGGTGGGTCAGGTTATGAAAGAGTGGTATCAAAGTAGTGTTGTCTTGGGACCAAAGTTTGGAGATAGTATAACAATGAGGTTTGATTTGGGAAATAGGGAAATAATGTTAAAGTGTCTCAAGTTTGGATCTCATGTTAGGTAAACCAATGATGGTGTCATAGATAACATACCCTTTCACCTAGACTCTAATAACCTTCTTGTTGAATCGATGCATATAAGAACTAGTTACAGGGAAAATATTATTACATGAATCATATAGAAATAATTTTTCATTTCTATTCCCATTTTGAGTAATCTCTCTATATATAATATTTGATTATGGTGCATCTTTACTTTTTCAGGATTCCTCCAAAATGATATATAGATAGGATTAAATGATAAAGGTCATGATAATGATCTACCTAGTGATGAGGCTTTTGTTTAAGGGAATGTATAGTAGATGGTACTTTTGGGTGGTTTTCTATTCTTACCTCCACCTGTTGATCATTAAGTTTCTCTAGCAGTACCAATAGAGGACATGTGCAGATTGAGGTCTCCCCACGAGTTCCAAATATAGATACCTTTTATGTTTTAGGTTGATCTATACCCCCAGGTAGTAAAGGACTATCTTGAGGCTTTTGGAAAAAAATCACCTTATTAAGACCCCTTTTGATTAGATGTTGGTCCTAATAGTGATTCTTTTACATGGATCTATAGAGATGTGGTGGATTTTGGTGACTCAAACACATTATGAGATGACTCTCACTTAGACAGAGTTCAAGCCTCTCTTTATAGAGAAGTTCTACCCAAATAAGTTGTAAGAAATACGCATCTATAAGCTTCCAGAGTTCCAGTAAAGCAGCTTAATAGTGGAAGAGGATGCATCGAGGTTCACTAACATATAATTTTACTCCATGGATATGGTTCGAAATGTGCTCATTATACCATGGACCTTTGAGTGTGGAATTAGTATAGATATCTATGTTGGAGTAGTATATATTTCATTCCTACTTATATTAGATTTCTCAAACAATTCTTGGTGGTTAATAGATTCTTGGCAGAGTAGTTTCTAATAGTTGGAGCTGGAAATGGGCACCCTGGAGTTAAGACTTCGATAGCTGGTAGATGATGAAAAAATCAGGGGTCCAGTAATTATATGTATTTCTAAATATAGTCTTGAGATAGAGGGTTTGTAGTTTAGGGTTCTCAGGATGGTTATATCCATCCAAGATAAATTTGATGCTACTATTGTGGTGGTCTAGGGCCTATCATGTGGGATTGTCCAACCCACCATATGGAAGATAGGGAGACATTCAATAGACCACCTAGGTAGAGGTAGAGGCAAGATATTGGAGGTCCATAGGGTGGTGGACATGGTAGAGAAGCTGGTATAGTAGTAATAGGCATCTGAAATTTTGATTTTTTTTCTCCCACCATCACCCCAAGGTGGTCCATATTAGGCTTAGGGAGCCGGTGGTCAAGGATAAGGGTAGTTATATACAGTAGTGGCATATGACCTAGAGGATCTATGGATGATTTAAGGTATGATTTGTATCTTCTCTAATTTATCTATAGTATTGATATACATTGGTGTGAGCCGTTATTTTCTTTCATCATCCATTATTCGAGATCTAGTAGTTTTGATTGAGCCATTGGCTCGACCCTTGCATTTGGAGACTCTTATCGAAGTACATTCAGAAATAACACACTTATTTAAACAATGTGACCTAACTCTTGGTGGATAGAACTTAATTTGGGATATTTTCTTGGACATAATTAGGCCTTATGTCATCATTCTAGGTATATAATCTCTCTCTACATTTCATGCACATATTGACTATTTCAGGTATAGGATGTGGTGCCTCTGAGTTTATGGGGAAAGGTTTTATTTTTTGGAGAAAAGGAAACCCATGCGAAGAAATATGGGATCGTACATAGTAGGATATAATTTATTACTCATTAGTTATCTAGTATTACCATTGGAGTAGTATATGTTATGAGCTTTCAACTTTCTTCAATGGTGTCGGGGTATTAAGATGACTTCCTTAAGGAAATTCTAGGCTTACCTCCCTACCAAAAGATCAAATTATACATAGAATTATACCCAAGGAGAGCCCTGATATTTTTTCTATTATATCAGATGGATCTCATAGATATTTGAGAGAATAAGGTTTAGTTTTAGAATTTACATAGGAAGATCTTTTTCAGACCTAGTGTGTCTCCCTAGGTATCCCTAGTGTTGTTCACCAAGAAGGAGGATGGGAGATAAAGGTTATATGGGTTTTATTGTCCCCCAAATCAAGTGACCATGAAGAATGAGTATCCAATTATGATAACAGAAGACTAATTCAACCAGTTTAAAGGGGTGAGGTGGTTCTCTAATATTGAACTCGGTTTAGAATATCACCAACTCTGAGTTTGAGATGAGGATATACCAAATACGGAATTGTGATGCCTCTATAGTCACTATGGGTACTTGGTGATGCCTTTTGGTGTGAATAAATCCCCAACAGTGTTCATTGGACTTATGAACTAGATATTTTAGCCTTTCTTGGACTGGTTCATAGTTTTCTTCATCAATTACATCCTTATGTACTTAGTGTTAAAGGAGGAGAACGTGATACATTTTAGGATGGTCCTATATGTACTCTAATAGAACCAAATTTAAGGGAATCTATCAAAGTGACAGTTCTATTTTTGAGAGGTCCACTTTCAAGAACATTTCATACCAGAAGAGGGAGTAGCAGTGGACCTAGAAAAGGTTAAGGTAGTTTTATTTTGGGATCCATCCAAGAGTGTGCCTGAGGTGTGGTGCTTCCTTGGGTTGGAATGATACTATCATATATTCATTCCTAATTTCTCTTGGGTTTTAGGACCCTTGACATCTTTGATATAGAAGGGGTAACCTTTCATGTGGATGGATAAGTTCTAATATTCTTTTTAAGAGTTTCAATAGAGGTTAATGATTTCCCCCATATTGAGACTTTTAGAGGAGGGTGTTAAGTATGAGGTGTTATGTGATACCTCCAAAATTGGGCTTGGATGTATTTTGATGTAGTGGAAGGTGGTGATTTCCTATGGGTCCCAATAGCTAATACCCCATGAGAGTAACTATGAGACCCATGATCTAGAGCTGGAAGCAATGGTCTTCACCCTAAATAAATGGAAAAACTACCTTATAGGTGAATGGTTTATCATTTTACTATGACCACAAGAGTCTCAAGTACATATTTTCATAAAAGGTTCTTAAATTTAGATAGAGGATATTGCTAGAGTTTTTCCAGGATTATGACTTTGAGATAGTCTATACTCCAAGAAATGGGAATACAGTTATATATTATCTTAGCATGGTATCTTGTTTGTAGTTATTGGTCAAAGCATCAGAGTAGTTGCTCTCATTGTAGTTGTCCATAGTGGATGAGCATGATGTATCTTAAACCCAATCGATGGTTTTTACCCATATGATTCTATAGAATATTATGGATGCTTAGGTTAGAGATATCTATTATGAGACCTTTCATGTTTAGATATTCACTAGACATTCTCTTGATGGATTTTATATATTGCATCCTGCCATTTTATAACATAAACTTTCATTACATTACACAAAACTGAGGATCTTTAAGGTCTAGTGTCTTGGAAACCAGGAACATAATACATGAAAACAACAAAAAACAATCTTCTTAAACAATTTAAAGGCGTCTCCTTAAGTTCATTCTAGGTTCATTACTGCATCTCATAACCTGGGGACATACATCAAAAGAAAGGGTGAGCAGAAGGCCCAGTAAGGGAAACAAGAGGAACATTTTACATGTGAACTTGAGATACTTCAATAAGGACATGAAAAGAACTTTAAGGCATGAGAAAGAAATCATGAGGCATTTCATAATAAAAATAACATTTTTCATAACTTGAAGATGTGGCTACATCATTTAACATAGACAATCATGAACATATCACCAAGGTCCATCCCCAAGGTGTCATTTGAAAATTACCAAGGTTATTCACCAAGGTATCGTGAAAATTGTAATCTCTAGTGGTTACATTATTACCCAATGCATTGGAGCGCTATCAGGGCGCACCCTTAAATTTGCCTTTATTATCATGTGAGCCACATATATCATCATCAAACATTTCATAAATAACCCACATAGCATAAAATAAATGTGTTTCATTTCATAATCATAACGTTTTAAAAACTGCTTTAAAGACATGATCTTTACGTCACTTTAAACCCACGGAAAGGGAAAGCGGGTCTCATGTATGTAAATCCCAGAATTTAAAATGGAACATTTTGATATATATGTGAATACCCTTGTAGAAATAAGAGCTTTGAGTATTCACTTTATAACATAAAATAATTTTTGAGAAAAGAGAGAGGCATTTTGAGGGGAAAATTCTGCAGCATAACGGCTAAGTTTCGGGGTTTTAGAAAACATTGAAATGAGAGGGGACATGGGTCACCCACTCATAAATGATCCATAAAACAGTAGGGTGAAAGAATAAGAAGTAAATATGGAAATGGTAATGAAATTTTAGGGACATACCATTTGAAATGAAAAACATGGAAGGAAAAAGATTAGATTTCTCTTATGAAAATTCGGCAGCCTTACGGCGTCACTTAACTTCAAAAGAAAATGATTTGACAAGATCAAAAAAGGGTCCCTAATCATATGATCATAAGAGATCAGTATGATTGATATAGATATCATACCCCAACATAATAAAAAGGAACTTGAAATACTTGACATGAAAATCGATCTTGAAAAATGAGAAGGGTGAAAGAATCCCTTAAAAATTTGGCAGCCTAACGGCGTCACTTAAACATTCTTAAAACGAATTGATGAGAGCAAGGGGGTTCTCTCATCATATGAACATGAAATAGGCAGTAGGATGAATATAAAAGAACATCCTCCAAAATAAGAACATGGAGTATAAAAGAAATGACATAAAAGAGATTACTTGAAAAGAAAGAGAGGGGTCGGATCCCTTACCTTAAAATGTGACTCTTGAAACTCAAAGGATTGGACCTTGAGGGATTGGGGGCACCTTGGGAGGACTCTTTGGAAGGTAAGAAGACCAGAACTTCGTTGGGGGAGATTTGGGAGTGAAAACTAAGGGAGGAAAGGGTGTATATTTATAGGGAAAGTGAGGGGACAAAGCATTAATGGCCAAGGGACACCTCACACGTGCTTTTCTCAAACCCATGTGCTCTCCCTTGGCATTTATCATGGAGTTAGGCCACATGGGGCCCCCAAAACAATAATTCATCACCCTTGGCCGGCCAACCCTCAAAAGATCTCATGACATCATCATGACACCATTATGATGTCATTAAACATACCGAAACCCTAAAACTGTATTTTTACTATTCACTGAAAATTCAACTTTCTCAGAATAACCCCAAAATTTCACCTTAACCAAATATCAATGCTCTGATTTCAAAAATTAAATCCATTTTATAAAAATAATTTTCTAAATATTTTTAATTTAATTTTTAAATAAAAACACTATTCATTGAAAATTCATTTTTTTCAGAAAAATCCCCAAAAATTACCTTAACATAATATCGATGCTCTGAGTTCAAAAATAAAGTCCTTTTTATAAAAATAATTTTCTAATTATTTTTAATTAAATTTTTAATTAAAAAAACTATTCATCCGAAAAACTAATACTTGAATAATAATTTATGAAACCGTTATTTAACCATTTTATTGAATCACATTACTTAATCTAGGTGTCTAAATTATATTAAAACTTTCTTTGAGTGAAATTACTAATCCATTTGGTCATATTACTAATCCTAAGCATAAAATCACTATTCATAATTTACTATTCATCAAAAATTAAGTTGATCTTATTAGACTCCAAATTCCTTAATGAACACTTTTGTAGAAGACCATTTTTTGAAAATCATTCCACATCATTAGTTATTTAGGGTTTACATAAATATTTAAAAATATCCCTTTTTCAAAATTCATCAATAAAATACATTCTAAAATTATCTAGACATTTGAAATTTCACAAACATCACTAAAGGAAGAAATCTCAATTTATTCACCCGAAAGGATTACACAAGGAAACTAGGGTCTCATCACATAGCCCCTTATAACACTGGCATAAGACCTAAGTGTAAGGTGTGCTATGGTGAGAGAATCTGAGGGAGTCTCAGATAACATTTCCCTAGTAGCAATCTCCACTAACTTGAACTTCTCCTGCAAGCGTTTTCATTCAAGCTTGACACGCTGGAGCTCGGCTTGGGCTTGGTCCAAAGCGAAGCCCACGGATGCTACCTCCTTCCCAAGCTCTGATAAGTGGGCTTCGTAAGGGTTGAGTCTACTGGATGAAGCCATCAACTCCCCTTTCTGCATTAACCATTAACGTCTTATTAAATCATTAAGAGTAAGTTAATATAATACTCAAAAAGATTGGGTCGTTACATTCTTCCCCCCTTAAGAAATTTCGTCCCCGAAATTTATACTTGAGGCCTAGCCGAAAAGGTGAGGGTACTTTTGCTTCATCGTTTCCTCGGGCTCCCAAGTCGCTTCTTCGTACTTATGATTCCTCCACAACACTTTCACAAGGTGGGTAGTCTTGTTTCGTAGAACCTTGTCTCTACGGTCTAAGATCTCCACTGGCTGCTCTTCATAAGAGAGGTCATGTTCAAGTTGTACCACCTCTGGGTTCAGTACATGCGAAGGGTCGGGTATGTACTTCCTCAAGAGAGATACATGGAAGACATTGTGAACTTGATCTAGGTTCAGTGGAAGTGCTAGACGATAGGCCACTGCTCCTATGCGATCAAGGATTTCATAGGGGCCAATGTACCTAGGGCTGAGCTTCCCTTTCTTCCCAAACCGCATGACTCTCTTCCATGGAGAAATTCGAAGGAAGACTTTGTCACCAACACCAAACTCCAAGTCTCTTCGTCGATTGTCAGCATAGCTCTTCTGCCGACTCTGAGCAGATTTTATGTGTTGTTGGATGGCATGAACTTGTTCTGTCATTTCTTGCACAAGATCAGGCCCAAGAAGCTTCCTCTCACTAGTTTCATCCCAACAAGTAGGAGTTCTACACCGCTTTCCATACAGAGCTTCATAGGGTGCCATCTGAATACTCGCATGGAAGCTGTTGTTATAGGAGAACTCCACTAATGGGAGGTGTTGATCCCATCCACCTTTAAATTCCATTGAGCATAATCTCAACATGTCTTCGAGTGTCTGAATAGTCCTTTTAGATTGGCCATCAGTTTGAGGATGATAGTCCGTACTAAAATTCAATTCAGTATTCAGAGCATGCTGAAGAATTCTCCAGAATTTTGATGTGAATCTTGGGTCACGATCAGATACGATGGATAGTGGTACCCCATGCAGCCTTACCACTTCCTTCACGTATATCTTGGCAAGCTGATCCAGAGATAAATCTTCCCGAATAGAGATAAAATGGGTTGTCTTGGTGAGACGGTCCACAATAACCCGTATCGCATTGTTTCCTTTGGATGTTTTTGGGAGATCAGTTACAAAGTCCATGGTGATATTATCCCACTTCCATACTGGTATGGGTAGCGGTTGTAATACCCCCTTAGGAAGTTGTCTTTCTGCCTTTACTTGCTGACACACCAGGCACCTTGTAGTGTAATCGGCAATCTCCCTCTTCATGTTATCCCACCAATAATGATCACGAAGGTCTCTATACATCTTAGTGATTCCCGGATGTATAGAGAAAGTAGAGCTATGAGCTTCATCCATCAGTTCTTTCTTTATCTCTGGAATAGATGGAACACATAGTCTTGTATGAAATTTCAATACACCTTCTTGATCAATATTGAAATCAGGGAACTTCCCATCCTTTACAGCCTCGAACTTCTCCTGCAACAAAGGATCTTCTTTTTGAGCCTTCTTGATCTTCTCTAGTAATGAAGGTTGAGAAATCATTTGGGATAGGGTTGATGATGTCCCTTTCCTTATAATTCCCATGTCCAGTTTTACTAGATCTTTAATCAAGGGATCTCCCAGGATTCTCATTGTTGCCAGAACAACAGGATCTTTCCTGCTTAACGCATCCGCGACTTTGTTTGCTCTTCCAGGGTGATAATGAATTGAACAATCATAGTCTTTAATAAGCTCCAACCATCTCCTTTGTCTCATGTTCAATTCTTTCTGTGTGAAAATATACTTTAGACTTTGGTGGTCAGTGTATATATCACATTTCTCCCCATAAAGATAGTGCCTCCATATCTTTAGAGCAAAAACAACTGCCGCCAGCTCTAGATCATGCGTAGGATAATTCTTCTCATGAATCTTCAACTGTCGAGATGCATAAGCAATTACTTTGTCATTTTTCATGAGGACGCACCCAAGCCCTTTCAGAGATGCATCGCTAAAAATAACGAATCCTTCTCCGATAGAGGGTAGTGTTAATACAGGTGCAGTAACCAATCTCTTCTTCAGCTCTTGGAAACTTTCCTCGCATTCCTTTGTCCAGATGAACTTAACCCCTTTTCGAGTCAACTTGGTTAGTGGATTAGAAAGCCATGAAAAGTTTTTCACAAACCTCCTATAATATCCCGCTAAACCAAGGAAACTACGAATCTCAGTTACTGTTGTGGGTTGAGGCCACTCCTCCACAACCACTGTCTTTGCAGGGTCAACCGAGATTCCTTCATTGGTTACGATGTGCCCCAAGAAAGCCACTTGTTGTAATCAAAACTCACACTTGCTGAACTTCCCAAATATCCTCTCCTTCCGTAGAGTTTTCAAAATAACCCTCAGATGATTTTAATGCTCTTCACGACTTTTTTAATATATCAAAATATCATCAATAAAAACTACCACAAAGTTATCAAGGTAGTCCTTAAAGACTCTATTCATCAAATCCATGAAAATAGCAGGAGCATTAGTCAAGCCGAAGGGCATAACAGTAAACTCATAATGCCCATATCTTGATCGGAAGGCAGTCTTTGGAATATCTTCCTTCTTCACCCTCAGTTGATGATAACCAGATCGAAGGTCAATCTTAGAGAAGAATTGAGCCCCACGAAGTTGGTCAAATAAATCATCAATTCTTGGAAGAGGGTATCTGTTCTTCACTGTGATCCTGTTCAGTTCTCTATAATCAATGCATAGCCGCATTGATCCATCCTTCTTTTTCACAAAGAGAACTGGTGCTCCCCAAGGAGACACACTCGGTCGGATAAACCCCTTCTCCAACAAGTCTTAGAGTTGTTTCTTTAGCTCCTCTAGCTCCACATTTTCCATTCTATACGGAGTCTTTGATATCGGTTGAGACCCAGGTACGAGTTCAATGGAGAACTCTACCTCTCTTTCTGGGGGAGGTCCAGGTAACTCCTCAGAAAATACATCCATGTATTCCTGAACAATCGGAACATCTTCAATTTGTATGCTCCCTTTCCCTTCTTCATCATCACCGATTAACTCCATAAAGAAAGCTATAGGAGGTGCTTCTAGATAGGGATCAGTTCGGGATATCTCTCCTCGGAAGATAACTGTAGGTCGTTCATTCAAGACTACTGAGATTTCCTTACTTCTGCATTTGATCTTAGCATTATAATTTGAGATCCAGTCCATCCCTAGTATAACGTCGAATTCCATCATGGGGATGACTACTAGATTTGCGATAAGATTGTGCTCACCAAATTAAACACTAGAGTCTCTAAACACTGTTGATGCATGGATAATCCCACTTGGAGTCTTGACTGACAACTCTACCTCAAGCAATTCGGGGATTGATTCTATATTCTTTGCAAACTTGGAAGAAATAAAGGAATGCGTAGAACCAGAATTAAATAAAGCACTTGCTAGTTTTGAGAGGACAACAAGAGTACCTGCTACCACATCGTTCGGAACTTCAACTTCAGTTGTTGTGATAGCGAAAGCACGACCTTGCTCCCTTGGCCTCTGCTAAGGTTGATGGTGGTTCCCCTCCACCGCCCTCGGATTTGGACATTGATTAGCAAAGTGCCCAAGCTATCCACACTTGAAGCATGTGACTTCGGGTAGGGCCAGAACCATATTTCCTCTGTCGTTAGTGTTGGGAAGTTGAGGCTTCACATCACCACGACAATTCCGAGAAATATGGCCTTCTTTTCCACACCTATAGCACTTGCCACTTCCGATCAAGCAGTTCCCCGGATGCTTCTTCCCACATTTATTGCATGTGGCATCTTGCATATGATTTCCACCTCTTTCCTGATCAAAACTTCTTCCCAGGCTCGGTTCTAGAGTTCTCTTCTTCTCATTAGATTTGTGAGACCACTGTGTCTCCCCAAACTCTAGTTCAACTTTCATAGCACTTCAAACTATTTCTTCATAGCTATCGTAGTCCCTGTTGGCTAGATTCTTCCGCAGATGTGGTCGTAGTCCGCCAAAGAATATATCAACCTTCCCATTAGGGTCCATGACAAAGCTTGAGGTATAACGGGAAAGCCTTGTGAAGTTTATCTCATAGCTTCCGACAGATTCATTCTCCTTCTGCTTCAGCTCGAGAAACTCTTTCCCCATTTTCGTCCTCATGGAATGAGGGAAATACTTGTTAAAGAAAATCCCCCGAAATTCTTCCCACTCCATAGCTTCCATCTCTCCTCGTGGCTTCGTGTTTTTGATCAGTGACCACCACTGATCAGCTTCTCCCTCTAGGCGGTAAACAGCAAGGGTGACTTTTTCTTGTTCCGAACAATGAAGTACAGAAAAGATCTTTTCAATGGAGCTTATCCATTGTTCCGCAACCAATGGGTCAGTAGATCCACTGAATGTTGGCGGTCGTTGACGCATGAAGGACTCAACAGAAAGTTGTTCCCTTCGTGGTGAGGTCGGCCTCTCAGCTTGATTCAAGTTATTACTCATAACTTGAGTCAGTTGGTTCATCATTCGCATGAATGTTTCCATTCCGGCTTCCATCGGAGGGCCGTCAGCACATGGTGCATTGCGGTCACCATCGGCACGGTTTCTCCTATTGCCCGCCATTTTCTAAAAGAATAAAACCTTAGTGAGAAACTTATTTCATTTATGAATCTTTTAACTAAGACTTCGTGCTTAGACAATTATAGTTCTCTATAATTCCTTCATAATGATTCATAAAAAGCATGTGATTAACCAAACATATCCCCCGGGAGTGTCGTAACCAAGAGTGCAGCAAGGCCCGTTATTGTGCACCAGTTCCCGTTCGAGTCTAGATCAAAGCGGTGTTTTCGGGTTTTACCCCTATGTACATCTGTGCCAGAGCCGCCTCTACCTGCTCGTATCCAGACAGGGATGTATTTGTTTGAGAGACCACTTACTCAATACTTACCAAAATACCAGGAAGTTTTCCTATATTTAAACTTTTCTATAGGGTTCTTCCTAAAGTTTTTATATCCTAATTTCCACAAATAACTAAACCATCCTTTGATACCAACTATTGCATACCTCCATTTTATAACATAAACTTTCATTACATTACACAAAACTGGGGATCTTTAAGGTCTAGTGTCTTGGAAACCAGGAACATAATACATGAAAACAACAAAAAAACAATCTTCTTAAACACTTGAAAGTCGTCTCCTTAAGTTCATTCTAGGTTCATTACTGCATCTCATAACCTGGGGACATACATCAAAAGAAAGGGTGAGCAGAAGGCCCAGTAAGGGAAACAAGAGGAACATTTTACATGTGAACTTGAGATACTTCAATAAGGACATGAAAAGAACTTTAAGGCATGAGAAAGAAATCATGAGGCATTTCATAATAAAAATAACATTTTTCATAACTTGAAGATATGGCTACATCATTTAACATAGACAATCATGAACATATCACCAAGGTCCATCCCCAAGGTGTCATTTGAAAATTACCAAGGTTATTCACCAAGGTATCGTGAAAATTGTAATCTCTAGTGGTTACATCATTACCCAATGCATTGGAGCGCTATCAGGGCGCACCCTTAAATTTGCCTTTATTATCATGTGATCCACATATATCATCATCAAACATTTCATAAATAACCCACATAGCATAAAATAAATGGGTTTCATTTCATAATCATAACGTTTTAAAAACTGCTTTAAAGACATGATCTTTACGTCACTTTAAACCCACGGAAAGGGAAAGCGGGTCTCATGTATGTAAATCCCAGAATTTAAAATGGAACATTTTGATATATATGTGAATACCCTTGTAGAAATAAGAGCTTTGAGTATTCACTTTATAACATAAAATAATTTTTGAGAAAAGAGAGAGGCATTTTGAGGGGAAAATTCTGCAGCATAACGGCTAAGTTTCGGGGTTTTAGAAAACATTGAAATGAGAGGGGACATGGGTCACCCACTCATAAATGATCCATAAAACAGTAGGGTGAAAGAATAAGAAGGAAATATGGACATGGTAATGAAATTTTAGGGACATACCATTTGAAATGAAAAACATGGAAGGAAAAAAGATTAGATTTCTCTTATGAAAATTCGGCAGCCTTACGGCGTCACTTAACTTCAAAAGAAAATGATTTGACAAGATCAAAAAAGGGTCCCTAATCATATGATCATAAGAGATAAGTATTATTGATATAGAGATCATACCCCAACATAATAAAAAGGAACTTGAAAGACTTGACATGAAAATCGATCTTGAAAAATGAGAAGGGTGAAAGAATCCCTTAAAAATTTGGCAGCCTAACGGCGTCACTTAAACATTCTTAAAACGAATTGATGAGAGAAAGGGGGGTCTCTCATCATATGAACATGAAATAGGCAGTAGGATGAATATAAAAGAACATCCTCCAACATAAGAACATGGAGTATAAAAGAAATGACATAAAAGAGATTACTTGAAAAGAAAGAGAGGGGTCGGATCCCTTACCTTAAAATGTGACTCTTGAAACTCAAAGGATTGGACCTTGAGGGCTTGGGGAACCTTGGGAGGACTCTTTGGAAGGTAAGAAGACCAGAACTTCGTTGGGGGAGAGTTGGGAGTGAAAACTAAGGGAGGAAAGGGTGGATATTTATAGGGAAAGTGAGGGGACAAAGCATTAATGGCCAAGGGACACCTCACATGTGCTTTTCTCAAACCCATGTGCTCTCCCTTGGCATTTATCATGGAGTTAGGTCACATGGGGCCCCCAAAACAATAATTCATCACCCTTGGCCGGCCAACCCTCAAAAGATCTCATGACATCATCATGACACCATTATGATGTCATTAAACATACCGAAACCCTAAAACTGTATTTTTACTATTCACTGAAAATTCAACTTTCTCAGAATAACCCCAAAATTTCACCTTAACCAAATATCAATGCTCTGATTTCAAAAATGAAATCCATTTTATAAAAATAATTTTCTAAATATTTTTAATTTAATTTTTAAATAAAAACACTATTCATTGAAAATTCATTTTTTTCAGAAAAATCCCCAAAAATTACCTTAACATAATATCGATGCTCTGAGTTCAAAAATAAAGTCCTTTTTATAAAAATAATTTTCTAATTATTTTTAATTAAATTTTTAATTAAAAAACACTATTCATCCGAAAAACTAATACTTGAATAATAATTTATGAAACCGTTATTTAACCATTTTATTGAATCACATTACTTAATCTAGGTGTCTAAATTATATTAAAACTTTCTTTGAGTGAAATTACTAATCCATTTGGTCATATTACTAATCCTAAGCGTAAAATCACTATTCATAATTTAATATTCATCAAAAATTAAGTTGATCTTATTAGACTCCAAATTATTTAATGAACACTTTTGTAGAAGACCATTTTTTGAAAATCATTACACATCATTAGTTATTTAGGGTTTACATAAATATTTCAAAATATCCCTTTTTCAAAATTCATCAATAAAATACATTCTAAAATTATCTAGACATTTGAAATTTCACAAACATCACTAAAGGAAGAAATCTCAATTTATTCACCCGAAAGGATTACACAAGTAAACTAGGGTCTCATCACATAACCCCTTATAACACTGGCATAAGACCTAAGTGTAAGGTGTGCTATGGTGAGAGAATCTGAGGGAGTCTCAGATAACATTGCCCTAGTAGCAATCTCCACTAACTTGAACTTCTCCTGCAAGCGTTTTCGTTCAAGCTTGACACGCTGGAGCTCGGCTTGGGCTTGGTCCAAAGAGAAGCCCACAGATGCTACCTCCTTCCCAAGCTCTGATAAGTGGGCTTCGTAAGGGTTGAGTCTACTGGATGAAGCCATCAACTCCCCTTTCTGCATTAACCATTAACGTCTTATTAAATCATTAAGAGTAAGTTAATATAATACTCAAAAAGATTGGGTCGTTACATTATATGGGTGGGGAGCACATCACCCTTTTCTGAGGATGGTTCATGGTACCAATGATGTTGTGAGAGTACATACTGATGTAGTTTCATAATTCCCTCAAGAAATATATCTAGGAGTAGAAAAGATGTATCAAGACCTTCTCTATCATTTCTGATGGCTAGGGATGAAGATGTGCATAGATGAGTTTATTTCTTGATGTCTTACATGTCAGTAGGTGAAGGATAAGCACTAGGTTCCAATAAGTTTGGCTCAACCCCTTTAGGTTCCTGAGTGGGATTTGGATGGTCATATATGGAATTCATGATAGGACTTCCACAGTCATCTTGAGTTCATGATGTTGTCTAGGTGATCATAAACAATACCACGAATTTCATCCACTTCATATCCATCATAGATCATAGTTCAGTAAAGATCTTGGGACTCCATTACATGTAGAATATAGTTTTAATTCAAGGATTTCCATTAGTTATTTTCTCATACAGTGATTCTCTATTCATGTCATGATTATGGAAAGTATTTCAAGAGGCCTTTAAGACTCATTTTGCAGTTGAGAAAAGATTTTCACACCAAGATATATGCCCAAACTAAGCAGACCATTCAAGTTTTAGAGAAAATGCTTCAAGATTACATGTTGGACTATGTCCATAGTTGTGAGGATCAATTCCCTTTAGTGGAGTTTTTTTATTACAACATTTACCACTCCATCATCGATATTATTCGATTTGTGGCCTTGTGTGGGAGAAACTATAGGTCACTACTATGTTGGACTGATCTAGGAGAGTCATCACTCATGGGCCCAAAGTTTATGCAAGCAGTGAAAGAGAAGGTTCAAATTGTCTAGGAGTAGATGAGTATTTCCCAAATCCACCATAAGGCTTATACGGACCAGTGGTGGAGGCCATTGGAGTCTGATGAGGGATACCATGTGTTCTTTAAGGTATTTACTTGGTGATGATTTTAGAGATTTTTCAGGGTGGAAAGTTATCTATGAGATTCATTATACCTTTCTAGATATTATGTAGAGTTGGTGAGGTGATGTACCACTTGGACCAACCACCATAGTTAAACTAGGTACATGATGTCTTCTATGTGTTGTAACTAAGGAGGTACATGCATGACCCATCGCATGTTATCTACTAAGGTGATATGAAAATCAAGGATAGAACTACCATCATAGACTAATTGGTAGAGATAAAGGATCATTAGGATAAGATAAATCATTGTCATGTGATTACCTTAGTTCATATCTTATGGTAGCATGAAAATATTTACGAGATCACCTGGGAGTGGTAAAACCATGTGTGAACCTAGTACCCTCATCTTTTTTAGTAGGATTTTTTTCTTCTAGGGTTGAAAATCTATGATGTGGGTAGAATTTGACAACTATTTTTTCCCTTGTAAAACTTTATAATATTTTAAATAATATTTTCAAATCTAGTAGCTGAGTAGGTGTGGGATTTCAGGGCATGTGGAGCCTCGATATTGATATAATAAGAATATTAAATATATTATATCACATGCACGCATTTTCCCTAAAATAATGGAATATCTCCTAAATGGAGTCTCTAATGGGAAATATAAGACCACTCTTAAATATGGAGTGTGTCTTTAAAACAAGTTATGACATAACCTTTATACACATTGGGTGGTTGGTTTAAAAGTAATCATGAGTGGAATAATAATTATATTTGTTTGTTTGTTTGTTTGTTTGTTTGTTTGTTTGTTTCCTTCTTTGTTATTAAATGGTTTAAACCTAATACCCCACTATATAAACCCTATTACATCCAAATAATATGGTTAGATATATAAACCTAGGTATTTGATATGATCCATAGAGGAGAGACTTTAATGAATGATAGCTGGATTGTGGTTCAGTGGTTGGTGTGCCATGGAGTTCTTCTTTGACAAAGAAGCACTTCGATCTCACCAAAGAAAATGTAAAGACACTATTATTTATCAATGATCGATCCAATATAAAATTAGGATGTTTTTTATTATATTTTATCCCTATTTTGATTATCCCATGTCAAAAACAAAACAATATTTATAACAAATTAATTTTTGGGCCGATCCTTTATTTATAGTTATTGATTTATCTTTATAGAATTGGGAGTTTATATTAATTTTTAATTCTTGTTTATTATTTTGTGATCATCATTTACTCTATCAATGGATCGAGTTAAATCTAAATAATGGTTGATGACTATTTCTCACCCTTGTGTTTTGTGATTTTCTCCCCTTGTTCTTCATGAATTTGTCGTCGATGTTCCATTTTAATGGTGGTTTGAAGATACCCAAAAACTGATCATTATGAAGTTGACCTTTATCACAAAAAATAATTTCTATCGATTCAGAATCAAGATCAAGATAATGATTGGGGAACTATAATGATGAAAATAGATGATCGATGAATGGATTGGGAGTTTTCATCCATGGTTTGGTGATGCGGTGGTGTGGAGTGATGGGAAGTGTTTCCCTAGAAATTTGTATGGCCAAAACTTGGTCGTCGATGATGATTCAAGTTCGCTCAATGTCATATATAAGTTTTAAGACCATAGAATTCTTTTAAGTTATGTTATTATTTAAGTTTTGGTTTAATTCTCTTTATTTTGGTTGGATGAATGCAATCCAAGTGTATAAGGAGTCTTGGGGGTGTCCTAGGGGTTTGGGACATGAAAAGGGCATATAATGGACATCTAATGCATGTTTTAGGGTTGGCACATGGTTAGGAGTAACCGTGCTCCCTAACTATGAATGTCGGGTAGAGGGGTGAATGGTTTTAAGAAACTATTCAATGGGGTAGGAAAAATCGTGCATGCTTGGATAGAGATATCTCACGTGGTCAACACACAGTTTTTCAAACCATGCAGGATCCCTAGGTAACTGTGTAGTTTGGACTCCTATTGGATAGAGGGTGGTGCACGATTGGCATACAGTTTGTCCAACTGTGTGGCCAAACTGTGTGTCCCTTAAAAGTGGGATTTTACCATTTTCCCCATTGGTCCTTAATTTTTCCTGCTCATTATTTACCTCCATTATTCCTCCTTTATCCCTAGTGACGATTCAAAACATCTCAATCTTCCCAAGGGTGGATCTCCTTTGACTATAATCTATTTGGAGCATCGGTGGTTGAAAATTGAGTCTCTGGTGGGTCTAACACTCCTATTCATTCTATTTTATAGATTAGGACTTGTATAGTTTTTAGTATCCTTCTGAATCCCTAAAACCATATTTTCTATTGGATCTTAGGTTGGGGCTTTGAAGGGTGTTCGAATCCAAGTCAAAGGCTAAGGTTGATCATGTGGTTGTCTTCGGAATCGAGGTAGGTGGTCTAAAAGTTATATCCCATAGTCTTGATTTTTATTTATGTGTATGTGGTTGTGCTTTGGTTCCTTCTTGTAGTGTGTTTGATTCCTTTGTTAATATTTGGTAAATCAGTTAGGTAAATGATGAATTGAAATCCTCATGATCCCCATGGGATGCAGTGAGGTTGATTAGACCGGTTATAGGGCTACCCATGGGGTGTTCCATTATCCGAACATGTAAAATGGTAATGATAAGCATAGAATTAATTTCTTATGAAGTATATCCCATGTTAAATATGATGAAATGATAGCTTGGATTATGAAGTGGCAATTATGGTAGTTGTGTCTAGCCATTGACATGGCATAAGGGGTTGTTTGGAATATTGGGAATGGGTTAAATGAATAGAAGGAAATGTATTAAATGAATCATGGGTTGAAATGGAATTAAGTAAATTAGTTAAGGAATATAAATGAGAATGTGAAAATGGTTCAAGGTATGAAGATGATTTATGTATTAAAAAAACTATGAATTGTGAGTGTTATGTGTACTGTTTTTAATATGGTTAAAGAATCATGTACACAAGGCTTGGTCGTATGTTGGATATTGGACCGAGGCTCATCCTATGGGTAGTGTTTGACTAAGGCTCTAAACCCCACCCTGTGAATGCATGGGTTTGGGAGTCAGATTGAGGCTCTAATACCCTAACGGTTGCATTGGTTAAGACTAATTGGACTGAGGCTCCAATGTAAGTGTGATTTATTGATTGATATATGGATTCTCTAGTAAGTTAGGGAACTTGTTTCATCCCCTTATGTATATTAGTTGACTGGAATAGGCTAGTGTATTATAAAATAATTGCTTAACCCACAAATTAAATGATGTGAATGGTTTGAGTGGACATTTTTAACTATTAGAACCCATTTTATATTTTGTTTATCTTGTTATCATTTTAGTACATGCATACACTATCAGTTTAGATTGGATATTTTGTATACACCGTTGGTGGTGGACTACTGATTTTTACTCACACCCTATTTGGGCCGTTGTTGGGTACCTGAGCAGATTTTATGGTTGCAGATCAGGACAAGGTAAAAGGACATGTGCCAGATTATTGAGTTGGGTGTGGGATTTGCATGGATGATGAATCTGAAATTGGATTCAGGAACCATTTTTATATTTTATAGTTTTTCTTTATTTTGGGTTCTCCTTACACTTGGAACTATATGACATGACATGGAATATTTACCATTTGGTTGTGGTCTTGTACCCAATTTTGGGAAATGGTTGGTAATTCATGTTTATTAGTTATTGTTTCATTTATTTTGTATGTTATCTACTGTGGATTACTCTGATAAAGAGGGTATAGTCTCCCCATATGACCTATTAGACCCTCACTGCTAGTCAGCAACCTTTGGGGTAAGGGGAGGTGCGCCTGAGGTCATGTGGAGACTCAGCTCAAGGCACTGATTTAGTGGCCTACGGGTTAGAGATGTTACAAAGTGATATCAGAGATGTTATTTTTTATTATATTATTATTTTTTGATGATAGATATGATACTAGGGTGTTTTTTTCCTTGTAAATGATCTCTTTCATGTAGTAGTTAACCCATGTATGTGGGAAATCCCAAGTACCCAGGGTGGGATTGTTGTTTTTGATCTGTGTTGTTACAGTTGAATAATATTTCACCATTGGGTGATGCACTCATCTTGTGAGGTGAATATTTTATGATATATTCCTCATGGATTAAATGGTACTAGGTTGTTCATTAATGCATCATTTTAGGCACTTAAGGACATACATGACATGCATCATAGTAGGCACGCATAGGGAGGATGTGTGGGACATGAAGAATAAAAATGAATTCCATATTCTTTGAAAACATGAAAGAAGTGGGGTTTAATAAAGATAATTACAAATGGGTAAATGGAAATAATGTGAAATAATGGTTAAAGAATAATGCCTAATTAAAATTGATAATGGGGTTAACATTTTGATTGTAATAAGTGATAAATATAGGAAGGTTACTAAAAGAGAAATATTTACATTGAGGAGATGAAATCAGTTAAAATTTGTTGTTTAATGAAACTATTTGTGGTTTTTTTGAGTTATTTTACCCCATGTTGAACATGGATCATGGTAGGGATGTCTAAAGGTAGTAATAGAGGTGTGATGATACCATTGGTAAAGTGTATGCAGAACAAATTTTTTATGTCTAGTGGAGAGCCTTCTTTGTGAAACTATAGATGATTTGTGTTATACATTCTAAGATGTGTGTTTGGAAATCTATAAATATTACACAATTGTAACGCCCTGACCCCAGCTACCCAGAGTCGGTGCATTACTTTGTAACATTGGCATGATCACAAAAGATCAAGTCTCGAAAGAACGATTAGTTTAGTAGCCTTGGAAACACTAGATACATTCATAAATGTTACATTACATCATAAAGTGAAAAATTAATAACAAAGTCTTCATAGTCCACACTCATATCCTCTTTTTACTATCCCTGCAGGTCATTCATAAAATACTTCTTCACATCCTGGAAAAATATTAAAACATTGAAAGGGGTAAGCTCAGATGCTCAGTAAGGATAAAAATATTGCGGAAGCTTTCATAAATAAACATAAACATTTAAGGCAATGTATAACTAAAACAAAATCCTTTTAAACTTGAACATCAACATAATATGGCAAAAGTAAAATGAGATAATGTCATTAACTTATTCACATGGATATTCTACTGTTCGAATAATCACATGCAATATCAATAACCACTTTCATAATGAGGGAATGTATAATGCCAGACATTCTGAAACATTTTTTCAAGGCCTCGGCCAAGACGTCTAAAATGATTAAGGCCTCGGCCAAAACCATAAATCAAATTGGGAAAGGGCCTCGGCCAATTCCACGTCTAGTTGTCTCATGAGACCTACCGATGCATCGAGGAGCTATAGCGGGCTCCACCCGTCACTTATTAAGTCCAATACATTCCTCATATGAATAGGTTTAAACATATCATAAACCATAACATAATCGTATCACATAAAACATGGATAAAGGAAACATAACATTTCCAAATTTCAATCACAAGATATCAATACAACACATTGATATAATAAAAAGGCTTTCAAAACCATTTTCAATACCAAAATAAAAGAAAAGTATAACATGGTATTTATTTTTCATTAAAAAATGTATGGCTTGAAGAGGAAGCCGAAACTCAAATAGTGGTCATGGCGGCGGAGAAGTCATTGTCGCCGCACACGTACGACAAAAACATTCCATTTTGTCGTTTAGTAAACACTTCGTATAAAAAAGATTCCTTTTGAATAAACGTAAAAGTCAAATGGGTTTATACACCGTATAAAAGAAATTTGTGTATAAAACAAAGTATGCCTCAATGAAAGGAGATTGAGACAAAGTCCTTAAAAAGATCATTTTTTAAAATGAAATAGATCTGTTATGTGTATTCACTATATGTACACATAAAGAAAGTACAAATACAACATAGGACATAATAATATCATGACATAATTTGAAAGTAGGAGATTAACCCAGAGATTGGAAATTGGGCTAAGAAATTCCCTTACCTTGCGTCCTGTCCTGACTCGACCGTTATTTAACCTCCTGAATAATAAAATAAAGTTAATTCCTATTTACTTAAGAACCTTTTTCATGTTCATTATTCCTTTTATATCCCTTATTACCATGTTATGAACATTATGTAATTATTTAAGTTAATAACGGTCGTTTTGTCGATCTTTGGTACTTGAGTCAAAAATAATCTTCCTATAATTTCAAGTTGTTCTTGTGGTGAAATATCCATTATATCCAGAATTATATTCATGATATAGATATCATATATATGATATATATCCAGTATATACATTCATTCATAATGTCACGTAACATTTAGAGGTAAGAAATGAAATGCACCGTTCATGGAGACGGTAAGCCGTACGTACGCATGAACGCTACTTTCATTTCTATTTCATATTTAATGGAACGGAATCATAATGATATAAATTTATAATATAATTACAGTATAATATAGTGTATAATACCATTTAATCCATCCTTTATACATCCCACATATGGCATTAACGATTCAAATCACTTTGAGGGGGCGATAGTCCGCACTTCCTAAAATGAAATTATCGCGTTTTACCCATAATGGAAATAATAAAGTATGCCATAAATGAGAAATACAGAAGCATAAGTAAAACATAAACACATTATATATCATATATAAATATAGTGACATCTTAATGTCCACCTTTGAAGGTGTTATATGAGTGTTGAACAATCATCGTTTCGTGAGGCAGAAATTCGCCATCCACAGAAACCGTATGTTATTTAACCATTAGATGTAGGTGTGTGTAAGTGTAGCTAGAATCCTTATTATAACAACATACTAGTATATTTAGAATACTGGTGTTGTTACAAAATAAATTAATAAAAAGAGTTTAGGGGGGTTGGAGAAGAAAAATAAAACAAAACAACATTAGAGAAGACATTACCTCAAAATCGGGTAACTCTTTTTGATTTGAGCCAAAGGCTTCCTTGGGAAGAGTTATGCCCAAAGTGAGGCTTCTAGGAGTAATAGGAGTATGTTGGGAGAGTATTTGGGCAGAGTTTGGGCGAGCTAAATGGCTTGAAGGTGTGAATAAGGTGGGATAGGTGGGGGCCTTTTATAAGTGGAGAGGAGGGGCTCTTTTGGAAAGATTGAAATGTTACATTATTACACAATTATTTTCGGATTCTAAAGGTCCCACACTTATATAATTCGTGTCTAAGGTGATAAGGGTTCGAAATATACCCATACAATAGTCTTTGGAAAAGTGTAAGCCTTGGATTTTACATTATCTTTTCATTTTATTAAAATCGTTAAATAATGAGGTCATCGCTGCATCATAATTATGTCATAAATAATTTAATATATTTAATGTCTAAAAATTATAAAAAAAATACTATGATGTAGGAAATCTTTTTAGCTTTCTAATGAATATTTATAGTCAAAATTTGGACTTGTTTAACCCCACTTAAAAACTGTTTTAGTAAAATAACTCATGTTTGTGTCAATTTAATTTTAACATTAAATAAATATATATTAATGTCATTTTCCAACTAAAGTGGTTCCATGGGGTCCCCAAGTTGACCCATGGGTTTTCTTGGTCGGCCATGACTCATCCAATAGGAGTAGGACAAGTTTCATGCTCATCTCATATTATTAAAACATTATTTGTACCTTAAACTACACTAATTACCTCTAATCGCGATTAAGAACTTAAAAGTTACTATTCACCAAAAAATTATTTTAATCTCATTGAACCACATTTTACTTCTTAATGACAACCATTTATGTTGGATTTTTGAAAATCAAATAACAGAAGTGGTAATATTTCATTTAAATGAAAAATCAGTTATTTAACTACCACTTAGTGGTTTCACTATTCATCAAAAATTGAAGTTTTTCAAAACAAGGCCAAAATTTCACCCTAAGCTATAATTGATATTCTGAATTCAAAAATGATGTCTATTTTAAAAAATTCCAAACATATAAGTTTCATTAATTAATTTTATAATTAATTCCCGCTGTTACGACAAAGAGCGTGTTTTTAAGAAACAATTTATATCAAAAGATTGGCAATTGTTTATGTCCAATTTCAATGTTAAATTAATTATAATGACCACCATTGGATAAAATGGTAAAAATATATTCTAAGTATACCTTAAAACCACTAAATAGTATAATTTATCACAATAAATTATTTTTATTAAAAAAAAATTTAAGTATTTTTCACTATTCATAAAAAATTAGAAGTTCTCAGAAAAATACCAAAAATTCAACATAGGCTAATTTCGATATTCCGAATCCAAAAATGAAGTCCATTTTGAAATATAAAATTTCTATAATTTTAAAAAGTGGTTATTACTATTCATAACGGCTACTTTGATTAGTCACGGTGTTTTAGAACTCAATGTTGCGTACAATGCAAGCTATTGCATTATTGAATGAGAAGCGTATCGTGGAAGCTCGGGGTGTTACATTCTCCCCTACTTCAATGAATTGCGTCCTCGCAATTTGAAATTTTTCTTTGAAAATAAAAGGTTGAAAAGAGAAAATACCTTTGAGGAAAACCCACATCGGAAATAAGGTTAATAAATATATAACATTAAAAGAAATCAAGATAAGTACAAAGGTCACCCGATATAGCCCATTCTAAGATTCTATGAAAATATGGATATGGAGGAGAAACAAACCATCAAGGTCTGATGGAGAGTTATAGAAAACAGGATTAGGAGAAAGTTTAACCACAAGAAAATCAAAAACTTGTGATTGGTTAAACGGTCATTGAATCCCCAGTTGGAAAAGTTAACCGACAACATTTTTGTTTTAAGTTACCTTTTATAATGTTGAGGAATTTATTTAGGAGATTTACTAAGAACGTAAGGGAATATATATACTTGTTATGTATACTTTCATTCGTTAATAAATTTTTACCACAAACCCAACTTTTACTCCAAATGGTAACGGAACTCAAAAATATTCTATTTATCCTAATTTTATAAGGTTCCAAATGTTAACACATACCATTTAGATTAGTAAAACTATTTTTTAATAACCAGGGACTTCCTGTAGGCTAGTGGTAGGAAATAAAGGCTTGGCGCACTATGGTTGTGGGTTCGATTCCTGCAGCTTTGTCCGACGCGATGGGTTATTCCCCACCCTGCAGGTTGTCCTTTTCCTAAAACTATAGTATTATAATATTCCAAAAATAATCTTCAGAAATGCTTTAACCTTAAACAATACTATCCATGGTTCAACTTAATCCATTCCAATCTTAATAGTTATCCAAAATACCTCCATCCAGACTTTCTCTAAAAGGTCTCTAAATTCCAAAATCAATTGTAACATCAGATTCCCCAAACAAAGAAAAGTTTCTCTTATTGTCACATACTAAAAATATGATTACCATAATCATATTAAAACCTTACTGAAATCAAAAAGTACTGCAGTACAATATTTATATATATCACATTATTCTTATAACCAGAATATAATCCTTGAGTCCAAAAGCACCAATACATTAATTATTCTTCTTCAACTGTAGTCACAGCATAAGATTGGCCTTGATCCCTTGGCCTTTTCTGAGGTAAGTTTCCTTGACGCTTAGGAAATTCATTTGCATAATGCCCCATTTCCCTACAATTGTAGCATTCAACTTTGACAGCCTCTTTATTTCCCTTGCAATCATGAGCCTGGTGACCCTTTTCTCCACATTTATAACAAACTCCCATTCCTTTTAGGCACGTACCAGGGTGATTCTTCCCACAATTATCACATAATGGAAAATCCTTCTTTCCCTTTTTCCCTTTATCTATCTCTTGTTCCACCGTTCTCTTCTTCTCTTGCTTTACTTTGTTGTCATAAGACTTAGAGAATTCCTTTTCTGTCTTGATAGCACACGAGACAATATCTTCGTATGATGAGAAGGATTGTGATACTAAATATCGACGGAGAAATGGTTTTAACCCATCAAAGAAACGATCAATCTTACTCCTTGGGTTACGTATATAATCAGCAGCATGCCTCGCTAACCTTGTAAAGTTAGCCTCATACTTTGCGACATTCTCATCCTCCTTCTGCCTCAGACTCAGAAATTGCCTTTCCATATCTGCTCGATGGTCACGAGGAAAGTATTTTTCTAAGAAAAGCTCTTTGAACTCCCTCTATTCCATATTCGATACGTCATCATCTTCCTTTGTGTTTTGAATCAGCGACCACCACTGATCGGCATCTCCAGTGAGGCGGTAAACTGCCATGACAACCTTCTCCCTTTCACTACTCCCAAAGGCATGGAATATTTTCTCTAAGGAATTTATCCATTGCTCAGCTACTATAGGATTTGTACTCCCATTGAAGGTTGGTGGTTGTTGCCTCATGAAGCGGTCTAACATTGATCCTCCACGTTGCGGATCAGGGTGCTCCATACGAGTAAGGTTATTATTCATAACCTGAGTGAGTTGTCCCAGTACGGTGAGAAGCTGATTTGCACCAGTTGTATCACTAGCTCCACCATAATTATCTTGAGCAGGATGGAAATCCCTACACGGAGTGCGTGCATTGATATGGTTTCCATTCCTTCTACTAGGCGCCATTTCTAAACAATGGCATAAACTATATTAGTTTATAAATCAAAATACATAATTCCATATTTGTAAGATACTTAACATAAATTGAACTATTTATGGATATAATCCATAATCATAAAAAGGTTGTATTTGAGGAAGTATATAATCATAACCGTTCATAGTGGTTTGTAAAGAAAATGGGAATTATCCTAAGCATATCCCCCGGGAGTGTCGTAACCAAGAGTGCAGCAAGGACCGTTGTCGTGCACCAGTTCCCGTTCGAGTCTAGCTCAAAGCGGTGTTTTTAGGTTTTACCCCTAGGTACATCTGTGCCAGATCTGCCTCTACCTGCTCGTATCCAGACAGGGATGTATTGCTCTGAAAACTCACAAAATCTCTACAATAACAAAATTCTAGGAAGTTCTTCTATACTAATCCTCAAAGTCTATCTTTGGGCTATGTGCTCTAATCAGAGTTTATCTAAATCTAGCTTCCAAGGTTAGTACTAAACTGCCTCTAATACCAACTGTAACGCCCCGACCCCAGCTACCCAGAGTCGGTGCATTACTTCGTAACATTTGCATGATCACAAAAGATCAAGTCTCGAAAGACCTATTAGTTTAGTAGCCTTGGAAACACTAGATACATTCATAAATGTTACATTACATCATAAAGTGAAAAACTAATAACAAAGTCTTCATAGTCCACACTCATATCCTCTTTTGACTATCCCTGCAGGTCGCCAATTCCACGTCTAGTTGTCTCATGAGACCTACCGATGCATCGAGGAGCTATAGCGGGCTCCACCCGTCACTTATTAAGTCCAATACATTCCTCATATGAATAGGTTTAAACATATCATAAACCATAACATAATCGTATCACATAAAACATGGATAAAGGAAACATAATATTTCCACATTTCAATCACAAGATATCAATACAACACATTGATATAATAAAAATTCTTTCAAAACCATTTTCAATACCAAAATAAAAGAAAAGTATAACATGGTATTTATTTTTCATTAAAAAAGGTATGGCTTGAAGAGGAAGCCGAAACTCAAATAGTGGTCACGGCGGCGGAGAAGTAATTGTCGCCGTATACGTACGACAAAAACATTCTATTTTGTCGTTTAGTAAACGCTTCGTATAAAAAAGATTCCTTTTGAATAAACGTAAAAGTCAAAGGGGTTTATACACCGTATAAAAGAAATTTGTGTATAAAACAAATTATGCCTCAATGAAAGGAGATTGAGACGAAGTCCTTAAAAAGATCATTTTTTAAAATGAAATAGATCTGTTATGTGTATTCACTATATGTACACATAAATAAAGTACAAATACAATATAGGACATAATAATATCATGACATAATTTGAAAGTAGGATATTAACCCAGAGATTGGAAATTGGGTTAAGAAATTCCCTTACCTTGCGTCCTTTCCTGACTCGACCGTTATTTAACCTCCTGAATAATAAAATAGAGTTAATTCCTATTTACTTAAGAACCTTTTTCATGTTCATTGTTCCTTTTATATCCCTTATTACCATGTTATTAACATTATGTAATTATTTAAGTTAATAACGGTCGTTTTGTCGATCTTTGGTACTTGAATCAAAAATAATCTTCCTATAATTTCAAGTTGTTCATGTGGTGAAATATCCATTATATCCAGAATTTTATTCATGATGTATATATAATATATATGATATATATCCAGTATATACATTCATTCATAATGTCACGTAACATTTAGAGGTAAGAAATGAAATGCACCGTTCATGGAGACGGTAAGTCGTACGTACGCATGAACGCTACTTTCATTTCTATTTCATATTTAATGGAACGGAATCATAATGATATAAATTTATAATATAATTACATTATAATATAGTGTATAATAAAATTTAATCAATCCTTTATACATCCCACATATGGCATTAACGATTCAAATCACTTTGAGGGGGCGGTAGTCCGCACTTCCTAAAATGAAATTATCGCGTTTTACCCATAATGGAAATAATAAAGTATGCCATAAATGAGAAATACAGAAGCATAAGTAAAACATAAACACATTATATATCATATATAAATATAGTGACATCTTAATGGCCACCTTTGAAGGTGTTATATGAGTGTTGAACAATCATCGTTTCGTGAGGCAGAAATTCACCATCCACAGAAACCGTATGTTCTTTAACCATTAGATGTAGGTGTGTGTAAGTGTAGCTAGAATCCTTCTTATAAAAACATCCTAGTATATTGAGAATACTTGTGTTGTTACAAAAGAAATGAATAAAAAGAGTTTAGGGGGGTTGGAGAAGAAAAATAAAACAAAACAACATTAGAGAATACATTACCTCAAAATCGGGTAACTCTTTTTGATTTGAGCCAAAGGCTTCCTTGGGAAGAGTTCTGCCCAAAGTGATGCTTCTAGGAGTAATAGGGGGATGTTGAGAGAGTATTTGGGCAGAGGTTGGCCGAGCCAAATGGTTTTAAGGTGTGAATAAGGTGGGAGAGGTGGGGGCCTTTTATAAGTGGAGAGGAGGGGCTCTTTTGGAAAGATTGAAATGTTACATTATTACACAATTATTTTCGGATTCTAAAGGTCCCACACTTATATAATTCGTGTCTAAGGTGATAAGGGTTCGAAATCTACCCATTAAATAGTCTTTGGACAAGTTTAATCCTTGTATTTTACATTATCATTTCATTTTATTAAAATCGTTAAATAATGAGGTCATCGCTGCATCATAATGATGTCATAAATAATTTAATTTATTTAATGTCTAAAAATTATAAAAAAATACTATGATGTAGGAAATCTTTTTAGCTTTCTAATTAATATTTATAGTCAAAATTCGGACTTTTGTAACCCCACTTAAAAATTGTTTTAGTAAAATAACTCATGTTTGTGTCAATTTAATTCTAACATTAAATAAATATATATTAATGTCATTTTCCAACTAAAGTGGTTCCATGGGGTCCCCAAGTTGACCCATGGGTTGTCTTAGTCGGCCATGACTCATCCAATAGGATTAGGACAAGTGTCATGCTCATCTCATATTATTAAAACATTATTTGTACCTTAAACTACACTAATTACCTCTAATCGCGATTAAGAACTTAAAAGTTACTATTCACCAAAAAATTATTTTAATCTCATTGAACCACATTTTACTTCTTAATGACAACCATGTATGTCGGATTTTTGAAAATCAAATCACAGAAGTGGTAATATTTCATTTAAACGAAAAATCAGTTATTTAACTACCACTTAGTGGTTTCACTATTCATCAAAAATTGAAGTTTTTCAGAACAAGGCCAAAATTTCACCCTAAGCTATAATTGATATTCCGAATTCAAAAATGATGTCTATTTTACAAAATTCCAAACATATAAGTTTCATTAATTAATTTTATAATTAATTCCCGCTGTTACGACAAATAGCGTGTTTTTAAGAAACAATTTATATCAAAAGATTGGAAATTGTTTATGTCCAATTTCAATGTTAAATTAATTCTAATGAACAGCATTGGATAAAATGGTAAAAATATATTCTAATTATACCTTAAAACCACTAAATAATATAATTTATCACAATAAATTATTTTGATTAAAAATTTGTTTTAAGTATTTTTCACTATTTATAAAAAATTAGAAGTTCTCAGAAAAATACCAAAAATTCAACATAGGCTAATTTCGATATTCCGAATCCAAAAATTAAGTCCATTTTGAAATATAAAATTTCTATAATTTTAAAAAGTGGTTATTACTATTCATAACGGCTACTTTGATTAGTCGCGGTGTTTTAGAACTCGAAGTTGCGTACAATGCAAGCTATTGCATTATTGAATGAGAAGTGTATCGTGGAAGCTCGGGGTGTTACAACAATGAAGTCATGTTTCAATTGGGTGATGATATGACATCTTTTAGAATGCTCCTTCATAAGTGGAGCAAGAAAACCAAGTGATCCAGGGTAATAAGGAAGAGGAGCAATTCCGGGAGAACTTCGCTCATTTTATATAGATGATGGAACGGGGCCTAGGGAGGGTAGTGAAGATTATTTTTGAGATGATTAGAGAGTTTAAAATATAACACCCTCTAAATTTTTCTAGAGAGTGTGGCCCTGAGGTAGTCAAGTTCTAGATAGATTCCATCTAGATGATTCTTGATCACTTAAAGACTCGTCCTGAGAAGTGAGTCAAGTTGGAAGCCCATATGTTGCAAGGGAAAGAAAAACAATGGTTGTATATTCTGGTTTAGATATAGAAGGATGATGATATTATATTAAAATATTTATAGTAAATTTTTTTGGAACATTTCTATCTAGAGACCTTGATATAGGATAAGGTTTTGGAGTTTATGAGGTTGACCTAGGGGTCTATATCAGTGATAGATTATGTTTCTTGCTTCACCAAATTGCAATGTTTTTTTCAATATTTGGAAAAGGATGAGGTGGATATGGTTACACATTTCTAGGATTTACTTATACATGATATTAAGTCTTGGATAAATATCTTATGCTTAAAGAGGTTTACTGAGGTGGTGGATCGGGTTATTATTTCAGAACGAAATATCAGGGAGGATTCTGGTGGTGTATATGTAGTTGCAGTCAGGTGACCTAGTGGTGTATATTATGATAGTAGGAAGCACTGCTTAAAGATTTTACACCAGGGTGATAGTGGAAAGAGTAGTCAAAAAAGGGAATCATCCTCTTAGGGTAGTGATCGATTTTTCTACTATCAGTGTGGTAGGTCGAGACACATGCGCGGTTAGTGTCCCTACCCACCAATTGAGTGCTGAGCATGTGGAAGGTTGGGGAATTTGTAGAGGTTTTTTATGAACTTTTTACTAATGAGTAATGATGAATGATCAAGGCTGATGCGTAGTATTGGAAGGGTTTCAGGTATCCCATATCAAGCAGGTAGTTGGAGCTCTACCAGCTATACTGGTTGGAGTAGTGGATGCGGTGCACTGAGAAAATGGATTCATCATCATTACGTTATTTCAACACCAAGAACTCATAATAGAGCCTAGGGTATAGGGATAGGTAAGATTCATTCAGATCATCCTTCACCTTGAGGTAGAGAGTCTAGTCCATCAATAGTTCGAGGTATGATTCTTATAGCTTCCACTCTTGCTAGTTCTTTGTTTGATATAGTTACCTCACATTATTTTATATCTTCTCAATTGGTGAGTGTTGTTGTTCCTAGAATTGGAGAATATATGTAGAGTTATGTTGATTGATACACTTTTGGTAGTAATGTTAGAAAATATATAGTAGTGTAAGGGGTGTTCCCTCAAGGTTAGAGAATACCATTTTTTGTGGGACTTGTTTGTGCTAGAGATGTCAGGTTTTGATCTGATTTTGGGCATGGATTGGATAGTGTCATACCAATCCTATATTTATTATTACCACCATAGGGTAATTTTTAAATCCCCAAATTGGAGTACATATTTTTACCATGAGGAATGGGATATTCGAGCAGGCCATACAGGGCCAATCTGTTAGGAGTTGGGTGAACTCATAGCCCAAATGGATTTTCATGTGCTTAATGATGGGGGAGTGTAGAAACTTTTATTCCCTCCTATGGTGGATTAGTTCTATGATGTGTTTCCTGAATAATTCTTAAGGATTCCACCTCATAGGGATGTTGATTTCATGACTGAGTTATTTTGGTGAGTATAACCAATTTCTATAACACCATATAGAATAGAACTGGAAGAAATCTAAGAACTTAAAACTCAATTAGAGGAATTGGAGAACAAGGAGTTTATCAGTTTTAGTATGTCACATTGGGGATATCTAGTGTTTTTTTCCAAAAATAATGATAGATACTTATGATTTTTTCAATTATAGGAAGTTGGAATTGATAAAAATTAAGAATATATACCCTCTCCCCCGAATTGATGAACTTTTTGACTAGTTGAGATGTTCTTCGGTGTTTTCCATGATCGACATGAGATCGGTGTATCATCAGCTGAGGGTGAGATCTTATGATATACCATAAACTACCTTCAGAATGAGATATCAGTGATATGAGTTTTTTGTGATGTTTTTCAGGTTGATCAATGAACTAGTAGTGTTTATGTCCCTAATGAATCAAATCTTTCACTCGTACTTAGATCAGTTTTTATTTTTCTTTATAGATGAAATCTTGGTGTACTTTAAGACTCATGATGATCATACCAAACATCTTGACATCGTATTTAGTATAATAAGAGAGAATAATATATATTTCAAGTTATCCAAGTGTCACTTTTGGATTGAAAAGGTACATTTATTGGGTCACATCATCTTTTAGGATGGTTTTTCTATGGACCCAAAGAAATTATAAGTCATTGTATCTTGGGAGAAACCCAAGAATGTGGTTTATGTTCGGAGTTTTCTGGGATTGTCGGGCTATTATCAAAGGTTCCTTAATGACATTTCCCGTTTGGAAGCATCACTTTTGGGTTTAACCAATAAAGGCGTCAAGTTTCAATGGTTTGAGGCATGTGAGAATTCTTTTTAGGAGTAAGGAAGTGGCTGAAAACCGAACCTATTTTGATCATACCCAAGCCATGTAAGGATTATACCTTGTTTTTTGATCCATTGGGTGTTGGGATTGTGGTGGTGGTGATTCAGAATGATCGGTTTGTGGTGTATGGGTCTTGGAAGTTGAGGCCTCATTAAGGAAATTAACCTATGCATGATCTTGATTTGGTCGTGGTGGTTTATGACTTAAATTTTTGGTGGAATTACTTGTTGGGAGAGAGGTTTATTAGGTATACTGATCATAAGATCCTCAATTACATCTTCTCCATGTGTGATTTGAATCTTCAACAGGGAAGGTGGGTTGAGTACATGTAGTTCTTAGATCTTGATCTAGTTTACACACTAGGAAGGAGAAATAGTGTTGCAGATGCTTTGAGTCAGAAGACTCAAAATTAGGTGATTTAAGAATCCAATTGCAAGTGTATAATGATGGAGTTGTTTATTGATATGCATCTAGAGCTATAGGATGTACAAGAGAATATGACCCTTTTATCCTTAGTAGTTGATTCTACTCTTCTGAGCTGAATCAAGGAGAGGTAGTATGAGGATTTGGAGTGTTTGTCTTTGAGGGAAAGTCTTGAAGGTGGGGAGTCACCTTATGATTAGACTATTGGTGATAATGAGATCATTTATGTTCATGGTCGGGTTATGATGCCTACTTGTATGAATAAAGAGTTGATGCGTGAGTTTCATACCTCTAAGTGGGTGGTGCATACTAGATTAACCAAAATGTATCATGGCCTTTGTAGATAGTATTGGCGGTTAGGTATGAAGAAAGTGGTTGTAGGTCTTGTGGCACGATGTTACACCTATCATGAGGTAAAATGAAAGCATCATAGATTGGGTGGTTTGTTATATTCTTTTCTCATTACAGAAGGAAAATAGGATGACATGAAGATGGATTTTGTAGTGGTCCTTCCAAGTATGCCTCTAAAGAATGATAAATTATGGGTATTTTTGGATTGGTTGACCAATATGGCACATTAATTACTGATTCGAGAGACCTTCACCGCGGACGAGTTAGCTGATTTATAGGTTCAGGATATAGTATGGTTCCATGGGGTGCTATGAACAATAGTTTTAGATCATGGTTCACATTTTACTTCATGGTTTATTCAGGGGTTACATAAATCACTAGGTACCTAGGTATTTTTGATTATGGATTTCCACTCACAGATGGACGAGTAGTTAGAGAATACTATTCAGGTGCTAGACAACATGTTGAGTGCCTGTGTCCTAGATTTTAGAGGATCTTGGGAGAATCACTTGAAACTGGTTGATTTTTCCTACAATAATAGTTACTCATCTATGATTCAGTTAGAAATATAAGAGGTGCTCTATAGGAGGCCCTGTAGTTATCTATTATATTGGATGTAGTCTAGAGAATCGGAGTTTTTGGGACCAATTCTTATACAGGAGACATCATAACAGGTGAAGTTGTTTCGGAAGCGTGTGGATATGGATAAGAGTAGGAAAAAATCATATATGGATTGGAATATCTAAACCATTAAGTTTATGGTGGGTTATTAGGTGTTTCTCTAGCTATCACCAATTTTGGGGCATCATCATATTCAAAAATAGGGTAAGTTAGCACCCAGGTATGTGGGTCCGTTTAAGATTTTGGAGAGGATCATATTATTGGCATACCGATTGGATCTTCTACAGTGGTATAGTGACATGCATGATGTTTTTCATGTGTCGTATATTTTGAAGTATTAACCTAACCAATCTCATGTGATTAATGTTAAATATTTTGAGATTTAGGATGATGTGTCCTTTGAGGAGCATCAGGTTCTTATTGTGGATCGTAGTGAGGAAGTCTTGTGAAGAAATATTGTGCCATTTTTTCTAGTTTTATGTAAGCATGGTAATGTTCAATAAGAAACTTGGGAGATGGAGATAGATATGTGGGCCCAGTGTCCTGATATCTTATCTTTGGAATCTAAGTGATGCTTGGAAGTACGGATCAAGGACGATCTGTTATAAGGTGGGGAGGTTATAAGATCTTGGACTTCCTTTGAGGTATGTTCTAGTTTAAGTTTTGGTTTAAGTATATTTATTTTGGTTATATGAATGATATATAACTCTATAAGGAGTCTCGGGGGGTTCCTGTGGGTTTGAGACATTAAAGAGGGGAGAAAATGGTCATCCAATGAATGTTTCGTAGTTAGCGCATAGTTAGGAGTAATCATGCTCCCTGACCATGCATTCCTGTAGGAGGGATGCACAGTTTGAAGAAACTAAGAAAGGGGGGATGACAAACCATATGGGATTGGATAGATCTATCATGCATGGTCAGCACATGATTTTTCAAACTGAATGGTATCCCTAGGTAACCATATGGAAAAGGCCCCTCTTGTACAGAGGGTGGGGAACAGTTGGCATTTGGTTTGGCCAACCATGTGGCCAAACCATGTATCCTCTAAAAAGTTTGATTTTACCATTTTTTCCTCTCAATCCTTAAGTTTTCTAACTCATGATTTACCTCCATTATTCCTCCTTTATCCCTAGTGATGATTCAAAATTCCACAAGCTTCCCAAGGGTCAATATCCTTCGATTCTAAGATGCTTGGAGCATCTTTGGTTACAAATAAAAGATCCTTGTGATTCTAACACTCTTATTTATTCTCTTTTAAGTATTAAGTATTTTATAGTTTTTATTCTCCTTATGAATCCCTAAAACCCCCTTTTTCTAATGTATTTAGGTTGGGGTTTTGAAAGGTGTTTAAATTCTATTCAAAGGATAAGGTTGAGCATTTGGTTTTCTTCACAATCGAGGTAGGTGGTATACAAGTTATATCTCATAGTCTTGATGTTTGGTTTATGTGTATGTAGTTTTAATTTGGTGCCTTATTATTGTTTATTTTATGCCTTTGGTAAGATTTGGTAAATCGGTTGGATAAATGATGAATTGAACTCCTCATGATCTATGTGGGATGCATTGAGGTTGATTAGACCGGTTATAGGGCCACCCATGGGGTAGGCCATTATTCGAACATGGAAAATGGTAATGATAATCATAGAATTGGTTTTTGATGAAGTAAATCCCATGGTAAATGTTGGACTCATCATGTTTTAATCATGTTTTAATTATCACAAATCTTGTTACTCCTGTTTAATATATCTCAAATCATGTGTAGAGATGGTTGATTTCTTTATGATTAAATAAACTTTCACTAGATCCTGATTCCAATAAATCATGTTTGATTATTGTAAACTATATTTAATTTTGTTCTATAATGATTTATTATATGAATGATTAAGTCTAATTCATTCTATGAATATTACTGCTTAATAATATTTACAGATATTTGGTTAAGTATGAGAAATCATGAGTCTGCCATCGGTTCTAGTTTTCTAGTAAAGGACACAGCCACCGTGACCCGGACACCATGACCCAGACACCGTGACCTCGACACCGTGACCTAGAAACCTTGACCCAAACATCGTGTCCTAGACACCGTGACCCAGACATCGTGACCTAAACACCGTGACCCAGAAACCATGACCCAGACACTGTAACTAGTTTCAAATCTCCTGAAGTATGTGACACCAGTTCCTTACTACCATCACCAAGACACTGTTCAAAGTTTGGAAAAGGACCAGACACTATGATCCTAACACCACATCTGTGCTACTGGTTACTAAGCTCAATGTAACTGTAGTATCATGATAGTATCACCTCTCAAAGGCAAAGAATAAGATACCATTTCATGGTGACACCCTTTCCAAGTGATACTGTTTCAATACAAACTGTGACACCATCCTTTAATCTACTTTTTCATTTTTAATTTTATTTCTAATGGTCATATTTGATTCATTTAAAGGCACTGACATAATTAATGTTTCTTTTTAGACATTACACCTAAAAGTAAGAGGTACGAGGTGCAGTGTAAAGACCTGGAAATTTCAAGGAAATTTTTTCTTGATTTTTTTTGGGTTTTTTACAAGAACGCAGTTTTTGAAGGCGCCTGATTCCGAGGCCCGGTGTTCCCGGAATCAATTTCTGAAGTTTAGCTCAGGTAGGTTTAGTGAATGAACGAGCGGGTTTTTCTAAATTTTGAACCGGTGCTCGGAATCGAAATCCGAGGGCACCGATGGAATCGCAGCGCCGATAAATATTTAGGAACACCTTTTCCAGAGTTGTGTTTTCTCGGGAGGAGTTGTTAAAAATTGTGGAAGTTAAAAATAAAATTGAGCTACAAATTTTATTTTTCCTTTTAAGTGGTTATGAACCTTTGAGTGGAAGTTGGGGAAACCACACAGGTGAGGTTATGAGGTAAGTGGGGCCCACACAAGCCCCACCTTTTCATTTCTTCAACCCCCTCTTTTAATTAGGTAACGCACCCGCACCCCCCCTTTAATGAAAGTCAAACCTTGCGTTTATGTGGATTAATAAATGCCACATTAATTGGGAGGTTTAGATGTTGCAATTAATTCAATTAAATGATTGATTGAATTTTGAATTTTAAAACGTTTGGTGTAAGTAATAAAATAAGTCAACCCTTATTTTATTGTTGTTTCTTGGGTTGTGCGGGAGGATTTTGGAGAGAACGGCTCAAATTCTTGAAGTTCTTCCTCCTCAACGAAGAAAGTGAAGAATGCCGACATCCGACGATGGATGACGGTGAGAGACGCCTTCCTCGGAGATCGACGACCCGACGCGCATCTCCTCGTTCCTTTTTTCCGTGTCAAAGGAAGGGAGACATCGTTCCTCCGTGACGCAACGATCCGCCTTCTTCCAAAAACGTTCAATTTCGTGACGAGCCTTCGTTCAACAATGCTCGAGGTAGGGGATTATTTTCCTTTTGTTCGTGATTACTTTCATCGCTGATTTATTGTCTTTTTGGGCCGCCTGTTATCGTAATAACGGGAGGAGGTCAGACCGCACGAACACGGCCGACCCTCCTCCCCCTTTGATGTGTGTTCGTTGTGACTCAAACAAAGGCAGAACGGTGCAACAGAACCATGTGGAAACAAGAAGGAATGAGATGAAGGAGCGTGGCACCGTCGCGCCACGCCGTTGAGGTCGAACAAAACCACGGCTGGAGTCGGGGCTGCAGAGGCGAATCGAAGACTCCGCAGTTGTTTATTTGACGTGCGGATCGACGGGCTTTGATGAAGCGGGTCGCAAAGGCGATTTAGACCCTTCGTAGTAACCTACGGGTACCGGGAGGGCCTTAGGCGCAGACGGCGGGCGAATCGGACCATCGGAGAATATCCGGTGGTCCGCGGAAGGTGCTGTCGGCGCGCAGCGGCTGAAGACGCGGTGGAGGCGGGATCCCGCGACCGCGTGGGATCCGTTGCGGAAGACGCGGTGACCCGCCGCGTCGCTGGCAGAGGAGTGTCCCCCACGTGGGGGACGTTATTTTTAAATAGGGGGGTGGGGGGGCAGTGTCTGTTTCATCCGCTCAGTCGTTTCGGCCGAGCCGCCTGGTCCGTGGGCGTCGTGCCGCACCAGCGCCAGGTCGGGTCGGGCCGCGCCCAAGACGGGCCGAGCCGCGCCGGCTGGGTCGGGCCATGCCCACCGGTCCGGGTCGCGCCCTAATGGGCCGGACCTAGACCCAGTTTAGGTCGACCTAGTTCGGGCCGACCCGGGGGGGTATCGGGTCGGGTCGGACCGGGCCCCAACCCCCTATTTTTGGACAGTTTTGTTCAAACACCCATATCTTGGGCTATGGACCTTCGATCGATGCACCGTCAATTGCGTATCGATCCTTGGATCGATACGGTCGTTTCAGTATATTACACGCAAGGTTTCGAAGAAATTTGGGTACGTCCGGGTTGGTTCGAACACGAAACCAACCGGGCCCTCAGAGCGGAAACGCTTATAACTTGAGCTCCGGACGTCCGATTGATGTGTTGTCGACTTTGTTGATTCCTCTAGATGATACGGAACTTTTGGAATACATCGCTTGAGTTTTGGATGCAGTTGGATTGTGACTGGGTTGGATTGTACCCGAAATCCAACCGGGCCCCTGGAACGGAAAAGATGATAACTTTCAGATCGGACGTCTGTTTGACGAACCGTCAGCAGCGTTGGTGATCATGTTGAGAAACAGTCCCTATGAGCATACCCTATGAGATTTAGAGGTACAGGCGAGGTACAGAAGAGATACGGCCGGGTTGGTTCGCACACGAAACCAACCGGGCCCCAGGGACGAAAAGGCTAGTAACTCACAGATCGGGCGTCCGACTGACGCGCTCTCTGTTGCGTTGAGACCCCTATGATGAGGCGGATCTTTGAGATACTTCTTCGTGGGAATTTGTGATACTTGGAGTATCGACCAGTAGCTCATGGAGCGGACCCTCCCGGTGACGAGCTAGCAGAGTGCAGAGACCTAGTAGCTGGCTGAGACTTGACGACTGCTGATCTATCGTCTCGGTGTGTTTCAGATAGCCCAGTGGGGAGCACTTGGTTGTAGTGGCAGACCCACGGTGGAGGAGCACTTGGTTGTAGCGGTAGACCCGCGGTACTCAACAGAAGGAGTACCTCTGGAGGCTATGAGTGGGAGCACTTGGTTGTAGTGGCAGACCCACGGCGGAGGAGCACTTGGTTGTAGCGGCAGACCCGCGGTACTCAACAGAAGGAGTACCTCTGGAGCCTATGAGGGGGGGCGCTTGGTTGTAGTGGCAGATCCATGGTGGGAAGCGCTTGGTTGTAGCAGCAGGCCCACAGTACTCAACAGGTGGAGTACTACAGCAGTCCAAGGTTAGTGGGGCACGCTTGGTTCTAGTGGCAGGCCCACTGTACTCAACAGATGAGGAGTTCTCCTACAGCTGTGGTTTCGACTTCATGATTAAATCCCGGTTTGAGCTGAGTCTATAATCTTTTTGTTTCCTCCTGATTTAGATGGGTCACTTGATAACTTAGGTATATGTATGGGCATATACCTGGGTAGTGGTTATCTATTGATTTCATAATCTTTGTGTTTCCTCATGAATGAGATGGGTTACTTGATAACTTGGGTATATGTATGGGCATATACCTAAGTAGAGGTTATCTGTTGAGATCTTATTTTTGGTTATCCTTGTTGGATTTAGTGAGACCTTGAGGGTCTTGGGTTCCCTACTGAGTATCATTATACTCACCCCTACACGGGTTATGCCCGCACCTCGTTGTGTTGGTTGCAGACGACGGGCAGCGCAGACAAAGGCTGAGTGTTCGAGGACTGGACAGTACCCGGAGGTGGACCTCATGACAAGATAGTATCTGGTGGTGGACTTCACGACGAGGTTACACTCGGAGGAGGTTGACGGGCGAGATATTTGTGGAGGCTATCTGTACCTACCCTTCAGGTAGGATCCGTGGTGGACGATCCAGGAGCTACACTATCTGTACCTACCCTTCAGGTAGGATCCTTGGAGGACGATCTAGGAGCTGCTTGTCACCTTCCAGCTGTTTTATCTTTTTCCTTGTACTTTACTGTTGGGCTTGTATTTTCAGCCCCTTTACTTTCAGCACATCTTGTTTCAGTTTTACTTAGTTTTTTACTTCCGCTTGTACTCTGTGTTGTTTTGTTTACTTTTATAAAGGCAATTTCTTCCTAGTTATCAGGATTTACGCCTTTGGTGCTAGTCGCCAGCCCCTGGCCTATGGAAGGCGGGCTTGGGGTAGTCACGGCACGGGCCCCAAGGATGGGTTGTGACATACAGAATACATGCATCTTATCAGTTCCAATGTGTGAACTCGTAATTAAAAAGGAAGATAAGTCGGGATGAAAATATACACAGACATATGAGTAGAAGAAGAGCGAGTGTTCTAAAAAGTAAAATGATGCATGCAATAAGAAACAACTGAATAACACACAAAGAACTCTCGATTCAAATAGTCTAGACTACCATAGATCTGAATTTAAATCATCTTCATAGTACCAACTCTAAGAAGAACACGAGCTAGATCTAACTGGAAACCAGAGCACCAAACTTATGATACTCTATTTTTTACAAGAAGACTTGATACTTACATCTGATTTATCCTACAAGCCTAGATCTATATAGAATATCACTCAGAGAGCTTCTAACCCTTTCTCATCATCTTTGCTCTGTTGTGTACTATTTTTAGAAATCGAGTAGTGTGTGTGTGTTTGTATTAAAAACACACACTATCTCATGTATTAAAATGAAGGATACAAGATATCCTTCCTCTCATATCTCTTTACATTTGTTTACTCCCATGGATAAGCTTGGAAGAGGTCCTTGTGTGACCTGGTAGTTTATACCCATGAAGAACACTGGAAGAATTCGTGTGACCTAGATAGTCCTATGCACTATTGTTTACCATGATCTAGGATGTGGATCAAGTTTATTAATATAAACTACTTGGTGGTTGATCACCAAGTGGAGTGGATTAGGTCTTGACTTGAGACAGAACCACTTGTTTTATATGATGTGTTGGTTAATTTAGTTTTTCTCTACTTTACTGTATATTTCAGAAAAAAAACTAGATTTTACTTTCATAGTTAGTCTTGAATATAAGTTATAACTGCTTTTACTTATGAGAATAGCTTCAAAATTTGTATCAATAACTCACATTGATATTACTAATAATTAATCAATCTTCTGAGAAATTATTTGAACAGTAAAACTATTATAACCATATTACCTTGATTAACTAGGTTGTATTCATTTTTATTAGGGAATATTTTTAAGTAAACTTTTTAATAGAAATTTTTATAGATACTCAATTAACCCTCATCTTGAGTAATCTGCTCTGACCAACATTTGGTATCAAAATTATTTTATTCTTATTAAGACTCATTTTAAAAAATCTGTTCAACTGTGATTTTAGTTGTACTTTAAAGATCTGTAAATTTATGTTAATTATAAATTTCTATCTCTTTAAAAATATTTATTTATTATGAATAATATAATCAAAGGTGCTGCAACAAACAGACCACCATTATTTAATTAATTATGCACAATGGAAAATTAAAATTAAAATGTATTTAGAAAGTATGGGTTTTGAAATTTGGTCTTCAATTTTAGATGAGTATAAGATTCTTTCTACTAATATAATTACTTGGGATGACCCAACCAAGACTTCTTATAATAACAATTGCAAAGCCATGAATGCCTTATATTTCTCTTTAGGAGATGAGGAATTTAACAGAATATCTTCATGTAAAACTGTCCATGAAATTTGGGATACTTTGTTTGTTTCATATGAAGGAACTTATAGTGTGAAAGAAATGAGACTTAATACTTATACTATTAAATATGATAACTTTAAAATGAACCCCGATGAGACTATTTCTGTAACTCCCTGACCCCAGCTACCCAGAGTCGGTGCATTACTTCGTAACATTGGCATGATCACAAAAGATCAAGTCTCGAAAGACTGATTAGTTTAGTAGCCTTGGAAACACTAGATACATTCATAAATGTTACATTACATCATAAAGTGAAAAATCACAATAACATAGTTTCCATAGTCCACACTTCTATCCTCTTCTGGCTATCCATGCAGGTCATTCATAAAATACTTCTTCACATCTTGGAAAATATTAAAACATTGAAAGGGGTGAGCTCAGATGCTCAGTAAGGATAACAATATTGCGGAAGCTTTCATAAATAAACATTAACATTTAAGGAAATGTTTAACTAAAACAAAATCCTTTTTAAACTTGAACTTCAGTATAATATGGAAAAAATAAAATTGATATAATGCCATTTACTTATTCACATGGATATTCTACTGGTCGAATAATCCCATGCAATATCAATAACCACTTTCATAATGATGGAATACAAAATGATAGACTATTATAACCACGTAGTCAAGGCCTCGTTCCAATACCACAAATAAGATTTTGTCAAGGCCTCGTGTCAAGACACTAGTTTGTCTCATGAGACCTTCCGATGCATCGGGGAGCTATAGCGGGCTCCACCCGTCACTTATTAAGTCCAATGCATTCCTCATATGAATAGGTTTAAACATATCATAAACCATAACATAATCGTATCACATAAAACATGAATAAAGGAAACATAACAGTTACACATTTCAATCACAAGATATCAATAAAACACATTGATATAATAAAAACACTTTCAAAACCATTTTCAATACCAAAATAAAGGAAAATTAAAACTTTGTATTTATTTTTCATTTAAAAAAAAATTATGGCTTGTAGAGGAAGCCAAAACTCAAATAATAGTCATGGCAGTGGAGAAGTCGTTGTCACCACATACGTAAGAAAAAACATTCCTTTTTTCATTTAGTAAAAACGCTTCATATAAAAATATTCCTTTTGAATAAAAGTAAAAGTCAAAGGGGTGTATACACCGTATAAATAAAAGTTGTGTATAAAACCAAATATGCTTCAATGAAAGGAGATTGAGAAGAAGTCCTTACAAAGATAATTTTTAAAATAAAATAGATCTATTATGTGTATTCACTATAAGTACACATAAAGAAAGTACAAATACAAGATATGACATAATAATATAATGACATAATTTGAAAGTAGGAGATTAACCCAAAGAATGGAAATTGGGTTAAGAAATTCCCTTACCTTATGTCCGACTTAAGTCGACCGTTATTTAACCTCATGAATAATAAACTAGAGTTAATCTCTACTTTATTAAGAACCTTTTTCAAGTTCATTATCCCTTTTATATAACTTATTACAATGTTATGAAAATTATGTAGTCATTTAAGTTAATAATGGTCGTTTTGTCGATCTTTGGTACTTGAGTCAACAATAAACTTTTTATAATTACAAGTTGTTTATGTGGTAGAAAATCCATTATCTCCAGAATTATATTCATGATGTAGATATCATATATATCATATATATCCAGTATATACATTCATTTATAATATTACATAACATTTAGAGGTAATAAATGAAATGTACCGTTCATGGAGACGGTAAGCCGTACGTACGCATGAACGCTACTTTCATTTATATTTCATATTTAATGGAATGAAATTATAATTATATAAAGGTATACTATAATTCCATTATAATATAATGTATAATAACATTTACTCCATCCTTTATACATCCCACATATGGCATTAACGATTCAAATCACTTTGAGGGGGCGGTAGTCTGCACTTCCTAAAATGAAAATATCGCGTTTACCCATAATGGAAACCATAAAGGTATGAAATAAATGAAAAATACAGAATCTTAAGTAAAACATAAACATATTATATATCATATATAAATATAGTTACATCTTAATGGCCACCTTTGAAGGTGTTATATGAGTGTTGAACAATCATCGTTTCGTGAGGCAGAAATTCGCCATCCACAGAAACAGTATGTTCTTTAACCATTAGATGTAGGTGTGTGTAAGTGTAGCTCAAATATTTCTTATAAAAACATCCTAGTATATTTAGGATACTGTTTTTTTTACAAAATAAATTAATAAAAAGATTTTATGGGGTTGGAGAAGAAAAATAAAACAAAATAACATAAGGGAAGACATTACCTTAAAATCGGGTAACTCTTTTTGATTTGAGCCAAAGGATTCCTTGGTAAGAATTCTGCCCAAAGTGAGGCTTCTAGGAGTAAGAGAGGGAAGTTGGGAGAGTATTTGGGCAGATTTTGGACGATCCAAATGGCTTGAAGGTGTGAGTAAGGTGGTAGTGGTGGGGGACTTTTATAAGAGGAGAGGAGGGGCACTCTTGGAAAGATTGAATTGTTACATTATTATGAAATGCTTTTCGGATTCTAAAGGTCTCACAATGATATATTTCGAGGATAAGGTGATAAGGGTTCGAAATCTAATCATCCAATATGTTTTTTACATGTGTAAGTCTTAGATTTTACATTATCTTTTCATTTTATTTAAATTGTTAATTAATGAGGTAATCGCTGCATCATCATGGTGTCATAAATAATTTAATTTATTTAATTTATAAAAATTATGAAAAAATTATCATGATGTAGGAAATATTTTTATCTTTCTAATTAATATTTATAGTAAAACATATGACTTTTATAACTCCATTTACAAATTCTTTTAGTAAAACAACTCATGTTTGTGACATTTTTATTTTAACATTAAATAAAAAGTTTTTAATGTCATTTTCCTACCAAAGTGGCTCCATGGGGTCCCCAAGTTGACCCATGGATTGTCTTGGTCGGACATGACTCATCCAATAAAGGTAGGATAAGTGTAAAGGTATTTTCATATTTTTATAATATCATTTTTACCTTAAATTTCATTAATTACCTTTAATCGCGATTAATTAAACTTAAAAGTTACTATTCACCAAAAAATTATTTTAATCCCATTGAACCACATTTTACTTCCTAATTACAACCATGTATGTCGGATTTTTGAAAATCAAATCACAAAAGTGGTAATGTTTCATTTAAATGAAAAATCAATTTTTTAACCACCACTTAGTGGTTTCACTATTCATCAAAAATTGAAGTTTTTCAGAACAATGCCAAAATTTCACCCTAAGCTATAATTGATCTTCCGAATTCAAAAATGATGAATATTTTAAAAAATTCAAAACATATAAGTTTCATTAATTAATTTTATAATTAATTCCCGTTGTCACAACAAATAGCGTGTTTTTAAGAAACAACATATATCAAAAGATTGACAATTGTTTATATCCAATTTCAATGTGAAATTAATTATAATGACCACCATTAGATAAAATGGTAAAAATATATTATAAATATACTTTAAAACCACTTAATATTATAATTTATCACTATAAACTATTTTGATTAAAAAAGTTGTTTTAAGTATTTTTCACTATTCATAAAAAATTGAAAGTTCTCAGAAAACTACAAAAAATTCAACTTGGGATAATTTCGATATTACGAATAAAAAAATGAAGTCCATTTTGAAATATAAAATTTCTATAATTTTAAATAGTGGGTATTACTATTCATAACGGCTTCTTTGATTAGTCGCGGTGTGTTCGAACTCAAACTTGCGTACAATGCAAGCTATTGCATTATTGAAAAAGAGACGTATCGTGGAAGCTTGGGGTGTTACATTCTCCCCTCCTTCAATAAATTGTGTCCTCGCAATTTTAAAATGTTCTTCGAAAATAAAAGGTTGAAAATAGAAAATACCTTTGTAGAGAACCCACATCGGAAATAGGGTTAATAAAAATATAACATTAAAAGATAGAAAGATAAGTACAAACATCACCCGAGATAGCCCATACTAGGATTCTATGAAAATATGGATATGGAAGAAAAACAAACCATCAAGGTTTGATGGAGAGTGGTAGAAAACAGGATTAGGAGAAATTTAACCATAAGAAAATCACAAACTTGTGATTGGTTAAACGGTCATTGAATCCCCAGTTGGAAAAGTTAACCGGCAACGTTTTTGTTTTAAGTTACCTTTTATAAAGTTGAGGAATTTATTTAGGAGATTTATAAGAACGTAAGGGAATATACATACTTGTCATGTAGACTTTCATTCTTTAATAAATTTTTACCACAAACCCATCTTTCCCTCTAAAAGGTAATAGAACTCAAAAATATTCTATTTATCCTAATTGTATAAGGTTACAAATATTAACACATACCATTTAGATTAGGAAAACTATTTTGTAATAACCAGGGACTTCCTGTAGGTTAGTGGTAGGTAATAAAGGCCTGTCGCACTATGGTTGTGGGTTCGATTCCTGCAGCTTTGTCTGACGCGACGGGTTATGCCCCACCATGCAGGTTGTCCTTTTCCTAAAACTATAGTATTATAATTTTCCAAAAATAATATTCAGAAATGTTTTAACCTTAAAAAATACTATCCAAAGATCAACTTAATCCATTCCAACCTTTATAGTTATCCAAAATACCTCTGTCAAGGCATTATCTAAAAGGTCTCTAAATTCCAAAATCAATTGTAACATCAGATTCCCCAAACAAAGTAAAGTTTCTCTTATTTTCACATACTAAAAATATGATTACCTTCATCATATTAAAACCTTAATAAAAAAACAAGTACTGTAGTACAATTCTTATATATATCACATTATTCTTATAACCACAATATAGTTCTTGAGTCCAAAAACACAAATAAAATAATTATTCAACTTCATCTGTAGTAACATCATAAGCTTGTCCTTGATCCCTTGGCCTTTTCAGAGGTATGTTTCCCTGACGCTTAGGACATTCATTTGAATAATTCCCCATTTCCATAAAATTGTAGAATTCAACATTGATAGCCTCTTTCTTTCCCTTGCAATCACGAGCCTGGTGACCTTTTTCTTCACATTTATAACAAACTCCCATTCCTTTTAGGCAAGAACCGGGGTGATTCTTCTCACAATTATCACATAATGGAAAATCCTTCTTTCCCTTTTTCCCTTTATCCGTATCTTGTTCCACCATTCTCTTCTTCTCTTGCTTTACTTTATTGTCATAAGACTTAGAGAATTCCTTTTCTGTCTTGATAGCACACGAGACAATATCTTCATATGATGAGAAGGATTGTGATACTAAAGCTTGATGGAGAAATGGTTTTAACCCATCAAAGAAATGATCAATCTTACTTCTTGGGTTACATATATAATCAGCATCATACCTCGCTAACCCTGTAAAGTTGGCCTCATACTTTGCGACATTCTCATCCTCCTTTTGTCTCACACTCAGAAATTGCCTTTCCATATCTGCTCGATGGTCATGTGGAAATTATTTTTCTAACAAAATTTCCTTAAACACCCTCTATTCCATACTTGATACTTATTCATCTTCCTTTTTATTTTTAATCAATGACCACCATTGATCGGAATCTCCAATGAGGTGGTAAACTACCATGATAACCTTCTCCCTTTCAGTACTCCCCAAGGCATGGAATATTTTCTCTAAGGATTTTATCCATTTCTCAGCTACTAATGGATTTGTACCCCCATTAAATGTTGGTGGTTGTTTCCTCATGAAGCGGTCTAACATTGATCCTCCACGTTGCGGATCGGGGTGTTCCATACGAGTAAGGTTATTATTCATAACCTGAGTGAGTTGTCCCAGTATGGTAATAAGTTGATCAGCACCAGTTGTATCCCCAGATCCACAATAATTATCTTGAGTAGGAGGGAAATTCCTACACGGAGTGCGTGCATTGATACGGTTTCCATTCCTTCCACTAGGTGCCATTTCTAAACAATGGCATAAAATAGATCAGTTTATGAATCAAAATACATAATTCCATACTTGTAAAATACTTATCATAAATTGAAATATGTATGGATATAATCCATAATCATAAAAATGTTTTCTTTGAGGAAGTATATAATCATAATCCTTCATAATGGTTTGTAAAGAAAATGAGAATTATCCTAAGCATATCCCTCGAGAGTGTCGTAACCAAGAGTGCAGCAAGGCCCGTTGTCATGCACCAGTTCCCGTTCAAGTCTAGCTCAAAGCGGTGTTTTCGGGTTTTACCCCTAGGTACATCTGTGCCAGAACCGCCTCTACCTGCTCATATCCAGACAGGGATGTATTCCTCGGAAAACTCACAAAATCTCAATAATACCAAATTTCTAGGAAGTTCTTCTATACTAATCCTCAAAGTCTATCTTATGGCTATGAACTCTAATCAGAGTTTATCTAAATCTAGCTTACAAGGTTAGTACTAAACTGCCTCTGATACCAACTGTAATGCCCCAACCCCAGCTACCCAGAGTCGGTTCATTACTTCGTAACATTGTCATGATCACAAAAGATCAAGTCTCAAAAGACCGATTAGTTTAGTAGCCTTGGAAACACTAGATACATTAATAAATGTTACATTACATCATAAAGTGAAAAATCACAATAACATAGTCTCCATATTCCACACTTATATCCTCTTCTGACTATCCCTACAGGTCATTCATAAAATACTTCTTCACATCCTGGAAAATATTAAAACATTGAAAGGGGTGAGCTCAGATGCTTAGTAAGGATAACAATATTGCGGAAGCTTTCATAAATAAACATTAACATTTAAGGAAATGTATAACTAAAAAAATCTTTTTTAAACTTGAACTTCAGCATAATATGGAAAAAATAAAATTGAGATAATGCCATTTACTTATTCACATGGATATTCTACTGGTCGAATAATCCCATGCAATATCAATAACCACTTTCATAATGATGGAATGCATAATGCCAGACTATCATAACCACGTAGCCAAGGCCTCATGCCAAGACCACAAATAAGATTTTGTCAAGGCCTCGTGCCAAGACACTAGTTTGTTTCAGGAGACCTTCCGATGCATCGAGGAGATATAGCGGGCTCCACCCATCACTTATTAAGTCCAATGCATTCCTCATATGAATAGGTTTAAATATATCATAAACCATAACATAATCGTATCACATAAAACATGCATAAAGGAAACATAACATTTACACATTTCAATCACAAGATATCAATACAACACATTGATATAATAAAAACACTTTCAAAACCATTTTCAATACCAAAATAAAGGAAAATTAAAACTTTGTATTTATTTTTCATTTAAAAAAAAGTTATGGCTTGTAGGGGAAGTCGAAACTCAAATAATAGTCACGGCGGTGGAGAAGTCGTTGTCGCCGCATACGTAATAAAAAACATTCCTTTTGTCGTTTAGTAATAACGCTTCATATAAAAAGATTCCTTTTGAATAAAAGCAAAATTCAAAGGGGTTTATACACCGTATAAATGAAAGTTGTGTATAAAACCAAATAAGCCTTAATGAAAGGAGATTGAGACGAAGTCCTTAAAAAGATAATTTTTAAAATAAAATAGATCTATTATGTGTATTCACTATAATTACACATAAAGAAAGTACAAATACAAGATATTACATAATAATATCATGACATAATTTGAAAGTAGGGGATTAACCCAAAGAATGGAAATTGGGTTAAGAAATTCCCTTACCTTATGTCCGACTTGACTCGACCATTCTTTAACCTCCTGAATAATAAAATAGAGTTAATATCTACTTGCTTAAGAACCTTTTTCAAGTTAATTATCCCTTTTATATCACTTATTACAATGTTATGAAAATTATGTAGTCATTTAAGTTAATAACGGTCGTTTTGTCGATCTTTGGTACTTGAGTTAACAATAAACTTCTTATAAGTACAAGTTGTTTATGTGGTAGAAAATCCATTATCTCCAGAATTATATTCATCATGTAGATATCATATATATCATATATATCCAGTATATAAATTCATTTATAATATTACATAACATTTAGAGGTAAGAAATGAAATGCACCGTTCATGGAGACGGTAAGCCGTACGTACGCATGAACGCTGCTTTCATTTCTATTTCATATTTAATGGAATGAAATTATAATTATATAAAGGTATACAATAATTACAGTATAATATAATGTATAATACCATTTACTCCATCCTTTATACATCCCACATATGGCATTAACGATTCAAATCACTTTGAGGGGGCGGTAGTCCGCACTTCCTAAAATGAAAGTATCGCGTTTACCCATAATGGAAACCATAAAGGTATGCAATAAATGAAAAATATAGAAGCTTAAGTAAAACATAAACATATTATATATCATATATAAATATAGTGACATCTTAATGGCCACCTTTGAAGGTGTTATATGTGTGTTGAACAATCATCGTTTCGTGAGGCAGAAATTCACCATCCATAGAAACAGTATGTTCTTTAACCATTAGATGTTGGTGTGTGTAAGTGTAGCTCGAATCCTTCTTATAAAAACATCCTAGTATATTTAGTATACTGGTGTTGTTACAAAATAAATTAATAAAAATATTTTAGGGGGTTGGAGAAGCAAAATAAAACAAAATAACATAAGAGAAGACATTACCTTAAAATCGGGTAACTCTTTTTGATTTGAGCCAAAGGCTTCCTTGGTAAGAATTATGCAAAAAGTGAGGCTTCTAGGAGTAAGAGAGGGAAGTTGGGAGAGTATTTGGGCAGAGTTTGGCCGAGAAAAATGGATTGAAGGTGTGATTAAGGTGGTAGTGGTGGGGGACTTTTATAAGAGGAGAGGAGGGGAACTCTTGGAAAGATTGAAATGTTACATTATTATGAAATGATTTTCGGATTTTAAAGGTCCCACAATGATATATTTAGAGTATAAGGTTCTAAGGGTTCGAAATCTACTCATCCAATAGTTTTTTGACATTTTTATGTCTTAGATTTTACATTATCTTTTCATTTTATTTAAATTGTTAATTAATGAGGTAATTGCTGCATCATCATGGTGTCATAAATAATTTAATTTATTTAATGTTTAAAAATTATAAAAAAATTATCATGATGTAGTAAATCATTTTAGATTTATAATGAATATTTATAGTAAAACATATGACTTGTATAACCCCATTTACAAATTCTTTTAGTAAAACAACTCATGTTTGTGACATTTTTATTTTAACATTAAATAAAAAGTTTTTAATGTCATTTTCCTACCAAAGTGGCTCCATGGGGTCCCCAAGTTGACCCATGGATTTTATTGGTCGTACATGACTCATCAAATAGTGGTAGGACAAGTGTAAAGGTATTTTCATATTTTTATAATATCATTTTTACCTTAAATTTCACTAATTACCTTTAATCACGATTAATTAAACTTAAAAGTTACTATTCACCAAAAAATTATTTTAATCCCATTGAACCACATTTTACTTTCTAATGAAAACCATTTATGTCGGATTTTTGAAAATCAAATCACAGAAGTGGTAATGTTTCATTTAAACAAAAAATCAGTTTTTTAACCACCACTTAGTGGTTTCACTATTCATCAAAAATTGAAGTTTTTCAGAACAATGCCAAAATTTCACCCTAAGCTATAATTGATATTCCGAATTCAAAAATGATGTCTATTTTAAAAAATCCCAAAAATATTAGTTTCATTAATTAATTTTATAATTAATTCCCGCTGTCACAACAAATAGCGTGTTTTTAAGAAACAATATATATCAAAAGATTGACAATTGTTTATGTCCAATTTCAATGTGAAATTAATTCTAATGACCACCATTGGATAAAATGGTAAAAATATATTATAATTATACTTTAAAACCACGTAATAGTATAATTTATCACTATAAACTATTTTGATTAAAAATTTTGTTTTAAGTATTTTTCACTATTCATAAAAAATTGAAAGTTCTCAAAAAACTACAAAAAATTCAACTTAGGATAATTTAGATATTACGAATACAAAAATGAAGTCCATTTTGAAATATAAAATTTCTATAATTTTAAAAAGTGGGTATTAATATTCATAATGGCTTCTTTGATTAGTCGTGGTGTGTTAGAACTCGAACTTGTGTACAATGCAAGCTATTGAATTATTGAAAGAGAGGCATATCGTGGAAGATCGGGGTGTTACAATTTCTGACATGTATCTCAGGTTCAACTAAATTTTCAACACCATGATTTCTCTAGTAAGAGAAGTTACTACCAAAGAACAAATCATGAGAATTCTAATATTCCTACCTGATATATGGAGAGGAACCTCTATCTTAATTAGAGAGTCATGTGACATAAAAAATTACCTGTAAAAGAACTCATTGGGAAACTAATGATGTATGAAGAGGAGCTGAAAGTTAACAAAGAAGAGGAGGATGAACCCAGAAGAAAATTTGTGGCATTCAAGACCACCACCTCAAAACACAAAGAAAATGAGAAACTACAAGTTTCTGTAGAAAGTTCTAGTAGTGAACAATCATCACCTGATAGTGATGAGGAGATGGCTCAATTATCCAGAAAGTTTAAGAAATTTTACAAAAGTAAGAAATTTTTTAGAAATCCTAACTTTAAAGGAAGATATGGTCAAAAGGGAAGCTGGAAGAAAGATTGTAAGAGTAATAATAAGTCTGATGAGATAGTATGTTATGAATTTAAGTGAAAGGTACATGTAAAGGCTGACTATCCCAAGCTCAAGTATACAAAGAAATATGAGGAAAAATATAGAAAGTATAAAAAGTTAATGAAAGAAACTTAGAGTGCTTTTGAGGATAGTTTAAGTGACTCAGAGTCTTCACATGATGAACAGGATAACAAATCCAATATGTTTTTTATGAAAAATACATCTAAGTTAACCCTGGAATATTCAATACAAAATTCCTATTATTCTATAGATGAAAGTGATTCTGAAAATATTTCTAAAGAATAAATGTTTGAGTATTTAAATATTCTTGAAGAGAAATGTAATGAACTAAAAGATAAATAAAAGTCTTTAAAGAAATAGTATGCTCTTACTTCAACTGCTAAATATAAACTTGTTGTAGAAAGAGAGAAAAATGTTCAATTATCAAAACCGGGTAGAGGCGAATTTCCAGGGGTACTGTAGCAGCACTGTAGGAGCACTGTAGCAGGCATTGTTCAGTACTGTAGCAGCCAAACTATTCACCTGATTTGGGATTTCAGGCCACCGGCTTGGGCCTACAGGTCTCAGGACCTTCGGTCCATTGAATACCATGAAGTAGCCCAGTTCATATAGAGCAGGCCCCAAATGAGGATTAGATCACCAGTAGCAGTCACTAGAAGCAGAGCTAACCGGATTAGAAGAATGAAAGGGTATGGCAACCGCCATCGGGACCAGGCATCGTGCAGCTTTGTACGGGGCAATGCTAGACAATCAATAATGTAGGTGGGGAGCTAAAGGAAATAAATGATGCAGAAGTTAGGGAGGGGCAATTCTAGTGGGTTGGGCCTATGGGTCATGTATAGGGCATGGTATGCCTCTGGGCCTTCGAGTCATGTATTTCGTATCATGTCGGGCCTTATGCCTTGGGCCTACGGGTCATGTTCGGGTTCCCCTTCAACCCTTAAAAGGGGGATTATCTATAATAAAATAAAAAAAGAAGGCCTTCGGGACATTCAGGCTAAAAGAAAACAATGAATTAAATCTATCTAATGGGAAATTGAAAAAGGACCTTGAAAGGTTTACTAATGGTAAGGATAAATTGGTATAAATTCTAGGTAAACTGATTACCCCTAAATATTCTTCTAGTATTGGCTATCAACCTGGTAAAATAAATTTTGGAAAAACCAATTTATTTTCTAAATCTAGAACATATTGTTTTACTCTTAGTTTGAGAAAACATTATGCTAGTTCAAATTATGATGCACTCTCTACTATTTCGAGTTTTTCTAGACCAAATAGATTTTATTTCTCAAATACTTTACATAATTATTATAGGAAACCTCTAAGGAAAATGTGGGTTCCTAAAGCACTAGTTACTAATATTACTAGACCCAAGAAACTATGGGTACCAAAGTCTGTTTTTATTTGACTATTTTGTAAGAAAATTGTTTAAAGAGCTCCTATAAAAGTTTATTGTACTTGGAAAGTGGGTGTTCATGACACATGATAGGAGACTATTAATGTTTCAAGAACCTAATAAAGATTGATGGTGTACATGTCACCTTTGGTGACAATGCCGAAGGAAAAATCATAGGCCTTGGCCAAATCAGTAACTCTAACTTATTTTTAATTTCCAAAGTACTTTTTTTATGGATTGAAATATAATCTGCTTAGTATTTTACAACTATGTGATGATGGATTTTATGTTAAATTTTAAAATGATTATTGAAATGTTTTTAATTCTAAAAATAAATTAGTATTTTCTACATTAATAAATGAAAATATATATTTTGTTAACTTATATTCTTTAGTTTCTCAAAATGCTTTATGTTTAATTGTATTTCACAAAGAATCTTTGCTTTGGCATAGAAGACTAGGACACTGAAATATTCACTCTATTAGAAATCTAACTAGAAAAAGTTTAGTCAAAGATCTACCCAAACTAGAGTTTCTACATGATAAAGTGTGTAATCCTTGTCAAAATTCAAAGAAACACAAAATTTCCTTCAAACCAAAGAAAGAAGTTTCAACTTCTTAACCTCTTGAGTTGGTTCACATGGATTTTTTTGGACCATATAGAGTTTCTAGTTTAAATGGAAAGCACTACATTTATGTTCTTGTAGATGACTTTTCTAGATATACTTGGACCTTCTTTTTATCTCAAAAAATTTAAGTCTACTCTCATTTCACCAAATATGCTAAAAATGTAGAAAATATTAGTGGACTTAGAATTAAATCTTTAATAAGTGATCATGGTTGTCAGTTTGAAAATCAAGAGTTCGAGTCCTTTTGATCACAAAGTGGATATATTCATAATTTCTCTTCTCCTAGAACACCTCAAAAAAATGGAGTTATAGAAAGAATAAATAGGACCTTGAAAGAAATTTCCAGAACCATGCTTAGTGAATATGATTTACCTATTTACTTTTGGGATGAAGTTGTAAATACATCATGATATATTATTAATAGATTATTAATTGGACCTATTCTTAAAAGAACTCTATATGAGTTATAGAACAACAGAAAACCCAATGTAGACTACTTTAAAGTATTTGGTTGAAAATTTTATATCCTTAATACTAAGGAAAATCTTGAAAAGTTTTCATCTAAGAGTGATGAAGGAATCTTTCTAGGATATTAAATCTGATGTAAAGCCTATAGAGTGTTTAACAAAAGAACTAAATGTGTGGAGGAATCTATCAGTGTAAAGTTTGATGAGACAAATCCACATGAGCCTAATACCTCTCTAGAGAATTTTTAGGATGATATGTAAAATATATACATCATTTCTAAATCCTTTAACTATCTTGTAAAGGAATCTGTAAAAACTTTCAGTTCTGAAAATTCTCCAAATTCAAGTCATAATGAACCCGAACCTATTGAAGAACCTGAAATAACTAGTCCCTTTTTTTCTAGAGTTGTTAGAACCCTTAAGAACCATCCTTTAGATGTTGTTGTAGGAGATTTAGATAAAGGAACTCAAACTATATATTCTCTTAGAAATAAGGTTGAACATTAAGTATTCTTGTCACAACCTAAACCTAAAAACATTAATGACTTTATCAATGAAGAATTTTGGGCAATGGTTATGCAAGAAGAACTTAATCAGTTTGAAAGGAATAAAGTTTGGAAACTTGTTGAAAAACCCAAAGACATATTTACCATAGGCACTGAGTGGGTGTTTATAAATAAGGTAGATGAAGCTTGTAACATAGTTAGAAACAAGGCTAGATTGGTTGCACAAGGCTATAGTCTAGAAAAAGGAATTGACTATGAGGAGATCTTTTCACCAGTATCTAGACTTGAAGCCATTAGAATTCTGCTTTCTTATGCTGCCAATATGAATTTCAAACTATATCAAATGGATGTCAAAAGTGCATTCCTAAATGGGTATATAGTTGAGGATGTTTTTGTTGAAGAACCCCCTAGTTTCAAAAATCCTCAACTTTCAAATCATGTTTTTAAACTATCAAAATATTTATATGGTTTAAAAAAATCTCCAAGATCTTGGTATGATAGATTAAATAATTTTCATATTTCTAAAGGTTTTACAAAATGCATAGCTGATATTACTCTTTTTATAAAGAAAATTTACAATGATGTTTTAATAGTTCAAATTTATGTAGATGGTATTATTTTTGGATCTTCAAAAAACTATTTATGTATTGAGTTTTCTGAAATGATGCAAAATGAATTTGAAACGAGTTTAATGGGTGAACTAAAATTCTTTCTTAGATTTAAAATATTTCAAAATAAAGATTATATTATTTTAAATCAAATAAAATACACTAAAGATCTTCTAAAATGTTTTGGATTGGATAGCACTAAAAGTATTGATACTCCAATGAGAACTACTTGTAAGTTGGATCTTGATGAAGATGGAAAATTTGCTAATCAAACCACTTATAGAGGAATGATTGGAAGATTACTCTACTTAACAACTATCTGACCTGACATTATGTTTAGTGTATGTATGTGTGCTCGTTTTTAAGAAAACCCTAAGGAATATCATTTAAATGTTGTTAAAAGGATTTTAAAATACCTAAAACATACACCCAATCTAGGATTGTTCTACCCTAGAAGACAATCGTTTGAGTTAGTTAGCAATTTTGATGCTGATTTAGGTGGTTGTAAGTTAGATAGAAAAATAACCTCTTGAACATGTCACTTTTTAAGCAAGTCTCTAGTATCATGGTGTAGTAAGAAACAAAACTATGTTGCATTATCTACTGTTGAAGATGAATACATAGCTACTGGTAGTTATTGTGCACAAATTTTGTAAATGAAACATACATTACTAGATTATGGATATCAATTCAAGCATGTACCCATAAATTGTGACAATAAAAGTGCTATTAACATTTCAAAGAATCTTGTTTCATATTCCAGGACACAACATATTGATGTAAGACATCACTTTTTGAGAGACCATTATCAAAAAGATGATATCACTTTAGAATTCATTGGAACTAAATATCAACTTGCTGATATATTCACCAAACCATTAAATTATGAAAGGATATATTACATCGTGAATTAATTAGGAATGATAAATCTCAAGTATAAAATGTTCTGTTTAAAAAACTTATTGTTTCATGATTTATAGTTTCATAATTCACTATCTTAAGATTACTGTCTCACTATCACAGTTCTACAGGTTACTATCTTGAAGTTAATATTTTATGTTTACGGTCTCATAGTTACTATCTCTCAGTTATTCTCTTGCACTTACTATTTCAAATGATGTGTTTGCATCATTTGGAGACACACTGTAAATATGACACCATAACAACTTGTTCCAGTCTCATCATAACAACTTGTTACAATCTCACCGTAACAACCTATTCTAATCTCACCATAACAACATTTTTTATTTTATTTATATATTATCACTCATATTGTTGTGTTGATTGTTTTGTTGTTTTTATCCCATTCTTTTTAATTTGTGCCACTTGAAATCCCTAAATGATAAAAAACGAAATATCATTCACTCTTTTCTTCACTCGAGCTCTCTTCTCTCAAAACCGAAATCCTTCTCTCAAACCGTAAGTCCTCTTTCAGCCCTTCACATATCTCTCTCTCTATCATACCCTCGTTGAATTCCCAAGATAAAGCATCCATTTTCATCAACTCCTGAGAAGTGCAGATCTAGGAATAAAGTAAAAAGAGCACCGAAGGTAGTTCCTGGAGGACTGTTGAACCTGAATCTTATTGATAGAATAGTAGTTTCAGAAAAGGAAATTTGTCCTAAGTTGTTACTAACAAGTAAGTCATTAGTTTTGAAATTACTAAAAGAGATGGTATGGATGAACTGGTTCATAAAAGAGTAAAATCTAATTTATCCAAAGTTTTTTTCTCATTTTTATTAGTTTTTCCAGTTTTCATTCAATGTTGAAGATGGTTTTGTTGTAAGAAGATGGATTAATGGTCAAAGATTAACTTTTTCCTTGAGGTTGTGGGATGCTTGACTAGGGATACCTCATGAAGGAATTTTTGAGGACTACCAGAGAGGTCCTCCTCCTCCAAGTGGTATTTTTTTCTTAGAAGAGGCCTTGGGAAGCTTGACTGGAAATAAGAAGAAGAGAAGACCAATTGTTGCAGAGTTGGATGGTGAATCAAGGTTGTTGTTTAAGTTCATTTAGAATCTGATTCGTCTGAGGAAAGGATATATTGCTACCCTTAAGTATCAAGATTTATTTTTGATACATCTTATGAAAAATGGACATAAGATTAACCTGTGTAAGTATGTTATACTTCACATGTGTGAATTTATTAAGACAACTTCAAAGTATACCTATTTTTTCTATTCAAGGTTGATCTCTGCTATGTTGTATGCTAAAGGAATGGTTGGACTTAATGGAGAATTCATCAAACATTATGAGTTATGTGTCTCAAAGGTTACAGTCAAAAGGATGAAAATAAGTTGGAATCCATGGAAAAAGTATTGGGTGGAGGATAATGAAAGAATATATGAAAATTTTAATCCAGTTTATCATACTTCAAGACCAAAAAAACATTTTTGATCCTGGTTTAGAACTAGATGAAGTTGTTGACTATCTTTATGATGAAGAATAAGAGGCAGTTGTTTCACCTATACAAGGAACTGTCTTGGATAAGGAAGATAGTGTTCTACCTGTTCCACAAAATATATCTGAGAAGGAGGCACATGTTACTGAAAGAAGTGATGATTTAAAATAAAAACCTACTTCTTGAAAAGAATCTACTGTTAATGTAAAAGAAAAGTTTATTCCTAAGGAGCATCTATAAAAAGAGATTATTATTGAGGAATAGGATGTTGTTGAGGAACCTTTATAGGAACAAGATGATCCTAAACTTATCCTATCTATTGAGGAAAAAATGGAGAAAGTCTTCTCGTTGGCTATAAAAGAAATGGGTGAGGCTATTAGAGATGAAATTTTACAAATAGATCAAGCAACTGAATCTCTTAGTACTGTGAGAGATACACCTATTTAGGGGGAGAATCACCCTAGTCTAGAAAGTGTTGAAGTTCCTAATCATGTTGATCAAAGAACTGTAAATACCTCGTATAAGTTCCATAGATACTTTGATGTGGATAATTCCTAGGAGGCCTCAATTAAAGGAATAGATCATTCTACTATGTTTCAGTTGAAATCGATTTCTTCTTTAGAAGTAATCTATACTAAGGAACCTGGACCTATTTTAGCTCATGTTCCTAAACCTTCTCAAGAACCTTCTGCTTTTGTGAGTCATAGTGATTTGAAAGCCTTTGGAGATACTTTATTATATGGATTTGAAGATATCATGAACACACAACCTTCTCCTATGAAAAATCTTAGTGAAAGAGATGCTACCTTGATTTTAGAGAAAATCATATGGAAGATTCAGACAAAAATGATTCATTAAATACAAGAGGTTCAAATTGAAAACAAGTAGTTGAGTAATGAGGTGATGTATCTCTGAGATATGGTTGAATATATGCAAAAAGTGTTGTAATAAGGACAATATCATGTTTCCCATCCTATTGAAAGTGTTAATAGTCATATTCCATAGAACATTGCCTTTGTGATTCAACCAAACATGACTTCAATATTTGAAAAAGTGGCTGATAGAAACATTCATATAGTCAATGAGATGTGTGATCTTGTTGTTGGTTTCAAAAAATAGACTGATGAGTACAAGGGATGCCTAAAGAAATTTCTCAATCATCTCAAGTCCCTCACTTCAGCTGTTACAGCCTCTCATGCATTTGGACAGTCCTCTCAACCCATTGATAGTGTTCTACTCAAAACCATTGTTAAAGAGGAACTTCAATCAGTGTTAAGTGTCTTTGATAAGGAGAGTCTATCTATGGTTGTCAAAAATTGTGAAAGGGTCCTTGATTTTTTGAGGATTCATTCAAAGATTTCAAATGATGCTCAGGAATAAATTACTAATAAAGTGCATTTCTACTTTAATTGGATCTTATGTAAGAATGATATGGCCAATCATTTCAAATATATTATAGAGAATTTGAAAATACCTCCTGTCACTCAAGCCTTCAAGACTCAAGTCCAAAAGCTGAAAGAGTTCACTCCTCTACTAGACAAGTTCATGGAGAACAAATATGATTTCAAGAAATCAATGCAGTATGGTCGTGAGATCATTATTGATTTCATTTAGTTATTGAAGCCTTATCTTCATGTGCAGAGCACTACTATTGTGGCTCCTACAGCTGCACCTTTGCAACCTGGTTTAACTCCTTTCTCATCCACTAATTTTACCTCTGCCTTAATGTTTGTATCTTAGGCTCTAATCCAGATTAGACCTATTATCCTTGACCAAAACTTGCCTCAGTCTTCAACCAAACCCACTTTATCACCATCTATTTTTAAAGGTCTCCCTCTTCCTTCTCTGAAATTTGGATCACTCCCTTATTCAACCTATACTTCTACTCACGTGGATCCTTCTGTTGATGATTCCAAGGTCAAAGAGAAGACAGCTAGTTCTAAAGAAAAGTGAAAACTGTATCTTGATAGGGATTTTTTTATACTTTTTCCTACTATTTTTAATGAAAAATATATTTTTATCTAATGAAATGTGAACTATTGTTGTCTATTCTCTTATTTAATTTCCTTCTTTTCTCATTTTTCTAAACTCTTTTTGATAATCCCAAAAGGGGTAGAAAAGTAAACTAAGGGGGAGAAAGCACACTAAGAATAAAAATGTAATTCCTATGATTTTTTATCATCAAAAAGGGAAATATTATTGGACTCCTCATGTTTTAATGATCACAAATCATGTTACTCCTATTTAATATTTCTCAAATCATGTGTAGAGATGGTTGGTTTCTTTATGATTTAAATAAACTTCCACTAAATCTGAATTCCAATAAATCGTGTTTGATTATTGTAAACTATATTTAATTTTTTTTTCTATAACTATTTATTATATGAATGATTAAGTCTAATTAATTCTGTGAATATTACTACTTAAGACTATTTAAAAATATTTGGATAAGTTTGAGAAACTGTGAGTCTACAACCGGTTCTGGTTTTCTAGAAAAGGACCCAGACACCGTGACCCAGACATCGTGACCCAGACACAGTGACCCAGACACCGTGACCCAGACACCGTGACCCAGACACCGTGACCTAGACACCATAACACCAAAAACTGTAACCAGTTTCAGATCTAATGAAGTTTATAACATCGGTTCCTTGCTACCATAGTCAAGACACCATTAAAAGTTTGGAAAAGGACCAAACACCATGATCCTAACACTGCATCTATTCTACCGGTTACTAAGCTCAATGAAACTATAGCATCATGACTATCTCACCGCTCAAAGGCAAAGAAGAAGACATCATTTCATAGTGACACCATTTCTAAGTGATATCATTTTAAGAAAAACTGTGACACCATTCTTTAATCTATTTTTTCATTTTCAATTTAATTTATAACGGTCATATTTGAGTCATTTAAAGGCATTGACATAATTAATGTTACTTTGTAGACATGTCCCCTGACAGTATGAGGTACAAGGTGAAGAATACCTAAATCTTTTCAGTTCAAACATGTTCACTCGCAATTAAAAAGGATGATAAGTCAGGCTATAAATATACACAGACATACGAGTTGAAAAAGAGTGATTGTTCTAAAAAGTAAAATGATTCATACAAAAAGATACAACTGAAGAACACATTAAGCACTCTCAATTCAAAAAGGTTGGACTACCATATATCAGAATTAAAGTCATCTTCGTAGTATCAACTCCAAGAAGAACACGAGATAGATCTAACTGGAAACCAGATCACCAGAATTGCAATACTTTTTTTCACAAGAAGACTTGATACATGCATCTTCTTCACCCTAGAAGCCTAGAGCTACATAGAATAGTAGTTAGAGAACTTATAACCCTTTCTCATCATCTTTTCTCTATTGTGTACTATTTTTAGCTTTTGAGTAGTGTGTGTGTGTGTTTGTATTAAAAAACACAATGTCTCATCTATTAAACTGAAGTATACAATATATATTTCCTCTAATATCTTCTTACATTTGTTTACTCCCACAGATAAGTGTGGAAGAGGTCATTGTGTGACCTGGTAGTTTATACCCATGAAGAACAGTGGAAGAGGTCATGTGACCTAGACAATCCTATGCACTATTATTTACCCCGATTCAGGGTGTGGATCAAGTTTATTAATATAAACTGCTTGGTGGTAGGTGATCACCAAGTGGAGTAGATTAGGTCTCATCTTGAGACTGAACCACTTTTTTTATCCATTGTGTGGTTTAATTTAGTTTTTCTCTACTTTAATGTATATTTCCGAAAACACTAGATTTTACTTTGATAGTTAGTCTTGTATAGAAGTTATAACTGCTTTTCCTTATTAGAATAGATTCAAAATTTATATTAATAACTCACATTTATATTACTAAGAATTAATCAATCTTCTAAGATCTTATTTGAATAGTCAAACTATTATAACAATATTACCTTGATTAACTAGGTTGTATTAATTTTTATTGAGGAAGCTTTTAAATAAAATTTTTAACAGAAATTTTTATAGATACTCAGTTCACCCCCCCTATTGAGTAGTCTACTCTAACCAATAGTAAATATGATGACATGTTACCTTGGATTATGAAGAGGCAATTATAGTAGTTGTGTCTAGCCATTGACATGTAATAAGGGGTTGTTTTTAATATCGTGAATGGGTTAAATTAAAAAAATGGAATGTGTTGAATGACTCATGGGTTGAAATGGAATTAAGTAAATGAGTTAAGTAATGTGAATGATAATATGAAAATGGGTAAAGGTGTGAAGATGATTTATTTATTGAACAAACTATTAATTGTGAGTGTTATGTGTATTATTTTGAATATGGATTTTGAAATGGTATATGTGGTAAATGGTTAAAGAATCATGTGCAGATGGATTGGTGGTATGTGGGATATCAGACTAAGGCTCCTCCCATGGGTCAGGTTGGACTGAGGCTCTAAAACCCACCCCTTGAATGCACAGGTTAGGGAGTCGAACTGAGGCTCTAGGACCCTAACGGTTACAATGGTTAAGACTAATTGGACTGAGGATCCAAGGTAAGTGTGATGTCTTGATTGAGATATGGATTCCCTAGTGAGTTAGGGAACTTGTTTCATACCCTTATGTATAGTTGTTGACTGGCATAGGCTAGTGTATTTTAAAACAATTTTCTAACCCATGAATTAAATGATGTGAATTATTTGAGTGAACATTTTTAACTATTAGAAACCATTTTATCTTTTTTTATATTTTGTCCTTTTATTACATTCATACACTATCTTTTTAGACTATATATTTTGTAGAAACCATTGGTGGTGGCCTACTAAGTTATACTCACACCCTAATCAAGCTGTTGATGTGTACCCAAACAGATTTCATGGTTTCATGTCAGGACAAGGGAAAATGCCCCATGATAGATTGTTGAGTTGGGCATGGTATTTGCATGGATGAGGAATCCAAACATAGAGTTAGGAACAATTTTTGGGATTTTACAGTTTGTCTTTATTTTCGGTTCTCTTTATAGTTGGAACTATATGACATGACCTGACATATTTACCATTTGGTTGTGGGATTGTACCCAATTTTGGTAAGTAGTTGGTAATGCATGTTTATTGGTTATTTTTTATTTTATTTTGTATGTTATATATTGAATATTACTCTCATATATAGGGTATAGTCTCCCCACATTACCTATTAGACCCTTTCTACTAGTCGGTATCCTATGGCATACGGGAATGTGCATTTGAGGTCATGTGGTGACTCATCTTGGGGCACTGGTTTAGTGGCCTATGACTTGGGGATTTTTATGTCCAAAATGTTGAATACCCTGAGAGGGGGGGTAAATCAGGGTATGATAGATTAAAACTTCTTCCCCTTCAGATCTTATTTCATTCTTAAACAAAACTCAATTATCTCTTTCTCTCATAGAAATATATGCACAGTACACAGTGATTTTTACTTGGTTCACCATCATTGGGCTACATCCAAGGAGCATACAATGGCGATTTTCTGATGTACCAAATTTATTAAGGCTCACTACCAATAATGAGTACAATGTTTGGGCTAGATCTTTTATGCCCAGGCTCACTACCTTTACAATATTTAGGTTCTAATAACTACATTCCCAAGGTTCACTCCCTATGCCTCTTTCTCTGGCTCACTACTGGTGGAAAGGGTCACCATTTTCCTCTTCCTTTGCGGACTTCTCTTAGAAAGGAATCCACACTAGTTTATAGACATGTAGGTTGAAAATAGTTTATGTATGTGTAGTTCCATTCACTTTCATGAATGTCACAAACTCAACTATAGGTAGATGTTTTGTTGAAGTCCCTTTTTCACTTTCATATGAAATCCACCTTTTTGTGTACTGTTAGGTAATGGAAATGACTTTCACAAACTAACTTTAAGCTTTTTAAAGGTTCCTTGAGTGTTCTAAGAACAACTTGCTCCACCCACGTACTGTATACTGGGTATGGTATACAGAACACCTCCTCTGTATACCATTTTCACTTCTTCAAACCGCCATCCACTCGTGAACTACCTCCACCTTTGCTGTTGTGTACTGCCTCTAGGTACTGACTCAGCAAACCTCCTCTGCAAACCACCCTCTGTCCATGAACTGTTCTCTGTTCATGGATTTCCTTCGCTTATAAAAACCATATATCCTCTACATATCAAACTTCCTTCTATGTTTAATAGAATTCCTTCTCTGTGTAATACTTCCTTTGCAGGTTTGATTTCCCTACAAAAACCTTCGATGGAATTGCTTCTGCGTGAACCACTTCTCCTCGTGGAAATCCTCCACGTGAACCACTTTCAGATTTCACCGAATTCCCAGAGTAAATAGATTTTCTCTAATGATATTTTATCTCCTTTATAATTAGTGGTATTATCTCTCCTTATATAGGAAAAGGTATAAAAAAATCCACTAATCCAATATTTACCAAATCTTTGATTCGGTACAGTCTCTACCGCATACTGATCCTCCTACCACAAACCGCACCCATTCTGTGAACCATTTTTCCATGGTGGTCTATGTAGTTTCTTTTCTCCTATGTGGCACCATTATATTATTTCATCCAAATAACCTTCATTCATTCCACATACCGTACTCCCTTCACCACAAACCGTCACCGTGAACCATTTTCATTTCTACGAACCACTCCCGCGTACCATTCCCGCTACCTGGTATGCAGCCACGAACCCTTCCTAGACATGGTATGTGGTCCATGTAATCATATACATGTTCCTCTTACTTTGAATATTTTTTTCACCATTCTTCACACTATTAAATACCATGAAGAAAACCTTACATTTCCAAACACAAATTCCCAATTTTGAGTCCCAAAAATTTGACAAACACTGGAAAACTGCACCACCTTAAAAACTTGTCTTCGGAAAACACCAACCATAATCATTCACGATCATATGGATTTTTCAACAAACATGATCACACCCAAAACATACTGAGAGGGCACATTGATGTATTTTTTCCCAATTATCTCACCCTTTGGGTTTTTTGATAACTCTTTTCATAACAATTATTTTTATTTTTATACCTCGTTAAAGATCTATCCTTCTTCAATCAACATTCACTTTATCCGATTAAGATACCAATAACAGATTTATTCAACACATACTCTAAGACCACATGATCTATGATCGGAATGAGAAACAAGAGTATAATGTAAATTTCATCAATGAATCACTTCATTCCTAACACCAACTCTTGAAGCTAATCAACTACTTTCATCACGAACCTCAGCTGTTGATATGTAATCTTTAATTGATCACTTCTAGCATCATCAGATTTAATACTCCCCCTATCTTACATCTCCTATAAATAGATCCTACAAATATTTTCAACTCCCCCTATCTCGCTACTCTACTTAACAGCTTATCCCCATGTCTTTTCTCCCCTTAAATAGTCACACTTTCTCCCCCTTTTTCAATGAACTCGAAGGACACTTCATGGTCATCTACAATAGGGTAAAGAACACATATCGATACATTAGGGAAAAAATACCATACCTTGAGGAGAGGGGGTCCCACATCCACACTTTTTCAAATTTAGGGATTCAACTAGACTCCCAGATCCAGTCGATGACATTCAAATGCTTCTTTGGGTAAGGCCTTCATAAGAATATATACAACTTGTTATTCTATTGGAACATACTCCAAATTCACAAACCCTTCCCCCACCTTCTACTTGATAAAATGATATTTTATTTCAACGTGCTTTATCCTTGAGTGATGCACTATATTTGTTCTAATATTTATAGCACTTGAATTATCACAATGAATTCTGATCAGAGATTTCACTAAAACTCCTATATCCTCAATTTGTTGCTTCATCCACAATAGTTGTGTGCGATCTTGATTAACCGCAATATATTTAGCTTCTATGGTGCTCAATAAAAAGAATTATTTTTTCTTGATCAAAAAAGAAATATGCAATCCTCTAAGAAAAAAGGCACCTTCGGACGTTTATTTCCTATCATCTGCTAATCTGGATCAATCTACATCTGTATATCCCAATAACTTCAAATGATATTTGTCATTATATATTAATCCAAAATCCATTTTTCCCTTAATATACCGAAGTATTATTTTCAATGCAACCATGTGGGTTGCCTTAGTATTTCCTTGATACCTCGATTCTTAGAATGTGGAAAATACAATATCAATCCTCATCACTATCAGGTATAATAGACTTCCAATGATTTTCCTATATTCTGTGAAATTAACTATCTTACCTTCATAATCCTTTGATAGTTTCAATAGGGTAGCAACTGGAGTCTTCAAATCTTTGTAATTATCCATTCCAAACCTTCTAAAAACATCATTAACATATTTATATTGAAAAATAAAAGTTTCATTCTTTCCTTTCATCACCTGTAAGCTAAGGAAAAATGTCAGCTCACCAATCATTGACATTTCGAACTCACTTTTCATAAATTTAGAAAATTATCTGCATTTTGATTCATATGATCCATCATAGATTATATCATTGACATAAACCAGAACCATCATCCTTTAACTACTACCATTGCTGAAATACATATTGTAGTTAACTCTACCATGATGAAAACTAGGCTTCTTTAGAAACTGATCAAGCCTTGAATATCGTACCCTTGGTGCTTGATTCAAACCATATAAATCCTTCTTCATCCAAAAAACTCTATTCTCATCTTCATAAATGAGAAAAATATCTGTTTTCTCAATATAAACTTCGTTTTCTAGAACTCCATTCAGAAATGATGACTTGACATCTATCTGGAAAACCTTAAACTTTATTTGCACTGCTATGGCCAAGAATAATCTGATTGTATTCGGCCTTACAATGGGTGAAAATGTCTCATAAACATCAATAACCTCTATTTGGGAGTACCCTTTACACACCAGTCATGTTTTGTTTTGAATCAAAACACCATCTTCATTCATTTTTTTGTGAAAGACCCATTTTTTCCCGATGAAATTCTTATCTGCAAGTCTGTAAATAATCTCCTGTGTTTGATTCTTCTCAATTTAGTCAAGCTATTCATTCATTGCCTAAACCCAATTCTCATCTCTAGTTAATTCATAAAATAATTTAGGCTGCACTTGTGATAAGTATGATTCTTGTTGTAGAGACTTCATCCTCCTTCTCTGCACTGATGCTGACTAATCACCAATTGTGTTTTATCTATCAATTTCAGCACTTCTTTCTAGTCTATATGTATACACTGATTTATTATCATCACTCTCATCATCTGAATCTTATTATGAATCAATCTTTGGAACTATAGGATCTCCGGATCTGCTTATCTCTTCATCACTATCCTCTTGAGACTCATCATGTATTTGATGAATATTCTTCTCATTCTCCACTATAGTTACATCATGTCTTTCAACAATATTTCCTAGACACTTATTAAATCATTTATATTCTTTTCATTTCTTTGAGTAGCCAGAAAATATCCCTTCATCCCCACAGGATTCAAACTTCCTATGTTTCTCCTTATTGAGAATGAAACATTTACTTCTGAAGACTCAAAAGTAATTCAATAATGGATTTTTTCCATACCATAATTCATATGGAGTATTCTATTCTTTCAAACAAAGTAAATATCTATTTTAAGGGTATACTAATGTCATCACTGCTTCTTTCCAAAATTTCTCCAAAAGGTCTATCTCAATGAGCATTGTTCTAGCCATGTTGTTGATAATATGATTTCTTCTCTCAACTAATCCATTCTGCTTTGGAGTTCTTACCAATGAAACTTGATGCCTTATCCTATGTTTCTTAAAATAATCCCCCACTTGGCTATTTGTGAACTTTGTTCCATTATCTGTTTGAATCGTCTGGATTTTCTAACCAAGCATCTTTTCACATTCTCGTCAATATCTTGTAATGCAACGGAACACTTCATATTTGTGGGTGATTATTGAAACCCATGATATTTTTCTATAATAATCAATAAAGAGAACATAATATCTCCTCCCATCAATAACCCTTGGCGAAATTGGCCCACACACATCAATATGCACCAACTCAAGCAATCTTGTTGACTTTTTCACCTTTGACTTATATGTCTTTTGAATGATCTTCCCTCATTGGCGAGCATCGCATGTATGAGTATGATCATGTGATAATATATGGAGATTCAAGCAGTATTATACTTCACCAAATCTTCCAAGGAATCTTGGCTTATGTGGCCAAGACGCTTATGTCATAACTTTTTTTCTTCATCCTTAAACAAAAAGAACATATCTTATTCTTCACTCATGAGGTATAGATTCCATTTTGTATGCTTTCCTTGTAACATAATAGCACCATCCTTTTCCTTGATGATACATAATTTCTTGGAAAACCATATGGCATGCCATGAGTCACACAATTGACTGACACTAAGCAAGTTGTGACTAAGCCCCTCAACAACCAAGACATCTACTCATCTCATGTATTTTCCTCTAAACATGGATTTTCCTAAACCAATAATTTTCAATCCCTCATAATTACCAAATCTTATGATACCTTCTTTATCATACCTGATTTTGGTCACTAGATCCTTATTTTCTATCATATGGGAAGTGCATCCACTATCAATGATCCATATCCCAATGTGATCTGATGCCTTGGTCGCAATTTCTACAACCACTGCATGCTCGGCCCTTTTCTTTTTGACCCAAGTATTTGACTTCATACCCAACATGGAATTATAATCTCGATCTTCCTTAGTATGTGACAGACCAGCTTCAACTTGCAAATATATAAATCGATTTGGAATTTTCATCTCTCTTGATGATACATTTGGCTGCTTCTTATGAACAAATTCAGTCTACCTCAACACATTCCTCTACATTGTTGATGTTAAATATCTTTCCATATGTTCGAGTCCTTTACACCTGAAACAAATACCATCAAATGGTGACCTATAATTTTGAGCTCTATACAACCACCTTTTTTGGTCTTGTTACCTTTGGTACCTCTTTTCTATACAACATACATTTTGAAAGTGTCTCATCTTACCACAATAATAGAAACTTATGTGAGGTCAATTCCTGTGTGGCAATGATGTTCCACTAGTTATGCCTTGGGTTCTATGAATATTCTAATTATATTTTGTACCCAAATAAATATTCAATCTTGGAGTGGGTGCTTGTTGTCTGAATTGACCATAACTTCTTTCTATTTTAGATCAAGCCCCATATCGGCCTTATCATTCAGTATTGATTATTGCTTCTGTTCTACTATACCACTCTTCTCAAATCGAATCTTCTCTATTTCCTATATGATCTTATTTCCAGATGCAAAACCAAGAGTTAATAGTTTCTCATGATATTTAACTGTTTGTCATAGACTGATGACTTCCTCTTTTAGTTCATCGATACATTTGATTTGATCATTTCTAATTTCAGTCAAACTATCAATTTCTATTTTATATTATTCAATTTTGAGTTTGTAATCAATCACCTTTTCTGAGATTTTTAGCATTGAAGACCTCAACTTTTCAATTTCTACATTCAACTCAGAATTCTCTTCTTCCTGCTACTTCATATAGAGTTTGGAATCACTAACAAATTTTTTAGATTTCTTTGTTTTGGATCTCAAAATATCTACCTCTTCAAGGGAAGCTTCTAATTCATCCTGAATATAAACTCTTCCTTCAATTTCTCCTTCTTCATTTTAACTTTTTTCTCTGGTTAAAGAATTTATGACAACTACCACTAAGGCATCTACTTTATGATTCTTGCAGTCCTCCAACTCTTCTTTCTCATATTCTTCTAAACTTTCATCTTCTTTTGAAAGAATATTCTTATTTTTGAAGAACTTTATTTTAGTACTTCTCTTACCTTTCACATTTGATGAATACTTATTTTGGGTATTTTAATCATTGTCTTTATTGTCATCATCAAAATTCATATGAAATTTTATTGAAAAATTCCCAATCATTCTGCATCAAAAGAATGCAAATGGAAGTTTTCCTTTGAACTTTCATTTTCCCCTTTGAAGATTTGAGGAGAAAAATTACATGAAATTATCCAAATTGTCCTCCTCATGACTATATTCAATAGATAAATTCTTCATGGACTTGAATAAAAATTCTTTGAACATCCCCTTTTCCACTACATCGTTATCATCATTTCTCATTCCATATGCTATAAGGTTACTTTATAGGTTATCTAGTGTCAGCTCTTTTGGGTCTTTGTCTTCCAACACTAAAACTTTCAGATTGAACCACAGTGGAAGTTTCCTCAAGATACATTTCACAATATTTATATCTTCAATGACTTCTCCAAGACCTCACATATATTCTATAATAACATTTACTTGGTTAAAGAATGAATCAATAGTCTCATTAGGGTTTATTCTGAAATCCACATACTTGTTCCACAGAACCTGCAGCTTTGCTTCTCGGACTTTTGTGTCACCCTAATAAATGCTCAAAAAAAATTTCCACATAGTATGTGATTTTTTAAAAAAACATCACCTTCGTATAAATTGCATTTTATAGGACTCCCCCTAAATCATTGATCCCTTTAGCATCAGTATCCAATTCCCTTATTTCATCTTCTGATAAATTACCACTATTTATGACAATTGATATTCCATTCATAGCTATTGTGAATACATCCATTCCTATTGATCGGAAGTAGTGTTGCATCTAATTCTTCCATAGTTTAGAATTATTTCTGTTGAATATCATAATACCTTTATGATTGACCACCTCTATTTCTTATTATGAGAAAGAATCACTGACTTTCAACCTTTCCCTATGATACCAATTGTTAGGTCCACAAGGTCGAATACCCTAAGAGGGGGGATGAATCGGGGTATGACAGATTAAAACTTCTTCCCCTTTAGATCTTGTTTTGTTGTTAAAAAAACTCAATTCTCTATTCCTCCCATAGAAATATATTAATAGATATGAAATCATGCATAGAACACAACGATTTTTACTTGGTTTACTCTCACTATACTACATCCAAGGAGCATACAATGGCAATTTTCCGATGTACCAAATTCACTAAGTCTCACTACCAATAATGAGTATAATGTTTGGGCTAGATATTCTATGCCTAGGATCACTACATTTACAAGATTTAGGTTCTTCTCACTACATTCCCAAGGGTTACTCCCTATGCCTCTTTCTCTAGCTCACTATCAGTGGAAATGGTCATTGTCTTCCTTTTCCTTTGCTCACTACTCTTGAAAATGAATCCAATCATAGTTTATAGACTTTTAGGTCAAACATAGTTTATGGACATGTAGGTCCTTTAATTTTAATGAATGATTCATCCTCAACTATAGGTAGTTGTTCTTTTGAATTCCCTTTTCCACTCATAGATAAAATCCATATTTCCCTGTACTGTTAGGTAATGGAAATGACTTTCACAAACTAACTTGAAGATTTTTCAAGATTCCTTGAGTGTTCTGTGAAACAACTACTCCTTCTGCATACTGTGTACTGGGTATGGTACACGAAACACCTCCTCTGCATACTTCGGTTGCTTCCGTGAACCGCCCTCCACACACGGATTGCCTCTACCTTCACTTCCTTGTACTGCCTCTGCGTACTGACTTATAAAACCTCCTCTACATACTTCTATTTCTTCTATGAACCTCCCTCCATACGTGGACTACCTCTGCCTTTGCTGTCCCGTACTGCCTCTGCGTACTAACTCATCAAACCTCCTCTGCAAACTACCCTTTCTCCATGAACTGTTCTCTATTCACGGACTACCTTAGCATCTAAAAATTGTCTCTCCAATATGTATCATACTTCCTTCTTTTCATACCAGACTTCCACCTCCAAGTACTACTTCCTTTGTAGGTTTGAGATCCTTATAAAAACCTTTGGCAGAATTACTTCTGTGCGAACCACTTCTCCTTAAGGAAATCCTCCTCGCAAACCACTTTCAAATTTCACTGAATTCCCAGAGTAAATAGATGTTCCTTAATGATATTTTATCTCCCTTATAATATATGGGATTATCACTCCTTATATAGGAAAATATATCTTCAAAATATGCTAATCCAAGATTTATCAAATCTTTGAATCGGTATAGCCTCCACCACATACCGATCCTCCTGTCGCAAACTACACCCATTCCGTGAACCATTTTTTCATAGTGTTCAGTGTACTACCTTGTCTCCTATATAGCCTCATTCTCTTCTACCATCCTATAATCCATCATTCCTTCTACATTCCACACACCCTTCGCTGAAAACCATCACCGCGAACCATTTTCAGTTCTGCGAACTGCTCCCGCGTACCGTTCCTACTGCCTAGTATTTGGCCATGAACCCTTCCTAGACATGGTATGTGATCCATGTCCTGAGCTCCACATTCCACTTCCTTTGATGATTTCCTTCATTTTTCTTCACACTGTTCAATCCCATGAATAAAACCATACATTTCCAAACATAAATTCTCAATTTTAAGTCCCAAAAATTTGGTAAACACTGGGAAACTACACCACCTTAAAAACCTATCTTAGGTAAATACCAACCATACTAATTTGCGATCATCTGGATTTTTCAACAAGCACAATCACACCCAAAAAATACCAAGAGGCCACATTGAGGGATTTTTACCCAGTAGGGATGTTACATGAGTTCCTTAGTGTATTTTGTGTCCATACCTTGGGTGGTGGTAATGTGGTCATAGACATGTGAGAGCTTATAGAGTTTCTATAAAATCTTGATATACATGAACTGTGCTTCAAAAGAACACACACTATGTAGTTCTTTATTATGAATCTAGGGTTTCACACATAGTTAAATATCACACATCATGTGTCTAGATCACACATCATGTGATCTAATTCTAGTGTATTAGTATATTCCCCATAGGTATATGGTAATAGACATGGATAGGGTACCCAGACATAGCCAGAGAATCCAAGAAAATACATAGTACACAAGCATGACCATAGTACATAGGCATGAACAAAGTTCACGAGAATGGGACAGAGTACATGGGCATGGGTCGGAGGACACGGGAAAACTCAGACCAGCCAAGACATGTTGTTTACTGCCTATATAGGCATTTTACTTCTCCTAGAGTTGGTTTAGGCCCATTTTCTCTTCTATCTAGATGATTATCATTAGGTTATGTTTTCCTGGTCCATCCCTATGAAGGTATTATGAGGTATACCTTCCTAAGAATAGGATTAGTGATCCCCTCTATGGATTAGTATTAGATAGAGTCAAGTATCCCTCTGTGTCTGGGGTTGTTCTTATTTATCATTATTCCTTAGTTTGGGTTAAGTATCCCATTATCAACTTCCAAGATGTTTTATCCTCATCCTAATGGTTCACTCTAGGTAGGTTTAGGTATCCCCCAAAGGCCTGGAGTGTGATCCCCTACCTATGTGTTGATATCTTCTGAGTTACAACATATACTTCTTTATGGAAAGTCCCAATGTTCACGACTACTCAGATGAGTGCCATCAGTGTTATCAAGGAATGAGTTATCCTAGATGAGAATTACCTCAAATACTAGAGTAGAATCCTAGGCTAGAAGTATAGTTATGGATTTACTTTTAGACTTGGTGTCTATATTGAGTATATTTGGGTTATTTTTTTATTTTCTCATATACTTATTGATAAACCTTCATGTTGATGAGCTAACTTCCCTCTCTATCTTGATGTTTTATGTCAGGTGATTTCGTAGTGTCCTAATGGGCATGTATATACTCACTCATACATGGGATTTACCCACACATGGCATGTCTTATATAGACAACATGACTTATGATGATGTCATAGGTATACTAGGAGTAGGTGGAGCATGGTTAATTTAGACAGACTGGTTGGTTCCATGAGTTGCATTTGAAATAAGTACCCTCCTTACTAGCAGTTTTGACTCTTTTATAGTTTTGGTGGTCTTGTATTTGTCCCTTTATACCTTCCTATATTTTTTTAATACTCTGATTTGTGATATGGTTGAATGTGTATATTTTTTTATCAATTGTATCTTTCCTTTCAATATTAAATTGGTGGTTATATATGTGTTTGTGTGTGTAGGTACCTTAGGATAAGTCCTCCCATGCATGTGATATTCTTACTTGGTGCTTCTCTCTATCCCCTAGCCTAGTGAAGGTGGGATTGGGGTTTCAAACTCGGATTACCTCCATCCAGGTGGGCCCTAGTGTGTTGGATCATAGAATGCTTGTTTCACTAGTGATCTCCCTATTTCAATGTTTTTCTATGTCCTTCAAGGCACCATGACCTCTTTTACATATCACCATGACATAAGAGGGGAATATTCTTCATACCATATCCAACCAAAATTCCCATGTTCTATGAAACTTCACCATTTTATATTCTCAACTAGTCTCTGTGTTCATTTTGATTATGACCACAGTATAGTGATGTCACCTTCACTTCAAACACCTTCAAACTTCACTCTTCAACCTCAATATTTCTTCCATGGTCTTCAAATCATTCCAAAATCATGGAATAAACATCGACTCAGAAAGATCATCATGAAACACCAAATTTTGAACATGATTTATTTGTTGACAATAAAATAAAACACAATCATCATATACACATCGTCTTCTCTTTATATCTTATTCAACTAAGGGCTCAAAAATCTCAGACTTGATAATATCCCCCTTTGGTTTTTGTTAGAAACCAAGGAACATAAATCATTTTTAAATTTCAACCCACTTATAAATAAATCATTATTCAATAATTTTAAGCCTACGTGAGCAAACTAAATATAGGAAACAAGAACAATGAACAAAATATCATGATTTCCATAAAATAGTGACTTATATTCACTTATTTAAATCCATTGATCCTATTAATACCAATTAAAAAAACTTTTCTTAGCCCATTATATCACTTGATGAATTCAACTGATAATCAACTAGATACCAAAATATTTTTTCACTTTATATAAACTATTCATAGAACTTGTAGATATGACGTCCATCATTCATGCTTAGAAAAACTATTAGAACAGATCACAAATCACAGAACTCACACACCCACATGATGACCTCATAGATTTCCCCTTTTAATAACTCACTCAAAATATATTCTCTCCCTAAATAAGAGAAATACATGAATTTGAATATATTAAGGGATTAAACATAAAGGTATTTATATTATTCTTTTTCTTCTCCCCCATTTACAATAATATCAAAAGAATAATATGATAGATTGTATGGAATTTTTATACCTTATCCCTTGAGAATGAAGGATAATAATTATTCTTCAACCTCCATAGATTTATATTAAACTCCATATTTTAATGTCAACAATATTGATTAGCTGTGATCTTATTTAACTCTCATTTATAATTGGGAGAACTCATCTTCTTTTTAACTTTATCAAAATGGAATTCTAAAGCTTCTTTCTCCTTGATACTTTTTGTCTTCTTTATTTTAAAAAAAATTGACATTGATGTCCTAAAATGGTATTGCCTTATATATCCTTTTTTTATCTCTTTGATCCAAGATCACTTATTTAACCTTTTTCATGAGAAGACAGTTCTTTCCACCCATTCTAGAGTCAATAATCTCAAAAGGCTTCACAAAATCTTTCTTATCAATAATATAAGGCATATTCTTTTTCACTTATTCAAAAACTTGAAGAAAGTTTCCTTAAGTGTTTTATCCTCTCATTGAAATACTTATATATTTTATCTTTTCAAAACACATTTATTATTTTTAAATACCACTTCATGGTATTCATCACAGAGTTGAGACACACTTATTAGATTATTTTTCAACCCATTAACAAATAATGTGTTCTTATATCCTAGATTTTCTTCTCTAATTATTTTTGAACCAATTCCTCTAATTTTGACTAAAATTTCATTATAAAAGGTCATCGATGGTATCTTGGACTTCTTTATATCCTTCAAGAGCTTAAAATATCCTATCATTTGATATGATCATCCACTATCCAATATCCATGGATGTTTCCCTTATGATTTTTTTTGTACAACTTCAATAATCAAATCCTTCTCATTTCTTTTTTCATTATTATTATGAGAATTTTGACTATTATAATTCATGATTATATAAGCATGTAAAATGGTGAGATATTTTTCAATAAGATGACCGAGTTGGTCATATCTTCTATAATCCACATCTAAGGAATAATTTTGAAATTGGGTTATAATTTTTTAATTAAATGGGTCTATGTTTTTTAAGGGATAAGGGTTTTTTGAGTGTTGAATGAATTGATGCTTGAATATCACGGCCAAGATCGTTAAACTATTTGATGCTCTCAGCCATTTTTAAAAAAATTAATGTTAATTTTTATCTCATCTTATATATATAACAAATTTTTAAACAATATTTAAATAACTATTTTTTATTTTTTTATTTTTTTTTGTTGTGTTTTATTTTATATATATATATATAAGTTTAAAAAATATTTAAAATGATATTTTTATTCAAAATTTTCATCATTAATGTAGTTCTAAAATATAAATAAAAAATACACTCATGAGCCCCTTTTATGGTAGAAGGGGCCTTTATATCCCTTATGGATTTTCCATATTGGTTTTAGTTTCACTTTTCCAGCATTATAATAAAAAAATATTATTATTATTATTATTAATACATAAATAGTAACATATAATTAGAAATACAACTAATTAAAATAAAATATCATTAATATAAATCATAATTAATATTGTAAATAATAAAAAGTTATAATATAATAAATATGTTGAAAAGAAATCCCTCTTTATGGATGTTCATAGATTTTGAGTGGTTGTGTTTGTTAAGAAAGTTCCAAAGAAGAAAATATTGTATGGTGAAGGATCTATAGGAGTTTATAAGAGGGTGATAATGATACCTAGTGTTTTCATTTTTTTGGGGATTTTTTTAGGAAACTTCAAAAAATGGAAAAAGATAGAGTTTTGTGTAATATTTACATGGTCTACTTAATTGTTATGTGAAACTACTTGAAAATTACATGGTGAATAGTTTTGTGCTTAAGATTTATGCGTTGAATTTTAATGTACTAGCCTAGATCACTATGATTAATTCCATAAAGTCCCAAAAAATTATTCCATATATAAAACATCAATTCGACACTAGAACGATCACATATATAAGATAAATAAACAAAAAATAAATATTTCAAGCCCCACTGCCAATTCCAATGCATTCCACATACTTGATCTCTAAAACCCTGTCAATATACTCAAGCCTGGTCATAAGTCTCCATATAAGTATCTCCACTCATCCATGAAATCTTGGACATCCACCTTATCCATCATGCATCTATGTCAACCTAAAATAATAAATAAGGTTTCTACACACACTGAGGTTCATGTATAGGGGCAGAGAAATTAATCTCATTAGGCTACCCCCAATAGTAACCCTATAAATTATTGTCATAGGTGTATGTTCATGAAATATTCCCAGCCTATCTGAGACATAATTGAAATAAAATAAAATAAAATGATGTTGATCCATAGTTATGTGACCCTGATTGACCATACATGATTCAGATGGTGTTAAATTGTCTTAAGCACATCTCAAAGGTTGTGCCTACCAAGTATCATGTGGGATTTAAATCCATGGAATCCCCAGGCAATCCTTGTGAATTTAGGGACCCATCCCATGATCAAGGGTGTCCATGGGTCAGTTTGGGTTGGATTTGGGGATTTTTTTAAACTGACTCAATAAAAAGTGGTTGTTTCAAGTCAGGTCGGGTCAGGTATAACTTTTAATTCAACCTCAACCTGACCCAAACCATATTGAATCAGGTTGGGTTGGTTCTGGTCGATTAGGTTATGGAAAAAATGGATTCTCCCTAATAAAAAATATCATGTGTTCAGTGTAGTGACGTCTTTTCCTCATATTGCTTCATCTTCCTCACCACTCCAGGAACACCCCCGAATCCTAGTGATAAATCAACCCCAAAATCCATAACTCACTCTAGGATATTGGTCTCCAGCTCGACCAAAAAGCCCGCTTTATAAATGTCCATTTCACTTTCTACATCATCACCACTACCTAGATTCAAGACCTCAAGTTGTGGATGTTGAAGGTGAGGCCCACTGAGGTAGTGGTCATGAACTTCATCACACGGATCCTCCACTAGCTACTGATACCCATAAACATACCATCCCCCTGATTGAGGAGGTGATAGAGTGGGTCTATGATCTAATCCTAAGGATCATGATGGTGGTGGAGCAGGAGGGGGACCAAAACCAGTTGGATTTATTAGGGTAGTTCACCTAGACATTGTATTACCACTCCATGGTGTTCAACTCACTAGAGGCAACTAACAATGGGGGTACTTATAGAGAATTTAGTGGCATAGATGTATGTAGTGAGGTGGTGTTCATGAACTTTATCACGTGGGGGTCATCCACAGGGTTCATTGGGTTAGTTTGGATCATTTTTTTCCAAATTATGACCTAACCTAACCTGAACATAGGTCAACCTAAAAAACCTGACCCATGCATATATATTTTTGTACCCGACTCATCCTGGTCAGGTTCGATTGGGTTGGGTTGGGTTTAGAAACCCCTATCAATGGTTTTCCTATAATCCAGACTCTAATTCCATGGTATCTCCTATCATATCCTCACATCTCCAGGGATGAGGCCCATAGTATCCCTATCATCTGAGTTCCAAATCCACGGAATCCCCTATAATATCCTCATGACTCCAAGGATGATTCTAATGATAAGAATATCACTCGAGCTATAAGTACAAGGAATCCCCTATCATACCTGATCTTTAGTCCAAGGAATCTCTAATCATCGATCTCTTGATCCAAGGTAGCTCCATCCATATCCAGCTCTAAATCATGGAATCCCATACAAATAACTTTAGCCTCAAGGGAGTCAACCAAGTTCAAACATAAAAAAAAATACACTAAGGTTTGATTGAATACCCACGCCCTACATCATCATATCATCCCCATCATGCTTAAACGTCTGGTTGAATTCTCATTGACATCCACAACCATCTTTACCAAAACATAGGTACGGTCTTAGGGTTAGTCAAACACTGGGGAACCCCTGGGTCATCTAGATCATCTCATAAGTAGAGGCATCCCTATAGGGATCCTTAAAATCATAATACAAGTGGAGTAATCCATATTGGGGACCTCTAGGTTAAAAAACAAGAGAAGGCATCCCTCTTAGGATCCTTGATCACATATCAGTCTCTCGGTCCAATTCCCATCTCTTAAGAGACATACATCCCACAACTCAATCTATAACATCCCATATCGGCCAAAAAGGAAAAAACTCAATAGGGAGGTGACCTCAAGACTATCCCCTTTCCAAGTTACTATAGGTTGGCCCGAACACCCAACCTATCTGCCTACTCAAGTCACAGCTGAGTCCCGCTATCCAGGGACTATCCAAATCCACACCAATTAGGGAACATGGTGATCTCGTTCCATATGCTCTAAGAATTCTCATGATCATATTCTTGGTCTCATCCCATGTATCACTCTCAGGATACCTTTGGATTCAATTACTGGAGGAAAAACTCTTCATTGTAGTTTAATCACCCTAAACCACATATTAGAAGTCCTAAAAGTTTCCAAAGGATTTAACCATCATGTTCTATATGGAAAACACTTATAAAGGACTCCTCTTATGCCTAATTCTGGATCTAGGGTGCAAAAACACCCAAAACCCTCAAATGGGTAATAAGGGAGAAATAAACGATGTGTACTCCAAAACCTCCAACCTATACATGTGCTTTAACATGGAATAGGTAAACCAAGGGTTTGGTTTTGTATTATTATATGTCCAAGACACACATGGGGTTTTTTCATGTACTACTACATGGCCATGTCCTCCATACATGGAGTGTCATCCTAAGCACCCAGCCATATGGACATGTCCCACTATATGAAGTGTACTTAAAATACACAAAATGTAGTCCTTAAAACTTTATATTATACAAATAAGAAGAACACATAGATTTTTTTATTCAAAACAAATATTGTGCGATCAGTTTTTCCAAACGGGAAACCCCAACGATCTCCCCAAAACCCCCATTAATCCCAAAATAACACCAAATTGGCCCCCATGGGTTCCACAACAACCATGATAGGCATTAATAATTAAAAATAAAAAATATATGGGTATCATGACTTAAAATTCAAAAAATATTCAACTTGTGTGTGGAATCCATGGAAGTTTTGCTCGTTTTCATGATCTACAGTTACCACCTAGAAATTTGGATCCTCCTGAGCTCAACGGTGGAAACTTCATCCTTCCCTATCTATCTCCCTCTCTCAATCCCTATACCTCTATCATCCATGATTAAGGAAGGCCATAAGGGGTGTATGATATAATAAAATGGAAAATAGGAGAAAAGAAAAGAAAACAAGAAAAAAGAAAAATAAGTAAAAAGAAAAAGAAAAGGGGGTTCGGGCCTAGACTCAATGCTCAACTCAAGGTTATGCCTCACCTTGGAAAGAAACCTCATTATAGACTCAATTGTAGAGATAGAATCTCAATTTGATGCTCTCTTAAAAATATATCATCATTATAATTCACATAAATAAATTAATATTTAATAAATTAAATATTAAATATTTCTTTGAAATCTGAATGGATCATAATTATACCAAACTCATGTACAAGGGTAAAAACCCTATTCTGAGACCAACAGAGTGGTTAGAAAAATTATATGAGATCATATGGCTAGGGTAAAAGACTATTTTACCCTTTATGTGTATCCAAAACCAAAAACTTCAAATTTTCACTCATTTTTGCAACCTGAAAAAACATAGGGTTTTACAATATACCCACAATTACACTTATTTTCCTTGAGAATATTCATTGGTATTATAACCACACATCCTGACCCACCTCAGTCATCAATTCATCCTCAACTCATTTCATTATACTCCATAATAACAACCAATTTTCTCTTCAAAACTCCCAAAAATAAGGTGCACAACCCATCAAAGGTCAAGACATTGCTATCCACCATTATAAAACTAACAAGATGGTGTTTGACCACACTCATCCATCCTGATACATCATAATGTCATCCAAAATTCATCATCTGGTTCATGGTTCTCCCCACCATATAACTCAACCTATAATGGCCAATTCTAATCCACAATGCTCACCACCATTAGAATTGCCTATCAAAACACATTCTTAGAAGTCCAATGACCAACTCGTGTGGTTTACACAACATACTAGACCCTACCCACACAAGGTTCATATCACCATAACTAATCTAATACTCCCTACCATAGAAGTATCCTTACCATCACCTCATAACCTAACACCAAATCTATTGTCTATGCTCTGTCCATCATATAATTCAATTATTGGTGTGGCCAAACCCACTCATTATCAAGCACCAACCCATAAAAGTCACTTATCACCCATTCCAGACCAACAGAAATAGTATCCATGACATTTGATTAATTTTAGTTCATAGTGGGGATCACCACCCTTAATAAATTCCTTAGAAGATTCCATCACCAAATATGTTCCACTCATCATGAGCCACACTCGCCTCAATTCATGGAACACTTGCCTTTAAATAACCCTTGAAACAACATCTCCATGAAAATTCATGTCAAGGACCACCCTCGAGTCAAAAATTCCATGATACCTAGTCTATTTCCAAATATTCCTCATCATGGGGGTACTTCCTTTATTTTACCCAAACCTTCATATCATTGTGACCACAAGTGTATCATTAATTATCATTGACCCTCATCCTGCTCATAGCCATATCCAATTACAACACCCGACTCACACTCATATGATTCACACCACACCAATTCAACCTAACCATGACCCATGTAACATTATTCTTGATACACTAGGATATCCCTGGGAGCACCACTTAGAAATTGGTCACTTTACCCATGTCATGATTCATCATATGACCACCCACTACATGAGTGTCATTCTAGCATTGTAGGTTCCCATCCTTATCCCAATGTGTGTCCATTCATTAAGAAAACCACATTTCTAGCCACCACCCAGCAGCTTTATTATCATGAGTGTCCACTTGTGCTCTAAAAACAATACTAAAAGTGAACCTAATGGTAAAAAGGGATAGGCACCCAAATATTCTTGCCCGTCGAAACTGATCTCAATACCTAAGCACCCAAGGTGATTCCTCAGAAACCAAAGTCATCACCCTACTTATTTCACAAACCCCAAGCACCTATTGTGCATCAGTATCATATCCCAAATCACTTACCTATGATTCAACCTCAAAGGGAAAATGCCAACTTAGAAAAACCCTCTAATGAGTCACCCTTAATCATACTAACCATATACCCACTAAGGTCCAAGTCAAAATTAAGGGTCTCTAGGTCTCCCACCCAGTCCTACGAGTCAGGTATCATGTCAAAGTCACTAGGTCATGGGGAATCATTCATGTTATCATATAATACCATGGTAAAAATATTCTAATACACCACCCATAACTAGGGAACCCATCCTCTCTGAGCTTCTATATATCAAACTACTCCCTAGAGGATCACGTCTCACTAGTTAACTCTTTCTATAATTAAAGACATCATCCAATATGGTCCATATCTAGGGAAACACACACCCATGGTTAAATTAAATAGAATTACATTCCAATATATATGGTAAAACTATGTATAGGTTGTTATTGGAACTTTAAGTAATTGAAACTAAACCCAACAACCCACCAGGGGTCCAACGCTTAGGCACCATGTTCCATACCAACCCATTGGGTCACTGTATCTCATGTTTATGAGGACTGAGTCATCATACTCACTATAAAACACCTCACTATAGATCCACATGAATTTCCATTAGAATAATATATATATATATATATATATATATATATATATATATATACACATACAGGTTGGCCTAGTTTAGTATAATGTCACCATGTACTTATACAGGAAAATTTCGTATGAGAATTTGTTGAAAATTTAAGTAGTTTAGCCTCCTTAATCAGTGAAATAAAACACTAGAAGGAATATATGTCATGTGAATCCAATGTTCCTAATATGATACATTAGACATATCATACCTCTACATGACAAGATTCAAAGATCAAATCACTATCCTCTTTCCAAGGTTCTAAGAGACAGTGATTCATAAACCAAAAATCATAAAATACAAGAAACATTTTCATTATTTGAAGTGAAAATATAATAAAACCAAAACAATGAAAACCAGAACAACAATCCCATATCCCTAGTAACTTTTAATTTCTATCGGATCAAGTGTTCTTGATTCACCAGTCCAGTATTCTTCATAGGCTCTGACACATTCCTAAACCTATAGTCTACTAAATCCCAAAACTGTAAGACAAAAAAACATGATCTGCCACCACTTTTTAATGTCCCAACCTGAATTACTCTGAATAATAATTGGACTAGTTCACCACATGACCTCAGGTGTGCCTCCTCATATTCCATAGGTTGATGACTAGTAGTAGGGAACTAAGGTGGTACTATTAGGATACTATACCCCCATATCAGATAGCATAATAATAATATAAATAACCAAGTATCATACACATTAGAGTGCATGAAAAAAAAATCAACTGAACATGCTATAATAAAATGAAATGCAGTAAAGGTTTGAAAAACCGTGTCATATATACAATACTGATTTCCCACTAATCCGATCACATATACAGGATAAATAAACTAAAAATAAATACATCATTCACCACTATAAACTCTGATATGTTCTATATACTCGATCTCCAAAACCCTGTTGAGTTTCTCTAGCATGATCATAGGACTGCTCACAAGAGGTTTCATTTGACTATACAATCTTGGTCCTCCACCCTATTTATCGTGCATCCATGATCAACCAAAAATTTATCATAAGGCTTGCATGCACATTGAGGTGCATGTATTGGAGTTGAGAAGTAAATCTTATTAGGTCACCTCCAATGGTGACCCTATAACCTATCATGAGTGCATGCTCATGAAATATGCCCACCCTATCCAATAAACAACTAAAATAAAATAAACTAAAACCATTGTTGATCCTTAGGTATGTGACCCCAATTGATCATACCTTCTTAGGTCGGTGATGGGGTGTCTCTGAGCATGTCTTGAAGACCATTCCTCCTGAGTAACTTAAAAGATCCAAATATATGGTATCCCCATCCAATCCTCATGACTCGAGGGACCCATCCCATGATAGTCCTTTCATACGAGCTCTAATTCCATGGAATCCCCTATCATATCCTCAGGACTCCAGGGATGAGGCATGTGATAACCCTATCATCTAGGCTCTAAATCTATGTAAGACCCTACAATATCTTCATGACTTCGAGGATGAGGCCCACAATATCCCTGGTTGGATTTGGTGTCTTAGGACCAACTATTTTTACCTTTATTACATGTATATTCAATAATTTGAATATTAATAAAATATATTATTACATATTTTTCATTGTTTTGCATGAATTTGATGTAATAATGTCTTAGGATATCTATATCATTGATAAGCTCATATCAATTCTCCACTATGATAAGAACCTTGAAGTTCCATGACGATATTCTCAAATATTTTTCTATGATCAAATAACATATTATGATGGGGAACATAGTATATATAATGTTAGGTGTGATTACTCATAAGTGTATGAGGATTATTCTCATGAATTTTTCACTTGGTAATATCTAAGATAGGAGATTATGAGAACAGACCTGCTATTCGGAATTCCACATGTTTTGGTGTCATTGGATATTCATATATGTGAGCATGTGTAATGGTCCTTAGACTTTAATATTATCATTAATACATGTCATGACTTGTGAACTTATATTTACTAATGAACATTATCATGAAATATATTGGAGGGAAGTATGGTATGTTGGGTGCATCACAAATGAAATTTTATTAATAAATAAGTCAAGGAAGGATTTTTCCCTTCCATATTTGTGGATGTTGATATCTCGGACCTTTGATTGTAATAGAATCATCGCATTAAATTTCATGGACATGGTGTAATGATGTGTTTATTTTATATAATCAAAGAAATATGTTTCGATCATATCGTTTGATGACACAAATGTTCAACCTACTTGATGAGATATTGATTCAAAGGGATTATATTACATAGTGAGAATTTTTATGTCGTTGTTAACATAGAAACATTAAGTTATTTATTTTGGGTGTCTTGACTCATTGCTAGATAATAATCTTGGACTTTAGGCAATCCCACCCAATTAATTTGAGAAGGAATCCTATAAGTTCACAAAGTGAGAGTTTCCACTAATCTAGATTAAATTATATTTGAATTTTATTAATGGAATAAATATTATTCTCAAAACTGGGGAATAGTTTTATTCATATTTTATTGATTTCTAATATTTTTAAGGTAATAAAAAATTTATTATGTGAATATTTTATGAATATTTATTCACTAGATTTTGAATAAAATATTTATTTTATTTATTAATGAATAAAATATTTAAATAAATATTTATTTAGGTATTTAATAAATTTTAAGGAATTGGAGTGGACCAAGATCATGTTCGGGGATGAATATTTATTTTTAATATGGTAAATAATATTTATCATTGTGTGTTAGAACATGCCATAAAATAATAATATTATTATTATTATTATTATTATTATATGGAATGGGTTTTAATTATGATTACTATATTATTTAAACTCTAGAATGAAATTACATAATATTTTAACCTAAATCCTAGATCTATAAACAGATGGTTATTTATATTATGTAGGGTTAATCGATATTTGAGAATGATTGAACACAATAGAATTATTTATCCATTCCTCCTCCTATCTTCCTCTCAAGAATGAGAAGAGATATAGAGATACCTTTAAGCTATAAGGAACTACATGTGATCAACACAAACAACGTATGGTGGTTGATTTTTCATGCTAGCAACTACAAATCAATCGGTACTATTCATAGATCAAAGAAGCATGTGTGGATCACCGCTAAAGGGATTCTATATTTGGATATTATAGTGAAATAAAGGTAATCTAAAAATGGACTTTTGGAAGATCAATAATGTCATCAAATAAAGGATCCTAAGATGAGGTAATTCATTTCTTCATATCTAAATAAATTAATTATAAATTTAATGTTCAAGATCCTCTATTGGGGTTCTGGGAAACTCTAAATAAAATTAATTTTTGATTTATCACCCACCATCAATGATTCTACTATTCCTAGAACCTTTAAGTGGTATCAGAGTGGTCACATTTCAAATTTATAATTATTTATTTTATTTTCTATCTATATGTGCAATAGTGATTAGATTTTCATTTCAAGAATTATTCATTATTTAATCTGATTTTAATTAGCATGTTTTCGACATATTAATCATCATTGTTCAGGGTATCATTTTCTTAAAAGACTAATGACAGATAAATGATGACTGGATATTCCATCAAAAAGTGTCAAGGATTCTATCCAAATAGCATGGGATTACACAATGTGTAGCTAGAGTACATGTTGAGTACCCAAGTTCACTACACTTGGTCATGTCGCAGGATACACAACATTCCAATAAGTAACTATAAATTATGTATTTATTGCACGTCGTGTGTAGACCAGGCCAACCTGGCACATGATATATCAAATTACATGGCATGTAGTTGGTGTACATGGTGTGTAGGCTACATGGATTAGTAGTTAAATTCACGCAAACCATGTGATCAAATACATAGTTAAAACCATGTGATACTAGAATCCAAGAGAATTAATAAAGTACACAATGTGTGTTCAGTATACATATCATGTAGTTCATTAATTATCACATATGAGATACACACCAAGTTCCTAGGTGAGTTATATGGATATATATTATGAAAGATACATGGAATGTAGATGGATTATATATGTTGTGTATTCCCACTTCCAACGAACAATGTGAGTCCTTCAGTGAGTTACACGGACACATGGAATTTTGACCACACGACATGTAGCTTGTTAGTAAACACCATGTAATCCACTAAGTTGCAAGAACAAGGTGTGTATCCCAATCACATGGAAATATAAATACATGATGTGTAACTTTCTTGTATGCATCATGTAATCAATCTAAGATACATGTTGAATCCTCGATCACATATCCTGAGTACACGACAATCGAGGTACATGACGTGTAGCGCATAAGTACATGTTGTGTAGTCTCTTAATAAATTATAGAATTAAATTTCATTAAATTTATAATTGTATTATTAAAACCTTATTATATTTATTGGAACCTATTGTTCTTGAAAATTTAATAATAGTTTTAAAGAATTATTAAATGATCAATTAATTTATTATAATTATCCTTAATTGTTGGTTTTGAAATTTATTTACCATGAATTCCTTTAATGATGGGTATCTTAAATAGAATTCATATGGAAATTAAGATGAATAATAATTAATTAATTAATTAATTAATTAATGAAAGTATGTTTATCTGAATAATAAATAATGGATATAAATGAATGTTAATTAGTTTTAGTTTTTCATATTAGTTGCATGTATATAGACTTTGATAGTCTTGACCAAGACATGTGTATGAGTTTTATTTTTTTAATTTAATTTATTTCATGGGTTTGAAATTATTAATTTTTAAATTAAAATGATGTCATATGTGTTATCCCTCCCTCCATTATTATATAGGACCTATGTGCCCAAAGTTATTTATAGAATACCCCTCAACCAACCATTTGATTCTCATCACCTACGTGTGAGTTATAAATACATGTAATTAATAAAGTTTCCAAAGGTACATGGAGGTGGTTCAAGACGGAACCAAAATGTTTTCAACCCATGTGATATATAGGTGGAAAAGTTGAGCTAAGAATCATTCCAAGAATGGAACAAGAAGTTTCCCCTTAGGTCATTGGTTGATTTATTTTCCACGCAATAAATCAACTATTATATAATCACATGATCTAGTCATTTATTTATTTATTTATTTCTATTTTATGAATTATTTATTTTATGGATGCAAGAAAACAATCACATATATAAATGAACTAATTTGAAAATATGGAATATAAAAAAATGGATTATACATAAATGTTTTATCAAAACTTGGTAAATAACTTAATTAAAATCCACATAATATTAGAAAGAAATATAAAAGATAAAACAATATAATTTTATGTATAATAAATAAAATCCATCAACTAAATATTAAGTCAGACTTAGTCTTACATTACTTTATTATGAATGAAAGCCTTAGAATTAAGTGTTTGACCAACCCTAATTGGGACACTTACATTTAATGTGGAGTTATTATGAAGGTTATGGGTTGACTTGACCATATTACATCAAGATAGGTAGCCCTTTATATACTTTGTATAACTTGGAGGAAAGTGTTGATAAAATCCAAGTTAGGATTTTTGGATTTGGGATTCCACTCAGTGGATCAAGGAATTGTAATCTTGTAGTTGGTAAATCCATTCCTACCTAAATACCTTCAAATAGATTGACCAAACCTCATTGGGGTTATTCAAAGGGGAATATGGATCCTTACCACAAAAATGTCCTAGAAACTAGACATTCTGAGTTCAATAGTGATGGGTATTAGGACTTGATAAAATAGGTAGATATTTGATCAAAAATTCATTATTATTATTTATTACATAATTTTTAATCAAGAAAATTACTAACAAACTATTATTTTAAAGCACCTGAATGGAAATATTACGTTCTATAATCCTTAATGCCTTATCCACTTACCAAGGAGGAAATTGATAAAGAGTTACTTTTCTATGAAAATTATATGAACAACATGGTCGATGTTCAATGTTTAATGATATCATTTATGTGTATTGAACTCATAAAGTCTCACAAAAACCTGGATTCTTATAGCATGATCAAGCATCTCTATGGTATCTAACATGAGAGAGAAAGATAAGGATAGTTTGAGGTATCTAAATAACTCTTTCAAAGTAATCTTGTATAGGGTGTGACATATGGTCCACACATAGTCATGATAATTAGATAAATTGATCACTTTGAGGTTCTAGGGTTTAAACTCCTTGATGAACTATGATCCGATCTCATTCTTTCACCACTCCCTCAGAGATTCTCCATATTTTTTGTAAATTTTAACAAGAAAAATATTGATAAGTCTCTTCTATATCTACTCACTCTTCTTCACCAAGTTGATAAGGATACAAATCATGAAAATCATTCCATCCTTATGGTGAAAAAATGAAAATGGAAAGTGAATATATCTAATCCCAAAGCTTCTTCATGCCCTTACAAGAAGATAAATATCAAGGGTAAAATAAGGGATAAGGATTTTGTTTGTTTCATATATGGTGAGAAGGTCCATTAGAATAAAAAATACACCCAACCTAAGAATCAAGGGAAATATTAGAGTGTGTTTGTTATAAAGTTAAATTTATATTTTTCTATGAATTGGGTATTAGATATAACTTTTGGTTCTCATATATGTATTCAAATATAGGAACCAAGTAGATTTATAAAAATTGAATGAGGGGAGGTGGACATATGAATAGATAATAGATCCAAACTAGATTCTATGTCTATCAGGGAACACCATCTCATGTTTCCAATGGGAATGATCTTGGTTTTGAAGGATTGTTATTTTGTGGAATCTGTTACCAAAAACATTATTTCCTTATCCATACCTGATAGGGATGGATTTATTTTCAAGTTCAGGAATAAATGTTTCTTATTTTATAAAGATATAGCTGGTTATGGTAAGAAAAATTTAATTAATGGTCTTTATGTGTTGGATTACACAACCCAATTAATGTAAATCGATAATGAAACTTCTTCATATGAATCATACCACATCCAAATTTGGAATCACTGGCTAGGTTATCTAAATGAAAATTATTTGACTAAATTACACATAGATAGATATTTAGATTATTTTGAACTAAATCCACTTGGTGTGTGTCATGAATGTTTATAAGGTAAAATGATCAAATCCCATTTTAGTGGTAAAGGTGAAAGATACAAAGAGCTTCTAAATTAGTTCTTACCGATGTGTGTAGACCATTTACTTTTAAGTAAGGGGTGGGTACTCATATTTTATAACTTTTACTAATTATTTTAGTGGATATGGATGTTTAAAATTGATTAGGTACAAATCATATTCATTTGATATATTCAAGGAATACAATAATGAAGTTGAGAACCATCTTGGTAATAAAATTAAGAAAATATACTTAGAATGTGATGGATAATATTTTAATCAACAATTCATTGATTATTTATAGAAGTATGGGATCCTATCACAAATCACTCCTCATTACACACCTCAATGGAATGGTGTATGAGAAAGGAGGAACCAAGCCTTATTAAATATTGTGAGATCAATGATGATTCATGTGAGTCTTCCATTATCCTTTTGGGGATATGCATTACAAACAGTAGCACAAATATTAAACCAAGTGGAAATTAAAACAATTGACTATATATCATACCAATTATGGAATGGAAATAAACTCATGTTATAATACTTACATGTGTATAGTTGTGAAGCTCTTGTTAAGTCCTATTTAGGTAACAAACTTTCACCATGAGGAAAAAAGTTTACCTTTATAGGTTACCCTAAGAAAAAAAGGGTATATTACTTAAACAACCCCTCAGAAAAAAATGTAACAATGTAAAGACATTTCATATTATTTGATAGGGATAAAATATCTAAAATAGATAGTGGGAGTGAGATAGAATTTGATTAATTTGAGGATAAATGTACAAAAGAGCTGGCACAGAATCATATTACATGAATCCCTATAGAAGAATATGTTTCATAGACACAAGTAGTGCATAGGAGTACAATAGAGGCTAGAGAACCATAACAATTTTTTTATAGTCACTAAGGATGGTGAATCATTATTAGTTTATAATAATGATCCTATAACCTATAAAAAAGCAGTAAGTAGAACAGATGTTTCCAAGTGTAAAGAATCCATGAATTCTGAAATAGATTCCATGTACCAAAACCAAGTCTGGATTTTGTTAGATCCTATAATGGAATAAAATACCATTGGTTGTAAATGGGTATTCAAGAAGAAACTAGACATGGATGGAAAATTCAGTACCTATAAGGAACAACTGGTTGTAAAAGTGTTTAAACAGCATCAAGTCATTGACTATGACAAAACCTTTTTATCGATTTATATAATAAAATCCATCATAATTATACTTTACATTGCATCCTTCCATGACTATGAGATTTGAAAAATGGATATTAAAATATCCTTCCTTAATGATAACCTTCAGGAATATATGACACAACCTAAAGGGTTTGTGAATCCAAAGGATTCTAATAAAGTTTTCAAATTACAAAGATCCATTTATGGATTGAAGTAAGCATCTAGGTCATAGAAAGTTCATTTTTATGAGGCCATAATAGAATTTGGTTTCATAAAGAAAAAATGTGATCTTTGTGTCTATAAGCAGTTTAGTGGGAGTGTAGTCATTTTCATAATAGTTTATGTCGATGAAATATTACTTATTGAAAACGAGATACTAGTATTACTATTTATTTAAGTCTAGTTAAATATATACTTCTTTGTGAAGGACTTATGTGAGGTGGCATACATTCTTGGTATCAAGATCCATCATGATGGATCTAAGAGACTGATCGTCCTAATTCAAGGTATGTACATTGACAAGATACTAAAGATATTCAGTATGGAACATTCCAAGAGGGGATTATTTCTAATGTTATATGGAATTTATGTTTCCAATAAAATGTTTCCTTAGACATAAGAGGAAAGAAAAATAATGGAAAGTATTAAATATACATTGATAATTTGATTATTCATGTATGTTATGCTATGTACTAGTCTAGATGTTTATTACACCTTATGTGTGATTGGAAGATATCAAGTTAACCCAAGTGACCTTAATTGGATGGCAGTCAAGACTATCCTTATGTATTTGAGGCATACTAAGAATATTTTCCTATTATATAGAGGAGATGAGGAACTAGTCATCATAGGATATTAATATTCTTGTTTCCAAATAGATCAATAGGATATTAAATCATAGATAGGATACATCTTTACTTTGAATGGAGTTATTGTAACCTGTAAGGGCTCAAATTAGGTTGTGTTCATAGATTCTATAGTAAAATATGACTATATTACAGCTTATGAGGAATCTAAAGAAGTATTACGGATACAAAACTTCATCAAAATCTTGATGTGGTGCTTATAAATAAATATCCTATCACACTCTATTGTGATAATACTAAAATGGTGGCTCTCACAAAGGAGCTAAGGTCACATCAATAGATAAATCATATACTTAGAAAGTATCATATCTTGATGGATTTTTCTTAGAGAGGTGAATTTGTAGTGAGTAGAATTTACATGGAATACAACATGGAATACCCCTTGACTAAATACTTTAATTAGTAAAAACATGATTATCTTATGAGTTTTGGCAGACTTAAAATCATGGATAGTTGGCTATAATCCAAGTGGGAGTTTATCAGAATTGGTGACCAAGGGAAAACTATTTTTACTTTGATTACATGTATATTCAATAATTTCAATATTAATAAAACATATTATTATATATTATTCACTATTCTGAATGATTCTAATGTAATAATTTCCTATGGTATCTGTTTCATTGATAAGGTCATAGTAGTTCCCTATTATGATGAGAACCTTGAAGTTCTGTGATGATATTATTAAATATAAATCTATGGTCAGATAATGTATTGTAATGGGGTACATAGTGTATACACTATCATGTGTGAGTAATTATAAGAAAATAAGGATTATTCTCATTAATTTTTCACTTTTTATTCTCTAAGATGAGAGATTATGAAAACAAACCAGCCAATAAGAATTATTCATGTTTTGGTTTCATCGGATACTCCTATATGTGAGCATGTGTAATGGTCTTATACTTTAATATTTTCATTAATACATTTCATAAATCACACACTTATATTTACTAGAAAAAAATGTCATTCCATATGTTTTTAGGAAGTAGGGTATGTTAGGTGCATCACGAATGACATGTTATTAATGGATAAGTTGAAGAAGGATTTTTCCCTTTCATCTTTATGGAAATTTATATCTTGGATATTTTATTAGAATAGAATTCACATTAAATTACATATCCATGGTGTAATGATGTGTTTATTTCAAATAGTCAAAGAAAGGCATATTGATCAGATGGATTAATGACACAGATGTGAAACCTTCTTGATGAGATATTGGGACAAAGTTATTATATTACACAGTTAGTGTTCATATGTGTCTGTCAACATTGTGACATTAAGTTCATTCTCTTGGGTGTCATGACCCATTTTTAGATAGTAATATTATACTTTAGGAAAGCCTACCTAATTCCAATGAGAAATAATCCTAGAGGGTCTCACACTAAGTGTTTCTGTTGATATCAATAAATTTCTATTTGAATTTAATTAATGGAATAAATATTATTATCAAGACTGATGAATAATTTTATTCATGTTTTATTGATTGCTAATATTCACAAGGTAATAAATAATTTATTACATGAATATTTGATAAATATTTATTCACTGTATTTTGAATAAAGTATTTATTTTATTTATTGATGAATAAAATATTTAATTAAATATTTATGTGGGTATTCAATAAATGTTGAGTAATTGGAGCGGACCAAGATTGTGTCTGGTGGTGAATATTTATTTTCAATCCAGTAAATAATATTTTTCATTGCGCGAGTTATCACATGCCATAAAATATTATTATTATTATTATTATATAGAATTGGGTTTAATAATGATTAATAAGGTATGGTACACAATTTGATAATATTTTAAATTAAACCCTAGATCTATAAATAGGTTATTATATCTATTGTGTAGGGATAATCGATATTTGAGAATCATTGCGCATAATAGAATTCTATCTCCATTTATCCTCTCTTCCTCTTAATAATGAGAAGCACTAAAATGATACCTTCATGCTTAAAATAACTACATACGATCAACACGAAAAATGTAAGAAAATTGATTTTCCACATTATAACCTATAAATAAATTGGTGTCATTCAAAGACCAAAGGAACGTGTGTGGATCACCACTAGAGAAATTCTACACTTAGATCCTTATGGGGAAAAAGTTAATCCAAAAAGGGTTTTCAAAAGCTCAAAAATTTCATTGAAGAAAATATCTTCACACAGGGTAATTATTTTCTTCATATCTAAATAAATTAATTATAAATTTAACATGTAAGATCCTCTATTGGGGTTTTAGGAAAATATAATTGAAATTAATTTTTTATTTATATACCACCATCGTCACCTCTTCTACACCTAGGACCTTAAGACCTATCATCTGGGATCCAAATTCATGGAATCCCCTATAATACTTGGGATCCTAATCCAAGTAAGCTCCAACCACTAAGTTCTTAATCCAAGGTAGACCTAACTTTATTTAGATCCAAATCATGGAATCCCATCCAAATTATGTTATCCCCAAGGAATTTAACCAAATTAAAATATAAATAAAATGAAATTAAAACACACCAAGGGTTGGTTGAACACCCACACATGTCATCATCATCTCATACCCATCGAGCTTACACATCGGTTCAGGTTATGGGTGACACCCGTAACCATCTATACCCAAACACAGGAACTCTATTAGGGTTGGTAAAATAGAGGGTCACCCCTAGGTACTATAGGTCAAATTTTAAGTGGTTTCATCCATATAGGGATCCATGAAATTGTAACAAAAGTGGAGGAATCACTCTTGGGATCCTATAGGTTAGAACATAAGTGGAGGAATCCCTCTTTGGATCCTCAAACACATTAATCTCACTGTACAGTGCTCATCTCTCAGGGGTCACACATCCCATAACCCAATCTCTAGTATCTTATGGTCCCATAGTCCTAAAGATAAAACCTCTAAAGGTATGTGGCCTTAATCTCATCCCATTTCCAAGTTACTCTAGGTTGGATTTAAAACCCAACCTATCCACCTACTTGAGTCAAAACCCAATCCTGCTAGCTAGGGAATGTCCCAAGCTACACTAGTCAAGAACCTTGGTGATTTAATACCACATCCTTTCATCATTATCGTCATCCTCATCTTGGTATCATCCCATGTCTCACTCTTAGGAGACCTTTGGATCTAATTACTGGTGAAAGATTACTTTGTTGTAGATTACTCACACCGAACCACCTCTTATAAGTCCTAAAAATTTCCCAAGGGCTCCACCATAATGTTCTATATAAAAAAACACTCATAATGGACTCCTCTTATGTCCAATTATATCTTATGGGTGAAAAAATATCCAAAACCCTTAAATGGGTAATAAGGGAGTCATAAATAGTGTGTACCCCAAGTACATAACATGTACTCCAAAACCTCCACCCTGGGTATGTAGTTTTACATGGCCTAGGTACACCCAGAGTCTGATCGTATACTACTACATGACCAATATATACATGGGGTCTGGTTGTGTATTACTCTACTACATAGCCATGTCCCCCTTACATGGGGTGTTTGTCCCAATACCCGGCCATATGTCCATATCCTACTATATGGTGTTTACTTCAAATAAATGTTGTGTAGTATTTAAAACTTCATCTTCCTTAAACAGTAAGAACACATGATGTGTGTTCTTGAAACCACATGTCATGTGATTGGGTTTTTCTAATGGGAAACCTCTATGATCACCATAAAACACTCTTTTAGCCCAAAATGGGGTCCCCAAAAACCATAATAGGAAATTAAAAATTAACAATGAAAAATTTATATGGATAAGGTCTAAAAACTTAAAAAAATCATACCTAAATGTGGAATCCATCGAATCTTCACCCATTTCCATGCTCCACAGCTATCGCACAACGATGTGACTCCTCTCGAGCTTCACGGAAACATTTACTTCCTTCCCTCACTCTCTCCTTGTCACTCTCATTATCCCTTTATCAGCCATTATTAAAAAATAACCCAATGGGAATACACAATAATCCATTATAGAAGAGGATAAAAGAAAAGGAAAAAGGATGAATAAAATAAAACAAAAAGGGAATTTGGGCATGGTCCTGGCGCCCGACTTGAGGTTATGTCTCATCTAGAAAAAATATAATTTTTCATACTCAACTATAGAGATATAATCTCAATCTGGTGATCTTCCCAAAATTCGTCATCATTTGAATGAGTAAAAATAAATTAATATTTAATTAATTAAATATTAAATATTCTAACAATATTTGAATGGCTCGAAATTCCACCAAACTCATGTCCTAGGGTAAAAACCCTACTATGGTACTAGAAGAGTGGTTAGAAAAATTATCCAAGATCATATAGATAGTGTAAAATACCATTTTACCCCTCATGATCATCCAAAACCAAAAAATTAAAATTTATTCTCATTATCACAACCTAAAAAAACATGTGGTTTTACATTGAATAGTGTTACTCTTAAGTATTATGTGATGAATATTTTTTCACTTATAAGTTATTTAAGGAATAGTGTTTCACCTAAGTGTGATATAGTGAATAGTTTTATGTCTAAGATTTATGTAAAGAATAGTGTCTATTTAAGTTGGATGCAGTCATGCGATCGTAAGGTGATAATTCCTAATTGACCTCGAAAGGAGTAGCTTACTTGGTGAATAGTGATAAACCTAAAGGTCACACAGTCATAAGGAGGAAATTCTAAGTGGACCATGAAAGTATAAGATTGCATGATGGATAGTGATACACCTGAAGTTCATGCAGTCATAAGGTTGTAATTCCAAGTGAACCATGAAAGGATAAGGTTATATAGTATAGAGTGATCTACCTAAAGAACCCATGGTCTCCAAAAGTTCATGCGGTCAAAATATAGTAATTCTAGTCAGAATTTGAAAGGAGAGGATTATACAGTGAACAATGATTTTCCTATGTAATACATGATGAGAAATACTGCACCTGAGTATTATACGGTCATGTGGATGGGACTGACCAAATGGTTGAATAGTAATTTTTTGATTACCAGATTTTTTAGATCCCTTTGCCTATATAAGGACCCCAATAACATTATTATATTTTGGTAAAAAATATATATTAGAAGATTATTACTGAAAATTAAAATATTCATAAAGTTTTTCACAAATATTTTGGTGAATTGGATTAATAATAGTGGGTTAAGCAGAGTGGGTTAAGTGAAGGCAGTCATGCTATGAATAGAAAATTTATTGAGGGTCATACAATTAATAATACCCCACTTAAGGGTCACACAGTGAACAATACATTACTTAAATATCACATGGTTGGTAATAACCAACTTAAATTCCATGTGGTGAAGAAGGATCATTACACATAGGATCTTTCCATAAACCAAAATATTTGTGAGGAAGATGATTTCATCTGTTTGATGAATAATACGATTAATGTAACACTCATTTGAATTTAAAACTATTTAGAGCTAATAAAATTCATCAAAATATTCTTCTAGAGGATAAATTTTCACACTTCAATTGAGGTATTTGTGATCTTTCAAAGTGTGAGTGGTTATAAACCAGGGGAACAATGAGTCCACTCTAAACATTGTTACAGTAGTGCGCTTAGTGAATAATGGTACATTAGCACAATGCATTTGTATTCTCCTTGTACTATACCATTTTGGGTGAAGTAAGTAAAATTTGTGTGTCTATTACATGATTTCATTTCTATATTTATATATTGATATGAGATGAAGATATAAGAGTGTTTTTTTAAAACAAACAAGAACAAAAGGGGGAAGTTGTTTTAACTTTTCATACCCTGATTCACCCCCCCCCCCCATTCTCAGTGTATTTAAACCATTATAGACAGTATTTGGTATCATAGATATGGGTTAACATTGTTGTATATTTCTTATTGGAAGTGATGAAAGTAGTTAATAAAAAATGGATTTTTATCTTTGATGGAAAAAAATTCCTAGTGTGGAGGAATCAGATGTATCATTAATTAAAATCTTTTGGCATAGGTGTTTTTATAACTATGATGCATGGTATTTTAACCAATATGTACAATAGATCTTTATTAGAATCAGACTAAAGAGAATTGGATACTAAATAAATAGTAATTAATGCATTAGGGGGGCCTTATCCAATATAATATACATGAAGGTGATGTCATGTAAATCCTTGCATTCCATGTGGGAAAATCTTATCAATATTTATGAAGATGATTCAAAAGTTCATGAAGTTAAATTGTAGGTTCTATAGAACAAGTATGAGGACTTAATTATACACACAAATGAAATTGTTGATGCATTATTTTATTGGAATAATTTTATTGTATAGGAAATGCATGGTCTCAAAGAAACCCTCTATTATGTGAAGATCATCAAGCATATCCTAAGAAGGTTTCAACACTATTTCAATCTAAAATTATCTATATTTGAGGATAAAGATCCAATAGGTTTCACATTGAATAGTTTTCACAGTACTCTTATCACATAAGAAATAATAAATTATGATAATGAGGTTGTATAAAATAAGAATACTGAGGAGGTGGAAGTCAAGTCCAAGAAGAAGCTCACCATGGAGGATGACCAAGAAAATAGGTAATTAGATGAATTCATTTCATTCCTTTCCTTAAGTATATAAAGGGGAAAATCAATTTTAAAGTGAAACTTCCACTTGCATTCTTTCAATGTGGAAATATGGGTACCTTGTAGCAAAGTGTCTCAAGAAGTTTCAAGATAATGATAAGGATGGTAATGAAATTACCATGAAGAATTATTTAGCCAATGTGAAAGGTAGGAAAAATACTAAGAAAAAATCTTCAACAAGAATAATATTCCTTCATAATAAAATGAAAGTTAAGGAGAAACTATGGTAGAAGAAGTTAAAGACTACAAATACCATAGATAAAATGTTTTGGTGGTGGTTTTAGGAAATTCATAGATAAGGGAAGAGTGCAATAATGATAAACAAGATGTGGAAGGAAGAGTTGAACTCTAGGTTGAATTATAATATACACTTGAGGAGATAGATATTTGGAGATAAATAATGAATAAACGAAATAGAGTAGTCCATAAAGCCAAATTATATATGAAAAAAAGTATGAGAAGTATTAGATGAATGTATAAATTAAAAATATTAATTCTAAAATTCCATAAAACTTGAAGAAGTTCATTAGGTTCAATATCAATGTTAAATAATGGACCAAGTTTATTTATGGTTTGACTAACACATTGAAGGATTGATTCAAATGTATTGAAGAACCTTAGAAGGAATTTATTTATTGATGGTGAAAAGTAAAATGTCATGAGAGACTCTTGGATCCTGATATGACATTGATAAATTAGGTCACACATGAAATAGAAAATGTAAAATTATAGAATGGTGGTCCAGTAAAATAGTTAAAGAATTATTAAGATAAGTAAATAGCATATTATAATGACATAGAAAGTATGGGGATTGATTGAAAATATAAATCAGTGAAGATTGGAGCTATACCACAAGAACCTACTTTGAGGTTGAATATTTATTTGTGAAATTTTTAAAATTATAAGATTCAGAGAACCCAAGGGAAAACCAATTCTATAAAATTTAAATATAAAAAAACACCTCATATTAGGTATTATTATTTTGGAAAGATGGAATATTCACCAAATGTTTGTTTCATAGACAAAAGGTACCATAGGGCATAAGAGAAACAATGAAATTTAAACAAAAGTTGATATTCTAGGTATAATTTGGATTATTACTATTTTTATATGGAGGATTTGGACATATGGATAGATATTTCTCATTAATATTGTAGGGGAATGTGCCAATAAAGACCCAAAGTGGGAGTATGAAATGGATCAAGAATTCATCAAGTGGGATGAAAACATAAAATATATTTGTATATTTGAAAAATAAAATTAGTCCATCATACTCTAAGGAAGATTAAGAATGTCAATATGTTGATGGGGTATCATCAGGTGCACCAAGACCCTCAGTGTAAGAACCCGGATATTCATTTTAGGTATGAATCTTTATTTTGGGTTTTATTAGAGGAAAAAAGAAGAAATATGGTTTTTCTAAATACACATCATGTACTTTTGAGTACACGTTGTGTACTCGGTTGCCGCATGTAGCCGTGTACTAGCCGTGTAATGGCCGAGTACATGGTTGTGTAGGTTACCTGGAAGACCACCTAAAGTGGGGGCCAGTTGAGGTTAGTACACGGCATGTGCATTAAATGACCACACCATGTAATTTTATTTCTAATTGATGAATTGGAGCGGGGTCATGTCTCATCTACAGAATGCACTTCTTCTTCCCTAAGTTCATACAGGAGAGTGACGATGGTCTAAGAACTTTGAGCTCCTCCTAGTTCTTCATCTAAGCTCTGATTGAGACTCCACTAGGTACGTTGGATTCCCACTAGTGAGTTATCTCTTTCCCTAGAGCCTTTCTCCCTAATTCCTCCACTCTCATGAGTTATCGAGGGTTGATCATTTTTACCCTTTTTGTAGATCCACATTGTTATAGGCCGATTCAAGGGCGGACAATCAATATTTTTTATCGTATGAAATCAAGGTATGTGGTTTGTTCCTTTCTTTGATTGTATTTGGATTATACATGCATAAATTGTTGAATACCCATGTTGGGGTATTGTGTGTTTTGGAATTTAACCTTGTTTAATACCTGTTATGGTTTTTTTGATTGTGAAAGGGGTAATTGATTATGCATAAGGTTTTATACCTTATTATGGGACACCTCATGGGTGAATTCCCTTGATTGATTATTTATAGTCATTTGGTCTACATTTCATGTTAGTCTTGCCTTGTTTTCCATGCCTCCTATTGTTAGGATAAAGATACTGATTATATGAGATGCATGTGTTTCTCATTGTGAAAGTTTGACCAAGGTGAATTGACAATGAGATCTTCCCAAAGTAGGGTCATTTATGTATGAATTGTAGTTATGTTGACCTAGAGGTATTGACTGTGAGATCTGTCGGGTGGTTATAGATCAGATGAGTTAGACCATGAGAGCTACCCAGAGGGTTATTATTAAATGAATTTTATACCCTAGGGCATTTACTGTGAGATATGTTAGGTGTTCATTATAATTTATTATTTCTATGCAGACCAAGGGGGTATTGATTGTGAGAGATACCCAGGTGGTCGTCTGTAATGATTAGTGCCATGTGGGGCCAAAGGGGTTAGACTATGTGATCTTTCCCATAGGTTCATTATTTATTGAATTGATGATATATTAAAACAAAGGTTTTAGACTGTGAGAACATCCCATAGGGTTTCTTTTGAATGTTTGAATGATTATGATAAATTTTCCAGGCCAAAGTACAAGCTTAGACTTGGGCTTACTTGATTGTTTAGATGGTCTTTTGAGATGTCTATTTATTATATTATACAAGGGGATACAGATATTAGGATAGATCCTTAGGTTACATTATTCAATTGATTGAATAATTAATAAATTTAAATAAATGTAATTGGAAACTATAGGATCGTTTACTTTTGAGTACTTCTTAGTTTATTGCTTCATTTTTCATATTGTCTACTATATATATTCATTGAAAGTTGGGAATAGATCTTTTGGTGGTTTCTTACTGGGATTATTATCACACCCTTTTTAGGTCATGATTTTGGACCCAAACAGGTTATATGGTTGCAGGTATAGATAAGGTAAAGTGCCCTTCTTCATTAGGTACTTGATTGATGTTGGATCAGAAGAGCAGGGGACCAAGCTGAGGGTTGCGATGTTGTTGGAGTTTACTATTTTTATATGCTTTGTTTCAGTATTGTATTTCCAGTATTTTGACTTGTTTGGATATTTTCCTAGACACGTGTTACATGCATCATTTTTATATGCTCCAGTTGTTATATTATCATCAATATTCCATTGTTTACTTTGTTGTATGGTATTACTGCTTCTACTATTATTTACTATTTGTTATTCTATTGTGTATACTCTGCCAATGAGGGCATAGTTTTCCCATTCTCATACCTTTGACCTCACTGCTAGTTGGAAGCCTCTGGCATTTGGGGAAATGTGCTTGAGGTTATGTGACCAACCGGGTTCGGGGCACCTTTGGGCGGCACCCGAAACCAGGACGTTACAAAGTGGTATCAGAGGAGTTTCTTTTCTGTTTTGTCTTATTATTTGGAGCCTATAGACAAGGATATGAAGGAATGGGTAGTTGGTAATAAGTTGTTCCCAGGAGTAGCTAACTCATATATAGGGAAAAGTCAAGTTACCTTGAATATTGCAATTTTCTTGGTTTTGCAATTGTTACAGTTGATTTGATTCCACTGTTGCATGACGCACTTGTTTTGTGCTGTTATTATTGATATAATTATGGTTCAATTTCTATTGAAAACTGATGAGATTAGGGTATGACATCTCATGCATCATATAGGCACTTTCTAGAGATCACATGTCATGCATTCTTGTCATGCCATTTAGGGCACATTACTGATTGCATGTTGTTGTGATAGATGGTGTCCTAGATAAGCATGTTGTTATTATAGATTTCATGGTAGAATACCTACAATTTTGATAGGGTATTGGAATATGTAAAGTTCCATTTGGATGGATGTAAAACTTTGGTCCATGAGGTGTTATGGGCCCTCTTGGATCAGCATTTGGTGGATCATGTTTGAGCTTTAAATTGAATTTTTTCAAGTTATGATGTGAAAAATGATTCCAAACTATGATTCATGGGGAGTATGGGATTCCACGTGTCGAAATTTTTCATGCCTTGGAAAAAAAATTAATTTTTTAAGGGTTCTGGAGAAGTTTCAAAGGCCTACTATCTAGAAACCCAAAAAACACAACGTGTGATGTTATGAACACACGCCATGTGTTCTTCTATTCTGGAAGAAAAAAAAAATTTAAGTACACATCGCATACAATATGTACACATTGTATATTCTTTAACTGTGTGACTGAATATGTGAGCAGAGACACAGGGTTGATAAATGTTTGGTAGAACATGTCGTGTACTTGGAGTACACATCGTTCCATAAAGACCATGTGCCTAGTCGTGTGACTAACGACATAGGTGGATGAAACTTGGGTTGTACACTTCGTGTCTTGTTTATGCACATCGTGTAGAGTCAATTGTGTATCTGACCGTGTGACTAATGACACAGGTGGTTAGAAATTAAGTAGAATACACCGTGTCTAGGGTGAACATGCCGTGTAGTGATACCTAGGAGAGAACTGTGTAATTCTAGCCATGTAGAAGGATCTGGGAAAGAGGGAAAATTCAAGTACACGCCATGTCTTAGGATGAAAAATCCATGTATATGGGGTGTTACATGACCAGATTGGAAGTGGTACATGCCCATGTTAAGGCTAAAAGGGAACACGTTGTGTGGAAGTTATACACATCATGTAACCCCGTTTTCTAAAACTTGAATGCTTTCTTATCTTGTTCCTTTCTTGCACTTCTAAATTGTTGTCCTTGATAATCATGAACTGAGGTGTGCACTTAACCTTTTATAGTCATGCCGCTAAGAAGTCCTTTGTTTGTATTCCAAGTACAAGGCGATGATCAGACATTGGAAATGGTAGATCAGGGACTACCATCAGATCCTCACATTGTGTCCGTCTTAGGACCAGATGTTATACCGGACATAGGTGCTGATGCACAATTTTGTGAAGGCTTTATGAGGATGATGCAAACTTTTCAGGGAACACCACATCCTACCCCAACTATGGCAGAGTTGATGCGGGTGTTCCAAAAGCAGAATCCTACCACTTTTTCAGGGGATGGAGGACCACAGGCTGCATAGTCATGGTTGGAGGCCATGTTTTCTATCTTTGAGCATTTGGATACACCTTCATAGAGTAGGGTGAAACTCATGATGTACATACTATGTGATTCTTACAAGAGATGGTGGGATGTTTTCTCACATGTGGGACATCATCAGGATATGGATTGGGGTGAGTTCCAAAGGACCTTATATGATTATTTATACCCCAAGATGTTGAGGGATGATCAAGCCTGAAGAGTTCCTGAATTTGGAGCAGGGTTCTCTTTCAGTGATAGATTACTCTTCTCGTTTTATAGAGCTTCAATGCTTTGCACCTATTCTGGGAGGTGATGAGTTATCTTTGGAAAGGTGATTTGAGGATGGTCTCAGGTATGAAATCCGGTCACAAGTGAATTTATTCAGGCTAACTTCAGTGATGGTTATAGTGACACAGGTGTTGATTAGTAAGCATAATCTAAGGGAGTTGGGAGCTGTGAGCTAGGGCAGTTTAGCATCCAGGGATGGTACTCCTTTGAGAGATAGCATGAAGCACTGTAGGGATATTTTACATGATGTTTCTTCAGGTAGTTAGGTGGTATGATACCAGGGTGGGAAGAGTGGGCATATGAGACCACATTGCTTGAAGGACCTAGTCGAGTGCTGATCTTGCAGCAAGATGGGCCATCTTTAGAATTTTTGTCGGGTGTTCTCACCAGCAGCGAGTGATAAGGGTTCTATTATGACTCCACGTTCAGGAGAAGGACCACCAGTTTCTCATCAGTCAGGGAACTAGAGTTCTTTAGGCTATTCAGGATGAATAGGAGATCATGGTTGTGGTATCCGGATGGTAGGATTTCAATGACATCAGGGTGGATCAGCTCAGGGTAGTCAGGTAGGGTCATAGGGTCGTGCTATAGGTTAGACTTTTATAGTGGAGCATACCCATCAGGAGAAGGATCCCAAACCCTCCACGGTTAAAGGTATGAATATAGTTACCTTAGTTTTATCTTCTGCTCTTTTTTATACAGGTTCTTCTCATAGTTTTATATTTGTTTCCGTTTTGGAGAGCCTTGGGCTCTGTATATTTACTTATAAGGATTTTATGACACTAGAAACTCCATTGGGTATTAGGACGGATAGTGTAAATCAGTGCAAGTAGTGCCCTCTTGAGGTAGGTGGGTGTCACTTCTTGTGGGACCTCTATGTCTTAGAGATTAAAGACTTTGATTTCATTCTTAGAATGGACTGGTTGGTCTCCTTTCAGGTCTTTGTTGACTGCTATCACTGTAGGGTGAGTTTCATGTCACCAGAGGGTGGGTCTTTTCTACACAAGGTAAAATGGGATGTCCAAACAAATAGATCTGGACCTGAGCATCATGGGTTGGGAGGAATTATATCCCAGATTGCTAGTTTATATTTGGATGACCAGGGGACTTCACAAATGGAGTTTTCTACAGTGGTAGATCATTTTAGAGATGTCTTTCTAGATGACTTTTCAAGTTTACCTACGAAGTGAGAGGTGTATTTCTCTATTGATCTTGTGCCAAGAGTGGCACCAGTGTCTATTCCTCCTTATAGTATGACTAAACTAGAGTTATATGAGCTTAAGAAGTAGCTGGAGGAGTTGTAGGTGAAGTGTTTCATCTGACCCATTACTTCTCCTTGGGGTTCTCCTATCCTTTTATGAAGAAGGAGTATGGTACCCTCAGAATTTGTGTGGATTATCAGAAGCTAAACTAGTTGATGGTTAAAAACTAATATCCCTTGCCAGGAATTGATGATCTCTTTGATCAGATTCGAGGAGCCTAGGTGTTCTTGAAGATTGAATTGAGATCCAGTTATCATAATTTGTGTGTTAGACCATCAGATATACCTCTTACGGCCTTTCAGAGTAGGTGTGGTCTATACGAGTATTTTGTTATGTCATTAGGTATCACAAACTTGTTGGTAGTTTTCATGGAACAGATGAACCAAGTGTTCCATCCTTACTTGGATTTTTTTTTTGTAGTCTTTGTGGATGATATCTTGGTGTACTCTCACACTCGACATGACTATGCCATCCATCTTGATATTTTATAGAGTACACTGAGAGAGTATCAGTTATATGTTAATCTCTCTAAGTACCACTCTTGGATGGACCAGATTCACTTCTTGGGTCATGTTATCTCAGACACAAGAGTATCAGTAGACCTAGAGAAAGTGAGAGCGGGAGCATCTGAAGAATGTATTTGAGGTATGGAGTTTTTTGAGGATGGATTGTTACAACAGGTGATTTATATAGTACTTTTCATGCTTATCAATTCCACTGATGGGCCTAACTAAGAAGGGTGTGAAGTAGTTGTGGATAGATTCTTACAATTTAACCTTTTAGGAGCTGAAAAGAAGATTGACTTCAGTACTGATTCTTATCTTTCTATATCTAGGAATAAGTTACACTATTTATTGCGATGCATCAGGTATCGGGCTGGGAGTAGTGCTTTGTAGGGGTAAGTAGTCATTTCATATGGGTCTCGGCAGTTGAGGCCACATGAGAGAAATTACCCGATGCATGATCTCGAGTTAGGTGCAGTTGTTCATGTTTTACGTTGTTGGAGGCATTATCTTTTGGGAGAGAATTTTTTGGTGTACATTGACCAAAAAAGACTCAAGTATATCTTTACTCAGTGTGATATGAATTTGATATAGTGAAGGTGGGTTGAGTACCTTTAGTATTTTGACTTTGAGCTTGCCTACATGCCTGGGAAAGGCAAAACAGTGGCTGATGCGTTGAGTTGGAGGACTTAGATACTGGCAGTTTAGGAGGCTAGTAGTCAGTGGAAACTTATCACTATATTCTCTGAGATGCATTTGGAGGTGCACAATAGATAGGGGTATACATTTCTTTCTTCTATAGTTATTACCTCTAATCTACTGGATCGAGTGCGAATGAGGTATCTATCAGATTATGAAGGCCTAGTCCTATGGGAGAGTGTGTCAGGTGAAGACCCTACTCCTAGGTGGACTTTAGGCGATGATGAGGTCTTAAATTTTCATGGAAGCATATGGGTTCTAGCAGACATATGTGAGTATTTGATGTGATATTTTCATTCCTCAGCATGGGAAGTTCATCCTGGTGTCACCGAGATGTATCGAGATCTACCATGTCGGTATAGGGGGCCAGATATGAAGAGGGATGTTGTTGGCTTTGTTATGAGATGTTCTACCTATCAGTAGGGGAAGGTGGATCATTAGTGACTAGTAGGGATTTTATAGTAGTTACCCATTATAGAGTGTAAGTGGAATGATGTATTGATGGATTTCATGATGGGTTTACTGAGGTCGCCTTGAGGGAATGATGTGTTTTGGGTTGTTATAGACAGACTCACGAAGTTTGCACATTTATTTCCGATCAAGGAAACCTTCAGTGTTGATGATCTTAGAATGTTGTACATCTGAGAGATTGTATATTTTCATGGGGTCCCATGCTCTATTGTTTCAGAAATGGATGCTCGGTTTACTTCTCATGTCTGGTAGGGACTACAGAGAGATTTGGGTACACAGGTACTTCTGAGTATAGCTTACCATCCCCAGATAGATATCCAATCTGAGCGCACGATTCTGGTTTTGGAGGACATTCTACAAGCATACGTACTAGATTTTAGGGGCTCTTGGGAGAGACACATACCCCTAGAAGAGTTTTTCTACAATAACAATTTTTAGACAACGATTCTGATGGCACCTTATGAGGCTTTGTATGGTAGGTCATGCTGATCACCCCTATGTTGGCTAGAGGCAGGAGAGGTAGCTATGCTAGGATCTCGTCTTGTCTATGAGAATACTGAGTAGGTGGAGTTGATTTGGAAGAGTATGGATACTGCACAGTCTTGTGAGAAATATTATGTTGATTGATGGAGATGACCTTTGGAGTTCGAGGTTAGAGATCAGGTTTTCTTATGTGTCACACCAAGGTTGGGACACATGAGGATCAGGAGATAGGGAAAGCTTTCACCGAGATATGTCGGGCCATTTGAGGTTTTGAAAAGAGTCAGGATGGTTGCCTATCAGTTGTAGTTACCTCATAGGTACTAGGATATACACGATGTCTTTCATGTTTCTTAGCTACAACATTACTTTTCAGACTCGTCTCATGTTTTTCAAACCAAGGAGGTTGAGTTGAAGGTGGATTCATCCTTAGAGGAGCACCCTATTCAGATTTTGGATTGGAGCATGAAGGTTCTTCATGGCCAATATATTCCTCTGGTACATATTTTATGGCAGCACGGGCGAGTACAAGACGATACTTTTGAGAGGGAGGCTGACGTACGATCAGAATGGCCAAAGTTGTTTTATGTTTCTTCTTTAACACCCTTGGAAGAGTAATTTGGGGATGAATTTTTTTAAGGGGGCGAGTTTCTAAGAACCCGGATCTTTATTTCATGTATGGATCTTTATTTAGGGTTGTTTTAGAGGAAAAAGGATGAAATAGGGTTTTTTTTAAGTACACACCGTTTACTTTTGAGTACACGTCGTGTACCCGGCTACCGCATGTAGCCATGTACTAGTCGTGTAATAGCTGAGTACATGGCCATGTAGGTGACCTAACAAACCGCCTAAAGTGGGGGATCGTTGAGGCTAGTACACAACATGTACATTAAATGAACACATCGTGTACTTTTCATTTTAATTGATGAATCGAAGCAGGGTCACGTCTCATCTCTAGAACACACTTATTCTACCCTAGGTTCATACAGGAGAGTGATGAATGCTCGAAGAATGTTGATATTATCTTGGTTCTCCATCTGAGATCTGATTGAGACATCGTCAGGTGCGTTGGATTCCCACCGGTGAGTTATCAATTTTCCTATAGCCTTTCCCCATGATTCCTCCTCTTTCGTGAGTTATTGAGGGTTGATCGTTTTTCCCCTTTTTGTGGATCTACGTCATTCTAGGCCGATTCAAGGGTCGAAGTTCAATAATTTTGATCATATGACATCAAGGTAGGTGGTTTGTGCCTTTTTTTATTGTATTTGGATTATATATGCATAAAGTGTCGAATACCCATGTTGGGGTATTGCGTGTTTTGGAATTTAACCCTGTTTAATACTTTTTATGGTTTGTTTGATTGAGAAAGGGTTAATTTCTTATGAATAAGGTTTTATACCTTGTTATGGGACACCCCATGGGTTCATTCACTTGATGGATTGTTTATAGTCATTTGGTCTAGATTTCTTGTTAGGCTTGCCTTGTTTTCCATGCCTCGTGTTCTTAGGATAGAGATACTAATTATATGAGATGCATGTGTTTTGCAGTGTGAATGTTTGACCAAGGGGAATTAATTGTGAGATCTTCCTGAAGTATGGTCATTTATGTATGAATTTTAGTTATGTTGACCCATAGGTATTGACTATGAGAATTGTCAGGTGGTCATGGACCAGAGAGGTTAGACCGTGAGAGCTACCGAGAGGATCATTATTAAATGAATGTTGGACCCTAGGGCATTGACTGTGAGAGCTTCCAGGTGGTCATTATAATTTATTAATGTTATGCAAACCAAGGGGGTATTGACCTTGAGAGATTTCTAGGTGGTCGTCTGTAATGATTAGTCCCATATGGGACCAAATGGGTTAGACTATGTGAGCTTTCCCAGAGGGTCATTATTTATTGAATTGATGATATATTAAACCAGAGGTGTTAGACTGTGAGAACTTTCCAGAGGGCTACTTTTGAATCTTTGAATGATTGTGACGAGTCTTCCAAGCTAAAGAAAAAGCTTGGACTCTGTCTTACTTGATTTTTTAGATGGTCTTTTGAGATGTCTATTTGTTAAATTATACAAGGGGATACATCACTTAGGCTAGATCCCATGGTTACATTATTCAATGGATTGAATAAGTAATAAATGTAAATGAATGTAATTGTAAACTATAAGATCGTTTAATTTTGAGTACTTCCTAGTTTATTTCTTCATTTTTCATGTTGCCTACTATATATATTCACTAACAGTTAGGCACAGATCTTTTGGTGGTTTCCTACTAGGATTCGTCTCACATCCTGTTTGGGTCATGCTTTTGGATCCAAATAGATTATATGGTTTTAGGTATAGATAAGGGAAAGATCCCTTCTTCATCAGGTACTTGATTTCTATTGGAGCTGGAGACCAGGGGACCAAGATGAGTCTTGCGATGCTGTTGGAGTTTACTATTTTTCTGTACTTGGTTTCAGTATTGTATTTCCATAATTATGACTTGTTTGGCTGTTTTCCTAAACACATGTGACATGCATCATTTTTATATGTTCCAGTTGTTATATTATCATTATTCTTCCACTGTTTACTTTGTTGTATGGTGTTAATTCTTCTACTATTGTTTACTATTTGTTATTCCGTTGTATATACTCTGTCAATGAGTGAATAGTTTCCCCATTCTCCGACCTTGGCCCTCACTACTAGCTGACAGCCTCTGGCATTTGGGGAAATGCGCTTGAGGTTATGTGACTAACCGGGTTCGGGACACCTTTGGGCGGAACCCAAAACTGGGACGTTACACTCAGGTTGTGTTGGTGATTTATACACCCATTAGATATTTTTCAAAGGCTTATTTTATCACTACATTGGGAATAGAGTTAACTTAAAATCTAGATTATGGGCTATGATTCAAGCTATAAAATATACTATTAATCATTGTAGGAAGCTTCTCCAGAATGAATTTGATTCAACCCTATCTATGGAGGCATTGAAGGTCCACTCTAAAAATGTCCCATGAATAATGATATCATCTTAGATTGAATTCCTTCAACTCACCAACCAACTAATCCTAAATGTTACACATGATTTTATTGAGGATAACTAAGTAGTTGATTCCTTATTAAAGAGATAGATAGCAGAGGTGATCTTGATGTGTTCCTTTTTGATCTGTAACTTATGCTCATGTTTTAGTGAGGTGAATGCACATGGTGAAATTTAAACCCCCCTTATAATTCCACCTTCTTTACTTTTCATGATATTTTTTTAAGATCAGGTTTTCCCAGATCATGAACCTTTTTTATATGAAGATTCAGAATATCAGTCAACACCATGTGTGAAGATAAATACATGGATCAAAAAGAAAAGAGATAAGCAAGTATCAATTATAGATATTTCCCTTAAAGCATCATATCATGCTAGTGAATGGATTATTGATAGTGGATGCACTTACCACATAATGAGAAATAAGTATCTAGTCATAGGCATCAAGTATGACAAAGAGTGTGTTTTCAAATTTGGAAATGATGAATGCCTAATGATTACTATTTAAGTAAAATCCATGTTTGGGGGTAAATATATGAGATATGCAGATATCTTGGTCATTTCAGGTCTCGGTTAAAACTTGTTGAGTGTCATACAACTGTGTAACTCGAGACATGCAATAATATTTACTAATAATATGGGTATCATCATGGGAAAAGATCGTATAGTTTTGATGAAGTGGAAACACATAAATTAGAATCAATACATTGTGAGTGGATAAGAAGATATGTGCTTTTTATCTGGGGAAGAAAAAGGATTGGGACATAAAAAACTTGGACACTTGATCTAACTAACATTCAAATATATAGTGAAATGTGATGCAGCTCAAGATCTTCCTAAGATATCTAAATATCATACTCACATGGAGATTATTTTCAATAAGGTAATATCACTCAAAATATATAGAAGGTGAAAGATAAAAGGTCAACAATAATGTTTGAACTAGTGCATATAGATGTGTAAGGAACTATATCACCAAGATATATTAATGGGATGAGATACTATATTATTTTCATTGATGATTACAATATGATGGTGAATATAGTTGTCCTCACTCACTAGTATGATGCATTTAGTGTTATAACACAATATCAAATGGAAGTTAAAAATATGTTTAGAGAAAAAAATCTAAAATTTTGGATTAATAATGGAATGGATTTTACCAACATCCAGGTGGAAGATTTTCTTGAAAAAATGAAAGATAAGGCATCAATTTTTAGTGGTAAGAACTCCTCAAAAAAATGGTTTGGTTGAAAGGATGAATTGAATCACAAACAACATGGTCATAATGATGATAATTGAAAAGGAACTTCCACAAAAGTTTTGGAATAGAGTAGTCTTGACATCGGTATACATCTCTAGTAGACCCTTATTGTTTTTGAAAGAATAAAAATACCACATATGAGTTGTGGTATGGAAATAATACAACATTGAAATACTTTCAAGTATTTGTAATTAAATGTTTCATTCTAAATAATTAGAAACTTAGTAAATTTGAATCATGTATATTTGAGGGGATATTTCTTATCTATTTATAAAAAATAAGTGTATACGTGCTTCAATAAGTATCTAGGAAACATTGTAGGGAGAAATGATGTTGTTTTGGTAGAAAATGAGAAAAATATTCAACAAAAAATGAGTAATATTCTAATGAAATTGATGAGGAGGTAAGAAGTTTAGGGGGAATACAAGTGGTAAATTATCATTCAAAAAAATAATAATAATGAGTAAGATAAATTTAAACCTCTATCTATATAGGAGCTAAAGATTTGATCTGAAATTGTTTTGCAGAATATCATCGATTATTATACAATAGTATTGAAAATGAGGAGAATAAATTCTATATAGAAAATTTACTTAATATCATAGGTAGAGTTAAAATGTTTTAAATAAGTTTTTGGGGATGGTAATTGGGTTCATTCAATAAATTTAGTGATTGGAAAAATAGAGAAAATCAGATATGGGATATTGTTTCAATTCCATAAGATAAGAATAAAAATGGTAAAAATAGGTTTTTTGGAACAAACTAAATGAAGATAGTATAGTAATTTGAAACAAATCACAACTGGTGTGCAAGGGATACTCCCAAATTAAGGTAATCAAAGTTGATGAGACATTTGTATCCATTCTAAGGCTAGTGACTATTCAACTATTCAGAGATATAGTAGTGAAAAGGTAAATTTAATGTTTTCTAGATGGATGTCAAATTAGAATTTATAAATGGAGATCTAGAAGAAGAGTTTTTCATTAAACAACTATATGGTTTTCTCATTCATGGAGATGAGAAAAAAGTTTTCCAAGTGAAGAAGTCTTTTTATGAGTTGAAAAGGGGATCAAGATCATGGTATTTACAACTTGATAAGTACTTGAAGAATATTTCTTTCCTACATGGTGAAGTTGATTACAATATCTATTTCAATAATGAGAGTGATAAAATGATGATGGTGTTGGTGTATGTTGATGAAATAATATTCATTGGATCAAATGAAGCAATGAACAAACAATTTACATAATTCATGAAATATGAGTTTGAAATGTCAATGATTGGTGAGCTGTCAATTTTCCTTGGTTTATAAGTGATGCGAGCAAGGCATGAAACATTTATTTATCAATTAAAATATGAAAAGTAGGTTTTAAAAATATATATAATGGATAATTACAAGTATATAAAAACTTTGTTTTCTATCCAAATGAAATTACCAAGAGATGATGAAGGAAAATTAGTCAATTTCATGGAATGTAGATATAAATTTGGGAGTTTTTTGTGCTTAACAACAATATTATCTGATATTGTTTTTTTCGCATATCAGGAAATAAAATATCAAATTAATCCCAAATAGATCAGTAAATATAATACTATGATATATAAAATTCATGGTATATTTTGGATTGATTTACAATTAAATATTAGAACATGAGTTATTGGGATATACAAATGTTGATTGGGGCAGTTCAACAGATGAAAAAAAGTCAACATCAGGTGGTTCATTCTACCTTAACAGATTCTGTATTTCTTGGGTGAGTAAGAAATAAGATTGCATTTCTATAAGAACCATGGAAGATGAATATATTGTAGCCACTCAAACTTTCATGTAGTTATTGTGGATAAATAAACACCTTGAATACATGGTAGTTTAAGAGAAATCTCTGATTGAAATCAATTGTGATAATTCAAGTGCTATAAATCATAGAAAAAATCTAGTCCATAACTCACAGAAAAAAACATTGAAATGAAGTATCATTTTTTCAAGGAGAAATTGGATCATGGTTTGGTGAAGTTGGAGCATATTCCAAATGAACTTCTATTCATAGACATTATGAAAAAATCCTTACCTAAGTAATCTTTTCAAATGCATCAGCTGGCTCTTGGAATTCAATTGAATCCCCATACTTGAATAGTGTGAATGTGTGACCCCTATCCCCCAAGGTATGCTTTGTGTTTTCTATGTGATGATATGTGTTCTTTACTTCTCTATAAACACTAAAGGAGTGGCCTTTGGGTTCATTTAAAAAGGGGGAGAAATCATGTTCATGAATGGGGGAGAAGCTGATAAGAGGGATATAGAAAAAAGGTTAGTTTTTTAATCATGTTTATGCTAAAGATATTCATTTATTTTAGATATATCATGAAAGAGACCTTTGGGGTTTATGATGATAATAGTTTATACTGTGTGGTTAAATAATTGGTGTCACCAATTAAGTGATTTATTGATTAACTTTGCAGGTTACTCTTTTTTCTCATGTCAAGCATGACTCATATGGTCTTAGAGTATGTGTTGGGTAAGTCTGTGTTTACTATCTATAGTCATAGAGTGAAATTGGTTCTTGCAATAGAAATTGTACAAGATTTTTCAATGGGTTAGTTAAAAGATTTTGAAGTGTTTTCAATAAACCCAATGGGGGATATTATTGAAAAAAATCCCTCTTTATGGTAGTTTAGATATTTTAGGTTATTGTGTTTGTTGAAAAAGCATGTTGATAAAGCTCTAGAGTAAACAAGATTGTATGGATAAGAATTTGGAATAGTTTTTAATAAGATAATTAATATTCCTATTGTTTTCCAATTTTTTTGTATTTTTTTATGTAGCACAAAAAAACAAAAAAGTATGGAATTCTATGTAATGGTTACATAAAATGCTTATTTATTACATGAAACTGCTTAAGAGTTATGTAGTGAACAATTTTATACTTAAGAGTTATGTATTTAATAGCATTGTGCTTATGTATTATGTGATGAACTATTTTTCACTTAAGAGTTACATAATGAATAGTTATGTGGTGGATAGTTTTCTTCCTAAGAGTTACGCAGTGAATAGTGTTCGCCTATGTTGGAGGCAGCCATGTGGTCATAAGATGGTAATTCCAAGAGGACTGCAAAAGGATAATCTTACCCTGTGAATAGTGATATGCACAAATTTCACATGGTAATAAGGGAGAAATTATAGGTGGGATATAAAATTAGAATATTAGGAAATTAATATTAATTCACTTAAAGGTTATGCGGCCATATGGTAGTAATTCTAGGAAGACCGTGAAAGGAGAAGGTCACATAGTGAATAGTGATCTACCTAAAGGAATGTGGTCATAAGGCAGTAGTTATAAGTAGACCAAAAAATGAGTGAATTAAGCAGTGAACAATGATCTACCAATGTATTATATAGTAAATAGTACTCCATTCGAGTATTATGGGGCCACACATATGGGCTTAATTGAAGGGGTGAACTATAATTTTGAGATCACCATATTTTTTATAGCCTTTTTCCTATATAAGGATCCCAATCACTTCATTAAAATTTGGTAAAAATATTATCTTAGAATATCATCATTGAAAATTTTGGGATTCAGAAATGAGTTTTCAAAGAGTTAAGAAAAGTGGGTTAAGCACAATGGGTTGAGTTAAGTGGGTTAACCGAAGGTGGTCATGCAGTGAACAGTAAATTGCTTAAACATTACACGATGAATAATACCCCACTTAAGGGTCATGAAATGAATAGTGACTTGCTTAAAAATCACATGGTGAATAGTGCATCACTTAAATATCACATGGTGAATAGGAACCTACTTAAACATCACATGTTGAAGAAGGATCATCACATAGAGGATCTTTCCATGAAACAAAAATTTGGTGAGAAAGAGGATTTATTCTGTTTGATAAAGAAGTATCTTAATGTCACACCTATTTCAGTGTGAACCTATTCAAAACTGATAAAAATTATCAGAAGATTCTTTTAGAGGAGCAGTTCACACACTTCATTTTAGAGAGTAGTGATTTTTTAAGTGTGAATAGTTGAAAACCAAGGGTAGTGAGTCTGGTCTAAACAATATAACAGTGGTTCACTTAGTGAATTCTAGTATATTGGTACAATGCCTTTCTATGCTACTTTGACTAGCCCAGTTTCAATGAACTAAGTAAAATTGTTTTGTCCCTTTCATTGTTTCATTTCATCATTTACATATAACCATGATAAGAATAAAGTAGTGAGTTTTTTTAACAATGAAATAATAACAAAAGGAGCAGTTTTTTTAATTTTTCATACTCTAATTCACCCCCTCCCACTCTCAAGGTATTTAACCTAGTGGGGAAAATATAATATAATTAATAATTAATATGAAAAATAATAATTAATAATATAGTTATTTATTAATAATATTATTGAAAATTAATAATTAACCATCCTTCTATTCTCATGGATTTCAAATGTGGGATGGAGGGGTGCCCTCCCACGTGACTATCTGTATAGAGGGGTCAATTTGATGGTGTGGAACTATAGTTAGGTGATATAGTGAAGTGTTACATAGGTATTTCTAGGTGGGAAACTCAAAATAGAGATAGTTGTGTTAACACCTATCATCCAAACCTCTTACCACATGGATTTATGATGTGGGGTAGGGGGTACCTTTCAATGATGTGTCGGAAGGAAATATAAATAAATGATTATCAATGAGGGTGAAACCACTTTCAAACTGGTAACATGGTGTGATGACTATTTATAGGGGGTGGCATGTCATAAAACTAGTGAAATGACATCATGGAGTTTTCTAATTCGGTCCATAGGCCATCTCCTTTAGAGGCCTTTAGGTCATATTTAGCTGGGTCATCGGGCAATCAAGAACTTGGGCCCTCAGGCAATAAATATGTAATAAAATAGGTCCATTTGGGTTTTTTCATTCCTTATATATATTATTAATTATTAATTATATTATTAGTTATTAATGATAATATTAATAAATAATTATATGGGGTGGATAGGGTGGGGGGTTTGGGGTGGCGGTCATAGGGTCATGTCCCTAGGCCAATTTTCTTTCCTTATGTCATGTGCATGGGGGTGTTGTAATTGTATATAATAAATAATCATATTATTAGTTATTATTTTTCATAATGATTGTTAATTATATTAATTATATTATTACCTTTTATTATTAATAATATTAATTATTATTTAAATTAATTATGTTTTATTTTAATTAGTTATATTTTTAATTATATTTTATTATTTATGTATGATTATTATTATATTATTATTATTGCAATGTAAGAAAAGAGAAACTGAATCCCACATGGAAAATCCATAAGGGATGTCAAGATCTCTTCCCCTCAAAAAGGGAGTCTCGTTTGTGGTTTTTAGTTATATTTTGGGATTATTTTAATGCTGGTAATTCCAAATAAAAAATAGTATTTTAAATATTGTTCAAAAAAATTATATATATATATATAAACCAAAACAAAATTAAATCTTTTAAAAAAAATAATTTTAAATACTATTTAAATTTTTATTATATATATAATGAAATAAAAATAAAAATTAATAATTATAAAAAAGGGCCAATAGTAATTAATATTTTGATGCTCTTGACCAGGACTATTAAGAATCAATTCATTTGATTCCTAGAAAATCCATATCCCTAAATAAAACCTAAACTCGTTATATATATAACCCAATTTCAAAAAAACCCATCTTATAAAGGTTGAAACATGTTCTCAATATTTAAAACAGATTTTCTTGATTACTTCTGAACATTTCTCCTCTAAGTAGGATAAATCCCCCTCAAACTTTATCTCCCAAAACCTATGGACATATATTAATATTGTTAATTAAATCAACACATTCTTTTCAAGTGTTCAAATTCTCCACAGTCCCAAAAATATCCATAAAAAATATATTTACCTCTGAAAGCAACATGTTTTCAATATTTTAACACTAGATATACTTTCATACTTTAACCATTAATCATGGATCCTTTTTGTGAACCAAAATTTTTGTAGAATTCCAATTCATTCCTCTTCATACCAGACTTTTTTCCAACAATATAGCAGTTTTTTATTATATTTTAGTACTCCAAAAATCTCTAGATTTATAAGAAACATCTTTCTTTTTTATTAATCTAATTTTATTAAATTGCGACCTTGATTATAGATCTTTACCAACACTTCTAAGATCATTATAAACCTTTGAATGTGATATTATTTGGAAAACTTGGATCTCATTATTTTGTGAGACTTTAACTTCTTTTATAGTCTTCTTCCTTGAGCTTTCTCAAACCTCATGAATAGAATTACGAAAATTTGATTTGAACTTGTCCAATTACTTTTTGTACTTGACTAATATTTGTGGTATAATCTCAATCTCCTTCTTATTTTTTATAACCTTCTCTTCCATTTCAATATTCAACTTCTTCTCTTTGTGAATAAAATTCTTTAATATACCAATTTAATCTGCTAACCTTGATTCTTTCTTAACATTTATATCATCATTATTAATAAAAAAAATTATTTTACTTATTAAAGCCTTTAATATACTTTTATAGTTGATAGATACACTCTTTAAGTTCCCTTGTCAACATGAACTCCATCTTTGTCTCTTATTCATTTTCATCATTATTGTTATTATCTCTTGAAAATTCCATTTTATTTACCTTTTCAATAAATAAAATTACACCTTCTTTACTATATGATTCTACATCTTCATCATCCTCACAACTATCACTATCATCAAGCTTATATAAGAAATTATACTTCTTTAATTTAGAGAAATTCATACCTTTACCTTATGAAGAATACATTTATTCTTTATTCTTCATGAAACATCTTGAATTCTAATCCGTATATTCACTCTATTCATATTAATTTACTTTCAACCTTGGGAATCTAGAAAATAAATGTCCAATATCACCTCAACTGAAACGCTTCAAATCTAATTTTCCATGAAATTTACCTTTTCTTCTTTAAGAACTTATTTAGATAAGTGATATGAGTTTATCAAACTTTACATAAACATATGAATCTGAATCTTATTTTCTAGATTCATCTTTATCTTCTTTCTTAATCATTACTTTATTAAAATATTTTATGGATATTTACTCAAAAACCTTGTACTCCTTATTTAAAACTCCCCCCTTTTGCATTTCATAATTAATAAAAATATTATAAAGATCATTTAATGTAAGTGTACCTATTTCTCGGTCTTCAAGTTCTAAAACCTTTACATCAAAAATGTATCATAGGATACACATTATCTTATCAAAAATTGTAGAATCCTCCAACTTTTCACTAAATCCTTTGACTATACTCAAAATTTTATTTACTTCAGTGTTTAAGTTATCCACTAATTTATCATCGTTTGTATTGAGATCTTTATATCTTAATCACCAAAATTATTGCTTTACTTTATTCACTATTTAATTACCTTCATAAATGTTTTCTAATTTATCTCATATACCATTTTTTGTCTTGATATCTTATACCTTAAGAAATTATATCTTCGATTGATATGGCAGTATGTCATTTGAAACACAAACATCATTCTCCAAAATCTTTTTATCGACTACTTTAATAGAAGAACCTTTAGTATGAAGAATAAAACCATTAGTGGCAGCCTCCAAAATATTCAAACTATTGACAACAAATATTTCATCATCTAATCTTTCCAAATGTAATAATTCTTCCCAAAAAAGGTAGGTATCCTCTTTTTGTTCACTAAATTCAAGTTTTATATATTTAAAATAAAAATTTAGAGACCAATTCTTCAAACACATAGATAAAATTTATTTAAATAACTCAAACACCAACTATGCTTAAAAATATTCAAAGTAGTAAACTTCAAACTTATATATCCCTAGAGGGAACATGTGGCTCTGATACTAATTGAAGTGGGCCAGGCATAGTAGGTTCACAGATGGGGGTGAATCAGTGAACAAAATCCATTTTATTTCCATTTATGATTTATTAAAAAATCATCCTCTATCACTTTTTAGAGTGATCAATCTCAATTATTGACTCACACACATTGAGTAAAGAAAAAAATAGGGACACTCTATGTACAAGGTTCACCTATCAGAATGATAAGGTTAATCCTTGGTTTAATATACAAGAACCTAAGACTACAATAAACTAGAATCTCTATCATGGATACAGAAATAAGGAATCTCTTTGAACTCATGTTTACAAGATAATCAACAATATTTTCTCTTATCATAAGAAGAAAATGTTTCCACCTTGATCAGTCTTGTTAAGCAGTTGTCTTGTATTATTGATTCAAGGATTATACTTTTCCTCTAATGATTATCTCCAAAAATATTATATTTCCCCCATACTTATTATATGTATAGAAACAAGTATGAATTATTAATTTATTTCACACCAATTGTAATAGTTGTGATGATCAAACACACAAACCAATCATGTGCTCTTTTTTTCTTCTACGTGAATTACTGCAAGTATTCTTAATCTTCTTCTTGATCACACTACACTGCACACAATATTATACTCTCTCTAAAATAATCCTTTGATTTTTATCCACTTATCTACTACAAATATTATTCCAATTTAGTACACAATAACATTTTACTGATATGAATGACCCCTATTATTTAAATCTTTCACACACCAACATTATTTCCATTCGAATTTCACTTTCAATTTCAATTTAAAACTTATAACTTACTTCAAAGGATTTTAAAATTCTACCAATTTTGAGCCATTGGATCATTTAATATCTCGTAGTCACCAATGATGTGGTTAAATGACTTCAGAGATTGAGTATGTCAGGCTATTGCATCACTAAATGAGCCACGTCATTAGATCCACTCAAATACAGAACTCTTCTTTGACCATGGATAGCACCACAGTGTGCTAGACCCCATTTTAGTCCAACTATTCTAAACTAATTGGAAATTTCTCTGAAAACACCTAGCACTATGGAATTTTGTTCACTTTCCATTTTATATAGGAATTATTTTTTTCACCGCATCATTCTTCATGGTGTGTAACTCCCCAATTCAAACTTTAGACAACTTCCTAATTGTTTCACTCCATGGGAATGAGTGTAGTGACACAGGCTTCTCATGCATATATATTACATCTTATTAGATGAATATTCAATACATTAAACAAACATATTCCTAAGACATAGAATTGTGTCATACAAATAATCATAGAAAATAAAATATATAGTATTCAAGGATCACTACTGAGGTTATCATAGTGGAATGGGTTAAATCCCCAAACCATAATAATATTCAAGGTTCACTCCCAAAACCATCATAAAAGAAAAATTCCCTTACTGAATTGGGTTCACTCCCTATTTGAGTCATTTCTATCTCATGACATATAAATCTTTACCCAATGCATTGGAGGGATATATTGGTCCCACCCATCACATAATGAAAATCATATATATGTGTTCCATAAGATCATAAAACATTCATCATATCATAAACCATGAAATGAAATGAAATGGGATTTATAAACATTTCATCATATCATAACCTAGGGAAATATATGGTTTTCATAATCATTTCATCATTCAATCATAGCATAAAACATGAAAATAAGTGGGTTTTATAGGCCTTTTCTCGTGGTATACCCCATGGAAGAGAAAAAAAAAATTCATAAACATTATGCCATCATAAAAACATACCATTCAGAGAACAAATAAGAATGATATACTTGGATCATATCCCCATTAAGTAATAGGTAACATTAACATATGTCATCTTAGATGGAAAATTATTTTAAAATATCATTTAGAACATTTCTTAAGGAAAATAATTTTTCTTTGAAAATCACTTTTTAAAACTAAAAAATCATAAAATAGTTTGGAAATCTTTTAATTTAAAAATAAACATGAAAAATTATAAATTAAGATTAAAAATAATTTAAAACATTTAATGATGAAAATATCCTTTATACTTTGAAAAATACTTTTTAAAACATAAAACATTTTGAAAATGATTTTCTTTGAAAATAACCTTGAAAACTTATAAAGGAATATTTAAAAATCATTTAAAACATTTCTTAAGGAAAATAAATTTTCATTGAAAATAAATTTATAAAACTAAACATTCATAAAATATTTTATAAATCATTTTCTTTGAAAATAACCTTGAAAACTTATAAATGAAGCTTTAAAAATCATTTTAAACATTTTTTGAGTAAAATATCATTTCCAATTTTTAAAAAACTCTTTTTAAAACATAAAACATCCTTAAAATACTTTTCTTTTAAAATAACCCTGAAAATTTATAAAGTAATATTCAAATAAAATAATGTTCATGATGGTGGGAAATTTTATTCATATCGTACACATTAAAACAAATATTCCTTTCAAATTTTTAGTAAAATTTAAATGGGAATTGTATGGAAAACAACATGAAGATTACTTCAAAAAAAATTAAAAAGTAAAACATGGGTAAAAATATATTTAATAAATCATTTTAATAATGTTAAAAACATTTTTGAAAACATTTTTAGAAAACATGGTTCTGGATGAAAAAGGATTTTCAACCAAAGAGAGAAATAAAAACAATTTTTATTAAAAATATTATTTTGAACTCTTGAGTAGATAAAGAGAGTAAAATGAAGGAAAATATGTATTATTATGACATAACTATAGTAGAAGAAACTTCATGAGTTTCTTGAGATATTTATCATAATATTTTATCATCGGAATCATAAACATAAATAATCTCGATGAATGATGAGGTTGTAACATAAAATCATTACGACTTTAGTAACTTTGAATTGTAAGACCCATAAAGGAATAACATTAAATAGAACTGAAAATATCGTGATAAAAAAATAAAATCATGATATTACTTGTCAAATTGGATGTATATTCATCTCATAGAATAATATAGGTGCATAACATAACATGTGTCTCAAGGAAGGTAAATTGAGATAAAAATACCTTACCACTTTAATAATATTTTGAATCATAATCTCCAATAAATAATAACATCAAATAAAACTTTAAATATCATTAAAATAATGGTATTAATGATATAACATGTCAAATTGGTAGTATATACACCACACAAAAGAAACGAGTGGTGAATTTTCATATGTCTCTCAGAAATAAAAGGCGACTAGAAATCTCTTACCTTAAGTCTTGAATTATATTGTACACATTAAAAACTCATGCATAATAAATTTTATTTTATTATATATCTATTACAGAACCATACTTATATATATCATACCATATATTATTTTCTTATGACTTTTTATTACCCGTTTATAACAATTCAATGTTAAAGCCATGTTTCAAGCAATAACTGATTTGTTTTTCATGTATGTTTTGATTAATTATTTTTGTTCCTCTTAATTTTATCATGGTTCCATAATATATAAAATTTAAACTAAGATATAAATATCATATATATTCAGTATATGTGTATTTAGAGTTATCCACAAAAGTTAGAGATAGAAAATGAAATACACCATTCATGGAGATGGTAGGTCGCATGTAAGAATGAATGTTGTTTCCATTTTCTAAAAAAAATAAATGATATATTAAAATTATTGAATAATTTTTTAGGTCATATATATCATATATTTTCATTAATTTCATCCTTATTACCTTCCATGTAAAGCGTGAACGAATCAGATCACTTTACAAGATGGTTGGATTTATGGACAAACTAAGGCTTCTAGGATGAGAGGGGGAAATTAAGAAAGTGATTTGGGAATTTCTTGGATGAACCAAATGGTTTTTTAAGTGTTAATAGGAGAGGATAGGGGGTTTCCTTTTATAAGTGAGGTGAATGGAACACTTGTAATTTTTGAAAATAAAAAGTTATACCCACATTTTTTACATGCCAAAAGACTAAAAAATGGTCAATTATCAAACATAGAAGATATAATGTCAAAATATGGCCATAAAATGGGTGTTGTAAAACTTTTGGGTCATTTTTAACTATTATATTTTTAGTTTATCCCCCAAGTAAATCCATTTTTACCTTAACCATGGTAAATAATTTTTACTATTTTTAATATTTATTATGGTCGGAATTTAAGTTAACCTTATTAGAAAATATGAATTATGATGATTCAAAATATGGAATCAATTTTTCCAAATCCCATTAACATAAGTGGAAAATTTAAATTTAAAATTAATCCTGCGGTCGCGATGAGAAACTGGTTTTCCAAAGAGAAAATGTTCAAAAGTTTAAAAGGTTTTTATATCAAAAATAGATATTAAATTGATTCTAATGACCTAAGTTGGATTAATAAATATATAATTGAAATAATTTTACCTTTAAAACCATATTAATATAATTTTATGTTTTAAAATTCTTTAAAATAAATGAATTTGTTTAATAAAAACAAGTATTTTTATTATTCATCAGAAAATTTATATTTTCATAAAATTATCAAAAAATCACTATAAGATAATTTTAACACACTGATTTAAAAAAATAAGTTTATTTTTTAAAATAAATTTTCTAAATTAGAAAAAAATAATTATAAAATAAGTGTGCAAAAAGGAAAAAAACTTCTTTTTAGAAAAATACATATTTTTAAAGAGTAAAATTGGATTTATTCTAATATCTTACATAGGAAACACATATTATGGATGTAAAAAATTTGATTGAATATATAATATATTAATTTCATAAAAATAATTTACAAAAAATGATTTTATTAATTTATTGAGGTAAAATTCATTTGTGTGCATAAAATTAGTTCTTTGGAAAAAGATTTCCTTTATTTTCAAATAGTTTTTATTTTCTTTTCTAATTAATTGGTCACCAAAGAATTCATTTTATATAAATGTGTAGACCATATATTTTTATAATTTAGTTAATCTTATTCATACATATCATTCCAACATTTAGGTGATAACTATCAAATTAAATAATAATATTTTAAAAGTATGTCATTTTTTTTTTAACTTTATGTTATGGATATTGCAATTTACACTAAATTTTTCAAGTAATGAAAGTTAAACTCAGTTTTTCATGTAACTAAATATATATAAAAGATTACGTTTATTTGAAAAATATTATTTCACAAAATATTGGGGTGTTACAATGAGTCACCTTGATACTTTGATGACTTATCAAAACAGTCACAAATAATAGACCATGGAATGGTGATCCCCATTTTGATTCCTAGAAACCTAATATTATTAAGTCACTATGGTGACCTATATAAAATATTCTAGATTTTTTTTTCCCATAAGGAAATATCTCATCCACAATGCCTTGTGAAACTTCCATTATACTGGTGATCTCTCTATTTCCATGTTATGCCACATTCTCCAGAGCACCATGACCTATTCTATATATCACCATAGTTTATGAGGGTCGTATTATTTAGATTATTTACCAAAAAAATCATATTTTCTATTCATATTAATCATTTTCTCTTCTAAAAAATTCTCCATGATCATTTTGAGTATGATCATGGTATGGTGATATCACTTTCACTTTAAACACCTTCAAACTTCACTCTTCGACCTCAATAATTATTCCATGTTAAAATACACGGGGTGATCATAAACTTAAATTTATATATGAATCCATATGAAATTTGGTTCAAAAATAATCCAAATATAAAACACTTTAGGGTGTTTATGAGTCCATGTTTGATCAAGTAGAAAGGAAATAATGGTTAAAAATTAATAAGAAAGATGATTATGGAATTTTTATTAGTTATTAAAGTTCTTATATCAATGTAGGATCAATAAGAGGGGGAGAATTTGAATTATTGATTACTTTTTCTTTTATAAGAATGTTTACTAACTTGGTAAGAAAACTTTTCCTAACCTGTGAAATTTTTTAGAGTTATGATCCAATCAAATATAAATCTCAACCTCACCTTTTGCATGAAAAAAATATAAAAAGAGATCATCACACAATATTTACAGGGTTTGGTACAAAGACCTAGTCCCTTACATATTGGTTATCCCCCCAATATGTATACTTTTACTAACTTCTTTTAGTATTATAAAGGCATAGATAATAACTAGTTCTACACCCCAGTAATCATTCCTCCAACTAACCCTGATTATACCCACCAACAATTATATCTTATTCCATATTTATTTATACTACCCAACTTCCCTAATTTTATCCACTTTCTTCGCAACTGGTTATGCCCCACATCCATAAGCCTTTTTAGTAACTAGTTATACCCCCTAGTTACAAGATATTTATTTATTTTTTGATCCATTATTGAAATATATTATTCTTTAGATGATCTTTCTCCACAAGAAAGTTAGATCACCTTTACCTCTATATAATCTTCAAGATATTAAAAACTCTATTAAGAGTCTGTTGGCCTTGAAACTTCCTCCTGGTCTTAGTAATACCTAGATATGATCAATGAAAAATTTTCCAAAACTTGTTTGGAAAAATTCATTAGCAGTGTCTATCTGATCAAATCAATCCACTATACTCTTTGTTCGATGAGTCTCTATTTTATGTGTATCCTTATGATGATTCACAGATAACTGTGCTTCAGTTTGGTGTGATTTGTTCAAATCAGCTCTATCCAATGGAATTTTTGGATGCTTCTATGTCTGGTAAATCAAGATCAATCTGGTGTTCCTCCTTCACCCGATGAAACTCAGCCTAATGAATCTTATTTGATTGAGTAGTAACTCAATTCAAAAATATCATTATACTTATTCTTTGAATAATGGAACTCAGTCTAATGTAACTTATGCTCCATATAATGAAACTCAGTCTGATAGAACTCTTATATATCTTGGTAGGAACCTTGGTTGGATTCTCATGGCACAAACTCTTTAGCACACCATCTCCTTTATGTGTATGAAATGTATTCTCTACTTTATACCATACCATCACCCCCTTTATATAGGTACACTTCTAGATGATAGATGGGAACACTAAAATATTTTCCCACTCAACTAAAACTCAAATTTTAGATCTCCCACTAAATTCAATTTCATTAGTCATTTCTCAACTATTTTAGAATATTCTCAAACATGCTTAAAGTTTCTTGAAATCTACCCTTTATTCAAACTTCCTTAAACTCAATGTTCAAGAAATTTTGTAATATTCCTTAACCTCACTAGATAAAAAAAATGTTGAATTTTCATCTCAACATCAAAAATTTTAAGGAATTTACATAGTTTATATAAATCTCCTTAGAAATCCTTTTTCTTATGAAACAACTCCATATTTCTACATCTAATAGAATCAAATAATTCCATTATCTAATGGACCTTTTTTTAGTTTCCCTTTTTTAAGAAACCTATGTCTGATATACTCAACATATGTTTATCTGATGCCATATAATATCTCTATTTAGTGGATCTTCATACTACTCTCTGAACAGTTCTCTTTATATGTAACCTCTAGCTGATGATGTCCATATGATAAAATCGAGTATCTCAATATGATGTTCATCACTCTAATTCCACTCAACATCATAGTATACCCTTATCTTCTTGGAGCACATTCACATTTATCTATCTGATTTCATCACAAATCTATATCTGTTGGATCTTTTGAGTATTCATCCAATTAATATTCCTTAACCATTACAACATCATATATTTATCCATATGTATATATACTTATATTTTTTCTTTTTTATATCTTTGGAAATATATTCTTCATATGATGACTTTTTATAGGTTCAATTTCATAGAATACTCTCCAAACAGCCACTACCCAACCCTTATAAGTTGAACCTCTATCTGATAATGACTTCTATGACTCCTCCATCTGATAATAACTTCTCTAAATCCTCAATATGATCATTCTTCCTCTGGTATCTCAAAGCTCAATCATTTTATATTCTATCCAATAACTTCTAGCTTGAAATTTTTATTGTCTCTTGAAATTGTACTTGTATCACATTGTACTTATCCCCCTTGTATTTTTATCACTCTGTAAAAAATTGTACAAACCCAACTTGGATCATGATTACATTTATAATATTAGGAACTTGAATAACAACAAAACATCATCTGAATTCATAAGTAAACTTTATTACACTCTATAAGGAAATTTTATTACACCTCATAGGTAAACTTCCTTAACCTCTATAAGGAAAGTTTCCTACATAACTATAATGATATATTCTCTCAACTTTATCTACAAAAAAATATTAATATATTGAAAAAAAAATGAATCCAAACACACTTTTTCATAACAATATCCCCCTTTTTGTTTGTTTTCAATATCTATATAAAATTTTAAATATCAATGAAGTCAATATGTGTGCTCAATAATTTCTCCCCATATGATGTTTGCATTTTATTTCTCCCCCTATTTTATTTTTCCTCCTTATTGAAAATCAAATGCCAAGGGTAACAAAGGGATCATCTCAAATAGTCATTATTCATCTCATAAATTTGAATATTTTTATCAACAGGAAAATATCATCTCATAAGTTTCCTAACAAATATCCTTTAATTAAATAAATTTAAGTCTATGTGGATGAAACCGATATAGAAAACAAGAGTGTATAATCAAGTCAATCAATGTTGTCCATAACACTTCTTTTATGTAATAATTTCCTCAATATTCTTCAAAAAATATTTATATTAGGGGAAATCATGGTAAGTTTTTAAAGGAAAAATATTTCACCCATATCAACAAACATATCAAAATAGTTCAAGTGTATAAACACAAATTCCCTAACATCTCATCTTTATTATCATCCCAAATTTCTCTTTTAAGAATAAGTGTGATGCTCATACCTCAACTTCATATTTCCTCCCCCTCAAGGGTAGAATAAAGATATATCCAATATTTTCAATAATTTCAATAATTTTTCATTAAATTTCAATGTTTTAATCCCAACAATTTATTATTTTGAGTATAACTATCTCATTTTATAGTTTTAGAAGTATTTTGAGATTAATTATTAAAGTGTCCTATTTTTGGAATTTTAAATATTATAAGTAAATTTTGTAATTTGGCCATAAATTTTTATAAAATAATAAAAATTAAAAAGTTACTTATTTCATAGGATTACATGATTTCTAGGATTCATTTAATTTAACTAGAACCAAATCTCAATCCAATATTTTCAGGCCCATGTAAAGATCACAATTCAGGCCTTGGAATATGTGCCCAGATCTAGTGAATTTTGAATATGGAACTATATATCACAAATTACCAACCCAAATGATATAAAAATTCTCATGGATATAGAAAACATGTCTAGAAACAATTTTCATGATAGTGGACTTGAGTGATTCTAACTCTTTTAAGGCCATTAATGCATTGGAAACTGGAGATGAGTAAAAGAAAGAGTCTTTGGGCCATAAATAATTTCTTTAATGAATATAATATAACATTTTATACACATATAAAAATTATATTATTCCATTTAATGTGCCCACCAAGCATAAAAATTTATAGGATGATTTTTAAGGGAAATTTGGACACTCTTTTTCTTATAAAAATGTATCTCATCTCTATTTCAAAGGGTTGTATTCTAGTTGGCCATTTTTTTAATTTTGTAGGTTATTTTATATTGTGATAATATTATGAATTTTTAATATATATTCTTCATCTTCCTCCTCTCATTTCTTAATTTTTATCTGTCTTTTTTTTACCCTGTTCTTCTTTATTATGATCCCTAATACTCATACTAATAAGTAATTAACCTAAGGAATTTCCTATGGAAAAAATATAGTGTTGAACCAAATTATTAGAACTTTCATGATTAATGTTTCTTATTTTATTTGATTTAGACTAATGGGGTCTTATTGGGAAAGGAACCTTTGTGTCTCCACTTAGCATCCAAGTCTTGTCCTTTTTACCTATAATAGTCTCCCTCGGTTGTGGAGGTGGATATGCAATTCATATATTGAATGTATTATATATTAACAACCAAGGAATAATAGTATGTTCACACATATTATGGATTGTTTTCATTAAGTAAATTTTAAACTAATAATAATACAATGAAGGTTCACTCTAGCTGATTCTCTCAAGAGTATATCCTTTCTTTCTAACTTCATTATATTTGTATTCATTTTGTTTACATTTCATCTACATAATTACTTTTAGTATTTAATTCTTTACTCTCAAACCCCCTTTTCTATTAATTTTATTTTATAAATAGAAAATAAAAAACAAAATAAAAAGTTAATTAGAAGTGGTGAGTGATTTACTATGAAATATCCTCAAGAGAGATGAGCCTGGTCGTCCACTGTGATGTACTAGGAAATAAATTAATAGATTTTTCACCATCCTATGACAACCATGTCACCCAACTTTCTTCATCATGGTGGTAACAATTTAATATGATTAAAATCTATTCTTACTATAAAACTTATAAATTACTCATCCATTTTCATTACTTCTTCTCCTTCAATTCCCAGTAAACTATTACAAATAATCAAGTATATTGGGAATAAGGAGGAACCTGAATGTTCTGTAGAAGTAATGATTACACTGAGAAACTTCTCTCAATATCAACTTCTTCTTCTTCTTCTTATATTTAAATGTTCTTTATTTCTTCTCATCTATAGAATCTTCAGATGAAGTTTTCATATTCTCTTCAACTTTTATAACATATTTTTTACCTTCAGATTGTAACAACTTTTTCATGTTTTCTTATTGGGTTGGTAAGATATTCATACAATTTTTTGTAACATGATCATCTTTGACACACCTCTTTCATTTCTTATAAATCTTTAACTTTCTATATTTTGATAACTTGTTATCAACTTTTTTCTCATTTTATAAAACATATTTCTTCCCTTTTTCTTCAGAAAAATTTTCTTCTTCCTCTATATTTCTATCCATGGATATTTTATTTTTCCAAATTTTATTTTCCATCTCAACATTCATAACATCCTCAAATTTCATAATCTTTTCATTTTTCTCTGTTGAATCTTTAACATTTTTCACCTTATGAACTTTATTTTCTTCCTCAAAAAACTTTCATGAAATTTTTATTTTTCTCTTCTCATTATAGCTCCCCCTTGATTCATGCCTCTTTACTGGTAAAGGCATGTTGTACCAACATGAGTGTGATTTGTGCCCAAAAACTTCACAACACCAGCAGTTTCCTATGAATCTTCATATCTTATTTTATAATATATTCTATTTAGATTTCATAGGTTATATTCCTTTATATTTTTTATTAAAACCTCCACTCTTTTAAAAACTTCTTAAGGAATAGTTCTTCCTACATATTTTCACATCCACCCTTTATGTCATGGATTATCATAATTTCTGACCATCCATACTTTCTTGGAATTTTATTTGAAAATCATAAAAATAATTGAAGCAACATCGGTACAATTAATAGTTTATGAGTTATGGGATACCTTATTATTGGTGGATGCTAAAACTTAATAATAGGATGATCTCATGATCTTATTTCTATAAAAATGACTATTCTTAAATTCATGACTCTTAATGAAAACATGTTTGGAAAAATATCTTTTTTCAAGAACTTGGGAAGTACAAGATCATGGTGATTATTGATCCTTAAATCTTACCTCTAACTCAAAAAAAATCAATTTGAGGGAGTTATTTTTATACTAAATAGATCTCAACCTATATTCCTAATCCTCCTTCATCTTATTTATTTTTTCTTCATGAATTCTTATTGATTATTGTAAATAATTTTCAATATCCTTTACACTTTTTTCTTTAACCTCTAATTGAGCAGTTTTGACATCCATAGAAACTTTGTTCAATTTTTTGAGTTCATGGAAGGATTTTAAAAAAAATTATCTCAAAGAAATATTTCCTATAAGTATAGTTTTATAATTATTCTTCAATAAGAATAATGTATTTTTTTATTTCTTCTACTAGGTTTGAGTGTGTGGTTCGCTTTTTGAACTTCTTATTTAATGCATCTACCATTTATTAAACTTCTCTTTCAAGATGTTCTTTATCATAAATAAGTTCCTTGATACGTTTTATCACTTCTTTGGGGAAAAAATTTAGATATTCTCTAAACTTGGAATGAATATCACTGAGTGAAAAATCATTAACACAACTATAACTGGTTTCACTAGATGAATCATAATCAAAATAATTATTACAACTTATACCACTCTAATTACCTTAAACTAGAGGCATTTCTCCATTTACTTTTGGATTATTCTTCAACTTCATTTCCCTTATTTTCTTCTTGTTTCTGTGAGTCTTGGAGAAAATATCTAGATTTTTATCCTCAAGTGTAACTTTATTTTTCTCTATCCTCTATAGGTATTTGGATATTTCATAGAGAACCTCATATAATACCAATTAAAGTTACTAGGTTAATATATGATCATTGATAGAGGGAGGGGTGAATCAATTATCACATTTTATTTTATATTAAATTTTCTTAACTTAGTAAGAAAAAATTTCCTAACCTCTGACACATATTAGAGTTACAATCCACTAAAATATAAATCTCAACCTTACCTTTAATATGAAAAAATATAAAGTGAGAATAACACATGACATTTATCAGGTTTGGTAAAAAGTCATAATCATTTTTATGTTTGCTATCCTTTTAAAATGGATTAGTTTACTAACTTCTTTCAGGATTAAAAATGCATTTGAAACAACTAGTTCTACACCCTAGTAATTGTTTCTTTAGATAACCCTAGTTCTACCCCAAGTAATCATTGATTCTTTAATAGTTGGTTATATCCCCTAGTTATCCTAACTGTATCCACTTTCTTCACAACTAATTATACCCCCCCCCCCCACTACAATACTTTTTAGTAACTTGTTATACCCCCCAATTATAAGCTCTTTTCTTCTTCTTTTCTAATCCACTATCAAAATATATTTTTATTCAGATTATGTTTATCCCTAAACAAGTTGGATCACCTTTACCTATGTATAATTTTAAAGATATTCATCAAACCTCTTAAGAGTATATTGGCCATGAAACTCCCTTCAAATATTTGTAATATTTTGATATGCTCAATAGAAACTTTTCCAGAATTTTCCTAGAAAACTTCCTTAGTAGAATCTATCTAATACACTCTATTCAGAATACCCTATATCCAATGGGTATCCATATAATTATCCCAAAATCACTATGCTTCATTCCAAAATGATCTATTCAAAGTAACTCTATCTAATGAATCAATACGAAACTTCTCTATATGATGAAGCAAGTTTGGTCTGATGTTCCCCTTTCTTCATCAAATGAAACTCGGCCTGATGAGTCTTCTTCAACTAAGTAGTAACCTAATTGGAAACTCTCATTGTACTTCGTATTCAGCTAATGGTACTCATTTTGAATTAAATTATACTTTTTCTGGTGAAACTCGGTTAGATGGAACTCTTCTTCAACCTAGAAGGAACCATGGTTGGATTCTCACGATGTGAAATATTTAAAACCTCATATCCTCCACATGTATGAACTATGTTCTCCACATTATATTATACCAAAACCCCATTTATATGGGTTCACTTTTGGTGAATAAGTGAAAACTCTAAAATATTTTTCTACTCAACTGAAATAAAAACTTCAAATCTCCCGCTCAATTGAATTTCATAGGGAGATTATCAACTCTTCTAGAACATTCTCAAACACACTTGAAGTTTCTTGAAAGATACAACTTTCTTCAAAATTATTTAAATTTGGTGTTAATTAACTTATAACAACTTCATTAATCTCACTAGATAAAAAATGTTAAATCTTCAGGTTAGTATCTTTATTGTTAAGGACTTTACGTAGTTTGTGTAAAGATCCTTATAATTACCCTATCTAATGAAACAACTCCAGATTCCTCTATCTAATGGACTCAGAGACTTTCATATTCTGATAGACCTTAATTTGGTGTCCATTTATTAGGAAACCTTTATCCAATGTACTCAATATATGTTTGTCTGATGAAATATCATATCTTTATTCAATGTATCTTCATATTACTCTCTAACCAGTGCTCTTTATATGCAACCTATAACTGATGATCATTTGTTTGATAACCTAAAGTATCTTAGACTAATTTTCATATGTCCAATTCCACTCAACTTCATCTCAAACTTTGTACACACTTCTCTACTTGGATCACCTTTACATTTCTCCATCTGATGACATCAGAAATCTTCATCTATTGGATATCTTGAGTGTCTGTTTGATGAATCTTTCTCAACCATTACAATATCATAGATTTATCTATCTATTTATATGCTATAATTTACTCCATATGATATATTTGATAGTTTATTATCTATTTGATGAATCTTTATAGATAAAGCTTCATAGAACACTCTCCACACAACTGTAACTCAATCCTTGTAACTCAGACCTCTATTCAATAATAACTTCTCTAAAACCTTTGTCCAATAATAACTTCTCTAACTCCTCTATCTAATCATTTTAACTATGGTCTCTAAAATATCAATATTTGTATATTTGTATCATAGAACATTGTAACATGTACTACATACATCTTTTTTCGATCACATTGTTTTTTTCATGTGATCAAATTATGCACCTTTATATAGACAGTTTTTCTAATAACTTCCATATTAAATTTTGTAGTACCACTTGAACATAGAATTATATCACTTTTTAATTCTCCCCCTTTGTAATTTATTCACTTTGTACAAAAGTATACAAAAAATATTTTGGATCATTATTACCTTTATGATGTTAAGAAATTTAAGAATAACAAAGCATCTCCTAAATTTATAAGAAAACTTTCTTACGCTCCATAAGGAAATTTTCTTACACCTCATAAAAAACATACCTAAACTCTATAAGGAACGTTTCCTACACAACTCCATCTATATCTTATCTCAAATTTCTCAATAAATACATATTTACATACTAAATGAAAATGTAACTAAACAAACTTTATCACAACAATTATACACCAAATGGAATTTCATATTGATTCTACAACAAAAAATATAATATGATAATTGATTATGATGATGTGACGGTCTTTGAAAATGATGTTGATCTCAATAAATCAATAATAAATAATGATTAGGAAGATTTTATTACTACTGAATCTACTTTATAGCCTAAATAAAATATTGAAATTCTAGTTGATGATGAAAATTCAGCTTATTCAAGTGATGAGGCTATGGATTTGATAACCAAAGGGATAAATTCAATACTTAAAAAGTGTTTTGATACTAAGAATATCATTAGAGATCAGAATCAAGGGGTAAAAATAGGAATAAAAATCATAATATCCAGTCACACTAATTTGATTTAAAAGATTAAAGCTAAAACTTTTGATAAGGAATTTGAGAAAAAAGAATGGATTGAAGTAGTGAATGAATAATTAAATTATATTTAAAATAATAAGACATGGTATCTTGTACCAAAGCCTAAATAAAATAATATAATTGGAACAAAATGGTTTTTCTAAAACAAGTTGAATGAAAAAGGTGACGTTGAAATAAATAAAGTTATATTTGTTTGCAATGGGTATTAAAAATTTAAAGGAATTGATTTTGATGAAACATTTTCCCATGTATCTAGACTTGAGACCATTAGAATCTTTCTTTTTATTGTAGTACAGAGAAATTTCAAATTCTAATAAATGAATGTTAAGTTTTCATTTTTGAATGGTGAGATAAATAAAGAAGTTTAAATAGAAGAACTTGATGGCTTTATAATTGATGAAAATATCAAAAAGGTTTTTAAATTGAAGAAATGTCTTTGTATGGATTGAAAAAAGCCACAAGATCCTAGTATTTTAAGATGGGTGAGTATTTGATAATCATGTAATTCATGAAAGTATAGGTGGATAGAAATTTATATGTGAGGAAATCCAACACCACATCTCTCATTATGATTGTTTGTGTTGATTAAATTATATTTTTTAGTAATAAGATTAATTTTATTGAAGATTTTTCCACAAAAATGAAGAATAAATTTTATATTTCCTTGATTTTTGAGATGAAATTATTTTTGGGTTTAAAAATAAACCAAAGTGTTTTTCACATGTTTTTCTCATAAGAAAAATATTACAGGGAGTTACTGAAAAGGTTTGGGATGGAAAAATAAATAGTAGTGTATACAGTAATTCAAGTAGAAAAATTTTGAGAAATGTGATGAAGGTAAGGTTTTTAATGAGAAATAATTTATTAATTTGATTGGTAGTATTTTGTACCTAACTGCCTCATGGCTATGTGATGACCCGCATCATCATAGGTTGTGAAAATTATGGGAAATTTGAAACTTTTGTTCCTGATAGTGTTCAAGGTAAAAATGGTAATTTCTTATATAATATGATCTCAGATAATTTTTCTAACTTCTCTATTGATCCTAGAATATGGTGTTTACGCTAGGACAAGAGTTTCATGGAAATCTAAGTCATTAAAATTCTCATGGAATATTTAATATTTAATTAATTAGATATTAATTTATTTATGCATGTTCATTCGGTGATATATTTTAAAAAGAGAATTATATTTAGATTCTATGTTCATGGTTGAGTCTGAAATGGGGAGTTTTTTCAAGGTGAGGTGTGACATTGCATTGGGCGTTGGGGCTAGGCCTGAGCCCCTTTTTCTTTCCTTTTTCTTTTTAATTTTTTATTTTATTTCTTTTTTCTCCTTTTCTTTTTCCCTTACTCCTTTGGCTTGTCATGTACATAGATTCCCCCTTCTCTTATGAGTGTCTCTCAGATGATAGAGGGAGATGGAGATATGAGAGAAGGAGGGAGAGGAGGAGGCTCCTCCATGGAGCTCGGGTCGTACCAGATCATCATGCGACCACTATGGATCGTGGATTGGTGCAAAAACATTGGTGGTTTCCACCTGGAGGTAGGATATTTTTAAATTTTATGTCATAAATTCCCATATATTAGTTTTTTATAATTTTTAATGCCTTAAATGGTTTTTTGGGTACCACATGGGGGTCGATCTGGGCTTAATTAGGGAGAATCGGGAATTTTGTGTCATCCCAATGGTTTTTTGTTCGAGATAACACATGTATGTGATATCTATTTTAGATAAAACATGTCATTTGTCCTTTTTTGGTAAATATGGAGTTTTTGGGACTACACGCTATGTACTAGGGGTACACGCCGTGTAGTGGAGACTCGGGGTGTGTCGAGGCATATGGCTATGTGGGGTACATGAACAGACCTCATGCAAGGTACATGGATAGTAGCCATTTATCATGCTTGGTACAACCCCATGTGGGGGTACATGGCTAGTTACATGGATAGGGATCCCATTTGGGGTAAAATCCATGTATGGGGTAGTGCACGTCATGTAGTGTGGAATTATACACACCAAGTGGGGGCTTTGGTACATGGATAGGTACCCATATGAGGGAACACATCGTGTACAGGGCACACACACCATGTACTTTGTAAAAGTTCATGCTGATTGGGTATAGGCACATGTCTAGCGAGGATATTTTTTGTTACACATCATGTACCCCTGATTACACACCATGTACTTTTCTTACCCTGGTCCATTTTATCTATTTTAACCCCATAGTTGGAATTAGACTTTTCAGTAGTTCATTCTAAGAATTTTTCATGTATAGCATGATGTTTTAATCCTTTGGGTGTTTAGAAGATATCTTGATGGTGTTTTAGACTGGGTGAGCTTTTTTAGGATGATTTCTTTAAGTTTTTGTTTCAAAATCCTTTTATGGGTTAGGTTGTGAGTTGTGAGTCCTAGGTGAGGGTTTTAAGCTTTGTGATCATCCTAGATTGAGTTTTCCATGGTGACATGTTTGAGGTTATATTGGATATATTCCATAAAATATGATTGAGTGATATCTATAATGAGATTTTGGTTTATCCCTCTGTGATGAGACCAGTTGCTCAAGGTTAGAGCAACTGAGATTTAACACTTAAAGATGAGAACTATATCTATTAGAGCCTTCAGGATGGGTTGATGAAGTGGGATGGAAGTTGTGGTTAGGTATCGTAGAGTTATTGAGATGAGTTTGAGGGCTTCTTGAGGATTCCCTAGTGGGGTGGTTATTGATCAAGTGATCAGTGGTTTTTGTAGTTGGTTGTTGAGGATGTTCAAGTGCTGTGGAATTGTTTTGGATTCCCTTATGGGTGAGTTGGTACCCATGGATGGGTTTTTATCTAGGGAGGCTGACTGGTTTTTCCATGTGTGGTATTTTCCCTAAGGTGTTGTGTGTGCCAAGGAGCCCTTATAGAGGGTCCTGCTTTGAGGTGGTCAAGAGGGCCATCATAAATTCCCCTATTTTATGGATCGTGCTTTTGTATGATTTTTGGGACTTTTATTGATTGATTATTAGTTTGAGGAAACTGAGGTCCATTTGGGTTGTTTCTACACCAAACATGTCTCATGCTTTTGGATGAGCTAGAGGAACCCTTCATAGGGTGTCTTTCTTTTTTGTAGATTTTTTGGCAATTTGAGGATTTTTTTGGCATAGACCAGGATCTTATGTGTAGAAATGGATTACCATGGAGGACGTCTCCTTTTTTTTGTTGCCCTTGGGTCCGTGGGAGCCCCAAGTTTGGTTTGTCTATGAGGTGGGTCATTGATATCCAATGGTTGTTGTTTTTTGGATGTTAAGATCCAGGGTATCATGAGTTGACTTGTTCTTTGTTAGATGAGAGTTAATCATCGCTGCTAGTTTAGTTTTTTGGATGGTGGGTTCATGGTTGGATTGTACCATGTTTTGTTGGCCATTGTTCATAGTGTTTGAGGTAATGTTTCTCAAGACTTTGTTTTGAGGAGACCCTTAGGATATCTTGGATTGGACATTATCCCTAATTGTTGGTATGGTTCTCTTATTAATTGTCTATATGGTTGTAGTTAGATGGTATTAGGGATATAATGTTTGATATGGATGAGTATAACCCCCATCTATTATAGTGTGGCACAATGACTAGAGTGGATTTGGGATCATGAGGTGTGAGGCACTCATGAAGTGGGTTTTCTTATAGTCATAGAGGATAGTGTTCTCCTAGAACCATGAATGTTATATTCTCCTAGGTTTATTTATTTATAGAGTCTAACTTTTTTTGTTCAATATCTAGTACCTTATTCATTCTTCAAGACCTTCGGGGCTGACAGGTTCTCTAGTTGTGTCAACCTAGATGTTCTTTTCACTGGTTCAGATCATGTTATTAGAGTACTATATCCTAATAGATTATCCTTATCATGTGTATGCCTATGGTTACACCCTAGGGTTTGGTATTAATGCCTATTACATTTATACATCTTGGAGATCCTATGTAGATTTTGAGTATATGTCAGTTTTCATGTGGTAGGGTGAGCTATGTGTTGTAAATCCTCTGGCGGGGGCTAGAGTGGGGGTAGATTAAACTTGGGTGTCAGAATAGAACCCACAGTTGGCTATTTTCTTCATTTTTGTTTTCCCCCTTTATTTTTTTTAGTTGTTTCTTCATACCAGTTTTTATTAGTATTTGGCTAGGCTGGTCATATCACATGTGTATTCACTTATTATAGCAGTTGATTATAGGTCTATCATTGGGGGTATCCTATTGATATTTATTTCTCACCCCCTGTACATGCACCTCAGTGTGTGTAAAGACCTGATGTCTAATTTTAGGTTAGATCACAAGTTGTGCAATGGATGGGGTCAAGGCCCAATGTTTCTTGATCAAGCGGAGCTACTCGTATGGATACTCAAGATCGAGATAGTGTGGCTCAAGGTACATGGATACCAGGTATGTAGTTTTGGATTAGTACTAGTACTATATCATGTTGTATTTTATTTTCAATTGTTTTTTTTTTGTATATGAGGTCGTCCTAGTGGGTGATTGGATGTTGTATGTTTTGAATCCTTGCGATTCTATATGACTGTATACTTCATTTCATTTATTATATCATGATTCTATTTCAATTATTTATTATGTGTACTCTAATGTTTATCCCTATGTATGATTTTGGTTATTTCCACTGATATTGAACTCTAAACATAGGGTATTGTCTCCTCACTGCACCTTTTATACCCTAGCCACTGGTCGGTAGCCTTTGGAATTTAGGGAGGCATTCTTGATGCCTTGTGGCGATCCAAATTAGGTGATGTGTCAGGTTGACCCGAGATGATTCGTTACAAAATGATATCAAAGGAGATTAGTTTTATTATTTGGGGATTTGGTATATATGTGGTATAGTAATTTGTTGGAACTTGTTATGGATATCATACTAGTGTGACATGAGCACCTTTTCTGATAGGAAGTCCAAGTTTCTAGAGCATGGGATTGTTGTTCTTGGATTTCATTTTTACGGTTATGTGATTTCATCTAGTGTGATGCACTTGGGTTTGTGGATTTTGGTTTATTTTTGTTTTTTTGTCATATCCCATGGGTAAGATTCAAGTTTTCATGTATCATTCTAGGCATGTAGGATTCACATGAAATATTCCCGTCTGTGGTGTTTTTACTGGCGATGAAGGTTCATTTGTTTAAAGTGTTAGCAACTTCTCATATGGTGTTTCCTCGTATAAGTACTTAGTGGAATTATACTTAAATGAACCACACACACACAAATATATATATATATATATATATATATATATATATATTATGATGATAGATTATTTAGATCATGTTTTGAGAGTTATCTTAGTGTTGGAGATGTAGTCCCTTCATGGAGGGATGCATGGAAACCCTGATGGGTCGGAAATGTGCTCTGAATACCCTATTGGTGGCTCAATGAGGGAAAGGATTCCTGAGAGATATTTAGATTAGGATCAAGTGGCCCTAAGTTTGTCGTATCCCTAAATTACTAGGTTTTTTCTATTTGGTATGGAGTTTTTCTTACCATGTGTTATCTTCCAGGTCTTGCAGTGGGGGCCATGTGTCTGCTATCACTAATGGCTTAGGTGGGAATGGTTGTTCTTCCTTGGTGGGTTCGTTGAGGTCTGTTATCACCATTATGTGGTTAGTCATGATTATGTGTGGTGTTTGAGAAGTGTAGTGATACTATTTCTCCTTGTCTTATGGATTATTTTAGAGGATAGGTTTGGTAGGACCTAAGTCCCTACTCATTTTTGGTTTCACTTTGTGCAGTTCAGTGGAAGCATGGTTGGATAATTGTGGTTGTATATAGATTCTTGAGTGGAGTGTGGTCATGTGGTGGATATTATAATAAGGTATATTCCTTAATGTTAAATAGAAGTGTTTAGGGTTCTCCAGTTTATTGGAACTGGCCTACGTGAGGATCCTGGTTAGTGGTTTTAGGATTGTTAGCCTAGTTTTGTTAGGTCTTGGACCACATGAATATGTGTCTTATTTCACTTTTGATAATGTTTGAAGGGAATACTTGTGCTGTGGAGTGCACCATAGATAGTTGGAGGTCGTGAGACATGTGTTAAGTGGTTTTTTGGGTATGGAGGTTGAGGTTTTTGTGGCAACACTAAGGTGTGAGCATTTTTCCCATGTTTATCCATTATGATTGGTGATGAACTTAGCATGTGTTGTGTGGTTTGTTGTTTGGGTATCATGATGAATATAAGTATATTCCTATTGTGGGGAACATTAGATTGGTCACTTTTTAATGTCTCTCAGGTTAGGATATATTTTTGGATTTTGTTAGACCGATCATTGGATGGTCGAGATAGTGTCAGTTGTGTCAGTGATTGGGGGGGGGGTATGGCTACTGGTTTTCCACCAAGACTTATTGAGGGTGAGAAGAATTTTTGGTGGGGTGTTTTTTATGACCCGAATCATCACTGGTTGTAAAAAATAGGGGAAATTTGAACCTTTTTTTATTAGGATTGTTCAGGTTAAAATGGTAATTTATCCAATAATATGATCTCAGATGATTTTTTTTACTACTCTGTTATTCCCTAATAGGGTGTTTACCCTAGGATGGGAGTTTAGTGAAAATATAATTCGTTTAAATTTTCATGAAATATTTAATATTTAATTAATTTATTATTAATTTATTTTCTCATTTTCATTCGGTAATATATTTTAAATCGAGCATCATAATGATATTTTATCTCTATGGTTGAGTTCATAATTGGGGGTTTTTCAAGGTGAGGCATAACCTTGCATCATGCACTGAGGTCAGGCCCAGACCCCTTTTTCTTTTATTTTTATTTTTATTTTTTCTCCTTCTCATTTTCCATTCCTCCTTTTCCTTTTCACAAATGTGTATCCCTCCTTTTTGGTGTCACTTTTCCGATATAGGGGGTGAAGATAAGAGAGGGAGAGGAGGAAAAGTAGGTGTCTCTATGGAGCTTGGGTCACATTGGATCATTGTGTGGTAGATATGGATCATGGATCAGTGTGAAGCTTTAGTAGTTTACACCCTAATGTGGGCTCGTTCTATGTTTTATTCCTCAAATACCCATATCTTAGTTGTTTTAAGTTTTAATGCCTTAAATGGGTAGTTAGGGACCCCATGGTGGGTCGATCTAGGATTAATTGGGGAGAATCTTGCATTTTGGGTTGTCCCTAGGATTTTCTATTTGAGAATACCCATGTACATGAAATTTTATTTATAGAACACACACCACGTGGTCTTCCTATTTGGGAAAGATGTATTTTTGGGGACTACACACCATGTGCCAGGGGTACACACCGTGTAGTGGCGACTTGGGGTGTGTCGGGGCATATGGTTTTGTTGGGTACATGGCTAGGCCTTGTGCGAGGTACATGGACAATGGCTATGTACTATGCTTAGCCTGACCCCATGTGGGAGTACATGGCCAGGTACATGACTAGGGAACCCTTGTGGGGTACACACTATGTACAAGGTGGTGCACACTATGTAGTATGGAAGTGTACATGCCAAGTGGGGATTTTGGTACATGGGAAGGTACCCATGTTAGGTTACATGCTATGTACAGGGTACACACACCATGTAATTTGTAAAAGTACACACTAAGTTTCCAAATTCACATGGTAAGGGAGGGTCTTTGGGGTTACATGTCATGTACCCCTAAGTACGCACCATGTACTTTTCTTACCCTAGTCTGTTTGCCTGTTTTTTACCACAGTGTCATAATTGGACTTATGAGTATTCCATCCTAATAATTTTTTCCACATAAATCATGATGGTGTAATCCTTTTTTAGTTTATAGGTCTTCTAGATAGTTTTTTGGAATGGGAGGTCTTTAGATGGAGGATTTCTTTGAGGTTTGGTTTTAGAATCCTCATGCAGTTAGGTTGTGAGTTTTGAGGCTTGGGTGAGGGTTGAAGGATCAGAATCATCCTAGATTGAGTGTTCCATGGAAATATGGTTTTAGGTTCTTTTGGATAGATTCCATAAGATTTGATTGAGTGGTATCTATGAGGAGATATTGGTTTGTCCCTGTGTGACAAGGTTGGTTGCTCGAGGTGGGATCAGTTGAGGATTAGCTCATGTGGAAGAGGAATAGATCTATTGGATCCTTAAGGATGGTTTTATGTAATGGGGTGGAGGTTATTATTGGGTGTTATTGAGTTTTTAATATGAGTTTGAGGGTCTCTTGAGGGTTCCCAAGTACGCTGGTTACTGATCGAGTGATCATTGGTTTCCATAGTTGGTTGTTGAGGATACCTAAGTGGTGTGGTGCTGTTTAGATTCCCTTGTAGGTGATTTATTACCCATGGATGGGTTGATAGCTAGGTATATTTTCTAATGTTTTCCTATGTTATTTTTTCCCAAGGATTTATTTATACTGAGGAGCCCTTATGGAGGGCCCTGCTTTGTGGTGGTCATGAGGACCATGGTGAATTCCCTTGTAATAGAGATTGTGATTTTGGATTCCCGTTGGGATCATTTTTTATTGAGGGTCAGTTGGAGGCCACTAAGTTCCATTTAGGTAGTTTATTCATTTTGTGTGTCCCATGATTTTGGATGATCTAGAGGAACCCTTCATAGGGTGTCCTGTTTTTTATGTGTATTTATTTCTATTTGAGAATGTTTTTACAGGCATAGCCTAAGATCTTATGTGCAGTATGGGAGTATCATGGTTGACATTGCCTTTGTGTTGTGACCTTAGGGTATATGGGATCCCCAAGTTTGGTTTTTCGTTGAGGTGGTTCGTTGAGAGCCTGTGGTGGCTATTTATTGGATGTTGATATCCGGGGTGTCATGATAGGACACATGATTTGTTGTTCAAGAGTTAATTGGAACTACTAGTTCAGCTATTTAGATTGTGGGTCTAAGGTTGGATCATCCCATGTTTGGTTGGACATTGTATTTTGTGTTTGAGGTAGTTCTACTTAGGACTTTGGTTTGAGGAAGAGACCCATGGGATATCTTGGATCGGTCATTGGCCCTAAGTGCTGATTTGGTTCTCTCCTCTATTGGAAGGTTGGTTGTGGTTATATAGGATTAGGGAGCTAATAGGTGATATGGATGAGTGAAACCCCTATCTATTTAAGTGTGTTACCCTAACTAGAGTGGTTTCAGGCTTGTGAGGTTCCTAGGCACTCATAGAGTGGGTTTTCTTATATCCATGGAGTGTGCTCCTAGAATTGTGGATGTTGTATGATCCTAGGGTTATTTATATATATATCCCACATTTTTTGGGTCCATATATAGTGCTTGGTTTGTTCTGTAAGACTTTTGGGTTTGATAGGTTCTCTAATTGTTTAAACCTAGATGTTCTTGTCACTGGTTCAGATCATCCTATTAGAGTCCTAGATCTCGGTAGATGTGATTTTTTGTGTGGATTCCTATGGTTACGCCTTGGGGTAAGACATTCATGCATGTTTTGTTTAGAAATCTTGGAGATCCTATATAGATCTAATGGATGCATCAGTTTTCATGTTTCAGGGTGATCCACATGTTTTAAATCCTCTAGTGATGACCATAGTGGGGATATATTTACCTCAGGTGTCAAACTAGAACCCACAGTTGGCTATTTTATTTGTTTTTATTTTACCCCCTTTGTTTTTGTATAGTTTCTTCTTTATGTTATCTATTATTAAAATTCAACTAGGTTGGGTATATCATGTGTGTATGAACTTTTTATGATAGTAGATTATAATTTCACCATTGGGGGTGGCCTACTAATATTTATTTATCACCCTCTATACATGCACCTTAGTGTGCATGAAAACTTGATGTATGCTTTAAGGATGGAGCATAGGTTGTGCGATGGATGGGGTTGAGGCCCAGTGTTTCTTGAACAAGTGTATATGCTTGTGTGGGGTCTTAAGATCAGGTTGGTGTAGCTCAAGCATCATGGATATTCGATATATGGTTTTTCTTGGTTCTGATAGTATAGTTCGTTGTGTTTTATTTTCAGTTATTTGTTTTGTATGTGAGGTCATCCCAGTGGGTGACTGAATTCTATAAGTTTTGTATGATTTTAAGCTTGTATGACTCTATGATGCATTTCATTTATTATAGAATCTTCTGTTTCAGTTATTTATTATACATACTCTGATGTTTATCACTGCGTATGATTTTAGTTATTTCTGTTGATATTGCACTTTGACCACAGGGTATTGTCTCTCCACGACACCATTTAGATCCTTTTTGTTGGTTGAAAGCCTTTGGTATTTGGGTAGTCATTCTTGAGGCCTTGTGGTGAACCATAATGTATGGCATGTTAGGTCAACCTAGGTTCGTTCATTACAGGATGTGCATTATTTTTGTCATTACACTTTGTGTTAGGTATCAATATAATCCAAAGGATTCACATATACTAGAAGCCAAGAGATTTCTAAAATATATCAAAAATACTTCCAATTATGTTTATCTGTATGAGAAGAGAGGCAAGTTGGATTTACATGGCTTCATAGATTCTAAATGGACTAGTCATATTGATGATAGAAAGTAAGCATCAAATAGAGCATTCTTTATCGATGGACTATGTGTGACGTGACATTCTAAGAATTAATTATTAGTCACTTTGAGTTACAATGAATATGAGTGTGTTTTTACATCATAGGAAGATACATAAGTGGTTTTTATTAAGTCTCAACTTGAGTATATGCATGTTATTTATGATTATCCATTGTTCATTGGTTGTAAAAACTAGAGTGTTGTAAATCTATCCAAGAATCTATTGCAACACTCAAGATAAAATCATATTGATATCAAATATCATTTCTTGAAGGACAAGGTGTTTAAAGGCATACTGAAACTAGAATTTGTTCCATATAAGGAAAATATTGTTGATATTCTCACTAAACCACTTTCAACTTAACCTTTTTATAATTTTAGGTTGCAAATGGATGTGCAATCCATTACCCAACAATAATGTATGTTTTTTTAGTTCCCCCATCATTTATGTATGTTTATTTTGAAAAAAAAGGAAGATATTATTTTTTAGGGGAGAAACCTGCTTATATTCAAAAAAAAATTAATATATTTTTTTGAGACAGGTTTAGCAAAATTAGTTGGATTTCTATTTATAAATTCACGACAGAAAATTCTGAGTTTTTATCGCACGATGGATATATTTATGGAAATATTTTATGACTTAATTAATATACCTTATTTTATACATTGAATTATCTCATGAAGACTTATATTTGATTAATTCGCAACATATTGATTTTAGAAGGATAATGAAACCCCTTTCAAAATATATTTGTATTTATTTTCAATAAGGGGGAGAAAAGAGGTTTCAAAATTCAATTGTATTGAATAATTTGAGGGGGAGAACAAATTTTAGAAGTTTTTTTTAAATAAGTTGAAACTAAAATGTATGGTGGTGAAAAAAATCCAAAGTGGGGGATATTTGAACCCATTAAGTAAGATGATTTATTTTTTTCAATTCATGTGAGTGAGTAGTTAACTTATTTGAGATGGATAAGATGCATGGAAATAGGTTTTTAAGGCGTTTTTTGTTGAATATTAGTTGGTTTGAGAACATAAATAATATCCTGGAGATATCATACAGTTGTAAAATTACTATAAAACTTTCACTAAGATACGTAACATTAATTTGATGATACATCAGATAAACCAAGTGATACATTAGTTTTTATAAAGAATGTGTAAGATACCCTAAAGAAGGATTGGAAGAGTGTGGAGCTACATAAATAAAATCAGAGTATATATAATCTTTACTGGATGATACATAACATTCAACTAATGATATATAAGATCTAATTAATGATACAAAGGATTAAGGGTTGCATGTGGTCTCTATTGATACGTAATATCTCTTCAAAGGTTGCATTTAATAGGTGAATTGTAAGAATATTAATTCAAATGATGTTAAGTTATTCTTCAATATATGAATTTTATGGTGATTCATATTATTCCTAATCCAAGATTATATGTTTTTTTATATGGATGAGAATATTGTACTATGAATTGATAATTCACACCACAATAGTGTTTTACATGAGAGAATTTTTATGTGGGATAATATAATTTAGGTTTCATGGGAATCTAATTGTAGGTTTTGTGGAAATTAAAAGGAGAGTGAAGAGTATTATGGAGGATTTAAATGAGGATAAAACCATAGATAATTAAATGAGAAATAATGAAGATAATTCATGTCATTTTAAATGAGTTTTGTTGAGTCAATAAGTTCTCCTTATGATATCTCCATTCTTTCATGTTTTGAAAATCACAAACACCCTGAAAATCGCAAACACCCTATTGTAAGGCAAATTTCATTTTCCTTAAGATTTCACTTGATAAGGAAAATTTTCCTTCCCCAATGAAAATTTATCCTTACCTATTTTTTCATTGCATAACCTAACTCATTTTCTCTCTAAGTTTAAAAATAGGATTCACATCTAAAACCTCAGAATCCAATAAATACTTAGATATAGAGTATTCTGTTTTCATGTTCCGAATTCCAGTTCTGAGTTCTCTAAATTCAGACTCTAAAATTTTTGAGTTCAGACTCCGATTTCTCTGAATTCAAACTCCAAACTTTCTGAGTTCAGACTCTGAGTTATCTGAATTCAGACTCCGAACTTTCTGAGTTCAGACTCTGAATTATAATGAATTCAGACTTCGAACTTTTTAAGTTCAGACTTCGAATTCTAATGAATTCAGACACCGAACTTTGTAAGTTCAAACTTAGAATTCTAATGAACTTAGACTCCGAACTTTGTAAGTTCAGACTCCAAATTCTAATGAATTCAGATTCCAAACTCTGTAAGTTTAGACTCCAAGTTCTACTAAATTCAGACTCCAAAATTCTATAGAATTCAGGTTCCGAATTCCTGAGAAACAGAATCTGAATGTTCTTATATTATAGATTCCAAAGGATATTTCCCTTATACAACAAATTCCATTTTTTGTTAGACTCCAAACTTTTATTTTCCTTAAATTCCGAAAAATGAATTTGGTTAAGCGACCATATTTTTTCTTACTCATTTTTTGGTTATAAAATGATTTCATGATTTCAGTTACTAATTAACCATTTTTTGAGTAACACGTATACAGGTCCCTCTGAAATTCAAGGAAAATATGAACATTGGAGGAGGGATCTGACCATTGAAGTTGTACCTATAAATAGGATCTCATTTAAATGAGCTCAGGACTTTTGTATACTTTTAGAAAAACTTGGACTACTTACATGTTGAAGTGATTTCTAATGAGATATAGGCTCTTTCAACTCTCAATGATTCATGCAGATGTTGTGAACAACTTTTTTGGGTGTGAATAGCTTGTTCAGACTTGCTTCGTGCAGAATTGCTTCATGTAGAGGTTTGATTTCCATAAAATCAGAGACTTCGAGTTGTGAAGTCAGAGGTGCCGATTTCCTTACAAATTGAGGGATTGCGGGGATAGAAATACAGATACCAATCTTTAGATTGACGGCTTACCTGGGTTTGGGTAAGACAGACTTTTTTGAAAGTATAAATCAAGGGACCTTTATCCAAGGTTGTTGGATACCCTACTCTTTGGGTTAAAAGATTTACTACTTGTTACTTGTAGTGTTTCAATTTTGTTTTTCGCTGTAATTTTGGTTGTTTAGGAAAGTATAACTATCTTATACTTCCTTATACTTGTACTCTGATAAATAGGATTCTATACGCTTTAAGGTAGAATATTTGTTGTTGTAAATTTTGTTAAGTTTCATTTCTGGAACCACATTTCTAGAATCTCTTTTTCGGAATCGCATTTCCTGAATCAAGAAAGTTAGTGTAACTTAGAGGTGTTGTGAATTTTGTTTATACAAAACTTCCTTAAGGATTTTTAAAGTATACAATTCACCCCTCCCCCCTCTTGTATATTGAGTATCTACACCATAGTTTTGATACTAAAATCAGTATCATATCTATCATACAATCGATCCTACAATTGGTATTAGAGGTTGGCCACTTCATACTCTGAACCAATCCTACAATTGGTATCATAGGATATTACCTTATACCCTGAACTTATTCTACAATTTTGTTTTAGAATATTGGTTAAATCTGAATTAATCTCACGATTAGATTCAGAAGAGAAATATTCTTCTTCTTCACTTTTTCAGAATTAGATTTTTGGACTCACAAGTCTGGATTCATATTTTTCTTAGAGATACTCTAGTTCTATTTTCCTTTCTTAGGATATTTTTTTCTTGCTTAAAAACTTTTATTACTAACAATTTTATGTGGAAAGATTTTCCTTAAGATGGTAGGTTAAAATGTTGGTTCTATCAACAATATAAATCCTACCAGACCTCCTATTTTTATGGAAATGATTATGAGTACTAGAGAGATAGGATGAAGACTTTTTTTATTAACACTATAGTTGATAACTACCTGATGCTGACAGGAGACTATAATATTCCTAATAAGGAATTGAGAACTTTTACTAATCAGGAGAAATCAGAATATCAAGAAATTTTCATAGTCAGAAATACATTGATATATTCCATGACTAGGAACATATATAGTCAAATATCTTTATGTGAAGCTAAGAACAGTATATGTAAGAAACTTTAAGATACACATTTTGGTACTTCTAAAGTTATAGAGACAAGAAGAGCTATGTTGAGAGCTGAATACCATGGCTTTAACTTTTCTTATGGAGAACCTATAAGCAAAGTTCAAAAAAGGCTTATGAAAATTGTGAATAGATTACATTATATGGGAGAAAAAGGTTTGGATGATGAGGCCCTTGTAGATAAGATCTTAGATATTATTCCAAATGAGTGGGAGTCCAAAAGGATAGTAATTGATGAGAACAGGAAAGTCACCCAAATTTCCTTAGATGAGTTGTTTGGAACTCTTCTTCAGCACGAAACTATAATGAAGAGAGATACTGATAATGTTAAAAAGAAGAATGGGAATAGAGGAGTTTCTTTTACAACTACATCAAAACATATTAAATCCAAGACTCTAGAAAGAGTTACTAGATCAAATTCAAAGAAAGTTACTATTCAGTCAGAATCTAGTGGTACAGAAAAGTCAGAGAATGAATTAGCTAATCTTGTATGGAGGATGAATAAGATAGTAGATCAGAAGAACTACCAAAATAAATTAAAGAAGAGAGACTAAAAAGAGAAGAAAGATGGGGAAGTTACTTGTTATGAATGTAGAAGAACAGGTCATATCAGACCTTATTTCCCTCTTTTGAAAAAGATGGAAAAGAAGGAAAGGAATTCAGAAAGAAACAAGAAGTAGTCCTACCATTACAAGAATAAGAAAAGTCTTAAAGCAAATGATACTTGGAGTGCTAGTTGTGGATACTCTTCGGGAAGTGAATCTTCTGAATATGAATCGTCAACATAGAAAAATATCAGATTCATTGCTACTACTGCTTTCCCAAATATATGTCTTATGGCCAAGGTACACTCTGCCGATGCTTTAACAAATTTATCTCTTGATAAGAATTTTTATTCTGAAGATATTACTTCTAATGAAGATACTTCATATTTAGATAATGAAGAAATAACTTCTTATGAAGAATTATCTTGATTTTCCAAGCTGTTAAAAGTAAAAAATTATAAAATTTCTAAGAAATTAGAAAAGACAAATACTAGAGAATAAGTTCTTACAAAAGAGATTTCAGGCCTATCTAGAGATATTGAAGATAAGGATATTCTTCTAGAAAAACTTTCTAAAGACCTTGAGGAAGTAAATTATAAAAAGTAACAACTTTATAAAGATCTTAAAAATTCTGTTTCAAAAATAAATGTTTTTGAGGAAAAATATAGCTCTAAGGAAATAATCCCTAAGGATAAGAATTTAGTCATAAGACTAAAATCCTAAATATATTCCCTTAAGAAACTTCTTTCAAACTTCACTTCTAGTAAAGAAAATTTTGACACGATGTATTCTCAAATTATACCTCAAGGAAATACTTCTAGATTAGGTTATACACACAGAAAACCAGTTTTCAAAAACAACTATTTTATTCCATTCAGAGACCCTTTTTGTACTAAATGTCAAAGTTGTGGGCATTGGAAGAAAAATTGTTCTTTGAATAATGTTCAATCTCTTGGGTTTTATAAATCTTATTTTTCTAAACAAATGTGGATACCCAAAATTTTATTTTCTAAAAATTCCGGATCCAAGAAAGTTTGGATTCTGAAAGTCTAACTTTCTTATTTTCAGGAAAATAAAGAAAGTACCAACAAAAATACTTGGTATATGGATAGTGGATGTTCCCGGCATATGTCTGGTAACAAAAACTTCTTTGAAAAGATTATCAAGACGAAATGAGTAAAAGTAACTTTTTGTGATAATGCTAAGGGAGAAATTATTAGTATGTGTAACATTGTTCTTCTTAGAAAAATTTTGATTTCAAATGTTTTATTTGTTAAAGGTCTTAAGCACAACCTCATTAGCATAAGTCAATTATGTGATGAAGGTTACCTTGTGAATTTTAGGAATGATAAATGCTTAGTACACAATTCCAAGGAAGAGTTTATTCTTTCTATCAATAGGTAAGATAATGTTTACACACTAGACTTAGAAGACCTTAGGAGCCAAGATCTGCCTTGCCTTAGTGCAATGGAAGATCAATCTTGGTTATGGCATAGAAGGTTGGTACATTGTCACCTTAGGAACCTATGAAAACTTTCTAAGAAAAGACTATTTAAGGATCTACCATAGCTTAGATTTGATTCTTCAAAAGTCTGTGATCCTTGTCAATATGGAAAGAGACCTAAATCAAGTTTTAAATTAGTTGGTGAAGTCTCAACCACTAATGCATTACAGTTAGTACATATGGATCATTTTGGTCCAACACAAACTGGAAGCATCGAAGGCAAATATTATGTATTTTTATTAGTTGATGATTACACTAGATTCACATGGGTCTATTTTCTAGCAAAGAAATCTAAATATTTTTCTTATTTCAAAACTTTTAGAGCCCAAGTTAAAAATGAGAAAACCTTCCTTCGATAACTATTCATAGTGATCATGGAGGAGAATTTCAAAACTCTGATTTTGAAACTTTTTGTAGTAGAAAAGGCATTACTCATAACTTCTCAGAACCCAGAACACCTCAACAAAATGGTTTTGTTGAAAGAAGAAATAGAATTCTTCAAGAGATTACAAGAACCATGTTGAGTGAATATTCTGTAGCTAAAAATTTGTGGGCTGAAGCTATAAGTACTACTTATTATACTATAAATCGTGTTTTGATTAGACCTTTTATTAATAAAACTCTTTATGAGTTATGGAATGGTAGAAAACCTAGACTTTTCTACTTCAAAGTTTTTGGTTGCAAAGTATTCATGATGAATACCAAAGATAATCTACACAAATTTGCACCAAAATATGATGAATGAATTTTCTTAGGCTACTCCACAACTTCTAAGGCTTATAGAGTTTTCAATAAAAATAAATGTACTATTGAGGAAATAGTACATGTCAAATTTGATGAAACTGATCCCTTTTTTTTCAAACAACCTCAACCTACATCTTCGTATGTGTTTTCAAAAACTAATTATCAACCTTTGTTAGAAGATCCTTCTAATAAGAAAAATGTTCCAGAAAATATTTCTAAAGCATTTACCCCATAAGACTTCCTACCCTATGTTGATGAATAGGTTTTACAAAACCCAAATAAGTTTCTTCTTAAGAATCATCCCAGTGATAGCATCATTGGTGATGTAAATCAACTTGTAAGGACTAGAAGTTCCTTAATAAATGAAGTAGAACATCTAGCATTCCTTTCCCAATTAGAAACAAAAAAAATAGCATTGATGAAGATTTAGGTGATGATGATTGGATAAAAGTCATGAAAGATGAGCTAAATGAATTCGAAATAAATAAAGTTTTGACCTTGGTTGAAAAACCTAAGGAAACTTCTGTTATTAGAGTAAAATGGGTCTTCAGAAATAAGTGTGATGAAAATGGAATCATCGTAAGAAATAAATCTAGATTGGTTGCTAAAGGCTATAATCAACAAGAAGGAATAGACTATGAAGAAACCTATGCTCCAGTATCTAGACTTGAATCTATTCGTATTCTAATTGCCTTTGCAACATTCTACAATTTTAAAATTTTTCAAATGGATGTTAAATATGATTTTCTTAATGGTTATGTTCAATAGGAAGTTTTTGTTGAACAAACTCCTGATTTTGAAGATACAAAACACCATGAACATGTTTTTAAACTTACCAAAGCTTTATATGGACTCAAGAAAGCTCCTCACACCTGGTATGACAGACTTATAGGATTTTTGCTTCAAAATAATTATGTTAAAGGAAATGTTGATCCAACCCTTTATATAAATAAAGATAAGAAAAATGTTTTGATTGTTCAAATCTATGTTGATGACATTATATTTGGTTCAAACCAGAAATCTTTAACTGATTCCTTTATGGATCTAGTGAAATCTGAGTTTGAAATTAGTATTATGGGTGAGTTAAAATTTTTCCTTGGTTTTCAAATTTCTCAAAAACTAGAAGGAATGTATATATCCCAACATAATTATATTAAATATCTTATTAAAAAGTATGGATATGACAATACTAAGAGTATAAGTACTCCCATGGGTACCTCAAATTCACTTGATCTTGATGTAGTTGGGAAACTAGTAGATCAAACATCTTTTAGAGGTATGATAGGAAATTTACTTTACTTGACAGCCAGTCATCCAGACTTAATGTTTTCAGTATTCTTATGTGCAATATATAAATCCAATACTAAGAAATCTCATTTAAAGGTAGTGAAAATAATTTTTCGCTACTTAAAGGGAACCATGGATTTAGTAATCTTTTACACTTCTAGAAATGATTTTGTTCTAAAAAGTTTTTTAGATGATGATTTTGGTGGATGTAGAATGGATAGGAAAAGTACATCCGGAACATGTCATTTCTTAGGAGATTCATTAGTTTCTTGGTCATGTAAAAAGAAATATTTAGTAGCACTTTCCACTACTGAAGCTGAATATGTAGCAGCTGGAATTTTTTGTGCTCAAGTGTTGTGGATGCAACACACACTCACAGACTATGGAATTAGTTTTACCAAAACACAAATTTTGTTTGATAATACTAGTTCCATTTCCCTAAGAAAAAACGCCGCACATCACTCTCATGAAAAACACATAGATATTAGGAATCACTTTCTTAGGGATCACACACAAAAAGGAGATATCATTCTTCAATTTATCAAAACACAAGATCAACTTGCTGATATTTTCACAAAATATTTACTCTTCGATAGATTTGAATACATTAAATAGAAGTTAGGAATGATAACCGTAAGGTAATCATCCTTATTAACTTCCTATTGAAAAAATCTCCTTATAGTAAGGAACTCCTTTTCATAGGGGGAGTACATCTATTTTTTTTGTAGTCGGTTTTTCTAAAAAAAATTCCGTAATGAAAATTTTCGTAGTCAGTTTTTTTTTCCGTAATGAAAATTTGCATAGTCAATTTTTCTAAATTTTTCATAATGAAAATTTTTCATACTAAAAATTTTCGTAATGAAGTTTTCGTAATCAAAATCCTTGGAATCTAAAGTTCTTCAAAAATAATTTTCTCCATTATGAATAATCTTCTGAGCAATCTGAAAGGTGTGTTTCCTTTCTTAAGTTTTCGTAATCATCTTTTACTTGTTGGTATTTCTATCAATTTTTAAATTCTCATATTCTATTTTTTCTTAAATCTGAATGTTTTTATTAAAAACCTCAAAAGATCAGATCCTACCAAGATTTCCTTTCGGCTATCATTTCAACCGTAAGATCTGATCAGAAGGGTATTCAACCATTCGATTGAGTATGGAAGCTGAACCATCACTTCAAATTCCTATATAGAGGACCCCAAATGGTTGTCCCACATCGATTTAAAGATTTTTCATGTTGAAACTCAGCCTTTCCTACTTAAGTTCGTTCCTAACTTCTCAGATCTTGCTCAAATCCGAATGTTTATTGAGGAATCTTCTCAGAAAGACATGTCAACTGTCAAAACAATCTCGGAGTGGTAGGTGTATAGATAAAGGAAGTTACATCCAAACTTCTTTGCTATGTATGAATCCATCATCTCTAAGAACATCAAGATGAATGAATGGGAGAGTGTTTGCGTATCAAAGCCAGGATCCCAAGATTTAGTGTATCCAGATTTTCTAGTTTAATTTTATGAAATAGTGAGTTTTTTCAAGGAAGAAGGTAGAGACAAATTTTCTTTCAAGAGCTATGGGAAGACTTATGCCCTTTCTTACAACAAGGCAGCCAGCTTGATTGGAATCCCATATGAAGGAGAGGCTGAGTTCTGCTCTCATAAGCTATCATATGTACAAGGAATTTTTTTTAAGGTGAGGGATATGGATTTCCTCAGTCTTACAGATGTTAAGACTCCAAAAATTGTTCACTTAACTACAAATTTCCGGAATCTTAAATTGTGGGTTCAAGGATTCATCATTCTGAGGAAAGGGGACAAGGATACATTGAATAAAAGTGACATGTATATCCTGGATTTATTAGTGAATATAAGGAAAATTAACTTGCTCAAGCATATTCTGATTATGATCAAGAATATAAAGAATGGAAATTTGAAGGCTCAGATCATTATATATCCAGCCATTCTTTCCAAGCTGATTGTTCGGTGCTTAGAGTCTTTTAAAATTCCTTATAGTTCAAAGCCAAGGAATTGAAAAGTCATGCAAGTTAGTGATGATACTCTTAGAAGGATGAATGTTAGATTTTATAAATAATTCGAAGAGTTTTATGATTTACCTGAGGAAGAAGTTGAATCCATATCGAAGAAAAAGGAGGATGCTGAGACCTATAAGAATGTAGGAAGGAATAGGAACCTTAAGGAAGTATAAGAGGAAGGAAAAACCCCAAAGCCTAAAAAAATCCAATCCACACCTCCAAAACCTAAGAATAAAAAAAGCTTATCCAGATGAGGTAGTAGCTAAGTAGAGGGAATACAAGAAGAATAAGAAAGCATGGGAGTATAGTTTTGGTTTGTATCCTGCTGAATCAAAATCCTTAAAAGAGAAGACTTCTGATGAGCTTGAGAAACAATAAAAAGAAAATAAATAAAAGAAGAAGGTGAATGAAGTAGAGGTAGTGAAATCACTCCTGAAAGCCATAAAGAAAGCATCCGAAAATATTCTGGTACCAAAATATTTCTTGGTAGAAACTTTACCTAAAACTTTAGGGAAGAAATATATGACTCCAGAAAAAGGTCCAAGAGAAAGTAGTGTAGGAAGAAAAAGAGGAAGAAGAAGCCATTTATGATACTGAAGATCTCATTAAGCAAGTATAAGATTTTCATGATAAGGAAAGCCCATATGATAAGCTATCAATCTGAACTTCTCAATATAAATCATCAAATCTTGCTACTCCTAGAAAGGATGAAGAGAATGATGAAGAAGAAGTGAATAAGTTTTCTGAAGAAGAAAGTTCTAATAATGATTTCATTCATCCAGAAGATGCTAAGGCAGGAGATGAAAAGGAAGAGATATAGGAATACAAAATTGTTCAGCTATCTGATAGTGAACATATATCCCCTAACTAAGAAGAATCCATTCTGAAATCTGATAAGTAAAAACAAGTCGTTGTTGATACTCCTAGGAGAGTAGTAATGAAGAAGAAAGAAGTGGGTGCTTTATCAAAGAGAAAAGCAGTTGAAATAAAGAAAGATCTCTCACCAACTAAAGTCTGATATTCGGAATCATCATCCCTAGGACATGATTTTATGTTTCAGTATTTGAAGAAGCTTTTTGGCACTATTCTGATATTTCCAAGTATTGACTCGAGATGCCAGATGCTCCAACACACCCTAAATCAGAAATCGGGTTCACTATCCATGGTGATGGATAAGTGTGTCAAGCTAGAGGCTGATTTAAAATCCTTTTTCATTAACGGTGAATCCCACAAAAGATCATGCAAGAAGGTGATCAGTTGGTCAAGAAAGACTATTGAAGATATGTGGATTCTTGATGAATTTCAAGAGAGTGTCAAGGATGACTTTGGCACCTAAGATAGTAAGATCAAGGATCTCACAAATATTTTTGAGGAGATGATATATCTGGAGAAAAATTCTTAGATTCAAGAAATAAAGGACCTGAATGGGAAGTTATATTCACTTGCTCAAAATTGGAAAAGATAAAGGGATATTAGGGTTGATATTGAAGAAAGGCTGGTTAAGCAGGAAGAAATCTTGAAGGGTCAGGCAGAATCTCTCAAGGTTTAGGAAGATAAGATCAAATCCTTAGAGAAGAAAGAAGAGGATCAGGATTAGCTTCTCAAACAAGAAGAGGAAGACCATAAGGAGCTCAAGAAGCTGAAGACAATAGTGAAGAAGCTGGTTCTCAAGGAAAAGGAAGGATGACATTGTTAAATCTGATCTTTTTTTGTATACCTTCCTTGTAAAAAAATTCCAATCATAATGAATCTTTGGTTTCTCTTCATATATTTTTGGTTGTCTTGTACTAATATTTCAGGCACCACATTTCCTTTTCCATTCCCTTTAATTCTTTTTGAAAATTACAAAGGGGGAGAAAGGAATGAAAAAGAAAGGAATGAAAAAGAATACAAAGTAAAAGAATAAATTTCCCTAAGTAAGGGGGAGTTTATATAAGGGGTAGTTCTTATCCAAGGAGATTTCCATATGCAATAAAATGATAAGTCTCAATCTGTAAATCAAGAATACGATCCTTAGTGTTTCCAAATCCTAAGGGTAAGTTAGTCGTATTCATCATTTCTTGTGTTTAAAGGGAGATACATTTTATTTACAAGTTCTTATATTCTTTTTCTCTCCTTTTTCTCTTTTTCGTAAGGATGTTTATGATTTCCAAAAAGGGGGAGATTGTTGAGTCAATAAGTTCTCCTTATTAATTCTCCATTCTTTCATGTTTTGAAAATCCCAAACACCCTAAAAATCGCAAACACCCTATTGTAAGAAAAATTTCATTTTCCCTAAGATTTCGCTTGATAAGAAAAAATTTCCTTCCCCAAGGAAAATTTATCCTTACCTATTTTTTCATTGCATAACCTAACTCATTTTCTCTCTAAGTAAAAAAATAGGATTCACTTCTAAAACCTCAAAATCCAATAAATACTTAGATATAGAGTATTTTGTTTTCAGGTTCAAAATTCCAATTCTGAGTTCTCTGAATTCATACTCTGAACTTTCTGAGTTCAGACTCCGAGTTCTCTGAATTCAGACTCTGAAATTTCTGATTTCAGACTCTGAGTTCTCTGAATTCAGACTCCGAACTTTCTGAGTTTAGACTCCGAATTCTAATGAATTCAGACTCCGAACTTTGCAAGTTCAGACTCCAAATTCTAATGAATTCAGAAGCCGAACTTTGTAAGTTCAGACTCTAAATTCTAATGAAATCAGACTCCAAACTTTGTAAGTTTAGACTCTGAATTCTAATGAATTTAGATACCGAGCTCTGTAAGTTCAGACTCTGAGTTCTATTGAATTCAGACTCCGAATTTCCTTGAAATTCAGACTCTAAAATTCTATAGAATTGAGGTTCCGAATTCCTGAGAAATAGAATCCAAATATTCTTGTATTATAGATTCCGAAGGATATTTTTCTTAGACTCCAAATTCCATTTTTGGTTAAACTCCAAACTTTTATTTTCCTTATATTTTGAAAAATGAATTTGGTTAAGAAACCATATTTTTTCTTACTCATGTTTTGGTTATAAAACGATTTCATGCTTTCAGTTACTAACTAACCATTGTTTGAGGGACACATATATAGGTCCCTCTAAAATTCAAGGAAAAATATGACCGTTGGAGGAGGGGTCCGACCATTGAAGTTGTACCTATAAATAGGACCTCATTTGAATGAGCTCATGACTTTTGTAGACTTTTAGCAGAACTTGGACTACTTACATGCTAAAGTGATTTCTAGAGAGAGAGAGTCTCTTTCAACTCTCAGTGCTTCGTGCAGATGTTGTGAACAACTTGTTCAGATTTGAATAGATTATTCAGACTTACTTTGTGTATAATTTCTTTGTGTAGAGGTTTGATTTCCTTAAAATTAGAGACTTCGGGTTGTGAAGTCATAGGTGTCGATTTCCTTACAAATTGAGGGCTTGCAGGGATAGCAAGACAGATATCGATCTTCGGATTGAGGGATTACCTGGGTTTGGGTAAGACAGCCTTTCTTGAAAGTATAAATCAAGGGACCTTTATCTAAGGTTGTTGGATACCCTACTCTTTGGGTTAAAAGATTTACTACTTGTTACTTGTAGTGTTTCAATTTTGTTTTCTGCTGTAATTTTTGTTGTTGAGGAAAGTATAACTATCTTATACTTCCTTATACTTATACTCTGATAAATAAGATTGTATACGCTTTAAGGTAGAATCTTTGTTGTTGTAAATTTTGTTAAGTTACATTTCCAGAACCACATTTCTGGAATCTCTTTTTCAGAATCGCATTTCTGGAATCAAGCAAGTTAGTATAAATTAGAGGTGTTGTGAATTTTATTTATACAAAATTTCCTTAAGGATTTTTAAAGTATACAATTCACCCCTCCCCCCCCCCCTCTTGTATATTGAGTATCTACACTATTTTTTTGATACTACAATCAGTATCATATCTATCATACAATCGATCCTACAAGTTTCAGATAATACCTTTTGTGCAATTTTTCTAGAATTCATTTCTTTAGATATAAAGTTTGGTGGATTTCTCAAGTATTTCTTAATCAGTTTTTAATGAATATCATGATGTCATGTTTAATGATATTTCCATATTCAAATGATGAAATTAATATTTTTTTGAGAATGCTAAAATTGAAGAATAATAAAAAGGGTAAGAGGTGGCTATGGTAAAATGATAATGAAATAGTACTTTAAGGGTTAGTGTTGAGATTTACAATGAGGATTTGCATCAAAATTTCTGAAAAAAGTTAAGAAGAAGAGAGAAAGCTGCTAGATTTTTTTATAAGTGAGAATAAAAAAGATCACATTCCATCTAGTCCACTGATGACTCGAGCCTTCTTAGTGATTATTCTTTAAGAATATTGGTTTATGTTATTGTATAACAAGTTGGTGCTTATTTCAAACTGCTTGATGCTATAAATTTTAATAGGTTCAAGGAAATACCCTTTCCTATAGATTCATCCTGATAATAAAAGAGAAGTTGTGGGGGTGGATAGCCACCATACACTAGAGATATAGTCATCCATTTTGGAGGTGGATCCTATTAACAAACTTGTTGTCTTCCTTATTTATATTTCTTTACCATGGTGAGTTTGTGAGATTAATTTTTAATAAGAATGCGAGAAATTATTTTGAAAATAAAATATATCAATAATGATTCACCCCCCCCCCCTCCAGTGTTGATCACATTTTCAAGTGATCCTAACACAATTGGAAAATCACAACTAACCAGAGGCATGCCAAAATTTCATGACATAATCCCCACATCGTAACATATAGCCTCATGCCACAATCTCACTCACCATGGTGCAACATATTAGACCCAACCAACCTCACTTAAATATCCAACAATCCATAGTGCAACCCATATGGTTATGACATGATATATGGTGACAATTGAAAATTCAACCAAAACTTCACTTCTCCTCTACAATTCACTCTCAAACTTCTTCTCGGCGCCTTAAAACCACAAAGTAGAGGTCTAAGAAGGCCTAATCCCCATAATTTTAGTGTGGTTGTTAAAAATAAATCTAAATTGGGTTCTCAGAGTTGTAATCAAGAATAAGTCATTAATTATGTACTTCCATGACCTAAGTCTTGAATGTGGTGTGAAGACCCTAATAGGGATGAATCATTGCATACAATGTATTAAACTTTTTCTTTTAAGTCTACCAAAAATAGGACAGTATCCCTTTATTTAAAGGAACTCAATATAGTATTCATTATTATCTTGTAATGATTATATAAATCAAATAAAGTAGCAATAACATGAATGCAAGGATTTCACATAATTCACCCTCTAATGTTGATAGGTTTTGTTAAGGTAATGTGAGCAACCCACTGTTATAATATAGAAATCATAAAACACTACTATAGAACTAGTGATAAACACCACTAGCCTTTATCAGTGCTAACTAAAAGGTAAAGATAAAGACAGACATTTATCATCACTTTTTTAGCCCTGATAAAGGCACCCCTTTATCAATGCTTTTTTTTTGCACTCATTAAGGGTGGCCTTTATCAGCGCTAAAAAGCACTGAATAAATGTATATTTATAAAAAAATCATTAAAATCATATATTAATATATTTATATATTTATATTGATAAAAATATAATATATTTTATTAAATATGATTTATATATGACTAAATATACATTAAAACTTGATATATAAAATATTTAATAAAAATGGCATATAAAATAATATATATATATTATTATATAATATAGAAATATATAGTGATACATATATATAATTATCATCAATATTATTTATATAATAAAAATTAATGTATTATAAATCATATTTATATGTCATATATTTATTGAAAAATGGTTTATAATTTAATTGAAAATTAAAATTAATTAAAAATATTGACTAATTAATATTAATAGACATTTAATAACATTTTTTTATCAATTTCATTTGTTTTTTTCAATTTGATATATATATCAAATAATAAATATTTAATTATTAATTAAAAAAATTACTAAATATGTTACACTTAATATGTCATACAATAATTTCACATGTACATATACGAAAAATGGTTTATAATTTAATTGAAAATTAAAATTAATTAAAAATATTGACTAATTAATATTAATATACATTTAATAACATTTTGTTTTATCGATGTCATTTTTTTCAATTTGACATATATATTAAATAATAAATATTTAATTATTAATTAAAAAAATTACTAAATATGTTACACTTAATATGTCATACAATAATTTTACATGTACATATACGAAATTAATTCAATTTTATAGAGATAAACATATACACAAATAATAAATTATTAATATTATCATTTTTTATTTTTATTAATTAATATTTAATATTTAATATTTAATATATTATGTTTTTATTTATTAAATTTCATCCGTTTTTTATATTTATATTTAATATATACTATTTATTACTTTTTAATTAATATATATATATATATATATAATTTATTCATTTTTAATTTTTATTTGTTTAATATTTTTGTGATTTTATTCATTTTTTATATTTATTTATATTTATTGATTAACATTTAATATTTTTTTAATACATATGCAATTTTCATAATTAATATGTGTATTCAAATCATTTAAACATATATTCATTTTTATTTTTTAAAATTTTATATAATTAATAACTCTAAATCATTTTTTTAATATTTTTTCAATATTTTCATCTTTTAATTAAATTTCACTCATTTTTAACAGTCATTGATTTAATATTATTTATTCTTTAATAATTTTAAGTTTTTTTTACTTTTTTATAATTAATTGATTTTAAATATTTATTCATTTAATATTTTTGCAATTTATTCATTTTTAATGTTTTTTATACATAATTATTCATCAATATATTTAATATTTTTAATATAGAAATATATTCATATATATATATATATCAATATATATAATATTTCCATAAATATGATTTATATAATACAAAATATGTATTTACATTAAATAAGTCATGCATTTAGTGAAAAAGGTTTATAATTAAAAATTAATATTAGTTATAAATATTGACTAATTAGCATCGAGTAATGGACATTTAATAAAATGTCATTTTTTTCAATTTAACATATATCAAACTTATGTTACATTAATTTTACACACACATATACGTAATTAATGTAATTTTATATAGAAACACACAAACTCACACATAAAATATTTTTGTAATTTATTCAATTTTTAATATTTAGTGTATAATTTTATTTATTAACGTAATATATTTAATATATATTATGTTTTTAATCGGTAAAATTTATTCATTTTTTATATTTTTATTCAATATATACAATTTAATAATTTTTAATAATTTTTCAGATTTTTTCATTTTTAATATTATTTATTCATTAATCATCTTTATTATTTTTAATTTTTTTAATTTACCCATTTTCAAATTTTCTTTCTTTAATATTTTTATAATTTTATTCCTTTTTAATATTTATTTATAAATGTTTAATCATTAAAATACAATGTTTTTAATATGGTTTTAATTTATATAATTAATATGTATTCATTTTCATTTTAACATATATTCATTTTTAATTTTTTTAATAATCTATATAATTAATAACTAGTATTCATTTTTTTAATATTTTTGCAATATATTGATTTTTTAATTGTTAAATTTTAATTTTTTTTACATTTATTCATTTAATGTTATTTAGTATTATTTATTCACTAATAATGTTAATTAATTTTTACTTCTCTTTTTTATTTATTCATTTTTAATATTTTTTTATTTAATCCTTTTGTAATTTATTCATTTTTAATATTTTTTTATACATATGTATTCATTAACATTTAATGTTTTTAATATGGTTATAATGTACACATTTAATATGAATTCATCTTCATTTTTAATTTTTTTATTAATTTATATAATTAATAGAACCTTTTCAAATATTTTAATATTTTTGAAGCTTATTTATTTTTAGTTATTAAATCCTACTCATATATAATATTCATAAATTTAAGATTATTTATTCCTTAATGATGTAATTAGTTTTTAAAATTTATTCATTTTTAATATATATTCATTTAATATTTTTTTAATTTATTTTATATAGTTTTTATCAGTGATTTTCAAAAAAAAGTTTTGATAAAGATAGGTTTTATCAGCATTAAAATATAAAGTGCCCGTAAAACCTATTTTCATCAGCGCTATCTCTTAGCACTCATAAATATGTGTGTTATCAATGCTAAAAAAACATTAATGAAAATAGGTTTTATCAGAGCTTTTTATTTTAGCACTAATAAAACTTATCTTTATTAGCTATTTTTGGAAAGTGTTGATAAAACCCTTTTATTCTTTTAAATGGAACCCAAATAGAGAATCTTATCACTGGTGTCATTCAAGCTCTCATGGAAGTCACTCCCCCTATAACTTCTTAGACGAATCGACACTCTCAAAACCCATGGTATGTAATTCTTTATTCTTCTTTTTAGTTGATCTTACATTGTTTTTGTGTTTTTAATTTTTTCAAAGGGTTTGGATTTTTCATTTGATCTAAGGAACTCGAAGAGGATCGATACCCACTAACCTGCATCACCTCATTCTCCCCACCCTCATGCCAAGCATACCATCCCCTATACAATGTTCTTCTTATGGAATTATTTTATTTTTATTTCAAGTATAATGACCAAAATTTGAAGTAACATACAAATAAACATTCCATGAACTGGGGCCCAGATAGACATGTTTCGTATTCTTTTTGAGTGTTGTGTCCTTAGAAGTAAAACCTAAATTTTAATGCTTTATATTTCTGGATATACTTCATGTGTGGATCCTAGCATGTAATGCTTTCATGGATGAATCTTAAGTTTGACTTTTCGTTCCCATTTTCTTAAATTTCTATTAAAACTTTACTAATTCTAGATAATAATAATATATCATTATCTTTAATCTATTTTTTACTATGAAAGCTACCCAATACCATGAAACTGACAACAATAACAACTTAGAATTAGTTTCTCCTATTACGCATGACACACACACACATTGAATTGGTATCATTTATTAAGGCATTGATTTTTTTTTATTCTCAATGTAAAATGTTGTTGTCTTGAACTCACTGTAATGATTTATAAATATATTTCATTTTTACTCTATTATTTGTTTTTTTTACTTTGCATATATGCACCTTTTTATTTTAATTATTGTTTTTTATTTCCAATTGGGATAGAATATATTTTAAATTTGAATATTTTTTATAATCTATAATTGATTAGTCAATGTTTGATATGTCATAGTTTTCTGTTTTCTTATATTTGAATATACTGCATGTTTCTTTTCTTATTTTTTTTATTTTTTATGATATATATATATATATATTGATTTACATATTGATTATATATATATATATATATATTCATAAGATAAATGGTCTATAAAATGGATTATATTGGTTACAAAGTTGATTTTTCTATTGTTTTATTTAGACATCCTCAAAAAAAATCATATTATTTTTGTATGATATTTGGATGGTTAAATATATTAATTTTAATGCCTTTATTTTAAATTATGAATTATGAATTATATTTTAAAATCATTCATTTTTTACTATGCATATTGTATTACATAGTTATTGTAACGTCCCGGATCCTAGTGCCACCCAAAAGTGCCCCAAACTCGGTTGATCACATAACCACAAGCGTGTTTCCCCAAACTCCAGAGGCTTTTGACTAGCATTGAGGGCCAATATTTGATAATGGAAAAACTATACCCTCATTAGTAGAGAATGCATAGCATAAAACAAATAGTAAGCAATAGCAGAAGTAGGAATACCATACAACAGAGGTAAATAGCAGAAGACTGATAGTAATAAAACAACTGGAACATATATATAAATGATGCATGTCACATGTGTTTAGGAAAGCATACAAACAAGTCAAAATTATGGAAATAAAATACAAAAACCAAAGTATAGAAAAATAAGTAAACTCTGATAGCATCGCAAGCCTCAGCTTGGTCACATGATCTCCAGCACCAACAACAATCAAGTACCCGATGAAGAAGGGCGCTTTCCCTTATCTATACCTGCAACCATATAATTTGTTTGGGTCCAAAACATGACCCAAATAGGGTTTGAGATGAATCCCAGTAGGCAACCACAAAAAGATCTATGCCTAACTGCCAGTGAATATATATAATAGGTAATATGCAGAAATGAAGCAATAAACTAGGAAGTACTCAAAATTAAACAATCCTATAGTTTTCAATTACATTCATTTATATTTATCATTCAATCATTTGAATCATAAAATCTCAGGATCTATCCTAATCTATATATCCCCCTATGTAATAGTAACAAATATATATCTTATAAAACCATATAACAATCAAGTAAGATCAAGTCTAAGCTTGTTCTTTGGCTTGGCAGACTCGTCACAATCATTCAATTATCACAAACAACCCTTCGGGAAATCTCTCACAGTCTAACCCCCTTCGTTTAACAAAGCATCAAATCATTTACAAATGAACACTTGGTCATCTCTCATAGTCAATACCCATGGGTCAACATGGCATCAATAACTTATAAACAACCTCCTGGGTAGCTCTCACAGTCAATACCCATGGGTCAACATAGCATAAACAAATCCTAAACAACCACCTGGGTAGATCTCATGATAAATACCCCTGGGTCAATATCTACACCGAGTCTCTCACAGTACTATGTAAATAAATATGGAAACCCCCATAGTTTTCCTGATCCAAGGCTCTCATGGTCCAATGAAAAAATAGTGTGCATATCATATCAAAGTTGCACATGTAATCTATAACTACTACATGTCTAAACATTCACAAGCATACCACATGCAATTCATATAATCAATCAACTCCATCCAAATCAACCAAGTCATGGAAAACAAAGTACGCCTAACAAGAATTCTATACCAAATGGCCATAAATAGTGAAACAAGGGAAACACACCCATGGGGTATCCCATAAACAAGGTATCTAACCTTACGCCTAAGAAATAATCCCTTAACAATCAATCAAACCATAGCAGGTAATAATTAGGGTTAAATTCCAAATCAAGCATTACCTAAATCATGGGTATTCTGTACTTTTAACATATATAATGCAAATAAAAACAATGAAAGGCACAAACCACCTACCTCGATATCACACGATTGATATACTTGAATGTAGGCCCTTGAATCGGCATAAAATAGTGTAGATCTATAAAATGGTAAAAATATTTCAACCTTTAATAACTCAAGAGAAGGTAGGAATCAATAATAAAGGCACTAGTGGAATTGAGAACTCACTGGTGGGATTCCAAATCACCCGACAGCATCTCAATCGGAGGTCAGACAGAGAATTGGGAGGGGTTAGAAGTTATTTGGCCATTTGTCGCTCTCTTGTATGAACCAAGGGAAGAAGAAGACATTTTCAAAGATTATATATGACCCCACCCTGATTTATCAAATAAAAATAAAACTACACAACGTGTTTATTAAATGTGCATGTCATGTATTTTCCTCAACCAGCCCCCACCTTAAGCGGTCTACCAGGTCACCTACATGGCCATGTACTCAGCCATTACACGGCCAGTACGTGACTGTATATGGTACCCAAGTACACAACATGTACACATAAGTATAAGGTGTGTACTCATAAGTATATGGCGTATACTTAGAAAATTTTCCATTTCTTCATTTTTCCTCAAAAACAACCCGAAATAAAGATCCATACCTAAAATGAAGATCCAAGTTCTTAAAAACTTCCTCCCTTAAATAAATTCATCCCCGAATTTCCCTTCCAAGGGTGGTGAAGAAGAAGATTTGAACAAATCTATCCAATGTGATCATACGTCAGTCTCCCTCTCTCAAGTATCGTCTTGTACTCACTCGCGCTTCCATAACACCCATACCAGAGGAACAGAACAACCATGGAGAACCTTTGTGTTGCGATCCACAATCTGAAATGGGTGATCCTCGAAGGATACACCCACCTCAAACTCAACCTCCTCAGGTTAAAAAATATGAGACGGGTCTGAAAAGTAACGTTGTAGTTGAGAAATATGAAAGACGTTGTGCATGGCCCAGTAACTATGAGGTAACTGAAACTGATAGGAAATTACCCCCACTCTCTCCAAAACCTCAAATGACCTGATGTATCTCAGTGAAAGTTTCTCCTATCTCTTAATCCTCATATGTCCTAACCTCGGTGTGACATGTAAGAAAACCTGATCTCTGACCATGAAATCCAGAGGTTTTCTCCATCGATCGGCATAATATTTATGGTGAGATTATACAGTATCCATCCTCTTCTGAATCAACTCCACCTACTCAGTGGTCTCCTAGACAAGATTAGGTCCTAGTATAGCTGCCTATCTTGCCTCCAACCAACATAGGGGTGATCGGAATGGACTACCATATAAATCCTTATAAGGTACCATCTGAATCATTGCCTAAAAACTATTATTGTAGGCAAACTCCACTAGGGGTATGTGTCTCTCCCAAGAGCCCCCTAAATCCAGGACGCATGCTCGTAGAATGTCCTCTAAAACCTGAATCGTGTGCTTGGAATGTCCATATGTTGGGGGATGGTAAGTTGTACACAAAATTGCCCGTGTACCTAATGCCCTCTGTAGTCCCTTCTAGACACAAGAAGTAAATCGGGCATCCCTGTATGAAATGATAGAGTGTAGAACCCCATGAAAACATACAATGTCTCGAATGTAAAACCTTCCAAGATCATCAACACTGAAGGTTTCCTTGATCAAAAATAAATGTGCAACCTTCATGAGTATGTCTACAACAACTCAAACTGCATCATTCCCTCAAGGTGGCCTCGGTAAATCCGTCACAAAATCCATCACAACATCATTCCACTTCTACTTGAGAATGGGTAACTACTATAAAAACCATGTCAATTGCTGATGCTCTACCTTCACCTGTTGATAGGTGGAATATCTCATAACAAAACCAGCTACATAACTCTTAATACCTGGCCACCAATACTTACGGTGTAGATCTCAATACATATTGGTGACACTAGGATGAACTAACCATTCTGAGGCATGAAAATCTTGCATCAAATCCTCACATATATCTGCTGACACCCATATGCGTCCATGAAAACACAAGACCTCATCATTGTCTATGGTCCATCTAGGAGTAGGGTCCTCTTCTAACACACTCTCCCATAGGACTAGGTCTTTGGAATCTGATAGCTTCCTCATTCACACTCGATCCAGAAGAGTAGAGGTAATAGAGTTAGAAGAAAGAATTGTCTACGCCTATCTATCATGAACCTCCAAATGCATCTCAGATAATATAGCCATAAGTTACCACTCACTATTGGCCTCCTGAACTGCCTATATCTGAGTCCTCTTGCTCAACGCATCTGCCACTACGTTGCCTTTTCTAGGCATGTAGGAAAGCTCAAAGTCAAAGTACTGAAGGTACTCAACCCACCTTCATTGTCTCAAATTTAGATCACACTGAGTAAATATATACTTGAGGCTTTTATGGTCAGTGTACACCACAAAATTCTCTCCCAGCACAAATCATGCACAACTGCATCCAACTCAAGATCGTGCATCGGGTAATTCCTCTTATGTGGCCTAAACTACCGAGACCCATATGCAACGACTCCTTCCCCTTGCATAAGCACTGCTCCTATCCCAATACCTAATGCATCATAGTAAATGGTGTAACTCTTGACTAGTTTCGGAAAATCAGTTTTGGTTCTGAAGTCAATTTCCCTTTCAGCTTCTGAAAGGATGAATCGTAGGAATCCATCCACAAGTGATTTTCACCCTTCTTAGTCAGGCTAGTCAGTGGCACTACTAAGCGTGAAAAGTCCTGTATAAAGTGCATGTAGTAACCAGCTATCCCTATAAAACTCTATACCTCAAAGATGTTCTTCAGCTGCTCTCAGAAAACTACTACTCTCACTTTCTCTGGGTCTATTGATACTCTTTTCTCTGAGATAACATGACTTAAGAAGTGAATCTGGTCTGTGGCACTTTGAGAGCTTATAATATAATTGATGCTCTCTCGGTGTACTCAATACAATCTCAAGATGGGTGGCATAGTCATGTCAAGTGTGAGAGTACACCAAGATATCATCCACGAATACTACCACAAAATAATTCAAGTAAGGATGGAACACTTGATTCATCAGTGCCATTAAAACTACCGGTGTGTTCATGAGACCGAATGGCATAACCAAAAACTTATATAGACTATACCTACTTTGAAAGGATATAAGAGGTATATCTAATGGTCTAATGTGAAACTGATGATAATCGGATCTCAAGTCAATCTTTTAGAAAACTCAGGCTCCTTGAAGCTGATCAAATAGATCATTAATCCTTAGTAAGGGATATTAGTTCTTGACCGTCAACTGGTTCAGCTTTCGATAATCCACACAAAGTCTGAGGGTACCATCTACCTTCTTCGAAAAAAGTAAAAGACAACCCCCAAGAAGTGGTACTGGTTTGGATGAAACCCTTTTCCTGAAACTCCTAAAAATACTTCTTGAGCTACTGTAACTCTATTGTATCCATAATATACGGAGGAATGGACACTGGTGCCACTCCTGGAACAAGCTCAAAAGAGAAATCTACCTCTCTCTCCGAAGTTAAACCTGTAAAGTCATCTGGAAAGATATCTCTTAAACGATCCACCACTAGAGGAAAGTATATATGTGAAGTCCCCTAGTCATCTAGATATAAACCAGAAATTTGGCCTTTAATTCCTCCCAACACATGATGCTCGGGTCCATCCTGCTCGCCTGGACATCCCATTCTCCCTTGTGCAGAAAAGATCCACCCTCTGGTGATGTGAAACTCACCCTGCAGTGATAGTAGTCGACAAAGGCCTGAAAGGAGACCAACCAGTCCATTTTGAGAATGAAATCAAAGCCTTACATATCGAAGATATAGAGGTCCCACAAGAAGTGACACCCACCAACCTCAATAATGTACTCCTTGAACTGATGTACACTAGTTGTCCTAAGCCCCAATGGAGTGTCTAGCATTATAACATCATTAGAAGTAAAGATACAGAGCCCAAGGATCTACAAAATGGAAAAAGATATAAAACTATGGGAATACCCTATATCTAAAAGAGAATAATATAAAACTAAGGCAACTAGAATCATACCTCTAACTATAGAGGGTTTGAGATCATTCTCCAGTTAGGTCTGCTCCATTGCAAAAGTCTGACCTGTATCGTGGCTCTGCGATCCTGTCAGACTACCCTAAGCTGATCCACCCAATTATCGCTAAAAACCTATATCCTGAATACCAATTCCACGACCACATCATCATCCTAAATGTACTAACAAACTCGAGTTCCTTGATTGATGAGAAACTAGTGGTCCTTCTCCTAAACGTGGAGTCATAAATGATCCCCTCTCACCAGCTGCTAGTGAGAAAAACTGGAAAAAACGCTGCAGATGACCCATCTTGTTGCGAGATAGGCACTCAGCTAGGTCTCTTGAGCACTAAGGTCTCATGTTCTCACTCTTCCCACACTAGTATCACCTCTCCTGGCTACCTGAAGAAACATCCCTGCTACTGGAATCACCGCACGAAGGCTCCCTGCGGCACTTTCTACTATCAAATGAAGGAGTACCAACCCTGGATGTCGAACCACCCTTTCTCATAGCTCCCAAATACCTCATATTACGCTCGGTAATCAGTTCTTGGTTTACTTTATTAGTCATCAAAGTAAACCTGAAAACATTCACCTGTGATCAGATGTCATACTTGAGACCATCCCCAAATTGCCTAGCCAGTGATAACTCGTCACCCCCAAGAACAGGTGCGAAGCGCTGAAGCTCTATAAAGTGATAAGAGTAATCCATCACTGAAAGAGCACCCTGCTCCAAATTCATGTACTCTTAGTCTTGATTGGACATCAACGTATCGGGGTAGAAGTAATCATATAAGGTCCTCTGAAACTCTTCCCAAGACATATCTCGATGACATCCAACCTGTGAGATAACATCTCACCATCTCTTGGAGGAATCATGTAGTGTGTACGTCGCGAGCTTCATCCTCCTCTCTGTATGCATCTCTAAATGCTCAAATATGGAAACTCTACTAGAAATTTAATATTTATCCACACTTATATAGCCACGGTTTAAAAAAACCATGGCTAAATCCTATTATATCACCATGGTTTTTAAAAAAACAGTGGATTTAGCCACAAAAATTTAACCTCCCTCGCGGATTTCCTCTCTCGCTCACAGACTCGCCCTCGAAACCTTCTCCTCTTCCTCACAGACTCTTCCCCATGGAAACTTCCTCGTGAACTCTTCCTTGCAACTTTTGTCTTATCATCGTCTGACCTTCGTCCTTGTCTAATGTTTCCACCCAACCTCAGGACAATTCTCTTCTGATGACGTGACCACCCAACCTCAAGACAATCCTCCAACGACGATTCAACCACCCAACCTCGGGACGATCCTCCTCCAACAACATGACCAACCAACCTCCTCGTGATCCTCTTCTTCTAATGCGACTCCAGATCTGCCTCTACCTTCGGGCCACCCTTCTCCTCGACTCACCAATGTGTAATGTTTTTTCAGTATTCACACATTCCTGGAACCCCTCTAATTATCACTAGTGGGAGGTACATGACTCACAACTTGTGAGTGGCCTACAGTAGGGTGTGTTAGGGTTTGTTTTCTATTTCTTCAAATAATTATTCTATTTATGTTGTTATGGTTTCAATTATCTTTGATTTTCTCTAATGCACTGCAGTATACATATGAACCATGATGGTTTTAATTCCTCACACGCCCTGTGATTTTTTCCACAGAGAAGGGTTTCTTTCATTTCAAATCCACAGCCTCTTCAATTTTTATTGGGTAAGATTCATTTTTTTCAATTTATTGTCTTCTTAATTGTCACATTTGTCTTTGATATAGTTTATGTGTTTTCACTTACTACATTAGGTATTATTTTTTTGATTTTTTTTCTGATTTTCATTGGGTTTGATTGTCTTATAGAGTTTAAATATGAAAATGATAGAAATCAGAAATTATGATGATATGATTTTAAGTTGGGTTGTTTCGATTCTAGTAGTGTTAGTTTAATTCCATTTATTTTGGATTAGTACAAATCTATTTGGTTTAGTTTAGGTCTATAACTTTAGGTTCTTATTTTAGTGAATCAATTTGTTTGGATTACATTGATTTAGTTAGATCCTTGTATATTTTATTAGGTTTTATCTAAACTAGGTTGGTTTTCTCATTTCTAGTAGTATTAGTTATATGTTCTATTTGATTTGGATCAGGTCACTTCTATTTGGTTTAGTTTAAGTCCATATCTTTTGGTTATTCTTATTTTAGTGAATCAATTTGGTTTGATTAGTTTTATTAAGTTAGAGTATTTGGATCAGCATGGTTTGTATTCTTGGTTGATGTTATCATTAGTGAAGTTCATTTTGGGTGTTATAATCATGTGGAATTTGATGATGGTTTGTCTATTGTTGGTTTAGTATTTTCTTGATTCAATGATGAAAATGGAATTTTAGGTGAAACTGGGTCAGGAGCAGTGGTATTCAGTATCATTGGTATAGAATTTTTAATGAGTTGATGCATATTGTAAATAGTGATTTGATTGATATAAATGGGGCTAGAATAATGGTGATAGTAACTGATGACATAAAGCTTTAGGTGTCACATGATTTCAACTCTCACATAGATCTTGAGACGTGTCGTATCTCCTCTTAAATCCTATGGTGCGTGGTTGAACTACTTGTTAAGATTAATTTTAGAATTTTAATTTTAGTTCCTGTTTGTAATTTATTTATGGCTATTTTGGTAATCTATTGTGTTCGTTCACACTTAACCCCAAAAAGGTTTTTTCTAAAAAATACAAAACAAAGAAGAGTTAGAGATATCATTCAATGAAATTAAATATTTTTTTATAGTTTAGGTTAGTTTGGTTAGGGACCCATTAGTTATTTTATATCAGTTCTATTCATATCAGTGGGGTGGGGACAGTAGTGGGGGTAGTGGGGGTGAAGGAGGGGGCAGGGGATAGAGTGGGTTTAGTGGGGTGGGGGTGCAGCGGGGTGGGGATAGTAGGGGTGGGGGTGTAGTGGGGGTGAAGGAGGGGGTGAAAGGGGGAGGGTGGGTGCAGGGGTGGGTGAAGGAGGGTTGCAAGTTCAGTATTTGGTGCTAAGTCTCCAAATACTTCCTCAGTAATACTCTCCCTAAAGAACCGAACAACATTTGTTATGGTAGATTTAGAGTGATCTGCAGCCACAACACTAGTTACAAGAGCTGCAACATTTGAGTCTAGAACTGTCTTGTCCAATTATAAGCTTGATCCAGCCAAACCTCATGCCCATGTACCATATGAAGTAACTGAAATGAAACCTGCATTCCATTGTCCTTAAATGAAAAAAAAACCCTCCTTAACAGGCTTGTATAATAAAGGATACCCTTGGAAAAATTCCTTTTAAGTCTTCTGGTGAATCGTTGCAATGATTCTTCTTCGCTCTAGCCTTCCTTCTGATCATGGATGCATTTTTTCCGAAGTGGGAAATCTCTTTCAAGTATCTGGTATGTGAATATTTAGAAATTGAGAAACATCTGATTGAAAACCTAAATCTTACAGGATATTTAAGGACTTTGAAAAACAAAGTAATTTACTTTGTGGATGTGCTTCATGGTGTTAATGTCATGAAGGATGACCTCCCTATACCTCCTTGTTTCAAGAAATTGGATGGTGGTGGTTTCTCAGTCATCACTAATCCTGAAGCCCTTAAACAGAGAATCGATCTATGTAAATTCTCAATTCTTATATGTATTTTGTATTCCAAATGAGACAAACCATGGCCCAATTAAAATATAAAATTGATGATTTCACATTGTTGGGGAGGCAATGAATGGAAGAGATTTCTTCAATATTCTGATTAAGAGTAGGGATAACCTCGAATCAGTGTGGAAGATTAGCAATGTTAATTTGAAGCCTGGAGCACTGAGGATTTATGATTGACATATTAATTTTGATCCCTTCAATTAAAGGAATTCAAAAGATCAAATATAGGTTAAATTAAATGGCCTAAACTGGGTGTATTGGCACCCTACAATCTTGAATGATATTGCTTTTTGTATTGGAATTCATCTGAAATTGGATCAATTCACTCTTCATGGAGAGCTAGGATTATATTTCAGAATCTTGGTTGATGCTGATTTTGATACCAATCTGTCAGACTCCATCAATTTCATTTCTAATGACCGTAGGTTGAAGTATAGGTAGAGTATGAATATTTTCCTCATTTTTCAATTACTACTGAATTGTTGGACACAACATCTTTAACTGTAGATTCATTTAGAAGAAAGTGAATCCCCCTTTTGATGTTAATACTTGGAAAGAGGTTAATAGGAGGAAGAAGGGAAAATCTACTGCCCTGGAAAAAAATGATCCACCTAGAAAAGATAGACCTGGTAAATGGGTGAAAAAACAATCAAGTACATTTGATGTTAAAAACATCAATGTTAAATCTTGGGCCTCTCTTGTTACTGAAGAGGAAGGAGATGCTGATTTATCTCATCCCACCACTAATTTGTCTGTACCTGGTCCTTCCAGTAGTAATATGGCTTATGATGGAGTTACAAATAGTGGGGATGATGAAATTTTTCTTGAAATTGCCTATGATATTGTGTGCCTTGTTGATTCTCATCAAGCTGATCATTGTGATGTCACCCCTGTTAAGCATGTTGAAGTTGTAACCTCCCATACTGGAAATAATAATTCATGTGTTATTTTTTAGGATGTTAGTGGTGAAGATAAAGGTTCTGGATTTATAGGTAAGGAAGATGAGTCCATCTATATTGAATTTGACCAAGATATTACGATTCTTATTGAATCTTTTCAGGATAAGCAACTCATAAGTATCTCTGATATACAGGAACCAATTTTTTATTTCCCAAAATGGTATTTCTCAGACTAGTTTATCTTTATAGGAGGGAAATAACACCCTTTGCAAGGATAATTTGGAATCTTCTAGCATAAACATGGATTCTGTAGGTCTGAGTATTGCATATAGGCCTGGAAAAACTCTTTTGTCTACTGATAATTTGGAAACTGCTAGCATAAACATGGATTATGCAGGTTTGAGATTTGTATACGGGTCTGGGCAGACTCCTCTGTCTACTAATATTCTAAAAGAGGGACATACAATCAATCCAACTGGAGACAGCAACAAGGCCAATGCATCCCACAGTGGGAGTTGTATACAGCAGAAGGTTACTCAATTTCAAAATGATCCAAAGTGTAATGAAATAGTAAGACAAAGATCTACTTATGTTGTTAATCCTGGAATCAATACTGGAATTCTAATTTTGAATGGAGTTAATTCTTGTATCACTCATCAGATTAATACCAGTTTTAGTTTCACTTCTAAAGGTAATCCAAAGGCACTTTTCACTACTATATCAGACCAAGGAAGGGAATTGGGCTATCCCAATACAAAAATGTCATGCAAGGAAAGTGTTATTATAATTAGGGATGGGAAACAATCTGTTTCTTTCAAGAGATCAACCAGGAACATAAACTATGGTGTTAAGAAGAAAGGGATCTCTAGCTCCAAATCCATGTTTAAATGAAGATTATGTTCTGGAATTTTCAGGGATAGGATAACCCTAAAATAGTTATTTATCTTAATCTTTTTGTTAAAAAACACAAGCTTAGTCTTCTTGGTATTTCTAATCCTAATAGGATATTTTCTGAGAAATTTGATACTCTTACCAAGATGGGATACCAGCTGTTTGGTACTAATCAGTCCAATAATGACACAAAATGGCTTTGGGTTTTTTCTTATTTTAGACTTGATGAAGTCTACCTTAGTAATTCTTCAGAGTAGATGGTTACCCTTAGTTATAATTGTTTTGGAATAACAAAATATTGATTATTCATTTTTTTCTTACAATGTTTATCAAGAAATAATATCTTTATGGATGAGTATCATTTCTATGAGAAACACAATTAAGGATCCTTGGTATCCTGGTTCTTCAGTAGGGAGGAATTATCTAGCTCACTTAAGTGGGATGGATTTCTTGTAGTGTTTCCAACAATTCATATTATAGTTTTCTAGACCCTACTAGAATCTGGATTTGGGTGTCCTGGTTCATCTTTAACATATTGAAGTTATATAGAATCTGAATTTATAGTTTTTCATGAATCATATTATATGTGGTTAGAAAAAAATATTCACAATGAATCATTTTTTTAGGTAGATATAAGTATCCAATTTCTTGGTGCCCCTCTTCTTGATCTTCTTGATTTGAATTTTAGACAAATGAAATTCTTAGGCTCTATTTAACCTTGAATTTAGTTTTTGTTTTGTGGTTTATTTTGGACTTTAGAGGGGGTGTGTAGGGGTTGTTTTGGGGTTGTGTTGGGGTTGTGTAAGGGTGTGTGAGGGTGTGAAGGGGGTGTTGGGGTGCAGGGGGGTGTGGAGGGTGTGTGTGTAGTGGGTGTGTGTAGGGGGTGTGCAGGGTACAGGGGTAAGAGGTGTGTGTAGGGGGTGGAGGGAGTGTGTGTAGGGGGAAGGAAGTGTGCATTAGAGGGGGGGAGGGGGTGTGTTGGGGTTGTGTTGTGTTGTGTGTGGGGTGTGTGTTGGGTGTGTGTAGGGGGATAAAATTGTATCGAATAAAACCAAATTAAGCTGAAACTTGATCCAAACTAATTATATACCATTAACAGGAAGAATAATTTTTAATTAATAGGAATGTACTATTTGATAGTATCATTTTAAAACATGGATCTATTTCCCCCTTGCTTGCAGGAACATGATTTGACCCATGGGGCATTGTGGTTCTTATATATTGGGTGGTGACGTGTATAGTCACAGGATACAGGTATGTTTTAGTTTAGTTTTTATTTTAATTTCTTTATCGCATTGGCCACTTAGGTCTTTTACTTATTTCTGTGGACAAAGGGTAGTTATATTCTGCGAAGGGGGGGAAATGGGGTTCAGATTAATTCAATCCTCCGGATTTGATCCTAGGTAAGATTATATGGTCACTACTTGTCTCTCACCTCATGTATTTAGGTATTTCAGTGTTTTTGACTCCATATTATGTTTTCAGTATGGCGTTGGATCATTTTGTGTTGGTTCGGGTGGATTTGGTTCTCCCAATAGAGGTAAGGCTTTAATTCCAATGGTTGGTTTCTCACTAGTTATGTAGCAGCCTTTATGTGTTTTAATGTTCCTAATATCCTTTGTGTAGTTCATTGATCCCTTATCATTGGTTTCGAGTATCCAAGTTAAGGGAGACTCGCCTGCGTGTGCATAGGTAATAAAGTATATGTATGTGGGTTCCGCCATTACGTGTATATTCAACCATGGCAGTGATTATGCACGTATGGGGCTATGTGTTCCCATGTATATATATATAAATGCATATGTAGGTGATTGGAGAACGGTATATGCATATAAGCATATGTGCAAGGATCCCCCTATGCATGCTCGTGGCCATGTGGGTGGGTGTATAGGGGATAGGTGTCCTTTCATGTGTGTGAAAGTGCGTATACCCAGTGGGGGAGCAGAAACTTTTAGTTAGAAAGCTCCAAGAGCCGAAGTGGATGGTTTGGTTCCACCTTGAGGTAGGATCCCTCTTCTAGCCACTTTAATTTAAGAATGCTTTAAATTGAATTTATCTTCTTTCTTAATTTTGATTAATTATATTTAATTGCATATCTTGAATAAGTTCTATTTAATATAATTTTTTCATTTGATAAATAAAGTCATGTTTTTATAATAAAACCCCTCCAACGGAGGTGCTCTATCTACAAAAACTCACAGTGATAGTTATGTTGATCTAGTTGCTTAAATTATTGCATTTGATTTGTGCTGAATGAGTTTTATAATAAGTGTTAAATATAATTAAATGAATTGTGTGATAAATAAATGCCATGATTTTATTATAAAACCCCTCCAATGGAGGTGCGCTATCTTCTAAACCAAAGAGTAGTGATGATTATTTGTATCATGTTTAGATTTGGTTTGAGTCTTTCATATGCCTCTTGTTGATGTTTATTTTGTGGATAGTTAGTTTTTTTTTCTTTGAATAATATAAATTGGCTTATCATACTTGTTTAACTCAAATGACATTGCCCGAGTAGGCATATGACTTGACCATGACACTTTCCTTTTCACACTTTGAATATTATAAATAAAATTTCCATGTTTAGGCAAAGTGAATGAATTTGTAAATGGTTTGTGTAGGGTGTATGATTATTTTCCGTTGTTTTTTTTTCTTTAGACATTTCATCATTGTGCCACTCACTACAACTTTCTCTGGTGATCCCTTGTTATAGAATATTAAATAGTTGATCTGTTCTATCATCTGTCGGTGGGGCAACGGTAAGAATGTTGCCCTGCCTCCTCCCACTCCCTTCACTCCTAGCCGGCAGATGTTGCCCCGTAGATGTCACTGGACTGAGCCAACACACCACGGTTACACCGTGGTCACGTCGCGGTCACGCTGCGGTCACGCCATGATTTGGCCATGTTCTAGGATGACACCCTGTGGTGGTTCGCAGTGATAGTATTCCATGAGTCTTGTGATCAATGTTGAGACTGACTAATAACAATTTCTGCCGGCAGGGCGACGACCGAAATGTTGCCCCGCCTCCTCCCGCTCCCTTCGCTCCTGAACAGAAGATGTTGCCCTGCGGATGTCACTGGACCGGGCCAACACGCTGCGATCACGTCGTGGTCATGCCGCGGTCACACCAAGGTCACGTCGTGGTCACGCTGTGATTTGGCCCTCGTCCAGGATGAAAATCTGCGATAGTTTACAGTGATAGTATTCCATGAGTCTAGTGATCAATGTTGAGACTTACAAATCACAATTTCTGCTGGCGGGGCGACGACCAAAATGTTGACCCGCCTCCTCCCGCTCCCTTCACTCCTGGCCGGAAGATGCTGCCCCATAGATATTGCTGGACTAGGCCAAAACATCGTGGTCACACAGCGGTCACGCCGCGGTCATGCAGTAGTCACGCCGCGGTCACGCCGCGGTCACGTCGCGGTCACGCCGCGGTCACGCCGCGGTCACGTCGCGGTCACGCCGCGGTCACGCCGCGGTCACGCCGCGGTCACGCCGCGATCACGCCGCGGTAATGCCGTGATTTGGCCCTGTTCCAGGACGACACCCCATGGCGATTCTCAATGATAGTATTCCATGAGTCTTGTGATCAATGTTGAGACTGACTAATCACAATTTCTGCTGGCAGGGTGACGACCAGAATGTTTCCCCGCCTCCTCCCGCTCCCTTCGCTCCTGGCCGGAAGATTTTGCCCTGCAAATGTTGTTGGACCGGGCCAACACGCCGATGTCACGCCGCGGTCATGCCGAGGTCACGCCGCGGTCACGCCGCGGTCACGCCGTGGTCACGCCGCGGTCACGCCGCGGTCACGCCGCGGTCACGCCGCGGTCACGCCGCGGTCACGCCGCGGTCACGCCGTGGTTACGCCGTCATCACGCCACAGTCACGCCACAGTAATGTCATGATTTGGCTCTGCTCCAGCCACATCCAGCCCACACCCGCCCCCTTCTACCTTCATTTTAGCCCGCTGCCACCAGCATTCTAGCCCGCAATATGGGATGCAACAAGGTAGATTGTTGGATTGGTGTAGCCCAATATGGTTGGTTATGATGTCATATCAAATATCCTTACCTATAGTTTGATATCCAGATGGTGGAATATCTAGAACATACAAGCCTTTTGGGCCTTGATTGCAGCCAAAAATTGGGCAAATCATAGCAGCTCTATGAAAAAAGAAGATTACACAAAGACATTTCTAAGGCTCTTTTTCATCTCCATAAACACATGGTAATAGTCCAACTTCAACATGTTAGTAATATATTTTTCATGGAAAACCTCCATGAATGTTTTCTATGAATGATCATCTCGTCTTCTATCTTGATTAATGGTATTCCACCATAAAATGGTTTATTTATGGAAAATGGAGGTCTCTAGCATCACTCTCTCATCCACAGATGTCTTCTATCTTGATTAATGGTATTACACCATCAAATGGTTTATTTATGGAAAATAGAGGTCTCTAGCATCACTCTCTCATCCACAGATGTCTAGAACCGAGCAAAAATGCACTTGTTGTTGTTTATCCAATCATTTGCATCCTACATGCTTGTAATACATAGAAAGGGTGGTGGATGTGGGAGATAGAACACCTAATTATGTATGGTCATGGAATTTAGAATGTTTCCAACTTAAATGAGAATAATCTAATAAAATCCTTAGTAAAATAGCTCTGCAGCATTAGTCACCAGAGACTGTATAGGGTGGGGGGGAGGGGGCAAGCGTGGGGTGTGCAGGGGGGAAGGGGGTGTGTGCAAGGGGGTAGGGGTGGGGTGTGCAAGGGGCAGGGGGTGTGTGCATGGTACCAAATGATTATAATTCCCATGACTCGTTTAGGGGTTGTTCAGATGTCCTCAAGTTGAAACCAAATGATTCCATTTGATATCTTCATTCTTTTTGTAATTACAACCTGAGATCTTGCACTCATCTCAATACACATGTTGAAAACATTCAAGTACATGTAGTAGGTTTTAGAAATCAGCATTGAGATCTCAAATTTCATCAAATTCTTGTCATTGATTAATTCAATTTATCCCCCTTAATATCATACTTTATTTGGTCATTAAAAGGTATGAGAGAAATGCATACCTCATCAATGATTTTTTCAAGCACTTTCCAGAAAATATAGATTTTCATGGAATAAATAAGTCTGGAAGTTTCTCAAGGGTCTTCTCCACTCATCTACCCATTGAGGAGACACACAATCTTCACTCCATCAAGTCATATATTTCCTTCTGATGTTCTTTGGAATACCATTTGATAAATCATACCTAGATGTGCAGGGGGTAGGGGGTGTCTGCATGGGGGGCAGGGGTGGGGTGTGTAGGGGGGCAGGGGTGTGAACATGATACCAACTGATTCTAATTCCCAAGACTCATTTAGGGGCTTTTCAGATTTCCTCAAGTTGAAACCAAATGATTCTAATTGATATCTTCATTCTTTTTTCAATTACAACCTAAGATCTTGCACTCATCTCAATACACATGTTGAAAACATTCAAGTACATGTAGCAGGTTTTAGAAATCATCGTTGAGATCTCAAATTTCCTCAAATTCTTTTCATTGATTAATTCAATTTCTCCCCATTAATATCAGACTTTATTCAATCATTAATAGGTATGAGAGAAATTCATACCTCATCAATGATGTTTTCAAGCACTTTCCAGAAATTTTAGATTTTCATGGAATAAATAAGTCTGGAAGCTTCTCAAGGGTATTCTCCACTCATCTCCCCATCGATGAGACACACTATCTTCACTCCATCAAGTAAGATCTTTCCTTATGATGTTCTTTAGAATACCATTTGATAAATCATACCAATATGTGCAGGGGGTAGGGTGGGGTGTGCAGGGGGGTAGGGGTGGGTTGTGTAGGGGGGGCAGGGGTGTGAACATGATACCAGCTGATTCTAATTCCCATGACTCATTTAGGGGCTGTTCAGATGTCCTCAATTTGAAACCAAATGATGCCAATTGATATCTTTATTCTTTTTGGAATTACAACCTGAGATCTTTCACTCATATCAATACACATGTTGAAAACATTCAAGTACATGTAGCGGGTTTTAGAAATCAGCATTGAGATCTCAAATTTCCTCAACTTCTTGTCATTGATTAATTCAATTTCTCCCCCTTAATATCAGACTTTATTCGTTCATTAACAGGGTTGAGAGAAATACATACCTCATCAATGATTTTTTCAATCACTTTCCATAAATTCCAGATTTGCATAGAATAAATAAATCTGGTAGCTTCTCAAGGGTCTTCTCCACTCATCTCCCCATCTAGGAGACACACTATCTTCACTCCATCAAGGCAGATATTTCCTTCTGATGTTATTTGGAATACCATTTGATAAATCATACCAAGATGTGCAGTGGCAGGGGTGGGTGTGCAGGGGGGCATGGGTGGGGTGTGCAGGGGGGCCATGGGTGTGAACATGATACCAACTGATTCTAATTCCCATGAATCATTTAGGGGATGTTCATATGCCCTCAAGTTGAAACCAAATTATTCCAATTGATATCTTCATTCTTTTTGGAATTATAACCTGATATCTTGCACTCATCTCAATACACATGTTGAAAACATTCAAGTACATGTAGAAGGTTTTAGAAATCAACCTTGAGATCTCAAATTTCCTCAACTTCTTGTCATTGATTAATTCAATTTCTACCCCTTAATATTAGACTTTATTTGGTAATTAACAGGTATGAGATAAATTCATACCTCATCAATGATTTTTTTAAGCACTTTCCAGAAATTCTAGATTTTCATGGAATAAATATGTCTGGCAGCTTCTCAAGGGTCTTCTCCACTCATCTCCCCATCGAAGAGACACACTATCTTCACTCCATCAAAGAGGATATTTCCTTCTGATGTTATTTGGAATACCATCTGATAAATCATACCAAGATGTGCAGGGGGAAGGGGTGGGGTGTGCAGGGGGCATGGGTTGGGTGTGCAGGGGGGCAGGGGTGTGAACATGATACCAACTAATTCTAATTCCCATGACTCATTTAGGGGTTGTTCATATGTCCTCAAGTTGAAACCAAAATGATGCCAATTGATATCTTCATTATTTTTGGAATTAAAACCTGATATATTTCACTCATCTTAATTCACATGTAGAAAACATTAAAGTACATGTAGAAGGTTTTAGAAATCAATGTTGAGATCTCAAATTTCCTCAACTTCTTATCATTTATTAATTCAATTTATCCCCCTTAATATCAGACTTTATTTGGTCATTAACGGGGATGATAGAAATGCACACCTCATCAATGATTTTTTCAAGCACTTTTGAGAAATTACAAATTTTCCTGGAATAAATAAGTCTGGAAGCTTCTCAAGGGTCTTCTACACTCATATCCCCATAGAGGAGACACATTATCTTCTATCCATCAAGGTAGATATTTCCTTATGATGTTATTTGGAATACCATTTGATAAATCATACCAAGATGTGCAGGGGGGTAGGGGTTGGGTGTGCAGGGGGGGCATGGGTGGGGTGTGCAGGGGGGGAAGTGGGTGTGAACATGATACCAACTGATTCTAATTCCCATGACTCATTTAGGGTATCTTCATATGTACTCAAGTTTAAACCAAATGATTCCAATTTATATCTTCATTCTTTTTGGAATTACAACCTGAGATCATGCACTCATCTCAATACACATATTGAAAACATTCAAGTACATGTAGCAGGTTTTAGAAATCAGTCTTGAGATCTCAAATTTCCTCAACTTCTTGTCATTAATTAATTCAATTTATCACCCTTAATATCAGACTTTATTCAGTCATTAATAGGGATAAGAGAAATTCATACCTCATCAATGATTTTTTCAAGCACTTTCCAGAAATTCCAGATTTGCATGGAATAAATAAGTCTGGAAGCTTCTCAAGGGTCTTCTCTACTCATCTCCCCATCGATGAGACACACTATCTTTACTCTATCAAGGGTGATCTTTCCTTCTAATGTTATTTGGAATACCATTTTATAAATCATACCAAGATGTGCTGGGGGGAAGGGGTGGGGTGTGCAGGGGGCAGGGGTGTGAACATGATACCAACTGATTCTAATTCCCATGAATCATTTAGGGGTTGTTCAGATGTCCTCAATTTGAAACAAAATTATGCTAATTGATATCTTCATTATTTTTGGAATTACAACCAGAGATCTTACGCTCATCTCTATACACATGTTGAAAACATTCAAGTACATGTAGCAGGTTTTAGAAATAATCCTTGAGATCTCAAATTTCCTCAACTTCTTGTTATTGATTAATTCAATTTATCCCCCTTAATATCAGACTTTATTCGGTCATTAACAAGGATGAGAGAAATGCATACCTCATCAATGATTTTTTCAAGCACTTTCCAGAAATTCCAGATTTGCATGGAATAAATAAGTCTGGTAGCTTCTCAAGGGTCTTCTCCACTCATCTCCCCATCAAGGAGACACACTATATTCACTCCATCAAGTCAGATATTTCCTTTTGATGTTCTTTGGAATACCATTTGATAAATCATACCAAGATGGTGACTTTTTCAGATCTGGAATAGTTATTCCAGCTTACCTCCCTTCATTTTCTCTCCTCTTGAGAACTAGTTTTACCTTCAATTCCCTGCATTGTATGGCACACTAATAGCACAAAAATAATAAATAATTAGGGATTAAGGTGGATGTCCTTTCTCATCAATGTGAGCTATTGGGTTGAGAAAATTTTCTCAACCAGTTTCTCCTTTCCAATTTAGCTCCAAGTCTGGATGGACTCTTCATGCATGCACTTCTGGATTTTGAAGTAGCCTTAGGCAACAATGATTTATTTCTTACCTCCTCATGTGAGATTTTATTTTTAACATGATGATAGTGCACAGGATACTCTAGGATATGTGCAAGGGATGTGGGGGGGGCTGTTGTCCAATAGGGGGGGTTGTCCATGGGGGGTCCTGTAGGGGGGCTTCTGTCCAGGGGGGAGGGCTGTCCAGGGGGGTCCAGCGGGGGGGCTTCTATCCAGTAGGGTTGGCACTGCTGTCCTAGGGGGTGGGGGGATGCTGTCCAATGGGGTTCATTAGGGGGCAAGGGGTGTGCAAGGGGGGTGAAAGGGGGTGTGTGCAAGGGGTGAAAGGGATGTGTTGGGGGCTGCTGTCTAGGGTGGTCCAATAGGGGGTTGCACTATTCTTGTTTATGGAGTTATATTCTTTGTGAATATTCTAAGATGTTTTGTTTTACCATAATTTTAGGGGATGAGCACTACTATGTTCTGCCTTGTGTTGTAGGTACTTTTGAGCTAGTTCCATACTTCTTTGATAGTTTGTCTTATAGGGAGACTCATGTAAGTGAAATTATGTGTTTTTTTTATATTTGGATTTGTTTAATTCTTATTATGTAAGTAGATTTCGTGTATAATTTAATTTGGAGAGAACTGGAAGGGGGAATGGGGAAACTGTTAGGGGGAGGGGGATGGTAGGGGGGTGCAAGTGGGGGTTGGTAGGGGTGAAAGTGGGGGATGGCAGGGGAAGGGGGGAGGGGAAATGGGCAGGTTGGGGGGGGGGGGGGGGCAGGACAGGGGGTGTCCAGGTTCTGGGGGGTTCCAGGGTCTGTCCAGGAGGGTGGGGGTGGCTGTCCAGGGGATTGGAGGTCTAGGATATCCAGGGGGATCTGTCCAGGGTCTGGGGGGTGTCCAGGGTCTGGGGGGTGTGGGGGTGTCTAGGTTCTGGGGCGGGGGGGGTCAGGGTCTGTCCAGGAGGGTGGGGGTGGAGGTATGGGCTGTCCAGGGGGATCTGTCCAGGATCTGGGGGGTGTCCAGGGTCTAGGGGTGTCCTGGGTCTATCTGGGGGGTGTCCAGGGTCTATCAGGGGGGTGTCCAGGGTCTAGGGGGTGTCCAGGGTCTGTTCGGGGGGTGTCCAGGGTCTGTCCGGGGGGTGTCCAGGGTCTGGGGGGAGGTGTCTAGGGTCTATCTGGGGGGTGTCTAGGGTCTGTCCAGAAGGGGGGCTTTACAGGGGGCAGTCCGGGAGGGTTATGTAGGGTGGGGGTGTTCAGGAGGGAGGGGTCTGCAGGGGGTGGGCTACTGCAGGGGGGTCTATTTTTTTATAGTTTTTCAGACCCTATAGCCACAGTTTCTAACCGTGGATATAGATCTATTTCCACAGTTTCTAACCGTGGATATAGGTTTAATGCCATGGTTTCTAATAATGTCAATAAATTGTGTCCCTCCTCTAGTATAGACACGATTCTAAACTGTGGCTATAGAGATATTACCACAGTTTGAACTGTGGCTGTATACCAATAGCCACGGTTGAAACCGTGGCTATAGACCTATAGCCACGGTTCCAAACTCTGGCTATAAGTCTAGGCCTATAGCCATGCCAAACTTAGCCATAGTTTTTAAAACCGTGGATATTACCTATATCCATGGTTTGAGGACCTATAGCCACAGTTTAAAACCATGGCTATAGCCTGAATTTCCAATAGTGAAAGCATGGCCTCCAACCATGACTCTACAGCTTGTGGTCCTCTATCCCTTGAAAAGGTGGGAGGATGCTGCTGCTGGAACACCCTTGTCAACTATGCCATAGTCGGGGCAGGATGTGGTGCTCCCTAAAAAGTCTACATCATCCTCATGAAGCCTTCACGGAACTGTGCCTCATCACCCACGTCTGGTATAATAGATGGTTCCAAGACGGGAATGACAGGAGGATCTGCCGGTACTCCCTAATCTACCATTTCTGGTGTCTGATCATCGCCCAACATCTGGAATACAACTGGAGAACGTCTTGGTGGCATGACTTTGCAACTTCAAGAACACACCTCATTTTAATATTATCAACAACTTCAACTTAGAATTGCATGTACAAGAATGGAATAGGGGGAAGAAAACATTAAAATTTTACAAAACAGGGTTACACGGCGTATAGATCCATTACACAGTGTGTTCCCTTAAGCCTTAACATGTGCGTGTACCTATGCCAACCTATTCATGTAACACCCCATACACACAGTGTGTGCCTTATGAGGAATGACATGTAATTGAATATACCCTCCTTCCTAGGTACTTCTACATGCTTCAAACCACATGGTTCTCTTCCGATGTAACACTACACGGCGTGTTCACCCTAGACATAACATGTTTTATAAAGGTTCCATCCACCCATATCGTTAGTCACACAACTAGATACACTGTTGATTTCTACATGGTGTGTAAAATCTAGACACGGTGTGTACAACCTAAGTTTCATCCACCCGTTTCATTAATCACACGGCTGGACACATGGTCTCTACATTATGACGTGTACTCCTACTACACGGTGTGTTCTACCAAACATTTATAAACCCCGTTTCTCTGATCACACAGTCAGTCACACGGTTAAAGACTATATGGATTGTACATATAGTACACCACATGTACTTAAGAAAATTTGTTTCCACCAAAATAGAAGAACATGTGGCGTGTGTTTATAACAACACACGTCATGTTGTATGGGTTTCTAGATAGTAGGCCTCTAAAACTTATTTAGAAACCTTAAAAACTTAAAACTTTTCCAAGTTATGCCAAGTTATAATCCTTGAGAGCCCATACTCCCCACGAATAAAATTTTTTGTATCCTTATTCATGTTATATCATAACAGAATTCAATTAAAGTTCTAACATAATCCACCAAATTCCGATCCAAGAGGGACCATAACACCTCAGGGACCAAAGCTTGGTGTCAATCCAAATGAAACTTTACATATACCAATACCCTATCAAAATAGCAGGTATTTATATCATGACATCTATCACAACATCATGCATATTTAGCACAATATATATCACAACAACATGCAATCGGTAATGCTCCCTAAATGGCATGACAATAATTCATGACATGTGATATCTAGCAAGTGCCTATATGATGCATGAGATGAAATACCCTCATCTCATCGAGTTGCAATAGAAATTGAACCACAATGATATCAATCATAATAGCACAAAACGAGTGAATCACCCAATGGTGAAATCAAATCAACTGTAACAATTGAAAAACCAGAAAAATTGCAATATTCGAGGTAACTTGGTTTTCCCTATACACAAGTTAGCTACTCCCAGGCACAACTTATTACTAACTAAATATTCCTTCATATCCCAGTCTATAAGCTCTAAATAGTAAGACAAAGCAGAAAATAAAATACCTCTGATACCACTTTGTAACATCCTGGATCTGGGTGCCACCCAAAAGTTCCCCAAACCCGGTTGGTCATATAACCTCAATCACATTTCCCCAAATTCCAAAGGATTAAGACTAGCAGTGAGGGCCATGATGTAATAATAGGTAAACTATGACCTCATTGAAAGAGTATACATAGTGTAAAACAAATAATAAACAATGGTGGAAGTAGGAATACCATACAACAGAGGTAAACAACAGAAGACTGGTCGTAATAAAACAACCGGAGCATATATATAAATGATGCATGTCACATGTGTCTAGAAAAGCATCCAAACAAGTCACAATGCTGTAAATACAATACGTAAACTAATGTACAAAAAAACAATTAAACTTCAACAGCATCGCAAGCCTCATCTTGGTCTCATGCTCTCCAGCACCAACAACATTCAAGTACTTGATGAAGAAGGGTGCTTACCCTTATCTATACCTACAACCATATAATCTGTTTGGATCCAAAACATGACCCAAATAGGGTGTGAGATGAATCCTAGTAGGTAACTACCAAAATATTTATTCCTAACTGTCAGTGAATATATATAATAGGTAATATGAAGAAATGAATCAATAAACTAGAAATTACTCAAAAGTAAATAGTCCTACAGTTTTCAATTACATTCATTTAAATTTATCATTCAACCATTTGAATCCTAAAATCTCATGATCTATCCTAAGATCTATATCCCCTTGTGTAACAGTAACAAACATATTTCTTAGAAGACCATCTAAACAATCAAGTAAGACTGAGTCCAAGCTTGTTCTTTGGATTGGCAGACTCATCACAATCATTAAATTATCATAAACAACCCTATGTGAAAGATCTCACGGTTTAACCCCCTTGGTTTAACATAGCATCAAATCATTTACAAACAACCACTTGGAAAGATCTCATGGTCAATACCCTTGGGTCAACATGGAATCAATAACTTATAAAAGACCTCCTGGGTAGATCTCATGGTCAATACCCCTGAGTCAACATAGCATAAACAAATCATAAATGACCACTTGGGTAGCTCTCATGGTCAATACCCCTGGGTCAATATCTACATCGAGGCTCTCACGGTCCTGTGTAAATAAACATAGAAACCCCTGCAGTTTTCCTGGTCCAAGGCTCTCACGGTCCATTGGAAAAATAGCGCACATATCATATCAAAGCAGTACATGTAATCTATAACTACTACATGGATAAACATTCCCAAGAATAACACATTCATTTTATATAATAAATCAACTCTATCCTAATCAACCAAGGCATGGAAAACAAGGTACACTTAACAGGAATTCTAGACCAAACGGTCATAAACATTCAAACAAGGGAAACGCACCCATGGGGTGTCCCATTAACAAGGTATCTAACCTTATGCCTAAGAAAAAAACCCCTTAAAAATCAATCAAACCATAGCAAGTAATAAGCAGGGTTAAATTCCAAATCAAGTAATACCCCAATCATGGGTATGCCTCACTTTTAGCATATATAATCCAAATACGAACAATGAAAGGTAAAAACCACCTACCTCGATATCACACGATTGATATACTTGAATTTCGAGCCTTGAATCGGCCTAAAATGGAGTAGATCTACAAAAAGGTGAAAAAAATTCAACATTGAATAACTCGAGAGAAGGGAGGAATCAGGAAGAGAGGCTCCAGGGGAATTGAGAAATCGTCGGTGGGATTCCAATGTACCTGAAGGTGTCTCAATCAAAGGTCATACGAAGAATTAGTAGGGGTTTGAAGTTCTTCGGTCATTCATCACTCTCCTTTATGAACCAAAGGAAGAAGAATACGTTTCTAAAGATGAGATGTGACCCTGCTCCAATTTATCAAATAAAAATAAAACTACACGAAGTGTTCATTAAATGTACATGTTGTGCAGTAGTCTCAACCAGACCATGCCTTAAGCGGTCTGCCATTTCACCTACATGTCCATGTACTCGGCCGTTACAAGGCCAGTACGCATTTGTATGTAGTACCTGGGTACACTGCGTGTACTCATAAGTACACGACATGTACTTAGAAAATTTCTCATTTCTTTATTTTTCCTCAAAAATAACCCGAAATAAAGATCCATACCTGGAATAAAGATCCGGATTCTTACATTTATATCCCATGAGTCAATAGTTTTTATGTTTTTCTTCATAGAAAAAAAATATTATACATTTTCCATTTCATTGATCATTTTCTTCGAATTCAATTGCAAATACATGGGAATAATCTAAGTTGAAATTAATACTATGATATTTTTATAGTATTTTTGTGATAATGTGTAAACATGGATTATTTGGAAAAAATAAATTCTATGATATGATCCAAGACATGATATTTTCTAAAATATGTATCCTATAATTTGAGTTTTTAATATTCTTATTATAGATTAAATTTATTTTGATAACGAATGGCTAGATGGGTTTGATAATTAGTTTTAGAGGTTTCTTATTATTGATGTAATAGAATGAATTAATTATTCCTTTTTTTAGGGTTACATTTTTAATAATATCATAAATATCATTGATTATATTCCCTTAATATAATCATTTGAGAATTATTAAAACATTAATTTACAATTGAAACTTTTAGAATTTATTCTAAAGAAAACTCCATCTCTTTAAAGAATGTTTCAACTTATTTTAAGGTTTCGAATATACTCTGCTTCAATTGTCTCTGCAACCTCGAATGAAGTTAATTTTTCTTAACTCAATTAAATTTTGAAGTAATCAAATTTAAATATTATTTAACAAATAGTTTAAAATTTATTTAAAACACTCTTATATCTTGATCAAAAACATGTTCAAGCTATGTAAACATTCCCAAAATAAAGCATGCATACACTCAGATTCTGATACTTTGTTTACATGTCAATTTATATATATATATTATATATATACCTTATGTGTATTTATTTATTTATTTCATATAATGAATATTATTAAATATTATAGGATGAATATGAATAAAAAATAAATGGATGTTAATTGTATGACAGAGTATGGGGGTGGAGTTAAAGAGTTCATAAAGTTTGAAATAGAGAATGCATACGACCCTTCTCAAATACGTTTTTCATGTTTACATTTTTGTTATTCAATTCAAATTCATCCAGAAGAGTTGGAATAACATTTAATTTGTCACAGAATAGATCAAATCTATAAATGTTGTACTAAAAATAGGGGAAAACTGAATGTACAGAATGACTAATATGGTACTGCCATTTTCGGATCATTTGATATGAATACCAGTGTAAATGGTAATGGAGATTGTATGGAAGAAATTACAATGACATTTGATGATGACCATTATGATTGTAAAAATCTAGTTGAGAAGTTAAATAATTATACTAAGAGACCATTGTATACTGGTTGTGCTAAATATATAACATTGTTAGTTGTATAGAAGTTATATAATTTGAAATATGGCAGTGAATGGAGTGAAAATAGTTTGTCAAAACTACTTGGTCTCCTGAATGATATATTACTATAAAAAATGAGATTCCTTTTCGAACATACAACACTGAGTGAATGATATATTCAATGATTATGATCTCTAAAAAAATACATTTCTGTCCAAATGATTGTATATTGTTTCACAAGAACCATGAATCACTCAAATTCCCTAAGTGTGGCCTGAATCAATACAAGAAAGATGAATCAATTCCTTTGAGATTTGTATGGTACTTTCATATCATTATAAAGTTTAGAATACTATATGGATGTTGAGAAACCACTAGAAAATTTACATGGCATGTAGATACAATAATTGAATATGGAAAACTATATCACTCAGAAGACTCTCCTCAACAGAAGAAAATTGATTATGAGTATCTTGAATTTGGAAACGAGTCAAGAAACTTTCATCTTGAGTTATTTATAGATAGAATTAATCATTTTGGTGTATAAAGTATTACTCAAAGTATATGTCCAGTTATGTTGGTAAATTATAACTTTCCACTGTGTTTATGCATAAAGCACAAATACATTTTGTTGTCTCTATTTATATATGAACCAAAATAACATGGTAATTATATTGATGTCTATTTGGATCCATTTATTTTAGATCTTAAATTTATGTGGGACACTGGTGTTGCAATGTATGATGCTCATATAAGTGAAGATTTCACATTGAAATTCATGATGTATGGGGCAATAAATGACTTTCCTACTTATGGAAATTTTCTAGGCTATAAAATTAAAGGAATTTTGGGGTGTCCCATTTGTAAATAAGGTACACACTTAGTTATGTTGAAACATTCATCAAAGACTATTTTTTGAGGACATCGAAAATTTTTATCACGATGACATAAATATTGATCATAAGTGACATCATTATATTGAAATACATAACAAGATATAAAATAATCTACACTAACAAGTGATAAACTGTTTGAGAAATTAAAATATATTGAAACTAATTTTGATAAACCTTTTTTTTTAAAACCTTATGAAATCAGGTTGGAAGAAAACATCAATTTTATTTAAATTTTCATAATATAATTGTTTGTATGTTAGAAATTTTCTTTATTTCATGTACATGAAAAAAATGTGATAGTATTATTAAAACATTAATAAATGTACTATAGAAAACAAAAGATGTAATTAAATCTAGGTTGGACATTATTGACATAGGAATAAGAGAAGATTTAGCACCAGTGAAGGGTGAAAAATGAACTTTTCTTCTTTTATAAGCTTACACTCAATCCAGAAAAGAAAAAAAATCAATTTTTCCACTTCCTTAATGGTGTAAAAGTTCCAAAGGAATATTCATCAAATATAAATAATTTAGTTTCAATGAATAATTTTAAGTTATAGGGTTTAAAATCACATGATTGTTGTGTTTTTATGTAAGATTTAATGCATGTAGCTTTATGCTGCATTTTTCTTAAAAATGTATGACATACATTGACCTAACTTTGCTTCTTTTTCAAATCCATATGTAGTAAAATTATAGACCCAGTGAAATTTTCAATCATGAATAAGGAAATTTTAGTCATATTATGTGAATTGGATATTTTATTCCCACCACCATTATTTGATATAATGGCCCACCTAACGGTTCATTTGGTTAGAGAGATTCAACTATGTGGTCTTATACATTATAGATAGATGTACCCCATTAAATGGTATATTAATATTTTAAAAGGTTATGTCAAGAATTAAATTTTCCCAGAAGGTTTTATTATAAAGCGATATATTGTTAAAGAAGTTGTTGAATTCTATTCTGATTTCCTATCAGATGTTGATAGCATTGGTCTCCCAAAATCTCATCACAGTATACGCCTTCTGAGTGAAGGGATTTTTAGAAGAGATGTTGTTACAATTACCATTATAAAGTATGAGAAAGATCACCTTTACATTTTATATAATATTTAAGAGGTTTATTCATACATTGAATCCCATAAAGTAATTCTTAGACACTTGAATCTATCAAGAGTCAAAGGTTGGATATCAAATACCCATAATCAATAGTTTATAGGATGATTTTGTGATCATATTTATAAGTAATTATCTGAAAAACTGAATTCAATTGTCTAACATATTTTATAGATATCCAAGGGACCAAATGTAAATGTTATATATTACATTGGTTTTGTAATTAATGGTTATAAGTTCTATATAAAGGGAAAGGATAAACACAATACAATGTAAAATAGTGGAATTACACTTGTGGTGGAAGCTATGCGCATATCCTATTCCATGGATAGAAATCCAATTTATTCAAATATATCATATTTTATCATCATCAAATAGATATAATATTTGGATTATATAATATTTCAAGTGATAATTTTACATTGAAAATGGGTTGACAATAGGAGTGCAGTGAAAGTCAATGAATTGGAATCGTGAAGGTGAATTTCAGTGTGGAAGGGTATAAGGATGAACCATTCATAATGGAATCATAAGTTGTGAAAGTATTTTATGTCTCAAATATAGAAAACAATAATTTTTCAATTGTTATGTTGGAGACTAAAACAACTGTAGGGTCACATGAAAATTCAATTGAGGATGACCCTTTCATTGGTAGATCACAATCATTTCATGGAGGCCCCACTATAGAGAATGTATTTTATATTAGAGGGGACTATGAGGAGGGTATTTGGATACTAAATTGAGGATCAAAATCCCTTTAACCTTTAAAAAATAGAGCTTGATGATAAGGTTAATGTGTTTTTAATATATTATGATTTTCCTTATAATATTATGTGTTCTATACTAAATTTACATAATCTAAATTAAATGTTTGACTACTCATGCAGATAATGACTTATCCACATGATAATGTTACCAATATTGAGAAATAAAATATGATTGATGCTGAAATAGTGAAGTTAATAGGGGATCAACAATATTATGATGAAAAAAAATGACATAGAATCACAGTGTTAACTAAATTTATCAAGGAAAAATCAAAGGTATAAAATTTGAGGTTTGTTGAAATCAACACAGTCAACCTATTGACCTGACAAGTCAATGTTCATTAGTTACGTTGATATCATAATGAGAATTAATATTCCAATTGTTATAGATACATGGAACAATGTCATGCCTGTATTGAAGGAAACCATTTAGAAATATATTAGGGTAATGTTATGATATACTTTCTCTATTTTATCAAAAAATTATATAATGAAATTTTGATTTACTTTTCATTATCCCTTGTAGAGTTCTTTTATTTTATATGATTTTTGTAAGAAATATGTCTTGACGGTTGCTAAAAAAGCACATAAAGGATTTTATACACTTATTTCAAAGCATTGTCTTTGTAATAATAAGAGGAAAGTGAACCTGCACCCACTAGTTACGTATCAACACATTATAAACTAGTAAACATAGAAAGCTTTCATTAGTCACTACAATGATAAATCATTTTGGGTGCATTGTATTCAATAATATTTTATTTGGAATTATTTATTTTATCCACTTTAATTATAAAATTTTAATGTAATGACTAGGATTTTCTATGTATTATTTTTGGATATTGTATGGATTATTTATGAGACCAGGTGCTGAGACAGAATGTGATTCTAAGGTCTGGTGTGCCCGTAATAAATGTTTGAAATATATTAAATAGCACACATGTGTAGTTTTCTTGAAAAAGTGGAATAAATTCTAAAAGAATCCCCAAATCATAAATTTGAGGGAACTGTTGAGTTCGGAGTGTGGGTTTTACCTTAGGAACAACATAACCTTTGTCGGTGTGTAGCATTTGTGAAAAAGTCATTGTGGGCATAAAAATGAATAAATTAAATTAAATTTATTTGTTTGTTTTTTTGTTAACACATCAAAATAATAATCTCTTTATAAACATGCTTATGGTGGATTTTCAGGGTTAGCTGCATAACCCTACAAATCAATGAGATTCATTAGAGCTGTGGGAGGAGATTTTATGGGCAAACGACAACCAGATTGCAGTTCTACAATCAGAGCACAGCAGAATCAGAGAATCTCACCAACGACAATGACATAGCTTCATTATTCATCATCAATTGATCCAAATTGAGTTAGTATGTTGTTTTTCTTGGATTTATCTCTATTTTATGATTCCTACAACAAACGTGAATCAATCAACTAATGAATTTATTCTTGGATGTTGTGTATTAAAGGTGTAGGTTAGATTTATTTGGGAATTGGGGTAAATTGATTTGTGATTATTTATTTATCTCTTAATTCATAATTATAAAAAAAAGTTTTGAGGCTAACACAAACATTGGTCAAGGTTAATTCCTCATGTTTCTTTTTGTTCTTTTCTTCCCAGATTCTTTGTTCATCGTAGGAAAATCACTTGGTATGTAGTTCGACAAATATCGATAAATAAAACATTGTGTGCCCAATTCTTGGTGTAGTCATTTGATATTTCAAATTCAGACTCAGTGTGATGAGGGGATTATACGGTGATGGAAGTGTTAGTGGATCAGATGTATTTGGGATACCTGATTTGTTTTCTTATGTGTGTGATGACGGATGACAAGTGAGATCCTTTTCTGATTGGATTCATGGGATGGATCCTGGTGTTCGATGATGGAAAGGCTCAGTCAACAATTTTCCTTGGTTTTTTGCATGGGGCTTGGCCAGATTGATGGATGGAGTTGTGAATGACAACATGGAATCCAGATCTAGAATTATAGAGTAATCCCACAGTAAAAAAGAATTTATGGCGAAGCTACACACCATGTAGGACCCTCACCATGGAAACTAGGGTTTCTGTATGAATTTAAGTATCACACAGTGTGTGACCCCTTTTAGTTGGATCAGCATGTACCTCAAGGGGTACACAGACATGGTCACAAGTACATGGTCACGGTCACGTCATGTACTCCCACACGTACACAGCTAAACAAGGTGTACATGGGAATAGTCGTGTACTTAGACACGGGAATAAGTACACGGTCATGGGAATGCAGTGTACTTTGACACGAACATGGACATGGTTCATTTACACAGGCAGAATCCAATGTTTAAGGGACACGTCGTGTACTTCTAGTACACACCGTGTACTTATAGTACACACCGTGTACTTCTAGTACACACCGTGTACTTCTAGTACACACCGTGTACTTCTAGTACACACCGTGTACTTCTAGTACACACCGTGTACTTATAGTACACACCGTGTACTTCTATTGCACACCGTGTACTTCTATTACACACCGTGTACTTCTATTACACACCATGTACTTCTATTACACACGATGTACTTATAGCACACAATGTGTACTCCTTCAAAGAAGGATTGAATTCCTTGTCCTGTGTATCTTGTACAAGTTTTGTTAGGGTTCATTCTTTATATTTATTCCCTGAGGGTTAGTATGGAATCATGTCCTATATATAGGATAATGATCCCTTCAGTAAGACTTCTTGGATAGAGTTGTTAGAATCATTTTGTGATTCCTATAGTGTGAGATCCTCTATCACCTTCTTTCCCTAAGTGGTGTTCTTTGTATCATTGTGACCAAGAATACATGGGTGTTTATCCTCTACTTAGAGGGTTATTCCTGATTGGGTTGTTGGTATACCACATTCCCTTGGTTTCGATCCCCTTTATGTGTATTGTGTCTCTTCAGAACTACAGTGTATACTTCTAATGGTGAGAGAAGATGAGAACCACCTCTTGGAAGGATGTAATCAGTACTACCAAACTCATGGGGAGTGTTATCCTGGATGATTGTTATGTGGAACCTTCGATCAATAATCCTAGGATGGCATTATGGTTGCGAATTTACCTTGAGACTATGTGTCATTTTTTTGTATATTTGGATAATATTGTTATATGTTTTGTAGACATATACCTGTGTAGAGATGACTGTAATCCTTATTGTTATATGTTTTGTAGTTTTGGGTTGTCTTACTGGGTATTATTATACTCACCCATGCACAAGTTTTTCTCTCATATGTTGTGTCTTGTGCAGACAATTGATCTTTTGATAGAGACCTTGAGGGACCAAGACCAGGAATTGTTTAGTCATCCAGACAGACCAAGGTGTGTTCCTATGATATCTTAATAGTAGTCCCCATCTTTACTTTCATGTTGTACATGTTTCTAGACTCTTTGTGGTGAGTTTTTATTTAGCCTTGTTTAGTTTTCATTACTTGTTATCATACTCTAGTTGTAGGATTTAGATATATGCATGCATGATTTATGGGCTTGGAGATGTGTGCATGTGTATAGATATTTTAGGATAAGGTATCTCATGCTAGTGATATTCCTACTCAATGCTAGTCGCTAGCCCCTGTACTATTGGAGGCATACTTGGGGAGTCACGACATGTTCCCCGTTGAGATGAGTTGTGACAGAGTGGTATTAGAGTGAATTCAGTTCTATCTTAGGTTTGGAGTCTGTGAGTTTGGTTTGGGGAAATAATGTTAAGTGTTTCAAGTTGGGCTTTCAGGCCAAGGACTCTAGTGTTGGTGCAGTGATCGACATATCCATACACTAGGACTTTGATCACCTGCCTTTTAACTTAGTACATGAGAACACTAGTTTCAAGGAAAAACCACGGTACATACATCATATAGGAATGGTTTGTGGTTTCCATGTCCTTCTTGATTCATCTATCCAGATATACTCATTGACTATAGCACATCTTGTTTATTTTAAGGTGACTATATGACTTATTCCAGTTAGGGATTAGCATTAGGATCACAAGGATAATCCCCTCAGTGATGAGGCATCAATAAAGGGGCATGTTATAGAATCATTACCTCTAGGTGGTGCACCTATTATACCACCACCCATAGAGAAGTAGATGGTACCTACAGTACCAGCATATGAGGTTCATGGTCTGAGCATAATTCATGAGTTTTAGTGACATATACCCCTCAGGTTCCAAGGAAATTCTGAACCACAGGCAGTTGAGGACTGTCTTGAGGTGGTGACATGAGTTTTTTGTCTTGTTAGGACATCAGCAGGTCTGATGGTGATTCTGGCTATGAGCCTTCTCTATGGATCAGTAGAACGGTGGTGGGGCTTAGTGAACCAGTATTAAGATGAGGTGACTCTATCATTTCCAGAGTTTAGTTACCTTTTTTATGGATAAGTTCTCTCCAACTATGTTGAGGGATGTTCACATCCTGTATATTCTACAACTTCATAAGGAAAGCTTGAAAGTATCTGAGTATTCATCGAGGTTTATCAACCTCTACGGGTACTCGATGAATATAATTCATGATCAATTATTTCAAGATCAAACCTTTGAGCGAGGACTGCATAGGGACATATGATCTAGAATTATACCTTTGTTAATTACTACCTATGATGGGTTGTTAGAGAGATATTTGGTGGTGGAGAGTTTCTTGGCTGAGAAAACACAGACAATGGTTATCGGCAGTGGGAACACAGGAGCAGAGAATTCAACAGTAGGGAATAGATGTCAATATTAAGGACCTGTACATGTGAGGAATTTTAGGAGGAGGTCCTAGAACAGGGGGTCTATAGTTCAGGTCTCGCAATATTAGTCTAGTTAGCACAATGATAAGCGGTGCAACTCATATGATAGAATGAAGCATCTTGTATAAGATTTTCTGACCCATCGTATGAATTACAAGGAGACAGTGGATGGGCCACCAAGGTAGATGAAATGGTAAGAGATGGAAATTATTTAGGGAGGAGGATGTGTTAGAGAATATGAGAGAGAAGATAGAGGTGTTTGGCACTTTAACTTTTTACCACCACCATCCCCATGTGGTTCGCGCCAGACTCAGGGAACTGGAGGATAGGGGCGGGGGTAGCTGCAGGCAGTTGAGGCTTATGAATTAGAGGCTCTGGGGATGATATGAGGTAAAATTATTGACTTTTCTATATTATTTTAAGTACTGATAGACATCGGTTCTATTAATTCCTTTATTTCCACCTATCTGGTTTGAGACTTAGAGGTTCTAGTTAAGCCCTTATCTCGAACCTTGCGCTTAGAGACTTCTAATAGAGATGACTTAGTGATCACACACTTGTGATGATAGTGTGACATGACTCTTGGAGGCAAGAGTTTCTTTTGGGGTCACTTAATATTAGTGATGAGGCCTTATGGCATCATCTTAGGTATGGAATGGTTATCCATAATTCATAACCAAATTGACTATTTCAGACGGATAATGTGGTGTGTCCACAGTGATGGGACTAGGTTTTCCTTTTTGGTTGAAAAGAAACCCCATTCATTGCAAGATATACTTATGCATAGGAGGATTCATCCAATTACTCATCAGTTGTCTAGCATAACCCTTAGTGAAATAGATGTTGTGAGTTTCTAGTTCCCTATAGTGGTGGCGGAGTATGAGGGTGTCTTTCCTAAGGATGTTTCAGGCTTACCTATCCACCAAGAGATAGACTTATGCATTGATCTAAACCTCGGGATGACCTCGATATCTATTCCAACATATCAAATGTATTCCATAGATCTTCATGATTTGAGGGTGCGGTTAGAGGACATGCAGAGGAAGGGATTTGTTAGACCCAGTGTTTCAGCATGGGTAGCCCTAGTGTTGTTCACCAAGAAGGCAGATGAGATCATGAGGTTGTGTTTGGATTATTGTCTCCTAAAATAGGTGACCATAAATAAAAATTATCCACTGCCAAATATCGATGAACTCTTTGATTAGTTGAGAGGTGCACGATGGTTCTCGAAGATTGACCTCAGATCAGGCTATCACCAGTTTCGAGTATGGGGTGAGGATATATCGAAGACAGCATTCAGATGTCTCTAAAGTCAATATGAGTACTTAGTGGTGCCCTTTGGTGTAATGAAAACCCCAACAGTGTTCATGGGACTCGTGAATTGGATCTTTAAGCCTTTATTAGACTCGTTTGTGGTATTTTTCATCAATGATATCTTGGTGTACTCAAAGTTTGAGGAGAAGAATACAAGACACTTGTTGATGGTTCTAGATATACTATGAGGTAACCATCTTTATAGAAAGCTCTAAAAGTTCCATTTATAGATTCGTGATGTCCATTTTATAGGACATGTAGAAAATGGTGTTGTAGTGGACCTAGTGAAATTCGAAGTAGTGTTATATTGGGATCCACCCAAGAGCATGATAGAGTTGTAGAGATTCCATGGGTTAGAAGGATATTACCAGATATTCATACCTAATTTCTCCAGGATATCAACACCATTGACATCTTTGTCCTGAAAGGGGAAACTTTCATGTGGATAGAGAGGTTCCAACGTGATTTCCATGAGTTGAGGTAGATATTTATGAGTGCTCCCATATTGATATTTTCATAGGAGTGTGTTGAATATGTAGTGTTCTGTAATGCATCAGGAAATATTCTTGGTTGTGTTCTGATATAGATTCAGGCTATGATTGCCTATTGTTCACATCAGTTTATACCACATGAGAAAAACTATACAACCCATGATCTTTAGTTATCATTGGTAGTCTTCAAACTAAATATGTGGTGACACTACCTAATGGGTGAGTGGTTTATCATCTATTATGACTACAAGAGTCTCAGGTATATCATCTCTCATAAGGATCTTAATATGAGATATAGGGGATGACTATAATTCCTCTAGGATTATGATTTTAAGATTATCTATACTCCTAGGAAGGGGAATTTGGTATCAGATGCTCTTAGAAGGATATATTATTCATTACTATTGAATAAGGTGACATAGTAGTTGGACTCATTGTTGTTATCCTTTTTGAATGGAGATAGAGCATCTTACCTCCAGTCTATGGTTGTTACCCCCTCCTCTTTTGCAGTGAGTCGAGAATGCACAACTTGGGGATGCCGACTGTGAGAACCTACATACCCAGATATCCACTGGACATACTCCTAATGGATTTTCTAAAGGTGGGGTGCATGAAGATCTTTTCATTGGATGGACGATGGTGCCAATGATGTTGTGGGAGGAGGTTCTGAGATAGTTTCATAAATATTCTTTGGCAGTACATATAGGTTTATAAAATATGTATTGATACCTCTAACATTAGTTTTGGTGTCTAGGGATGAATAAGGGAGTCATATGGTTTTTCTCTTTATGCCTTACTTGTCATTAAGTGAAGGTCAAGCACCAAGTTCTAGTAGGTCTATCTCAACCCCTTAAGGTTATAGAGTGTAAGTGGGATGGGATATTCATAGACTTTGTGATAGGGTTACCATATACATCTAGGGTACACGATTTCATATGGGTGATCATAGACTGACTCACCAAGTCATCCCACTTCCTAGCTATGTGAGAGAATATTTTAGTAAAGAGCATGAGATGACTCTATGTTCAGGAGATAGTCTAAATTCATGGAGTTCCCTTGATGATTTTTTATAACTATAATAATATCTTCATATCTCATTTATAAAGGGATTGTAGGAGGCTTTTGGAACATAGCTTCACTTGATCACGACTTTTTACCCCTACACTGATGTCCAAACTAAGGGAACAATTTAGGTTCTATAGGATGCATTGCGAGCTTTCTTGTTGGACTTTGGATATATTTGGGAGGATCACCTTAAATTGGAGGAGTTTATGTACAAAAACAGCTACCATTCCACCATTGGTATGGTACCATTCAAGGACTTATATAGTCGACCCTATAGGAAACCACTTTGCTGGACTGACCCAAGAGAGTCAGCACTTATGGGCCTAGAGTTGGTATGATCCACTATCGAGAAGGTGAAGACCATCTAGAAGTGGATGAGGACTGTAAATATCCATCATAATTCCTATGTGAACAAGTGATATAGGCCTTTTTAGTTTGAGGAGGGAGACTATGTGTTTTTATAGGTTTCACCTTGATGTGGATTATAGAGATTTAGCCGAGGAAAAAATCTATCTGTAAGGTCCATTTTTCCTTTATAGATACTTTGTAGAGTTGGTGATGTGGTGTAACTCTTTGATCTAACACCACAGTTAGATTGGGTATATGAATTCTTCCACAAATCACAGTTTAGGAGGTACATTCTCGATCCATCGCATGTTATCGATTGGGGCAAGCCGAACATCGATGACGGGGCTACCTTTATTGAGTACCCAGTAGAGATCGAGTATCAATAGGAGAGGATTCTTCATGGGAGAACAATTCCATTAGTTCATGTCTGTTGAAAAAAAAAATCTTCGTGAGAGAACCTAGGAGTAGTAGGATCATATGTGTACTCAGTACCTACATCTTTTTGTATAGCCACTTGTTTTGGATTTTTGAGATATAAATCCCCAAGGTGGGGATAATGTAATGACTTAGATTTTCCATGTATTATTTTTTGGATATTGTGTGGATTAATTTTGAGATGAGGTGATGATATGGTGTGTGATTTTTAGGCGTGTTGTGCCTGGAATAAATGTTTGAAATATATTAAATATATTAAATATCACACAGGCACGGTTTTCCTGAAAAAAAAAAGGAATAACTTTTAAACAGAGGCCTAGATCAAAAATCTAAGGGAATCTTTGAGTTTAGAACATGGGTTTACCTTAGGCATGACATAACTTTTTTCGTCATGGATCATTTGTGAAAAAATTCATCGCGGGAAAAAAAATAAATTAATTAAATTAAATTAATTAATTTGTTTTTTTGTTGATGCAACAACCTAATAATCTCATTATAAACAAGATTATAGAGAATTTTTAGGGTTAATCGCATAACCCTACAAATAAAAAAGATCCATTGGAGTAGTTGGAGGATATTCTGTGGGAGAACAATGACCAAATCATAGTTCTACGATTGGTGCACAACAAAATTAGAGGATCACACTGATGACAACAGTGCAGCTTCGTTCTTTATCATTGATCAATCCAAATCATCGAAGGATTTTTTTTCTTGTATTTATCTTCATTTTATGATTCCTAAAATGAACGTGAATCAATCAACTAATGAATTTATTTTTAGATCATGTGAAATGTGGGTGCATGTTAGATTTATCTGAGAATTGGGGAGAATTTCTTTATGATTATTTATTTATCTCTTAATTTTTAGTTCTGATAGTAATGGATTGAGGCTAACATGAAAATTGGACGTGGTTCATTCCTTTTGTTTTTGTTTTTTTTCTTCCCTGGTTCTTCATTCATCATGGGAAAATCATTTGGCTTGAAGTTTGACAAATACTATTAAATTGAACATTGTGCGCTCAATTCTTAGTGCGATGATTCGATATCACAAATCAAGACTTGGTGCGATGAGGTGATCATGCAGCAATGGGAGTGGAAATAGATTAGATGGATTTGGGAAACCCAATTTTTTTTATTCAACATTTGACGATGGATGATGAGAGAGACCATTTTCTAATTAGATTCAAGGGATAGATCTCAGTGTTTGATGATGGTAAGGCTCAACCGATGATTTTCCTTGGTTTTAAGAATGGTGCGTGGAAATATTGATGGTTGAAGTTGTAGATGATGGTGTGGAATCCAAATTTGGAATTCTGGAGAAATCCGGTAGTGAACAGCGTGTACAATGGAGCAACATGTTGTGTGGGACCCTCATAGTGATGACTAGGGTTTCTTGATGAAGTTAAGTATCACACACCATATGACCTTGTCACATGGAATGTGACTCTTTTCAGTTGGATCAGCATGTACCTCGGAGGTTACACGAACATGGCCAAGACTACATGGGCACGGTCATGTTGTGTACTCTCACACAGACACAACCAAGCTAGGTGTACATGGGCATTATTGTGTACTTGGACACGGGCATAAGTACATGAGAATGGGCATGTTGTGTACTTTGAAACAGAAATGGACACAGTCCATTTACATGGTAAGAACCCAATTTCTAATGGACATGTCGTGTACTCCTTTAAAGAAGTACTAAATCCCTTGTCCTGTGTATCTTGTATAAGTTTTGTTAGGGTGTATTCCCTATATCCACTCCTTGATGCTTAGTATATAATCACATCCTATACATAGGATGGTGATCCATTTTGCAGGACTTCTTGGAAAGAGTTGTTGGAATAATTCTATGAGGTCCAGAGTGAGATCCTCTGTCATCTTCTTACCCTAAGTGGAGTTCTTGGTATCATCGTAACTAATATTGTGTGGGAAAAAATCCTCTACTTATCAGTTTATTCCATATTGGGTTGTTAGTATATTCCATGTCCTTATGTGTGATCTAATTTTTCTATATTGTATCTCTTAATACTTCCAAATTATACTTATAATGGTGAGACCTGACGAGCACTACCTCTCGGATGAATGTCATAAGTTCTACCAGACTCATGGGGTGTGTTCTCCCATATGAGTGTTATGTGGAACCTTCGAGCAGAAATCCTAAGTTGGAATTATGATTGTAACTTTAACTTAAGACTATATATATTTGTTGAGTATATCTGGATATTCTTATTATATGCGTTGTAGAAATATACCTATGTATAGCTTATTATTATTCTTGTTATTATATGCCTTTTGGTTTCGGGGTGTCCTACTGAGTATTATTATACTCACCCCTATATGGTATTTGTCTTAATGTGTCATGTATTGTGCAGATGATCAACCTTTTTACAAAGTCCTTGAGTGACCAGGACCAGGCAGTGCTTAGTGATTCAGATAGGCTGAATTGTGTTCCTGTGGTATCTTGATAGCAGTCCCCATCTTTACTTTTAGGTTGGAATTGTTTCCAGACTCTTTTTAGTGGGTTTGTATTTGGCCCTGTTTACTTTCCATTACTTTTTTTCATACTCTGGCTATGGTATTTAGATGTTTGCATTCATGATTTATCATTTTTTTTACATTTCATCATTATATGGGCTTGGATATGTGTGTATGTATGTAGGTATTTTAGGCTAAGGCCTTCCATGTTAGTGATATGCCTACTTGGCGCAAGTCGCCAGCCCCTGACCTATTGGAGGTGGGCTTGGGGAGTCATGGCATGATCCCCATTAGGATGGTTTGTGATAGTTAATTTATGAAACAATAAATGAGTACTAAAAATAAGAAATGTGTAGAAAATCCAATGTACTCGTACTGTAAATCGGAGATGGGGTATGCTTCACTTGAAAAGAAAATTTTATGTATTTTAAATCTATAGTAAAAGTTTCATGTGATTTGAAACAACATATCCTCTTTTTTTACATATATATTGATGAATCGGAATCTAAATCCACTTATATCCCAAATCATTTTCTATAGAATGAGGCCCATATAAATATAGAGGGAAAACTAGTAGATGAAAATACACAAGTATTATGGGAATCATGTGTAAGTATGAAATGATAGTAATTTGTTATTATTTATAATAGTATTATATAAAAATATATATTTATGTTCGTATGTTTTTTATATGGTTTAGACACAAGAATTGACATCAAATTTTCCTAAACAACAACTACTTTTAGTGGCTTTGAATTGGTTGGGATAGTATGGTCGTGTTAGAGGTTTGGATTTTGGAGTGTCACCTCGGAAATATTTCGAGAAGGCAAAGTTGCAAGGAGATATATATGAGATGATGAAAGGTATGTGGGAATAGATAGATAGTTTAAAATATATTATTATCTGATCTGGTTTGGTGTACCAACATATTCAGAAGGATCAAAGTGAACTATTAGTGGAACAACAATCAATACATAAAGAGCCACATGACCCCACTAGCTTTGAGTCTAGTCATTCCTTAAACTGTCTACCTTACCTGATATAATCAATTTTTTCTTAATTATTTCTCCTAAATGTGAATCAAACAATTTCCAATAACTTTATATTACTAAAATTATTAAGGGTGAAATTGTATGTGATTTATATCTATCAAATCTCACATATAAAATTATTTTGAGGGGTATGGTGTAAAATATCACAGGAGACATGATACACAATAAAAAACTCCCAAAAATCATGTGAGAGTGGTTATTGAAGTAACTCTCAAGTTGAGCACTAAGTTTCATGTTCTTCTTGATGATCTGGATGTTACCATGGTCAATAATGCTATAGGAACTTTCATATCATGACCACTTAATCTTATAAAGATACATGAGGTATTTCTTTAACAATTTTTTTTCAAATGAAAAACCTTTAATGGTTTATGATAAAAGGTATAAAATTAGTTATGGTGTTACATACGGACAAAATTAAGGGGAAACAAAAGGTTGAATCAAGACAATCCAGTGGATTATCCAAGAAAACAAAATGACCTTTTGAGAGTACCTTCACCCCACCAGTTCCACTGCCACATATATTAACATTATAAGTTTATGCGGATACAACATTCAAAGATAGAAATATGTCCCACATTGAATATTAAGAAGAAATATTTGGAGATACCATTACAAATATAGTTGGTCTCTAGAGTATAAATGATATTATCAATTTTGAATGGCTAGGAGTCTCAGTTGAGAATACATACATGAGGTAAATTTTCAAAAAAAATTGTCCAAAAAATGATCTAATATATTCATTATAGTGAATAAATATTCATATTTTCTACAAGAATATATATTACTATTATATAAAGGGAAAATACTATGAAGCAAGATTTGGACTCATTAATTCTTCTATCATTTCTACAGAAAAATTTTCATTAGAATTGAAATAAATTGAAAAGAAAAAATATGAGTTAAGAAATTCATTTGAAAAGAAAATAACAGACGATAGACTCCTCTTGATGCCTCAAATGTAGGGATAAAAATCTACAATCTAATCATATAAATTATTTTTTTCTTTTTTTCATTACTTATTTGTATTTTTTTAGGATGAACTGGATTCTAATTACAATCAATTTGGATACCTTGAATGTTTATTTTTTTGGATCCTACACGTGGATTTTCAACAAATAGACCACACATGATTTCCTTTGTAAATTTTCAATTCATTATAATCAAAATTTTACCAATAAAATTCAAATTATATGTTTTAGTGTCTGTTTTAATAAGAATTCTGTTATGATAGGGTGATCTTTAAATATCAGCTAAATTATGGTATGTGGTTTGTGACTAAACACAAAAAGACTATGTATTTATTCAAATGGAATCAAATTAAGGTACATATAGTAAGATTTAACTATCAAAACATATTTCAAAATAAATTAATTATTTTGGTCAATGTTTCTGTGATGTCGGAAACAAATTAATGACAATGATTTTAGATATTACATTTTCAAATTTATGAAGGATATTATATACCATCATTAGACTAGCATGCCCGAATATTTAATTTATATAGGTAATTACAATTTCATTTAAAATATTTGTTAATCGTTTGTTTCTATATATTTTCTAAATACTACTAGGACTACCAACGATCTACATACTCAAAATAAGAAGTAAATTTGTTTAGAGATGAGTGGGAAGAGTACATGGTGTCAGAATATTTGTTGACATTAAGTTGATTTGATTACCTATTATGCCTATGATCTAGTATAGACTAAAATAAAATTCAACTATTCACTAATTTCCTTCATTTAGGGGTTAGGATGAGTTGGTAGAAACTGCAAAATGCTTTGTTAATGAACCTAAAAAGATAGAAAAATTTGATATTTCTCTCAAGGAGATTGGACTTCATGGCTGTATTTGGGATAATGGATAAAGGGAAATGGGTCAAGGATCCTTCTACTCAAAAAATCTGAAGACATATTACCAGCTGTTGGGGAAGGTACTTACATGCACTTTGCCTCATCATTTTCATTTTTTGTATTGTTGTCTTTTGATAAGTTTGTAAAAATAGTATAGGCCCCATTACAATCACTTCCATAATTTTGGCCTCATCAATGCTCAAAGTAAAATTGAGGAATTAGCTGTGAAGGAAGTTGAACTAGGTTTCGAAGTTGAAAATGTTGGGATGTTGTTTGATCTCTATAAGGAAATTTAGTTTAAAACATGTGTCGTATTATTAAAACTGGTAAAATAGGATCATATTGTTTTCAAAATTTAGGACAGTGATCCATAATTCATTTGAGATTTGTAGGAATCGACCAAATATCAATTTGATAGATGGTGTGGTTGGTATGAGTCTAAGTGCATGTTTTCGATATAAATATGTCATTTTACTTTAAAATGTGTATCACATTTTCAAAACTGAGAAAATGATCTTATATTGTCTTGATAATTTAGTAAAATGGTCTATAATTCATTTTTGGTATGTAGGAATTAACCACACATCAATCTAACACATGATGTATCTTGTATGACTCAAAGTGCATGTCATTTTAGTTTAAAACATGTGTCGCATTGTCAAAACCATGAAAATGAGCTTGAATTATTTTAAAATGTAGGATAAAGATCCACAATCAATTTGTGATGTGTAGTAATCAACCACACATCAATATGACATGTGATGTGGTGGGTATGACTCAATATGCATGTTTTCAATATAAAAGTGTCATTTTAGTTTAAAGTGTGGGTCACATAGAAAAAACAAAGAAAATAATCTCATATTGTTTTCAAACTTTAGGAAAATGAACCATAATTAATTTGATGTGTATAGGAATTGACCTCACAATAATCTGACATGTGATATGGTTGGTATGACTCTAAGTGCGTATTTTCAATATAAAAGTGTCATTTTAATGTAAAACATGTGCCACGTAGTCAAAATCAAGTAAATGAGATCGTATTGTCTTGAAACTTTAGTAAAATGATACATAATTCATTTTTTGTGTGTATTAATCATCCTCACATCAATCCAACACATGATGTGGTTGATATGACTCTAAGTTTTCTTTTTCAATATAAAAATTTCATTTTAGTTTAAAACACGCATCACATAGCCAAAAATGAGTAAATGATCTCTGATTATCTTGAAACTTTAGGAAAATGGTTCATAGTTCTTTTTTGGAAAGTAGGAATTGGCCTCACATCAATCCAACACACGATATTGATGGTATGACTCCAAGTGCATATTTTCAATATAAAAGTATCATTTTAGTCTAAAACACACATCACATTGTCAAAACTGAGAAAACGAGCTCAGATTATTTTCAAAGTTTATGAAAAAATCCATAATCTATTTGTGATGTTTATTAATCATCCACATTTCAATATGACACATTATGCATCTAGTATGAATCAAAGTGTGTGTTTTTATTATAAAAGTGTCATTTTAGTGTAAAACGTGCATCACATAGACAAAACTGAGTAAACATGCTTAGATTATCTTTAAACATTATGAAAATGATCTATAATCCATTTTTAGTATGTATTAATTGATCATACATCAATACAATACACGATGTGGTCAGTATGACTCCAAGTGCATGATTTCAATATAAAAATGTCATTTTAGTTTAAAATGTGTGCCACATAGCTAAAATTATTTAAATTATCTTGGATTGTTTTGAAACTTTAAGAAATGGTCCATAATTCATTTTTTTTGTGTAGGAATCGACCATGCATCAATTGTCACGAACCAACCCAGTTCAGCCCCAAATTGATCACCTGATCCGCCCACCACAAGGCTTGAGAGATGTTCTTGATCCTCCCAAGCTATTAACTAGTGTTGGGCATTAAATAAAACTCAGTTGGGGATGATTTAGCATGTAAATGACTGGTAAATGAATAAATAAATAAATAAAAAGATAATAATAAAGTAAACACTAACATAGGAAAATAGATAAATAACTACTACTCGTACCTTCATGTGACCTCATGGGTCACCTCCAACAAAACCAACATCGCTCCATGGAGATTGAGACCGAGATGTGAGTTGCACCGAAAGCTAAAAATAAGGACAGAGGTATAGATGTGACTATTAAAACTCAGTAGGCATTCCAAAATAAAGTATTCCCTATGTATTACCTTTAAAAATAAAACTAAGTCATGTTAGTTTGAAAATAAGACATATAAAAATAGGTTTTTCTAACCTTCTAATAAAACAAAGTAATAAACTTTCATTTTAAATAAAACTATTTCCCATTATATTTTCAAAATAGTTTCCAAAGAATGGAAAAAAAATTAGTGAATTCCTTATAAAATATAACCTATGCTATACAAGTGTCTCGGTATGGAAAACAAAACAAGTGTGTCATTTTATAAAGAAACTGGAAATAAAACCTAGGAAACTATACAGAAGAGCATTTTAAAATATTACTATGAAAAATAAGAGTAAAAGAGAGAAAGCGCCATGGGAAATCCCTAAGTAGCTAGGCCATTAGGGCCCTAGTATCCTCATACCTCGGTGATAAATCAATATAGTCTGTTCTCATGCATGAGCCACTACAAAAGTCACAACCAAAGTTCTAGCGGTCTCTAAAGCATCATCATTCGTTTAGTTAGTGTTGGAGCATAAAACTTACTAGGAAGCTCGAGTCATTGCCCTGCCAACTCAGCTGGTGTAATGGTCCATAGCAACCCACCTAGGTACCCTGGGTTCCCGAGTGCTCTAATTTTCCAAATCATACCAATTACCCATTTTATGATAAACTAATCATCTCGAGCTATCAAGCCATTTCAAACCACTTCCATAAGGAATAAGCCAATTCCAAAACCATACACACATCAACACCCATGATAAAACACCATTTACACACACACACACAACATCTTTTAAATCACCAATTTCACACTAAAAAGCATTAGTAAAACACTTAAACACTTAATATGTTTTTCATTTAAAAATAGGCATGAAAACAGGCTTACCAAAAGAAACCCATATTGAAGGATTAAGTAAAATATGGGAAGCGAGTAAAAATTTTATTTCCAAGAATCAAAAGTCACTTTTCATAGAATATAATATCTATATAATAATTAAAACATATTTTTTAAATAGTCAAGCAATTTTGGAATTAAAATTAAAGGGTTAGGCATGCGAAACCTACCTCAAAACTCATTGCCTTTGACTAAGACAACCTGAAACCACTTCACACTTACACATATATACACCTTCATGTGTGTGTGTGTCCCTTGGCCCAATTTACATATTCCTCTCTTCATAAGGTAATATGTATAAGGAGGATATATATATATATATATATATATATATTATTACCTATGCATATACATGTAAGGCGCCTTCAAATACCTGCAAGATACCCTAAATAATAAAAAATAAATATAAAAATTGAAAATTCCCTAATTAAAATTGGTAAAAATAATTAAAATGGAATAAACCCTACCTGAAACCAACGTCAAACTTGCTACCTTCAATGGTCATGATAATAACGGTCCTCAATCGAACCCCATGAACCCTAAGAACTAAGAATTAACCAAGACAAAAACCAAATCGAGTTAGGGTTTTCCCTAGGTGTGTTCACCGAGTGGGGGAAGAGAAAACATGCAATTAAAATGGAATAAGAAGGAATAATAGGAGGAGATCTCACCAAGAAACAGAGCTGAGGGAGGTCGCGTGCACGAAGGGAATGGGGGTTGTGGGGGAATATCGTGTGAGAGGGGAGGGGGGGAGGGGGGCCTAGTCACACAAGGGTAAGGGATAGGGGGAGAGTGTGTATTATATAATGATGATGATGATGATGATGATGATGACATTTATAACAATATTATTATTATTATTATTAAAAAAATTCTTCTTCTTCTTATTATTTTTTTTAAAACCTTCCAGGTCACGCGGTTTGGTTTCACGTTTTATTAGACCATGTGCCAACCATGCAGTCACCTTTATTTGGGGCCGCACAGGCTGCAAGGCTAGCCCACAACTATGCTCTTGACCATGGGGCCAGGATGGAGTCATTATCTGGGTCGCATGGTTTTCCCTAGGCTGGCACACGGTTTCCCCTAATTGTGTGACAATCGTGTGTCACCCTACAACTCTCCAAAAACTCCCATTTTTTAGGGAAACCACCTAGAAAAAATAAAAAACAAATTAATAACCAAAAATAAATAAAATAATAGAGTCATGATGGGTTAGGTTGTGATAATTCTTCACACCATTGACACTTTCTATCCCTATAAAGTCCCAAAAGATATGACTAACCATGTCACAAACAAGCCAATACCCAAAGCAAAACCACAACCATCTGAAGACTGAGAATCAAAAAATCACTTTCCACCCAAAACTTAAAACTCTAATACCCTAAGAAACTAGTAATACAATACTCAAGGAACTAGATTGACATATAAAGAACAATTAACGAGATCCAAATACTTGAACCACTAAATCAAAAGAACCAACAATGAGGAACTCGCATTTCCAAATATAACATCAAAACATGGAACACCCCAACCTCTAACATATAATTCACTAAATAACCAATTATGGTTTGTTTAGGATATCCAAGAGCATCCATCACATGACCCACTATCCAGGTCAACCAATTACCATGACTAGAGTCAGGTGGGGAAAAAACAAAGAAGCACATTGGTGACAAAATTCAAAATTCCCAATGAGGAAACACAAGTACTAGCATATTAGGTTCACCACGATCTTTTTCCTAGAGTGGTCTTCTCACCATTTTAAGTTTATGTCCAAACCTTAATTCCTTAATCTGAAACAACTTACAAATCCATAAAAAACCTCTAACACTAGTGTGACCTTTTAACTTCTCATGTCACACTCAACCATCTTAAGAGAAGTCATCTACGAGACACATGGTGGATCTCCCCACCATTATGGAATTGTATAGTCAGGTGATTGATCTCTAAGGAAAACTCAATGGACTATTGTCCACATAAAAAGGTCCTAATTAAGAAAACTAAAACCATGAATTGAACCAAATCATGATTCACAATTCCCCAAAGTAGAGCATCTCTAAATAGGAATCACCTGAAACCAAAACCATCCAAAAAAGAGGCTAACTATTCAAGAGTTTACATCTCAATGAAACTACCATATAAATACCAAGAAAATGGGGCCACCAAGATCACCCAACAAGAAGTTTCAAAAATGAAAATACATGGTAAGGATAAACTTAAACAGTTTCCACTCCAAATTTTGAGACAATAGGTTGGGTTAACATCCACCACACATGAAAGATCCTTTACTATGTGAAAATATTCACTTTTAGGCCTATAGATAGAGCCTTGATGTCTTTAAGGGTCTTTTTCCCCATAGTCGGGAGCTGATGATCTTCAAATGAAACTTCCTCTTTTGGTAGTGCGACTTACAAAACCCCCTTCTGGTGACCCAATCGGCCAAACCGAACGAAACATCTTCTTGTAAGCTAACTATGAATGAGGTATTCTCCTATTTATCAACTAAAGAAGGTGGAAAACCACCCAAGAATACCTGGGTGTGGTCCAATTTCTAAAAGGGCTCTGGATCCACCACTAAATATAGGGTATGGGTAGATTCGACAATGGGGATACCCAGAGAAACACTTATTCAGAATTTTCCTCAAAGACTCCAACCACCTCATTTTTGATAAGATCAAACCACTAAAATATGACCATCACCAATTCCCACAACTGAACTTCACTTAGAAAATCAAGGAATGCACCTCGGATACTAACCATCTACTCTTTACTGAGACTCTTATGGGGCATACTCCAAAAACAATAAGTAAAAAAACCTGACAAAAACACATCACGTACCAAAATTTCCACACTTCAATCACAAATCAAATATCCATAATAAAAATACCATTCCATCAAAATTTCCATCATGTTAAAACCAAAATCCAATGAAAGAAGACTCCAAACATAAAAAGAAAACACCAAACAACTACTCACTCACTTTTCAAAAACAATTAAATCCCTTTTTTGAAAACCACTTTTAGAAAACAAAAAAAACTTAAGAAGTTAAGTACCCACCATTGGTATTCCATGAATCCTCACACACACACACATATATCCCTATTATAGCTCAAGAACCCATATACACATACCAATAACCATCCATTTGCCACACACATCCTTCCCTATATGTGAGTGTTCATAGGAATACCAAGGGTCAAATAAAAAGACGAAAACATCACTTTCCAAAATTCTCTTTAAAATACCCCCAACCAGCTTTCAAAGACATCGTTTATTATAATAAAAAAACCTATTTAGATTCCCAAAAATGGTTTCCAAAATACTTTCCATTTTCAAACCAAACCATTTCATTTTCAAAGAACCCAAGGTTCACTACCACAAAACTGGGCAAGGCCAGCGCCACCCCTTTATCAGCGCTAACGAAAAAGTGCTGATAAAGGGGGGGGGGCTTTATCAGCGCTCAAAAAAGCGCTGATAAGGGGTGCCTTTATCAGCGCTAAAAAAGCGCTGATAAAAGTACCCCTTTATCAGTGCTTTTTTTGAGCCCTGATAAAGGCCCCCCTTTATCAGTGTTTTTTTAGCACTGATAAAGTAACCCCCTTTATCAGTGCTTATTTAGTAGCGCTGATAAAGGGGGGGGCTTTATCAGCATTTTTTTTAAAAGCGCTAATAAAGGGTCGACTTCAAAAAAAAATTAAAAAAAATTAATATATAAATATAGTTATATAGTTATATTGATATAAATATAATATATAATTTTTAAATATATTTTAGATAAGTATAAATGTACATTTACACTTATTATACTTAATATATAAGATATTTAGTGAAAATGGCTTCTTAAAAAATTTAAAAAATATTTTTAATTAATAATTTTATAATTATTATGGAGTAATAGTCATTTAATAACAATTTGAAGACTAAAAAAATTAAAAAAAATTAAAAAAAAAAGATCTAAAATATGTTGAAAACGCAACTCGAACTTCAAACGGTCATAACTTTTGATCCGGGTGTCCGTTTGAGCTCTACCACATATCAAATTGAAGCCTACAACGATCTCTACGTCGCTGTGATCAAAGGAACCTGGTCAAGCGTTTTTCGAGGCCAAAATAGTCCCATAAGGCCTCCAAAACTGAGTTTTTAGTCAAGGTACCCAGATTTTTTAACATTATGTGGATTTTCAGCCTCGTTTAAGGGGGTATTATTGGATTTTTTTGGTGGGTACAGAATTTATTCCAAGGTATTACATTCATATTGATATTATGTCTTTGAAATTTCATCCTTTTTTATAATGCACTGCTATTTATAATCAAATATATAACTATATGTACATATTTTTTATATATTCACACCTAAAAATTAATTTTTTAAATAAATAATTAAACATATTTACATATAAAATATATTAGCTTTATCTAAATAATAACTAATATCCATTTTATTTAATATACCAATATATGAATATTTATATAACTACTATATATTAATATAACTATACATATATTAATATAACTATATATATATATATATTAATATAACTATATGTATATATTAATATAACTATATATATATATATATTAATATAACTATATATATTAATATAAATATATATTACTATACGAATAAATATAACTAAATATATATATAAATAAATAGATATATCATGAATAAGAGAACAAATCAATATAGGGTAGTGGCAAAGGCTTTAGGTGCGCAGGGGGGAGGTCTCGAGATCAAATCCGAGTGGAGGCACGGGTGCGCGCGCAAGGGTGATTTAAAGGGCTAACACTGATAAAGGGTGTAGGCGGTGTGGGCGGGCGCTGGAGGTGTGGGAAATCGCTGATAAAGGGGGGCTCAAGTGCTGTAAAAATCCCCCCCCCCCCCGAGATTGGCAGTATTTTTTTAATTTTTTTTAATTTTTTTTATTTTTATCAGCGCTAAAAAAACGCTGATAAAAGGGGTCTTTATTAGCGATTTTTGGAGCGCTGATAAAGGGGACACCCCCTTTATCTTTTTCGGCATTAATAGCGCTTTTTCTTGATGGCCATTTTTAGCACTGATAAAATCCATATTTGTAGTAGTGGTTTCAATTGTGGAAATCTAATTTTTAATAAACCAAACTCTATTATGAAACCCAATGGGAAATGCCCCAAATTCAATTAAAGAATATATTAAGAAAAAAAGAGAGAAAACCAATTACTAAATGAATCAAAATCCCAAAAACGCAAAATAACCACCACTATACACAGCTTGGTTGCATGATTTGGCAGGTCGTGCACCAACCGGGTGATCACATTGGGGATCATCAAAGGCAGTTGCATGGTCTGTGCATGGTTTTCCAAACTGTACACAACAACCATGCACCCATTTTAATTCCTCCAAAACAACCACTCCAAGCCTTGGAGTTTCTCAAAATAACACACCAAATCTTGAATTCAATCATAAACACTCAAAAAAGACAAAAAACTTAAAAAATATCCAAGGTCCAAGCTCAGATTTTGAGGCGCACTCATCCTAGACCACTTTGGAAATTCAAGCATCCTTCTGAATATGTGGTGATCAAGCACCTACTCGTGACTAACAACTTGAATTCTAATAATCCTAGCTTAGAACTACCAGACATCCCCAAATAATAAGGGTTAATCCCTATGAGACCATTTTTTCATGAACCAACCCGGGTCAACCTCAAACTGGTCACTTAAGTTGGCCCACAACAAGGCCCGAGAGGTGTTCCCAATCCTCCCGGGCTGAAAACTAGTGTTGGGAATCAGATAAAACTCAGTTGGGAATTATTTAGCCCATAAATTACTGATAAATAAATAAATAAATAAAAATGGAACAATAAAGTAAACACTAGCTGCGAAAAAAAGAGATAAAGAACTACTACATGTACCTCCATGTGACCTCATAGCTCACCTCCAACTAAACCAATTTCATTCCATAGAGACCAAGAATGAGTCATGAGCTACAGTGGAAGCTAAAAACAAGGACAGAGTTATAGGCATTAATATTAAAACTCATTAGGTGTGCCCGAATAAACTATTCCCTATTCCCTTACCTTTAAAAATAAAACTGAGTCATGCTAGTTTGAAAATAAGACATATTAAAATAGTTTTTCTACCCTTATAAGAAAACAAATCAACAAAATTTCATTTTAAGTAAAACTACTTCCCATTATATTTTAAAAATATTTTCCAAAACATGGAAAAAAATTCACTGAATTCCTTATAAAAGATAACCTATGTTATGCAGGTGTCTCGGTATGGAAAAAAAGATGGCATTTTATAAATAAACTAGAAGAAAATAGCAGAAACCAAATAGAATAGAATTTTAAAATAGTACTATAAAAAACAAGAGTAAAAGATATCAATCACGATGGTAAATCTCTAAGCAGGTAGGTCGTTAGGGCTCTAGGATCCTCATACCTCAGTTATCAATCAATATAGTTTGCTCTCATGCATGATCTGCAGAGAGGTCACAACCAAAGTTCTAGCGGTCCCCAGAGCATTATCATTCATTTAGTTAGTGTTGTAGCATAAAACTTATCGGGGAGCTCGAGTCATTTCCCTACCGAATCAACCGGCGTACTAATCCATAGCAACCCGCCTAGATACCTAAGGTCACAAGTGCTCTAATTTTCCAAATCGTACAAATTCCCCCTTTTAATCATAAACCAACCATCTCGAGCTATTATTCCATTTCAAACCACTTCTATAGGGAATAAGCTAATTCCAAAACCCTACACACATCAATGCTTGTGGGAAAACACCATTTGCACACACACATACAAAACATCTTTGAAATCACCCATTTCACACTCAAAAACATTGAGAAGACACTTGAACATTTAATATGCTTTTCATTTAAAAATAGGCATGAAAACAGGCTTAACAAAAAAACTCATATTGAAGGCTTAAGTAAAATATGGGAAGTGAGTAAAAATTTATTTCCAAGAATCAGTAGTCAATTTGCATAGAATATAATTTCTATCTAAAAATGAAAACGTATTTTTAAAACAATCATGAAATTATGGAATTCAAATTAAAGTGTTAGCCATAGGAAACCTGCCTCAAAACACGCTACCTTTGATGAAAAAAACCTGAAACCACTGCGCACTTACATGCATGTACACCTTCACACACACACACACGTGTGTGTGTGTGTGTCCCTTGACCCAATGTACATATTCTCCTCTCTGTGAGGGAATATGTAAAATAAGGATATATATATATACACATTCTTACCTATGTATATACATACAAGGAACCTTCAAAGAGTCACAAGATACCCTAAATAATAAAAAAGAAAGCTAAAAATTAAAAATTCCCTAATTAAAATTGGGAAAAATAATTAAAACGGAATAAACTCTACCTGAAACCAAAGATGAACTTGTTGCCTTCAATGAATGTGGCAAGAATGGTCCTCAATCAAACCTCACAGACCCTAAGAACCGAGAATCAACTAAGAAAACACCCAAATCGGGTTAGGGTTTTCCCTAGGTGTGTGCACCACATGGGGGAAGAGAAAACATACAGTAAAAATGGAAGAAGAAGACGATGAGAAGAGAGGCTCATTGGAGGAAATTGCACCAAGAAACATAGTCAAGGGAGGATGTGTGTGCGAAGGGAGGGGGATCGTGGGGGTTGTCGCGCAAAAGGGGAGGGGGAAGGGGGCCCGATCGCGTGAGGGTAAAGGAAAGGTGGGGAAGAATGGGTATTAGATGATGATGGTGATCATCATCGTCATCATCAGAATAATAATAATAACAGAAACAACAACATTTATAACAATATTATTATTATTATTATTATTATTAAAACATTATTTTTTTCTTATTTTTTTGTAAAAAGTTTGGTAGGTCGCACGGTTTGGTTGGACAGTCTATCAGGTCATGCATCAACCGCGCAGTCACCTCTGTCTAGGGCTACATGGGCTGCAGAGGCTGACACACAGTCGTGTTCCTGATTGTGTGGCCTGGACAGAGCCATTATATGCATTTCATGGTTTCTATTAACGGTGCGCCAATCGTGTGTTACCTTTAAACTCTCCAAGAACTCTCATTTTTAGAGAAAACCACCAAGAAAAACTACATAACAAAGTAATGACAAAAAATATATAAAATAATAGAGTCGTGTTGGGTCGAGGTGTGACATCAATCCAATGCACAATGTGCCTAGTATGACTCCAAGTGTGTGTTTTCAATGTAAACGTGTCATTTTAGTTTAAAACGTGTGTCATATTGTCAAAACCAAGCAAACAAGTTCAGATTGTTTTCAAATTTCAAAGCAATGATCCATAATCTATTTGTGAATCTAACACAAAATGTGGTCAGTGTGACTCAAAGTGTGTGTTTTCAATATAAAAGTTTCATTTTAGTTTAAAACTGGCATCACATAACTAAAACTGAGCAAACAAGCTCAGATTATTTAAAACTTTATAAAAACGATTGATGATTCATTTTAGACATGTAGGAATCTTCCGTACATTAATCTAACATGCGATGAGAACGATATGACTCTAAATGCATGTTTTCAATATAAAAATGTCATTTTAGTGTAAAACACACATCACATATCCAAAACTGAGTAAATGGGATCAAATTGTCTTTGAACTTTAGGAAAATAATCCATAATTCATTCGTGGCATGTAATAATCAACTATATATCAATCTGACACACGATGTGGTTGATATGACTCCAAGCTTGTGTTTTCAATATAAAAGAGTCATTTTAGTGTAAAGTGTGCATCTCATGGCCAAGACTGGTTAAACGATCTCGGATTGTTTTGATACTTTAGGACTACAATGAATAATTTATTTATAGTGTGTAGGAATCGATCACACATCAATCCAACACACGATGTTGCCAGTATGACTCTAAGTGCATGCTTTCAATATAAAAATGTCGTTTTAGTTTAATAATATAATTATTAACTATTTAAGTAATTAAGATAATTAATAACAGATAATATCATTAATATATTTAGTAATTAACAATATAATTTATATAGATTATTAATTAACAATGTAATTAATAATTCATATTATAATTAATAATTAAAAATTAATATAGAATTTACAATATAATCATTAATAATATAATTAATAGTATGACTGATAATATCATTAATATATATAGTAATTAACAATATAATTTATCACATGTGGATTATATAACATTAAAATTATAATTTGGTTTTTTTTTATTTATTATTACTAAAATCAATATTGGTTTTATTGTACGGAGGTTGATCTTTGAAGAAAGTCTGCTATAAGAGTTATGATTTTTTATATTGGTTGTATTTTTTTGATTAATTGTAAACACCACATCAATGTAAATATTCTGTATGAAAATTTTGAATTGGAATGATAGTGCGATGTTATATTTGTATTTCAATTTTTTATATTTGTATTCTTATCATATTTTTTTTATTTGAATTGTTGTTAGGGTTGCAGTTGTGCAGCAGCTGCATGACCTTTATCAGTGTTAAATATACGCTAATAAAGATACTTTTCATCAACACTTATAATGTTGATGATGACCCCATTTATCAGTGCTAAACAGAAAATGATGATAGAGGGGACATTTATCAATCCTATAATGAAAACATTGATAAAAGAGTCCTTTATTACCTCTTTAGTTCTAACGCTGATAAAGACTGAACATTTTTAGGAACACTCTGATTGTCGGTGCATTTTTGCATTAACATAGTCTATTTCTAGTGTTGTTATAGGATGATTCTATAGTGGTGAAACTTACTATGGTCATGATTGCAAGGTTAGATGAGGGAACTTGTAATCAAGGCTTGATACCATTACAATGTTGGAGATGACACACCACCTCCAAAGGGTCACTATCTCTTATTATTTTTCCATGAACTGCTTCAAGAAAAGAAAAACGATTTATATCGTGGCTCACCATCAAAAACAAAAAAGTGATATGTACTAATTAAAATTTAGTGATAGATTAAAAATGAGTATTTTCAACATATATTGTGTTTTATTGGTTTAGATTATTGTTGGTCGGAGTAGATTACTCAAGAGGGGGGTGAATTGAGTATCTATAAAAATTTCTGTTAAAAATTGGTTCTTTGAAAATTTCCCCCAATTACAAATATGATCAAAGTCAATTTTTAGTGAATTTATAAAAGTCCTGAATGTTCAATTAATTTCTTGGAAGATTGATTAGTTCTCAGCTATACTAATCTAGAGATTAATATAACTTTTGAAACTAGCCTACTAGTTCAAAACAGTTATAAACACTTGCTAAACTAACTATAAAAGTAAAAATTCAGTTTTCTGAAATATAATGTAAAGCAGAGAAAAACTAAATTAAAAGACACAACGGATAAAACAAGTGGTTCAATCTCAAGCTGAGACTTAATCCACTCCACTTGGTGATCACCTGCCATCAAGAAGTTTATATTTTAAACTTGATCCACACCCTGAATCGGTGTAAACAACAGTGCACAAGACTATCCAGGTCACATGACCTCTTCCAAATTTTTTCATGGGTATAAACAACCAGGTCACACAAGGACTTCTTCCACACTTATCTGTGGGAGTAAATAGATGTAAGAAAGATATGAGAGGAATGATATCTTGTATCCTTCAGTTTAATACAGGAGACAATGTGTGTTTTTAATATAGACACACACATTGCTCGAAAGTTAAAAGCAGTACACAACAGAGCGAAAGTGATGAGAAAGAGTTAGAAGTGCTCTGAGTGTTATTCAATGCACCTTTGGGCTTGTATAATGAATCAGATGCAAGTATCGAGTCCTCTTGTGAAAAATAGAGTATCGCAAGTCTAGTGCTCTGGTTTCCAATTCGATGATGTGAGCTATGTAGCTTGTGTTCTTGTGGGAAGATGTTTGAAACTCTGATATACGGTAGTCCAGCTTTCATGAATCGAGAGTGGTTTGTGTGTTCTTCAGTTGTATGTTGTTGCACGTATCAGTTCGCTTTTCAAATGCTTACTCCTCTACCTATGTGTGTTTTTGCAGCCAGGCTTATCTTCCTTTTTAATTGTGGGTACACATGTTGGAACCGACAATATGCATGTATTCTACACCTCGTACCTCGTACTGTCAGGTGACATGTCTACAAAGAAACATTAATTATGTCAGTGCCTTTAAATGACTCAAATATAACCGTTAAAAATTAAATTGACAACTACAAAATAGATTAAAGAACGGTGTCATAGTTTGTTTTGAAACGGTATCTCTTGGAAACAGTGTCACAACGAAACAGTGTCTTCTTCTTTACCTTTGTGCGGTGAGACAGTCATGATGGCACAATTGCATTGGGATCAGGAACCGGTAGCAAAGATGTGGTGTTAAGATCACAGTGTCTCGTCCTTTGTCAAACTTTGAATGGTGTCTTAGTGATAGTAGCAAGGAACCGGTGTCACATACTTCATGAGATCTGAAACTGGTCACGGTGTCAGGGTCACAGTTTCTGATCCTTTGCAAAAAACCAAAACTGGTGGCAGACTTACGGTTTCTCAGACTTAGCCAAATATCTGTAAATAGTCTTAAGCAGTAATATTCACAGAATGAATTAGACTTAATCATTCATATAAGAAAACATTATAGAACAAAATTAACTATAGTTTACAATAATCAAACATGATTTATAGGGATCAAGATCTTGTGAAGGTTTATTTAAAGCATAGGGAAACAAACCATCTCTACACGTGATTTGAGATAGATTAAACAGGGTTAATAGGATTCATGTTAACAAGATTTGTGTTAATGAGATTTGTGATCCTTAAAACATGATTAAAACATAAGGAGTCCAACAATTATAAACGCCAAAAATTGTTTTTATCAACATGAGTACGTGTTGATATTAATTTTTTAATACAAACAATTTTTTCAATAACAATTAAATTTGTTTTTTTATCATATTAATATCATCATTTTTTAGCAAAAAACATATCCATTGTTATTAATTATTATTACCAACAAAATTTTTACCATTAGAAAAACTTTTTGAAATGACTTATCCGGTAACAACAAATTTGCTTCCAATGATTGAATGCTTATAAATTAGTGAGTATCAACCAAGCATTCACCAATGTAAGTATATAATTACATGGTGAATTAAAATACTGATAACTTGAAAATATTTCTTGAAATGTATATATATAGTATATAATTATTGATAATTGATTTTGTTGAGATCGATTTCCCCCAGCTCTAAGTCTTTTAGGCCCAACACATAAACTCTTTTGGGGTTTCGTCCTAAAACCCTTGGGTGATGGGATTAATTGTTCATCCAAACTTATATGTGTACCATCATCATTTTGTGCAAACCGATGTGAGATTGGGTTTACACCAAACAATCCCCCCTCAAACCAAAGACCACACGGGTCTCCCCTTCAACGATAATCCATCAAATTCAACCATCTTGCACCGTCGTTTTCTTCACCAGGACTCGCCGCCTGACCACCATTTATCAGGAAGACTTTCGACACAATGCATCATGGATTCACATGTTTCAAATGAGCAACTGATATCGTTGTCAAACCAGTTCGGGGAATTGTCCACCGTACATCACGCCTAGGCTGCACCGTGGCTCTGATACCACTTGTCATATTAATATCATCATTTTTTTAGCAAAAAACATATTCATTGTTATTAATTATTATTACCAATAAGATTTTTAGCATTAGAAAAACTTTTCGAAACTACTTATCTAGTAACAACAAATTTGCTTCCAATGATTGAATGCTTATAAATTAGTGAGTATCAACCAAGCATTCACCATAAAAGCATATACTTGTATGGTGAATTAAAATAGTGATAACTTGAAAAGATTTCTTGAAATGTATATATATAGTATATAATTATTGATAATTTATTTGAGTTGTTGGCAATTTGATTTAGTTGACTCGCAAATGCAAATTAAGATGAAGGTTAGTGAAACCAATAATAAACTGTAAAATTATTTGAGAGAATGTAAAAAAAACATTTGAAACAATTTTCAATTCAATTAAATAAATGTAAAAAAAATTATTTAGAAAAGTATTACATTTGATGAAAAACACAAAAAACAATCATAAATTGTAAAATTATTTGAGATAAAAAAAATTGGGTACAACTGCGAAAACGGCACACATATAAGTAAGAAAATTACATGTAAATCGCAAACCTGGGAACTTGACCTCGCGACCTACACCTCACCCCACTCAAATCCTTACCACCCCCACCACGACGGAGCATAAAATTATTTGAGATAATGTGTGCGCGTACTTGAGACTTCCGAAATCAATCCGAGTAATCCCCCCCCCCCCACAAAACCCTAATCAGCCGATCCCAATTTCTGCCGCCGCCCCCTTCCTCTGCCGCCCGGATCCCCTCATACCTTCCTCGACGGCCACTGCATCTTCCTCCTTGCGTCCTCCACGTCCCCGATCCCCCACCATCCCGGGCCTCGAGTCGATCTAGCCTCCCCTTCTCCCCATCCAGCACAGCCATGCTCGCTCGCCAACCGACCTCCGATTCACTTCCCCGCGCGACCGCCGCCCACTCCACCGATCTGTTGCAGCCGCTGAGCTCAATCCCTTCCAAGCTACTGTTGACCCCCTCCGAGCCACTGCGAGGCCACCACCTTCATCGATCCATCCAATCTTCCGTTTTTTTTTTACCCCAAGCAGCCACCTCCGTCCCTACCGCTCCACCTCCGAGCTTCGATGGCCGCAGCCACCGTGTTTAGGTTCGGTGATGTCTAATTCTTTCTCTCTTATTTACATTTTTTCATGTTTGGTCCTGACTCTGATTAATAAAAACATGAAGCCCCCCGATGCTCATATATTGTCTGGTATGTAGCTAATCTTTGAATTCCTAATGTTCCAGGTTTGGCAGTTCTGAAGACTGTCAGCGTTCATCCTGGAAAAGATAGCAATGTGATTATTGCAACAACCAAGAGCTAGAAGCAGAACAAACCAGCCCCTGTGTTTGATAATTCTGTCCTGAAGGAGTTTTTTTTGAATTGTTTTTTTATTTATTTTCAATGACATGTTCATTGAAGAATTGTCAAATAAACAAACCAACCAAGCTGAGTCGATTGGTTGAGCTAGGAATCTGAATTTTTCCACCACTGAGTTATTGGTCAGTTGTTGAAATTGAAACGTGCATGATGAGGTCAACAGATAAAGTAAAGGGGTTGGGCTGCAATGAGTTTGTAATCTTTTAGATGATACTCAAATTTGATGAGATTTCAATTGTAGTTGAAGTACTTATTGCATTTTTATCTGCAATGATGAGAAGCCAACATGTAAGAATGATCCGTATTCAAGGAGCATTCAATTAAAAACTCTTGTTACGCTTTGATTCTGAGCTCATTTCTCGACTTTATAGCTTAAGTATTATGGTTCGTACGATGCATCAGTGATACATTGTCTTCATTTGTCGGTAACATTAATGCTTTGAACTGTTGCATGTGGCAGAAAGCGAAAGATGACATACCTATGATACAATAATCGAAAGAAAACAAGGATCTTGGGTACAAGTAGAGCTAGTAAAAAAAAGTAGTAGGTGACGTTTTGCTTGAAGTCCATTTAGCAACCTCTCTTGCTTCACCTACTCAACTGTCCACCATAAGGCCTTTGCCCTTCGTCGGGTCTTTGGTCATGAAGTCATCGAAATGTCTGAGTTAGGTGTGAGTATGACTCAGTAAGACATTACCAATGATCCTTAACAACAATTCATGACATACAAATATATGTCATGAATATAAACAAGATAAAGATATAACAACAATATATCAAAAAAGTACCACATACATGTTGGGTCCTCGGGGACCGACTCAACCTGCTTTGGCATAATGTTGAGAGAAACATATCTGCTTTGGCACAATGATGGATCATTAGTAACCAGCATGCTATATCTCCTTTATGGAATAGCCCAAAAGCATGCACGACACATTCATGACGATAAGGATAGTCCAAGTACATACAAACCAATGTTAAGCATACCCATCTTGATGGATAGTTCAGAAGCATGCGTTAAATCTCACATGCCGGTCAATGTTGAACACCCCACTCAAAGGATAGCCCAGAAGTATGTGACACATCCCACTGACTGGAATAGTCTAAATGTACATGATGACCAAATTTATGGTGTATTCCACTCGGAGGATAGTGTCATGCTTGTGCGATTTTTCACATGTCGTCCATGTCGACCAAACGTGTCATATCTCACATGGCGACCAATAGTAAAACTTGCACACTCAACTATAGTAGACAGAAATATAATACATATGATACATAATACAAATGATAGATCAAATATCACATCAAGTCAAATAGTATCACGATCATAGTCATCACAGTCCATATGCAAAATACACAAGCACAAGTCCAAGGTTATACACACGCACACACATCATGGGATCAAGAATCAAACATAGGTTTCACGGGCCAGAAACGCATGCCAAAAATCATGCCAATAATTTATATCCAAAAATCATGCCAATAATTTATATAAATCATGTGCTAATGTCAAGAGCTTCTCACGGCTACACACTAAAAATCATGTTAATAACTCATATAAGACATGCACAAAAGTTAAGGACTTCCTACATTAGGTGCAACAAGAGTTGATGTTTGAGTTTAACCGCACCATCGAAACCTCATCGTTTTTGTAAACAAAAATATGTTTAAAAATCTCCTCGTTGAGATGAACTGAACAACATTTACGACGCACCAATCCGATCATATTGGAGGAGATATCGATGATTGAAGATTTTGGAAAATAACAAAAATGAAATAAAAAGAATAATATGAGAGGATGGAAGAGTGAGATAAGAGAGAGGTAGGAGAAAAAAAATCAAAATGTGGGGGTATAAAAAACTTGCAAAGCCCCCCCCCCCCAATTTCCCCTCCTTATATTTATATTTTTTTCAATTGAAATTATATCCATTAAATGATTATTATTAATTGCTTAATTCATTAATGATTATTTGAAAAACAACGTGCCACCCATGGAAATCATCGAGGCACCACCCATTTCCCCTCTTCAAACATTTGTTCTATTTTATTTCTCTTCCTCATAAATAAGTTTAATCATTCATTAAATATATATATATATATATATATATAATAATCCACATATATATACATATTCTATATATATATACACACCTTCGCATGTATATACATGCATATATATTTAGCACATATATCATGTTCTCAAATTAATAATAACAAAAATATCATCATCATCATCATCATCATTAATTATCTCACATTTAATGTCACCATTAACATTTTAAAAACAACTATTAAATAGTTAATAAATTAATATTAATCATACATTTGTATTTAATTGGCACAATTAATAATATCATATTAATTATTTTGACTACTCATTATTACCATTGTAGCACCATCATTAATTATAGAAGTATATTTCTATTTTTTTTGTCTTTGACACAAATATTAAAAATAATAACATTATTATTTCTTGTTGCTCAACAAAACATTTAAAAATCATATAAGTTATCCTCGCGTGTGAACTGACCAAACGTTCGATGCTCGCAAATGTTATTCCCCGTTTAGGTAAACCTTGTATCCCGTATCTAATGGTGGTATCAAATTTCTCATATGACGCACCGTTTGAGAGATATTAATTATTTATTATTTAAAAAATGAATAATAAATTAATTAAATAAAAAAAGGTATTATCGTGTGCGATGTTGCCAAACACCCGACTCGCATAAAAGTTATACTTCGCCTAGGGTAAACCTCGTGTTCTGGACCTAATGGTGGTCTCAGATTTCTCAGACGGCGTACTGTTTGAGAGTTATTTCACTTTTTTGCAAAAAACGCACATGCGTATAAATAAAATATATTTAATATCTTTATTCTATCAACGTCGAGCCTCTATGGGGTTTGGAATCTTGTGTTGACTGCACGCCTAACTCCGAAAATATTATATAGAAAATTCCAATGTGTTAAAGGTCTTTTATCCTTTCATAAAGGCATACTAAACATAGGTATTAAAAATTAAATTTTCACATCAAAATATTTGTAATTTATTGAAAAAAGTGAGTTTTTAATATCATTTAAAAACGAGGATGTTGAAATTATCCCCACCATAATTTTTCTCGTTCTCGAGAAGTGTTTCAGATCATGAAACCACTACTCCCTACCATAGAAGTTTCCATATTAAAACATTTTTAATTCCACCGTAGGTGTTTACAATTAACGCATTTCAATTTCATTTGAGCTCATTGAAAGGAACACATAAAACGCTTACCACTTATTCAAGGCTTAAGTCCATATTATGAATATTTGCATGTTAGTCACAACCACATATATACTCTCAAGCGTAGGATACAACATGCTCAAATAAAAGAATTCTAGAAATAATGCACCAAGGCAATCTCATAATTTCAACGTATATTTAATTATCTGGGCTCTATTTAATGCAATCAAGTATATATGACATGTGAACCTACATGCCTAACATGATGCATGAACGCACACCAAAACCCATAAATCGCATATCAGCATCATGTGCATCACGTAAAGTGAATTTAATCAACGGTAAGAACAAAACATAATTTCCCCATTTTATGGCAACTCAAAGGTCCACTATTCAGTGCTGATCTTACACTGACATAGTTCCCCTCTCCGAGTCCCTACCATCCTAAGTTGGTGAATCATGATGCTCTGATACCATTTTATAACATCTCGACCCGAACCATTGGGTCTGAGCCGGATGCTACATGACCTCATGTGCGCCTCTCCGTACGCAAGAGGCTGCCGACTAGCATCGAGAGTCTTGAGTGGAACCGTGAAGAGACTATACCGTTTGTATCATGTCATTGGACCGATAAATAATAACATTATTATTTAAATAAAATAAACAATTAGAGTAATACATGCATAAACTAAAAGATGACATACATGATACAATAACCGAAAGAAAACAAGGATCTCAGGTATAAGTAGAGCTAGTAAAAAAAGTAGAAGCTGACGTCCCACTCGAAGTCCATCCAGTAACGTCTGCACCCTCCTACTCCACCTGCTCAACTGTCCACCACAAGGCCTCTGCCCTTCGTCGGGTCTCTGGTCATGATGTCTACAAGCACACTGAAATGTCCGAGTAAGGTGTGAGTGCAAGACTTAGTAGGACATCACCAACGACCCTTAACAATAGTTCATAAAATATACAAGTGTATGTCATGAATATAAACAAGATAAAGATATAACAATATATCAAACAAGTACCACATACATGTCGGGTCCTCAGGGACCATCTCAACTAGCTTCTGCACAATGTTGGGAGAAACATACCTAATTCGGCACAATGTCAGATGGATCATCGGTAACCAATATGGCACATCCTCTCTATGGAATAGCCCAAAAGCATGTATGACACATTCTCATCGGTAAGGATAATCTAAGTACATACCGACCAATGCCAAGCATATCCCTCTCGATGGATAATCCCGAAGCATGCATCAAATCTCACATGCCGACCAATGTCAAACACACCCCCCTCGGAGGATAGCCCAGAAGTATGCGACACATCCCATCGGCTGGAAAAACCTAAATGTACATGTTGACCAAATGTCTGGCGTATTCCACTTGGAGGATAGCGTCATGCTTGTGTCATGTGTCACATGTCGTCCATGTCGACCAAACATGTGTCATATCTCACATGAAGACCAATAGCCAAACTTGCATGCTCAACTATTGTAGACAAAAATACAATACATATGATACATGAAACAAATGACAGATCAAACATCACATCAAGTCAAGCACCATCACAATCACATTCCATATGCAAACAACACAAGTACACGTCAAAGGTTATACACACACACATACGTCATGTGATCAAGAATCAAACATAGGTCTCATGAGCCACACACGCATGCCAAAAATCATGCCAATAACCTATATAAAGCATGTGGTAATGTCAAGAGCTTCCTACGACTACACATGCACACTAAAAATCATGTTAATAACCCGTATAAGACATGCACAAAAGTTAAAGACTTCCTACCTTAGGTGCAACGATGACTGACGATGAGAGTTGACGTTCGAGTTTAACTGCACCACCGAAACCTTGTCGCTTTCGTAAACAAAAATATGTTTAAAAATATCCTCATCGAGATGAACCTACCGACACCAACGACACGTCAATCTGATTAATATTGTAGGAGATATCGATGATTGAAGATTTAGGAAAATAATAAAAATAAAATAAAAAGAATAATATGAGAGAGGATAGAAGTGAGAGAGAGAATAGGAAGGTAGGGACAAAAAATCTAAAGACGAGGGGGTGAAAAATAATCCACACACACACACATATATATATTAAAAACAATCCATATATATATATATGCACATGCATATACACTCGTACACACACACACACATGTGCATGTATATACATACATATATATTAAGCACATATATTATTTTCCCAAAATAATAATAATAATAATATCAACAAAATAATAATATTATTATTAATAATTATCTCACTTTTAATGTCACCATTAACATTTTAAAAACAACGACCATTAAATAGTTAATAAATTAATACTTACCATACATTTGTATTTAATTGGCACAATTAATAATATTATATTAATTATTTTGGCCACTCATTATTATTATCGTAACACCATCATTAATTACGAAATTATATTTCTATTTTTTTCTTTGATAGAAATAATAAAAATAATAACAAAATTATTATTATTATTTCTTGCTGCCTAACAAAATATTTAAAAACAAAATAAATTATCATCGTGTGCGAACTAACCAAATGTCTGACGCTCGAAAATGTTATACCCCGCCTAGGGTAAACCCCACATCTCAAACCTAACGGTGGTCTCGTATTTCTCACATGACTCACCATTTGAGAGATATTAATTATTTAAAAAACGAATAATAAATTAATTAAATATAAAAAGGGTATTATCGCATGCGATGTTGTCAAATATCAGACTCACATAAAAGTTATGACCCGCTTAGGATAAACCTCGCGTTTCAGACCTAACAATGATCTCAAATTTCTCATAGGACGCACCGTTTGAGATTTATTTTATTTTTTTGAAAAAACACGCATGTGTATGAATAAAATATATTTAATATTATTATTTTATCAACATCGAGCCTTTATGAGGCTCGAAATCTCACTCTGATTGAGCGACTAACTCTGAAAATATTCAATAGAATATTTTAATGCGTTTAAATGACTTTTATCCTTTCATAAAGGCATAATAAACACAAATATTAAAAATTAAAATTTCACACCAAGATACTCATAATTTATTAACAAAAGTGTGTTTTTAATATCATTTAAAAATGAGGATGTTACAACTTCGGGATCCACCTGTTAATAAGGTAAGTTTAATGGAAAATTTATTTATTAAAAGTGGTTGATGTAAACTTAAGAAACCTTTTAACAAATCATTCAAGACGATCTTGTTTTAAATGATTTCAATGAAAATATTATCTTCATATAGATTCGATACATGTAGCTGACTTTATTTGATGGATTTGATACTTGTTTTTTGTTGTTGTATTTAATTAGTTATCACCTATTTAATTTTTTAGATTGTTGTAATTTAGAAATTAATTAGTGTTAGTTTGATGTGATATAATGATAAACACAAATGATCATAATTAACACAAAGTAATCAATAAATATTAAATTCTATTATAAATCACTAAAACTTAATAAAATATATTAAATTAAAGAAAAAATATAATCATTTTTTTAAAACTATTCCAATATAAAAAAATTATTAATTTATTTTAAAAATATTAAAAATACAACCTAATAAAAAATTAGTTAAATGTCTGTAAAAACTAATCAAATATTATAAATATTATTAAAAAATAATAAAGTTAATAAATTTAAAATAAATTAATAAAATGTACTAAGATTTTAATAAAGTAATAATTAATAAACAATAAAATTGAAAATATTAATTTAACTTACATTTATAAAAAATAAAAAATATTATTACAAAACATAAATGTTTTAAAAATACAATAATTAATAAATAAAAATTTATAAAGAAAAAAATTAGTAAGTTTTTTGATATTATTTATATATTTATAAAAATAAAAAGTTATTATAAAGTTTATAAAATATAATATTATGTATTAAAAATAATAATTAATAAATTAAATATTATAAACAATGTTAAAAAATAGTAAACATTTATTTTTATTTTTATATATAATAACAAACTTATTATAAAATAAATAATAAACATAATATTATGTTAAAAATAAAAAATCAATGACAAATCAATTTAAAAAAAGATTAAAACCTAGTTTATAAATAATAAATAAATAGAAAATATAATAAAAAATAATAATGTTTTAAAAATACAATACTTAATAAATAAAAATGTATAAAGGAAGAAAAAATTAGTTTTTTTTTTGAAAATATTTATGTTTTAAAATAAAATATTTTATAATGTATTAAAAATAAAATCATTAAGAAATAAAATTATCATACACTGTTAAAAAATTAGTAAACAATTTTTAAATTACTTATATTTTTATATAGAATTAAGAATTTGTTATAAAATTAATTATATGTTTCAGATGAGTTGATGCGTAGTTTGACCGAGGATGAACTACCTGGTGATGAGTCTTCTTATTCACTCGCCGAGGGTGTTTCCACAACCTCATCTACCAGGAGGGGTTGGGGCCTTGTACGATTGATGATTCTAGATCCTATTCCTAAGCGGCGTCTATCTCTTGATTTTGATATTCACTTGAGAAAGTAAGTTTAAATATGAATTTTATTTAGTTTTCATTTAATTAATTTTATTTATTAACTGTGTTGCTATTTTTTTTATTTTAATGTTTTTTCACATCTAATTGTTGATCAAACTTGTGCTCTTCTGTGGAACTATTTTTCTACTTCATGGGTGTCATGAGATCAGGTTTCTAGTGACGTGCATCGTCACATGTTTGAGCACTGAATGATACATAAATAATATATTTTATTTTAACTTTATATAATTTCTAATTTATTATATTATTAAATATTTGTAGGGTTTATGGTCTCTCATTGATCATAGTATTAGAACTCCATTTGGGAGGCATAATAAGCTTGCACTTGTGATTGTTTTTGTAATTTTTTATATAACCATTGGGAGGGAGATGTGAAGAGAGCATCTGAGGTTGTCTTTGACCACTCGTGTGTGTCATCGACCAGATTATGATGACTCTTGCATGTGTCATCGATCTTATTATGACCTCGCTCGAGTTTGAGAGGGATAATGCATCTATTGGATAAGAGAGAATTTCAACAGATAATCATTTGGTCGATCAAATCATAGGACACAAATGTCACACAGTGCTAATAGTCATACTTATAGTATACATCATTGATAGTCGGTAATTAATATTATTTAATATATATATATATATATAATACTAAATTTATATGATAAATTTATGCACTATGTCCAGTTGTTATAGAGTTTGATTTGTATAAGAGGATGTACAAAGATTATATAATACTGAACAAATTGCTAGTGAGAGGCAATCATAGTTTGTGGTTGGTATTTCTTTTATAGTTTTTAAAATTAACATAATATATTTTTTACCTTTTTAATTTCTATTTATACATTTGTAGAAGACATTTGAGACACAAAATTCTTGGATTCAGTAGTCTGTTTGAAACGTAGGGTGTGGGCAATGATGGCTTGTGCGACTCCTGTTTTAACGAGGCGACTTGGCTGCGGATGATGATGAATGATATTGAGAAAGACCGAACGATCAATATTGGTTTACAAATGATTTTGAATAGTTACTATGGTATTAAAGTGATGTTATTTGGCTTGAAGAGAGCTCTTTCTGGATCATCATCCTTCGTTGTTGCAAAGTATGGAGCGATATTGCGAGCTCAGGATGAGAATATACAAAGACTGACCATAGAATAGGAAGAACAATGATAAGTGGAGCAACATTGTCAGTATTAGGAGCAATAACATGTGTATATGATTAAATATATGTGGTGAATTTCACGTGGTTTAGGGATTATGTCTCCTCTGCCTCATGGAGCTGATCACTCACTCTCTTAGTGATAAATTTATTATGGTTTTTTATAAACTTATTTTTGTATTATATGTGTGTTAATTTTACAATGAGTGCTTGTTTATGTTTTTTATTTTTAGTGCATTTATTTATTTATTTAGAGTTACTTGTTTCAAATTTTTAAATCCTTCGTAAATAGCATTTGTGATGGGTTTAAAAATGCATCATAATTGACTTACATGAAATTATTTGCGACATACATTATAATTTGTCACAAATATAAATATTTCCATTGCAAATAATACGACTCTTAGATTAACTGTGAAGATTCACTACAAATAATAGTAATTTCAATGTGATTTTTTAGCGATATATTATTTTCTATGGAAATCCGTTTCAAATAGTTCACTATAAAAAACATTGCATTCATAGTGTAATACCACTCATTTTTGTTTTGTTTTTTCAATCACCTTTCACTTCCTTTATGAATATGCGTTTCTGATTAGTTTCATAGTTTCTTGTGTGATGTGTTATGATTCTAAGAGGAAATTATGGTAGTCAAAAAAGGTGATGTCAAATGGACCATGGATGTTTGTTTTCCACTAACAACAACTCTGTAACGACCCGAATCCGGAGCCCCTCCACTGGTGCCCTGTACCCGGTTCGCCACATGACCTCAAGCGCGTTTCCCCAAACTCCAAAGGCTACCGACTAGCAGCGAGGGCCTTGGTGAGTCGGTGGGGAAACTATGCCCTCATTCAGTAAAGTATACAGTGGAAGAACAACCAGTCACAATAACGGAAACAATAAACAACACACAACAACTGAACTGAACAGCGGAAGCAATGTATAAAATAATAATGATGCAACATGGTACATATGTCTATAGAAAGCAGTAAACAAACCAATGTGATGAAGTACAACTGAAAGCAAATTGCAAAAGAAAAACAAAATAAACTCCTCAGCATCGCAAGCTACAGCTCGGTCTCATGCTCTCCAACTCCAGAGCAATCAAGAAATTGAAGTAGAAGGGCGCTTTCCCTTATCTATACCTACAATAACATAATCTGCTTGGGCCCAAAATCATGGCCCAAACAGGGTGCGAGACAAAGTCCCAGTACACAACCACCCAAAGATCTGTTCCTAACAGTCAATGAATACATGACAAGTAAAGTACAAGAACAGTAAATAGGAAAATACACAGGAGGCACAGTCCACAGTTCTAGCATATAAAGTACACAAGTAAACAGCCAGCAACAAGAAAAAAACAGGTAACCCTCTGGGTAGCTCTCACAGCCTAACCCCTATGGTTCAACCTACAAGTACTAGAAAACCTCTAGGAGGCACACACAGTCTCATCCCTCTGGTTTAGCTAAGAATATACTCTCTGAGGAAGCACTCACCGTCAATTCCCACTATAGTCTTGTATCGTGATAAAGGCTCTCTGGGGAAGCACTCAACGTCTCATTCCCCCTGTGGCCCTCATCGAGGAACTACAGACTCTCTGAGGAAGCACTCATCGTCAATTCCCCCTGTGGTCTCGCATCGTATTAAAAGACACTCTGGAGAAGCCCTTACATCTATTCTCCATGTGGTCTACTACACTAGGTTCTCACAGTCCTGTGTGAAACTAACATGCTCAGTGCGCGTGTATCGTCCAAGTAAACCTCAAGAACTACTTGACTATCATTCTAAGGCTCAACAGCATAACAAAGCAACAGCTCCACTATCCTACAACTAGGCATGACAACCGGAAAAATTACAAACAAGCAAAACAAGCATGGAAAACATCCAGAGTACAATAAAAACTACTATAATCACAGGCAAAACATATACTCTAGCAATTAAGCAAAGCAGACAATACAACAAGGGAAAAACAGGAACACACAATACCCCGTTCAAGGGTATTAGTGGAATTTTCACAAAATACTCATCGACTTTCTACAGAAAGGCACAAACCACCTACCTCGATCTTAGGAGATCGATATACGTGAACAACGACAACAGATTCTCCTTAGAATGTCGTAGATATGAGAAAACGTCCAAAACACATAAACCACGATATCTTGAAAAGGAGGAGGAATTTGAAAACAAGGCTCAAGAATAAGGAAGAAATCACCGCTGTGCTTCCAACGCAATCAACAGAGCTCGAATCAGAGAACGTACGGAGAGGCGGGAGGTCGGGGAAGATCCGGCCGTACAGGTCACTCTCGGACGAAGAACCTGAAGAAGGGGTGAGTTCTGTCCGTCAGGTGTGACCCCAGTGCGTTTAGTGAAAAAAATAAAAGTACACGGCGTGTACTAGGTCTTTCCGTACTCCGCTAAAAACGGCCTCCACGTCAGCCCTACACACCGTGTGTGTGGCCCGGACACGACCAGCACACAGATTCAAGCCAGAGAAGAGTACACGGTGTGTACTCAGAAAGTACACGGCGTGTACTTCAAAATTTTCCAGAAACTTCATTTTTCTTAAAAACTCCAGAAAAAGGAAAGGCGTACCTGAAACGAAGATCCAGGTTCTTACAAACTCCCCCCCTTAAAAAAATTCGTCCCCGAATTTCTCTAGCGAGGCGTAGAAGAAGAAACCCTGAACATCTCTAGCCACTACGATGGTACATCGGCCTCCCTCTCCCAGGTCTCATCCTATACTCGCCCATGATTCCATGGCACCCATACAAGAGGGACAGAACGCCCACAGAGAACCTTCATATTGAGATCGACAATCCGGATGGGATGCTCCTCAAACGATGCATCCGCTTCGAGCTCAACCTCCTCAGGATGAAAGACATGAGACGGTTTCGAAAAGTAACGTCGGAGCTGAGAGACGTGGAAGATGTCGTGCATGGCCCGGTACCTCTAGGGTAGCTACAACTGATAGGTGACTGGCCCAACTCTCTCCAAAACCTCAAACGGCCCGATGTACCGTGGTGAAAGCTTACCCCGTCTCCCAATCCTCTTGTGTCCCAACCTCGGTGCGACACGCAGGAAAACCTGATCCCCAACTTCAAACTCCAGAGGTCATCTACGCTGATCAACATAAGACTTCTACCGAGACTGTGTTGTAGCCATCCTCTTCCGAATCAACTCTATCTGTTCTGAAGTCTCCTGAACAAGACGTGGTCCCAGCAAAGCTGCCTCTCCTCCCTCCAGCCAGCATAAGGGTGATCGGAATGGCCTACCGTACAAGGCCTCATATGGTTCTATCTGAATGGTCTCCTGGAAACTGTTTTTATAGGAGAACTCCACAAGAGGGATATGCTTCTCCCAGGAACCACCGAAGTCCACAATGCAAGATCTCAGCATATCCTCTAGCACCTGGATTGTACGATCGGACTGGCCATCAGTCTGGGGATGGTATGTTGTACACAAAAGTACCTGTGTACCCAAGGCCTTCTGAAGTCCCTGCCAGAACCAAAAGGTAAAGCGCACATCTCTGTCTGAAACCATAGAGTGTGGAACTCCATACAGACAAACGATCTCTCAGATGTAAAGTCATCCCAGATCATTGACACTGAAGGTCTCCTTGATCAGCAAGAAGTGAGAAACCTTCATAAGCCTGTCGACAACAACCCAAACAACATCGTTCCCCCGAGGCGACCTCGGTAACCCGGTTATGAATTCCATTGCAACATAGTTCCACTTCCACTCTGTAATGGGTAACTGCTGTAAAAGGCCTGTTGGTCACTGATGCTCCGCCTTCACCTGCTGACAAGTAGAACATCTCAAGACAAAACCAACAACATCCTTCTTCATACCTGGCCACCAGTACTGGCGATGAAGATCCCGATACATCTTGGTGACGCCAGGATGAACTTCCCAAACAGAGGAATGAAAATCCCGCATTATCTCCTCGCGTATGTCTTCCGGCACCCATACGCGTCCCTAGAAACGCAAGATCTCATCCTCACCCACTGTCCATTCAGGAAGAAGGTCCTCTCCTGACACACTCCCCCGCAGGACTAAGCCTTCTGAGTCTGATAGCTGCCTCATCCGTACCCGATCAATTAGTATAGAGGTAACAACTACAGAAGATAGGAAAGTCTATCCCTGTATGTCGTGCACCTCCAGATGCATCACAAAGAACAAAGACATAAGCTTCCACTCACTGCTGGCCTCCAGAATTTCCTGAATCTGAGTTCTCTTGCTCAACGCATCCGCCACTGCGTTGCCCTTTCCCGGCGTATAGGCAAGCTAAAAATCAAAATACTGAAGATACTCAACCCACCTGCGCTGCCTCAGATTCAGATCACGCTGAGTGAATATATACTTGAGACTCTTGTGGTCGGTGAAGACCACAAAGTGCTCTCCCAGAAGATAGTGTCTCCAACAGCGTAAGGCATGAACAACATCTGCCAACTCCAGATCGTGCATAGGGGGTAGTTCCTCTCATGTGGCCTCAATTGCCGAGACCCGTACGCAACGAATCCATCTCCCTGCATAAGCACAACACCTAGTCCGATACCTGAAGAATCACAATAAATAGTGTAGCTCTTTCCTGGCTCTGACAAGACTAGTATTAGTGCTGATGTCAATCTTCCTTTCAGCTCCTGGAAGGCTGAATCATAAGAATATGACCATAAGAACTTCGCCCCCTTCTTGGTCAGACCTGTCAAAGGTGCTTCTAGGCATGAAATGTTCTGAATGAAGTGTCTGCAGTATCCATCCATCCCTAGGAAACTCCGTACCTCAAAAACGTTCTTCGGCTTCTCCCAGGAAACTACAGCTCTCACTTTCTCTGGGTCCACAAATACTCCTGCCTCTGAGATGACGTGACCCATGAAGTGAATCTGATCCATCCAAAAGTGGCACTTCGAGAGTTTATCATAGAGCCAATGCTCTCTCAGTGTAATCAAAATTATCTCAAGATGGGTAGCATGGTCGTGTCGATTGTGAGAGTACACCAAGATATCGTCCACGAAGACCATGACGAAGGAGTCCAAGTAAGTATGTGACACTCGGTTCATCAGTTCCATGAAAACTGAAGGCGCATTAGTGAGACCGAACGACATGAATGTATATTCGTATAGACCATACCTGCTCCTGAAGGTGGTCATAGGTATATCTGATGGTCTAATGCGCAACTGATGATAACCGGACCTCAAATCGATCTTCAAGAACACCCGGGCTTCTCGAATCTAATCAAAGTGGTCATCGATCCTCGGTAAGGGATATCGGTTCTTGAACGTCAACTGGTTCAGATTCCGATAATCCACGCAAAGCCAAAGGGTACCGTCTGCCTTCTTCGCAAACAGGACAGGCGCACCCCAAGGATAAGTATTGGGTTGGATGAAATTATTTGCTTGCAATTCCTCCAACTACTTCTTGAGCTCCTGCAACTCAGGTGTAGCCATCCTATAAGGAGGAATGGACACTAGTGATGCTCCTAGTACGAGATCAATAGAAAAGTCTACCTTATGCTCCGGATGCAAACCTGAAAAGTCCTTTGGAAAGACATCCCTGAAATGATCCACCACTGGAGGAAAGTACAACTGTGAAGTCCCCTGATCATCTAGATAAAGACTAGAAATCTCGGTTGTCACCCTTCCTAGCCCATGATGCTCGAGTCCTGCTCGACTCGCCTGCACATCCCATTCGCCTCTATTAAGAAAAGATTCACCCTTTTGTGAGATAAAACTCACCCTGCGGTGGTAACAGTCGACGACTGCCTGGAAAAGAACCAACCAGTCCATCTTGAGGATGACATCATAGCCTTTCATCTATAGGACATAGATATCCCATAAGAAACGATACCCTGCAACCTCGAGAGGTCACTCTCTACATTGGCGTACACTAGATGTCCTCATCCCTAAAGGTGTGTCTAGTATCAAAGAGTCGGCAAAAGAACAAAAACAGAGCCCAAAACTCTCCATAGCAGTAACAGAGATAAAGCTATGCGTAGCACCAGTATCGAAAATAGTTGAAGATAAAACTGAGGCTACTAAAATCGTACCTCGAACTGTAAAAGGGTTGGGATCCTGCTCCTGATAGGTATGCTCCATGGCAAAAGACTGGCCTGCACCACGGCCCTGCGCCCCTGGCTGACCACTCTGTGCTGAACCTCCCTACTGGTGCTGAGGGACTGGTGGCTGACCTCCACGGCCTCGACCTCCACCTCGGCCCAAACGACCGGAAGAACTCCAGTTCCCTGACTGGTGAGAAACTAGTGGGGCTGCTCCTGAACAAGGATTCATGGAAGAACCCCGGTCACTGGCTTCTTGTGAGAAAACCTGGTAGAAACACTGAAGGTGACCCATCTTGCTGCAAGATCGGCACTCCACGGGGTCTCTCTGGCACTGCGGCCTCGTGTGCCCTGACCGACCACACTGGTAGCATACCACCTGGCTACTTGACGATGCATCTCACTTCCTCGGATCACCGCGCGTAGACTCCCTACGATGATTATTGCTGTCATATGGAGGAAAACTAGATTTGGAAGCAGAACTGCCCTGGTTCGTAGCTCCAGAGTCACTCAGATTGCTCTCTACAACCAGTGCCTGGTTGACGATGGAAGTGATGGAGTTCAACTGGAAGATATTCACCTGCAAGCGGATCTCCCACCTAAGACCATCCTCAAACTTCCTTGATAAGAACACCCCACTCCCATCCTAGAGGGGTGTGAAACACCGTAGCTCGGTGAAACGAGAGGAATACTCCATGATAGAAAGAGTACCCTGCTCTAAGATCATGAACTCCCGGGCTCGGTAGGCCCTCATGGTATCCAGGTAGAAGTAGTCATAAAACACGTGATGGAACTCCTCCCAAGACATAACCTACTGGTGAATCGCCTGTGAGATCATGTCCCACCACCTCTTGGCAGAGTCTCGGAGCATGTAGGTGGCGAGCTTGACCCACCTCTCTGGAGGTGTCTCCATATGCTCGAATATAATCAGAATGGATTCCAGCCATGACTCTTCAGCCTGAGGTCCTCCTTCTCCCGAGAACGTGGGAGGATGATGCTACTGAAAAACCCACATCAAGTCTTCCATAGTCGTGGCAGGAGGCGGTGCTCCCTAGAAGGTTTGCATCTTCCTCATAAAACCTTCCCCGAACTGCGCATCAGTGCCAGCAACTGGTATGATAGTCGGTGCCAAGGCCGGCCTGACTGGAGGGTCGGCAGGAAGTCTCTGATCAGCCATATCTGGTGTCTGATCACTTCCTGATGATAAAAGTACAACCGAAGGACGTCTCGGAGGCATAGCTATAAAAAATCAAAATCACACCTTAGATTAGTGCCAGCAACATGGGTCGTCTCCGTCTCTGAATCCTCTTATGTCCCAACCTCAGTGCGACACACAGAAAAACATGATCCCCAACCTTGAACTCTAGAGGTTGTCTCCGCTGAACAACATAAGACTTCTGTCGAGACTGTTTTGTAGCCATCCTCTTCTGAATCAACTCTATCTGCTCTGAAGTCTACTGAACAAGACAAGGTCCCAGAAAAGCTGCCTCTCCTACCTCCAGCCAGTATAAGGGTGATCGACATGGCCTACCGTACAAGGCCTCGTATGGTTCCATCTGAATGGTCGCCTATAAAATGTTGTTATAGGCGAACTCCACAAGAGGGATATACTTCTCCCAGGAACCGCCGAAGTCCAGAATACAAGCTCTCAGCATATCCTCTAGCACCTGGATCATACGCTTGGACTGACCATCAGTCTGGGGATAGTATGTTGTACTCAAAAGTACCTGTGTACCCAAGGCCTTCTGAAGTCCCTGAAAGAACCTGGAGGTAAAGCACACATCTCTGTCTGAAACAATAGAGTGTGGAACTCCATGCAGACGAACGATCTCTCAGATGTAAAGTCATCCTAGATCATCGACACTGAAGGTCTCCTTGATCGGTAAGAAGTGAGGAACCTTTGTAAGTCTGTCGATGACAACCCAAACAACATTGTTCCCCCGAGGTGACCTCAATAACCCAGTCACGAAGTCCATCGCAACATCATTCCACTTCCACTCCGGAATGGGTAACTACTGTAAAAGGCCTACTGGTTGCTGATGCTCCGACTTCACCTGCTGACAAGTAGAACATCTTAAGACAAAACCAGCAACATCCTTCTTCATACCTGGCCACCAGTACTGGTGATGAAGATCCCGATACATCTTGGTGACGCCAGGATGAACTGCCCAAACAGAGGAATGAAAATCCCGCATTAGCTCCTGGCGTATGTCTACCGGCACCCATACGCATCCCTAGAAATGCAAGATCTCATCCTCGCCCACTGTCCATCCAGGAAGAGGGTCCTCTCCTTACACACTCTCCCGTAGGACTAATCCTTCTGAGTCTGATAGCTGCCTCATCCGTACCCAATCAAGTAGTGTAGAGGTAACAACTACATAAGATAGGAAAGTCTATCCCTGTCTGTCGTGAACCTCTAGATGCATCTCAGAGAACAGATCCATAAGCTTCCACTCAATGCTGGCCTCCAGAACTGCTTGAATCTGAGTTCTCCTGCTCAACGCATCTGCCACTGCGTTTCCCTTTCCCGACGTATAGGCAAGCTCGAAATCAAAAGACTGAAGATACTCGACCCACATGCGCTGCCTCAGATTCAGATCACGCTGAGTGAAGATATACTTGAGACTCTTATGGTTGGTGAAGACCACAAAGTTATCTCCCAGAAGATAGTGTCTCCAAAAGCATAAGGCATGAACAATAGTTTCCAACTCCAGATCATGCGTAGGGTAGTTCCTCTCATGTGGCATCAACTGCCGAGACCCGTACGCAACAAATCCATCTCCCTGCATAATCACAACGCCTAGTACGATACCTGAAGCATCACAATAAACATTGTAGCTCTTTCCTGGCTCTGGAAAGACTAGTATCGGTGCTGACGTCAATCTTCCTTTCAGATCCTAGAAGGATGACTCACAAGAATCTGACCATAAGAACATCACCCCCTTCTTGGTCAGACCTGTCAAAGGTGCTTCTAGGTGTGAAAAGTCCTGAATGAAGCATCTGTAGTATCCAGCCAGCCCTAGGAAACTCCGTACCTCAAAAACGTTCTTTGGCTGCTCCCAGGAAACTACAGCTCTCACTTTCTCTAGGTCCACAGATACTTCTGCTTCTGAGATGACGTGACCCAAGAAGTGAATCTGATCCATCCCAAAGTGTAACTTTGAGAGTTTAGCATAGAGTCGATGCTCTCTCAGTGTACTCAAAACGATCTCATGATGGGTAGCATGGTCGTGTCGAGTGTGAGAGTACACCAAGATATCGTCCACGAAGACTACGATGAAGGAGTACAAGTAAGGATGGAACACGCGGTTCATCAGTGCCATGAAAACTAAAGGCACGTTCGTGAGAATGAACGACATGACTGTATATTCGTATAGACCATACCTACTCTTGAAGGCGGTCAGAGGTATATCTGATGGTCTAACGCGCAACTGATGATAACCGGGCCTCAAATCGATCTTCGAGAACACCCGGGCTTCTCGAAGCTGATAAAAGAGGTCATCGATCCTCGGTAAGGGATATCGGTTCTTGACCGTCAACTGGTTCAGCTTATGATAATCCACGCAAAGCTGAAGGGTACTGTATGCCTTATTCGGCACTCTACGGGGTCTCTCTGGCACTGCGGCCTCATGTGCCCTGACCGGCCACACTGGTAGCATACCACATGGCTTCCTGACGATGCATCTCATTTCCTCGGATCACCGTGCGTAGACTCCCTACGGTGCTTCTTGCTATCATCTGGAGGAAAGCTAGATCTGGAAGCAGAACCGCCCTGGTTCGCAGCTTCGGAGTCTCTCAGATTGCGCTCTGCAATCAGTGCCTGGTTGACGATGGAAGTGATGGAGGTCAATTGGAAGATATTCACCTGCAAGAGGATCTCTCGCCTGAGACCATCCTCGAACTTCCTTGCTAAGAACACCCCACTCCCATCCTGGAGGGCTGTGAAATGTCGCAGCTCAGTGAAACGAGAGGAATACTCCATGATAGAAAGAGTACCCTTCTCTAAGATCATGAACTCCCGGGCTCGGTCGGCCCTTAGGGTCTCCAGGTATAAGTAGTCGTAAAACACACGCTGGAACTCCTCCCGAGCCATAACCTACTGGTGACTCGCCTGTGAGATCATGTCCCACCACCTCTTGGTTGAGTTTCAAAGCATGTAGGTGGAGAGCCTGACTCGCCTCTCTGGAGGTGTCTCTAGATGCTCGAAGATAGTCTGCATGGATTCCAGCCATGAATCTATAGCCTGAGGTCCTCCTTCCCCCGAGAACGTGGGAGGATGCTGCTGCTGAAAAACTCACATCAAGTCTGCCATAGTTGTGGCAGGAGGCGGTGCTCCCTAGAAGGTCTGCATCATCCTCAAAAAACCTTCCCCGAACTGTGCATCAACGCCTGCAACTAATATGAAAGCCAGTGCCAAGGCTGGCCCGACTGGAGGGTTGGCAGGAAGTCTCTGATCAGCCATATCTGGCGTCTGATCACTGCCTGACGATAGACGTACAACCGGAGGACGTCTCAGAGGCATATCTCTGAAAGATCAAAAGCACACCTTAGATTAGGAAAACAAGGACAGGAAACGGAAGAGTACAAAATGGGAACATGGGAAGGAAAACACACAAGTTTACAAAACACGACTACACGGCGTGTATAAAAACTACACGGCGTGTCTTATTAAGCCACTGAAATGGGTGTGTACCCTTTCCCTACATGTCGTGTAACACCTCAAACTACATGGCGTGTTGAACCAACACACGGCGTGTACTTGAAAACTATTCCCCTGCCCGAGTCTCCTTACACAGCTAACCCACACGGTCCGACTTAACCCGAGACTACACGGCGTGTTATGAACAAACACGGCGTGTACTAGACAAGGCTTTGGTGGCCCGTGTGGTTAAACACACGGACGTCTACATGTTTGAACCTTACACGGCATGCTCCGAACAAACACGGCGTGTATAGGTGAAGGTGACACTGTCCCGTGTTGTTTGTGACACGGCTGGGTACCTGATCAAGACTGCACGGTGTGTTCAGAAGCCAACACGGCGTGTCTAAGAGAATGTGACGCCGACCCGTGTTGTTCGTGACACGGCCGGGTACCTGGACGGGACTACATGGCGTGTTCCGAAGACAACGCGGCGTGTTGAGAAGAAGGTAACCCCGACCCGTGTTGTTCGTGACACTGCCGGGTACCTGGACATGACTACACGGCGTGTTCCTTTACAACACGGCATGTTCTACTCGAGCTTCCCCGACCCTTGTTGTTAGTGACACGAACGGGTACATGGCTCTGAACTACATGGAGTGTGCCTACAGTACACGGTGTGTTCCTAAAGATATTCTCACGATACCGTGTTTCTTCTCACACAGTCAGTGACATGGTCTGAAAACTACACGGCGTGTATCCAAAAAGTACACGCCATGTATTCTGGGTTTTTCTGGGCAGTAGCTCAGAAACTGCACAGAAGCCCAGAAACACTGAAAACATGGCAAAGAGATGGCAAATTCTAATCCATGAGGACCCATACTCCCCGCGAATCAAAGCTTGACATCTCCCACAGTCATAGACAAGAGAAAACAGGATCACGATCCACCAATTTTCGATTCGAGAGGGCCCATAACACCTCAAGAATCAAAATTTGGAATTCATTTAAACAAGGTAGGAAACAAACAACCCTCTAAAAAGGCAGAAAAGATTCTATCAAGCATCTATCACAACAGCATGCATAATCTACACAAATTCTATCACAACAGCATGCAATCACTAATGCCCCTAGATGGCATGGCAAGAATTCATTGCATGTGATTTCTACAAGTGCCTATATGATGCATGATATGGAATACCCTCATCTCATCAGGTTACGACATAAATAGAACTGCAGTCATCAAGAAAATAACAACACAAAGCATGTGAATCAATCTAGGTGAAATCATATTAACCGTAAATCTCCAAACCAACAAACTGCAATTAACGAGGTAGTATGGATTTTACCTATACATGGGTTAGCTAATCCCAATAACAGCTTAATACCAAGTACAAAATCTATCCCACCCCTGACTAAAGGCTCTAAACAGTAAATCAAGAGAAAAGAAACTCCTATGATACCACTTTGTAACAACCTGAATCCGGATCCCCTCCACTGGTGCCCCGTACCCGGTTCTCCACATGACCTCAAGTGTGTTTCCCCAAACGCCAGAGGCTACCGACTAGCAGCGAGGGCCTTGTAGAGTCGTTGGGGAAACTATGCCCTCATTCGGTAAAGAATACATCGGAAGAACAACCAGTCACAATAACAGAAATAATAAACAACACACAACAACTGAACTGGACAACAGAAGCAATGTATAAAATAATAATGATGCAACATGGTACCTATGTCTATGGAAAGCAATAAAAAAACCAACGTGCTGAAGTAAAACTGAAAGAAAAGTGCAAAAGAAAAACAAAGTAAACTCCTCAGCATCGCAAGCGACGGCTCGATCCCATGTTCTCCAACTCCATAGCAATCAAGAACCTTAAGTAGAAGGGTGCTTGCCCTTATCTATACCTGCAACAACATAATCTGCTTGGGCCCAAAATCATGACCCAAACAGGGTGTGAGACAAATTACCAGTAGTCAACCACCCAAATATCTATTCCTAGTAGTCAATGAATACATGGAAATTAAAGTACAGGAACAGTAAACAGGAAAATACACAGTAGTCACAGTCCACAGTTCTAGAATATAAAGTACACAAGTAAACAACCAGAAACAAGAAGAAAATAGGTAACCCTATGGGTATCTCTCACAACCTAACCCATATGGTTCAACCTACAAGTACTAGCAACCCTCTAGGAGGCACACACATTCTCACCCCTCTGGTTCAGCTAAGAATAGACTCTCTGAGGAAGCACTCACCATCAATTCCCCCTATAGTCTCGTATCGTGATAAAATATCTCTGGGGAAGCACTCAACGTCTCATTCCCCCTATGGCCCGCATCGAGGAACTACAGACTCTCTGAGGAAGCACTCATCGTCAATTCCCCCTGTGGTCTCGCATCGTATTAAAAGACACTCTGGAGAAGCCCTTATATATATTCTCCTTGTGGTCTACTACACTAGGTTCTCATAGTCTTGTGTGAAACTAACATGCTCAGCACATGTGTATCGTCCAAGTAAACCTCAAGAACTACTTGGCTATCATTCTAAGGCTCAACAGCATAACAAAGCAATAGTTCCACTATCCTAAAACTAGGCATAGAAACCAGAAAAATTCCAAACAATCAAAACAAGCATGGAAAACATCCAGAGTACAGTAAAAACTACCATAATCATAGGCAAAAAATCTACTCTAGCAATTAAGCAAAGCAGGCAATACAACAAGGGAAAAACAGAAACACACAATACCCCGTTCAAGGTTATTGGAGGAATTTGCACAAAATACTCATCGACTTTCTACATAAAGGCACAAACCACCTACCTCAATCCTAGAAGATCAATATACATGAACAGCGACGACATATTCTACTTAGAACGTCGTAGATCTGAGAAAATGTCCAAAACACATAAACCACGATATCTTGAAAAGGAGGAGGAATTGGAAAACAAGTCTCAAGCATAAGGAAGAACTCACCACTGTGCTTCCAACACAATCGACAGAGCTCGAATCGGAGAACATACAGAGAGGTGGGAGGTCGTGGAAGATCCGGTCGTACGGGTCGCTCTCGGATGAAGAACCTGGAGAAGGGGTGTGTTATGTCCGTCAGGCGCGACCCCGGTGCGTTTAGTGAAAAAAAGAAAAGTACACAGAGTGTACTTTTAGAGTACATGACGTGTACTAGGTCTTTCCGTAATCTGCTAAAAACAACCTCCGCGTCACCCCTATACACCGTGTGTGTGGTCCGGACATGGCCAGCACACGACTTCAAGCTGGAGAAGAGTACACGGCGTGTACTTCAAAATTTTCCAGAAACTTCATTTTTCTTAAAAATTCCAAAAAAAGGAAAGGCGTACCTGAAACGGAGATCCGAGTTCTGAAAAACTATATGTTTTTGTTTTTTCTATTTTTGTCCTTAAGTTATAGAATTTTCAATTGAATGATGTTGGAAAACAATGAGAATTGATGTTTTTAGGTTTTGGATTCGTTGCAAACCTTGAAGTGTCTGATTTGTTGATGAAAGTAACATGGTTGGATGAAGCATGTTGGATTTTTTGTTCATTATGTCAACAATTGTGTGAGGTGTTGAAGATGTAAAGATGAAGTGATGATAAACCTGTATCGTGTAAAGTTTGTGATGTAGTTCTAGGATCATGAATATTGTGATAATATTCACGAAGGAATGAGTTTGGAAGTGTGCATGCATGGAGTTTAAACATGATTTCATACCAAAGGGAAAAGTTTCTTTAAATTCAATTGTAAAAGAAAAAGTTTCACAAGAGTTATTTTTGGATGACAACACATCATTTTTGAGGCAAAGGAAAAGTTTCATGAAAGTTAAGAGTTTGGAAAATGCGAGGAGTTTGGTGAATTCTTGTATTCTGTCGTAGGTGTGGAGTTTGGAGAACGTGTAAAGTTTGATGAAGGGTTGTTGTTGGGTATAAATATCATGCTAATCTGTCATGAAGCAGAGAAGGAGAGAAACAAAATGGATAAGTGATTTGTTTTCACGTTAAAATTGCACAAACATATTTTTGGTGTGAAGAAATTTTAGGTGACTACCTATTTCATGAAGAAAGTGTTATTAGTTTGGAAAACCAAAAAGTTTTCTTAATAGTTGGTGAACCAAAAGTTTGGTGAATCACTGGGGAACTGAAAGTTTGGCGAACCAGAAAGTTTGGTGAACCAAGAAGTTTGGCGAACTGGAAGGTTTAGAGAACCTGAGAGTTTAGAGAACAAGAAGTTTGGAGTTACAAGAAGGGATTATATGCCTATAATTAACCAATCCCCAAAGAATAGGTTAGAGAGAAGTTGGAAGATGAAGATTCTTTAGAGCACAATGCTCTGAGTTCACCGAAGGTGAGAGTTGTGCAAACGAAGTTACACGAACTGCTGAGTTCCGTGTGTGACTTATGCGAATCACCGAGTTATGAAAATATACTATTTGTGAAAACCTTTATTTTGTGTGAATGATATCTTGCATGAAAGGACTACCTTGAATAGGTTCATGTGTAGAGACTTACAAGGCTATACTTTCATGAAAGTAAGAGTTTCAGGGAAGTAATAGTTGCATGAAAGTTTGAAGAGTTGCACAAAAGGATTTTCATGAAAGTAAGTGGACAATACAAAAAGTGATTGACACACATTGTAAACCCTGCCAATGGAAGAAGTTATTCCATGACAACTAGTTCATTAGGGAAAGTGAAACTGGTGCAATGGTGAATTTCACAATCAGTTTGTGAAACAAGATCAAAAGAAGTGGTTGTTTTAATTTTTCATACTCTGATTAACCCCCTCAGGGTATTTAACCTAGCAGTGTCAAAATAATATGATTAATAATTAATATGATAAATAATAATATAATAATTTATTAATAATATAATTATTTATTAATAATATTATTAACAATTAATAATTAACCAACCTTCCATCCTCATGGATTTTTAATATGGAATGGAGGGGTGTCTTACCACGTGACTATCTGCATAATGAGATTAGTCTGATGGCATGGTGTGACAGATAGGTGATGCGGCGGAGTTCCACATAAATATCACCAGGTGGAGGGGTGCCCTGCCATGATGTGTCAAAGGGAAGCATGATGCAACAATTCTTAGTGGAGAGTGACACAACTTTTAGATTGGTAACATAGTGTGATGAATACTAACTGGGGGAGACATGACATAAAACTAGTGACATGGAATGTAGGCTGCTCATTCGAGCCTTCGAGCCATCTCCTTTAGGGGCCTTTGGGTCACATTCAATTAGGCTATCGGGTCATCAAGAACTTGGGCATTTGTGCTCTAAATATGTAATAAAATTGGTTCAATGAGTGTTTATCATTCCTTATGGATATTATTAATTATTAAATTCATTATTATTTATAAATAATATTTTTAATAAATAATTATATTATGTGGCTTGGGTTGGTGGGGTTTGGGGCGGCGGTCGCAGGGTTGAGTCCTCAAACTAGTTTTCATTCATCGTGTCATGTGCACAAGGGTACTATAATCATATATAATAAATAGTTATATTAGTAATTATTTTTTTTCATATTGATTGTTAATTATATTACTTATTTTATTTACTTTTATTATTAATATTAATATTTATTATTTATATTAATAATATTTTATTTTAATTAGTTATATTTTTATTATATGTTATTATTTATGCATAATTATCATTAATATATTATTATTTCAATGCTAGCAAAATTAAACTAAATCTCACATGAAAAATCCACAAGGGATGTCAGGATATCTTCCCCTATAAAATGGAGTCTTGAGTGTGGTTTTTAGTTATATTTTGGGATTACTTTAATGTTGATAATTTTGTATAAAAAAATTATTTTAATTTGTTTTCAAAATTTTGTTGTGTATATATATATATATATATATGAAAAAACAAAAAAAATATTTTTTTTAAAAAAGTATTTTAAATATGGTTTAAAATTTTATTATATATATATAAAGAAATAAATACATATATTTTTTAAAAAAATTGCTAAGAGAATTAAATGGTTTGACGCTCTTAATCGGGATTGTTGAGCATCAATTCATTTGATGCTCAAAAAACCCTTATCTCAAAAAAAAACCTATCCCCATTATATATATATAACCTAGTTTCAAAAAAATTCCCTCTTCCAAAGGTTGAAAATCTTCAAACCAGATTTTCCCAATTGATTTTGAACATTTCTCCTTTGAGTAGGCTGAATCCACCTCAAAATCTATCTCCCAAAACCTGTGGACTTAAGGTAATATCAGTAATTAAATTAACACATTCTTTTCAAGTGGCCAAAGCTTCCATGGTGCCAATAGTAGCTATAACAATCATACTTACCTTTATAAAAGAAACTTGTTGTCCATATTTTAATACCAGATCCACTTTCATCCTTTTACCATTAATCAAGGATCTTTTTTGTGAACCAAAATTTCTATAGACTTCCAACTCATTCCTCTTTACACCATACTTCTTTCTAGCCATGTAACAGTTTTTACTTTTATTTCAATATTCCCAAAATCTCTAGATTTCTGAGAAAAACCTTCATTTTCTATTAATTTGATTTTATTCAATTTTTATATTGAGTCAAGGTTTTTACCAACACTTATAAGATCATTATCAACCTTTGAATGTGGTATTTGTTGAAAAACTTGGACCTCATCATTCAGTGAGACTTCAATTTCTTTCAAGGTTTTCTTCCTTGAGCTTTCTCAAACTTTATGATTAGAATTATGAAAATTAGATTTGAAATTATCAAATTCCTTTCTGGTCTTGACTAATCTTTATTGGACAGTCTCAAGCTCATGATTTTCTTCGACCCTCTCTTCCATTTCAATATTCACCTTCTTCTCTTTATGAATAAACTTCTTAAATATATCAATTTCAGTTGCTAGCCTTGATTTTTTCTCAGCATGTATGTCATCATTATTGAAAAATAACTGATTATCCTTATTAAAACCTTTATTCTACTTTTATAGTTGATAAAGACACTCTTTAGTTCTCTTTTCAGCATGAACTCCACTCTGTCTCTTCCTCATTTTCATAATTTTTGTTATCGTCTCGTGTGAATTCCATTTCATTTACCTTTGTAATAAACAACCTTTCACCTTCTTTAATGGACGATTCTTCATATTCATCATCCTCAAAATGATCACTATCATCAATCTTAGATAAGAAATTACCCTTCTTGAATTTATAGAAATTCACACCTTTCCCCTATGGATAATATTTTGATGCTTTCTTCTTTAAGGAACAATTTGACTTCTCATCCTCATCTTCATTCTATTCATCTTCATTTTCATTCATCCTTGGACAACTGGAAATAAAATGTCCTATATCCCCATGACTAAAACACTTCAAAGTTAACTTACCATGAAATTTACCTTTTCCTATTTAGGAACTTCTTTAGATAAGTGACGCGAGTTTATCAAACTTCATATAAACATCTGAATATGAATCTAAATTCACAGTTTCATATTTAGCTTGTTTCTTACTCATCCCTTTCTTCAAATATTTTAAGGATATTTCCTTACCATACTTGTACTCCTTGAAAACAATTTCTTTCCGCATTTCATACGCAATAAGAATATTATGATTTTCATCCAATGGAAGTGTACCTAGATCTCAGTTTTCAAATGTTAAAACTGTCGCATTAAGCCTATCTGATAGGATATGCAGTATCTTATCAGCAATTATAGGATACTCAATTATCACAAAAACCTTTAACTATGCTCACAATTTCATTTACTTAAGTAAATAAGTCATCCACTATTTCATCATTGTTCATATTGAGATCTTCATATCTCGATTTCCCACCTTTTAGTTTTGCTTTCTTCATTTTTTGTATAGACTTCATGAATGTTCTCTAATTTATACCATACACCCTTTGTTGTTTTGATATCTTTTACCTTAATAAATTTCTTTTCCAATAGAGATGAATGTATTCCATTCTGATCATAGACATTATTATCCAAATTCTTTTTATCTACTATTGTCATATAAGCACCTTCAACATGAGGAATAAACCCATCTATCTTGCATTGTTTTTGTGTTTTTTATTTTTCCAAAGGGTTTGGATTTTTCACGTGTTCCATGGAACTCAAAGAGGCTCGAGACCTGCTATAACATCTTTCCCCTCCTCATTGGATTGAGTTGAGGCAAAATTGCTACTTGGCCTTAGGCGACATCCCCAAGACGCCAAAGGCTGACAATAAATGCCAAGAGATTCAATACAATTGGAGAACGATTTGCCCTTTGAAAATAAAATAACCATAAACAAGCATACCATAATCAAATAACCACTAAATGATGTATGATTACAATGTAAAACAACTCAAGTAATGCTAAAAGACAAAAATATCAAACTACACCAAGACCAAAATCAGAGTACCAAAGCGGAAAACTAAACCACAAAGCTCAAAGACTCCAAAGAAATGAATCCAAATCTCCCAACATGCTCCATGATCCAACTCCACAATACAATACAAGTATCATGAATCACCACTAAAGAAATGAAATACATTCCTTTTAACCGTGTCTCGATAAACAATATCTGCAAAAGCACCAATGTACCAAAGAAGATGGTGAGTAATGAAACTCACTAGATTTTCCCCAAATGACTTCTATACTCACGCCACTAGGATAGAACAAATTATCACATTTATTTAAAAAAATTATATAAAACACTTTAATTTTTTTTATAGTTTACATCAAATCCATGTAATTCAAATCCCAAATCAGTTTTCTAACAAAAATAGTTTCCAAGGAGAGAAACCAAACAAGTCATTTAACCATTACTCAAATTCATTTGGAATAACCCGTTCCATTTCACATAGCCACACACACACACACTCAACCACACAAGCTTGGTGTTTACCATTGATAGTGTAACTTAATGTCCATACCCTGTCCCTTTGATGGTGGTACTTTATGACCAATATCCATCCAATTCAAGTCATGCTTAACCATTTAAGCCAACTATGAAAACACTTCCAAACCATTTCAATAAAACTGTCCTTTTATTGAAAACAATTTTCCATGCATAAAAATCAAACATCAATTTTAAATTTTCTATTTTAAAATTGAGTTACCACTTTCACTTTCCACCAAAACACCCGATTTCCACAATTTCATAAACCATCACCAAAGAGGGTTTCCATCAAGAAATTCACAAAAATTTCATAATCCATTTAAAGAAAAAAAATAAATTTGAAATCAATCCTTAAAGTTTTAATAAGATGATTTGAGAGTGAATCCACCTACCTTGGAAATTATGGTGAAAACAAAGAACAACATGAATTCTTCAACAAAATTGGTCCGAATCTCCAAAAAACTGCCTTAGATCTCATTCCCTAACATCAACACAACAAAATATCATCATAATTGGAATAAAATATCATATAAATATCCCCAATGAACTTGATATATGAATCCAAGAGAGGGAAAGAGAATAGATCTAAGGAAAACCATTAAAAATAGAGACTTACCAAGCAATCGAGCCTTCAATGCACTAAGATTTTTCGACAGATCAATTCTGGATTGAAGAGGAAAGTCTTCACAGCCTTTAGGAGGAAGAAAAATCAATTTAGGGTCTAAATGGAGGAAAAATAATGGGATTTGGGGATAAAACGAGTCAGATCCATTTTTTAGGATCTAAATTCTAACCATGCATATTTAATCACATGGTTAGGAAAACCGTGCGCTAACCATGAAAATACCACTGTCTCCAAAAGAACAGTTTCTCCTAGGTGACCACATGGTTTGGCCAAACCGTGCACTTAAATGTGCGCCTACCCAGATCCCACTACCTCTCTTTCCACGGTTTCCTGTAAAAGTTTCACGATTTGAACTAACTATGCTCAGACTGTGCACCTTCAGAAAAGCCCCCAAAACATCCTAAAATTCCTCCAAATCATTCTAAACTTCACCTAAAAAATTTACATACTTAAAATACATAAATAAATAGTTACTTACTTTAAACCAGGGACACTACATTCTCCCCACCATTAGCCTTTCCATCCTTAGAAAGTAAAAAATCACTACTTTCCCGAAAGAGCTTGGTCCATTGCTTGACCATTTCTTTCTCTCATCCCCAAATATCTTCCTGAATTTGACCATGTTTCCACAAAACCCACACTAGACCAATACTTTTCCCACACAAGACTTTCTCTTTCCCATCCACAATATGCACTGACACATTTACCAATGAAGCATCTGAATCTAGGTTAATGTGATCCCATCAAATCACATGGTCAAGATCAAGCTGATACTTTTTCAACTGAGATACGTGAAACACATTATGCACTACACTAAACTGTGGTAGGAAATCCAACCAATATGCCACCTCACCAACCCTTTTCGGTATCTCAAAATGGCATATGTATTGAGGAGATAACTTTCCATGCTTTTCAAAACGACAATGCCCAAACTTTGGATAGATTCTCAAGAACACATGATCACTCACCTCGCACGACAATGACCATCGACAACGATCCACATATGATTTTTGATAAATTTTTTCTGTTTCCATTCTCTTCTTGATCAACAAAATCTTCTCTATTGTATCTTGGACAAGGTTAGACACAACTAGTGAAGTCTCACCTGTTTCCACCCAAAAAGTGGAGAAAAATAAGGATGCCCATATAATGCTTCAAAAGGATTCATATGTATCGAGGCCTGATAATTGTTGTTATATGAGAAGTCCACTAACAACATGTGCTCCTCCCATGAGACACCAAAATCCATTACACAAGATCATAGCATGTCTTCCAATGTTTGTATCATCCTTTCAGATTGTCCATCAGTCTGAGGATGATACGCCATACTCATGGTCGACTGAGTCCCCAAGTCTTGCTGTAAAGATTTCAAAAAATGATATGTAAACCTTAGATCTTTGTATGATACTATAAAAATTGGTATGACATGTCTCTTTACCACTTCTCATATATAAATTTTTGACAAGTATTCCACCGTATGAGATTCATGAATAGGGATGAAATGATCAGACTCTGTGAGATGATCCACTATCACCCATATGGCATCGTATTTCTAAACTATTATTGGGAGACCTATTAGAAAATCCATGACTATCTGCTCCCATTTCTAAATAGGAATAGGTAAATACTACAACATACCTGCTGGTCGATGATGCTCCGTCTTAACCTACTGAAAAGATAAATATTTCGAAACAAACTCAGCCACCTTTCTTTTCTTATCGACCCACCAAAACTATACTTTAAACACCTTATACATATTCTATATTTCAGAATGAACAACCCATCTCGAATGTTGGTAAGCATGAAGAAGTTGTTCCTAAGAATCCATAGGTAGGACCATCTGATTTTGAAACCAAAAAACTGAAATGTCATCTATCTTCCATCCCTCAATGGTCTCCCCACCATTGAGTTTTGACCTCATAGCAACACATTCTAAATCAGATGTCTGTTCCCCTTTAACCATCTCTACCAAATCAGGAACAAAAGAAATTGGAAAGAAAATCACTATGCTACCTCGGTCTTCACAATCGAAGTGCATGTCAGCTATGATAGACATCAACTGTCAGTGATCTGAAGCCACTTTTTCCAACTGAATGTATAAATTCCTTCCTAATGCATCTGCCACTGAATTTCCCTTACCTGATGTATACATAAAGTCAAAGTCAAATATTTGGGGATACTCTATCCATATTATTTGTCTCAGGTTCAAATACTATTGTGAGAAAATATGTTTCAAGCTCTTATGATCCGTAAAAACTGTAAATTTATCACTAAAGAGGTAATGAAAACAAGTCTTCAAAGCATGGACTATAGTAGCTAAATCCAAATTGTGTGTTGGGTTGTTCTTCTCGTGCAACCATAATTTCCATTATCCATAAACAACCACATGATCTCCCTACATGAGAACACATCCCAACCTAGATCCCTAAATCATCGTAATACACCATGTACCCTTAACTTGATTTTGATAATATCAAGATCAGTGCTGATGTAAGGTGAAATTTAATCTCTTGAAAAGACTTTTGACATTATTCATTCAATTGTAATGAAATATTTTTCCTTATCAAAGCTATAATAAGTGAAGCTAGTCATGAAAATTCAAGCATAAATCATTATTAATAACCAGCTAGACCAAGGAAAATGCATATCTCAAAGAAATTCTTTAGAATTTTCTAAGAGATAACAACTTCTATCTTTTCTGGATCCACAACAACATCACTTTTAGAGATAAAATGGCTCATGAAATGTAACTCTTATATCCAAAAACCACACTTTGATAATTTGGCATACAGACGATAATCTCTCAAGATTCCCAACACTGTCACCAAGTGTTGTTCATGCTCTGTCCTTGTCCTTGAATACATTGGTATGCCATCCACAAACACCACCACAAAAGAATCTAGATATCTCTAAAATATCCAATTCATCAATTCCATAAATACTACTAGTGCATTCGTAAGACCAAAAGGCATAAACATATACTCGTAATGGTCATATATACTTCTGAAAGCTATTTTTGGAATGTCCACCTTTCGCACGTGAAATTGGTGATATCCTAATCACAATTCAATTTCAGAGAACCACTAAGATCCCCTAAGTTGATCGAATATATCATCGATGTGTGGAAGTGGATACCAATTCTTTATCGTAACTTGATTAAGCTTAGGATAATCCATACATAGTTGAAGATTTATATCCGCCTTTTTGACAACCAAGACCGATGTTGCTCATAGAGACGTGCTAGGATGAATGAACCCTTTTATTTTCAGCTCTTCCAACTGCACTTTCATTTCCCTTAATTCTGTTGGTTCCATTTGATAAGATGGAAGAGAAATGGGGCTGGTTCCTAGAAGGAGATCAATTATAAAATTCACTTCCCTTATAGGTGACAACCCTGATAAATTTTCTAGAAACACATATGAAAACTGATCAACAACCACTAGAAAACTGCTATTTTTGATCTCTTCCATTGATGCCAAAGTCAACACTTACAACTGGTACATGATCATTCCAACTGCTGGTACTAACAAGCCCATTGCACCTAGTTTTACATTCTGGTCACCTTTAAAGAGATGCTTGACACCATCGTCAGTCATAAAACTAACCTTTCACGTATAACAATTGATGCAAAGCTTGAACACTGTCAACCAATCCATACCAAGGATTATGTCATAGACATCCATCTTAAGCACCAAGAAATACCATATCAATTCATCTCCATCAACAATTATAGAACATACTCTACACATAATGGCTTGACATTATCTTTGACCAAGAGGGGTTTGAAGTTTCAAAATAGAATGCATCATATCAATATTTAAATCCAGAAGATCAACAACACAAGAAGATATAAATGGATAACATGCACCTATATCAAACATAGATTGTATAATGGCATAATTCAAAATAATCATACGTCTCACCATTGATGGTCCAAATTGACCATCCACAATACTTACTCAGCTGCATATAATTGATTCCTTTTTGTACTTTGTTATCTATTTCCCTGTTGAGATTTCCCTTACTGAGGAGTCATGGTATTCTTGGAATCCCCATGGATAGCTCGGTTCTGCTGCCCTCGTCCCGTCGAAGCATACGATGTCTGTGAAACATGAGATGTGTCCCGAACACCTGACCTTGGAGAACTGTGACAATAGCGCTAAAGATGCCCCATCTGATTGCAATTGTGGCATGCTCTAGGTGGTGTCGTACAATATCACTTTATGTGATCCAAATATCCACACTGAAAATATCCATGATTTATCTTGAGTTTAGGAGGAATATTCACTGATCCAACCATCTGATTCTAAGTCTTCCCACTACCTTGGAAATATGTGTCTCTCTTATTCTTGTTCCCAACATTAGAGTTCCCACTATTTCTCATAGGTATCAACATGCCTCTACCGCCCATAGTTCCTGAGATGTCCCTTTCCACCATAGTCACTCTATTGACCATCTCTGTATAATCTGTTATAAAAAGCACAAAAATCTTCGAGTGAATCTATTGCTTTAGTCCTGATTCAAAAATTTGTACCTTCAAGAACACACTAGAAACAACTTTAGGTGAAAAGAGCACTAAATTCATAAATTTAGCCGCATACTCTATCACTGAGAAGTTCTCTTGTCTCAAGTTGAATAATTATGTCATTCTAGCAATCCTAAACATATGATGATATAATTATTTGTTGAAAATTTATTCAAAATCATCCCAAACTCCATCCAAACACTTTAAATAATTAAAATACATAAATAATGGGTTACTTACTTGAAATAGGGGGTGCTACACCTACTAATCCGTAACAACTCATGCTTACCACCCTCACACTAAGAATACCACCTCTTATAAAATTTCATTCATGGAGAATAATTTTAGTTTTCTTTTAATTGTAATGACCAATATTTAAAGTAGTATACAGATAAACCTCCCATAAAATAGGGCCGAGTTAGCCACGATTCATTTTTTTATTCTGAATGTTGTGTCCTTATAAGTAAGACCTAAATTTTAACACTTTACATTGCTAGATAGAATTCAAGTGTGGATTGCGACATGCAATTATTTCATAGATAAGGCTAAAGTTTGAATTATGTTTACTATTTTCTTAAATTTTAATTAAAACTCTAGTACTTTTAGATAATAATAATCTATCATTTTATTTCATCTATTTGTTACTAGGAAAGCTACCCAATACCATGAAAATAAAAAAAATAACAACTTGAAATTAGTTTTTCCTATTACGCACAAGACACACACACACATTGAAGTAGTATCATTTATTAAGGCATTGATTTTTTTGATTATTCTCAATAGAAAATGTTGTAGTATGAACTCACTATAATGATGTATAAATATATCTCATTTTCCATCTATTATTTTTTTCCTATACATATATAAACCCTTTTATTTTAATTTATGTTTTTTATTTCCAATTAGGATAAAATATAATTTAAATTTGAATATTTGTTATAATCTATTATTGATTAGTCAATGTTTGATATGTCATAGTTTTCTGTTTTCTTAAATTTGAATATATTACATGTTTCCTTTCTTTTTTTTTATTTTTTATGATATATATATATATATATATTGATTTATATTTTGATTATATGTATTCGTAATATCAATGCTTTATGAAATGGATTATATTGGTTAGAGAGTTGATTTTTCTATTTTTTTCTTTAGATATTCTCAACGAAAATTCATATTGTTTTTTGTATGATATTTGGATGGTTAAATATCTTAATTTTGATGCCTTTATTTTAAAAATTGAGGCTGAAGACGCATTTTATAATATTTGCATGATAATGTGTAAACATGGATTCTTTGAAAAAATTCAATCTATGATATGATCTAAGACATGAGATTTTCTGAAACGTGTGTCCTATACTTTGAGTTTTTAATATTCCTATGATAGATTATATTTATTTTGATAATGAATGGATTTATGGGTTATATAACTAGATTTAGAGGTTTTGTATCATTTATGTAATAGAATAAATTAATTATTCCCTTTATTAGGGTTTTATTTTTCATAATATCATAAATATCATCGATTCTATTCCCTCAATAGAATCATTTGAGAACTATCAAAACATGACTTTCCAATTGAAACTTTTATAATTTCTTCTAGAGAAAACTCCATCTCTTCAAATAATGTTTGAACTTATTTTAAGGTTTCTAATATACTCTACTTAAATTATCCTTAAAACCTAGACTAAAGTTGATTTTTATTAAATCTTTTAAATTTTGAAGTGATCAAATTAAAATATGCCTTACCAACTAGTTTAAAATTTATTTAAAACACTCTTATACCTTGATCAAAAACATGTTCAAGCTATGTAAACATTCCCAAAATAGAGCATGCACACCCTCAAATTCTGATAATTTGTTTACATATTAATGTATATATATATTATATGCATACCTTATGTGTATTTTTTTTGTACATAATGAATAATATTAATTATTATAGGATGAATATGAGTCAAAATGGATGGATGATAATCGTATGACAAAGCAGTATGAGGATGGAGTTAAAGAGTTCATCAAGTTTGCAATATAGCATGCATACGATCCTTCTAAAATCATTTGTCCATGTTTACATTGTTGTTATTCAATAAAAATTCTCCCAGAAGATTTGTAAGATCATTTGATTTGTCATGGAATATATCCAAGCTATAAATGTTGAACTAAACACAGGGAAAAACTGCATATACATAATGACTGAGATGATACTGCTATTTATGGATCATTTGATATGAATACTAGTGTAAATGATAATGAAGATTTTATGGAAGAAATGAAAATGATAATTAAATATGACCTTCATGATTGTACAAAGTGGTCATAGAATTTAAATAATTTTACTAAGAGACCATTGTATACTGGTTGTAATAAATATGCAACATTGTCAGCTATATTGAAGTTATATAATTTGAAAGATAACAGTGGATGGAGAGAGAACAATTTTTCAAAACTACTTGGTATCCTAAGAGATATGATACCAGAAGAAAATGAACTTCCTTATCAAATATACAATACTAAGTGAATTCTACATTCAACGGGTATGATTTTTGAAAAAATACATGTCTGTCCAGATAATTGTATATTGTTTTACAATAACCATAAATCACTTAGGAAATACCCTAAGTATGCCCTGAATCGATACAAGAATGATGAATCAAGTCATTATAAATTTGTATGATAATTTCCTATCATTCTAAAGTTTATATGACTATATAGATTCTAGGAAACCACTAGACAATTTAAATGGAATGCATATACAAGAATTGAAGATGAGAAACTATGTCACTCAGTGAACTCTCCTCAGTGGAAAAAAATTGATTACGAGTATCTTGAATTTGGAAATGAGTTGAGAAACCTTCATCTTGCATTATATATAGATAGAATAAATCATTTTGGTATACAAAGTAGTACTTATAGTACATGATCAGTTATATTGGTAAATTATAACATTCCACCATGGTTATATATGAATCTCAAATACATTATGTTGTCTCTGCTTATATCTAGATCAAAACAACATGGTAATGATATTGATGTCTATTTGGATCCATTAACTAAAGATCTAAAATTGATTTTGGATACCAGTATTATAATTTATGATGCTCATAGAAGTGAAGAGTTCACATTGAGAGTCATGTTGTACGGGATGATAAATGAATTTTCTACTTATGGAAATTTATTAGGCTATAACATTAAAGGAATTTTGGGGTCTCCCATTTGTAATGAAGGTACACACTCAGTTTGGTTGAAACATTCATCGAAGAATATTTTTTAGGACATCATAAATTTTTACCTCGATGACATAAATATTGATCTTGGATGACATCATTCAATGAAAATACATAGCACGATACACCACCATATCCACTAATGGGTGATCAGATGTTTGAGAAACTAAAATATATTGACATGGGGATAAGAGAAGGGTTGACACTGATGAAGGGTGAAAGAAATAATTTTATTCCTCTTATATCTTACACTCAATCTAGATAAGAAAAATTTCAATTTTTCAAATTTCTTAATGGTGTAAGAGTTTCATTGGGATATTCATCAATATCAATAATGTAGTGTAAATAACTAATTTGAAGTTACAGGGTCTAAAATCTCACAATTATCATATTTTGATGCAAGATTTAATGCATGTAGCTTTACACTGCATTTTTTCCTAAAAATGTAAGACATACATTTACCCAATTTTGATTCTTTTTCAAATCCATATGAAGTAAAGTTATAGACTTGGTGAAATTTCCAATCATGAATAAGGAAATTGTAGTCATATTATATGAATTTGAGATGTTATTCCCACCATAATTCTTTGATATAATATTCCACCAAATGGTTCACTTGGTTAAATAGATTCAACTATGTGGTCCTGTACATTGCAAATGGATGTACCCCATTGAATGATATATGAAGATTTTAAAAGGGAATGTCAAGAATCAAAGTTAGCTAGAAGTTTATATTGCAGAGTGATATATTGTTTAAGAATCTGTTGAATTCTGTATTGATTTCTTATCAGTTGTTTATATTATTGTTCTCCCAAAATCTCATCACAATTAATGCCTTCTGGGCGAAGGGATTTTCGGAAGAGATGTTTTTATAATTACCATTACAGAGTGGGAGAAATCTCACCTTTAAATTTTACATAATAGTGAAGAGGTTGCTTCATACATTGAATCCCACCAAGCACTTCTTAGAAATTTGAATCCATAAAGGGTTAAAAGATTGACATCAAATACCCATAATCAATAGTTTATAGGATGGTTTCAAGATCATATTTATAACGAGTAATCTAAATATCCTAATTCAATTGTCAAATGAATTTGATAGATAGATAAGGGATGAAATGTAAGTGTTATATCTTGCACTAGTTTTGTAATTAATGGTCATACATTCTATACAAAGGAATAATATGAACATAGTACGATGTAAAACAGTGAAATTACACTTGTGGTGGAAGCGATGAACGTATACCATTCCAAGGATATAAATCCAATTTATAAAAATATGTCATATTTTGGCATCATCAAATAAAAATATGAGTTATATTATACAATATTTCAAGAGTTTATTTTCCATTGAAAATTGGTTGACAATAGGAGTGCAGTGAAAGTCGATGGATTGGGATTTGTGAAGGTGAATTTCAGCATGGAAGGTTATAAGGAAAAACCATTCATAATGGTATCACAATTTATGCAATTATTTTATATCCCATATCCATCAAACAAGAATTGGTTAATTATTCTGTTGGCGACTAAAATAAATGCAGGGTCACATGAAAATTCAATTTAAGCCGACCCTTTCATTGAGAGATCACAATAATTTCATGGAGGTCCCAATGTATATAATGTATTGTACATTATAGGGGACCATAAAGAAGGGATTTGGATATACAATAGAGGATTTAAATCCCTTAAACCTTTAAAGAAAAAAATATAGAGCTCAATGAGTAGGTTAAATTGTTTTTTTAATATACTATGATTTTTCTCATAATAATATGTGTTCTATACTTTGTTTACATATTCTAAATTAAATGTTTGACTACTCATGTAGATAATTACTTCTCTACACACTAATGTTACCTATCTTAAGGAATAAAACATGATTTATGCTAAAACAATGAAATTAGTAGTGTATCAAAAATATGTTGATGAAAAAAACAAGAACGACATAAAATCACTGTGTTAACTAAAATTATCAAGGTGGGAAGAGAAGGTATAACATTTGAGGTTGGTTGGAATCAATGTGGCCAACCTATTTACCCCCAACAAGTCAATGTTCATAAGCTACATTGTGCTCACAATAAGAATACATGTTCCAATTGATACAGATACATGACACAATGTTATGCCTGCATTGAAGGAAACCATTTGGGAAGATATTAGGGTAATGTTACGGTATATTTTCTCTATTTTACCAGAAAATTATATAATGAAAAATTTATTTACTTTTCATTATCTCTTATAGAGTTTGTTTATTTTAGATGATTTTTGTAAGAAATATGTCTTGACGGTCGCTAAAAAAGCTCATAGAGGCTTCCAAACACTTCTTACAAAGAATTATCTCAGGGATACTGGGAAGAAAGTAAACCCCCACACACTAGTTACATATTCATGGATAATAAACCAAGAAACATGGAAAATTTTCATTAGTCATTGCGATGAAGAATCATTTCGAGCACATTGTAGTCAATAGTATTTTATTTGACATTATTTATTTTATCCATTTTGATTCAAAATTATTAATTTATGAAACAAAAAAGGAGTTCCAAAAATAGGAAATGTGAAACAAAACCAATTTACCCCTACTATAAAGCAAGGATGGGATATTCTTCACTTGAAAAGAAAATTTTATGTATTTTAAATCTACAGTAAAAGTTTTTATGTGATATGAAACAACACATTCTCCTTTTTTATATGCAGATTGATGAATCAGAATCCAAAGCCACTTCCATCCCGCTTCATGTGCTATAGAAGGAGTCCCATGTAAATAAAGAGATAAAACTAATATATTAAAACACACAAAGAGTATGATAATCATTTGTAAGTATGAAATGATAGAAATTTGTTATGATTTATAACAATATTATATAAAAATATCTATTTATATTCGTATGTTTTTATATTGTTTAGACACAAGAATCAACATCGATTGTACCTGAAGAACAACTAATTTTAGTGGCTTTGAAGTGGCCCAAATAGTATGATTATGTTAGAGGTTTAGGTTTTGGAGTGTCACCTCAGACATATTTCGAGAAGACAGAGTCGTAAGGAGATACATATGAGAATATGAAAGACATGCATACAAAAATGACGCTTTAAAAGTTATTATTATCCAATCTGATTTGGCAGACCAATATATTCAAAAGGATTAAAGTGAAATATTAGTGGAACAATGATCAATACATGAATATCCACATGAACCCACTAGTTTTGAGGCCAATCATTCCCCTCAACTATCTTCCTTTCCAGTGGTAATCAATTTTTTCATAACACTTTCTCCTAAATGCGAATAAAAAAACTTCCAATAATTTTATATTACTAAAATTATACAGGGTGAAGTTTTATTTGATTTATATATATCAACACCCACACATCACCTTGTTGTGAAGGGTACAATGTACAATATACCAGGAGACATGATACATAATAAAAAACTCCTGAAAGATCATGTGAGAGTGGGGATTGAAGTAGATCTCGAGATGAGCATTGAGTTGCATGTTCTACTTGATTATTTAGATGTTACCACAATCAATAATGCTATAGGAACTTTTTTAGCCTGTCCATTTAATCTTATAAAGATACGCGAGGTATGCCTTTAACAATTTTTTTTCAAATGAAAAACCTTTAACTGTTAATGATAAAAGGTATAAAATAAGGTATGGTATTACAAACAGACAAAATGACGGGGAAATAGAATATTGAATCAAGACAATCCATTGGATCAACCAAGAAAAAAGGTCATTTTGAGAGTACCTTCACCCCACCAGTTCCACCGCCACATATATCAACATTTCAAGTTCATGCAAATACAACATTAAAAGATGGAAGTATGTACGACATTAAATATGAAGAAGAAATATTTTTATAGACCATTACAGATATGGTTGGTCTTGAGAGTTTAAATGATATTATCAAGTTTTAATAGATGAGAGTCTTAGTTGAGAATACACACATGAGGTAAATTTTCATAATTTTTTTTCCAAAAAATGATCTACTATGTTCATTACAGTGAATAACTATTCATATTTTCTATAGGCATATATATTACCACTATATGAAGGGAAAACCCTGTGAAGCAAGATTTGGACTCATTAACCCCACTATCATTTCTACGGGAAAAGTTTCTTTGTAATTGAATGAAATTAAAAAAGAAAAAAGATGAACTAAGGAAGGAATTTGAAAAGAAAATAATAGATGACAAACTCCTCTTGATGTCTACAATGTAGTGGTAAAACTATACAATATAATAATATAAATTATATTTTTCTTCTTGTCATTACTTATTTGTATTTTTTAGGAAGTACTAGATTCTAATCAAAATCAATTTTGATACACCAAATGTTTATTTTTTGGATCCAATTCTTGGATTTCTAAAAAATCAACCACACATGATGCCCATTGTGAATTTGTAATGCACTGTAATCAAAATTTTATAGATAAACTTCAAATTATATGTTTTAGTGTGTGTTTTAACAATAATTTTGTTATGATAGGATGATCTATAAATATTATTTAAATTGTGGTATGAGGTCGGTGACTAAACAAAAAATGCCTATGTATTTCTTAAAATGAAAACAAATTAAGGTATATATAGTAATATTTGACTATCAAAATTATAGCAACCCAACCCCAAAATCCCAGAGTCGGTGCCTGCTACCATTATATTGGTATAGATACAAGAAAATTGTGTCCCAAAGGACTGAAAAATTTAGTAGTCTCAGTAAAATAGATACATACATGAGTCTCATATTATAGTTGAATACAAAAATTACAACATAGTTTTTTTTATAATAACTTTATTACTTCTATCATATTCTTGAATATATATCATTGTAAACTTTATTGAATTCTCGGAAAAAACAAAATAAGGGTGAACTTAAATGCTCAGTAAGGGTTAAGTACAACATAAGCAATAACGGATCCATGAGAATAATCAATATAGAAAGGTAAATAACTGAGAACACATGCCACATAATCAATAACTAAGAAGGAAGTACGTAAACAATATGGAAGGTAAATAACTGAAAACACATGTCATTTAATCAATATATTGAGAATGAAATTAATCCATAGATTTTATTATGTGATAATCTCATGGATAATAATAATAATAATAATAATATCTGAAATCTCAATGAAGGTAATGATTAATTATTGTACGTCATGTCTGAGGCACATGAAAACCTATATCGTCAAGGTATTTCACAAGATGGTATACAACTATAGGTATAAACCAATTTAATTTGGAGATATGATTTATCGAATGAGAAACTTTCGATGCATCGAGGGGCTGTATAAAGTATGGTTCCCACCCATCACTGCCAGTCCAAATCATTCCTAATATATCGAATAATAAATTTAATTCATGAACAATATACCTTATCAAATTTATGTATTGAGTAAAGAATACAGATTTATTAATATTTCCCCAGATAATAAAATAACTTTCAAAGTGAACACCATATGTAAAAATGGTATATGATTTAGGTAATAATCTTATCCATGATAAATAATGTGGATATTTAGGGGAAATTTAATGTTCAATGATCACCGCAAAATGAATAACTCAAGGGGAAGTTAATGAATAAAAAAATGATTCAAGGAATTTAATTTCAATAATATACTTGGTAAAAAATAATGATAATCCATACAGAGGAAGAATACGGATTGTATCAATATGACATATACCCATTAGAGTAAGAATAAGGGTTATTGTTATCGATTAAATAAAAAATATCTTTAAAAACATTCTTGGGAAAAATATCATTTTCGTTTTTAAAAACATTTTGAAAATATTTTTATTTGAAAACTAAATTTAAAAACATTTTCTTTAAAAATATCTTTGTAAAATTAAAAATTAATCTTCAAATAAATGACGATGGATAATTTTGTACGAGGTAAAAAGAACATTCCTTTTTCATTGTAAAAATGTTAGGAAAGTGACTTGTTCGGAAATAAATAATAATGTTACTTTGATTTTATTTTGTAAAAATACAAAGTGGGTAAAAATTTTATTTTAATAAATCATTTTGAAAAGATTAAATATTTTTTTTTTAGAAAACATGATTTTGTAAGAAAACAGATTTTTGACTGAAGAGAAAAATGAATTCAGATTTTATTAAAACATTTTATCATTAATCTTAAGTAGAAAAGAGTAGAAAAAATGGTACTATAACTTGAAAAATATCACGAATAACCATTGGATAAGAAAATTAAAGTGTTTATTAAATAATTATCATATAATTTCCTTTAATGGAATTTCAAGAATAAACAATCTCGATTAGAATGAGATTGTGAAATAAACCCTTAAAATGATTATAACTTTGAAGTGAGAATTAATCAATGAATCAATTATGTGTATCAATTTTAAATACACATAAAACAAGTGTAAATACATCAATAGATATTAAAAATAATTATACACATAATCATATGATATTAATGATAATGAGGAATAATTATAACCCAATAAAAAGGAATTGAGTTATGAAATTCCTTTACCACATGGTAACTTTTAAGTTAAAATCCCCTTAGATGAAATAATTAAAATTAAAGCTTAAAATACCATTAATAATGAATAATTAATGATATTAAATGTCATAGGGGTAGTATATACACCATATAAAATAAACTAGGTGCATAACAATACAATATGATTCAATAAAATAAAATTGAGACGAAATCCCTTACCACTTGGAAACTTTTGAATTATAAGACCGATGAAAGAAATAAATTCAAATGAAACTTTAAATAACATGAAGATAATTTTATTCATTATATATAATATAATAGGGGTATTATATACACCACACAAAAGAAATAAGTGGTGAAAATGGCGTATACCTCACAGAAGAAAAAGTGAGATGAGAATCTCTGACCTTACGCTCCCTTTTGGTCATATGCCCTTTAACCTACTGTATAATGGTTTTAATCATTTTATTAAATTATAACAGAACCATATTAATATTTATAATATCATATATTATCCTTTTATAACATCTTATCACCCATTTTTTAATAATAATTCATTATTTTTGTTGTTTCAGGTGTTAATTGCCTTGTTTTTTAAGTATGCATTGACTTGTTATTTTTTATTCCTCTTACTTAGATCAAAATTTAATAATATATAGAATTTAAACCATGATGTGAATATTATATATATTTAGTATATATATATTTAGATTAATCCATAAAATTTGGTGATAGGAAATGAAATACACCGTTTGAGGAGGTGGTAGTCCATACGTCCACAAACAATGTTATCGTATTCTCACAAAATGGAAAATATGAAGGTATGTGTTATATAATAATTATAGAAGCATAAAGGAATTATAAATATCATAAATTTCATATATAAATTATAAATATATTATTATTTCCAACCATTAAAGGTGGTAATGGAAGAATGAACAACATCGGTTCGTGAGGCGGTAGTTCGTCATACACACGCATGATGATTGTGTGTCCCATTTGATAGAAGTGCATCTGGGTGTAATTCATACCCTTAATATAACAACATATTATCATATTGAAGATACTTAGGTTATTATATAATCAATATATAATAATAATTGAAGCGATTGAGAAATAAATAAAACAAAAGTGCTCATTAAAGAACGTTACCTCTTCTTCGGGTAACTCCTTTTAATTTGCACCCAAAGAATTCCTTGATTGACTTTATACCCAAATTGAGGATTCTAGGAAGAAGGGAGTGAAGTTGTGGAGTTATTTTGGTAGGGTTTTATTGATCCAAATGACTTTATAGTCATTAAGAAGTGAGGGGGGTGGGGGTGAGTTCCCTTTTATAGTGGAGAAGGAGAGACATTCTTGTAAATAACAAAAGGTAAACAATATTGGGAGGTATCCCTTACATCATGTTCCTATAATAATAAACCATTTTTGATCTAATAGAGGATATTATTGAAATATGACCATCCAATGAGTTTTGGACAAGTGTCTGTGTCATTTCCCCCCTTAAATTTAAATTTTAGTCTGTAGAGACCCGGTTTTTTCCTAATAAGACTTTGAAATATTTCTAAATATTATTCCAGAGCTAGGTGATGAGACGATGTGTGATTCCAAGGCCCAGTGTTCCTGAAATTGATTTTATAAAAATATTAAATACATTTTATATTACGCACATGCAATTAATTAAAAAAATGGGATAACTCTTAAATGGTTGATTATATCGTAAATCCGAGACCACAGCTGGGTCCATAACATAGTGTTTCCCCTAGGCATGACATAAAATTAGTTGGCGCGAGATGTTCAAACCCCTAACTCATTGGTGGTACGTTTAAGTAATTAAATGAATTAATTTATTTAATTACTTAAAATAAATTTAACCTAATAATTGGATATAAGTATATGGATAAAGGAAATTTGGACACACAATTCTATTTTTTTTCTGCCAATGACGACCTCTCCTCTCATCTCCTCTTCATTGATGAAACGATGAATAGAGATTTAATGACGAGAAAACCTTGGATCTAGATGGATCAAGAAACAACGGATCCTCCTCCTTCACCGACGAACATGTTCTTAGTTAGTAGTGATCGATCCAATCTAAGTAGGACCCATATTTAGCATTTTTATGGCTTGGATTAAATGTTTGAGCATGTTGAAACTAAATTCTTCAACTTGAACCTTTGAATTCAAACCTTGCAAGATCTCGATTACCGGTTTTCAATTCTTTTTTGGTTGTTCTAACCCGAATTGTAAAATTACGATCAGTTGGCCAAGAAATCTTGGACAATGAACCAAACCCTTATTTTGGTGCATTTCCCCCCTAGATTCTTCATGTTCTTCATTGTGGAATTAATTTGAATCCTGGTTTGATGATTTTTGGGCAACCTGAGCTTGATCAGGCACTCGGAAACGAGACAGAATCGTGGAATGAAAATAGATTTGTGGGAGAGGCAAAAATCTAGAAAAGTAATGATGTATGGATGAATAATCCAAATGTTTCGTGGTAATATGACAAGTAATAAATACACAACAACATTCAGAATATCTTTCCAAACCCTCATTTTCGAATGAGGTCGATTCGTGATGAACGATGAAGTAATCCCACATTCTTTGAAGCATATCCAAAATTTTTAGAGCATATTTAGGTAACTTTGACTGTGGCTGGAGAATATTCAAAGTGAGGATAGAGATTTGGGATAAATCTGGAGTTTCTAGTTAAATCCTGACCACACATCGTGTTTAGTGAAGAACACATGACATGTAGCCTCCCTCAGTAGTGGTGCTAGGGTTTGGGAAAAGATAATGATGACATGGTGTGTATCTCCCCTTGACACACTGTGTACTACCTTTATGTGTAAGGTGATCCAATTGAAGGAACACATGGCTAGGCACACGCCATGTGCCAAGCACACAAACACGGGTTGGACACATGGGTAGTATCTTGTGTTGATCAACATGCTGTGTACCGAAGTATATGGACACGAAGTCTAAGTACTTGGACACGACCAGTAGACATGGCCCTGATCCCCGGATAAATAGAACACGCTATGTAGTCCATCCACAAGGTGTACACTACTACATGGGATAGGACCCGTGTCTGTCCAGAGACATGACCAGTCAGTGAAGAGGGGCCACACGTTGTGTACTATTTGAGCTCCCATGAGCAATCTTCAATCATTCACATCTCCTTTGTATGAACTCAAATTTCGACCCACGAGATGCTTATCCTGAGTTTTTTTCTACATAGAATATTATGGTTCCCTCAAAAGAGTTTTTTGAGATACGATGTGGATGTTCTAGGTTTGGCATGCACAGAGATGACACCTGATGACAACAACGATTAGACAGGCTTACCAGAACGACCTTCTAGGATGACCCTCCAGCTGGGATGGGAAGTGTAGTCCCTAAAAACCTTCCGAGATAACCCTACAGCAAGGTGGGGTAGTGTAGTCCCTGACAATGATTCCGGGATGAATCTTCAGCTGGTCTAAGCAGTGTAGTCCCAAGCGATGATTCTGGGATGACCCTTCAGTAGGGCTGGGCAGTAAAGTCCCTGATAATGATTCGGGGCTAACTCTCTAGCAGGGATGGGCAGTGTAGTCCCCGAAAATTATTCTGGGATGACCCTCCAATAGGGTTGGACAGTGTATTCCTTGACGATGATTCTGGGATGACCCTCCATCAGGGCTAGTGTAGTTTCTAATGACAATTTTGGGTTGACCCTCCATCTGGGATAGGTAGTGTAGTCCCCAATGACCTTTTGGGATGACCCTCCAGCTGAGCGGGGTAGTTTAGTCCTCGAATATTTTCTAGAGAAGAACCTTGATTGTGTGGCACAATGTCAAGGCGTGATATTACTTACCTAATGACTCACGAGAAAGGGAGAAATTTTCCCATTGAGATGCATTCTTGTGACGTGATATAAAACTGTGTGGGTGAGTCATTTCTATTGAAAGAGGATAGTATAGAGGTGTGGTGATTTGATCCCCTTTGACTTGAGACTCCTGGGCAGACGCTTGAGGTGTTGGGCATTGCAGACGACTTTACCTTGGAACTGTTGGCTACTCATCTTCTTGGGATTTTCTATGAGATGGAGATCACCTTACTCTCTTGTTTGGGTTTCTTTGACTAAACACACACACACACACACACACACATATATATATATATATCCTGCTATAGTACCCACTCATTGGGTCTTGGTTACTCTCCTTCTAAGATAGGAAAAGATGCCCAAGGTATGCCACGTGCTTTCTGTATCTAACTTATCATGGTTGGATGAGTCTAGTCTCCATATTTAGCTAGTGAAGAATCGATGGGGGGTTCACCTCCTCACCATTTCAAGATACTTGTGTTTGCATGAGCCTACTTTCACACTCTTTATGGGTTTATTTGTACTCTTTATGTTCACTTTTATTATACCTTGCTCCATTTACTGCTTCTCTTTGATTGTATCTTTTACTTCTCACCCTTCTCCTTTTTTGGGGCGTTCTATTGGGTATGTATATACTCACCCATGCATGGGATTTTCCCAACACTTGTAAAGTCTTTTGTAGATGGAAGACAGGTCGATCATAACTATAGTGGAGTGTAGGGATATGGGCTAAGTGGACCGTATATGATGGTCATAGTTGGGATACCGAAGTTGGGCTCTCTCAGTAGATACTCTTTTCCAGTTGTCTTCAGGTAGGGACTAGATTCTGGTTTGGGTGTGTGTTTTTCCCCTTTACATTTTAGTATTCAATATCATACTCTTATACCATCTAGAGGTTCATGCATGTCCGCTTTACTTTATAGAAGTTTTCACTTTTTCTAATTTTCCTCTGCACTTCTACATTGAGTTGGATGCGTGCATGTGTATAGGTTCTCAGGAAAAGGCCTCCCCAGATTTGTTGTGCCTTCGATGCTTGTCACCAACCCCTGACCTATGGAGGCAGGCTTGGGGTAGTTGTAGATCAAGCCTCGGCTTGGGTTGTGTCATGATAGAGTGGTATCAGAGGTGGTTCATTCCTTGGGACGTTTTTTGGACATTCCCCAAAAAGGAATTGGTTTGGATTTAGGGAAATGATGTCAAGGTGTCTCAAGAGGTGATCTCAGGACATGGAGTCCAATGATGGTACAAGTGACCGACATATCCATTCACCAAGACCCTGATTACCTGCTTGTCAACTAAGCACCCTGAGACATTTGTTGTAGGGAACAATGGTACATGCATCATATAGGATTGAGTCTTTGAATTTCCTTATAAAGTTAGCTCTCCATTACTTTATTGATATATATATTCCCATCTGACCGTGATACTCCTTGACAATTATCAGGATGCCTCTGCAATGATATTCATCCAGAATACCAGCTCTAGTTCGTGACGATGGCCCTATAAGTGATGAGGCCTCAGTTTAGGGTCTATTATGTGATCCCCTTCCTATAGGTGGACCAGTAGTGGCACCTCCACTCATTGAGCAGCATATAGTCCCAACAAGTCAATCTAAGTATGTGCGTAGTCTGAGTGCACTCCATGTGTTCCAGCGTCAGTGATCGTTAAAGTTCCGCAGTGAGCTAGATCCTTAGACAGTAGAGAATTGGATGAGTTGGCGGTCTGCATGTTTAGACTGGTTTAGACCCTGACTGATCAGATGGTGGATTTAACAACTAGTCTTTTCCACAGAGCAGATGGAAATTGGTGGATCTTAGTTACCCAGATGTGCGATGAGTCTACGCTCTCATGGGGAGACTTCCAGCAGCTATTTCGTGAGGAGTACTACCCCTCCTGATTGCTCTCCATTCAGATTTAGGAGATTTTGGAGCTTCAGTAGGGAGGGATGATGGTGGAAGAGTACATAGTGAGGTTTTCTAACCTTATGAGCTACTCTCTTTACATGATCAGAGATGGTTACTTCTGATCACGAAAGTTCAAGCAGGGACTTCATAGAGAGATTTGGGTCAGTATAGTGCCCTTGTGCATCCCCACCTATGTTGGGGTGTTGGATCGGGAACTTGTGATAGAGAGTTTCTTGATATAGGGATACTAGATAGCTGTAGATGGTAGTAGGTGTGATAGGACTGAGTCATCTTTAGTAGTAGGTAGGTGTCAGAGGTCTTGGAATAGGAGACCCTTCCATGAGCAGAATCAGGGGCATGGTCGCCCAGTTCAGGGGCAGCGCAGGGCACCGGGGTAACCTTGAGAGGGTCAATGCTACACTTTTGATGGGTGAGGTCACATGTACTGGGACTGCCCAAGCAGGAAAACTGATCATCTCAGACAGGCAGTAGATGGACAGCCATGACAGAGGCAGTGCCGTGATTTGGGATCTTCCAGGTGGGGATAGGGTGGTCCCCAGGGAGGCAGAGCTGGCAGAGGAGCGAGAGGAGTTGCAGGTGGGGGATGGTGGTATGAGGTTCTCCCACCACCACCACTAGGCAGCCCACATTAGGCTCAAAGAGCTGGCACCCAGGGCTGCAGACAATTTTGGGCTATGGATATCTATGACCCAGTGACATACAAGATGATTCAAGGTATGATACATGTTTACTATACTCTTTCCTTAGTATTAGTCGACACAGGTGATACCCATTATTTTATCTCTCAAATATTTATGTGGGAGCTAGATCTCCCAATAGAGATGCTAGTACAATAGCTATGCCTCGAGGTTCCTTAAGGGAATGCTTCCTCTATATCTTCCATCCGTCAGCAGTGCGGTCTATCTCTTGGAAAATAGAGGTTCACATGGGACCTACTGGTCATCACAAGAGAAATCTATGACATCATCTTGAGCATGGATTAGCTATCTGTGGTTTGAGATCACTACTACAAAAACGGGCAAGAGAAGCACTACCCTTTTATCATTGCTAAAAAAAAGCGCTGATAAAAGGGGGCCTTTATCAGCGCTAAAAAAAGCACTGATAAAGGGACACTTTTAATATCACTAAAATAGAGCGCTGTTAAAAGTGACCCTTTAATAATGCTTGTTTTAGCACTGATAAATTCTCCCCTTTATCAGTGCTTTTTAGCACTGTTAAAGGGGATCCCTTTATCAGCGCTTCTTTTAGTAGCACTGATAAAGGGGGGCTTTATCAGTGCTTTTTCCTAGCGCTGATAAATTTTATGTTTCAAAAAAAAAATTCATGAAAAATAATATATTGTTATATAAGTATATTTATATTGATATAAATATAATATATATGTTTTAAATATGTTTTAGATAAGTATAAATAGACTATTACATTTAATATATAAGAAATTTAGTGAAAATGGCTTTAAAATATTTTAAAAAATATAATTAATTAATAATTTGATAATTATCATTGATTAAAAATCATTTAATAACAATTTGAAGACACAAAAAATCAAAAAAATAATAAAAGATCTAAAATAAGTTGAAATGTAACTCAAACATCAAACGGCCATAACTTTTGATCTGGGTGTCCGTTTGAGCTCTACAACATATCAAATAAAAGACTGCGAAGAGCTATACACGGTAGTGATTCAATAAAATCTTCTATCACATATTTCGAAGCCAAAAAATGCCCAGAAGGCCTCCAAAACCGAGTTTTTAGTCGGAATACCTAGATTTGTTAACATTCAAACAAGTATAACTTCTGATCCGGATGTCTGTTAGGCCTGTACCACATATCATATCGAATATTATTTCATTTTATTCTATTTGACTGGTTGTGGAGTTGAAAAAGGCTTCTGGATTAGAAGTTATGGTCGTTTTAACATTCTATGGCTTTTCAAATACACACACACACACACACACACATATATATGTATTTATTCATAAATATATATGTGTGTGTGTGTGTGCCTATCTGTGCATGTCTTTGTGTGTTTTGTATATATGTGTGTATGTATTTATTTATTTATTTATAAACACACATAAAAAACATATTTTATAAATTTATTTAAAACTAATCTTATAAATGTATATTATTATACAAATAAATATACGGATAAAAATTATAACTGTATATATATAAATAAATATAAATATAAATTAATATATGAATAAATATATATATAATAATATATAAATAAATATAAATGTATTAATATAACTAAATATATTTATATTAATATGAATCTATATTATTATACAAATAAATATAACTATATATATATAAATAAATTTAAATATATATTAATATATGAATAAATATATATGTATTAATATAACTAAATATATTTATATTAACATGAATCTATATTAATATATGAATAAATATAACTATATATATATAAATAAAAAGATATATCATTAAATAGAAAAAAAAACAATATGGCTTAATGGTAAAGGTGCAGGCGCGTAAGGGGGAGGTCGCGGGTTCGAGTTCTGGTGGAAGCAAGGAGGTGCACGTGGGGGGCATGTGTTGGATGTGCGGGCAAGGGAATAGCGCTGGAGTGGTTCACCTAGCGATGATAAAGGGGGTCAAGCACTGTTAAAAGATTCCCCCCTGAATTATATATTCTTATTTATTTATTTATTATTATTTTTACTTTTATCAGCGCTTTTTAAAAGCGCTCATAAAGGGGTATTTTATCAATGCTAAAAAAATAACTGATAAAGGACCCCTTTTATTAGTGATTTTTTTAGTGCTGATAAAAGGGGTACTTTATAAGTTCTTTTTTTAGCATTGATAAAAGACCCATTTATTAGCACTTTTCTGAGCGCTGATAAAAGGGACCCCCCTTTATATTTTCTTCGATTAACAATGCTTTTTTAGCGCTGTTAATGCACTTTACAATCACTGATAAAAGCCATATTTGTAGAACAAATTTATTTTTATCATAGATTAGTCAGATGTCTACATGATGATGGGATGAGGTTCTCCTTTTTCAGAGAGAGAAACCTCATAGCAGGATGAGTGGGTGTTGTGAGAAAGAGGTTACAACCCATTACCCATCAGTTGGCGATTATGACCCTTGGTGCAGTAGACTCTTCAGGTGTTTGGATCCCCTCAGTTGTGAAGGATTATATGGACGTCTTTCCCAAAGATGTTCCAGGACTACCTTCGAGTTAGGAGTTTGAGTTTTTCATTGACTTGCAGCCAAGTATTTCCTCGATATCTTCTAAATCATATCAGATGACACCCACTGAGCTCTGGGAGCTGAGGTTGTAGCTAAAGTAACTTTGTGAGAAATGTTTTATCGTACCCAGTGTGTCCCCCTGGGTGTCTCCAGTCTTGTTTGTGAAGAAGGTAGATGGGAGATTATGTCTTTGCGTGAATTATCATTGCCTGAATCAGTCCAAAATAAAGAACAAGTACCCCTTACTGAGGATTGATGACCTCTTTGATTAGTTTCAAGGTGAGAGATGGTTTTTCAAGATCAGTCTCAGGTTCGGCTAACATCAATTATGGGTTTTTGAGGTTGATATTCCAAATTTGTCCTTTCGATGTCACTATAAACACTACGGGATTCTAGTGATGCCCTTTGGTGTGGAAAATTAACCCACTGTTTTTATGGATTTCAGGAACCAGATCTTCCAGCCATACTTGAATCATTTTATTATTGTCTTCATCGACAACATACTCATCTACTCTGCAATAGTGGAGAAGCATGCAGTGCACTTGAGGAGGGTCCTTGATCTACTTAGAGAGTGCCATATTTATGACAAGATCTCAAAATTCTAGTTCTGGATACAGTAGGTCCGCTTTCTAGGGAATATCATTTCTGAACAGGGTTTATCCATGGATCTAGTGAAGGTCAAAGCATTTCTTTCTTAGGATCCAACAAATAGTGTATTTTTGGTGTAGATATTTCTTGGCATGGTAGGGTACTACCAGAGATTTTTGGCAGACTTCTCTAGGATCGCAGCCCCTTTGACCGCTCTGAAACATAAGGGACAATTGTTTACCTGGTCTGAGCAGTTCCAAAAGGTCTTCGAGGATTTGAGGTAGAGGTTGATGGGCACTCCAGTTTTGAGGCTACCAGAGTAAAGAGTTAAGTTTGTGGTATATTTCAATGCCTTAGGAGATGGGCTCGATTGCATGCTGATGCAACGATAGGCATTTATCACATATGGGTTGAGGAAGTTAAGACCCCATGAGAATAACTATGTGAATCATGATCTAGTGTTAGTATTAGAAGTCTTTTCTTTGAATATTTAGAGGCACTACCTTATGGGAGAGCACTTTGTGGTTTACTTAGACCACCAGAGTCTCAGGTACGTCTTCACCTAGAGAGAAATGAACTTGAGGTAGTGACGCTGGTTGGAGTTCCTGTAATACTATGACTTTGAGATAGTCTATACTACTGGGAAGGGAAACATTGTAGTATATTCCCTTATAAGAAAGTCTCAGGATTTCCTAGTGTAGGAATATTCAGAGCAGTTATCTTCCCTGTAGATAACCCTGATGGAGTAGGAGGGTACAGTTTTCCTACAATATATGGTGTTAACTCCTACACTCCTTAAGAGTGTGAAGGAGTCCCAACTGGGATACATTAACTATGAGGTTTTTTGTGATCGGATATCCATAGATGTTTCACCAGATGGATATTATAAAGGAGAGTATCACGAGATCTTGTTCCATGGGAGAACATTGGTTCCAATGGCGATGTAGAAGGAAGTGATGCGGGAGTTCCACACTTCTCCCTTAGTTGTACATCCTAGTGTGGGGAATATGTATAGGGATCTTCAACGATAGTTTTGGTGGTCTGGCATGAGATGGAGTGTAGCTAAGTTTGTCTCATGATGCCTTACCTGTCTTTAGGTGAAGGATGATCAACAAGTTATAGATAGTTTATTGTAGCTTCTTGATATCCCAGAGTGGAAATGGGATGACATATCCATGGAATTCTTCACAGGGATTCTGTGCATAGTGAAGAGCCACGATACCATCTAGGTGATAGTGGACCAACTCACGAAGTTGGAACACTTCCTTACTATCAGGGATCAAAGTTCAGTGGAGAGTTTGGGGCAGATATAAATATGATAGATCATCCACATTCACGGGGTACCCTCGACTATTGTATCTGATAATGATGCTCGGTTTACATCACGATTTTGGAGAGGCCTAAAGGAGGTGTTCGGGACCCAGATGCAGATGAGTACAGTCTTTCACCCCCAGAACAATGGGAAGAATGAGTGTACTATCTAGGTGATAGAGGATATTCTGAGAGCATGCATATTGGATTTCGGCTGGAGTTGGAAGGATCACCTGCCTTTGGTGGAGTTTGCGTGCAACAATAGCTACCACTCCACCATCAACATGACACCTTTTGACTCCCTATACAGGAGACCCTAAAAGTTACACTTGTACTAGATGGAGATCGGAGAGTCATCTATTATGGTCTTGGAGTTAGTGTAGGTGATGATAGAGAAGGTGCAGGTCATCTGTGAATGGATGAAGACAGACCAGAGTTTGAAAGAAGTCCTACATGTATCGACTTCATAGGCCCTTGGAGTTCGAGCAGGAATACCACGTCTTCTTGAGAGTCTATCGATGACATGGAATGTGGAGGTTTGGCTAGGGAAGAAAGTTGTCCCAAAGGTTCATCAGGCTATTCGAAATCACATGAAGGGTTGGCAAGGTTTCCTACCACCTCGCCTTACCCCTACAGATGGAGTTCCTACACAAAATTTTCCACATGTCACAACTAAGGAGATACATGCATGACTCTATTCATGTCATCGTTTGGAGTGAGCTGGACATTGAGGATGGTTCCACCTTTACAGAGCACCCAGTTTGGATTGAGGACCAATAAGAGTGGACCCTGTGAGGATGATCCATCCCTCTGGTTTGAGTGTTGTGTTAGCAAAAAAACATGTAAGAGAGTTCCTGGGAATAGGAGATCCAGATGTGGGCTTAGTATCTCGAGTTATTTGTTTAGTTTTACCTTTCAGGGAAGAAAACCTTAAAGGAACGAAAGATGTAGAGACCTGATTTTTTATAATAATACTTTGAAATATTTCTAAATATTATTCTAGAGCTAAGCACTAAGACGACGTGTGATTACGAGGTCCGGTGTGTCCAGAATTAATATAATAAAAATATTAAATATATTTTATATTACGCATGTGTGGTTAATTAAAAAATGGGATAACTCTTAAATGGTTGATTGGATCGGAAATATAAGACCATATTTGGGTCCGAAACATGGTGTTTCCCCTAGGAGTGATGTAAAATAAGTTGGTGCGGGACATTCATACCCCTCGCTCATTGGAAGTACGTTTAAGTAATTAAATGAATTAATTTATTTAATTACTTAAAATACCTTTAACCTAATAATTGGATATAAGTATGTGGTCAAAGGAAATTTATCCACATAATCTTGGTTTTTTTCTTCCAATAACGAACTCTACTCTCCTCTTCTCTTCATTGATGAAATGAGGAATGAAGATTGAACGATGAGAAAACCTTGGATCTAGATGGATCAAGACGTAAAAGACCTCCCCCTTCATCGACGAACATGTTCTTCATCAACAACGATCGATCTAATCCAGGTAGGACTCATATTTACCCTTTTTACACCTTGGATTAAATTTTTGAGCATGCTAAAACTAAATTCTTTAACCTGTGCCTTTGAATTTGAATCTTACATGAGCCTGAGTAACGATTTTAAATTCTTTTTCAATTATTCTAACCCAAATTTCACAATTACGATCAATAGGCCAAAAATGCTTGGTCAATGATCCAAAACCTTGTTTTGGTGCCTCCCCCCTTGATTATTCATGTTCTTCACCGTGGAATTCCTTTGAATCCCGGTTCGAAAATTGCGGGGAAACCTGAGCTTGATCAGATGCTCGAAAACGAGACAGAATCTTGGAACAACAATAGATTTGCAGGCGAGGCATAGATCTAGAAACGACATGATGTGGGGATGATGATTTTGAAGGTTTTGTGACAATCTAGCAAGGAATGAAGCCATGAAGGTGTTCGAAAGATCCATACAAACCCTCATTTTCAAACGAGGCCGATTCATGATTAATGATGAAGAAATCCCCCATTCTTCGGAGCGGATCCAAAGTTTTTGGAGCAGATCCAGGTGGATTTGACCACGACTGAAGTAGATTAGAAGTGAAGATGAAGATTTGGGAGAAATCTAGAGTTTCTGGTGAAATCATGACTACACTCCATGTTTAGTGAAGAACACATGGCGTGTAGCCTCCCTCAGCAATGACGCCAGGGTTTGGGAGAAGATAAGAATGACACGACATGTACCCCCTTTGACATGCCATGTAATACATTTCTATGTGAGGTGATCCATGTAAAGGAACACATGACTAGGTTCACACCATGTTCCAAGCACACAGACACAGGTTGGACACATGGGTAGCATCCCGTGTTGATCAACACACCATGTACCGAAGTACACAGACACGATGAGAATACACAACCCCAGTCCTTGGATAAATAGAACAAGCCTTGTAGTCCACCCACAAGGAATGCACTATTACATAGGATGGGATCCATTTTTGGCCAGAGACACAACCAGATAATGAAGAGGGGTGATACACTATGTGGGCCCCCTCACACACTGTGTACTGTTTGAGATCCCACGAGCAATATTAAATCCTCTATATCTCCTTCATTTGAACTTGGATTTTGGCCCACGAGATGACTATCTAGAGTGTTTTTTCACATAGAATGAGATGGTGTCCTCAGAAGAATATTTCAAGATATGATGTGGATTTTACGGGTTTGGAACATGTAGAGATGACACCAGATGATGGCAGTGATCAGACATGATTACCAGAACGACCTTCCAGGAAAACCCTCTAGTAGGGTTGGGTAGTGTATTCCCTGATGACAATTTGGCTGACCTTCAGTAGGGCTGGGTAGTGTAGTCCCCGACAATGATTTCGGGCTGACCCTTCAGTCGGGATGGGCAGTATAGTCCCCAATGACGATTTTGGGCTAACCCTCTAGCAGGGTTTGGTAGTGTAGTACCTAATGAATATTCTGGGATTACCCTCTAGAAAGGATGGGTAGTGTAGTCCCTAATGAAGATTCCAGGATGATCCTCCAGCATGGATGGGCAGTGTAGTCCCCGACGATGATTTCAGGATGACCCTCTAGCTGGGCTGAGTAGTGTAGTCTCTGAGGACCTTTTATGTTGACCCTCCAGCCGGTATGGGAAGTTTAGTCCCCAAAAACCTTCCAAATAAGACCCTTGACTATGCGATATAATGGTGAGGTGTGATACAACTTACCTAAGGACTCATGAGAAAGAGGGGCACTTTCCCCACTGAGATTCATTCTTGTAACACGATCTAAAATTGTGAGAGTGAGTCAGTACCACCCAAAATAGATAGTATCGAGGTGTGTTGATTTTATCCCCTTTTACTTGCAGCTCCTAGGTAGACGCTTGAGGTGATGGGCATCACAGATGACTCTACCTTGGAACTGTTGGCTACTCATCTTCTTGGGCTGAGCTGTGAGATGAAGATCCCCTTATCCTCTCATTTGGGATTCTTTGACTGGAAACACACACACACACACACACATATATATATATCCCACTACATTAATCCATCCTTGGGTCTTGGTTACTCTATTTCCAAGAGAGGCGAAGACGCACATGGTATGCCACGTTTTTTCCATGTCTAGCTTCTCATGGTTGGACGGGTCAACTCTTCGGCTTTAGGTAGAAAAGACTTGACGAGGGGTTCACCTCAACATTATTTAAATCTCCTTGTGTTTGGATGAGCCTACTTTCACACTCTTTATGGGTTCAGTTGTACTCTTTCTGTTCAATTTTACTGTACCTTGTTCCTTTTACTACTTTTCTTTGGTTGTATCTCTTACTGCCCCTTCCCCTTTTTGGGGAATTATACTGGGTATGTATATACTCACCCATGCATGTGATTTTCCAAAAAACGTGTTGTTTCTTTTTCAGATATTACATTGTTCGATTGTGACTATAGAGGAGCGTAGGGATATGGGCTGCATAGACCATGTACGGTGGTCATAGTTAGGATATATGAGCTTGGATCTCTCAGCGGATGCTCTTTTCCAGTTGTCTTTAGGTTGGGACCGTATTCGGGTTTGGGTGTGTGTTTTTACCCTTTAAATTTCAGTATTCCCTACCATACTCTTGTACTTTCTAGAGGTTCATGTATGTTCACTTTACTTTATAGCATTTTGCACTTTTTCTACCTTTAATCTACACTTTTGCATTGAGTTCGCTACATGCGTGTGTACAGGTTCTTAGGAAAAGGCCTCACCAAGTTTTTTGTGCCTTAGGTGTTTGTCACCAACCATTGGAATATGGAGGAAGTCTTGCGTTAGTTGCGGCTCGAACCCCGGATTGGTTCGGGTCATGACATAGTCCCTTAGTAAACTCATTTTTCTCTTAATCACTGTGATTAATTTTAACTGGTTTTACTAGTCCTTATGGTCAAAAATTAATTTGAAATTATTAAACATTATAAATTATTCTGATTCCAAATATGAAATCTATTTCTCGAAATTAAAATAAAAAAATTGAAAAAATTGATTTAAAATTAATCCCGTAAAAGGGACGATAAAACAAGTTTTTTAAGTGAAAATGTTCAAAAGTTTACTAAGTTTTTATATCCAAATTCAATATAAAAATAATTATAATAACCTAAATTGGATTATTATATGTATAATTGATATAATTTTACTTTTAAACCAATTTAAAATATAATTTAACATTATAACTTATTTATAAAAAAATTCCATTTTCAATTAAAATTCAGTATTTTTCAATATTCATCAAAAAATGAAACTTCTCAAAAAAAATACCAAAAATTCACTTTAATATAATTTTTACATTAATATTTCAAAAATGAAGTTTATTTTTTCAAATAAAATTTATAAAAGTTTCAAAATGTAGTTTTAAAACAAGTGCGGCACTAAAAGGCGATAAAACCGCCTTTAGAAAAAATATGACTTTTTATGAGTAAAATTGGACTTGTTCTTATCTTATACCTATAAAACCTTTTGGATGAATGTAATTTTTTTATATAATATATAAATTTTATTTATATTCATTCACTAATAGTAATTAATTTAATTTATTGTGATAAAACACCTTTTGGAACATAAAAATAGTTTTTTTATAAAAAGATTTTCTTTATATTCAATTTGTTTTTATATTCATTTCTAATTAATTGGTAACCAATGAATTCAACCATATATTTTTTGTAAGTTATTTAATCCCATATATAACCTTCAGTTCAAAAGTTATGTTATATATTATTATATTAAATAATAACATTTTAATATTATATTTGTGTTCGGTAAAACTCAGTATTACGTGTAACACAAATTATCAAAGAAACTCACTGTGTGTGACACAATTTAAATTAGTATTGCATGAATTTCAAGCTATATAATAAATTAAATTTATTTAAAATAGTAAATATATTATAAAGTCTTAATAAGTTAAATTCCTTTCCATTATTGGTGTTGTTTTTCATACATGCTATCAAATAAAATGCTATTCTATTATAATTTTTTAGGTGTTACATTCTCCCCACCTTAAATAAATTGTTTCTTAATAATTTAAACTCAATCTTGGTAATAAATTGTTTGATATTTAAAAATTAATTTGTTAAAAAACCCACATAATAGAAGAGTTAATGAAATATACCCTTAATAAGAGGGAATGATAAGTATAAAGGCCACATTGATTAACACATAAATAGGTTTCCAAGTAGAAGAATATCAGTGGAAAGTTAAAATATAGAATTGAAGGAAAATCATAAAAAATTATAGGGAGTGATTGAGTTAATTGATCATAAATAAGTTAATGGTCAATGGAAATTTGAGGGGCTCAAAAACATAAATTTGTGATGATTTAAAAGACCAACAGTTAAAAAAAAGTTATCAGGATAACATTTTATTTTGAAATAATTTTCCTAATATTGATTAATTCTTGTATTGACTAAGAATGTAAGAAAATATAATTACTTGATATATTTACATAAACAAAATTTCATCATTGGTTGTGCTTTGATCAATTTCCATCTTATCCTATAATTTTGGAAATGGATATCCAAAAATTAACTTTTATGTCTGAATAATTAAAATTCACTTTTAACAGATCGTATGGTCCACAAAAGAGTGACAAGTCTTTTATTCTGTCTCTAGATATTTTCCAAAAATACCTTAATCTATAAACCAAAAAATAAGTAATACTACTGGTTTATCATTAATATTTATTCATCAAATTGTTTAACTAAAAACAAGTACATATTTACCAAGACATTATGCAGGCTAGTGGTAGGCATGACACCCTTATCATCCTTCGTTCATGGGTTCAAGCCCCATCGCCTCACTGAATGTGATGGGTTTTCACCCTGTATTTGGGTTTTCCTTTTTCTAAAACCATATTAATATAATTCCTATAATGTTCCTAAGACAAATAATAGACATCCTTGAAATTTAATCATTAAACAACCTTTTCTCTATGATTTTCAATACAACATATTTTTTTTCAAATTCTAATAATCTAATTTGAATATTATTACAATGTCATTAATGATCATAATAACACTAAATCTTATCAATAACTTAAACTCATGTCTCTAAAATGTAAGGGAATTATTCCTCAATTAAAATTTCCACTAAAACATGTACTAAACTAATGAGTTGTATTGTCATAAATTTCTTTAAAAATATCCTTAATATTTGTAAAATTCCATTACATAAAACCTAAAAAGAGATGTCTAAGACTTAAAACTTATAATTAACCTTAATCTCATAATCCTATGATAGTATCCATAACTCTTAAGTTTATGAAGACATGTGTGCTTCTATGCCAATCCTCAAAGTCTATCTTAGGGTTATGTTCTTTAATATATGTTTTCCTAAATATAGTTCTAAAGTTTTTTAATAAACTTTCTCGGATACCAACTGTAGTGACCCTGAACCCAGTATCCCAGAGTCGGTGCCTGCTAACATTACATTGGAAAAAATACAAGAAAATTGAATCCCAAAGGACCGAATAGTTTCATAGTCTTGGTAAACTGGATACATATATGAGTCTCATATTACAATTAAATAAAAAAATTAAAACATATTTTTTTATAATAACTTTATTCCTTATAATATATTCTTTATTATCTATCATAATAAACTTCATGGGATCCTGGAAAAAATAAACAAAATAAGGATCAGTTCAAATTCTTCATAAGGGTTATGTACAACGTAATTAATAATGAATCAATAATAATAATCAATATGATAAGGTAAATAGTTGAGAACACATTCTATGTAATCAATAAATTAGAAGGAAGTGCATAAATAATATGTAAAGGTAAATAACTAAAAACATGTGTAATTTAATCAATAAACAATGAATGAAATGCATACATATATTTTATCATGTGAAAATATCATGGATAATAATAATAATAACTAAAATTTCAATGAAGACAATGATTAATTATTGGACGTCATGTTTGAGGCACGTGAAAACCTATATCATCAAGACCTTTCACAAGACAATTCTAAATTACAACTAGAAACCCATTTAATTTGGACAACTGATTTGTCTAATGAGAACCTATCAATGCATCAAGGGGTTATATAAATTCTAGGCCCCACCCATTATTGTTAGTTTAAAGCATTCCTCATATATTGAATAAATGATTTAATTCATGAACAATATACCTTATCAAATTTCCATATTGAGTAAAGAACACGGGTTTATCAATATTTCCTCAGATAATCAAATAACTTTCAAAGTGAAAACTATATATAAAAATGGTATATGGTTTAGTAAATAATCATATCCATGATAAATAATGTGGATATTTAGGGGAAATTTAATGTTCAATGATCATTTCAAAGTGAATAACTCAATGGGAAGTTAATGACTACAAAAATGATTCAAGAAAGTGAATGTCAATACTATCCTTGGTTAAAATAATCAAAATTCATTCATAGGAAGAATAATTATGGTATGAATATGATGTATACCCATTAGAGTAAGAATAAGGGTTATTTTTGTTGATGAGATAAAAAGGATATTTAAAAACATTATTGAGGAAAATATATTTTTCATTTTGAAAATACTTTTCTTTTAAAATCAATTTTAAAAACATTTTCTTTAAAAATATATTTGTAAAATTATAAATGAAACTTCAAATAAATTATGATGGGTAATTCCATATAAGGTAAAATGAACATTCCTTTTGCATTTTATAAAGGTTAGGAAAGTTCCTTGTTCGATAAGAGACAAGAAGGTTCCTTTGAAAACATTTTGTAAAAATAAAAAGTGGGTAAATTTTTTTTTAATAAATCATTTTAAAAAGGTTAAATAAAACATTTTTATAAAACATATTTTTGTAATAAAATGGATTTCTAATTGAAGAGAGAAATGAAGTTGGATTTTATTAAAAAAATTTCTCAATAATATTAAGTACCAAAGAGTGGAAAATGATACTATCACTTGAAAAAGATCACGAATAACCATATTTGAATAAAATTAAAGGGTTTATTAAATAGTGATCATATAATTTCCTTTAATGGAATTTTAAGAATAAAAAACCTCGATTAGAAGGAGATTGTGAAATAAACCCTTAAAATAATCATAACTTTAAAGTGAGAATTAATTAATGAATCAATTAATTGAATCAATTTTAAATCCACATAAAAAAGTGTAAATACATAAATAGACATTAAAATTCATTATACATATAATCATAGGATATTAATGCCAAAAAGGAAGTAATATAACCTAATAAAAAGGAATTGAGTTATGAAATTCCTTTAAAACTTGGTAACTTTTATGTTTAAATCCCCTTAGATGAAATAATTCAAATTGAATATTATAATACCATGAATAATAAATTATTCATGATATTAAATTTCATAGGGGTGGTATATACACCATATAAAAGAAACTAGGTGCATAACAATATAATATGGCTTAATGAAATAAAATTGAGGTGAAATACCTGACCACCTGTTAACATTTGAATTATAATACTCATGAAATAAATAAATTCAAATGAAACTTTAAATATCATGAAGATAAATTTATTAATGATATATAATGCAATGGGTTCAGTATATACACCACACAAAATAAATAAGTGGTGAAGATGGCGTATGTCTCACAGAAGAAAAAGTGAGACTAGAATCCCTCACCTTATGCTAGTTTTGGGCCGCACACCCTTTAACCTACTATATAATGGTTTAAGCATGTTATTAACTAATACCATAATCATATTAATATTTTTAATATCATATATTATCCTTGTATAATAACTTATCACTCGTTTGTTAATAATCATTCATTGTTTTTGTTGTTTCGAGTGTTAATTGCCTTGTTTATCGAGTATGTTTTGACTTTTTATTTTTTGTTCCTCTTATATAGATCATGATTTAATCATCTTAATAATTTAAAATATTATGTTAATATCATATATATTTATTATATATATATATATTTATAGTAATCCATAAAATTTGGTGATAGGAAATAAAATATACCATTCATGGAGACAGTAAGACATACATACACATGAATTTTGTTTCCATTTTATTATTATATTTAAAGAAATAAAATTAAGTGATATATATATATATATATATATATTACCATTAAAATATCATTATTATTTCATATATATCTCATATGTTTATTAAAACCATCCTTAATGCATTCCATGTAAAGTGTGAATGAATCACCGCTACTGGAAATTTAGGCTATAGCCACGGTTCAACAGACCGTGGTTGGTATTGGCATGGATATAGGGCAAGAACTAGAGCTACAGTTTGAAACCATGTATAAAGGCCTATAGCCACAGTTCAAACTGTGGCTAAATGGCTATAGCCACAATTTTAAACCGTGGCTAAAGCCTATAGCCATGGTTTGAAACCCTGTAAGAACATTAAGCCACACAAACGTATTTCCACGGTTCAAAACCATGGCTATATGTCTTTATCCACGGTTTAGAACCGTGGCTGTAGGCCTATATTCATAGTTTAAAACTGTGGCTACAACCCTTCCCATTTCATAAAAAAACACCCCTATAGCCACCCCTTGACCCCCCCCCCCGCACCCCCATGCCCCCTGAACATCCCCCTTGCACCCCCTACCCCCTGGACATCCCCTTTGTACCCCCCATACAACCCCCTTACACCCCCCTTCACCCCCTTGCACCCCCATGGATAGCCCCCCTACACCCCCCTACACCCCCATGCCCCACCCTGGACATCCCCCTTGCACCCCCCTAGACACCCCTAGAACCCCCTTGTACCCCCATTCCCCCTAGACATCCCCCTTGAACCCCCTTGGACAACACCCTTGTACCCCCTACACCCCCCTGGACAGCCCCCTTGCATCCCCCCTGCACCCCCATGCCCCACCCAGGACATCCCCCTTGCACCTCCCTGGACAGCCCCCTTGACCCCCCTGGACAACCCCCTTGCCCCCCTGGACAGCCCCCTTGCACCCCTTGGACAACCCCCTTGTACCCTCATTCCCCGACCCCCCCATGGACACCCCCTCCCTCCTGGACACCCCCTGCACACCCATTCCCCCTTGCACCACCCTCCTGGACACCCCCTTGTACCCCCCTGAACAACCCCCTTTCCCCCCTTGAACACCCCCTAGTAACCCCTATAGTATCCCACCCCACTTGAATAGCCCCCTTGCACCCCCTGTACACCACCTTTCACCCCCACCCCTACAGTATCCCACCCCCTGGACAGCCCCCATGCACCCCCTGGATAGCCCCCTTGAACACCCCCTACACCCCCATGCCCCCGACCCCTCCCTCTTGGACACCCCCTTTCACCCACTAGACAACCCCTTTCACCCCCTTGAGCACCCCCCCTTTGAACAACCCCCTTTCAGCCCCTTGCAGTAGCCCACCACCCCTAAATAGCCCCCTTGCACCCCTCTCCCCTGCAGTAGCCCCCCCTGGACAACCCACATGAACCCCCTAGACGGCCCCCTGGGCGGACCCCTTGAACACCCCCATTCCCCCAACCCCCCACCCCCTGGCCCCCTTCCCTCCTGGACACCCACCTGCACACCCATTACCCCCTTGAACTACCCTCCTGGACACCCCCTGCCCCCCTTGAACACCCCCTAGCACCCTCCCTACAGTATCCCACCCCCTTGAACAACCCCCTTGCACCCCCCTGTAGTAGCCCACCCCCTGGACAGCCCCCTTGCACCCCCCTGGACAACCCCCGACCCCCTACCATCTAGACACCCCCTCCCATCTGGACACTCCCACCCTCTTGGACAACTCCCACCCTCTTGTACAACCCCCTCCCCCCTTGCAGACCCCTTGGACAACCCCCTCCCCCCGGACAACCCCCCCCCCCCTCCAGGACACCCCCCCTCCTGGATAGGACCCCCACCCCCCTGGACAGCCCCCATCCCTCATGGACACCCCCTGGATAGCCCCCCCTCTGGGACCCCCCCAGACACCTTCTGAAGGACAAACCTATAAAATATAGGGATACCCCAAAAATACATGTTCCAATAAATCAACTGGTCAAAAATGATTTCCAGTGTGCACATGCATTAATTCATTGAAAACCCAAAATGATTTCCAGTCAAACACACAGAAAAACATGTAAAACAACTCTTTTTAGCAGGATAAGAGACAAATACAATGAACATTTAACATTAAAATCACCATGTTTTTTTTTATATTACCTCTCTACCCTCATTAATGAATATTTAACATATTTTCAACAAAAAAAATCACGAAATATAAATTTCAAAATAAACATCATCATACATTAAAACTCAACACTCAACATGTTTTACCATAAGCAAGAACATTTTCAATAACCATCATAAACAGATTCAGTTCAATAACATCAGCATGAAAAGTATTCAACAGTTTAAGTACAAACACTCAACAAGAATAATATCCTAAAATCAATAATTTCAAAAGAGTTCCAACAAGTGGCAGCATGAATGAATTGTTCTAAACAAGTAAAAACCAAATTAAGTACTCCCCTGTGATGATATGATGCAGTTTTTTTCTTTTTAATGAGCCAACTATCCTCTTATATTTTTCACTCAATATAGATATTCTCATTGAAGTACCTAAAAAAATAAAATCAACATCATATTCCCATAACTCTATTCCTCATTAGATAACATTAAATAATCAGAAACAACATTGCAAATTACTGAGTTTCAAAGGACATATTCAAGAAGACACCCCCTCCTTCTCGGACAGACCCCCTCCCCCTCCCCCCTGGAAAACCCCCCATCCCTCCTGGACACCCCCATCCCAGATAGACCCCCTGTCATTCCCCCCTGGATAGCCCCCCTATCCCTCCTGGACACCCCCTAGACAACCCCAATCCCTGACAGACCCCCCTGGATATCCCCTCATCCCTTCTAGACACCCTCATTCCCCGTGGAAAGTCCCCTCTCCTGGACCCCCCCCAGGACAACCCCCCCTCCTTCCTGGATAGACCCCCCCCGGACAGCCCCCTCATCCCTCCTGAACACCCCCTGGACAACCCCCACCCCCTGGACATTAAATAATCATAAATGAAATTTTAAATTACTGAGTTTAAAAGTACATATTCAAAAAGACACCCCCTCCTTCCCAGACAGACCCCCTCCCTGATAGAACCCCCCGGACAGCCCCCCATCCTTCTTGGACAGCCCCCCATACCTCCTGGACAGACCCCCTCCCCCCCTGGACAGCCCCCATCCCTCCTAGACACCCCCTGTACAGCCCCCCCTCCCTGACAGATCCCCCATAGACATCCCCCCATCCCTCCTGGACACCCCCATCTCCCCTGGACAGTCCCCCCTCCTGGACACCCCCTTGGACAACCCCCCCTCCTGGACAACCCCCCCCCTCCTGGACATCCCCACCCCTCAAAGCCTTTGGAAGTTAGCTGTCCAGTCAAGGTAGTTCAGGGCATCCTATCCTGACTGAATGCCAGGAATGGCTTCACTACATGGACCAGACTGAGGTCCTCACCAGTCAAATTGTCCAGTCCGGTCTGTCTTTCAAATCACTGGCTGTTATACCTTATGGTATTTTTTTTAATATTTTGATCTTGAATTGTGAATAAATCCAAAAAAAATCTCTAAAATGATTCTTATTTTAGGTTTTTCAATTAACAACACACCTTTATCTCTAACTATCGTAGGTTAGGTAAACTCTAAAAGATGCAAAGAGCTTTCGATCTCTCCGCCCACCTTTCCAATATGATGTGCATGGTGAGATGTCTTAGGTGAAGGTAGGGAGAAGGCAGCTGTTTGGGTATGTTGTCACTTCCAAAAAACTAGCAACAAGAAAGAAGCAGAAGCCAAGTAGTAGTGTGAAATTTGGCATACTTATAACAACAATGGATGCCATGATTTACTTCAAACTGAATGGCTACCTTTAAAAAGTAGTGATGCATGTAAAGTGCACACAATTTCATTAAGCTGCTGAAAAACTTGAGCAACCTTCCAGGACTTTCAGAATCCATTTTGTTCATCCAATTGATGTGAACGACACCAAGGATGGAGGTTCCTGTGAAATTAATGTCTCCAAAGAAGCCTCCCTAATTCACTTGTTGAATCTTAGGAGAATGGATGTCAACACAGGTGAGACCCAACAAATTGTTTAATTTCAAACGCTTCAGCAGAGGGCAGATGGGAATTAGATATTCCAATGCATGCTTCGATACCTCAACACAATCAAGATGAAGGATCCTTAAACATCTAAATCCTGCAAACATTTTAGGAAGATATACCCGGAAATTATATGCCTCCAAGTGAAACAACTATCAGCAAGAATATAGACCATAAGGGAAACCTTGCGAAGAAATCAGGGAACGATCATCAAACTCGATGTCTGGAATGGTTTCCCATCTGTACCTCCACATGCTAGACAATATTCTCATCCTTACTGCATCCCGTATTGGAAATAGTGACAGGATCTTCACTGTAATATGCTAAGGTAAGTTTCTTATTCTGTCTTGTTCCAAATCCATACCCAAAGAGGAAACTGAGTCTTGAATCATCTGCTGTAAGGTCCAAAGATTGTGTTTGATAAATAAATGCTAATGAAGAAAATGTGAGTCGTTTAAAAATTTCATTTCCTACATGTGTTTTGAAAAGTTCAATAATACCTAGATAATGATATGCATATCTTGAAAATAAATAATGAAAGAAGTTTACTACCAGTCTTAAAATTTCGGAATGGACACAAAAAGGAGAATGACCATAGGTAAATATTCAGGTTACAAAAATGAAAAACAAACAGAGCTGGCTCTAGTCATTGAATCATTGAAATGAAGATACTTCCTCTAAAAACACAAAAAATCTACTTACTGTAATCATTCTAGTTATACATTCACAGGAAGATTAATTTCTAACTATTGAAATGCATAGTATGCTGCAGTATCATGGGAGAAGAGGCATGATATAATTTATGAATTTGTTTTCTAAATGAATCATAGTTTTATCTTCATATTTTGGATAGTAATATGACTCTAAATCGCTCTCATTAATATTTATTTGGAGTCTTAAGTTGACAAGGAAATTTTAAAATTGAATTGTCTTTATAATTTGATGAGATTAGATCAAGTTAAGAGTAAAATTTTAGTATTACTTGCTTCTTATGTTTCGGAGAATTTCAAGGTAATAATTGCTTGTCTACCAAATTTCTAGAGGAAAACCAGTTGGATTGGTAAAAAACAATACACTTGAATCGTGCCTTTTTCAAATGTTATGGAGATTTTTCTGAGTATTCCAAGTGGGTAAAGATAACCCTCAACCTCAAGAGACACCAATTCCATGAATCACCATTATTTTGACTATTTCTAACCACATTTCCCATTTTCTTTATCAGATGCACAGTACAAAAACCCTTGCTTTGTTTCTCAACTAGTCACTCACGGTCAACTTGTTATCAAATCATGGTAGGGTGGTCTTTGGATAAACTTAACGTCAAAGCACATCAACATTCGACTGAATTTTATTTGGAATGTACTAGAGCAGAACTAGTTCACCATATAGAAAATTGTTCCACAGGTTAATCTAACATACATGTTGATCAAGATGTTATTAATTAACAAGTCCAAGCTATGCTTGAATCATGTCATTCTTCACATGGATTAATCTAATTCAGAGTGGATTACGCAAGGGAAGAGGTTTGTGATGAGAAAATGTTTGATTATAGAGAACGTACAAAATATGAGACGAGGTAAAGATTTATTGTTATGCGTATCGTATTGTGGCCGAAGGCTGAAGATGTGAACAATGATGTTTTCACAGAGTGGTTTGAATCCCCCCACCCCTGGACAACCCCCACTAGACAGAGCCCCCCCCCCCCCCCCACCCTGAAGAGACCCCCTGGACAGACACCCCCAGACAGAACCCCCCCTGCAACACCCCTTACCCCATGCAAAGCCCCCCCCTCCACTCCCCCTCGACATACCCTAGATAGACCACCCCCCCTGAAGACACCCCCGGACAGACCCCCCTAGACAGGACCCCCCCCACAACACCCCTTCCCCCATGCAAAGCCCCCCTCTACTCCTCCATTGCACAACCCCCCTACAGAAAACCCCCTAGAGCCCCCCCCATGCATTGGTCCTCGCACATGCATTCACATGGTGATAATCTAATGATCTAATAAATGACCCACTTCTAAAAAAATACATGTTCTAATGGTCTAAAAAACTATCCACTGATCAAATTAAATAAATCATCCACTACTCAATAAGAGTAAATGTGGTCTAAAAAATGAATCACAACTCATATTTAATACAGGTAAAAGAAAATATTAACTCAAACAAAATAAAATGACTCACTGCTTGAAAATATACCATTTCTCTAATATTTCATGACGGTGTATTTCTCCAAAATTGAGTGTTATTCCACCCTGTCACCTTGTATGCATGATCTAAACCCTGCATGAATATTGATTATACTTAATATATTGAAAACATACATTTGTGGTACATACTATTGCAATAAAAGTGGATTAAACATGAGTAAGCATCAAAGTTACAAAAAAATTAAATTTGAATTCATGGAAAAAATATCACCAAATGTAAGAATCAATTTAAGACAGGGTGCATGTTTACTAATTACACCATATGGATAGAAATTAATTGTACCATAGGGGATATGTCATGTATTTGTACATGTCTAGACAATCTATGTACATAGAGTGCACAAGCATATGCAAGAATACACAAGCATTGATTGGAGTACACAAGAATACCCCTGGGAAGATAAGATACTATGTGTTACACATGTAAACGCCATGTAATTTCATAAGGATTACCATGACGGTTCTAGATGAGGGTATTCCCAGGTGTCCAGGAAAGGTCACACATCATGTGAAACTATGTAAACACCATTTAAATTTCTATGATACATACAACCTATGAATCTATTTATTTGAGACTCAGATTTAGGCCATTGAGTAACTTATACTAAGTAGTTTACCATGCATAACATAATGGAGGCACTCATTTTTATAGGTGTGGTAAATTATAGCATCCATTGTGGGAATGCATTGCGCATGTACGTGGTTCCTATGTGTTCTGCGCAATGGTGTTGCATGGAAGGTGAGGTCATGGTTGAAATATTGTGGCAGTTATATCCCACCAATAGCTCAATGAATAGTTTACATGGCATGGCTTATAATGAATGGTAACAACATCCTAATAATTGAACTGGGATTGTAGACACATGATTATTGTTCCTCTATAATAATTAGATAGATAAAACAATGTTAGTTTGATCAAATGGATCTGTGTATTCCATTTGTGCCCAATATTATAAAGTGTTTTATTAAGCTAGTTTGAGTTAATCAAAAGGTTTCAACCCCATATAACTTCCTTTCCCCACCTGGACACCCCCTACCTCCTTCCCCCACCCCCTCCCACCCCTTCCACCCCACTTGCACCCTCCCCCACCCCTTACACCCCCCTTTCCCCCTCCCCCTCCCCTCGGCACACCCCCTTCCCCCTCCCCCCTGCACACCCCCTTTCACCCCCCTTCCCCCTACACACCCCCCAGCACCAGCACCCCCCAGCACCACCCCCCAGCACCAGCACCAGCACCCCCTACCCCTACACCATCACCCCCTACCCCACCCCTCCCCCCTTTCACCCCCACCTTACCCTAACACACACCCCTCCCCCTTCCCATTTAACCCCCACTACCCCTTCCCAAGAACACCCCCTCCCTTGCACACCCCCACCCCCTTCCCCAACACCCCCCTGCACACCCCCAGCCCACACTTCACCCCCCCTACACCAGCACCCCCTGCACTAGCACCCCCTTGCCCCTGCACCAGCACCCCCCTGCCCCTACACCAACACCCCCCTACCCCACCCACATTTCACCCCCACCTGCCTAAAAATATCTTTCTTAAAAATCTCCACATTTTAAAAAGAAGTATGAAAACTCATTTAAAAAAAAGAACATTGAAAAGAATCTCACTTCCTTAAGAAAATAAAAAATCCATTTCATAGGGTAAAATTACAACTTCCCAAGTATAGATTTTTAAAAAATATTAACCCAAAATTTGATAATCATAAACTTATTTAAAATAAAATCTTACTCAAACTTCATAAAGTTCTTTATTTTCAAAACACCTCATGAATTTCATCATAAGACCAAAAAAATTCCTAAAATCCAATTTCATTTTAAATAATTTACCAAATTATATAATGTAATCAAACACTTTTAAATCATCATGTGAAAGTAAAAACAAATCATAAAACCTATTTTTTTAATCCAAAACATCCATGAGTCCCATTTTCAAATTAATCACAGAAAAGGTTTTAAATTAAAACACTTCATGAAATGTATTTTCATTTTAAATCATTTCCTAATTTCTTTTTAGACCTTAATACTCTTGAAAAAATTATAAATGATATTCAAAATACTTAAAAAATAATCCCCCAAAACTAGTTTTAGAATCAAAAAATTTCAGTAAATGTACTTCTGTACAAAAAAATTGAAGCACCAAACATAAGCAAACCATAGTGTGGCACAACATACCAAATCCATTACAATAACACCAAAAAATCACTAAAAATTCCTTTGATCCATCTTCCAGGGTGTAAATTTCCTTAGGATCCATTGGAAATCAAAATAGGTTTACAAAATAAATCCAAAATTGATGCAAAGTTATGCATAACTTGGCCACATGGTTTAGGTGACTATACACCAATCATACAATAACATCTAAAAAATTTCTGAGACCACACGTATAGGCTCCATATATTTTTTCAGACCATGTGAGATGATGATGATACTTTGGTTCCTTCCTACTTTCATCCCAAATCTTAAAGAAATCCCCCAAAGCATCTGATATAACTCAATGGGGGTCTAATCATCGTTATCAAAATAATTAAAACAGGAATCCAAATAAAAGATTTAAATAACAACTACCCATGGAAACTCAAGTTTTGTTATGAAAAGTGGTGATCAATAAACTAATCGTGACCTAACTATTGAGTACCGATGATGATCATATATTCTTTATAATAATACGCACTCCAAATAATAAAAGGATCCTCTAATACCATTTTTTAATGAACTGGACCAAATAAACCTAACATGTCACCAAACCTGGATCTCCAAAAGGCCCAAAGAATGTCTCTAATTTTTGTTGGATGGTGACAAGTGTCAAGGTATCAAATTATAACCATTAGTAATGGTTTAACCCTCTGAATATGAATAACCACATCAAATCTCCACCCATAAATCCAACATCACTCATCTATACATCGGTCACTCATGCAAAAAATAAATAGTTTCAATATAAACGAAACAATCAAACATAGTATAATATTTTAGAAATAATAAAATGTCATAAATCACATCATCACATCATAACATAATAAAGTAATGAGAAGAATCCCAAGTATATAATAAACTAAAAGAAATATCTGGGCCAACAAGGATTATATATAAACATCCAAAAATTTGACCAAACCTGGATCACTAGTAACTAACTCCTTATGACCCACAATCCCCTATAACATCCTATACCATCTATCATCATACCAACTCGAACATTAACCAAGTTAAAAGAACACAACTTGGGCTCTTGAAAGTAAACATGAAATTTTTATACACCCATTGGTGTATGCACGGTGTGAACTAAACTGTTCCTAGTGGGATTTCACTAAGGAGTTTGTATAATTCCTTTGAAAATAAATTTTATTAATGATAGTTTAAAATATAAGTAGTGAATAGGTTTTTCACAAGAGGGTGTCAAGAAAAAGTGTAACATGCCATAAATTCTTTTATAAAACAACTTCCATTTTCATTTTAAAAGGAAATGCTTTCAAACTAAGGAAAAATGGAGTTTCAAATCCCTTAAAAGAGAACTAATCTTTTTTCCATTTTTTTCCATTTTTTTCCAAATCCATATCTCAAAACCACACCTTTAAATCAAACATCATTATTTTCTTTAATAATATACTTCCAAAACTATTTTTTAATTCAGTTTGAATACAAAACAAAACCATAACTGAAATAGAATATAGAAACATAACATGCACCAATATATCAATGGGAAATTGATAATAAGAAATAATTGAAGTAATAGTGGGGATACAAATAAGGCATGGGATGAGATCCTCTAATCAATATTTAATGAATTATAGACATTATGGGAAACTCATTAGGCTCTAGAATGGGTGATACTAGACCTATTTCATCATATTACTCATTTTAACCCTATGTAAAATCACATCATCCCATTCAGCTTACCCTTTTAGGTCTCTCCACATATAAAATAGACCCCTGGTAGGGTGCTAATCTTCTACAGCACTATCCAGCTAACATACATTAATCTAGAATCACATGCCGCTAGACCTTCCATTATTACCTAAGTTCCCATGATAAATCAATCTAGTGAAGGTGGAAAATCAAAATAATCACAATAATTGATAAAAAAATTATTTTAAATAAATCTCATCTCACCTCAAACTCCAACTCCCTCACAAGAAATAACTCCTTTCACTTCATCCATATAAAAAATAGAATACAACATCCCTCCTTGAGAGCCAAAATTCAAATCAGGAATAATCAAAACAAGGGGAATAATTGATGGTATGATACTCATTATAAAAATATCTTATATAAAGTGAAAATATGCCTTTTTCAGAAACCAACTAGGAATGCCAAGTCATTTCAACCATTTGAAATCTGACTTTATCTCCTTCTTTATAACTATTCTATGTGAAACCACACTTAAAATCATTTGTAAAACTAACTACCTTTTCATTTAAGTCATTTTAAAATCCATTAAACCAATTCTATTTCAAAAAATCCTTGAAAATCATACCAATACCCAAATGGGTTTAAATACCTTTTGTTATATAATTTTTTTTAAAACAATCCATATAGGCATTCCCACAAATGATTTTCACTTAAAACAATTAATTAATATTTATAAAACCATTATAAAACCTTTATTCCAAGAGATAAAAACATTTATAACACTTTTTAAACCCACTGTATCTATTAAATATTGAATTACTTTGATAAAAAAAGTTTTAGAAACCACCAAGCACAAAATGACATGCTAATTAAAGTAAATACACAAAAATACCTACCTCAATCCAATAATAACTGGTTGTACAAGATATATTGAAGGTGGAATTTCATGAAATGTCAAAAAAAAATTGTATAGATTTTATACAACATAGATATGAATAACTGATAACAAAATAATGAACCCAAAATTGTTCATAACAAGGAGGGGGACGATCACCGGGAGGGGGTTGTCCACGTCGGAGGAGGTGGGGAGGCCACCTAGGAGCAGTGTCATCAGGGAGATTTGAGGTGTCCCTCATTTGGTGGAAGCATTGGGGGAGGAGGATCGGAGATGAGAGATCCTGGTGGGGTTGCATCGTTCGATGGTAGGGAGGGTAACCGTTGCGAGGGTCACCGTCACGAGGGGCACTGTTGGTGTAGGAGGATCAAGGAGAGGAGAGGTTGCAATGGGAACCTTTTGGTTCGAAGGGTTGCGCAAAGAGGGTATTAGGGAGGAGGGTGCCATCGTGAAGGCTGGAGATTATCGGGGAAGAGGGCACCAGAGGATATCTGAGGGTCACGCGCAGAGTGTATCAGGGAGGAGGAAGGAGGAGCCTGATGAATTTTAGAGAAAAAAAGAGACAACACAATTTATCTATGCTCGATCACTCAATAATGGCTATAGACAAGATATAGACACAGACCTATAAAACCGTGGCTATAACTTAAATTTCTAGTAGTGCACATTGCTTTGAAAAGGCGTTAGTCCACTCGTCCACAAGTGATGTTATCATATTCCCACAAAATAAAAATCATGAATATGCATGTTATAAAATAATTAAATAAGAATAAATAAATTATAAATATCATTTATATCATATATAAACTATAAATCCTTCATTATTATCAACCTTTAAAGGTGGAAATGGAAGAATGAACGACATCAGTTCATGAGGCAGTAGTTCGCAGTGAACACAAACGATGATTGCATATCCCATTTTATGGAAGTGTGTATCCATGTAGGTCATACCATTAAGATAAAAACATCTCATTATATTGAATATAATAAATTTATTATATAATAAAGTTATAATAATAACTGAAGAGGTGAATAAATAAATAAAACAAAAGTGATCGTTGAAGAATGTTACCTCCTATTTAGGTAACTATTTTTGGTTTGCACCAAAGGAAATCCCTGGTTGGATTTATATGTAAATTGAGACTTATAATATGAGGAGAGGGAAGTTGGGAAGTTATTTTGTAAGTATTTTGTTGATCTAAATTACTTAAGAGGTGTGAAGAAGTGATGGGGGTTCCCTTTTATATCTAAATTCAATATAAAATGATTCCAATGACCTATATTGGATTATTAGATGTATAATTGATCTAATTTTTCTTTAAAACCAATTTAAAATATAATTTTAAAATATAAATTATTTATACAAAAATTTAGTTTTGAAATTCCACTTTAAAAAATGAAGTTTATTTTTTCAAATAAAATTTTCAAAATTTAGCTTTAAAATAAGTGAACCATTAAAAGGCAGTAAAACTGCCTTCAGAAAAATATGATTTTTTATGGATAAAATTGGATTTGTTCTCATATTATATGTATCAAACCTATTGGGTGAATGTAAAAAAATTGATATATTATATAAATTTCATTTAGATTCATTCACAAATAGTAATTAATTTAATTTGTTAGGATAAAATGCCTTTGAGTGCATAAAAATAGTTTTTTATAAAAAAAATCATTTATATTCAATTGGTTTTTATATTCATTTATAATTAATTGGTAACCAATGAATTAAACCATATATTTTTATAAGTTATTTAATATTATTCATAACCACTAATTTAACAGTCAGGTTATATCTTATTATATTAAATAATAACATTTTAATAATATATTGATGTTCGGTAAAACATGGTCTTACATGTAATACATGCTATCGAAGAAACTCATTGTTGCGTGAAACTCAAGCTAAATCATTATTTTGTGCATTTCAATCTATATAATAGATTAAATTTATTTAAAATAGTAAATATATCATAAAGTCTCAAGAGGTTATCTTCCTTTCCATGTTTGGTGTTGCGTGTCATACATTCTATCGAATAAAATGTTATTCTTTTAGAATTTTTAGGGTGTTACAAATATATATTTCAAAACAATTTACTTATTTTGTTCAATGGTTCTGTTGTGTAAAAAATAATATAATGATAATGATTATAGATATTACATTTTTAACTTTATGAAGGATATTATGTACCATCAGCGGACTATAATACCCGAACAAGTAATTTTTATAGGTAATTACAATTTCATTTAAAATATTTTTTGAATCATTTTTTCTCTATATTTTCTTAGTATTACTAGAACTAGCAATAGTCTATGTACTCAAAATAATAAATAAATTTATTTAGCGATGAGTGGGAAGTGCACATAGTGTAAGAATGTTTACTAACATCAAGTTGAGGTGATTACCTATTATTCCTATGATCTAGTACAAGTTGACTAATTTCCTTACTTTAGGGGTTAGGATGAGTTTTTAGAAATAGAAGAATGCTTTGATTATGAACCTATAAAGTAAGAAAAATTTGATACATTTCTCAAGGAGATTTTAATTTATAGCTACAACTGGGATAATGGAGAAAGGGAAATGGGTAAAGGATCCTTCTACTCACAAATCTAAAGATATGTTAAAAACTTATACTAGAAAATGACCTTATACCCACGGTTTTGGAAAACCGTGGGTATAAGTGGTAATTTTCAATCTATACCCATGTTTTTTTGTAAAAATATAGGTATAGATCACACATATACCCATGGTTATTCAAAAAACTGTGGGTATAGGGTTTGTTAAAAAACCTATACCCATGGTTCTCCAAAAATCGTGGGCCTAGATCATACCTATATACACGGTTTTGGTAAACTGTGGGTATAACTCTCCTGTGTGAGCACGGGAAAAAATTCTGTGGGAACAAAAAAAATTCTCTAGGAATGATTATTGCCATATTTTTCTATCTATATCCATGCTTTTAATATATATATATATATGTAAGTAAATATATATTTATATACTTATAAACATATATAGTGTAGTGGTTAGGTGCATGGTGTGGGTATAGGCGGTCTAGGGTTTGAATCAGACAGAAGGATTTTTTAAAATCCTATAGCCATGGTTTCATAACTATGGGTATAGGGTTATAGACATGGTGGCATATACATATTCCAATTGTTCATAACCATGGGTATAGCCTTTTAAAATCATGCCTATAGCTTAGAGTTATACCAGTAGCTTAAGCTCCCACGGTTCTCTAAACCGTGGGTATAGACTACACCCATGGTTTTAGGGGCTATACCCACGATTCCAAACCATGGGTATAAGGTCATTTTCTGGTAGTGAACTGATAGAAAAGGTACTTCCATGCTCCTAGACTCATCATTTACATTTTGTGTATTGATTTCTTTTGATGATTTTGTAAAAAAAGTGTGGTCCCTATTACAATCACTTCCATGCTATTAGACTCATCAATGCTCAAAGTATAATTGAGGAATTAAATATGAAAGAAGATGAACTAGGGTTCTAAGTTGAAAATGTTGATATTTTGGTTGATCACTACAAGGTAATTTAGTTTAAAACATGTTTCATATTGTTGAAACTGAGAATACAAACTTAGATTATTTTTAAAATTTAGGACAGTGATCCATAATTCATTTGAGATGTCTAGGAATTGACCAAATGTTAATTCTATATATGGTGTGGCTAGTATGACTCCAAGTGCATGTTTTCAATATAAAAGTGTCATTTTAATTTAAAACGTGCATCACATTGTCAAAACCAAGAAAATGATCTTGGATTATATTTATAATTTATGATAAAGATATATAATTCATTTTTTCTATGTAGGAGTTGACCATACATCAATTTTACACATGATGCATCATGTATGACTCAAAATGTGTGTCATTTTAGTTTAAAACATGTGTCACATTTTCAAAACCATGAAAATGAGTTTGGATTGTTTTAAAAATTTAGAACAAAGATCCTTAATCCATTTTTTATGTGTAGGAATCATCTGCACATCAATATAACACATGATGTGTTTGATATGACTCAAAATGTGTGTTTTCAATATAAAAGTGTCATTTTAGTTTAAAATGTGGGTCGTATAGCCAAAAATGATCAAACAAGATCATATTTTTTTTTTCAAACTTTAGGAAAATGATCTATAATTCATTTTATATGTGTAGGGATTGACCACATAATAATCTGACACACAATGTGACTGGAATGACTCTAAGTGCATGTTTTCAATATAAAAGTGTTATTTTAATGTAAAATATGCATCACATAGACAAAAATGAGTAAAAGAGATCAGATTGTCCTGAAAAATTATGAAAATGATCCATAATTCATTTTTTTTCATGTAATTAACCTCACATTAATCCAACACATAATGTTTTTGATGTGACTCCAAGTGTGTGTTTTCATTATAAAATTTCATTTTACTGTAAAACATGCATCACAAATCCAAAACTGAGTAAATGATCTCAAATTGTCTTGAAACATTAGAAAAGCAATCCATAATTCATTTTTTCATGTAGGAATTGATATCACCTCAATCCAACACATTATGTGGCCGGTATGACTCCAAGTGCATGTTTTCAATATAAAAGTATCATTTTAGTTTAAAACATACATCACATTATAAAAACCAAGAAAATGAGATTATATTCTTTTAAAATTTTATGAAAAAAATCCATAATCCATTTTTGATGTGTAGGAATCAGTTTCATGTCAATATGACACACGATGTGGCCGGTATGACTCAAAGTACGTGTTTTCATTATAAAAGTGTCATTTTAGTGTAAAACAAATGTCACACAGCCAAAACTGATTAAAAAACTTAGACTATCTTTAACATTTATGAAAATGATCCATAATTCATGTTTGGTGTGTAGGAATATATCACACATAAATCCAACACATGATGTGGCTGGTATGACTCTAAGTGCATGTTTTCAATATAAAAACATCATTTTAGTGTAAAATGCATTCCACATAGAAAAAACTAAGTAAATAGACTTGTATTATCTTGAAAATTTAGGAAAAATATATAATTCATTTTTAGTGTGTTGGAATCGACCTCACATAAATCCCATATATGATGTGGATGATATGACTCAAAGTGTGTGTTTTCAATGTAAAATTGTCATTTTAGCTTAAAATGCATGTCATATTTTCAAAATATAGCAAAAAAAATCCTATTATTTTTAAAATTTAGTAAAATTATCCATAATCCATTTGTGATATATAGGAATTTACTACACATCAATCTGACACACAATGTGTCTAGAATGACTCAATTTGTGTATTTTCAATATAAAAGTGTCATTTTAGTTTCAAAACACGCATCACAAATCCAAAAATGAGCAAGCAAACTCATATTATTTTCAAACTTTATAAAAATGATCGATATTTAATTTTATACATATAGGAATCTACCTCACATTAATTTGATACATGATGTGTCTGGTATGACTCTAAATTCATATTTTAAATAAAAAATGTCATTTTAGTGTAAAACACATGTCACATATCCAAAACCGAGTAAAAAAGATCGAATTGTCTTGAAACTTTAGGAAAAAGATACGTAATTAATTTTTGACATGTAATAATTGACTACATTTCAATCTAACATGTGATATGGTCGGTATGACTCTAATCCCATGTTTTCAATATAAAAGTGTCACTTTAGTGTAAAATGTGCATCACATATCCAAAACTGAGTAAAAAAACTCATATTTTCTTGAAACTTTAAGAAACTGATTCATAATTCATTTGTGGTGTGTATGAATCAACTTCACATCAATCTAACGCACAATGTGGCTAGTATGACTCCAAGTGCGTATTTTCAATATAAAAGAGTCATTTTAGTTTAAAACATAAGTCACATTGTCAAACCTGTGAAAATGAGTTTGGATTGTTTTCAAACATTATGACACCAATCCATAATTAATTTTTTATGTGTAGTAATCGATTGCATGTCAATTCGACACATGATGTGGTTGGTATGACTCAAAGTGCATGTTTTCAATATAAAAGAGCCATTTTAGTTTAAAACTTGCATCACATATCCAAAACTAAGAAAATGAACTTAGATTATTTTCAAAATTTAGAGCAACAATCCATAATTCATTTGACATGTTTAAGAATCAACCACACATCAATCTGATACATGGTGTGGCCAGTATGACTCAAAGTGTGTGTTTTCAATATAAAAATGGAATTTTAGTTTAAAACATGTATCACATATCCAAAACTAAGAAAATGATCTTGGATTGGTTTCAAAATTTCAAAAAATCATCCATAATTCAGTTTTGATATATATGAATTGACCACACATTAATCTATCACACGAAGTGGTCAGTATGACTTAAAGTGTGTGTTTTTAATATAAAAGTTTCATTAAGTGTAAAACGTGCATAAAATAGCCAAAAGTGGTCAAATGAGCTCAAATTATTTTCAAACTTTATGACAGCGATCCATAATTCATTTTTGTCATGTAGGAATCAACATCACATCAATCTGATACACAATGTGCTTGGTATGACTTAAAATGTTTGTTTTCAATATAATTTTCATTTTATTATAAAACATGTATCACATAGCCAAAACTGAGTAAACGATTTTAGATTGTCTTAAAACTTTAAGAAAACAATATTAATTCATTTATGGAATATGGGAATTGACTGCACATCAATCTAGCACACTATGTGACCAGTATGACTCAAAGTGTGTGTTTTCAATATAAAAATATTATTTAGTTTAAAATGTGTGTCACATAGCCAAAAAATAGGTAAATGAGATCAAATTGTTTTTATACTTTAGAATAAAGATCCATAATTCATTTATGGTGTGTAGGAATCGAGCACACATAAATACAACACATGATGTGTCTATTATGACTTTAAGTGGGTGTTTTTAATAAAAATGTCATTTTAGTTTAAAGATATAATTATTAACTATTTAAGTAATTAAGATAATTAATAAGAGATAATATCATTAATATATTCAGAAAATAACAATATATATATATATATTATTAATTAATAATTTAATTAATAATTAATAATATAATTATTAATTAATATTATAATTAAAAATTGAAAATTAATATAAAATTTACGATATAATCATTAATAATATAATTAATAGTATAACTGATAATATAAATAATATATACAATAATTAACAATATAATTTATCATATGTGGATTATATAACATTAAAATTATAGTTTATTGTTTTTTAATTTATTTTCACTAAAATTAGCATTGGTTTTATTACAGGGACAAACTTTTGTACGGAGGTTGATCTTTGGGTAAAGTTTGCTATAAGAGTTAAGATTTAGTATATTGGTTGTAATTTTTTTTATTAATTTTAAATATCACATCAATGTAAATATTTTGTGTGTAAACTTTTAATTGAAATGATAACACAATTTTATATTTGTATTTCAATTTTGTATATTTGTATTCCTATCATGTTTTTTATTTGAATTGTTATTATGGGTGTTGCAGGGGTGCAGTTGTTCCGCAACTGTATGACCTTTATCAGCGTTAAATACTCACTGATAAATATCCTCTTTATCAACACTTTCTCTTAGAACAGATAATGACCCCTTTATGAGTGTTAAACAAAAATCATAGATAAAGGGGGTCTTTATCAGTGCTAAAATGAAAATTATTGATAAAGGAGTCCTTTATCAACTATTTAGTGTTAATGCTGAGAAAGATCGAGTGTTTTTAAGGGTGCTCCGATTGTCAGTGCATTTTTTCACAAATATATCCCATTTCTAGTGTTTTTATAGGCTGATTATATAGTATTGAAACTTATGATGGTCATGATTTCAAGGTTAGACAATGGAACTCATGATCAAGTCAGTCTACCTTCAGAATGTTAGATATGACATGCTACCTCCCAAGGGTCTCTACCTCTTATTATTTTCCCATGAATTGCTATAAAAAAATAAAAATGATTTATACTAAGGTCCACTATAAAAAAGGTTATATGTACCAATGAAACTTTAGAGATAGATTAAAAACGAGTAATTCCAAAAGATACCATATTTTGTTGGTTTTGATTATAAACACCAAAAATTGTTTTTATAAACAAATGTATCTATTACTAATAATCTGTTAATACAAACATTTTTTCTAATAACAATTAATTTTTTTTCTCATATTAATATCTATAATTTTTTTAGAAAAAAATAGATCCATTGATATTAATTATTTTTACCAACAAAATTTTTACCATTAGAAAAACTTTTTCCAATGAACTATCTAGAAACAACAAATTTTCTACCAATGATTGAATGTTTATAAATTAGTGAGTATCGACAAATCATTCACCAATAAAAGTATATACTTATATGTTTTATTAAAATATTGATAACTTAAAAATATTTATTGAATTGTATATGTATAGTATATAATTATTGATAAGTGATTTGAGTTTTTGGAAATTTGATTTAGTCGGCTCACAAATGAAAATTAAGATGGAGGTTAGTGAATCTAATACATATGAGAACCTTTTATATTTACAAAAACATTTGAAATGATTTTTATTTAATTATAAATAATTTTTTTAAAGTATTTAGAAAAATATTTCATTTAATGAAAAAATAATTTTTTGTGTAAATAAAATCATTTATGAATAAATTAATATATATAAAAAGAAATAATAAATTTTAAATACCTCCATTGGGGTGACCCAGTGGTAGGTCACTCACTTGACTGAGTTTTTTAAAGGTTTTTTAGTTTCATTTTTTAAAAATGGGATGGGGGTTTTGAGTATTTTAAAAAAGGCGTTCAGAGAAGTATGAACTCCGTTCATGCTTCTCTATTTTGAGAGAAAGGCGTGAATGAGGTTCACACTTCTCTCTCTACCGCCAAGGAAGCGTGAACCCCATTCATGTTTCTACACCGCAACAAAGGAAGCGTGAACCCCATTCACACTTCCTTAAAAAAAATTAAAGGAGGCATGAACGGGATTCATGCCTCCTATAGAGGAAAAATTATAAATACAATGCCTCCCCCCTCTATTTTCAATTATTATCTTGTATAATTTGTTTCAAAGCTATACTGGATTTATTTCACAACATATATTTCCAACTTTTAAAAAGTTAAAATTTCTATTTAAAATTTAATTGTCTAATTGTTTTTTTGTATAGTTTATTCATTTTATATGTATGGATATATTGATGTATGAATGTATAAGTTATTTTCATTTGTATGATTTAATTTCTGAATGAGTTATCATTTTTTGTATGATTTAATTTAAATTTAATGATTTAGGAAATTTAAATATATTTTTTACATAATTGAAATGTTATATATAAAATATAATTTATATTTAGAGAAAAATTATTATTTTAAAAAATGTATATATTTTTAATTTAAATGGTGAGTAATTTGATCTGAATTATTATCATTTGTATGATTTTTTTAAAAAAATGTATATATTTACATCGTCTCCCGATTATTCCTTCATAACTAAAACCTTTTTTGGAATATCTTACTTACCTTTCTTCATATACTAGGGAAAAGAAATATAATAAAGGGTGAACTCAAATTATCAGTAAGGGAAAACAAGGGAGATATTAATCATATCATAATCGTAAGATATACAAACATAAAAAAACATTTGAAAATTATATCCTACATATCAAAGATCATGATATCATATTATGGGATAAATGATAGAAGTTCATAGATAATAAAAGAACATATTCTATGAGAGAATAACATAAGACATGGGATTGTGGCATACACATAAAAATATAAAATCATTTCCATATTAGTCAATGCTCATTTTCAAGACCATCATAGTGGAGAAAGTCCTTTATTGAAAAAGGTTCACTCTCCGTTCCAACCATGTATTTCTGAACCGAGTTCACTCCTCATTCTAGTCCTGTCTATCTCATGAGATATAAATATTTAACTAATTAATTAGAGGTAGATATAGGTCCCACCCATCACATAATGAAAACCATACCTATGTGTTCCATAAAAATACAAATCATTCATCATATCAGAACTCATGGAATGAAGTAGGTTTCATAAACATCAGTTAATCATAACATGACCCATGGAAAAGAAATGAGTTTCATAAATATCATTCCATCATAACCATAAATCCTCCAATGGCCCGAAGGCCTTCATTGTTTTTTTATTGATTGATAATCCACATTTCAAGGGATGAGGTGGAACCCTTTTACATGCCCGTAGGCCATATAGGAACCAATGCCCGTAGGCACAAACATACCAAACAACCCAGACTAACAACTTGGAACTGCTCCTCCCCAGCATCTTCATCTTTGAAATTATCTCTTCACCTATGCATGGCTGTTCGGCTAGGCATTCCCGTGCATGCACAGGCTTGTCCCGATGGCAGGTTCCATACCCTCTCATTCTTGCAATCCATTTAGCTCCTGCTGTGGTGAAAGCTCCTTTGCTCATCCTCCTTGTAGAGCTTGTTCCCTGTAGTTTGGTCTGGTTTGTATCTGCAGGTGACCCGAAGGCCATATGGATAGCCTAAAGGCCCAACTGACCTGAAGGCCTGGGTGCCCGAAGGCTAATGAAGGACTCGAGGACCAAATCTGATGCCCGAAGGCCCAAACGGGGGCATATTCCCAGCTGCTACAGTGCCAAACAGTGCCTGCTACAGTACTGCTACAGTTCCACTATAGTGCTTCTACAGTACCCCCGGAAATCCTACCTCCGCCTGGTTTTGATCCCTGGTCGCTTGGATGCACCATTAGAGACCTTTCCAACCGGGCTAAGGCTCATGTGCCACTACTTTGCTGTTACCATCATAACCATAAATCAAACATAAGAAGAATAAGGATATTATAATTGAAAAATATCCCCAATAGAGCATAAGTAACATAAAACAATTTTATCATAGATAGAAAATAATTTTGAGAGATCACTTGAAAATAATTCTTGTGGAAAATATCCTTTCTGCTTTGAAAATGTTTTCTTTTCTGAAAATGTCATGAAATTTTAAAATAAAACATTTTATTTGAAAATAATATTGTAAGATTATAAGGGAAGATTCAAGGTATTAAGGAATCATGAAAGTGGAAAAATCCATTCATGTCATATAAGTTAAAAAACATTTCTTTCATACTTTTTGTGGAAAAATCACAAAGTACCTCGTTTGAAAATAATAAAAATATTCATTTCAGACCATTCAGTAAAAATTCACACGTGGATAAAATTGAATTTAAAAAATTTTAGAATAATAGTAAAAATATTTTGGAAATTTTTTTCAAGAAACATGGACATGGAATATAAATATTTCCCAGCAGATACTTACATATAAACAATCCTGAATAATAATGAGATTGTGAAATTAACCTTTACCTTAGGCTTGATTTCCTTCATACATATTTGAAAATCCTATATAATGATTTAAATATTGTTATTAATTTCTAAAATAACTATATTAATATTTATTAAATCATATATTATCATATTATATCATCTTATCACCCATTTGTTAATAATATTTCATTATTACCCTTCTTTTGGGTGTTAACTGCTTCATTTTCCTATGTATGTTTGATCGTATAAGTCTCAATTATTATGCATATGATATAGTTCCATCATTTAAAGAATTATATTAAGGTAATATATATCATATTTATTAATTATATACATTTATATAATCATTCATGAATAGCGAACATGGAAAATGAATCGCATCGCGACGTGGAGACGGTAGGTCGTATGTACGCACGAGCGATCATATCATTCCCTTAATGGTGAAATGGTAAGGAAGTGAATGGTGTGTTAATTTTTTTTTCAGAATAAATATCATGTTATAATTATTATTATATATATATCTATTATTTTCATCATTATACCCATCCAAATAAAGTGGTGATGAAATATGGATTACACCACGACATAGAGAAGGTAAGTTGTACATACGCACGCGCGATACTTTTGTTTTTCTTAGGATGAATAAAAGGTGGAATATGGTTATTTAATAATAATAATAACATATCATAATATATTTGATACTTTATTTATTACTGTATAATTGAAACAACACATTAAGAGTAAGTAGAATAAGAAATAATCTTGAAAGAGTCGATAAAGATGATTACCACTTCTTTTGCAAACTTCCTTTAGATCTACTTTTAGGGAACTATGGTTAGTATTTTGAGAATTAAATAACATCTATAATGTGGTAAGGTAAGTTTATAAGAATATTGGTAGGGGTTTTTGAGCTTTAAGGCACAATTTGATGTGAAAACGTGAGGGAGGAGGTGCCCTTTTATAATTTAGATGAGGGGTACTTTTGGAATTTCAAAAAATATTTATTTATAATAAACTCAATATCAACAAAAATACCTCCAAAAGGAAATTTATTGAAGATAATATGATATAAGATTTTAATCTGATCAAAAAATATATTTTAGAGATGTTTTGGTATTATTTTAAACCTTATCATTTTGATTAACGCTTAGTTAACCAATTTTAATTTTAACTATAGTAACAAATGTTTCAATAATAAAATGTTGTAATTTTTACTTATTTAATGTTAATTAGACCATAAATGAATAATTTATAACATTTTATATAATATTATAATTATTTTTTATTTTTAAATATGTTTTATTATTTTTAAATTATTTAATAAAATATTATTTTGATAAAATATCAGTAGTGTGAAAATTGTCACTATTCATTACTTAGACTTTTTAAAAACATCAAGATGAAAATTTAACTTCGAACAAAATATTTTATTATATAAATATGTGTTAAAGGTCATATATATTTTTTTTATCAAATTAATTATCTCAAAATATATTTATTTTAATATTTATAGTAACATTTCTTTTATATTTCCATTAATAAAATAATTACTACATTAGTGTTTTGTAATTATCTAATATAATTATTTGTTCACTAAAAATTAAAAATAAAATAACATAACTAAGATAAATCTTATATATTTATATTCTAATAAATATTTTGGGTAAACCTATATTAAAAATGATATAGTATTTAAAACATGAATGTGACATCTTTAAATTTTTATTAAATAAAATATTATAAATATCATAATCACATCTAAGTGGGCCAAAAAGACAAAAATAAATTTTTATCATGAAAATATGTTTATTAAGTTAAAAAATTTACATTTATATTCATTCATAACATACCTTTTTCCCCATGTGGACACATAAGGGATGTTTAAGACAAATAAAGCGACATTTTGTGACTTTTTTTATTTAAATATTATATAAGTCATTTTTATAGAGAAGTTTCTATTAAACAACTTAATTTATATAATTATGTGTGACGTGTCTAATTATATTCATCCAATAAATTCTTTTCATGTGTTAGGGTCATTCCATAGTCTTTATCATTTTATTTTTAACCACAATTACCCAATTTACCCTTTACTATGGTATCAAAATTTACAAGGGTTACTATTTATATCGACCAAAAATAAAAGAGAAATATTCAATAAATTTAGAAATTATGAATATAAATTTGGTATCTATTTTTTAAAATTCAAAACACATAATTTTTAGAATTTAATTTAAAATAAAACCATTAAAATTCTATGAAAAACAGTTTTTCCGAAAAATGCCCTTTTAAAACATAAAATGTTTTTATAATAATTCATGAATAAAATCCTTTTAAAAAACTATAATTGTATTATTTTAAATTAAAATTAACTAATTAAAATTTAAAACTAATCCAAAACATAAGTTTACCTTGTAAATACTTTAAAAGAAAATACAGTTTTCAATAAAAATCAGTATTTTCACTAGTTCTTAAAAAATAAATGTTTTCAAAAAATTAGAAAACAAAATTAAGATAATTTAGGCATGATGAAATTAATTTTTTCAAATCCATTTTTTAGAAATTCTAAAAATTAATATTCACTCATAAAAATAAAATAAACTCATTTTTGAAGAAAATGTATTTTTGAAGAATAAAGTGATTTTATTAAAAATTGTGTGATTATTTTCTTAGAACTTACCAATACATTAAAATTGAGTTGTAAATTTATTTTTATTTTATAAATTATTTATTCACATTTATTCCCATCAATTTAGTTACTAGTTTATAATGGTCATTTTATACTAATAGTGTCTTGCAATTCGTTTAAACTCATGATTGTGTGCAACGTAAGCTATTGAAGAATTAAAATTATTTAAAGAGAAATATTTATTAAAATATCAAGGTGTTACATTCTAACCCCCTTAAAATAAATTTATCTCTCAAAATTCATCACTTAGATACAAACAAATGAGGATGTCTCTACCTCATCACATCCTCAAGTTCTCATGTAGCTTCCTCAAATTGGTGGTTCCACCATAAATGATTAACCAAGTGAGTGGTCTTGTTTCATAATTTTTTTTATCTATGATCTAGAATCTCCATCAGTTATTATTTATAAGAAATATCATTCTATAGTGGTATGACTTATGATTTTAGTACATGTGAAGGATCAGGTAAGTTTAGTACATGTGAAGGATCAGGTATTGTTAGGTCCACAAGGCTGAATACCCAGAGAGGGGGGGGGGGGGTGAATCAAGGTAAGACTAATTTAAAATTAAAGCCCATTCTGATCTTGTTTCACTGTTAATAAAAACACTCTTCTCTCTCTTTCCTGTTGCACAATATAAACAGAAAGTAAAGCAAGCACAGGACACAACAATTTTACTTGGTTCACCGCTAAGGGCTACGTCCAAGGAGCATACACCGACAGGTTGCCGGTCGTACCAATTCCACTAAACTTCACTAGTTGTGGATTACAAGGTTCGGGCTAGATCACTTATAAGACTAGGCTCACTGCCTTTACAAGTTTAGGGTTAGCTCACTGCTTTCCCAAGGGTCACTCCCTGTTTCTCTCTCTCTGGATCACTGCCGGTGGAGAGGATCACCTTCTTCCTCTTCCTTTGCTCACTGCTCTGGAAAGGATCCACTCACAGTTTATAGACCTGTAGTTCTCTTCATTTGCATGAAAGAACACATCTTCATCTTTATGTAGATGCTTTGTTGAAGTACAAATTTCACTCGTAGATGAATATCTCTTTGCACCGAAGGTATCGGGCAAACTTCCAGCTTCCACGCAGCCCGAAAATCACTGTTGGAAATAAACCTTACTTGGCGCGCAAGTCAATCTCGCCACACAAGTCCACCTCAGACACTTACGCGACACAATCTTCCCCAACTCCAAACTTGCGTGACTCTCTTACTTTTACGACCAAACCAATATTGGCGTGCAACTTCCAACCGGCGCGCAAATTCTCACACTGGTGTGCAACTTCAACCACCGGCGCGCAACTTCACTTGCGCGACCCACACACCACTTGCGCGACCACCACACCTGCGCGACGGGAGATCTTATTTCTCAAAGTGTTGAACTCTGGTTAAGAATGGGGAGGGGTGGTCCAGTATTTATAGGCAAATTGACCACCCTGCGCGATGGAATGCAAGTAAACCCTCGGCGCGCAAGTCTCAGCGCGCAGGACTCTTCCCCTGTAAGTCACTTTCACGAACCACTTCCAAACTTGCACGAACCTCTTTCCTTTGCCATATTTTGATCTTCAGATCTTAGAAAAACATAGGTGCGCAAGTTCTCAAGCTTCCAAGGCATCGGCGCACAAGTATCTTTCACAGCGCGCAAGTCACCTACGCGACCTCATCAAAACTTACGCAACCCTTATCCCTTTGCCATATTTCGATGATCTGATCTTGAAAAACATATGGCGTGCAAGTTTCCAAGCCTTAAAGTACACGGAGTGAAATTCCCTTTGCCAAAAACCACTTTTCTTAATTTGTCGATTTTCAAGCCCAAAAATTTGGCAAACACTGGAAAACGGCGCCACCTTGTATCTATTCTTTTTATACCGCCTCCAGATCATCCATCTCTTTGTCAACGTTCTTGAATAAAACATGGATCATTAATCACATCTCTTGAACTCGACATTCCATCATGAAATCCTCTTTGTCAACAAATTTGTATGTCATGGTTTGTATTGTCAACAATCACAACGCAGATGTTCACTTTGTCAAGAAACACAATCACCTAAAAAATGCTTCAATGATACCTTGAGGGGTTTTTGCCCAACAGGTATGTACTTATCAATAGAGATACATAGAACACATCATGAACTTGAGAGAGATTCATTGGAAGAACCAATCTATAATCTAACTTCCCAACGCAATCAATAATTTCAAAAGGACAGATATACCTAGGGTCTATCTTTACCTTATTTATAAATCTCATCACTCTCTTTTAGGGAGATATTCTTATAAATACCTTGTCACCCACTTCAAACTCTAGATCTTTTTGTTGATTTTTGGGATAATTTTTTTGCTGACTCTAAACTGCTCTTATGTGTTGTTTAATAGGTATAACCTTCTCTACCATTTTCTCAACTAGACCAGGTCCCAATAGCTTTCTTTCCCCAAATTCATTCCAAAATGTTGGAGTTCTTCACTTCTTACTATATAGGGCTTCACAATGAGTCATCTAATTATTGGAGTGAAATCTATTTTTATAAGAAAATTCTACCAAAGGTAGGTGTTTATCCCAACCACATTTGAAATCCATAAAGAAAGATCTCAACATGTATTCTAGAGTTTGAATTTTCCTCTCAGACTGAACATATATATGTAGATGATAAGCAATACTTAAACTTAAATCTATATACAGAGCCACCTGAAGACTTCTTCATAACTTCGAGGTTAACCTAAAATCTCAATCACATATAATAGAAAGTGGTACTCCATGAAATATCATTACTTTCTTAATATATATTATAGCAAGATGATCAAGAGGGAAATCCTCTCTGATAGAAATAAAGTTTAATGACATCATAAGACAATAAACTATAACCCATATAGCATTATGGTTTTTAGATGTTTTGGGAAGTTCAATGATAAAATACATGGTGATGTTTTCGCATTTTCATTCTGGTATGGGTAACATTTGTAACATCCCCTTAGAATTCTGTATCTTAGCCTTAAATTTCTAATAAACCAAGAAATAAGAAACATACTCTACAATATATCTCTTCATTAAATCCCACCACAAATACTCTTTTAGGTCTTTGTACATCTTGGTGATTCTAAGATGAATATATAATGATGAACTATGAGACTTATCCAACAACTCCTTCTTTAAATATAGTGTGGAAGGGACACAAACACAATTCCTGAACATTATTATCCCATCATAATCAAAGTTAAACACAGTAACATTTATCACCTTCTTTTTCAGATCTGCATCTTTCTTCTACACCTCCATAATCTTCACTTGTATATATGGATGAACATTCATTTGATAAAGATAAGATTTCTCCCCTTCCTTTAGGATTTCTAGATCTATCTTTTATAAATCCATAAATATTGGAGATTTTTTATCCTTATCATAGATAGTCTAGCATGGTCCTTTAGACTCAAATCATCTTCCACCTTGTTTACTTTCCCATGGTGGTAATGTATTAAGAAGTCATAATATTTAATCAACTCCAACCATTTTCTTTGATGCATATTCAGATCCTTTTGTGTGAAAATATACTTTAAACTTTTATGATCAGTATATATGTCACATATTTCTCCATAAAGATAATTCCTCCATATATTTAATGAAAAAATTATCACAAATAACTCTAAATCACGAGTTGGGTAATTTTGATCACGTATTTTCAATTATTGTAAGGCATAATCTATCACCATATAATTTTTCATGATAACACATCTCATACTCTTCTTTGATACATCACTATAGATCACAAACCTTTCTCTACTCTAGGGTAGTGTGAGAATAGGGGCATTGACTAACCTTATTTTCAGTTCCTTGAAATTCTCTTCGTATTCCTCCGTCCATATGAACTTAACTCCTTTCCAGGTCAACTTGGTGAGTGTATTAGATAATATTGATAAATATTTCACAAAATATTGATAATATCCATCCAAATCAATAAAACTTCATATCTCTATTACTTTTGTTGGTTTATTCCAATGTTCAATAACTTGCATCTTTGTTGGATCCACAAATATCCCCTCTCTTTAGATTATGTGACCCAAAAATGAAACTTTCTAAAGCCAAAATTCTCACTTGGTAAATTTTTCATAAAGATTATCCTTTATCAGGGTATTTAGTATAATCCTCAAGTGACATTCATTTTCTTACATTAAATTTGAAAAACAAGAATATAATCTATAAATACAACCAAAAAATGATCAAGATAGTCTCTAAAGACTCTATTCATTAAATATATGAAGTTAGTGGGGGTATTAGTAAGACCAAAAGACATCACTATAAATTCATAGTGTCTATAACTTGTACAAAATTCTGTCTTGGGTATATCCTCCTTATTGACCCTCAATTGATGATATCCATAACAAAGATCAATCTCTGCATATTTTATCAAATAAGTCAATAATATATGGGAGAAGATGTTTTTTCTTGATAGTGATCTCGTTAAGTTCTCTATAATCAATAAAGAATATCATTGATCCATATTTATTCTTAATAAAAAGAATAGGTGTACCCCAAGGTGATGCACTAGGGAATATGAATCCCTCTTCAAGATTCTATTGTATTTTCTTCTTCAATTCTCGTAACTCAATTGGGTCCATTCTATAAGAATTCTTTGAAATAGGCATAGCACCTGGTATGAGTTCTATTGAAAACTCAAATTCATGATTTGATGGAAGACCTAAAAATTCTTATGAAAAGAAATTATAAAACTATTTTACAATAGGTGTATAATTAATGGTGAGTTTATCCCTAACCATATGAGATATATAACCTTAATTTATAGGAATTAATATGTACAAGATGGAAGTAATTTCCACTGGAAGTTCATATTCATCCTTGCATCAATAAATGATCATATATTCATTCAGAATATGAAATGTGACTTCCCTTACTTGGAAATTGTTATGATATCCATATATATAAATTAAATTCATGCCAATAATCACATAGAATCCAACTAAAGGAATGATCATAAGATTTTTAGGAAGCACTTTCCCACAAACTTCAACTCAAAAATAATTATAAACTTGTGATCTGACTGTTGTGCCATTAGAAGTTTTCATAGCTAACTCAACATCTAATTGTTGAGGTAATATAGAGATACCCTTAAAAAATTATTTAGAAATAAAATATTGGGTGGATCCATAATCAAATAAAACATTTGTTGTTTTAGAGTGAATGGTAATTATACCTTTCACCACTTCATTTTCGTACTCCATATCACTAGTAGTGATCAAATGCGATTTGCCTTTGTTTTTTTAATTAAGAGGTAATTGATGTCAATCATCATTGATAACCCTAATATTCTAGTATTGGTTAGCATAATGCCCATTTTACTTACACTTGATGCATTGAAGTGTGGGAGGTGTATTCTATGCAGCATTTTCTCTATTCGCATCATTAGCTATCTTTTTCCCATCACTTCGGTAGTCAATTTCCCAATGACCTTATTTACCACAATTAAAACATTCAATAGTTCCCTTAAGATAGTTTCCTCCATGTTTCTTTACACACTTTGAGAATAAATGAAAGGTCATATTATTTTCACTATGGCTTTTATAATTTCCCTTGAATTCAATTTTTCTCTTCTTATCAAACCTATAAGATTGATGGGTGACTCCAATATCCATCTCTACCTTGAGAGCAAATCAAATGATTTTATAATAACTAATAAATTACCTTAGGTATAATTCCCTTTAGATACTTGGTTTTAATCCACTTAAGAATCGATCAACCTTACTTTCAGGTTGGATGATAATTCCAGAAGCATACCTTGCAAGACTTGTAAAATTTTCTTCGTAGATACTAAAGGATTCGTAATCCTTTTGCTTAGGCTCAAGTAACTCCTTCTTAATCTTCTTGTGAATAATATGAGGAAAGTAATTATTGAAAAATAAGTTCTTGAAATCATCCTATTCCATGGAGTCAATTTCATCTTGTTGCCTTGTATTCTTGATGAGGTTCCACCATTGATCTGTTTCACCTTCCAAATGATAGACTGCTAAAATTACTTTATCATGTTCTAAATATTGGAGAACTAAAAATATCTTTCTAGCGGTACTGATCCATTTTTCAGCCACTAGTGGATCAGAAGACCCACTAAAAAAAGTTGGATGTTACCACATGAAGGACTCAACAGAATGTTGTTCCCTCATTTTCTTATTTGGAAATCCTACATGATTCATAGCTTGAGAATTTTGTGTAAACATAACAACAATATTTTTCATTCCAAATCCTATAAAATTTGGTTACTCGGGAGGATAATCATTGAATTTTCCATTTCATTCAATATTAATGTGGTTCTATTGGGTTCAAATCATTGAATAAAACCAAAAATCATATTTTGAGAAACACTAATAATTATGGGAAAACCACATAATCAAGAGAAATTACTTATAAAATTTCAATTCAGGACACCTTAGGTTATATCCTAGGTTATTCATGATCTTTACCAAAAACTCTAGGATTGTTTCCTATACATAGTCTTATCCTTAGGGTTCTTAATAAGGTTTTCTCATCCTATCTTCCAAAGTTTAACTAAACCTTGCTCTAATACCAACTATAATGGACCATACTTTTTATACATAGATATTACATCTAAATAGAATAATATTTATTACATAAAATAACAAAACCATGCCATAACCGTATAGGTTTAGTATCTTTGGAAACTTGGAAACATAAACAACCGATTCATAAAACATCTACATCATCTCATGTTTATTCCTTCATAACTAGAACCTTTTTTGATACATCTTACTCAATACCTTTCTTCAAATCCTGGGGAAAATAATCATAAGAAATGGTGATCTCATATGATCAGTAATGGTAAAAAATGGAGATATTAATCATATTATAATCACTATACATAAAAATATAAACAAAACATTTTAAAATTATACCCTTCATATCAAATATCATGATATCATGTTATTGGATAAATCATAAAAGTTCACAAATAATCAAAGAACATATTCTATGAGATCATAACATAAGACATGAAATTTTGGCATACACATAAGAATAGAAAATAATTTCCATATTATTAAAGGCTCATTTCCAAGATTGTCATAGTAGAAAAAGTTCTTTACTGAACTGGGTTCACTCCCTACTCCAGAACTGTATTTCTTAACCGAGATCGCTCCTCATTCCAATCCTGTCTATATCAAGAGATATAAATCTTTACCCAATTAATTGAAGGGGGATATAGGTCCCACCCATAAAATAATTAAAACCATACATATGTGTGCCATAAAAACATAAATCATTCATCATATCAAAACCCATATAATGAAATGGGTTTCATAAACATCATTCAATCATAACATGACCCATGGAAAAGAAATGTGTTTCATAAATATCATTACATCATAACTATAAATCAACCATATGAAGAATAGGGACAATATCTTTGAAAAATATTCCCAATAAATAATAATTAACATAAAATAATGTTATCATATATGGAATATAATTCTGATAGATCGCTTGAAAATAATTCTTGAGGAAAATATCCTTTCTACTTTGAAAACGTTTTATTTTCGTAAAATGCCATGCAATTTTAAAAGAAAAAAAGTATTTTAAAATAAAATTGTAAGATTATAAGGGAATATTCAAGTAATTAATACAACATGAAAGTATAAAAATATGTTAATTTTGCATAAGTTAAAAAAACATTACTTTCATACTTTTTCTGTAAAAATAACAAAGTACCTCGTTTGAAAATGACAAAAAAATCCTTTCAAACCATTTAGTAAAAATTAACACATGGGTAAAAATGAATTTTAAAAATTATAGAATAACATTAAAATATTGTTGAAAACATTTTTAAGAAACATGGACATGAAAGATAAATATTACCCACCAGATACTAACATATAAACAATCCCGAATGATAATGATATTGTGAAATTAACCCTCAACTTAGGCCCGATTTCCTTCATACTTATATGAAAATCCTATATAATGATTTAAAGAAAGTTATTAATTTATAAAATAACCATTTTTATATTTATTATATCATATATTATCCTATTTTATCATCTTATTATATTTTTGTTAATATTATTTCATTATTACCCTTCTTTCAGGATTTAACTGCTTCATTTTCCTATAGATGTTTTATCATTTAAGTCATAGTTCTTGTGCATAGGATATAATTACATAATTTATAGAATTATATTAAGGTAATATATACCATATTTATTCATTATATACATTTATATTATCATGCATGAATGGTGAAAATGGAAAATGAATCGCATCACACTATGGAGATGGTAGATCGTGCGTACACACGAGCGATGGCATAATTCCCTTAATGGTAAAATGGTAAGGAAGTGGATGGTATATTTTTTTTAAGAAATTAATATCATGTTATAATTATTATATATATCTATTATTTAAATCATTATACCCATCCAAATAAAGTGGTGATGAAAAACATATTACACCACAGCGTAGAGATGGTAAGTCGTACGTACACACGCACGATGCTTTTGTTTTTCATAAGATAGATAAAAGGTGAAATATGGTTGTTTCATAATCATAATAACATCTCAAAAGATAATTTATACTGTAGTTATTACTTTATAATGGAAAAAATTCATTAAGAAGTAGTATAAGAAGAAATAATCTTGAAATAGTCGGTAAATATGATTACCTCTTCTTTGGCGAACTTCCTTTAGATCTCCTCTTAAAGACACTAGGGTTGGTCTTTTGAGAATACCAGAACTTCTAGAATGTGTATAGGGAAGTTTAGAATATAAATTGGTAGGGTTTTTTTCAATATTTAAACCTCAATGTGATGTGAAAAAAGTGAGGGAGGAGGTGTCTTTTTATAATTGAGGTGAGGGTCACTTTTGGAATTTTAAAAAATATTTATTTATAATAAACTCAATATAAATTAAAATACCTCCAAAAGAACATGAATTATAAAATAAGATGATATAAGGTTTCAATATCATCAACCGGTATATTTTAAACATGTTTTGGTATTATTTTAAACCTTATCCTTTTGATTAACACTTAGTTAACCTATTTTAATTTTAATTAAGGTAACAAATTTTTCCATATTAAAAGGTTGTAAGTTTTACTAATGTGATATCAATTAGACCATAAATGAATAATTTATAAAATTTAAGAACATATTATAATTATTTTATATTTTTAAATATGTTTTATGATTTTTAAATAATTTAATACAATATTATTTTGATAAAATATCATTAGTATCAATTTTGACATGATTCATTACTTGGAATTTTTAAAAATATCATGATAAAAAATTTAAATTCAACCCAAATATTTTATTATATACCTAATAGGTCAAGGTAATCTATAAATTTTTTTGATGACATTAATTATCTCAAATTATATTTATTTTAATATTTATAGTAACATTTCTTTGATATTTCCATTAATAAAATAATTACTACATCAGTGTTGTATAATTATTTAATATAATTATTTGTTCACTAAAAATTAAAAAAATACCATGATGAAAATAAATCTTCTAGATTTCATAATAATATTTATAGTCAAATATATCTTTTGGGTAAACCTATATTAAAAATTATATAGTATTTAAAACATGAATATGAAATCTTTCAAATTTTATTAAATAAAATATTATAAATATCATAATCACATATAATTGGACCAAAAATACCTAAAAATATCATTAAATTATTTTTATTAAGTTAAAAATTTACATTTATATTCTTTCTTGACATACCTTTGTTCCCATGTGGACATATAAGTAATATTTCAGACAAAGAAAGTGACATTTTGTGACTTTCTTTGATTTAAATATTATATAAGTCATTCTTATGGACAAGTGTCCTTTAAAAAACTTAATTTAGATTATTATGTGTGAATGGTTGAATTATCTTAATCTAATAATTTTCTTTCATGTGTTAGGGTCATTTTATAGTCTTTATCATTCTATTTTTAACCTAAATTTCTCAATTTACCTTTTACTGTGGTAACAAAATTTACCATGGTTCATATTCAGGTTGGGAAAAAATAAAAGGGAAATATTCACTAAATTTGAAAATTATGAATCTAAATTTGGTATCCATTTTTAAAAATTAAAAATACAAAAGTTTCATAATTTAACTTAAAAAAAGGTAAAATTTCATGAAAAACAGTTTTTTCGGAAAAATGCCCTTTTAAAACACAATTTTTTTTTATAATAAATTCATGGAAAAATAATTTTAAAAAACAATAATTGTATTGTTTTAAATTAAAATGAACTAATTAAAATTTAAAACTAATCCAAAACATAATTTTACCTTGTAAATACTTTAAAACAAAATACAGTTTTCAATAAAAATCATTATTTTCACTATTCATTAAACAAATGTTTTTAGAAAATTAAAAAAAATTAATATAATTTTGAAAATTTAAAATTAATTTTTTCAAATCCATTTTATAGAACTTCTAAAAATTAATATTCACTCATAAAAATAAAATAAACTCATTTTTTAAGAAGATGTATTTTTGAATAATAAAGTGGTTTTACTAAAAATTGTGTGATTATTTTCTAAGATCTTACCAATACATTCATATTAAGTTAGAACATTATTTTTTTGTCTTAAATTATTTATTCATATTTATTTTCTCTAATTTAACAGATAGTTTATAACGTTTATTTTATACTAACAGTGTCCTATGGTTCATTTAAACTCATAGTTGCGTGCAATACAAGCTATTTAAGAATTAAAAATATTTAAAGATAGATATTTATTAAAATATCAGGGTGTTACAAATATTACATACACATAGGTAATTTGCTAAATATTATATAAAAAATATATTATTAAAAAAGTACTAGTTATATTAAGTATCATATTTAAATTTATTTAAATATATATAATGGTTTTTTTGTTTACTATATAAATTTTTTTACTATAAATAATAATTTTAAATTATATTAAGTATAAATAATTATTATTCCAAGTAAAAAATTATGAAATATAATTTATTAAATTTTGGAAAGTAGAAATATGACATAAATTATATATATTCATATATAATTTTATAAAATTGAAAATAACATAAGTTTACAATATTTTAATGGTTATTATGTAAGTATAAATTATATTAATTTTATTATATAAATTTAATAAAATTTATTATTAATAATATTTTTAATATTTATGTATAAATTAATAATACTTATATTTATAAAACTATAGTTTATAAAAGTATATGTAATTATATTTTAAAATATTAGTAAATAAATTTGAATATATTTAAGTTATATTATTTAAATATATTTATATCTATATATTATATTATATTATATCTAAATTAAAATAAATTTAAAATATAATATTTGATACACATAGGTAAATAAAGTGAATCTACCTAAATATATATATATACACGCATTAAAAAGTTTTAATTTTGGAAAGTGAGTGTATATATTAGTTCTAGTTATACATAAAGTTATATAATATGTAGAACATAATAAGTATACCGAAAAACATGTTTAAAGTATTGTGTGATGACTGATCTTGAGATGACTGACCAATGCATAATTGAAATTGCATGTCTTTTTTGTGTATGTGGTTATATAATTTGCAATAATTTTATGTTCTCTTCCTTATTGATGATCTATGAGTCATTCCTCTCTAAGTATGTAAGGACCTGTGTGTCTGCCTAAAACATGTTATGTATTTCAAACCCTTAGACCCCCTCACTTTCATGTGAGTAACTTTATAATAAAAAGGCATTTAAAAAGAGGCATTCAACAAGTGGTGTTGCTATTTGAAAGAAGACTAATGGTTTCTGAAATATGCGATAATAGATACACTAGGAGTTCACCCCTAGGTTTTGGTTAGTTTATCAAATAATGATAAAATAATCCATAGAAAAAGTCTCAAGATCAATTCATAATTATTTATTCATAAGTAATTAAAATAAATGAAACATTTGATGATATGGTATAAAAATATATAACATTTCATTAAATTTTCTTTGGTAATCATATCACCATCAATATACTTCAATAGTGTGGTTATTTATATCAATTAAGGTTTTAGTTATAGTTTGTCACATGTAAAAGTGACAAATCTTCATGAAAGTATGGATATAAATATATATATATATATATTATTTATTATATATAGTTATAAGTAAAGTTACAAGATTGAGAACATAATAAATATCACAAACAAACATGTTAGTAATCTATAATGTTGATTGATACTGAGATGACCGTCTAATGTATGATTGAAATTGCATGTTGTATTTTTTTGTATATGATTATTTAATTTGTAATAATTATATGATCTTGAGATGACTGACCAATGAATGATTGAAATTTCATGTTGTGTTTTTTTTAGTTATATAATTTGTAATAATTGTATTTTATTTTCCTCATTGATGACCTGCATTTCATACCCCTCTTTAATTATATAAGGAAATGTGTGTCCACTTAAAAATGTTATGTATCTCAAACCCCTGGACCCCCTCACTTGAATGTGAGTAACATTGTAATAAAAAGGAGTTCGATAGGATGTGTTGCTATTTGAAGCTGGATTTTTACACCATGCATAAGAGGAGATTGATGATTACTGAAATCTGAGATAATAAAGGTTTTATGAGTCCCCCTAGGGTTTGGTTAGTTTATCAAATAATGATAAACCAATCCATAGAAAAATTCTCAAGATCATGCCAATTATTTAGTCATAACCAATTTAAAAAATTTAAAAATGTCATGATGTATTATATAATATTTTATTAATTTTTTTTCTAGGTAATCATGTCTGTGCAAATATATTGCAATGGTGAGGTAATTTATACTAAGTGGGATTTTAGCTATAGTTTTCCACCTTCAAGATTAGAAAATCTCTGTGATTATGTAACATTGGATGAAGTTCGTAATAAGATTCGCAGTCGGTTAAAACTGATGGATAATCAATCAATTACTTCAATTACATATCTACATCTTCAATATCCTGAACATTTATGGCACACTAAATATCCTCTGGTTGATGATGAGTATTAGATGGATGCATCATTTTTATTCAGAAAATAGTATAGTAATGGTCGAATGGAATTATATGTGTTGATTTATGATATTGATAAAGTGAAACCTTCTACTACATAACCATGTTTTGCGAGATCTATAGAAGTATATCCTTCATAAAACTCTCATTCATTGTCTGCTCATATTACTCCTATAATAGAAAAAAATTATGAATAAGATGATCATTATTTGGAGGTTAATATTGGGGACATCCCTATGTGTACTCCTGATTTACTTAATGACAATTTATCTAATGAGGAAGTATCTGGTGCGACATCAAGAGATAGTGTGGGTGAGGGTGATGTAGGGAATGAACCTTATGAGGTTCCTCTAATAGATAGGCATCCACAAGTTAGTGGTAATCATCCTACAATATCCACTTAATTAGTCAAATTAATGTCACATGAATAATATTTTTATTGGGATTTCATTACATCGGATACTGAATTACCTTTCATTATAGGGAATTGATTTGCATCAACTGATAAAACCATCCATGTTAGGTAGGAGTTTGAAAGTAAAATTGCCTTGAAAAATGTGATAAAACAATATCATATAGAGAGATATTTTTCATTTGTGATTGATGATTTGAAGAAGGAAAAATATATTATTGTACGTGACAAATATAGGACATAATTTAAATTCCAAATGAGGGAAATATATGATAAATTTTTTGCATGTTGGAAGATAACCGAATTAGAAGGCTCACATATTTGTGTACATCCAAGCTTGTCGCAGGATCACTCTTAACTTAATGTAGAGTTTATATCAACTGTTATTATGAAGATGATACAAATGTGTTAGGATGTTCCTATATCCCTTGTTTATGAATGAATACAACATTTTTTTAAATATAAGATATCATACGAAAAAGCTTGGAATGAAAAACAAATGGAAATTATGAAAGTTTATGGTGATTTAGATGAATCATATGAAATATTGTTGCAACTTATGGGATTGTTGTCTCTCAACAATAAAATTATTTATCATTTGGACATTGTTGAGTATGTCTCCCCAGATCACCAATTTGATCAATCAATGGTGGAGTTCCATAGGATGTTTTGGGCATTCAGGCCATGTAATGTTGCATTATCATATTATAAACAATTCATTCAATTCGATGACACTTTTCTTTATGGAAATTATATAGGTGTTCTGCTTATTATTTCCACACATGATGGTAATTTTTCCCCTCTACCACTTTAATTTTCTATTTATGAAAAGGAGAATTTTGAATCCTGAAGTTGGTTTTTGACATGTATGTGCATTCATGTCATATAAAACTAGGGAGTGTGTTTGATATCTGATCACTATCGAGTGATTATAGAGGTAATTAATAGTGATGTGGTTTTATTAAGATAACCAAATTCTTATCATCAATATTTCATTAAACATATTTCAAGTAATGTGTATAATAATTTTATATATGAGGAAATAAATAAGGTGATCAACAAGTTGGGTATGTTTTTCCCTCCCCTCTTTTTAACCCATTTAGGGTTCCTCATCCCCCTTTCTAGACTAATGTAACACCCCAAGAATTTACAAATAGATTTATTATAAAATTCAGGGATCATTGAGTGTCTACAAACACAACTTTGTTATATCCTATCCAAGTAAACACTTCTGTGATGTGAATTATGAAAATCTGACATACACGGTTGCGATGAGTAAGTTATTTGGAGTTCGATAAGAAAAACTTAATTTTTGGTGAATATTAATCTACCCTTATGAATAATAACATACCCTTATGAATATTGATATACCCTAATGAATAGTAACCTTACATATGATAGTATATAATTAATATTCAAGTTGGAGTACGATATACCTATGTTTTGGAATAAGTAAATAAATGTTTTAAAACTGTTTTTTTAGAATAAATTATGATTTTAATTAAATATTAAATAAATCATATTTAGAAAATTATTTTTGAAAAATGGAATTCATTTTTTGATTCTACACATCGAAAAATTATTGGTGAGAATTTTTGAGATTTTTTTGAAATTCTTGAATTTTTAATGAAAAGTGAAATACCCTAATTTACAAAATAAGATAAATACACTAATTATAGAGTCATATATTATGTTCTACTGATGTAAGACTAATTTATTTGGATTCATATGATAAAATTACTATTATTTGTCTTGTAATACTTACTATTCCTTGTCTTGTAGAGAAATAATAAATTAATGAATATAAAATTGAGAAATCCCCTCTCCCCTCCACTATAAAACCCCCCCATCACTCTCTATTCTCTTCACTCCTATAAAGCCTTGTTCCTTCTCCAAATTCTGTCCAAATATCCTCCCAACCTCCTCTACCATGTTCATCAAGCCTTGGTCTCATAAAAAGACCAAAATCTCTCCCTCAAAGAGGCTCTCAAGGAAGTTTAGTTCAAGAGGTAAATTCCTCTTTTCAATTCTTTGTCTTTCCTTTCAAGTTCATTTGTTTTCTTTTTCTATTATTACATCTCCTTATCCAAATTTTCTGATGACTCCAGTACCTTACATGTAATTTAATGTTTTCATGATAGTGGAATAAGTTATCATCATCTCTCCTTTTACCTTCTTTTATACTAGTAGTAAAAACACCATCCGAGATGTGTCAATTTACCACATTCAAGGACGATGGACTTTCAATTTTTATTATAATTCTCAATTATGGTCATTAAACCATTCTTGTTATGGTTGAACTAGATAATTTTATATTTAATATACCCTATTTAAGTTTCTGTAATTCCTTTGTACAAATGGTATTAAGTTATAAAGAAAAATGAGTTCATTGTAATCAAAACCCACAAATTAACTGAAACAGTAATCATTAAATTTCTATATAATAATTCATCATCATTACATGTAAAAAAATTATATAAATGAACAATAACACCTATAAATGATCATAAATAATATTATAATTCAATTATATAGATTTAAATCCATTCCACATGAACTCCATTACTTAAGAACAAGTGAACCGATTATGAAAATAAAGAAAATGAACAGTGCGGAACAACGAAATTCAATATAATAACTTATCAAGAAGGGCATAAATGAACTAAACAGAATTATGATAAACTAAATACATGTCTAATAGGTTATTAAATAAGTTATTAATAAGTCTAATTTCATATTACAAGACCTTAAGTTCAAGAGCGGAACACATTTGGACTTAAGGTAAGGGGTTTCTTTATCTCACTTCCATTTTTGTGAGGTTTCTTGTATTCACTACTAATACTTGTGTATGGTGTATATATAATTCCCATTGATGTAAAATATAATTAATATAGTTATTTTCATGGTATTCAATATATCATTTTAATATTATTAATTTTTGGGCATGCGAATCGATTGATTACAAAGTGGTATGGTTTTTTTCGCCCGAACCTCCATTCTCATTCAGGTTACTTTTATTGTCTAATTACCTCAATGAAACTCTTGTGTATTATTATATACTCATCATAAATTCTGTTTGAGTGTTATATATATGTTAAAAACCCAGAATCATTCCTTATTTTATGGATTGTTACATGTTTTAAAAGGAACTTTCAAAATTATTTTTGAAATACGAACCCGATTCAAGGGATGTTTTCAAATTCTTACCTATTTTCAAGTGTACAAAAAAATATGTTTTAAGCCACCATTAATTTTATAAAAACACTAATTTTATCATGAAAAATTATCTTGGACCATTTCTAGTTTTAATAGAACAAATTAACCTTTCCACTTTAAAATTCTCTTTAATACTTTCCTTAAAATGCTCTAAAATGTTTATTTATAAAGAATCTTAAGAACTCTTTTTACATGATTTCACTTCAGTGGGAAATAATTTATGCCTAAAATATAATTTAAATGTCCTAGTATTTTATTTTATGGGATATTCATGTTTAAAATATGATTTCATGGAAAATATAAATGATTTTCCAAAAGGAATCTTCTTTCAAAAGTAAAAAGGATTTTTCTCATCTCTCATTAACTTTTATGAGATATATGCATTGTTCACCACTTATTTATTTCTTGTGGTGTATGTAATTCCCTTTGTTATATCATATAAAGAGTCTCATTTTTATCATGATATTATAAGGTATTATGATTTGAATGTTTCAAGGTGGTATGTGACACTTTGGAATGTTTAAGGATTATTTCCTCAAGAATTTTTCAATGGTATCATTTATAAATATATTCATCTATGTCAACATCATTTTTTGAATGTTTTACTTAATTGAGTTTTATCTATTATGATATCATATACAATATATTGTTGAAGGGTTTCTGGTTATTTTGACTATGAATGTTCTATTTTGATATCATTCACCATATTATTCTGAATGGTTAGTGTTTATATTCAATGAATGGGGAATGTTATTTACATTTCATATGTTAGTTTCAATATGAATGTATATTTTGATTATGTTCAGACCTTTCATATGAGGAAAATGCATTGGATATAGTAAGTGTCAGGTGGGGCCCGCTATAACCCCTCGGTGCATCGGTAGGTCTCATGAGACAAACTACGGTCTTAGCACAAGGCCTTCACAAAATTATTATTTATGGTCTTGGAATGAGGCCTTGACGGTATGGTTATGTTGTCCCATATTATGCATTCCCTCATTATGAAAATATAATTTATGGTTCATATGGTTATTCGACTAGTAGAATACCCATGATTATTGTAACGACCCGAATCCGGAGCCCCTCCACTGGTGCCTCGTACCTGGTTCGCCACATGACCTCAAGAATGTTTCCCCAAATGCAAAGGCTTCCGACTAGCAGCGAGGGCCTTGGTGAGTCGGTGGGAAAACTATGCCCTAATTCGGTAAAGTATACAGTAGAAAAACAACCAGACATAATAGCAGACACAATCAACAACATACAACAATTGAAGTGAACAGCGAAAGTAATGGATACATAATAATGATGCAACATGGTACATATGTCTATGGAAAGTAGTAAACAAACCAATGTGCTGATGTACAACTGAAAACAAAGTGAAAAATAAAATAAAGTAAACTCATCAGCATCATAAGCCTCGGCCCGGTCCCATGCTCTCCAGCTCCAGTGAATCAAGAACCAAAAGTAGAAGGGCGCTTTCCCTTATCTATACCTACAGCAACATAGTCTGCTTGGGCCCAAAAGAATGGACCAAATAGGGTGTGAGATAAAATCCCAGTAGGCAATCACCCAAAGATCTGTGCCTAACAGTCAATGAATACATGGAAGTAATAAAACAAGAAGCAGTAAACAATAACACAAGCAGCTACAATCTACAGTTCTTACAAAATAAGTATGCAAGTAAATAGCCAGAAACAAAGGAAAAAGGTAACCCTCTGGGTAGCTCTCACAGCCTAACCCCTATGGTTCAACTTATAAGTACTAGCAACCCTCTAGGTGGCACACACAGTCTCACCCCTCTGTTTCAGCTATGAAATTAATAGACTTTCTGAGGAATCACTCACCATCAATTCCCCCTATAGTCTCGTATCGTACTAAAGGCTCTCTGGGGAAGAACTCAACGTCTCATTCCCCATGTAGCCCACATCGAGGAACTACAGACTCTGTGAGGAAACACTCATCGTCAATTCCCCCTGTGGTCTCACATCGTATTTAAAGAAACTCTGGAGAAGCCCTTACGTCAATTCTCCCTTTGGTCTACTACTCTAGGTTCTCACAGTCCTGAGTGAAAAAAAATAAACATGTATAACGTGCATGTATCATCCAAGTAAACCTCAAGAACTACTTGGGTACCATTCTAAGGCTCAACAGTAATAAAGTAGTAGTTCCACTATCCTACGGCTAGGCATGGAAACTGGAAAAACGCCAAACAAGAAGAAAAAACATGGAAAATCATCCTGAGCACAAAATAAATTACTCTACTTACAATCATAAACCTCTACTACAGTAATCAAGCAAAGCAGAAAAACAGCAAAGGAAAAACAGAAAACCCACAATTCCCCGCCCAAGGGAATTTGTGGAAATTTCACAAAATACTCATCGAATTTCAACAGAAAGGGACAAACCACCTACCTTGATACTAGGATATCGATATACGTGAACCACAGAGATTTATTCCCCTTAGAATGTCATAGATTTTAGAAAACACACAAAACGCTCAACCCACGATAACTCGAAAACGAAGAGGAATCAGAAGACGAAGATTCAGTAGAAATAAGATCTTACCGCTGAAATTCCAACGCAATCGACCTTGCTCGAATCGGAGAATGGATGAAGAGGCGGGAGCTCATCGAAGATTCGGCCGTACGGGTCGCTCTTGGGCGAACGGGACCTAAAAGAAGAGGCTTCTGTGCGTGAGGCGTGAACCCGATTCATTTTGTAAAAAAAAGAAAGTACACGGCGTGTACTTTTAGAGTACACGACGTGTACTGGGTCCTTTCCGTACTCCGCCAAAATCAGCCTCCACGTCGCCCCTACACACCGTGTGTGTGGCCCGGACACAGCCAGCACACGGCTTCGAGCGGGAAAAGAGTACACGGCGTGTACTCTAAAGTACAGGGCGTGTACTTCGAAAATTTCCAGAAATCTCATTTTTCTTAAAAACTCCATAAAAAGGAAAAACATACCTGAAATGAAGATCCGGGTTCTTACAAACTTCCCCCTTAAAAAAATTCTTCCCCAAATTTCCCTAATGTGGCGCAGAAGAAGAAACCGCGAACAGCTCCGGCCACTGCGTTCGTACATCGGCCTCCCTTTCCTAAGTCTCGCACTGTACTCGCCCATGCTGTCGTAGCACCCATTCCAGAGGAACATACCGCCCGTAGAGAACCTTCGTACTGTGATTGAAAATCCGGATAGGATGCTCCTCAAATGATTCATCCACTTCGAGCTCAACCTCCTCGGGCTGAAAGATATGAGACAGGTCTGAAAAGTAACATCAGAGTTGAGAGACATGGAAGACGTCGTGCATGGCCTGGTACCTCTGGGGTAGCTGCAACCGATAGGCGACGGTCCCAACTCTTTCTAAAACCTCAAACGGCCCAACATACCGCGGTGAAAGCTTACCCTATCTCTGAATCCTCTTGTGTCCGAACCTCAGTGCGACACGTAGGAAAACCTGATCTCCGACCTCAAACTTCAGAGGTCATCTCCACTGATCAGCATAAGACTTCTGTCGAGACTATATTGTAGCCATCCTCTTCCGGATCATCTCTATCTGCTCTGAGGTCTCCTAAACGAGACGAGGTCCCAGCAAAACTGCCTCTCTTGCCTCCATCCAGCATAAGGGTGATCGCTATGGCCTACCGTACAAAGCCTCGTATGGTGCCATCTGAATGGTCTCCTGGAAACTGTTGTTGTAGGAGAACTCCACCAGAGGAATATGCTTCTCCCAAGAACCACCCCAAGTATAGAATGCAGGCTCGGAGCATATCCTCAAGCACCTAGATCGTGCGCTCAGATTGGCCATCAGTCTGGGGATGGTATGCTGTACTCAAAAGTACTTGTGTTCCCAAGGCCTTCTGAAGTCCCTGCCAGAACCGATAGGTAAAGCGCGCATCCCTGTCTGAAATAATGGAGTGTGGAACTCCATGTATATGAATGATCTCTCAGATGTAAAGTCATCCCAAATCATCAACATTGTAGGTCTCCTCGATCGGCAACAAGTGAGCAACCTTCGTGAGCCTGTCGACGACAACCCAAACAACATCGTTCCCTCGAGGCGACCTCGGTAACCCAGTTACGAAGTACATCAAAACATCATTCCACTTCCACTCCAAACTGGGTAATTACTGTAAAAGGACTACTGGTTGCTAATGCTCTAATTTCACCTGCTGACAAGTTGAACAACTCATGACAAAACCAGCAACATCCTTCTTCATACCTGGCCACTAGTACTAGTGATGAAGATCCCGATACATCTTGGTGACGCCAGGATGAACTTCCCAAACAGAGGAATGAAAATCCCGGATCAGCTCTTCACATATGTCTGTTGGCACCCATACGCGTCCCTAGAAACGCAAGATCTCATCCTCGCCCACTGTCCATCTAGGAATAGGGTCCTCCCCTAACACACTCTCCCGTAGGACTAAGACTTCTAAGTCTGATAGCTGCCTCATCCGTACCTGATCAAGTAATGTCGAGGTAATAGCTACAGAAGATAGGAAGGTCTATCCCTGTCTGTCGTGCACCTCTAGATGCATCTCAGAGAACAGAGCCATAAGCTTCCACTCACTGCTGGCCTCCTGAACTGCCTGAATCTGAGTTCTCCTGCTCAACGCATCAGCCACTGCGTTGCCCTTGCCTGGTGTATAGGCAAGCTCGAAATCAAAATACTGAAGATACTCAACCCACATGCGCTGCCTCAGATTCAGATCACACTGAGTGAAGATATACTTGAGACTTTTATGGTCAGTGAAGAACATAAAGTGCTCTCCCAGAAGATAGTGTCTCCAGTAGTGTGGGGCATGAACAACAACTGCCAACTCCAGATCGTGCGTAGGGTAGTTCCTCTCATGTGGCCTCAACTGCCAAAACCCGTACGCGACGACTCCATCTCCCTGCATAAGCACAACTCCCAACCCAATACTTGAAGCATCACAATAGACTGTATAGCTCTTGCCTGGCTCTGGAAAGACTAGTATCGGTGTTGACGTCAACTTTCCCTTCAGCTCCTGAAAGGACGACTCAAAAGAATCTGACCATAAGAACTTTTCCCCCTTCTTGTTCAGACCTGTCAAAGGTGTTTCTAGGCATGAGAAGTCCTGAATGAAGTGTCTGTTGTATCCATCCATCCCTAGGAAACTCCGTACCTCAAAACATTCTTTGGCTACTCCCAGGAAACTACAGCTCTCACTTTCTATGGGTCCACAGATACTCCTGCCTCTGAGATGATGTGACCCAAAAAGTGAATCTTATCCATACAGAAGTGGAACTTCGAGAGTTTATCATAAAGCTGATGCTCTCTCAGTGTACTCAGAACGATCTCAAGATGTGTGGCATGGTCGTGTTGAGTGTGAGAGTACACCAAGATATCGTCCATGAAGACCATGATGAAGGAGTACAAGTAAGGATGAAATACTCGGTTCATCAGTGCCATGAAAACTGTAGTCGCATTCGTGAGACTGAACGACACGACTGTATACTCGTAAAGTGCATACTTGCTCCTGAAGGCCGTCAGAGGTATATCTGATGGTCTAACGCTCAAATGATGATAACCGAACCTCAAATAGATCTTTGAGAACACCCGAGATCCTCGAAGCTAATCAAAGAGGTCATCGCTCCTCGACAATGGATATTGGTTCTTGACCTTCAACTGGTTCAGCTTCCGATAATCCACATAAAGCCGAAGGGTACCATCTGCCTTCTTCGTAAACAGGACAGAAGAACCCCAAGGAGAAGTACTGGGTCAGATAAAAACCTTTGCCTGAAACTCCTCCAACTACTTCTTGAGCTCCTACAACTCAGGTGTGGCCATTCTATAGGGAGGAATAGACACCGGTGCTGCTCCTGGCATGAGCTCAATAGAGAATTCTACCTCACGCTCCGGAGGAAAACCTGAAAATTCCTCTAGAAAGACATCCCTGAAACGATCCACCACTGGAGGAAAGTCCAACTGTGAAGACCCCTGGTCATCCAGATAAAGACTAGCAATCTGGGTCATCACCCTTCCTAGCCCATGATGCTCGAGTCCTACTCAACTCGCCCGAACATCCCATTCGCCTCTATGGAGAAAAGACTCACCCTCTGGTGAAACGAAACTCACTCTGCGGTGATAACAGTCGATGACGTCCTGGAAGGGAACCAATCAGTCCATCCTGAGGATGACATCATAGCCTATCATCTCTAGGACATAGAAGTATCATAAGAAATGATACCCTGTAACCTCGAGAGGGCACTCTCTACATTGGCGTACACTCAATGTCCTCGTCCCCAAAGGTGTGTTTAGTGTCAATGAGTCGGCAGAAGAAAAGATGCAGAGCCCAAGGCTCTCCACGATAGCAACAGAGATAAAGCTATGTGTAGCACCAGTATAAAAAAGGGCTAAAGATAAAACTGAGCCCACTAAAATCATACCTCGAACGGTAGAAGGGTCGGGATCATGCTCCTGATAAGTCTGCTCCACGGCGAAAGACTGGCCTGCACCACATCCCTACGCCCCTAGCTGACCACTCTGAGCTGATCCACCTTACTGGTGCTGAGGGACTGGTGGCTGACTGCCACGACCTCGACCTCCACCTCGGCCCGAACGGCCGGAAGAACTCCAGTTCCCTGACTGGTGAGAAACTGGTGGTGTTGCTCCTGAACGAGGAGTCATGAAAGAAAAACACACAAGTTTACAAGACTCAAATACATGGCGTGTATAAAAACTACACGGCATGTCTTCTCAAGCCACTGACATGGGCGTATACCCCTGACCTACAGGTCATGTAACACCCCAAACTACACGGCGTGTTGACCCCACACACGGCGTGTACTTGAACTACTCCCCTTCCCGAGTCTCTTTACACGGCTAACCCACATGGTCCGACTTAACCCAAGACTACATGGTGTGTTCTGAACAAACACGATGTGTACTAGACAAGGTTTCGGCGGCCCGTGTTGTTAAACACATGGCCGTCTACACAGATGAACCTTACATGGCATGCTCCGAACAAACACGGTGTGTATAGGCAAGGTGAAACTGTCCCGTGTTGTTCGTGAAACGGTCGGGTACATGGAAAGAATACACGGCGTGCTCCAAAAGCAACACGACATGTCTGAGAGAAGTTCATGCCGACTCGTGTTGTTCGTGAAACGGTCGGGTACCTGGAAGGGACTACACGGCATGTTCCGTTACAACACAGCGTGTACTACTCAAGCTTCCCCGACCCGTGTTGTTAATGACATGGCTGGGTACACAGATCATTACTACACGGCGTGTACCTACCATACACGGCCTGTTCCTAAAGTTACTTTCACGACACTGTGTTCTGTTCACACGGTCAGTAACACGGCCTGAAAACTACACGGCGTGTATCCAAAAAGTACACGCCGTGTATTCTGGGTTTTTCTGGGCAGTAGCTCAGAAACTGCACAGAACCCCAGAAACACTAAAATAAGGAAAAGAGGTTCCAAATTCCAATTCATGAGGGCCCATACTCCCCACGAATCAAAGATTGGCATCTTTTATAGTCACATACAAGGGAAAACAAAAATATCTCTAACATAACAGCAGGTATTCTATCAAGAATCTATCACAACAACATGCATAATCTACACAAATTCTATCACAACAACATGCAATCGCTAATGCACCCTAGATGGCATGGAAAGAATGCCTGGAATGTGATTATACAAGTGTCTATATGATGCATGATATGGAATACCTTCATCTCATTAGGTTGCGATAGAAATAGAACCGAAATATCAAAACAATAATAGCAAAATTCCTGTGAATCACTCTAGGCGAAGTCATATCAACCGTAAAATCTCAAAATCAGCAAACTGCAATTAACAAGGTAGTATGGATTTTCCCTGTACATGGTTTAGCTACTCCTGAGAATAGATTAATACCAAGTACCGAATTCGTCCTATCCCTAGATAAAGTATCCAAACAGTAAATTAAGAGAAAAGAACTTCTCTGATACCACTTTGTAATGACCCAAATCCAGAGCCCCTCCACTGGTGCCCCATACCCAGTTCACCACATGACCTCAAGCACGTTTCCCAAAACTCCAGAGGCTGCCAACTAGCAGCGAGGGCCTTGGTGAGTCAGTGGGAAAATTATGCCCTCATTCGGTAAAGTATACAGTAGAAAAACAACCAGACACAATCAACAGCATAAAACAATTGAAGTGAACAGTGGAAGAAATGGATACATAATAATGATGCAACATGGTACATATGTCTATGGAAAGCAGTAAACAAACCAACGTGCTGAAGTAAAACAGAAAACAAATTGCAAAAGAAAACAAAGTAAACTCCTCAACATCGCAAGCCTCGACTCGGTCCCATGCTCTCCAGCTCCAGTGAATCAAGAACCCGAAGTAGAAGGGCACTTGCCCTTATCTATACCTGTAGAAACATAGTTTGCTTGGGCCCAAAAGCATGGACCAAACAGGGTGTGAGATACAATCCCAGTAGGCAATCACCCAAAGATCTGTGCCTAACAGTCAATGAATACATGACAGTAATAAAACAAGAAGCAGTAAACAGGAACACAAGCATCTACAATCTACAGTTCTAACAAAAGAAGTACGCAAGTAAACAGACAGCAATAAAGGAAAAAGGTAACCCTATGGGTAGCTCTCATAGCCTAACCCCTATGGTTCAACCTATAAGTACTAGAAACCCTCTAGGTGGCACACACATTCTCACACCTCTGGTTCAGCTATGAAATATATAGACTCTCTGAGGAAGCACTCACCGTCAATTCCCCCTATAGTCTCGTATCGTACTAAAGGCTCTCTGGGGAAGTACTCAACGTCTCATTCCCCCTGTGGCCCGCGTCGAGGAACTACAGACTCTCTTGAGGAAGCACTCATCGTCAATTCCCCCTATGGTCGCATCGTATTTAAAGACACTCTGGAGAAGCCCTTACGTCAATTCTCCCTTTGGTCTATTACTCTAGGTTCTCAGAGTCCTGAGTGAAAAAAATAAACATGCATAACATGCGTGTATCATCCAAGTAAACCTCAAGAACTACTTGACTACCATTCTAAGACTCAACAATAATAAAGTAGCAGTTCCACTATCCTATGGCTAGTCATGGAAACTGGAAAAATGCCAAACAGGTAGAACAAACATGGAAAAGCATCCAGAGCACAAAATAAATTACTCTACTTACAAGCATAAACCTCTACTATAGCAATCAAGCAAAGCAGGAAAATAGCAGGGGAAAAACAGGAAACCCACAATTCCCCGCCCAAGAGAATTTGTGGAATTTGCACAAAATACTCATCGAATTTCAACAGAAAGGCACAAACCACCTACCTCGATCCTAGGATATTGAAATACGTGAACCACGACGATTGATTCCCCTTAGAACGTCGGAGATCTGAGAAAACGCACAAAATGCTCAACCCATGATAACTCGAAAACGAAGAGGAATCAGAAGACGAAGCTCAAGTAGAAGGAAGATATTACCGCTGCGATTCCAATGCAATCAACCGTGGTTGAATTGGAGAACGGACGAAGAGGCAGGAGCTCATCGAATATTTGGTCATACGGGTCGCTCTCGGGCGAACGAGACCTAAAAGAAGACGCTTCTGTGCATCAGGAGCGACCCCAGTTCATTTTGTGAAAAAAAAAGAAAGTACACGGCATGCAATTTTAGAGTACACGACGTGAAATGGGTCATTTCTGTACTCCACCAAAATCAGCCTCCACGTCACCCCTACACACCGTGTGTGTGGCCCGGACACGGCCAGCACACGGCTTCGAGCGGGAAAAGAGTACACGATGTGTACTCAGAAAGTACACGACGTGTACTTTGAAAATTTTCAGAAATTTAATTTTTCTTAAAAACTCCAGAAAAAGGAAAAACATACCTAAAACAAAGACCTGGGTTCTTACAATTATGTTTATTTATGGCATTACTTACTCAGCTCTTATTCCTACCATAATGTGTTCAAGTTTTTGTTAAAGGAACATGTTTTTATGTATTCAACATGCCTATTATTTATGTTATGATATATTCCTCTATATTTATTACCCTTAATATGTGTTTGAGCTAACCCCTTTCATTTTTTTTCCTTCCCCAGGTTAAGAAGAAGATATCATTTATTGAGTTTTCAAGGATGCAGTTTATTAGCTTTTGTTATGTATCATGTTTTGTTTCATTTCAAAATGTAAAATGGGTTCCATGTATATATCTAGTTTATTCAAGAATACTAAACTGATCGGTCCTTCAGGATGCTTATTCCTTGTTTATATACTAATGTAATCAAAAAAGGCACCGGATCTAGGCAATTGGGGTTGGGTCCTTACAGTTAGTATCAAAGGAAGTTTAGTAGAAACTTTAGGAACTAGATTTAGAAAACATAGGTTAGGGAACAACGACCTAAGATGGTATTTGAGGATAAACAAACAATAACATCCTAGAATTTTGCTAAGTAGTATATTATGTGGATATTTCTAGAAAATACATCCCTATATGGATACAAACAAGTAGAGGTGGCTCTGGAACAGATGTACCTAGGAGTGAAAACTATGACAAGGAGTTTCAGGCTTGACCTGGGGTATCCTGGTACACAACAACGGGGCTTGATGCACTCTTGGTTTGACACTCTTGGGGGATATGCTTAAGATAATTCACATTTTATTTATCCACCATTGTGAGGGATTTATATCCCTAAAGTAACAAAAGTATATGGTTCTAGGATTTATGATGCATAAATTTATTCTATGTGTTATACCATTTTTATATTTATAGAGAGTTCATAATTTTATGAGCTAATATATAATATGTAATTGATTAGATATGGTGCCTAGCAGAAGGAATGAGAACTTCACCAATGCACAGGATGTGAAGAGTAAAAAGGATCATATCTCTAATGGTCTTAATCCATCTTTTCAAAGGAGGATCGTCTCTCGTGTATCCTCATCATATGATGAAATAATATCATGTGTTAACAAGGCATGTAAAGACTTCTCTGAAACCTATGGATTTGAAGAGAAGCAAAATAATAAGAGGATGACAGAGAGATACACGAATAAAGGGAATAAAGGAAAGAAGTGTTTTCCCGCATGTGATAACTATGGAAAGAATCACCCTGGTAAATGCTTGAAGGGAATGGGTGTTTGCTAAAAGTGTGGAGAAAAAGGACACCAAGTTCATGATTGTAAGGGTAAGAAAATGGTTTCCAATGTGAAATGATTCAATTGTGAGGATATGGGACACTATGCGAATCAATGTTCCAATCATCAAAGGAATATATCCCAAATGATGATTTTGGATAATGAGAAAGTTATGATGCTACTGCAGATGAAGTAGAATGATTAATATTCCTAGTCAAGAATCATTCCATTTGTATATTTTGTCAATAATTTACTGGTTTTATGAATTATGAGATATATAAGGATTGTATTGTAGTACTCTTTCATTAAGGATTTTAGGTCATATGATGAATGGTATAAAGAAAAATTGATTCAGTGGAAAGTTAAACTTTTTAGAAAAAAAAACATGATTGAGGGAAAGACAACCCTTAATATATATCTGATGTTGAGATAATGATTAAGAAATGATTGATTTGGATAATTATTTACTACCTTGGAACTAATTATTGACTTGTTGAGAAGTGGTCTATGCTATCATCAATGAAGTTTACAACACTTTTGGATTTAAGGAATATGTCCAATAACATGTATCTTACTTAAGGAATTTGGAAGAATTCATGTTTCCAATATGGTTTTTATGGTAATTCAAGTTATTACGATATTTCAGGAGGATACATGATGAAATTATTCACATTTTTAGAATGTTAATTTTTGAGATACTTCTTGTTGATTAAGGGTTAATGATAAGTTCGTCTTGGAAATTTATAGGACTTCATTATAATGTGTTGAATCATTATATTTTGTAATTTTTTAACCATTTATGAAATGGTTTATGTAATGACCCGAAATTTTGAATAAATCTTGTTTCCTAATTTTGTGTGTTATTTTATTTTTTTATACTCAACAAAACTATTTCATTTGATAACATGATTATAATTAAAATGAGACCGTTGGTTTTTGACTGTTATATGACCATTGGTCAATATGACCGCTGGAAACTAAACGTTTCGATTATTGTATCTAAATACAAGTGATCTTGGTTAATTAATATAGAAAGAAGATTCGATGGCCTCACCCAGTAGTCTTGGACCGATCGAAGCCCACCTAACAGAACTTGGGAAGGTGGTAGCACCACTGAGATTTGCTTTGGACCAAACCCAATCTGAACTTCATCGTGTGAAGCTAGAATAGAATCTCCTTTGCAAGAAGTTCAAACTGATAGAAATTACTACTCGTGCGATGTTGGTCGAGCCTCCCTCAGATTCTCTCACCTTAGCACACCTTACACTTAGGTCCTATGCTGGTGTGATAAGGGGCTATGTAAGGAGACCATAACTGCCTTTTGTAATACTTTGTTTTAAATAAAAATTTTGATTTCTTCTTATGATGAAGTTTATGAATTTTCAAATGTCTGGATAAATATAGTATGCATATTTTTGGTGAATTTTGGAGAAACGATATTTATAAAATGTTTATGTAAACCTTAAATAATTAAAAATGTGTATTGATTTTCGAAAAATGGTCTTCTACAATTATGTTCAGTATGAAATTTAGAGGCTAATAAGATCAACTTAATTTTTGATGAATGGTAAATTATGAATAGTGATTTTATGCTTAGGATTAGTAATGTGACCAAATGGATTAGTAATCTCACTTAAAGAAAGTATTAATATAATCTAGGCACCTTGATTAAGTAATGTGATTCAATAAAATGGTTAAATAACAGTTTCATAAATTATTAGTCAAGTATTAGTTTTTTCAGGTGAATAGTGTTTTTTAATTAAAAATTAAATTAAAAATATTTAGAAAATTATTTTTATAAAATGGATTTCATTTTTGAACTCAGAGCATTGATATTATGTTAAGGTAATTTTTGGGGATTTTTTTGGAAAAAAATGAATTTTCAATGAATAGTGTATTTATTTAAAAATTAAATTAAAAATATTTAGAAAATTATTTTTATAAAATGGAGTTCATTTTTGAAATCAGAGCATCAATATTTGGTTAAGGTGAATTTTTTGGATTTTTCTGAGAAAGTTGAATTTTCGATGAATAGTGAAAATACAGTTTTTAAGTTACGGGTGTTTAATGACATCATTAAATGATGTATTAAGTATGTAATCAATATGGCCGACTTATGAATAGTAATATAAGGTATGAGGTGTCCCAAGTGGCCAATACCATGGGAAAATACCATGGGCAAGCCCATGGTTTTTTCAAAACCACCAATGAGGTGTCCCTTGGCCATTAATGCCTTGTCCCCTCACTTTCCCAATAAATACCATGCCATCCTCTCATCCATTCGACTCACAAATCTCACCCAACAAATATCTGGTCTCATTACCTCCCAAGGATTCCTCCCAAGGTGCCCCCAATCCCTCAAGGTCCCAACCTTTGAGTTTTAAGAGTTACGTTTTAAGGTAAGGGATCCAAACTCTCTCTTTCTTTTCAAATACTCTCTTTTAAGTCATTTCTTTTTTGCTCCATGTTCTTATGTTTGAGGATGTTATTTTATATTCCTATTACTTCCCTTTTCATGTTCATATGATGAGAGATACCCTCTTACTCTAATCATTTCGTTTTATGAATGTTTAAGTGGTGCCGTTAGGCTGCCAAAATTTTTGTAACAGATTTGTTCACCCTTCTCATTTTCAAGTTCTATTTTCTGGTCATGTATTTCAAGTTCCTTTTTATTATTTTGTGGTATGATATTTATATCTATAATACTGATAATTTATTTTAATACTATTAGAGACCCTATTTGATCTCTTCAATCCATTTTTTGAAATTTTAAGTGATGTCGTTAGGCTGTCGAATTCTCATAAGAGAAATCTTATTTTTTTGTCTTCCTTTCAAGTTCTTCGTTTCATATGGTATATCATTAAAATTTCATTGCCATGTTCTTAAATCCTTTATATTATATTCCCCTACTGTTTTATGTATCATTTATGAGTGGGTGACCCATGTCCCCTCTCTTTTCAATGTTTTCTAAAACCATGTATCATAGCTGTTATGCTGCAGAATTTTCGTCTCAAAATGTCTTTCTCTTTTTTAAAATTATTTTATTTTATTAAGTGAATACTCAAAGATCTTTCTTTTATAGGTGTATTCACATATATATCAAAATTTTCTATTGTAATTCTGGGATTTACATACATGAGACCCACTTTCCTTTTTCCATGGGTTTAAAGTGACATAAGGATCATGTCTTTAAAGCAGTTTTTTTAAAATGTGATGACTATGAAATGAAACCCATTTCTTTTATGCTATATGGGTTGTTTATGAAATGTTTTATGATGATATATGTGGCTCACATGATAATAAAGAGAAGTTTAAGTGTGCGCCCAGATAGCTCTTCAATGCATTGGGTAAAGACTTAATCTCTAGAGATGACCATTTTTAACGACGCCTTGGTGAATAACCTAGGTAATTTTTAATGACACCTTGGGGATGGACCTTGGTGAAACGGAAATTATTGTCAATATTAAATGTTTTAGCCACATCTTCAAGTTATGAAATACGTTATTTTTATTATGATATGCCTCATTATTTCTTTCTCATGCCTTAAAGTTCTTTTTCATGACATTGTTGATGTTTCTCAAGTTCACATGTTAAATGTTTCCCCTTGTTTCCCTTACTGGGCCTTCTGCTCACCCTTTCTTTTGATGTATGTCCCAAAGTTATGAAATGTAGTAATTAACCTAGGATGAACATAAGGAGAAGCCTTTCAAGTTTTTAAGAATAATGTTTTATGTTTTCATGTTTTAAGTTCCTGGTTTCCAAGACACTAAACCTTAAAGATCCTCAGTTTTGTAAAATGTAATGAAAGTTTATGTGATAAAAAGGCGGTATTCTATAGTTTAAGTTGATCATTGTATGAGATTTTAGAGGTTAATGTATTTCTTCACCAAATGGAATAATCCATGCTATGTGATGAGGTGTAGATATTTAAACAACAATAAAAGGATGAGTTTATAAGTAGAAATGTATATTTATACTCTTATAGAGTGGAATAATTCCTTGAATCAAGAAAAATAGTCTTAAATAAAATGTTTTCCTATTATAATTATCATTTATAATATCGAAAAATTTATTTTTTTATAGTTTTTTAGTAATCAACATTCATCTGAACATGTCCTCTATCATGTTCCATCAGAACTTCATAGTTAAATTTTTCTTCCATGTCCAGTTTTTTTTTTCTTCCAACTAATGCCACCTCATTTGAAAGCATACTTTTTTGGGATGACCACCTCATCTCCATTAACTTTTTTTAGGAGGATATTTTATTAACCCTATTTCCGATATGGGTTTCCATAAGGGAATTTCCAAGTATCAAGCATTAACTTTCGAAGTTAAATTTCAAATTTTGAGGACAAAATTTTTGTAAGTAGGGGATAATGTAACACTCCAAGAATTTAAAAACAGATTTATTATAGAATGAATGGATCACTGAGTCTCTCCAAACACCAATTTTTTATAACCTATCCTAGTAAACACTTCTGTGATGTGAATTTTGAAAATTTGACATACACGGTTGCGATGAGTAAGTTATTTGGAGTACGATAAGAAAAACTTAATTTTTGGTGAATAGTAACCTAACCTTATGAATAGAAACATACCCTTATGAATATTGATATGCCCTAATGAATAGTAACCTTACCTATGATATTATATAAATAATATTCAAGTTGGAGTATGATATACCTATGTTTTGGAATAAGTAAATAAATGTTTTAAAACTGTTTTTTTAAAATAAATTATTATTTTAATTAAATATTAAATTAATCATATTTAGAAAATTATTTTTTTAAAATGGAATTTATTTTTGGATTCTACACGTCAAAAAATGGTTGGAGTGAATTTTTGGGATTTTTTTGAAATACTTGAATTTTTATGAATAGTGAAATACCATAATTTACAAAATAAGCTAAATACACTAATTATAGAATCATGTATGATGTTCTGCTGATGTAAGCCCAATTAATTCGGATTTATATGATAAAATTACTATTCTTGGTCATGGAAGACTCACTATTCCTTTTCTTGTGGAGAAATAATAAATTAATGAATATAAAATTGATAAATCCCCTCTCCCCTCCATTATAAACCCCCCCATCACTCCCTCTTCTCTTCATTCCTCTCAAGCCTTGTGCCTTATCCAAATTCTATCCAGATATCCTCCCAACATCCTATCCTATGTCCAAAAAGTTTTTGTCTCATAAAAAGACCAAAAACTCTCCCTTAAAGAGGCTCTCAAGGAAGTTTGGTTCAAGAGGTAAATTCCTTTTTTCAATTCTTTGTCTTTCCTTTCAAGTTCATTTGTTTTATTTTTCTATTATTACCTTTCCTTATCTAAATGTTGTGATGACTCCAGAAACTTACATGTACTGTAATGTTATCATGATAATTGAATAAGTTATCATCATCTCTTCCTTTTACCTTCTTTTATACTAGTAGCAAGAACACCATCTGAGATGTGTCGATTTACCACATTCAAGGACGATGGGCTTTCAATTTCTATTATAATTATCAATTCTAGTCATGAAACCATTCTTGTTATGGTTTAACCATATTATTTTATATGTAATATAACCTATTTAAGGTTTTTTAATCCCTTTGTACAAGCCCAACACATAAGCAATCAATTACATACAGTTTCTCTCAAGAAAACTCAAAGCATACTAAATCACGGCATACCCTCGGGTATCCTAGCCAAATGGCTAAACAAGGGAAATGCACCCACGGGGTGGCCCTGGATCCAAGAAAGGATCCCAAACAGCAGTTATACATATTAATTAAATTACCTATGCAATTATAGGTATTTAATTATTCAAGCCCTCGGCCATACGACACCCCAAACATGGGCGTGTAGCACAACAGTACACAAAAACACTCAGCAGTTGGAATTAAACATTAGACCACCTACCTTGATATCCTCTGATCAATATATGTGAACAAAACCTCTCGAATCAATCAAGAATGGTGTGGATATGGGATAAAATATTTCCTATTCAAATGTAAATAACTTCCCTTCGACAATGAATTGAAAGGGTTCAAGAAGAGTGAAGAACTCACCCGCACGGTTCAAACGAGACCGTCGCGGAAGAATTAGAATTCTGGTGTTCGGTCGGAAGCTCCTCCAAGCTTCGGTCATCTCTCTTGCGGCCTCCCGGCGTTCTAAGCTTCCTCTTCTGAAAGAGGAGGCTTCTGCTCATTTATAACAAAAAAAACACAACTACACGGTGTGTACTCTCAAGTACACGGTGTGTAATTTTTATTTCTAACTATTCCTATGGCGGCTACTTTTCACTATCGCACTATTCATCTGTCGACATGAGTACACGACTTGTATTTCCTAGTACACAGCGTGTACTGTTGCTCCACTGGTGGCTAATCCCATCGCCTTACCATTTACATGCCGACTGATTACACGGCGTGTAAATACCAAGTACACGGCGTGTAGTCAGTTTTTACACCCTTCATCGCCGACAGGCCTACACGCCCTGTGTACTCATCCCACAAGTTCAAAGTACACGACATGTGGAAAAGTACACAGCGTGTACTCTCAAGTAAAATGTGTGTACTTTTTATTTCTAACTGTTCCTCTGGCAGCTACTTTTCACTACCGCACTATTTATTTGTCGACATGAGTACACGGCTTGTATTTCTTAATACACGGCGTGTACTGTTTCTCCACTGGAGGCTACTCCCATCACCTTACTATTTACCTACCGACTGATTACATGGTGTGTAAATACCAAGTACACAGCATGTAGTCAGTTTTTACACCCTTCATCACCGACATGCCAACACGACCTGTGTACTCATCCCACGAGGCCAAAGTACACGGCGTGTGTAAAAGTACACGGCGTGTACCCACAAAATTTTGGATTTTTCCCCATTTTCTTTTTTTTCTCAAAAACCTTAAAGGAAAAAAGGAAAAGAAGAAACTCGTACCTCAAGAATAAGAACCGGGTTCTTATAAACTTCCACCCTTAAAGCAATTTGTACCCAAATTGCCCTTCCAAGGGTGGCGAAGTTAAAGCTAAAAACAACTATGGCCACTGTGCACGTATGTCAGTCTCCCACTCCCAGGTTTTGTCCTACACTCGGCCATGCTACCATAGAACCCATATGAGAGGAACTAACCGGCCTCGGAGAAACTTCATGCTCCTATCAAGAATATGAATTGGATTCTCCTCAAAGGTTGCATCAGCCTGAAGTTCAACCTCCTCAGGCCAAAAGACATGAGATAGGTCTGAGTGATAACGTCGCAGATGAGATACATGGAATACGTCGTGCATGGAATGATACACCTGTGGTAACTGTAACCGATAGGCAACCGGCCCGACTCTCTCCATAATCTCAAACGGCCCCACATACCTCGGTGAAAGCTTACCCTGTCTCCTGATCCGCCTATGTCCCAACCTCGAAAACCCGGTCATGAATTCCATCACAACATCATCTCATTTCCACTACAGAATGGGTAATTGCTGTAACAGTTCGAATGGCCTCTGATGCTCCGCATTCACCTGCTGACAGGTGGAACATCTTTCAAAAAAATTAGCTACTTCCCATTTCATACCTGGCCACCAATACAGACGTCTCAAGTCACGGTACATTTTGGTAACTCTGGGATGCACTGCCCAAGCTGAAGCATAAAAATCCCACATCATCTCTTCGTGTATATCCCCTGGAACTCACACTCGTCCATGGATATGCAGTACCTCATCATCGCCTATCATCCAACCAGGAGGAGGGTCCTCACTTGCCACCGACTCTCATGGAACTAGGACTTCTGTATCTGATATTTGTCTCATCCTCACTCTACCCAGGAGGGTATAAGTCATAGATAAGGATGAAAGATAGGCTCGCCCCTGACTATCGTGCACCTCCAAATTCATTTCAGAGAACAAAGCCATAACCTTCCTGAAAGAGCACTTTCATGGGCGACCTCAAATGATTAGTGGTTTTTGGGGTACTTAGGTTCAGTAGAGTGGCTGGCTAATGTCATTTCTCAAAGGAGGAAGTAAATTAAAACAACTTCTTAAAGGTATTCAAAAAAAAAAAGAATATAATTAAAACACTAATTGAAATTATGGGGTTTTTTTATAGTTTATAAATATAGAATAAGTTTTTTGGAAGAAGATTGTATTTTTTTTTGTTTTTAAATTTTGAAATGAAGTTTGATTAAAAAGACACAACAAGAAGATGTTTTTTTAGAAAATATTTTAAAAGGCATAATAAATCTAACTCTACCTCTTCATTTAATTATTAATCATTATCATTTAAATCAATATCCACTTAATTATGATCCCCTAATTTGTTAACCCTCTAACCCTACAAGAGTTAACTTAACCACAAAGATGAAATTACTTAAACCCTAAGCTAGTTTTGGAACACGCAATCACAACACCCTTCTTTGATTGTTGTTATAAAGTTAGATTATGGTAAGTGGTTAATTATAGCACATATCCATTCTGGAAATGAGTATTAATTGTGTTTAGGGATTATATTTGAACTCTACAAATTTATCTCGTGTGGTCTTGTATTACCGATTAAGATAGCGCTCTCACAATTTACACAAAGTCTCGACTACACGTGTTTTTGTGTTAATTGTTCAATTACTTGATTAGTTTCTTATAATTTAAAAACAAAATTCATGGATCATATTAAGTAAATTAAAGTATCTCAGTGATTCAAAATAATTAAATGAAGAGGGTAGAAGATAGATTGATCACTAAGAAAACTACTTTTCTATGGGCGGTGTGGTCATCGTGGAGATGTTTTTCATGAGCGAAGGATTGAAAGGGTAGAACCCAATCTCATCTCCACTCTTGATTCCAACCCAATTATGAATATTAAGAGAATAAGAAAAGGGAATAACACAGAAGATTAATTGAAGAAAAATTCAAGATACAAACAAGAAAGAAAAGAAATACAAAGAGGAGGTGGGAGAGGAGAGCCTTTTTGGAAGAGAGGTTTGCACAGAGCCTTACTTCTTCCAAGAGTTTTGAGGGGATCCCTGTTGGGAAAAAATCCCTCAAGGTATCATTGAATCATTTTTGAGGTGATTGTGTTTGTTGATAAAGTGGGCATCTGTGTTGGGATTGTTGACAAAGCAAATCATGTCGTACAAGTTTGTTGACAAAGGGGATTTCATGGTGGTATATCGAGTTCAAGGGTTGTGGTTAACGATCCATGATTGATTCAAGAACTTCGAAAAAGGAATGGATGATCTAGAGGCGGTACAAAAAGAGCATATACAAGGTGGCGCCGTGTACTTGAAGGAGATGAAACTTGCGCGCCTAATGTTTTTCAAGATCAGAATATCAAAATATGGAAAAGGGATTAGAGGCGCCCAAGTTCTGGGGTTGGTCGCGCAAGTGGTTTGCGCGGTAGAGACTTGCGCGCTGAAACTTGTGCGCCGAGGGGAGACTTACGCGCCATCGCACAGGGTGTCCAAATGCCTATAAATTGATTTTGACCTCTCCTTATTCTGTAACGAGATCAACACTTAGAAAAATCAGAGCTCCCGTCGCGCAGGTGTGGTGGTCTCGCAAGTGGTGTGTGGACGCACAAGTAGAAGTTGCGTGCCAAGTGATAGTTGCGCACCTGAGGTGGTTTGGGCGTAAAAGGGAGTGAGTCTCACAAGTTTGGAATTGTAGAATCTTGTGTCGCGCAAGTGTTTGAGGTGGACTTGCGTGCCGGTTTGGACTTGCGCGCCGACTTAGAGAAGGGTGCCAGGTAAGGTTGTTTCACAGCAGTGATTCAGGGCTGCGTGAAAGTTGGAAGATTGCCTGATACCTTCGGTGAAAAGAGAGATTCATCTATGAGTGAAAGTTGGACATCAACAGAGTATCCAGATACAACAGAGGATGTATTCATTATTGATAATGAAGAGACCTATAGGTCTATAAACTGTGAGTGAATTCTTTCTAGAGCAGTGAGTAAAGGAAGAGGAAGAAGGTGATCCTCTCCACCAGTAGTGAGCCAGAGAGAGAGAAACAGGGAGTGACCCTTGGGAAAGTAGTGAGATGACCCTAAACTTTGTAAAGGCAGTGAGCCTGGGAATATAAGTGATCTATCCCAAACCTTGTAAACAGCAGTGTGCTTATAGCAAATTTGGTACATCGACACATTGCCGGTGTATGCTCCTTGGACGTATCCCAGTGAGGGTGAACCAAGTAAAAATTGTTGTGTCCTGTTAATTCTTTACTTTCTGTTTGTATTGTGCAATGGGAAGGAGAGAGAAGAGTGTTTTTCTTAACAGCGAAACAAGATCAGAATGATCTTTAATTTTAAATTAGTCATACCCTGATTCACCCCCCTCTCAGGGTATTCAGCCTTGTGGAGCTAACACTCCCAAAAGACATCCTTTTGGACACACCTTCCCAAAGGATCGACCAACCTTTCCAAATAGTTAAAACCCCCTTTAAATATAGTTTGTGAGGGCTAGGGTTATATAACTTTTTAAATGTGAAATGAAAACTCGGACTAATATTTTATTCCAAGTTTCACCACACATTTCACCTCCAAAACGCGTGAATTAGACGGACTTATAGAAGTATGGTTTATTTCAAATTATTTCCCTGATCTTACCTCAAAATGTGGGCTCAATCCAAGCCAGGATGAAGAAGATATGGCCCAAATGGTAAAATAATGTCCAATCTGGATGGTTCTGCCCGGCTTTGTCTTCATGGCCCATTTACTCCTCTCAAATGCACGATCCAGCTCCCACGTCCTAAATAGAATTTGTATCCCGTTAAGTCAAAAACATAGTTCAAAAATTTTAAGTAAAAATAATATACAGAAAAATATTTATGCCCGAAATACTACAGTGAATTTTAAAAGGGTAAAACTGGAATTTTCATCAAATTTGCAAATGAATGATCTAATAACAAATATTTTATAATTGAACATATTTATCATAATGTGAGGAAATTATATCATCTATTATAAATAAAATATTCAATAAAATTGTGTTTTATTAACTCTCCCACACTTACCCTTTTGTACTCCTGGGAAAAACCTCATATCAAGTAAACATCAATATCAAATCAAAACGAATTTTAAAACACATATCCTTGAGATCCAACAATTACACACCAAGAAACAAAAGATATCATGCCTCATAAAAAAACAATTATTTCAAGTTCTTCATTTATATCATTCAATATATTTCCACTTCTTTTATCCTTCCATGCACAAAATACTTACCTCACTTGAATTTTCTCTTATCACACAAATGTCAATTTTTTTTGCAATATCTTTCTCATCCAAACTCATACAAGGGTCATCATAGGCTTGATAAATTCCTACATCGCCACCCGATGTGATTCAAGGAAATATGTTTATCATGATGAATTTTCAAGGTTGTTTTGTGGCTTTAGGTTGGTAGGATTTAGATGTGAAAAACTCTGAGGCTGAATGAGGAGGGCTTGACTCTTTTTTAAGAAAAATTGCATTAATATAATTTTCACTTAAATGCGGTCTCCTCCTAAATCCCCATAGAATCAATTCAGCTCCATCATCATGAAAAGTCATGGAAATTTTACACCATTCTTCATTCAACAAAAAAAAAATTCAATATTCTCAAATATGATTTTCTTGAAAGCTCCAGATAGACACAACTTTCTACCTCTATTAGAAGCTCCAGAAAAGGCACAGCTTCACTTATCATGAAAGTTCCAGAAAATACATATCTTTAAATATAATGATTTTATTTAGCAGCAAACACATCTCTTCAGAATTTAATTTTCCACCCAAAGTATCAAAGAATGTGGCAGCACACCACAAGATAGCTTCCCCCACACTTAAGTTTAACTAGATTATGCAATTTCACTTCAAGAGTTGGTTGGATAGGGAAAATTGGCTTGTAATGTGGCTAACCTAATAGGATGTTCATGGATTATAAGGACTACAAGGATTAAATGTTCAAGTTAGGCCATAATAAAATTAGATTCTTTGAAATATGGGCTTTAATACCAAACAAATGCCTCAATCATTTAAACATAAATACCTCAAACCCTCAAGTTTTGATAGGAATAAATCAAATTATGGTTAAATCAAGCATGGTTTAGTTCTATAAATAAGTGAGGTGAATGTAAATAATATGAAAATAATGGTTCATAAGCCTCATAGGAAATTGATTTCAAATATAAAGATAGTGAGATGTGGCATGGGATTGAAAATTCAGTGTACTTTTCATGAAATTTCTAAATATTTGAACTTGAAACAAAGTCATTTCAGAATTCATTTAAGCTTAGTTTCAAGGGATAAATTGTTTCACTTATTGATATGGATTTAAAAATGGTGATGAGAATCATTTTAGCTCCAAAGTTTCAAAAACACACAGAAAATTGAAAAATAAACACACAAAATTTGAAAAACATACAATTTTTTTTTGTTTTTTTAAATAGGAAAACAATTGAAATTACTAAACTAAAAGGTTCCCTCCCCCACACTTAAAATATTGCATTGTCCTAAATGTGAACCCATGATATGATATATGCACATGAAATGTATAATATTAAATAGGACAACGAATAAAAAAGTTAAAGGGTTAGGAACAACCTGATGTGCTCAAGTGATGATGGGGTCATGCAGTGTGATAAAATCCACTACATCAGTAGGAAATCCCTCAATGTATCTCATAAAACGTTTCCCATTGACTGTAAATCTCCTTTATATGTCCTCTTGTGGGATCTCCACTGTACCATAAGGAAAAACATTAGTCACAACATAAGGACCAAACCATCTGGAACGCAACTTACCAGGCATCAGCTTCAGTCGTGAACTATAAATGACTTTCCCTCCAACATGAAACTTCTTTTTTTGGATCATTTTGTCATGATATTATTTTGATCTTTCCTTGTAGAGCCTTGAGTTCTCATATGAAGACAATTTAATCTCCTCAAGCTCTTGAATTTGAAACTTCCTTTGGATTCCAGCTTTGGCCAAATCCATGTTGCATTTCTTTATAGCCCAATAAGCCTGATGCTCAACTTCCATGGGGAGATGAAACGATTTCCCAAAAACAATCCGAAATGGGGACATAAAAATGGGTGTCTTGTATGTTGTCCTATAAGCCCACAATGCATCATCCAAGCGCTTGCTCCAAACCTTCCTATTTGGCTGCACGGTTTTCTCTAAAATCTGTTTCAACTCACGATTTGAAACCTCAGCCTGGACATTTGTTTGGGGGTGGTATGGTGTTGATGTTTCTTGTGTCACCCCATACTTCCGAATGAGTGAATCCAAATTCCAATTGCATAAGTGTGTCCCTTGGTCACTGATGATGGCCTTCGGTACTCCAAACCTGCAAAAATATTTTCATTTTGACAAAGTCCACAACAACATGAGAATCATCAGTCCTGGTGGCCTTAGCCTTCACCCATTTACTAACATAATAAACAGCAACCAAAATATATAAAAATCCAAATGAACTAGGAAAAGGACCCATAAAATCAATGACCCATACATCAAAAATCTCACAGAATATTATGGGTTTTGGGGGCATCTCATGTCTCCTAGAAATGTTCTCAGTGTGTTGGCAATGAGATCATGACTTACAAAATACATGGGAATCATGGAATAAGCTAGGACAATATAATCCAGAGTCCAAAACTTTCCTAGCTCTCCATTGGGGTCTAAAGTGTCTACCACAAGAAAGTTTATGAAAAAAATGTAAAACAGACTCCAACTCATGATCAGGAACACACCTCCTAATAACTTGATCACTAAACATGCACCAGAGGTATGGATCATCCCAAACATAAAATCTAGACCACTCTTTAACTTTTGGACTTGATGTTTCTTTAAATTTGTAGGGATTTCATATTCAACAATGTAGTTCACTAAATCCACGTACCAAGGATGCATACTTGAGATAGTATAAAGATGCTCATCGGGGAAAGTGTCTCGAAGTGGTACCTGGTCCAAGGTGTCATCCTCTAGTGTGTGAGTGAGTCTACTCATGTGGTTCGCCACCAAGTTTTATGATCCCTTTTTTTCCTTTATCTCAATATCAAATTTTTGAATAAGGAGCATCCATCGGATCAGCCTGGTCTTTGCATCTGGCTTCTTCAAGAGGTACCTCAGAGCTGTATGGTCAGAAAAAACAACTACTTTAGAGACCACTAAATATGAACGGAATTTATCTAATGAAAATATGATAGAAAGAAACTCTTTTTCCATGGTTGTGTAATTTGATTGGTCTGAATCCAGTGTCCTCCATTCATAGGCAATCACATGTGAACATCCCTCCACCCTCTGAGATAAGACATCTCTAGCCGCGAAGTTGGAGGTGTCATACATAAGCTCAAAAGGAATCTCCCATAGTGGGGGATGTATGATCGATGGAGTGTTCAGACACTTCTTTATCTCATCAAAGGAAGTCATGTAAGAATCATCAAATAGAAAATCAGAATCCTTTTGAAGTAATCGTGACATAAGAAGAGCAATCTTACTAAAATATTTGATGAAGCACCGATGAAATCCTACATGCCCTAGGAAAGATCAAACATCACCCACACATGAAGGATATGGTAAGGATGAAATAATGTCTATATTAGATCTATCAACCTCTATCCCATGTTTTTACACTACATGCCCTAAGACAATGCTATGCTCTACCATGAAATGATAGTTTTCAAAGTTTAGGACCAGATTCTTCTCAATAAAATGATTCAACACCTTTCCCAAACTACTTAGACATTCATTAAATGAAGACCCATACACTGTAAAATCATCCATGAATACCTACATGAAGTTCTCAATAAAATCAAAAAAAATACTCACCATGCATCTCTAGAAGGTACCTGGGGTGTTGCAAAGTCCAAATGACATCCTTTGGTAGGCAAACATACTGAAAGGACAAGTTAATGTTGTCTTCTCCTAATACTTCAGAGCAATAGGAACCTGAAAATATCCATAAAATCTATCCAAGAAACAATAATGTGTTTTCCCTGCAAGTCTCTCAAGAATATGATCAATAAATGGGAGGGGGAAATGGCCCTTACGAGTAGATTGATTTAGTTTCCTATAATCAATACACACGCGCCAACTGTTTTTCAACCTCATTAGAACTAACTCATCTTTCTCATTCTTAACAACAGTAACACCACTTTTCTTAGGAACAAACTGAATAGGACTCACCCATTGGGAATCTGAAATGGGATAGATTATACCTACCTTGAGCAATTTTTCATCCTCTTTTTTAACAACCACTAGGAGGGTTGGATTGAGACTCCTTTGTGTCTGCCTCACCGGTTTAGCCCCATCCTCCAAAATAATCCTATGCTTGCAAATGGAGGGGATAATACCTGATATGTCAGCCAAAGTCCACCCAATTTACCTAATGTTCTCCCTCAAAAGATTCAAAAAAATTTCTTCATTTTAAAAAGGGAGATTGTTAGCAATGATAACAGGTAATTTCTCACCACTTAACAAGTATGAGTATTTGAGATTTAGTGGAAATGTCTTGAGTTTCAGTGTAGGGGGGTGGTGTATGGATGGAGACATAAAAGGAACTGAAATATGTGCACAAATAGCATCAGTATCAGGATATACATCATCAAAATCAGAGAATAAAGCATAAAATCCATCAGCATACTCAACAGTCATGTCATAGTTAGAGCTCACATGATCAAAATCAGAATATGATTCCATTTCAAAATCAAATATAAGAGTCTTTTGCATTAGAAATAGGTGTGTAAGTACTCTTAGACATCAAACTAGAACCAATACTCATAATCTCTCTAATCATAGGACAATCAAATTCTATGGGGTTTTTATTTGGTGGTTAAAAATGGGAGATAAAAAATGAATAATGATCTTCTGAGGGGTACTTCATGGAATCCATAATATTAAATATCACAACTTCATCCCCAAACTCCATGGAAAGTGTACCCTCATTTACATTTATGATAGTGTTTTCAGTTTTGAGGAAGGTTCTACCTAATATAATGGGAGCATGAGAACTTACCTGATCATCCTCCATGTTAAGCATATAGAAATCTGCTGGGAAGATCACGTCTCTTACTCGAACTAGTACATCCCCAAGGACTCCCGCTGGATATGTTGTATCTCTATTTGCCAACATCACCACTACTCTCGTCGGATTTAGATCACCAACCTGCAAAGAAGAGAATACAGAGTGAGGCATCACATTTATGGAATCTCCCAAATCACAAAGTGCATCAGAAAAGTGAAACTCTCCTATGGTGCATGGGATGTTGAATGTCCCTGGATCCTTTCACTTTGTTGGCATTACTAGAGTTGGTGTAATGAGTGCTCACACATTCCTTCCAAGATTTATTCTCTCATTTACCTTGAGGCCTCTTTGATTGGTATAAAGTTCTTTTAAGAATTTCGTATACCTTGGAATTTGCTTAATGGCTTCAAGTAGAGGAATGTTGATCTCCACATGCTTGAATGTGTCTAAAACCTCCTTTTGCATTTCTTATTCAGCCATATTCTTGGTTTGAACAACCCTATTTGGAAAAGTAAGGGGTTTAGGAGGAAAATCATTAATCTTTTTCTTACCTTTATCTTTCTCCATGGATTTCTCATCAGTTGGTATGAAATGCAACTTCTTTGGAGTTGAGGTGAATCCCGATGGAATGGTAGGTGGAGAAGCATCAGTTGTTTTCTTCCCACTTCCCAATGTGATGGCACTGACATTCCACTTGGGATTTGGAGTAGGTTGGGATGGTATATTTTCATAATTCTTACTTACCAGTTCATGGAGGGCAGTGGGAATATGGATCATTTGAGTCTTCAACTCCCTCATCTCCAAACCTTGACTCTTCAGCTTATTCTGTTGATTAAGAACAATTTTCTTCAAAAGGTCACCAGTATTATAATCTAACTTGGGTGGGGTATTCCCTTGTTACTAGCTTTTTGATTCTTGGGCTTCAAATCTCCTTTGGGGTTGTTGGAAACCCTGGTGGTAAGGTGGAGGTTGCTGGAAGTTTTGTTGAAAAGGGGGCCTTTGTTGTTGTCCAGAGCCATACCCAATGTCTAATTTATCCTTCCACCCTTGGTTGTATGTTGGATCAAATGAATCAAAATTATTTTGGGGGTATGTCTGTTGTTTCTGCTGATATGGTCTCCCTGGGAATACTGCTCCGCAATCCTATGTCTCTTGTAGTTGTGGGCAATAGTCGGTTGGGTGGCTTGTCTCAGTGAAAATGCCACAAGGCCTTAAAGGAGGGGGTTGGGATGTATTTTATTCCAAATAAATATACCTCACCATAGTTTTCAACTCTTCTAACTTGGTATCAATCAAATTAATCTCAAGAGAATAAGGACTTACCTGATGTACTCCCCTGATATGTGGTGTACCTTGATCGCAAAATTGTTGGGAGTTTTGGGCCATGTTGTCAATAAATGAAAATGCAGATATTGATTTCTTGTCCACCAATTCACTTCTATTTGCGGCATCCACCATGATCCTCTCCATAGGTGTAAGTTCTTCATATAAGTATTGGATGAGGAGTTGCTCATTGATTTGGTGATGTGGGTAGCTTGCACACAACTTCTTGAATCACTCTCAATACTCATGCATTGAATCCCCTTGGGCTTTCTTAATCCCCGGTATCTCCTTACTAATGGAAGTGGTCCTTGATTCTAGAAAAAATCTCTACAATAAAACATGTTTCAAATCATTCCAACAAGTTACATCTTCAGGTTGTAAATAATACATCCTGTCTTTCGCAACTCCATCAAGTGAGAATGGGAATGCTCTTAGTTTGATTTGATCTTTAGAAACATTTCTGGGTTTAAGGGTTGAGAAAACCACAATAAATTCTTTCAAATTTTTGTTTGTATCCTCACCAGATAATCCATGAAACTTTTGAAGAAGATTAATTAACCCAGATTTCAATTCAAAGTCCGATTCGAGATTCGGGTAGCCAATACAATTTGGTTGATAGTTAAAATCTAGTGCAGCCAATTCTAAAATAGTTCTATTAAGTTCATTTCCATTATTTTCAGCCATTGGTTCTTGTTTTATGTTTTAATTAAAAGTTTTTCCAATTTAAATGTTCTTAGAGTGGAGAAATTCTACAACTATTTGAATGTTGAAACTTCCCGTAGACTGAGAATGTCTGATTTGAGCCCTAAGGTTGCGTTCAATCTCATGGTCAAGATCTAAGAGATATTCGGGATTAGTTCATTTCATAAATCAAATAAAAATGAAAAAGAAGGAAAGTGGACCATATAAAAATAAAAACTAGAAGTTTGAGTTGATGATCCAAAAAGAAATATAAGAAAATAAAAGAAGAAGAAAATAAAAATTCAGATTGGGTAAAGAAGGAATAAAGAAGAGAGGAAGAGAATAAAATGTAAAATAAAATAAATACCTCTAATTGGTTGAAATAATTACTTGCCTCCCCAGAAATGGCACCAATTTTAAAGAACGCTGTCATGGGCACCCTCAAATTATTAGTGGTTTTTGGGGTACTTAGGTGCAGCAGAGTGGCTGACCAAGGTCGTTTCTCAAAGGAGGAAGTAAATTAAAACAACCTCTTAAAGGTATTCAAAAAAATAAAATATAATAGAATTAAAACACTAATTTAAAGTATGGGGGTTTTTATAGTTTATAAATGTAGAAGAAGTTTTCTAGAAGAAGATTGTATTTTTTTTTATTTTGAAATAAAGTTTGATTAAAAAGACACAACAAGAAGATGTTTTTTTAGAAAATATTTTAAAAGGCGTAATCGATATAACTTTACCTCTTCATTTAATTATTAATAATTATCATTTAAATAAATATCCACTTAATTATGATCCCCTAAATTGTCAACCCTCAAACCCTACAAGAGTTAACTTATCCACAAAGATGAAATTACTTAAACCGTAGGCTAGCTTCGGAACACGAAATCGGAGCACCCTACTTTGATTGTTGTTATAAGTTTAGCTTATGGTCAGTGGTTAATTAGAGAACATATACATACTGGAAATTAGGATGAATTGTGTTTAGATATTATATTTTAACTCTACAAATTTATCTCGTGTGGTCTTGTATTACTGATTAAGATCGTGCTCTCACAATTTATATAAAATCTCAACTTCGCATGTTTTTGTGTTAATTGTTCAATTTCTTGATTAGTTTATTATAATTTAAGAACACAATTCATGGATCATATTAAGTAAATTATAGTATCTCAATGATTAAAAATAATTAAATGAAGAGGGTAGAAGATAGATCGATCACTAAGAAAACTACTCTTCTATGGGCGGTGTGGTCATCATGGAGACGTTTTGCATGAGCAAAGGATTGAAATGGTATAACCCAATATCATCTCCACTATTGATTAAAACTCAATTAGTAAGATTAATATAAGAATAAAAAGGAATAACATAGAAGATTAATTGAATAAAAATTCAAAATACAAACAAAAAAGAAAAAAAATACAAAGAGGAGGTGGGAGAGGAGAGCCTTTTTGGAAGAGAGGTTTCCAAAAAGCCTTACTTCTTCCAATAGTTGTGAGGGGCTCCCAAGAGACACCCTTTCGTACAAACCTTCCTAAAGCCTCTAAAAACCTTCCAAAAGAGTGAAAACATCTTTAAATAGAGTTTGTGAGGGCTAGGGTTACATAACTTTTTAAGTGTGAAATGAAAACTCTGACAAATATTTTATTCCAAGTTGCACTTAATATTTTACCTCCAAAACACGTGAATTTTCAGATATTCTAGAAGGATTATTTGTTCCTAATTATTTCCCCAAGTTTCCATCAAAATTTGGGCTCAATCCAAGCCTGGATGAAGAAGATATGACCCAAATGGTGAAGTAATTTACAATCTGAATGGTTCTATCCAGCTTTGTCTTCATGGCCCATTTACTCCCCTCAAATTCACGATCCGACTCCCATGTCCTAAATAGAATTTTTATCTCATTAAGTCAGGAACACAGTTAAGAAATTTAAGTCAAAATAATATATAGAAAAATATTTATTTCTGAAATACTACAGTGAATTTTAAAATTTTAAACTTGAATTTTCATCAAATTTGAAAATGAATGATCTAATCCTAAATATTTCATAATTGAACATATTTAGAATAATGTGAGGAAATTATATCATATATTATAAATAAAATTGTTTTTTATCACTACCACTCACCACTGGCCTCCTGCACTGCCTGTAACTGAGTCCTCCTACTCAGTGCATCAGCAACTACGTTACCCTTATGAATATTGATATGCCCTAATGAATAGTAACCTTACCTATGATATTGTATAAATAATATTCAAGTTAGAGTATGATATACCTATGTTTTGGAATAAGTAAATAAATGTTTTAAAACTGTTTTTTAGAATAAATTATGATTTTAATTAAATATTAAATTAATCATATTTAGAAAATTATTTTTTAAAAATGGACTTCATTTTTGGATTCTACATGTTGAAAAATGGTTGGGGTGAATTTTTGGGATTTTTTTGAAATACTTGAATTTTTATGAATAGTGAAATACCATAATTTAAAAAATAAGCTAAATAAACTAATTATAGAATCATGTATGATGTTCTGCTAATGTAAGCCCAATTAATTTGGATTTATATGATAAAATTACTATTCTTGGTCATGTAAGACTCACTATTCCTTGTCTTGTGGAGAAATAATAAATTAATGAATATAAAATTGATAAATCCCCTCTCCCCTCCACTATAACCCCCCCATCACTCCATCTTATCTTCACTCATCTCAAGCCTTGTGCCTTATCCAAATTCTATCCAAATATCCTCCCAAAATCCTATCCTATCTCCAACAATTTTTGGTCTCATAAAAAGACCAAAAACTCTCCCTTAAAGAGGCTCTCAAGGAAGTTTGGTTCAAGAGGTAAATTCCTTTTTTCAATTCTTTGTCTTTCCTTTCATGTTCATTTGTTTTATTTTTTTTATTATTAACTCTCCTTATCTAAATGTTGTGATGACTCTAGAACCTTACATGAACTGTAATTTTATCATGATAATGGAATAATTTGTCATAATCTCTTCCTTTTACCTTCTTTTATACTAGTAGCAAGAACACCATCTGAGATGTGTCAATTTACCACATTCAAGGACGATGGGATTTTGATTTCTATTATCATTATAAATTCTGGTCATGAAACCATTCTTGTTATGGTTTAATCAGATTATTATATATGTAATATAACCTATTTAAGGTTTTTTAATCCCTTTTTACAAATGGTATTAAGTTATAAAGAAAACGAGTTCATTGTAATCAAAACCCACAAATTAACTGAAACAGTTATCATTAAAGTTCTATATAATAATTTATCCTCATTCCATGTAACCAATTATATAAATGACCAATAACACCTATATATGATCATAAATAATATTCAAATTCAATTCTTGAGATTTTCATCCATTCCACATGAACTCCATTACTTAAGAACAAGTGAATCAATTATGAAAATAAAGAAAACGAACAAGCGGAACAACGAAATTCAATATAATAACTTATCAAGAAGGGAATAAATGAACTAAACAAAATTATGATAAAATAAATACATGTATAATATGTTCTGAAATAAGTTATTAATAAGTCTAATTTTATATTCCAGGACCTTAAGTTCAAGAGCGGAACACATTCAGACTTAAGGTAAGGGGTTTCTTTATCTCACTTCCATTTTTGTGAGGTTTCCCTTATTCACTACTAATAATTGTGTATGGTGTATGTATAATTCCCATTGATTTAACATATCATTAATATCTTTATTTTCATGGTATTCATTATATAATTTTAATATTATTAATTTTGGGGCATACGAATCGATTGATTACAAAGTGATAAGGTTTCTTTCACTCGAACCTCCATTTTCATTCGGGTTACTTTTATTGTCTAATTACCTCAATGAAAATCTTGTGTATTATTATGTACTCCTCATAAATTATGTGTGAGTGTTATATATATGTTCCCCAACCATAATAATTCCTTATTTTATGTATAGTTACATGTTTTAAAAGGAACTTTCAAAATTGTTTTCAAAATACAAACTCGATTCAAGGGATATTTTCAAATTCTTGCCCGTTTTCAAGTGTACTCAAAAATATGTTTTAAGACACCATTAGTTTTTTAAAAACACTAATTTTATCATGAAAAATGATCTTGGATCATTTCTGGATTTAAAAGAACAAATGTTCCTTTCCACTTTAAAATTCTCTTTAATACTTTCCTTAAAATGCTCTAAAATGTTTATTTATAAAGAATCTTAAGATCTCTTTTTACCTGATTTCACTTCAGAGGGACATCATTTATACCTAAAATATAATCTCAATGTCCTATTATTTTATTTTATGGGATATTAATGTTTAAAATACGATTTCATGGAAAATATAAATGATTTTCCAAAAAGAATCTTCTTTCAAAAGTAAAAAGGATTTGTCTCATCTCTCATTAACTTTTATGAGATATATGCCTTGTTCACCACTTATTTATTTATTGTGGTGCATGTACTGCCCTTTGGTATATCATATCAAGAGTCTCATTTTTCTCATTATATTCTAAAGGATTATGATTTCAATGTTTCAAGGTGATATGATACACTTTGTAATGTTTAAGGATTATTTCCTCAAGAATTTTTTGTAACATCCCGGATTCGGGTTCCACACAATGGGTGCCCTGAACCCAGTTAGTCACATGACCTCAAGAGAATTTCCCCAGACGCCAGAGGCTACTGACTAGCAATGAGGGCCTATGACTAATAGTAGGGAAACTATGCCCTCATTTTTCAAAGTGTAGTGCAGCAGAATAATATAAACAACAAAAGCAGAAGCAGTAAATAATACCAAGCTAAAATGGACAACAGAACTGAAGTAAAAGAAATAACCAACAGTCATATATATAATGATGCAATATGTCCCTAATTCTAAGAAAACAGCCAAAACATGATACACTTCAATCTAAAATAATATAGTACAAGGGACAAATACAGCAAAACAAAACAAAACAGCGCAGCAGGAACTCAGCAACATCCCAAGCCTAAGCTTGGTCCTATGCTCTCCTACTCCTCTGCAATAATCAAGTACCTGTATAAGGACTCTTTCCCTTATCAACACCTGTATAAATATAATATGTTTGGTCCCAATACATGACCCAAATAGGGTGTGAGAAATAAATCCCAGTAGGCAACCACCAAAGGTCCATGCCCAACTGTCAGTGAAAAGTGCAACAGTAGTGTGAAATAATAAAAATGCAGTAAACTAGGAAGTACTCGAAAGTAAACATTCCTACTAGTTCCATTTTCATTTAATTATTATTTAACAATTCAATATAATTGAATTATAAGTTCTCAAGACTCATCCTCAACCGATAGTCTTCTATACAGTGCTGTAACAAAACTACAACCAGTTATCTAACAAGTACGAGGTAAAACATTACCAAGTCTGTGCTTTTGCTTGGCAGGTATAACATGTAAAATAACCACAGTGAATATATGAAATAAATAGATTCCTTATACATGCAAAACCTTACCCTCAGGTAATCAAAATTGAAACCCTCAGGTGATTGCCCTCAGGCATAACGAATATTGCCTTCAGGCGTACGAGATAATGCCCTTAGGCACGGAAGCAACTACCCACAGGCATAAGAAAATTTTCCCGTAGGCTAAACAAAACACTTGCCCTCTAGAATAAGAAACACTTCCATCTGGCTTAACAAACAACCGGGCCGATCCCAACACATAAGCAAGAAATTACATACAGTTTCTCTCAAGAAAACTCAAAGCATGCTAAATCACAACATACCCTTGGGTATCCCAGCCAAATGGATAAACGAGGGAAATGCACCCACATGGTGGCCTTGGATCCAATCAAGGATACCAAATAGCAGTTATACATATTCAATTAAATTACCTATGAAATTCTAGGTATTTAATTCGTCAAGTCCTTGTCCATACGACACCCCAAACATGGGCGTGTACCACAACAGTACACAAAAACACTCAGTAGTTGGAATTAAACATTAGACCACCTACCTTGATCTCCTTTGATCAATATATGTGAATGATGCCTCTCGAATAAATAGAGAATGGTGTAGATCTAGGATAAAATATTTCTTTTTCAAATGTAAATAACTTCCCTTCGACAATGAATTGGAAGGAAGGGTTCAAGAAGAGTGAATAACTCACCCGCGCGATTCAAACGAGACCGTCGGTGGAAGAATTGGAATTTTGGTGTTCGGTCGGAAGATCCTCCAAGCTTTATCCATCTCTCCCATGGCCTCCTGGAATTCTAATCTTCCTCTGCTGAAAGAGGAGGCTTCTTCCCATTTATAACAAAAAAATACAACTACACGGTGTGTACTCTCAAGTACACGATGTGTACTTTTTATTTCTAACTGTTCCTATGGCGGCTACTTTCCACCGCCGCACTATTCATCTGCCGACATGAGTACATGGCTTGTATTTCTTAATACATGGCATGTATTGTTTCTCCACGGGCGACTAATCCCATCGCCTTACTATTTACTTGTCGACTGATTACACGGCGTGTAAATACCAAGTACATGGCGTGTAGTCAGTTTTTACACCCTTCATCGCCGACAGGCCTACACGCCCTGTGTACTCATTCCACAAGGCCAAAGTACACGGCATGTGGAAAATTACATGGCATGTACACACAAAATTTGGTATTTTCCCCCTTTTTTTATCAAAAACCTCAAAGGAAAAAGGAAAACAAGAAACTCGTACCTCAAGAATAAGAACCGGGTTCTTACAAACTTCCTCCCTTAAAGCAATTCATCCCTGAATTTCCCTTCCAAGGGTGGTGAAGTTAAATCTCAGAACAACTATGTCCAATGAGCACGTATATCAGTCTCCCACTTCCAGGTTTTGTCTTGCACTCGGCCATGCTGCCATAACACCCGTACGAGAGAAACTGACCGGCCTCGGAGAACCTTCGCGCTCCTATCAACAATACGAATCAGATGCTCCTCAAAGGGTGCATCAGCCTGAAGTTCAACCTCCTCGGTCTGAAAGACATGAGATAGGTCTGAGTGATAACGGCGTAGCTGAGATACATGGAAGACATCGTGCATGGCATGATACACCTGTGGTAACTGCAACCGATAGGCAACCGGCCCGACTCTCTCCAGAATCTAAAATGGCCCCACATACCTCGGTGAAAGCTTACCCTGTCTTCTGATCCGCTTGTGTCCCAACCTCGGTGAAACACGCAAGAAAACCTGATCCCTAACCACGAACTCCAAAGGTCATCTGCGGTGATCAACATAAGATTTTTGACGAGACTGTACAGTAGCCTTCTACTTCTGAATCAACTGAACCTGCTCTAAAGTCTTCTGTATGAGATGTGGTCCCAGTAAAGCTTCCTCACCTACCTCTAACCAACACAATGGTGATCGGAATGGCCTACCATATAAATCCTCATAAGGTGACATCTCAATAGTTTCCTGAAAAATATTATTGTAGGCAAACTCGACTAGGGGTATGTGATTCTCCAAAGAGCCCCCAAAGTCTAGGACGCATGCACACCGCATGTTCGATAACACCTATATTGCACGGTCTAACTGACCATCAGTCTGAGGGTGGTAAGATGTGCTCAGAAGCACCTGTGTACCTAGTGCCCTCTGAAAACTCTGCCAGAAACGAGATGTAAAGCGTGCATTCCTATATGAAACGATAGAACGAGGAACCCCATGAAGAAGTACCGCCTCTCAGATATACAATTTTCTGATATCGTCAACACCGAAGGTCTCCTTGATCGGCAAAAAGTGATCTACCTTTGTAAGTCTATCCACAACAACCCACACGACATCACTGTCTCGAGGTGACATTGGAAACCCGGTCACGAATTACATCGATACATCATCCCATTTCCACTCCGGAATGGGTAACTACTGTAACAGTCCGGCTGGCCTCTGATGCTCTGGCTTCACCTGCTGACAGGTGGAACATCTTTCAAAAAAACCAACTACTTCCCATTTCATACCTGGCCACCAATACTGACGTCTCAAGTCACGGTACATTTTGGTAACTCCGGGATGCACTGCCCAAGATGAAGCATGAAACTCCCACATTATCTCCTCGTGTATATCCCCTGGAACTCACACTCGTCCATGGATACGCAGTACCTCATCATCGCCTATCATACAACTAGGAGGAGGGTCCTCACTTGCCACTGACTCTCATGGAACTAGGACTTCTGTATCTGATAGTTGTCTTATCCTCACTCTACTCAGGAGGGTATAAGTCATAGCTAAAGGTGAAAGATAGGATCACCCCTGACTATCATGCACCTCCAAATTCATCTCAGATAACAAATCCATAACCTACCTGAAATAGCACTATCGTGGGTGCCCTCAAATGATTAGTGGTTTTTGGAGTACTTAGGTTCAGCAGAGTGGATGACCAAGGTCGTTTCTCAAAGGAGGAAGTAAATTAAAACAACTTCTTAAAGGTATTAAAAAAAATAAAATAGAATATAATTAAAACACTAATTGAAATTATGGGGGTTTTTTATACTTTATAAATCTACAATAATTTTTCTGGAAGAAGATTGTATTTTTTTTTGTTTTTAAATTTTGAAATGAAGTTTGATTAAAAAGACACAACAAGAATATGTTTTTTTAGAAAATATTTTAAAAGGCATAATAAATATAACTCTAACTCTTAATTTAATTATTAATCATTATCATTTAAATCAATATCCACTTAATTATGATCCCCTAATTTGTTAACTCTCAAACCCTACAAGAGTTAACTTAACCACAAAGATGAAATTACTTAAACCCTAGGCTAGTTTTGGAACACGCAATCGCAGCACCCTGCTTTGATTGTTGTTCTAAGGTTAGCTTATGGTAAGTGGTTAATTATAGCACATATCCATTCTGGAAATGAGTATTAATTGTGTATATGGATTATATTTGAACTCTACAAATTTATCCCTTGTGGTCTTGTATTACTGATTAAGATCGCGCTCTCACAATTTACACAAAGTCTCGACTACACGTGTTTTTGTATTAATTGTTCTATTTATTGATTAGTTTATTATAATTTAAAAACACAATTAATGGATCATATTAAGTAAATTAAAGTATCTCAATGATTCAAAATAATTAAATGAAGAGGTTAGAAGATAGATCGATCACTAAGAAAACTACTCTTCCATGTGCGGTGTGGTCATCGTGGAGACGTTTTTCATGAGAGAAGGATTGAAAGGGTAGAACCCAATATCGTCTCCACTATTGATTCCAACCCAATTATGAATATTAATAGAAGAAGAAAAGGGAATAACATAGAAGATTAATTGAAGAAAAATTCATGATACAAACAAGAAAGAAAAGAAATACAAAGAGGAGGTGGGAGAGGAGAGCCTTTTTGGAAGAGAGGTTTGCATAAATCCTTAATTCTTCCAAGAGTTTTTAGGGGATCCCTATTGGGAAAAAATCCCTCAAGGTATCATTGAAGCATTTTTGAGGTGATTGTGTTTATTGACAAAGTGGACATCTGTGTTGTGATTGTTGACAAAGCAAATCATGACGTACAAGTTTGTTAACAAAGGGGATTTCATGGTGGCATGTCGAGTTCAAGGGTTGTGGTTAACGATCCATGATTGATTCAAGAACTTCGACAAAGTAATGGATGATCTAGAGGTGGTACAAAAAGATCAGATATAAGGTGGCACCATTTTCCAGTGTTTGCCAAATTTTTGGGCCTGAAAATCAACAAATGAAGAAAAGTGGTTTTTGGCAAAGGGACTTGCGCGCCATGTACTTAAAGGAGATGAAACTTGCGTGCCTAATATTTTTCAAGATCATAACATCAAAATATGGAAAAGGGATAAGGGGCGCCCAAGTTCTAGGGTTGGCCGCACAAGTGGTTTGCACGGTAGAGACTTGCGCGCCGAAACTTGTGCGCCGAGGGAAGACTTGCGTGCTATCGCGCAGGGTGTCCAAATGCCTATAAATTGAGGTAAAACCCTCCTCATTCTGTGACGAGTTCAACACTTAGAAAAATCAGAGCTCTCGTCGCGCAGGTGTGGTGGTCTCGCAAGTGGTGTGTGGTCACGAAAGTAGAAGTTGCGCGCCAAGTGATAGTTGCACACCTGAGGTGGTTTGGGAGTAAAAGGGAGTGATTCGCGCAAGTTTGGAATTGAAAAGGATTGTGTCATGCAAGTGGTTGAGGTCGACTTGCGTGCCGATTTGGACTTGCATGCCAAGACTTGCACGCCGACTTAGAGAAGGGCGCCAAGTAAGGTTGATTCACAGTAGTGATTCAGGGCTGCGTGAAAGCTGGAAGAATGCCCGATACCTTCGGTGCAAAGAGAGATTCATCTATGGGTGAAAGTTGGACGTCAATAGAGTATCCACATAAAGAAAAGGATGTATTCATTAGTGATAATGAAGAGACCTATAGGTCTATAAACTGTGAGTGAATTCTTTCCAGAGTAGTGAGAAAAGGAAAAGGAAGAAGGTGATCCTCTCCACCAGCAGTGAGCCAGAGAGAGAGAAACAGGGAGTGACCCTTGGGAAAGCATTGTGCTGACCCTAAACTTTGTTAAGGCAGTGAGCCTAGGAATATAAGTGATCTATCCCAAACCTTGTAAACAACAGTGTGCTTATAGTGAATTTGGTACATCGGTACATTGCCGGTGTATGCTCCTTGGACGTAGCACAGTGAGGGTGAACCAAGTAAAAATTATTGTGTCATGTGCATGATTTACTTTTTGTTTGTATTGTGCAATGGAAATGAGATAGACGAGTGTTTTTCTTAACAGCGAAACAAGATCAGAACGGGCTTTAATTTTAAATTAGTCATACCCTGATTCACCCCCCCTCAGGGTATTCAGCCTTGTGGACCTAACACTCTAAAAATACAACCTTTTGTAAACACCTTCCCAAACTCTCTACCAACCTTTCCAAATATTTAAAACCCCTTTTAAATAGAGTTTGTGAGGGCTAGGGTTACATAACTTTTTAGATGTGAAATGAAAACTCGTCCAAATATTTTATTCCAAGTTTCACCACATATTTTACCTCCAAAACGTGTGAATTGGCCGGACTTATATAATTTCAATTTGTTCTTAATTATTTACTAGATTTTCCCTCAAAATTTGGGCTCAATCCAAGCTCGTATGAAGAAGATATGTCTCAAATAGTGAAGTAATGTCCAATCTGGATGGTTCTCTTGAGATTTGTCTTCATGGCCCATTTACTCCTCTCAAATGCATGATCTAGCTCCCATGTCCTAAATAGAATTTTTATCCTGTTAAGTCAGGAACATAGTTAAAAATTTTAAATTATAAATAATATACAGAAAAATATTTATTCCTGAAATACTACAGTGGATTTTAAAAGGTTAAAACTGGAATTTTCATCAAATTTTCAAATGAATGATCTAATCTCAAATATTTCATAATTGAACATATTTAGCATAATTTGAGGAAATTATATCATCTATTATAAATAAAACATTCAATAAAATTGTGTTTTATTAACTCCTCCACACTTACCCTTTTGCACTCCTGGGAAAAACCTCATATCAAGTAAACATCAATATCAAATCAAAACGAATTTTAAAACACATATCCTTGAGATCCAACAATTACCCACCAAGAAAAAAAAGATATCATGCCTCATAAAAAAATTATTTCAAGTTTTTCATTTATATCATTCAGTATATTTCTACTTCTTTTATCCTCCCATGCACAAAACACTTACCTCACTTGAATTTTCTCTTATCACACAAATGTCATTTTTTTTTGCAATATCTTTCTCATCCAAATTCATTCAAGGGTCACCATAGGCTTGATAAATTCCAACATCACCACCCGATGTGAGTCAAGGATATATCTTTATCATGAGGACTTTTCAAGTTTGTTCTGTGGATTTCGGTTGGTAAGATTTACATGTGAAAAACTCTGAGGCTGAATGAGGAGGGCTTGACTCTTTTTAAGCAAAATTGCATTAATCTAATTTTCACTTAAATGTGGTCTCCTCCTAAATCCCCATAGTATCAATTCAGATCCATAATCATGAAAAGTCATGGAATGTTTACACCATTCATCATTCAACAACAAAAATTTCAATATTCTCATATATGATTTTCTTGAAAGCTCCAGATAGACACAACTTTCTACATCTATTAGAAGCTCCAGAAAATGCACAACTTCACTTATCATGAAAGCTCCAGAAAAGGCATATCTTTCAATATAATGATTTTATTCAGCAGCAAACACATCTCTTCAGAATTTAATTTTCCACCCAAAGTATCACATAATGTGGTAGCACACCACAAGATAGCTTCCCCCACACTTAAGTTCAACTAGATTATGCAATTTCACTTCAAGAGTTGGTTGGATAGGGAAAATTGGCTTGTAATGTGGCTAACCTAACAGGATGTTCATGGATTCTAAGGGATAAAAGGATTAAATGTTTAAGGTAGACCATAATAAAATTGGATTCTTTGAAATAGGGGCTTTAATACTAAACAAATGCCTCAATCATTTAAACATAAGTACCTCAAACCCTCAAGTTTTCATAGGAATAAATCAAATTATGGTTAAATAAAGCATGGTTTAGTTCTCTAAAGAAGTGAGGTGAATGTAAATAATATGAAAATAATGGTTCAGAAGACTCATAGGAAAGTGATTTCAAATATAAATACAGTGAGATGTGTCATGGGATTCAAAATTCAGTGTAATTTTCATGAAATTGCTAAATATTTGAACTTGAAACAAAGTCATTTTAGTATTCATTTAAGCTTAGTTTCAAGGGATAAATTGTTTCACTTATTGATATGGATTTCAAAATAGCGATGAGAATCATTTCAGCTCCAACGTTTAAAAAACACACAGAAAATTGAAAAATAAAGACACAAAATTTGAAAAGCACACAATTTTTTTTGTTTTTTTTAAACAGGAAAACAATTGAAATTTCTAAACAAAAAGGTTCCCTACCCCACACTTAAAATATTGTATTTCCCTCAATGTGAACCCATGAGATGATATATTCACATGAAATGTATAATTTTAAATAGTAAAAATAATAAAAAAGTTAAAGGGTTAGAAACAGCCTGATGTGCTCAAGTGATGATGGGGTCATGCAGTGTGATAAAATCCACCGCATCAGTAGGAAGTCCCTTAATGTATCTCTTTAAATGTTTCTCATTGAATGTAAATCTCCTTTATATTTCCTCTTGTGTGATCTCCACTACACCATAAGGAAAAACATTAGTCACAACATAAGGACCTAAAAATCTTGAACGCAACTTACCAGGCATCAGCTTCAGTCGTGAACTATAAATAATGACTTTCTCTCCAACATAAAACTCCCTTTGTTGGATCATTTTGTCATGAGATGCTTTTGATCTTTCCTTGTAGAGCCTTGAGTTCTCATATGAAGACAATCGAATCTCCTCAAGCTCTTGAATTTTCAACTTCATTTGGATTCCATCTTGGGCCAAATCCATGTTGCATTTCTTTATAACCCAATAAGCCCGATGCTCAACTTCCACGGGGAGATGAAAAGCTTTCCCAAAAACAATCCAAAATGGGGACATACCAATGGGTGTCTTGTATGCTGTCCTATAAGCCCACAATTCATCATCCAAGCTCTTGCTCCAATCCTTCTTATTTGGCTGTACGGTTTTCTCTAAAATCTGTTTCAACTCACGATTTGAAACCACATCCTGACCATTTTTTTGGGGGTGGTATGGTGTTGATGTTTTTTGTGTCACCCCATACTTCTGAATGAGGGAATCCAAATTCCAATTTGAGAAGTGTGTCCCTTGGTCACTAATGATGGACTTCAGTACTCCAAAACTGAAAAATATTTGTGCTTTGACAAAGTCCACAACGACATGAGAATCATCAGTCCTGGTGGCCTTAGCTTCCACCCATTTACTCACATAATCAACAACAACCAAAATATATAAAAATACAAATGAACTAGGAAAAGGAACCATAAAATCAATGCCCCATACATCAAAAATCTCATAGAATATTATGGGTTATTGGGGCATCTCATATCTCCTAGAAAAGTTCCCAGTCTGTTGGCAACGAGATCATGACTCATGGGAATCATGGAATAATCTAGGCCAATATAATCCAAAGTCCAAAACTTACCAAGCTGTCCGTTGGGGTCAAAAGTGTCCACCAAAATCAAGTGTATGACAAAAATGTAAAATAGACTCCAACTCATGATTAGGAACACACCTCCTAATAACTCGATCACTACACATGCACCAGAGGTATGGATTATACCAAACATAAAATCTAGACTCACTATTTAACTTTTGGACTTGATGTTTCTTTAAATTTGTAGGGATTTTGGATTCAACAAGGTAGTTCACTAAATCCACGTACCAAGGATGCATACCTGAGATGGGATAAAGATGCTCATCGGGGAAAGTGTCTCGAAGTGGTACCTAGTCCAAGGTGTCATCCTATAGTGTGTGAGTGAGCCTACTCATGTGGTCCGCCACCAAGTTTTCTGATCCCTTTTTGTCTTTTATCTCAATATAAAATTCCTGAATAAGGAGAATCCATAGGATCAGCCTGGGCTTTGCATCTAGCTTCTTCAAGAGGTACCTCAAAGCTGTATGGTCAGAAAAAAACAACTACTTTAGAGCCCAATAAATATGAACTAAATTTATATAAATAAAATATGATAGAAAGAAACTCCTTTTCCAGGGTTTTTTAATTTGATTGGGCCAAATCCAGTGTCCTCCATGAATAGGCAATCACATGTGAACATCCCTCCACCCTCTGAGATAAGACAGCTCCAATCGTGAAGTTGGAGGCGCCACACATAAGCTCAAAATGAATCTCCCACCGTGGGGGTTGTATGATCAGGGGAGTAGTCAGACACTTCTTTATCTCATCAAAGGAAGTCATGTAAGAATAATCAAACACAAAATCAGAATCCTTAATCGTGACATAGGAAGAACAATCTTACTAAAATATTTGATGAAGCACCGATGAAATCCTGCATGCCCTAGGAAATATCTAACATCACACACACATGAAGGATATGGTAAGGATGAAATAATGTCTATCTTAGATCTATAAACCTCTATCTTATGTTTTTACACTACATGCCCTAAGAAAATTCCATTCTCTACCATGAAATGACAGTTTTCAAAGTTCAGGACCAGATTCTTCTCAATACAACGATTCAACATCTTTCCCAAAATACTTATACATTCATCAAATGAAGACCCAAAAACTATAAAATCATCATGAATACCTCCATGCAGGTCTCAATAAAATCAGAAAAAATACTCACCATGCATCTCTGGACGGTACCTGGGGCGTTGAAAAGTCCAAATGGTATCCTTCGGTAAGAAAACGTACCGAAAGGAAAAGTTAATGTTGTATTCTCCTAATCCTCCAGAGTAATAGGAACCTGAAAATATCCATAAAATCTATCCAAGAAACAATAATGTGTTTTCCCTACAAGTCTCTCAAGCATCTAATCAATAAATGGGAGGGGAAATGGCCCTTGCGAGTAGATTGATTTAGTTTCCTATAATCAATACACACACGCCAACTGTTTTGAACCCTCATTATAACTAACTCATCTTTCTCATTCTTAACAACAGTAACACCACTTTTATTAGGCACAACCTGAATAGGACTCACCCACTGGGAATCTGAAATGGGATAGATTATACCTACCTTGAGCAATTTTTAAACCTCTCTTTTAACAACCACTAGAAGGGTTGGATTGAGTCTCCTTTGTGTATGCCTCACTGGTTTAGCCCCATCCTCCAAAAGAATCATATGCATGAAAATGGAGGGGATAATACCTCATATGTCATCCAAGGTCCACCCAATTTCCCTGATGTTCTCCCTCAAAAGATTCAAAAAAAATTCTTCATGTTCAAAAGGGAGATTGTTAGCACTGATAACAGGTAATTTATCACCACTTAACAAGTATGAGTATTTGAGATTTGGTGGAAATGGCTTGAGTTCCGGTGTATGTGGGTGGTGTATGGATGGAGACATATAAGGAACTAAAATATGTGCAAAAATAGCATCAGTATCAGAATATACATCATCAAAATCAGAGAATAAAGCATCAAATCCATCAGCATACTCAACAGTCATGTCATAGTTAGAGTTCACATGATCAAAATCAGAATATGATTCCATTTCAAAATCAAATATAAGAGAGTATTTTTCATTAGAAATAGTCGTGTAAGTACTCTTAGACATCAAACTATAAACAATACTCATAATCTCCCTAAGCACAGGACAATTAAATTCCATGGGGTTTTTATTTGGTGGTTAAATATGGGAGATAACAAATGCAGAATGATCCTATGACAGGTACTTCATGGAATCCATAACATTAAATATCACAACTTCATCCCCAAACTCCATGGAAAGTGTACCCTCATTTACATTTATGATGGTTTTTGAAGTTTTGAGGAAGGGTCTACCTAAGATAATGGGAGCATGAGAACTTACCTGATCGTCCTCCATGTTAAGCATGTAGAAATATGTTGGGAAGATCATGTCTCTTACCCAAACAATTACATCCTCAAGGACTCCCGCTGGATATTTTGTATCTCTATTTTCCAACTGCACCACTACTATCGTCGGCTTTAGCTCACCAACCTGCAAATAAGATAATACAGAGTGAGCCATCACATTTATGGAAGCTCCCAAATCACAAAGTGCATCAGAAAAGTGAAACTCCCCTATGGTTCATGGGATGGTGAATTTCCCTGTATCCTTGCACTTTTTCGGTATTGCTAGAGTGGGTGTAATGAGCACTGACACATTCCTTCCAATATTTATTCTCTCATTTCCCTTGAGGCCTCTTTTATTGGTACAAAGTTCTTTTAAGAATTTCACATACCTTGGAATTTTCTTAATGGATTCAAGTAAAGTAATGTTGATCTCCATATGCTTTAATGTGTCCAAATCCTCCTTTTTCATTGCTTCTTCAGCCATCTTCTTGGTTGGAACAACCCTATTTGGAAAAGTAAGGGGTTTAGGAGGAATATAATTAATCTTTTTCTTACCTTTATCTTTCTCCATGGATTTCTCATCAGTTGGTATGGAATTTTAGCGGTCTAGAATTACTTTCAGTGGACTATAATTGATACCTATTAGGGAACTCCATAGGTGGCTACACCTCCTGGGCGGGACACACCACCATCCCCAGTGGCAGCCATTTCCTCATGAAGCCCTTGGGTGGAGATCCATGCTTTGTCCAATGCTCACATGTGAGAGTTCCCATGGATCAGATTCATTCCTACCTCCTTTGCCTCTGATACCAACTATAGAGACCCCAAACCTAACGTACTTGGACATTAAATTACTTTTGCGGAATACTTAATACATAACAAAATCCAACACTCAAAGGATCGTAATAGTTTAGTGTCTTTGTAAACTCAGAACACAATCTTCTAATCATGGTGAAAGATCTTCAACATCTCCCATAAAGATCTTCCCCTTTTGTTTTCTTACCTAAAACCATTATTTATATCCTAGGGAAAAGAAAACATAAAAAGGGTGAGCTGAAATGCTCAGTAAGGGTAAACATAGATAACATAAAACAATCCATAAACATTTGAATGCAAAAACTTGAACATAAAATCTAAACATCAAAATCTTGAGCAAAGACATAAATCTTGGAAGTACGTAATGCATATATCATAAAGGAACGTCAATCGTGATAAAATAGAATGGGAATAAAACACATAATTGTGGAAAACCATTAAGCACTTGATATGATTTCCATAGTAGCCAAGGCATTTCTGCCAAGACCATCTTAGTGGACAAAGTCCCTTTCTGAATCGAGTTCACTCCTCATTCCAGTCCTGTATCGCTGAATCGGATTAACTTACCATTACAGCCATGTATATCTCATGAGATATAAATCTTTACCCAATGCATTGGAGGGAGATATAGGTCCCACCCATCTCATAATGAAATCATTCTTACTTGTGTCACAACATAAATATAAATCATTCATCATAACCCAAAGTATAAAAATGGGTTTCATAAACATCATCCCATCATAACATAATACATATAAAATAAATGGATATAATTTCATCATAAGAAAAATCAAACCATGTAAATAATAGATACATTATACTTGAAACATAAACATACTTAATAATTTCATCTTATATGGAAAATAGTTTTGATAAAACACTTGAAATGAATTCTTGAGGAAAATATACTTTCTTCTTCAAAATCATTTTATTTTCTCAAAATGCAATGAAATTTTAGAAGAAAAGGATTTTATTGAAAATAATAATGAAAACTTATAGAATAATCTTCATGAAAATTAGGCGTTATGAAACTATAAAAATCTGTTCATGCCGTATAAGTTAAAAAAACATTTTCATCGTACTTTTAACAGTAAAGTCAAAAAGTACCACATATGGTAAACAAAAGAAATATTCCATCCATATCACAAAGTAAAAGTAAAAGAAGGGTAAACATGAATTTAAACATACATGGAATAATATTAACCACTTTATGAAAAACATTTTATGGACATGGATGAAAAATATAACCCCAGTAAATACTTACGTATAAGCAATCTCGGATAAAAATGAGATTGAAAAATTATCCCTCACCTTATGTTTGATATGCTTCGTATGTATCTGAACCTCCTGTATAATGATTTAAATAATGTCATTGACTTATTAAAGAATCATATTCATTGTTATGATATCATATATGGTTCACTTATGACTTTATATTACCCATTTTTTTTGTAAATTCCATGTTAAAGCAGCGTTTTGGGTAAAATCGTTTCATTTATCGTACATGTTTCGACATGTTGTTCTGGATATTATTACTTATATCCTGATTTACTTAATTCCAGAATGTAAAAAATGATTTATATATAATATATATTCCGAATATAAATATATATGATAGATCGATAAATGGAATGAAATACACCGTTCATGGAGACGGTAGGCCATACGTACGCATGAACGCTGTTTTCGTTTCCTTATTGAATTAAATGGAATTAAGTAAATGAAACATATATGTACATAAATACAGTATAATTATTATGAAATATCTTTCTTGATTATTTATTATATATAATTTATAATCATACTTGAATGGTTAATCATGGAAAATGAATCTCATTGCGTTCGTGGAGACGGTAGTCCGTACGTACGCACGAGCGATGATATCATTCTCATGATCGTGGAATTGTATTTAAGTGTATGTATAATATTTCAGAATAAATATAAATTTACAATAATCACATATAGTTATTTATTTATACCATTTTACCCATCCAAGTAAGGTGGTGGTGAAAAACAGATTACACCACGGTGTGGAGACGGTATTCCGTACGTACGCACGCGCGGTGATTTCATTTTCCGTAGGATAGATAGAAGATGAAATAGGGATGTTTCATATTTATAATAACATATCAATATATTAGTAATACTTATGTTATTAGTTTATGATGAAACAAATAAAGAAGAAGAAGTTGAAGAAGAAATAAATTGGAAAGAATCGGTAAAGGATATTACCTATTCTTTGACGCGCCTCTTCTTAAGCTCTTCTTAAGGCACTAGAGTTGGTCTTTTGAGGAGACCAGAACCTCTATAATGTTTCTAGGGAAATTGAGAAGGGAAATGGGCATGTTTTGGCAGATATTGAAGGTTCAAAATGGTGTTAGGAGGAGAGGGAGGAGGTTCCCTTTTATAAGGGAGGAGAGGGGCACCTTTGAGAATCTAAAAAATATTAATTTATAATAAATTCAAACCTCACTTAAAAACTTCAAAATTAACTCAAATTCAAATATTAGATGAGATAGGTTTTTAATATTATCAACCAATAAAATTTATACATGTTGGGAATTTATTTTAAACATTATAAACTCGATTTATCCTTATTTAATCTATTTAATTTTATTTGTGGTAATAATATTATAAATTTTAAATTGATATAAATAATTACTTATGTGTTGTGAATTATCCATAATTAGATAATTTATGACATTTTAGAACATATAAATTTAAATTTATAATTTATAAATATTTTTTTGATTTTTAAACAATTTTATAATATGTTATTTTTATAAAATAACAATAGTGTCAATTTTGAAACTATTCATTTATTTGAATTTAAATAAAATCCTCACAAAATATATATTCAAAATAAAAGCTTTAATAGATTCATAACATGTCATATTTATCTAGAAAATTATTGGATAACATTAAATAGTTCATATAATATTTATTTTAATATTTTTAAAACCATTTATTTGATATTTCAATCAATAAAATAATTTCAACATCACTATTGTGTCACATTTAATGATAATTATTTAATACCTAAAAATTCTAAATAAATTCACATGATCTATATAATTTTATTATATTTCTGGAGACTATTTATGTTCGAAGTTTCATGAAGTTTATCACTAAATTAAAATTATTATACTTATAATATTTAAGAGAGTGACAGGTTGTCACTTTCTTTGGTTATAATAATAATTAAATTATTTTCATGGTCAAAAGTCCATAAAATTAATCTATTTCGACCCTTAGGTGATATGGGTCTACTTTTAGTCATCCAATATAATTTTGGCGGGTATTAGGGTAATTTTATAATCTTATTTGTACCATTAATTACTCGATTTACCTTTAACTGCAGTAAATAAAAATTACCGTAGTTACTATTTATAATATCAAAAAAACAAAAGTAACCTATTAAAATAATTTGTACCCACTGAATTAAAATATGGAATCCAATTTTAAAAATTCAAAACACAAAAGTTTCAGTAATTAATTTAAAATCAATCCTGTTGTTTAGAAAATGGGTTTTAAAAGTTAAAACATTGCCAAAGATTGAAATGTTTTTACCTATGAATTAAATGTAAAATTAATGGTAATGACATAAATTATATTAAATGGTAAAAATATATTCTATTTATACTTTAAAACCATTTAATATTACAATTTAACCATATAATTTATTGCGATGAAAAAAGTTGTTTTTAATTAAAATATAGCGTGTTTTTACTATTCATTAAAATATGAAAGTTATCAGAATAATATGAAAAATTTATCCAACGTAAATTTTTATATCCTAATTCCAAATAAGAATTTTATTTTGTCAAATTGAACTTATAAACATGTGAAAAACTAAATTTAATGTGGGTGCGCCATCAAAATACGGCAAAACTGCATTTTTTGAAAATACTTATTTTACCTGAAAAACTTATTCTATTATCATACCATGTTATATAAAATGTGTATGATGAATTATAATGTCATAAAATTCAAAATGTAGATACTACTATTCATAACGTCTAGTTCATAATAATATTATAACAATATATCATTGTTTAGTGAAACCCGGTATTGCGTACTACACACGCTATCGAGGAAGGTCGTGATTGCGTGTAATGAGAACCAATTCAAGGTTGCATGTAGTGAAAGCTCCATTTGTTGTTTCGTATAACATAATCAAAACATATTTCATTTATACATTAAACAAAATCTATACATAATGTTGCGTAAAATAATTTCTATAAAATGAACTCGAAATTGTGTGTAACACGAGCCAAGAATAGTGTTGCGTATACTGCGAGCTAATACGATGTTGCATATAGAACAAGATAATTTTGGTGTAGTGTACAACACAAGACATCAATGAAATTAAAAATAATAATTCTCATAAAATCACGGGTTGTTACAGGAATGCAGCTTCTTTGGAGTTGAGGTGAATCCCGGAGGAATGGTAGGTGGAGAAACATCAATTTTTTGCTTCCCACTTCTCAATGTGATGGCACTGACATTCCCCTTGGGATTTGGAGTAGGTTGGGATGGTAGATTTCTAGAATTCTTACTTACCAGTTCATGGAGGGCAGTGGTAATCTAGCTCATTTGAGTCTTCAACTCCCTCAGCCCCGAACCTTGACTCTTCATCTCATTCTGTTGATTAAGAACAATTTTCTTCAAAAGGTCATCAGTATTAGAATCTACCTTGGGTGGGGGATTCCCTTGTTGCTGGATTATTGATTCTTGGGCTTCAAATCTCCTTTGGGGTTGTTGGAAACCCTACTGGTAAGGTGGAGGTTGTTGGAAGTTTTGTTGAAAAGGGGGACTTTGTTGTTGTTCAGAGCCATACCTCGTGTCCGATTGATCCTTCCACCCTTGGTTGTATGTTGGATCAAATGAATCAAACTTATTTTGGGGGTATGTATACTGTTGTTGCTGATATGGTCTCCCTGGGAATACTGCTACGCAATCCTCTGTCTCTTGTAGTTGTGGGAAATAGTCGGTTGGGTGGCTTGTCTCAGTGAAAATGTCACAAGGACTTAAAGGAGGGGGTTGGGATGTATTTTGTGCCAAAGCAATCTACCTCACCATAGTTGTCAATTCTTCTAACTTGGTATCAATCAAATGACTCTCAAGAGAATAAGGACTTACCTGATATACTCCCCTTACATGTGGTGTACCTCGATCGCCAAATTTTTGGGAGTTTTGGGCCATGTTGTCGATCAATGCACGTGCAGCTACTGGTGTCTTGTCCACTAATGCTCCTCTAGCTACGGTATCCACCATGCTCCTCTCCATAGGTGTAATTCTTTCATAGAAGTATTGTATGAAGAGTTTCTCACTGATTTGGTGATGTGGGTAGCTTGCACACAACTTCTTGAATCGCTCCCAGTACTCATGCATTGACTCCCCTTGGGCTTGCTTAATCCCCAATATCTACTTACAAATGGAAGTGGTCCTTGATGCTGTAAAAAATATCTACAAGAAAAGATGTTTCAAATCATTCCAACAAGTTACATCTTCAGGTTGTAAATAATACATCCAGTCTTTCAGAACTCCATCAAGTGAGAATGGGAATGATCTTAGTTTGATTTTATCTTCAGAAACATTTCTGGGTTTAAGGGTTGAGCAAACCACATTAAGTTCTTTCAAATTTTTGTTTGTATCCCCACCAGATAATCCATGAAACTTTGGAAGAAGATGAATTAACCCAGATTTTAGTTCAAAGTCCGATTCGAGATTTGGGTATGCAATACAATTTAGTTGATAGTTAATATCCGATGCAGCCAATTCTCGAATAGTTCTATTAAGTTCATTTCCATTATTTTCAGCCATTGGTTCTTATTTTATGTTGGAATTAGAAGTTTTTCCAATTTCAATGTTCTTAGAGTGTAGAAACTCTCCAACTATTTGAATGTTGAAACTTCTTGTAGATTGAGAATGTCTGATTTGATCCCTAAGGTTGCGTTCAATCTCAGGGTCAAGTTCTAAGAGATATTCGGGATTAGTTCATGTCATAAATCAAATAAAAATGAAAAGAAGGAAAGTGGACCATAGTAAAATAAAAATTAGAAGTTTTAGTTGATAATCTATAAAGAAATAGAAGAAAATAAAAGAAGAAGAAAATAAAAATTCAGATTGGGTAAAGAAGGAAGAAAGAAGTGAGGAAGAGAATAAAATGTAAAATAAAAGAAATACCTCTAATTGGTTGAAATAATTACTTGCCTCCCTGGAAACGGTTCCAATTTTAAAGAGCGCTTTCATGGGCGCCCTCAAATTATTAGTGGTTTTTGGGGTACTTAGGTGCAGCAGAGTGGCTGACCAAGGTCGTTTCTCAAAGGAGAAAGTAAATTAAAACAAATTCTTAAAGGTATTCAAAAAAATAAAATAGAATAGAATTAAAACACTAATTGAAATTATAAGGGTTTATTATAGTTTATAAATCTAGAATAAGTTTGCTGGAAGAAGATTTTTGTTTAATTTTGAAATGAAGTTTGATTAAAAAGATACAATAAGAAGATGTTTTTTTAGAAAATATTTTAAAAGGCATAATCGATATAACTCTAACTCTTAATTTAATTATTAATCATTATCATTTAAATCAATATCCACTTAATTATGATCCCCTGAATTGTTAACCCTGGAACCCTACAAGAGTTAACTTAACTACAAAGATGAAATTACTTAAACCCTAGGCTAGCTTCGGAACACGAAATCGTAGCACCCTGCTTTGATTTTTGTTCTAAGGTTAGCTTATGGTTAGTGGTTAATTAGAGAAAATATAAATTATGTAAATGAGGTTTAATTGTGTTTAGGTGTTATATTTGAACTCTAAAAATTTATCCCGTGTGGTTTTGTATTACTGATTAAGATCGCGCTCTCGCAATTTACACAAAATCTCGACTTCGCATGTTTTTGTGTTAATTGTTCAATTGCTTGATTAGTTTCTTATAATTTAAAAAAACAATTAATGGATCATATTAATTAAATTAAAGTATCTCAATGATTAAAAATAATTAAATGAAGAGGGTAGAAGATAGATCGATCACTAAGAAAACTACTCTTCCATGGGTGGTGCGGTCATCATGGAGATGTTTTGCATGAGCAAAGGATTGAAAGGGTAGAACCCAATCTCGTCTCCAATATTGATTCCAACCCAATTAGTAAGATTAATAGAAGAAGAAAAGGGAAGAAAACAGAAGATTAATTGAAGAAAAATTCAAAATAAAAACAAAAAAGAAAAGAAATACAAAGAGGAGGTGGGAGAGGAGAGCCTTTTTGGAAGAGAGGTTTGCACAAAGCCTGACTTCTTCCAAGAGTTTTGAGGGGCTCCCAAGAGACACCCTTTCATCCACACATTCCCAAAGCCTCGACCAAACTTCCAAAAGATTTAAAACCTCTTTAAATAGAGTTTTTGAGGGCTAGGGTTATATAAATTTTTAAGTGTGAAATGAAAAATCGACCAAATATTTTATTCCAAGTTTCATCGAATATTTGACCTCCAAAACGCGTGAATAAGATGGTATTCTAGAAGGATTATTTGTTCCTAATTATTTCTCCAAGATTATTTCAAAATTTGGGCTCAATCTAATCCCGGATGAAGAAGATATAGCCCAAATGGTGAAGTAATGTCCAATCTGGATGGTTCTATCCAGCTTTGTTTTCATGGCCCATTTACTCCCCTCAAATGCACAATCCAACTCCCATGTCCTAAATATAATTTTTAGCTCATTAAGTTAGAAACACAGTTAAAAAAATTTAATTCAAAATAATATACATAAAAATATTTATTTCTGAAATACTATAGTGAATATTAAAAGGTTAAAACTTGAATTTTCATCAAATTTGCAAATGAATGATCTAATCCCAAATATTTCATAATTGAACATATTTAGAATAATGTTAGGAAATTATATCATCTATTATCAATAAAATATTCAATAAAATTGTTTTTTATTACTACCACTCACCACTGGCCTCCTGCACTGCCTATAACTGAGTCCTCCTACTCAGTGTATCAGCAACTGCGTTACCCTTACCAGGTGTATAGGCAAGCTCAAAGTCGAAGGACTGAAGGTATTAAACCCACCTTCACTATCTCATATTCAATTCACGCTGGGTAAATATGTATTTGAGACTTTTCTGGTCCGTAAACACCACAAAATGATCTTCTAAGAGATAATGTCTCCAACAGCGTAAGACATGAACAACTGTAGCTAACTCGAGATCATGCGTCGGGTAATTCCTCTCATGTGGCCTCAACTGCCGAGACTCGTACGAAACTAATTGATCGCCTTGAATCAACACTGATCTCAGCCCAATACTTGATGCATCATAGTAAACTTTATAACTTTTCACTTGCTCTAGAAGTATCAGGACTGGTGCTGAGGTCAACCTTTACTTCAGCTCTTGAAAGTCTGTCTCGCAAGCTTCTGACCAAACGAACTTCACACATTTCTTAGTCAAACCCGTCAATGGCATTGATAAGCGGGAGAAGTCCTGTATGAATCGTCTGTAGTAACCAGTCTTTCCCAAGAAACTCTGTATGTCAAGCACATTCTTAGGCTTCTCCCAGGAAACTACTGCTCTCACTTTCTCAGGGTCTACCACAACTCCTTTCTCTGAGATAATATGACCCAAGAAGTGAATCGGGTCCCTCCAAAAGTGGCACTTTGAGAGCTTAGCATATAGCTGATTCTCTCTCAGTGTACTCGGAATGATCTCAAGATGGGTAGCATGGTCGTGTCGAGTGTGAGAGTACACCAAGATATCTCCCATGAAGACAACCATAAAAGAATCCAGATAAGGATGGAAAACACGATTCATCATATCCATGAAAACTATTGGTGCGTTCGTGAGTCTTAACAGCATGACCAAGTACTCGTATAAACCATATCTACTCCGAAAATCTGTAAGCGGTATGTCCGATGGTTTTACGCGTAACTGACGATATCTGGATCTCAAGTTAATCTTTGAGAACACTCGTGCTCCTCGAAGTTGATCAAAAAGATCGTCAATTCTCGATAAGGGATATCAGTTCTTGACCATCAACTGGTTCAACTTTCGATAATCCACGCAAAGTCTAAGGGTATCACATGCCTTCTTAACAAATAGGACAGGCGAACCCCAAGGAGAAGTACTGGGTCAGATGAAACCCTTTGCATGTAACTCCTCTAACTGCCTCTTGAGCTCCTGCAAATCTAATGTAGCCATCCTATAAGGAGGAATGGACATAGGTTCTACTCCTAGCACTAGCTCAATAGAGAAATCCACCTCTCGCTCTGGAGGTAGACCTGAAAAGTCATCAAGTAAGACATCCATGAAATGATCTACTACTGGAGGGAAATCCTTCTGACAAGTTCCCTGGTCATCCAGATACAAACTCGCAATCTGGGCTGTCACACCACCTCACCCATGATGCTCGGGTCTAGCTCGGCTCGGCTGGACATCCCATTCACCCTTTTATAGAAACTCTCTGCCCTCTGGTAACGTGAAACTCACCCTACGATGATAGAAATCTACAAAGGCTCGAAAGGGTACCAACCAATCCATCCCGAGAATAATGCCATAGCTCGTCATCTCTAAGACATAGAGGTCTCATAGAAAGTGACACCCACCAACCTCTAGGGGCACTCCCTACATTGACACACACCTTCCGTTCTAATCCCCAACGGAGTGTCTAGTGTCATGACATCGGAAGAAGAAGAAACACAGATCCCAAGGCTCTCCACAACGGGCATAGATATAAAGGTATGTGTATCACCAGTATCAAAAAGTAATGAAGACAAAACAGAAGATACTAGAATAGTACCTCTGATGGTAGAAGGTATGGGATCCTTCTCCTGTTGGGTGTATTGAACTGCATATGCCTGCCCAGTGTCGTGGCCCTATGACATGACCTGGCTACCTTGAGCTGACCCACCCCGCTGTCTTCGAGATCCTGGTGTCTAACTACCACGGCCACGACCACCACCTCGGCCTGAACGTCCTAATGTATTCCAATTCCCTAACTGGTAAGAAGCTACTGGCCCTACTCCTGCATGTGGAGTCTACACAAAACCCCTCTCACTAGCCACTGGTGGAAACGCCCTGAAAAAACATTGCAGATGACCCATATTTCCGCAATCTCAGCACTCCACTAGGTTATGTGGACACTGAGGTCTCTTGTTCCCCTCTTTACCGCACTGGTAGCACCTCACCTGGCCACCTAAAGAGTTATTCTGGCTATTACCACCACTGTGAGAGAAATCCATCTACCTCTTCCTCTTACCGGTATAAATAGTACCAGAAACTGGTGCCGAACCACCCTGGCCTACACCACTAGCTTCCCGCAAGTTTCACTTAGTAATCAGTGCCTGGTTCACAATATCATACACTATAGGAAACCTTAAAACATTCACCAGTGCTCGGATGTCATATCGAAGACCATCCTCAAAACATCGATCCCTCAACGTCTCATCACCCACCATAATAGGTGCAAAGCGTTGTAGCTCGGTGAAGCAGGTAGAATAATCCATCACTAACATAGCGCCCTACTGTAGATTCATGAACTCTCGAGCTCGATCTGCCCTTAGCGTCTCTGAGAAGAAAAATTCATATAAGACTGCCTAAAAATATTCCCACGCCATGTTTCTGTAATGATCTGTCTGGGTGGTAACATCCCACCACTTCTTGGTGGAATCATGCAGCATGTATGTAGTGAGCTTGACCCTCCGCCCTGAAGGCGTCTCTAGATGCTCGAAGATAGTCTGCATAGAACCCAACCAAGACTCCGCAGAAAATGGTCCGACATCCCCTGAAAATGTAGGTGGATTCTTCTATTGGATATACGAGTCAACTCTACCATAGATGTGGCAGCTGACGGTTCTCCCTGGAAGGTCTTCATAAACCACATGAAGCCTTCACGGAACTGTACCTCCGCGCCTGTGTCTGGTTTAATGGCTGGTGTCGCATCTGGCTCTGCTGGAGGATCCATCAGTATCCCATGGCCTACCGTCTCTAGATTATACTCATTTTCACTCTCTTGGAAAATAACTCATGGTCATCTCAGTGGCATGACTCTACAAGGTCAATCACACGCCTTAGATCAAGACCATCAAAGACTAAAAACAAGGGGTGTAAGAAGGGAAAAGGAGGAAGAAAACATTCAAGTTTTACAAAACAAGACTACAAGGAGTGTATAAAAACTACATGGCATGTTCCCTCAAGTCTTTCACATGGGCGTGTACTCTAACAGAACTGGTCGTGTAACACCCCAAACACACGGTGTGTTGTCCACACACACGGCGTGTACTTGAATTTTCTTCCCCTGCCCGAGTCCTTCTACACGACTCTCCTTTAAAAGAGATTACACGGCATGTATAATATCTACACATAATGTACTAGATGAGCTTCACTGACCCATGTTGTCCGTGACACGGCCGGGTACACAGCTCAAACTACACGGCGTGTTTCATATAGACACAACGTGTACGGTTTAAATTCCAACTACCCATGTTGTTAGTGAAACAGATGACTACTCGACTGACACTACACGACATGTTACACCTGCACACGGCATGTACACCACCCTGTTTCCCCAACCACACGGTCTATCACTGGTCAAGACTACACGACATGTCCCTCAGGTACACGGTGTGTACTGGATGAGCACTGCCAACCCGTGTTGTTCGTGACATGGTCAGATACACGACTCAAACTACACGAAGTGTTAAATATGGACACAGTGTGTACAAGAAATGATTTCACCGACCCGTGTTTTTAGTTACACAGTCAGATTCCCAATTTAAACTACACGGCGTGTTCAAAAGTGACATGGCGTATTCAAGAAAAAATTTCTCCACCTGTGTTATTAATTACACAATAGAAATAGGGTCAACACAACATGGCGTGTACAACTAGTACACAGCGTGTACCCTTAGAGTTTTTCCCTTCCCTGTGTTTCTACCTACATGGCCTATGAAATGGATAAGAACTACATGGTGTGTACATACGGTACACGGCGTGTACTTAAAAATTTTCTCTTTCTTCCCGAATAGAAGAGTACATGGCATGTAGTCAAAACTACACGGTGTGTATTCTAGGTTTTTCTACACAGTAAGCCTTATAAACTACTCCGGATCCCAGAAAAACATTGAAACCAACACCTAAGTTCCAAATTCCGATCTGTGAGGGCCCATACTCCCCACGAATCAAAACTTGGCATCTTATATGTGTTATAACAAGTAAACCAAGTCAATGATCCACCAAATTCCAGTTGATGAGGGCCCATACTCCTCAAGAACCAAAGTTTTGCGTTCATTCTCAAAACCTTACATAACAATACCCTATCAAATAGTAGGTATTTTATCAAGGCATATATCACAACAGCATGCATTTTCTCACACAACATCTATCACAACAACATGCAATTTCTAATGCACCTACATGGCATGGAAACTATGCATGACATGTGATTCTAATATCTGCCAAAATAATTCATGATATGGCATACCCTCATCTCATAGGGTTGCAACTAAATAGAACCCAGTATAAACATATAAATAGCACATCATAAGTGTGTCACCCAGTGGTGAAAATCAAATCAATTGTAATAATCATAAAAAGAAAATCACAATTTAATTCGAGGAAATCCGGCCTTTACCTGTACACGGGGTAGCTACTCCAGGGTACATTTATTACCTATCCCCTTAAAAATCTATCTCTTTTCATCATCTCTAAATAATAAAATAACTCAGATAAAAGAAAAATCCCTCTGATACAACTTTGTAACATCCCGGATTCGGGTGCCACACAACGGGTGCCCCAAACCCGATTGGTCACATGACCTCAAGCACATTTCCCCAAATGCCAGAGGTTTTTGACTAGGAACGAGGGATTAATACTGATAGTGGGAAAACTATTCTCTCATTTGTCAAATTGTAGCACAAAGGAATAATATAAACAACAAAATCGGAAGTAGTAAATAATACCAAGCTGAAATGGACAATATTATTGAAGTAAAAGAAATAACCAACAGTCATATATATAATGATGCAATATGTCCCTAAGTCTAAGAAACCAGCAAAAATGGGATACACTAAAATCTAAAACAATATAGTACAAGGGAAAAATACAGAAAAACAAAACAAAACAGTGTAGTAGGAACTCGACAGCATCGCAAGCCTAAACACGGTCTCATGCTCTCCTACTCCTCTGCAACAATCAAGTACCTGTATAGAGACTCTTTCCCTTATCAACACCTAAAAAATATAATCTGTTTGGGCCCAAGACATGACCCAAATAGGGTGTGAAAAATAAATCCCAGTAGGCAACTACCAAAGGCCCATTCCCAACTGTCAGTGAAAAGTGCAACAGTAGTGTGCAATAATGAAAATATAGTAAACTAGGAAGTACTCAAAAGTAAACATTCCTACCATTTCCATTTCCATTTAATTATTATTTAACAATTCAATATAATTGAATTATAAGTTATCGAGAGTCATCCTCAGCTGATAGTATTCTATACAGTGCCGCAACAAAACTACAACCAACTATCTAACAAGTACAAGGTAAAACATTACCAAGTTTGTGCTTTAGCTTGGCAGGTATAACATGTAAAATCACCACAGTGAATATATGAAATAAACAGAGTCCTCGGACATGAAAAACCTTACCCTCAGGTAATCACAATCGAAACCATCAGGTGATTTCCTTCAGGCATAATGAATATTTCCCTCATGCGTACGAGATAATGCCCTCAGGAACAGAAGCAACTTCCCACAGGCATAAGAAAATTTGCCCTTGGGATAAAAAAAACACTTTCCCTCAGGAATTAGAAACACTTCCATCATGCTTAACAAACAACCGGTCCAAGCCCAACACATAAGCAAACAATTACATACAGTTTCTCTCAAGAAAACTCAAAGCATGCTAAATCACGGCATACCCTCGGGTATCCTGGCCAAACGGCTAAACAAGGGAAACACACCCACAGGGTGGCCCTAGATCCAAGCAATGATCCCAAACAGCAGTTATACATATTCATTCAATTACCTATGAAATAATAGGTATTTAATTCATCAAGGCCTCAGCCATATGACACCCAAACATGGGTGCGTAGCACAACGGTACACAAAAACACTTAGTAGTTGGAATTAAATATCAGACCACCTACCTTGATCTCCTATAATCAATATACGTGAACGAAGCCTCCCGAATCAACCAATAATGGAGTAGATATGGGATAAAATATTTCTTGTTCAAACGTAAATAACTTCCCTTCAGAAAATAATTGGAAGGAAGGTTCAAGAAGAGTGAAGAACTCACCCGCGCGGTTCAAACAAGACCGTTGGTGGAAGAATCAGAATTCTGGTGTTCGATCGGGAGCTCCTCCAAGCTTCGGCCATCTCTCCCACAACCTCCTGGAATTATAAGCTTCTTCTACTAAAAGAGGAGGCTTCTTCCCATTTATAACAAAAAAACACAACTACACAACGTATACTCTCAAGTACACGGTGTGTACTTTTTATTTTTAACTGTTCCTCTGGCGGCTACTTTTCACCGCTGCACTATTCATCTGTCGACATGAGTAAAAAATGTGTATTTCTTAATACACAGCGTGTACTGTCACTCCAATGGCGGCTAATCCCACCACCTTACTATTTACCTACCGACTGATTACATGGCGTGTAAATACCAAGTACACGATGTGTAGTCAGTTTTACACCCTTTATCACCGACAAGCCTACACGCCCTGTGTACTCATCCCACACGGCCAAAGTTCACGGTATGTGGAAAAGTACACAGCGTGTACCCACAAAATTTGGGATTTTCCCCATTTTCCTTATTTTCTCAAAATCCTTAAATGAAAAAGGAAAAGAAGAAACCTGTACCTCAAGAATAAGAACCGAGTTCTTACATTTGTCAATGATCTCATTTATAAATATATTCATCTATGTCAAAATCCTTTGTTGAATGTTGTAATTAATCGAGGTTTATCTATTATGATATCATATACAATATTTTTTTGAAGGGTTTCTGGTTATTCTGACTATAGATTTTCTATTTTGATATCATTCACCATATTATTCTGAATGGTTAGTGTTTATGTTCAATGATTGGGGAATGTTATTTACATTTTATATGTTAGTTTAAATATGAATGTATTTGTTTATTATGTTCACCCCTTTAATATGAGGAATTCATTGGACATAGTAAGTGTCGGGTGGGGCCCGCTATAGCCCCTCAGTGAATTGGTAGGTCTCATGAGACAAACTACGGTCTTGGCACAAGACCTTGACAAAATGATTATTTATGGTGTTGGCACAAGGCCTTGACGGTATGGTTATGTTGTCCCACATTATGAATTTCATCATTATGAAAATAGAATTTATGGTTCATGTGGTTATTCAACTAGTAGAATACCCATGATTATGTTTATTTTTGGCATTACTTACTCAGATCTTTTTCCTGCCATAATGTGTTCAAGTTTTTTTTAAAGGAACATGTTTTTATGTATTCAACATGCCTAATGTTTATGTTATGATATCTTCTGTTGTGCTGCTTACCCTTACTGAGCATTTGAGATCACCCCTTTCATTTTTTTCCTTCCCCAAGTTAAGAAGAAGTGATCATTTATTGAGTTTTCAAGGATTCAATTTATTAGATTTTGTTATGTATCATATTTTGTTTCATTTCAAAATGAAAAATGGGTTCCATGTATGTATCTAGTTTCTTCAAGACTATTAAACTGATCAGTCCTTCGGGATGCTTATTCCTTGTTTATATACCAATGTAATCAAATAAGGCACTGACTCTGGGAAACTGGGGTTGGGTCCTTACAACTTAGGTGCACGAAGGGACTCGAAAACCCCCTTACCTTGGTTCTTCCTCCCTCCTTTATGTTCCTCCAAGCTTCCAATGTGAGTTCTTCTTGGTTTTTGGGTGTTTTTCCTTCCCTTCTTTCCTTCCTCTCTTGTCTCTCTTCTTCTTCTTGGATTGTATACCTCTTTGAAAAACCCTAGGATGAGGTTTGGATAATTTAGCTGATTCATTTGATGTTAGGGTGTGTGGATTGTTCCTCAGGATTAGTTCTTCCTTCTCTGAGGGTTTCATTGTGGGTGTATGTCATTGAGGTAGGTGTTTCCATCCATTTACTTTTTGAAAAATTCCATTTAATTCTTGGGTATTTATAAATAATTTATAAATGTGTTTCTCGTGATTTTAATATGTTATTATGAATTTTAGTGATGGTTTTATGTTGGTAATTTGGTATAAAATGGGTTTTCAAAGGATTTCCTAAATTATGCCTATATGTATATGTATATAGAGTGTTTAATAAAATAATACTTGGAATTTAAGGATTAAATTGGTTGTTTTGGATTGTGTTTCACCTTGGTTATATCTTGTTATTTGGTTTACTTGTAAGTTGATATCGGTGTGTGGGTTTGGTGCCTTTGTATGGTTTTGCGCTTGTGTGGTGATTTATTATGATTGGCGGTAATGTAAGTCATGACTCTCTAAATTGGGTTTTTGGGTATTTTTATGGTTTACCATGAATTTTCCATTGTATGTGGTCATATTCATAGGTACATAGGTGTACATATGGATAATATGAAATTTTTTTTAAAAAAAGGCTGGGGTCGAAGCCTCATTTATTATTAAAAAAAAGCAAAGGCCTCTTTTAACTAAGTAGAGGGAGACCCATTACATAGCCCGAAGGCTCAGTGGGAATTTATCCCATTACATGGCCTGTAGGCCCAAATTTTTGGCCCAAGGCCCATTCTGTGAATAGTACTGCTATAGTACCCGCTAGCTATAGTGCCACACGGTACCCGCCGCTACTACAGTGTCCCCTGCCACCGCTACAGTGACCTGCTGCCGCTACAGTGTCTGTGTTGCTACAGTGTCACCAATGCTACAATATACTACAGTACCGATACAACACCTACACTCAATGGGTTTTGAACCCCCATTTTTCATGTAAGATTACGGGGTGCTTACAACTAATCCAAACCACAACTACATATGGATAGTATCACAAATGATAATGGATTTCTTTATAAAATTTCCCTCTCAAACCCAGTTTTCAAAATGCATTTCTTCCATTTCTTCTCTTCCTTATCCCTCTTATTTCCAAATGGTTCTTCTAAAACCCCTATGTTTCCCAAATAGTTCATTGGTTCCTAAATGGTTACTTGGTTTTCAAATTATTTCAAAGGTGGTTTTAAATGTTTTTTTCTAAATCGTGAAATGTTCATCATCTTGGGATGTGAAATGGTAACTAAATGAAATAAAGTCCCATTTGGAACCTTTCAAATATGTTGTATGTTTTTGTCACAGTTTTTTGGAAATCGTTTTGGAAATGGACTTGGATTGTAAATTTAAATGCCTGGTTGGTACCTTGTGTCATTTGTAAAGTTATTTTGAAACTCGTGTGATGTGTAGGCTCGGTTGGTACTTTGAGATGGTTTGATGTGTGATAAGAACCTCTATAGTAGTCCCTCTAAGGAGAGGGTCATCACATACGTGGTTTCAAAGTTTGGGCTAGGAAAGCACTGTGACATTTTTGGGTTATCGGTTCATGCCAAACATGTGAGTACCTACTCAATATTTTTGTACTATTATCATGGGATTTCTGGGTGTCTTCTAAAGGTTCAAGTGATGGTTGCTTACTAATCCTGATTAGAAAAATTGGTACCCTTTGGATTTGAGGAGAGGGTGGGTGGGATGTGCCACTGGTGAGGATAGTTTAGAGATGACATGTTACTTATTAACCATGGATATGCACATGATTACTATCTATATTTTCCTCCTTTATTCTGCTGAATTTGGTTACTTTTTTTATCAGTATTTTCATGTATGTACTTGTACTATTTTCCTTTATTTTCTAGCATGGATTTGAATATTTGGTTTTAAATCTCTCTCTATTTGGTTTTGATTTTGAAACAGGTTTTAAAAAATAAATTTGTTTTCAAAAAGGGAAAGTGGTGCATGTTTTAAAAAAAATTTATGGAAAGTTGTGTTTGGTTATATAAAAATGATAAAACCCTATTTTCTAAATGTATTTCAATCTAGTTTTGATTTTGTTTTGGAAAGGACATGTATGAATTCTGTGGTGCTTACCTACTAGGTTGTTTATGATCACACCCTACTTATGCCACTCAGTATCAGTAGACCCAAGTTTTTTTGTAGGTTCAGGTCTTTAGTTCAAGTTACATCTGGTTCAAGCTGGTGTTATGGATTGTGGTGACGAAGAGGTTATGTGGAGATCTAGTTCTTCCTAGTTTTTTTTAGTTTCATTTTGTAGTTCATGTTTTGTTCAGTTGTAGTTGTATTTGGATCCTATTTATATATCTATATTGATCTTTTATTTCATGTTTTGTTTTGGTTTATTTGTATTTTTTATCCTTGGGATAAATCATTCCCACTTGATTTTTATTTGATGCCCAATACTATTCTCCATCTCAAGAGGATCAAGAATGCCTCTCAGGCCTTGTCTCAGGTTGGGTCGAGTGTCGGTTCGGATGGTAGCCCAGACTAGTTCATAAAAAAATGGTATCAGAGTAGCCCTTTGTTATTTGGAGTATTAATTAGATTGGATATATGACTGTAAAGACTCAAAAAGTAGGTACATTAAGAGAATCATGAAATCTTACTCGTCCAAAGCCTTAATTTACTAGGGGTAGTTTGAGATTTGTGTCTTTTGTTTTGGTTTTCAGGAGCATGGATGGGGAATGACCATGGAAGTGAATTGGTGATGTATTATGGGATTAAATGGAGTAGTAACCCATGTGGAGCCTAATTGTGTGGTTTAAGGTCCTCCTAGTGGTTGGTGCTTTCCTGTTACATGATCCACTAAACCATGTGCTCAGGTTTTTCTTGGCCACTAGTTCCCTTTTCCAAGAGTTTTGGTGTGAGTGGTTTTTTGGTTTAGTTTTAGTTGGTGTGAGTAGATTTTGAAATGAAAAATGGATTTTGGGGAAAGGTTTTCAAAAGGAAAATGATTTTTGGATATTGTTTTTGTTTTGGAATTGGTTTTTATTGTTTGAATTGGATATGGGAAATGGGTTTTGGTATTTTTGAAAAGTGGCTTAGAAGAAGGTGGTTTTGAAAGAGGAATGAAAATTGTGATTTATGAAAGAGTTTTTCGGTATTTTTTTGTAATTTTTGATTTATGAGTTGGTATTTTGTTTGTAGGTGTTGTTTTTATTGATCTTTGATGGGTTTTGGGTTTTATTTTGGTTTAGTTTTATGTTTTTTATATAGAGTATGTCACCCAAAAAGGTCCTGAAGGTTTTTAGCGAGTATTTTCCTATTGTTGGATTTGTATGAACTCCAATTGGAGTGGAAGATTCGATTTATTCTTGGTTTTTGGCCATATTCCGTGGTGATCAAGGTTATTTAGAGGTTTCATAATGGATTGATAAAGTTAAAGGTGTTTTCAGATTGTTGGGGAATCCCAAAGCTATGAGGATGTGAGTTGTTCTGAGTTCATTTGAAGGTCCGAGTTTAGATCAATGGAATTTGATCATATCATAATCATTGTAAGTAGACATGTCCCAGGAAGTCTTTAAGACCACTTTCATCTGATAGTTAATCCTTGAGGAGGTGAAGGCGAAGAAAGTGGCAAAGATATTGGGTGTTCAACAAGGTCAGTGGACAATGAAGGCCTATGTTGACCATTTCAAAGAGATGGTTTCTTTTTTACCCTGAGATAGCATCATAGGATCAGTTGAAATCTACTCTATTTATTTTGGGTCTTCTTCCTGATATCAAGGAGAAATTTCTCTTGTATGAGGAAGTTCAGTTCAAGAAGTTAGTGGATGATCTGTTTCTAGCCGATTTGGTTCCTGGAGTGCAGTCAGTGGAAGTTGATGAACTGGTATTTCTTGGCACTTATAAAGGTTCCCCATCTTGAGGGGGGTTTATGAAAAAGGAAACCTTACCTAAAGAGTCTCCTTTTTTCTTTTTGGATTCTCATTCATCGGATTATTCGATCGTATGCTTCAAGTGTGGTCGGTTCAGGCATTTGAAGTTGTCTTGTCATACTCCTCTGAAGACTTGTCATTGATGTGGTTGTTTGGGTCACTTGGAGAAGTTATTCAAGTAGTTTCACCAGAATAATAAGTCTCAATCGTATTCTATCAAATCCTAACCATGGGGAAACATATGCTTCAATACATCACGACTCCAACCATAGGCCTTGAAGTGAATCTTTTCACACAGTCAGGAATCATCGAGGGTGTGGGGAACCTTGGCCCAATTTTTTCTTTCATCGTCGGGTGGATACAGTTTAAGTTCACCTTATGTAGTTTATTTCATTTTTGAAATCTCATTCTTTTATTGTAAATTCTTAGTGGTATCATATTTCTTGTATCCCAGTGGTCATGTTTTCATATAGTTTTAATAGTTGTGTCTTGTAGTGATGAATATTTGAATGGTTATACTTCTTGTGGATTAGTTTATGTTTTGGGTGGTGCTCACTTTGGATATATTCATTTCTTGAGGAAATGATGAATTTTGGTTTGGTTCAATATTTGGTTTGAGTTATTTCCATGGGTTTCCCCTTGTGTAGAGGGTCTTTTGTTTGGGTTGGGAGTTCCCAATGGTCGTGTTGTTGGTTAGTTCTAGCTAGTTCCTTATGGTGGGGAGACCTTATTCTTTTTTTCCTAAATATCCTCACTGTGATTTCATTATAGATTTGGCCGGGTGTGACTTGTGGAGTTAAAAGGTCACACCGAGGTTCATGGTTTCATTTTTCTTCATTTCGTATCGAGTTTGAATTTTGATCCTCATTTGTCTAGGTGACTTTATGGGGAAAATGTTTTTTTGATAGGGAGAATTGTCACAACCCAACCAAAATTTTTCTTTTATTTTATCCTTTTTTTATGTTGGATCTTTTGGGTGTGGTTTGGGGAAATTTATTGATGAGATTTTGTGAGTTTTGTAGGTCTTGGGTGTGTTTTGGCCCTATGCACAGTTAGTATGCGTAGTTTGAGGAGAAATCATGTGAATAGTTAAAGCTGGGGGAATTTTTAGTTTGGTTTATTATTTAATAGTTTTACTTGTATGGTTTGGTCCAAACCATGTGAGCCAAAGGATAAACCGTGAGGTATGTGGTTAGTGTCTGAGACAGGGTGCATGGATCAAACATGGTTAATAGAAACCATGAAACAATCATACAATGTGTATCTACAATTTTTAAAGAACCAAGTTTCATGGGTGATGCACATTTTCCCAAACCATGTGGCTAGCCCATGTGGGTGTCCCCTTATTACAGTAGGGTGTGCATGATTGGTTCATGGTTTGGAAAACTGTGTGGTAAAACCATGCGACTTGCCGAGATTTCTTAAAACTTGAATGTTCAAGTTTTCCCTCATATCTTTTTAACCCATTTCAGGTTTCTCCTCCCCCTTGCTCGACTTAGGTGCATTAAGGGGCTCCCAAACACCACTGCTAGAAAGTTATTATATACCAATGAATCTATACCCATGTTTTAGAGAAACCGTGGGCATAGAGTTTTTGTCCAAGCCTATACCAACGGTTTCAAAAAACTATTGGTATAGGTTAGTCTATAGCAATTATTTTTTTAAAAACCGTTGGTATAGATCCTTAGATAGGGAGGCCTACTTGGGATCCTCCTCCCCTCCTCATTTGAACTTTAATATCTCTCATGCATCCGCATGTCACCCATACCCTTAGGTAATTTTGGCCTCCTCCCTCCATCCTCAAGTGGATTTGGCATCCCCCTTCCCCTCCTTAGGTGATTTCTTCCTCCCCATGCCCTACTTAGGAGAATCTGGTGTACCCCAAGTGATATTTCTCCCATTAAAATGTGTTATTCCTCTATTTGTGGCTATATTTTTTTTGTGATCTTTGAGAGGTAATATTTCCTTCCTTCCTCTTATTATTTCTCTTTTATTTCTATATTTTCATGGGTGTGAGTCAATTTTATAAATCTAGTTTGAGTCTTATCTTTGGATATTGTAAAAATTAATTTGTTTTTGCTATATTTTTTTTAATATTTTTCAAGTTTTTTACATTACAGAGGCATGATTTTTCATTTTATTTTATGTCTTTTATGGGGAAAAAGTTTCACAATGGTTTATTTGATCACTCAACCCTAGTTTTCAACCACTAGGGATTAGGTTAGTGTGCCTTAGCGTATATGATAACTTAGTTTAAGTATCAAGACTTGGGTCAAAAAAATAATTTATTACAGTCAAGACCATTTTATATTGTTAATGTACCTGATAATGGAGATTTTTAAATTGAGATATTAAATGGAACTCATATATTTAAGGTTACTATATGGAATTTACATAAATAAATATCTTGTTCTATACCTTTATTCCATTTCATCTATGTTATATGTTTTGTTCTCTTTTGGATGGCATCCCATTTTTGGGGATTATAATCATTGAGTTTAGAGTAGTTTTGGCTTGAGGAAGTCTAGCCAAGTCATTTATTGGGTACCTTGTTGGTTGATCAGTCTGAGTGATGGTTCTTTTGGAAATTTTATATACTTAATTTTTTAGTTATTACCATATGTGTTGTGCACTATAGGCTATTTTTTCTAGTTGGTTCAAGCATGGAAAAAACCTAGGGTGAATACATGTGTCCTTGGGGGTATATTTTTTCGATTGTATCATGGAATGGGATGATATTCCATGCAAAGTGATTGTGAAATTTTTTAAATGTATTTTAATGACTATTTTTTATTTAAAGATTTAGTGTTGAGCACCATATTGAGGTTTCGAAAAGTGTTCTTGTTTTAAATGGATTTCAAACCTAGTTCTTTGGTTTTTTGAAAGTGTTTAAAGTATTTAACATAGGTTGTTTGATTTTAAAAAGGATTGTGTTAACCCATCTAATCTATATTAGAAACATTTTTTTAATCTTGGTTTATTTCTAAATCAATTTTTTTATGTTTAAAACTTTTTAAAAATTAAAAAATGGGTTGTTTGATTTAAAAAAGATGAGTTATCCTATGTGGATTATGTTTTGAAACTCATTAGTGTATTTGAATGTTTTACAAGGTGGTTTAAGGGAAGTGTGGGTTTCCATTCAGTTTAAAGAATTATTTTAATAAAATTATTCTCAAAAGTAAATTTATATTTCCTTTTAAAGGGTGAGTTAACTTGGCATTCAAAGCATGTTTCATTAAAGCGAATGACTATTTTTTATTTTGTAAATAATGAGTTTTTATAAAATGTGTTAGACCCTCTTGTACCCCTTGTATTCCCATGATTTCTTATGATATCACGAGGGGATTTTTATTATTGATACATTTATATATGCTACTTTTGTTTTGAAATCAATGGGGATTCTTCTTTGTGAGAATATGGGAGGTAAGGCATGTATCATTTAAAATGGTTTATACTTGATATTTGTAATTGCTTGATTATTCTCACCTAATTTTACTTTTAATAGTAAACATGGGGGAATGGGGTAGGTGGCTTAGGCATTTGATTCCATGACCTAGGATTATGTTTTCAAGGAACATTGACCGGGACCATGGGATCCCATAGAGTGGAAATTTTCCCCAGAGACTAGGTGAGTTTGTGGGTGTGGGGACCGAGAGATCCTAGTGGGGATGAAGAGAGCCCAAGGAGGACTGAGTGAGTTTCCAAATTATATAGGCATGTAGTGTGATTCATGAACCTACTAAGATGTTTATTCTACACCTATATTTTACAGGCCCATGTTCATTCCAATTTTTTGCACCTCTTGATCTTTCTAGGGATATGTTTGTATAGTGAACATGATAGTGAATTCTTAAATGTTGGGGATAACCACCTTGGTTTGTTATTTTTATTCGTTGCTTATAGCATATTTTATTTCTCTTATTATTTATTTTTTATCTATTAGTATGCTTTGATGAATTTAATATTAAAATTGGTTGTAATAATTTTTTAATTATGCTTTACATTTTTTATTGGAACATAAATTTTTTTCCTTGTAATAGAATGGATAGAAGATGGATGTATCATATTGATCAGATTTCAGCTATGTTTCAAAAGAATTTGGAAGATATTTTAGATTTTCCATTTAATAATGCTTCATATAGAGATTGTATAAAACGTCCATGTTATAATTGGGTTATAAGACCATGGTTAAGCTGGGAAGAAGTTAGCTACCATATAATGAAAGCTAGATTTTACACAAACTATTATGTTTGGTATCACCATAGAGAGATGGGAAAATCTTCTACTATTCATGAATAAAAATAAAGAGTTGGTATGGAGAATTTGATATTTTATCAGTTTCCATTTGTGCATCATCATGATATATATAGTATTTAATTGTAAGAAGGCAATGATATCAATACACATGAGTAAAATACTAAAGATGATGATGTTGAGAGAGTGAAAAATTTAATGAATGATGCAAGAACTCCAGTATATTAGGAATGTACTAAAATGACCAAGTTAGAATGTTTAATGTGGTTATATCATGGAAAAAACAAGTATGGAATTTCTAATACCACCATTGATTATATTATTACCTTTTTAAATTAATTGCTTCTTGATGGTGCAGATATTATCTCAAATCATTATAAGGCATTAAATTTAATTAATAAGCATGGATTTTCTATTAATAAAGTTCATTCTTGTCTGAAATATATTAGTTTATTTTGGGAGTAAATAACTAACCTTAATGACTGTAAAGAATGTGGTACATCTCGATGGAAGGAAAATGCAGATGGAACACCATCTCGCGTGCCACAAAAAGTCATGTGGTTCTTTCCATTGATTATCAGGATTCAAAATCTCTTTATGTCTATAGAAATAATAGCCAATATGTGGTGGGATGATGCTGATAGAATTAATGGTAATGATGAGTTGGTTTATCCTGTATATAGATTAGAACAATGGGAATTTGATGCACAACATCATGATTTTGAAGATGAGGTGATTAATGTCAGGTTGGGTCTATCCTATGTTGGTTTTAACATATTTGATTAGATGATTACTGCTTACAGCATGTGGCCAATTTTTATTCATGTTTATAATCTTTCTTCATGGGTGTGTATAAAATAGACTTTCACTTTCCTTAGTATACTGATATTTGGAAATTTTAATCTCGGTAATGATATAGACATCTACTCACAACCTTTAACAAGAGTTAAATCAAATTTGGGATATGGGTGTGTGCACAATTGATGATTCTTCAAAAAAATTATTTTAGATGTGTTCTGCCCTTCTATGGACTATAAATGATTTCCCTACTTATGAAATGATGTTTGGTTGAAGCATGAAGGGAAAAATATCATTTCATATTTGTATGAAGAATACATGATTGAGAAGGCATAAATATATTCGTAGTTTCAGTTTCATGGGGCATCGACGATTCTTGCCAATGGATCATCAATACAGAAAGAATTGTCAAAGGTTTGATAATACTGTTGACACTGAACAACCTCCTCAACATATTTCAGGAACTAATGTGCATAATGAATTTAAAGATTTTAATTTTTCATTAGGGAAAGGTCGGATGGAATCTAAAATGAGGAATATTGTTGACACTAAAGAAACTTACAATTAGAAAAAGATAAGTATCTTTTTTGAGTTTCCATATTGGTTTACCAATTTATTACTTCATTGTTAAGACGTAATGTACATTGAGAAAAATATGTGAAATGTTGCTTTCAATACTTTTAAATATCAAGGGGAAGACAAAAGATGACTTCCAATCTCTTTGGGACTTGATGGATTGGGGTATTTGACTAGAATCACATCCTGTTTGTATCGGTAAAAACAAATGGAAAGTTCCTTGCGCTTCTTATGTTATGACACCATTAGAGGAAAATAAATTTCTAGATTTATTAGAGAATATAAAGGTTCCCAATTTCTATTCTAGAAGCATATCTAAATGATTCAACAGAAGGGATTTGAAACTAAAATCCCTAAAAACTCATGATTATAACATCCTTCTTTGTGGATTGTTTCCAATAGAAAATCAGTATTTTCTATCCAATAATTTAAGGGTGAAAATTATTTTATTATGCCTTTTTTTAGATACCTTTGTGCTAAAAGGTTATCCAAGTTATTCTTGATAAAAATGCAGAAAGAGACGCCATTAATTTTTGTGTGAGTTGGAAAAAAATTCCTCCCTCATTTTTCACCTACATGCTATATTTAACAATTCATCTTCTAACTAAAAAACTTCTTGTGGAACTAGTTTATTTTCAATGGATGTATCCTATTGAAAGAAATGTGTGCAGAATTAAATCTTATGTCCAAAACAAGAATTATCCTGAAGGTTCATATAACAACCCTGCTCTTTATTTCACATTTAAACATGATTTATTACATAAAATTTAACTTAATAAAACTCAGAATATCAAGAGGTCAAGTGTATTTTGGGTTTAGGAACATTACATAACAACTTAAAACATAAAATACAACATATTTATTGAAAAAAAAAATTAACATTACCAAAACATTCCTTCATACTAGACATTGGATGGGATAACCTAAGGACATACATAAGAAAGGGGTGAGATATAAAACCCAGTAAGGTAATAAAAATGGAATAACATGAGGATAATAATACATGTTAAAAAAGCTATATCAATGAGGCATAAAGTAACATGAATAATAAGGCATGATATAGCATGACAATCCTAAAATGGGAAATGTGGAAACAACTTAAAATACTGCATCATAAACATAAGTCAATGATAAACTTCCAAGCCTTCATAGTGGAGTCCCATAAAGAAATAAGGTAAACCCCTGTCCCAACATGACGTATCATGATACTAAACATTACTCAATGCAGTGGAGTGTTATCAGGTAACACCCTTCGTAATCATTTCATTATCATGCTTAAGTGTGACACATAGATCATATAACATGGATTCATTAAAAATAATAATTTGATTGAGTAAGGTGTAATATATACATGTAAGTACCCATTAAAAAAGTATATGTGCATAAAGTTGAATACCCTTGACAGAGTAATGGGTATGGTATCCACTACATGATGATTTGGGCATGGAAAATTATGGTGCAATTTCGGCATCATAACGACGTCATATAGAAATTCATAAAATGGGTTGATGAGAGAGAAAGGGGTATCTCATCATTTAGACATGAAACGAAAAATTAGAGGTATATTTAATAACATATAACAAAATAGGAAAAAGGAATTTAGAATACATAACATAAAAGGAATACTTGATAAAAGAGGAGGGTGGAAGATTCCTTACAGAATTTTGGCATAGTAATAGATGTACATAAGGGTTCATAAAAGAGATAAATGAGAATAAAAGGGGATACCATAATTTTAAAATAAAATTTAAAGTAAGGGTAATAGGTAAGAATGTATCCCAACTTAAGTAAATGGAAATTAAAAGGGCATATCATAAATGAAGCGCTTGATAAAAAAAGGAGAGAGAGAATTTCTTATGGAATTTCCACATAGTTACGGCTTAGGTAAGGGTCCAAATGAGGTGGAATAAATTATACCTCTTATAAATAACATCAATTTTATAGTAAGGTAATGATTATAAATGAATTTAAAAATAAACAATTGAAATTAAAAGAACTAATCTCAAAGAAGGTGCTTGAATTCAAAGGAGAGGAGAGAAATACCTTACTTGGATGTGTGACTCCAAAGGATTTAGATAGGCTTATTGGGAGTTTGGGGAACCTTGGGAGGACTATAGGTAGTATATGGAAGAGGGTGGATGATCTTGAAGGAGTTTTAGTGAAGATAAATGAGAGCTTGGGTGAGTTTATATAGGAAAGGAGGGGGATTTCTTTATTATTTTGGTTTTGGACACTACATAATAAAATATTCAAAACCACAAACCATATCATGGTTTCTGCCAAAGGGGAGTGGTATACATTATTTCATAAGGACAAGGGCTGAAGATAATAAAATATTACCCTTGCTTATGTGGAGGTGAGTCATACTTTCAAAGGAATGATTTTAAAATATTAAAATATATTATAAGTCTTGGAGGATCCACTAAGGATTTATAAAATAAATCAAATAAACCTAAAATTTGATTATTTTAAATGAAAAAAAATATTTGTACAATTATACCTTTTATAGTATTTATTACGTCACTATTGGGCCAATATGATGTTATAAAACATGCCATATATTTATACGATATTTAATTTTTATCCAAAAATTTGTCTGTCTCATAAAATTATGAAAAATTAACCATTGGATAATTTCAACATCTTGATTCAAAAAATAATATTCATTTTATCTAAATAATTTTTTAAATATTAAATTTTTCACTTTTAAAATAAAAACTAATATTTATTGAAAATGATGTGTTTTTTACAACAATAATTTTCGAACCCTAATAAAAATTACATTTGAGTTAATAAAAAGTATATGATCCTTTAAATTTTTAAAAAAATAATTTAATAATAATATTTTATTAAAATATTATTTATTTCAAAAATCCATTAATTCATCAAAACAGATTTCCTAAAATACTATTTATGATTTAAAAATCATTTACAAAGTAACAATAATATGAAGAAAATTTATTCATTATTCTATAAAAAAATAATGTACATTATCTTATTTCCATGGTCTTGATACATATCCCTTTATTACACCATCATATTCCCTAAGAGTAAGGTTCATTATGGTGGGGCTTTCATGGGTCTGTTCGGTGAACATGGTTTGGATCGTAATCTTGATGAGATTGAACTTCTCCCATAAACGGTTTCTTTTATACTTAAGTTGTTGGATCTTGGATTAGGCTTGGTCTAAGGAAAATCCCATAAATGTTACCTCCCTCAGAAGCTCTAATAAATAGGATTCATATGGTATAATCATACTAGGTGAGGTCATTACTTCCTTTGTTTGTGCCAAAAGGATTTATTAAAACCTTGTATTTATACTAGTCATATGATCATTATTCAAAGGCTATATTATCAATGATAAATATACTTAATAGTCATTTAAAATCAAATTGGATATAATAAAAGAATTTTATGTTTTTTCTATAACCATAAGACATTTAATTAAATCAAAAGAAAGGGAATTTTATTCATAAATGTTTGGGCCATTGCAACCTTCCCCCTTTAAGAAATTTCACCCTCGAAAATTCATTTTCCCGCACTAAAACGGATGAGGGTAACTCTACTTCATCACCTCCTCTGGTTCCTACATTTCTTCTTCAAACTTTTGGTTTCACCACAACACTTTGGTGAGGGGAATTGCCTTATTTCGTATAACTTTTTCTCTATGATCTAAGATCTTAATTGACTAATCCTCATAGGAAAGTTCGTTCTCCAATGGTACTACCTCTATATTTAGTACATGTTATGGTATCAGTATTTACTTTCTTAAGAGGGATACATGGAATACATAATGTACCTAAGATAAGTTTGGTGGGAGTGATAGTCAATAGGACACTACTCTAACGTGATCAAGGATCTCAAAAGGGTCGATGTACCTTGGATTAAGCTTTCCATTCTTCCCAAATATCATTATTCTTTTTCATAGAGATATTTAGAGGAATTTCATGTCTCCAACATCAAACTCTAGGTATCCTCAATAATTTTTAGCATATATATTTTGTCGAATCTGAGCAGCTTTGATGTGCTACTAGATGTTCTTAACCTTCTCCACCATTTCTTCAACCATTTTAGGACCTAGAAGTTTTTTTTCCTCAACTTTATCCCAACATGTCAGTGTTCTACACCTCTTCCCATAAAGGGCTTCATAGGGGGGCATTTGGATGCTTGAGTGGAAACTATTGTTTTACGAGAACTTCACAAAAGTAATATGTTGGTCCCATATGAATTTTAAGTCCATTGGGAAATCTCTCAAAATGTCCTCAAGTGTTTGGATGTCTTCTCAAATTGGACATTAGTTTGAGGGTGATAAGTCATACTGAAGTTTATCTCATCCTTTAGAGCATGATAGAGAATTTTCTAAAACTTAGAGGTGAATCTTGGATCTCGATTGGACACAATCTATAGTGGTACTCCATGAAACCTTAACACCTCTCTGATGTATATTTGTGCCAGTTGATCTAGTGAGAAATCCTCTTAAATTGCGATGAAGTGTGCAGTATTTGTAAGATGATCCACAACAACCCATATAGAATTGTTTCTCTTGGATGTATTTTAAAGTCCAGTGACAAAGTCCATGGTTATGTTTTCCCATTTCCATGTTGGTATGGGTAATGGTTGCATCATCCCCTTATACTTATTCCTTTCATCCTTTACTTGATGACATACCAGACACTTTGATTTATATTTTGCGATATCCTTCTTCATGTTATCCCACCAATAGTGCTCTTGAAGATCTCAATACATCTTTGTGTTTCCCAAAGAAAATTGAACTATGTGCATCATCCAAAAGATATTTCTTTAACTCGTGATTTGATGGAACAAATAGTATTGACCCAAATCTCACAATTCCTTCTTCATTAACATTGAACTCTGTGGATTTCCCTTTTTTGATAGTTTCCACTTTATTCTTAATTCTCACGTCATATTTTTTATCATCCTTTAAACTTTCCAAAATAGACGGTTGAGAAATCATTTGTGAAAGGATTGATTATGTTCCTTTCTTTATGATTCCCATGTCCATATTATTCAAGTATAAGAAAATTGGATCATTTTCAATTCTTATCAATGATAGAATTGTTGGGTCCTTTCTACTTAGAGCATCTTTAACCTTGTTCACTTTTCCAGGATGGTAGTGTATTGAGAAATCGTAATCCTTGATGATCTCTAACCATCTTCATTGGTGTATTTTTAGATATTTCTGTGTGAATATATATTTGAGACTTTTTTGATCTGTATATATTTCACACTTCTCCCCCAAAGAGATAATGCCGCAATATTTTCAATGCAAAGATCATAGCTTCCAACTACAAATCATGCATAAGATAGTTTTTCTTATGGATTTTCAACTGCCTTGAGGTGTAGGTAATTAATTTGTAATTTTTCATTAATACACATCCAAATATCTTCTTTGAAGCATCACTAAAAATTATGAAGAGATCCCCACTTGTGCGTAATGTGAGCATAGAGGCAGTGATCATCCTCCTTTTCAACTCCATGAATCTTTCTTCACATTTATCATTCCAATAAAATTTGAATCCCTTATGAGTTATATTGGTAAGGGGTTTGACAATCATGATAAGTTTCTCACAAATAATTGATAATATCCAACTAACCTAAGGAAGTTATAGATATCTGTCATAGATGTTGGCTTTGACCATGCCTCAATTGCTTTTGTCTTTTAAGGATCTATAGATATCCCATTACTTGTGATGATATTCCCTAAGAATGATACTTCTTCCAGACAAAACTCACACTTTTTTTACTTTTTATAGATTTTATCCTTTCGTAAGGTCTTTAGCACAATGATCATATGCTTCTAATGCTTCTCCTTGGTTTTGGAGTATATTAAAATATCGTTTATAAATACCACCATAAATTTATCAAGGTAATCTCTAAAGACTCTATTCATCAAGTCCATGAAGATTTTTAGAGAATTAATGAGTCCTAAAGGCATCACTATGAACTCTTAGTCCCCATACCTTGTATGAAAAGCGGTCTTGGGGATATCCTCCTTCTTCACCCTTACTTGGTAAAATCTAGACCGCAGATCCACCTTGGAGAAGTATTTTTCTCCATGTAGTTGATCGAACAAGTCATTAATTCTTGGAAAAGGATACTTGTTCTTTATAGTGATTTTTTTGAGCTCATGATAATCAATGAAAAGGATCATTAACCCATATTTATTATTGATGAAGAGGACTTGTACACCCCATGGTGAAGCAATTGTGCGTATGAATCCTTTATCTAGTTTCTATGGTAGTTGTTTCTTCAGTTCCTTAAGTTCCACAATAGCCATCATATACAGAGTCTTGGATATTGGAAATTCCCCACGTATAAGATCGATTGAAAATTCAATTTCTCATCTAGGGGGAAGAATAGGAAATTCCTCAGGAAACACATAATCCCTCATAACAAGCATGTATTTGATAATGGTCTTTTCCTTAGATTCAATCACTTGAGATAGATATGCTTGCTCGTAGGGAAATAATATCCATGCTTGAGATGATGGTGCTAAATAAGAATCATCCTCCTCTTTTCACTTGTATAGAATCGGGGGTCGATTTTCTATATAGAGATTTATTTCCTTCCCACAACAATTTATGTTGTCTCTATATAGAGAAATTCAATCCATGCCCAAAATTTCATCAAATTCCACCAAAGGGAGACTTATAATATTTTCAAGAAGAACATTCCCACAAAATTCAACATGTGATACAATACTCATAGAAGTTTTCCATAATTATTTAATATCATTGTAGGTGGGAACTGAATGTTCATAAAAACATACAAGATATGCTAATAGGGCATGAATTGAAATACAATATGACATACAATAATTTGAAGTGGTAGTTACATGTAATTCATTCATCATTATCCATCTCAGCATAGGACTTTATGTTCTCCCTTGATCTTGGAGATTGTTGATTCTCATCATGCTTCTCAACCCCTGCAGTAGAGAATTGTCTTGGATAATGCCTGATTTCTCCACATTTATGACATAGAACTATATATAATGAATTAGATTGAACTTTGTTTCCATCCATCACATTATCCATTTTTTCATGGTAATTGGATACTTTGTACCCTATCTTTCCACACTTAAAACATCTCCCAGTCCCTTTGTGGTATTTCCCTTAGTGCCTCTTTCCATACTTATTGTACAAAGAAATTGGATCTTCTTTCCATTATCTCCTTTATTAAATGAACTTTCATGAGATGTCATCTTCCTCTTCCTTTATTTTCTTATTAATTAAATAATGTTTCAATTTTTAATCATGATTTTTGATAGCTGGTTTGTCATAATCACAATATGTTCTACTTGAACTCCCATCTGACTGGGAATCTTATCGGGGTAGTCATCACACTACCCTTCACATTGGTTGTTAGCATGATTACTCCTATTTATGGCCATTTTCTAGAATAAAATAAAAATTAGGGATGAGTATCTTAAGCAGTTAAACACGTAAAGGGGAATCCAATGACATTAAAGGGATAACTTATAAATTTCATTTATCTTCTTAACTTATGAGTTTCTAGACTTCAGTTTATGTTATCCATGATCTAATTCCTAACATATATTCTTATGGGATTTTTTTCTTTTTTCCCTTAATAATGGTTTATAATGAGTTTATGAATTTTCCAAATCATATCCCCCAGGAGTGTCAAAACAAGTGTGCATTAAGGCTTTTTGTCATGTACTAGGTAACCCCGAGTCAATCCTAGAACACCTTGTCGAAGTTATTACTCCTTGGTACATCTATTCCAGAACCATGTCCATTTATATTATTTAGATATGGATTTATTTTATTGATAAACCACTTTCTATATACTCACAAAAATGTATGAATGTTATCTTACACTTAGTCTTATCCCTAAGGGGTTTCACTAGGTCTTTCTAATCCTAATCCCAAAAATAAATAAACCTATCCTTTAATACAAACTATAACAACTATTCTCTTTATTTCACATTTAAACATGATTTATTACATAAAATTTCACTTAATATAACTCAAAATATCGATAGGTATAGTGTCTTTGGGGTTTAGTAACATTACATAACAACTTAAAACATTAAATACAACATCTTTATTGAAAACTTCTTTGACATGACCAAAACATTCCTTCGTACTTAACACGACATGGGATAACTTGATGACATGCATAAGGAAGGGGTGATCTATAAATCCTAGTAAGAGAATAAATATAGAATATCATGAGGATAATAATACATTTTATAAAAGGCATATCAATTAGGCATAAAGGAACATGAATAATAAGGAATGATATAGCATGATAATCATGACATGAGAAACGTGGCAATAACTTAAAACACTGTATCAGAAACATAAGTCAAAGATAAACTGCCAAGACTTCATGGTGGACAAAATTATCATAAAGGAATTAGGTAAAACCCTGTCCTAACATGACATATCATGATAATAAACATTACCCAATGCATTGGAGCACTATCAGGGTGCACCCTTCATAATCATTTCATTCTCATGCTTAAGTGTTCCACATATATCATATAACACGGATACATTAAACATAATAATTTGATCAATTAAGGTGGAATAAATACATATAATTCCCCATTCAACAATTATATGAGCATAAAGGTGAGTAACCTTGATGAAGAAATGGGTATGGTATCCATTTCATGATGATTTTGGCATGGAAAATCGTGGTGCAATTTTGGCAGCATAACAACATCATATAGAAATTATAAAATGGTTTGATGATAGAGAAAGGGGTATATAATAATTTATACATGAAATGGATAGTGATAGATATATTTAAGAACATACCCCAATATATGCAAAAGGAATTTAGAGGCCATAACATAAAAGGAATGCTTGATAAAAAGGAGGGTGGAAGATTCCTTACAAAATTTCAACATAGTAATGGGTGTACAAAAGGGTTCATAAGAGGGATAAATGAGATTGAAAGGGGATAACATAATTTAAAAATTAAATTTAAAGTAATGTGGATATGTAATAATTTATCCCAACTTAATAAAATGGAAATCAAAATGGCATATCATAAACGAAATGCTTGATAAAAATCAGAGAGAGAAAATCTCTTATAGAATTTTGACATAGTTTCGGCTTAGGTAAGGGTCCAAATGACGAGTAATAAATGATAAATAATAAAAATAACATAAATTTTATAGTAATATTATGATTATAAATGAATGTAAATATAATAAAATTGAATTAAAAGAACTTATCTCAAAGAAGGTGTTTGAATTCAAAGGAGAGGAGAGAAATCCCTTACTTGGATGTGTGACCTCAAAGTCTTGGGAGAGGATTATTGGTGGTTTTTGGGAACCTTGGGAGGAATATATAGAGTATATTATATATTATGTATGAGCTTAAAGTATTCTCAATGAAGATAAATGGGATCTTGGGGGGTTTGTATAGGAAAAGAGAGGGGTTTCTTTATTATTTTGGTTTTGGACACTACATAATAAAATATTCAAAACCGAAAACCATCCCATGTTTTTTTCCCATGGTTTCTTACAAAGGGGAGTGTTATATATTATTTTATAATTTTAAGGTCCTAAAATAATAAAATATCGTTCTTTTTTATGTGGAGTTGAGTCATACTTTCAAATAAATTATTTTAAAATCTTAAAATATATTATAAGTCTTGGAGGATTCACTAAGGCTTTATAAAATAAATCAAATAAACCTAAAATCAAATTATGTTAAATTAAAAACATATATTTGTCCAAGGATACATTTTATAGTATTTATTACATCACTATTGGGCCAATATGATGTCATAAAACACACTGTATATTTATACGGTATTTAATTTTTACCCAAAAAATCGATCGTCACAGAAAATTATGAAACATTCACTGTTGGATAATTTTGATGTCCTGATTTCAAAAATAATATTAATTTTATCTAAATAATTTTATAAATATGAGATTTTTCACTTTTAAACTAATAACCGACATTTATTGAAAATGACGGGGTTTTGACAACAACAATTTTCAAACCCTAATAAAAATTACATTTGACTTCATAAAAATTATATGATCATTTAAATTTAAAAAAAGTAATTTAATAATAAAATTTTATTAAAATAAAATTTATTTAAAAAATCCATTAATTCATCAAAATAGATTTCCAAAAATACTATTTGTGCTTTAAAAATCATTTACAAAGTAGCAATAATAGGAAGAAAATTTATTCATTATTTTATACAAAATAATGTACATAATCTTATTTATAGGTTATTGATACATATCCATTTACTACGCCATAATATTCTCTAATAGTAAAATGTGTGGTGGTGGGGATTTCATGGGGTCGTTCGGTGAACATGGTTTGGGTCGTGATCTCGATGAGTTTGAACTTATCCCGTAAACGGTTTTTCTCATGCTTAAGTTATTGGATCTTGGATTGGGATTTGTCTAGGTAAAATCCCAGAAATTCTATCTTCATCAAAATCTATGATAAATGGGTTTCATAGGGTATGATCCTACTAGGTGAGGCTATCACTTCCTTTGTCTGTACCAAAAGGATTTGTTAAAACCCTATATTCATACTAGTCATGTGATCATTGTTCAACAACTATATTATCAATGGTAAAGATACTTAATGGTCATTTAAAATATAATTGGATATAATAAAATAAGTATACGTGTTTTCTATAACCACAATACATTTAATTAAATCAAAAGAAAGAGAATTTTATTCATAAATGTTTGGGTCATTATAGTTCAATTGTGAGAGGTTATCTTGCTCAAGAATGTATAGATTTTTTTTAATGTATTTTTCTGATGTGAGCAAAAGAAATAAATGACCAATGAGAAATGAATATAAGAAGTATGGGTAAATTGATCCTTCTTTTCCATATCTTCCCCAAATAGGAGTAATTCTTGGGTTATATACATTGGCTATATTGAGCCTTGAAGAGTGATATATGACACATCACACATTCTTGTTTAACTATGGTTTGTTCGATTAATATATCAAGTAAATAATTTAGATATTTATATTTTATCTCATACTATGACATTTTACATATATCTTAGACTTTTATTATCATTTTATGTAGGAAACATAAACAAATTATAAGTGAAGTTCATTGATCTTTGCCTTTGAGAAGGAGAAAGGCTTTGCATAGCCAAGAGTTTCTTACTTGGTTAAAATCAAAGGTATGATCATTAGTTTAATTAACTTAAAATATAGATATCCATTTAATTATATTATTTGTATATATTTTAGGTATTGAGTTTACTTATTGAATCTGTTTCTGAAGAATTAAGAGTGTTGACTTTTAGTCCCAATTCTTTGGTTTGTGAATGAAAATCTTTAATAATCAATGGTTATAAATTTGTTAAAACTGATCAAGTAGTTAAAATGAGAACAAAACATGATGGTGTTATGTTAACTTCTACAACTAACTATTATTCTAGTGCATCATATAGTTGGCGTTGATATGAAGATGTGTATTATTATAGACTTGCTGAGAAAACATTGTTATTGGATTTCTACTCTTAAGGTCTAGTCACTATAATGAAATGTAAATGGTTTGACTCAATGAAATGACAAGGTAAATTTATTTATGATTGTGGATTAAAATTTATTGACATGAGTTGATTCCTAGCTACCAATGAACCATACATTTTGGCATCAATGTAAAAAAAGTGTTTTATATGAAAGATCATATGAGACCTAATTATGGTGTCATTAATGAAGTAATACCAAGACATATTTTCCATGATGCTAGGTATTAAATTAATACCATTGACACCCCAATTGGTGTTGACCAAAATATTTCATTTTATGACTCAAATTGTCCCTTTGTGAGAGTTGATATTGAACCTAAAGTAGTTTTGGGTAATATATATAAGCAACTATATATATTCATAGTTCATTTAGTTTACCTTGAAATGAGTTTATCAGGTTGGTATTATTGCAATTACTTTAATTTAGTTTTAGTTTGGAATGATATGTTTGTTTTAGTATTGTTTGGTTTCGTTACATTTAATTAGATTTATTTTAATTCAGGAAACTAGGTTTAAAATGGGTTTTTAAAAAATGTATAACTTGGTTTAAAATTATTATTGATAAAACATGTTGTCAGGTTGTTTATGAATTCTTTGACTTATAAGTTGTATGCATGATTTTTTAAAAAAAATCAAAAAATTGTACATTTCCTTCTTATGTAGATTATGAAAGAAGTTTGAAGGAAGTGATTATTTGATATTGATCAACAGAGGCACGAGTGTGAGTTGGATCCTATAGTTCCCTTATTGATTATAATAATGTTAATATTTTTCTTCTATATTAAATATAATGACATGTTCATATTCTTTATCAAATTTTTTTTAGGGAAATTCAGTTCCACCAGATTTGCCTCCTCCTTATCCCACCAGCATGGGTCCGAGTGGGGATACTCCTGGACCTAGACAGATCACCCATATTATATGTTCCCACACTAACCCACCAGCAAACACCCCATATACCACACCTTTCCATCCTCTTCTTGAGCCTCCAAGGATGGTCTCGTGTATGCCTTCAACATTATCTTGTTTAACCTCTTATTCCCATACCATGTCTACACCACCTGTAGGGATTTTCTTACCCATGAATACATCATCATCTCACTTAGATTCTTATTCCCATACCATGTCTACATCACATATAGGGATGTTCCAACCCATGCCTCCATCATCATCTCATTTATCCTCTTCTTCCCATAACATTTCTACACCACCTGCAGGGATGGTGCCACCTATAACATTTCCATATCCATTGATGTATCCCAAACCCTACTACTAATATCCTTTCATGACTAAGTCTCCTACATTTCCTTCTATCCATCTTGGATCTAATGATTATATTCCTTCATCTTCCATTAAAGTGCATGCAGATCACACAGAGCATGCATTGGAACATACACATCATTCATAGGCTACTGATCCAGGATAACCTATGGATCCATTATATCCTATTGATTAGCCTGCATCGGGTTTTTTTATTATAACCATGTAAAATTATATCAATTCATTATTATCCTATTGTACCATGTCTTAATTCTTATTTTTTTCTCCCTTTTATCTTATTCAGTGGGATCTTCTAGTAGGCGATGTGGGCGCACCCATATGCGGGAAGCCTGGAATTGCAAAACACAAATAATAGTGGATTAAAATCAAGAAAATCAGATGATAGGTAAAAATTTCATATAGTGTAGAAGTTTCATGGCCAATTTATCCAATTACCATGATATCATTTTGATTGAATCAGTCTCATGGAGACATATTGATAATGACATCAAGGACAAAGCATGGGTGCAGATATGGGTAAGAAAATTTTATAAATTTATATCTATATTATTTTTTGTATTTATATGAATTAACATGTTCATTGCAGAGTCGATTTAATTTTCCCAATGATGAAGCTGCTAAGGTTACAAGGTTTATGGATCTTGTGGAGTTATGAAGATCATACAAGCATGAGTTATATGTTGGTTAGAGGAGTAGAGTTAGTTCTAATTTAGAGGATGTACCCATATTCCCTGACTGTCTATTAACTCAATATCAAAAAATGATCACATATTGGAAGACTAATGAGTTTAAGTTATTTCTAATCTTTAATAGTTTTCATATAAAATTTAATTCTTATTAGTTATATTGATTTTTTTTAGGAAGCATCAAGAAAAAAAAGAACAAAGAGTCAATGACGTATCTACACACATTGGGGTGTACTACAATGCCCAAGCTGATAAGCAATGGGTAATTTAATATGAATAGAAATAATATCTACATTTATATTGTTATTTAGCTAGCTATGTATATTTTCATGTCTTATTTTGTTAACATTATTAATTTTTTATATTGGAAATCTCTGACTTAGGTTATATTATGCTATTAAATAATTATGATATACCATAAAAACATTAATTCCTCTTATAGGAACCTTTCTTGCCTCATGTTATTTAGAAATCCTCTTGATTATTTTTCTACTATGGTAATATTCATTTTCACTGAATGTTGGAAATTTTCACTTGGATTTTATTTCCATTTTAAGCACAAAATAATAGATGATGTTTATGAAATGTTCATAATGAGTATCTAAAATTATACAGTGTTTATCATTAGATTTTATTTATGATTTTTTCATCAATGATTATAACAAGTTTAAATTTATGAATTGTTCATTCATTTAAAAGTTATTCCCTTTTATTATTATTATTCAAGATTATAAAATTTTTATATTATGAATATGTGTATACTAATCAATGTCATTTTCAGCAAGTGGTATGGGGCATCAAAGGTCGTCTTCCTCGAGAAAAATTATTTTTCTCGGGTAGGAATAAAAAGGATGGAAGTGTAGTAAATGCACAAACACAAGAAAATATTGTAAGTATTTTTATTTTTATTTCAAATATTTATATGAAATTTATAATTTAATATCTTATTTATAATTTCAATAGTCTGTCCTGGAGGCCCTCAATGCTAAAGAAGATGACAACTTCAGGCCAAAGTATCATTTGAGTCGGGTATTAGGTTAGGAGCACCAGGGGAGATTTTGATGTCGAATAGGGAAAAATATAACCCCCTGTAGGTATTCGTCCTCATAGATCTCCTCGCAAACCTCTTAAACCCCTGAGCTACAAAGAGCTCATGCAGAAGCAGCTAAGGAAAAAAATATCTTTACAGGAGCATGAAAGAAGTAAACATGAGCATGAAATAAATAAGATGATCACCAAACACTTTTTGAAATCTATGTCAGTGATAAGTAAATCACTTCCATCATAGAATTATACTGTTATTGATTCATATATGGAATCAATGTTCTCTTTAAATTATGCCTCAAGTGATTCCAATGAGGATCCTAGTTTCGATGTAGCTATGGTGGTGGAAATGATGATATTGATGATGTTACTGCTTCAGATAATGAATTTGTTGATCCAGATGATGCAGTTACTGCTTCAGATGATTTTGTTGTTGATGAGGATGTTACTGATGGTGATGATGATTTTACTTATGGTGATGAGGATGAGGATGTTGGCGATGGGGGATATATTGATCCCCTACAATTTTGACTTGGTAGGAAAAAGACTTGTGGAAGTTTTTTCACGACTTGAATTTATTGCTTGTGTAGATGTATATGTATGTTTTAGTATTGTATATGGTTTGAAAATTATTACAAGTAGTTGGTTGAATGCTAAATATATAATATTTTTACTACATTGAATGTATACTTTGTGTTTTATTTGATTTACATGTTCAGGTGGTGGTGGAAGAGGTGTAGTTGATGCAATTTCCAAATGCAAGCAGGTACCTATACCCACGATTCTCAAAACCATGAGTATAGTTTCTCTTCTGGGTAAAGCAATACCCACAGTTTTTTTTTAAATTTTGGGTATTCTAGAATCTGCAAGACCTATACCCACGGTTTGTCTGGAAACCATGGGTATAAGGCTATACCGACACCTCCATCAACCAAGGTTCCTAAAACCATGGGTATAGGATATACCTATAGTTTTAAGGCTATACCCATAGTTTAAAACGATGGTTATAGAGTCAATTTCCATTAGTTACCCTTACCTTGGTTCCTCCTCCTTCCTTGATGTTCTAACAAGCTTCCAAGGTGAGTTTTTCTTGATTTTTGGGTGTTTTTCCTTCCCATTTCCCCGAACACTCTTGTCTATCTTGTTCTTCTTGACTTGGATTCCTCTTGGATGAACTCTAGGATTAGGTTTGGCTAATGTTGTCTGATTTCTTTGATGTTAAGGCATGCAGATCATTCCTTGGGCTTAGTTCTTCCTTCTTTGAGGGTTTTGTTGCGGGGAACACGTCATTGAGGTAGGTGTTTACATTCATTTCATTTCTAGAACATTATATTTGATGCTTGGGTGTTTTTAAATAATTTATAAATATTTTTATCATGCTTTTTATGTGCTATTATGAATTGTAGTGATGGTTTCATGTTGGTAATTTGGTGAAAAATGGGTTTACAAAGGATTTCCTAAATTATGCATATATCTATATGTATAAAAGTGTTTAATAAAATTTCCCTTTGAATTTAAGGATAAAATTGGGTGTTTTGGATTGTGTTTTCCCTAGGTTAGATCTTGGTATTTGGTTTACTTATAAGTTGATCTTGGTGTGTGGGTTTGGTGCCTTTTCTTGGTATTTTACTTGTGTGATGATTTTTTTTATTGTTGGTAATGTAATTGGTGACTCTCTAAATTGATTTTTTGGGTATTTTTATGGTTTACCATGGATGTTTCATTGAATGTGTACATATTCAAAGGTGCATGAGGTGAAAATATGGATAGGCTCACAAATGATAATGGATTTCTTTAGAAAATGTCTCTCTCGAACCCAGTTTTCAAAATGCATCTCTTCCATTTATTCTCTTCCTTATCCATCTTTTTTCAAAATGGTTCTTCTAAAACTCTTATGCTACCCAAATGGTTCCTTAGTTTTAAATGTTTTCCCCAAATCATGGACTGATTGGTATATTGGGATGTGAAATGGTAACTAAATGATATAAAGTCCTGTTTGGCACCTTTCGAACATGTTGTATGTTTCTGTATCTTTTTTTGGAAATGGTTTTAGAACAGGACTTGGATTGTAAATGTAAAGGCTCGGTTGGTACCTTTTGGAATTTGGAAAGTGATTTTGAAACTCATGAGATGTGTAGACCCATTTGGCACTTGAGATGGTTTGATGTGTGATGGGAACCTCTATGGTAGTCCCTCCGAAGAGAGGGTCATCACATATGTGGTGTTGGAGTTTGGGCTAGGCAAGCATGGTGAAATTTTTGGGTTATTACTTCATGTAACGTGTGTAAGAACCTCCTCAATATTCATGTACCATTATCATGGGATTCATGGGTGTCTTCTAAAGGCTAGAGTGATAATTGCTTATTGATCCTGATTAGATGGTTTGGTACCCCTGGATTTGTGGAGAGGCCAGGTGGGATGTGCCACTGGTGAGGATAGTTTAGAGTAGTCAGGTTGGTTATTTACTATGGAGTTTCACCATACACTAGAAATTGATTTTGACCCAAGTACTTCCAGGGATTGCTTCTATAGATGTTTGGTAAATTTCCATGATTACTATATGTATGTTCCTACTTTATTTTATTTCATTTGGTTACTTGTTTTATCAGTATTTGCATGCATGTACCAACACTTTTTTCCTTTATTTTTTGGCATGGATTTGATTATTTGTTTTGGACTATATCTTCTTTCAATTTTGATTTCAAACCGGGTTTTAAAAAGGAAATCTGCTTTCAGAAAGAGAAAGTGGTATGTGTTGTTTTAAAAAGGGAATTTCTGGAAATATGTGTTTGGTTCTTTAAAAAAGATAAAACCTTATTTTTTTAAATATACTTCTAACTAGTTTTTATGGACTGTTTCGATAAAGGATGTATATGGATTCTATGGTGCTTACCTACTGGGTTTTTTATGCTCACACCCTACTTGTGTCACTCAACGTCAGTAGACCCAAGCTTTTTTGCAGGTTCATGTATCTGGTTCAGGTTTCTTGTGGTGCAGGCTAGTCTTATGGATGGTAGTGACCAAGAGGTCATGTGGAGATTGAGTTGTTCCCAATTTGGTTTTATTTTCATTTTTTAGTTCATGTTTTGTTCAGTTGTAGTTGTATCTAGATCATGTTTTATATATATATATTGATATTTTGTTGTGTGTTCTGTTTGGTTTATTTGTATCTGTTTATCCTTGGGCTAGATCATTCCCACTTGGTTTATCTTTGATGTTTGGCACTATTCACCAGCCCAGGAGGATCAAGAATGCCTCTTGGGCCTTGTCTTGGGTTGAGTAAAGTGTTGGGTCAGATGGAAATGATGTAAATTTAAAAGGACAAATGGTCATCAGGATATGATGGTGGCATGAGATAATTCTATATGACCAATAATGTAGTGGAGTGACTAAATGGGGTTTTCAAGGGTGTGTTAAAACTACCGATCACAGGGTTAGTACATGATACATTTTACAGATGTGTGAAGTACTTTGTCGAATGGTCCCAACATGCCTATTATAGGATGCAAAATGGAATGTGTTTTGATCAACATTTCCAAAGTGCCGTTGATCAGATATTGTATGACACATCAGCATTGCATGTTCAAACCTTTGACTGGGTACAAAGTCACTTTCAGGTAATATATTTCCATGATCGGGTTACAGGTAATAGCGGTTGAGTGCTGGTGATCATATTGGAAAATAGGTACTATGATTATGATAACTTTGAGGCATTGAAATATCCTTGTACTCATATTGTCGCAGGTTGTGCATCGGTGAACATATCACGGGATCCCTATGTTGACCTGGTGTATCATGTGAGCACTCTAGTTAACAGTTATAGTGCACCTTGGATGCTTATTGGTGACTTTAATTCTATTACATTTTCTGCTGATTAAGTGGTTGTCATCTCTAGTATTTCCGGGTTTTGTATTTTGACTTTTTCATTTATGATTTTTTTCATTTCTGGATTTTTTCAATTATTGGCTTTACATTACCAGGTTTCACCCCCAGGGATGACCAAAGTCTACTTGTATCAGAAATTAGATGGATTGGCCGCGACAATGAGGAGGGGGGCTATGATGCAGCATTTTTCATGCAGAAGGGAATACTCATAAGAGATGTCCCCATGTGGCAGGATAGAGCTCCACTCCCCATTATCCATGATCAATTCTTTGTATTTTATCATGAATGTGTACATTTTTTTCGTATGTAGATGTTTCATTAATGGATCCTTTTATTTTTGACTCACTTTATTTATGACATGTTTCAACATTGGTTTGTTTCATTTCTGGATCCAATCAGAAAGAATTTTGAGATACTTCAACTATTAAAAAATAAACCGATGATGAAAATGAATAAAAATATGTTCATCCTCTAAATGAATTATCTTCAAAACTGTCCTTTAAATCACACAGTCAATTGAATATATCATACGACTACATGTTTTATGTGGGTTTTTATCACGGGTGATATACATAAAAGTATTTAGAAATAAATTAAACATGATTGGAGATCTTTAAAACAAGAAATTGATTATAATGTTGAATTATACATGCTAATTTTCTACCTCATTTTGTTTGTTGTGGTTTTTAAAAAAATAGTTTACAAATTTTATTGAATTGACTATAAAAAGGTAATGATGATATCAAATGTATAGATGGCGAGTCCTCTATTTCTCACATTCTAGGATATGCATGTTTCACGACTGGTTTTAGAGGGGCGTCCAATGCTTGCTTTGAGTGTACGGAGATCTCGACATTTCTATCTTGTTGCACCACCTCCCGCAATCATCCCTCATCTTCATGATGTAGGGTTCTATGGCGTAGCGATGCGCAACTTCACATTTGTTGATCATCATCTCATTATTGTGCTTGTAGATAAATGGAGGCCAGAGACACGTACATTCAATTTTACATATAGAGAGATGACTATTACACTTGAGGATGTGTCCATTATGTTGGGCCTCCCCATCGAAGGTGCGATTGTGATGGGCCGAGTAGATGTAGATTGGTTTGTGATGGTTTATAGATTACTGGATATTAAAGTCCACGACGATAATAGATTCGTCGTCGACAGTAGATTACACATATCATAGATAGACAAGCACTTCACTCGTCCATCTGATGATGCTGATGAGATCATTGTATTGCGATTTACATGTGCATATATTTTGAGGCTGATCAGTGACACAATATTCATTGATCATTCGACTATATCTATACATTTGATGTACTTATCTTTATTGGAGGACTTGGACTAGATAGGGTGGTATAGCTGGGGGTCTGCATATCTCGCATATACATATAGGGCGCTATGTAGCGCATGTCACAACGATAAGATGTAGATCATGGGATGTGTTATTCTTATACATATGTGGATATGGGAGCACATATTTCGCTTAACTCCACATGCATATGTGATATTTTCTGTTGATATTGTAGTAGAGTCTCTGTGTGGATGATGATATGTTATTCCTTCCTTCTAATGCCAAAATTAATTGTATAGCTTTTTATTATGAAATATAAGTATAAAAATATTATTTATAGATGGATTTAGACACATCGGCATTTAGATACAGCCAGACATGATGTCCACGCTTATAGACTTATGCTGGAAAGACTTCAATCAGATGACGTAAGTGGTTATTAATTATATAGTTAAATCGTTATTTTGTACAATACATGTTTTCGTTTATTAATTGATTATTCATTTTTTTAGATTTCATGGATGTTATATACTGAGGCTATCATCCAGAGTCTCCCCCCATATTGTACGATGATGCTTGTTGTCACCTCATGCGTTGTTCATATGATTCATCTGCATACTGCTGAGTGACATCAGACTGATAGGGTTATGAGGTAGTTCAGCTTCTATAAGTCCATTTCTGCACCGCCCAATTAGTTACCTTCACTTCATCCCCTGAAGATTTCAAGGAAGCAAGACTTTGACTGAAGGAGATATCATGCAGGATATATTGAGACGTGGGACATACGACATAAGTCTCGATTACGAGAGGTCGACGTCGTACGCATGCATTTATTCGATCAGCTGGATTATGTATCCTGATACCACAAGTCCCCAATGAGATTTCTTACGCAACATGGACGAGACTATAATGATTTTATAATAATTCTTTCTTTCACTATTGAGCAGTTTTTTTATTAACATTACTTAACTGCATAATTTGTTTTCACAAGATGCTTGTATCACTAATCTCCTTCGCATATCTGGTTCGGTGGAGAGAGACACATTTGACTAAACATATTTTCATAGAGCTGTGACATAGTTGATTCCCCCCATTGATGAGATTTATCATGGAATTTTTTTTGATGCACCGGGCGATGTTGAGGCAGTTAAGCCTGATTTAAATGTGTCAGGGGGTGACGACCCTCTTATGGATGCAGATGTGGAACAGATGGAGGGCATTCATCATGATCATCCATATGCTCCTCCAGCTCCTATTGCATGTGAGTCACAGCCAAAACCAGAGACATAGGTACAAACAAAGTTTGTTATCATGTTGGATCTTATTACAAAGATAGATGCTGACTGGTTTGTGCCACATTCTTTATTAGCCTTTGATCTGCAGATATTCGTTACACAACAGTCATCTTGTTCATATGTTGTGGAGAGTTCTAGTTAGCATCCACCATCCTTAGAGGTGAGATAGAGTACAAGTGGAAAAACTATAGATCCACCACTTGTCACGCATGATGATGCAGAGGTATGCGTTAGAGATTATACACATGAGCAATGTATGCCAGGACATAGACATGGACAGATACGGCATGGATGCATTATATATACACCTTGTTGTGGCACAGAGGAGCATCCAGACCACCAACATAGATTATATTGATACATGTTATATGTTTTTAAATAATTATTTATACATATTTTAAAAACACACTAATATATTATATAATGTTGCATAAATCAATTAATTGATATAATTGGAAATTCATACAAATATTCTTGAACGAATTAAAAACATTAATATTAATAACTACATTGGTAATGATAATAATTACATTTTGTTATCTATATCAATACTTCTTAATATTATTATCCATATTATGTATAATAAATAATATTCTTAAATTTACTATTAAATGTTAATATTATTATTATTATGAATTCAATAAATATTATTAATATTTAATAATTAATTTAAGATGATTATTTATTACACATAATAATACAACATAATATATTAAGAATAAATACAACATAATATATTCAAAATAATATAATTATTAACCAGTAAATATTTTTCTAAATACAAATTATTTTATTTACACTATTATACAATGAATATTACCTGTAATGCTATTAATTATTTTAATACCATGTTAATATATTATAAATTAATAATAAACAATACAGTCGATAATTAATAAACAATCTACGTATTAAAAAATTACTAATAATTATATTAACAAAAAAAATTAGTAGGGTTTATAATTAAAATCCTATAAGAATAATATAATTATTAAGTAGTAAATATTTTTCGAAATACAAATTATTTTATTTACATTATTATACAATAAATATTAGCTACAATGCTATTAATTATATTAATAACATGATAGTATATTATTAATTAATAACAAATAATACAATTGGTAATTAATAAATTTTTTACATATTAACATGTGACTAATAATTATATCAATAAAAAATCAACAAAGATTTATAATTAAAATCTTATAAATGTTAGTTTTTTATAATATTAATTAATCATAAATAATACAATTTATTATTAATAAATACATTATTTATTAACAAATTGTTAATATTTTTTATCAACAAAAAAATTAACAAATATTTATAAAGAGTCATGAACAGGGTTTACACCTCTGGCCAAAACGTGAACGTGGTTCACGTTTGTCTCTCAAAATGAAAAAGTGTGAACGAGGTTCACATTTCTTCGAACACATTTTTTAAAATACTCAAATTATATTTTGTTCTAAAAATTAAAAATTAAAAACCCATTAAACTAAAAAACTCCACTTGACCACCAGATGGTCGGGGTTTCAAAATTATCATTAAAAAATATTGTAAAATTATTTGAGATAATGTGTCTGCGTGTGTTCGAGCCTTCCGAAATCAATCCCCGTAACCAAAACCCTAATCCGCCGATCCCCATTCCTACCGTCGCTCCCTCCTCTGCCGCCCGACTCCCCCTCCTACCTCCCTCGATGGCCACTGCATCTTCCTCCCCGCGTGCTCCACATCCCTGATCCCCCTCCATCCCGGGCCCCGAGTCGATCCAGCAACCCCCTTCTCCCCTTCTCCCCTTCTCCCCTTCTCCCCTTCTCCCCTTCTCCCCTTCTCCCCTTCTCCCCTTCTCCCTTTCTGCCCATCTAGCACAGCCATGCTTGCTCGCTAACCCACCTCTGATTCACTTCCCCGCGTGACCGCCGCCCACGCCACCGATCTGTTGCGGCCACTGAGCTCAATCCCTTCCAAGCTACTATTGACCACCTTCGAGCCACTATGAGGCCGCCATCGTCCTTGTTCCATCTAATCTTCCGTTTTTTTTTACCCCAAGCAGCCACCTCCGTCCCTACCGCTCCACCTCCGAGCTGCCTTTGCCTCAGCCACCGTATTTAGGTTCGGTGATGTCTAATTCTTTCTCTCTTATTTACATTTTTTCATGTTTAGTTCTGACTATGATTAATAAAAATCTGAAGCCCCTCGATGCTCATATCTTGTTTGGTTTGTAGCTAATATTTGACTTCCTAATGTTCCAGGCTTGGTAGTTCTGAAGACTGTCAGCGTTCATCCTCGAAAAGCTAGCAATGTGATTATTGCAACAACCAAGAGCTAGAAGCAGAACAAACCAGCCTCTGTGTTTGAAAATTCTGTCATAAAGGAGTTTTTTTTTGAATTGATTTTTTTATTTATTTTAAATCACATGTTTATTGAACAATTGTCAAATAAAAAAACAACCAAGCTGGGTGGATTGGTTGGGCTGGAAATATGAATTTTCCCACCATGGAATTATTGGTCAGTTGTTGAAAGCATGATGAGGTGAACAGATAAAGTGAAGGGGGTGGGTTGCAATGAGTTTGTAATCTTTTAGATGATACTCACTCAAATTTGGTGAGATTTCAATTGTTGTTGAAGTATTTATTGCATTTTTATCTTCAATGATGAGAAGATAACATGTAAGAATGATCCTTAATCAAGGAACATTCAATGAAAAACTCTTGTTACGCTTGGCTTCTGAGCTTATTTCTCTAATTTACAGAAGTATTATGCTTCCTATGATGCACATTGTCTTTATTTGTTGGAAACATTAATGCTTTGAACTGTTGCAGATGGCATAAAACAATTACTCACCAGACTCGGAGAATGCGCCACTTTTCAGGGTGAGTGTGGTGAGTAGGATTCTGAAGGTGATTCTCGTTCAAATTTACCCAAGAGAAGAAGGTAAGACGGTCTTTGTAGTTTATCTTGGGTTATCGAATCCACAGAGACCTAAGAAGAAACCTATAGACACGTACATTCTATGGACTGTTTTTGGCTATGAAGTGGCCAACTTGAATTGATTTTGGATGGGTTTTAAAGATATCTAATAAATTTAAGTGAATTAAATTTAAAATAATGAGTTGATCCTAGGTTATCGCTTGGGGTGAATTGGACGTATTTTCTTTTTAATGATTTCAATTTCTTAAATTTGAGATGAGTTCATTTAAGGAGATAAAATAACATCATCACTTACTGTTTTAATGCCTACAACCTTTAATATTAATCACCTATACACTTGAAGGATCAAAGTTTTGAGCACTTCAAGGTAAAGGTTTGTATTAGTACTTGAAGTGTGTGACCTTAAATTCAACAAGGACGATGAAGTTTAAAAATCATCAAATAAAAATCCCAATTAAAGAAGTGATTATACATTAATTAGGTGATAAATAACATTCAATCCAGCCCCTTGATACTCCCTTGGATCAACCCATAAGTGGGTTAGCCCTCCATTGATCACATGGTTTCAATGGAAGCGGAAAGTAGACTCATGAGGGAGGAAATAGAGAAGTAAAGAAAACAACAAAAATAAAATGATCACTCCACCGTTGTGTGAATAATTTCACAAGGGTTGGTGTGAATAAATTCACACCTTGATCTAACGGTATCAAAGTGATATGAAGAACAAAAGAATAAGAGTAGAAGAATAACTTTTATTAAGAAACTAAAGTGAATTGAACAACTTACATGTGAAAGACAAATTTGAGGCAACAAAAATGCAGCATAACATTACAATTGAACAAATCATCCAAGATTTTCAACTCCTTCACCACCACTGCCTTAAATAGGCATTTTGGGAGCCTTGGGTCGAGCCTCCAACAGTACAAAGCATCTCAATTAATTTTGGTAGGCCATAGGTGGTGGAAAGCTTGTGGAATTTGAACTTTTCCACATTTGACCCGAGGTGGCATCCAGCTTTCCTTTACCGAACAGACGCATATGGAAGACCTTCTAGACGGTCGAATCAGAGTGGGGCATAGAAAACGAAAATGGAGCTCCGGATGTCTTCTAACCGTCTGTAAACTTTGGGCCCATTTGGAGTTGTGTATTCCGTGATATGATCAAATTAGTGGTCTGTTTTTCTAGGATACAGAATCTGGCCCAGAATTGTATCTCTAACTTGGGCCGCCTCAATGACCACCATAGAGGCCTAATTAGAATTGTATCATGAAGCGTGATTTGTTCCTATACATGTCTTCTAGCATCCCACGAAATTTGGGATTAATTGAGCCTGTATGTTGGGTCCAACAGTCTCATCAGTGGGATGATGTCCAATCTACCTTCTCTAGAATTGCTTCATTTCATTGACAAATATCTCCATCATCCTCCATGAATTATCCATTGATCCCTGAATGAAACATGTTCATATTGGAGTGTAGATAAATTATCAAATTAAAATATGTATAATCAGATGAATCATTTTGTACTTTAAATGATGTTCAAAAATGTACCACATAATAGTTCATTTTAAGAAGGTATTACAATCATAATGTGAAATGATGTTCAAAGTGTAAAATGCACTAAAATGGTGTTTATGAATAATAAAGAACATGAATATTATATATATTACCAATGAATATTAGCCTCATTTTGTGGCTAATCACACCCCCCCAACTTGAGATTTGCTAGTCCCGAGCAAAATATATCTTAACAAAATGAAATTCAAATTCCATTTTCCAAAAACATTTTAATACACAATGATCACCAAAAAACCTTATACCAAACAATCATGAAACCCATCAAAATATTTTAATACGAGATAGTTTCATAAGCAGATCCCAATCCCAAGCCCATTCCTTTGTTCAAATTCATTGTCATATTTCATCCAATACCAATTAAGTATGAGGATGTGTTGTGCATCACAATAGACATGGGGGTTTATCTTTATTCAAGGGGGAAATTATGGAAGCGCTAGGTGGAATCACATTTAAATATTAAGATGAGTATTCATTTTTTTGTATAATTTTTTTTTTGTTTTTTTTTTGTTTTTTTTTGTTTTTGCAATTTTTCCATGGTAATTGAAGTTGCACTCAAAAGAGTCAACCCCTGTAGCGAGACTTTTCCGATGACTCCCAGGCTCAAAGACCTTAGGGCACCAAGTGAAGCCCACATACTCAGGCATCATCTTGAGTTAACTCAGTCAAAAACAAATTCAAATTACCAAAAATAGAGATAAAATTACTAACTCTGGGCTAGACAACTATGGAGTCACGATCCCCAAGTGTCGAAAGCCACACATTAGGTCATTTCATTGCTCTACGCGCAATTTTTTTTTTTTTTAAATTAATAATTTTTTTTGAATACTCATATTAAACTAAAATGATCATCAAACCTATGCTATTTATTTAGGGGACCCCATGAACTCAAACTAATACCCTACTATCCAAGGGACGTGCATTGTGATCTTTTTGTTTATTTGGATGAAAATATAAATGATGAAATATCACATTGGACAACCACACTTTCCAAAATCAATGCTCATGAAATTATACTAGGATTAAAATCAGAATCAGGGTATGCTAAATTTTTTAATATTCAGTTTCAAAGTGTGCAATGTGTATTACCATGTTTAAAGTTAAATGAATTTTTCCTTCCATTTAATTTTTTTTTCAAATCATTCATTTTTTTTGACACGAAAACATTTTTTTTATTTTATCTCTCCCCCCAACTTAAAACAACACTGTCCCCAGTGTTTGAAGAAATAAAAATTTAGAAGGAGTAGAGGCAGATAATGGAAGTTCAAAAAGGAAATTGAAACTGAGGATCATGGAATGAAATCACCTGGTGGTTGAAGTTGAAGTTCTTGCTACTCCAAATTAGTCCTTTGATCTCTTGGGGGATATAGGCACCTCCTTGATTGAACATGTATCACCCAAAATAGTACCTAAACAAAAAGAAGAACAAACCAGACAAAACAAACAACATAAAGACTTATTTAATTCCAAGTATCATCATTTTTATGGTTTTTCCTTAAATCAAACTAATGATACATTGTCTTCTTTTTAATTTTTTGGGTAAGATATTACTCAGGGATCACACCGCGTGACACGGATGAATACGATGCTCCCCTTTCATACCCATCCATACTCATAATAGAAGAACAGGTCAATAGTCCTTTTTTTAAATGTAAAAATTATTAATTAATCCTATTTAAAATATAAAGTTTATTAAAACAACAAAATGATAGGAAACTTGAAAACCATGGGTTGCCTCCCATGCAGCGCTTTGTTTAACGTCGTTAGCTCGACTTGAACCCCCCAACTTATCCAATACCAACTTTAAACATTTTAAGGACCACATGTTTCACCACTTCTACTAGGTTGATATTGATTCTATGTTTAGAATTTGTTTCATGCACAAACCTCTGTTCTAAAATGAGCAGGTAAATCCAAGGAATATCATAAATGATGGATTCAATTTCTTTTGTATTATTTTCTAAGACATTATAAATAATCACCTCTTTAGTGGTTTCCAGATAAGAAATGGTGACATATGGAAGTTTTTGGCTATCCCCAATGAATGGAAACTTGAGGGTGGATGGAAAGTCCTTTTGTTCAAGATCAGGTAGGCTAAAACTTTCAAACATAGGTTGGGACTTTGAATTGAACTCAGTTTTATTTTCAAAGTTTCTCAAGAGAATTGGTTCCTTTTGAATAGAAGATTCAACCACAAAATTGGAAAGATCAATTTTAGGAAAGGTTATGGACTCAATGTTTGTGATTTCTCTCAATGGTTCAATGGTTGGTGTTTTTGAAAATTCATCAATGGAGTTATACTTAGGAGACTCAATCCATGATGTAAAATTATCCTCTTTTGAATACAAAAGTCAATTTCCTCTTGATTTAAATACCCTTCAAAAATTTCTTGATCCTCTTTATCTTCCCCAAATCCAAAGGTTTTCTCTTCAGTAAATTCATGAGAGGTTTGTGAGAAACTAGACACTTCACATAAGGTTATGGAAGGGATAGTTTGTGTAGGGATGGGTTCCTCACAATTTTTAATGCTTTGTAGTTCTAACCTCAATGATGAAACCTCAAAATTCATTATGTCCATTTGTTGACACAATTTTTCAAGTAACGGTTGTGGATCATGATGGGTAAGGGGTTGAGAAATATGGTCTATTTCAGGTGGATAATTAAGTTTTTGGAATTGCACAGGAGGGTGTTCATATTGGATTTGTGGTGATTGAAACTCATTATATGTTGGGATGTTTTTTGGATCATAGGGGTAAAAACAATGTGGTTCATTAGGTTGTTGATGATCCCACATGTAGAAATTAGGATGATCATTGTACATCACACATGGGGTTGGGTGATCAAAGAGGGGATTGGTTTCCCATGTTTGGACTTGTTCAAAATTGACTTCCATATGAGTGAGGGGTGAGAAAACAGAAGAGGTATGAAGAAAAAGAATGATAATGTCTAAGATAACTTACTTAGGTCCCCGTAAACGACACCAAAATTTGATTCTCGCTCAAATTTACCCAAGAGAAGAAGGTAAGACGGTCCTTGTAGTTTAGCTTGGGTTATCGAATCCACAGAGACCTAAGAAGAAACCTATAGACACATACATTCTATGGACTGTTTTTGGCTATGAAGTGGCCAACTAAGATTGATTTTGGATGGGTTTTAAAGATATCTAATAGATTTAAGTGAATTCAATTTAAAAGAATGAGTTTATCCTAGGTTATCGCTCGGGGTGGATTGGACGTATTTTCTTTTTAATGATTTCAATTTCTTAAATTTGAGATGGGTTCATTTAAGGAGATAAAACAACATCATCACTTACTGTTTTAATGCCTACACCCTTTAATACTAATAACCTATACACTTGAAGGATCAAAGTTTTGAGCACTTCAAGGTAAAGGTTTTCATTAGTACTTGAAGTGTGTGGCCTTAAATTCAACAAGGACGATGGAGTTTAAAAATCATCAAATAAAAATCCCAATTAAATAAGTGAGTATACATTAATTAGGTGATAAATAACATCCAATCCGGCCCCTTGCTACTCCCTTGGATCAACCCATAAGTGGGTTATCCCTCCATTGATCCCATGGTTTCAATGGAAGCGGAAAGTAGACTCATGAGGGAGGAAATGGAGAAGTAAAGAAAACAACAAAAATAAAATGATCACTCCACCGTTATGTGAATAATTTCACAAGGGTTGGTGTTAATAAATTCATACCTTGATCCAACGGTATCAAATTGATATGAAGAAAAATAGAATAAGAGTATAAGAAGAACTTTTATTAACAAACTAAAGTGAATTGAACAACTTACATGTGAGAGACAAATTTGAGGCAACAAAAATACAGCATAACATTACAATTGAACAAAGCATCCAAGATTTTCAACTCCTTCACCACCACTGCCTTAAATAGGCATTTTAGGAGCCTTGGGTCTAGCCTCCAACAGTACAAAGCATCTCAATTAATTTTGGTAGGCCATAGGTGGTGGAAAGCTTGTGGAATTTGAACTTTTCCACATTTGACCCGAGGTGACATCCAGCTTTCCTTCACCGAACAGACGCGTCTGGAAGTCCTTCTGGACGGACGAATCAGAGTGGTCCATAGAAGAGGAAAATAGATCTCCGGATATCTTCTAACCGCCTGTAAAATTTGGGCCCATGTAGAGTTGTGGATTCCGAGATATGATCAAATTAGTGGGCTGTTTTTCTGGGCCGCAGAATCTTGCCCATATCTAACTTGGGCCGCCTCAATGACCACCATATAGGCCGAATTAGCATTGGATCATGAATAGTGATTTGTTCCTATACATGTATTCTATAATCCCACGAAATTTGGGATTAATTGGGCCTGTATGTTGGGCCCAACAGTCTCATCAGTGGGCTGGTGTCCAATCTGCCTTCTCTAGAATTGCTTCATTTCATTGCCAAATATCTCCATCACCCTCCATGAATTATACATTGATCCCTGAATGAAACATGTTCATATTGGAGTTTAGATCAATTATCAAATTAAAATATGTATAATCAGATGAATCATTTGGTACTTTAAATGATGTTCAAAAATGTACCACATAATAGTGCATTTTAAGAAGGTATTACAATCATCATGTGAAATGATGTTCAAAGTGTAAAATGCACTAAAATGGTGTTTATGAATAATAAAGAACATGAATATTATATATATTACCAATGAATATTATCCTCATTTAGCGGCTAATCAGAAGGTTGCTAAATTTGGGGTCAAGAAGGGTTATAGGCAACATGTAACATCCCAGGTAAATAAAGAATATGACATTTTCATATTTATTAATATTTGTGAATAAAATATCAATATTACTTTAAAAGGGATGCTATGTTCGATGGCGTATCCAACGCGCAACAACGAGTTTCTTTGAAATCTTATGTTGCACACTAATAATATAATAATATTATTTCAAATGGTAGTTAACACGTAGCCATTGTATTGACGAGAATGAATATAAATAACTAAAATATGATTATATATGTTTAGTTAATGTTTTTACATTTATCCAATAAAAGATAAAGGCTTAAAATAAGAAAAGAATTCAATTTTAAGCATAAATACTCTAATATTAACTAAAAGGTTGATTTATCACCTTTTGATGGCGAACTCACTCTTATACATTCTATTGGACCAAATAAAATCTTTCTTTAGAATCGGGACATCAAAATTTACTTTGTGTGTGTTTTTGTTATTTTTCCGATAATGTTCATTTTTAATGAATAAGTGAAAAATGTTGTATTTTAATTCAAAATATTTTTTTAATCTAATTTATTTATATGATTATATTATCTTTTTAATTGGTTTTAAAGAGCAATTAGAATATATTTTTACCATTTTATCCAATGGTGGTCATTGGAATTAATTTCACCTTGAAATTGGACTTAAACTAGTGTCAATCTTTTGATATATTTTGTTTCTTGAAAACACGCTATTTGTTTTGACAACAAGAATTAATTATTAAATTGATTAATGCAACTTATATGTTTTGAATTTTGAAAAATAGACATCATTTTTGAATTCGTAATATCAAATATATCTTTGAGTGAATTTTTGGTATTTTTTTGAAAAACTTCAATTTTTGATGAATAGTGAAACCACTAAGTGGTAGTTAAAAAACTGATTTTTCGTTTAAATGAAAATTTATCACCTCTGTGTTTTGAATTTCAAAAATTCAACATACATGGTTGTCATTAGGATGTAAAATGTGGTTCAATGAGATGAAAATAATTTTTGGTGAATAGTAACTTTTAAGTTTTATTAATCGCGATTAAAGGTAATTAGTGTAATTTAAGGTAAAAATAATGTTATAATAATATGAAATTACCTTGACACATGTACTACCCTTATTGGATGTGTCATGACCAACCAAGAAAATCCATGGGTCAACTTGGGGACCCCATGGAGCCACTTGGGTAAGAAAATGACATTAATAACTTTTTATTTAAAGTTAAAATAAAAATGTCACAAACATGTATTGTTTTACTAAAATAATTTTTACATGAGGTTATAAATGTCATATTTTTTACTATAAATATTAATTACAAAGATAAAAATATTTTCTACATCATGATATTTTTTTATAATTTTTAGACATTAAATAAATAAATTTATTTATGACACCATGATGATGCAGTGATTACCTCATTAATGAATGATTTAAATAAAATGAAAATATAAGGTAAAATTTAAGACTTACACTTGTCCAAAACCTATTGGATGGGTGTATTTAGAACCCTTATCATATTATCCTAGAAATATATCAATGTGAGACCTTTAAAATCCGAAACTCATTTTATAATAAAGTTACATTTTATAACATTCCAAAAGTGCCCCTTCTCCCTCTTATAAAAGGCCCCCACCTCTACCTCCTTACCCACACCTCTCAAGCCTTTGGATCGACAAAACTCTGCTCATTTTATCTCTCCAAATCCCTCTCCTCATCATAGAATCCTTAACTTAGGAAGAAATCTCTTCAAGAAACCCTTTTGGTTCAAACCAAAAGGAGTTACCCGATTTAAAGGTGAAGTCTTCTCTAATGTTATTATGTTTTATTTTGCTTCTCAAACCCCCTAAACTCTTTTTATTCCTTTATTTTGTAAAAAATCCAGTATCTTCAATATACTAGGATGTTTTTATGAGAAGAATTCGAGTTATACTTACACACACCTCCGTCTAATGGTTAAAGAACATATTGTTTTTGTGGATGGCGAATTACTGCCTCACGAAACGATGATTGTTCAATCTTCTTTTAACACATTTCATAGTGGCCATTAAGATGTCACTATATTTATATATGATATATATTATGTCTTTTTTCATATGATTCTGTATTTTTCATTTATGACATACTTTTATGGTTTCCATTATGCGTAAACGCGATATCTTCATTTTAGGAAGTGCGGACTACCACTCCTTCAAAGTGATTTGATTCGTTAATGCCATATGTGGGATGTATAAAGGATGAAGTTAATGGTATTACATATGATATCCTACTGTAATTATAATATACTTTTATATCATTATTATTTCATTCCATTAAATACAAAAAAAGAAATGAAAGTAACGTTCATGCATTCGTACGGCTTACCGTCTCCATGAACAGTGCATTTTATTTCTTACCTATAAATGTTATGTAATATTATAAATGCATGTATATACTGAATATATATGATATATATAATATCTACATCATGAATATAATTCTGTATATAATGAACCTTTTACCACATGAACAACTTGTAATTATAAGAAGTTTATTTTTGACTCAAATACCAATGATCGACAAAACGATTTTTATTAACTTAAATAATTACATAGTGTTCATAACTTGGTAATAAGTGAAATAAAAGGAGTAATGAACTTGAAAAAGGTTCTTAAGCAGTTATAAATTAACTCAAGTTTATTATTTAGGAGATTAAAGAACGATCGAGTCAATTCGGACACGCGGTAAGAGATCATACCTCTCTCTTTCTTTTTAAGTACTCTCTTTTATGTCATTTCTTTTAAGCTCGTCTTTCTTATGTTTGGGGATGTTATTTTATATTATTCATACTCTACTTTTTATTTTAATATTATGAGAGACTATTTGATTTCATAAATCCATTTTCAGAAGTTTTAAGTGGCGTCGTTAGGCTGCCGAGTTTTCGTAAGGGATTTTTCATCTCACTTTTATTCCTGTGAGATTCATGCTACATTTGCCACCATTTCCTTTCGTGTGGTGTATATACTGCCCATGAGTGTATTCATTATGTAATATACTTCAATTTATGGGTATTGACATCTTCATTTTATGATCCCTCTTTCATGTGATTTATGTTTTGTAAGTTACCAAATCGCTAAGGGAACCTTTCACCCTCCTCTTTTTAAAATACTTCTTTTTGTTAGGTCTTTTAATCTACATATTCTTATGTTGTAATATGTTCTTATATATCCTTATTTCTTTATATGATATGTCCAAGTGACGAGATACCCTTTTTATCTCTCATCGTCTCATTTTATGAATTTTAAAATGACGTCGTTAGGCTGTTAAATTTCTGTAAGGGAACTTCTTAACCCAATTTCAATTCTTTGGGTTAAACCTCTACTTCTTGATTTTATTATGCCAAGATTATGTGTGGAATCTATATGTTGTAATTTCCACAAACCTTTGTGTGGATATACTATTTCTACACATAATCATCTCATTGATAAATTCTTACTCCATTTATACGAACTTTTATGGGAAATCATTACTCAATCTCATTTCATTGAGTTAAATATCTATGTCATTGGTTTTGTTTTTCTAAGAGTATGTGTGAATGACCTCTGATTGTTTTACACTTGATATCCACTTATATTGGGTGTATTTATACTTGTCACACATAATTATGTCATTGATTTATCCTTACACTAATGACATGATCTTTGAATGGGATTACGTCTCAATATATCTTCCTTGAGACACTTCTTGATTATATGCACTTTTATTCTTTTTAAAGTGTATATACATCCCCTTTGACATTCCATATCCATATTATGTCTATACTCAAGTCATTTAAAAGTTTTGAAAATGGTCTACTTTCATGTGGCTTATAATTTAAATGTTCAAAATGGAAAAGGACTCGTTTATTAAGACATTGTTTTAAATGGTTTTAAATATTTATTCTTTTAAACATTTATCATCAATGTCCATGTTTTAAAAATTGTTTTAAGGATTTATTTATATGGACATGAATGTTTGAAAACCTTTTCAAAAAGTTTCGAAGTGTTATGGGACACTTTGATTCTAAAATCTCTTTTAAATGTCTTCTTTTAATATTTTCAAAGTATAAAGGTATATTTCTCTCATAGAGTTTTAATGATTTTAGTATATGTTTTTATGTTAATATCATGATGTGATCTATTGTGATGAAATGTGGAAATGTTTTCTTTCCATTATATTTGTTTTATGTATTATGATTTTGTAATGGTACTTGGACATTTGACAGGTGGTTACATGATAAACCATATGATGGGTGGTTTCGTGAATACCAAGATAGGTGGTTACGTTATAACCTTCAATGCATTGGGTATGGAAGTCGTCCGCATGGTTATTCCATGTAGTGATATGTGTGGAAGTCGACCGTATGATTATTCCATTTAAGTATGTTTATGTCCCAAGTTACTTTTATATGTTATGTGTTCCTTATATGGGTTTTATAGTAATCTTTTGTTTACAAAAGGGTAAGTAATGATCTTTTATTTGGTGAAGAGTATTTACTACTTCTTAAAGGTGAAAAGTATTACTTTGATAAAGTATTGATGGTTTACTTGTTGTTTTGAAAAACTAACAGTTTTCTTTCTTTGTGTATCCTTTACTGAGCTTTTTATGCTCATCCCAAGTTTTTGAAATGCTCTCCACAGGACTTAAAGATGAATAGGGTCAAGGATGAGATCAATGAAAGACATGATATCTAAAACATGGAACTAGACATGTTTCTTTTTAAGAGTTTTTATTTTATGGAAATTTAGTAGAAGTGTCTACTTTGTAATCTTTTGAGATGTAATAGTTATGTCCTAATTCTATAAAGCTCTAAACCTGAAAAGATCATCTATGTGAATTATTCATTTAATTCATGATTATGTAATGTTTTAAGGCCGAGTCCTTACACAACATGTCAAAATCAGGCACAAAAAGTGTCTCGAGTGCTGCGATGGTGTGAGTTTTTGGTGTTTTCATTTACATGATTAAATAATCTATCTTCTCACATAATATTCCAACACTAAAAAAAGTCTTTTTTTGAGTTTGTTGCAAACAAGTGTTTTGGGGACATATATTTGTGATGAAAATCAATTCTGTTGCAAATACATGCAATTTCAACAATTTATTGCTACATAAAGTAAATGTATGTCTCAGTACTATTTGTGATGGATTTATGAATCCAGTGTAAATTGTTATTGCAACAGATATTAATTTTTTCTGTCACAAATAGTAAGACTCATTTGTGACAGGACAAAATGTTTATGATGGGAAAAAAATGTCCGTCCCAAATAGTTTGCGACCAATGTCTGTCCCATTTCCGTGAAAAAAATGTTAGTTTGTGACTAATGCTCATTTGTGATGAAACATAAATGTTCTTCACTATAGGCAAGAAACATCGGTGGATGAAAAAATGTATGTTGACAATAGTTATTTGTGGCAATTTTTAAAACAGTGGGGTAAGTTAAATATGGTGGCAACTTATTTAATACTGATGCCTAATCTGTCGCAATTAAGTGAATATGTCAATCTGTCGCAATTAAGTGAATATGTCGCAAGCTTGTGAGTCTTCCAATTCTTCTTCCTCCTCTTTCTGCTGCTATAATTCTGCTACTCCATATTTTTATACAAGTAGTTGGTTTTGGTTTTTCTGGTTCTGCAAGTCTCTATTACTTATCCTGATACCCACTATTCCTCTCTAAAAATTGATTTTTACCTCAATATCTTTTTTTTTGTTTTATGAAGATGCATTAGATTAGGAATGAAAGTATTTGAGGGAAAATTGTTGCACCTTTGATTGTTGAGAAAGCGATTGTGAGTAGATTAAGATGGCTTGAACATGTTAAAAGAAGACTTACGAATCCACTTATAAATAGGATAACTTTAATGAAAAATTTATTTATTAATAGGTAGATGTAAACTTAAAGACTTTTAAACAAATATTTTAAGATGATATTGTTTTAAATGGTTTCAATAAAAATATAATATTTAATATAGGTTTGATACATGTATAGTTATCATTTATTTAATTTTTTATATTGTTGTAATTTAGAAATTAATTTGTGCTATTTTGATGTGATATAACGATAATCGTAAATTATTATAATTAATACAAAATAATTAATAAATATTAAACTATATTATAATTTACTAAAACTTAATAAAATATATTAAATTAAGCAAAAATTATAATATATTTTTTTAAAAAACTAACATAATATAAAAAAATTAAATTATTTTAAAAATACTAACAAGAAAACCTAATAAAAAATTAGTTAAATATCTATAAAAACTAATAAAATATTTGAAATACTAGTACTTTGATCATGAGTTTGTACTAAATTATACATCATTATTTATTTTTTATAAAAGAATCATGTTTTTCAAAGTTAATACATTCATATTTAAAAAACTTAAATGACAAATAAATGCTACATGATAATGGAATTTAACATATTGTTGTGACATCATAAATATAGATAAAGTAATATTTGATGAAAAAATGTGTAATTTTTTTATCTTCATTTTCTTCATATTGAAATCCGATGAAAATGCATCTTGAATATCTTTGCTTTGTAAGGTATTGAAATGTTTTGAGTTGCAAGACATCTTCTCTATCATAATTTTGCATCATATTTTTCTGCAATAAATAACATAACACTTGATTAATTAGTTATTTACATGATAATATTATTTAAAGCATGAGAAATTTCATATTCTAAATTAATTATATATTCAAAATAGGTTAAAATTTGAATTACCATGCCATATCATACTGTAATAGCGGTGTATTGAATTATAGTTTTCAATATATAATCTTGCAACCAAAAAATGTGATTAGTTTATTAGTGTAATAGCATCTTATAGTGTATTATAGTGTTTAATATGTAATTATACACCAAATTTTATTGCATGGAGCACAAACGTGATACATAGTGAATTACAATTGCATATAATAGTGTAATAGTGGTGGATTGAATATAATTGTGTAATATCATTAGATTGCATATAGTGTACTTCACATATCAAGAACAGATAACAAAAACTAATTACATACATGTTGTATGAAAAAAACATATTAGAGATTGTAGACTACTATAGTAGAGCATTATAGATTTGTAATAACAGTTTATTATAGACCAGAGTGTTTGTAGACTATTATAGTGTAATCTTTGCTTACTATTTACATATTGCAAACTATAGTAATTTAAACGATTTGGGTACAACTATAATTTGGCCTATCGCGGACTACTATATGACCCAAGGACTCTTGCAGATTACCATATGACATGTGGTCTATTGAAGACTATTATTATTGCAGATTACCACTACTACAAAACAGGTGTTTAAAAATGATGATATTTATTAATGTTAGAAAAAAGCGTTGATAAATGACATTTTTATTGGTGCTAAAATAAGCGCTGATAAATTTAACCCATTATCAGTGCTATATTTTTAGCGCTGATAAATGTCTGAATAAATAACATGAAATAATGAAATAAATAAAAAATAAGTTTATTAAAAAATATTACAAATTTTATTAATTAATTATTAATAAAAATGAATAAATTGATTATACTATATATAAATTATAAATACTAATAAATAGTATGTATTAAATATATAGATATATGCAAAATAAAAATTAAACAAATTAAAATTAAAAATAAGTGAATTGAGAAAAATATTAAACATTTTATTAATTAGATGATTATTGATAATGTTAATAATAATATATATTAAATATTTAGATATATATCAATGTATATAAATATGATTTATATAATACAAAATATTATTTATGATTTACATTAAATATTAATATTTTTAGTGAATAATGGTTTATAATTAAAAAATAACATGAATTAAAAATACTAAATAATTGTATTGAGTAATTGACATAGTTGAATGTCGTTTGATTTTTCAATTTATAATATAGATAAAATGTATTATATTGATTTCACATATACATAATTAATGCATTTTTATATATATACACATACACAAATATATTTTTTGGAATTCAATCAATTTATATTATTTATTTTATATATATTTATTTACTATGTTTTAATATTTTTAATGTGTATTCATCTTTATTTCAATATATATCCATTTTTTAATGATTTATATTAATCAAATTTATCCAAATTTTCAATATTGTACTCATTTTTAATTAATCAATTTTGCTCAGTTTTTAACATGCATTAAATTAAGATTAAATATTCATTAATAATGTTAAAAATTCATTTGTAAAAAAATATTTATAAATAAAAATATTTATAAATGTATATTTACTTTTTATACATTTATAATTATAAATAAATAAATAATATTTGTTTAAAAAGTGTTTATATAATTATAAATAAATAATTATAAAATTATAATAAATTTATTTAAATAATAAATATATTTAATATGTTTATATATATATATATATATATATAATTATATAAATTTATATAATGATATAAAAATTAATTTTTTTAAAAAGTATTTATATATTCAAAGAATTATAAAATTATTATTTTATAAAAAACATTATTATAAGTATTATAATTATATATTATAATTACACTTTTTTAAAAAAACATTATTTTTTTAAAAAAGTATTATAAGTATTTTATCAGTGCTAAAAAATCACTGATAAAGATTCATTTTATCAGCGCTTGTTAACTTAGCGCCAATAAAAGGTATCTTTATCATCGTTTTTTTAAGCGCTGATAAAAGTGTCAAGATCTATTTTAAGAACCTTAACCATTGCGAACCAGTTCGTGATATTTGAAGCTCTTCGCGAAAGCGACCTGCTGCCGACGCTCCTTATTGTTGAATCCAAGCTTGAATGTTGGCTAGAATCAAGGCTCCAACTATTCTAAGGCATGATTTCAAGTCTTGAGCAATTCAAGGGTTGAACGCAACCACGACGCGAACAAAATCCAGGTTTTTCGATATCTCTAATTTCCCTCGGTTGTCTGCTAAAACTTCTCATCCCACATCCATGTATCCCAACAAGTATAGTTGCACTATTCTATAATAAAACAACCCAAAATTCATTGTTTTTTAGATATATTAAAGTATCGTCTTCCCCAATATCATGTGGGTCTCCTTGGGACAACATTACTATTGTGCGACTTGAAATATATCAAACCAATATTGGGTCATGTTGTTGTGAGGTATAATAGGGTCTCAATATCTATATTACATGACATCTACCTCTTTTCAATCGTCAACTTTTGAAAAATTCATCCATATAGCGATCAGTGTTGTCATTGGTTTAGAATATTACATTTCAAATCACTTGGATGATGAAATATCTGACATCATTGGGGTTTTATATTATGTCGTGCAACAATCGACACTAAGAGAGTTGGGTGAGGAGGAACTGAAATATAGGGTTATCCCATTCTATTTAAAAGGTAATTCTAGAAGTTGCTTCCAAAAAATGGATGATGAAATATCTGGTACACAGGAACAACTATATAATGATTTTTTCATGAAATTTTTTCATGAAAATTTTTCCTAGGATAATGAGCACTGAAATATGGTGTAAAATTAATGGATTTATTTAGGATGATTGTGAACTATTTCACGAGTCTTGGGATAGATTTAGGGGTCACTTATGAAATGTAACAATCAAATGATTCTGATGAATCTGTAAAATCAGATGAGAACAAACATTATATATGTTTGATTTGTTATCTTATTTATTTAACTATATCTTGAAAAAATATCACTAATGCAGATAGTGCTTTTAAAAGCGCTAGAAACCGCTTTTAACAGCGTTAGAAACCGCTTTTAACAACGTTAGAAAAACGTTGTTAATCTCAGCGAAGATAAAGGTGGGGTCCCCTTTATCAGTGCTAAAAAAGTGCTAATAAAATCCCACTTTATCAACGCTATTTTAGCGCGGATAAAGGATACCCTTTATCAATACTATTTTTAGCACTGATAAAAGTCTAGCTGCCCGTGATGTGCTGTTTATATAACAGCACACCCACCAGCACCTGCACAACGCATGCACACCACTTGCACAAAACAACACCAGCACAACGTACACAACATCGCACACAAGAAAAAAGCAACACACACAAGGGTTTGGAAAACAGTGCTATATACATTTCAAACAATGCTTTATATAATTACATTTACAATTATCCAACAAACCGCCCATGGTATTAGTTGCTGAACAAATCATCCCAACTCAAGCAAAAGGTTCCACCTATATAAGAAAACAAATATTATGTTAGTAATACTATAAAGAAATAAATTAAACATTAATATGAAAGAATACATTAATAAAATGTCATTTCTTAATAAAAAATACACATTTGGAGTTATACAAGCCACATCGTGCGTCATATTGAGGTTGAGTTGATTTTTATACCCCAAAAATGAGTTATGGATTATTGTTCTAAAATATCAAAACAATCCGAATGAGTTTACTTGGTTTTGAGTATGTCCCTTGTTCCTTTACTAAAATTAATATAAAATTTAAATGACACATTTGGATTTATACCGGTCACATCGTTCGTCAGATTGAGATGTGGTTGATTCATACATGTCACAAATGAATCATGGATCGTTGTTTTAAGTATCAAAACAATTCGAATGCATTTTCTCGGTTTTCAGTATGTCAGTTGTGTTTTCTTACTAAAATATCATTTCAAACCGAAAACATGCATTTTGAGTCATACTGGTCGCATCATGCGTCTATTTGAGGTGAGACTTCTTCATACATGTCACAAAAGACTTACGAATCACTCTCCTAAATTATGAAGACAATCGGAGGGCGTTTGGTTTTCAGTGAGTAAAATGTTTTGAGCTAAAATGAAAATTTTAAACTGATAACACACTTTTAGTCATACTGGTCACATATTTCGTCGGATTGAGGTGTTGTTGATTCATACACATCACAAATGACTTATAGATCATCGTGTTAAAGTATCAAAACAATGCGAATGTGTTTTCTCGGTTTTCAGTATATCATTTGTTTTTTTACTTAAATTAATGTCAATTTTAAATAAAAACACATTTAGATTTATACTAATCACATCGTTCGTCAGATTGAGGTGTGATTAATTCCTAAACATCACAAATGAATCATGGATCGTTGTTCTAAAATATCAAAACAATCCAAATGATTTTGCTTGGTTTTCAGTATGTCAGTTGTGTTTTTTTTACTAAAATATCATTTCAAACTAGAAACACGCTTTTTGAGTCATATCGGTCACATCATCAGTCAGTTTGATGTGAGACTACTTCATACATGTCACAAATGACTTATGAATCGTTTTCCTAAAGTATCAAATCAATATTAATGCGTTTTCTTGGTTTTCAGTGAGTGACATGTTTTGAGCTAAAATGTAAAATTTAAATTGATAACAGACACTTATAGTCATACCGGTCACACCATGCGTCGGATTGAGGTGTGGTTGATTCCTATACGTCACAAATGACTCATGAATCGTTGTCCTAAAGTATCAAAAAAATCAGAATGTGTTTGCTTGGTTTTTAGTATGTCACTTGTTCTTTTTTACTTAAATTAATACCAATTTTAAATAAAAAGCACATTTGGATTTATACCGGTCACATCGTGCGTTGTATTGAGGTGGAGTTGATTCTTACACATCACAGATGACTCATGGACCTTTTTTCTAAATTATTAAAACAATATGAATGGGTTTGCTCAGTTTTCAGTATGCTAATTTTGTTTTTTTTACTAAAATTAATGTCAATTTTAAATAAAAAGAGACACTTTGAGTCATATCGGTCGCACCATACGTCAGATTGAGGTGCGATTGATTCCTACACGTCACAAATGACTTGTAGATTATTTTCCTAAAGTATCAAACAATTTGAATGTGTTTGCTTATTTTTTAGTACGTCAATTGTGTTTTTTTACTAAAATATCATTTCAAATTGAAAACATGCATTTTGAGTCATATCAGTTGCATCGTGCTTCGGTTTGACATGAGACTGCTTCATACACATCACAAAGAACTTATGTATCGTTTTCCTAAATTATGAAGACAGTTAGAGCAAGTTTTCTTGGTTTTTAGTGAGTGACACGTTTTGAACTAAAATGTCAATTTTAAACTGATAATGAACACTTTTAGTCATATCGGTCACACCGTTCGTCAGATTCCTACACATCACAAATGACTGATGGATCACTGTCTTAAATTATCAAAACAATTTGAATGAATTTACTCGGTTTTCAATATGTCACTTGTTCTTTTTTCTAAATTCATTGTTAATTTAATATAGAAATACACACTTAAAGTCACAATGTTCACACCATGCGTCAGATTTAGGTGCAGTTGATTCCTACATGTCACAAATGACTTATGGATTGTTGTCCTGAAGTATCAAATCAATCCTAATGCGTTTGCTCAGTTTTCAGTATGTCATTTTTTTTTACTAAAAATACTTTCAATTTTAAATAAAAATAGACATTTCGAGTCATACCGGTCACATCTTCATGCTATTTGTGTACATTATTCTATTAGGCATGCTGCCCATTCATTTCTAAACGAATCTATATCGTCTTGTAAATATGAGTCTTTTAGACAACCATAATATTACTGAAAAAATATAAATACACAAAGGAATAATAAATATTTTAAATGAAATAGTAATTATTTTCAAAAATATCTCTTTAGGGATGTTGGTTTGTTCATGGAATATGATATCTTTCATAAATTTACAGACATAATAACCACAATTTTTCCATTTTTTTGTTTTGGACACTGTAGAAACATTGAGAAAAATAATTATATTTGTTGACATGTGTTTGGATAGTGAAATATTATTATATATACCTTGATTTTTATCCAGTCATAGTACTTGTGATGTTTCTTGTCCTTTTCCCCTGGCCTCATTTCATGATGTAGACGATATTCACACACCGCCCTATCATAACAAAATTCTCATTAAAAGATAATATAAATTATATAACTAGATGTTTTGTAACATCCCCAAATGATAAAGGGTTAAATGGCTAAATGATATGACTCATGTCAACAAGGTGCACCTTCCTTTTCGGGAGCCTGTCTGATTAGAACTCCACAGTTAAGCGTGCTTGGCCTGGAGTAGTAATCAGGATGGGTGACCTCCTGGGAAGTTTCTCAGGGTGTGTGTGAGTGAGGACAAAACACACTAGAAAGGACATGTGTTGGCCTGTGGGGACTATCATTAGTCAGATAATCCGTTCAGGCATGTGGGTGGACCCTAGGGTGGGCCCCACATGTCTGCGGGGGCAACTGGTGGTACCTGGTGAGCCAGGACCCGACGGTCGTGTTAAGGCGGGGTGGTTGTGCTGTCACCGGGACCCGGTTGTCACATTTGGTATCAGAGGAGGAACCCAGCCTTAAGTGCGGTGCATTGCCTGGGTTGAGATGTAGGGCCCACAACGAGGGCGTTGTGCTCTAAAGGGGGGGTGATTGTAACATCCCCAAATGATAAAGGGTTAAATGGCTAAATGATATGACTCATGTCAACAAGGTGCACCTTCCTTTTCGGGAGCCTGTCTGATTAGAACTCCACAGTTAAGCGTGCTTGGCCTGGAGTAGTAATCAGGATGGGTGACCTCCTGGGAAGTTTCTCAGGGTGTGTGTGAGTGAGGACAAAACACACTAGAAAGGACATGTGTTGGCTTGTGGGGACTATCATTAGTCAGATAACCCGTTCAGGCATGTGGGTGGACCCTAGGGTGGGCCCCACATGTCTGCGGGGGCAACTGGTGGTACCTGGTGAGCCAGGACCCGACGGTCGTGTTAAGGCGGGGTGGTTGTGCTGTCACCGGGACCCGGTTATCACATGTTTAGTTCTAAAATGTTGGATGTAGTGTATTACAAATTGACAAACGTCATCATGTGTGGTCGGTTTGTTGGATATCCATGCATTGAATCTAGGAAATAAATCTTTAGAGTATCCAAATTGATCGTAATGAGCATCCAATGCTGCTTAAGAACACAAAAAAGAATAAGTAATGAAAGAAATTAAAATATATTTGATATGATTAAATTGTAGAGTTTTACCCCTGCATCGTTGGTATTAAGAATAGTCTGTCATCCATAATTTTGTTAAACGATTTGAGCAGGCTTACCACTATTTCACCCTCTTTATTGGATTCTATTTTTTTGTTCTGTAAAGGTGACGTGAGGACTAACAAGTCCAAATTTGTGTTCATGAGGAAATCCCTTCAATTTTTTTTTCATATATACGCCTGTGAAAAATATGAAATGTATTTAGTCATAATTATCATAGTATATCACCTTTTGGAAAATCAAGTCATGAAAACATACCTCATGTATACATTTACAGCTGAGCTGCATAACCAATCATAATTCAGGATTTCACTTACATTGTCAACACTAATGAAATATGGATCTTCCCCACTGTACATATTTTCATCAAAAACAATTGTGCGAGTACCACCATCTTTCAACTTCATATTCACATGAGCCTGAAATGATAATAAATGCAGATATATAATGGGTAGGTTTAAGGTGCTTTCAGTAGATCATTTTGATCGGTTGGTTGATCCTTGATATGGTTTTGAGTTGTTCTTTCTTTTCACCCCCATCCATTGCCTGCTTTCAAATTATACAGCTTCTGTACGACTGACAATGTTGTATATTTAGTGCAACCACCATATAAAGGCGTCTTTGCATAACTCTTCATCTGTTCAAACAATTTTGGGCAATCACAAAGTTCATCTTAAACTGTCATTATTATTTCATCAATATGATCTTCATCATCATTCACATCTGTAATAACATCCTCGATATAGTCTTCTTCATTGTCCACACTTATAATCATATCAGATGATCCATAAAACGCATTGTTATCCCAACAACTAGCTACATTAGTTTCCCCCCCATGTTTATTCCAACATTTATAACTTTGATCTATTCCATGACATACCAAGTGTTCTTCCAACTCCTCTGGACTAACTTGTCTTGAATAACAACAACGTAAAAATGGATAAAGGATTTGAGAAGGATCGTATGCATGATCTTTTGCCAACTTGATGAACTCTTTTACTCAATCTCCATACTCGTTTGTTAAACGATTGACATCCATCCATTCTTTATTCATATACATCCTATTTGATTCGGTGATATTAGTATTTAACAAAATAAATACACAAAATATTGATATAATGTAATGATTTCCCCAATTCTATAAAAATCTAAACATAAAAAATTATAGAAAAACTACAGTTCAAATGTCCTTTGAAAACTATTTTAAAAATCACACTTGAAATCCCATTAAAAAAACCAACCATTTACACAAATTCCTCTTTATAATAACACACCCTTTTAAAAATTAATCAATCATTTCCAAACACTCTTTCACAAAACCACAATTCATTTTTTTAAATATTCAAGGAAACTTCATGATCCAACAATCTTAATCATTTAAAATGAGCGACAACCCTCTAAGAAAAATTTCAAAACACTTAAATTATTTTAAAAGAGCTGCTTAGAAATTTTCACAAAGGCATAAATCCAAAGAGAGACACTTTATAAAAGATACATAGAAAACACCTCGATTCATCGCAAATCAATCAGTGTTGTATGATTCCATCACATTATTCCAAAGGTTAATGTAATAATAATAATTTCCATAATCATTTGATATTGTGCCCCCCACCATTGGATATCCCTTATCCATGCTTCCATTTTCCAGTTATATCAATTATCCTTCACCACAACACCAAGAGTCCCAACAAATATGTTCCATAGTCAGTGACCACACTCACAACCATGAAACATTGGTGTTCCAGTTTACTACAAACACTGCATTATCCCAACGATCATTGACTCACACCAAATCAATTGGTTGTACATGTTGGATTGATATAGCCTGATTCGGTTGGGCCGAATGATTGTGGAGGGAAACTGTAACAGTGTGGACTTTAGAGTCAATTGTAATGTAGCAGAACTGACCGAATGACACCGAAATAGCACTGAAGCAGTGCAGACTTCGGAGTCAACTCTACTGTATCCTTTTGGACTTCCAGCCCACAACTATTGTAGCACTTTTGACCTGGGTGGTTGCCTTTTACTGTAACGACGCGGACTTCCTGTGCAATAGTGGATCGTCTTCACCATTTGTAGCTCATTTAGAGATAGGGTTTTTTACCATAAGAACTCTGTAATTGTGCTCCTGATTATAGTGAATATTCTGCCTCTCCATGGACGTAGGGATTTTTTTTTCCAAACCACATAAATTTGTGTGTTCCGTGTGTTTTCATTTCTTCTACATTTTCTTTCTGTATATTATTTATATCGTTGCGACTCTCGATGCTTCCGCAATAGTACACCCCAAGAACAATGTATATGTCTCTTGCATGAAGTACTATTGGTTCGTTCCTTTATAAATACACCTAAGAAAATCTATAAGCATGAACCCAATTACTAGATCGAGAGCGCTCCCAACACTCCACTTCTCAAGTCCAATGCATCCACATGCCTACCCACAAAAGTGTATTTTTATATAATTATCTCTTGGTGATAAAATACCCTTACATGCCCAATGAATTGAAAAGAATCCCCACACATTCTAATTCATTAGAAATTTATGATTTTATATTTATGAAATAATAATTCTAAAGATAATAGTGTTTTCAGAATCATATTTATGTTTAAATAATTTATTTTAATGAATATTAAAATCCACCTAAGTAAACATCTTAAAATGAACCATTTAAACACAATGTGTTTTATATAAAAAATCTTTACACCATTGACTCTTTAGGAAAACTAATTTTCTTAATATAAATTATGCCTTAAGTTATTTTGTAACAATCATGATTTTAATTTCATCTTACTCATTCCCACTTAGTCAACTCATCCATTACATCACCACCAAATCATCCTCTCAATTGAAGGTTAAATTGGTTTTGTTGACATATAATTCATTCAGGTTTAAGTGGAATGCGATGATTTCCTTTATAGAACAATAATATGACTCAAGAATATTTACATTATATATAATATAAAAAACATAGAATGTGTAATCTAAGATACAATTTCTATCTTACAAGTATTCATCAAAGTGGGTTAACGCAATTGGACAACTTATTGTTTCAATTTCATCCAATGATTAATAAAAAATGAAACTATGTGACATATTTATAATATAAAAGTGTGTAAAACAACTCAAAAATGTTCTTCCCAACATAGAAATTTATATAAAAAAATACGACCTAGGCTTCTGAGGGTTCAATCAAATAAAAAATTATATAAAAAACCTCAAAATGAACGATGGAATATGGAGGTCCCTATTTAATACCATATAGAATGCACGTTGTGAAATAGTTATAGTAATGGAGTGCTTACATATTATAGTAGAGTTGCAGGTCTTGCAATTAACACCTAAATTCCCTATTCCCTAAGTTATACACTTATCAAAAGTGATCCAACACCCATCCAGTTGACCATCCAACCATTTTCCAAATAAAAAACAATGCCCCTTTACCAGAAGATCCCCAAAAAACCTAGTTCATGCCTCAAATGAATCCTAGGGACCCGATGACCATTATTCACATCATGACGAGTATTCATACTGAAAACGTAAAAATGAACTAAAGTCCATTGATCATAGAATCGCCACATATAATCAAACTATTTTCCAACCCACTACCAAAACATTTAAAAGAATATTTTGAATATGAATCTTTTCAAAAATATCTAAGAACGCCTAACCACACTATTATCCCATCAATAACACCAAAAACAACAATGCAATATTAACATTGAATCCCTTTCCATAGACACATTGAACATGAATAAATATTGATTATACCCAAACCATAAGTTCCTAATTTCATTTAATCACACCCAACATTACTAATTAAACCTTTTGAGATCCAAAATGGTTCACTACACATGCGAACCAAACTTGATTAACTCTGATCACTCTCAAGAAGATAAGGTCACAAACAGTGACATAGTAATCACAATATAAATACATTTGAATCAATTCCAATACTATATCTATCAAACATTTCATATTTTAAAATTAATAATACACTAGTAAGCCTAAGGCCTCTACATAAGCTTCCAAATTCTCAGAAAATTCCACTTTCCAACACTAATTTCATATCTACAAGTGTATAAAATTCCACATTTTTACAATCCATTACAAAAGATAAAGAACATCAACTTTTTATGTACAGATGAAACAAATCTAGAACTTTATAATTTCAGTGCAACTAATTTATTTCAATTTCTGTAAAACCATTTCATATTTGGGCGATTCATCCTATGGATTTTATTAAAACACCAAGCTTCAAACCAAATTAATAAGTTTCATCAAGAAATTCTGAAAAATCTGATTTTGAAAAGCTGCTATGAAGAAAAACTAAACCATCACATAAGTTCTATCAGGATTACCAAATATAACACTCCCAATTGTAAAATATATATAATTCACAAAAAATGGTAACGTCATCGCAAAACATCATTGGATCAGAGTGCAATAATAGTGGAAACAAGGACAACTAACATGTAATTTATTTAGTACACAAACAAGGGCCATAAATGTCCATGATTTTCAATGGGGAATTTAGCCCGTACAATTCACAATATCACTATTAATATCAAACTGTAATAACATGCGAAACAGATGAGAAAGAGGAGAAAAATCACTACAGAGGTGTGGTTCAGTGCACGACGGAGGTGCGTTCGTGGCGGAGGAGAGGTGCGTTCATGGTGGAGGAGAGGCGCATGACAGAGGAGTCATCCGGCGAGGAGAGGCACATAGGGAAGCTGAGTTCACGGTGGAGGGAATTTCAGAGGCGAAGAAGTCGGTGGCGGAGGAGTCCTCCGACGGAGGAGAGGCGTCCTGCGAATGCAAGTCACACGATAGAGGAGAGTTTCACAACGGAGGAGAGGCACACGATAGAGGAGAGGCGCGTGAGGAAGGTGGGTTCACGACAGAGGAGTCGACGGGAGAGGAGGAGGCGGCAGTGACGATTGGCTTCTGTGAGAGCTTGAGGGGTGTGAGGAAGGAGTAGAAAGTTAGGGTTTCTTTATAAAACCTGATGAACCTTTTATCAGTACTAGATAAAAAACGTTGATAAAGGTATGTTTTATCAACGCTAAAATGGAAATCATTGATAAAATATTCCTTTATTAGTGCTTTTTTAACGTTGATAAAGATATACCTTTATCAGTGCTAAAAATATAGTACTAATAAAGACACATTTTATCTGCGTTTTTTAGTGCTGATAAAGATAGGTCTTTATCAGCACTTAAAAAAACACTGATATATCTAATTATATATATTTATAAGATTATAGACGTATATAACTATATTTCTTTTAATTTTTTAGTTATTTATATGAATATATATATATTTATAATTATAATTATAAATGAATATATATATATATATATTTAAATAATTATAAAATTATAAAAAATTAATATTTCTAATATTTATAATTTTATTAATATATATATTTAATATATTTATTATAATTTTATAATTATTTAAATATATCTCTATTTATTTATAACTATAAATATAAATATTTGTATTTATTTCTCAATATTTATATATATTTGTAAATATAATTAGAAATATATTTATTAAATTATATATAACATTATATATGAAAATAATAAATATATTTTTTATAAATTAATAATTATTTAAATATATATATATATATATATATATTTGTAATTAAAATTTATAATAAATAAATTATTTATAGTTGTAATTATATATATATATATATAATTATAAAATTATGAAAAATATATTTATAATTTTATAAATATATATAATTAATATATTTATTATAATTTTTTAATTATTTAAATATATCTACATTTATTTATAATTATATTTATAACTATTTGTATTTTTTATAGATATTTGTATATAAATATAAATAATTAATATATTTATAATAATTTTTTAATTATTTAAATATATCTATTTTTATTTAGGAATTATAATTATAAATATTTGTATATATTTATTTAATTATATATTTATTACTTTATAAGTTGTATAATAAATATATTTATTATAATTTTATAATTATTTGCATATATATATATTTATAGTTATAATTATAACTAGAAATAAATATATTTATAAATATTTGTATATAATTATAAATAAATAAATAAATAAATATTTATAAAATTATAATACATGTATATATTTATTGTAATTTTATAATTATTCAAATATATATTGTTATAATTACAATTAAAAATAAATATATTTAAAAAGTATTTATATATAATTAAAATTTAATAATTATAAATATAATAAATATATTTATTCTTTAAATATATTTAAATTAATTTTATAAGTATTGAGAACATAATATAGTATATATATGGTAACATGCATGAATTAATCATATACACCTAGTAAAATATACATAATAAAAAATGATCCATCAATGGACAACATGAATAATAAGAGTGTAATGTATAAATGAACATTAATGACGATACATAACATATACGCACGCATGATCAATATATTTATTGACCAAATTCATTGGAAACACATATATATTTAATTATAATCTTATCAATACTTTTTTTTTTAAATATTTTTTTTTGAATTATTAAAAAATGTATATTAATTATAAACATACATTTTTTATTTAATGTATACAAATAAACATTATTTTTTAATATAAATATAATAATTGTATATAAATTATTATTAAAAACTTTTATCAATGCTAAAAATAGCGCTAATAAATGCATAATTTATCAGCACTAATAAAAGCGCTGATAAATGTGTACCCTTTATCAGCCCTTTTTTTAGCACTGATAAAGGATGCATTTATCAATGCTAATAAAGCCCCCCCTTTATCGATGTTTTCTGTTTAGCGTTGATAAAACAAGATTCTTCCCTTGCCCCGTTTTGTGGTAGTGTATAATGTTTTCAGTTTTTATTTTTGAAATATTTCAATTTGAGTTTAAATAATATGACTTAAATGCTATAAAAAGAAAAATCAAATAGGTTTAAGGTTGTATGATCCTTAGATTATATTATACAGGAAAACTGATTTTGAGATAAAATTTAATTGATATTTTGATTTTGGTTGTTGAAATATAGTTAGAAAATAAACAATTGGAATGAGTCATTTTTAGGAAAAACCTCAGCATCATGGTGTTTTAAGAAACACAATATTGTTTCATTACATGGTGCGGAAAAAGAGTACATTGTTGATAGAATTTATTGTTCTCAATCCTTGTTAGGATTGATCAATTTTTTTTCTAAATTTGATATTTTCTTTAAAAATCAACTTATTTAACAAGAAAAGTTTTTTATTATTTAAATTTTAAATAATATTTTAAATTATTTAAGAATAAATATTATACTAGTAGATTTAACTAATTTTGATAAAATAATAACATTGATTGATGTAAATTTAATAAATAAGTTTTAATAGAATCTATTTTGTTGAAATAAAAAATATTTTTCATGGATAAAATCATTACACCTTTAGAATCCCACTTCAAGTTAACTTTATTAGTTTGGATTTAATAATTTAATGACATGCTATGTTCACGGTGGATTCTTAATTCTATTAAATTTTATGGTTTACTAACATAAACTTAAATCCATTTTTTTCCTTCTAGTGGTAATATGATTCCCTACAGATGTGACCATCTCAATTACATGACATATTTTTTTTCATTACAATACATTACCATGACCTTTTATGTTAAAATTTTTACAGAATTAGGACAAAAAATTAACTAAAAAACTCATGTATTTTTAAACTAATGGACATTTTTTGGAACAATATATACAACAACTCGATCCATAAGAAGCCTTCATTGTTCTTATTTGGATCAAGCTCCTCATGTCACATTTTTCTTATTTGGATCAAACTCCTCATGCATAGATTTGATCCAATTATCATCCTTGGCAGCCACTCCAAATGATTTAGGCTCTACTTCAAAAAAAATAAGTTTTTTTTGTAGAGTCTTACTACTTCGAGTTTTCACTGAAACTTTTCGATCACCAATGACATTTTATTCATTGATTTTAGCCTTGCTTGTATTTCTTACAGTTGATAAAAATATATTCATCTTTGAAATGATAGCCCACTCATTAATATTTCTTAAAAATCACTTCATTTCTTTCATCACGCATCTAATAAACACTAAGTATGTTTCACTTTAATCCATCTAAAAACAGATCATTTTTTAACATTGCCTTTTGGTTCTACCCTTAGGAATCTCTGATTACCATCCATGTAATTCTCATAAATGGGAGGCATTCACCTTTGATAATGAATATCTGATGTGTATTTATTTATTCATTGTACAAAAAGAATTTTCTTTTAACCCAATAGGATATCTTTACTTTATCTCAGAAAATTCAAAGCTTCAATCAAATGTATCCTATTTTTTCTTCATCCTCCTCACTCGTTGATTGATTGTTTAGTGAGATCTATTTGCGTTTTTTTATCATCATTCTTTCTTTACCGTTGATATACCCCTGTGGTTAGTAATGTTTTCACAGTAAAATCATTATCCATAGAATTAATGTATTGTTTCATATTTATATATTTTTTAGTATTACTCATATAATAATTGTTTTCTTGTAAAAGTGGATTCTTTTGTTCAAGTTGGGGTGGCTTATTCAAAGTTTCTCATACTCGTGATGGACTGGATTTTGAGCCTGCAACTGAGATAATGACAATGAGGAAATGCATTAAGAATGCATACAACCATCAGGAAAAGGTGAATTCATACTACTTATTTAATTAATTTTTCATCATTTTATTTACTATTTGTAAGTTAATTTCCTTATCATTTTTATCTAATACTTATTTAGTTTTTTTCACAGATTTTTGGGAAGTCATATTTTTCTTTTAACAATCTGCAACAAACCACAAGAGATAAAATGATTCTTTCTGCCAATGTAACCACATTTTCTATATTCATTGTTTTTCTTTGTCGATCTGCCAATAATGCATATTTATTTGATGTTGTTAGCCGAAAAACATTTCTCATTGTTGAAATCTAGGAGAGTAGAGGAAGCTCATGTGCCTATTGTGGTGACTTCTCGTGATATAATGGGCACATGAGATTCTTATACTCTTCTGACTTTCAACAACGAGAAAAAAAATCGGCTAAGAACATCGAGTAAATATGCAGTGTTGGTAGTTCAACATATAAATACAATGAACACATGATTACATTGGTAGTTAGGATTTTTTTGAGACTTTGGGACATGTAATAATTAACCACATCTCAATCCGACATACGATGTGACCAACATGACTCCAAATGTTTCTTTTATTTAAATTTGATACAAATTTTACTAAAAAGGACAACTAACACACTCAAAATTGAGAAAACATATTTCAATTATTTTTATACTTTAGGGAAACAATCCATAATTAATTTGGGACGTGTAGGAATCAGCCACACCTCAATTCGATGCATATTGTGATTGATATGACTCAATGTGTCCGTTATCAGTTTAAAATCGACAGTTTAGTTCAAAAAATGTCACTCAATGAAAACAGAGAAAATGTGATCGGATTTTCTTGATAATTTAGGTCATAAATTCATAAGTCATTTTTAAAATGTAAGAATTAGTCTCAAATCAAACTGATATATGACGTGATCAGTATAGGTCAAAGTGTGTGTTTCCATTTTAAAATGTAATTTTAGTAAAAAAAACAAGTGATGTACTTAAAACTGAGAAAATGCATTCAAATTGTTTTGATAATTTAGGACAATGATCCATAAGTCATTTGAGATGTGTAAGAACCATTCATACCTCAATCTGATGTGTAGTGTGATCGGTATGACTCCAAGTGTGTCTTTTTATTTAAAAATGAAATCAATTTTAATAAAAAAGAAAACTGACCTACTCAAAACCAAGAACACATTCAGATTGTTTTGATACTTTAGAAAAAAAAGATCTATAAGTCATTTGAGATGTGTAGGAATCATTTGTACCTCAATCTGATGCACGGTGTGACTGATATGACTTCAAGTGTGTCTTTTTATTTAAAAATGAAATCAATTTTAATAAAAAAGACAACTGACTTACTCAAAACTAAGAAAATACGTTCAGATTATTTTAATAATTTAGAGAAACGATCCATAAGTTATTTTTGACGTGTAGGAATTATCCACATCTCAATCTGATACACGATGTGTCCGGTATGACTCAATGTGTCTATTATTAGTTTAAAATCGACAATTTAGTTCAAAAAATATCACTCACTAAAAACTAAGCAAACATGATTGGATTTTCTTGATAATTTAGGACATTGATTCATAAGTAATTTGTGATGTTTAGGAATCAGTATCATGTCAAACCGATACACGATGTGATTAATATGAGTCAAAGTTTTTGTTTCGAGTTTAAAATGACATTTTAGTAAAAAAGACAAGTGGCGTACTCAAAACTAAGTAAAAGCATTCAGATTGTTTTGATAATTTATGAAAACAATACATAAACCATTTGGGACGTGTAAGAATTATCCCCACCTCAATCCAATTCACAATGTGATCAATATGACTCAAAGTGCATCTTTTTTATTTAAAATTGACATCAATTTTAGTAAAAAGGACAACTCACATATTCAAAACCAAGAAAACACATTCGGATTATTTTAATACTTTAGGAAAATGATCAATAAGTTATTTGTGATGTGCAGGAATTAGTCTCACCTCAATCTGATACACGATGTGTCTGGTATGAATCAATGTGTCCATTATCAGTTTAAAATCAACATTTTAGTTTAAAAATTGTTACTCACTAAAAACTGAGTAAACAAGCTCGAATTATCTTTATAATTTAGGAAAATGATTCATAAGTCATTTGTGACATGTATGAATTATTATCACATCAAACCGACACATTATGTGACCAGTATGAGTCAAAGTGTGTGTTTCCAGTTTAAAATGACATTTTAGTAAAAAAGACAAGCGACGTGCTCAAAACCGAGCAAACATATTCAGATTGTTTTGATACTTTAGGAAAAAATTCCATAATTCATTTGAGATGTGTAAGAATCAATCACACATCAATATGATGCACGATGTGGCCGTTATGACTCCAAGTGCGTTTTTTCAATATATAAGTATCATTTTAGTTTAAAACACGCATCACATCGCCAAAACTGAGCAAAGGAGTCTAGATTGTTTTCTCTTCATTTAAATTATGTATTTGTACCTATTTTTGATGATTTCATGGTGTTTTTGTGTTTTTAGTGTGTTGTTATAGAACATTGTAGTATTCTCCTTTATCAATGCTTTTTTTAGTGTTGATAAAAGACTCAGGCTTTTAATATTTCTCTAGCAGTCATCGCTTCTCTAGTGCCAACAAAGGCCGTTTTTAGCGCTATTAAAGGCCTATTTTGAAGTAGTGTATGTTTTAAACACAAATTACATATTGCGGGATGTTATATGACTTGTGGCTTATGGATAAGCACATTAGTAGTGTAATAGAAGTATACTAAAATAGAAAAATATATTACATATTGCGTATTGTATACACAAATTAGCTAATGTATGATGCATATTTGAGCGTATAACTATTGCATAGTTTAATATCAAATAAAAAACAGTCTGTATACAGTAGTAATTTATTGAAATACGTAATCTATGCTTCAAGGATTACATATCAATTTGCTAGTACTTTGTCAATGTAATATTTGAATAGAGTACATATTGTGCACTGTATAAACAAATGAAAGTGTGATGCATATTTGAATAGATAACTATTGCACACTATAATAGGAAAACAAAAAATATATTGTATGCAATATCAATATGTTGAAATATGTAATTTGTGTTTCTCTGATTACATATTGATTCACTATTACTCTACCCATGTGATGTTTCAAAAGATTACTATTTCATTTTATGATGCATATTTAAATAGATTACTATTTAACAGTATTTTTTTGAAATATATAATATCTATTCAAAAAAATATTGTAAACTGCATATTGTAATATTTGTAGTTTATATAAAATATATATGGAAAATTAAAAAAACTGTTGAAATATGAATAGTTGGTGGTAGACTACTATGTAATCACAATAATGGAACTATCACAACAGTAATTTTGACACATGATATTAATTTTGATGCATGAAATTAACCATAATTCATGAAAAAGTTTTGATATATGAAAATGATTTTGATACAGAATAGGGATTTTAACACATGACAGTTTTCCATTATGGTCACTATCATATATTAATAGAGTAATCTGCAATATGTAATCATCACAGATTACACTAAATTTATAGAAAGTGTAACATCGGTTAATATAGTAGTCTGTGATATGGCCATGTGGCTAGGGATTCAACCTCTATAGGATGTGGATAGAGTTCAAATCCTTATTAGGAGTGAATCCAAATGAAAAGGAATCCTATAATTCTATGAAATGGATTAGCCTGCCGTTCAAAGATCAAGATGATATTGTTTGGTTACCAAAAATAAAAAATCAAAGATGAAATCACAAATAAAATTAGAAAACATAATTCAATATTACCTTTCTATAGAATTATAAAATGCCAGTCATTTTTTTCAGAACTTTCCCTTCATAGATTGGTGCGGTCCATTGTCATGGTCTGTTGTAGCCACAAAGTCCCCACACATTCTAATATCACGTTGCACTACATTCTCACTGTCAAAACCACAAAACAATTTTTTTTCCAAAGATAATGGAGTTATAAGAATAAACAAAAAATATCAATGAGGACTAAATTCATAAAATCAGAAGTCGAAATGTTAACAGTGGTGAATTGAAAAGAATAAAATGTAGAAAATATGGAATTGATCATAAAAAATTCATTTTCATTATATAACATGAAATAATATACCATTATCAGTTGGTTAGGATGGTTGAAAAAAAACTAATGTTTGGTAAATAGGAGTGAAAATGGTTGGGTGAGTCATTTATGTTTGGTTGCATAAAATTAATGACGGAAATCAAAGAATATGAAGATTATATGAATTTAATATCCTAACACTCTCGATAGTGGTAAAAACAGCTTAACAGTCATCTCACACAAATTTATTCTATTGAGGAATATAACATATGTACAAGGTTGTTTCAAGTAAAAATGATAGTATGGATGATTTGGGTTGACAACTCTACTTCAAATGAATCTAGGTTCATTTGTAAGTGTTACTAAATTAAATAGAAAAATTGTTAGTACTATATTTCATGCATTGTAAAAAAATTATAATTATTATTTTTCAAATGAAATGTTTGAATAACAGTATCAGTCAATTAATATTTTTTAATTGCACCCGATTTTATGAAATCTGTGTGGTTGAATTTACAAATTCAACTTTAGAGTTGTTGCGTCTTGAAGATCCACATCTCTCATGCTCCTAGAAATTTTGGATACATAAAAAAATTGTAATGTTTAATTTGTTATTTGTTTTAAATCTATGAGTCAAGAAGTTTAAAACTACAGTACCTGGTTTTGTTCGAATGTGTTTTTATAATTTTTTATGTCAATTTCATTATCTGAGAAGAAGAACATTTTATAATTGTTATGTTCAGATGAACGATGATGGTTCTGAATGTTGTAATTTATTTTTTCAGTAGATGACATAACACTTTTCAACATGAAAATATTAAACTCTACATGAAATTAAAACTCATCTTTATCCTACATAGAAAATGAATAAAAATGATTCTTTGTATTGAACAGGAGGTAGTAGTCACAAAAAACAAAATAGCAGACAATTAATTTTGAAAACATTAATACTTTTTATCTTTGATGTAAAATAATGAAAAAACCCAATGCATTAGAAATTGATGGTAGGTCACAATAATAAAAAATATATTTATAACTGGTTAAAATTAAATATAGTTAAATTGTGGATGTTGTAACCTAAAAGGCTTTCTAATGCTAAAATCGGGGTTTCCTCTAGATAAATATTTTTGTGCATGCATAATATGAAACAATTTATATAAAACTAATTTTGTAGAATCAAAAGATTAATGGAAACACGAATAACTAAATTTCTAAAATCAAAAGTTTAATGGAATTATTATCATTAAAATAAAAATGAAAATAAATCAAAACTAACCTTAAAGTGGTGGTACACTTCACCCATTTTTATGGCCTCTTTGAATAATGAGGCTCCCATAGTAAAAAATGTAATACAGGTTAATATATATCAAATGAAAAATGAAAGTCAAGCATTTGAAACACACATGCCTATTCACCTTTTGTTAATTCATGTGTGTTGATTTGTATGTATGAGTACATGAATTTGACTTGAATGTATGAACACATAAATATGTTAAAACTTTGAGATAAATATATGGTAATACATGAAATATCTATGATATCTAACATCCATATATAGTTTAAATTGTCTAGATGAAATAAAGGAATGGATGATATATAGTAAATGCAATACAACGTTTAAATTGAAAAAACTTTGATTTAGTGGCCTAAAGTAGAAAGAATGAGGAAACATTTAATGTAGTATATATATATATAGCAGAATACACACACACACAACATAATACTTATGTACAACATAATATAGATATATGTACAGTAGTGAATACATATATATATATATATAACAAAATACATATATATGTATAACATAATACATACATACATACATACATATATATGTATATGTATAGTAGAATACATATATTTGTATAATAGTGAATAAAAATATATAGATGTGTGTGTGTGTGTGTGTGTGTCTAATAGAATACATATATATGTATAGCATAATTCATATGTGTATAAGAATAAATATATATAGATATATGTATAGAAAAATACATAAATATATATATACATATCTATTCAGAATACATATATATGTATTGCACAATACATACATATAGTATGATTCATATATGAATTCCATATATGCATAATAGATTAACAGATAAAATAATACATATATTCATTTCATATATATGTATAGCATAAAATTATCATATCCCATGATCTCATAAAATATCAATGGAAAGGAATGAATTTAATTTTTTTAATAGAAGAAATAAGAATTAAAAATAAAATTATTAAGGGATGCTTGTTTTTCATACCTGAAACTAAATAGAAATAGTTTCACTTCTTGAGAACACATAACCAAAAAAATCATCTTTCCCTTTCGAACTATCTAGAAGTAAAATTTTTAGGTGGAAAAAAGTATACAAAAAAGAAAATAATATTAAAGGTAACATGACTTCTATATTAGGTTATGCAACAAAACCATTTTCCCAACTCTTTATAAAGTGATAAAAAATTAACTCTTAATCAGATGAGTGTCATACATAAGCATAAAATCCAATATGAAAAATAATTGCACCATAAAAGAAATCACTATCAAATGTGAAAGGAGAAAAGACAAAGATGTCCTCCATCCCATAAAACAAATGTAGCCACTACAGAGCAACAGAGAGACCAAATATCATTTCATCCATATGAAAAATGAAAATAGGGTTTCATGTAAATACCTTTAAACTGTCATAGTAAGCACATGACATATTGAGATATCTACCACTGGCTTCCTCTTGGCATATAAAAATTCTTTTTTCTAAAGAAGCATCATCCCTCCAACGTTTTGAAAAACATTATTTTTTTGGAATTTTGACTACTAAAATAAAATATTAAATTTGAAAGGTTAATTAAAAAGAAAGGGGGTCATGATAGGCCTCATGTAAACATTATCAAATTAAAAAGGATATTTGAATAAGGAGAAAGGAAGTTTGGTACTTTGAAAATGAAAAAAATATTATTTTGAGAAGTATTTGTATAAGGTTAGAATGGAACCTCCAACTAAAAATTTAAACTGCACCTTATCATCTGAAGTTTCAACAAGCTACTTTAACTAAAAAAATCAACTAAAAATAATGGAGACAATTCTTTATTTCATCATACTCTAATTTTTTTATTGAAAAACATATATATGTGTGTGCATGCACGCGCACAACATATATATGTTTTGGAGAAATTGGCATAAAAATTGGCACATATGTGTTATATATATATATAATGTGTAAAACATATCAAAATATATATGTGTATGTATGTATGTTCTATAAGTATAGATACAGATCATATATATGTTCTCAAAGAATTGTTATATATATATATTGTGGATATATACGTGTGTGTGAAAAACATATATATCGTAATGAGACAGTTCATGTTGGCTAACAAAATTAAAAAAGAAATAAAATGATTAGAAAGTGAATAAAGGTAAAAAAACCATAAATCATAATATAGACAGAATATGAAAATATATTAAAACCAAAAATGGAAATTTTAAAAAGTCTTATGTTGATTTTTTTATAAAAAAGTGAAATTCTACTGATAGATTACCTCTGAGTTTTTCAAAAAGCGGTGGCATAACAATATGAATTTGAAAAACCTGTATTCTAAAAAAGGAATAAATATATAAAACGAAATGAACAAATAAAATCCTACAAAAAAATTATCATGTGCTATGATCTCAGAAAATATCATTGGAATGTAAGGGGAAGGTGAAATTTTTTTAGGGTAATAGTGGAATGGATTTAAAGTTTTTAATAATAATAATTAAAATTAGAAACAAAATTATCGAGGGAATCACATTTTTCATACAGGAAATGAAATAGAGGTAGCTTCACTTTTTAAGATCACATAACAATTTTTTTTCTCCCTTCTAAATTGTCTAGAAGTTAAATAAGAAACATATAATAGAAAGGGATTTAGGGAAATAAATTTGTGTTCCTCTATCATAGAACATATAATGAAAACCCAATAGTAATGAAGCAAAAATCCTTTTCAATTGACACATAAGAATAATAATTATAAAAAAAGGGTTACAAAAATCAGATTGTTGTCCTATGATGTGTGAGGGAAGAGAATCACAATACCAATCAATTACATCATTGAATAGGCTGTCGGTCATGAATGGGTGTTCTTTTTTGAGTGTTTGAGAAATGGAATGAGGAGAGGGATATTGTGACTCTATAGGGTATCACGAGTGATGTATATGAGAAAGGGTGAAATTGGAAGTGGGTTGATGCGATGAGAAGAGAGGCCATGAGGTAGGAATCAATAGTTTAGGGTTTTCAAATTGTAAATTTCTCTGAACATGGTTGGAGAAAACGAAGTATGAGATAAGAAGGAGGCAAAGATGAGAAGAAATATGGAGGTGTGGAGATAGAGGTTAGGGTGAGGTGGAGAGCATGATGTTACGAAAAACATGAGTGTGAAGGAAACCCTTTATCGAAGAGGATACTATGATATATATAAGGACGCATAGATGGAGTGATTCACGCTCAAATTTACCCAAGAGAAGAAGGTAGGACGGTCCTTGTAGTTTAGCTTGGGTTGTCAAATCCTCAGAGACCTAATAAGTAACCTATAGACACGTACATTCTATGGACTGTTTTTGGCTATGAAGTGGCCAACTTGGGTTGATTTTAGATGGGTTTAAAGGAACTTTAAGAGACTTAAGTGAATTCAATTTAAAAGAATGATTTGATCCTAGGTTATCGCTCGGGGTGGATTGGACGTATTTCCTTTTCAATGATTTCAATTTCTTATATTTGAGATGAGTTCATTTAAGGAGATAAAACAACATCATCACTTAATGGTTTAATTCCTACACCCTTTAATAATAATCACCTATACACTTGAAGGATCAATGTTTTTAGCACTTCAAGGTAAAGGTTCGTATTAGCACTTGAAGTGTGTGGCTTTAAATTCAACAAGGACGATGGAGTTTAAAAATCATCAAATAAAAATCTCAATTAAAGAAGTGATTATACATTAAAGGGTTCATAAATAACATCCAATACAGCCCATTTCTACTCCCTTGGATCAACACATAAGTGGGTTAGCCCTCCATTGATGCTATGGTTTCAATGGAAGCGGGAAGTAGACTCATGAGGGAGGAATTGAAGAAGTAAAGGAAACAAATAAAAATCGATCACTCCTCCGTTGTGTGATAAATATCACAAAGTATGGTGTGAATAAATTCACAACTTAAACCAATGGTATCAATGTGATAAGTAGAATAACAGAATAAGAGTAAAGGAAGAACTTTTATTAAGAAACTAAGGTGAATTAAACAACTTAAATGAGAAAGAAATGCGATTACAAACACAAAGTTGCAGCATAACACTACAATGAAACCAAGAACCAAATATGAAAAACTACTTCACCACCACTGCCTTAAATAGGTATTTTGGGAGCCTTGGGTAGATCCTCCAACAGTACAAAAGATCCCACTTTAGTATGGTAGGCCTAGGGTGGTGGAAATTAAGGGAGATGAGACTTTTCCACCCTTGACCCGAGGTGGCATCCATCTTGCTTCCACCGAACAGACGCGCTTGTAAGTCCTTCTATATGGATGAATAAAAGTGGTCCATAGAATAATAAAATGGATCCCTGGATGTATCCTAATCTACTGTAAACTTTGGTCCCATTTGGAGTTGTGTATTCGAAGATATGATTAGATTAGTGGACTGTTTTTCTGGACCTCAGAATCTGGCCCAGAATTTTATCTCTAACATGGACCGCTTAAATGAACACCATGGAGGATGAATTAGAATTTGATCATGAAGAGTGATTTGTTCCTATATATATATTATATAATCACACAAAATTTTTGATTCATTGGGCCCTTATTTTGGGTCCTAAAGTCTCATCAGTGGGATGGTGTCCAATCTGACTTCTCCAAAATTGTTTCCTTTCATCACAAAATATCTCCATCTTCTTTTATGAATCCTCTATTGATCCCTGAATAAAAAATGTTCATATTTAAGTGTAGATACAGTTATAAAAATATCAAATTAAAATATGGATAATTAAATTTCTTAAAATCAGATGAATCATTGGGTACTTTAAATGATGTTAAAAAATGTACCACATAATAGTGCATTTTAAGTAAGAATTACAATCATAATGTGAAATGATGTTCAAAGTGTAAAATTCACTAAAATGGTGTTTATGAATAATAAAGCACATGAATATTATATATATTAACAATTAATATTAGCCTCATTTAGTGGCTAATCATAGAGCGAACCAGATGCGAGGAGGAGTCTAGGAGGAGGTTAGAAGATAGAGGCGGAGGTAGGGATGGAGAGGGGAGTTGGAGAGGGGAGTTGAGGAGGGAGGGAGTTGGGGAGGGAGGTAGAGGTGGAGAGTGGAGTCACATGAGAGGAATGTTGATAAGGGACTGTGGGAACCTTATGCTGGAGAGGATGGAGACACGTGAGAGGAATGCTAGGAGTGGAGGATATTTGTTAGGCTGAAAACATTTGAAGGGAAAAAAATTCATTAGGTGATGGAATCTATACATGGGAGAACCCAACTTTTATATATAGTAGATTACTAAAAAATAATAAAGTTACTAAAGTTAAAATAAATTAATAAGAAGTACTGAGATTTTAATAAAGTAATAAATAATAAATAATAAAATATAAAGTATTAATTTAACTTATACATTATAAAAAATATAAAATATAAAATATTATTAAAAAGAATAAATTTTTTAAAAATACAATAATTAATAAATAAAAATTTATAAACAAAAAAAAGTTTTTTTATATTATTTATATATTTAAAAAAATAAAAAAAATATTATAAAGTTTATAAAATATATTATTATGTATTAAAAATAAAACAATTAACAAATTAAATATTATAAAAAATGTTAAAAAATAGTAAACAATTTTTTTATTTTATTTTTATTTTTATATAGAATAAAAAACTTATTATAAATTTAATAAAAAATAAAATATTATATTAAGAAAACAATTCCAAATAAATTTTAAAAAGGATTAAAAACTAGTTTATAAATAATAAATAAATATAAAATATAATTAAAAATATTAATGTTTAAAAAATACAATACTTAATAAATAAAAACATATAAAGAAAGAAAAAATTAGTAATTTTTTTGAAAATATTTATGTATTAAAATAAAATATTTTATAATGTATTAAAAAAATTATTATTAAATAAAATATCATCCACTGCTAAAAAATTAGTAAACATTTTTTTAATTATTTATATTTTTATATAGAATTAAGAATTTTTTATAAAACTAATTATATGTTTCAGAAGAGTTGATGCGTAGTTTGACTGAGGATGAACTACCTGGTGATGAGTCTCATGATTCATCCATCGAGGGTGCTTCCACGACATTGAATACTAGCATGGGTTAGGGTCTTGCACGATTGATGATTCAAGATCATATTCATGAGTGGTGTCCATCTCTTGATTTTGATCTTCGTAGGAGGAAATAAGTTTAAATATGAATTTTATTTAGTTTTCATTTAATTAATTTTATTTATTAATTGTGTTGCTAATTATTTTTTATTTTCATGTTTTTTCACATCTAGTTGTTGACCAAACTAGTTCTATTTAGTGGAACTATTTTTTTACTTCATGGGTGTATGAGATCAGGTTCCTAATGATGTGCATCATCACATGTTCAAGCATTGGATGATACAAAAAAATATATATTTTTTTTAAATTTATAAAGTTTCTAATTTATTATATTGTTAAATATTTGCAGGGTTTATGGTCTTTCATTGATGATAGTATTAGACCCTCCATTTGGGAGACATAAAAAGCTTGCACACATGATTATTTCTATAATTTTTGCATAACCTTTGGAAGAGATCTATGAATAGAGAATCTGATACTGTCTTTGATCACTCTTATGTGTGTCATCAACCAGATTATGACCACACTTAGGTTTGAGATGGATTGTGCACCTTTTGGATAAGGAGGAATTTTAGGAGATCGTCGTTTGGTCGGAAAAATCAGAGGATGTAAATGTCACACATATAGATGATAGTCACACTTCTAGTATATATCATTGATAGTGAATAATAAATATTACTTAATAATATATATATATATATATATATTTAATAATAAATTTATATGATAAATTTAGGCACTCTGTGATTTATCCAGCTGTTATAGAGTTTTATTTGTATAAGAGGATGTACAATGATTATATAATACTAGACAAATTGTTGGTGAGAGGCAATCATAGTTTGTGGATAATATTTCTTTTCTAGTTTTTAAAATTAACATAATATAATTTTTTACCCTTTGAATTTCTAGTTATAATTTTGTAAAAGACATCAGATATACAAAATTCTCATGACTAGAAGTATGTTTGAAACGTAGGGTGTGGGTGACGATGCCTCATTGAGTCATGATTTAACTAGGGAACTTGGGTGTAGGTGATGATGAGTGATATTGAGAAGGATTGGGCAATCGATATTACCTCAAAATTGAATTCAACTAGTTATTATGGTAATGAAGTGATATTATTTAGCTCGAAGAGGGATCTTATTGGATCATCATCCTTCATTGCTTCAAAGTATGGAGCTAGACTGCAAGCTCAAGATGAGACTATACAAAAAACAGATAAGAGAATAGGAATAATAATGATAACATGAGAAACAATGTCAGTAGTAGGAGCAATAAAATGTGTAGATGATTAAATATCTAAGGTTAATTTATGGCTGTTTAGGGATTAAGTCCCCTCCATCTGATGGAGCTGATCACCCGCTCTCCTAGTGACAATTTTATTATGGGTTTTTATAAATTTATTTTGTATTATATGTGTGTTTATTTTACAATGAGTGCTTGTTTAAGTTTTTTATTTCATAGTGAATTTATTTATTTATTTAGAGTTACTTGCGTCAAATTTTTAAATCATTTATAAATAGTATTTTTGATGTTGTTTTTCAGCAACATGTTATTTGTGATAGAAATCTGTTGCAAATAGTTCGTTGAAAAAACATTTCATTCATAGTGAAATATATCTCCTTTAATGTTTTTTTTTAATTTCATTTCACTTCCTTTATGAATATGTGTTGTTGATTAGTTTCATTGTTTCTTATGTGTTATGTTATGATTCCAAGAGGGAATTCTAGTTTTCAAAAAAAAAGGTGATGTCTAATGGACCATGAATGTTTATTACCCACTAATCACAACCCTATTTTTGTGTTTGTACTATTTTTGTACTTAAGTTATAGAATTTGAAATTTTCTAATGTTGGAAACCAATGATAATTGATGTTTCTAGGTGTTGGATTTGTTTTCAACCTTGAATTTCTATATTCTTTGATGACATTGACATGGTAGGATGAAGCATGTTGGATTTGTTGTTCATTATGTCAATAGTTATGAGACGTGTTGAAGCTGTAAAAATGAAGTGAAGATATTGATGTATCATGAACAGTTTGTGATAGAGTTCTAGGACCATAAAGACCGTGATAATATTCATGAAGGAATGATTTTGGAAGTGTGCATTCATGGAGTTTGCACAGGATTTCAGAGTAAATGGAAAAGTTTTGTTAAATTAATTTGAAAAAGAAAAAGTTTTGAGAAAGTTATTTTTGGACGATGACACATCATTTTTGAGGAAAATAAAAGTTTCATGAAAGTAATGAGTTTTTCAAACATTATGAGTTTGGAAAACACTTTTATTTTGGTAAAGTCTTGGATTTTATCAAACATGTGAAGTTTGGCGAAGGGTTGGTGTTGCCTATAAATAGGTTGTTAATCCGTCATTAAGAAGAGAGGGAGAGAAACAAAAGGGACAAGTGATTTGTTTTTACGTTAGACTTACACATACATATTTATGGTGTGAAGACATTTTATATGACCACTTGTTTCATACAAAAAGTTTTATTAGTTTGGCGAATCAAAATTTTGGTGAACCACAGAGATTGGAAAACCAGAAAGTTTTGGCGAACCAAAAGGTTCAAAAAACCTAAAAGTTTGGAGAATGGGGAGTTTGGAGTTGTAATAAGGGATGATATTCCTATAAATACCCAATAATTTTAGAATAAGTTAGATAGAAATTTTTATAGGTATATTCTTGAGAGAACAACGCTCTGAATTCACTGAAGGGAGTTGCACAAACGAAGTTACATGAATACTGAGTTCCATGTGTGACTTCTGTGAAAATACTATTTGCATGAAACTTTATTTTGTTTGTATCATATCTTGTGCGGAAGTAATAACTTTAAAAGGTTCATGTGTAGATACTTACAAGTCCATACTTTCATGAAAGTTAGAGTTGTATGGAAGTAATAGTTGCGTGAAAGTTTGAAGAGTTGCATGAAAGTAAGGAGTTACTTGAAAGTAAGTGAAGAATGAAAAAAGTGATTGACACTCATTGTAAACCTTGTTGAAGGAATAAGTTATTCCATGAATAAAATTTCATTAGGGAAAGTGAAACTACTGCAATGGTGAATTCCACAATCAGTTTGTGAAATAAGATCAAAAGGGGTGGTTGTTTTAATTTTTCATACTCCGATTCACCCCCTTAGGGTATTTAACCTAGAAGGGACAACATAATATGATTAATAATTAATATGATAAATAAATAATAATAATATAATTATTTATTAATAATATTTTTAACAATTAATAATTAACCAGGATTCCATCCTCATGGATTTTTGATATGGAATGGAGGAGTGTCTTGCCACGTGAATACATGCATAATGGGATAAGTCTGATGATGCGACATAACAAATAGGTGATGTGGTGGAGCGTCATATAGATATCTCTAGGTGGAAGTCTCAAAAGAGATATGAGTGTGTTGACACCTATCATCTAACCCTCTTCCCACATGGATTTTCAATGCAGGGTGGAGGGGTGCCCTGCCACGATGCGTCAAAGGGCATCATGATGCAACGATTCTTAGCGGAGGGTGACACAACTTTCAAACTAGTAACACAATGTGATGAGTATTGAAATGGGATGATGCGGTATAAAACTAGTGACATGACATGATGTGGTCTGCTCATTTGGGCCTTCATGCCATCTCCTTTTGGGGCCTTTGGGTCACATTTAGCTAGGTCATCAGTTCATCAAGAACTTGGGCCTTCGAGCTATAACTATGTAATAAAACATGTTTAGTGAGTGTTTTTAATTCTTTATGAATACTATTAATCAATAATTACATTATTATTTATTAATAATATTTTTAATAAATAATTATATGGTGTGGATAGGGTGGGTGGGGTTTAGGGTAGCATTCACAGGGTTGAGTCCTCAGACCAGTTTTCATTCCTTGTGTCGTGTGCATGGTGGATTTGTAATCATATATAATAAATAGTTATATTATTAATTGTTATTTTTCATATTTATAGTTAATTATATTAATTATTTTATTGAATTTTATTATTAATAATATTAAATATTATTTATATTAATGATACTTAATTTTAATTAGATATATTTTTAATTATATGTTATTATTTATGTATGATTATCATTAATATATTATTATTGTAATGTTGGAAAATTGAAACTGATTTTTACATGGAAAATATATAAGGGATGTCAGGATATATTCCCTTATAAAATGGAGTCTTGAGTGTGGTTTTTAGTTATATTTCATGATTACTTTAATGGTGATAATTCCACATAAAAACATTAATTTAAATTTTGTTCAAAATTTTGTTATTTATATATATATAACAAAGAAAGAAATATTTTTTTAAAAGATAATTTTAAATACAATTTAAAATTTTATTATATATATATAAAGAAGTAAAAACAAAAAATATATTTTTTTAAAAGAGATAAGAGTGTTAAATGGTTTGATTCTCTCGATCGGAATTTTTGAGCGTTAATTCATTTGATTCTCAGAAATCTCATTTCCCTAAAAAAACATATACCCATTATATATATATATATATAACATATTTTCAAAAAAATCCCTTTTCCAAAGTTCGAAACCTATTCTTAATCTTCAAACCAAATTTTCCCAATTACTTTTGAACATTTCTCCTTTGAGTAGGATGACTCCCCATCAAAATACATCTCCCAAAACCAATAAACTTATGGTAATATTGGTAATTAAACTAACAAATTCTTTTCAAGTGGTTAAAGCCTCCATGGTTCCAATAATAGCTATAAAAAACATACTTACCTCTAAAAGTAGCATTTTGTTCAGATTTTAACACTATATCTACTTTCATCCTTTGACCATTAATCATGGATATTTTTTGTGAACCAAAATTTTTGTAGACTTCCAACTCCTTCCTCCTCATACCAAACTTCTTTCCAACCATGTAGCAGTTTTTGCTTTTATTTTAGTGTTCCCAAAATTTCCAGATTTCTGAGAAACACATTCCTTTTCTATTAATATGATTTTATTCAATTTTAACCTCGACTCAAAGTTTTTACCAACATTTCTAAGATCATTATCATCCTTTTAATGTGATATTTTTTTTAAAACATAGATCTCATCATTTAATGTAACATCAACTTCTTTCACAGCCTTATTCCTTGAGCTTTCTCTGACTTCATGAATAAAATTTTGAAAATTGGATTTGAACTCATCCAATTACTTTATGGACTTGACTAATATTTTTTGGATAATATCAATCTCTTTCTGATTTTCTCTGACCTTCTCTTCCATTTAAATATTCACCTTATTATCTTTATAAACAAACTTCTTAAATATGTCAATTTCATCTGCAAGCCTTGATTCTTTCTTAGCATGTATGTCATAATTATTTAAAAATAATTGATTTTCCCGATTGAAACCTTTATTATCCTTTTCTAGTTGATAAATAAACTATTTAAGTTCCCTTTTCATCATGAACTCTATCTCCAAATCTTCCTCATTTTCATCATTGTTTTTATCTTCTCTTGTGAATTCCATTTCATTTACCTTTGTAATAAAAAACTTTTCACCTTATTCATTGGATGATTTTATATCTTAATTGTCCTCAAAAATATCACTAACATCAATCATATATAAGAAATTATCCCCTTTTAATTTAGATAAATTCACACCTTTCCCATGTGGAGAATATTTTGATTCTTTCTTCTTTGAGGAACAACTTAACTTCTCATCCTCATCTTCACTCTATTAATCTTCACTCTATTCATCTTCACTCTATTCATCTTCATTTCCTTTCATGCTTGGACAAATAGAAATAAAATTTCATATATCCCCATATATGAAACACTTCATAGGCAATTTTCCATGAAATTTACCTTTTCCTCTTTAGGAACTTCTTTAGATAAGTGACATGAGTTTATCAAACTTCATATAAACTTCTGAACATGAATCTAAATTTCCAGCTTCATTATTCTCTTCTTTTTTACTCATACCTTTATTTAAATATTTTAAGGATATTTCCTTATCATCCTTATACTCCTTGAAATCACTTCCTTTATGAATTTCATAGAAAATAAGAATATTATGAAGATCATCCAATGAAAGTGTACCTAGATCTTCAAATTCTAAAACCTTTTCATCAAACCTGTCTGGTAGGATACACAATATCTTATCAACAATTATATAATCATAACTTCTCACCAAAACCTTTGAATATGCTCACAATTTCATTTAATTTAGTAAAAAATTCATTCACTATTTCATTACTATTCATATTGATATCTTCATATCTATGTTTCCAACCTTGTAAATTTTCTTTATTTACTTTTACAATCCTTTGTGAATGTTTTCTAATTTATCCCATATACCCTTTATTATTTAGATATATTTTTTACTTAAGAAATTACTTCTATAATATAGAGGATTTTATTCCATTTTGAGCGTGAACATCATTATCCACATTCTTCTTATCTACTACTTTTATAGAAGCACATTTAGTATGAGGAATAAACCCATCAGCTGGAGCCTCCAAAGCATTCAAACTAATTGAAAACATATATGAAAACATATGATCTTTCAAAATTTAATAATTCTTTCCATAAAAGGTAATAATCCCCATTTTTTTCACTAAATTCAAGTTTTCCATATTTAAAATAAAAATTTAGAGACCAATTCTTCAACCACATAGAGATACTTTCTTGAAAGAACTCAAACACCAACTGTGTTAAAAAATATTTAAACTAATAAAATTCAAACTTATAGATCTTTGGAGGGAACTTGTGGATCTGATACCAATTGAGGTGGCCCAAGACATGTTAGTTTCACTGATTGGGGGGGTGAATCTGCGAACAATATCCATTATCTTTTATTTTTTGATTTCTTAGAAAATAGTCCTCCATCACTTGTTAGAGTGATCGATCTCAATTATTTACTCACACTCACTGAGGAAATAAAAAATAGGGGCACTTGATGGACATTCTTCACCTCTCAAAATGAGAAGGATAATCCTTGTCATGATCTCAACTCACCAGAGACTATACAATCCAATAGAATCACCATCATAGATTCAATGGGAAAATAATATCTTTGAATTCATGTTTAAAAGATAATGAACAATTTTTTCACCCAACATAAGAAGAAAAGATTTCTACCTTGATTAACCCTGTTACATAGATTTCTTGTATTGTTGAAGCAAGGATTATCCTTCTTTCCTATGATGATTTTATCTCGATAATATTATAGTGCTCGTGCATTTCTTATCTGTATAGGAACTAGTGTGACTTATTTCTTTCTTTCTCACCAATTTTCATTGTTGTGATGATAAAACACACAAACCAATTAGGTGCTGTTCTTTTTCTTCTACATGCGCTATTTCAAGTATTCTTCCTCTTCCTCTTATACACACAACACTACACACAATATTCTACTCTCTCTCTAAAATAATCCTTTGATCATTCTCCACTTTTATACTACAAATATTATATCCAATTTAGCACAAAACACACACACAAAATCTACTAATATGTAATAACCCTATTCTTTTACACTTGTACACAAAAATATTATTTCCAATTGAATCTGAATTTGAATCTCAAATTAAAAATTCTAACTTCCTTCAAAAAATTCTCACCTTATTTCATTTTTGAGCCTTTGGATCATTTAATATATCTTAATCACCATTTATGTGGTTAAATGACATCAAAGATAGAGTATGGTGGGATCTTGTGTCCCCAATTGAACCACATTATCAGATCCACTCAAATTTGGAACTCTTATTTGACCACTACTAGAATCACATTGTGTTGGACCCTATTTTAGTCTAATTATTCTAAAATACTTGGAAGCTGCTCTAAAAAATCCTAACACCATGGGATGTTGTTCAATTTCCCTTTCAATGATGGGTACTTTTTTCCTCCACATCATTCTCCATGGTGTGTATCTCCCCATTTAAAACTTTATAAAACTACCCAACTATTTCACTCAATGGGAATGAGTCACCCGATACTTTAAGGAATTATCAATATAGTCACAAATAATGGAGAACGACGTAGTGATCCCCTTTTTTATTACCAAACACCTACTCTTCTTTAATCACCACAATGACCTCTATGAAATATTCTAGCTAATTTTTTCACAAGGAAATATATCAACCAAAATCCCTTGTGAAACACCCACTACACTAGTGATATCCCTATTTCCATGTTGTTCCATGTTCTCCAGAGCACCGTGACCTTTTCCACATAACACCGAAGTATAAGAGGGACATCTTCTTTATACCACAACCTACCAAAAAGCCTATGTTCTATTCATCTTTACTATTTTCTCTTTTTAAAAAGTCTCCATGCTCGTTTTGAGTATAATCACATTATAGTGATGTCAACTTCACATCAAACACCTTCAAACATCACCCTTTAACATCAATATTTCTTCCATGTTCTTTAAAACATTCTAAATACACGGTATGGTCATAAAATAAAATTTTAAGAGTAATCCATATGGAATTTGGTTAAAAAATAATACAAATATAAAACACTTTAGGGTGTTTTGAGTCCATTATTGATAAATTATAAAGGCAATAATGGTGAAAATTTTGACGAGAAAGATGATTATGTAATTTTTATTAGTTACACACCAAATAGAAGTTCATATAGAAGCTGCGACAATAAAGCTAAGAGGATAATTGACTTTGATAATGTGAAAATATTTGAAAATGATTATGATATCAAGAAATAAATCATAAATGACTATTTATTACCACTGAACCAACTTAATAGATTGAATAAAATGTATACATTTCAATTTATGATTCATATTCTACTTATTCAAGTGATGAAGGTGTGTATTTGAGAACAAAAGGGACAAATTCAAGTCTTAAAAGGTGTATTGATGCTGAGAATATCCTTAGAGATCAGAATTAAGGGGTAAAAACAAGAAGAAAAAACATAATAGCGAGTCACATTAGTTTTATTGATAAGGAATTTGAGAATAAAGAATGTATTTAAGTAATGAATTAATAATTAAATTATATTTAAAATAATGATACATGGGAGCCTGTTCCTAGGTCTAAATAAAAGAATCATCGGAAAATATATTTTTTTGTAGAAACAAGATGAATAAAAAGGTGACTCTAAAAAAAATAAATCTAGATTGGTTTTCAAGGGGTATTTAAAAATAAAAGGAATTGATTTGGATGAAACATTTCCCCTTATAGCTAGACTTGAGATCATTAGAATCTTTCTTATCATTATAGAACAGAGAAATTTCAAATTCTATTAAATGGATGTTAAGTTTTCATTTCTAAATGATGAGTTTAATGGAGAAGTTTATATGGAATAACATGAAGTCTTTATACTTGATGAAGAGAACGATAATGATTTCTTTTTAGGAGCTAGGGCGATGGCGGCCGCAGCGAGGGAGATCCGCTAACCCTACGGCGATGGCGGCCGCCGTGGACCCTTCCCCCATCAGGAGGGAGGGGTATTCGTCTCCAACTCATGCCTCACGAGTTGCACGACCGCGAGGTAGGGATTTCTTTGGATCCTCGTCGGGCGCGGGTTTCTTCCTCCCCGCAATCGACGTTGCTTCGAAGGTACCTGGGTGCATTTCAAGTCAACCTATTGTCCCGATCTCAGTGAAGGAATTCCATGAAGCTTCAGCTTTACTTTCCTCGGCACTAATCATGAGGTTTACGAAGCGGCGACCTCTGGTGGAGCACTTCGACAAAGCAATCAATACGGAGTGGGGTTTGAAACATCGTGCGCTTGTAAGTATACTGGGACCGCGTCAATTCCTTATTTTATTTGCGGGTGAGGAAGATTTGGGAATGGCTTGGTCGCGAAAGAGGATTCCTTTCTGTGGCCTCCAGTTCCACTTACTGTGCTGGTCCTTTGAGGCGCATATGAACCGTGACTCGTCTTACACGGAAATTTGGATTCAATTTCCTGGACTTCTTCTGCCTTTTCAGAATATTGGGTTATTGATATCAATAGGAAACTCGATAGGGCATTTTGTATGCAGTGATCAAAGAACAGCTTCCATGTCTCATCCCTTTTCAGCTAGAATTTGCATGGAAATGGACCTTGCAAGAGTGCCTCCGAAGCTTGTCTGGATTGTAATTGAAGAAGAGTGCAGGTATGCTCAATCAATAGTCTATGAATCCTAGATCCCATTCTGCTCCTTTTGTCACAAGCAGGGCCATGATGAACATGGTTTTTGAAGGAGGTTCAGGGGTGGTGGAAGTTCTGATGTTCCAGCTGTACCAGCGGGTGTTCCTTCGAAAGGAGAAGTGGTCACCATTGGTGGCGAGAAAGGCAGCGTTCAGTCTTCACCTGCAGGCAGGCCTCAAGTTTGTCACGCTCCCTCCAAACCAGTTGGGGACATTGAGCCAATGGTCCAGGGGGTGCTGTCAGGGGAGGTAGATGTTCCTTTGGTAGGAGTACAGGTGGAAGTGAATGAATCTAGGAGAAAGGAGACCATATTAGGGGCTGTGGTGTCTACCCCTCCAGAGGTTTCTAGATTGTCCAACCGGGAGAATGGTAATCATAATGAACTGAGACTTGATGCTGCAATCAATATAAAGGGTTGGGACGTGGATGGGGTATGTAATCTCCAGTATATGGGTAGGGTACTTGAGCTTCAGCAGGGCTTGGGTGAGCCTGAGATGCCAGACCAGAACACCTCAACAAATCTGATTAAGGTTGGGGTGTATGAGGCTATTCCTTTTTCCCCAAACCGATTTGCTTTACTGGAAAATCCAGATGTTGTAGTGGACCATGCTGGGGAAGATGAACCAATACCTTGCCATCAACAGAATGAAGGTGATATAACTAATTGTGGTATTTCCCATGGAATGATGGTTAGACAGTCTGGTGGTGGTGTGGCTGATTCGGAGGGAGTCAACATGGCTACATTGGATCAGGTGATTGAGGGGGTTCCAACTCAGAAGAATAGTATGAGTTGTAAAAAGAGGAAGGGGGAAAAAGATTACTCCTTGCTTCCCCCTCCATTGGAGACCCGCTCTGCGAAGAAACTACCGGTGACAATGTCCAATGTGGTGAACCAGTCTTTAAGCAAGGGGAACATAGATGAAATGGAAATTTATACTGGGAAGATAGGGACTAGAAAGGAACCCATCCTTAGTTCCGAGGAGGATATGGTCGAGGAGTTCCTGTATGTTGACATTCCACAGGAAGAGGCTGACATGATGGGAAGGGCGGTAAGAGTGGAAGTCGATCACGAACATGAAAAGTGGATTGACAAACAAGACTTGATCTTAATGAGAGGCTTCAATGACAAGAAAATCAGCAAAGAGGAATATATCCGCACTTGGGACAAAATGGAGAACTATTTGGAAGATGTTATTGGAGAAGATCCTGGGGCTAAGGTATGGATAATACATTGGAATCTCTACAGGGAATAAAGAAATAATAGGCTAAGGTTGTGTTTTGGTAACATTTCCTTTTCCTATGAGGCTTCGCCCCCGGTTTGACTTGGGAAGTGCATTCGGGGCTTCCTCATCGGCCTAGAGCACTCTACCATTTCCTTGGTAGGTCATTTGGGACATGCCTGATTCGGAGGGATGGAAACATCGGGAGGGACCATGCTTGCATGGGATCGTCGAGTGTCCAGCTTAGGGATGGTGGTGTTGTTGTTGCGTGTATGTGGTAGTTCCTTCTCTTTCTGGTGTTTTTTGGGTTTGTTTGGCTGTATTGTTGGACTTTTGGTTTCTCACTTTTTCCACAAAAGTGTTTTCTTAATAAAAAAAAATAATTTTCAGGCTTTATACTTGATGAAGATATCAAAACAGGGTTTAAATTAAAGAAATATCTTTGTATGGATTGAAACAAGGCCCAATATTTTGGTATTTCAAGATGGATAAGTATTTGAGAAGCATGGAATTTAAGAAATGTAACATCCTAGATAAAAATGTATGATATTTTTAATGTTTAAGAGTGTGTTTTTAGGTTCGGATACCTTAAAAGTTGTTTTTGGGAGTTTTTATATAACTTGGGATGGGTACTTCCTTCCAACCATTTTATGCCATAAATGTGTAGTTTATGGAATAAATGTGTCACTGGGAACAATTAGTGTGATGATTTATGAAACAAGAATATTGCAAGTTGTAAAATATATTTTACACCATAAATTTATTTTACGCTGTAAGATTTTCTTTTACACTGTAAAATAATCTATTGGGGTAAATTTAACTTAAGATGGAATGTTTTTCAAAGTATACATGTCATAGACTATTTATGTATTAAATGATGTGTTTACATTGTAAATCATTTTACTTAGTAGGTTTAAGTCGCATTTTACATCTAGTGTTTCACATTATCATTATGAATCTATTCACTCTCAACCCTAGTGTTTCTCTAGGTGCGTTTGAGTGTCTCCTCTCCTTCTGAGTTCCTCCATTAAACGTTCGATCTCTATGGTGTTTGCATCACTTCTTCCTTATAAGAAGTATTTCAGATTCTTCATTAACATCGGTCACAAAAATGGCATGGAACTATGTTTTGAATTCATCAACCTTGTGTTTATGTTTTGTTTAATCCTTTTTATATCTGTTGTGCGATCTTCTTCTTAGGGCTATTACTTTGTTGGTTGTGGTGCGACTGATGCATGTTCTTTGAGTTATGTTGTGATCCACCCTCTATGTATTCTGTTTTGTTTGTGGAATGTGATTCTAAGATGTGAGAATGGATTCTAGGGCCTCCATTTGTTTTCTTTGTGTTCCTTCCTGTGTTGGTGGATCCCATTGTGTGCATGTGCAACTCGAGATCATGGCAGGCGGTTCTGTCACTAGCCTATGTTGGATGAACCTTGAATTATCTAGTTTTATAAATTGTTTTATAAATGAATTGGCATGATTTATTGATTGGCATGTGTGTAAATAGTTTTTTTTAGAAAAGGAGGGTCTCCCCTATTTTTGTAAAAGAAAAGGAATTTTCAAATCATTGTGAAATGGATTTACAAAATGGTTTTAAAAGTATGATTTTGATGAAATTATTTGGAAAATGTAGCACATGGGAAGCCTTGTGTACTTAATTGGAAGGTATAACATGAGGTTTTTTCTGTTTTTACTGTTGGGGGTTCACTCATGGGGTGTTCATATGGTCCCTAGATCATGTTTCCTAAGGACTTGTTAGAAAATCTTGAGTGGATCACTTTTTGGGGTGTTCCTATACTCCCTAGATTTGATGTATATGTCTAGGAGCTTGATGTGCTTGATTTTTTATGTTTGAGTATGAGTGTTCTAGTTAGCCTAACCTGTAGTGATCCTTGATGTGAGGTACCTATGATTTGGTTTGTATCACTTGTATTTGATTTCCTATTTCTATATATGTGAAATGATTCAAAAAAAAATTACCTGGATTATTTAGAAATATGGAAAAAGTGGAATGTTTTACAATGATTTTGATATGAAAATTGTTTAACTGATTATCATGACTTTTTTTCTTTAAATTTGAGAATGTTTAGATTGTTATATAGAGACTTGTTATGGAAAAACTTGGGTGGGATCCTACCGAGCCTATTTAGCTCACGCCTTTCACACCCCATCAATAGTGTGTAGACCTGGTTATGTATTTTGATGTAGGAAAAGAAAAGAATACGCATTGAGGTAGTGAGGTTCTAGTAATCTAGTATTGGGTAGTCTATGGTGAGATAGTGGGACGTCATCCGCTTATCACATGGAGTACCTATTTCTCATTTTGGTTTTTTTTCTTTTGTTTTGGACTCGCACCTTGGAGTTTGTTTAGCTACTTTTTAGTTGTATCATTTCTGATACTTCCTTTTAGTTATGAAATATATTTCCTATTTCTCTTTAACTATTTCATTATGTTAGTATATATATTCCATCTCATCTATTCAGGTTGGGTGAAACTGTTCTCTTTGGTTGTTATTGATTCCCAGGTGTTAGTCGCCAACCCATGGAGATTGAGAACACACTTTAGGTATGTGACAGATCGGGTCAGGTGCCAGTTTGTGAGGGTATACCTAGTCATTTCATTAAAAATTAGTATTAGAGGCATGGTTATGATCAGTATTTGTAGGTCTATTAGACTAAATATAGAATTATTGGGACTTGAGAGGTAGGTTGTGGTGAATGAATGACCATCTCTTTCTGTGACGAGACTCAAGTTACCATGAGATGTTGGGATGTGTGTTTCATGTGTTGAGTTTTTTATCTTAATTTTAGTTTTTCTTTGGTTTTCTAGTTTGAACAAATATTGTGCTATTGTATAATCATTTCTTTTGTTTTTAGTGTGTAGTGATATTCCTCTGAGATGTCTCCCATAGGTTTCACAAGAGGATGCAGTGGATGCTCCTCAATGGAAAATATACCTTTGAATCAGAATCTTATAGAGGCTATTGTGTGGGCAGTTTGTGTCATGGACCAAAATGTACTAGAAGTCCAGAACAAATTTTTTTATGAATAAACTAGATCTATAGGAGAAATAGATTGATCTCGAGAGTTCTTACGTGAGAATACCCTATCCTTTAAATTTATGAATGATCCCCAAGAGGTGATGGACTGGTCAGAAAAGATTTATTAGATCTTCAAATTCATGGATACACTTGATAATATTAAGGTGAATTTCATATTTTTTAGACTCAAGGGGCCAAACAAGCAATGGTAGGATTCTATAGTGTAAGTTGATAAGAATGCGAGCTTTGACTGAAAGGGTTTCAATACCCCATTCTTCTAGTAGTTCTATACCGAGTATCTGATAATGAAAAATTCTTTAGAGTTCCTATCTTTTCAGTAGGGAGAGTGTTCAGTGTCAGAATACACCAATCAATTTGTGGAGCTGGTTTGTTTTTCTCTGAAGGTAGTGAAGAATGATTAGCTAAAGGCTCAAAAGTACCTGCATAGTTTGTGACTGGATATCAGATTGTAGGTATTCATGTTGAATCTTTCTATATATGTAGATATGGTATATGGGGATATGATGACAGAAATGGACATGATAGGAAAGATTGACCATTACACCCCTTTTTTATATATAATGGCAGCTTTAGTGGTGTGTAGGGAAATAAGAGGAAGTGACATGAGCATCATAGGAGTGGTGGAGTTGGTTCTCAACAACATACCTCCTTTACACCATCAATTACAACTAGTGGTGTTCCTATGACTTTCTATTAGTGTGGAAAGGTCGAGCACACTCGATGTTCTTGTTCCCCACTTGTGAAGATGTGTAATGGTTGTGTCTGCTACAATTATTTTCAGCGATTCTATCACACTATGTATATGCCTCATTATGGCCATTTATCATCAGCTCCAAAGGCTAATACAGTACTTTCAAATGCTTTAAATTTTAGAGGGCTCTAGCCATAGGACTTAGGAGCGAAGCACCTTCACATAGTGGATGATTTTCCGGTGTATTTTGACATGGGTACGGTTACAGTATGAGGTACTGTCATTGTTTCATCTTCTATAGAAACTGCTTTATTTGATACCGATGCCTCCCACTTGTTTATATTTTCCGGATTTTTTTATATTATTAAACTTCCAACAAATCTCATGTATTTTTTTTATAGATTTAGTGACACCTCTTGGAAAGAGGAGAGAGCAGGGGTTTCAGTGTCCTTATTTGTTATATATAGATTACATGGAGTTAGTATGAGATTTCTTAATTCTCGGTTTAGATCTTATTGATGTCATCATCGAGATGGATTGGCTTATCTCTCATTATACCGAGGTTGATTTTTATCATCAGTATGTCTCATTACTTGCTACTGATGGTAACTCTCATGTGTTTTAGGGAGTGTGGGATCTGAAGTTTGGACATGAATGATATTTCCTCCCAGAGATCGGGATTTTATTATCTATTGTTTTATTTGAGATCGATGATGTTTCTTATATTGGTAATCTTCCCTTATTCGTTATAATTTTTTTCAATCTCTTCCTAGACAAATTATATGGTCTTCTTCTAGAGTGGAAGGTAGAGTTTACAATTGATATGGTGTCATGTACAAAATCAATCTTGAAACCCTCTTATTATATGGAACTAGCAGAGCTAAAAGAGCTCAAGATTTAGTTGGATGATCGGATGGAGAAAGATTTTGTTCTCCCTAGTGTTTTTCGATGGGTAGCTCTGGTGCTCTTTACTAAGAAGGCTAATGGTTCACTTCGATTATGCATGGATTATCAAAATTTGAATTGGGTGGTAGTTAAGAATAAGTATCATTTTCCCTGTGTGGATGATCTGTTTGATAAGTTAAAGTGGGTAAATTAGTTTTTGAAGATCAGACTATGATTGGGTTATCACCAGCTCAGGGTTTGGGATTCTAATATACCAAAGATGATTTTTAGGAGTAGGTATGAACATTATTAATATCTTTTGATTCCATTTGGTCTGAATAATACTTATTTAGTTTTTATAGATTTGCTGAACTAGATATTTCATCAGTATCTCGAAAATTTTGTAGTGGTATTAGTGGATGATATTTTGGTTTATTCGTGGTCCAAGCTTGAGAATGATTACCATATGATTTTGGTTTTATAAATCCCAAGGATTCACCTTTTTGTATGGATTTTTTTAATGTAATTTATGGATCCAAGAAGTTAATTTCTCAGGGAATGTGATTTATGAATGCGCTTTATCAGTTGGTACTAAGAAGTTAAAGGTTGTCTTGTCATGAGAGGATCCACAAAACATATTTTATATTTAGAACTTCCTTGGTATTGGTGAATACTATCAGCAGTTTGTTAAGGATTTCTTGAAGTTGACATCATATTTGAATACTCTTACCAGAAAAGGGGTGAAATTCACATGGTATGTGAATTTTTTTTCTTCTTTCGATGAACTGAAATAACATCTGGCATCAAATCCTATTTTGATCTTACTTGAGGTCGGTAAGGGTTATGTGGTATATTTTGATGCTTTTAGTGGTGGTCTGGGTTTTATTCTTATGAATTATGATCATGTTGTGACCTATAAATCTTTTAAGCTTTGGAAACATGAGAATAATTAACCCACTCATGATTTAGATCTCATTGCGGTCATGCATGCACTTAAATGTTGGAAGAACTATCTCTTTGGGGAGAGTCTCACAACCTTTTCTAACTATAAGAGTCCAAGATATATATTTTCTCAGAAATAATTGAATCTTAGATAAATGAGGTGGTTGGAATACCTTTAGACATTCGACTTTGACATTTTCTACACCGTAAGGAAGAGGAATGTTGTTGCAGATACTCTCAGTAGGAAAGTGCCATCGCATGCTGATTTGGAATCAAAGGAAGTGGTGTGTTATGGGGATATTCACTCATTTTCATCTAGACACTCAAGAGGATTCTTAAGGTATGGTTATGATTAGTATTCAGTTATCATCATCTCTCATTGAGTATATTCTGTAGGGTCAGTAGCAGGATGATGAATTCAAGGGAATTTGAGAAACCCTTTATGATAGGGAGACTATTTCCTGGTTGGTATCTCCCTCAATATGGTATTATTTATTTTGGATATTGGTTTGTAGTCCCAACATCTTTGAGGAGTTTAATTTTATTTGACTATCATAGTTATTAATGGTTAATTCATTCAGAAACTATGATGATGTATTGTGACATGATACTATGTTTTTGTTGGTTGGGTATGAAGTAAAAAATTTCTTATTTTTTGTCCCGTTATTACACCTACCAAAAAATAAAAGTAGGACATTTGAAACCTTTTGGTTTGGTCCAACCTCTTATAGAGTTAGTTTGGAAATGGGGTGAGGTGTATATGGAATTCGTTGTTGGATTAACATAGAATCATTGAGGGAAGAATGATATATGGGTAGTGATTGACCGGTTGATGAAATTTTATCATTTTCTTCCGATTAGGAACACCACTAAAGTTGAAGATCAAGGTAAGTTGTATGTGCAGGAGATCATGAGGTTACATGGAGTTCTCTCTGCTATCATTCAAATAGTGATCCCAGGTTTACCACCCATTTTTGGAAAAATATCCAAGAGTTGATGGGGACTAAGGTTAGGTTGAGTATAACTTACCAACTATAGGAAGATGGTTAGACAGAGTGTTCTATTCAGATCTTAGAGGATATACTCCATGTCTGCATCTTGGATTTCAATGGATCATGGGATAACCATCTTGATGGTATTGGGGTGCGCAACAGAAGTCGATGGGCCTTGTATTTAATATTTTCCATCGCCAGAGTGATGAAACTATGTCGTATCTAGTGATCCATGCTCTGATAGATATTCAAATATCTCATGTGAATTTAATAATTACAAAAATAAAATTTAATGGTTTCCTCATTTGAATCATAGTGTGCTCGACATTAGCTCACCATCGATGACTATTTCTTGAAGGATTTGAATCCAAACCTCTCTAGATCATCCATACATGCTTCACGAGTCCATGTATATTCCGATCATCAATTTTTGGGTACTAGAATGGAGCTCCAATGATTCCTTTAACATCACGATGATCACCACGATCCCATGCCTTCAATCTGTGAAGGCATTCTTGGATTGTTCTATCAGATATAGCCTTTCTTTCTCTAGGATGTCGTAGGAGAGATAATCTCTCAATTATGAATGATGATTATTACATTGAATGATATTATCCTCTGTTTATATGGTGGATGTCCAAAATACCTGGTAAGTGTTCCCCGACCCCCGTACATCCAACATCCACTAAATAAATAATAAATGACATGTTATGAATAACTAAATATGTCATTAACATAATTTATATTTTATTACCTACTTGTAACATATAATAAATATATTCTATGATAAAACCAATTCATTTAACTCAACTCTAAATTCTCGCAATATTAAATGAATCTTGAATATTAAAATAACATTCTCTCATATAATATTTTCCACATATTCACTTAATACATTGGTAATAATTTTAATAAATAAATTCAAGTTAATTATTCTATAATTGAATAATATTGAATTTATTTATTCATTGGTGGTTGATAATAATTGGACAACTCTTGGACCCTATGGTATGACCCACCATGTCCTATATACCTATTCACCAGAATAGTACAGACTCTTGAATACGCTATTGTGTGTGACCCTCTAGGCCCCTATATCAATAGCATTGAATATTATTCACAGATCTAGAGTAGATTCTAGTAACCCATCAAGGCCACTAAAGTGATAATGAAAATTCATAACAATTACAACTATCCTATAAATACACATTGTGTAATATAATCTATTTGTCTCATGTTATCTCATAAAGTATGATGCACACTTATGTCACCATCCATTCTCACTTTATTATTTTTTTGATCTATTTGGATAGACTTACCTTCAACTACCCTGGACAAGGATTTATGAAGTTACTACCATCCTAATAAACTAGTCATGATATATCACTTCCTCAACTTAGAAGCGAAAAATTCTATCTTGACCATTAAACTAATGACATACCACTAATGATGCACCCAACACAAGCTACCTTTCCATGAATTCAATGTCATGGTTTTTTCCTTGCATCAAAGTACGTGATCAAATAGTACACATTGATAATGATCTCAAGTTTAGTGACCAATACACATGTTTGTAGATAGAAACAACCAATGACACATAAAACATGTGGTGTTCCTATTGGTGGGTTAGTTCTCATGATCTTACTTCCTAGAGATCACCAAGTGCTAACTTCATGAGAATAAGTCCCAGTTCTTATGAGACCCTAGCATCTAATATTTAGACATCATCTATGTCTAGTCATTATGATGTTTCTAGACCATAGGAAACATGTTTAAGATTAATTTCATAGTATCTTGATCTTCTCATCATAGCTTGTAAATTTCTATAACCTTTTGATATGAAAATAATCTATGGAAATTTCCACTTAAATAGTAGACTAAGAAATATCAACAATGTAATGGTAAGTGTGCATCATGCATAAATCACTATATATAGGGCACCCACTATTACAACACATCTTGGACTCGTCAAGTTTTTGTATAATAATAGTTATTATCTTTCGATCAGAATGGATCCCTTAGAGGCTTTTTATGGTCACTTGTGCAGATCACCTCTTTGTTGAGCATAGGTGGGAGAGGCCTCTCTTGTAGGATCAAGTCTCATTCAGGAGAAATTGTCAAGGATTTAGGATATATGTTAGTATCTAGTTACAACTCAAAGTTGGAATAAATCGTATGAGGATCATCAACATCATCCTTTGGAGTTTTCCATTGGTGATTGAGTTTTCATGAAGGTTTCTCCTTAGTTGGATCATCTTCAACTTGGGAAATAAGGAATGTTGGCTCTGAGATATGACAGACCATTTTAGGTCACTAAGAGGCTTGGTAAGGTTGTGCATCAGTTAACATTATTGGCTTATTTGATAGGAATTCATGACATCTTCCACATATCTCAGCTTAGGAAGTACCATCCTGATCCCTCTCACATTTTAAGTTGGGAATATATTGAGATGAATCCAGATGTTTTAGTTGTATATTAGTTAGTGGAGATAGTTGATTCTCAATAGAAAGTCTTAGGTGGTAATTCTATCCTACTTGTCAGAGTGTTATGTAAATAAATATCATATTCTCACAAGACTTGGGAATGAAAATTATCAGTGATGGAGTAGTGACCTCACCTCTTTTTGGAGTACCCTTATTCTACATGACTTCCCAAGGATGGAAAGTATTATGGTGGGGATATCGTAACATCCTTGATAAAAATGAATTCTCTTTTTAATGTTTAAGAATGTGTTTTTGGGTTTAGAGGGTATAGAAGTTGTTTTTTGTAAATTTCCATAGAACATGGGTTGGGTACTGCCTGCATACCATTTTACATCATAAATGTTTAGTTTACAATGTAAATTTATCATTGGGTATAATTTGAAAAATTATTTACAACACAAGAATCTTAAAATCTATAAAATCCTATTACCCTATAAAATAACTGATCAATGTAAATTTAACTCAAGGTGATTTTTTTACCATATATGAGCTATGGAATATTTATATCGTAAAATAGAAATTTATGCCTTAAATCCTTTTCCCCGGTAGGTTTAAGTTTCACTGCATGTCTTATTTTTCACATTATCATTGTACAACTATTCTCCCTTGACTATAGGGTTTCTACGAGAGTGTTTGGGTGTATCCTATCTTTCTGAGTTCCCCTGTTCAACGTTTGATCTCCATGGTGGTTGCATCACTTTTTTCTTGGTAAGCGATATTTATGCTTCTACATTTCTATTGGTCATGGAAGTAGCCTAGCGCTGAGTTTTGGATTCATCGAACCTGTGGTGACGTTTTTTTAATCCTTTCTAGATCTGTTGTGTGATATTCTTCTGGGAATTGGTCCTTTGTTGGTTTCAGTGTGACCAGTTCATGTTATTTGAGGTATGTTATGATATACACTCTCTGAAATATGTTTTTTTTGTGGAATGTGATTCTAAGATGTGAGAATGGATTCTAGGGCCTTTATTGTTGTCTTTTCATTCCTATTTTGGTGAATCCCATTGTAGACGTATGAAACCTAAGGTCAAGGTAGGTGATTTCATCTCCAGCCTATGTTGGATGAACATTGAACACTTTAGTTTTATAAATTGTTTTATAAATGAATTGAAATGATTTATTGATAATCATGTGTGTCAATGGTATTTTGAAAAAATTTATGTTTCCCCTATATTGTTAAAAGAAAATGTATTTTCAAAGTATTAGGAAATGGATTTACAAAATGGTTTTCAAAGCATGATTTTGATGAAATGATTTGGAAAATGTAGCACATGGTAAACCTTGGGTACTTAGGTGGAAGATATAATAATATTTATCATTCGTAGTTACTTTATAGGGGTTTACTCATGGGGTGATCTTCTACTCCCTAGGTCAAGTGTCCTAGGGACTTATTAGACACTATTGGGAGGTTCACTTTTTGGGGTGTTCCTATGCACCTTAGATTCTATTCATATTTCCAAGGGCTTAATGTGCATAATTGTATATGCTTGGGTATGAGTGTTCTAGCTAGAATGACCTGTATTGATACTTGGTGCAATGTACTTGTGCTTGGGTTTGTATCACTTTGGATTTTATTACCTATTTTGATATATTTTATATGCTTTGAAACTATTTTTTCCAGTATTATTTATAACTATGAAAAAAGGGGAATGTTTTACCATGATTTTGATATAAATTTTTTTTAATTGATTATCATGCCTTATTTTATTTAAATTTTATCATGTTCATATTTTTATACAAATAATTTTTATGAAACGCCTAGGTGGGATCCTATTGGGCCTATTTATCTCACACCTTGCACACCCCTTCGGCGGTGTGTAGACCAGATTATGTCTTTTGATGCAGGGAAAGGTAAGGCGTTGTAGTGAGGCAGTGAGGTTCTAGTAAGCTAGTCTTGGGTAGTTGGTGGTGAGATAGTGTGATGGCATCTGCTTATCATATGTAGCATCCATTTCCAATTTTGGGCTTTTTCCTTTGTTTTTAGACTCATGCATTAGAGTTTGTTTAGCCACTTTTGAGTTGTACTGTTTTTCCTTATTCATTTTAGTTATGGAATATATTTATTGTTTATTTTCTATTGTTTCTTACTATTATTTATATATATGTAAGTTCATCTGTTTAGGTTAGGTGAAATCATTTCCTCTAGTTGTTGTTGATGCCTGGGTGCTAGTCGTCAGCCCATGGGAATCGGGAACACCCTTTGGGTATGTGGCACCAAAGCACCCTTCTTCCACATGACATACTGAGTATGGAAAGTCTTATGGTGGGGATATTATAACATCCTAGATAAAAATGTATACTATTTTTAATGTTTAAGAATGTTTTTTTGGGTTTGTAGGGCATAAAATCTATTTTTTTGAGTTTCCATAGAACATGGGATGGGTACTATCTACATACCATTTTACATCATAAATGTATAGTTTATGGTGTAAATGTGTCACTGGAATAAATCTGTGAAAAGATTTACAATGAAAGAATCTTTCAATCCATAAAATCCTTTTACACTATAAAATAATAGATCAAGGTAAATTTAGCTCATGGTGATGTGTTTTTCACCATATATGATCTATGGAATATTTATGTCATAAATGAGGTGTTTACACTATAAATATTTTTCCCTAGTAGGTTTAAGTTGGTCTAGATATATGGTTTTTTACATTCTCATTATGCAACTATTCTCCCTTGACCATAGTGTTTCTACAAGAGTGTTTGGGTGTATCCTCTCCTTATGAGTTCCCCCATTCAATGTTTGATCTCCATGGTGGTTGCATCACTTTTTCCCTGGAAAGTGATCTTTTTTATTCTTTGTTTTTATTGGTCATGGCAGTAGTGTGGTGATGAGTTTTGGATTTATCAACCCTATGGTGACTTTTTGTTTAATCCTTTCTAGATCCGTTGTGTGATCTTCTTCTGGGGGTCGGTCCCTTGTTGGTTACAGTGCGGTAGGTGAATGTTCTTTGAGATATGTTGTGATATACCCTCTCTTCTATATGTTTTGTTTGTGGAATGTGATTCTAAGATATGAGAATAGATTTTAGGGCCTCTGTTGTTGTCTTTTCATTCCTATGTTTGTGAATCATGTTGCGGGCATGTGCAACCTAAGTTTGAGGTAGGTGATTCCGTCTCTAGCCTATGTTAGATGAACCTCGAATGATCTAGTTATATAAACTATTTTATAAATGAATTGGCATGATTTATTGATTAGAATATGTGTAAATGAGTTTTTGAGATAAGTTATTTTCCCCCTGTATTGGTAAAAAAAGGTATTTTTAAATCATTGTGAAATGGATTTACAAAATGGTTTTCAAAGCATGATTTTGATTAAATGATTTAGAAAATGCAGCACATGAGAATCCTTGGGTAATTAGGTGGAATATATAACAATAGGCCTTATCTGTTGTTACTATTGAGGGTTTCACTCATGGGGTTATCCTCTTCTCCCTAGGGAAAGTATCCTAGTGACTTATTAGACACTATTGGGAGGTTCAATTTCTATGGTGTTCCTATGCTCCTTAGATTCAATGCATATGTCTGAGGGATTGATGTGTGTGGTTGTCTATGTTTGGGTATTAGTGTTCTAGATAACCTGAATTGTATTGATCCTTGGGGAGATGTACCTATGCTTTGGTTTGTATCTCTTGGATTTGATTAATTAATTTGATATATGTGATATGATTTGAAACTTTTTTACCAGGATTATTTAGAACTATGGGAAAAGGGGAATATTTTACCATGATTTTGATATATTTTTTAACTGATTATCATTCCTTGTTTTCTTCAAAGTTAATCATGTTCATATGGCTATGCATAGATTTTTTATAAAACACCTGGGTGGGATCCTACTGAGCTTGTTTAGCTCACACCTTGCACACCCCTTCGGTAGTGAATAGACCTAGTTATGTATTTTGATGTAGGGAAAGGTAAGGCACCATGGTGAGGCTATGTGGTTCTAGTCATCTAGTCTTGAGTGGTTTTTGGCGAGATAGTGGGGAATCATCCACTTATCAGATGTAGCAGTCATTTCACATTTTGGGATTTTTCCTTTTTTTGTTATAATCATACCTTGAAGTTTTTTAACTACTTTTGAGTTGTATAGTTTCTGATTCTTCCTTTTAGTTATGGAATATATTTACTATTTATTTTATGTTGATTATTTTTATTATGTATATATATTCCAATTCATCGGTTCAGGTTTGATGAAATCATTTCCTCTGGTTGTTGTTGATGCCCGAGTGCTAGTCTCCAACCCATGGGGATCAGAAACACCCTTCCTCTACATGACTTCCCAAGGATGGAAATTATTATGGCAGGGATATTTTAACATTCTAGATAAAAAGGTATGCTCTTATTAATTTTTAAGAGTGCTTTTTTGGGTTTGGAGGGCATAGAATCAGTTTTTGGGAGTTTCTGTAGAACCTGGGATTGGCGGTACCTGTAGACTATTTTACATCATAAATGTATAGTTTAAAACATAAATGTTTTTTTGGTCCCAATATATGAAATGATTTACAACACAGGAATATTGAAATCTGTAAAATACTTTTACACTGTAAAATAATATATCAGGTTAAGTTTAACTCGAGGTGATTTATTTTTCACCAAATATGAGCTATGGAATATTTACACTGTAAACGAGGTGTTTATATCGTAAATCCTTTTCCCCAGTAGGTTTAAGTGGCACTACATGTTTGATTTTTCACATTATCCTAATGTAGTTATTCTCCCTTAACCATAGGTTTTCTCCAAGAGTTTTTTATTGTATCCTATCCTTCTGAGTTTCCATGTTCAACATTTGATCTCCATGGTGTTTATATCACTTTTTTTCCAGGTAAGAAATATTTTTTCTTCTTCATTTCTATTGGTTGTGGTAGCAGTATGGCACTGCATTTTGGATTCATCGACCCTGTGGTGATGTTTTGTTTAATCCTTTCTAAATCGGTTGTGCGATCTTTTTTGGGGGGCTAGTCCTTTGTTAGTTGTAGTGTGGAGAGTGCATTCTCTTTGAGTTATGTTGTGATATAAACTCTCTTACATATGTTTTGTTTGTGTAATGTGATTATAATAAGTGAGAATATATTTTAGGTCCAATGTTATTGTCTTTTCATTCCTATGTCGGTGAACCCATTGCATACATGTGCAACCTGAGTTTGAGGTAGGTGATTCCATCTCTAGCCTATGTTGGATGAACCTTCAATGTTCTAATTTTATAAAAAAAATTATAAATTAATTGATATGATTTATTGATTATCATGTGTGTAAATAGGTTTTTGAGAAAAGGTAGGTTTCCCTTTTACTGTTAAAATAAAATGAATTTTCAAATCATTGTGAAATGGATTTACAAAATGGGTTTCAAAGAATTTTTTTGATGAAATGATTTGGAAAATATAGCACATGGGAAACCTTGGGTACTTATGTGGAAGATATAACAATAGGCATCGTACATTATTACTGTCAAGGGGTTCACTTATAGGGTTATCCTATACTCCCTAGGCCAAGTTTACTAGGGACTTATTAGACACTATTTGGAGGTTCACTTATTAGGTTGTTCCTATGATCCTTAGATTCAATGCATATGTCAAGGGGTTTGAAGCGTGTGATTGTCTATGTTTGGGTATGAGTTTTCTAGCTATCCTGAACTGTATTTATCCTCAATGTGATGTACTTGTTCTTTGGTTTATATCTCTTGGATTTGATAACCTATTTTGATATATGTGATATGATTTGAAACTATTTTACCAAGATTATTTAGAACTTTGGAAAAGGGGAATATTTTACCATGCTTTTGATATCAAATATTTTTAACTAATTATCATTCCTTGTTTTCTTTAAATTTGATCATGTTCATATTTTTGTGCAGATAATTTTTATGAAACGCCTTAGTGGGACCCTATTGAGTTGGTTTAGCTCACACCTTGAACACCCCTTTGGTGGTGTGTATACCTGGTTATGTATTTTTATGCATTAAAAGGTAAGGCATCATAGTGAGGCAATGGGGTTCTAGTCAACTAGTCTTGGGTAGATAGTGGTGAGATAGTTGTATGTCATCTATTTATCACATGAACTATTCATTTATTATTTTGGGATTTTTTCCTTTTTTTTTGGACTCATACCTTAGAGTTTGTTTAGCTGCTTTTGAGTTGTATCATTTCTAATTCTTCCTTTTATTTATGGAATATATTTCTTATTTCTTTTCTGATGTTTCTGTTATGTACATATATGCCATTTCATCTGTTCAGTTTGGGTGAAATCATTTCCTCTGTTTTTTTTTATGCTCGGGTGCTAGTCTCTATCCCATGGGGATCGAGAACACCCTTTGGGTATGTGGAACCAGAGAACCCTTCTTCCACATGACTTCCTGAGAATGGAAAGTATTATGGTGGGTATATTATATATTCTTAGATAAATATGTATACTCTTTTTAATGTTTAAGAATGTTTTTTTGGGTTCAGAGGGCATATAACCTGTTTTTGGGAGTTTCTATAGAACCTGGGCTAGATACTGCTTGGAGATCATTTTACATCGTAAATGATTAGTTTACAGTGTAAATGTGTCATTGGGAACAATATGAGAAATGATTTATGTCAAAATAATCTTTCAATCCATAAAATCCTTTTACGATGTAAAATAATCGATCAGGGTAATTTTAACTCGAGGTGATGCGTTTTTCACTATATATGAGCTATGGAATATTTACACTGTAAAAAAGATGTTTACGTCATAAATTGTTTTACCTAGTAGTTTTAATTCAAATTTAATGCTTGATTTTTCACATTCTAATTGTTCATATGTTCTCCCTTAACCATAGGGTTTCTCCAAGAGCATTTGGGTGTATCCTCTCCTTCTGAGTTACTCCATTCAGCATTTGATCTCTATGGTGGTTTCAACACTTTTTTCTTAGTAAGTGATCTTTCTGCTTCTTTTTTTCCATTGGTTGTATTAGTATCATGGAATTTCATTTTGGATTCATCGACTTTATGGTGACGTTTTGTTTAATCCTTTCTAAATTCATTGTACGATCTTCTTCAGGGGGCTGGTCCTTTTTTGGTTGCAGTGTGGCAAGATCATGTTCTTTGAGGTGTGTTGTGATATACCCTCTGTTGGGACCAGGTTGAATGAAGATGAAAGTTTGAAGAGTTAGCTTTTGCAGAGTGTTGTATTTTGTTGTCAAAGGCGATAAATCAATTCACTTTGTAGAAGGATCATAAATCAGACGATGCTTTGCTGGTATGCATTTCACACAAATCATGAGTTAGGAGAACTTGTGATGCAAGCCTTATGAAGGAAAGGGGGATAAATGATGATGCCAGTCATATAATGTTTTGATTGGAAGGAATGATGCTGCTGGAAGATAGGAAAGATTCAGTTCCCATTGCAACTCTGACGATGCTTAAGCTGATCTATCTAAGGATAAATATCACGATAGTGGGATTCGTGATAAGAGCAGAAGAATGGTTATGGGAAGCAGTAAAGAGATAAAATGGCAAAGAAATAGACAATCTGGGGATGGCAGAAAAGCACAGTTTAAGGTGGCGCCGTTTTCCAGTGTTTGCCAAATTTTAGGGCCTGAAAATCGGGAGATGAAGAAATGTGCTTGGCAATGGATGTTGCACATAAGATTGAAGATGGTTTATATGTGCAAAAGAGTTATTCAAGGTCAGAACGTTGAAAAATGACAAAGGAATGGAGTGCGCGGAAATTTAGGCATGTTTCGCGCAAAAATAAAGTGGTGCGCGCAATATCTGCGGGATGCGCGAAATAGTAGCGGGTTGCGCGAAAAATCTGCGGGATGCGCGGAATATTGGCATGGTGCGCGAAATTGAGGAATGAAGTTTTCGCGCAAATGATGTTTCGAGATCAGAAGCTCAAAAATTGTCAAAGGCATAAAAAGCGCGAAAGATTGGAGCAGTGCGCGAAATCTGATGTCGCATGAAAGTTTGGGTTTGCGCGCAATATAGAACGTGGTGCGGAATTTTGCGCGCAATTGGTGCTTCATGCTTAGAACGATGAAAGATGGCAAAGGCATGAGGTGCGCGGAATATTGAAGCATGGCGCGAAATACGAAGTTGCATAAAAGAGTTTTTACGCGCATGGAGGAGGTTTTACGCGCGGATTAGTGTTTTTCGCGCGGGGTCAAAAATGCCTATAAATATGAGGCCAACCCTTGTTAGTTGTTTATGCTCGACACTTAGAAGAAATCCCGAGCTCTGGTGCGCGTAAATTATACGCTAAGTGAGTTGCGCGAAAAGAGGAAAAGTTGCGCGTAAAAGGAAAGTTGCGCGAAAACGTTTTTCGCGCCAAAAGGGAATTTTACGCGCAAGCCATTTGAATTGCGCGCAAGGCACCCTAAAGGCTGCGCGAAATATTTGGGGTCTTCGCACGTATTCAGTTGTGCACAAGAGAGTTCTTACCGGCTTCTGGGTAAGAAAGTGAAGATTTGTACTTCGGAGAATACATCTGTTTAATTGTAAAGAAGCACTGAAACATTGTGTTATCCTATTTGTGCTAAGAGGGAGCACACGCACTATTGGATTGTTTTCAAAGTGCTGCACGAGTGTAAGGGTATATCCTACTCGTTGTATTCCACATCAAAGGATTGTTTTCTAGTGGATTGTGTGGTACTGGATTATTTCCGTACCATACCAAGGACGTAGCTACTCTTGTTGAGTAGTGAACCTTGTAAATCTCGTGTTCCTGTGGATGTGTGTGTTCAGCAGGGAAGAAACTCTTTAACAGGAGGCGAAGTTTGTTTCAAAAAGGGGAAACTTAAAAAGAAAAAGATATCACTGATTCACCCCTCCCCCTCTCAGTGATACTTGGATCCTGATTGGGAACTTCACCCTCTCTGCCATATTTTTTTTTGTGTAATGTGATTCTAAGATGCGAGAATATATTCTAGGTCCTCTATTGTTGTCTTTGTGTTCCTATATTGGTGAATCCCTTTGTAGGCATGTGCAACCTGAGGTTGAGGTAAGTGATTTTGTCTCTATCCTATATGGATTAACCTTGAAATATCTAGTTTTATAAATTGTTTTATAAATTAACTAACATGATTTTTAGATTAGCATGTGTGCAAACGAGTTTTTGAGAAAATGTAGGTTTCCCCTGAATTGGTAAAAGAAAATGTATTTTCAAAGAATCATGAATTTGATTTACAAAAATGTTTTCCAAAGTATGATTTTGATGAAATGAGTTGGAAAATATAGCACATGGGAAGCCTTGGGTACTTATGTGGAAGATATAACAATAGGCCTTGTTCATTTTTACTATCGAGGGGTTCACTCATGGGGTGCTTTTTTTCTCCTTAGGACAAGTGTCCTAGGGACTTATTAGACACTATTGGGAGGTTCATTTTTTGAGAAGTTCCTATGCTCCTTAGATTCGATGAATATGTATAGGAGCTTGATACACATGATTGTATATGTTTGGGTATGAGTGTTCTAGCTAGGATGAAATGTATTGATCCTTGGTGTGATGTACCTATGCTTTGGTTTGTATCACTTGGATTTGATTACCTGTTTTGATATATTTGATATGATTTCAAACTATTTTACCACGATTATTTAGAACTATGAAAAAAAGGGGAATGTTTTACCATGATTTTGATATAAATTTTTCTTAACATATTATCATGCCTTGTTTTCTTTAAAGTTGATCATGTTCATATTTTTATATAGATAATTTTTATGAAACACCTGGGTGGGATCTTATTGAGCCTGTTTATCTCACACCTTTCACACCCATTCGACAGTGTGTAGACCTGGTTATGTCTTTTGATGTAGGGAAGGGTAAGGCTCTATAGTGAGGTAGAGGGGTTCTAGTTAGCTAGTATTGGGTAGCTAGTGGTGCAACACTAGGACGTCATCTGCTTATCACATGGATTAGTCATTTCTCATTTTGTGCCTTTTCCTTTGTTGTTGGAATCATACCTTGGAATTTGTTTAGTTGCTTTTGAGTTGTATAGTTTCTACTTCTTCCTTTTAGTTATGGAATATATTTCTTGTTTATTTTCTATTGTTTCTTTTTTTTATGTATATATATACCATGTTGTCAGTTTAGGTTTGGTGAAATTATTTCCTCTGGTTATTGTTGATGCCCGGGTGCTAGTCGTCAACCCATAGGGACTAGGAATACCCTTTGGGTATGTGGTGGATCGGTTCAGGTGCTAGTTTGTGAGGGTATCTCGGGTCAGTTCATTAGAGGAATGAATGGGTGTATAAATACTTGTATGTGATAAAGACCAACACAAAATCACTAATTATGATTGTGTATGTTGATGATATTATGTTTGCTAGTTATAAGGTGAAATTATGTGAAGAGTTTTCCACACTGATGAAGAATAAATTTGAGATGTCTTTACTTGGTGAGATGAAATTATTTTTGGGTTTAGAAATCAACCAAAGTGTTGGTCACATCTTTTTCTCATAAAAAATATACCAGGGATTTATTGAAAAAATTTGACCTGAAAGAATCAAGAGGAGTGTCTACACCAATTCAAGTGGGCATAGAGTTGATAAAACATGATGAAGTCAAGGTTATTATGAGAAAAAAATTATAAAGTTGATTGGTAGTATTTTTTACCTGATTGCCTCATGTATAGAAATTATTTTTTTAATTAATATTTTTGTTAGGTTTCAATCTAATCCAAATGAATCATATGTCCTGGGATCCAAGAGAGTTCTGAGATATGTTAAAAATACTTTCAATTGGGGACTTTTCTATGAGAAGAGAGGTGTTTTGGATTTATAAGGCTTCACAGATGCTAATTGGGATAGTCATGTTGATGATAGAATGTACACATTAGGTGAAACATTCTTTATTGGTGTAATATGTGCGGCCTGAAATTATAATAAGTGATTATCAGTCACTTTGTGTTCCACTGAATATGAGTGCATTTTTACACTACAATCATCTACACAACTGATTTGGATAAAGTCTCAACTTGAGGATATGAATGTTATTTATGAGTATCCATTGGTCATTGGTTGTGAAAAAAGTGCTATAAATCTATCTAAGAATCTAGTGCATTACACAAGATCAAAGAATATTTATATCAATTATCATTTCTTCAAGGAGAATGTGGCTGAAGGAATATTGAAACTGGAATTTGTTCTATCCAAGGAACATATTTTTGATATTATCACTAAACCACTTTCAACCTAGAATTTTGAGAAGATGAAGATACAAATGGAAGTGCAACCCATTACCCAACAATATAGAGGTTTGGTTTTTGAGTTCCCAAATCCTTTATGTATGTTTTATTTTAAAAAAAGGAAGATATAATATTTTGGGGGAGAAACTATCTTATATTTAAATATTTTGAATATATTTTATTGATATGAGTGTATGAGATTGGTTATAATTCTATTTATAAATTCATGATGCCCGCCTGAATGGCCCGAAGGCCTTCATTTTTTATTGATTTTTGATAACCCCCCTTTTAAGGGATAATGGGGAACACTTAAAAGGCCCATAGGCTCAGAGATTACAAGGCCCGTAGGTTTAGGATATTACATGACCCGAAGGTCTTAGGGAATTCAACCAGACTATCTACAAATAACTACCCCTCCCTAGCATCTGCGTCATGATAGTAGCTCTCCACCTTTGCATGGTCATCTGGCTAGGCTTCCCGTGCAATCACAGGCTGGTACCGATGATATAGTCATACCCTCTCATTCTGATAATCCATTTGGATCTGCTCTGGTGAGTGCACCTGCTCTAAATCCTCTTTTGGGGATGCTCCTTTTTTGTAGTGTGTCTGGGGAAACTACATGTGGCCCGAAGGCCTTGACGTGGCCCGAGGGCCTTAAAGGTGGCCCAGAATCCCTACTGACCTGAAGGTCTGGGTGGCCCAAAAGCCTTAAGGACTCAAAGCCTAAACCGGTGGCCCAAGGTGAATATTTCCAGCTGCTACAGTACCGAACAGTACCTGCTACAGTACCTGCTACAGTACCCACACAATGTATATTTCTTCTATAGTACCACAAAGTGTACAGTACTCCCCAGAAATATGTATCTACCTAGTTTTGAACCTGGGTCGTGTGGATGCACTTAAGGATACCTCACCAATTGGTCTGAGGCTCATATGCATAAATTCATGACAAAAAATTATGAATTAGTATCACTTGATGAAATGATTTATGGACATATTTGATGACTTAATTAATCTCCCTTATTTTATACACTATATTTTATCATGTAGACTTAGAGTTGATTGAATCATGAATCATTGATTTTATAAGTATAATGATACCCATTTAAAAATATATTTGTCTTTATTTTCAATAGGGGGAAGAGGTTTCATAATCCAACATTATTGCATAAATTGAGGGTAGGGGAGCATATTTTAGAAGTTTTTTTAAAATAAGTTGAAACTAAAATGTATGGTAGTGAAAATAAATCTAAAAGGGGATATTATTGAACCTATTAAGTAATATTTTTATTTTTATTCAATTCATGTGAGTGGGTTGTTAACTTATTTGAGGTGGATAAGATTCTTGGAAATAGGTTTTGAAGGTGTTTTGTGTTGAATCCGATTTGGTTGGAGATCATAATTAATATTCCATAGAAAGAAGAAAATTATAAAAGTATTAAAAAAAACTTTCACTAATATACATAACATCAATTTGATGATATATAAGATAAACCAAGTGATATATAAAAAAATCAAAGCATATATAAGTTTTACTAGATGATATGTAACATTCAACTAATGATACATAAGATCCAACAAATGATATGGAAGATTAAGGGTTTCATGTGGTCTTAATTGATACATAATATTGTTTCAAAGGTTGAATAAGTTTAAATAAGTGAATCGCTGGAATATTAATTTAAAATATGCTAAGTTATTCTTCAAGATATGAATGTTATGATGATTCATATTAATCTTGATCCATGTTGAGATTTTTTTTGTGATACAGATGAGAATATTGCACCATAAATTGTGGATTCGCACCAAAAAAAATTTACATGAGGGTATGTATATATGGAATAATAGAATGCAAGTTTCATGGGAATCTACTTTCAGGATTTGTGGAAATTCAAAGGAGAGTGAGGAGTATTATAGAGTATTTAAATGAATAGAAAATCATAGATAATTAAATGAGAAACAATGAAGATAATTCATTTTAATTTAAATGAGTATATGATAATACATTTTGTGAAATGTTTTTGGAATTTATTTTTTAGAGATAAAGGCTGGAGGATTTCTTGGGTATTTGTTGACCAGTTTTTAATAAAGATCATGAAGTCGCATTTAATAAAATTTCCATATTAGAATGATGTGATTAATATTTTGTCTAGAATGATGAAATTAAAGAATAAAAAAATGGTAATAGGTGGCTATGATAAAATTAGAATAATAGATAACAACAAATGTTATCATTGTGATTTACAATGAGAATCTATAGAAACATTTCTAAGAAAAATTAAGAAGAATAAAAAACCACTGGATTATTGTATAATTGAGAAGGAATAATATAACATTTTAACTATTACAATGATGAATCAATCTTTATTAGTGACTATTCTTCAAGAAGACTATTTTATGTTATTTTATAAAAAGTGTGTTCCTATTTCAAATTAGTTGGTTCCATAAATTGTAATAGGTTTATGGAAATACCCTTTCATGTAGCTTCATCTTGACAATAAAAGAGAATGTGTGTGTATGTGTGGGGGATATGGGATTAACCACCATACACTAGGGATTTAGTTATCCATTTTGGAGGTGGGTCCCATTAAAAAATTTATTGTGTTACTTATTTACATTTTTTCACTGTGGTGAGTTTGTGAGATTTATACTTGTAACACCCTGAATATTTCAAAACCTTATAAATGGAAATTGTGTGTTTAATGCCATTAAAGTTTTCTCCTTTTAACCAAACATAATATAAAAGATAAAACATAGAACTTCTTATTTAAGAACTTAACACTGAAGTGTCTTACAACATTCTGAGTTTACAATGAAAGCTCACTAACCAAAAATTCCTAATAAATACCCTAGTAAGATCACTGGAAGGCTACCCAAGATAAAAACAATCCCAACATCATAATATGGATCGTTAGAACCCATCATGAGAATCAGAATAGCTAGTTCCACCATGACCACGCTGAGTACCAGTGGGATGATGAGAACCATTCTCCTTCCTAAAAAACTAAGACACCCCAAGTCTTGGTTTTATAGGGCACCAATCCGACCATTACCCCAAGTAGCCATTGGAAGCTCGACGGCTATAATTATTGTCGTTAATCCTATAAGGTTTTAACTAAATATCAATTAAGTACAAATTCACAATATGAATGGCAAAATTTTAAGATAAAACTACAACTACGATAGGATGCTACGTGTTACATTTAGGTTTTGAGAAAAATAATAAGTAATTCATAAACACTTCGCAAATATTTTAATTTTAATGTAAATAGGTTCATTTCTTAAACAATGTTGCAAATAGTATTTAATATCTCCAAATCAAATTATATTTCTAATTAAGGCTTTATATAAGGGTTATCATATGAGTTACTAAATGTTAATTTATAATTATCATGTTAAAATTTAATGTTCAAACCCATTTATAATAAAATCCATGTTTCTAAAAGAAAATTTTCTATATAGTAGTACTACCTTTAAAACTTCATGTTTTTTTAAGTTAATTTATATAAAAAAATTAGCTCTCAAGGGCCAACCCTTGGTTGAGCTAAGAGAGGCAGCACACTTTGAGTGGTTGAGCCTGGCCCTCAACCCATGCATGGGCCAGCACTAGTTCGAGCATAGGTAACTCAGAGTGCGCACATGAGTGCTTGTGTGTGCGGCGTAGGGGTGTGCACATGGTGCACATGGGTGCACACTGGAGCGCGCGCTTGGGTAGGCCTAGGCCTGTGGGAGGCGGAGGCCCGTGTATAAGGCCTCCTGAGTGTGTGTTATGTTATTACCAGCACCTCAGGAGGCCTAATCTTATAAGGGAGCTTGGCACGCCCCGTAGTTTTGATGTGGGAACCATTTTTTCGGCCAAAACGAAATCATGGCCGTTGAATCTCCCATCGCGCGATCTCGGCTGTCGAACCGATCCCGGGTTCAAGCCTCAAGCGACCATGGTATATCACCGCGTTTTTATGATCACTTCGATCCTATGTGATCTAATCGTAGCCATCTGAAGTTTTTAAAATGCCGCTTCGATCCCAAGCCGTCCGATCGGATCTAGACTCAATCTGAGTCATCTACATATTTTATAAACCGCGGGAGAACACCAACCGTTAGATCAAGATATTCCTGATCTGGGTGGTCCGTTCTTCCTCCGGTCTTCTTCTATATGGTGTGTCCGAGACCCGTGGCCTACTCCCCTATTTTTACCCTTTTTTCTTCACTCACCGGACCCTCCACTCACTCACTAATTCCTCAAGGATGACTTTTAGGCCACTTGGGCCTCGGTTTTCCACTCACCTTTTTTTAAAATACTCTGCATGGGTTTATTTATATAAAAACTTCATCGAGGCATCCGGATAACCCCTCGGTTCTTTGCACTCAACCTCCAACAGATCTCCTCAAATCTTTCCAAGTTTCTGGTGTCTCCCGAACATCTCCTCCTCTTCAAGCTAAAGTAAGGGGATATATATATACCTTCCTTTATGATGCAAAACCCGATATACACTCATGGTGTATAATCGGTTATATATTATGTATGTGTATATATATATACAAATATATTTTCAGTATGAGCATCAATCCTCCTCCTATTTTGAAATTGAGTGTATGAGTTTAATATGGTTCTTCCTGGATGTTTTGAAGGTTGTTTAAGTTGGGTTTCTATTTTAAAATACGTATGAAACAAATCTGTATATATAAATAATTTTAAATCATGTATATAGTTATGTATACACCTTAAAACCCTTCATGTTTAAGGGCTTCCAGAGAGGTTGTTCATGGTTTGTAAACTCAAGTAGTTTATGTATGTTTATCTTTAAAGGTTTCCATTTAGCAAAACCCATTATATATTATGTGTATAATCGGGTATAAAAGTATATAAATATATATAACCTCAGTCCAATCCATTTAAATGTTTCCAAAAATGATTAGGTATGCTTTACCAGAAATTATATATTTATAAAGGTTATTTTGAATCTGTTCATCATGCTAAATCCATTTTCTAAACTTGGTATATGAAATTATATACTTATATATATATGTGTGTGTAATTAAATACAAATCAAATTATGATTTTTAAGACTTGAATATCCATCCTTAAATAATATTTTATGTGCAAACTAAGTTTTGGGTTAAATGGAATTATGTTTCTAAAACCTAAATATATTTACACACACACACACACACATATATATATACATATTTATGTATCACAATACAAATCCATTTTATATTTTTTTGAAAAAGATGATTTCCAAGCCTTAAGCAATGTTTAAGATGAAAAATGTCATTTGGGTTCATTTGGAATTATATTTAGTATGAAAAACCCTAAATTTCATAAATGTGTGCACTTTCAGTCACACATGTTATAAACCTTACATGTTTTGGTCTTCATTCAAGTGGTTTTATTAATTAAATATTTATTTGAAATATTTATTACATGTAAGATGTTAATAAATATTAATCGGTTATGAAAATACTAAATATGTACATCTCTTGTACATACGGTTGTATAAATATTTTTATATGTATAATTTCCCAAAACCCTATTTCTAAGTAATGAATATCAGAATTTAATTAATGCTTTTGATAATAACAATGCATGTAAGACCTTAATGAATGTTAATTTTAGGGGTTAAACCAAAATGTGCTTATGTCAAACCTACATTGATTATATTAACTCCATTTTGATTTCAAATGATTTTGTTAATGATAAAAAGATTTGAGGAATTATGTGTTTTCTCATTAAATGTTTATTACACAATGAACCCCCTGAAGTTATTATTATTAGTTAATCAAGTTGTGATTTGGTCTAATTGCATGCTCACTAGAACTTTCATTAGCATTTGTTTTATTAAATGTGCATGAAATAGGGACTTTAAGCTAAGAAGTTATCATTTCATGTGGCAAACCCTAATAACCTGACATTTTATGTGTTATCTTATGTGGAAAGAATGTTTACCATACTATGTATGCCTTTGATTATTTATTTCCATATCTTCAATGTTATGTCGATGTGTTAATCGACTACTTCAAAACAAGAAGATAAATTCTTATGAAAGTATATATATATATACACGTGCGAATATGTATATGCATTACTTATGTATCAAATGTTGTTTATGAGTTTTAATATATGAAAACCTAGTGCAAATGTATACATATTTAATTCCATCTTAAAAACGTTTTCAGAAAACCCAACTCTCGAGTGTGGTAGATAGGAAGGGATTGGGCGTGGATCCATCATGGCCTGTCATTAGTTGAGTAGTCTCAAAATTAGTTATTTTGTTTTCAGAAGTTTGCCTAATGTTTTCAGAAAAAACACTGGAGTATTTTTGGGTAATATCAATTGAAAATTAAATATTCAAAGTGGTATGGGACACCTTGAATATCAGACCTTATTGACATATGAGGAATGTATTGGACTGCCGGGTTGGGGTCCGGTTAAAAGAAATCCCTCCAGGTTGGGGACTGGTTAAAGTAAGACCTTCGGGTTGGAGATCGGTAAAAGTAAGCTCCTCGATGCATCGATAGTTCTCGAGATAGTCAGATTGGGTTTTTACCCTTAGGTCATGGCACGAGGCCTTGACATTCAGACATGAGTCCGACATTATATGTTTCCTCGTTATGTTTCAGTATATGACCATCCAAGTGATTATTTAGACTAGAGAAATATCCTTGGTTATAGAACCATTACTTATGAGTATGAGATTAAAGTGAACATGGCATATGATGAGACAGTGATGATGCATGATCAATTTACTTTTCCTGAATTTTAATGTAGATATTAGAATTACATTAATCATGTCATAATGTGCATTTGTATAAGTTGTAGTGAAATTGTTTATGCGCAAGTCTGATAATTTTCATGCTTAGTTTTACTTGCATACCTTGCATGCAATGTCTACTTTACTTGTTAGAATTTATGCATTTTTATACAAACATGCTTACTAGCTTTCAGTTAAATGTTCAAATACTTGTGTCTGAAATGATTTAATTGTTTTATAGCCACCTTTGAAATTTCATGATGTTTTCTTCAAAGGAATAATTTTGATGTATGTGAAAGTATTTTTAAAGGAAGTTTTAAAAATCTATATTAAGTATTTTCAAAACCCCTTACTAAGTATTTCAATGCTCACCCTACGTTTTAAATGCACATTTTTTCGGTATCAGTCATGTCTTCAATGAAGTTTTCAGAATGAAGCTGGTTTTCCCAGTACCTGAACCTCACGACCCTCTGTAATATTGGGACATGATGTATTATTTGTAAATGTTTTTAATGTATTTTTGGTAAATCATGTCTCATCAGCACTGGCTCCAAGCACACGGGGGCCGATTCCTTACAGTTGGTATCAGAGGATAGGTTCAGACAATTCTGTAAAACTAGGTAATATAGCTATGGCTAAACCTTACTAAGTGGTTTTATTATAATTTTCAGATGGCATACGAAAGATCACTAATAATTATTTTGTCCCTTACCACTGAAATCCTTGAGACTATAATCGTTAAGTCGTGTATGGAAGAATATGAACCCTTTGGGAACCTCCGACTATCCTGCAATCTTCTTTACCAAGTGTCAAACAACTCAAATATCCTTTGACTCTTCCGAGGATCGAGTCATGTTTACTATATTATAACTTATGCACAACTTGCGTACAATACGTGTAGGGGGAAATATTATGAATGTCTTTTTCCTATGTTTTACCCTATCTTCAAACTATCTGGCTAAAAGGGTTTTCCAGGAAGCTGTAGAGGAGGGAAATCTCTGTGCAGACTATCTTTTTCAAGTCTTGAGTTTCATTCTATACGGGAGACTCTTTGACATCGAACCCCTCAACTTTGAGGTAGTATGAAGAATCTGTAGGGACCAAGTCCATCTGGATATCACTGAGCTTTACACCGCTCATGCCTCTATCTGGAAGCCCAATTGTTTTATGTGGGAGTTTAACCTCACTTTCCCAAGGTGTGTCTGGACAAGAGAGATCGAGGAATTGGGAACCACCCTGGGAATAGAGTTGAGGATATCAGTGAACTGGTTATGGAGGTGGGCTCTGTAAATGTACAACCTAGTTGCTTTATGTTCTTTTCCTTTTTAGTTTCTAAATCCTAGAGTGTTTTATTAGGGACATCACTAAGGATGTTAGGGAGGTTGTGTCAGTGATTCAATAGGAGTTCGTGTGGTAGACTCAGGCACTGATGTATAAACTTATGTGTTATTGAAATATTATCTGTTTTCCTTTCCTATCTCTACTTTATCTGAACTATTAAGTGAATTCTCATGAATGTATTTTCAGATGGCTGGAAAAACAAATATCTCATCCCTACCCGATGAAATTTTGGAGGAAATCTTAATCAGGACATTCACGGTGGATTATCCCTCTTTCCTCCATCTGTGAGGATCATGTCAACGAATGTTTGATTTATCCAACAGCCAGGAAATTCTTCTTTCCTATCAAGGGGTCAACCATGTATTCCACCTCATCGCCACTACCCAAATCCCTTATTATAGGCGGAGGGGGAGATACTTTGAAGGTCTTTTTTGATGTTTCACTCTGGCACATAATTTTTCTTCCAGAGCATGTTTTCTAGTAGCTGCTCAAGATGGGAACTGCAGAGCAGCCTTCATGTTCCAAATTCTAAACCTTAGTCTATTTGATTTCATCATTCCAATGGAATATCTTGAGCATGATATATTACGGTGGAGTACCAGAGAATATGTCCATTCAGACATCCCCGACTTTATTACCGCTCGAGCCTCCCTATGGAAGCCTGTGCGTATAAGACATGTGCAGGAGTTCAAGACATACTGCTCAAGGTGTATCTGGGCCAGTGAAGTAGAGGAACTGAGTACCAACCTGGGTATACCATTGACCGAGTCAAATCTCCCATTTTGGTGATGCTGATTATCTGGGGGTTTTCTTTTTCAGTTTATGAATAGAATTGTGAGGACGCAATTCTTTGAAGGGGGGAATAATGTAACACCTCGAATATTTCAAAACCTTATAAATATAAATTGTGTGTTTAATGCCATTAAAGTTTTCTCCTTTTAACCAAACATAATATAAAAGATAAAACAAAAAACTTCTTATTTAAGAACTTAACACTGAAGTGTCTTACAACATTCTGAGTTTACAAGGAAAGCTCACAAACCAAAAATTCCTAATAAAAACCCTAGTAAGATCACTGGAAGGCTACCCAAGATAAAAACAATCCCAACATCATAATATGGATCATTAGAACCTATCATGAGCATCAGAATAGCTAGTGCCACCACGACCGTGCTGAGTACCATTGGGATGATGATAACCATTCTTCTTCATAAGAAACTAAGACACCCCAAGTCTTGGTTTTATAGGGCACCAATCCGACTGTTACCCCAACTAGCCGTTGGAAGCTCGACGGCTATAATTATAGTCGTTAGTCCTATAAGGTTTTAACTAAAGATCAATTAAGTAAAAATTCACAATATGAATTGCAAAATTTTAAGATAAAACTCCAACTATGATAGGATGCTACGTGTTACATTTAGGTTTTGAGAAAAATAATAAGTAATTCATAAACACTTCTCAAATATTTTAATTTTAATGTAAATAGGTTCATTTCTTAAACAATGTTGCAAATAGTATTTAATATCTCCAAATCAAATTATATTTCTAATTAAGGCTTTATATAAGGGTTATAATATGAGTTACTAAATGTTAATTTATAATTATCATGTTAAAATTTAATGTTCAAACCCATTTATAATAAAATCCATGTTTTAAAAGAAAAATTTCTATATAGTAGTACTACCTTTAAAACTTCATGTTTTTTTAAGTTAATTTCTATAAAAAAAATTAGCTCTCAAGGGAAATCCCTTGGTTGAGCCGAGGGAGACATCCCACTTTGAGTGGCTGCACCTATCCCTCAACCCATTCCTGGGACAGCCCTAGTTAAATCATAGGTAACTCGGAGTGTGCACAGGAGCTCTTGTGTGTGTGGCGCGGGTGTGTGCACGCGGTGCGCATGGGTGCACGCTGGAGCACGCGCTTGGGTAGGCCGAGGCCTGCGGGAGGTGGAGGCCTGTGTATAAGGCCTCCTGAGTGTGTGTTGTGTTATTAACAGCACCTCGGGAGGCCGAAGCTTATAAGGGAGCTTGGCGCGCCCCGCGGTTTCGATGTGGGAACCATTTTTTCAGCCGAAATGAAATCGTGGCTGTTGGATCTCCCATCGCGCGATCTCGGCCATCAAACCGATCCTGGGTTCAACCCTCAAGCGATCGTGGTATATCGCTGTGTTTTTATGAGCCGTTCGATCCTATGCGATATAATCACGGCCGTCCGAAGTTTTTAAAATGCCGCTTCAATCTCGAGCCGTCCGATCAGATCTAGACTCAATCTGAGCTGTCCACCTATTTTATAAACCGCAGGCAAACACCAGCCGTTAGATCAAGATAGGCCCAATCTGGGCCGTCCGTTCTTCCTTCGGTCTTCTTCTCCGCGGCGTTTCCTAGACCAGTGGCCTACTCCCCTATTTTTCCTCATTTTTCTTCACTCACCGGACCCTCCACTCACTCACGAATTCCTCAAGGATGACTTTTAGGCCACTTGTTCCTCGGTTTTCCACTTGCCTTTTTTTAAAATACTCTGCATGGGTTTATTTATATAAAAACTTCACTGAGGCGTCTGGAGAACCCCTTGGTTCTTTGCACTCAAACTCCAGCGAATCTCCTCAAATCTTTCCAAGTTTCTGGTGTCTCCCAAACATCTCCTCATCCTCAAGCTAAATTAAGGGGATATATATCTACCTTCCTTTATGATGCAAACCCGATATACACACATGGTTTATAATCGGTTATATATTATGTATGTATATATATACATATATATTTTTAGTATGAGCATCAATACTCCTCCTCTTTTGAAATTGGGTGTATGGGTTTAATATGGTTCTTCCTGGATGTTTTGAAGGTTGTTTTAGTTGGGTTTCTATTTTATAATCCGTATGAAACAAATTTTTATATATAAATAATTTTAAATCATGTATATATTTATGTATACACCTTAAAACCCTTCATGTTTAAGGTCTTTCAGAGAGGTTGTTCATGGTTTGTAAACTCAAGTAGTTTATGTATGTTTATCATGAAAGGTTTCCATTTAGCAAAACCCATTATATACTATGTGTATAATCGGTTATAAAAGTATATAAATATATATAACCCAAGTCCAATACATTTAAAGGTTTTTAAAAATGATTAGTTATTCTTTACCAGAAATTATATTATTATAAAGGTTATTTTTAATCTGCTCATCATGCAAAATCCCTTTTCTAAACTTGGTATATGAAATTATATACTTATATATATATATATATATGTAATTCAATAAAAATAAAATTATGATTTTTAAGACTTGGATATCCATCCTTAAATAATATTTTATGTGCGAACAAAGTTTTGGGTTAAATGGAATTATGTTTCTAAAACCTAAATATATTTACACACACAGATATATATATATATCTATATACATATTTATGTATCACAATCCAAATCCATTTTATATTTTTTTTAAGAAGATGACTTCCAAGACTTAAGCAATGTTTTAGATGCAAAATGTCATTTGGGTTCATTTGGAATTATATTTAAGGTGAAAAACACTAAATTTCATAAATGTGTGCACTTTCAGTCACACATGTTATAAACCTTACATGTTTTGGTCTTAATTCAAGTGGTTTTATTAATTATATATTTATTACACGTAAGATGTTAATAAATATTAATCCGTTATGAAAATACTAAATATGTACATATCTTGTACATATGGTTGTATAAATTTTTTTATATGTATAATTCCCCAAAACCCTATTTCAAAGTAATGAATATGAGAATTTAATTAATGCTTTTGATACGAACAATTCATGTAAGACCTTAATGAATGCTAATTTTAGGGGTTAAACCAAAATGTTCTTATGTCAAACCTGCATTGATTATATTAACTCCATTGTGATTTGAAATGATTTTGTTAAAGATAAAAATATTTGAGGCATTATGTGTTTTCTCATTAAATGTTTATTACACAATGAACCCCCTGCAGTTATTATTATTAGTTAATCAAGTTGTGATTTGGTTTAATTGCATGCTCACTAGAACTTTCATTAGCATGTGTTTTATTAAATGTGCATGAAATAGGGACTTTAAGCTAAGAAGTTCTCATTTCATGTGGAAAACCCTAATCACCTGTCATTTTATGTGTTATATTATGTGGAAATAATGTCTACCATACTATGTATGCCTTTGATTATTTATTGCCATATCTTCAATGTTATGTCGATGTGTTAATCAAATACTTCAGAACAAACAGATAAATTCTTATGAAAGTATATATATATATATATACACCTGCGAATATGTATATGCATTACTTATGTATCAAATGTTGTTTATGAGTTTTAATATATGAAAACCCAGTGCAAATGTATACATATTTAATGCAAGCTTAAAAACATTTTCAGAAAACACAACTCTCGAGTGTGGTAGATAGGAAGGGATTGGGCGTGGATCTATCATGGCCTGTCATTAGTCAAGCAGTCTCAGAATTAGTTATTTTGTTTTCAAAAGCTTTCCTAATGTTTTCAGAAAAAAACTGGAGTATTTTTGGGTAATATCAATTGAAAATTAAATATTCAAAGTGGTATGGGACACCTTGAATATCAGACCTTATTGACATATGAGGAATGTATTGGACTTCCGGGTTGGGGTTTGGTTAAAATAAAGCCCTCCAGGTTGGGGATTGGTTAAAGTAAGCCCTCCAGGTTGGAGACCGGTAAAAGTAAGCTCCTCGATGCATCGATAGTTCTCGAGACAGTCAGATTGGGTTTTTACCCTTAGGTCATGGAATGAGGCCTTGACATTCAGACATGAGTCTGGCATTATACGTTTCCTCATTATGTTTCAGTATATGACCAACCAAGTGATTATTTAGACTAGATAAATATCCTTGGTTATATAACCATTACCTATGAGTATTAGATTAAAGTGCACATGGAATATGATGAGACAGTGATGATGCATGATCAGTTTACCTTTCTAGAATTTTAATGCAGATGTTAGCATTACATTAATCATCTCATGATGTGCATTTGTATAAGTTGTAGCGAAATTGTTTATGAGCAACTCTGATTATGTTCATGCTTAGTAGTACTTGCATAACTTGCATGCTATGTCTACTTTACTTGTTAGAATTTATGAATTTTTATACAAACATGATTACTAGATTTCAGTTAAATGTTCAAATACTTATGTGTGAAATGCTTTAATTGTTTTATAGCGACCTTTGAAATGTCATGATGTTTTCTTCAAAGGAATTATTTTGATGTATGTGAAATTATTTTCAAAGGAAGTTTTCAAAAGTTGTATTAAGTATTTTCAAAACCCCTTACTGAGTATTTCAATGCTCACCCTATGTTTTAAATGAAAAATTTTCTGGTATCAGTCATGTCTTCAATGAATTTTTCAGAATGCAGCTGGTTTTCCCAGAACCTGAACCTCACGAACCTCTATAATATTGGGACATGATGTATTATTTATAAATGTTTGTAATGTATTTTTGGTAAATTATGTCTCATCGAAACCGGCTCCAGGAACACGGTGGCTGGGTCCTTACAATACTGTATAAGCAGGAGAGAAATTTTTTTTGAAAGAAAAATTATCAAACATGATTCACCCCTAGTGTTTATCACATTTTCCAGTGATCTTAACACAATCGACAAAGCCCAACCAACCTAATGCACACCAAAATCTCACAACCTAATCCCCATATTGTAACACATAGCCTTGCATCACAATCTCACTCACTATGGTGCAACACATAAGACCCAAACAACCTCACTTCATTAGCCAACGATCCATGGTGCAATCCATATGGTCATGGAGTGATCCATGGTGACAACTGAAAATTCAGAAAAACTCCACTTCTCATCTACCATTCACTCTTAAACTTCCTCTCGACACCTCAAAACCACAAAGTAGAGGCCCAAGAAATCCCGTGCCACTCTAATTTTGTTATGCTTGTTAAAAATAAAGCTATATTGGTTTATCAAAGTTATAATAAATAATAAAACATTGATTACTATCATGGCCTAAGTCTTGGATGTGGTGTGAAGACCCTAAGTGGGGTTTATAATGGAATACAATGTTTTAAACTTTTTCTTTTAAGTTTATCCCTTTATTTAGAGGAACACAATCCAACCCTTCATTATTATCCTGTAATCATGATATAAAGAAAACAAAAAATCAGGCATATGAATACAAGGATTTTACATGGTTTATCCTCTAATGTGGATAGGTTATTTCAAGGGAACATGAACAACCCACTATTATCTTGTACAAATCACAAAACTTACTATTGACATGATTGCAAGGTTAGACAAGGGAATTCATAATCAAGTCTTGATACCTTTAGAATTTTCAAAGATGACACCCTACCTCACAAGGGTCACAATTGACTCTGACCAGTTACTGTGGTATTGAATTGATTTTATTTAGCTTGAAGAGAGATTGTGAGAGATCATCATCCTTCACTGTTAAAAAGTATGGAGTGAGACTGCATTATCAGGACAAGACTATATAGAGAATGATGGGTAGATAGGAAGAACAATGATAGCAGGTGCAACAACATCAACAATAAGATAAAAAATATGTGTAAATGATCAAATATATGCAGTGAATTGCATGCGGTTTAGGGATCAAATCCCTTATGCCTGGTGGAGCTGATCACCCACTCCCTCAGTGATAATTTTATTACATTTTTTATAAACTTATGTTGTATTATATGTGTTTCAATTTTACAATGAGTTCTTGTTTATGTTTTTTAGTACATTTTATTTATTTATTTAGAGTTAATTGAGTAAAAAATTTAAATCCTTTATAAATAGTATTTTCAATAGATTTAAAAATTCATCGCAATTAAGTTTGTAAGAAATTATTTGTGATATACATCATAATCCATCACAAATATAAATATTTATGTTACAAATAATATGACCCTCATATTAACTGTGACAGTCCGCCATAAATAATAGTAATTATGATGTGATTTTTCAGCAACATGTTATCTACAACAAAAATTAATTTTAAATAGTCTGTTGTAAAAAAATATTTCTTTCAGTGATATATATCTCCTTTACTATTTTTCTTGGTTTTGTTAATTACATTTCACTTTATGAATATGTGTTGTTAATTATTTTTATTTTTTCTTGTGTGTTGTGTTATGATTTTAAGATTTATGTAGTGAACAATTTTACACTTAAGAGTTATGTAGTGAACGGTGTAGTTCTTATGTATTACGTGGTGAATATTTTTCCACTTAAGAGTTAAATAATGAATAGAGATTTGGTGTATAGTTTTCTACCCAAGAGTTAGGTTGTGAATAGTGTTTGCCTATGTTGGAGGTAGCCACATGGTCAAAAGGTGATAATTCTATGAGAACTGTGAAAGGAGAAGCTTACCCTGTGAATAGAGATATTACTAAAGGTAATGTGTTTATATGGTAGAAATTATAGTTGGTCCATGAAAAGAGAATATTAAGTGATGAACAATGATGAACCTAAAGCATATGTAGTCATTAGGTAGTAATTCTAGGAAAAACATGGAAGAAGAAGGTTACAAAGTGAACATTGATCCACCTAAAGGATTGTGGCCATGAGGCGATAATTCTAGGTGGACCACAAAATGAGTAAATTACACAGTGAAAAATGATCTACCAATATAAAATGTGGTGAATAGTACTCCACTCAAGTATTATAGGGCCACACTGATGGGATTAACCAAAGGGTTGAATAGTAATTTTGTGATCATCAGATATTTGAGAGCCTTTTTCCTATATAAGGACCCAAACAACTTTATTAAAAGGTGGTAAAAATATTATCTTAGAAGATGATCACTGTAAATTCCAAGATTTGGAAAGGAGTTTTCAAAGATTTAATCAAAGTGGGTTAAGCACGTGAAGTGATTTAAGTGAAGGTGGACACACAGTGAATAGTAAATTGCTTAAACATTATGTGATGAATAGTACCCTACTTAAGGTTCATGTGGTGAACAATAATCTGCTTAAAAATCACATGGTGAATAGTACGTCACTTAAATATCACAAGGTGAATAGTAACTTTCTTAAACAACACATGTTGAAGAAGGATCATCACATGGAGAATCATTCTATGAAACAAAAATTTGGTAAGAAATAGGATTTTATCTATTTGATGAAGAAAGAGATTAATGTCGCACCCATTCTAGTGTGAATCTCTTCAAATGTGATACAAATTATCAAAATATTCTTTTAGAGTACTAGTGCGCACACTTCATTTGAGAGATTAGTGAGATTTTAATGTGTGAATGGTTCAAAACCAGGGGGTAGTAAATCTACTCCAAACATTTTAATAGTGGTTCACTTAGTGAATTATGGTATATGGGTGCAATGCCTTTGTGTTCTCCTTTGAATAGCCCAGTTTGGGTGAAATAAATAAATTTTTTAGGTCACTTCATTCTTTAATTTCAATATTTATATATAACTATGAGAAGAATAAATGAGACAATTTTTCTAACAATAATACAAGATCAAAAGGGGCAGTTGTTTTAATTTTTATACTCTGATTCGCCACCTCCCCTCTCAGGGTATTTATCCTAGTAGGTCAAACATAATATAATTAATAATTAATACAAAAAATAATAATTAATAATATTATTATTTATTAATAATATTATTTATAATTAATAATTAACCATCCTTTCATCCTCTTGGATTTCCAATGTGTAATGGAGGGGTGCCTAGCCATGTGATTATCTATATAGTGGGGTTAGTTTGATGGTGCATCACAATTGGTAGGCGATGTGATGGATTTCCATGAAATTATCTCTAGTGGGAGTCTCAAAAGATATATAGGTGTGCAAAAAACTATCATCTAGCCCTATTACCATAGGTATTTATAATGTAGGGTAGAGGGGTGCCTTTCTAGGATGCATCATAGGCAATCTGAAGCAATGATTCTTAGCGGGGGTGACACAACTTTCAGATCGGTAAAATGATTCAATGACTACTAATAGGGGCATTGTGGCATAAAAATAGTGACATTAAATCATATAGGTTGATAATTAGAGCCATCTTCCATCTCCTTTAGAGGAATTTGGGTCATATTTAGCTGGTTCATCAAGCCATCAAGAACTTGGGCCCTCGGGCTACAAATATGTAATAAAATAGGTTCAGTGGGTGTTTCTTATTCCTTATTGATATTATTAATTATTAATTATATTATTATTTATTAATAATAATATTAATAAATAATTATATGGCGTGGCTAGGGTGGGGGTTTGGGGTGGCAGTCATAGGGTCAAGTTCCGGACTAGTTTTCTTTCCTTATGTCTTGTGTTTGAGGGCATTGTAATCATATATAATAAATAATTATATAATTATCTATTATTTTTCATAATGATTATTAATTATATTAATAATATTATTACCTTTTATTATTAATAATATTAATTATTTTTTAAATTAATGGTACTTTATTTTAATTAGTTATATTTTTAATTATATGTTATTATTTATGTATGATTATTATTAACATATTATTATAGAAATATGGGAAAAGTATAATTGAATCTCACATAGAAAATTCATAAGGTATTTCAAGATATATTCACCTCTAAAATGAAGTATTGGGTGTGGTTTTTAGTCATATTTTGGGATTATTTTAATGTTGATAATTCTGAATAAAAAATAGCATTTTAAATATTGTTCAAAATTTTGTGTTACATAAATATAAAAAACCAAAAAAAATAAATCTTTTAAAAAAATATCATTTTAAATACTATTTAAGATTTTATTATATATATAATGAAATAAGAAATTAAATTTTTTTAAAGGGTTGAGAGAATTTAATTATTTGATGCTCCAGATCAGGATTATTGAGCATCAATTTATTTAATTCTCGGAAAACCTATATCTCTAAATAAAACCTAACCTCATTATATATATAACCCAGTTTCAAAAACATTACCTCTTACAAAGGTTGAAACCTATTCTCAATCTTAAAACCATATTTTCCCAATTACTTCTAAACATTTCTCCTCTGAGTTAACACCCCCTTAAAATTTATCTCCCAAAACCTATATACATATAGTAATATTGGTAATTAAACCAACACATTATTTTCAGTACTCCCAAAATCTATAGATTTATTAGAAAAATATTCCTTTTCTATTAATATAATTTTATTCAATTATAAACTTGATTCTATCTTTTAACCAACACTTCTAAGATTATTATCAACCTTTAAATGTGATATTTTTTGGAAAACTTGGATCTCATCATTTAGTGAGACTTCAACTTCTTTCACAGTCTTCTTCCTTAATCTTTCTCCAACTTAATGAATGGAATTATAAAAATTGGATTTTAACTTGTCTAATTCCTTCTTTTCTTTGAGTAATATTTATTGGATATTCTCAAGCTCCTTCTTATTTTTTCTGACCTTCTATTCCATTTCAATATTCACCTTCTTCTCTTTATGAATAAACTTCTTAAATCTCTCAATTTAATCTACTATCCTTGATTATTTCTCAACATATATATCATAATTATTGATAAATAATTGATTATATTTATTAAAACCTTTATTATCCATTTATATTTTATAGATACACTCTTTAAGTTCCTTTTTCAACATGAACTCCATCTCTATCTCTTCTTCATTTTCATCATTTATATTATTATCCCTTGTGAATTATATTTCATTTACCTTTTCAATAAAAAACATTTCAACTTATTCAACAAATTATTATACTTCTCCATAATACTCATAACTATCACTATCATCAATCTTAGATAAGAAATTATCCTTCTTGAATTTAGATAAATTCATACCTTTTTCTTATGGAGAATATTTTTATACTTTCTTCTTCACAGAACATATTGAATTCTCATCCTCATCTTCACTCTATTTATCTTCGTTTCCTTTCAGCCTTGGACATCTAGAAACAAAATTTCTAATATACCCACAACTAAAACACTTCAAAGATAATTTACTATTAAATTTACCTTTTCTTATTTAGTCACTTATTTTGATAAGTGATATGTGTTTATAAAAATTCATATAAACATCTGAATCTAAATCTGAATTTCTAGCTTAATATTTATATTCTTTCTTATTCATCCCTTTATTTAAATATTTTAAGTAAATTTCCTAATAAACCTTGTATATATTATTTAAAAAACCCCCCTTTAACATTTCATAGGAAATAAGAATATTATAAATACCAACTAATGGAATTGTACTTAGATATCGGTCTTCAAGTTCTAAAACCTTCACATCAAACATGTCTGATTGGATACACAATATCTTCTCATAAATTATAGAATCCTCCAACTTTTCACTATAAACTTTGACTATGCTCAAAATTTTATTTACTCTAGTGAATAAGTCATCCATTATATTATCATTGTTCATATTTATATCTCCATATCTCAATATCCAAACTTATTGCTTTTCTTTATTCACTTTTTCATTACCTTCATAAATGTTTTCTAATTTATCTCATATAACCATTTCTATCTTGATATCTTTAACCTTATTAAATTCCTTCTCTGATGGAGATGTTAGTATTCCATTCTGAACATGAACATCGTTCTCCAATTTCTTCTTATCTACTACTATCATATAAGTACCTTCAGTATGAGGAATAAATCCATCAGTGGTAGCCTCCAAAATATTCAAACTGATTGAAAACAAATATTATAGCATATAATATTTCAAAATTGTAATTATTCTTCCCAAAAAATATAGGAACCCTTATTTTTTCACTAAATTTAAGTTTCCAATATTTATAATAAAAATTTAGATACCAATTTTTCAACCACAGAGAGAAACTTTCTTGAAAGAACTCAAAAACCAAATATGCATAAAAGTATTCAAAGTAGTAAAATTCAAACTTATAGATCCCTAGAGGGAACCTATGGCTTTGATACCAATTGAGGTGGTCCAAGTCATAGTAGGTTCACTGATGGGGGTGATGTGTGAACAACATCCATTTTATTTCCTTTTATTATTTATTAAAACACCATCCTTCATCACTTGTTAGAGTGATCGATCACAATTATAGACTCACACACACTGAGGAGAGAAGAAAAATAGGGACACTCTATTTATAAGGTTCCCCTCTCAAAATGAGAAGGCCAATCCTTAGCATGATTTGGACTCACCTTAGACTATATGATCCACTAGAATGTAACAACCAAGACTTTTATGTTATATAAATCATCAAAGGAATCTTTTTCTACACAACACTTGCTTGGCTTGCTTTACACGTAATCGCGACCTTCCTCGATAGCTTGCGTCGTACGCAATACCGAGTTTCACTAAACAACAATATGCTATTAAAACTAGCCGTTATGAATAGTAATAACCACTTTTTGAAATTTTATAAATTTTATTTTTCAAAATGGACTTCATTTTTGGACTCAGAATATCGAAATTAGCCTAGGGTGAAATTTTGGTATTTTTCTGAAAACTTTCAATTTTTGATGAATAGTGAAACCACTAAGTGGTAGGTTAAAAACTGAATTTTGCATAAAACTTAATTTTACCGCTTCTGTGAATGGAATTTCAAAAATCCGAGAGACACGGTTAATATCAAGGACTAAAATGTGGTTCAATGAGATGAAAATAATTTTTTGGTGAATAGTAACTTTTTACTATTTTTACCGCGGTTAATAGTAAATAGGGTAACTAAGGGTAAATATGATATCAATATTACCCTAACACATGTCCTAATTCTATTGGACAAGTGTAATTCGACCAAAAACAAACTTAGGAATAAAATATGACCATTTAGGCCCACTTGGATTAGATTAGGACATTTATTATTAATTTATTTAAAGAAGGGTTAAAATAGTTAAAATCAAAGTTTAATAAGTAAATCATTTTTAATATGGGGTTATACATAAGATAAATTCAACTATAAATATTCATTAGAAAGCTAAAAATATTTCCTACATAAGGGTATTTTATTTGTAATTTTTAGACATTAAATAATTTAATTTATTTATGACACAATGATGATGAAGTAATTATCTTATTAATGAAATATTGACATAATTGATGTTATAAACACCAAAATAAATATAATTTGAGACTTTTTATGAATTCCAATAATTTTCTAGGTTACTATGATATATTAGTGTTGATTTAATCAACTTTGTTCGAACATATAATTCTGTTATGACTTTCACAAAAATCATATATCAAATAGTGTCAAAATTGACACAAAATAGTTTTTAAATAAAATATTATATTATTAATTGTTATTTTATTCCTAAAAATCTAAGGTTCGGCCAACTGACTTAGATAAGGATATATATATTAATAATAAACAATTTGGGGTTCGTTTGGCATGTTATAGTAAGTGTATTAACCATATAGTGAAAGAAAACAAAAAGACACGGTAAAAGTTAAATTAATTAACTTAGAGTTAAATCTAATTGATAAGGTTAAAATAATACCCTAAACTTGTCTAAATCTTATTGGTTTATAGGATTTCGACCCATACCCACTTTAGATTCGAAATAAGACCCTTTGGAACCATTATAAACCGATTTTGACTTTAATATAAAATAATATTTTGAGATATTCCTAAGGTGCCCCTCTCCTCCCTTATAAAAGGGCACCTCCTCCCCCTCCTCCTCACACCAAATTGAGCACTCAAGCTCGGCCAACCCCTGCCATTTTCTCCTCTCCACTTCCCTAGAATAATCCTAGAGGTCCTGGTCTTCTCCAAAGACCAATCTTAGTTCCTTAAGTGGAGGATTCAAAGAGGCGTTCCAAAGAAGAGGTAATATCCATTACCGATCTTTTCAATTTCTTTCTTCTTCAACTTCTTCTTCTTTAGTTGTTTCATGATAAAGTAATAACATCAGTATTACTTACATACTGATATGTTATTATAAATATGAAACAACCCTAATTCACCTTCTATCCATCCTACGGAAAAATGAAATCACCGCGCGTGCGTACGTAAGGAATACCGTCTCCACGCCGTGGTGTAATCTATTTTCCACCATCACCTTAAAAGGATGGGTATAATGGTGTAATGAGTAACTATATATGATTATTATTAAGTAATATTGATACTGAAATAATATATATATATATACTCCAATACAATTCCATGATCATAGGAACGATATCATCACTCGTGCGTACGTACGGAATACCGTCTCCACGATGTGATGCGACTCGTTCTACATGATCTTCATTTCATAATGATTATATAAATGAATTGAATGAATGAATATGGTATATACTACACTAATACCATTCTGGAAACGAATTATCTATAACCTAAAGATAAGAATAAGAATTTATTCAACAAAACACGCATAAGAACAAAAAGTTATAAAGACCCGAGTAACAAGTAACAATGAAATATTACTAACAAGAAGCTAATAATATGACCATATATGATATCATATAAATATGTATTATTATGGAATAAGTCAATAACATTATTTAAACCATTATACAGGAGCTTCGGACACGAACAAAGCAAATCGGACCTAAGGTAAGGGAAATATCACAATCTCATTTTTATCCGAGATTGTTTATTCATAAGTATTTACTGGGGTGTATTTTATCATCCACATCCATGTTTCATCAATATGTAATATTATTTCCATCCACCTACAATTTTATAAATCCATTTTTACCCTTCGGTGAGTTTTTAGTAATATCTATGAAAGGAATCTTTTTTCATACGAGGTACTTTTTGACTTTTCTGACAAAAGTACGAAGAATGTTTTTTTTAACTTATACGGCATGAATGGATTTTTAAAACATTGTTTCCAAGAAGCTTCCTTTACAAGTTTTCAAGTTTATTTTTAATCAACTTCTTTTATTTTAAATTTGTATGACATGTTATGAAAGGAAAAATGTTTTTGAAGAAGAAAGGATATTTTCCTCAAGAATGGAGTTCAAGTGTTTTATCAAAATTATTTTCCATCTAAGATAATAAAGGGTTCTGTTTTTATCCCTATTATTAAATTGATTTGTTCATGTTGTGATGGAATTATTTTTATGAATTCCTTTATCTTATATGAATTGATTTATGATGTCATGATGTTTCAAGAATCCCATTTTTGTTACATGTGTTATGCGATGATGTATGTTTTATGATTATGTGGCACACATAAGAAAGGATTCATTATAAGATGGGTGGGACCTATATCTCCCTCCAATGCATTGGGTAAAGATTTTATATCTCATGAGATAGACATGGATGGAACGGAAGGTTATTTCGGTTCAGTGATACAGGACTGAAACGAGGAGTGAACTCGGTTCAGAAAGGGACTTTGTCCACTAAGATAGTCTTGGCAATGAGTCATGACTAACAAGAAATGATTTTCCATGATTATGTGTGCATGCCACAAAGTTTCAAGTTTTATGGGGATCTCATTTTCACTTCTATGATTTATTCCATGTTAAGATATTATGATCTCTTTTGCAGGTTTTGATTTTCAAAAAGATATGATATGATTTTTATTTCCTTTATTTTCCCTTGCTGAGCATTTGAGCTCACCCTTTTATGTTTTCTTTTCCCCAGGTCAGGAAGATGGATATTAAGTATAATATGCTAAAAGGGACCCTAGATATGATGAAATAAATGGGAGACACTGTAGAAGATTTATGAACCAGTTGTTTATGTTTCCCAGTTTCTAAAGACACTATACCTATACGATCCTTTGTGGTTTTGTCATATGTTGTAATAAGTGTGCTTCAATTTTGAAGTATTAACAATGTATGTAAAGTGTGGGTCGTTATAGTTGGTATCAGAGGGAGGTTATAGTCAACCTTTGGAAACTAGGATGTGAAAGCCTTAGTAAGAACCCTAAGGATAAGTCTAAGCATAGAACACAATCTTAGAAATGGCCATGAATAACCTAGGATAAGACCATAAGCATGAAAATTTTATTCTTGAATTATGTGGTTTCCTATTATAATTAGTGTTGCTCACACTATTCTTCTTGGTTTTAGTAAATGGCTGGAACCCGAAGGAACCGTGTTAATGCGGAATGCGATGGGCAATGCAATGATTGTCCCCCTGAGCAACCAAACGATATGGGAGCTGGAATGCAAAATCTTGTAGCCATGCTCACACAACTTTCTCAAGCTATGAATCATGCAGGATTTCCAAACGAACAAAGGAGGGAGCAACATTCTGTTGAATCCTTCATGAGGCAGCGTCCACCTTCTTTCAGCGGGTCTACTGATCCATTAGTTGCTGAACAATGGATTAGTACTACTGAAAAGATATTTTCAGTTCTTCAATGTTCTGAGCATGATAAAGTCATCCTAGCAGTGTATCGTTTGGAAGGAGATGCGGATCAATGGTGGAATCTTGTTAAGAATACGAGGCAAAGGGATGAAATTGAGTCTATGGAATGGGACGAGTTCAAGAACTTATTTTTCAATAAGTAATTCCCTCGTATTCTCCGAACAAAGATGGAGAAAGAGTTTCTTGAACTGAAGCAAAGGGATGATGAATCTGTTGGTACTTATGAAGCAAATTTTACAAGACTTGCAAGGTACGCTTCTGGTATTATTATCCAACCTGAGAGTAAGATCGATCGATTCTTTAGTGGCTTAAAACCAAGTCTTCGAAGGGAGTTAGCCATAAGGGACTTCAATAGCTACGAGGAAATCGTTCGATGTGCTCTCAAAGTCGAGATGGAGATTGGAGTAACCCATCAGTCACATGGGTTTGATAAGAAGAGGAAGATGGAATTCAAAGGAAACTCTAAAGAGCACACTGAAAAGAAGATGAACTTTCCATTATGCTCAAAGTGTGGAAAGAAACATGGAGGGAGTTGTCTTAAAGGGATAAGTAAATGTTTTAAATGTGGAAAAGAAGGTCATCGGGCATTTGAATGTCGTGATAATGGGAAGAAGATGTCTAATGACGCAAACAAAGGAAGGGATACACAGAATGAACCTACTACACTTCAATGTTTCAAGTGCAAGGAGATGGGGCATTATGCCAATCAATGCCCAAATCCAAGGGTTGATGATGATGGTCGACGTCAACAAAATCTTAAGGCTAAAGACAAAGGAAAGTCACATGCAATTTCTATCAGCGATGTGGAGTACGATAACGATGTGGTGAAAGGTACACTTACCATCCACTCTAATTAGCAAATGTTTTATTTGATTCTGGATCCACCCACTCTTTTATTTCTGAAGACTTTTCTAAGGTTATCACCGTATTACCTCAACAATTAGATGTTGAGTTAGTTGTGACAACACCTAATGGCACATCAATCGCATCAAAAGTTTATAATTCTTCTCCGATCGAAGTTTGTGGGAAAGTGCTTCCTGCAAATCTTGTGATCCTTCCTTTAGTGGAATTTGATGTGATTCTTGGCATGGATTGGCTTTCTCTACATGGAGCTCATATCAATTGCCAAATAAGGGAAGTCACATTTCATATTCCAGATCAATCTACGATCGTCTATCAATGCAAGGATGAACATAACCTTCCAGTGGAAATTTCTTCCATCTTATGGGTATTTATTCCACTAAATGAAGGTTATTTATCTCAAATGGTTGGTGAGAAACTCACGATTAAGAATATGCCCATTGTACGGGAGTTTGATGATGTCTTTCCGGAGGAATTGCCGGGTCTTCCACCAAATCGTGAAGTTGAGTTTTCAATAGAACTCATACCGGGTGCTTTGCCTATTTCAAAGACACCTTATAGAATGGCCCCAATTGAGTTGCAAGAATTGAAGAAGCAACTCCAAGAGAATCTTGATAAGGGATTCATACGCCCTAGTGCGTCACCTTGGGGAGCACCTGTTCTATTTGTTAAGAAGAAAGATGGATCAATGAGACTCTGCATTGATTATCGAGAACTTAACAAGATCACTATCAAGAACAAATATCCTCTCCCACGCATTGATGACTTATTTGACCAACTACGCGGAGCTCAATACTTTTCCAAGATTGATCTTCGTTCAGGATATCATCAATTAAGGGTCAAAAGGGAGGATATACCAAAGACGGCTTTCCGTACAAGGTATGGACACTATGAATTTATAGTGATGCCATTTGGTCTTACTAATGCCCCTGCTATCTTCATGGATCTAATGAATAGAGTCTTTAGAGACTATCTTGATCAATTTGTGGTAGTCTTTATAGACGATATTCTTGTCTATTCAAAGAGCAAGGAAGAGCATGAAGATCACTTGAGAATTATATTGAAGACCCTGAGAAAGGAGAAGCTTTATGCCAAATTTACCAAGTGTGAATTTTGGCTTCAAAAAGTTGCATTTTTGGGTCATATAATCTCAAAAGAGGGGATATCTGTGGATCCAGCAAAAACAGAGGTTATCGAAAGATGGTCAAGACCAACAAGAGTAACTGAGATCCGAAGTTTTCTTGGTTTGGCTGGATATTATCGACGTTTGTAAAAGATTTTTCACGATTATCTAATCCACTCACCAAGTTGACTCGGAAAGGAGTTAAGTTTGTCTGGACAGAGGAATGTGAAGAGAATTTCAAGGAGTTGAAAAGAAGGTTATCCAGTGCACCTGTGCTCACACTGCCTTGTAGTGGAGAAAGGTTTGTGATCTACAGTGATGCATCCAAGAAGGGATTGGGGTGTGTTCTTATGAAAAATGATATGGTGATAGCTTATGCCTCACGACAGTTGAAAATCCATGAGCAAAATTACCCAAAACATGATTTGGAGTTGGCTGTGGTAATCTTTGCATTAAAGATTTGGAGGAATTACCTTTATGGTGAAAGGTGTGATATTTATACTGATCATAAAAGTTTAAAGTATATTTTCACACAAAAGGAGTTGAATATGCGTCAAAGAAGATGGTTGGAGCTGATTAAGGATTATGACTGCTCAATCCATTACCACCCTGGGAAAGCAAACAAGGTGGCAGATGCATTAAGTCGACAAGACCATGCTAGTTTATCCATGATGAGGATCACAAAAGATCCAATATTTATGGATTTACAAAGGATGGATCTTGGAATTATAATGGAAGGGGAAAAATCTTATCTTTCTCAAATGAATGTTCAACCATCTATACATGTGAAGATTAAAGAGGCACAAAAAGAAGATGCCGAGTTACAAAAGAAGGTGAGAAATGTTCCTGAATTCAACCTTGATTGTGATGGGATAATAAAGTTCAGGAATCGGGTTTGTGTTCCTCCCATCCCCGAATTAAAGAAGGAGCTTCTGGATGAGGCTCATAGTTCTTCATTCTCTATTCATCCTGGAAGCACGAAGATGTATAGGGACCTGAAAGAGTACTTCTGGTGGGATGGCATGAAAAGAGATGTTGCTGAATATGTCTCTCGATGCTTGATTTGTCAACAAGTTAAAGCTGAGAGACAAAAGTCTAAGGGGATGTTACAACCATTACCCATACCCGAATGGAAATGGGAAAACATCACTATGGACTTTGTCACAGGACTTCCTAAAACATCCAAAGGCAATAATGCTATCTGGGTCATAGTTGATCATCTTACAAAGTCTGCACACTTCATTCCTATTAGAGAGGATTTCTCTCTAGATCAGCTTTCCAGGATATATGTAAAGGAAGTGGTAAGATTGCATGGAGTACCACTTTCTATTATATCTGATCGGGATCTGAGATTTACCTCGAAGTTCTGGCGAAGTCTTCAGCATACTCTGGATACAGAGTTGAGTTTCAGCACTGCTTATCATCCCCAGACAGACGGTCAGTCTGAGAGAACAATTCAAACCCTAGAAGATATGTTGAGAGCTTGCTCTATGGATTTCAAAGGAGGTTGGGATCAACACCTACCTTTGGTAGAATTTTCTTATAATAATAGCTTTCACTCCAGTATTCAGATGGCTCCTTATGAAGCTCTCTATGGAAAGAAATGCAGGACTCCAACTTGCTGGGATGAAGTTGGGGAAAGAAAGCTATTAGGACCTGATCTCGTTGATGAAATGGCAGAAAAGGTCAGATCTATTCAACAACACATAAGAGCAGCTCAGAGTCGACAGAAAAGTTATGCCGACAACCGAAGAAAAGACCTAGAGTTTGAAGTGGGTGATAAAGTGTTCTTACGAATATCTCCCTGGATGAGGGTTATGAGATTTGGAAAGAAGGGGAAGTTGAGCCCTAGATATATCGGTCCTTTCGAAATACTGGATCGTGTTGGGAAGGTAGCTTACCGATTGGCGCTTCCACCGAATCTCTCTCAAGTTCACGATGTGTTCCATGTATCTCTCCTGAGAAAGTACATACCAGATCCTTCACATGTACTCAGCTCAGAAGTTGTACCGCTGGAGCAAGATCTTTCTTATGAAGAATAGCCGATAGAGATTCTGGATCGTAGCGAAAAAGTCCTACGAAACAAGACCACTCGCTTAGTGAAGGTTTTATGGAGGAACCACCAACTTGAAGAATCTACATGGGAGCTTGAGGATATGATGAGGGAGAATTATCCTCATCTGTTTGTTACAAAGTGACGAATTTCGAGGGCGGAATTCTTTTTAAGGGGGGTAGAATGTAACACCCTAGACTTTTATGTTATATAAATCATCAAAGGAATCTTTTTCTACACAACACTTTCTTGGCTTTCTTTACACGCAATCGCGACCTTCCTCGATAGCTTGCGTCGTACGCAATACCGAGTTTCACTAAACAAAAATATGCTATTAAAACTAGCCGTTATGAATAGTAATAACCACTTTTTAAAATTTTATAAATTTTATTTTTCAAAATGGACTTCATTTTTGGACTCAGAATATCGAAATTAGCCTAGGGTGAAATTTTGGTATTTTTCTGAAAACTTTCAATTTTTGATGAATAGTGAAACCACTAAGTGGTAGGTTAAAAACTGAATTTTGCATAAAACTTAATTTTACCGCTTCTGTGAATGGAATTTAAAAAATCCGAGAGACACGGTTAATATCAAGGACTAAAATGTGGTTCAATGAGATGAAAATAATTTTTTGGTGAATAGTAACTTTTTACTATTTTTACCGCGGTTAATAGTAAATAGGGTAACTAAGGGTAAATATGATATCAATATTACCCTAACACATGTCCTAATTCTATTGGAAAAGTGTAATTCGACCAAAAACAAACTTAGGAATAAAATATGACCATTTAGGCCCACTTGGATTAGATTAGGACATTTATTATTAATTTATTTAAAGAAGGGTTAAAATAGTTAAAATCAAAGTTTAATAAGTAAATCATTTTTAATATGGGGTTATACATAAGATAAATTCTACTATAAATATTCATTAGAAAGCTAAAAAGATTTCCTACATAAGGGTATTTTATTTGTAATTTTTAGACATTAAATAATTTAATTTATTTATGACACAATGATGATGCAGTAATTATCTTATTAATGAAATATTGACATAATTGATGTTATAAACACCAAAATAAATATAATTTGAGACTTTTTATGAATTCCACTAATTTTATAGGTTACTATGATATATTAGTGTTGATTTAATCAACTTGGTTCGAACATATAATTCTGTTATGACTTTCACAAAAATCATATATCAAATAGTGTCAAAATTGACACAAAATAGTTTTTAAATAAAATATTATATTATTAATTGTTATTTTATTCCTAAAAATCTAAGGTTCGGCCAAATGACTTATATAAGGATATATATATTAATAATAAACAATTTGGGGTTCGTTTGGCATGTTATAGTAAGTGTATTAACCATATAGTGAAAGAAAACAAAAAGACACGGTAAAAGTTAAATTAATTAACTTAGAGTTAAATCTAATTGATAGGGTTAAAATAATACCCTAAACTTGTCTAAATCTTATTGGTTTATAGGATTTCGACCCATCCCCACTTTATCTTCGAAATAAGACCCTTTGGAACCATTATAAACCGATTTTGACTTTAATATAAAATAATATTTTGAGATATTCCTAAGGTGCCCCTCTCCTCCCTTATAAAAGGGCACCTCCTCCCCCTCCTCCTCACACCAAATTGAGCACTCAAGCTCGGCCAACCCCTGACATTTTCTCCTCTCCACTTCCCTAGAATAATCCTAGAGGTCCTGGTCTTCTCCAAAGACCAATCTTAGTTCCTTAAGTGGAGGATTCAAAGAGGCGTTCCAAAGAAGAGGTAATATCCATTACCGATCTTTTCAATTTCTTTCTTCTTCAACTTCTTCTTCTTTAGTTGTTTCATGATAAAGTAATAACATCAGTATTACTTACATACTGATATGTTATTATAAATATGAAACAACCCTAATTCACCTTCTATCCATCCTACGGAAAAATAAAATCACCGCGCGTGCGTACGTACGGAATACCGTCTCCACGCCGTGGTGTAATCTATTTTCCACCATCACCTTACAAGGATGGGTATAATGGTGTAATGAGTAACTATATATGATTATTATTAAGTAATATTGATACTGAAATAATATATATATATATACTCCAATACAATTCCACGATCATAGGAACGATATCATCACTCGTGCGTACGTACGGAATATCGTCTCCACGATGTGATGTGACTCGTTCTACATGATCTTCATTTCATAATGATTATATAAATGAATTGAATGAATGAATATGGTATATACTACACTAATACCATTCTGGAAATGAATTATCTATAACCTAAAGATAAGAATAAGAATTTATTCAACAAAACACGCATAAGAACAAAAAGTTATAAAGACCCGAGTAACAAGTAACAATGAAATATTACTAACAAGAAGCTAATAATATGACCATATATGATATCATATCAATATGTATGATTATGGAATAAGTCAATAACATTATTTAAACCATTATACAGGAGCTTCGGACACGAACAAAGCAAATCGGGCCTAAGGTAAGGGAAATATCACAATCTCATTTTTATCCGAGATTGTTTATTCATAAGTATTTACTGGGGTGTATTTTATCATCCACATCCATGTTTCATCAATATGTAATATTATTTCCATCCACCTACAATTGTTTAAATCCATTTTTACCCTTCGGTGAGTTTTTAGTAATATCTATGAAAGGAATCTTTTGTCATACGAGGTACTTTTTGACTTTTCCGACAAAAGTACGAAGAATGTTTTTTTTAACTTATACGACATGAATGGATTTTTAAAACATTGTTTCCAAGAAGCTTCCTTTACAAGTTTTCAAGTTTATTTTTAATCAACTTCTTTTATTTTAAAGTTGTATGACATGTTATGAAAGGAAAAATCATTTTGAAGAAGAAAGGATATTTTCCTCAAGAATGGAGTTCAAGTGTTTTATCAAAATTATTTTCCATCTAAGATAATAAAGGGTTCTGTTTTTATCCCTATTATTAAATTGATTTGTTCATGTTGTGATGGAATTATTTTTATGAATTCCTTTATCTTATATGAATTGATTTATGATGTCATGATGTTTCAAGAATCCCATTTTTGTTACATGTGTTATGCGATGATGTATGTTTTATGATTATGTGGCACACATAAGAAAGGATTCATTATAAGATGGGTGGGACCTATATCTCCCTCCAATGCATTGGGTAAAGATTTTATATCTCATGAGATAGACATGGCTGGAACGGAAGGTTATTTCGGTTCAGTGATACAGGACTGAAACGAGGAGTGAACTCGGTTCAGAAAGGGAATTTGTCCACTAAGATAGTCTTGGCAATGAGTCATGACTAACAAGAAATGATTTTCCATGATTATGTGTGCATGCCACAAAGTTTCAAGTTTTATGGGGATCTCATTTTCACTTCTATGATTTATTCCATGTTAAGATATTATGATCTCTTTTGCAGGTTTTTATTTTCAAAAAGATATGATATGATTTTTATTTCCTTTATTTGCCCTTGCTGAGCATTTGAGCTCACCCTTTTATGTTTTCTTTTCCCCAGGTCAGGAAGATGGATATTAAGTATAATATGCTAAAAGGGACCCTAGATATGATGAAATAAATGGGAGACACTGTAGAAGATTTATGAACCAGTTGTTTATGTTTCCCAGTTTCTAAAGACACTATACCTATACGGTCCTTTGTGGTTTTGTCATATGTTGTAATAAGTGTGCTTCAATTTTGAAGTATTAACAATGTATGTAAAGTGTGGGTCGTTATATATAATCACCATCATTGATACACTTATCAAGGAATATCTTTGAAATCATGTTTACAAGATAATCAACAATGTTGTCTCCCAACATAATAAGAAAATGTTTCCAACTTGACTAATATTTTTAAAAAACTGTCTTGTATTGTTGAAGAAAGGATTATCCTTTTTCCTATAATTATTATCTACCAACAATATTATAGTTCCTCCACACTTCATATATATATAGGAAAAAGTATGAATTATTTCTTTATTCCTCACTAATTTTCATAGTAGTGATGATCAAACACACAAAATAATCATGTGCTCTTCTTTTTATTCTATATAGACTATTGTAAGTATTCTTCCTCTTCTTCTTAGGCACGCTACACTATGCATTATATTCCACTCTCTCTAAACCAATCCTTTGATTATTCTCCACTTTTATGCTACAAATCTTATATCTAATTCATCACACATCACAAAATAACATTTTACTGATATGAAAGACCCCTATTCATTAAATATTACACACAACAACAATATTTACATTAAAATTTCAATTTCAATTTCAAATTAAAACTTCTAACTTCCTTCAAATGCATCTCAACTTCTCCCACTTTGGATCCATTGGATCATTTAATATCTCTTAGTCACCATTTAATATCTATTTTAGTTCAACTATTCTAAATTATTTAGAAATTACTCTAAAAATTCCTTACACCATGTAATGTTGTTCACTTTCCATTTCAGATAGAGATTATTTTTTTTCACCACATCATTATCTATGGTGTGTATCTCCCCATTTCAAACTTTATAAAAATTCAAATTTGTTTCACTCAATGGGAATGAGTCACCCCGATACTGTGAGGTCTTATCAAAATAGTCACAATTAATGGACTATGGCATGGTGATCCCCATTTTGATTCCCATACACCTACTCTTATTCAATCACCATGGTGAACTCTATGAAATATTCTAGATATTTGTTTCCTAAAATGGAATCTCTCATCCACAATGCCTTATGAAACTCTAATTATACCAGTGATCTCCCAATTTCCATGTTGTTCCATGTTATCCATAGCATCATGTCCTATTATATATAGCACCATAGTACAGGAGGATCATGTTATTTTGACCACCACTAACCAAAAAACCTATATTATATTCATATTCATAATTTTCTCTTATAAAAAAGTCTTCATTACCATTTTGAGTATGACCATAGTGTGGTGATGTAACCTTCACTTTAAACACCTTAAAACTTCACTCTTAGACCTCAATACTTATTCCATGTTCTTTAAAAAATTCCAAATCCATGGGGTTATCATCAACTTAAATTCATATATGAATCCATATGAAATGTGGTTAAAAAATAAGAAAAATATATTATGGTGCTTGTGAGTCTAGGCCTGATCAATTAGAAAGGAAAGAATGGTAAAAAATAATGATAAATCTAATTATATAAATTTTCTTAGTTATTGAAGTGCTTGGATCAATGTAGGATTTATGAGAGGGTTAGGGGTTGAATCAATGATCAATATTTATTTTATATGAATGTTTCTTAACTTGTTAAGGAAACTTTTCATAACCTATAAAAATTTTTAAGTTCTGATCCACTCAAATATAAATCTCAACCTCAACTTTTTTATACAAAAAATATAAAGAGATGTCATCATATGATATTTATAAGGTTTGGTACAAATACCTACTTCTTTATATTTTGGTTATCCCCATAATATGTATTCTTTTACTAAATTATTTTCATATTACAAAGGCACAAATAACAATTAGTTCTATACCCTATTAATCGTTCCTATGGATAAACTGGATTCTACCCTCCAGAAACCAGATCTACTTTAATAGTTGGTTATACCCTAAAACATCCCTAATTGTATCCAATTTATTCATAATTGGTTATACCCCCATCCACAATACTTTTTAGTAACTAGTTATAACCCCTAGTTACAAGCTCTTTCCTTCTTCTTTTTTGATCCACTGTTGAAAGATATTATTATTTAGATGCTCTTTCTCCACAATAAAGTTGGATCACCTTTAACCGTGTATAATCTTCAAGATATTCAACAAATATCTTAAGATTTTTTTGTCTAGGAATCTTCCTTATTATCTTAGGATGATCTAGATATTATCAATAGAAAATTTTTCCAAAACTTTTCCCTAAAAAATACCTTAGCAGTGTCCAACCGATCAACTCCATCCAATATATTCTTCATCTGATGGGTCTCTATCTAATGTTTCCTAACTCACTATGCTTCATTCAGGTGTTCCCTGTTCAAAGAATATTTGTATGATGACTCTATTTTATTCTTCTCTATCAGATGAAGCAAGTTCAATCTAGTGTTCCTTGTTATTCATCTGATGAAACTCGTCCTGATGAATCATATTTGAATGAGTAGGAAATCAATAGTAAACTCTCATTATACTTATTATTTGACCAATAGAACTAAGTTCGATGTAACTTCTACTCCATCTGATGAAACTCAGTCTGATGGAATTGTTTATTATCTAGGTAGGAACATTGGTTGGATTCTCATGACACAAAATCTTTATCACTTCATCTCCTCTATGTGTAAGAAATGTGTTCTTCACTTCATACCATACCAAAACCCATTTATATTGGCACACTTCTGGAGAATAGACATAAACTATAAAATATTTTCCCACTCAACCTAAACCCAAATCACTGATCTCCCTCTCAATAGAATTTCACAGGGCACTTCACAACTCTTTTGGAATATTCTCAAATGCACTTGAAGTTTATTGAAAGACCCCCTTTATTCACACTTCCTTAAACTCAATGTTAAGGAACTTCTTAAAAATTCCTTAACCACACTAGATAAGTAAACTTTTAATTTTTTTCTCAAAATCTTCACTGTTAAGGACTTTACATAGTTTATATAAATCTCCTTAGAACTCCTTTATCTGATAAAACAACTCAAACTTCCTTCATCTGATGGACTCAGAGACTTCCATTGTCCGATAGGCTTTCATTTAGTTTCCCATTGTTAATAAACCTTTATATAATGTAATCAACATATGCATATATGATTTCATATAATATCTCTATCTAGAATATCTTTATACTACTATCAGACTAGTGCTATTTACATGAAACCTCTAATTGATGATGTCCACATGATAACATCAAGTATCTCAATATGATGTTCATCCGTCCAATGCTACTCAACATTATCTCAAACTTTGTACGACCTCTCTGATTGTAGTTCCTTAATATTTCTCCATCTGATGACATCAAAAATATTCATATGTTAGATATTTTTACTGTTCATCCAATGAATCTTCCTCATCCATTACAGAATCACAGATTTCTCTATCCAGCGCTCTATTCATATTTCTTCTATCTAATATCTTTGAAAAGATATCCTTCATATAATGACTTTTTATGACTTCAAATTCATATAATACTCTCCAAACAGTGAAAAATAAACCCTTGTAACTTAGACTTCCATATGATAATAAATTATTTGTCTCCCCAATATGATAAGAAATTCTCTGACTTCTCCATCCGATCATTATACCTTCGGTCACTCAAAGCTCAATCTTTGTAGTGGCACATATTAGAACTTTGTAACTTGTAATTTATACATCTATGTATGATCACATTTTTATTTATATCCAATCACATTATGCAACTTCATATAAATAGTATATCTAATAACTTCCATCTTGAACTTTGCACCACCACTTGAAATTGAACTTATCCCACTTTCTAATTCTCCCCCTCTGTACTTCTATCACTTTACAAAACTAGCTTGGATCATGATTACCGTTATGATATTAGTAACTTAAATAACAACACAACATCATCTGACTTTGTAAATAAACTTTCTTACACTCTATAAAGAAAGTTTCTTACACCACATAATAAAAATTCCTCAACCTCCATAAGAAAAGTTTCCACACAACTCCAGTGACATCTTCTCTAAAATTTATCTACAAAAAAGATATTAATATGTTGAGAAAAATGAAACCAAACACACTTTGGGACAAAAATCTTCCACTTTGTGTTTTCTTTTGATATACACATAAAACTTAAAAAATCTATGAATTCAATATGCATTCTCAATACTTTCTCTCAATATGATGTTTTCATTTTCTTTATCCACATATGTTATTTCTCCCCCTTATTTACAATCAAATGAAAAGGGTGAAAAAAGGATCATCTCAACTCATATTTCTTTATCTTGTAAATTTGAAGACTTTTCTCAAGATAAAAATAGTATCTCATTATTTTCTTAACAAATATACTTTAATTAAACAACTCTAAGTCTATGTGGGTGAAATCAATGTAGAAAACAAGAGTGTATAAACAAGTTAATCGATGTTGTCCATAACACTTCTTTCATGTAATAATTTCCTCAATATTCTTCCAAAATATTTATATCAGGGGAAATTAGGGTAATTTTTTTAAGGAAAATTTTTTCACCCATATAGAAAAACATATCAAAATAGTTCGAGTGTATAAAAACAACTTCCACAATATCTCATATTTATTATCATCCCTACTTTATCTTTTAATAAAAAGTGTGATGATTATACCTCAACTTCATATTTTCTCCCCATAAAGGGTAAAATAATTACAGGGCCAATATTTTACATAATTTTTCATTGAATTCCAATGTTTTAGTCCCACCAATTTAATATTTTAAGAAAAATTGCCACATTTTATGGGTTTATAAGTATTTTGACCTTAATTATTAAAATGTCTTATTTTTTGAATTTTAAATATTGTAAGTCAAATTTGTAATTTGGAAATAATTTTTTCTCAACTAATCCAAATTATAAAATAGTTTTTTAAGTATTAAAATATTTCTAGGATTCATTTCATTCAAATAGAACCAAAGATCAATCCAATATTTTGAGGCCCAAATCAAGATCACAAGTCAGGCCCTAGAATCTGTGCCTAGATCTGGTGAATTTTAAAAATTAGACTATATCTCACAAAGTAACCTCCCAAATGATATTAAAATTCTCATGGAGATAGAAAAAATGATGAAAAACATTTTTCATAATTTTATACACATTTTTGATTCTATCTATTTCAATTCCATTAATTTATTAGAAACCAGATATGAGGAATATAAAGAGTCTCCAGTCCATAAATAATTTCTCTAATTAATCTACTATAACATTTTATACACATATAAAAATGTGCTAAAATTTTGTGAGTTGATGGAGGATATATATAAAAACAACTTTAAATAAGAAAATATTTTCTAATTATGCCATTTAATTTTTCTACCATGCATGAAAATTTGGAGGATGATTTCAAAGAAAAAATTGGACACTCTTTTACCTATAAAAATGTATCTCCTATCCATTTCAAAGGGTTGGAATTCTAATTGTCTAGTTTTTTAGTTTTTTAGGTTATTTGATACTATAATAATATTATGAATTTTTAATATATATTATTCTTTATCCTCCTATCATTATTTTATTTTTATCTTTTTTTACCCTTCTTTTCCACTATGATCTCTAATACTCATAATAATGAGTAATTAACCTTAGGAATTTACTGAGGGAGGAATGCAGTGTTGAACCCAATTATTCAAACTTTCATGATTAATGTTTCTTATTTTATTAGATTTAGTTTTAGGGGTATCTTAGTGGAAAATGAGCCTTTGTTTCTCCACTTTCCACCCAAGGCTAAACTTCTTCTTCTTATAGTATTCTCACTCGATTGAGGAGGTGGATGTGCAGTACATTCGATTGAGTGCGCTATATATTCAAAAACCAAGGTAGAAGAGTATTATCAGAAATATGATGAATTTTTTTAATTAATTAAATTTGAAACTAATAATAATATAATGAAGTTTCACTTTGGGTGATTTTCTTAGCAGTATCTCCTTTCTTTCTAACTTCATTCTATTTTTATTCACTATGTTGGTGTTGTATGTTCATGTTTACTTTTAGTATTGAATTCACTATTCTCAAACCCCATTTTATATTACTTTTATTTCATAAATAAAAAATAAAAATAAAATAATAATTGAATTATAATTGGTGAGTTATTGACTATGAAATCTCATCAAGAGATATGACTCTAGTCAGCCACTGTGATGTACCATGAAATAAATTAATAGATTTTTCAGCACCCTATGAAAAACATGTCACACAAATTTCTTCATAAAGGTGGTAACGATGCTCCATGATTGAAATTTTTTTTACTACAAAACTTCTACAGCACTCATCTAGATTCCTTATTCTCCTTTAATTCCCTGAAAGCTAGTACAAATAAGTAAGTATATTTGGAATAAGGAGAAACCTCAGTGTTCCATAGAAGTAACTATTAGATTATGAAATTTATATCACTATCAAATTATTCTTCTTATTCTTAGTTTTAGATGTTCTTTCTTTATTCTCATTTATAGAATCTTCATATGAATTTTTCATCTTCCCTTAAAATTTCATAGCATCTTTGTTGCCTTGATTTTGTAGTAACTTTTTCATGTTTTCCTATTGGTATGGTGTGATAGTTTTATATTTTTTATAACATATGTATCTTGATCACACCTCTTTAATTTATTCTAAATATTTAAATTTATAGATGTTGATAACTTTTTTTCAAATTTGTTCTCATTTTCTAAAACATATTTCTTCCCTTTTTCTTCAGATGACTTTTTTTCTTCCTCTATCCTTATAGCTATGGACATTTAATATGTCCAAATAAATATGTACTCTTTATTTTTATTCTCAAATTTTATAAATTGATCAATTTTCATAATCTTTTCATTTTTCACTGTTAAATATTTATCATTCTTCACCATCTAAACTTTCTTTTCTTCCTCATAAAACTTTCTTGAAAATTTTATCCTTCTCTGCTCAATATAGATCCCCATTGATTCATACCTTTTTTCTAGTAAAGGCATGTTGTACCAACATGAGTATTATTTGTTCCCAAAAACTCCACAACACCAGCAGTTTTCTATGAATCGTATTCTCTTATTTTTTTGATATATTCTATTCAGATTTCACAGGTTGTGTACCTTACTATTTTTGAGTGAAACCGAAACTCTTTTAGACTCTTATTAGGGAACAATTATTCATACATATTTTCTTATCCACCCTTGATGTTGTGGGTTTATCATAATATTTCACCATCCATACTTCCTTAGAATTTGTTTTGAAACTTGTACCAATAATTGAAGTAGCATTAGTGCAATAATAGTTTTTTAGTATTGGGATACCTTATTCTTGGATGATGTTACCACTTGATAAGAGTATGATCTCATGCTATTATTTATATAATAATGATTCTTCTTATAGTCATGACTCTCAATGAAAACATGTGTGGAAAAATATCTTTTTTTAGGAACTTGGGAAGTACTAGATTACGGAAATTCTTAATCCTTTAATATTACCTCCAACTCAAAATACTTCAAGTTGAGGGAGTTCTTTTTATCCTAAACAGATGTCATCCTATATTCCCAATATTACTTTATATTATTTATTTATTCTTAATTAATTCTTCTTGATTATTTTAAATAATTTTTAATATCCTTCATCATTTTTCTTTTAACCTCTAATTTAGTAGTTTTGACATCCATAGAAACTTTCTTTAGTTTTTTTAGTTCATAGAAATCTTCTATAAAAAATATCACAAAAAAAATTATCCCACAAGCATACTTTTTCAATTATTCTTCAACAAGAATGATGGATTTTTCCCTTACTTATACTAGGTATATGGGAGTGATAATCTTTTTGAACTTCTTACTTAATGAATCCTCCATTTATTCAAATTGAATTTCTAGATGTTATTTATCATAAAGAAGTTCCTTGATACATTTTATCACTTATTTGGGAACATTATTTATATATTCTCTAAACTCAGAATGAAGATCATTGAGTGAAATATCATTACCATAGCTAGAAATGGTTTCACTAGATGAATCATAATCAAAATAATTATCGCAACTTGTACCACTATGTTTAACATTAGTTAGTGGTGTTTATATATATATATTTGGATTCTTATTCAACTTCCTTGACTCTATTTTATTCTTGTTTATCTAAGTCTTGGCAGAAATATCAATATTTTTAGCCTCATGAGAAAACTTTATTTTTATCTATCCTCTATAGATAGTTGGATCATTTATAGGTAACCTCCTATGATACCAATTAAAGTTCCTGGTTCAATGTTATAGGAATAGGGTTGAATCAATGATAAAATTTTATTATATAGGAAATTTTATTAACTTGGTAATAAAAAAATTCCTAACCTATGCAACATGTTAGAGTACAATCCACTCAAATATAAATCTCAACCTCAACTTTCGTATGCAAAAAAATATAAAGATAGAACGACACATGGTATTTATAAGGTTTGGTATAAATATACACTTCTTTCCATGTTGGTTATCCCTCTAGTATTGATTCTTTTACTAGATTATTTTAGGATTAAAAAGGCACACACAAAAACTAGTTATAAAACCTAGTAATCATTCCTTCAGCTAACCCTAGTTCTACCCCCCAGTAATCAGATATTATATCATAGTTGGTTATACCCCTTAACTATCCTAATCGTATCCACTTTATTAATAGCTATTTATACCCCCCCAACCATAATCCTTTTCAATAAATCATTATACCACCCAATAATAATCTCTTTTCTTCTTCTTTTCTGATCCACTATAGAAATAAATTCTTATTCAGATTCTATTTTTCCAAGAATAAGACGGATCACCTTTACCTATGTATAATTTTCAAGATCTTAAATAACCCTCTTAAGAGTTTATTGTCCTTGAAACTTCCTTCTAATCTTATGAATATCTGGATATACTCAATAGAAACTTTTCCAAAACTTGTTTGGAAAACTTCCTTAGAAGTATATATCTGATTGAATCAATTTGGTATGACCTCCATATAATGGGTATATTTTCAATGAATCCTAAATCACTACACTTTATTTTAGTATGATTTACTCAAATAAACTCTGTCTGATGACTCTGTATGATGCTTCTCTATTTTAGGAAGCATTCGGTTCGATGTTCTCCCTTATTCATCTGAAGAAACTCAGCCATATAGATATTTTTTGACTGAGTAGGAACTCAATTGGAAACTCTCACTTTAATTATTATTCAACTAATGGAACTTAGTTTGATGTAACTTTTAATATTTTTTATGAAACTCAGTCATATGGAACTCTTCTTCAACCAAGTATGAACCTTGGTTGGATTCTCATGGCACAAACTCTTCAACACTTCATCTCCTCTATGTGTATGAACTATGGTATCCACTTCATACTATACCAAAACCCCCTTTATATAGGTGTGCTTCTGATGAATAAGGGGAAACTCTAAAATATTTTCTACTTAAATGAAATTTAAATTTCATATCTCCCACTCAATTGAATTTCACAGGGTGCTTCTCAACACTTCTATAACATTATCAAACACAATTGAAGATTCTTAAAATCTCCACTTTTCTTCAAAATTTCTTAAACTTAGTGTTAAGGAACTTATGAAAACTTCATTAACTAAATTAGATAAACAAATGTTAAATTTTCAGCTCAGTATCTTCATTATTAAGGACTTTACATAGTTTATGTAAAGCTTCTTAGAATTACTCTATCTGATGAAACAACTCTAGATTCCTCTATATGATGGACTCTGATACATTCATCATATTATGTAGATTAATTTGGTTTACCTTTATTATAAAACCTTCATCTTATATACTCAATATATGTTTGTATGATAAAATTTCATATCTTCATTCAGTGGATCTTTATACTACTCTCTAACCTGTTATCTTTATATGTAACCTATGACCAATGATCATTTATTTGATAACATCGAGTATCTCAGTCCACTCTTCATCCATCCAATTCCACTCAGCTTCATATAAAAATTTGTATATCCTTCTCTACTTATAGAACCTTCACATTTATCCATCTGATGACATCATAAATCTTCATCCATTGAATCATTCGAGTTCCAATCTGATAAATTTTCCTCAACCATTATAGTATTATAGATTTCTTTATATTGTTCTATACTAAAATTTTCTCTGTCTGATAGCTTTGAAAATTTATCCTCCATTTTATGACTCTGTATAGCTAAAAAATCATAGAACACTCTCCACAAAACCACAACTCAACCCTTCCAACTTAGACCTCCATTCGAAAAGAACTTCTTTGACTCCTCTGTCAGATAAGAACTTATCTAAATCCTCTATCAAATAATTCTAAATACATTATCTTAATGCTCAATATTTTTACATCCATATCTTGAAACATTGTAACCTAGACTACATACATCTTTGTCCGATCACATTATTATTTTTATCTGATCACATTATGAAACTTCATACAAACAGTCTATCCGATAACTTCCAGATTAAATTTAGTACTACTACTTGAACTTAGACTTATCTCACTTTATACTTCACACCCTTTTTAATTTTTTCACTTTGTACAAAATCAAACAAACACGGTTTGGATAATGATTACCTTCATGATGCTAGTAACTTGAAGAATAGCACAACATTGTCTTGCCTTATAAGAAAACTTTCTTACACTCTATAAGGAATGTTTCTTACACCTCATAAAAAAATTCATTAACCTCCATAAGGAAATTTTACTAAAAAACTCTAGATATATCTTCTCTCAACTTTACCTATAAAAACATATTTACATTTTGATGAAAAAATCAACAAAACACACTTTGGCATAATAGTTATACAAAAAATAGGAGTTCATATAGATTCTAAAACAATAAAACTAAGGTGATAATTGATTGTGATGATGTGATAGTCTTTGAAAATGGTGATGATATTAAGAAATAAATCATAAATAATTATGGGTATAATGTTATTACTACTAAACCTACTATAAAACTTGAATAAAATATAAAAATTCTAGTTTATGATGAAAATTCAACTTATTCAAGTGATGATGCTATGGATTTGAGAACCAAATGGGTAAATTAAAGACTTAAAAAGTGTTTTGATGTTGATAATATAATTGGAGATCAAAATAAAGGTGTACAAATAAGAATAAAAATCATAATATCTAGTCGCACTGGTTTGATTTCAAAGATTAAATCTTAGACTATTCATAAGTAATTTGAGAACAGATAATGGATTAAAGTAATGAGTGAAGAAATAAATTATTTTTAAAAGATTAATACGTGGGATTTTGTACCAAGGCCTAAAGAAAAGAATATCATTGCAAAAAAATGGGTTTTTTAAAAACAAGCTAAATAAAAATGTGATGTTGAAAGAAATAAAGATTTATTTTTTTGAAATGGGTATTAAAAAATTTAAGGAATTGATTTTGATGAAACATTTTCCCCTATACCCAGAATTGAGACCATTATAATCTTTCTTATCATTGTAGTACAGATAAATTTAAAATTATAAAAAATTAATGTTAATTTTTTATTTCTGAATGGTGATCTGAATAAAGGAGTTTAAATGGAACAACTTGATGGCTTTATAATTTATTAATATGTTAACAAGGTGTTTAAATTGTAGAAATATATTTTTATGGTTTGAAACAAGGCCCGAGATCTTGGTATTTCAAGCTGGATGAGTATTTTAGAAGCATGAAATTTAGGAAAATATAGGTGGATAGATACCTATATATGAGGAAGATGAACACCAAATATATTATTATGATTATTTTTGTTAATGAAATTATCTTTTCTAGTAATAATAAGAAATTGTTTGAAGAGTTTTCCACACAAATGAAGAATGAATTTGAGATTTCCTTGCTTGGTGAGATGAATTTTTTGGGGTTTAAAAATCATCCAAAGTGATAATCACATATTTTTCTCATAAGAAAAATATTCTAGGGGTTTATTAAAAAGGTTTGGAAAGAAAGAATCAAGATGAGTGTATTCACAAATTCAAGTGGGAACAAAGTTTAGAAATGTGATTAATTAAAGGTTATTAATGAGAAATAATTTATAAAGTTAATTAGTAGTCCTTTGTACCTGATAGCCTCATGGACATGTGATGACCCACATCGTCATGAGTTGTGAAAATCAGGAGAAATTTGAATCTTTTGTTCCCAAAATTATTCAGTGGAAAATGGTAATTTCTCATATAAGATGATCTCAAATAATTTTTCTGACCACTATGTTGGTCCTTGAATAGGGTGTTTACCCTACGATAATATTTTTGTGGGAATCTGAGTTGTTTAAATTTTCACAGAATATTTAATATTTAATAAATTAATTATTAATTTATTCATGCATGTTAATTCAGTGATATATTTTAAACATAGAATCAGATTTATATTTTTTCTACATGATTAAGTATGAAAATGGGTGGTTTTTAAAGTTGTATCATAACCTTGCGTTGGGTATTGAGGCTGGGCACATGCCCCTTTTTATTTCCATTTTCTTTTTCTTTTTTTGTTCTTTTTCTTTTTTTTCTCCTTTCATTTTCACTTCCTCCTTTTGATTTTCATGTATGTGGATCCCCACCTATGGGTGTATCTTGTATGAGAGAGGTAGAGGGAGAGAAGATAGAGAGAGGGAGAGGAGGAGGCTCCACTGCAGATCTCGGGTCATGCCAGATCATCGTGTGACAGCTGTGGATCATGGATCGATGTGAATCTTCAACAGTTTCCACCCAAAGGTAGTCCAGTTTTACATTTTATGCCTATAATTTATTTATCTTAGTTTTTTTAAGTTTTAATTCCTTAAATGGATTGTTGGGTACCCCATGGGGGTTGATCTGGGATTAATTGGGGAGAATTGGGCATTTCAGGTCATCCTAGGGGGGTTTCATTCGGGAAAACCCATGCATATAGTGTGTGGTTCAGATAACACATGCCGTGTGTTTTTCTTGTTCAATAAATATGGATTTTTTAGGACTAAATGCAGTGTACCGAGGGTAAAGGTCGTGTAGTGGTGAATCAGGGTGTGTCTGGGTATATGGATGTGTGGGGTACACGACCAGACCTCGTATGAGGTACATGGCTAGTGGCCATGTACTATGATTTTCCTAACTCCATGTGGGGTTATATGGATAGGTACATGGTTAAGGTCCTGTGTGGGGTACACACCATGTATGGGGTGGTGTACACCATGTAGTATGGAAATATACACGCTAACTAGGGGTTGTGGTACATGGGAAACTACCCATGTGATGGTACGTATTGTGTACAGAGTGAACATGACATGAACTTTGTAAGAGTTCACACTAAGTGGACAGTGTCACATGGCTAGGGAGGATATTTGGGGTAACACATTGTGTTCCCCTAAGTACACACCATATACTTTTCCTTCCCTAGTCCATTTTTCTTATTTTTTACCATGGTGTTGTAATTAGACATTTGAGTAGTCCATTCTTATCATTTTTATATGTAGACCACTATAGTGGAATCCTTTTAGTGTTTAGAGGTTGTCTGGATGGTTTTTTAGATTAGGTAATATTTGATAGGATGATTTCTTTAAGGTTTGGTTTTTGAATCCTCATGTGGGTTGGGTTGTGATCTGTGAGTACTAGGTGAGGGTTGTGATCTTGGTAATCAGCATGTCTTGAGTTTCCCATGGATATCTATTTAAGGTTATTTTGGATATATTTCAGAAGATGGGATTGAGTGGTATCTATGAGGAGATCTTGTTTCACCCCTACATAATGGGACTAGTTTCTCAAGGTTAGAAGGTTTTAGGTTTATATCTTATGGTTGAGGACCAAAGATGTTGGATCCTTCGGGATGGGTTAACCTCATGGGTGGCAGTTACAACTAGGTGTCGTCGGTCTATTGAGATGAGTCCGAGGGAATATTGAGGATTCTATAGTGGGATGGTTACTGATAAAGTGATCGGTGGTTTCCTTAGTCAATTGTTGATAATGCCCGAGTGGCATGGAATTTTTTGGTTTCTCTTGGGGGTGAGTTAGTTCCCATGGATGGTTTGTTAACCCGGGAGGTCATTTGAGGTTTTCCTTTGTGGTATTTTACTTGAGGTTTCATTTGTTTTGAGGATCCTTTATGGAGGGTCCCACTTTGAGGTGGTCATGAGGATCGTTATGAATTTCCCTATTGGTGGGATTGTGATTTTGGATTCTTGTTGATCCTATTATTGATTAATAATCAGTTGGAAGCCACTGAGGGTCATTTGGGTTGTTTATGCACCGGTTGTGTCTTGTGATTTTGGATGAGATATAGGAACCCTTCTTAGGGTTTTTTACTTTTATTGTGTATTTTTGGCCGTTTTAGGATGTTTCTGTGGGCATGGAATGAGATCTTTGGTGCAGAAAGGGAGTCCCATGGTAGACTGCCTTTGTGTTGTGAACCTGGGGTCTTTGTGAGCCTCAAGTTTAGTTTGGTCCTGAGGTGGGTCATTGAGATCTAGTGGTGGCTGTTTTTTGGATGTTGAGATCTAGGGTGTCATGAGTTAGTATTTGATTTGTAATATTAGATTTTATTGGTGCTGATAGTTTATTTTTTTAGATGGTTGGTTCATGGTTGAATCATACCATGTTTGTTTGGCCTTTGGTTGTGGTTTTTTAGGTAGTTATGCTCAGGACTTTGGTTTAAGGAGGATACCCTTAGGATATCTTGGATCGAGCATTGGACCTAAGTAATGAAATGGTTATCTCTTTCATTGGTAGGTTGGTTGTGGTTAGGCGGTCTTAGGGAGATAATGATCAACATGGATGAGTATAACCCCCATCTAGTTTAGTGTGGCATCCTGACTAGAGTGGCTTCAGGCTCGTGAGGTGTCAAGGCACTCACAGGGTGGTTTTTCTTATAGTCAAGGAGGAAAATGTACTCTTAGAATCATGAATATTCTATACTCTTAGAGTTAATTATATATATATACCACCTTTTGGGTTGATATATAGTTCCAAATTCATTCTACAAGACCTTTTAGACTGAAAAAATTTCTATTTGTGTCAACCTAGATGTTAATGTCACTAGTTCAGATCATTTTGTTGGAGTCCTAGAGCCCAGTAGATGCGATTTTTTGTGTGGATACCTATGGTTACACTTTGGGGTATAGAATTCATAACTATTCCATTTATAAATATTGGATCTCCTCTATAGATCTGGTGGATTCACTGGTTGTCAGGTTTCAGGGTGATCTATGTGTTGTAAATCCTCTAGCAGGGGCTAGGGTGGGGGTAGATTTACCTTGGGTGTCAGACTAGAACCCATGGTTGATTGTTTTCTTCATTTTTGTTTCCCCCCCTTATTTGTGTGTAGTTGTTTCTTTATTCTAGATTTTATTAGTCTTTGGCTAGTCTGGTCATATCACATGTTCATGCACTTGTTATGATAGTTGATTATAGGTCCACTATTGTTGGTGGTCTACTAAGATTTATTTTTCACCCATGTACATGCACCTTGGTATGCATGCATACCTAATGTATTCTTTCATGTTTGAACACAAGTTTCACGATGTATAGGGTTAGGGCCCAGTGTTTCTTGATCGATCAGAGCCACTGATGTGGAGTCTCAGGATCAAGTTGGTGCAGCTCAAGCATCATAAAGACTAGGTATGTAGTTTGGCTCGGTGTTGATAGTAGATCATGTTGTATTTTTTTCAATTGTTTTTTATATGATATCAGCCCAGTGGGTGGCTAAATTTGGTATGTTATGCATGCTTGTGAGTATATATAACTGTATGTTTCATTTCATTTATTATAGCATGCTTCTGTTTCAGTTATTTATTATGCATACTCTGATGTTTATCCTTGCGTGTGAGTTTGGTTATTTCCATTGATATTGCACTCTAAACATAGTATATAGTCTCCTCACTACACCTTTTATACCCTTTCCACTATTTGGAATCCTCTGGTGTTTAGGGATGCATGCTTGAGGCCTTGTGGCGAGCCATATCGGGTGACGTGTCAAGTTAACTTGGGATGATTCATTATAAAATGGTATCATAGGAGGTTAATTTTATGATTTGGGGAGTTGTTAGATAGGTTCTCTATTAATGTGTTGGAACTTGTGATGGATATTATATTAGTGTGTCATGACCACCTTTTTCGATAGGAATTTCAAGTTTCCATGGAATGGGATTGTTATTCTTGGATTTCATTTTTACGGTTGCATGATTTAACCCACTGTGATGAACTTGATTTTACTTATTTATGGTTTATTATTATTTTTAGATCTCATATTATGGGTAAGAGTCTGGTGTTCATGAATCATTCTAGGCATGTATTATTCACATGACATATGAATTTGAATGGTGTTTTTAGGTCTTGTCCCATGTGAGCATGAGTCTTGTTTCACTTTTGAGGGCGGTTTAAGGAAATCCTCATGGTGGGGAGTGCATCGTAGGATGTTGGAGGTCATGATCCACATTTTAAGTGGTTTTTTGAGTATGAGGGTTAAGGTTTTTGTGATGTCACTCATATTTGATTGGTTTATCCATGTTTATCCATTGTATTCGGTGATGGATGTAGTGTGGGTTGTGGGGTTTGTTGTTTGGGAAGCAGGATGAAGATAAGGATAATCCTATGTTTGGGAAAATCAAATCGACCATTATTGAATGTATCCCATGTTGGGAGAGAGTTTTGGATATTGTAATACTAATCATTAGACAGTCAATATAGTATTAGTTTCACCAGTGCTTGGGAGAGATCATGGTTGTTGGTTGTCCATTGAGGCTTATCGGGGGTGAGAAGTGCTTGCGGTGGGATGTTTTTGATGACCTGTATCGTCACAGGTTGTGAAAATCAATTTAAATTTGAACTTTTTTTTCTTATTATTATTTATGGGAAATGGTAAATTATCCTATAATATGATCTCGAATAATTTTTTCAAGCACTCAGTTGGTCCTAAAATAGAGTGTTTACCCTAATATAGAAGTTTGGTGGAAATCTGAGTCGTTTTAATTTTCATGAAATATTTAATATTTCATTAATTAGATATTAATTTATTTTTTTGTGTTCATTTAGTGATATATTTTAAATGGAGCATCATATTGATATTCTTTCTCTTCATATGAGTCTATAATGGGGGGTTTTCCAAGTCGAGGCATAACCATGCATTGGGTACTGAGGTCGGACCCAAACCCCTTTTTCTTTTCTTTTTCTTTTATTTTTTTTAATTTTATTTTTTCATTTTACCTTACACTTTTTTATTATCACATAATTATACCCCCCCTATGGGTGTCACTCAACCGAGGTAGGGATAGGGAGAGAAGAGAGGGAGAGAGAGATGAGGAGTTGTTGTCACAAAGCTTTGGGTCATGCCAAATTAGTGTGCGGCAGCTGTGGATCATGGATCGGTGTGAAACTTTAATGGTTTACATCTATCGATAGTATTATTTTATGTTTTATGCCTCTAATAACCATATATTAGTTTTTTTAAGTTTTAATTCCTTAAATGCGTTGTTGGGGACCCCATGGGGGTCAATCTGGGTTTAATTAGGGAGAATCGGGCATTTTGAGCCATCCTGGGTGTTTTTTATTCAAGAAAACCTATTTAAATAGTGTGTGATTCATAGAACACACACTTTATGTTCTTCTTATTTGGGGGATATGAATTTTTGGGTACTACACATTTTTTACTGGGGGTACATACCATGTAGTGGCGACTCGGGGTGTTTCGTTGCATATGGCCATGTGGGTTCATGGATAGTGGTTGTGTATTGTTCATGTCCTGACCCTTTGTGGGGGTATATGTCAATGTATATGGATGGGGACCCTTTTCGGTGTACATTCTGTGTATGGGGTAGTGCACACCGTGTATTACAACGATGTACAGGCCGAGTGGGGGTTGTGGTACATGGCAAGTACCCATGTGGGGGTGTATGTTGTGTAGAGGGTGAACACACCATTTACTTTGGAAAAGTACACACTGATTGGATAGAGGCACATGGATAGGTATTATCTTTGGGGTTATACATCATGTACCCCTAAGTACACGCCGTGTACTTTTCCTACCCTGATATGTTTTTCCTATTTTCACCTGGTTGTCATAATTAGACTTGTGAGTAGTCTATTTTGAGTTTTTTCCTACATATATCATGATGGTGGAATCCTTATTCATTTAGATACCTTTTTTATAGTTTTTTTAATGGGTTATATTTGGAATGAGGATTTATTTGAGGTTTGGTTTCAGAATCCTCACGGGGTTAGGTTGCGAGATGTGAGGCCTAGGAGAGGATTGGGGGCTTGGTGATCAGCCTAGATAAATTGTTCCATGGAGATCTAGTTTGAGGTTCTTTTGGACATATTCTGAAATACGGGATTGAGTGGTATCTCTGAGTAGATCTTGGTTTATCCCTGTGTGATAGGACTAGTGGATATAGGTGAGAGAAGTTGAGGTTTATCTTCTATAAATGAGGGATAGATCTTTTGGAGCCACCAGGATAGGTTGAAGTTGTGGGATGGTGGTTATTTTCAAGTGTCTTCAATCTATTGAGATGATTCTTAGGGACTCTTTAGGATGCCCAAGTGGGATGGTTACTGATTGACCTATTATTGGTTTTCATAGTTGACTATTGAGGATACTTTAGTGGTGTGGTGTTGTTTATATTCCCTTGTAGGTGAGTTGGTACCCATGGATGGGTTGATAGCTAGGGAGGTTTTTTGAGGTTTTACCATGTGGGATTTTCCCCAATATTTTTTTTGTATTGAGGATCCCTTTTGGAGGGTCCTATTTTAAGGTGGCCATAAGGACCTTTGTGAATCCCCTTGTTGGTGGTATTGTGATTTTGGATGCCCTTTGGGCCCATTTTTTATCGAGGATCAGTTGGAGGCCACTAAAGGTCATTTAGGTTGTTACTGCATTGGGCGTGTCTCATGCTTTTGGATGAGCTGGATGAACCCTTCATAGGGTGTCCTATTTTTTGTTGTGTCTTTTTGGACATTTGAGGATGTTTATGCGAGGGTGGCCTAAGATCTTGTTTGTACCAGGGGAGTATCATGGTGGAAATCACCTTTTTGTTGTGATATTGGGTTCTATGGGAGCCCTGGGTTTGGTTTATCCCTAAGGTGGGTCATTGAGAGAATCTGGTGGCTTTTTGTTGGATTTTGAGATCTAGAGTGTCGTGAGAGGACTCGTGATTTGTTGGTCGAGAGTTGATCGATGCTACTAGTTCAACTATTTGGATGGTGGGTTTGAGTTTGGATTATCCCACATTTTTTTGGTTGTTAACCGTTGTGTTTTAGGTAGTTCTTCTCAGGACTTTGGTTTGAGGAGGAGACCCTTGGGATATCTTTGATCAGGCATTTTCTTTGAGTGTTGATCTGTTTCTCCCCTTTGTTGAATTTTTATTTGTGTTAAAATGGTCTTGGGAAGCTAATGGGTGATCTGGAAGAGTGAAACCCCCATCTAGTTTAGTGTGTCATACTGACTAGAGTGGCTCTGTGCTCGTAAGGTGCATATGCACTCACAAAGTGTATTTTCTTACATTCATGGAGGATGGAATGATCTTGGTGTCATGGATGTTGTATTCTCTCAAGGTTATTTATGTATGGGTTTCACCTTTTTTGGGTCCATAGATAGCGTCTGATTCATTTTGCAGGACATTCAGGACCAATGGGTTCTCTAGTTGTGTCGACCTAGATGTTCCTAATGCTAGTTTAGATCGTGCTATTGGATTCCTAGATACCGGTAGATGTGCTTTGTGATGTGGATGCCTATGGTTACACCCTAGGGTATGCCATTCATTATTATTTCACTTATACTTCTTGGATATCCTGTGTAGATCTTGAGGATGTGCTAGTTTTTGTGTGGCAGGGTGATCCACGTGTTGTAAATCCTCTAGTGGGGTCCGGAGTGGGGATAGATTTTCCTAGGGTGTTAGAATAGAAACCAAAGTTGGTTTTCTTCTTTGTTTTTATTTTTCCCCATTTTTTTATAGTTTTTTCATTATGTTAGTTGTTATTAGTCTTTTTCTAGGGTGGGTATATCACATGTTCATGCACTTGTTATGAAATCAGATTATAGGTCCACTATTGGGGGTGGCCTACTAAGATTTATTTCTCACCCCCTATATATGAACCTTGGTGTGAATGAAAAATTGATGTCTTCTTTCAGGTTAGAACATAGGTTGTGGGATATATGGGGTTGAGGCCTAGTGTTTCTTGGTTGAATGGTGCCTCTCATGTGGAGTCTCAGGATTGGGCTGGTGCAGCTCGAGCATCATGCAGACTAAGTATGTGGTTTGGCTCAGTGCTAGTAGTATATCCTGTTTTGTTTTGTTTTAATTTGTTTTTTTTATATGAGGTCATCCCAATGGGTGCTGACTGTTGTATGTTTTTTATTCTTTTGAGTTTGTATAACTATATGATGTATTTCATTTATTATAGTATGCTTTTATTTTAGTTATTTATTATGAATGCACTGTTTTTTATCCTTATGTATGAGTTTGGTTATTTATGTTTATATGGCACTCTGAACAGAGAGTATTATCTCCCCACAAAACCATTTAGACCCTTTTCATTGGCCGATAGCCTCTGTCATTCAGGGAGGCGCACTTGAGGCCTTGTAGTGAGCTTGATTGGGTGACATGTCAAGCTAACCTAGGTTGGTTCATTATAGTCCAGACATTATTTTTGTCGTTACTCTTTATTTTAGGTATCAATATAATCTAAGGTAATCACATAACCTAGAATCCAAGATATTTCTGAGATATATAAAAAAACTTCCAATTATGGCTATTTATTTTATAAAAGATATTATTTGGATTTACAAGGATTCACAAATTTTGATTGGGCTAGTCATGTTGATGATATAAAGTAAATATCATGTGGAGCATTCTTTATTTTTGGAATATCTATGATGTGTCATTCTAAGAAGTAATTATCATCCACTTTGATTTCAAATGAATATGAGTGCGTTTTTATATCACAGGAATCTACACAAGTGATTTGGATGAAGTCCCAACTTGAGGATATTCATGTTATTTATGAGTATCCATTGGTCATTGGTTGTGAAAACTAGAGTGCTATAAATCTATCCAAGAATCTAGTGTAACACTCAAAATAAAATCATATCGATATCAAGTATCATTTCTTTAAGGAGAAGGTGGTTGGAGGCATATTTAAACTAGAATGTGTTCCATTCAAGGAAAATATTGTTTATATTATCATTAAACCACTTTAAACTGAGTCTATTGAGAAGTCGAGGCTGTAAATAGATATGCAACCCATTACCCAACAACACTAAGGTATGTTTTATTAGTTCCCCCAACATTTATGTATGTTTTATTTTGAAACAAAAGGAATATATAATCTTATGGGGGAGAAACCTACTTGTATTCAAATGTTTTTAATCTATTTTTTTAGATGAGTATAGGAAATTTGTTCTGTTTATAAATTCATGATGGAAAATTTTGAGTTGGTATCAAACACTGAATATATTTATGGAAATATTTTATGACTTAATTAGTCTCCCTTATTTTATACATTGAGTTAGCTCATGAATGCTTAGATTTGATTGATTCATAACTTATTTCTTTTGGAAGGATGGTGACACCCCTTTCAAAATGTCTTCGTATTTATTTTCAATAATGGAGAGAAAAGAGGTTTCACTATTCAATTGTATTGCATAATTTGAGGGGGGTGATTTTAGAATTTTGTTTGAAAATAAGTTGAAACTAAAATGTATAGTGTTGAAAAAAAATCCAAAGGGGGTGGATTGTTTAACCCATTAAGTAAGATGTTTTATTTTTTTCAATTCATGTGAGTGGGTATTTAACTTATTTGAGATAGAAAAGATTCTTGGAAATAGGTTTTTAAGGTGTTTTGTATTGAATCTAAGTTGGTTTGAGATGATATATAATATCCTGGAGAAAGTATACAATTAGAAAAGTATTGGAAAATTTCACTAATATTCATAACATTAATTTGAAGATACACCAGATCAACCAAGTGATACATAAGTTTTTATAAATCATACATAAGATGCCCCAAAGAAGTATTGAAATAGTATGGAGCTACATAAAAAAAAATTGGAGCATATAGAATAATTATTGGATGATACATAACATTCAAATAATGATACATAAGATCCAATGAATTATATGGAGGATTAAGGGTTTCATGTGGTCTCAATTGATATGAAATATCTTTTCAAAGGTTTCATAAGTTTTGATGGGTGAATTGTATGAATATTAATTTAAATGATGTTAAGTTATTCTTCAAGATATGAATGTTACAATAATTTATATTAACCATGATCCAAGATGATATGTTTTTTTGATATTGATGAGAATATTATAATATTAATTGAGAATTCACACCACAAAAATTTCTTTACATGAGAGTATGCATATGTAGAATGATAAAATGTTGGTTTCATGGGAATCAACTTGTGAGTTTTGTGTAAATTCAAAGGAGAGTGAAGAGTATTATGGATGATTTATATGAGAATAAAATCATAGAGAATTAAAAGAGAAATATTGAAGATAATTCATGTCATTTTAAATGAGTTTTAGATAATACCTTTTATGAAATGTTTCTAGAATTATTTTTTATAGATAAAGGTTGGTGGATTTCTCAAGTATTTTTTAACCAGTTTTTAATGAAGATCATGATTTTGTGTTTAATAAAATTTACATATTTAAATTATGGAATTATTATTTGGGTGAGAATGCAATAATTCAAGAATAAAAAAAGGTTAAGATGTGGATATGATAAAATGAGAATAAAAGTGTGTCATGAGGGTTAGTATTGATATTTACAATGAGGATTTGCATCAATGTTTTTGATAAAAGTTAAGATTAAGAGAGAAACCCTACTAAATTTTTATAGAAGTGAGAAGGATGAAGATCATATTCCATCCAATCCACTGATGACTCAAGACTTCTTAGTGACCATTATTCAATAATACTGTTTTATGATATTTTATAATAAGTTGGTTCTTATTTCAAACTGGTTAGTGACCACAATTTTAATAGGTTCAAGGACACACCCTTTCCTATAGCTTCATCTTGATAATAAAAGAGAATTTGTGTGGGGTGGGATAACCACCATACACTAGGGATATAGTCATCCATTTTAGAGTGGATCTTGTTAACAAATCTATTTTGTTCCTTATTTACATTTCTTCATCGTGGTGAGTTTGTGAGATTTATGTTGAATAAGAATGAGAGAAATTTTTTTGAAAATAAAAAGTATCAATAATGATTCACCCCCCCCCCCCAATTTTGATCACATTATCAAGTGATCCAAACACATTTGGAAAACCACAACTAACCAAAGGCATTCCAAAATCTCATGACCAAATCCCCACATCATAACACATAACCCCATGCCACAATCTCACTCATCATGGTGCAACAAATCAGACCCAACCAACCTCTCTTTGGTATCCAACAATCCATAGTTCAACCCATATGGTCATGACATGATCCATGGTGAAAACTGAAAAATCATCCAAAAACACGACTTCTCCTCTACCATTCACTCTCAAACTTCCTCTTGCACCTAAAAACCAAAAATTAGAGGTTTGAGAAGACCTGAACCCCATAATTTTGGTGTGGTTGTTAAAAATAAAGATAGATTTGGTTCTCGGGGATGTAATCGAGAATAAGGCATTGATTACTACCATGACCTAAGTCCTCAATGTGGTGTGAAGAACCTAATAGGGGTGAATCATGACATACAATGTTTTAAAAATTTTCTTTTCAAGTCTACCAAAAATAGGATTGCATCCCTTTATTTAAAGGAACATGATCTAGTCTTTCATTATTATCCTATAATCATGATATAAAGCAAATGAAGCAAAAATCACAGGAATACAAGGATTTTACATGGTTCACCCTCTAATGTGGATAGGCTATGTCAAGGGAAAAAAATAACCCATTGTTATCTTTCACAAATCATAAAACACTACTACAAAACTAGTGATAAACAATTCTAACCTTTATCAGCATTAACTAAAAAGTGAAAATAAAGAAAGGTCTTTATCAACACTTTTTTTATCACTAATAAATACACCCCTTTATTAGTGATTTTTTAGCACTGATAAAGGGTGTCCTTTATCGACGCTAAAAAACTCTAAAAAATGTATATTTATAAAAAAAATATCATTAAAAATCATATATTAATATATAAATATATTTATATTGATAAAAATATGATATATTTTATTAAAAATGATTTATATATGAAAAAATATACATTTACACTTGATATATAATATATTTAATTAAAATGGCATATAAAATAATATATGTATATATATATTATTAAAAAGATTATTTCATATAGAAATATATATTGATATATATATATATATATAATTTTATTAAATATTATTTATATAATACTAATTAATGTATTATAAATCATATTTATATTTCATTTATTTAGTGAAAAATGGTTTATAATTTAATTGAAAATTAATATTAATTAATAATATTGACTAATTAATATTTATAGACATTTAATAACATTTTGTTTTATCAATGTCATTTTTCTCAATTTAACATATATATCAAATAATAAATATTTAATTATTAATTAAAAAATTACTAAATATGTTACACTTAATATGTCATGCAATAATTTCATGCATACATATACAAAATTAATTCATTTTTTTCAAGATAAATATATACACAAATAAAAAAATTGATATTATCATTTTAAATTTTTATTTATTAATATTTAAAATTTAATATATTGTGTTTTTATTTATTAAATTTTATTCATTTTTTATATTTATATTTAATATATACTATTTATTAATTTTTAATTTATATATATAATTTATTAATTTATTAATTTTTATTTGTTTAATATTTTTGTAACTTTATTCATTTTTAATATTTATTTATATTAGTCAATTAACATTTAATATTTTTTTAATATAGTTTTAATTTACATAATTAATATATGTATTCGCTTTCATTTAAGCATATATTTATTTTTATTTTTTAAAATTAATATAATTAATAACTCTAAATCGTTTTTTTAAAATCAATATATTCATCTTTTAATTGAATTTCACTCTTTTTTAACATTCATTCATTTAATATTATTTATTCATTAATAATTTTAAGTGTTTTTTAACTTTTTATATAATTTATTAATTTTAAATATTTATTTGTTTAATAATTTTTTAATTTATTCATTTTTAATGTTTTTTATACATAATTATCCATCAGTATATTTAATATTATTAATTTAGATATATATTCATATATATATATATCAATATATATAATATTTCCTTAAATGTGATTTATATAATACAAAATATGTATTTACATTAAAAAAGTCATGTATTTAATGAAAATGGTTTATAATTAAAAGATTAATATTAATTAGAAATATTGACTAATTAGTATTAAGTAATGGAAATTTAATAAAATGTTATTTGTTTTTTCAATTTAACAAACATCAAACTTATATTACACTAATTTCACACACACATATATGTAATTAATGTAATTTTATATAGAAACATACACAGACACATAATATTTCTGTAGTTTATTCAATTTTTAATATTCAGTATAGAATTTTATTTATTAACATAATATATTTAATATATATTAATTTTTTAATTGGTAAATTTTATTAATTTTTTATATTTTTATTAAATATATACTATTTATTACTTTTTAATATTTTTTCAAATTTTTTCATTTTTAATATTATTTATTCATTGATAATCTTAATTATTTTTAATATTTATATAATTTATTAATTTTTAAAAAAAAATTGTTTAATATTTTTGTAATTTTATCCATTTTGAATATTTCTTTATACATGTTTATTTGTCAAAATTTAATGTTTTTAATATGGTTTTAATTTATATAATTAATATGTATTCATTTTCATTTTAACATGTATTCATTTTTAATTTTTTTAATAATATATATAATTAATAACATGTATTTATTTTTTAATTTCATCACAATTTGTGAAAGTATTTTATGTCTCGGATCTATAAAACAAGAATTGGTCAATTGTCTTATTGGTGAGTAAAACAACTGCAGGGTCACATTAAAATTCAATTGAGGATGACCCTTTTATTAGGAGATCACGATCATTTCACAGCGATCCCAATATAGGAAATGACTGTAACACCCCAGGTAAATAAAGAATATGACATCTTTATATTTATCCATATTTTTGAATAAAATATTAATATTACTTTAAAGGGGATGCTATGCTCGATGGCGTACCCAATACGCAACAACGAGTTTCATGGGAATCTTACGTTGCACTCTAATAATAAAATAATATTATTTTAAATGGTAGTTAACGCCTAGTCGTTGTAATGGAAATAATGAACAGAACTAACTACAAAATGATTATATATGTTTGTCAAATATTTTTACTCTTTACAATAAATGTTAGAGGATTAAAAATGCAAATGAATCCAGTTTTTAAGCATAAACATTCTAATATTCTTTAAAAGGTCGATTAACCGCCTTTTGATGGAGAACCCCTTTTAAATCCACTTTTTGACAATTTTATAAGCTCTATTTTTTAAAATAAACATATTATTTATGATTGGGACATTGAAATTTACCTTGGGTTAATTTTTGTTATTTTTCTGACAATGTTCATTTTTCAATGAATAGTGAAAAATACTGCATTTTACATCAAAACTGCTTTTTCATATAATTTAATTATATGGTTATATTATATTTTTAATTTGTTTTAAAGTTTAATTAGAATATATTTTTACCATGCAATTCAATTATGGTCATTGGGATTAATTTCACTTTGGAATTAGGCATAAACAAGTACCAAACTTTTCATAAATATTGTTTCAAAAAACCCGCTATTTTTTTTGACAATGGGAAGTTTTTTTTAAATTAATTATTGAAATTTATGTGTTTGTAATTTGGTAAAATTAATTACATATTTGGAATTAGAAGGTCCAAATTATGTAATTAATACTCTTTTGTTTTTGGACATTATGAATAGTAACGACGGTAATTATCTTTAATTATCTTGATTAATGAGTAATCGGGTAGTTAAAGAAAATAAGATAATATCATAATAATAAAAAATGACCACAAAATGTTTCCTAAGGCTACTGGTTGTCTCATGTCCGACCATGGGATGCCTTGTGCCAAACTTGGGGGGCCCATGGAATCACTTTTGTGAGAAAGTGACTTTTTATCTTTTTATGTTAAATATAACAAAGAATGTATCACCTAAGTAAAATATTTTTAATTTTGTATACATAAATGATATTTTGGACTATAAATATTCATTGGAAATATAAAACTATTTCCTACATCATAGTATTTTTTTTATAATTTTTAGACATTAAATAAATTAAATTATTTATGACATCATGATGATGCAGCGATGACCTCATTATTTAATGATTTAAATAAAATGGAAAGATAATGTAAAATCTAAGACCTACACATGTCCAAAACCTATTGGATTGGTGGATTTAGAACCCTTATCACCTTATCCTCGAAACACATCAATGTGGGACCATTAAAATCTGAAACTCATTTGAAAATAAAGTTACATTTTATACCTTTCCAAGAGTGTCCCTCCTCTCCTCTTATAAAAGGCCCCCACCTCTACCTCCTTACCCACACTTCCAAAGCCTTTGGCTTGGCCAAACCCTGCCCATTTTGTCTCTCCACATCCCTCTATAACTCCTTGAAGCCTAAATTTGGGCATAAGTCTTCCCAAGGAAGCCTTTGATCTCAAACCAAAGGGAGTTACCCGATTTTAAGGTAATGTCTTCACTTGTGTTCTTTTGTTTTATTTTGATTCTCCAACCCCCTAAACTCTTTTTATTCATTTATTTTGTAACAACTCCAGTATATTCAATATATTAGGATGTTTTTATAAGAATCATTCAAGCTACACTTACACACACCTACATCAAATGGTTAAAGAACATACTGTTTCTGTGGATGGCGAATTTCTGCCTCACGAAACGATGATTGTTCAACACTCATATAACACCTTAAAAGGTGGCCATTAAGATGTCACTATATTTATATATGATATATAATATGTTTATGTTTCTTTATTTTTCTTTTTTGGCATACCTTTATGGTTTCCATTGTGGGTAAACACGATAATTTCATTTTAGGAAGTGCGGACTACCGCCCCCTCAAAGTGATTTGATTCGTTAATGCCATATGTGGGATGTATAAATGATGGATTTAAAGTTATTATATATGATTTATGTTACATATAAATGATGAATATAATTATGGAATTAAAATATACATACCTCTCATTTGGTTTTAATTCCATTAATATGACATAGAAATGAAAGTAGCGTTCATGCGTACGTACGGCTTACCGTCTCCATGAACGGTGCATTTCATTTCTTACCTCTAAATGATTATGTAATATTATAAATACATGTATATTATGGATATATATGATATATATGATATCCAAATAATTAATATAATTCTGTATATAATGAACATTTGACCACACGAACAACATGTAATTGTAAGAAGTCCACTTTCGACTTAAGAACCAAATATCGACAAAACAAACATTATTAACTTAAATGATTACATAATGTTTATAACATGGAAATAAGTGATATAAAAGGAATAATGAACTAGAAAAAGGTTCTTAATAAATTTGAAATTAACTCAAGTTTATTATTCAGGACGTTAAAGAATGATCGAGTCAAGTCGGACCTGAGGTAAGGGATTCTACTCCTCTCTTTCTTTTTAAGTATACTCTTTTATGTCATTCCTTCTAAGCTCATCTTTCTTGTTATTGGGATGTTATTTTATATTACTCTTACTGTAATATTTATGTTCATATGATTAGAGACCCTATTCTCTCTCATTAATCCATTTTGTAAGTTTTGAGTGGCGCCGTTAGGCTGCCGAATTTTCGTAAGAGATCTAACCTCTCTCTTTATCTTTAAGTACTCTCCTTTATGTCACTTATTTTAAGCTCCTCTTTGTTATTATGGGGGATGTTATTTTATATTCATCTTTTTGTACATTTTATTTTAATTTGATGAGATACCCTATTTGATATTATCAATCCATTTTTGGAAGTTTTAAGTGGCGTCGTTAGGCTGCCGAGTTTTGGTAAGGGATTTTTCATCTCACTTTTATTCCCGTGAGATTTATGCTACATTTGCCACAATTTCCTTTGAGTGGTGTATGTACTGACCATTATTTTACTCATTGTGTAATATTCTTTCATTTATGATTATTTACATCAATGTTGTATTGTCCTTCTTTCACGGGGCGTATGTTTCGAAAGATACCCATGTCGGTAAGGGAACCTTTCACCCTCCTCTTTTTAAAAGACTTATTTTGTTATGTCTTTTAATTCACATAATATTATTTTGGGATATGTTCTTATATATCCTTATTGATGTAAATTTTATTTCCAAGTGATTAGATAACCTTTTTATCTCTCATCAACTCTTTTTCTGAATTTTGAAGTGACGCTGTTAGGCTGTCGAATTTTTGCAAGGGAACTTCTTAATCCAATTTTGATTCTTTGGGATAAACTTGTACACCTTGAATATGTCATTATTTGATTATGTGTGAATGTCCTATGATTGTCTTACACTTAATACCCACTTATATTTCGTGTATTTTTTTGTCACACATAGTTATGTAACTGATTTATCCTTAATCCAAGGATACCGTCTTTGTATGGGACTTCATCTCAATCTCCTTTCATTGAGGCATATTTTGTTTTATACACAACTTTCTTTTATACGGTGTATAAACCCCTTTGGCTTTTACATTTATCCAAAAGGAATCTTTTTATACAAAGTGTTTTACTAAACAAAAAAAGGGAATGTTTTTGTCGTACGTATGCGGCGACAACGACTTCTCCGCCATCGTGACCATTATTTAAGTTTCGGCTTCTTCTACAAGCCATACCTTCTTTTTAAAAGAAAAATAAATACCATGTTTTAATTTTCTTTTCTTTTGGTATTGAAAATGGTTTTCATAATGTATTTATATCAATGTGTTTTATTGATATCTTGTTATTGAAAGGTGGAAATGTTATGTTTCCTTTATGCATGTTTTATGTGATAAGATTATGTTATGGTTCTTGGGCATTTTTATGAAGACGGGTGGTTCCGTGATAAACTAAGGGCAGGTGAGCCCGATATAGCTCTCCAATGCATTAGGTAGCGCGAAGGATTGAAATGTTAAGTTTTCTCCAAAGAGATTTAGGGAATATACTGTGGTGGGTATTCCAAACGTAACCAAGAGGGTTACTTTCTACGTAAGAATGTTATGAATGCCTCAAGTTACCTTTATGTCTTATGATTTATATGATTTAGTCATGATTTTATGAGGTATGTTAAAGTGCTTATGTTTTATGGGTAAAGTATGATTTCATTCTTATGTACACATGTACTCATGTTTCCTTTCCATATTTTTATATCCCTTACTGAGCTTTTTATGCTCATCCCAAGTTTTTGAAATGTTTTTCACAGGTCAAGGGAAGGGTACATGATATGATGATAGTGTCAAGGAAGTGTCAAGAAAGAATCCATGTTTTATTTTAAATATGTTTCCATTGATGGGAAAAATGAATACTATCTTTTATGTAACCACTTTGTTTAAATGTGGAATGTAATGCAAGTTTTATGATCTAATTCTCTAAAACTCTAAACCTGAAAAGATCCTCAATGTGTAATCTTGTAGTAACTCAAGATTAAGTAAGGTTTATGGATGGGGCCTTATAGTTGGTATCAAAGGTCGGTTTAGATAACTTTATAGGTTAGGGTATTCTTTAAGCATAAGTGACATTACCATAATGGTTAAGATTTCAGAAAGAGTCCTAGTTTTAGATAAAGTGAATGAGTAAGTATATCTTAGTGTTTATCTTCCTCATTAGTACATGATGGTTTTTGTTGATATACTCACACTGACCTTTTTGGTTTTAGTAAATGGCTGGATCTAGCAGGCACCAAAGTAACAGTGGATGTGAAGGAAGCTGTGATAGTTTTTTGAGCAAGCAACTGAATGATATGGGAGCTACAATGAGAACTCTTGTGATTATCCTCAACCAACTATCCGGAGTCATGATTGACCACCTAAACCTTGGTGATTTCTCTAAGGCATCATATATGCGAGAAACAAATCCCTACGGAACTACAGGTAATAATCATAAAGGTAAGTGTGTTCAAAAACCTATGTGTCAAAAATGTGGAAAGAAACACCTAGGAAAATGTTTCAAAGGGACATAAATATGCTATATATGTGGAAATAAAGGTCATAAAGCAAGAACCTTCCATGGAAACAGGAAGCATCCAGTTGACTCGAGGAAAGGGAAAGAATTTCTTTCTGAGGGATCAATTGAATGTTTTAAATGTGGTGTGCATGGTCATTATGCAAACACATGTCCTATGAAGAAGTTTCGTGAATGGGATCCCCAAGATCGTACAAATGTTCGTTTAACAATACCTAATGCCATTACGATTGAGGATGAAGAAACTGAAAATGACCAATCAAAGGTATGGATTATTTCATAACTATTTTTTTCCTATTTTGGAATCTTAGGATATGATTCATGATTTTGTTTATAGGAAATAATTATTTCAGAATAAGTTGGAAAGGAATGGTTAGTGGGTCATGAATAATGTTGAATGAGTAATATGTCAACATATAAGGGCTTCAAGAGTTATGGTGAAATTCTTAAGAGTATTAAGTCTCTTTTGATGATGGGGTTACATTAGAAGACTTTTTATAGTATGTGTAACCCTGATGTTTAATATATGAATATTTTATTCAAGGAATAGTTATCTGTTCTTTTGTAGACATAGTTATAAAGAACCATTTGGGTTTATATGATCCTTACTTTTGAGGTAATTATGGGTTACTATATGTTATGATGGAAGTGAAAGGCTTGAGATAAAATTGAGGTTAAATTATGTTATGGTTATTTTTTATGATTTTATCTCTTTTTGGGGAATGATTTGAGAATTATATAGTTTTGGAAAAATGACAACATGCAGACCGTGTGACAACCCGTCGCGTCGGACAAAGCTGCAGGAATCGAACCCACAACCAAAGTGCAACTGGTATTTATCGCCTACCACTGGACTACGTGAAGTCCCTGGTTAGTTTGACTGATTCTTTTTAGTTAGATGATTTTATGAATTAAGAGTAAGTTGATTTTGGGTTATCTATGGATATTTATTAACCTATCATGGAGGATATGTGATTAGGTTAATTACTTTTCAATACGAGACATTAAGAGCAACTGATGTTGTTTGGATATAAATGTTACGATTTAACTTGGAAGACTATGTGACTAAATCCTTCAAATGTTTGGGTTTCAATCTTAGTTTGGTTTACTTTGAAGAATTTTATGGACAAATTGATTATAGAATGGTCCTCGTTTAACTTTGGGTTTTGTTGGACAAATTTTGGAGATTAAGAATAGATTTTCTTTTTATAAAGGGTTATCCTTTTTTGGATTATCTGATCTTGTACTAACCTTTTTGGTTTTTGTTTTGGTTAAAGTCTAAAGACATGGTAATTATATAGTTATCTTTTGTGGATTAGTTGATTCTCTAGAAGTTGATTATAGTACTCTTAATGTGAACAAATCTTCCTAAATACTCGTCTTTTGGAGAAAATATGAGTTTGTGTAAGGAATCTAATAAAAGTTGAAAGTCAACATGATAAGTGATTATGTTTCCTTATGAATAAATTCCTCAATAAAAAGTAACTTAAAACATAAATGTTTTCTATTAAATTTTCCTACTGGGGAATCGAATACCATTTAACCCATCACAAGTTTGTGATTTTCTTGTGGTTAACTTTCTCCTAAACATGTTTTCTATCACTCTCCATCAGAACATGACCCTTTGTTTTTTTTCCTCCATGTCCATATTTTCATACTTGTAATCCTAGTATGGGTTAACTCGGGTGACCATTGTACATATCTTTCTTTATTTTAATGTGATTGTTTTACTGACTCTTGTTCTGATGTGGGACTTTCAAGGATGTTTCCAAGCCCAATTTTAAAATTGCGAGGACGCAATTCCCAAAAGGGGGGAAGGATGTAACACCCCAGGTAAATAAATAATATGAAATATTTATATTTATCCATATTTTTGAATAAAATATTAATATTACTTTAAAGGGTATGCTATGCTCGATGGCGTACCCAATACGCAACAACGAGTTTCTTGGGAATCTTACGTTGCACTCTAATAATAAAATAATATTATTTTAAATGGTAGTTAACGCCTAGCCGTTGTAATGGAGGGAATGAACAGAACTAACTACAAAATGATTATATATGTTTGTCAAATATTTTTACTCTTTACAATAAATGTTAGAGGATTAAAAATGCAAATGAATCCAGTTTTTAAGCATAAACATTCTAATATTCTTTAAAAGGTCGATTAACCGCCTTTTGATGGAGAACCCCTTTTAAATCCACTTTTTGACAATTTTATAAGCTATATTTTTTAAAATAAACATATTATTTATGATTGGGACATTGAAATTTACCTTGGGTTAATTTTTTGTATTTTTCTGACAATGTTCATTTTTCAATGAATAGTGAAAAATACTGCATTTTACATCAAAACTGCTTTTTCATATAATTTAATTATATGGTTATATTATATTTTTAATTTGTTTTAAAGTGTAATTAGAATATATTTTTACCATGTAATTCAATGATGGTCATTGGGATTAATTTTACTTTGGAATTAGGCATAAACAAGTACCAAACTTTTCATAAATATTGTTTCAAAAAACCCGCTATTTGTTTTGAAAACGGGAAGTTTTTTTAAAATTAATTATTGAAATTTATGTGTTTGGAATTTGGTAAAATTAATTACATATTTGGAATCAGAAGTTCCAAATTATGTAATTAAGACTCTTTTGTTTTTGGACATTATGAATAGTAATGACGGTAATTATCTTTAATTATCTTGATTAATGAGTAATCGGGTAGTTAAAGAAAATAATATAATATCATAATAACAAAAAATAACCACAAAATGTGTCCTAAGGCTACTGGTTGTCTCATGGCCGAACATGGGATGCCTTGTGCCAAACTTGGGGGGCCCATGGAATCACTTTTGTGAGAGAGTGACTTTTTATCTTTTTATGTTAAATGTAACAAAGAATGTATCACCTAAGTAAAATATTTTTAATTTTGTCTACATAAATGATCGTTTGGACTATAAATATTCATTGGAAATATAAAACAATTTCCTACATCATAGTATTTTTTTTATAATTTTTAGACATTAAATAAATTAAATTATTTATGACATCATGATGATGCAGCGATGACCTCATTATTTAACGATTTAAATAAAATAGAAAGATGATGTAAAATCTAAGACCTACACATGTCCAAAACCTATTGTATGGATGTATTTCGAACCCTTATCACCTTATCCTTGAAACACATCAATGTGGGACCATTAAAATCCGAAACTCATTTGAAAATAAAGTTACATTTTATACCTTTCCAAGAGTGCCCCTCCTCTCCTCTTATAAAAGGCCCCCACCTCTACCTCCTTAACCACACTTCCAAAGACTTTGGCTCGGCCAACCCCTACCCATTTTGTCTCTCCACATCCCTCTATAACTCCTTGAATCCTCTATTTGTGCATAAGTCTTCCCAAGGAAGCCTTTGAGCTCAAACCAAAGGGAGTTACCCGATTTTAAGGTAATGTCTTCACTTGTGTTCTTTTGTTTTATTTTGCTTATCCAACCCCCTAAACTCTTTTTATTCATTTATTTTGTAATAACTACAGTATCTTAAATATACTAGGATGTTGTTATAAGAATAATTTGAGCTATACTTACACACACCTACATCAAATGGTTAAAGAACATACTGTTTCTGTGGATGGTGAATTTCTGCCTCACGAAACGATGATTGTTCAACACTCATATAACACCTTGAAAGGTGGACATTAAGATGTCACTATATTTATATATGATATATAATATGTTTATGTTTCTGTATTTTTCTTTTGTGTCATACCTTTATGGTTTCCATTGTGGGTAAACACGATAATTTCATTTTAGGAAGTGCGGACTACCGCCCCCTCAAAGTGATTTGATTCGTTAATGCCATATGTGGGATGTATAAAGGATGGATTTAAAGTTATTATATATTATGTATGTTACATATAAATGATGAATATAATTCTGGAATTAAAATATACATACCTCTCATTTGGTTTTAAATCCATTAATATGATATAGAAATGAAAGTAGCGTTCATGCGTACGTACGGCTTACCATCTCCATGAACGGTGCATTTCATTTCTTACCTCTAAATGATTATGTAATATTATAAATACATGTATATTATGGATATATATGATATATATGATATCCAAATCATGAATATAATTCTGGATATAATGAAAATTTGACCACACGAACAACATGTAATTGTAAGAAGTCCACTTTCGACTTAAGAACCAAATATCGACAAAACAAACATTATTAACTTAAATGATTACATAATGTTTATAACATGGCAATAAGTGATATAAAAGGAATAATGAACTAGAAAAAGGTTCTTAATAAAGTTTAAATTAACTCAAGTTTATTATTCAGGACGTTAAAGAACGATCGAGTCAAGTCGGACACGAGGTAAGGGATCCTACTCCTCTCTTTCTTTTTAAGTACACTCTTTTATGTCATTCCTTCTAAGCTCATATTTCTTGTTATTGGGATGTTATTTTATATTAATATTACTGTAATATTTATGTTCATATGATGATATACCCTATTCTCTCTCATCAATCCATTTTGGAAGTTTTGAGTGGCGTCGTTAGGCTTCCAAATTTTCGTAAGAGATCTAACCTCTCTCTTTCTCTTTAAGTACTCTCCTTTATGTCACTTATTTTAATCTCCTCTTTGTTATGATGGGGGATGTTATTTTATATTCCTCTTTCTGTACATTTTATTGTAATGTGATGAGATACCCTATTTGATCTCATCAATCCATTTTTGGAAGTTTTAAGTGGCGTCGTTAGGCTACTGAGTTTTCGTAAGAGATTTTTCATCTCACTTTTATTCCCATGAGATTTATGCTACATTTGCCACAATTTCCTTTGAGTGGTGTATGTAATGACCATTATTTTACTCATTGTGTAATATTATTTCATTTATGAGTATTTACATAAATGTTGTATTGTCCTTCTTTCACGGGGCGTATGTTTCGAAAGATACCCATGTCGGTAAGGGAACCTTTCACCCTCCTCTTTTTAAAAGACTTATTTTGTTATGTCTTTTAATTCACATAATATTATTTTGGGATATGTTTTTATATATACTTATTGATGTAAATTTTATTTCCAAGTGATGAGATACCCTTTTTATCTCTCATCAACTCTTTTTCTGAATTTTGAAGTGACGCCGTTAGGCTGTCGAATTTTTGCAAGGGAACTTCTTAACCCAATTTCGATTCTTTGGGATAAACTTGTACACCTTGAATATGTAATTCTATGATTATGTTTGAATGTCCTCTGATTGTTTTACACTTAATACCCACTTATATTTCATGTATTCTTTTGTCACACATAGTTATGTAACTGATTTATCCTTAATCCAAGGATATCGTCTTTGTATGGGACTTCATCTCAATCTCCTTTCATTGAGGCATATTTTGTTTTATACACAACTTTCTTTTATAAGGTGTATAAACCCCTTTGACTTTTACATTTATCCAAAAGTAATCTTTTTATACGAAGCATTTTACTAAATGATAAAAGGGAATGTTTTTGTCGTACGTATGCGGCGACAATGACTTCTCCACCGTCGTGACCATTATTTGAGTTTCGGCTTCCTCTACAAGCCATACCTTCTTTTTAAAAGAAAAATAAATACCATGTTTTACTTTTCTTTTATTTCGGTATTGAAAATGGTTTTCATAATGTATTTATATCAATGTGTTGTATTGATATCTTGTTATTGAAAGGTGGAAATGTTATGTTTCCTTTATGCATGTTTTATGTGATAAGATTATGTTATGGTTCTTGGGCATTGTTATGAAGACGGGTGGTTCCGTGATAAACTAAGGGCGGGTGAGCCCGATATAGCTCTCCAATGCATTGGGTAACGCGAAGGAGTGAGACGTTAAGGTTTATCCAAAGAGATTTAGGGAATATACTATGGTGGGTATTCCAAACGTAACCAAGAGGGTTACTCCCTACGTAAGAATGTTATAAATGCCTCAAGTTACCTTTATGTCTTATGATTTCTATGATTTAGTCATGATTTTATGAGGTATGTTAAAGTGCTTATGTTTTATGGGTAAAGTATGATTTCATTCTTATGTACACATGTACTCATGTTTCCTTTCCATATTTTTATATCCCTTACTGAGCTTTTTATGCTCATCCCAAGTTTTTGAAATGTTTTTCACAGGTCAAGGGAAGGGTAAATGATATGATGATAGTGTCAAGGAAGTGTCAAGAAAGAATCCATGTTTTATTTTAAATATGTTTCCATTGATGGGAAAAATGAATACTATCTTTTATATAACCAATTTGTTTAAATGTGGAATGTAATGCAAGTTTTATGATCTAATTATCTAAAACTCTAAACCTAAAAAGATCCTCAATGTGTAATCTTGTAGTAACTCAAGATTAAGTAAGGTTTAAGGTTGGGGCCTTATAATGACTTCTCTGTAAGAATGGTCTGTAAGGAGGGGATTTGTATACTCAATATAGGAGAAAAATCGCTTCAACCTTTAAAGAAAAAATAGAGAACTGAATGAGCGGGTTAAAGTGTTTTTTAAAATACTATGATTTTCCTCATAATACTTTTTTTCTCTACTGCATTTACATAATCTAAATTAAATGTTTAACTACTCATGTAGATAATGACTTCTTCACATGATAATGTTACCAATCTCAAGGAATAAAGAATGATTAATGATGAAAGAGTAAAATTAATAGGAGGACAACAATATATTGATGAAAAAAACAATAACGGCATAACATTACCATGTTAACTAAAATTATCAAGTCAATAATCTAACATCCTCGACCTGGGAGCCACTAAACCGGTGCCCCGAGATGGGTAGTTACATGACCTCAAGTGAGACTCCTCATATGCTAGAGGTTGTTGACTAGCAGTGAGGGCGCAATAGGTCACATGGAGAGACTATACCCTTATTAACAGAGTAAGTTGTGGCAGATAATAACTTAAATAATGAAAACAAAATAGAAAAATCAATAACTTGCATAATTAACCAATTCCCAAAATTGGGTAAAACCATATACAACAGTAAATATGTCATTCCATGACACAATGTCAAGTGAACAAAACCCCAAAATAAATAAAACAATAGGATCCCCAAAATGGTTCGAACACCAAGTCTGGAACCTCACCCAACATGTCCCATGTCCAACTCAACTCCCTATCATAGGGACCTTGCCCTTGTCTTGACCTGCAAGCATGAAATCTGCTCAGGTACCCAACGGCGGCCTGAGCAGGGTGTGAGTATAACTCAGTAGGCCACCACCAACGGTGTCTACAAAATATACAACAAAGGCAGATAGTGCATGAAAGTGATAAATGATGACAAGTAAGGATAAACATTTCATTGGGGGCATTCTACACTATGTTCATTTAATTTATACTACCATTGAATTTGGTTTCACTACTTAGGCATTTCATGATTTAATCTACTCTTTTCATGTGATCAATGGATTAGGAATATTCAATATTTTCACACATATGGTAAAAAAATCAAGCCCTATCTCACTAGGCATCGCATTATAACAATCTCATAATCCTCACCTTGAAGCCTCGGTCTAGGTGCAATGAAACTGTTAAGGGAATAGAACTATGTCCCCTTCCCTAACTCGTGCATTTGGGGGTGGTTCTAGAACCTCATTCCAACTCAACTCGTGGGCGTAGAACCTCAATTCGATACACCACTCAACCTTTCCATGTGCACATGCTTATTTATCATTCACTATAATCAACCGTATCACAACAAGCATATCCAACATCATTTAAAACATCAAAAAAATCTCAATAAATGGGAAATTAACATTTTAACTCAATCCATTAACACATTCATTATTCATTTTACTTAACCCCTTTATCCCCATTCCCATTTTCCATTCCCATCTCACTAATCATATTTGAGTATAAAACTAATCCCCTAAAATTTTCACATTAATACATTTCACCCTTTTTCATGCCAACCAAACAACCTCTTAGGCCATTACCCAACCTAAGTGTATTACTAAACACCAATTACACATCCTTTAAGAATATTAACAATTTCAACATAGGCCCTATGTTCTCACACAATGACCTTACACTTACTTAGCTAACTCTAAGTCTGGGAAATATCGGCACACCCCACGGTGGCCCTAATTTGGTCGAGTCATCCTCATTTCATCCCATGGGGATCAAGAGGGGTTTAATTAACCATTTAGACACCCACTACATCACCTCATATAAAAAGAATCAAGAACTAATCAAAATAGGGTAAGAATAAAAACCCTACATGCACAAATCTACACAAAAACCAAGGGATATAACTTGTAGACCTCCTACTTTTAATTCATTAGAGAACGCACTCCCAACTAGGGCATTAGATCTCGATTCAACCAAACCTTTAATCTTTACCCTAAATCTCACCAAAAAGTAGGGTTTGAGAGCTTTGGATGGAGAGAAGGAAGAGATACAAACCCTAATCCAAAAAGAGAAGCAAGAGGGAGTTAGCCTTACCCGAATCTTTAATCTGCAATTGATGGCGCTTCAAATGGATTAGTAATGTAGGAGATCGACCTATTGGAAGATCTTGGAATCTTGGATCATCTCTAGGGTTGAAGGAGGAAGAAGGAGGGGGCATCTTGAGTTGGTATAAGAAATCCCCAAATGGCATTTTTTGTATTTTTTTTAAAGTTTCTAGGATGTATAGTTTACCTGCATGTTTTACCAAACCTTGCACAAACCATGCAGAGGCTACTTCCCGCACACCCTCTCCCTCGTACGGTTTTCCAAACTGTGCGCAAACTGTGAAGATTGACTAGAAATCCCCTTTTCCCACTTTTTCATGTCTCGAACCCCCGAAACACCCCCAAACCTTCTTAAGGACTTGGGGAAACACTTTATTAACCAAAAAGGGGACTATAACTGAAACATAACAAGAACATACCTTACAGAGAAATCTGAGATCTTACAACCTCCCCACCTTATAATGGCTCGTCCTCGAGCTGCTCTTCCTAAGAATCACCGGGTTCCCAAAGAAAAGATATTGGACCACTGGGCCTGCATATCTGATTCTCTCACCCAAGTTTCTTCCAGAACATTTCTGTGCTACCATAGAACAAGAACCAAGGGCACAACCTTACCCCACAAAACCTTATCACCGTGATTTGTAATACGAATTGGGTGCTCCTCAAAGGATTCATCAGCCTCAAACTCAACATCCTTGGTATTTATCACATGAGACAGATCAAGGTGATAATCTCATAGTTATGAAACATAGAAAACATCATTCATCCCACTATACCATTGTGGAAGAGTCAATCGGTATGCCACTGGTCTGATTCTATCCACAATCTCAAACGGTCCCACATATCTAGGCACCAACTTTCCCTGCTTCCGAATTCGATGGTGACCCATCCTTGGCGACACCCGAAGAAACACACTATCACCCACCATGAACTCGGTATGTCTAAGATACCGATATGCATACAACTTTTTTCTACTTTGAGTTGTTTTCATGCGCTTTTGAATCAAACGATGAAACTTCTCTGACATATCCTGTATGAGACTCGGTCCTAACAGTTCAGACTCTCCGACCTCTAACCAACACAATGGAGATCTACATGGTCTCCCATACAGTTCCTCAAAAGGTGTTATTTGAACTGTATTATAAAATATTTTGTTGTAAGAAAACTCAACAAGTGACAAATTCTTTTCCCACGAACCACCAAAATCTAGAACAAATGATCTCAACATGTCTTCTAATACCCGGAATGTATGCTCTAACTACCCATCAGTCTATGGGTGGTAATCCATACTCAAAAACACTTGGGTACCAAGTGCCTTAAGTAGTCCCTTTCATAAGTGAGAGGTGAATCATGGATCACAATCTGAAACTATAGTTCTTGGTACACCATGTAACCATACTATTTCTTGAATATACAATTCTCTCAACTGGTCGGCCGTGTAGGTATCCTGAATTTGAAAGAAATGGGCCACTTTGGTCAGCTGATCTACCACCACCCAAATTGCATCATTCTTCCAAGGTGTCCTCAGAATACCCACCATGAAGTCCATTGTGACATCATTCCACTTCTACTATGGAATAGGAAATGACTACAACAACCCACCTAGACGCTGATGTTCTGCCTTCACTAGCTGACAGGTAAGGCATCATGCCATAAAAATTGCAACTTCTTTCTTCATTATCAGCCACCAAAACTGCCTACAGATATCACATTGCATCTTAGTCAAGCCCAGATTCACTTCCCACTTTGACATGTGGAACTTGGGCATCAACTTCTCCCGTATATCTGTCGGTACCACAACGCATCCATGAACATAAAAAACCCCATTGGCACCGAAAGTCTAACCAGAAGGTGACTCCCCGCCTTTAAGACTTTCCTTCATATCCAAACACTTCAGATCCACCAACTGACTCTCCTTAACTCAGATCAAAAGTGAAGACTCAAATACTATAAATTCAAGGGTCATAAGCTCATGCCCATCATGTACCTTCAAATTCCTCTCAGTAAATAAGGCCTTTATCACCCACTCTGAACTGGATTACTGAACTACCTGATTTTGAGTCTTCCATATCAGAGCATTGGTGACATTATTCCCCTTCCTTGGTGTGTACATCAACTCAAAATCAAAAGACTGCAGGTACTCGACCCACCGTCATTGACGAAGATTCAAACCCCACTGAGAGAAGATGTATTTGAGACTTTTATGGTCAGTGAACACCGTAAAGGGTTATCCCAACAAGTAATGCTTCTAAAAAAATTAAGGCATGAACCACAAAAGCTAGTTCAAGGTCATGAGTAAGATAATTCCTTTCATGTGGCCTCAACTATCTCGACCCATAATCTACAACCTGATCATCCTACATCAACACTACCTCAAGGCCCACATCGGATGCATCACAGAACAAGGTATACCTTTTACCTGGTCCGGGTAAGATCAAAATCGGTGTGGTAGTCAACCACATTTTCAGCTTCTGAAAAGCATTCTCACAAGCCTCTGACTAATAAAACTTAACCCCATTCTTGGTTAGGACTATGAATGGTGATTACAAATGAGATAAATCTCTAATAAACCTTTGGTAATAACCGGTCAAACCCAGAAAAACTTCAGATATCAAAGACGTTCTTGGGATTCTCCCAAGACACCACAGCTTGCACTTTTTCCGGATCCACCAACACACCAAAATCAGAAATGATCTGTCCCAGAAAGTGCACCTCATCAATATAAAACTGAAATTTTGATAGATTTTCCTAAATCCTATGCTCCCTTAGTGTACTCAAAACAATGTCAAGATGTTTGGCATGATCTTCATGAGTTCAAGAGTACCCCAGGATGTCATCAATGAAGATAACTAAAACCTGATCTAGATACAGGTGAAATATCTTGTTCATCAAGGCCATGAGCACAACTAGTGCATTTGTTAGACCAAACAACATTGCCAAATATTTATACAACCCATACCAACTTCATAAAGCTATTTGGGGTACATTAGAAGGTCTCACCCTCAACTGATGATATCCCAATCTCAAATCGATCTTTAAAAACACTGAGGCACCTCTGAGCTGATCAAACTGTTCATCGATTCTAGGAAGAGGGTATCAGTTCTTAACTGTCATCTAGTTCAGCTTCCTAAAATCATCATATAGCCTTAGTGATTCATCATCCTTCTTGTAAAACAGCATAGGAGATTCCAAAGGTGATGTACTAGGATGTATAAACCCCTACACTCCAATTCCTCTAACCAAACCATCAGTTCTTGGAGCTCTGCTAGTGCTATATGATAAGGTAGAATGGAAACTAGCTTCACTTAAAGAAACAATTAAATCGTAAACTCAACATCTCTCTCGAGTGGAAACCCTGAGAATTCCTCAAGAAACACATCCTTGTACTGGTCCACAATAAAAGGGAAAACCGGTTGTTCTTTCTTCCCATCATCTTACATAAGGCGTGCTACTTGGTTTGTGGGTTCCTCCAACTGCTAGCGTAGTGGCCCCATATGGCCCACTCAAGTATCCCACTCACCATGAAGTACATAAGTGCTACCATCGAGAGATATGAACGTTACCCGATGTTGGTAACATTTGATATGGGTCTGATATAACACCAACCAATCCATCCTCAAGATTAGGTCAAAACCTGACATCTATAGGACAAACATATCCCACAGAAAATGATATCCACCAACCTCTAGAGAACATCCCTTACACTACCTGATTTCCTCAACTCATACCCCTAACAGAGTATCAAGAGACATTACCCCACATGCAGTCTCTACAGTTATGCCCAACAAAACTAAAAACTGAGCAGAAATAAAGGAATGTGTAGAACCTGTATTAAATAAAGAACTAGAAATCATGGAAGCTACAAGAATCATACCTCAAATAGTAGATGGTCCGGCCTCACCACCTTCAGAAGCAACCTGAACTGCATGGAGGTGACCTTCCCCTTTTCCCTGGGCTCCAGCCTGAGTACCCTACACTTCACTACTCAGTTGGTAAGGATGATCTCTCCCCTGAGTTCCGCATCCACCGCCTCTTCTAGTAAAACCCATGGAGCTCCAACTACCTGCCTGATATGGGGTAACTGGCCCCCTTCCTAAACTCAGCATAGGCCTCTAACCTCCATCATTCCTTGACTATTGTGGGTTCCTACAGAACCTCTGCACGTGGCCTAACTTTCCACACACCTGGCACTCAACTCGTGGGCAGGGACATTGGTCACACTTGTTCCCCAACCTTCCACACTGATAATAGAAGATACAGTCTCCACCTTGAGAACTTGGCCTATCTTCTGACTACTTTGTGTGCTTCCACCCTACTAAAAGGTCCCAAAATGGCGCTTCCTACTATCATAAGTCACACCACTTGCTCACCTAGATGGTGCCACAAGTTCACTACTTAAAGCTCACTTTAGGTTCCACTCTAAGATAAGGGATTGATCCAGCACCTCAGCAAACCTTTTCAGATGAAAGATATTCACCTGAGATCTAATCTCATGTCTCAGCCTGTCCTGGAAGCATTTCTCCACAACCGCCTCATCTCTCATCAACGTCAGAAGGAAGCACCTCAAATCGGTGAAATGACTAGCATAGTCCATCACTGAAATTGTCCCCTTAGTCAACCTCATGAAATCTACATCCTTCTCCTACCTCAATATTTCTAGATAAAAGTGCTCAAGAAACTTCTCCTGGAAATCCTTTCACATTATTCCCTCAGCTTGCTCTTTTTGAACCATAATTCCCCACTAACATTTTTCTTGACCCCTTAGAATATAGGCAACTAACTTGAATCACTTCTCAAGAGGAGTATCTAGATGGTAAAGGATATTTTTTATGGAATCTATCTAGAACTTTGCAACTTCTTTCCCACCCTCTATAATGAAGGTCGGAGGGTGCTGCAGCTGAAACTCTCTGGTCAGCTCAAACATACTCGGCGCAACCTGCCCAAGGTCTCTTTTCATCATATGCATAAAACAAGTGAAGTTATCAAGGAAACTATCTTCCCTATCTCATTGAATCACCACATTCTCCTGCTCCACTACTGGATGAGAATTCTCATAAACATCCTCATGTCACCCAACTGACACACAACTTTGAGGTGGAATTTCTCTACAATGCCAAACATGAACTTTAAAACAGAACCATGACACTTTTACAAAGGGAAAAGGACAAATAGGTAGACTTTTCACTTTTCAAAACTAAACTAGTTCACATACACTACCCAAACAATCCCACTCACAACCAGATCACTGCCCGTGTCCATCTCTCCTAAGGAAATGGCTAACACGAGTATCTAATTCACACGGTTACAAGACTTATATTTTACTCCCATTAAAAATAGTTTACCTATTCTAATTTACTCTTAAAACAGATTAATATAATTTTAATTCTTTATCAAACACTATTTTCTAATTACTACTTGACATTTTCACTTCCCTTTCTACCCATTCATACCATCTCATTAGTCACAATTCATTTCTTTTAAGAAAGAATATGCATCCTAACCTATATATCCTGCACACCCATCCCGTGTGTGTGCCTATCACAATGCATGTCACTTTCCTACATAGGTTCCTAGAATGATACATGAATGCATAACCTCATACCTTTCCATCCATGAGAGATGTAACGACCCAGACCCGGCCAGCCACCCGAATAGTGTCAAACGGGTCGGGTGTTACTACCTTAGGCGCACCTCCCTGAATGACAAAGGCTGCCGCCTAGCAGCAAGGGTCTGTTAGGTATAGTGGGGAGGCTATACCCTCTTGGAGTATCATAATAAGGGTACTGGTCTGAGTATATAAAAATAAAGATACAGCGGAATGAAAGACTCAGCAGACTCAAACCAGACCAGCATAACGGAAGTATAGTCAATATAGATACACAGAAGAAGTAGTAAATATAACAAAAACATCAGAAATAAACACAACAGCATGCTGATAACATGTAACTACTACTGAACAGTAAAACATGCATCCAAAGAAGGTCATACACAACTGAATATAAAAGGGGCGTCAATAGCTAACCCATAGTAGCTACAACAAGTAAGCATGCTGATAAAGAAAAGAAACAAAACAAAGTAAACCCCATCTAGGTATGACCTCAAGGTCTATACCATCTCCATGAAACAACTAACGTAGTCTAGCTCCTGAAGATGGACTCTTTCCTACATGTAAATCCATAAATCCTTCATGCGTCCCAAAGGGTCCGTGGAGGGTGTGAGAAAAATCTCAGTAGGATACCACCCAACGGTGCGTACCAAATATATGTGTTTAAGTAGTCATGCATTTATAAGGAAACAAGTAAACAGTATGTTGCACACAAATAAACACAAACTCCACTGGTGCTCAACATCCACCATGGAGGGTCACCTGCTTCGGCCAACACCGGAATCCATGTTGTGTAACCCGGCACCATGTGCCACCTGACACCTCGTGTCTCAAGTACCGACGTTCCGAAGTCATGCCCAAAAATAGTAACCCGACACCATGTGCCACCTGAAACCTTGTGTCTCAAGTAACAACGTCCTGAAGGCACGCCCAAAAATAGTAACCCAGCACCATGTGCCTCCTGACACCTTGTGTCTCAAGTACCAACGTCCCGAAGGCACGCCCATCCCCTAAAGGCTCCTCACCCCCCCACGTGGATTTCTACGGAAAGCACCCCCAACCAAAATACCTAACTATAACTATGGGGGCCTCTACCCACACGAGTGGTCAAAACCACCTCATCATGGGGTATCTTTGTGTGCACACTACTCAAAGTTTCAGGTGAGCGGTAATCACCAAAATAGTACCTAAGCCACCAACACATCTGACACCTCATGTCCTTGCGACCATGCCGCTCAAGTCTGATGGCATCGCCATTCTAGTAACCCGGGCCATGCCCAACCTGACAGTCGTACTGCCTCAAGCCGACGTCCATGACGCCCAATCCCATGGTCAAAACCACCCAAAGTAACACGGGCCAAGCCCAACCTGTGATCCGCATTACTCAAGAATATTCGGACCATGCCCAACACCACCCAAAGGGTCCAGCAGATGTAATATAGCAATTGCATATATAACATATTTAAACAGAAAATATAAACAGTCAAAACAAACTAAACGGTTGAATTGCACTATGCAAGGTGTTGTCCCATACTAGCACTGAGGTCTTAAATGCCTCTAACAATTTATATCAGGCTTTAATAAATTAAACTCAATAGTTTAACACATTAATATTTCAATTAAAACCATTTTGGCATTCCTCGGCCAAAATGCCCCGATGAGCAACAACCCCTCACCTGGCCCACTCATGCAAACTGGTAACAGGGCATACCCAAAGGCATCCCATAAGTCCTACATTCAATTCAGTATGAAATAGCAGATAAAACGGGTCCCGCTCAAAATACCCAAAAATGCGTCGAAGTTCGCGTCACCCAAACAACCACGAAAACACAAAATGAAGTATGCACCACCTACCTGAGACTTGTATGATGCTACTCCTCTGATAAAAACCGCCAATTCGGTCTAAAATGCAGTAAATCTACAAAAGATTCAAAGCCTATCAAACCCCCTATAACTTGTTCTAGAACGAAAATCAAACAAAATGGCCAAAGGGGAATCGAGGCCTTACCAAGGGGGTTCCAACGCATTAATCAGCGATTGAATCGGATTTCAGACGGGCGATCGGGAGAAGGAACAAGGTTCGGCCGGTTGGGTTTGCAAAACCGAGCGATATATTGAGGTTCTGCCTCAATACGAGGCTACTACCCGTTTTAACGCAAAAAAAAAAAAGAAACTACACGACATGTACTTCATGACTACACATCATGTAGGTCATTTAACTATTCATAAGATGGATGGATTCCACCGATTTACTTTCCAAACCTGTCGACCTGAGTACACGGCGTGTACCTATGGGTACACGACGTGTACCAAGTTTCTCTTCTCTTCCTCGCCGACTTACCCACACGCCATGTATATCCCTCATACACAGCTAGACTACATGGTGTGTCCAAGGGGAACATGGTGTGTACCTGGTTCTACCCGGCCAACAGGCCTACATGCCATTTATAGCCACCACACGGTTGGGGGTTACACGGCGTGTTTAAAACTGCACGTCGTGTAGTAAGAAAATTCTACGCGGTCATCACACAACATGTACCTGGCGAGCACATGGTCGACACTCGCTTAACATATACACGGTGTGTACTTAAAAGTACACGACGTGTTGTATGGAAATTTCCATAAACTTCCCGTTATCTCCAGTTTCCTCAGAAACCAGTCAAAAATTCAAACAGGGTTGGGATTTTGACCCGTTCTAAAAACTTCGGTTCTTATAAACTCCCCACCTTAACATAGCTCGTCCCTGGGCTATCAAACTAAACCCGAAGATGGCACTAAACATACCACTCTGTTCAAAGTAACCTGGACTTCCCCGATCTCAACGGTCCCAACTAAACTCTTCAAGGGGGATCCCCACCTTAGGAATTGCCTAACCTAGTATCAAACCAACAAAACTTAAAGCAAACAAGGTTTACTAACCTGTTTTCCGAATTCATAGTCCTTTTGTGACGCATCGTCACCCCTGAGCCCCATTGGTGCTCTTGTGTCGCTTACGATACCCAACGTAGCCCACACCGCATCGGTGTCCGCCTCCACGTGGTCCTGGTGCCTAGCACCTCAAATAACCTGCATCCATGATGGCCCGATGCCCACAGTACCTCAAGTAACCCATATCCTTGATTCCCTAATGCCCAAGGCACCTCAAGTAACCTGCATCCTCGATTCCATGATTCTACGCATCTCATACATATATATATAGAATATATCACGCACCCGATATGATGTCAATCCCACTGACTAGCATCTAGTCAGTCCACATAGATCATGTTCACCATGTGCACTCAAAATAGACATGCCTCTACAGGTCATGAAAAAAAGGAAACATGGAGATCACGGTCACACCACGGTGTACCTCTAACTGTCGTCGGCTCACCGGCCTGCTCAGCCTATGGCAACTCCATAACGTGCACCTATCCTGAAACATGGTTGCCTGATGCCTGACCCCCCTGCGGTGCTGCTCTAGTCACCGGCCACTAACCCCTCAGTTGTGTCCCACCGTCTCTATCATGACCTCCACGCACAACTGAACCTCGACTACCCTCTCCAGGTACCGAACCTGAACCAACTCCAGATGCTACAGTCTGTCCTGGTCCCTGACTACTGGCTATATGAGAAGACTGCCTGCAAAACCTCTCCAGATGCTCGTCCTGTCCACATGCCCAGCACTCCTTCGGAGGCCTATCGCACTACGCCCGAACATGTCCCAGCTGTCCACACTGAAAGCAAATCACTGAGGAACTACCACGAGGTGGTCTAGCTGAATCCCTAGCCTGACTGCCCTGCTGGAACTCATCTCGTCCTCACTTCTTGATGTACGAACCATCACCTGAAGCTATCGCCCTGACCAAGTGAGATTTCTCTCTCTCGTTTCCCTAGGCTATGAGCGCCTAATTCATCGCCTCGGAGAAGGAACCCAGCCTGAAGATGTTCACCTAGACCCAAATGGCAGGTCACAAGCCATCCTCGAAGCGCCTCACCCTAGCCGCATCATCACTCACCATACCAGGTGCAAAGCGAGACAACTCTATGAAAGTAGCTACATAGTCCATGACAGACATGTCTCCTTGCCGAAGACTCAAGAACTCTCGAGCTCTCTCTGCCCTCAGTGTCTCCAAGTAGAAGTGCTCAAGGAACCTGTCCTTGAAGTCCTTCCATGACAGTTCCTCGTGCCTATGAGCCTGAACATGTACATCCCACCAACGCTTCTCCGATCCTCTCAGCATGTACGTAGATAGCTTGACCCTCCGCCCTGGAGGCATCTCGAGCTGCTCGAAGATCATCTGCATAATCTCTATCCAGTTCTCAGCCACCTGCGGACCACCCTCAACCTGAAAAAGCGGCAGGTGTTGCGATTGGAACTCCCACGTCAGGTACGCCATAGAAGGCTCTATACCCCGCGTGCCTCTGTCAATCCCCTGAAAGACACGTACTAGGCTAGCTCGAAGATGCTCGTCAATCCATGGTCCAAACATTGCCAAACCCGGTTGTTGTCCTGCCTGCACTGGATCCTGAACCTGATCATATCCCTGAGCCTGTACCTATAGCTCATGCTCTGCCTGTATCGAATTTTGACCCTGATCCTATGGTACTATATCATCTCCTTCTTGGTGCTCCATTGAGTCGTGAAGGAGTAACCCGCTGAATACTATAAATGTTCAGACAACCCATATATATATAACAATATATTCTACCCAGATAAGGAAAGCAGTAAAAGGCAGTGCATAAAAACTAACCTTACTCCCCCTCACCGCAAACCATGACCCACGGAATCCCGGCCTCATGGCCTCCTTACCCACCCTCAATAGAGCCAAGTATCAAAAGTACCTCTGGCCATGCCCGTCTTGACAACTCACATTGCCTCAAACCAATGACCGAGTCACCCAATCCTGATAGTTACACTGCCTCAGTCATAGTACCTACCTCATCTCATAAGAGTCAGACCCAAAGATCCCACCACATGCAATTTTAAAAAATTTAAAGCATGGCATACACATTTTCACAACTAGAAATTCTATCAGTAATTTCATCAATTCACATTTCAACGCATATAAATCATAGTAATTGATTTTTTTATTCACATGGAATTATCACATCACAAAGAATACGTGCAATTATGAAATTGAAATACCCTAAAATGTGCCTATCAAAAGCCAAGAAAAGTAGCCTTTCCATACCGGGCCAAGGTCCAATTATCCCTTACCATACCGTGTCAAGGGTCACATATCATAATCAATAACCTCACACACCAAGTGATCCACCGAGGTGGAAATCATATAAACTATAATCTGAGCAAAAGCAAATAGTAATTCCCACCCATGGAAACTAGGTCTATCCCTTGTACTTGGGGCTACAGGCACCCAAGCACAAGCTAAAAACCCAGTTCCAGTAACAACAACTTATCTTCAGTCTACCATAACCCAAATAGTAAAACCAACAAAAATAAAAAGAGAAGTCTCAGTCTCATTAGTAGCCAGAAAACACTTCTGCTAAATCCTTGTCAAGAACCCCTCTGATACCACTTTTTAACGACCCAGACCAGACCAGCCACCCGAACAGTGCCAAACGGGTCGGGTGTTACTACCTTAGGCGCACCTCCCTGAACGCCAAAGGATGCCGACTAGCAGCGAGGTTCTGTTAGGTATAGTGGGGAGGTTATACCCTCTCGGAGGATCATAATAAGGGTACTGGTCCGAGTATATGAAAATAAATATGCAGTGAAATGAAAGACTCATCAGACTCAAACCAGACCCGCAGAGCGGAAGTATAGTCAATATAGATAAACAGCGAAAGTAGTAAATATAAAAATAACAGCGGAAATAAACACAACAGAATGCTGATAACATGTAACTACTACTGAACAGTAAAACATACATCTAAATCAGTTCATACACAATTGAATATAAAAGGGGCGTCAATGGCTATCCCACAGTAGCTACAACAAGTAAGCATGCTGATACAGAAAAGAAAAAAAACAAAGTAAACCCTATCTAGGTATGACCTCAAGGTCCAAACCATCTCCATGCAACAACTAACGCAGTCCAACTCTGGAAGATGGCCTCTTTCCTGCACATAAATCCATAAAGTTTGTACGCGTCCCGAAGGGCCCGTGTAGGGTGTGAGACAAATCTCAGTAGGATACCACCCAACAGTGCATACCAAATATATGTGTTTAAGAAATAATGCATTTATAAGGAAAGCAGTAAACAGTACGATGCACACAAATAAACACTAACTCCACTGGTGCTCAACAGCCACCATGGAGGGTCACCTGCTTTGGCCAACGCTAGAATCTCTGTCATGTAACCCGACACCATGTGCCACCTGACACCTCATGTCTCAAGTACCGACATACTGAAGGCACACCCAAAAATAGTAACCTGGCACCATGTGCCACCTGACACCTCATGTCTCAAGTACCGACATCCCAAAGGCACACCCAAAAATAGTAATCTGGCACCATGTGCCTCCTGACACCTTGTGTCTCAAGTACCGACGTCCCGAAGGCACGCCCATACCCTGAAGGCTTTTCACCTCCCACGTGGATTTCTACGGCAAGCACCCCCAACCAAAATACCTAACTGAAACTATGGGGACCTCTACCCACACGAATGTTCAAAACCACCTCATCAAGGAGTATCTTTGTGTGCACACTACTCAAAGTTCCGGGTGAACGGTAATCACCAAAATAGTACCTAAGCCACCAACACATCTAACACCTCATGTCCCTGCGTCCAAGTCGCTCAAGTCTGATGGCATCGCCATCCTAGTAACCCGGTTCATGCCTAACCTGACAGTCGTACTACCTCAAACCGACGTCCATGACGCCCAATATCATGGTCAAAACCACCCAAAGTAACCCGGGCCAAGCCCAACCTGTGATCCACATCACTCAAGAATATTTAGGTCATGCCCAACACCACCCAAACGGTCCAGTATATGTAGTACAGCAATTTCATATATAACATATTTAAACAGAAAACATAAACAGGAAAAACAAACTAAACAGTTGAATTGCACTATGCAAGGTGTTGTCCCATACCAGCACTGAGGTCTTAAATGCCTATAACAATTTATATCAGGCTTTAATAAATTAAACTCAACAGTTTAACACATTAATATTTCAATTAAAACCATTTTGGCATTCCCCGGCCAAAATGCCCCGATGAGAAACGACCCCTCACCCGGCCCGCTCACGCAAACTGGTAACAGGGCATACCCAAAGGCATATCATAGGTTCTACAATTAATTCAGTATGAAATAGCAAATAAAACGGGTCCCGCTCAAAATAACCAAAAATGCGCCGAAGGCCACGTCACCCAAACAACCCCAAAAACACAAAATGAAGTATGCACCACCTACCTGAGACTTGTACGATGATACTCCTCTAGTAACAGCAGCCAATTCGGTCTAAAATGCAGTAAATCTACAAATGATTCAAAACCGCTCAAACCCCTATAACTTGTTCTAGAACAAAAATCAAACAAAATGGCCAAAGGGGAATTGAGGCCTTACCGAGGGGGTTCCAACGCATCAATCAATGATTGAATCAGATTTCAGACGGACGATCGGGAGAAGGAACAAGGTCCAGTCAGCTTGGTTCGCAAAACCGGGCAATATATTGAGGTTCTGCCTCAATATGAGGATACTGCCCATTTTAATGCAAAAAAAAAAGAAACTAAATGGTGTGTACTTCATGAATACATGCCGTGTAGGTAATTTAACTATTCATAAGACGGCTGGATTCTGCCGACTTACTTTCCAGACCTGCCGACCAAAGTACACGGCGTGTACCTATGGGTACACGGTGTATACCGGGTATCTCTTCTCTTCTTCGCCAACTTACCCACACTCCATGTATATCCCTCATACACGGCTAGACTACACGGCGTGTCCAAGGGGAAAACGGCATGTACCTGGTTCTACCTGGCCAACAGGCCTACACGCCATGTATAGACACCACACGGTCGGGGGTTACACAGCGTGTTTAAAACTGCACGCCGTGTAGTAAGAAAATTCTACATGGTCATCACATGGCATGTACCTGGAAAGCACACAGTCAACACTCGCTTAACGTATACATGGCGTGTACTTAAAATTACATGGCGTGTAGTCTGGAAATTTCCAGAAACTTCTCGTTTTCTCCAATTTCCTCAGAAACCAATCAAAAATTCAAACAAGGTCAGGATTTTGACCCATTCTAAAAACCTGGGTTCTTACAAGATAAATATCAAAAAAACCATCAAATCTCACAACAAGTAACCAATAGTGAAATATCATCAAATATAACAACACACAACAAGAACAAAAATCCCCTCCTAGGGTGACTTGGGTTTTCCCCCGTACATGGGTTAGCTACTCCTAAGAATGGGCTCATTACCAAGGCCCGAAACATTCCTAACATCTTGTATACCATCCCCAAATAGTAAAAAAGAGAAAATAATAGCCTTTTATACCACTTTTTAACATCCCTGGCCCAAGATACACTAAACTGGTTCCCCAAGCCAAGTAGTTACATAACCTCAAGCGCACCTCCCCATACGTCAGAGGCTTTTGACTAGTAGCGAGGGTGCAATAGGTCACGTGGAGAGACTATACCCTCATTACCAGAGTAAGATGCCATAAATAATAACTTAAATAACAGAAACAAAAGAGAACAATCAATAACATGAATAATTAACCATTTCCCAAAACTGGGTACAACCATATACAATATGAAATATGACATTCCATGAAACAATGTTAAGTGAAAAAAACCCTAAAATAAATAAAAAATTAGGATCCCCAAAAATGTTCTTGACTCCAAGTTTGGAACCTCACCCAACATGTCCCATGTCCAACTCAACTCCCTCGCATAGGGATCTTGCCCTTATCCTGACCTGCAAGCATGAAATCTGCTCAGGTACCCAACGGAGGCCTAAGTAGGGTGTGAGTATAACTTAGTAGGCCACTACCAATGGTGTCTAAAAAATATCCAGAAAAGGCAGATAGTGCATGCATGTGACAAATGATGATGAGGATAAATAGTTCATTGGGGCATTCTATACTATGTTTATTTAATTTATACTACCATTGAATCCAGGTTCACTACTTAGGAATTTCATGATTTAATATACTCATTTCATGTGTTTAATGGATTAGGCATATTAAATGTTCTCACACATATGGGAAAAAATCAAGCCATATCTCACCAGGAATCACATTATAATAATCTCATAATCCTCACCTCAAAGCCTCGGTCTGAGTGGAATGCAACCGTTAAGGGAATAGAACCAATCCCCTTCCCTAACCCGTGCATTTTGGGGTAGAGCTATAACCTCAGTCCAACTCAAATCGTGGGTGTAGAGCCTCAATTCAATACCCCACTCAACCAAGCCATGTGTACATGCTTATTTATCATTAACTATAATCAACCATATAACAACAAGCATATCCAACATCATTTACAACATCACAAAAATCACAATAAATGGGAAATTAACATTTTACCTCAATCCATTAACACATTCATTATACATTTTACTTAACCCCTTTATCCCCATTCCCATTTTACATGCCTATCTCACTAATCATATTATAGTATAAAACTAATCCCCTAACATTTTCCCATTAATCCATTTCACCCTTTTTCATGCCAACCAAACAACCTATTAGTCCATTACCCAACCTAAGTGTATTATTAATCACCAATTACACATCCTTCAAGAATATTAACATTTTCCTCATAGGCCCTATGTTCTTTCACAATGACCTTACACTTACTTAGATAACTCTAAGTTTATAAAATATTGGCACACCCCACAGTGGACCTAATTTGGTCAAGTCATCCTCCTTTCATCCCATGGGGATCAAGAGGGGTTCAATTAACCATTTAGACACCCACTACATCACCTCATGTCAAAATCACCAAGAACTAATCAAAAGAGGGCAAGAATAAAAACCCTATATGCACAAATCTACACAAAACCCAAGGGATATAACTTGTAGACCACCTACTTTGAATTCATTGGCGAATGAACTCCCAACCGGGGCATTAGATCTCGTTTCAACCAACCCTTGAATCTTTACCCTAAATCTCATAGAAAAAGTAGGGTTTGAGAGCTTTGTATGGATAGAATGAAGAGATACAAACCCTAATCCAAAAAGAGAAGCAAGAGGGAGATTAGCCTTACCCGGATCTTCAATATGCAATTGATGGTGCTCCAAACGGCTTAGGAATGAAGGAGATCGATCTCTTAGAAGATCTTGGAAGCTTGGATCATCCCTAGGGTTTAAGGAGGAAGAAGGGGAGAAATCCTGAGTTGGTATAAGTAATCCTGTAATTTCATTTTTGTAATTTTTTTGAAGTTTTCAGGCCACACAGTTTACTCGCATGATTTTCCAAACCGTGCAGATGCTACTGCCTGTATTCCCTCTCTCTTGCATGGTTTTCCAGACCATGAACAAACTGTGTGGATTTCCCAGAAAGCCCCTTTTCCCCCTTTTTCATGTCTCCAACCTTCGAAACACCCATGTACCTTCACAAGGAATTGGGAAAACACTTTATTAACTACAAAAGGGGACTATAACTAAAACATAACAAGAACATACCTTATAGAGAAATATGGGATCTTACAACCTCCCCACCTTATAACAGCTCGTCCTCGAGTTGCACTTCATAAGCATCATTGAGTTCCCAAAGAAAATATATTAGACCATTGGGCTCGCATATCTGATTCTCTCTCCCAAGTTTCTTCCTAAAAATTTTCATACTACCATAGAACAAGAACTAAGGGCACAAACTTACCCCACAAAACCTTCTCACCATAATCTTTAATACGAATCAGGTGCTCCTCAAAGGACGCATCTTCCTCAAGCTCGACATCCTCGGTATTTATCACATGAGAAGGATCAAGGTGATACTGTCAGAGTTATGAAACATGGAAAACATCATGAATCCCATTGTACCATTGTGGAAGATCCAATTGGTAATTCACTTGTCTGATCCTATCCACAATCTCAAATGGTCCCACATATCTAGGTGCCAACTTTCCCTTCTTCCGAATTCGATGGTGACCCAGCCTTAGTGACACCTAAAGAAACACACTATAACCCACCATAAACTCAAGATGTCTATGACGTTGATCTACATATGACTTTTTCCTACTCTTAGTTTTTTTCATACAATTTTGAATCAAACAAAACTTCTCTGATGTCTCCTACATGAGACTCAGTCCTAACAGTTCATACTCACCAGCCTCTAACCAACACAATGGAGATCTATATGGTCTCCCATATAGTGCCTCAAAATGATTCATTTAAATTGTATCCTGAAAGTTGTTTTTATAAGAAAACTCAATAAGAGACAAATGCTTTTCCCACGAACCACCAAAATCTAGAACACATGCTCTCAACATGTCTTCTAATACCTGAATTGTATGCTCTAACTACCCATCAGTATGTGGGAGGTAATCCGTACTAAAAAAAACTTGGGTACCAAGTGCCTTATGTAGTATCTTCCAAAAGTGAGAGGTGAATCATGGATCATGATCTGAAACTATGGTTCTTGTTAAACCATGTAACCATACTATTTCCCGAACATACAATTCTCCCAACTGGTCGACTATGTAGGTATCTTGAATTGGAAAGAAATGGGCCACTTTGGTCTGCTAATCTACCACCACCCAAATTCCATCATTCTTACAAGGTATCCTCAGAAGACCCACCACGAAGCCCATTGTGATGTCATTCTACTTTCACTCTGGAATAGGAAATAAATACAACAACCCACCTGGATACTGATGTTCTTCCTTCACCTGCTGATAGGTAAGGCATAATGCCAAAAAAATCGCAACTTCTTTCTTCATTCTTATCCACAAAAATTGCCTACAGATATCATGGTACATCTCAGTCAATCCCAGATTCACTTCCCACTCTGACATGTGTAACTCACGCATCAACTCCTCCCATACATATTCCAGCACCACAATGCAACCATGAACATTAAAAACTCCATCAGAACTGAAAGTCCAACCAGAAGGTGAATCCCAACCTTTAAGACTTTCCTTTATATCCAAACACTCTGGATCCACCAACCGACTCTCCTTAACTTGGATTAGAAGTGCATACTCAAATTCTATAGATACAAGGGTCATAAGCTCGTGCCCATCATGTACCTCCAAATTCATCTCAACAAACAAGGCCATTATCACCCACTCTAAACTAGATTTCTGAACTACCTGATTTTGAGTCTTCCAGATTAGAGCATCGACGACACTATTCCCTTTCCTTGGTGTGTACATCAACTCAAAATCAAAATACTGTAGGTACTCAACCCACTGTCACTGACGAAGATTCAAATCCCACGGAGAGAAGATGTATTTGAAAATTTTATGGTCAGTGAACACCATAAAGAGTTATCCCAACAAGTAATGCCTCCAACAATTTAAGGCATGAACCACACGAGCTAGTTCAAGGTCATGAGTAAGATAATTCCTTTCATGTGGCCTCAATTGTCTCGACCCATAAGCTAAAACCTGATCATCCTACATCAACACTGCCCCAAGTCCCATGTCAGAAACATAAGGTATACCTCTTACCTGGTTTGAGTAAGATCAAAATTGGTGCGGTAGTCAACCACTTTTTCAGCTTTTGAAAAGAATTCTCACAAGCCTCTGACCAATAAAACTTAACCTCCTTCTTGGTTAGGCCTGTGAGTGGTGCTTCCAAATGAGAGAAATCTCTAATAAACCTTCGTTAATAAATGTCCAAACCCAAAAAACTTCAAATATCATAGATGTTCTTGGACTGCACCCAATACACCACAACCTGTACTTTTTTTGGATCCACCAACAAACCTAAATCAGAAATGATGTGTCCTAGAAAGTGCACCTCATCAATCCAAAACTAAAATTTTGATAGCTTGGCGTAAATCCTATGATCCCTTAGTGCACTCAAGATGATGTCAAGATGCTTGAAATGATTGTTGTGAGTTCGAAAGTATACCAGGATGTTATCAACAAAGACAACTAAAAACTGATCTATATACGGGTGAAATATCTGGTTCATCAAGGCCATGAGCACAACTGGTGCATTTTTTAGAACAAACAACATTACCAAATATTCACACAATCCATAAAAACTTCAGAAAGATATCTAGGATACGTTATAAGGTCTCACCCTAAACTGATGGTATCCTGATGTCAAATCAATCTTCGAAAAAACTAAGGCACCTCTGAGCTGATCAAACTGGTCATCGATTCTAGGAAGAGGGTATAAGCTCTTAACTGTCATCTAGTTCAGCTTCCTATAATCGACACATAGCCTCAGTTATCCATCATCCTTCTTAGAAAATAGTACAAGAGATTCCAAAGGTGATATACTAGGACATATAAACCCCCTATACTCCAATTCCTCTAACTGAGCCATCAGTTCTTGGAGCTCTACTAGTGCTATACAATAAGGTGGAATGGAAACTGGCTTCGCTCCAAGAAACAATTCAATCATAAACTCAACATCTCTCTCGAGTGGTAACCCTAAGAAGTCCTCAACAAACACATACTGTAATTGGTCCATAAAAAAAGGTGAAATTGGTTGTTCTTTCTCCCCGTCATCTAACATAAGGCATGCTACTTGGTTCGTGAGTTCCTCCAACCGCTAGCGTAGCGGCCCTGTGCGGCCTGCTCAAGTATCCCACTCACCACGAAGGACATAAGTGCTCCCATTAAGAGATGTGAACGTTACCTGACATTGATAACATTCGATATGGGTTTGATATAACACAAACCAATCCATCCCCAAGATTATGTCAAAACATTACATCTCTAGGACAAACAGATCCCACAGAAAATGATATCCACCAACCTCTAGAGAATATCCCTTACACTGCCTGATGTCCTCAACTCGTACCCTTAATAGAGTATCAAGTGACATTACCCCACATTCAGTCTCTATAATTAGGCCCAACATAACTAAGAACTGAGTAGAAATAAAGTAATGTGTTGAACCTATATTAAATAAAGCACTAGAAAGCATGGAAGCTACAAGAATCATACCTTAAATAGTAGAGAGTCCTACCTCACCACCTTTAGGTGCAACCTGAACTACATGGTGGTGACCTTCCCCTTTTACCTGGGCTCCAGCCTGAGTACCCTACACTGTACTACTCTGTTGGTAAGGATAGTCTCTCCCCAGAGTTCCACATCCACCGCCTCTTCTAGTACAACCCGTGGACCTCAAACTGCCTGCCTGATATGGGGTAACTGACCCCATTTTTACACTCAGCACTTGCCTTTGACCTTCATCATTCCCTAACTATCATGGGTTCCTACAGAACCTCTACATGTGGCATAACTGTCTACACACTCGGCACTCAACCAGTGGGCAGGGACACTGGTCACCCTATGCCCCAGCCTTCCACACTGATAACATAAGATCCAGTCTCCACCTTGAGAAGTCGGCCCCCTCTTCTAACTGCTCTGTGCACTTCCACCCTACTAAAAGGTCCCAAAGTGGAACTTCCTACTATCAGAAGCCATGCCACTTTCTCACTTATCAGGCTCCACAAGTTCACTACCTGAAGCTCCCTTTAGGTTCTACTCTAAGATAAGGGCTTGATCCACCACCTCAGCAAACATTTTCAGATGAAAAATATTCACTTGAGATCTAATCTTATGTCTCATCCTGTCCTAGAAGTGTTTCGCCACAACTGCCTCATCTCCAATAAACATTGGAATGAAGCACCTCAAATCGGTGAAATGACTAGCATATTCCATCACCGAAATTGTACCCTTAGTCAACCTCATGAAATCTGTAGCCTTCTCCTACCTCAATATTTATGGATAGAAGTGCTCAAGAAACTTCTCCTGAAAATATTTACACATCATTCCCTCAGCCTGCTCTGTATGAACCATAATGTCCCACCAACCTTTTGCTTGGCCCCTCAGCATATAGGCCACTAACTTGACTTTCTTCTTGAGAGGAGTCACTATATGGTAAAGAATAGTTTTTATGGAATCTATCCATAACTTTGCTACTTCTGGCCCACCCTTTCCAGTGAAGGTCAGAGGGTGATGCAACTGAAACTCCCTGGTCAGCTCAAACATGCTCGGCACAACCCTCCCTAGGTCTCATTCCATCATCTGCATAAAACGAGTGAAGTTATCAAAGAATTGATCTTCCCTATCTCTTTGGATCACCACATTATCCTGATGTACTACTGGATGAAAATTCTTGGAAACATCCTCATGTCTCCCAACCATTGCACATCTTCTAGGTGGCATTTCTCTATAATTCCAAACATGAACTTTAGAACACAACCACAACACTTTTACAAAGGGAAAAGAACACATAGGTAGAATCATTGCCTGTCACAACTGAACTAGTTCATATAAACTACCCAAAAAATCCCCCTCACAACAAGATCACTACCCTTGGCCATCTATCCTAAGTAAATGGCTAACACGAGTATCTAATTCACATGGTTACAAGCCTTATCTTTTACTCCCATTAAAAATATTTTCCCTATTCTAATTTACTCTTACAATATATTAATCCACTTTTACTTCTTTATCAAACACCATTTTCTAATTACTACTTGACTTTTTCACTTCCATTTTTACCCATTCATACCATCTCATTAGGCACAATTCATTTCTTTTAATAAATAATATGCATCCTGACCTTTATATCCTGCACACCCATCCCGTGTGTGTGCCTATCATAATGCATGTCACTTTCCTACATAGGTTCCTAGAATGATGCATAAATGCACAACCTCGTACCTTTCAGCCATGATAGAAATATCACAAAACTTTCAAATCTCACAACAAGTGCATCACCCAATAGTGAAATATCATCAAATATAAAAACACACAACAAGAACAACAATCCCCTCCCAGGGTGACTTGGGTTTTCCCCCGTACATGGGTTAGATACTCTTAATAATGGGCTCATTACCAAGGCCCAAAACATTCCTAACCTCATGTTTACCATCCCCAAATAGTAATAAAGTGAAAAGAGTTTCCTTTGATACCACTTTGTAACATCCCCAACCCGAGAGCCACTAAATTGGTGCCCCGTTCCGGGTAGTTACATGACCTCAAAGGCACCTCCCCGTAGGTCAGAGGTTGCCGACTATCATATAGGGTGCAATAGGTCACATGGAGAGAATATAACCTCATTACTAGAGTAATCCATATCAGATAATAACTTAAATAATAGAAACAAAAGAGAAAAATCAATAACATGCATAATTAACCATTTCCCAAAACTGGGTACAACCATATACAATAGCAAATATGACATTCCATGCTACAATTTTAAGTGAACAAAACCCCAAAATAAATAAAACAGTAGGATCCCCAAAATGTTCCCAACTCCAAGTTTGGAACCTCACCCAACATGTCCCATGTCCAACTCAACTCCCTAGCATAGGGCCCTTGCCCTTTTCCTGACCCGCAAGAATGAAATCTTCTCAGGTACCCAACAGAGGCCTAAATAGGGTGTGAGTATAACTCAGTAGGCCACCACCAATGGTTTCTAAAAAATATCCAACAAAGGCATATAGTACATACAAGTGATAAATGATGACAAGGATAAACAGTTCATTGGGGCATTCTATACTATGTTCATTTAATTTATACTAACATTGAATCCAGGTTCACTAATTAGGAATTTCATGATTTAATATACTCATTTCATGTGTTAAATGGATTAGGAATATTCAATGTTCTCGTGTATATGGGAAAAAATCGAGCCCTATCTCACTAGTAATCACATTATAACAATCTCATAATCCTCACCTCAAAGCCTCAGTCTGAGTGGAATGCAACCGTTAGGGGAATAGAACCCATTCCATTCCCTAATCCATGAATTTTAGTATAGATCTAGAAGATCATTATAACTCAACCTATGAGCGTAGAACCTAAATTCGATACCCCACTCAACCAAGCCATGTTCACATGCTTATTTATCATTCACTGCAATCAACCATATCACAACAAGCATAGCCAACATCATTTACAACATCACGACAATCTCAATAAATAGGAAATTAAAATTTTTACTTAATACATTAACACGTTCATTATTCATTTTACTTAACCCCTTTATCCCCATTCCCATTTTCCATGCCTATCTCTCTAAGCATATTAGAGTATAAAACTAATCCCCTAACATTTTCCCATTAATCCACTCCACCCTTTTTCATGCCAACCAAAAAAACCTCTTAGGTCATTACCTAACCTAAGTGTATTACTAAACACCAAGTACACATCCTTTAAGTATATTAACATAATCATCATAGGCCCAATGTTCTCGCACAATGACCTTACACTTAGATAACTATAAGTCTGGGAAATATAAGCACACCCCACGGTGGACCTAATTTGGTCAATTCATCCTCCTTGCATCCCATGGGGATCAAGAGGGGTTCAATTAACCATTTAGAGACCCACTATATAACCTCATGTAAAAATCACCAAGAAATCATCAAAATAGGGCAAGAATAAAAATCCTACATGCACAAATCTACACAAAAACCAGGGGATATAACTTATAGACCACCTACCTTGAATCTGTTAGCGAACTCACTCCCAACCGAGGCCTTAGATCTCGATTCAACCAACCCTTAAAGCTTTAACCTAAATCTCACCAAAAAATTAGGGTTTTAGATATTTGTATGGAGATAAGGAAGTGATACAAACCTTAATCCAAAAATAGAAGCAAGAGGGAGATTATCCTTACCCGGATCTTTAATTCGCAATTAACAGCGATCCAAACAGCTTAGGAATAAAGAAGATTGACCTCTTGGAAGATCTTGGAAGCTTGGATCGTCCCTAGGGTTGAAGGAGGGAGAAGGGGGAGAAATCCTGAGTTGGTATAAGAAATCTCATAATTGCATATTTTAAATTTTTTTTGAAGTTTCCAGGCCGCACAGTTTACCCGCACGGTTTTCCAAACTGTGCGCAAACTGTGTGGCCGCTACTACCCGCACACCCTCTCTCTTGTATGGTTTTCTAGACCGTGTGCAAACTATGCGGATTGCCCAGAAATCCCCTTTCCCACCTTTTTCATGTCCTCAACCCCTGGAACACCCCTGAACCTTCTCAAGGAATTGGGAAAACACTTTATTAACCACAAAAAGGGGACTAGAACTAAAACATAACAAGAACATACCTTACAGATAAAACTGGGATCTTACAAATAAGAATAAGTTATAAATTTCACTACTACAAAAATGGGCAAGGGAAGTTCCACCTTTTATAAGTGCTAAGAAAAATTCACTAATAAAGTTAATTCTTTATCAGCGTTAATTAAAAGCACTAATAAAGGATCCCTTTATCAGCGCTTTTCTAGTGCTGATAAAGAAGCCCTTTATCAGTGCTAAAATTTTAGTGTTGATAAATGGTGTCTTTATCAACGCTAAAATAGTTATAAAATGGGGTGCACAGTGCCCTATGTTTATCGTTCCCTCAAGATATTGTGGTATTGTACCCCTATGAACCCCCCCCCCCCCCGATCTTCTCTTTGTTGGACCTCCACCACTAGCCCTACTCCACCGCAAAACCTACTCCTTATCATCCCCCTTAAACCCCTTTCGCGGATCCTCCTCCCCACGAACCCTACTTATCCTCCTACCCTCTAGACCCTACTCCCCGTGAACCCTATTCCTCCATTTCTCAATGTTTGGCGGCTCCTCCCGTGCACCTCCCCCTCCGGCGATTGCGCCTTCCCCTCCCGACGTAGCGCGGAAAGCTCCCTGACCGCTCGATGCTTCTTCTCTCCCTCCATCGCGGGTGCGATCTACTCTAGGTAAGTCTCCCACTTCTCCTTTTAGGTTTATCTTTTCCAGAGGGTAGGGTTCCAATGATAGGATTTAATCTTGTGAGTTAGGGTTTAATCTTATTGTTTTTGGGTAAATATTTCCTTATTAGGTTTTCTTTATGGTGCGGTTGAGGTGTAATCAAGGTTCCATATTGGATTTCAGAAATTTCTTCATCCAATGTCAGTGGTTCCATGCCCTAAAATTTCTAGATGTTTTTAATATGATTTTTTGTGAATTTATTATTGTTCTATAAATTAATTTTGTTGTGCGAATTGTGTTTTTGAAGCATTTTGCATGCCTATGTGTTTGAAATGAATTTTAATAGAGAAAATGGTTATGTTTTGTGTGTGTTGTAATTTAATACTTCTTAAAAAGGGTATTATGGATTTTTTGAAAGGTGTGATATATGTTTTCAAAGGCACTAGAGGTTCAAATGGGTTTGGGAATAGGTTTTAAAAAGGAAACATAATAATTTAGCATGTTTGGCATGTTGTGAATTTTTAAATATGAGTTGTAAGTTGCTCAAATTATGAAAGGCATGTTTTGAAATTATTCTTGGTTTATGTTTGCTTTTGCAAGGGGGATCGACCCATGAAGTTGGTTTATTAATTGTATTCTCTTCTTGTGTTTCATAAAAATGGAATTTTTCAAATGTGTGGGTAATGGAAAATGTATTTGAAAGGGGTTTTTGTGTGAGTAAAAATAGAAAATGGTTTGTTTTATGAAAAATGGAGATTTCCATGAAATTTTAGGCATTGATTTGTGGAGGAGTAGGGTTCAGGGATCCTTCTTTGTATTGTTTCATATTTCAATGAGAAATGAAAATTATTTAAATGATGTCTTGGAAATGTTTTTATGGTGTGATTGTGATTATAATAAATTTTTAATTTATATTAAGTTAGGATTTATGAAGTGTGAACTGGATTGGAATTCTATTCTATTGTTTATGGTAAATGTCTAGATTACACTTTATATAGTGTATCTTTTAAATCTTGTTTGGCCCTCTTGATTTACCCTTGAACAATTCACCCCTTTTTGAAGGATGTTTTATCACTATTTGATACTTTTATCCCCTCATGTGTGAGTTTTTTAACACTAAGGTATTGTTGTTTATCCCTTTGTATGGGAATGTGCTTTTTTATAGAATGGATGTAAGATGTGTCTGTGGATATTAGTTACAATTTTGGGGAAGGTGAGGGAGAGTTATTTCATATCCTTTAGATGTTCATGATACAATTTATGTTCACTAACCTCAATTTTATATTTCTTATATTAATTTGGGTAACAAAACCTATGATATTCCATAGTAAATTTGGATAAACCTAGGTTATTTGTCTCCCCCGTGAACCCCTTTGTGTTTGGAAATTTATCTACTATATTTGTTTTCTCATCAAAATTGTATCCTTGTTTTCATTTTATTTGAATTTGGTCACTAGTTTTGGGCTATTTAATGTGATTATTTTATTATGAATGAGGTGGCCGGTAGGGGTGGTTAAAAGGATGTTTAATGTTTTGTTGCAAGGGTGGTGGGTGCTATAACTATTGGTAAGGGAGCTGGAAAGTTTATTGATTTTGATGGGGGGTCTATCCTGGTTTTGTTGATTTCCAAATATTTATTGGAAATGGTTAGGATCTATTAATCTCTATTTTTATAAGGAATTGGTTCTCTTATACTATATTTGGAAGTATTTTTTTGTGTATTTAAATCATAAATAATAATATTTTAGATTCAAATAGGATGGGATGAATAAAGATTGGATGGATGCTAATCATTTGAAAATAGAGTATGAGAACGAAGTGAAAGAGTTCATCAAGTTTACAAAGGATCATGCAAAAAATACTTCTAAAATCCTTTTCCATGTTTATGTTGTTGTTATTATAGAATAATTACTCCAGGGGAGTTGGAAGAACATTTGATATGTCACAGAATAGATCAGAGTTATAAATGTTGGAATAAACATGGAGAAAAAGCGAATGTAGCTACTGACTGGGATAAAACTTCATTTTATGGGTCATCAGATATGATTACAAATATGGATAATGAAGAAGACTGTATAGAGGATGTGATTATAGATGTCAATGATGATAAATATTATATTGAAGAAATGAACAGGACAGTTGAAGATGAACTCCATGATTGCCCGAAATTGTTTGAGAAGTTAAAGAGTTGTGAAAAGATGTCATTGTATGCTGGTTGTACTAAATATATAGCATTTTCATCTATACTGAAGTTGTATAAATTGAAATTAGGCAATATATGGAGTGATGTTAGTTTTACGGAACTACTTTCTCTCTTTAATGACATGCTCTTGGAAGATAATGAGCTCCCAAGCCAGACATATGAAGCTAAAAAATGCTACGCTCGATGGGTATGATTTCTGAAAGAATACATGTCTGCCTGAAAAACTGTATATTGTTTTGCATGGAGAACAAATCACTTACAGAATTCCCAAAGTGTGGTGCTTCACAATACAAGAAAGATGAATCCATCCCTATAAAAGTTTTATGGTATTTTCCAATCATTCCAAGGTTTAGATGTCTATATGGAAGTGAAGAAACTACAAGACAATTGCCATGGCATGTAGATAAAAGAAATAAATATGGGAAATTATGTCACCCAACCGACTCTCCTCAATGGAAGAGAATTGATCGTGAGTATCCTGAATTTGGAAATGAGCTAAGAAACCTTTGTCTTTCATTATCTACAGATGGAGTGAATCCTTTTGGTTTTCAAACCATCACTCACAGTACATGGCCTATTATATTGGTAAATTATAACTTTCCACCCTGGTTATGAATGAAATGGAAATTCATCATGTTATCTATGCTTATATCCGGACCAAAACAACCAGGTAACAATATTGATGTTTATTTGGCTCCTTTGATCTAGGATTTGAAGTTATTGTGGGATTCAGGTGTTATGTTGTATGATTCTTATAAAAGTGAATACTTCATGTTGAGAGTGATGTTGTATGGGATGATAAATGATTTCCCTGCTTATAGAAATTTGTCAGGTTATAGTATTAAAGTAACTCAAGGGTGTCCCATGTACGAAGAAGATATAGAATCAATTAGGTTGAAACATTCATCGAAATATATGTTTCTAGGACATCATAGATTTCTACCCCATCGGCATAAGTACCGATCTTGGATGACATCATTCAATGGAAGTTCAGAACAATTCACAACACCGTCTCCACTAACAGGTGATCAGCTGTTTGATAAAGTAAAAGATGTGAACATTGTTTTTGGTAAACTATTTTCGAAAAACCTTACGAAAATCAATTGGAAAAAGAGATCGGTTTTTTTAATTACCATACTGAAATTTTCTGTGCATCAGACATTTTCTTGATGTGATTCATGTGGGAAAAAAATTTATGTGACAGTGTTATCGTAATTTTGCTAAATGCCCCTAAAAAAATAAAGGATATAATTAAGGCAAGTTTGGACATGGTTGACATGGTAATATAAGAAGATTTGGCTCCTGTGAAGGGTGAAAATTGAATGTTTCTTCCTCCAGCTGCTTACACTCTTTCCAGGGAGGAGAGATATTAGTTTTGCAACTTATTAAATGATGTAAAGGTTCCATAGGGGTATTCATCAAATATCAATAACATTGTGTCAATGAATGATTTGAAGTTAAAAGTTTTGAAATCACATGACTTCCATGTTTTGATGCAAGATTTAATTCATATAGCTTTATGTTGCATTTTTTCCAAGAATGTTCGTCATACGTTAACCAAAATTTGTTTCTTTTTCAAATCTATATGCATTAAAGTTTTATACCTGGTGAAATTTCCAACTATGGAAAGAGAAATTGTCATCATATTATGTGAATTAAAAATATTCTTCCCACCAACATTCTTTGATATGATGGTTCATTTAATGGTTCACTTGGTGAGAGAGATTCGATTTTGTGGTCCTATGCACTATAAATGGATGTACCCTGTTGAACGATATATGAAGATTTTAAAAGGGTGTGTCAAAAATCAAAGCCATCCATAGGGTTGTATTGTGGAGAAATATATTGTTGAGGAAGCCATTGAATTATGTACCAAATACCTATCTTATGTAGAAAACATTGGTCTCCTAAAACCTCATCACACTGGACGCATTGAGGGTGAGGGAATTTCTGGAAGAGATGTTGTGACAATCAATATTACAGATCGGGAGCAAGCCCACCTTTATGTTTTGCATAACAGTTGGGAGGTTTCTCTATATATTGAAACCCATAAAGAAATTATTAGGCATTTGAATCCATCAAGGGCTGAAAATGGATATCAAATACACATAATCACCAGTTTATAGGATGGTTTCAGGACCATATTTTTAAGGAGTTAGATGAAGATTTGAATTCAATTTTAAAATGACGTTGATGGCTAGCCACCGGACCAAGTGTGTATGTATTATATTAAAATGTTTATGTAATTAATGGTTATACATTCTATATAGATGAACATGATGAATATAGTACCATGAAAAATAGTGGAGTTACACTTGTGGCTGAAGCGATGCATGTTTCTGGTAGTAAGGACAGAAATATAATTTATGCGAATATGTCATACTTTGGAATTATCAGACAAATATGGGAGTTGTATTATACGACATTCCAATTGCCAATTTTTCAACGCAAATGGGTTGATAAAAATAGTGGTGTTAAAATAGATGAATTGGGATTTATGAAATTTGATTTTAGTAAAGAGGGGTACAATGACGATTAGTTTATAATGTTATCACAAGCGGTACAAGTATTTTATGTTCCAGATCCCACAAACCGAAAGTGGTCAATTGTTTTGTTACCGTCCAAAACTACTAAAGGGTCCAATGAAAATTCAATTAAGGATGATCCTTTCAGTGGTACGTCGCAATCATTTCACAGCGGTCCCAATGTAGATAGCGTTTTGTATGTTAGAGGAGACCATAATGAAGGGATTTAGATAGTCTCTAGAGGTGTCAAATCCCTTCAGCCTTTGAAAAAAAAGAGAGTTCAATAAATAGGTTATATTTTGTTTGTAATATAGATCTTGTTATCTCATGTTATTATCTTATCATTACTAAATTTATGTAATCTAAATTAATTGTTCAACCACTTTTGCAAATAATGACTTCTGCACATTCTGGTGCTTCTAACCTCAAGGCTGAACAAGTCTCTCAAGCTACTGTTGTTTCTACTTCTCAAAGTGAAGAGTAACAACAAGTTTCTAAAAGTATTTTTTCTCCTAGTTTTGAGGTCCAACAATCGTTATTACATGTCGTTGCTACCATTTCAGATGAACATATTGATGATATTGATATCGATGAAATGGTTGGGTATGAAGGGCCAACGTCGCAGAAAACACAGGTGCGTCATAGTTTAACGGTGTTAGCCAAAGTTCTTAAGGTGAAAATCAAAGGCATCAAATTTGATGTCGAATGGAATGCACGAGGCCAACATGTGAATCCCAACAAGTCTATGTTTAGTAGTTACATTGGAATTGTCACTCGACAACATGTGCCGATTGACATAGATTCATGGCACCATGTTGTGTCCGGGCATAAGGCTATGATCTGGGAAGAAATTACAGTAACATTATGATATTATTTATTTAATTTACTAGAAAATAAAATAATGAAATAGTGTCTTACTCTTCTCAATCCCTTGTAGAGTACATTTATAGTAGATAATTCACACAAGAATTATAAGGCTTGTAGGAAGGATTCATCGAGGTTACCGCACTATTATAACAAAATGTCACCTGAAAGATTCCAAAGGTAAAATAAACTCACACCCACCCCTTGTCTACACTCACCTGATATCCCAAGAAGCATGGGATGCATTTATTGGCCATTGTGGAGATGAGAAGTTTCAGGTACATTATGGATGATAATACTTTGTTTGAGGATGCATGAATTCATTACTTTGATTTTCAATATTTCATTTATGAAACAGCAAATCAGTACTGAAAATAAGGAATGTGCATCAAAACCAATATACCCCTATCATAAAACAAGGATGGGGTACGCTTCACTAGAAAAGAAAATGGTACGTATTTTAAATTTATAGTAATATTGTTTTGTGCCAAGAAACTACATCATAATTATCTTTCTATATTTATATGTAGATTGATGAGTTTAAAGCCAAAGACACTTTCATCCCACGTCATGTGCTATGGAAGGAGGAACGTATGAATAAGTAAGGGAATCTTGTAGATGAAAACATACAAAAAGTGTGGGAAATATGTGTAAGTATGACACAATAAAAAGTTTTGTTTTAAATTAATATTACATAATAATAATTACTTATTTTCCTATATCTGACAGTCACAAGAATCAGCTACTCCTGTAGCGGATGTAAACCTATTATAGATGGATTTGAAGTGGCTTGAACAATACATTTGTGTCAGAGATGTGAGGTTTGGTGTGACACCCAGAGTATATTTTGAGAAAATAAAACAAACAGATAATCTAAATGAAGAAATGAAACAAATGAGAGAAAGACTAGAAACTCTTGAAGAATGATTTCAATGGCAGGGAGAGTTGCTAGAAAATTTTATGGGTGAGAATAAAGGAGAAGAAACAACTGAGGAACAACCAGCACGTGAAGATCCTGCCCCACCCCCACCAGCTTTGAGGTGAGCCATTCCCCTCAAAGAGCTGTCTTAGCCATGGTAATCAATATTCTAATAATTTTTCCCATGAAATGTGAATTAGATAAACACCGATACTTTTCATGTATTGATATTATACAGGGTGATAATGATTTTGATTTATATCTATCAACACCCACCTATCACCTTGTAGCGAGGGATATGGTGTTCAACATCCCAGAGGACAAGCTGCATAATAGACCACTTCCAATACATCATCTAAAAGTGACAATTACTATAGCTCATGAGCCAAATGCAGAGCTACCTATTCCAATTGATGAAAATGATATTCATATGGTCTAAAAGGCTATTGGGACATTCATTTCATGGTTGTCACAACTTGTAAGAGTACATGTAGACAAAGAGGTATTTATTTCCATTTTTTCAAGCTAAACCTTTAACAATTAATGAAAAAAGGTCTGAACCAATAAATGTTATTATAGATGGAGAAAGGGAAGGGGTGAAAACAAACGTGGGATAAAAAGCATCTAAATGATCGACCAACAAATCCAAAAGATCTACTGAAAGCACAATTACACCACTTGTTCTCTATCCATATTTACTAGCATTGAAGACTCATGTGGATATACGGAGATAAAAAGTGGTAGTAGTCATATAGTTGTTTTTGAAAATAATATATACAGATAGGAAATTGAATATTTCATTGCTACTGAAAATATAAATGACATCCTTTAATATGATTGGCTAGGTGTAATAGTTGTAAATTTATATATGAGGTATGTTTTCATGAATTGATTTTCTAAAAGCTGATATAATGTGCTAATAATGACTAAATGAATTTTATATTATTGGAAGGTGTATATATGAAAAATAGTTGAAGGGATTCTCCCATGAGCTAAAATTCAGAATCGTTAGTCCTCATACCACATCTACATAACTAACGAAATTAGAGCCATCAATAAGGGATGAAATAGTGAAAGGCTTGCTGAAAACATTTGAAAACAAGATTAAGGATGATAGACTCTTCCTAATACCAACCATGCAGGGGTAAAACTCTACGATTAAAGAATATAAATTATATTTTCACTTCTTTCATTACTTATTCCTTTTTGTGTTTTTAGGAAACATTGGCTACTAATTGCGGTGAACTTGGATACTCCAAAGATTTATTTTCTGGATTCAATGCAAGGATATCCAACAAACCGACCACACATGATGGAGTTTGTGAATCTGTAAGACACTACATCCCATGTTTTAGGTCTAAACATCAAGTTATATAATTTATATTATCTTTTACTGAGGATTCTATTATGATAGGGTGGTGTATCAATATCTTCTAAAAAAGGAATGAGGACAGGGGATAAGCATAAGGAGGGGAGCAAGTACTACGTCTGGAAAAGTATCGGGGTATATATAATAAAATTTCACTATCCAAACACATATCAAAACAAGTTACTTATTATTTTAATGATCAAAGTTTTTGTAGTGTCAAAAACAAACAAACAGAAAATATTACAGTTATTATGTTTGTAAATTTATGAGAGAGATCATTTTCCATCAACAAACTAGCATCCCTAAAGAGGTATTTTAAAAAAAAAACTACTATTTCATTTAAATTATTTATTAATTATTTATTTATGTACTTTGTAATAAAACTTTGACTATCAAAAAGCCTCATATTCACAAGATGATATACATTTGTTCAAAAATTAGTGGGTCGCATACCTTATGGAAGATTTTACACAAATAATATGAAGATCTGACTTGGGGATGTGTACAATTGGCAGACATTTTTGAGAGGGGTTCACAGAGATCAAAAGATGAAAAATTGTTGTATGTAAATGTTCATAGGAAAATTTTAATTGTTATTAAATAAAACATCCTTTCTCCAATGATTCATTTTTCCATTTTAACATGTGAAATGCACCAGTAACATGTAAGAATTATGAACCACTTTTCTTTGGGATTTGGATAAGAAAAAGTAGTAAAATATCCAAAATACCTTCAATCACACATGCCCACTCACATTAAAATAAAAGATGAGTAAAATTCTCCACCCTAAATTGATTTCAGTATGAGAATCGAGATTCCAAATGGATTCCCATGCGTTGAACATTTTCATTGGTAGAAATTGTATGTTTTCTGATTATCCATAATAAGAAAATGAACATTGTTGGCACCTCCTTCCTCTATAGGGTCTCCCACCCCCACATCCATGTTTTAAATTTAGTAAAATGATCCATGGGTAATTTGTGATGTGTAAAAGTCAACTCCACCTCAATATGAGGCATGGTGTGACCGGTATCACTCAAAGTATCTCTCTTTTGTTTCAAATGGACAGAATTTTATGTGAAAACAACAATTGACATACGGAAAACTGACCAAACACATTTGGATTGTGTTGATACTTTATTCCAATGATCCATGGGTCATATATGACATGTATGAGTCAACACCGCCTCAATATGAGGCATGGTGTGGCCGGTATCACTCAAAGTTTCTATCTTTTGTTTAAAATGGACAGAATTTTAAGTGAAAAAAACAACTGACGTACAAAAAACTGACCAAACGCATTCAGATTATATTGATACTAGGAGAATGATACATGGGTCATTTTTTATGTGTACGAGTCAACCCTACCTCAATACAAGTCATGTTATGACCGGTATCACTCAAATTTTCTCTCTTTTGTTTAAAATGGACAGAATTTTAAGTGAAAACAACAACCGACGTACGAAAAACCAACCAAACGCATTCATATTGTGTTGATACTTTAGGATAATGATCCATTGGTCATTTTTTACGTTTATGAGTCAACACTACCTCAATATGAGGCATGGTGTGATTGGTATCACTCAAATTGTCTCTCTTTTGTTTAAAATGGACATAATTTTAAGTGAAAACAACAATTGACGTACGGAAAACCGACCAAACGCATTTATATTGTGTTGATACTTTAGTAAAACGATCCATGGGTCATATCTGACATTTATGAGTCAACCCTTCCTCAATCTGAGGCATGATGTGGCTGGTATCACTCAAAGTGTCTCCCTTTTTGTTTAAAATGGACAGAATTTTAAGTGAAAACAACAACTGACGTATGGAAAACCAACAAAACGCATTCAAATTGTGTTTATACTTTAGGAGAATGATACATGGATAATTTTTTATGCGTACGAGTCAACCCCACCTCAATATGAGGTATAGTGTGACCGTTATCACTCAAAGTGTCTCTCTTTTGTTTAAAATGGATAGAATTTTAAGTGAAAACAACAACTGACGTACGGAAAACCAACCAAACACATTCGGATTGTGTTAATACTTTAGTAAAATGATACATGGGTCATATTTGATGTGTAAGATTCAAACACGCCTCAATTTGAGGAATGTTGTGTCCATTATCACTCAAAGTGTCTCTCTTTTGTTTAAAATGGACAGAATTTTATGTGAAAACAACAACTGACGTACGGAAAACCAACCAAACAAATTAGAAGTGTGTTGATACTTTATGAGAATTATCCATGGGTAATTTGTGACGTATATGAGTCAAACCTGCCTCAATATGAGTCATGGTGTTTCCGGTATCACTCAAAGCTCTCTCTTTTGTTTAAAATGGGCATAATTTTAAGTGAAAACAACAACTGACATACAGAAAACTGACCAAGCGCATTTGGATTGTGTTGATATTTTAGGCCAAAGATTCATGGGTCATGTATGACATGTACGAGTAAATCCCGCCTCAATCCGAGGCATGGTGTGACCGATATCACTCAAAGTGTCTCTCTTTTGTTTAAAATGGACAAAATTTTAAGTGAAAACAACAAGTGACATACAAAAAACTGACCAAACGCATTCAGATTGTGTTGATACTTTAGTAAAACGATCCATGGGTCATGTGTGAAGTGTATGAGTCAATATTGACTCAATGTGAGGCATGGTGTGGCCAGTATCACTCAAAGTGTCTCTCTTTTGTTTAAAATGGATAGAATTTTAAGTGAAAATAACAACTGACATACGGAAAACCAACCAAACACATTCTGATTGTGTTGATACTTTAGGATAATGATCCATGGGTCATTTGTGACATGTATGGGTCAACCCCGCCTCAATCTGAGGCATGGTGTGACCAATATCACTCAAATGGTATCTCTTTTATTTAAAATAGACATAATTTTTAAGTGAAAACAACAACGGACGTATGGAAAACAATAAAAAAGTTATTACCTATGAAATAATACACTTAGACAATCCTCATAGAATCCTAATTAGTCCTTATACAATAAACCCCCATTAATAATTCATCACACACCCTAAATATAAAACTTTAGCCCTAGTGCTCATGGTGAGGGATGAAAACAAAGAGGAAAGGGAGAGGGAGAAGAACGAAAGGGAAAGAAAAAAGAATAGGGGATTTAAATTGGATAAATTTTCAAGATAAAGGGATCTTAGACTAAGTTTTGGGAAGGGTATGTGAGGAAATAGGGTGAAATCCCCTAAATTATGTCATATCATCGGCAACTTTCATGGTCTGGTTGGGTAGTTTTCCAAACTATTCACCAACTTTTTGGGAGCCATTAGATAAGAAACCCTCTTCTGCACAGTTTGAACAAACAGTTAACTAACCATGTTCCAATCATTCAAAATGACTTAGTTAAACTATAGATCCATACCACATGTTTTATCCTAGCTGTGAACAACACGTGTTCCTAACAACTCCCTCAAAAAGGTAAGTTTCATGGTTTTTACTTGGAGTCAAAAAACCCATCCTTTTCCTATGTATGTAAAATAGTAAAAGTTCAAAATGAATAGGAAACTTCCCCATAAAAGTGCACCCACATGGTTTCTTCTAAATTGTGTCCCCCAATAAAAGCACTAAATGACTACTAATCAAGAGTCTAGGATAGATAAATAATAAGAATATATCTCCCCACCATTTATAAATTCTATAAATGGTGTGAAAAGAAGAAAACACACCATAAGATAAAGGCATCAACCACAAGAACATATTTCCTTAAGTGTCCCAAGAATCACCCAAATCCATCTACCATGAGGAATCTATAGGGGAAACTCTCTAAGTCCTAAGGAAATATATCCTAAAAGGAACTCAAAATATATAAAAAATCCCATATCCAAGCTTTACATGAATCTTAACCACAAAAAACATGAAGAATAACTCGCACGCATGCCTTAATAAAAAATTTCTTATGGTTCGAACATTGAACTCTCTAATTATTTTATCTAAGGAAATGTAAGATATCATTTAAAGGGGATAGTATTTAATGGTACCTTTTGATAATCATAATGAATAATTAGTAAATCACATTAGGTATGTATTTTTTCCCATCATTTAATCCCAAATTGACTACCACTGCATATTTTATCTCTGTGAATTGCTTGTTTGATATGCTAGTTTTTTGCAGGTCTTGTTTGGGTGTGCTGCTGCAGAATTTCATGTTACAGCAAGCATGGAATTTATCAGCTCTGAGATTTACAATGCTTTTTTAGCACTGTTAAATCCCATTTTGAGCACTGATAAAGCCTATTTTTTGTAGTAGTTATTTAAGATTGTATGGAATCAACGTGGCTAACCTGATGACCCTAATGATTCAATGTTCATTAGTTACATTAGGCTCATAATAAGAATGTGAATTCCAATTGATATATATATATGGAACAATGTCATGCTTTTATTAATGACAACCATTTGGGAAGATATTAGGGTAAAATGTTACAATATAATTTCTCCATTTTATTGAAAAATTATATAATGAAAAATTGATTTACTTTTCATTATCCCTTGTAGAATTTGTTTATTTTAGATGATTTGAAGTTCCTGGATCATTGTGATCACTGAGAGGGGGAGGGGGTGAATCAGTGGTCCTTTAAAACTTTTTACTAATTGATTCTTTATCAATTAAACCTCTATGGATTGTTAAGGCCTCGATCCCCTCTTCTTGTATCTCTCAGCCTTTCCTCGAGTGATGCAGTAAATGTGAAGGCACAGGACACAAGAATTTACAAGGTTTGGGTCTAAAGGCCTACGTCCTTGCCATGTTGGTTAAACGCCCCAACATGGTTTCTCCACTATAATTCGATTAGTAATTACAATGGTCAATACAGAGTCACACTGTATCTCTCCTGAGTCCCACAGGAGGTTCTTTATACTGCATCCCATAGTGTTACCAGAGTCCCACTTGCCTGCTTCAGCTTCCACCAAAGACTTCTCCACCCTGAGTCTCACAAGGGGTCTTCTCCTGGCTCCTTGAGTCACACGAGTAGCTCTTCTTCTTTTTAAGCTCTTCAAGAGTCTTTAACAGCCTTGGATAAGGTCTGCTGGCCTTGCTCACTTATTCTAATTACTAGTGGTGACTAGGACTTCTCTTCTTTGCTCGGGATTTATCTCCTTATTCTAAGGATGACCTGGCCACTGTCTTAAAGAATCTTGATTGGAAAATATGTTCCTGCACTGAGTATGCCCACTCAATCTTATTGGTCTTCTCAACTACTGAAAACTCAGATAAATGATGTCTTTAACTTCAATTTGGCTTTAGTCTCTCTTCAATTAAACTTCATGCACTGAGTGCATGGCATCTCTGAATCTTCATGCACTGATTGCATGGCTTCTCAATCTTCATGCATGACTTGCATGGAATCTCAAATATCTTCAAGAACCTTTGTTCATGGACTGCTCAAATGCACACACACTGACTTAAACTTTATTTACGTGTGCATGTTCATGCATGAATGCATGCACTCCCCTTTTCTTCTTGGTGTGATAAACCCTTAAAGGGTGCAATCTCTTTTAGCACACACACCTTCTTCTTTGAGTCACACTTTTATTCTTTCTCACACACACCAAATTGTGTGTTGTTCTTTAGTGTGAATTTCTCCTTCTCTCTTTCTTCTCAAGGTGTTCACCCACTTCTTCACTTATTCATACATGCATGGATATGCATGTATCTTCTTCATTCACTTGGGCACACACAAGAGGTATGGCCTCATTCACTTGTGCACACACTAAGGCTTCAGCCTTCTTGTTTCCTTTCACACACTTTTTTCTTTTCTTCTTCTTCAAAGTGTGCACACTCCACTTGTGCACACACAACCCGTAGGGTCTTGGACATGCACTTTCATTCAACCTTCACCCACACTTCTTCTTCTTTGCACACACTCACCCGAGAGGTGTGTGGGATTCACTTCACCCGAACCCACTTCAAAGTAGGGCACGCAAGTGATGCGGCCACCTCCTACCTTTAAGCGCGCTGGGCGCAGCAGCTCCTACCGCACAGGTGGCGCGGTGGCTTCCTCCTACCACGCAAGTGAGCGGATAGAGAAGGCGTGCAAGTGTGCACGGCTCAATTTCTTCCTACAGCACAAAGGGAGCGCGGTGGCTTCCTCCTGCCGCGTGAGTTCGCGGGCACAGAGGGTGCATCCACTTGATACCGTGCAAGAATGCGAGCAGCGGGCACGCAAGGCGGAGCGCACAGGGAGGCTCGATTCGGCCTCTTTCTTCGCGCAAGGAATGCGTGGTTCTCCTTCACGCAAGTGGTTGCGCGGTTCTCCTCTCCAAATATTCTCTGTTTTTGAAACAGAAGCACTTGAATGTCCGGGAGGCAGCAACCTCTTCTCGTCTTGGACTCTTCCTTTTATAGACAGATAATGCATTCAAAATCCATCCATGAATCGTCCGAGATTCATTCCTCCGAATAACTGAGATATTCAGTTTTTTAAAAAACATTAAACCAGCGTTAATGATTTTCCAGATACCTCGGGTATTTCCTTTTTCCAAACATGTGATCCAATCTTCGTGTATGGATTCAAGATCATATACCTGATTCTTGTGCATAAATCTCACACGAATCCACATGGCCTCAACAACTCCGTTTTCCTCGGCCGTACCTTCTTCCTCAAGATTTCTCATGCATGCAAGACGTAGATTGCATGCATGGTCTCGGTTCGACCAGACGATCACCATGTAGTTGTTTTGAGCTTCAACGGTGGTCTGGATTCGAACATGGTGGATCGGCAGTGGAGACAACGAGCTGGTTCACGTTGGGTGGAGCTCGGGTGTCCGAAGGTTGAAGACAACCTTGGTTTGTCACCTCGGTCGTTGGATCGACGTTAAATGATCTCAGACGGTTCAGATTATAATATGGTGTCGCGGATGGATCGTGCGGCTGCAATTACACGCGGATCAAGTGGACAGTCCAGATCAGCTCTACGTCTCAAAAAACTCGTCCCACATCGAAACGCGCCTAGTTTGTCGTGCGGTTTAACAAACAAGCTCCGCCGCTACCATCCCAGAATACTCCTCTCCCCCCTATGGTGCCACCCTGCACCGGTTCTCTGCGAGCACGCACTAGCGCTCACTCTGCTCCTCTAGGCATGCTCTAGCGCCCATGCTGCACGGGTTCATAACCGTGTAGCACCCGTGGGCTTACACACGGCCCGGCCTCCTGAGGGTTGGCTCTGCCTAGGCCCCCTCATGGGCGTGGTGACCTAGTCCCACATGTGCCTTGGGTTGAAGCTTGGGTAGCTAGCTCGTGGGAAGGCCCTATTTTTTACATAATCTCCACTAGTATACTTGGTTAAATAACCAAGTAGAAACAAGTCTATATCAAGCCATTCTCCTCTCCTTCACCTCCTAATCTTCATCAGAATTCTATACTCCTTCTATCTTCCTCAACATCTCTTCTCCTTCTTCTATTAATGAATGGAATTCCCAAGGATCTCTCAACTATCTTCATCAAAAAATAATCATAAATCAGTTTGATCTTCAATGTTCTTCTTTAATCCAATCATAGATGAGTTTGGATCATCTTCAAATCCACATGCACTAAGAGATAGTGCATGGTCTTCTTCAAACCAATTCATCCACTTGGAGGTTTTGGATGGATCCCTTCTTCATTCCTCATCCACTTAGTGATAGTGTATGGCACTTCTTTATCTCCTCATGCATTGTGAAGACAATGCATGGACTTATAACAATGTTGTGACATTGTATCTCCTTGATACATGTCTTGGAACTTCAAGATCAGTTCTACAATCATCTGATTTGGTATGGAGAGTGTTTCAACCATTACCTCTTATACCACTTAGTGATTCTCCTAAGTGACATGCTTCTTAGTACTATGTTCATTCTCCAATCATCACCATCACCATTACTTCCTTTTTCATTCACATATCCATTCAATCCTTGACATCTTATTGAAAACATCACCATCACCATCACCTCCTTTTTCATTCGCATATTGACACTCCTTTTCAATCATTAAATCCTTGACACCTTATTGACAACAAATGCAACACAGTGCACAACAATCTCCCCCTTTGTATTTGTTGTCAATATCACTAGAGCACATAAGAATGGGTCAATATGTGTTCCAAGCTTTTCTCCCCATTATTGGAAACAAAATGCAAAGGTGTGGTGTGGTTCTCTTCAAAATATTTCTTCCTCCCTTTGAATAGAATCTTTTTGAAAATCACTAAGAGAGGGATGATGTCACATGTTCACTTTAGAAAAGAGCCTTTAGAAAATCAACTCTAAGTCTACTTGGGCTAACCCGGTGTAGAAAACAAGAGTGATGTAACCAAGGAATTCAATGTTGTCCATAAATTCACTATACATGTGAGATCGTGCTTAGGCTTCAAGGGGTTGAAATTATTCAGATATATCAATGAATTGCTAAATCCTGCACATACTTTACCAAACTCATTAGAAAGTTCAGGTGCAAAGATAAAGCTCCCACCTTTCTTCCATTTTTCTTCAATCAATTACTCCCCCTTAATTGACATGTTAAATACAATTAGGAAACAAGGTATGAAAGTGTGATTGGAATACCTTCATTTTTCACAAGATGATATGAATCTCAAAATATCATCTTCTACAGATTGGATCCCCCTCTAGGGGTACACTCCATTCTGTCTATACCATTCTCAATTTGAGAGTGATCATCATCTTCAATTCCCTGAAATGTAAGCACATGTATATACCAGTGATTAGGGAATAAGATGAAACCTCCTTTGTTCATCAGTTTGAACAACAAGGTTGAGAAGTTTCTCTCAACCGAGATGTTCCACTTTCTCCATTCTTCACACTTGCACATTTGATCTTCAATGATGATTGTGCTGGTGTGGATCTTAACACTTCTTCAACTTCTTTGTGTGTGACTCCTCTATTTATAAGTGCCTTCTAAGCACTAGAATCTCCTGGTGCAATCTTCATTCTCTTGAAGAATTCTTTTTTAGCTAGAATGAGTGTCATGCATTTATTACTGATATGACCAGCTTTATTGCACCTCACACATAGAACTTCATCTTCATGTGAAATATTTTGGTTTTATTTTGCACTAGCTTTGGCATGTTTATTTTCTTCCTTTCTCATTCTTTCCAAATCTTCTGGACAGATGATTAATATGTCATTTGGAAGTGAGGCTTCAGATTTGGATGTTCCACATGGTTCCTTTGATTCTTTTAAGTTACCTTTCTTAGGCAGCTTATTTTCAATCAATCCCTTCGTCTTCTTCTGGATTAATTGTCATGTTGAGTGCAGTTTTCTTATATTTAGTTCCATGGATTGTTTACAAAGATCCATGGTATGGCCTTTCCTTCCACAGTAGAAGCATTTTTTCTTGGTGGTCTTTCTGGATGCATCACCCTTCTTGTATTTGAAATCCAAGTACTTCTCTTTCTTTTTCAAGATCTTCTTGGGAGAATTTTCAACTTTCTTCTACTGGATTCCCAAGGATACTTCTTCATTCTTAGCCAGGTTCTGTGATCTTCTCTTCTTTTCATCTTTGAAAACATTTGAGATTGGTATGTATCATTCTTGTGACCACTTTTGCATTCATCCCAGATGTTATCAAACATTCCAAATCTGTTTGCAGTAAACAGATGTTTATGGACCTGTGGATGTTTCTTCTTCTTCTCTGGCTTTCTCCCCCTTGGCATGGGCTTCCTTTGTGCTTTTTCATTTATATGATTGTACCAATAATCCATTGCACAATGTCCATACCTATTGCAACACCAACATTGACCCACAAATCTTGTCTTCTTGACTTCTTCTAATTGTTGAGTCTTTCTCTTAATTTGCTGTGTTTTTTCAGGAGAGACCTCTTTCATCATCTTCTTTATCCATACTTGTTTAGAGTTATTCTTCCATCCTGTACTTTTTTTAGAAACACATTTAGAACCATTAGTACAAGATGGTATGGATGGTACCTTCTTCTTAGAAGATGTTGCCCTTTCATTATAGGATGTCCTCCTTTTGGAATCATCATTATCAATGCACACTTGAGTGGCAACATTTCTTCTTTCAGCTGATTGGGAGGCTTTAGTTTTGGGTGATTGCTGATTTTTCAATATCACCTCTAGATCTAAGCATTTCATGTTGAGAGAGTTATTCTCATCCTCAACAAATCTTAGCCTTCCTTCCCAATTCTCTTTCAGTTGTTTCATCTGGTCTTCATGCACCTTCTTCATTTCTTGCAATGAATTTTCATGCTCCTTTACCCTTTTTACTTTTTCTTCTAGTTGAGCATCTTTGACAACCATTGACACTCTATGCCTCTTTTCTAGTGCATGGAAAACTTCTTTAAACACTATCTCAAATAATTCTTTCTCACAAATGCTTCTTTGTAGTTCTTCAGTGACATCATCAATTCTTTCACTGCAAAGGGAAATGGTTTCATCTTTAGCCATCACCAGCTTTGTGAGAGTGTTGGTTATGCCAACCCTTCTTGACAATTGATCTTCCATAGAATTGTCTTCTTCTTCTATATGTAATTTTTCTTCTTGAAGATCATGGATACTTGTATCAATACACATTGCCACTTCCCTGGGGACTGTCTTATGAAGATATTTGAGTGCATTTAGAAGATCAGTGATAGTTCCATCATCATCACAGCTAGAGAAGGCTTCATCAGAAGAGTGATAAAAGGAATTTTCATCTGTTGTGACTTTCACATTACCTTTAGTGGAAGGTGTTTCTCTATTAGTAGCAACCTTCTTCTTCATCTTCTTGTCTTGTTTCTTCTTTCTATTTTTCTGAGTCTTGGAAGATATCTTCATTTGAGGGTGTTCACTCATTTCCTCAAATTTGTACTTCATAAAGACTCCCTTGGATATTTTAGAGGAAACCTCACTCTGATACCAATTGAAGTGCCCGAATTAGTGTGATCACGGAGAGGGGGAGGGGGTGAATCAGTGATCCTTTAAAACTTTTTACTAATTGATTCTTTATCAATTAAACCTCTATGGATTGTTAAGGCCTCGATCCCCTCTTCTTGTATCTCTCAGCCTTTCCTCGAGTGATGTAGTAAATGTAAAGGAACAGGACACAATAATTTACAAGGTTCGGCTCCAAAGGCCTACGTACTTGCCATGTTGGTTAAACGCCCCAACATGGTTTCTCTAGTATAATTCGGTTAGCAATTACAATGGTCGATACAGAGTCACACTGTATCTCTCTTGAGTCCCACAGGAGGTTCTTTATACTGCATCCCATAGTGTTACCAGAGTCCCACTGGCCTGCTTCAGCATCCACCAAAGACTTCTCCACCCTGAGTCTCACAGGGGGTCTTCTCCTGGCTCCTCGAGTCACACGAGTAGCTCTTCTTCTTTTTAATCTCTTCAAGAGTCTTCAACAGCCTTGGATAAGGTCTTCTGGCCTTTCTCACTTCTTCTGATCACTGGTGGTGACTAGGACTTCTCTTATTTGATCGGAATTTATCTCCTTCTTCTAAGGATGACCCAGCCACTATCTTCAAGAATCTTGATTGGCAAATATGTTTCTACACTGAGTATGACCACTCAATCTTCTTGGTCTTCTCAACTACTGAAAACTTAGATAAATGATGACTTTAACTTCAGTCCAGCTTTAGTCTCTCTTAAATTCAAATTCATGCACTGAGTGCATGGAATCTCTGAATCTTCATGCACTGATTGCATGGCTTCTCAATCTTCATGCATGACTTGCATGGAATCTCAAATATATTCAAGAAACTTTGTTCTTGGACTGCTCAAATGCACACACACTGACTTAAACTTTATTTATGTGTGCATGTGCATGCATGAATGCATGCACTCCCCTTTTCTTCTTGGTGTGATAAACCCTTAAAGGGTGCAATCTCTTTTAGAACACACACCTTCTTCTTCGAGTCACACTCTTATTCTTTCTCACACACACAAAATTGTGTGTTGTTCTTTAGTGTGAATTTCTCCTTCTCTCTTTCTTCTCAAGGTTTTCACCCACTTATTCACTTATTCATACATGAATGGAAATGCATGTATCTTCTTCATTCACTTGGGAACACACAAGAGGTATGTCCTCCTTCACTTGTGCACACACTAAGGCTTCGACCTTCTTGTTTACTTGCACACACTTTGTTCTTTTCTTCTTCTTCAAAGTGTGCACACTCCACTTGTGCACACACAACCCGTAGGGTCTTGGACATGCACTTGCATTCAAACTTCACCCACACTTCTTCTTCTTTGCACACACTCACCCGAGAGGTGTGTGGGATTCACTTCACCTGAACCCACTTCAAAGGAGGGCGCGCAAGTGATGCGGCCACCTCCTGCCTTCAAGCGTGCTGGGCGCGGCAGCTCCTACCGCGCAAGTGGCGCGGTGGCTTCCTCCTGCCGCGCAAGTGAGCAGACAGAGAAGGCGCGCAAGTGTGCGCGACTTAGTTTCTTCCTACCGCACAAAGGGAGCGTGGTGGCTTCCTCCTGCCGTGTGAGTTCGTGGGCATAGAGGGTGAGGCCACTTGCTACCGCGCAAGAATGCGGGCAGTGAGCGTGCAAGGCTCGGCTTCTTCCCTGTCGCGCAAGGGAGCGCACAGGGAGGCTCGACTCGGCCTCTTCCTTCATTCAAGGAATGTGCGGTTCTCCTTCGCGCAAGTGGTTGTGCGGTTCTCCTCTCCAAAGATGATCTGTTTTTTAAACAGAAGCACTTGAATGTCTGGGAGGCAGCATCCTCTTCTTGGCTTGGACTCTTCCTTTTATAGATAGAGAATGCGATCAAAATCCATCCATGAATCGTCCGAGATTCATTCCTCTGAATAATTGAGATATTCGGTTCTTTAAAAAACATTCAACCAGCGTTAATGATTTTCCGAATACCTCAGGTATTTCCTTTTTCCAAACATGTGATCCAATCTTCGTGTATGGATTCAAGATCATATACCCGATTCTTGTGCATAAATCTCGCACGAATCCACGTGGCCTTGGCAACTCCATTTTCCTCGGCCGTACCTTCTTCCTCAATATTTCTCATGCATGCAAGATGTAGATTGCATGCATGGTCTCAGTTCGACCAGACGATCACCATGCAGTTGTTTTGAGCTTCAACGGTGGTCTGGATTCAAACATGGTGGATCAGTAGTGGCGACGGCGAGCTGGTTCACGTCGGGTGGAGCTCGGGTGTCTAGAGGTTGAAGACAACCTCGGTTTGTCACCTCGGCCATTGGATCGGTGTTAAATGATCTCGGACGGTCCAGATTAGAACATGGCGCCGTGGATGGATCGTGCGGCTGCGATTACACGCGGATCAAGTGGACGGCCCATATCAGCTCCTCATCTCAAAAAACTTGTCCCACATCGAAACGCACCTAGTTTGTCGCGTGGTTTAACAAACAAGCTCTGCCACTACCATCCCAGAATAATCCTCTCCCCCCTCCGGTGCCGCCCCGCACCGGTTCTCTGCGGGCGCGCTCTAGCGCCCACTCTGCTCCTCCGGGCACGCTCTAGCGCCCATGCTGCACGGTTTCATAACCGTGTGGCACTCGTGGGCTTACACACGGCACGGCCTCCTACGGTATGGCTTTGCCTAGGCCTTCTCATGGGCGTGGTGACCTATTCCCACATGTGCCTTGGGTTGAAACTTGGGTAGCTAGCTCGTGGGAAGGACCTATTTTTTACATAAGCTCCACTAGTATACTTGGTTAAATAACCAAGTAGGAACAAGTCTACATCAAGCCATTATCCTCTCCTTAACCTCCTAATATTCATCAGAATTCTATACTCCTTCTATCTTACTCAACATCTCTTCTCCTTCTTCTATTAATGAATGGAATTCCCAAGGATCTCTCAACTATCTTCATCAATAAATAATCATAAATCACTTTGATCTTCAATTTTCTTCTTCAATCTAATCATAGATGAGGTTGGATCATCTTCAAATCCACATTCACTAAGAGATAGTGCATGGTATTCTTCAAACCACTTCATCCACTTGGAGGTTGTGGATGGATCCCTTCTTCATTCCTCATCCACTTAGTGATAGTGTATGGCACTTCTTTATCTCCTCATGCATTGTGAAGACAATGCATGGACTTCTAACAATGTTGTGACATTGTATCTCCTTGATACATGTCTTGGAACTTCAAGATCAGTTCTACAATCGTCTGATTTGGTATGGAGAGTGTTTCAACCATTACCTCTTATTTCGCTTAGTGATTCTCCTAAGTGACATGCTTCTTAGTACTATGGTCATTCTCCAATCATCACCATCACCAATACTTCCTTTTTCATTCACATATCCATTCAATACTTGACATCTTATTGACAAAATCACCATCACCATCACCTCCTTTTTCATTCACATATTGATACTCCTTGTCATCCATTCAATCCTTGACACCTTATTGACAACAAATTCAACACAGTGCACAACATGATTGTTGTAAGAAATATGTTTTGATGATCGTTTTAAAAGCTCATAGAGGCTTTCAGACACTTCTAACAAAGATTTATCTTAGGGGTGCTGAGAGGAAAGTAAACTCCCACCCACTAGTTACGTATCCACACGTTATGAACCAGGAAAATTGGAAAGCTTTCATCAGTCACTGTAATGAGGAATCATTTTAGGTCCATTGTAGTTGATAGTATTTTATTTGAAATTATTTATTTTATCCACTTTGATTCAAAAAATAATAATTTATGAAACATAAAAGGAGTGATGAAAATAAGAAATGTGCAGCCAAACTAATGTACCCCTACTATAAAGCAAGGATGTAATATGCTTCAATTGAAAAGAAAATTTTATGCATTTTAAATTTATAATAAAATTTTTATGTGATATGAAACAACATATTCTTATTTTTTTATATGAATATTGGTGAATCATAATAAAAATCCACTTTTATACTACATCATGTGTTATGGAAGGATGCCTCTATAAATAAAGATGGAAAACTAGTAGATGAAAACAAAAAAGAAGTATGGGAATCATATGTAAGTATTAAATGATAGTAATTTGTTATGATTTATGAACTAATTATATAAAAATATTTATTTATGTTCGTATGTTTTTTATATGGTTTAGACATAATAATTGACATCAATTGTACCTGAAGAAAGACTAATTTTAGTGGCTTTGAAGTGGTTTGAACAGTATGGTCGCGTCATAGGTTCAGGTCTTGGAGTGTCACCTTGAACATATTTCAAGAAAAAAAGTTTCAAGGAGATACATATGAGATTATAAAAGGTATGAAGGAATAGATAGATGCTTTAAAAGTTATTATTGTCTGATCTAGTTAGGCATACTAATATATTTGAAAGGATCAAAGTGAACCAATAGTGGAACATTGATTAGTACATGAATAGACACATGAACCCACTAGCTTTGAGGTTGGTTATTCCCCTAAAATATCTACCTTACTCGAGGTAATCAATTTTGTCATATCTCTTTCTCCTAAATTTGAATCAAACAACTTACAATAACTTTATATTACTAAAATTCTACAGTGTGAAATTGTATGTGATTTATATCTATCAACACCCACACATCACCTTGTTGTGAGGGGTATAATGTAAAATATCCTAGGAGACATGATACATAATAAATAGCTCCAAAAAAATTATTTGAGAGTGGGGATTAAAGTATCTCTCGATTCGAGCGCTAAATTGCATGTTCTGCTTGATGATTTGGATGTTTCCATGGTCAATAATGCTATAGTAACTTTCATATCATGGTTATTTAATCTTATAAATATACATGAGGTATGTATTTAACATTTTTTTTCAAATGAAAAAAATTTAACGGTTGATAATAAAAGGTATAAAATGATGTTATATATGGAAAAAATTAAATGGAAATATAAGGTCGAATCAAGATAATCTAGTGAATCAATTAAGAAAACAAAAGGACCTTTTGAGATCACTTTCACCCCACCAGTTCCATCGCCACATATATTAAAATTACAAGTTTATACAGATGCAACATTCAAATATGGAAATATGTTCCACATTTAATATGAAGAAGAAATATTTGGAGAGAATATTACAGATGCAGTTTGTATTGAGAGTATAAATGAGATTATCAAGTTTGAATGGTTGGGAGTCGTAGTTGTGAATATATACATGAAGTAAATTTTAATAATTTTTTTGTGTAAAAAATGATCTATTTTGTTCATTATAGTGAATAAATATTCATATTTTCTATAGGTGTATATATTTCTACCATATAAAGGGAAAAGCCTATGAAGCAAGATTTGGACTTTTTAATCCCTCTATCATTTATACGAAAAAAATTTCTTTGGAATTGAAAGAAACTAAAAAAAGATGAGATAAGAAAGGCATTTGAAGAGAAAATAACAGATGACAGACTCCTCTTGATTCCTCAATATAGGGGTAAAACTCCACAATTTAATCATATAAATTATATTTTTATTTTTTTCATTACTTATTTGTATTTTTTTAAGAATCACTAGATGTTAATCATAATCAAATTGGATACCCCAAATGTTTATTTTTTTGGATCCAACGCATGAATTTACAAAAAAATCTACCACACATGATGTCCATTATGAATTTATAATGCACTAAAATCAACTTTTTATAGATAAAATTCAAATTCTATATTTTAGTGTGTGTTTTAACAATAATTTTGTTATAATAGGGTGGTCTATAAATATCAGCTAAATCATGGTATGAGGTCAGTGAATGGACACAAAAATACTTTGTATTTCTTAAAATGGAAGAAAATTAAGCTATATATAGTAATATTTAACTATCAAAAAAAAAATCAAAACAATTTACTTATTTTGGTTAATATTTTTGTAGTATCTAAAACAAAATAACAACAATGACTGTAGATATTACATTTGAATTTTTTTGAAGGATATTATATACCATAAGTAGACTAGAATACCCAAAAAAGTAATTTTTATAGGTAATTAGAATTTCATTTAAAATATTTGTTAATAATTTATTTCTCTATATTTTATTAGTACTACTAGGACTTACAACAGTCTACATACTCAAAATAAGAAATAAATTTGTTTAGAGATTAGTGGGAATAGTACATGGTGTCATAATGTTTATCATCATCAAGTTTAGGTGATTACATATTATTCCTATGATCTAGTATAGAATAAAATAAAATTAAACTATTCACTAGTCTCCTTCCATTAGGGGTTAGGATGGGTTGGTAGAAACTGTAAAATTCTTTGCAAATGAACCTACAAAGCAAGAAAAAATTGAGTTATTTCTCAAGTATATTGGAATTTATGGTTTCACTTAGGATAATGGATAAAGGTAAATGGGTCAAGGATCCTTCTACTCATAAATTTGAATACATATTACCAAATGCTGGGTAAGGTACTTCCATTCTCTTAGCCTCATCATTTTTATTTTTTGTATTGTTGTCTTTTGATGACTTTGTAAAAATAGTATGTGCCCTATTACAATCACTTCCATGCTCCTGGACTCATCAATTCTCAAAGTATAATTGAGGAATTAACTCTGAAGGAAGTTGAACCAGGTTTCAAATCTGAAAATGTTGAGATGTTGATTGATCTTTATAAGGTAATTTATTTTAAAACATGTTTCATATTGTTAAAACTAATAAAAATGGATCATATTGTTTAAAATATTTCAAAAAAAATCCATAACTCATTTGATATGTGTAGGAATAAACCAAATTTCAATATGACAATTGGTGTGGTAGGTATGACTCTAAGTGCGTGTTTTCAAGATAAAAGTGTAATTTTACTTTAAAATGAATTTCACATTATCAAAACTAATAAAACGAGATTGGATTGTCTTGGTAATTTTGGATAATATCTATAATTCATTTTTTGTATGTAGGAATTGACCTCACATCAATATGAAACATGACGTGTCCTGTATGACTCAAAGTGCATGTTATTTTAGTTTAAAACATATGTTACATTGTCAAAACCATACAAATGAGCTCGTATTTTTTAAAAAAATTATGGAAAAGATTCATAATCCATTTGTGATGTGTAGGAATCTACCACACAACAATATGACACATGATTTTATAATATGACTCAAAATGCATGTTTTAAATATAAAAGTGTCATTTTAGTTTAAAATGTGGGTCACATAGACAAAACTGATCAAAAAAGATCAAATTGTTTTCAAACTTTAGAAAAAAGTTCCATAATTCATTTGAGATTTGTAGTAATTAACCTAACAATAATCTGACACATGATGTGACTGTTAGACTCCAAGTGTGGGTTTTCAATATAAAAGTTCCATTTTAATGTAAAACACACATCATATAGCCAAAATTGTGTAAACACACTTAGATGGTCTTGAAAATTTAGGATAACAATCCATAATTCATTAATGGAATTTAGGAATCAACCTCACATCAATCTGACACATGATGTAGTTGGTATGACTCTAAGTCCTTGTTTTTAATGTAAAAAATCATTTTAGTGTAAAACGTGCATCACATAGCCAAAACTGAGAAAATGTTCTTGAATAGTCCTGAAAATGTAGTAAAATGATCCATAATTCATTTTTGGTATATAGAAATTGATCCCACATAAATCCAACACATTATGTGAACGGTATGACTCCAAGTGCATGTTTTCAATATAAAAGTATCGTTTTAGTTTAAAACATGTGTCACATTGTCAAAAATGAGAAAATGAGCTTGAATTGTTTTAAAAAATTATGAAAACAATCCATAATTTATTTGTGATGTGTAGAAATAAACCACATGTCAATCTGACATATTATGTTATTAGGTGGGAATAAGAAAAGATAAATAAGAGGGGTGAATTTTGTATTTTCAATAATCTTAGATAGATATTTGATTTTATCCTTCTTTTTTATTTAGTAGATATGTATAATTTTCTTTTATAAGTGGTTTGAGAAGAAGATAAATAGAAAAGGAGAACACAATAATTTTTATAGTGGATTAGAGCACAAAGATCCCCTAGTCCAATCCACCAACGCTCTCTTTGTGAGCTTGGTGATTTTCACTAGAAAGGTCCTCTTATTACAAGGCTTTAACGACTGAGTGTAGGCATTTGAAACTCTTACAATAAGGCTTTATATATCCTTCTGGTTATTTTATAGGGAACCTGATTATTCACATCTTAATTTAAGAAGCTGATACACCACCATGACTAAGTCCAAATAGCTGAAACTTTAATAAATCAATTGAGTTTGATTTGATTGAATAAAATTTTTTTTTTCACAGTTACAATAGAAACTGATAGAAAAAAATATCTTCTTATTAAAATATAAAAGTCTTCAAGAATGAATGGATTTTAATAGATCCTATTTACGAATGATCTTCAATAAAATAGAAACAAATAGCTAACAACAGCATTAGTTACTCAACAGGATATGTAGCACAAGATTGAAGTTCTTCATAATAAAAGAGATGATCAATATTTTTCCTTTTGAAATAGATTTGTATTCAAAAAGATATTTCACCATGTATATCATTTTTTAGAATGAAAATAATCTTTCTATTTAAATAGAAAAACTTGAATTACTTTTAGTTGAGTAGATCCAAAAATATTTCCTGATAAATCATAATCATTTGAATTTTAAAACATTCAAAGAGATTCGTAACTTCCCATAGATATAGGAACAATTTACTCTGATGAATATGAGTCTTTAAGTTGGTCATAAAATAGATTTGAAATGGTGTTTACTTCCATTAAAACTATTATAGAAAATGAAAGTAATATCTTTAATCTGAAACTCCATCATTGACTAGTAAAATGTAGGGTTCCTTCACATAGAGAAAAATTTCAAACATAGGGTTGACAACGTATGATTGTTCACAAAAGTAAGGTTGATAAACCATACATTTATTCCTTTAAACATAGGTTTTCTTCCGAACATAGAGTTGTTGTTCCATAATTTTCCAATAGCGTAGGATATATGATCCATACATTCTATTCCAAACAAAGGGTTTCCAAACCATACATCATGCTTACAAACATAGGGTATGAATAGTGTTTCCAAATTACTTTTAAAACATGTTCAGAATTTTTTTTAAAAAAAATAACTTGTAAATAAGATAAACTTTTCAAGAAATATATTCCTGAAAAATACTTAAAGTAACTTCATTAATGAAATAAATAATGGTATTTGTAAGCATCAAAATCAATAAGATTCATAGAATATTGTTGAGATAATACATTTCCAACAATCTCCCCCTTTTTGATGATCACAAAACCCATAACATAATATATAGAAAATATAGGAATTGTAAACACAAATAAAATAATATCTTTAAAATGATATAATAATAAAACTATAATAAAAACTACAACTGATTTTCAAATATCTTTTTTATATTAAAGATTTTAATTCTTAGATCACTAATAAAACTATGTAAGATAAAAGTAAGAATGTTGAAATTAAAGATGTTGTTATGTTTACACAATTTTCTCCCCTTTTGTGATATTAAAAAGAAAGTAATAGAAAATGGTTTAAAACACATTCAATGTAGTACAAAACTTTAAATGAATGGTATAATATTTTAAGACAAAAATTATTGGTGTTCTGGTAGTAAAAATGAACAGAAATAATAATAAATAAACATAAAAAGTAAACCAAAGAATTTCAGTTAAAATATGTTTTGATTATAATAAATATTTGGCTAATAAAATTTAAAAAGTAGGATTGGTTGAGGGTGATAGGTATGGTTTAAAGTGGTGTCATAATCTTGAGATTCTCCAATTTCCTGAATAACTTCATTTATCTCTGCCATTAATCCTCTAAAACTTTCATCAATGTTTTTAGCTAACTATATCATTAAAATTAATGAATCTTAACACACCTTCAGATTTTAAACCAAATTAACATTCAAAAACTCATGAACGGACTCTTCTAACTAAATAAATAGTGAGAGCATATTTTCTAACTAATTGAGAAGGGTTCTTATACCAAGCTATCTTGAAGTTAATTTCTTAATGAGATCTCTCTGTTTTTCCAACAATACATTAAAATGTTCACTGTCACACTGAAGGGGATGAAGATGATCGTTGAAAATAGATGTTATGGAAATAATTGCTTCAAACCTTCTAACTAAATCTGGAGAAGTTTGAGTTGCATATGTAGATGATCTATACTGAACAAAACTACTTATTACTGATTCAAAATGACTCCCTAAATACTTCTTTAAGTCTCCAAAATTTGTCTTTGAAACATTTTTTTCTCATAGCTTTCCAAACTGATCTTTCATTTCTCTTTGAAGTGAATTAAAATCACTTCTTTAAACTGAACTTTCTATGAGATTATGTAGTTGAGATTGAATTGATTCGAATTCCTCTCTAGGAATAATTATGATTATTGAGTCTTCTAAAGATTGTATGGTTACCTCTAACTCATTTTTCATATTTTAATTTTCCTCCCACAACTTATTAAATTTGATAAAAAACTCTTAAATTCAATTATTCAAAGAATAAGAAGTTTATTCTTCTTAAACTTGAGATGTTTGTCATTTTTCAAACAAGTATAAAGATTTTCCTTTATATTTATCACTAGAGAATAAATATTCAATATTAATAATCTTTTTATTTCCATTAGGTTCAAAAATATCCTTATCCAAAGAATAAATGATGACATAAATTGATTGATTCTCATATAACTTGGTAGTGTCAGCTACTACTAGTTATTCTTGATCATTTACTTGATAATTCTCTCAAATTTGTTATTCAGCATGAAAACTTTAATTCTGATTATCATTATGATCCTATTACTCTTGATTTTCATTTTGACTTTTAGAATGATCCTCTTGCTCTGCTCTGATATATGGTTGAGTATCAGGTTTTTGTTCCTTAGGAATGACTAAAACTCCTAAAAACATTGGTCGAGAAACTGCACAAGTTGTAGAAGTCAAAAATTATGGTTCCTAATCTATAGGATCCTAAACAGCAGGTTCACCCCTTTGTCTTGGACAGGTGATAAGGGCCTCAACATTTACTTCCTCTAATTTTTTTGCAAGAGATTGATGAATGTATATTGTAATATCTGGACCAGATATCATATTGTATTATGTGTCTCTTTGTTTGAAATGCATCATCTATTCTAGATTTTACAACTTCATCTTCACAAATATGAATTGTACCAATAGATCTTAAATTTCTTTTATCCCCCAGAGCATGAGAATTGGATTCTTTTTAGTCAACAACACCAACGAATAAAAACTTTACTTTTATGGTACTAAAAAAGAAACCTAATCTCCTCAACTTTATAGTATTTAAAATGTTACTATGATGACACCTAGTATTGATCTGTACATACCGAATCTTTTTTTATTTGTAAAAAATAAAAGAAATTATCCTTCCATAAGGATAAAAATACATTCTTACATCTTCTTGACAGTGGTGATGCATATACCTAAGAATATATCTTGGGAAATTAAACTTAATATCATTCATCATCAAAATAATTATATACATATCATAATAAAGAATCTTTTCTAGCTCAGAAATTCTCAGAAGTATTGATCACTGAATAAATTTGATTAGTACCTTTTCGTCAGCCTCAAGATCTTTTAAAAACATTTTTCTAATCAGGTTTGAATCGAAGAGAAAAGACATAATATCCTTAGATATATGTTCTTGTTTTTTAATCAATCAAAGATAAAAATGGAAAAATCATTTGTGAGGACATTGAAAAATATTTTTTATTTTTATAGAAGAAATAGAAAATTCTACATCATTTACCTTTAAAATGATAATATCCTCTGTGTCTTTGAAACTGAAATATAAATTTCTGAAAAACTCTTTTATTTCAATGTCAAATACGAATGAGGTAATTTTCTCATTAAAAATAGATTTTAAGCATTGAAAATCTATAGCTTTCCTCAAAAATATATTTTTCTGGTTTAGTCATTTGAAATCTATGACCTTTCTTTAAAAAAAATCTATAGGTAACTCGTTGATGCTTTAATCTAATTGGTTCACCTTTGTATGTTCTCTTGATCATCAACATTATTAAGAATGTGAATATTAAATTTTAGGATTCTAGGGTTTCTAAGGGACTAAGAGAGATCTAAAAGTTAAAAGGGTTCGAATACTGAGGGTGAGAGAGAGAACGAGGGGGTTTCTGACAGTTTTGGTGACACCGGTTCTGGTTTCTTGAGCCAATTACTCAATGTAATCATTATTAATTTTTTAATTTGAAAAGACATGATTTTTTAAAAATGAAATAAATTATTTTTTAAAAAAATTAGTAAATAAATAAATAATAGATTAAATAAAACAAATAAAATAAAATAAAATAAACACATTAATAAAAATTTATTTAAAATTAAATATTCCTAACTCCCCCTTAATAAAATCAAAATTATAAGTGGGAAGAGGTTTAATAAAAATATCAATAATTTGATATTCAATATTCACAAATTCTAAATATATATCTTTTTTCAGAATATGGTCTCTTAGAAAATGATGTCTTATATCAATATGCTTTGTTTTTGAGTGACTTACATGATTTTTTGAAATATTTATTACACCTGTATTATCACATAAACTAAGAATATTATTAAAATTAGGTTCAAATTCCAGTAAGGTGTGTTTAATCTACAACATTTGTGCATAGTAACTATTAGAGGATATATATTATGCATCGCCTGTTTAAAAGAGAAACTGAATTTTGTTTCTTACTTAACCATGAAACTGATGGTTTTCCTAAAAAGTGATAGGTTATTGATGTGATTTTTCTATTTAATCTACATCCTCTAAAATTATCATCTAAATATAAAATTAAAATAACATTATAAGTTTTTGGATCAAATAGAGATTGAAAAATAGTTCCTTTTAAATATATAAAAATTATTTTAACAACATTAAGATGTGATTCTTTTAGGTTTGATTGAAATCTATCACATATACAAATATAAAACATTATTTCTGGTCTGCTAGCAGTAAGATATAGTAAACTACCAATCATACCTCTGTATAACTTATTGTCAACTGGCTTTTCATCTTAATCCAAATCAAGTTTTACATTAGTACACATGAAATTTGTATAAGTATTATTGTTTTCAAGTCCAAACTTTTTTAATAAATCAATAATATACTTAATTTGATTTAAAAAAATTTCATAATTATTTTGATTGATTTGAAATCCAAGAAAGAAATTTAATTCTCTCATCATACTCATTTCAAATTCATTTTATATAAGATTAAAAAATCATTACAAAGATTTTTATTTTTTGAACAAAAAATAACATCATCTACATAAATTTGTATAAATAATATATTAGAACAAACTATTTTCTTAAAAATATATGGATCTTCTAATCCTATAGAAATCCCATTTTCCAATAAAAATAGCTTAATATTTCATACCAAGATTTAGGTTCTTGTTTAAGGCCATAAAGAGAATTAATAAGTTTAAAAACTGAATTTGGTATATGAGTATTTTTCAAATCCCAGTAGTTGTTCAATATAAACTTATTCTATTAAATATCTATTTAAAAAATATGATTTCACATCCATCTGATATAATTTAAAATGCGTACGAGATACATAATAGAGAAGGATTCTAATAGCTTTCAATCTAGCAACATGTTCAAAGTTTTCATCATAGTAAATTTCTTCTTCCTGGTTGTATCCTTTTTCTACTAATCTAGATTTATTTATAGTGATTATTCCTTGATCATATTGTTTGTTTCTAAAAAACCATTTGGTTCCTATTACTGGATAATTTATTGGTCTATCAACTAATTCCCAAAATTTATTTCAACTGAATTGGTTAAGTTATTCTTATATATCCATTAACCAACTTTCATCTTCTAAAGCTTATTATATAGTCTTAGATTCTAATTATGATAGAAATGTATAAAATTCAGCTAAGTTTCCTAAATTCCTTCAAGTTATCACTCCTATATCTAGATATCCTATTAAGGTTTCTAAAGGATGATTCTTTAAAGTTCTAAATTTTCTAGGTAAGACACTTTCAGGTTTATTAGTTTCATATTCTTATAAAATGGAATTTATTTAAATTGTTTTATTTTCAAAATAAATCTTAGCTGATTCAAGTCTCATGTTGTCTAAAGAGTCAACAATTTTATCTGTTTGATTTTTTCCTTTTATCAAAAGTATCACTTTCATAAAACTTCACATGAACAGATTCTTCAACAATCCTTGAATTTTTATTATATACTCTATAATCTTTAGAGGTAGTATAATATTCTAAAAATATTCCTTCATCAGCCTTTGGTTCAAATTTACCAAGGTTTTCCTTAGTATTCAAGGTATACACCTTGCATCCAAACACTTTAAAGTACCTGACTTTAGGTTTTTCATTATTACAAAGTTCATAGGGTGTCTTTTTAAGAAGGGGTATTATTAAAACTCTATTTATGATATAACAAGTTGTTTTTATAGCTTCTACCCAAAAATAGGTAGGAAGACTATATTAATTTAACACAGTTCTTGCCATTTTTTTAATAGTTCAATTTCTTCTTTCAACAATTCCATTCTGTTGAGGTGTTCTTGGTGTAGAGAAGGTGTGTTTAATACCTAAGTCTGATAAAAAAGTGTTAAACTCTTTATTATCAAATTTTCTATCACGATCACTCCTCAATGAAATTATTTTAAAATCCTTTTAATTTTGAACAACTAGTACTCACTCGTGATATTACACATCATATTTGATTACCAATTTTTATTTTAATAAGAGATTAGTATTTATAAAAGTTGATAAGAAACAATAATGTTAATAAATTTTAATTAGAAAGTAATGGTTCATGATAATGGAATAGGAGTGCATATAATATAGAGACACCATTTAAATTATTTACAAAGAAAAAGCATAGATTAAAAGTATATGAATTTCTAAATTTTGAGGATGGAAATTTGAATTCATTTTCAACTTCAACAATCACAATAAAAGTAATGTGTGCACTGAAATAAAATAATAATAAATATTATAAAATGATAAATGAAATTATAACTCTTAACATAAAAGATATTGTTTTGAAACAATTGAAACATAACATTAATTACATAGAGATTGATTTGTTTGATAAAACAGATATGAAAATTGTAACAATAATAGCAGTTGTTTATTGTATCTGGTGTGCCAGTGAAACCGACATATATAGTTTCCTCCCTCTTACTTCAAGCCTTACAGATGTGTACATCTATGCTACATTAGATGACAACTTCTAGATGGTGGTTGAAAGTAATGACGTACCCCACAACTATTTAATTTAACTAATTTAAAACAAATTGGGATAACTTTACACTATACAACCTATAATAATTAGATAGGATTAGAGTGTGCATTATATGTGTTAGTACAAGAAACCTATATTTTGTAATAAAAGTAATGTTAAAATTTGTAGTATAAATGTATAAGATAATTTCAAAAATGAAGGTTCAATAAGGTTGTTGTGGTACCTTGCAAATGCACCACCTGAATGGGGATTTCATTTATTGGCATGGCTTGTTAATGTCGCATCATCTTGAGACATTAAAACTCATCATTAGACTGCATAGAAAAAAACCAAACTCATTCAACATATTTTTTTACATGAATAGATGAATTAAATCAATAAGTAAAAAAAATCCTTACCACTATAATCATTTTCATTGTAATATGATGTTTACAAATTGAAAAATGAGACAACAAATTGTAGAGTGTTTTAATGATACAATGAAAATGATAATGAAAAAATCATTATTTTTCACTCCAATGATTTAATGAAAATAAAAGATAATGAAGATAAAATACATTGACATGGGTTGTTGTTTTTACAGATTTCCTGAATAGAGACCAATTATGGTTAAGGAGAGGGGAAGCTATATAACATTTCCCTAAATAGAGATAGTCACACATGCTAAGCATCATCTGAAGAGAGCCCTCAACCACTCCATAAGACCTGACATCGTGAAATTGAATCAAAAAAATAGATGAAAATAGATTAAATGTTGATGTTTCTTAACTCAATTTCAAGAGTGGTGTATTGTTGGATTTAAATATCATATAAATATATTCAAATAACTAGAAATTGGTGGGGAGGATAGGTTTGTTTTCACTGATTGGAGACATTCACCCATGCTAAGAAGCTTTAACATAGATCTCTCAACCACTTTAGAAGACCTAGCAACATTATATTGAATTAAAATATATATATGAAGACAGATTGAATCTCGATGTATCATGAGAATCGATATCACCATTCTATTCAACTACAACGCTATATAAATAAAAAGTTCATGTTGAATATGAAAAGACAAATAAGTGCATACATATTCAAAAATCCAAAAATTTCCTTACTATATGGTTGAAATCATCTCTGCTTGTGTTTAATGGGTTGTCTTCACTGTTGATCCCATGCATTTTGTAGAACCCAAGGAAAAGTCTAGTCAATCATGGTTCTTCCATGAGAGGAAAAATTGACTTGATTATTGCATCGTAAACATTGAAGGGAAAATAAAACATCTTTCAATGGCCATATTTGTTGTACTTATTAAATTCTCTATTGAAAATATGAAAACATTTATAGAAAACAATGTTGTTTTTGTACCTAATTTTTTAGTTGTGAGAAGGATTTATAGTGGTTGAATAATAGGTAATAATCCAGGAGCTGGTCAACTACACATTCATCTAATATGTTTACCTACACACACAGTAATGTTTCAAAATTCCCTATTATTAATATCTTTGTCGATGTTGTTGGGGATCCCAATAACTGCAACTTTGGTGCTACACCTTTTGATTTCCTATACATTAATGTTTGAAACAAAATGAACTCAGGGAACAATATTTCCTAAAACATGAATTAACTACTACCAGACTCGTTAATGATCTAAAATCGCAATACCTCAAAAATCACAGAAGCTCCTCTCTACGTCCCACCACCTCCTATTATGTACACATGAAATGTGGCACACTTGTTAGCCATCTAACATGCTCAAACTATAAAATAATTCAATAGAAACGTGCCTAAAAATCAGTAATGTCCACTCGATTGATGTAAGTAAAATAAGAGACAATGAAGATAAATATATTAATACCTGAGTGGAGGAAAAAATTGTAGTTGTTGTAACAAATCCTATGTCATTATTTCACTGGACTCCTAAACATCCGGTGCTTTCATATTCCTACAACACAGTTGTAAAATGAATAATCACTGACCCAATATTGAATAACATACATAGTAATAAATGACATAATATAGCACATTAAGCAATATTAATCAAAAAAGAAAAAACACCACCTCCCCTAATGACAGCTAACTTCATCAATCCACCATGGTAGTAATTTTGGTACAACTTCAAAATTTTCTCCAACAAATTAATCCATTTCTCCATAAAATCATCTTGGATTTTTTTATTCATTCCATCATAGTGATGAAAGAAGCTTTTTGATGATGGGATTCAATAATGATGTAGTCGGAATTCATAGGATTGTTGGATATAGGTCCTTTTCCAGGTGAAATCGAAGAAGTTCAACCTCTTCTGCAAACCAAGTTGGTGTGCCCATACAGGTGGAAAAAAGAGCAGAACCTAGAATGTAGCAGTATTAGTTACAGATATTGAGGAAAAATAGTTACATAATGAGTATCCTTCTCTATCAAATACATAATGAAGGAATAGAAGTTATAGAAAAACTGACTTACTGGGAATAAAAGTTGTAAATTTGAGCAGTAAAAATTACATAATGAGCACTATCAACTTTAATAAGATGTTCCAGATCCCATAACTTTATTTTTTATCAAGTTTACAAAAATCTAGACTACCTAGGAACATTTTTAGTCTTCTCTTCCTCCACCAGAACCATCAATTTATGCATCAAAGCAATCTTGAATGAATCAAAATTAATTTACATAGTTAAGGATCAGTTTCATAGTACACCCCATCTCCCTCATCATTGACATATTGATCATGCTTAATGCTTTTGATCAAAATTACAAGAAGATGCCATGAAGGGAACCTGATTTTCTCTATTAATGGTAGTATTTCATGAGCACTAGCTTTGAGAACTCTGTCTGCATGGTATGAATCAAAATATAAAAAAAACATTACTTTTTCTATCTTCTTAATGTAACTATTGAGTATTATAAGACATTTTCAATAAGTGACCCTAATTATATTAGAAGGTTAAAAAAATTGTACATACTCACTATTTCTATGAGATGGTACTGAGGAATTTAAGGAAATTGATTATGAATGACACGAGTTCCAATATCATGGTGGATGTTTTTGATCAAACCATGATCATGATCAAGCATCGCCTGTCCCCCAAGAAGATACCTCAATTCATGTATAAAAAGTAATGAACTCAAGAAAAAAGTTGTGGGTGAAGAAATTTGTTCAATGATATTAGTGGTAAGGACAATAAATTGGAAACAATTCATTCAATAAAAACTATTTATCCAACCCTTTCAGTAAAACCCATTTGATCCCCTTCCTAATGCATGTTAAAGCTTGAAGAGAAAGGAAAACTTATTTTAATGACCATATGTTATGTACTTATTAAGAACATGAATGTTCTAATTGAATATGAATCATTTAGCATGTTTTCATTAGACAATAAAAAATCATATGTCATATGCTAGTAATATTTTTTGTGATAGAAACTTTTGTAGTGATTTGAATGTCATACCTTATTGTGGTACCAAGAAAGTCTTTCCCCTGCATATCCTTATATATTCCCAAAAATATTAAGTATTTTCCTATCATCATTAAAACAAATCTAGAATAATTATTATAAAATATAGATATGTTTGTGCATATACTGATTATCCCATAAGAGAGCATAGAATACTTTACCTAGGAGTTCTCTCTGCCTTGTTGCATTCATTCCAACCACCAACTATGGAAATACCTTCATCCGTGTAGAATCAAAATAGAATCTAGTCAATAGAAAATATAAAAACTTATTATAGAAAATATAAAAACAATCAATGCAGAATATAAAAACAACCAAAACAGAATCTGATCAAAACTCATTAGGTCAAATCTGAATTATACAATCAATGCAGGGGTATACGCCTATACCAACAGACAACAATATAATAAAAACAGAATCCGATCAGCATAATATATAAAAACCTATTGCAGAGAGAGTATAAAAAAGATAACAGTTTCAGTGTACTAATGTTTGATGCTAATCCAAACTATGGAAAAATAAGGTTGGAAACTGGATATTGAAAAATCACATACTATTGACTAAAATATGTAAGGTTTTTTTGAAACTGGATTTGAATGTAATTGAACCGAAATCACCAAATATGCATGAGATGTACTAATACAAGAAATTCATTAAAAACATTGTTACTGTTTAATTTGTCTATACATTAAATCTATTAAAAATGTTTGAATCTTTATTTTAAAACATTAATCTATTTTCCCACAGCAGTGAAACACATTACATTAATTGCTTAACCTAAGACACGACTTCCACTCCACATTATGTCAACTACTTAATATAATAGTAGAAACACAACAGATTAACAATGAACAAACTAACAGTGAATACAATATTCTAAAAGTGAATTGAAAGAAATATATAGTGGAATCAATTTTTAGTGAATGTATCATATTAATAGTGAAAACAACTATGGAAATGCATGGAATCTATTATATAAAAGAAGTGACATCATAAGGAATATTAAAATAGAATCAACTAACTGGAAACATGTCTAGAATGGAATATGCCTTGCTGCATTCACTCCAACCACCAACTATGGAAATACATTCATCCGTGTAGAATCAAAACAGAATTTGATCAGTAGAATATATAAAAACCTGTTACAGAGAGTAAAAAAACAATCAGTGAAGAATATAAAAACAATCAAAACAGAATTCGTTCAAGACTCATTAGGTCAAATATGAATTATACAATCAATGTAGGGGTATACGCCTATACCAAAAGACAACAATATAATAAAAACAGAATTTGATCAGTAGAATATATAAAAACATATTATAGAGAGAGTATAAAAAGAGAACAGTTTCAGTGTAATACTATTTGATACAAATCAAAACTGTAAGAAAATTAGCTTGGAAACTGGATATTGAAAAATCACATATTGTTGACTAAAATATGTAAGGTTTTTTTGAAACTAGATTTGAATGTAATTAAACCAAAAAAGTATAATATGCAGAAGATGTACTATTCCAAGAAATTCATTAAAACTTTGTAACTGTTTAATGTGACTATCCATTAAATATATTCAAAATTGTATGAATCTTTATATGAAAACAATAATCTATTTTCCCACAATAGTGACACACGTTACATTAATTGCTTAACCTAAGATGTGACTTCCACTCTGCATTATGTCAACTACTAAACATAATAGTAGAAACACAATATATTAACAATGAACAAACTAATAGTGAATACAATATTCTAAAAGTGAATAGAAACACATATATAATAGAATAAATTTTCAGTGAATGTAACATATTAATAGTGAACACAACATATCATTCCATCCATGAATAATTAGTGAACATATAATACTAACTGGAAACACGTCTACAATGGATTCAAAATATTAAAAGTGCACAATATACCAGTTCTGAATGGAAAAAAATATTAGAATAATAAACCAAATAAATTAAAAATGCATAAAAAAGGATGATAAATAAAGATAAAATTCTCATAAACTTGTGCATGTAATCTGTGATACAAAATCAGTTATGTAAGGAATATTAAAATATAAATGTTACAAAGAACTCACAACTCGTAGGAGGAAAAGATTAAGGAGATGTTGGGGAACCATTCACTACATTCATACCTGGTTTCATTCAAGGGAAGTTGTTTTTTCATACTTGAAAACAAATATAAGAAGATTCACTTCATGAGACCACATATCATAGCTTGCAGATCTTAACATATTTAAATTTCTAAAAATATTAGACACTGAGAGATATGGAGGGAAAGAACCAATGCACCAATACATAAGAACCTAAAAATGTACAATACCATGATCATTAGAGTGGTTTTATCATGGTTATACCTCACCACATAAAAGAAATAATGTTTAGAGAAAATAATTTAAGGATTAAATAAAAGGAAGTTCCTCATTTAGTTGTAGTCTAAACAAATAAATGGTAAAAATAGAATTTCAAAAAAAGAAGATTTCAGTTGACCTATAGTTTTGTCAAAAAACACTGGCATAGAAATATGGAATTCAGACACCTGCATTCTAAACAAATGAATAAAAACATTAAATGATAAGAACAAAAAAATGACACAAACTTCTCAAAAAAATTATTATATGTTATGATCTCATAGAATATAAATGGAATGAAATGAATTTAATGTTTGTAATCGAAATAATTAAAATAAAAAAAATTATCAAGGGAAGTTGGTTTCCATACCTGAAGCCATATATAAGAAGAATCATTGCTCTACACCCCTCATTTATTTGTAGTTTAAACAAATAAATGATAAAAAAATTTAGAATTTTTAAAAAAAATAGAATAATTTATATGACCTCCCACTACGGGAAAAATGAGCAATTGCGACGGGTTATTTGCGACGGGATTTATTCCCGTCGCAAATAGTCATGTTAAAAACTTATTTGCGACGGGGGTATTTCCCCGTCGTAAATAAGGAGGCTTTTGCGACGGGATTGCTTTCCCCGTCGCAAATAGTTTTCCCGCGATGCGCGCCAAATCGCGGGAAACTTATTTGCGACGGGGAAATATTCCCGTCGCAAATAACCGGCGGCGGTAAAAGGTATTTGCGACGGGAATATTCCCCCGTCGCAAATACTATGTCGGCAGGGATTATTTGCGACAGGACCCGTCGCAAATAACTATTTACCGGTTGACCGTAATAAATGTTGGCTAAGGTATTTGCGACGGGTACCGTCGCAAATAATACTATTTGCGACGGGAATCCCGTCGCAAATGGGCCCGTCGCAAATAATCTAACCTATAAATACCCCCATCCGTTTTTTTCATTTCATTCTCATTCCTTATCTTCTCTCTCTCTCAGAATTATATTTCTAGAGTTGAGTTTTTCTCCAGTTTAAGTTTTTTCTCCGGAGCTGATATTAAAGTTTTGAAGAACGATCAGAACAGATCTATTTTCAAGGTATTTATGTTCATTTTAATTTTGTATTTATTTTTAATTTCTTATTAGTTTCTATTATTATTAATTAGTTGTAATTTAATTATGTTCACATTGTTTTATTATTTAATAAATTTAAATTATAAGTATTGTTTATATGGTAATTAGGAATAATTAGTAATAATTTTTAGTAATTAAGAATAAATATTAATAACTAGTAATAAATACCAATAATTAAGAATAAGAACATTATTACATTATTAGTTTATTTTATTATTAATATTAAAATAATATAATTTTATATATATATATACAGTTCTTTTTTCATCTGTGTGTTTGCTGTCTTCACATGTATTATTTGTATGTGGAGATAGAAAACGCACAGATGAAAAAAGAACTGTATATAAATTAGAAAATTATATTATTTTAATATTAATAATAAAATATATTAATAATGTTATTATTTGTAATTATTGGTAATTATTTCTAATTATTGATAATTATTCATTTAATTACTAATAATTATCAATAATTAAGAATAATTAGTAATAATTACCAATAATTAACAATAATTAGTATTAATTACCAATAATTAGTATTAATTACCAATAATTCGTAATAATTAGGAATAATTAACAATAATTAGTAATAATTAGGAATAATTAACAATAATTACGAATAATTAACAATAATTAGTAATAATTAGGAATAATTAGGAATAATTAGTAATAATTAGGAATAATTAGGAATAATTAGTATTAATTAGGAATAATTAGTAATAATTACCAATAATTAGGAATAATTAGGAATAATTAGTATTAATTACAAATAATTAGTATTAATTAGGAATAATTAGTATTAATTACAAATAATTAGTATTAATTACAAATAATTAGTATTAATTACCAATAATTAGTCTTAATTACCAATAATTAGTATTAATTACCAATAATTAGTATTAATTACCAATAATTCGTAATAATTAGTATTAATTACCAATAATTCGTAATAATTAGGAATAATTAACAATAATTAGTAATAATTAGGAATAATTAACAATAATTAGGAATAATTAGTAATAATTAGGAATAATTAGGAATAATTAGTAATAATTAGGAATAATTAGTAATAATTAGGAATAATTAGGAATAATTAGTATTAATTAGGAATAATTAGTATTAATTACCAATAATTAGTATTAATTAGGAATAATTAGTATTAATTACAAATAATTAGTATTAATTACAAATAATTAGTATTAATTACCAATAATTAGTCTTAATTACCAATAATTAGTATTAATTACCAATAATTAGTATTAATTACCAATAATTAGTATTAATTACCAATAATTAGTATTAATTAGGAATAATTAACAATAATTAGTAATAATTAGGAATAATTAACAATAATTAGTAATAATTAGGAATAATTAGTATTAATTAGGAATAATTAGTAATAATTACCAATAATTAGTATTAATTAGGAATAATTAGTATTAATTAGGAATAATTAGTATTAATTACCAATAATTAGTATTAATTACCAATAATTAGTATTAATTACCAATAATTAGTATTAATTACCAATAATTAGTAATAATTAGGAATAATTAACAATAATTAGTAATAATTAGGAATAATTAACAATAATTAGTAATAATTAGGAATAATTAACAATAATTAGGAATAATTAGTATTAATTAGGAATAATTAGTATTAATTACGAATAATTAGTAATAATTACCAATAATTAGTAATAATTACCAATAATTAGTATTAATTACCAATAATTAGCATTAATTACCAATAATTAGCAATAATTACCAATAATTAGCAATAATTACCAATAATTAGCAATAATTACCAATAATTAGTATTAATTACCAATAATTAGTAATAATTACGAATAATTAGAAATAATTAGAAATAATTACCAATAATTAGCAATAATTAGCAATAATTAGAAATAATTAGCAATAATTAGTATTAATTACAAATAATTAGTATTAATTAGGAATAATTAGAAATAATTAGCAATAATTAGTAATAATTAGCAATAATTAGGAATAATTAGTAATAATTAGGAATAATTAGGAATAAGTAGGATTAATTAGAAATATATGAAGATGATGATGAAGATGAACACTTATAGAATTCCATGGTATTTATATACAATCATAATATGTATATATATGTCACACATGAATTTGAAATGGTAAGAGATGAAGCAACTGCAACTCGAATGGATATCGATGATGTTGAGGAGGAATATGAAGATGACATTGACATATATGAAGATGATGATGAAGATGAACACTTATAGAATTCCATGGTATTTATATACAATCATAATATGTATATATATGTATATATAATAGTAATTATCAATTATTTGCTAATATTAACATTTTCTGTTTCAGATGGACGAGGCCACATTTCGTGAGTTGGCGGAGGCTGACCTGCCTTTCGATGCGGATGAGTTGCTGGCAGATGACCCTCAGCCTGCAGGCGCTCCAGGGAGTACGCGGAGGGGGCGCGGTCTTGCACGATTGATGATTCCTGACCCCGTCCCCGAGCGACGTCCACGTCTTGGGTTTGATCCGCGCACCCGGAGGTGTGATAACCTGTGTAATAACCTGTGAATTTGACTAAGATTTCATTAATCTATTCACATAATAAATGTTTATTATTTTTTCAGTTTTTCGCATATAGCAGTCGGACAGGGCAGCGCTATTTTGCGCAACTATTTCTCTCAGCCGTGGACCACATGGGAGCAGATTCCCATTGATGTGCAGCAGGCCATGTTCGGCCATTGGTTGGTACGTACGTAAATAAATAATTAATATTTTGAAAATTATTTCATTTCTAACTTGATATTTTGATTTATTTGTAGGGTTTATGGTATCCGATCGAGGATACCATGCGTGACGCCATCCACGAGGCATGGGAGGTGGCCATGCGTGATCGCCTTCGTCAGTTTTTGCACAATTTAAGAAAAGTTGCGATGAAGAAAGCAGGAGTGTCAGATTTTGAGGAGTCATGTAGAGCACACCGACCAGAGTACATTTCATCCCATGTATGGGATGGATTATGTGCGCACTGGTTGAGTGGTGCCTTTCAGAGGAGATCATCGGTGGGGAGGCAGAATCGGGGGAGGCAGGAGGTGACTCATCGAGCTGGGAGTCGTTCTTTCAGTACTCATAGACAGCATCTGGTACGTACATTATTTATAAATATTTTATATAACTATAAATATTAACAGTTTATTTTTTATTCTTATAGGCTGTCGAGCACCCCGATATTACAGAGTACGACGTATATCGGAGGATGTATAGTGATCCTGCTACTGGGGAGCTCAGAGGTGATCGTCAGCATCACATCGTGGTCAGTATTATTTGTTTTCAAGTTTAAAAATTAACTGCATATAATATATTCACAATTTTAATTTTAAATTGCAACTATAGGAGTCATATGAGGCCGCAGCGGCACAGGCCCGGCCTGAGAGTCAGGCCGAGTCATCAGATCAGACCACTGCCCGTCAGTTTGATGAGGCGGCATGGATGCAGGCCACCCAGTATGCCTTCGAGAAGGGCCGGGTAGTTGGTATCGGCTCTCGACTGACTCCCGGAGATTATTATGGCAGTGCTGCGATGTCGGCGTCCAGCTCGAGGGGAGCTCGTGCATCTTCTTCTACACAGTATGAGGAGCAGTTGCGATCTCAGACTGCACAGATAGAGAGTCTCCGACAGGAGCAGGAGCAGATACGTCAGCAGCATGAGGAGGAGCGTCGACGCCAGCAGCAGCTGTACGAGGAGCAGACGAGTCGGTGGCAGCAGCAGCATCAGGAGCAGATGGAGTACATGCGCCGACTCACTCATGCTTTAGGGATGGAGTTTCCTCCACCACCATCTGCAGATCCCCCACCTCCCCCCCCTCCTACAGATTAGAGTTTGTATTTCTGTTATAAAATTTGTGAAATCAAAATATTTTTTTTTTCTATTCGTAGTTTCTGTCTCATTATAAAATATTAATAATATTATATTTTTAAATAACAATATTAATATGAATAATAATAATATTTATATTTTATAATATTAAATTTTATATATATATTAAAATTTTATATATATATTAAAATTTTATATATATATTAAAATTTTATAATATTATAATTTAATTATTTTTTTGTAATACTTGAATTATTTTAATATTTGAATGTAAAATAATTCTATTATTTTTATATTAATTAAAATAACTTATTAATATTTTTTTTATTTATGAATTATAATTATAATATTATTATATTAATTAAATTATTTATTAGTATTCTATTATTTTTATTTTTGAATTATAATTCTACTATTATTATAGTAATTAAAATAATTTATTATTTTCATTTGTAAATTATAATTCTATTATTATATTAATTAAAATAATTTATTAATAATTTATTTTTTTTATTTTTTTTATAGTATTTGCGACGGGATACTATGCCCGTCGCAAATACTAGTATTATTAATATTTTTTTATTTTTTTTTTAAAAAGAGTATTTGCGACGGGTCCCGTCGCAATTACTATGAATAGTATTTGCGACGGGTCCCGGTTCCCGTCGCAAATACTAGTATTATTAATTTTTTTATTTTTTTAAAAAAAAACGTTATTGCGACGGGCCCGTCGCAAAAACTATTTGCGACGGGTCCCGTCGCAAAAGGTATTTGCGACGGGCCCGTCGCAATAACTGTTTAAAAAGTTTTTTACAAAAATACGGAATACTATTTGCGACGGGGAGAATGCCCGTCGCAAAAAAGGGCTTTAGCGACGGTCCCGTCGCAAATAAGTTTAGTTGCGACGGCGTTTTCCGCAACGGGCTATTTGCGACGGGACCCCGTCGCAAATGGCTATTTGCGACGGGATCCCGTCGCAAATAGCCCGTCGCAAATACCTGTTTTTCCAGTAGTGTCCATTTTTTTCATACAATGCTGGCATGGAAATATTAAATTTAGATACCTTCAATCTAAAGAAACAAATAAAAATATTAAATGACAAGAACAAATAAAATTACACAAAAAAACATCCTGAAAAAATTATTATATGATGTGATCTCAGATAATATCAATAGAATGAAATGAAATTAGTGTTTCTAATCAAAACAGTTAAAATTAGAAAAAATAATTATGAAGGGAAGTTGGTTTTTCATACCTAAAACCAAATAGAAGAAGAATCACTTCTTGAGACCACATATCATAGCCTTTGGATCTTAAAATATATAAATAGGTCATAAACAAATGACAAGAACAAATAAAATTACACAAAAAAACTACCTAAAAATTATTATATGATGTAATCTCAGAAAATATCAATGGAATGAAATGTGATTAGTGTTTCTAATTGAAACAGTTACAATTAGAAAAAATAATTATAAAATTCCTCCTATTTCTTGCACACTTAATCAGTCAAACCAGACCAAATCAATAATATTGTTTTAGTTAAAAATATAAATTCATCTCTATCATAGATAATAAATGAATATGCAAGACAAAAACATATTGATGCGGTGGAAAGCCATAATATAAAATGAACCAAACCTGCAAAGTAGTAGTAACATTATATTTGGGATGCTCCTTGTGAACCGAATGAAAAAAGTGAATTTCTTAATTCAAGGATTACAGGAGACACTAACAATTCAAATCTGGAGGCAATGGAGAAAACGTATTTTGCAGATGGTTCTAAATGCTCTGCATTCATGCTTTCACCTTATATATTTCATAGACAACTTTTTGGGAGCTCCAAGCAACCCATTGATTAAAACAAAATATTTGACCTACCAAAAAACCATTCCACCATCAGTTCTAGCTCTTAAACACTGAAATTAATTGAGGTGAATCAATATGACCTTTTACAAATCATCAAAAACTGGTATTGGTCCATGATTTATCTTATAGAACAACTTTGCTGGTGTAATAGTGGAAAAGCAAGGCTGATCGATGTGGTTTTGTATTGAAGGGATCCTGCAGCACAGCACCAAAAGAATATCCCCGTGAAATTGCTCAAATGGTGGTATTTGAAGAATAATATACCAACATTTTCATGGAAAATAAAGAGGTAATTCAATTCACAATTCTCAAAATAATGAAAAAATAAAACAAGAGTTGAAACTCAAATGAATCAACAGTTTCACATAATTAATGTTGTCGAACTACCAAATTAAAGTTAATTTCATATAGAATATTGAAAAAATATGAGTACTCTTTTTAGAAAATACAAAATTAGAGGAGAATCAAAGAGAAACTGGGAGCAGGAGTATGATGTCGGTGTAGTTCAGCGGGAACCTGTAGTGGGATCACGACGACGACATGGTTCTGCGGGAACCCTAGGTCGAGCGGAGGAGCCGAAGGATGACACTGGTGATGAAATCAAAGCTCTATATGAAGGTATTAGGTGTACTGGAAGGATGTACAAGTTATATGGATGAATCAAACACTGAGGATGATTCAGTGGTGGTTTGCATGATGAGAAGAAGAAAGCAGGAACCTAGCCAAAGAAGATTGTGGGGGGATTTCTGGGAAGAGTAACAGAGAGTGGGAACCTTACCTGAGGAAGATCAGTTGAAAAAATGGGAGAGGTGAAAGAGATACCAAGAATCCTATGTGACGATGATGGCTCGGAGGATCATGGGATGATAAGCATAGAGCGGAAGCATAGTTTGGAGGGTATCGTGAGAGGGAAGAGAGTCGGGAGGGAAATCTTGTTGTGGTAATGGGAGGGAATGAGGCACGTAGAGGTGGATGAGGAGGAGGAGGAGCCAAAGGTGGTCGAAGGTGGAGGTGGAGTAGCTGAAGGCGGAGCACACAGAGGTGAAGGCGGAGCATGCAGAGGTGAAGGCGGAGCACGCAGAGGAGGAGGAGCCGACAGCGGACCATGTAGAGGTGGAGGTGCGGCTGGAGGAATTGATTTGTGGGAACCTAGTTCGAGATGATGGGGTATCGTGAGTGGGAAGAGAGAGGCGGAGAAAGTTTGAGATACCATGCAGATGGGCAACGTGGAAAATTGGAGATATGAAACGTATGGAATAATTGATAAGGATGAATGTTAGCATGACATGTGGCAGAAGGAAAGCTAGGATTAGTATATATAGTAGATTTCACAAAAACTTTCAAAAATGGTGAAAACCTTACTTTTAAGTTTTAGAAAATAAATCCATGTAAATCTTGAAAAAACATCAACTAACACATAAACATATAATTTTCTAGGAAAATTTTCTACTCTTTATGGTATAAATAAATACATATGGATAAGTTCAAGTGGTTTGGATATAGAAACTTTGTTAATGGATTTGAAGGATGACTTGAGCTGTTTACCAATTTGGCATGTATCACATAATCTATCATTATCAAATTTAAGACTAGGAAATTCAGAAACTGAGTGTTTCATAGACAATTTATATAAATTAAATACATTGTAGTGTCCAAGTCTTCTATGTCAGATCCAAGATTTATTTGTCTCAACAGTTAAGTAATTCAATTTTTATTCACATAAGGAATTAATATCCAAGGTATAAACATTTTCAGTTATGGGTGCTCAAAATTTAAGAAAATTATATTTGAAAACTGAGCAAAAAATATTAGAAAAATTAACATAAAAACCATCATCACAGAGTTGAGAGATACTTATCAAGTTGTTCTTCATCCCTTGAACATATAACACTTTTTTTATTGAAATTTATTTTGGATATCCAACTGATCCAACTCCAACTATCTTTCCTTTATCATTATCTCCAAAGGTAACTAGTCCTCCATCAAGTTTTACCAATGTATAAAAAATGGAAGAGTCTATGCTCATGTGTCTTGAGTAACCACTATTCATATACCATACAACATTTTTGTTCTTGTGACCCTTTTCCTGCAAAATATTTAAACAATAGTTTTTTTTTTGTACCCATATTTTCTTGGATCTATCAGTGTTAGCAAGCAAAGATTTGGGTAACCATATTTGCCTTATTTTATCAAAATTTAAAGTACTCTCTTCAAACATATTTCTAGAAATAAAAGCCTTTTTCATTCCACTTATCTTAAGATTTATTAAACAGTAGTTATTAGAATAATTTCCTTTAATTTTATAATAGAAATAGGTATCATTTTTAAAACTAGGTACAAAATAATTTTTATACAACTTTCATTTTTCTCCCTTGATTCTTATTTCATATTTTATCTTTTTAATAATATTTTTTTCAAGAATCTTGTTTAGATATTTTTCTCCTTTATTTAATATACTAGTAGTAATTTTGAATGATTCTTATTCATATTATAATTATTTTATTTTGTTTTCATGGTCAGTACATTCTGATGTAGATTTATTAAATTTTTATTTTAATTCTTGGTGTTTTTTTAGAATTGCATCTTTCTCACTCAAAACAACATTATGAATATTCTTTAATAAATTATGATTTTTTACTAAATATTCATATCTTTCTTCAATCATAGAGAAATAATAACCAACTAATTTTATATTAGATAAGCTTTCAAAATTATAAGCAAAAGAATAATAGATTTGTACCTTATCTTATTCCTTATCCATAAAGCACATATTTGACTTCAGTTTTTTTGGATCTTTTCCTGAGTTTAATTTGGAAGAGATGTTGGAGACTTCATATATGCTCCAAGTATATTTCATAGTTTCTTTCCTTTTTTTCTCATAATCATATTTCATGTGATTTTTCTTTTCTTTCTTCTCTATCTTTATCTTTTATTCTTTTAACTGTGGGAAATCATGTCTGATGTGCCCCATATATTTACATTCATAGCATCTTACTTCTATAGATACTTTCTTATCTCTCTTAAAAGTCCTCTTTTCTTTTTATAGAATTTTTTGATTCTTCTGACTAGTTGAACCGACTCTATTTCATAATCTGAACACTCAGAATCATTTTTATCTTATTTGTTTCTTTCCATGATTCTGAGTAGTAACTTTAAGGGAAGTATTTTCCCTTTTTACCATCTTATGATCTTCTGCTTCAGCTTGCATCTCTGATTTATACATCATTAGGGTTCTGATCAATTCTTTAATTGTCAAATCTTTTACTGGTGATGACTGTCTTATAGCAATAGATATTATATTCCATTTTGATGGTAGTACTCTAAGTACTTTCAATGCTTGATCTGATTGTGTAATTGAATTTCTTAAGGCAAAAAACATCATTGGTTATCTCTGTCAATATCTCATTCATCTGGGTGATGTGTTCACCATCATACATTCTAAAGGTATCAAATTTCAGTTTTACAGTAGTATGCCTTAATTGTTGACATTGTCAGTTCCTTCATAGATAATGATAATAGTTTTCCACATTTCAGAAGCAGTAGAGCATTGAGATACTTGATTGAATTCGATTGGATTAAGTCCATAAATAATAGCATTCATTGCTTTTAAATTGATATCATGCTCATCTTCTTTGGTAGTATCCCATGTTTCTTGTTTTTTAGGGATTACATAGGGAGTGACAATCTTTATATATACTTTGAATCCAAGATTTTAATATAGATAATCATTCAAGATTTCTAACACTCGTAATTATCACTATTTAAATAAGGATCATGGATCATTGACATACCTTCTTTGGGATCAGTCATTTCCATCTATCTTTGTATAGAACTTTTACTTTGATCTTGCTAGACCTTATCTGCTTTATTCAAAAAAAAACCCTTTGATACCAATTATTAGGTCAGAATAATACAAAGATGCACAATAGAGGGGTGAATTGTTTATTCTCAATAATATTAGATAGATTTGTGATTTTAGCCTTCTTCATGATCAAGTAGATATGCAATGTTGTCTTATATAAGTGGTTTGAGCAACATATAAATAGAGAAAAGAACACAGTGATTTTTATAGTGGTTCGGGGAAAAAATATCCCCTAATCTACTCCACCAATGCTTTCTCTATGTGCTTAGTTATTTTCACTAGAAAGGTCCTCTTATCATAATACATCAACAACTAAGTACATGCAATTGACACCTTTACAATAAGGCTTTGCATAGCCTTTTGGTTCTTTTATAGGGAACCAGATTCCCCACAACTTGGTCTGAAATATTGATACTCCAACACGACTGAGTTTGAGTAGCCAAAACTCTAATAAATCAATAGAGTTTTATTTGATTGAATAAATAGGTTCTTGTTCACAATTGTAGTAGCAACTAACAAAAAAAGGATCTTCTTCTTCAAATATAAAATTCTTCAAGGATGAATAACTTTAAAGAGATCATAGTTGTGAATGATCTTTAATAAAACAATAATAGATAAATAACAGCAACAATAGTTACTTAGTATGTTATGTAATAGAAGATTGAAGTTATTTAGAATAACAAAGATGATCATTATTTTGTCTTTCACAATAGCTCTATTTTCAAAAATATATTTCATTATGTATATCGTTGTTGAGAATGAAAATACTCTTGTTATTTAAAGAGAAAAACTTCACTTGCTTTCAATTGAGTAGATCCAAAAATATCACCTGGTAAATTACAATCATTTTAATTTTAAAACATTCAAAGAGATTCATGACTTCCCGTGGATATAAGAATGATTTACCCCAATGAATAGGAGCCTTTGAGTCGGTCGTAAAACAAATTTGAAATGATATTTACTTTCGTCAAGACCGTTGTAGAAAACACAGATAATATATTTAATTTAAAACTTCATCATTTACTGGTCAAACATTGGGTTCCTTTGCATAGTGAAAAACTTCAAACATAGAGTTTACAACGTACGGTTGTTCACAAAAATATGGTTGATGAACCATATGTTTATTCCTTTAAACGTAGGGTTGTTGTTCTATACTTTTCCAACAACGTAGGGTACATGATCCATATGTTTTATTCCAAACATAGGGTTTCCAAACCATATGTTATTATTATAAACATAGGGTATGAATAGTATTTATATAGTACTTTTAAAACATGTTCAAAATGCAAACCACATAGCCAAAACTGATTAAACGAGCTTGGATTCTCTTGAAACTTTAAGAAAATGATACATAATTTGTTTTTGGTGTGTAAGAATTGATCGCACATCAATCCAATACATGATGTGACCGATATGACTCTAAGTGCATGTTTTCAGTGTAAAAGTGTCGTTTTAGGTTAAAACGTGTGTCACATTGTCAAAACTGATCAAACAAGCTTGGATTGTTTTTAAAATTGAGGGAAATGATCCATAGTCCATTTTTTATGTGTAGGAACTAACTACGTGTCAATTTGACACATGATGTGGTTATTATGACTCAAAGTACATGTTTTCAATATAAAATGTCATTTTAGTTTAAAACGTGCATCACGTATTAAAAACTGAGCAAACAGTCTCAAAATATTTCCAAACTTTAAAAAAATGATTGATAATTCACTACAGACGTGTAGGAATCTATTGCACATTAATCTGACACGGGATGTGATCAATAGGACTCCAGGTGCATGTTTCAATATAAAAATGTCATTTTAGTGTAAAATGCGCGTCACATATCCAAAACTGAGTAAACGAGCTTAGATTATCTTAAAACTTTAGAAAAAAGGTCCATAATTCATTTATAGCATGTAAGAATCGACTATATGTCAATCTGACACATAATGTGGTCGGTATGACTCTAAGCCATGTTTTCAATATAAAAGTGCATGTCACATGGCCAAAACTGAATAAACGAGCTCATTTTGTCTTGGGGACAACAATCCATAATTCATTTGTGGCATGTATAAATATACTATACATCAATCCAATGCACGATGTGGTCGGTATGACTCCAAGTGCACGTTTTCAATATGAAAGTGTCATTTTAGTTTAAAATGTGCGTCACATTATCAAAATCAAGCAAACTAACTCGGATTGTTTTCAAACTGTATGACACTGATCCATACTTCATTTTCAATGTCTAGGAATCAATCACATGTCAATTTAACACACGATATGGTCAGTATGACTCAAAGTACGTACGTTGTTAATACAAAAGTGCCTTTTTAGTTTAAAACGTGTGTCACAAATCTAGAACTGAGAAAACGGGTTTGGATTGTTTTCAAATTTTAGGACAATGATCTATAATTCATTTGACACATGTAGAAATTGACCGTGCATTAATCTGGTACACGATGTGGTCAGTATGACTCAAAGTGTGTGTTTTTAATATAAAAGTGTCGTTTTAGTTTAAAACGCGCGTCACATAGCCAAAACAGAGAAAATGAGCTCGGATTGTCTTCAAACTTTCAAAAACCCATCAATAATTCATTTATGATGTGTAGGAACCACACATTAATCCAACACACAATGTGGTCAGTGTAACTCCAAGTGCGTGTTTTCAATATAAAAGTGTCATTAAGTGTAAAATGTGTGTAGCGTAGCCAAAACTGAGCAAATGAGTTCGTAATGTTTTCAAACTTTAGGGCAATGATTCGCAATTCATTTGTGTCGTATAGGAACCAACCGCACATCAACCTGATACATGATTTTGGCTGGTATGACTCAAAGTGTGTGTTTTTAGTATAAAAGTGTCATTCTAGCGTAAAACGCGTGTCACATAGTCAAAACTAAGTAAATGAGCTCAGATTTCTTTGAAACTTTAGGACAATGGTCCATAATCCATTTTCAGCAAGTAGTAATTGACCACATGTCAATCTAGCATAGCTAGTATGACTCAAAATGTGTGTTTTCAATATTAAAATGTCATTTTAGTTTAAAATGTGCGTCACGTAGCCAAAACTAGATAAATGAGTTCAAATTGTTTTGATATTTTATGACAATTATTCATAATTCATTTGTGGTGTGTAAGAATCGACTACACATCAATCCAACACATGATGTAGCTGATATGACCACAAGTGCAAGTTTTCAGTATAAAGATGTCATTCTAGTTTGATGATATAATTATTAATTATTTAAGTAATTAAGATAATTAATAAAAAATAATATCATTAATATATTCAATAATTAACAATATAATTTATATAGATTATTAGCTAACAATGTAGTTAATAATTCATAATATAATTATTTATTCATATTATAATTAACAATTATCAATTAATATAAAATTTACAATATAATCATTAATAATATAATTAATAGTATAACTGATAATATTATTAATATATACATTAATTAATAGTATAATTTATCATGTGTGGATTATATAACATTAAAATTATAATTTTGTTGTTTTTTATTTACTTCACTGAAATAAACATTGGTTTTATTGTAGGGACAAACTTTTGTACGAATGTTGATCTTTGGAGAAAATCTGCTATAAAAGTTACGATTTTGTATACTGGTTGTCATTTTTTTGATTAATTGTAAATATTACATCAATATAAATATTATGTATGTAAAATTTGAATTGTAATGATAGTGAAATGTTATATTGGTATTTCATATGTATATTTGTATTCTTATTTTTTTTATTTAAATCGTTGTTAGGGTTGTTGCAAGGTTGCAAATGTGCACCACCTGCATTGCCTTTATCGGCACTAAATACGTGCCGATAAAGATACTCTTTATCACCACTTTCTCTTAGTGTTGATAACGACCCCCTTTATCAACATTAAAACGAAAAGCATTGATAATCGAGTCCTTTGTCAACTCTTTGGTTTTAATGTTGATGATGATTGAACGCTTTTATGGGTGCTCCAATTGTCAGTGTTTTTTTGTGGTGACATATCCTATTTTTAGCGTTGTTATAGGACGATTATATAGTAATGAAACTTACTATGGTCATGATTACAAGGTTAAACAAGGGAACTCACAATAAATGCTTACTACCTTTACAGTGTTAGGGATGACACGGTACCTCTCCAGGGTCACTACCTCTTATTATTTTTCCATGAAATGTTTAAAAAAATGATTTATATTGTTGTCCACCACAAAAATAAGTGATATGTACCAACGAAAATTTAGCGATAGATTAAAAATGAGTAATTCCAACATATATTGTGTTTTGTTGGATATGATTATAAACACCAAAAATTGTTTTTATCAACTTATGTATCTGTTGATATCAAATTTTCAATACAAACAATTTTTTTAATAATAATTAAATTTGTTGTTTTATCATATTAATATCAACATTTTTTTCTCCAAAAAACAAATCCGTTGTTATTAATTATTATTACCCACAAAAATTTTACCATTAGAAAAACTTTTTGCAATGAATTACCCGCCAACAACAAATTTTCTACCAATGAATGTTTGTAAATTAGCCAGTATCAACAAACCATTCATCAATAAAAGTACATACTTATATGTTGGATTGAAATGATGATAGCTTAAAAATATTTATTGAAATGTATATATATTATGCAATTATTGATAACCTATTCGAGTTTTTGCCAATTTTATTTAGTCAACCGACAAATACAAATTAAGATGGAGGTTAGTGAAGTCAATACAGGTGAGAGCCTCTTATATTAAAAAAAAGCATTTGAAACGATTTTCAATTCAATTACAAATAAATGTAAAAAAAAAGTATTTAGATACATATTACATTTGATGAAAAAATAATTTGTTGTGTTTATATGAAAAACTTAAAATATACAAAAAAACAATAATAAATTTTAAATACCCCGCTGGGTGCCCAGTAATTAACTCCCCCCAACCACCACGCCCAAGCCCTAATCAGCCGATCCCCATTCCTGCCGCCGCCCCCTTCCTTGCCGTCCGGCTCCCCCACCTCCCTCCGTCCTCCACGTCTCCGATCCCCCTCTATCCCGGGCTCCGAGTCGATCTATCCTCCCCCCTCTCCCCTTGTCCCCATCCAGCACATCCATGCTCGCTCGCTTGCTGACCCACCTCCGATTCACTTCCCGCGCGACTGCCGCCCACGCCACCGATCCGCTGCGTCCACTGAGCTCAATCCCTTCCAAGCTACTGTTTACCCCCTCCGAGCCACTGCGAGGCCACCACCTTCCTCGATCCATCTAATCTTCCGTTTTTTTTTTACCCCAAACCCCCGTCCCTACCGCTCTACCTCCGAGCTGCCATGTCCGCAGCCACCGTGTTTAGGTTCGGTGATGTCCAATTCTTTCTCTCTTATTTACATTTTTTCATGTTTGGTCCTGACTCTGATTAATAAAAATATGAAGCCCCCCGATGCTCATATATTGTCTGGTATGTAGTTAATCTTTGAATTCCTAATGTTCCAGGTTTGGCAGTTCTGAAGACTGTCAGCGTTAATCCTGGAAAAGATAGCAATGTGGTTATTGCAATCACCAAGAGCTAGAAGCAGAACAAACCAGCCCCTGTGTTTGATAATTCTGTCCTGAAGGAGTTTTTTTTTTTTTTTTTTTGAATTGCAAATGCTGTGTCAAAACAGGTCCTTTATTATCTTTTTATTTATTTTCAACGACATGTTTATTGAAGAATTGTCAAATAAACAAACCAACCAAGCTGGGTGGATTGGTTGGGCTGGAAATCTGAATTTTTCCACCACTGAATTATTGTTCAGTTGTTGAAACTGAAACGTGCATGATGAGGTGAACAGATAAAGTGGAGGGGTTTGGCTGCAATGAGTTTGTAATCTTTCAGATGATACTCACTCAAACTTGATGAGATTTCAATTGTTGTTGAAGTACTTGTTGCATTTTTATCTGCAATGATGAGAAGCTAACATGTAAAAATGATCCGTATTCAAGGAACATTCAATGAAAAACTCTTGTTACGCTTGACTTCTGAGCTTATTTCTCTAATTTATAGCTTAAGTATCATGCTTCGTATGATGCACATTGTCTTCATTTGTTGCTAACATTAATGCTTTGAACTGTTGCATGTGGCAGAAAACAATTACTCGCCAGACTTGGCTGGTGAATGCGACACTTTCCAGGGTGAGTGCGGTGAGTAAGCGTGAAGGTTGCTAAATCTGGGGTCAAGAAGAGTCACAGGCAACATTTCAAAATCAGGCACATAAAGTGACTCCATTGGTGCGATGGTGTGTGAGTTTTTGGTGTTTTCATTTACATGATTAAATAAATCTATGTTTTCACATAATATTCACACTACAAAAAAATTGAATTCTGCTAGTAAGTTGCAAATAAGTGTTTGTGACATTGAAAATCATCTGCAAAAGGTATTATTTGCAATCACCAAGAGCTAGAAGCCGAACAAACCAGCCCCTGTGTTTGATAATTCTGTCCTGAAGGAGTTTTTTTTTTGAATTTGAAATGCTGTGTCAAAACAGGTCCTTTATTATCTTTTTATTTATTTTCAACGACATGTTTATTGAAGAATTGTCAAATAAACAAACCAACCAAGCTGGGTGGATTGGTTGGGCTGGAAATCTGAATTTTTCCACCACTGAATTATTGTTCAGTTGAAACTGAAACGTGCATGATGAGGTGAACAGATAAAGTGAAGGGGTTTGGCTGCAGTGAGTTTGTAATCTTTCAGATGATACTCACTCAAACTTGATGAGATTTCAATTGTTGTTGAAGTACTTATTGCATTTTTATCTGCAATGATGAGAAGCTAACATGTAAGAATGATCCGTATTTAAGGAACATTCAATGAAAAACTCTTATTACGCTTGGCTTCTGAGCTTATTTCTCTAATTTATAGCTTAAGTATCATGCTTCGTATGATGCACATTGTCTTCATTTGTTGGTAACATTAATGCTTTGAGCTGTTGCATGTGGCAGAAAACAATTACTCGCCAGACTTGGTGAATGCGACACTTTCCAGGGTGAATGCGGTGAGGAGTGTGAAGGTTGCTAAATCTGGGGTCAAGAAGAGTCACAGGCAACATGTCAAAATCAGGCACATAAAGTGACTCCATTGGTGCGATGCTGTGTGAGTTTTTGGTGTTTTCATTTACATGATTAAATAATCTATGTTGCAAATAAGTGTTTGTGACATATATGCAATGAAAATCATTTGCAGAAGGTATTATTTGCAATGGATTTATGAATTTGTCGTAAATAGCTATTGCGATGATATTAATTTCCTATTGTAGATAGTAAGGCACATTTGCGACAAAACAAAATGTCCATCACAAGTATGTGTGATGGGAAAAAATATCTGTAGCAAATAGTTTGCATGACCAATGCTCATTTGCGATGAAAAATAAATGTCCATTGCAATTATTTATTGTGACAAACATTAATTTCGCAATTAGTAAGAAGCATCTGTGGCTAAAAAAAATGTCTGTTGCACATAGTTATTATTTGCGTCAATTTTTAAGAAAGTGGGACAAGTTAAATGTGGCTACAAATTGGTTGATACAAACGCTTAATCTATCGCAATTAATTGAATTTTCCTTTAATATCTTTCTTGTTCTATAATGATGTTTAAGATTAGAAATGAATGTGTTTGAGAGAAAATTGCAGCGGGTTCTAAGAAAACGATTTAGACTAAATTAAGATGGTTTGGACATGTTAAATGAAGATTTAGGGATTCACCTTTTTTATTTATTAAGAGTTGATGTAAACTTTAGAATACGATCTTGTTTTAAATGGTTTATGCTCTTTAATATTAAATTGTACTATAAATTACTAGAACTTAATAAAATATATTAAATTAAAAAAAAATATAATAATTTTTTGAAAAACTAATCAAATATAAAAAAATATTAAATTATTTTAAAAATACAATAAGACAATCTAATAAAAAATTAGTTAAATATCTATAAAAATTAATCAAATATTAGAAATATTACTAAAAAATATTAAAGTTAACAAAGTTGAAATAAATTAATGAAAAGTACTAAGATTTTAATAAAGTAATAATTAATAAATAATAAAACAGAAAATATTAAGGAACTTATACATTCATAAAAAACATGAAATATAATATATTATTAGAAAACATAAATGTTTTAAAAATACATTTAGTAATAAATTAAAAATTATGAAGAAAAAATTATTATTTTTTTTGATATTCTTTATATATTAATATAAATAAAAAAATATTTTAAAGCTCACAAAATATAGAATTATTTATTAAAAATAAAATACTTAATAAATTTAATATTATAAATATTCCTAAAAAATATTAAATATTTTTTATTTTTCATGGTTTTATATAGAATAACAAACTTATTATAAAGTTGATAAAAAATAAAATATGATCTTAAAAATAAAAAATCAATGCCAAATAAATTTTAAAAAAGATTAAAACTTAGTTTAAAAATAATTAATAAATAGAAAATATAATTAAAAATACAATAATTAATATATAAAAATGTATAAAGAAAGATAAATTTTGCATTTTTTTTGAAAATATTTATGTATTAAAATAAAATATTTTTTAATGCATTAAAAATAAAATTATTAGCAAATAAAATGTCACACTGTTGAAAAATTAGTAAACATTTTTTAATTATTTATATTTTTTTTATGGAATTAAGAATTTGTTATAAAATTTTTGATGAGTTTATGCGTGGTTTGATTAAGGACAACGTAGTGACGAGTCACTCGATTTGTCTGTCGAAGGCGCTTCCACAACATTGGATACTCGGAGGGGTTGGGGCATTGCATGATTGATGGTTCCAGAACGACGCCCATCTCTTGATTTTAATCTTCATTGGAGGAAGTTTAAGTATTTATTTTATTTAGTTTTCATTTAATTAATTTTATTTATTAATTGTGATGATATTTTTTTTTTATTTTCTTGTTTTTTCATTATATATCAAACTTTTGATATGTTGTGGAACAATTTTTTTACTTCATGGGTGTCATGAGAATGTTCTTAGTGACATTTATCAACATATGTTCTAGTATCGGATGATCCATAAGTAATATATTTTAATTTAAATTTATATAATTTTTAATTTATTATATTATTAAATATTTGTAAGGTTTATGACATATCTTTGATGATAGTATTAGACCCTCCATTTGGGAGGCATAAGAAGCTTGCACATGTGATTGTTTCTCTAATTTTTTTTTACATAACCTTTGGAAGAGTGTTATGAAGAGTGCATGTGAGATCGTCTCTGACGTCTTGTGTGTGTCATCGACCAATTTATGACCTCGCTTAGGTTTGAAGGGATTGTGCACCTATAGGATAAGTGAATTTCAAGTTATCATCGTTTGATCGATAAAATCAGAGGACGCAAATGTCACACATGGAGTTGGTGATCATACTTTTAACATATATCATTGATAATTGGTAATTAATATTATTTAATTATATATATATATATACACACATATATATATATAATACTAAATTTATACGATAAATTTATGCACTTTGTGATTAGTATTTCTTTTTTAGTTTTTAAAATTAACATACTATAATTTTTTTTACCTTTCTAATTTCTATTTATACATTTGTTGAAGAAATTTGAGACCCAATCTTCTCTGATCTAGGAGTCGTTTTGAAATGTAGCGTGTGGGTGATGATGCCTTGTGCGAGTCGTGTTTTAATGTGGCGACTTGGGTGTGGGTGATGACAAGTGACATCGAGAAATGTTTTGACGCTCTCAATTGGGATTGTTGAGCATCAATTCATTTGATGCTCGAAAAACCCATATCCCTAAAAAAAACCTATACCCGTTATATATATATATATAAAACCCAATTTTAAAAATTTTCCCTCTTCTAAAGGTTGAAACATGTTCTCAATCTTCAAACCAAATTTCCCCGATTGCTTTTGAACATTTCTCCTTGATCCCCCCCCCCCAAAAAAATATATCTTCCAAAACGTGTGGACTTATGGTAATATTGGTAATTAAACGTCCAAAGCCTCCATGGTGCCAATAGGAGCCATAAAAAGCTTATTTCTCAAAACAACATGTTGTCCAGATTTTAACACTAGCTCTAGTTTCATCCTTTCACCATTAATCATGGATTTTTTGTTTGAACCAAAATTTTTGTAGACTTCCAACTCATTAATCCTCACACTAGACTTCTTTCTAGCCATGTAGCATTTTTTGCTTTTATTTCAGTACTTCCACAATCTCTAGATTTCTGAGAAACACCTTTGATGTTAATCTGATTTTATTCAAGTTTGACCTTGAGTCAAGGTTTTTATCAACAATTCTAAGATCATTATCAAACTTTGAATGTGATATTTGTTGGGAAACTTGAATCTCATCATTCATTGAGACTTCAACTTCTTTCACATTCTCCTTCCTTGAGATTTCTTCAACTTCATGAATAAAATTTTGAAAATTGGATTTGAACTTATCCAATTCCTTTTCGAACTTGACTAATCTTTGGTGGATAATCTCAAGCTCTTTCTGATTTTCTCTGACCTCTTCCATGTCAATATTCACCCTCTTCTCTTTATGAATAAACTTCTTAAATTAGTCAATTTTATATGTCAGCCTTGATTCTTTCTCACCATGGATGTCATCATCATTAATAATTAATTGATTATCCTTATGAAAGCCTTTATTCTCCTTTTACAGTTGATAAAGTCACTATTTAATTTCCCTTATGAACTTCATCTCTGTCTCTTCCTCGTTTTCATCATTGTTGTTATCATCTCTTGTGAATTCCATTTCATTTACCTTTGCAATTAACAACCTTTCACCTTCTTCATTGGATGATTTTACGTTTTCATCATCCTCAAAACCATCACTTATCATCAAGCTTAGATAATAAATTATCCTTCTTGAATTTAAAGAAATTCATACCTTTCATCATTGGACAACTAGAAACAAAATGTCTTATATCCCTAAAAATGAAATATTTCAAAGGCAATTTACCATGAAATTTACCTTTTCCTCTTTAGGAACTTCTTTAGGAACTTCTTTAGATAAGTGACATGAGTTTATCAAACTTCATATAAACATCTGAATATGAATCTAAATTTTCAGCTTCATCTTTATCTTCTTTCTTAATCTCCCCTTTCTTTAAAGCTTTTAATGAGGTTTCCTTGTCGGTTTTGTACCCTTTCTTGAAAACACTTCCTTTCCGCATTTCATAGGCAATGAGAATATTATGAAGATCATCCAATGGAAGTGTACCTAGATCTCAATCTCCAAATGTTAGAACCTTCACATCAAGCTTGTCTGATAGGATATACAATATCTTCTCAACAATTGAATCCTCACTTCTCACCAAAACCTTTGACTATACTCACAAATTCATTCACTTTAGTGAAGAAGTCATCCACTATTTCATCATCATTCATATTGAGATCTTCGTATCTCACTTTCCAACCTTGTAGCCTTGATTTCTTCACTTTTGCATTGCCTTCATGAATGTTTTCTAATTTATCCCATATACCCTATATTGTTTTAATATCTTTTGCCTCAAGATTTTCCTTCTCTGATAAAGATGATTGTACGCCATTATGAGGATGAACACTATTCTCCAAATTCTTCTTATCAACTACTTTCATAGAAGCACCTTCAACATGAGGAATAAACCCATCGACGATAGCCTTCAAAACATTCAAACCGATTAACAACATTTGATCTTTCCAAATGTAATAATTATTCCCATAAAAGGTAGCAATCCCTTATTTGTTCACTAAATTCAAGTTGTCCATATTCACAACAAAAATTTAGAGACCAATTCTTTAACCACATAGAGAGGCTTTCTTGAGAGAACTCAAACACCAATTGTGTTAAAAAATATTCAAAGCAATAAACTTCAAACTTATAGATCTTTGGAGGGAACTTGTGGCTCTGATACTTATTAAGGTGGCCCAAGGCACGATAGGTTCACTGATAGGGGTGAATTAATGAACAACGTCCATTATATTTCCTTTTATGTTTTCTTACAAAATCGTCATCCATCACTTGTTAGAGTGATCAATCTCAATGCTTGACTTACACACACCGATGAAAGAAAACAATAGGGACACTTGATGCACAAGGTTCACCTCTCAAAATAAGAAGGCTAATCCTTGGTATGATCTTGACTCACCTGAGACTATACAATCCACTAGAATCACTATTATGGATACAATGAGCAAAGAATATCTTTGAACTCATGTTTATAAGATAATGAACAATGGTGTCTCCCAACATAAGAAGAAAAGGTTTCCACCTTGACCAATCTTGTTGCATATTTGTCTTGTATTGTTGAAGTAAGGATTATCCTTTTTTCTCTGATGATTGTCTCCCGACAATATTATAGTGCTCCAACACTTCTTATCTGTATAAGAACCAGTGTGGCTTCTTTCTTTTCTTATCAACAATTGTCATAGTTGTGATGATCAAACGCATAAACCAATCACGTGCTCTTCATTTTCTTTTATATGCACTATATCAAGTCTTCTTCCTCTTCTTCTTATTCACACTGCACTATACACAATCTTTCGCTCTCTCTCTAAAATAATCCTTTGATCATTCTCCACTTCTATGCTACAAATATTATATCCAATTCAGCACACAACACACAACAAAATTCTACAGATATGCAAGACCCCTATTCTTTTAATCTTGCACACAACAACATTCCTTCCATTTGAATTTGAATTTCAAATTCAAACTTCCAACTTCCTTCAACTACTTCTCACCTCCTCCCAATTTTGAGCCATTGGATCATTTAATATCTCCCAGTTACCATTGATGTAGTTAAATGAATTCAGAGATCGAGTATAATGGGCTCTTGTGTCACCAAATGAGCCATGCCATCAAATCTACTCAAATCTGGAACTCTTCTTTGACCACGACTAGTGTGTTGGACCCTGTTTTAGTCCAATTATTCTGAACTACTTGGAAACTGCTCTAAAAAATCCCATCACCATGGCATGTTGTTCACTTGCCTTTTGGAACACGAGTTTTTTTTTCACTACATCATTATCCATGGTGTGTAGCTCTCCGTTTCAAACTTCAGACAACTGCCCAACCATTTCACTCGATGGGAATGAGTCACCCCGATACTTTGAGGACTTATAAAAACAGTCACAAATAATGGAACATGACATAGTGATCCCTGTTTCGATTCCAAAACACCTACTCTTCTTCAGTCACCACATTAACCTCCATGACACATTCTAGCTCGTTGTTTTCCATAGGGAAATCTCTCAGCCACATCGCCTTGTGAATCGCCCATTGCACTAGTGGTCTCCCTATTTCAATGTTGTTCCATGTCCTTCAGAGCACTATAACCTTTTCTACATATCACCACTGTATAAGAGGGACATCTTTAGACCAAAATCAACCAAAAAGCCCGTGTCATGTTCATCTTTGTCGTTTTCTCTTCTTATAAAGTCTCCATGTTCGTTTTGAGTATGACCACAGTGTGGTGATGACACCTTCACATCAAACACCTTCAAACTTCACTCTTCGACCTCAATACCTTTTCCATGTTCTTCAAAACATTCTAAATCCATGGGACAATCATAAAATTAAATTCAGACACGACTCCATATGAAACATGGTTAAAAAAGAAGGCAAATCTAAAACACTTTAGGGTGTTTGTGAGTCCATGATTGGTCGAGTAGAAAGGTAAGAATGTTAAAAAATTTGATGAAAAAGTTGTTTATGGAATTTTTCTTAGTTATACACCAAATGGATTTCGTATAGATGTTACAACAACAAATCTAAGAGGATAATTAACTGTAATGATGTTATAGTCTTTGGAAATGATGATGAGGATGATGTTATTACCACTAAACCTGTTGAATAACTTGAATAAAATGCATAAATTCTAGTTGATGATGCAGATTCAACTTATTCAAGTGATGAAGGTGTGGATTTGAGAACCAAAGGGACAAATACAAGACTTAACAAGTGTATTGATGCTGAGAATATCATTGGAGATCAAAATCAAGTGGTAAAAACAAGAAGAAAAATCATACTAGTGAGTCACACTAGTTTGATTTCAAAGTTTGAAGCCCAATCTATTGATAAGGCATTTGAGAATAAAGAATGGATTGAAGCAATGAATGAATAATTAAATTAGATTTAAAAGAATGAGACATGGGAGCTTGTCCCTAGGCCTAAAGAAAAGAATCATTGACATGAAATGAGTTTTTTAGAAATAAGTTGAATAAAAAGGTGATGTTGAAAAAAATAAAGCTAGATTGGTTTGCGAGGGGTATTAAAAATCGAAGGGATTGATTTTGATGAAACATTTTCCCCTCGAACTGAGCGGTGAGTTTCATGTTTCGCTTGATGATCTGGATGTTACCACGGTCAATAATGCTATATGAACTTTCATATCATGACCATTTAATCTTATAAAGATACATGAGGTATGTCTTTAACAATTTTTTTCAAATGAAAAACCTTTAATGGTTGATGATAAAAAGTATGAAATGAGGTATGGTATTACAGACAGAAAAGATGAAGGAGAAACATAAGGTCGAATCAAGACAATCTAGTGGATTAGCCAAGAAAACAAAAGAACCTTTTGAGAGTACCTTCACCCCACCAGTTCCACTCCCACATATATTAACAGTACAAGTTCATGCAAATACAACATTCAAAGATGGAAATATATCCCACATTGAATATCAAAAAGAAATATTTAGAGATATCATTACAGAAGTGATTGGTCTTGAGAGTATAAATGAGATTATCAAGTTTGAATGGTCAGGAGTCTCAGTTGAGAATACATGCATCATGTAAGTTTTCAAAAGAAAGTCTAAAAAATGATCTACAATGTTCATTATAGTGAATAACTATTCATATTTTCTACAGACATATATATTACTATTATATAAAGGGAAAACCCTGTGAAGCAAGATTTGGACTCATTAACCCTTCTATCATTTCTACGAAAAAAGTTTCTTTGGAATCGGAAGAAATTGAAAAGAAAAAAATGAGTTAAGAAAGGAATTTGAAAAGAAAATAACAGACGACAAACTCCGCTTGATGCCTATAATGTAGGGGTAAAACTCTACAATCTAATCATATAAATTATATTTTTCATTTTTTCATTACTTGTTTTTATTTTTTAGGAAGAACTGGATACTAATCGCAATCAATTTGGATACCTTGAATGTTTATTTTATGGATCCTATACATGGATTTCCAACAAATCAACTACACATGATGTCCATTGTGAAATTATAATGCATTGTAATCAACATTTTACAGATAAAATTCAAATTATATGTTTTAGTGTGTTCTAATAAGAATTTTGTTATAATAGAGCGATTTATAAATATCAGTTAAATCATGGTATGAGGTACGTGACTAAACACAAAAAGCTTATGTATTTCTTCAAATGCAAGCAAAGTAAGGTATATATGGTAAGATTTAACTATCAAAACATATTTTAAAGCAATTTACTTATTTTGGTCAATGTTTTTGCAGTGACTGAAACGAAATAACGACAAAAATTTTAGATATTACATTTGTAAATTTATGAAGGATATTATATACCATCAACAAACTAGCATACCCGAACAAGTAATTTCTATAAGCAATTACAATTTTATTTAAAATATTTGTTAATTGTTTGTTTTTATATATTTTCTCAGTACTACTAGGACTGAAAATAGTCTACATACTCAAAATAAGAAGTAAATTTGTTTAGAGATGAGTGAGTAGATTACATGGTGTCTGAATGTTTGATGACATCAAGTTGAGGTGATTACCTATTATGCCTATGATCTAGTATAGACTAAAATAGAATTCAACCATTCACTGATTTCCTTCCTTTAAGGGTTAGGATGAGTTGGTAGAAACTGCAAAACACTTTGTAGATGAATATGAAATGCAAGAAAAAATTTGAGTTATTTCTCAAAGAGATTGGACTTCATGGGTGCAGTTAGGATAATGGATAAAGGGAAATGAGTCAAGGACCCTTCTACTAAAAAATCTGAAGACATATTACCTGCTACTAGGGAAGGCACTTCTATGCTCCTAGCCCCATCATTTTCATTTTGTGTATTGTTGTCTTTTGATGAGTTTGTAAAAATTGTATGGGCCCCATTACAATCACTTCCATTCTCCTGGCTTCATCAATGCTCAAAGTAGAATTGGGGAATTAGTTGTGAAGGAAGTAGAACCAGGTTTTGAAGTTGAAAATGTTGATATGTTGTTTTATCTTTATAAGGAAATTGAGTTTAAAACATGTTTCATATTATTAAAACTGAAAAAACATGCTCATATTGTTTTCAAAATTTTGGTCTGTGATCCATAATTCATTTGAGATGTGTAGGAATCAACCAAATATCAATTCGTCAGATGGTGTGGCTGGTACGACTCTAAGTACGTGTTTTCAATATAAAAGTTTCATTTTACTTTAAAATGTGTGTCACATTGTCAAAATTGAGAAAATTGGTTTAGATTGTCTTGATAATTTAAGACGATGATCTATAATTCATTTGTGGTATGTAAGAATTGATTGCATGTCAATGTGAGACACGATTTGTCCTGTATGACTCAAAGTGCGTGTCATTTTAGTTTAAAACACATGTCACATTGTCAAAATCATGAAAATGAGCTCATATTGTTTTAAAAAATTAGGACAAAGATCCGCAATCCATTTGTGATGTGTAGGAATCAACCACACATCAATATGAAACATGATGTGGCTAGTATGACTAAAAAATACGTGTTTTCAATATAAAAGTGTTATTTTAGTTTAAAGTGTGGTCCACATAGAAAAAATTGAGCAAATAAGCTTAGATTATTTTCAAAATTTAGGAAAATGATCCATAATTCATTTGAGATGTATTGGAATTGACCTCACAATAATCTGGCACCACGATATGGTCGGTATGACTCCAAGTGCGCATTTTCAATATAAAAATGTCATTTTAATGCAAAACACGCGTCACCTAGCCAAAATCGAGTAAATGAGTTTGAATTGTCTTGAAAATTTAGGAAAATGCTACATAATTCATTTTTTGGTGTGTAGGAATCATCCTCACATCAATCTACATGATGTGACCGATATGACTCTAAATGTGTGTTCTCAATATAAAAATTTCATTTTAGTGTAAAACACGCATCACATAGCCAAAATTGAGTAAACAACCTCTGCTTGTCTTGAAACTTTAGTACAATAATCCATAATTCATTTTTTGCATGTAGAATTGACCCCACATCAATTCAACACACGATATGACCGGTATAACTCCAAGTGCATGTTTTCAATATAAAAGCATCATTTTAGTTTAAAATACACGTCACATTGTCAAAACTGATCAAACGAGCTCATATTATTTTCAAAATTTATGAAAACAATCCACAATCCATTTGTGATGTGTAGGAATCAATCGCATGTAAACCTGACACACGATGTGTCCAGTATGACTCAAAATGTACGTTTTCATTATAAAAGTGTCATTTAGTATAAAATGTCTATCGCATGGAAAAAACCGAGTAAACATGGTTGGATTGTCTTTAAACTTTAGGACAATGATCCATAATTCATTTTTTGTGTGTAGGGATCGATCACAAATCAATCCATCACACGATGTGGCTCGTATGACTCCAAGTACATGTTTTCAATATAAAAATGTCATTTTAGTGTAAAATGCATGCCACACATCCAAAACTGAGTAAACAAGCTTGGATTGTCTTGAAACTTTAGGAAACAGTTTACAATTTATTTTTGGTGTGTAGGAATCAAATGCACATCAATTGCCACGAACCAACCTGGGTCAACCCTGAATTGGTGACCTAAGCTGGCCCACGACAAGGCCCGAGAGGCGTTCCCGATCCTCCCAAGTTGGCAACTAGTATCAATCATTAGATAAAACTCAGTTGGGAACGATTTAGCCTATAAATGATTGATAAATGAATAAAAAAATAAATAAAAACAGAATAATAAAGTAAACACTAGCAACAAAAAAGAGATAAAGAACCACCCGTACTTCCATGTGACCTCATGGGCGACCTCCAACTAAACCAACATCGCTCCATGTCGACTGAGACCGAGCTAGGAGCTGCACCAGAAGTTAAAAACAAAGAAAAAGGTATATGCGTGAATATTAAAACTCAATAGGCATTCCCAAATAAACTATTCCCCTTTGTATTACCTTTAAAAAGAAAACAGAGTCATGCTAGTTTGAAAATAAGACATAATAATAGGTTTTTCTACCCATCTAAGAAAACAAAGTAATAGACTTTCATTTAAAGTAAAACTACTTGCCATTATATTTTCAAAACAGTTTCCAAAGCATGGAAAACTTTTTAGTGAATTCCTTATAAAAGATAACCTATACTATACTGGTGTCTCGATATGGAAAACAAAACAAATGTGCCATTTTATAAAGAAACTAGAAATAAAACATAGGAAACTAGACAAAATAGCCTTTTAAAATAGTACAATGAAAAACAAGATTAAAAGAGTGCAAGCACCATTAGAAATCCCTAAGAAGCTAGGTTATTAGGGCCCTAGGATCCTCATACCTCGGTGATAAATCAATATAGTGTTAGGTTGGGGTGCTTATAACGAAGACAAAGACACAAGATGGGTGAATTGTGCACTTCAAAAACTTTGACGAATCCAGAACACCTCTCTTGTTATGTAGTGAACCTTTACTTCTCTTAAAATGAGCGAGCAATAGAAAATAAATAAAGGAAATGAACACGACAATGTATAGTGGTTCAAGGTACAAATATCCCTTAGTCTACTCCACCAACACTTAACTCCACAAGCTTAACGATTTTACTATCAGGTCCTCTTATCATAAGACCTTTAAATCCACAACTGAGTACAGGCAGTTGACACATTATAACAAGATTTATCAAACCCTTCTAGTTCTTTTATAGGGAATCGTAAATCCATAACTTAGAGTAAGAAGTTAACATTTAACCATAACTAAGTATGAGCAGTTGAAACTCCAATAAATCAAGAGTTTGATTTGTTGAATGGTACAGGTTGAACTTCACAGTTGCAGTAACTAAAAAATGAAATTAGATCTTCAATATATCACAACATCAAATAGATCTTCAATGTTGCATAGGATTTCTTCAAATAGTAGTAAACAAAACACCAGAAATATGTTTAAACATGTATATCTCCAAAGTGTATCTTCACCAAATGATTTATCGTTCTTGTAGAAAAAGACATAACAATAAAGTGTAGTAACAATGACACCAACAACAACGAGTTGATTAGATAGTTCAAAACACATATATCTCCTCTGTATATAAGACTATTTTTATCTATTTTTATATACAACCATCCACCATATATATATATATATATTTCGATGAAGAGCGTCTTGATATTTATACAACAAGTCGAACAAATCCAGGTCAAACCAGCTCCAGAAATATCACATAATAAATCGTGAATATTTGAATTCAAAACCATTCAAGAGCATCATAACTTCCCGTAAGAATAGAAACAATTTACTCCGTTGAATACAATCCTTTAAAACAATCATAACGATCCTTTGAATTAGTTGTATACTAGATTTGAACAAATCTTGACTTTCGTCAAGACTGTTGCAGAAATTATGAATAATATCGCAGATTTAAATCTCTGTTGTTGAATAGTCAAATGTAGGGTTCCTTCATGCGATAAAAAAATACTAAATGTGGGGTTGACAACATAGGGATGATCATAAAAGTAGGTTTGATATACCATACGTTCGTTTCTTCGAATGTAGGGTTGCTTTCAATCTTAGATTTTATGATCTATACTTTCTATTTTCTCAAACATATGGTTCCATCTAAACGTAGGGTTCTTTATCCATACACATTGTTATGAATGTAGGGTTTAATCCTTACGTTACGTTTATCAATGTAGGGTATGAACAATGTTTCCAGAAAATGTTAAAACACATTCTGAACGCTTTGACGAATATTCCTCACAAATCAATGACTTGAATATAATTATAGAATAAAAATTTCAACAAATATTAATTTTGCTAAAAAGTCACTTAAAGTAAATTCATTAGTAATATAAATGTGGGTGTTCATGAACATCAAAACCAAAAAGAAATTACCAAAATTATTGAATCAATATATGATCAACAATCCCTCCCTTTTTTATGATCATGAAACCCATGATAAAATAAAAACCATAATAAAAAATTATGTAAAATAAAATTCAAAATAAATTTCGCTGCCTTTAAAATATTTCTTCCATAAAAATATTTTTTCTATAAAAGAAATTTCTCCCCCATAAAGATGGGTTAATACTTGTCCTAATATAATTTGATTATAGAAAACTTTTCTCCCCCATGAAAAACATGTAAATGCAAACTATGAACATAAACTATAAATTTATTTAATCATCATAAACTTCTCCCCTTGTGACAAGAAGAATAATAGGAATAATAAATGTTATTAAAACATATAAACTCCTCCAATATTATAAACTTCTACCCTTTTTTGTGACATCAAAAAGATAAGAGTAGTAAAATTAACTCTCCCTAAAATTATGCTTTCATAAAGACGAAAATATTTAACCAAGGAGCATAACATTTATAAAACAAGTATTTTCTTAAAAACTCCCCATGAATTATAGAATATAGGAATATTTAAAATAATATTTTTACATAAGTAAAAACCCAAATTATTACTCACGGTAATGGACTAATTTGAGAGATAAATAAATTTGTGCTTGTATAAGAACTAAAAAGAAATTATGAATTAACACATAACGCTATTTTCACTAAACAGGTACATGTATCATTTGAAAAAAAATAAAGGGTTAAGAAGTAAACTGTTCATCTGAACTTTCTAAACATTGAAATTTTTCGCTTAAAGTGCCTAAAACACTTGAGAATTCTTCTAATATATTTTGAACATCTGTTGTTATTTTATTTGAAGTGGATGAACTTTTTTCAAGCAGAAACAACTTCATCTTATCAAGATCCATCTTGGAAACAACTTCTTTTTTTGAGCATTTTTATCTGAATTAGAATTTCTATTCTGAATGCTTCAAAGTCTACTTTTGATATCGAACTATCTTTCATATTCTCATATTCTCTCTTTAATGAATCAAAAAACCGCCTTTTCTTTTTGTAGATCATCATGTGATTTTATAGATACATCCAAAGCAGCTTATAGCTTTACCTTTTCTTCATTCAAGATGTTGACTTTCAATAAAAGTCTTTCATAAGTCATTTGAGACGAGGAAACTTCCGGTTCTTTATCACAATGAACTTCATCATTTCTTTTACACTACTACAAAATTGACCTTTAACAACGCTGATATTTATCAGCGCTACAAAAAACACTGATAAATAGCACATTTATCAGTGTTAAGGAAAGCGCTGATAAATTCAACCTTTTATCAGTGTTTTTTTTACGCTGATAAAAGAAACCTTTATCAGTGCTTTATTTTTAGTGCTAATAAGGGGTAACATTTATCAGCGCTTTATTTTTAGTACTGATAAAAGGTACCCTTTATTAGTGCTTTATTTGTAGCATTGATAAAGACCCGAATAAATAAAAGGAAATAATTAAATAAATAAAAAATGAGTTCATTAATTTTTTTTACAAATTTTATTAATTAAATAATTATTGATAAAAATGAATAAATTGATTACACATTATTAAATATTAAACAATTTATTAATTAGATAATTATGATAATTAATGCTATTAAATCGTATATATTAAACATATAGATATATATTAATGTATGTAAATATGATTTATATATTACAAAATATTTACGCGCTTTACATTAAATAGTCATATATTTATTGAATAATGATTTATAATTAAAAAATAACATGAATTAAAAATATTGACTAATTGCATAGTACTCGACATATAATTGAATGTCGTTTGATTTTTCAATTTAACATAGATTAAATCTTTGTTACATTGATTTCACATATACGTAATTAGTACATTTTTATATACAATGCACACACATAAAACTTATCCATTTTTTTCAATATTGTTAAAGTGCACTTATTTTTAATTTATTCAATTTCACTCACTTTTAACATATATGCATGCACTTAAAATCAGATATTCATTAATAATGTTGAAAAACATTTATAAAAAAACATTTATAAATAAATATATTTATAAATGTACATTTACTATATTTATAAAATCATATATTTATAAATATAAATAAATAAATATTTTTTAAAAGTATTTATATAATTATAAATAAATAATTATATATATTTAAATAATTATTAGATTTATAATAAATTTACTTAAATAATAAATATATTTACTATATTTATATTTATATATATATATATTATATATATATATACATGTATAATTATATAAATATATATAATGATATAAATATATTTAATGATATAAATATTATTTTTTAAAAATATTTCTATAATTATAAATAAATCATTATAAAATTATAATAAATATATTTAAAAAGAAATATATTTAGTATATTTATATTTATATATATTTATTAAGTATATGTATATATATTTACAATTTTTGTATTTATAATTATAATTATAAATCCTTTAACAACGCTTAAGTAATAAGCACTGATAAAAACATCTTTATCAACGCTTTTTTCGTGCTGATAAAACCGAGGCTTTATCAGCACTATAAGTTTAGTGCTGATAAAGTCCTACTTTTATCAGCGCTTAGGTAATAAGAATTGATAAAGAGACTCTTTATCAGTGTTTTTTTATAAGCGCTGATAAAAGTTTCCTGATCTAATTAAAAAACCCTAATCATTTGCGAACCCGTCGCGATATCAGAAGCTTTTCGCAGAAGCCACCCACTGTCGGTGCTCCTCAGTGAATTGAAGCTTGAATCACACCACTCGACTGCCTCCAGTTGCTCGAACATCTCGTTCGACATCCGGTGTTCGATTGCAATTAGGGTTTCCAAAGAGGGTCTTAGATTTTCTTCAACCTAGCGAGGTAGTCCTTCCAATTTTCTTTTTGTTTTTTTGGTTTCTTTTTTGATTTCTTCTTCGGCGATGTCATTATTTTTGGTCTGGTGATTGTATACTAGCGAGGCAGGCCTTCTAATTTTCTCAGTTTCCCATTTTGATTCAACTCTTGATCGCTCATGGAGAGTTTATTGTTTCTGGACTCGATGGTGACACATGAAGTCACATGGATTTTAGTTGGTTATTTTATTTTGTTTACATTTCCCAAATTGATCTCCCAAAGTTATCATACATATTTTTCATTTTTCATTTTATCAATGTATTCCATACATGTGAAATTTTAGAAATTGAAACTGGGGATTTTGTGTGTGAGGGATTTGAAGGTAGGTTAAGAGATTTATTTTATATTATACCACTTCATATCTTATTTTTTCTACTTATCTGGGTTGGTGTGATAATCCAATGTATGGATGCATCATGGTAGTTTTTATTTAATTTTTTTTCTACCAGTTTTATTTATTTTTTGGGCCAAATTATTCTCATTGTGTTGTTTTTCATACCCTGGTGCTCATTGCCAGCCCGAGGGGGGTCGAGAATGTCCCTTGGACACTATCATGATATAGATTGACATACCACCCACAACATTTGAAAATTTTATTCATTTTTTAATGGGTTTCAACATGAGTTTTCAATCTTCCTTTTGAAATCTATAAAACACTTCCCTCACATACATGGATTGGGAAATAAATATCCCATGAATTTAATGAGTCGCTTATAAACGAAGGAAAATGTAAACTCATTAATCATCAACATTTAAACATTGGTCATTGTTAATGTAGAAAATTATTATCATCATTCATCTCTTGAACCTCTAAATATTATTTCATCCACATTGATAAACACTTTCAATCTATCCATAAAATTATTTTTTATATAATGATTATGACCAATTCCTCATTTTTTAAATTAATGTTTCTTTAATAATTCATCTAACCTTCAATACCAAGCTCTTAGTTCTTGTTTCAATTCATACATAACCTTTGTTTGATGTAATTCCTATTCGGGTAATCCATTAGTAAATGCCAATTTTATATCTAGTTGGAGTACCTTGAATTTTCTTGTGATGGGTCAGTGTGGTGATACGACATTCCAAGAGTCTTAAGGTGTTTTCAAATATTGATATACCATTAATTGTAAATGTAATAATTCCTTGGGTTGCTACATCACTTGTTCCAATACATTTTTATATCTTCTAGTTGATTGAATGAGAGTTTATTATACTTGTTTATCATATTTGAGTTTTGTATGACTCCTTAATTTCCTATATTATATTTTCATTTGTTTAGGGGATTTAAGAAAGATTTGATGTGGAGTAATTATTTTCTTAAATTCAATTACCCATTTTCTTCAACATACTGAAATTCTTTGAAATAATAAAATGTTGAGTTTCTCTTATTATAATTTTCTATAACTTTCACTTTTGATAATGAATATCTTATGTGTATTTATTTATATATTGTATAAAATTAATCTTTTATGAACCCAATAGTATGTATATGAACCAAAAATATATGCACACTAATCATTTGACAAACGAATATGAAGATGGAGTTAAAGAGTTCATCAAGTTTGCAAGAGAGCATGCAGACGACCCTTCTAAAATCCTTTGTTCGTGTTTATGTTATTGTTATTCAAGAAAAAATTAGTTCAGAAGAGTTGGAAGAATGTTGATATCTATTTGGTTTCATTGATCAATAGAGCCAAAACAAGGATTGGTTGTGCATCACTCACAAATTTAATAACAAAACTAAGGATTCTCTGTGCACTTCACTACTGTTGGTTAACTACCGCTTAGAATAACATATGACCTGAAATTTCTGCCCAATGTCCCCATGATGCTCTCATCCCACACAGAGAGAAACAAACTAATTATATTCTTTAATATAGAGAGAAAATTTTATAGAATAATATAAATCATTGGGTAAAGGTTTTGTGTAAAACACATATGATTGAAGAAGCAACATGAGAATCAGAACATGGTATGAAAGAAAAATATTCCCACTTGTTTAAATAATGAATAGAATTGTAAGGAAGAGAAGGAAAAGTGAATTCTGAATGGTGATATGATAGAGATGGTGGCAGACATGTTTGGGATGAGAGAATCATGGGGATGCCAGATAGGAGGTTCAGGTCAGATGCTATGTTAAGCGGTAGTTAACCAATAGTAGTGAAGCACACAGAGAATCCTTAGTTTTGCTATTAACTTTGTGAGTGATGCATAACCAATCCTTGTTTTGGCTCTATTGATCAATGGATCCAAATAGATATCAATATCATTAATTGTCTCACGATTTCCTGACATCCATATAGTCTTCTAAACCGTAATGAAGTGTACATTGAATCCTTAGTTTTGTTATTATTTTATATTTGGACCAAATAAACCCTCTAGAGAGATGTAAAGGTAATGTTATGATGTACTTTCTCTATTTTAATGATTTTTTTATAATGAAATGTTGATTTAATTTTCATTATTCCTTACAGAGTTCGTTTATTTTAAAAGATTTCTGTCTATGTGTCATGCCTTTGTAGGAAAAGAAACAACACTATCTCTACGCAATCACATAGGTAATCTTGATTCTTGCACAGTAAAATCATTTTCCATATAATTAATGTATTGTTTTATATTTATGTTTTATTTTTAGTATTACTCATATAATAATTGTTTTCTTATATAGGTGGATTCTTTTGTTCGAGTTGGGGTGATCTGTCTAACTTTCATGCTTCTTCTCCTTTAAAACCATTTCACCCCTACAATGGTGCATTTATTACTTTCTTTCAAATTACCTCCACTGCCTTTGCAGGAAGACCGACAAAACCGCCTCTACTCAATCACAAAGGTAATCTTGATGTTTGCACAATAAACTCATTGTCCATAGATATAATGTATTGTTTCATATTTATGTTTAATTTATTTCTTTTTAGTATTACTCACATAATAATTGTTTTCTTATCATTGATAATGCTCATATCTTTTTCTCCTTTATCTATGCCAAGAATAAATATCAAGATAGGAGGTCTCTCTGGAGGGACCTCTCCTATCTTAATTCAAAAATTCATTCCCCCTGGATCGTTGCGGGTGATTTTAATGCCATTATTTCTGCTGATGAAAAAATTGGTCCTCTTCACTCAAATATTTCTATGAGGGATTTTAAGGCTGCTATTGAAAACTCCAATCTCACTGAGATCACTCTAAGCGGTGCCAAATACACGTGGTACAGGAAACATTACAATAGAGTGGTTGCGAGAAAATTGGACAGAGCCTTTTCTAATGACCATGCTTTAGATACTTGGGATACCATCTCTAGTACCACCCTTCCAAAACTTCATTCTGATCATCATCCTATTTTGGTCACCATCTCCCTCAACATTCGCAAACCCTCTTTCCCCTTTAGATTCAACAATGCTTGGTTCTCTGACCCTGACTGTTCTAATCTCATTAATCATTTTTGGTCATCTCTGAATCATTCCGATGAGGATTTTTCTTGTCCTCTTAAACTAAAATATCTCAAACGCAAGCTCAAATCTTGGTGCAGCACTAAAGCAATTCAAATTGACAATGACATCCTCTCTCTTGAGAATGAGCTGCATCAAATTCAAAACAACAACACTCACTTAGACTTCGCCTCTGATCACAATCAAGAAGCCCAAATTACTATGAATCTAAATATGCTTCTTGCCTTCAAAGACAACATCCGCAAGCATACTTTTAGAATCAAATGGCTCACTGATGGTGATCGTAACACCAAGTTCTACAACTCTTTACAAAGAATTCGGAAAGCTAGTAGGCCTCTTGCCTCCCTTAAAGATGGCGATAACCTTTTGGATAAAGAAGATGACATTGCTCAGCATGTTGTTTCTTACTTTGAATATTTATTCAATGGGCCTTGTATGAACAAGGACCTCATTAATGACGTCATTCCAACTCTTGTTACTGATGTTGATAACAGTTTTCTCCTGGGTGTTCCTCTTGATCATGAAATTAGAGACACTGTCTTTGGTTTGAACCCTGACAGTGCCCCAGGACCTGATGGTTTCACTAATGGTTTCTATCAAAAATATTGGGATATCATCCATGCTGATGTTTGCAAGCTCGTTAAATCTTTCTTTGCTAATGGTTTCTTACCTCATGGTTTAAATTCCCAATTCCTTGCTTTGATCCCCAAAGCTGAAAATGCCGCTGAAATCCATCTTTTTCGCCCTATAGCTCTGATCAACACTCTCTATAAAATTATTACCAAGCTTATAGCTAACAGACTCAACACTATTACTGACAAAATTATCTCCTGCAATCAATTTGGTTTTATCAAGGGGCGATCAATCCAAGACTGCATTTGTCTTGCTTCGGAATTCACTAACATGTTAAATAATAAAAATAGAGGCGGAAACATTGCCATTCAACTAGACATTCGTAAAGCTTTTGACACTATGGACTGGAATTTCATTTTCAAAGTTCTTCATGGTTTTGGCTTCAATGATAACTTCATATCTAGACTTAAAATCCTCTTTCATTCTACTCATGTTTCCATTTTGGTCAATGGATCGCCTAGAGGGTTTTTCAAATGTTCTAAAGGAGTCAGACAAGGAGATCCCTTATCTGCTATTCTTTTTTCCATTGCAGAAGACTATTTTAGTCGTCTGCTCACCCATATGGTTGATCATAACAAGCTCAAACCCATTCAGGCTTACAGAAATGTGAATGCCCCCACTCTCCTCCTTTATGCTGATGACATCATTATTTTTCTAAAGGGTGATCTTAAAAACATCAGAACTCTTAAAGCTGCTTTCAACCACTACGAGGAGGTCTCGGGACAAGTCATTGGTTGGAATAAATCTTTCATTTACTTTGGAAAAAACTTCCCTTCTGCTAGAAAAAATAGTATTATCAATGAGCTTAGTATCAAAGAAGGCACTATCCCTTTCAAGTACCTTGGGGTTCCCATCTTCTGGGGTAGACCCAAAGCCTGCTACTTTTCAAGCATTGTTGACCAGGTTCTTCATCAACTTTCCTCTTGGAAAGGAAAATCCCTCTCCATGGCGGGGAGAGTTTGCCTTGTAAAGTCTGTGATTGTTTCCAAACTTGTATACTCGATGATGGTCTATAAATGGCCTATTAGTCTCATTAAAAAACTAAATGTTCACATTAAAAACTTTGTCTGGTCTGGAAGCACTTTGGACAGAAAACTTGTGACTATTCCTTGGGCTAAGTGTTGTAAGCCTATAGCTATGGGTGGTCTTGGTATTAAAAACATTAAGTTCTTCAATGAAGCTCTTCAAGCCAGATTAACTTGGAGCCTGATTCACAATGACACCCCTCCTATTGCTTTTATCAAAAACAGGTTCATTTATAGATTGAAAGGATCTAATAGAGGTTTCATGACCTCTTCCATTTGGCCCTCTGTTAGAGACACTTATGACAATATTATGCACAATACTAGATGGATGGTTTCGAGAAACTCTTCCATGAGATTCTGGTTGGACAATTGGACTGGTGCTCCTCTAATCTCTGTGACTCCCCTTGACCATATCCCTGTTGACATCAACTCCACTGTCAATAATGTGATTAATTCTCACATTGATTCCCTTCCCGAAAACATTACTCAAATTATTGATTCCTACCATTTTTCTACCTCGAGTGATTTCTTGATTTGGGAGCCTTCTCATAATGGGATCCTTAATACCAAAAACTTTTATAATCACTCCTTACACAACGCTGATAATGATATGAATTGGATAAATTTTTTTGACAAACCTTGGATCAAACCTTCTAGATTCACTCTTATTTGGCGTCTCGCCCACAATAGGGTTCCCACTGATGTTTGTCTTCAAAGTTTTGGTATCCAACTTTGTTCAAAATGTCGCCTTTGCAATCAGCATAGAGAAGATACTAACCACTTATTTCTATCTTGTTCTACTGCCACCGCTCTTTGGAACTATATTTTTGACACTTTTGAATGCAGATGGCTGGTTCAGAACTCAGTTGATGAGCAGCTTAAGCGATGTGTTGCTAAGGATAACTCTCAAAAAATCAGAAACTTGTTCCTTGCTAGGGTCTCAGAGCTGATACATGTGATATGGTATGAAAAAAACTTGATTCTTCACAATAATTGCTCACACAACATTAATGCAGGTAAAACGCGTATTCTTATTGCTATTCGGGAAGCTGCGCTGATTTAGAATGGTTCCTGCAACAATTCGGTGGATGATTTTATGATCCTTAGACGTCTTCGAGTTGAGGCCATTTTCTCGAAACCGTTCCGCACTCTTGAGGTTTTTTGGAGACCTCCCTTTCCAGGTTGGATTAAAATTAATGTGGATAGAGCCTCTAAAGGAAATCCAGGTCCTGCGGGTTGTGGAGCTGTCTTCAGAAATCATCATGGTAATGTTATGGGATGCATTTTTGGAGGCTGCGGTACTGCAACCTCTCTGGAAGCGGAGATGCTAAGTGTTATTCATGCCACTGCTTTTTCTCTTCAACGTGGGTGGAACAACTTATGGATTGAAAGTGATTCTACTACTGTTGTTCAAGCCATTTGGAAGGGAGATATTCATCTTGCTTGGCCGATTACTACGCGCTGGATGAATTGTCTTCAATCTCTCCATGACGTCAGTTTCATTGCAACTCATACTTACCACGAAGCTAACATGGTTGCGGATTCTCTCGCTAATAAAGGCATTGATCAGAATCTAACTTGGCTGGAGGAGCTCCCAGATAACCTGATGCCTTTGCAGCTTAAAGATTGTAATTTGATCCCGTCTTTTAGAATCTTGTAATCCTTGTTTTCTTTTTGCTAATAAATTTGCTTTGGTCCTTTGACCAAAAAAAAAAAATTTCTTATACAGGTGGATTATTTTGTTCAATTTGGGGTGCTCTGTCCAACATTCATGCTTCTTCTCCCTTAAAACCTTTGACCCCTGAAGTGTTGACATTTATCACTTTCTTTCAAGTTCCCTCTACTGCTTAATCATAGAGGTAATCTTGATATTTACATAGTAAAATCATTGTCCATATAATTAATATATTATTTCATATTTATGTTTAATTTATTTCTTTTTAGTATTACTCATAATAATTGTTTTCTTATATAGGTGGATTCTTTTTTTAGTTGATTTGGTTTTTTCGAAGTTGCTCATGTAGTGTTGGCAATTTGACAAAGAAAGTCAATGAAATCATGGTAACATTGACTGTTATGATTGTTTTGAGACTTTGGGACATGTAGGAATTAGCCACACCTTAATCCGACACACGATGTGACCAGTATAACTCCAAGTACTTCTTTTTATTTTAAATTGACATTAATTTTAGTAAAAAAGACAATTGACTCAATGTGTTCATTATCAGTTTAAAATCGACATTTGACTTTAAAAAGTTTCAATCATTAAAAATCGAGAAAACACGCTCATATTTTATTGATAATTTAGGTCATTGATTCATAAATCATTTGTGACATATAGGAACCAGTCTCATGTCAAACCGATACACGATGTGATCTGTATGAGTCAAAGTTTGTGTTTCAAGTTTAAAATGACATTTTAGTAAAAAAGACAAGCAACGTACTCAAAATCGAGAAAACACATCTATATTTTTTTGATAATTTAGAAAAAACAATCCATAAGTGATTTGGAATGTGTAGGAATCAGCCTCACCTCAATTCAATGCACTGTGTGACCGATATGACTCTTAGTGCGTCTTTATTTAAAATTGACATCAATTTTGGTAAAAAAACAAACTAACCTACTCAAAATTGAACAAATACATTCATATTGTTTTGATACTTTAGGAAAATGATCTATAAGTGATTTGAGACGTGCATGAATCATCAACACCTCAATCTGACGCACGGTGTGACCGATATGACTCCAAGTGCGCATTTTTATTTAAAATTGACATCAATTTTAGTAAAAACACCAACTGACCTACTTAAAACCGAGCAAACCTATTAAAATTATTTAAATACCTTAAGGAAATGATCTATAAGTAATTTTTGATGTATATGAATCAGTCAAACCTCAATCTGATACATAATGTGATCGGTATGAGTCACAGTGAATATTTCAATTTTAATATGACATTTTAGTAAAAAAGACAAGTGTCATACTCAAAAATGAGAAAACACATTCAGATTATTTTGATATTTTAGTAAAATGATCCATAAGTCATTTGGGATGTGTAAGAATCAACTGCACTTCAATTCGATCCATGGTCTGACTGGTATGACTCAAAGTGCATCTTTTTATTTAAAATTGTCATCAATTTTAGTAAAATGGACAACTAATCTACTCAAAACCAAGAAAACACGTTCTGATTGTTTTTATTCTTTACATCAAAAATCCATAAGTCATTTTTAATCTATAGGAATTATCCTCACCTCAATTCGATATACAATGTACTCGGTATGACTCAAAGTGTCCGTTATCAATTTAAAGTCGATATTTTGGTTCAAAAAGTGTCACTTGCTGAAAACCAATCAAACATGATTGTATTTTCTTGATAATTTAGGAGAATGATTCATATGTCATTTTTGATGTGTAGGAATCCATTTTACGTCAAACTGATACACGATGTGATCAAAATGAGTCAAAAGTACGCGTTTTCAGTTTAAATGGAATTTTAGTAAAAACGATAACTGATGTACTCAAAACTGAGTAAACACATTCAAATTGTTTTGATACTTTAGAAAAATGATCCACAATTCATTTGAGATGTGTTGGAATCAGTCGCACCTCAATCCGATGTATATTGTGAGCAGCATGACTCCAAATACCTCTTTTTATTTAAAATTGACATTAATTTTAGTAAAATTAACACTTTCTGTTAATTTATTTCTTTATATTAATACTAACATAAGAATTATTTTCTTATTCAGGTTTGTTCTTTTTCTCGAGCAGGGGTGGTTTGTTCGACAATAACATGAGTTGGTTCATGATTAAAAGATAAAGGAACATTTACGTTTTTGAATTTATATAATATTTTTTTTATGTAATTGTATGAACCAATGTTTAAAATGTCTAATATAATGTTTTGTTCTTGGGTTTGTGTTGTAAATTTCATATCATTTAAATCCTATATTAGGAATTTTTTTGTTGATATATGGCATGTTTCTGGTACTGTGGTGTATTGTAATATCACACTATAGTATGTCCCTTTATCAGCGCTTTTAAAAGTGCTCATAGAGGTCACATTTATCAGTGCTTTTAAAATCACTGATAAAGGTTTACTTTATCAGTACTCATAGAAGAATTGATAAAGGTCCATTTTATCAGCGCTTTTTCATTGCTGATAAAAGACAAGAGCTTTTAACCTCGCTCATGTAGTCGACACTTTTCTAGCACTGATAAAGGTCATTTCTAACGTTGTTAAAGGCCGGTTTTGTAGTAGTGTTAGAAGAATTTTTCAAATGAATCTTTAACAAATGAAACCAACTATTTTTCTAAAAAAATAGAAGGGTTACATTTTGTCCTTTTTCATGAACAATTTTAATATGAACCAGTAGATCTTGATTGTTTCATCTTTTGGTGTTTAGGTTTTCAAGATGTTTTCAAACAAAATATTTTGAAGAAGAAGATAGATAAATAAAATTTTAATAAGTAGATGATACATTCTGTTTTGACATAATGAGAATGACGTTTAATATTTCTTAGCCAAAAAATATAGAACAATAATTACAGATTTAACTTATGAAGATACAAGTTACGTAAGAAAGATATTCAAATTTCGTAAACAAGTGAAATAAAAATATTTTAAAATAATTTAGAAACAAAAACATAAACTGTATTTTTCAAAATGTTTTTATACGAGGTTTATAAAATATTTAAAATAAACTATGCATTTAAAGCATAAATAAGTTTTTTTATCAAAATTTGGGAGATATATTTCTCCTTTTGTAGAAAAGTAGTTAATTCAACAGAAGTATTTAAATATAACAATAAAATACTCCCTGAATCAATGCATTTAATACTGAGGATTTTTTGATAATGAACTACTTCAGAGTTTACTTTTTTTGTATAAACTTTCATAAATAAATAGATCAACTGCTCACAGATATAACAATATAGCTTGGTGGTTTAATCCTGCAAAACATCAAATTAAAGTGTCTTTTGGTACCCATATGCTTTTAGGTCCAAGAGTGTTGGAAATTAAATATCTAGGTACCCAAATTTTTTTAGTTTGATTAGACATTCTACTATCCAAGTTGAACAATTCTTTTGAACAATAAGCATCTTTAAAACAAAAAATTTAAGGTTTTCTGAAACAAAAATAATTTTCATAATGACCATTAATATCGCAATAAAAACATTTAACAGTAGACATGTTCTTACTATTCAAACTAGAAACAAAATAATTCTTATATATTTTTGGTCTTTCACCATTGCTTTATATTCCAAGTTTTTCTTTCTATATTTTATTTTTTAGAAGGATTTGATTTAGATATTTTTCTCCTTTGATCAACATACTTGAAGTTCATTTTAAATCATCAACTTCAATCAATAATTATTTAATCTTAATATCAGGTAAATCATAGGAAACTTTAGAAGCATTAGATTCTAAATCTATAATTTGTTTTGACAAATTTTCTTTATCTAATAAAATAGTATCGTAAGTTTTTCTAATTTTTCTATTTTATTTCTTTAAGGATTCATATTTTTCTTGTAGAATGAAGAAATATCTATTCAATTCATCATATGTTAGTTTTTCACAACTTTAATTTTGAGAATAAGAAGATTGTACCTCATTATCAGTGTGAGCCATAAGATATACCAATTGTATTTTATGTTCATCCTCAAAATCTGTAAAAGATTCATTATATGAACTAGAAGTATTAATCAAGGTAGTTTTTTTAGTTTTATTTCCTTTCCAATTGTAATCAACTCTACCTTTTTACTTTGATTAAAGGATATTTATCCTTTATATGTCATTTTTTCTTGCACTCAAAGCATCTGTTTTCTCCAGTCCCTTTTTTTTCTTTCTGTACAACTTTTCAAATTTCATAGCTAGTTATGATAAATCTTTATTCAAATATGGATGACTTGAATCGGATGATTCATCCATAATAATTTTGAGAGTAGCTTCTTTATGTAATGTATGATTCTCAGCTTCAGCCTGCATGTCATCTTCGACCTGTATCTCAGCTTCATACACCGTTAAGGTTCCAATAAATTTCTTCATGACTAAATTATTTACAGGTGTAGATTGACGTATAGTTGCAGATATTACATTCCATTTTATGGGTAGTAATCTAAGTACTTTTAACACTTGATCTGATTTTGAAATTGAATATCCTAAAGAGGAAATATTTTTGACAATATCTATCAATATTCCATTCATTTGAGTGATAGTTTCATCCTCCTTCATTCTGAATGTATCAAACTTTAGTTTCAAAGTATCATACCTTAACTATCTGATATTTTCAGTTCCTTCATAGGTAACAACAATAGTCTGCCACATTTCATGTGCAGTAAGACATTGTGATACTCAATTGAATTCATCAGTTCCTAAACCACACATAATAGTATTCATAGCTTTGGAGCTGAGATCATACTCTCTTTCTTGATCATCATTCAAATCTTACAATTCTTCTTTAGGAATATCATAAGGCTTAAAAACCTTTAAATAAACCCGTATTCAAAGATTTTTCAAATAAATGATCATACAGATTTTCCAGCATCCATAATTGTCACCATTAAAATAAGGATCACGGATCATAGACATACCTGCTAAAAAAATAGTCATTTCAAGATGTCTTCGTCTGAATCTTTAACTCATCCTTGTTATAGCTAGTAAAACTTTCAAACACCCTTTGCTGATATCAGATAATAAAAATAATTTTCAAAAAGAAAATATATTAAAAATATTATTGCCTCTAATACCAATTGTTAGGTCGGGGTACTTATAATGAAGACAAAGATGCGACATGGGGGGTGAATTGTGAACTTCAAAAAATTTGATGAATTATGAACACCTCTCGTTATGAAGAGAACATTTCTATAGCATCCCGCCTTTTTATCACATAAACTTTCATTACATTTTACAAAACCGAGGATCTTTAAGGTTTAGTGTCTTGGAAACCAGGAACTTTAAACATGAAAACATAAAAGATTCTTCTTAAACACTTGAAAGGATTCTTCTCATGTTTATCCTAGGTTCATTACTTCATCTCATAACCTGGGGACATACATCAAAAGAAATGGTGAGCAGAAGGCCCATTAAGGGAAACAAGAGAAACATTTTACATGTGAACTTGAGATACTTCAATAAGGTCATGAAAAGAACATTAAGGCATGAGAAAGAAATCATGAGGCATATCATAATAAAAATATCATTTTTCATAACTTGAAGATGTGGATGCAACATTTAATATTGACAATCATTTCGTTTCACCAAGGTCCATCCCCAAGGTGTCATTAAAAATTACCAAGGTTATTCACCAAGGTATCAGTCTAAAAATTCATCTCTAGAGATTAAGTCTTTACCCAATGCATTAGAGCGCTATCTGGGCGCACCCTTGACATGTCTTTATTATCATGTGAGACACATATAACATCATCAATCATTTCATAAACAACCCATATAGCATAAAAGAAATGGGTTTCATTTCATAATCATAATGTTTTAAAATCTGCTTTAAAGACATGATCTTTATGTCACTTTAAACCCACAGAAAGGGAGAGCGGGTCTCATGTATGTAAATCACAGAATTTAAAATAGAAAAAACTTGGTATATATGTGAATAAAACTATAGAATAGATAGCTTTGATTATTCACTTAATAAAATAAAATAACTTTAGAAAAAGAGAGAGACATTTTGAGACGGAAATTCTACAGCATAACAGCTATGTTTCGGGGTTTTAGAAAACATTGAAAAGAGAGGGGACATGGGTCAAACATTCATAAATGACCCATAAAACATTAGAGGGATAGAATATAAGGGATTTAAGAACATGGTAATGAAATTTGAAAATATACCATATAAAATGAAGAACATGAAAGGAAGACAAAAATAAGATTTCTCTTATGAAAATTCGGCAGCCTAACAACGTTACATAAACTTCAACAAAAAATGAATTGATGAGATCAAATAGGGTCTCTCATAATATGAACATAAAAGATCAGTATGATAGATATAGATATCATACCCCAACATAATAAAAAGGAACTTGCAAGACTTGACATGGAATTAGAACTTTGAAAAGGGAGAAAGGTGCAAGGACCACTTAAAAATTCAGCAGCCTAACGACGCCACTTAAACTTCAAAATACTGAATTGAAGAGATCAAATGGGGTCTCTCATAATATGGTCATAAAATATCAGTATGATAGATATAGATATCATACCCCAACATAAAAAAAAGGAACTTGAAAGAATTGACATGAAAGTAGAACTTCAAAACGAGAAGGGTGAAGAACCACTTAAAAATTCGGCAACCTAATGACGCCACTTAAAACTTCAAAATACTGAATTGAAGAGATCAAATGGGGTCTCTCATCATATGATCATAAAAAATAAGTATGATAAATTTATAGATCATATCCCAACATAATAAAAAGGAACTTTAAATACTTTACATGAAAATAGATCTTGAAAAATGAGAAGGGAGAAAGAATCCGTTACAAAAATTTCGGCAGCCTAACGGCGCCACTTAAAACTTCATAAAACGAAATAATGAGAGTAAGATGAGATCTCTAATTATATGAAAATTAAAAGGGTAGTAATAGGAGTATAAAAGAACATCCTTTAACATAAGAACATGGAGCATAAAAGAAATGACATAAAATAGATTTCTTGAAAAGAAAGAGAGAGGTCGGATCCCTTACCTTAAAACGTAACTCTTAAAACTCAAAGGTTGGGACCTTGAGGGATTGGGGGCACCTTGGGAGGACTCCTTGGGAGGTAATGAGACCAGAACTTCGTTGGGGGAGAGTGGGGAGTCGAATGGATGAGAGTATGGCTTGGTATTTATAGGGAAAGTAAGGGGACAAGGCATTAATGGCCAAGGGACACCTCATTAGTGGTTTTGGAAAAACCATGGGCTTTCCCATGGTATTTGCCCATGGTATTGGCCAATTGGGACACCTCATACCTTATATTACTATTCATAAGTCTACCACATTGATTACATACTTAATACATCATTTAATGATGTCATTAAACACCCGTAACTTAAAAACTGTATTTTCACTATTCATCGAAAATTCAACTTTCTCAGAAAAATCCCAAAATTTCACCTTAACCAAATATCAATGATCTGATTTCAAAAATGAACTCCATTTTATAAAAATAATTTTCTAAATATTTTTAATTTATTTTTTAAATAAATACACTATTCACCGAAAATTCATTTTTTTCAGAAAAAAACCCCAAAAAATTACCATAACATAATATCGGTGCTCTGAGTTCAAAAATGAAATCTATTTTATAAAAATAATTTTTTAAATATTTTTAATTTAATTTTTAATTAAAAAACACTATTCACTTGAAAAAACTAATACTTGAATAATAATTTATGAAATCGTTATTTAACCATTTTATTGAATCACATTACTTAATCAAGGTGCCTAGATTATATTAATAATTTCTTTAAGTGAGATTACTAATACATTTGGACACATTACTAATCCTAATCATAAAATCACTATTCATAATTTACTATTCATCAAAAATTATGTTGATCTTATTAGACTCTAAATTTCACACTGAGCATAATTGTAGAAGACCATTTTTTGAATATCATTACACATTTTTAATTATTTAAGGTTTACATAAACATTTTTAAAATATCCTTTTTCTAAAATTCATCAAAAATATGCATACTATATTTATCCGGTCATTTGAAAATTCATAAACTTCATCATAAGAAGAAATCCCAATTTTTATTTAAAACAAAGGATTACACAAGGCAGTTACAGTCTCCTTACATATCCCCTTATCACACCAGCATAGGACCTAAGTGTAAGGTGTGCTAAAGTGAGATAATCTGAGGGAGGCTCAGCTAACATCGCACGAGTAGTAATTTCTATCAGTTTGAACTTCTCGCAAAGGCGATTCCGTTCTAGCTTCACACGATGAAGTTCGGCTTGGGTTTGGTCCAGAGCAAAGCCCCGTGGTGCTACCTCCTTCCCAAGTTCTGTTAGATGGGTTTCGATTGGTCCAAGACTACTGGGTGAGGCCATCGAATCTTCTTTCTATAATAATTAACCAAGATTACTTGTATTTAGAGACAATAATCAAAACATTTAGTTTCCAGGGGTCATATTGACCAATGGTCATATAATAGTCAAAAACCAATGGTCTCATTTTAATTATACTCATGTTATCAAATGAAACATTTTTGTTGAGTATAAAAAACAAAATAAAATAACACATAAAATTAGGAAACAAGATTTATTCAAAATTTCGGGTCGTTACAATCTTCCCCCCTTAAGAAATTGCTTCCTTGCAATTTTTAAAATTGGGTTTTGAAATTTCATTGAAAGTCCCACATCAGAAAAGGAGTCAGTAAAACTATTACTTTAAAATAAAAAAAGGTAAGTACAAAGGTCACCCGAGTTAGCCCACACTAGGATTCCATGTACGAAAACATGGACATGGAGGAGAAAACAAAGGGTCAAGTTCTGAGGGAGAGTGATAGAAAACATGATTAGGAGAAAGTTAACCATAAGAAAATCCCAAAATTATGATGTGTGTAAACGGTCTTTGATTACCCAGTAGGAAACATAAACCAACAACGTTTTTGTTTTATGTTCCTTTTTATAATTTTGAGGAATTCATTTACAACATAAAACAAAAACATAAGAAAATATACCTATCTTCATGTAGAGTTTCATCCTTTAATAAGTTTCTACCCAAAACTAATCTTTTCTCCAAACTATGAGCATTCAAAACTACTTGGTCTCATCAAAACACAAGAATCATCTTCTAGAGAATCACATAATCCACAAAAGATTAACTATCTATTTATTTTATCTTTAAACATTATCCCAAAAACAGAAAGGGTAAGGTAAAAAAACTCTTCAAAAAGAAATAATCCCATAGGAATGAAAACTACTTTTAAATCTTCAAAGTTCCATGATACTTCCCAAAGTTCATCATAGTCCATTCCATAAATAACGGTCCTTAAAATTCCTCAAAATAAACCAAACTAAGATTGAAACCCAAATACAAGAAGGATTTGATAACATAGTCTTCCAAAATAAACTTCATTGTTCATATCCAAACAAGATCAACCACTCCTAACATCTTATAACAAAAGTATCTAACCTAAACATATTTTACCCAAGATAGGTTAATCATTCCCATAAGTAACCTAAATTACTATAAGTCCACCTTAAATTCATCGATTCTTCAAAATATAAGTCAAACTTACTCCTCAATGAAAATACCGTAGTAATCTATTTACCTCGATCATATAGGGTCCCCAAAATAGTGAACATCTTCCAAAATAAAAATCATATTTTAATCCCCTAATCATCCTTGTCATATTAATACGACAATCATCGCATTTCCTATCACATTGGTTGTTGGGACATGTTCTTCCATTTCCCACCATTAACTAAGAAGAGAAAGCATAATTAGGGGCTTAAGTACTTAGCCAATAATCATGAAAAGGAACTGAAAGCATATAAGGATAACTTGTAGAAGAAAAGTATACCCTAACTTGTGATCCCCTAGGCTCCCATCTAGGTTATCCATGATCATATCTTATTATGTGAATATTTATCTTATTTTATCTTTGTTCCTTTAACAATGGTTCATACTAAGCTTATGAATTTACCAAAGCATATCCCCCGGGAGTGTCGTAACCAAGAGTGCAGCAAGGCCCATTGTCGTGTACCAGTTCCTGTTCGAGTCTAGATCAAAGCGGTGTTTTCGGGTTTTACCCCTATGTACATCTGTGCCAGAGCCACCTCTACCTGCTCATATCTAGACAGGGATGTATTTGCTTGACAACCCCTTACTCAATACTCACCAAAATACCAGGAATATTTCCTATATTTAAACTTTTCTATAGGGTTATTACTAGAGTTTTCATATCCTAATTTACACAAATAACTAAACCATCCTTTGATACCAACTATAGAATCCCACCTTTTTATCACATAAACTTTCATTACATTTTACAAAACCGAGGATCTTTAAGGTTTAGTGTCTTGGAAACCAGGAACTTTAAACATGAAAACATAAAAGATTCTTCTTAAACACTTGAAAGGATTCTCCTCATGTTTATCCTAGGTTCATTACTGCATCTCATAACCTGGGGACATACATCAAAAGAAAGGGTGAGCAGAAGGCCCAGTAAGGGAAACAAGAGAAACATTTTACATGTGAACTTGAGATACTTCAATAAGGTCATGAAAAGAACATTAAGGCATGAAAAAGAAATCATGAGGCATATCATAATAAAAATAGAATTTTTCATAACTTGAAGATGTGGCTGCAACATTTAATATTGAAAATCATTTCGTTTCACCAAGTTCCATCCCTAAGGTGTCATTAAAAATTACCAAGGTTATTCACCAAGGTATCAGTCTAAAAATTCATCTCTAGAGATTAAGTCTTTACCCAATGCATTGGAGCGCTATCTGGGTGCACCCTTGACATGTATTTATTATCATGTGAGCCACATATAACATTGTCAATCATTTCATAAACAACCCATATAGTATAAAAGAAATGGGTTTTATTTCATAATCATAACGTTTTAAAAACTGCTTTAAAGACATGATCTTTATGTCACTTTAAACCCACAAAAAGGGAGAGCGGGTCTCATGTATGTAAATCCCAGAATTTAAAATAGAAAAAACTTGGTATATATGTGAATACACCTATAGAAGAGATAGCTTTTATTATTCACTTAATAAAATAAAATAACTTTAGAAAAAGAGAGAGACATTTTGAGACGGAAATTCTGCAGCATAACAGCTATGTTTCGGGGTTTTAGAAAACATTGAAAAGAGAGGGGACATGGGTCAAACATTCATAAATGACCCATAAAATAGTATAGGGATATAATATAATGTATTTAAGAACATGGTAATGAAATTTGAAAATATACCATATGAAATGAAGAACATGAAAGGAAGACAAAAATAAGATTTCTCTTATGAAAATTCGGCAGCCTAACAGCGTTACATAAACTTCAACCAAAAATGAAATGATGAGATAAAATAGGGTCTCTCATCATATGAACATAAAAGATCAGTATGATAGATATAGAGATCATAACCCAACATAATAAAAAGGAACTTGCAAGACTTGACATGGAATTAGAACTTTGAAAAGGGAGAAAGGTGCAAGGACCACTTAAAAATTCAGCAGCCTAACGACGCCACTTAAACTTCAAAATACTGAATTGAAGAGATCAAATGGGGTATCTCATAATATGGTCATAAAATATCAGTATGATAGATATATAGATCATACCCCAACATAAAAAAAAGGAACTTGAAAGAATTGACATGAAAGTAGAACTTCAAAACGAGAAGGGTGAAGAACCACTTAAAAATTCGGCAGCCTAACGACGCCACTTAAAACTTCAAAATACTGAATTGAAGAGATCAAATGGGGTATCTCATCATATGATCATAAAAGATCAGTATGATAAATTTATAGATCATACCCCAACATAATAAAAAGTAACTTGAAATACTTTACAAGAAAATAGATCTTGAAAAATGAGAAGGGAGAAAGAATCCGTTACAAAAATTTCGACAGCCTAACGGCGCCACTTAAAACTTCATAAAACGAAATAATGAGAGTAAGAGGGGATCTCTCATTATATGAACATGAAAAGGGAAGTAATAGGAGTATAAAATAACATCCTTTAACATAAGAACATGGAGCATAAAAGAAATGACATAAAATAGATTTCTTGACAAGAAAGAGAGAGGTCGGATCCCTTACCTTAAAACGTAACTCTTAAAACTCAAAGGTTGGGAACTTGAGGGCTTGGGGGTACCTTGGGAGGACTCCTTGGGAGGTAATGAGACCAGAACTTCATTGGGGGAGAGTGGGGAGTCGAATGGATGAGAGGATGGCTTGGTATTTATAGGGAAAGTGAGGGGACAAGACATTAATGGCCAAGGGACACCTCATTAGTGGTTTTGACAAAACCATGGGCTTGCCTATGGTATTTGCCCATGGTATTGGCCACTTGGGACACCTCATACCTTATCTTACTATTCATAAGTTGACCATATTAATTACATACTTAATACATCATTTAATGATGTCATTAACCACCTGTAACTTAAAAACTGTATTTTCACTATTCATCAAAAATTCAACTTTCTCAGAAAAATCCCAAAATTTCACCTTAACCAAATATCAATGCTCTGATTTCAAAAATGAACTCCATTTTATAAAAATAATTTTCTAAATATTTTTAATTTATTTTTTAAATAAATACACTATTCACCGAAAATTCATTTTTTTCAGAAAAAAACCCCAAAAATTACCATAACATAATATCGGTGCTCTGAGTTCAAAAATGAAATCCATTTTATAAAAATAATCTTTTAAATATTTTTAATTTAATTTTTAATTAAAAAACACTATTCACTCGAAAAAACTAATACTTGAATAATAATTTATGAAATCGTTATTTAACCATTTTATTGAATCACATTACTTAATCAAGGTGCCTAGATTATATTAATACTTTCTTTAAGTGAGATTACTACTCCATTTGGACAAATTACTAATCCTAATCATAAAATCACTATTCATAATTTACTATTCATCAAAAATTAAGTTGATCTTATTAGACTCTAAATTTCGCACTGAGCATAATTGTAGAAGACCATTTTTTGAATATCATTACACATTTTTAATTATTTAAGGTTTACATAAAATTTTTTAAAATATCCTTTTTCTAAAATTCATCAAAAATATGCATACTATATTTATCCGGTCATTTGAAAATTCATAAACTTCATCATAAGAAGAAATCCAAATTTTTATTTAAAACAAAGGATTACACAAGGCAGTTACAATCTCCTTACATATCCCCTTATCACACCAACATAGGACCTAAGTGTAAGGTGTGCTAAGGTGAGAGAATCTGAGGGAGGCTCAGCTAACATCGCACAAGTAGTAATTTCTATCAGTTTGAACTTCTCGCAAAGACAATTCTGTTCTAGCTTCACACGATGAAGTTCAGCTTGTGTTTGGTCCAGATCAAAGCCCCGTGGTGCTACCTCCTTCCCAAGTTCTGTTAGATTAGCTTCGATTGGTCCAAGACTACTGGGCGAGGCCATCAAATCTTCTTTCTATAATAATTAACCAAGATTACTTATATTTAGAGACAATAATCAAAACGTTTAGTTTCCAGGGGTCATATTGACCAATGGTCATATAACAGTCAAAACCCAATGGTCTCATTTTAATTATACTCATGTTATCAAATGAAACATTTTTGTTGAGTATAAAAAACAAAATAAAATAACACATAAAATTAGGAAACAAGATTTATTCAAAATTTCAGGTCGTTACAATTTCTTTCTCTCAAAATGAGAGAGAAATAGAAAATAAATAAAGGAAATGAATACAATAATGTATAGTGGTTTATGGAACAAAGATTCCTTAGTCAACTCCCCCAACACTCAACTCCACGAGCTTGATGATTTTACTATTAGGTCCTCTTATCTTAAGACCTTTAAATCCATAACTGAGTATAGGCAGTTGACACCATTCAATAAGACTTATCAAATCCTTTTGGTTCCTTTATAGGGAACCGTAAATCCACAACTTAGTGTCAAAAGTTGACACTTAACCACAACTGAGTATGAGTTGTTGAAAATATAATAAATCAAAATATTTTGATTTGTTGAATGGTACATGTTTAACATCCCAATTGCTGTAGAAACTAAAAAATGAAATTAGATCTTCAATATATCACAACAACAAATATACCTTCAACATTGCATAGAATTTCTTCAAATAGCAGTAAAGAAAACACGAGACAAATGTTTAAACATGCCTATATCCAAAGTATATCTCCACTAAATGATTCATCATTTTTATAGAAAAATATGTAACAACAAAGTGTAGTAGTAACGACACCAAAATCAACGAGTAAATCATATGGATCAAAACATGTATATCTTCTATATATAAGACTATTTTTCTATCTCTTTTTATGTACAACTTGTAGGTTCTGGGTGTAGTGGAAGCGCAGGAGGGATGGTGCCCAACTTTAATTTTTTCCATCATCAATGATCAATCTGAGATCAATGTGATAATAAACACCATGATCTACAGAATTGAATCAAAGAACAAGCAAGGGATAGAAATATGGAACCAAGAGAGTGGAGATCAACACATGTTGTTTATAATTAATTTAATTAAATAAGAATTACCTCCAAGGTTATTCTTTATTTTTTGATGCGTCCGACCATAGATCTTCAGTGAACTATCATTGCATTATAGAAATCAATGGTAGATTTCCTCTAGTATTGATCCACACATGTTCCACGAATGTACGAACTTCACCGAAGGAGTCTCCTGGTGCTAGCACGGAAGATCATTGAACTTGTGTCGTCTGCCTTTGATCGCCTTGAGAACTGCTTCCAAAGGGTTCTCCTTGATCTGATGGAGGAGGATCATTCTCGTTATTGAGAGCGTTCTTGGAGAAGGAAGAAATATCTAGGCTTGAGAGGGTTTTCTCTAATCTTTTGTTCACAACAACTTTGGCTTGGCTAGGGTTATGAGAAAATAAACATAATTGAGTATTTATATCACTGGGGTTAAAAATAACATAATTTCACAAGTTCCCTTATTTATTTTATTAATCACAGTGAAACCCCATGAAAATAATAATAATAATAATAATAATATTTCTTGATATGTTCTTAACTTGAAAATTATAATTAAATATTATTTAATCAAATAATATTAAATATTATTATTTATCACTAGACCCTTAAACTCGGTCTTCCAATCATCCACAATATTTATTGGGCCTTGAATAATATCTATTTATTTATTAAATAAATATCACTGCATTATTCACCAATAAATATTTAAATATTATATTCACTAAATGGAAAATAAATGTTTATTAAATATTCCACCCACAATACATTATTTTGAATAATTAGTATCGAAATAAATGTGATAAAACATACATGAATAATTATTAAACTATGATCAAGAATAATATTTATTCAACTTGTTAAATAATAAATAATATATTATTTAACCGAGATACTGGATACACTTAGTGTGTGACCCTCTTTGAGTTATTTATGAAACTTTGTGGGATCGTGGGGGTTGTCCCGTCCAGCGGAGGTATCGGAGTTCTCGAGGGTTACTTTTTGCATTCATCTTGCTTCCAGGGAAGACTTTGTTAAGGCTTGGATGAGGGGGACCAGAATCTGTGGTTCTTGGTGCTTCTCTTTAGCGAGGTGGTCCTGGGACTGTCATTATGGGTGGGATTCTTCTTCGAATGCTGTGTTTTTATCCCTTCCAGGATTACCTCTACCTTTACATAACCCGATGATGCTGAAGGAAGTGGGAAACTCCATTAGTTCCTTTCTATGTGCTGATGACAATACCAGGTGCCTTCAGGCGGCTGCTAACCCCTGCATTTGTGTTGAGATGGATTTAGCGGTGAATCGACCTTCAATGGTTTTGATTGAGTCCAATGATGGATTTTCTTGGAGGCAGAGGGTATTCTACAAATAGGCTTTGCGGTTTTGCGTTGGATGTGGTTTGCATGGCCACATGGAGAAGTCTTTTCGGAGATAGTGGGAAGTTGCGGAGACTTCCCGATGGGGCCCGGTTGCTGAGTCGGGTCAGGATCTGCCTGCCTCGGATAAAAAAGCAATGGGAGATGTTAACGTTACCCCCCGACCTTTTTCAAATTCAAATTCTTCTGACGGACCTTGTGTGGTGGAGACAGCGGATGGGGAAAAAGCAACTGACATGCTCAGTATGCGGTCAGCCTCTTCCTCGGATCTTTTGGATCTTATTTCCTGGTCACCTGGACCGGCCGTCCAGGAGTTGTCTCCTTTATGCAGCACGGGGATCCTACCTCAGCAGGATACAGAGGTCTGCTTGGATTTTTCTTTAAGGAGCCCGTTTAGATCTCTGTCTCTTCCGTCCTCTCATATCTGTATCTCTACTCAACTGGTGCCAGAGATGATTCAAACGTCCCTGGTGAGTAATCTGACTTTACCGTCACATGGAGTGAGGGAGAAGAATGGCATGTCGAAGGGTGTTGAAAAGTAATTTATGGTCGCTCGCCTTTCACCTTAATGGCGACTTATGTTCTCATTAGTTCATGGAGAGTTGGGGGCAGGCGACACTGACTATCTTCCATCGGGAAGGAAGCCTCATTTGGAGGATGCGGTTAGCCCTTTTAAGAAAGTTATTTTATCACCAAAGTGGAGCAATTGTGAAGATGGATTTTTTGGACCAATTACCCGTTCCAAGGACAAAGAAAAAGGTATGTTTACACCTCCCCTTTTACCCCCTTCTCCGTTACAGAAGGCCCACAAGGGATTATTGTAATGTTTTCACTCATCACCTGGAAAGCACGCGGTCTTGGAGCTCAATCCAAGTGTGCTTACTTGGCTTCCAAAGGCAGGAAGTCTAGGGTGTCTATGGTAGTGATTTTGGAACCGAAGCAGGATCCATGCAAGTTAGAGGGGTTTGCTAAGAGGATGGGATTTACGAATTCGTTTCATGGAGGTTCTATCAATTCACAGATTTGGATTGGATGGAGAAGCAACATTTTGGTGGAAATTAGGAATATAATGCCTCAGTGCATTGATATAAGGATTGATGTGGGTGGTTCTATACTTCTTTTCTCATTTGTCTATGCGAGTACTATGGTTAATGGAAGAAGGGAATTATGGAGCCACTTGGAGGCAATGCAAACAGGTTCCCTGCCGTGGTTTGTGGGAGGGGATTTCAACACCATTGTGGATTTATCTGAGAAAAGAGGAGGATCTGGGTGGAACCAGGAGAGTATACTTGAGTTTCAGGAGTGCATGACACACGCAGGTTTGTTGGATTTGGGCTTCATGGGTTCTAAATATATGTGGTGCAACAACTGCAAAGGGTCTAACCGCATCTGGAGCAGGCTGGACAGATGTCTCACAAATATGCAAGGTTTGGATATTTTCTCAAGAACATTGGTCATGCATCTCACACGTATACTCTCGGATCACGCTCCTCTCCTTATTGAAGTTCGACATGAAGCAGTGCTGGGCAGGTCCTTCCATCACTCCAGTGAATGGCATCATGATCCTACGTTCATGAAAATTCTGAAAGTTTCATGGCTGAAGGAGGAAGGAGAACGGTCATGGGGAGGGCTAGTGAATCGTCTCAAATGCCTAAAACAGGATATTAGAGGTTTTCTAACCAAGCAACCAGATATTTCCAATGGGGTGGCGAGTTTACAGGTTGAGGCGGGAAGACTGGAATAATCACTCCAGACCTCATGGGATGAGAACAATTTTATTATTTTATGTGACAAGAAGGTTATCCTTGCTGAAAAACTCTTGGAGATGGAGAGAGTATATAAACAGAGGTCTCGGGTCCATTGGTTAAGAGAAGGAGATTGAAACAATGCCTTCTTTCAGGCCTGCATTAAGGAGAAGAGAAGCATGAAGGTCAATCTAAAACTGGAGGACGGGTCCTACATGTTAGATGTGAATATTGTTGGGAATATGGCATTGGAACACTTTGAGGGTCTTCTGGCTGGGAGGACTACTTCGAGTTTCGAGAGGGATGCGTTGGATTATCCTGAATTCTTAAACTACCTTCCTCTGCTGGTGAATGAAATGGATAATGCTTGTCTTTCCTCTATTCCACAGGATAATGAGATCAGGGAAGCATTGAGGAGTATGCCACAGGAGAGCGCCCCTAGCCCAAATGGTTTTCCTAACTCCCTTTTCAGTGCATCTTGGGATGTCGTGGTCCCATAGGTTGTGCAAGCGATACAAGATTTTTTTGATGGCGGGTTGCTGATAAAGGGTGTATCCTCGTCACAGGTGGTGCTTGTTCCAAAGATCAAGGAACCTAGCCTTATTAATCATTTCTGGCCCATTTGTCTCTGAAACGTTTCGTATAAGATTTTGGCCATGATTATCAACAAGATATTGTCCAGAATTATTCCCAAGATGATCTCAGCAGAGCAACATGGTTTTATACAGGGTCGAAGCATCCAAGGGGCGGTTGGCATAGATAGTGAGCTGGTTCATGACATCAACAAACGTACCATGGGATCCAATATCATTTTACAAGTTGACATGAACAAAGCTTACGATAGAATAGAATGGAGTTTTATCCTTCGTGTCATGAGGGGGTTCGGTTTTCAAGAATGGTTTTGTGACATTTGTTTCAGGTGCTACTCCTCGCCTTGGCTCTCGGTTTCCATGATGGGAAAGTGTTTCGGTTTTTTTAAAACTGTCCGAGGTGTTCAACAAGGCAACCCTCTGTCCCCAACTATTTTTGTCCTTGCTTAGGATGCATTGTCCAGGAATTTGGTTAGAGGCTTAACGGAGGTCAAGTTGAAACCGTTCTATGGAATAAGGAATGCAGGACACATCTCACACTTGATGTTTGCAGATGATATTTTGCTCTTTATGAATGGAAGTAGTAGATCCTTGAAGCACCTCAAAGACATCATGGCCAAATATAGCAGGTTTAGTAGACAGTCTCTCAACCCTTTGAAGAGTCATGTGTTTATTTTAGATAAGTTCCCTGGAAGGAGATGTAAGGTTATTCAGTGGATTCTGGGGTGCAAGCAGAAACAACTTCCTATTTTGTACCTTGGGGTACCGCTTTCTTGTGGTCGAATCAAGAAAATCCATTTCAATGAGATCCTCGATTGGATTTGGGGTAGGATTTTCAATTGTAAGAACATGCTACTGTCGTTTGGAGGATGGGTTATGCTCATTAATAGTGTTCTTATGTCCATTCCTATGCACATATTCTCTGTTATCAAACCACCGAAAGGTACGGTGGATAAAATGCAACGTATTCTTACTACATTCCTTTGGGATGCTAAAATGGAAGGACGATGCCACTAGGAATCTTGGAAGAGACTGTCCTGTCCAGTGGATAAAGGAGGTGTTGGTCTCCTTGACATCCATGATACCATCTTGGGGCTGCAAGCACGGTTAGCCTGGGAAGTCATTGTGGGGGAGACCCTCTAGGAGAGGTTTTTCAGATTGCGGTATGGCTCGCAGGGGGAGTTTAAAATACAGGGTGAAACTGGATTAGCTAAGTGCATGTTTGCTCATATTGAGAGCTTGTCTTGCTATGTCAGGTGGATTGTTGGCCGGGGGGAAATTAATTACTGGGAGGACAACTGGGTTGGTGAAAGGTTGTCCTTCTCTGGTTTCCCTTCACCGAGGATCTCTTTCAGGGAATCGAGTGTCAGGTACGATTTTATCCAAGAAACTCTTAATCCCAACCAGTTAAAACTATTTGAAAGCATCATGATGAGTGATGATCCGGACTTGTGTTGTTTCACGGAAGCAAGATCCGGGAGGTATAACGTTGGTGACTACAGGAAAATACTTCATAGAGATCGCTCTAGGGGGGAATGGAGACCGGCTTCTTGGTGCAAGGAGATACCGATGAGAATGAAATTCCTGGTGCGGAGGATCCAAAACAGAGCAATACCGATGGAGGATAATATTCAGAAAAAAGGGGTCTGCATGGTTTCTCGATGTTACTGTTGTGAGAATCTGAAGTCAGAAATGACGACCCACCTTTTTTTCCAAGGGAAATGGGCTTCTTATCTTTGGTCTCTCTTCACCCATCCCCTATTTCTTGGTGGTGAGTCCCAGTCTGTCCAGGACTTTATGTCGGTCTGGTTTCCAGGTACTGAAAATAGATCAATGGAGTGGACTGTAAGGACCATCATTTTGGTTTCTATTTGTTGGGTAATATGGGAGGCGAGGAATCAGGTTAGGCTGGGATCCAAAAGGTCTTTGATATCTATTCAGTTTCAGCTTAAGTCTCTCATTATGGAACTGACTTCGCTTGTCAAAGGTGGGCTCTCATCAGTGGTAGTGTGCAATCTGATTAACCATCCCTACATTCAGCATAGAGGGAGAGTATGTTGGGTGAGGTGGCACCCTCCGATCCAGAGTTTGAATCTAAACATTGATGGCTCCTTTATGGGGGGAGTCATGAGGGGTGGTGGCCTGCTTCGGGACTGTTGGGGATCTGTTATTCTTGCTTTTAGTGCCTTTTATGGCCCAGGGAACTCTTTGGGTGCAGAGGTTCGGGCTCTTATTTTCGGCTTTATGGTTTGTAGGTGGAGAGGGTTGCAGGTGACAGAGGTGGAGTCAGATTCTGAGGCTCTAGTTAAGATGTTACAGGGAATCCATGACACACCTTGGGATTTGATATATCTCATTCGAAGGTGCAATGTGGAGACCAGCCATGGAAGGATTATTCATCATAGTTGGAGGGAATCCAACTTCGCGGTGGATGCTCTTGCTCGCTTGGGCAGACCGGAGGAGTCACTTATGATCTATGATAGTCTGAACTCTCTTCCCCTTGAGTGTTTTACCATGGTGCAAGGGGATGCCCTTGGACTTCATTACTTTCACCCTCCTTGAAGGGATGCTCCTTGTTTTATGTTTTCCTCTTCTAAAGAGTAATAAAAAAAGTAACTTTCAGTCCAGTCATGCCAGTTCCATCAACCTATATGCTCGATATCTCTTTCATTGACTTTCCATAATTAGAATTTTCCTATTGATCACTATGGTCGTGGATTTATTTAGGCTATATCATTTCCATCAAATAGTCTGAGATATTAAATTCCTTTAAATAACATAAAGGATAAATTCTTTCTTGTATTATTCATTAATGAAATATTACTTGTGACGCACCCAACATATCCTACCTCACCATGAATATCTGTCATCATGTTTTTTTCCAATACATCAAAGTACGCAACTCATAATACTTATTAACAATAATCTTAAAGTCTAAGGACCAATTCACACATTCGCAGATAGAAACATCCAATGACACATAGAAACGTGGATTTCTTACTGGAGGGTCTTGTTCTCATAATATCCTATTGGATATTTCAAAGGGCGTACTATATGAGAAGGTGCCTCAAAGTCCTATGATTCTCCACCCCAAATAGCTTGTATCATTTGTGTCCCTTAAATGATATCATCCAACTATAGAACATATATTCAAGAATAGTATCATAGTACTTCCAAGTTCTCATCATAATGGGGAATTGCTATGATATTTTAGCGCGACAGCTACTATGAGGACATTATCACATGCTATGTCACATATAAGAACAATCATGATATGATAAGTAGTTTCTTAATATTCAAAATAATGAATATATTTTTATCATAAAGTAAAAAGAATTTGGTTCTATGGAACCAACTCCAACACAACCATCCACCATCTATATATATTTCAATGAAGAGAATCTTGATATTTATATAGTAGGTTGAACAATTCTAGGTCAAACCATATCCATAAATATCGCATAATAAATCATGAATATTTGAATTCAAAATCATTCAAGAGCGTCATAACTTCCTGTAATATTAAAATCAATTTACTCTATTGAATATGATCCATTAAAAAAATCATAAAGATCCTTTGAATTGGTCGTATAATAGATTTGAATAGATCTTTACTTCTGTCAAGACCATTGCATAAATTATGAATAATATCATGAATTTAAATCTCCATTGTCGAATAGTCAAATGTAGGGTTCCTCCATGTGATGAAAAAATACCAAACGCAGGGTTGAAAATGTAGGAATGATCATAAAAGTAGGTTTGATATATCATATGTTTGTTTCTTCAAACTTAGGGTTGCTTCCGAACGTAGTGTTGATGCTATATACTTTCCATTTTCCCAAATGTATGGTTCCATACAAACGTAGGGTTCTTTACCCATATGCGATGTTCTGAATGTATTGTTTCATCCTTATGTTACACTTATCAACATAGGGTATGAACAATGTTTCCAAAATATATTAAAACACGTTCCAAATTCTTTGACGAATATTCCTCACAGATCAATGAATTGAATATAACTCTAGAATAAAAATTTCAAATAACATTGATTTACTGAAAAGTTACTTAAAGTAAATTCATTAGTAACATAAATGTGGGTGTTTGTGGACATCAAAACGAAAAAGAAATTATCAAAATTGTTGAATCAAAATATACTCAACATACAAATTGTTCTTATTCACAAGCCACTAGAGAGGTCACAACCAAAGTTCTAGTGGTCTCCAAATCATCATCATTCATTTAGTTAGTGTTATAGTATAAAACTTATCGGGGAGATCGGGTTATTTCCATGCCGATGTAGTCAGTGTACTGGTCCATAGAAACCCACCTAGGTACCCAAGGTTCCTAAGTGATCTAATTTTCCAAATCACACCAATTCACCCTTTTTATCATAAACCAATCATCTTGATCTATCATGCCATTTCAAACCACTTCCACAGGGAATAATCCAATTCCAAAACCATGCACACATCAACGCCCATGGGAAAACACCATTTGCACACACACACAAAACATCTTTGAAATCAACCATTTCACATTCAAAATAATTGAGAAAACTCTTAAACAGTTAATATTCTTTTCATTTGAAAATAGTAATGAAAACAATCTTAACAAAAGAAGCCCATATTGAAGGCTTAAGTAAAAATGGGAAGTGAGGAAAAATTTATTTCCAAGAATCAAAAGTCACTTTTAATAGCATATACTTTATATATAACAATGAAAATATATTTTTAAAATAATAAAGAAATTATGGAATTCAAATTAAAGGGTTAGGCATAGGGAACCTACCTCAAAACACGTTGTCTTTGACTAAGACAACCTGAAACCACTTTGCACTTACATGCATATACACCTCCACACACACACACACATGTATCCCTTGACCTTATGTACATATTTACCTCACCACTAGGGAATATGCACAAGGAGGATATAGATATACATGTGCTTACCTATGTATATACATGAAAGGCACCTTCAAGGACCCGTAAGATACCCTAAAACTACAAAACAAAGTAATGAACCAAAATAAATAAAATAATAGAGCCATGATGGGTCAGGGTGTGATATTTCTCCCCACCATTGACACTTTCTACCCCCAGAAGGTAACAAAAGACTTGACTAACCATGTCACGAACAAGCTAATACCCAAAGAGAAACCACAACCATCAGAAGATAGAGAATCAAAAAATCACTTTCCACACAAAACCTAAATCTCCAAGACCCTAAGAAACTAGTAAGACAATCCTAAAGGAACTATCTTTACATATAAAGAACAAATAACAAAATCCAATGAATCAAAACACCAAATGAAAGAACTAACAACTAGGAACTCACATTTCCAAACATAACATCAAAACAAGGAACACCTTGACCCCTAACATATAATTAAATAAGGAACCCATCATGGTTTTTTCAGGATCTCTATGAGCATCCATCACATGTCCCACTATCCAGGAAAACCAATTACCATGACTGGGGTCGGGCGGGGTAGAAACAAAGAAGCACACTGGCGATAAAATTCAAAATTTCCAATGAGGAAACACAAGGAATAGCATACTAGGTTCACTACGAGATTTTTCCCAGATTGTTCTCCCCATCATTTTAGGTTTCGAGACAAACCTTAATTTCCCAATCCAAAACAACTTACAAATCCAAATAAAACCACCAACACTGGTGTGACCTCTTAACTTCCTATGTCACACCCGACCATCTTAAGAGAATACATAAATGAGAATCATAGTGGATATAACCACCATTATGGAACTGACTAGTCAGGTAACTGAGCTCAGAGGAACACTCAACAAACTATCGTACACATAATAAGGTCCCAACTATGGAAACTTAAACCAGGAACCAAACTAGATCATGATTCATAATTCCCCAAAGTAGAGCATCTCCAAATAGGCATCACCCGAAACCAAAATCATCCTAAAAGAAGGCTAACTATTCAAGAGTTCACATTCCATGGCACTACCACATAAATACCAAGAAAAAGGGGCCACCAATATCTTCCAACAAGAAGCTTCAGAAACAAAAATCCACAACAAGGATAAACTTAAACAATTTACACTCTGATTTCTAGGACAACAAGTTGGGTCAATGTCCACCACACTCGACAACTCCTTTAATATGTGAAAATATTAACTCTAAGGCCTATGGATAGAGCCATGATGTCTTGAAGAATATGATTCCCCACAGTCATGAGTTGATGATCTTCAACTGAAACTTCTTCTTTTGGTAGTACGACTTACAAAACCCCCTTCTCATGACCCAAGTAGCCACACCGAATAAAACATCTTCTTGTAAGACAACTATGAATGAGATATTGTCCTATTTATCAACTGATGAAGGTGGAAAACCACCCAAGAATACCTGGGTGTGGTCTAATTTCTAGAAGGGCTCCAGCTCCACCACTCTATCTGGAGTTTGGGTAGAGTCATCAATGGGGATACCCAGAGAAACACTTATTCAAAATTTTCCTCAAAACCTCTAACCACCTCATTTTTTAAGATAAAACCACTAAATGATGACCATAAACAATTCCCACAACTTACCTTCAATTATAAAATCAAGGAAGACACCTCAGAGTCCAAACATTTACTCTTTACTGAGACTCTTATGGGGGGTACTCCAAAAATAAGAAGTAGAAACCCAAATCAAAACACATCACAAACCAAAATCCACACTTCGATCACAAATAAAATATACATACTCAAAATACAATTCCAACCACATTTTCATAATTTTAAAACCAAAATCCCATGAAATAATACTCCAAACATAAAAAGAAATCACCAAACAACTACTCGCTAACTTTTTAAAAACATTGAAATCCCCTTTTTTGAAAACCACTTTCAAAAAACAAAACAACCTTAAGAAGTTAAGTACCCACCATTGGTATTCCATGAATCTTAGAATATATATATCCTTGTGCTAGATCAAGCAACCATCTACACATACCAATAACCATCCATTTCCCACACACATCCTTCTTTATATGTGAGCATTCATAGGAATACCAAGGGTCAAATAAAAAGATGAAAACATCACTTTCCAAATTGCTCTTTAAAATACCCCAACCAATTTTCAAAGCCACCATTTATTATAAAAAACCTATTTATATTCCCAAAATGGTTTCCAAAACACTTTCCATTTAAAAAAACCCCATTTCATTTTCAAAGAACCCAAGGTTTCCATTGTGGAAGTATAATTTTTAATAAAACCCCAAGGGGAAACACCCCAAATTAAATTAAATCAAATACCAAGAAAAAAAAAAGAGTAATCCAACTACCCAATGAATCAAAATCCCAAAACCTCAAAAGAACCATCACTATACATAACTTGGTTGCATGATTTGGTAGGTTATGAACCAACCAGAAGAGCACATTGGAGTCCATCAAAGGAAGCTGCATGGTTTGCACATAGTTTTTCATACCGTACACCACAACTATGAACCCCTTTTAATTCATAAAAAACAACCACTCCAAGCCTTGTATTTTCTCAAAATAGCCCACTAAATCTAGAATTCAATAAAAAACACTCAAAAAATACCAAAAAACTCTAAAACATCCAAGAGACAAGATTCTATTTTGAGGCACACTCATCTCGGACCACCCTGGAAATTCAAGAGTCCTTCTGAATAGGTGGAGATCAAACACTTACCCATGACTAACCACTTGAATTCTGAAAATAATAGCTTCGAACTACCGGACATACCCAAATAACAAAGGATAATCCCTCTGATACCATTTTGTCACGAACCAACCCGGGTCAACTCCAATCTGGTTACTTGATTCAGCCTGCAACAAGGCCCGAGAGGTATTCCCAAACCTCCCAGTCTGGAAACTAGTGTTGATAATCGAAAAAAACTCTGTTGATAATGATTTATCCCATAAATGAGTGATAAAAAAAAATAGAACAATAAAGTAAACAATAGCAATAGAAAAGAGATAAAGAACTACTACACATACCTCCATGTGACCTTATGGGTCACCTCCAACTAAAAAAACATAATTCCATGGTGATCGAGATCAAGTCGGGAGCTACACTAGAAGCTAAAAACAAGAACAGAGGTATAGACGAGAATATTAAAACTCAGTAGGCATGCCCGAATAAGCTATTCAATATGAATTACTTTTAAAAATAAAAATGAGTCGAGTTAGTTTTAAAACAAGACATAAAAATAGATTTTCCCACCCTTCTAGGAAAACAAAGCAACATACTTTCATTTTAAGTAAAAATAATTCCCATTATATTTTCAAAACAGTTTCCAAAGCATGGAAAACTTTTCAGTGAATTCCTTATAAAAGATAACATATGCTATACATGTGTCTCGATATGGAAAACAAAACAAAGATTCCATTTTATAAAGAAACTAGAAAAAATAGAGGAAACCATACATAATATAATTTTCAAATAGTACTATGAAAAACAAGAGTAAAAGAGAGAAAGCACCATGAAAATCCCTAAGCAGCTAGGTCATTAGGGCCCTGGGATCCTCATACCTCAATGATCAATCAATATAGTCTGTTCTCATGCACTGGCTGCTAGATAGGTCACATCCAAAGTTCTAGATGTCATGACCCACTCCCTACAAAGTGTACCCCTCCTGGGCTGGAAATGGGAGAAGAGAGATAGTGACACCCAAGTTCTGCCTCCAGTAGGCCCCAGGTTGGCGACCAGAACTGAGGGTATAATAAACACATATATGGGAGGCATTATCCTCTAAGAGAACACATGATAAAGAGAGTGGTAAGATAGATACCAACCAAATCCTACTATGACTACAATATAAAATAAAACCCAAGTATACATATGTAATGTCATACAAAAACTACTACAATTGAAAAGGGAAAACTGAAAGTACCAAAAGAAAGTAAAATGGCAGCGACCATGAAGCCCTAACAGATCCTGCAAAATCTGCAAGCTAGTGGTAACCGGCCTAATCTCCAGCCCGCTCCAAATAACTTGAAAACAATTTATATAAACATAGGGTGAGTATAACTATATACTCAGTAGGATCCTCCCCGTATCCTCTCATGCAAAAGTAAAGAAAGCATGCTAAAACACAGTGAACAACAAGTGGAACTAACTCATCACCCAAACATGTATACTAAGTTCCTAGAATCACCATGGATACTCTCACCAAGTATCACATATAAGAGTATATAATATAATAAATAATATCAAGGGTGCCCCACTACCACTTCCCCATGGGTTTCCCACTTTTCCCCAAACATCGCACATCCTAATCATCTCTCTCCAAAAAAGGGTAGCCCGAAACACCTGGGCAAAGCACTACAACATGCACCTCATGAAACTCACCACCACAACCACATAACCAAAAGTGACTAGGTAGTTTCTGGGAGCCACCATAACCCACATAACGTGTATCATACATCAATTATTATACCTTAATCTATTACAGCCCATACATTGAGTAAGGATCCTCAAGCCATCACAACCTATACACGTTATACCTATAGCAGTCCATAGGAAACTATATGTAGAATACATGTGTGTGAAATAACCACAAGCCATTATAGACCTTTACACATATATATGGGGAAACTAACCATTGTGCATACCATCACAAGTAACTACCAAGAGAAGAGAGTGGGGACAAAGGGGGTAGTCATCCTTCCATACTCCCATTGGGATGTTGGGGAAAACACCCCCTAGGGCTCAGAATCCCTGGGGTGTCAGTTTACCTAACCGAAGGGGTGGAGTAGCTTATAGAAACACAAAAAGTACATGATATAATATAGATCACAAACACACTATAGGAAAAACCTAGTCTTAGACTCAACTGCAGCTAACATCTCTTGGAATCCTGACTACCACTCCTAAGACTTGATATCCTATAAGCACACAACCATTTAAAGAGATAAATTAATTTACTTTATCCCTTTTTATCAATTTCACTTTAAATTAATTAATTATTTAACCATTAATTAAACATTGTCAATTTCCACATTACATTTCATTAGCATCACAACAATGTTCCATGCCCTCCAGGCATAACCAAACCGAGTCCACGATTTCTCAGAAATTATAACCTCATCATTGCATCTCATCAAGCTCCAACCCCATGGGTTAAACATTTTTCATTCATTTATTATCAACATTATCACTTTCCATATTTACATATTTCCAGGCATTCTAGGAAAACATCCTAAGCTACCAAACACATGGGGCTCAACACGGTGAGTAGATGCACTACCTGTTGAGTCTTTGCCACCTATAGTAGGAGTGTAGACCCATCCATCCCTGAGAAGATAAACAAAAAAAGCATATGGAATACCCCACACTTCTTTGCCTATTTTGGAAGGAGAGTAAGAAAAACTAGTCGCCTCAACCAGTGGGGAAAGTGAAGCAGATAAACAAACAAAAAATTCAACAAGAAACCAACTTTCATATCAATGGGTAACCCAGATTCAACCCTTTCCATCGTCTCTGGTGTCCTCCCTGATACCCACATGCATAAAACAATGCATCTCTCCACTCTAAGCATCAACTTCTACCACAAAAACTGGGCCTCCCTGCCCCATATACCACAACAGTCATCCAAGCTCAGCCATCCCAGACTCACATCACATCACAAGCAGTAGGAAACAAACAAAGCAACTGGGCTCTTGGCCCTAAAAAAGGCATTCATCCTTAACACCATGAGCTCTCATGGAATCAGAGCACAAGACACTTGGCCTTATAAGAAAATGGGAAACTTGGGCCCCACAAAGGCATTATATTTAATCACACATTCGATTCTTTATTCTATATTGAATTAACTGATTCTTTATTCATAGGTTCCAACTACGAGCAACCTAAACAACAAGCTATCACATCTACCACAAATTAATTAAACAATTAATTTAACATGCCTTAAATAATTTTACCAATAAGCATCAACATGCTTTAGGTTCATCAACCAATTTAGTTAAACATGCATATCTGCATCAATTTGATTATCATCAAATTACAACAGCAAATAGATTCATTAACATGCCTCTTTAAAGAGTTATCCAATTAATTATCAATTAATTCTGACTTTATGTCCTTTACCAATTTCCATCAAGAGTAACATGCTAAATCAAGAAATAAATAGATATCACACTATCTAGCAAATAAAGAGGCAAAAAGTTATCATGGTATAAAGCAAAAACATCATTATGCGATTGATACCAATTCTTTAATACATTTCAAATATTTATTATGTCAATTTCATTGTAGTACAAGGGGCTAAATCATGCTAGCTCTATGATTGTATATAAATAAATAGAGAAGAAACTAATCCCCTAACTCAAAAGGTCTTCAATATTCTTCGCTCAAGAATGAACCACGCAACAAATCAAAATCACCTCTCCTGTAATGACTACATCCACCTGAGGACGCTGTGACAATACCACACCAACCAATAACCGATAAAGCTACATTAGAAACATGGAGATCACATACCATAACATGGAAAGGATAAATAGGAGGAAATACTTTGAGGAATCTAGTAGAAAAAGGGTAGAAAATACCTTATATCGAAGATGGATCGATACTTCCTAGTTACACCAAAATAAGGGGTGTGCATGAAATAAGAAAACTACAAGGGGAACACAATCCAATGGTCACAATTCGATCACACGACTCATATGGGAGGAAGAACTCTAGGTGTCTCGTACCAAGGAAAAATAAGAAGGAATAACAAGGGAAAAAGGTATCTCGACCTTTTGAAAATCTAAACAGAGTAGTGGTTTAGATATGATTTAGATTTTCCATTAAAGGTGGATCTGGTCAAGATTATGTGTTTTGACCAAGTAAGGCACCCAGATCCTTAGGAAAATTTAGATAACAGTTATGGGATTTGAATTGGCCTTAAATACCTTAAAAAGGATTTGAATGTGTTTTATGTTAAAGATAATGTCAAAGGGGGAAAACTATAGGAAGCTATAAACATTGTTCACAACCCACCATTGGATGACTCACGGGCCTTGAAAACATTGTTGTGAATCATCGGTTCGGGAAACACTGTTCCAACTCACCGGTTTTGGAAACAATGTTCTGGCTCACCAGTCTTGGAAACACTATTCTGACTCACCGGTCCTAGAAACACTATTCTGACTCACCGGTCCTAGAAACACTATTCTGACTCACCGGTCCTAGAAACACTATTCTGACTCACTAGTCCTGGAAACACTATTCAGACGCACCGGTCCTGGAAACACTGTTCACAACCCACCATTGGAAACTGGAAATTTTTTCAAAGTGTTATAATAAGTCACCTTGACCTCCCAGAACACCTAAAACACCATATTTTCACAAATTAATGGACTAGAGAGCTCCAAAACATTATATCAGATACCTATCAAACTATTATCATCCTTAGGAATCTAAAATCAACCCATAGAAGAAACAAAAAAGGGATCCAAACAACCACCCTGTGTGATACCTCACAAAGATCTTTCCGCCATAGGAGCTCAATTGCTTCATCAAGGAACAACGTGAAACCATGTGACAACCATAACCAGCTCCTAAACACTCTCTTGGAGGAGGTACCTCTCAAAATATATCAAGATACAATAAGCAATAATAGAAAGTCATCTCTTAAATATAAAGGGTCTACAACCACTAAATGAACAATGTTACAAGAGAAGATCTAAACATCAAACAACTCGGGGGGTACTGAGTGCGTATCTATGACTCATGTTCTCAGGTCCTCTCCTCCATGCCATTGTGTCTCCACAAGACACAAACTAAGGGGACAACATTCCCATGCAACACCTTCTTCCAGCAGTCCTAAATCTCTACAGGCCGCTCCTTGAAGGTCACATCATCATCAACATCGATCTTTCCCCAATCGATGATGTGAGATTCATCATAAATGTAATGAAGGAGTTTTGACATGTGAAAAACATTTTGTATCTGGCTCATCTGTGGGGGAAGTGTTACCCAATATGCCCTGACTCTAACACGAGCTAACACCTCGAAAGGCCTGACAAATTGGGGAGAAATCTTACTCCCATGACCAAAACTTTGCTACCCACGATGGAGAGTCACCTTCAGAAACACGTGATCCCCATTTCCAAACTCCATAGGTCTCTTCCTATGATCGACATGGGACTTACGATGATCCTGTGCTTCTTTCATCCTCTCGTGAATCACCTGAACCATCTCTATCATATTATGTACCAGTTAAGGCCTGAGAAATGATGAATCTCCAACCTCAGTCTAGCACAATATAGAATGGAAAGGTTAGCCATATAATGATTCAAATGGAACCATACCAATGGTGGAGTGGAAAATATTGTTGTAAGTGAACTCTACCAAGGGCATGTGCCTCATCCATGAACCTCCAAAATCTAGGACATAAGATCGCAACATGTCTTCAAGATTCTGGATGGTCTGTTATATCTGACTTCCCATATGTGGATGAAAAGAAATGCTAAGTAATAGCTAAGAACCAAAATCATAATGGAGGCATATCCACACCTTGGAGGTAAAACGAGTATCTCGATCAAAAATGATCATCCTCAGAAATCCGTGGAGTATCACCACCTTTTCCATATATTGTATTGACATAACCTCCAATGAGCTCAACTACTTGATCACTATAAAGTGGGATGATTTCATCAAATGATCCACTACTACCCATATAGTGTCATATCCTCCATAAGATCAAGTTAAACCAATAACAAAATCCATTGAGATGTCCTCCCACTTCCACTGAGGAACATCTAACGGCTGGAGAAAACCACTAGAAATACGGTGATTGACTTTTACTTTCTGGCGACAAAACATAGAGACACAAACTCTGTAACTACACGCTTCAACCCAGGCCACTAAAACTAACCTCTCAAGGCTCATTATATCTTTGACATTCTAGGATATACTGCTAAGGGCGAACTATAGAACTCTTTGAGAACCATCTCACGTGATATTAAAAGAATGAAAATTCTTCCCTAAAACAACACCTCGTTTTGTTCATCCTCAGACCAACCGTCAAGGGCCTCACCACAAACAACTAAGTCTATACAGACCTCCACCTCAAGATCCCCCAACCGGGACTCTTCTACCTACTCCACTAGAGATGATTGCACCGTCATCTAAAAAAACAACCTCTGCCCCCAACTTCTCCTATATCCAGATGTAATGCTGAAAGTTCTTCCATCACTCTCCAAGAATCACCTAATTCACATATTGTATCACTACGTGACTTCCTAATCAGTACATTGGCTACAAAATTCCCCTTTTCAGGTGTATATGAAATTTCAAAGTCGTAATCTTGTAAGAACTCCATGCACTGACACTGGTGCAAGTTCAAGTCGTGCTGAGAGAAAACATACCTTAGGATCTTATGATCAGTGAAGGCCATAAAACACTCACCAATGAGGTAATGTATCCATAAATTCAAGGAAAACACCACTACCACCAACTCGATATTGTGAGTGGAATAGTTATGCTCATGGGGATGCAACTACCAAGAACCATAAGAAACGACTAATCTATGTTGCATCAGAACACAACCTAACCCTAGACGTGAAGAATCACAGATAACCTCAAACTGAACTCCTTTTGTTGGCAGACAAAGAACCAGAGCACTGAACAACTTCTCCTTCAGATACTCGAAATCTACCTGCCACTAATCAATCCACACAATCACCGAATCCTTTTTGGTCAACGATGTAAGAGGAGTCACAGCCCAAGAGAAATTGGTTATGAACCTCCTATAATAGTCTATGATACAAAGGAAACTTCGCACTTCTACCACTATCTTGGGTGTTACACAAGACACAACTGCTTATATATTTGATGGATCCACATCTACTCCCTGACGGGATACAATATGCCCCAAGAAATAGACTTCTTGAGCCCAAAACTCACACTTAGACAACTTCCTAAACATCTTATCACAACGAAGAGCTCCCAAAATATTATGCAGATGCCCTATATGCTCCTCCTTGGATGCGGAGTACACAAGGATTTCATTGATGAAAACCACCATGTACTTATCCAGGAACTCATAGAACACAATGTTCATCAACCCCATGAACTCAATTGGGGTATTCGTCACACCGAATGATGTCACAACAAACTTTTAATTCCCATGACGACAACAGAAAGCAGTATTCGGAATATCTTCATCCTTCACACACATTTGATGATATCCTGACCATAAATAAATCTTCTAGAATCAACTTGAACCCTTTGGTTGATCAAATAAATCATCAATCCATGGAATAGGATATTTGTTCTTCACTGTCACTCAGTTCAAGCAATAATAATTGACACACAACTGCAAATTATCATCAGCCTTCTTCACAAACAAAACTAGTGCACCCCATGGTGACACTCTTGACCGAATGAAACCACACCACAATAGACCATCAAGATGTATATGTAGATCTCGTAACTCATAAGGTGTCATCCTATATTGAGACATCAAAATAGGAGACACACCTGGATGTAGCTCGATCCCGAACTCGATCTCCTGTCGAGGGGGTAATGCTAAAATCTCTTTTGAAAGACATCAGGGTACTCTTCCATGACCTTGGAAAACACCGACTATTGAACCTATGATGAACTCAACATCAGCATAGCCATAAATGATGAAAAAGATGGAACATGCCTCTGGCCCATCTGAGGGTCTTGCTCACCAACAAACACTATCGGATCTCCATTAGCATCGAAGAATACCACCTACCTCTGGAAGCAATCCATGATAGCCTACACCTAATATAAACAATCCATGATGAGGATGAAATCATATGGTTGTATTCATAAACATAGGAAATCTCCCCAACAGCGTTGCTTCCCCATAACTAGCTCACAGTCTCTATATACTTCAAACAAGTCATCTCGACCTCCAACTGGTGTAGTCAACACCTAGGGAACTAGAAGACTCTCTACCTCAATTCCCAAGGCATGGAAAAGGGTAGGTGATATGAAATAGTTCATCATTCCTAAATCAAACAAGGCATACACCCAAGTAGAAAACAAGCAACGATTACCTCAAATGACATCTGGATCTCCTAGCGCTGGAAATGCTAACGCATGAAGCTGACCACACCTACTCTACAACCTCTCTAACCCTACCGATGACCACATCCACAACCACACTAAGTTCTTTGAGGATGGGGATCATACTGGGGTTGTTTTATCCCTACCTCATATTCTCTCTACTGATCCAAAGCTGGTGAAACCTACTACTACTGCCTCATCTAGAACCACCTCAATGGAGGAACCTGGATCAGAACACCTAGACCACATTGACTACTCAGAAAGCTCGGGCACTCATTCCACTGATGACCTTGTCCTCCACAAGAAAAACAATTACTTAATCCCTTAACATAGTCTTGAGAGTCACTGACCTTAGAGAAATGAGACATTAAGGGTTGTGACTTACCCCCAAATGAATGAAAACTTTTCTACCCTAAAAACTAAGAACCCCATACCACAGTTCTGCTTCATGAGGAATCATGGAGACTCCCCTCTCATGATGATCTGATTCTAGCTAATTTCCTCTCAACGACCTCCACCCTCACCAGCACCTCAAGATATGTCATCAGTATAAATGGGGTGACCTGGGGCTAGATCTTTAGATGAAAATCCTCCTCAAAATGCATTTCTCTAGCCTCATCATCTGGAAACTAGTCCGAAGCATATTGAAGAAGGTTCCTAAAATGGATCCCGAACTCTCACACACTAGAGATTCCCTAGCGAAGGGTAAGAAAATCCTGGCGACTGGCCACCTTCACGGTCGAAGAAAGAAACTCTCCCCTAAACTAGTCTCAGAAATTCTCCCACGAGACTGTCAACTCCTCACAATCCTATAGGAACAAGAACCACCACTGCCTCACTTCCCCACGCAACATCATCACAACCAATGATACTCAGTGCTCATTCTAAGCATGAATCGAACTGAAATCTATCTCAACCTCTTCCAACCAGTCTTTTATGACTTCATGTGAAACAGATCCCTCGTAATTCTGTAGGCTCCAGTGCTAAAAATTTTAGAGTGTCCTCCTATAATTTTCACCGTCGTCAACCTCTACTATATAGCGGTATGCTAGCACAACCTACTAGATATCTTCTGTGCGAACCTGATGAGGATGTTGACCTGGAGCCATACCTACAAAAGGAAAAATAGTCAGAGATCCTAAACCTGGAATATGAAAGACTTTAATATTAATTAATTGTTTTATTTTATTTATTTTAGGTAAAGTTGTCCCAAGGTCTACCCATTCAAACACAGATACAAATAAGAATGATGCATGGTCCTTTCCTAGATCTCTACCCTATAACAAGTATCACCTCATTTAGCAGCCACTGTAAGCTTGAAGGTCTATGCATCAGATCATAGGGGGTCCTAAATACCTGTGTCTTAGCTGGTCTCCCATGTTTACAACACTTGTTAAACTTAGAGGACACCGTTTCCCTACCAACCCATGCAACCTCACCTGTGCCTAACTCCAAACTCCATCCTATCCCTCAACCAAACCTATGATACCACTCTGTCACAGCCCCCTCTCAACAAAGTGTACCCCTCTTGGTCTGGAAATGAGAGAAGAAAGATAGTGACACTCGAGTCTCACCTCAAGTAGTCCCCAAGTTTTTGACAAGAACCGAGGGTATAATAAACACACAGATGAGAGATATTACCCTTTAAGAAAATACAAGCGAAAGAGAGAGATAACATAGAAACCAACCAACTCCTTCTCAAACTACAATATAAAATAAAAATCAAGTACACATATATAATTTCATGCAAAATCTACTACAACTAAAAAGGAAAAACTATAAGTACCAAAAGAAAGTAAAACGACAACGATCACGAAGCCAGAACAGCTCCTGCAAAAGCCACAAGATAGTAGTAACCAAGATAATCTCTAACCTGCTCCAACTGACCTGAAAATAATTTTATATAAACATATGGTGAGTATAATAGTATACTTAGTAGTATCCTCCCCAGAACCTCTCATGCAAAAGTAAAGAAAGCATACTAAATCACAGTGAACAAAAAAGTGGAACTAACTCATCACATAAACATGTATACTAAGTTTCCATCCTCACTACGACTACTCTCACTAAGTATTTCATACAAGAGTATATAATATAATAAAGAATATCAAGGGTACCCCACTACCAATTCCCCACTGGTTTACCACTTTTCCCCAGCGTTGCACATCCTAAGCATCTCTCTCCAAAAACGGCTAGCCTGAAGACACCTGGGAAAAGCACTAAAACATGAAACTCATGCAACTCAACACCACAACCACATAACCAAAAGTAACTAGGTAGTTTCCAGGAGCCACCACAACCCTCATAATGTGTATCATACATTGGGTATTATACCTCAATCTATTACAACCCATATGTTGAGTAAGGATCCTCAATCCACCACAACCTATACACGTTATACCTATATTAGTTCATAGGAAACTATATCCAGAATACATGTGGGTGAAATAACCACAATACATTACATCTCTATACACACATATATGGAGAAACTAACCATCGTGTATACTGACACAAGTAACTACCAAGAGAAAAGAGTAGGGCCAAAGGGGGTAGTCAGTCATCCATCCTCCCACCAGGATGTTGGGGAAAACACCCCCTCACGGATCAGAATCCCCAGAGTGTCTGTTACCCTAACTGACAGGGTGGAGTATCATATAGAAACACAAAAAGTATATGATATAATATAGCTTAAAACCACACTATGGACAAAACCTAGTCTTAGACTCAACTGCAACTAATGTATCTCGGAATCTTGACTGCCACTACTAAGACTAGATATCCTATAAGCACAAAACCATTTAAAGAGATAAATTAATTTATTTTATACCTTTTTATCAGTTGAATTTTAAGTTAATTAATTATTTAACCATTAATTAATCATTATCAGTTTCCAAATTACATTTTATTAGCATCACAACAAATTTCCATGCCCTCCCAGCATAACCAAACCGAGTCCACAGCTTCTCAGAAATTATAACCTTAACATTGCATCTCATAAAGATCCAACCCCATGGGTTAAACATTGTTCATTAATTTATTAACAACATCATCACTTTCCATATTTACATATTTCTAGATATTCTAGGAAAACATTCTATGCTACCAAAAACAAGGGGATCAACACAGTGAGTAGATGAACTAACCGTCAAGTCTTTTCCACCTATATCAGGAGTGTAGACCCATCTAACCTCGAGAAGATAAACACAAAAAACACGTGGCATACCCTTAACGTCTTCTCTTATTTTGGAATGAGAGTTAGAAAAACCAGCTGCATCAAGAAGTGGGGAAAGTAGAGTAGATAAACAAACAATAAATTCAATAAGAAACCAACTTTCATATCAACGATTAAACTAATGCATCTCGCCACTCCATATGTCAATTGTTGCCACAAAAATCGGGCCTACTTTCCCCACGTACCACAACATACATCCAGGCTCATCCATCCCAGGCTCACATCACATCACAAGAAGTCGGAAAAAAAACAAATCAACTGGGCTCTTGGCCTTAAACAAGGCATTCAACCTTCACACTATAAGATCTCTTGGCTCTAGAGCACAAGGCACTCAATGTAGCACCCTCAGTTTGAGGTATGTAGCCTTTATTTATGCCTTTTTATGTGTTTAAAGTGCATGGGATGAGGTTGGGAGTGTTTGGGATGGTTTTAAAAAATTTGGAGGCTTTTCTAAGGGTTCACAGTTTGAGCACGGTTGGGGGAAACCCTGTAGATTCTCCAAGAAACCGTACAGGGGGAGATAGTAGCCTTCGCATGGCCTACACACAATTTTCCAAATCGTGCGAGGAAACCATGTGGACTCCCTCTCTTGAGGCAGTGGCTTTCACATGTTTAGCACACGGTTTTCCAAACCGTGCAGGCTAATCATGCGGCCACTTAAAAATAGGGTTTTTAAATCCGGGCTCCCTCGGGGGTGCCTCTTTTCACTACAATCCTTCTCCCACTCGAGCCTCACTTATGATTTTGGGTTCTCAAAGGTTGAAGGTTCTCTCCCAGTCACTTTGGAAACAAATCTAAGGGGTTTCAAGGTGGTTTGAAGTTGGTTTCTCCCGGGTAAGTCTCTCCTCTTGGCTTCTTTTGGTTTCTCTCTAGATCTACTCTTCCCTCTTTCTTGGTTTTCTAGATCTACATTATTTTCATATAGATATAGGGTTTTAGTTTCCTTGGGTGTTAATTTTAAGGATTTTGAATGTTAGTGAAGTGGATCTAGAGTGGTTTCAGTGGTGCATTCGCCGGATTTGAGATGTGGTTGCTTGTGTGTCAATTTCGTCAGAACCCTAAAGGTAGGTGGCTTCTCTCTTGACTCCACTTTTCTAGAACTTGAAGATTGGTTATAATTAATTTGTTTTTTTTGGAATTAATTGTATTTTTATGTGTAAAATTGGTTGGAAATCCTTTTGGTGATGTTTTTGGGATTTTTGGAAAAAGGGGTTTTGTGGTGAAATACTCTTGTTTTGGATTTTAAAATGGATTTCTAGGATTTATTTTTGAAAATTGTTGATGGAAAAGGGTTTTCAATAAAGATTTTGTTTTATTTAAATGTTGTTTGTCATGGAAAATGATTAAAGGGTAGTTTCAATAAATGTGTGATTTATTGAAGTGGTTTGGAATGTGGTGGAAATGATTATTTTCATGTTGTGTGGACTTGGTGGGTCATATGCTTGGTTATGTCTTGTTTGAAATGCTGTGTGGAAGTGGGTGAAAGTACCACTATAATAATGGGATGGTTAGTGGATGGAAGGGCCACCATCAAAGGATAAGTGGGTGAGAAGTACCACTATTAGGAATGGGGGAACGAGTTGGATAGAAGCTCCACCATTTTGGTTGCCTTGTTGTACATTGCTTTGCAAGATGGAAACTGTTGTGATAATGTGTAAATTATGAAATGTATTGTGGAATGTTTGTTTGTCTTCCCCTTAGTTTCTTGGTTTGGGTGAGGTGTCTTTGTAAGAGTGTGTTTGGATTCTGGTAATGGTTTCACTTGTGATTATTTTATATAAACTGCTTTATATAAATGTGCTAACGGTTTTATCCTAGTGGAGTGTGTAGGGATGCCAATTGGGGAAAACCTACTGAGTATTAGTACTCACCCCCTGCTTTGGCACTTTGGTGCTTTTGTAGATGTCGTATTTCGGGACACAGATAAAGGTAAAAAATTTCATTGCTAGTGGAATGTGGTGATGCTTGGGAGATGGGGTGGTGCTTGGAACATGGAACTTGGTGTGGAGTTGTGGTGTGTGTCTTGGTTTATTTTGGGGTCTCTTGTTTAGTCTTCCAAATAATAATCTAATTTTGTGTTTGGTTGTTTGGCATGTGGGATTGTTATGGATAGTGTGGTTCCTTTTTGGTAATGTATGAGTTGGTTGTTTTTTTGACATGCATCATGTAGTTTGTTGATAGTGGATCGTTTGGTTGGTTGGTTTTGTCTCAAGAGAAAATTGTTCCCTAATTTATTCTTGAATCCCTTAACATTTATTTTCATCCTTTAGAACCTTGGGAATGTTTCTTAAGGCCAAGTAACATTCCATTTCCCTCTCAAGACAATGGGATGGGGTGGGATGTTACAAGTGGTATCAGTTTGTTCGGTCCTTGGCTTTCAAGTGAGAGCAGTTGTACGATCCTTGGTGTCGATAGTTGGTCTTGGTGTTGACATTCGTTCTTGGCCTATTCCTTGAGTCAGGACGGTAGAGAGGTGTAGGATTGTCAGAACTTGGGATGTATAGAATAAAAGGACGTAGCTAACCCTTTTATGCTGAAATTCAAGTTACTCGGGAGTTGGGTACATAAGTTGTTGGGGAAACTTATAGGCATTGAATATCTCATTGTCGTGGGTGTAGCCAATCAGATGAGCATGGCATGCATGGTAGAAATGACTTCCCACTAGGATGCATATATCATTGGGGTATAATGATCTATGGTGTGGTATAGATGTGTTGATTTTGAAAATCTGTATTGGGTTTCAAAATAGAAGGATTTGAAACATGGAAACTTGTGGAATTTTGAAAATGGGTTGATTTTCAAAACATGGTGGATTTTTTTTTTCAAAATAGCACAACATGGGAAATGTGAACTTTTGTAAAGTTTGGTTGTGATAGAGTAGTGTAATTGAACTAGAATTTGTGAATCATGTGTTTATAAAATAGAATGACTCATGGTTGTTTTTTTATGAGTAGAAATGACACTCGGTAGGTGTCGTAGAGACCAACTGAAGGAGGCTGCTGAAAATGTGGTTGCACCTGAGCCTTAGGTGAACCATCATCTAGTGCAAAGTATAGTGCAAGATTTCCAAGCTATGGAAAGTGGAAATAAAGTGGATGAACCAAGGCATGTTGATCATGTGGTTCAGTTTCAAAGGCAAAATCCACACATCTTTAGGGGTGATTTAGATCCAGATAGGGTGGAAGCATGGTTGAATAGAATGAATAATATCTTCAAATTCTTAGGAACAACAACAAATTTGAAAGTGAATTTGGCCACATATATATTGGAAGATCTTTCCCTTCGGTGGTGGGAGTTGGCGGTCCAAACTGGAATGAACCAAGGTATGACATGGGATGGATTTGAGGAATTGTTTAACAAACAATTCTACCCTCATACATTCAGAATTCAGAGCACAATGGATTTCTTCTATTTGAAATAGGAGAACCTTTTGGTAATGAAGTATGCAGCTAAGTTTATGAACTTAGTGAAGTTCGCACTTGAGGTGGCAGGTATTACATCGTTGAATGATCGTATCTTTGAAGCTGGTTTGAGGTAGGATATTCAGTCAAAGATAGCAGTGCTGTGTATAGATGATTATATAGAGATGGTGAATAGATCCTCGGTGGCCAAAAGGGATCTCTTGGGGGCTGCAAATGGAGGAATTATATTATTACCTATGGGGAATAGTGGGAACTCGAACGCTTGGTTCAAGAAAAAGAGGGACACTTATTTTTAGGCTGGGAGTATGACTCATAATTCAACTACAAGATCGAAAAATCTTCTTATGAAGCCTTAGAGTAAGTTAGGATGTTTTCAGTATTGTTTCTGATGCTTTCTCCGGGGCATGCGCATCTGTCTGTGGAGGATGACGATGATGTGATGACTGTTTCCCCACATTCCCGCTTTCCAAAGGTGGGCGACATCCATCACTTATTTAGGGACGTTTTCTCCTTGATCGAAACAAGATGATGGGATGTCAGTTCTTCCTTCCATGGATTCCTCCTCGAATCTTATCACCTAATCTGGGTCTCCCTTATAGAATTAAGACGTTGTTTGTGAAACTCTTCCCAGTGAAATATCTTTATGGACACCAGTTAGTTACACTACATCTGTCAGGACATTCCAAGGGGTTCAGTCAGGGAAGCAACCTTCAGTTAGGGGAGTAGTCACATTGGACATCACTGGAATGTCTAGACACTGGAACACTAGTGCGTCTAGGTTTCTTCACCTTATTATAGGGCTCTCGAGGGCGCAAAAGCCTGAGGTGTCCCTCATCGAATGTGGGGAACTATATTCCATAGGCATGTATCTGAGGTTTTCCTCAGCTTCCTATGTTTAACACAGGGTATGTCGTAGGTTTAACATCTAGCAGAGATGGATTGGACTGATCGAAACACTGACTAGAGCGGATCAGGTGAGTGAAACCCTTGGAGAGAACACCGATGTTGGGGATAATGTGTGGTTAGTTACCCGGTTGTGGTTAAATAGAATGGGGAATGAGGTGGCATGATCCCACCGGGATGTGGCAGCCTGGGTAAGAATCAAAATGGATGACGGATGGTTAAGTGAAGTGGGTGGAGAATGAGATGGAGTCGACTCAAGGGCGACGATGATGTTGGGCTTGAGTCTCGAAGAGACCTCCTATGTATCCCTGTGACAGGGAATCAAAGTCCTTGTAGTTTACCTAACAATGGCTTACCATCGATTGGGGATTTCAACGGCTTACTGCCAAATAGGGGGTCACAACGGTTTACCGCTGGATGGGGTCACAACGGCTTAGTGCTGGATGAGGTCACAATGGCTTACCGCTGGATGGGGTCACAACGGCTTACCACTGGATGGGGTTATAATAGATTACCGCTGGATGGGGTCACAATGGCTTACCGCTGGATGGGGTCACAATGGCTTACCACTGGATGGGGTCACAACGGCTTACCACTAGATGGGGTGAAAACGGCTTACCGCTGGATAGAGTCACAACGGCTTACTGCTGGATGAGGTCACTATAGATTACAGCTGGATGGGGTCACAACGGCTTACCGCTGGATGAGGTTTTAACCTTAGGGATGTTTCCTACGTACCTTATCCAGGATACAAGGATCAAAGCCCACGTAGTTCGGAAGGTGGATGCAGTTTAACGTCATGTAGGATGAAAAAGAGGTCATGCAGTTTAACATCATGTAGGACAAAGGTGGTCCGATGTGAAGGGGGTCAGAACCAATGGTTGTGGAGATTGAACCTCAGGGAGGCTTACATACCTTGCCTTGGACAGGATCATATTCCACGTAGTTTGAAAGGAGTTTGGTGAACCGACATGAAGATGGTCGGGACCAATGGTTATTGGGCTTGAACTTCGGGGAGGCTTCCTACGTACCTTGCCTTGGTAGGGATCAAAGTCCACGTAGTTTGGATGGAGTTTGATGAACCGACGTGAAGATGGTCGGGACTAATGGTTGTTGGGTTTGAACCTCAGGGAGGCTTCCTACGTACCTTTCCTTGGCAGGGATCAAAGTCCACGTAGTTCAGAAGGGTGTGTGGGACTTACACTTTAGGCTTTCTAGTGAGGATGTCATGGTCGATGCTTGCTCTAAGACCATGTGAGTCATGCTCGGTGTGAGAAACAAGAGGCAATAAAGACCTGATGATCACATTGCGAAAGGTGAGTCCGTGGGAAGCGAAATGGGTCTTACACGTAGTTGGTGGCCCAATGAGGAAATTGGGGCTTACGCGTGGTTAGCAACCTGAGGGTGATAGAGATTGGGACTTACTTCAGGATGGAGGTCCGAGTGGTGAAAAAGCCCAGTGGGAGAGGGATTTGGTACCCAAGAAGAGAGTAGGAGCAGGGATGCTACCTCCTACAAGAAAATCTAGGGGCTTACACCAGGGTGGTTTCCCTTTCCCTGCGGATAGAGGCCGCTCCGATGAAGAGGATCTCATTCCATGTGAGGAATGATCTCACTCTTGTGGAGACCAGTGGGAATGTAGAATGTCCAAGGTGGGTTACCCCGCGTATGATGCATGGGGCGAGACTACAGTTTAATTTCATGTGCTAAGGATGATGGTGCTTGATAGTTTAATGTCCTGCAGCTCGGACTAGGTGGGTTTGCTCCGCACCCCTAGGACATACATAACCGATACCCGCCCACCCTTGAGGGAAGGAAGGCATCGACAATGCCGTGAAGGGGGGGGGGGAGTGTTATGGAGAGATCCATTGGGGGGTCCATGTTAGCGTGGCTATATGAAGAAGCAATAGCCATTAGAGTTCCTATGTGAAAAAGCATGAGGTGGAGCAACCCAATGGGAGGCACCTCCCAAGGGACTTTGAAGTTACTTCGTATGAGCCTAGAGGGTCGTACGAGATAAGGGTGCGTGATGTAGATCTTTTGGGCATAAGAGGCATCCAAAGATGATGTCTAGAAGAGGGACATTGAACACATGCAGAAAAGTACACACAAGGAGGGAGGCTTAAGCGCGAATGGAGTAGTTGCGCGGAAAAGGCCGGGGTGAGTGGTCTTGGAGGTTTGTGTGCAATTGGGAGGGTTGTTCTCAATTGGTGCACAATTGTAATAGTTGCACGAAAGAGGTTGGGTGTTCATGCAATCAGAGAGGTTTTCATGTGAAGGGGAGTCGAGGTTTTGTGCGCAAACTAAAGGGATTGCACGCAAGAGTGGGCACGCAAGGCAGAGCAGTTGCACGCAAGAACCGGTCGAAGTTTTGCACACAAAGGGGAATGAATTTCACACAAGGGAAATGAATTATGTGCCAGGGCCGTGACGTGAAGGGATTTGGGTGAGGGTTAATCCCGAGTGGTCCCGTCCAAAGGCGAACCCCTAGGAGACATGTCGTGAAAAATCCCATATCTGAAAGCCATTTTTTTGTGCGCTGAAGCGGTTGATTTCGCGCATGGGAGGCGGTTCAGATTCTTTATCCCCCAGAAGTTAAAGGGGTGCCCTTATATTTATAGGCGCCTAGGGTCCCTGGGTCCACGTGGAAGTCGGCCGGAAAAAAATATAGCGTGCCTGGGTCGGCGGTGCAAAAGATCGCGCGCCTTGGTCGGCTGCGTGAAAAGAATTGCACCCGTGGTCAGTCATGTGAAAGTTTCCACCCCGACATGGGAAACTCCCTCTAATCCCATGGTTTTTCATGTACGAGAGAATTTTTTTTCATGGCCCTTCCAGTTCTCTCAGAATAAATCGCCGAGTCGAACTATGCCTTCAATTTATCCACAAATACCCTCTTTTAGGTCTTGAGTGTTTTTTGGCATCTACAAATGTCCCCCCTTATAATCAGATCGGTGAGGGTATGAAAAGGTTGTATTTTGAGGGAAACGCCGAGATACACAGCCTCTTGGGGTCGGTGCATGCAAAAAAACAGCCTCGGCGTGCAAAAGCTCGAAATGGAATGTAAACCGTTTTTCACGTGCGCTAAAACCCTAATCCGCACCTATAAAAACCCTCATGGGTCCCATAATCCATATGGATTTTTCTCGCATGACAAGTCCTGATCTCTCATGCGGGAAAAAAAATATTCCTTGCCTTGCGTGAAAACCAATTCCATGTCACGTAATTCCCCGAGTCCGGAAGTTTTTTTTTCGTGTAGGATTGGGGTTTTTTCGTGCAGGATCGGGGTTTTTCGTGTGGATAAATCAGTTTTTTGCACCGCACCCTTGAATTTTTGTGCTCCATAGCATTATTTTAATGCAAACTCCTTTGGACCATGCTAGAAGAATATGGATGCTAATCAGGCTCACGCTAAGAGAGAAGCTGCGTTCACCGCTTGAAGGGCCGAGATAGTTGCCAATCCTGAGGTTTATGGCGCTCAAAAGATTTTATCCAGCAACCAAACTCTCTTCTATATGTTGACACCATCCCAGGAGTATGCGATGTCTGACAACTTACCGATATGGGACTTTGGTATTTTGGAGGAGGTACCCGTGCCAATATTTGAAGTCGACACACCGCGGTTATGGGTGACCCGTGAGGATGACCTCCCTCAGTATAATATCACTAACAATGGCCATACTTCTAGAGAAACCAGACATATGAATGTTTATGTACTAAACCCCAGGACGAGAACCATTTCGGGAAGTGACCTAGTCGTAGAGGATTCTCTGAACCATTATGCAAGTACTTTCCGACAGAGTGTAATAGATAAAATAAGAGGATGGATGCAAGATTGGGAATTGAGGTCTGGAGGCAATTTCACAAGTGAATGGGCCTAGGCGTATTGGGTACGCCAGACGTGTGACCAGTTTGGGGTCGAACTGCGGCACATCGGGTTGTTTGAGGTAGTGTGGATGCCGCAGTTTCATTTCTACTGTCAGCATGAACTTGGGCCAGATCTGTTTACCTGATGGTCCCCCGATACCAATTCCTTCCATATTCACCATGGGGAGGTTGGTATCAACCTTTGGGACATTCATTTCATCGGGGTTATCCCTTTGGATGGGCACCAGTATGATGAATTCCTTCCGATGAGGAACATATGAGGAGACAGATCACGAACTCCCATCTTAACATGGCATCTTCTGGAGCTAGCCAAGGAGAGGCTAGCAGTCAAGGACTTTATGAAGGACATCGCCTATAAAAAATGGTTTAGATTGTTTCTTCAAATAGATCCGGAAGTCAAGATGCCAGGGCAAGGAAGACGGTGTCCGACCGTAACACAGAGAATCAAAAGCAAATCATACTAGAGGATCATGGAGGCGGGGGAATATAAATCATGGGGCTTCAGTATAAATGAGAGTCAGGACCCAAATGTCCGGTACACCGTATTTCTTGAAACCTTCCTGAGTGGGTGGATCCTACCAGTGAGGGATACAAGGATGGGAGTTCGTCCAACGACATTGGTGATGGCTGGCATCATGGCCGCTAATCAGAGGTTCAATTTGGGAGTACCTGTGTTGGCCTGTTTGTATGCCATTTTGGGATGCATTTTGAGAGAGGGTTCACCAAGGAGGATCTGTGGGCCCTTCCAGATCCTTCATGGCTGGATCGCGGCTCATTGTAGTGGGTATACCTTTCCAAACACCATTCTTCCTCTGGGTAATGGCCTGTGACCTTCCTTACTGAATATCATTGGGGTCATGTTGTTGATGCTCAATGAAGAGGGGATAAGGATCAAGATCAGTAATGATGCTAATTTTAATTTTAGTTCATTTCCCACTCCGATCGGAAAAATGATAGACAACAGAAAAGGCTTGCTGGAGCAAAGAGAATACTTCCAGAGCATCAGAAGTGGGGTGCTTGTGGCCAGGGTTGACGGGAAGATCCTTTGTGATCCCTACATGCCATCAAGATTTTCCAGGCAGTTTGGATGCCTCCAACGGATGCTGAAGAAAGTGTATACAGATGTATGGGAGGGGAGGCATCCCTGCGTTCTTCACTAAATGTAGTTGATGTTCACAATTCATGGCTCTAGCGATATCATTACTCTTCCCCCCACCGGAATTGGTGAGAAAAGGGCCATTAATATCAGTGATATTAATGTCAGGGCGAGGCTTGAAGTCGGTGGAGGAGCTGCTAAGACTGAGGTGATAGAAGAAGGTTGCCCATACATTGAAGAGCCTAAAACCTTGGGATAAATACCCAAAGAAGACCCTGTGGCTAACATTTTGGATGCTTTCCTCGACTAATGGCCTGCAGATCCTAAGGAGATTGATGATTCTGATTCTGAGGTGACCAATGAGAGATGTATAAAGCGGCACAGGGGGTGGAATTGTATCAAGTGCTTTCTCGGTCAGCCTTAGATAGAATGGATAAAAGAGATTAGATTACTCCACACTTGGCTACGCTTTCTCTATGCTGGGGGGGGGGGTTGGATTCCCACCATCTTCATTTGACAGTCCATGACTACATGGACGAGAATCTACGGGAGAGCAGTCGATGCTATGATGTTACCTGATGTCAGAAAGAGTCAGGTAATACCCAAGAATTATTGAAGGTGGAGCAGGAGGTCTGATGCCTTAAAGATCAAAGGAAAGAAAGGGAGGTATTCATTGCAAACTATTCTGAGCTTGTTGAGAAATTGAGGGCCCAGATGGCGGACACCCAAGAGCAGCTAGTGGAAGTGGGTCACCAAATGATTGAACTTCAAACTGAACAGGTGCAAGCACAAGCTATGGTCAGTGAACTGCGCTCTATGGCTGCTAATGAATAAAGGGTTCTCAGGGGGCGGTAAGAAATCCTGGTGGCCACAAGCCAAAAGGTAGCGGTGCTGGAGCAATCTATCCAAGATGATGATCCTTAAGGGCCCTGTTTTGGTCAAACTCAAAAACCTATTTCTCTTTTCTACCTCTTGTTCTGAACTACATGCATGAATATATTTATTTACTTGTTTTTTTGGTTTAATTCACTCAACCACAATCTTGAAATAAGTAGCAATCCATTTCTAAGCTCACGTGGGTCGTACCTAGTGTGATAAACAAGGGATGCTCGCACTATTACTTCATGTTAATGTAGGAGTGCTAACCAAGTTTCGGGCATCTGAGTTTTGAACAACTAACCCAGATTTATGGGGAGAAAAGTGAGATCTCAGAAGGGAGTACATGATTGGGTAGCCATAAACTTGACATGAATGAGGATTTGGAGCCCGGGTCACACTACGTATCCCTGGGGGAAGTTCTTTAGGGTAAGGGACCAAAAGTGAAAATTAGGATGGGCCTGAAGCATGGAAGCCAGGCATTCCTACATACCTCATGAGGATGGGAATCAATCCATATGTAGTTCCAGGGGTGTCATGCAGTTTAATGTCATGAAGGATGATGAAAGGCATGTGTGGCATGGCTATGCCAGCACACATCCTGCCAGAACTACTAATCCCATGTGAGTCATGCTCGATGTGGGAAACAAGGAGTAGCGATGAGACTTTCCTAGCATAGAAAGGCACATGTCAAGGGTGATGGGAAACTAGGTGAATGTCATCCCACTGATGTTGATCCTCCTATATAACGCACCTAGATACATGAAGGAGTAAATCCGAGTATGTTAGAATTCCACTTGAACATAAGGAAGTGGAAATATTTGAATCATGATGCTCAAGATCTGGACCACAATGATGGCGGCATGACGATTGGGTAAAACTATTGACCACATTCGAAACACAATATCCATATCGTGTTAGCCTTGAATGGGGAAAAACAAATGAGGGTCGACCGCTGACCATGTTCAAAACACGAGACTTATCACAAATGTCGTCCTGGGTCTTCGGGGACATTGGCCCAAGTTGGTAGGTAAGCCAATGTGGCATGATACCAGGCCGTAAAGGGGGTACCTACAAACGTGGAAGAGGATTAGGATCCAACCAACAGGCTCATGAATCTTGGACATGGAATGAGGGAACATCCCTGTAAAAATGCCACACTTCGGACACTGCCACAACGCATCTGAGTACGATAGTAAGACGTATCATATATAGGTAGTTGAGTCCCCCTCCAAGGAAAAAGGTCTCGAGGTTACATGATTCCAAATTAATGGTCATAGGATGGTCCATTAAGGGGGCTTGATTATAATGAACTATGCGCGGGACGGTGAAGTAGCCAATCATGAGGCATAGTTACCATAGGGAGATCTTAGTTTAGGGTCATAGAATTCAGACCAGGTTGGGAAAAGACATGGGGGGAACATGGTACGACTATTGAAAAAACTCGACGTGAATGAGGACCCATGAGTTACTCTCTACACCACATGTTCCCAAGAGAGTTCGGGCTGAGGGGCCGAGAGAGAGGTGATAGGATTTTGGATGCCTAGAGTTGGATCCGGAGACGAGATGCCTGGGTGTTCCTATGTATCCCATAAGGATGGGAATCAAGCCATATGTAGTTCTAGAAGAGATCATAGTTTAAGGTCTTAGATCTTGGACTATCGATGGTAGGGAATACGAAAGACACATGGTGAGGAAATTATAAAACCCAACATGAATGAGGACCTAGAGTCTGGATCACCATGTGTTTCTTGGGGAGGTTTTAGGTCGAGGGACCGAAAAAGAAAGTTAGTATGGGCCCGAGGCAAAGTGAATGGGTGTTCCTATGTATCCCATGATGATGGGAATCAAGCCACATGTATTTCTGAAAGAGACACGGTAGGATACTAGTGTCGTAGACAATAAGGTTGTGTGGGTCTGTCCCTTGCACTAAAAGAAGCAATATTTGATAGATCTTGTTTGTCCTTTAGGATGAATGTGTTTTTTATGAAGTGATGGACCTAGGATAGAAATTCAAGATATCACCATGGGAATCAAGCCGTATGACGACATTGAAAAATGGTATGGTGTGTGACCGATACCAAACATGATGCCCCCTCGAGTGAGGATATCACAGTGCAGTGTCGTTTTTCATCATGCGGCCAGGACGATAATGTCATAGTTTAGGGTTATGTGATGGGACCAGCTATGCACTTTAACGTCATGTGGTATAGACGTAATAGTTTAAATTCATGTGGGACTAAGCAACATAGTCTAGAGTCATATGGATCAGACATATACAGGATAGGTGAGGTTCAAGAGGAAATGTACGTGGAGTGATAAAGAATACCTGATGTGAATGAGGACATAATCCCACATCACGCCGTGCCCAATTCCAAGTAAGAAACCTCAGGCCGAGGGGGCTGGGAAAGGTTAGAGAATATGGGGTAGGAGATAGGAGGGACTAGCTCCTTGAAAGGGGCGTACATGGTGTGGCCATTAAATACCCGATGTGAATGGTGGAATAATCCCACATGAACCACGCCACATGGTCCTAGAAGATTCAAAGCCCAGAAAGTATAACATAAGAGATAAATTAGTGGAACTTGAGCCGGACCCAAAGAAAAGATGTCTGGGAATTCCTACATATCCCATAAGGATGGGAATCAAGCCATACATAGTTATGTAAGAGATCTTATTTTAAGGTCTTAGAGCTCGGACCATGGAGAAGCGAAATCCTTCCAAGTAAGTGCGGAACTCAACCCGATACCTAAGCCCACATGATTCAAAATCGGTGTGGGAAACAAGGGCAGACAAGGTTTTTTTACAATACCTAGAATGCACACTAAAGGGATGTCGGTGTGGATCCTAGAATGATGCCTTACCACAACCTTGTCCTCCTAAAGTTCAAATGCGCATTGAGAGATAGTGCCAGGAGTGTCGAAATTCCACTTGGACATGACGGGGTGGAAAATTATGTGAATCATGTAACCAACATTTAAGGCTTTAAGGGGGTGGCATGACGATGGAGGATAACTGTTGATTGCGTTCGAAACACAGTATCCATATCATGTGGCCTGAAATGGGAACAACAAATGAGCGTCGATCACTGACCATATTTGCAACACAGGACTTATATCAATTTTTTGTCTGAAACCTTCGAGGACGTTGGCTCGTAATGGTAGGAGAGACCTTAGTCCTAACATCCATGCCATTTGGGATCCCTTTAGGTGTGAAAGATAATGGAATCCCAAATAAAGAGGAACATGAAGCCTGGAAAGTGGGTGAAAGCATGTCTACGTAGAATCTGACACTCCAGGTTCTAGACCAGAGTACTCATGGGCCAATTGGTGAATCACCGAAGAGGGCAGAGGGACCCGACTTAAGGGCAGCCGACTCAAAGAGATGAAAATAGGGAAAGGGAGAGAAGGCCGCTCAGGAGAGAGAGGTATGTGGCGTGGTTGTTATAAACCCAACGTGAATGGGTACAAAAGCCCATACCACACTGTATACCCCTCTTCTGGAAAAAATTGGGCCAAGGGGCCAAAATGATAGGGAGGTTTCTAAGAGATGGGGATAGACCTGAAGACCAGATGTTCAGGAAGTCCTACGTATCCCATGAGGATGGGAATCAATCCACACATAGTTCTGAGGGAAAGGATGATACTAATAAGGGAAAGATACCCCAACGAGGGGTGTGTATGGAACGAAGAGTAACCTGACGTGAATGAGGACACAATACCGCACCGAACCGTATAAACCTAATAGAAAACTTAGTCCAGGGGCCCGAAAAGGACAAGGGGCCTGAGGCTGTTCCATGGACAGAATGTCATGGACAACTTGTATTTTAACGTTTTACAGTGAGGACGAAGGTAGGGATAAGGTATCTCATATGGGGGTGTACGACACGGTGAGAAACCCGATGTGAATGAGGAAATAATCCTACACCACACTGTACAAACATAAGTGAGAACTTGGGACAGGGGATCGAAAAGGCTAAGGGACCTGAGGCTGGGCCCTAGATGGAGTTTCATGTCCAGCTTTCAGTTTAACGTCTTACAATGAGGATGAAGGTGATCTTAGTTTAGGGTCATAGAGCTTAGACCGTATATTCCTAGTTTAATGTCATATGCATGGGACAGAGAGGGAGAATCATCATGCTTATGGAAGACCGCAAATCGAAAATGATGATAGAGGAAAACTGTTGACCAGGTTCGCAACACAGTATCCACCCTTGTGTGACCAAAAGGGGGGGAGAACAATTGAGCGTCGACCGTGGAACATATTCACAACACGTGACTTGTACCAACTTACTGCTCTCAATCCTAGAGGGAGTTATCCCGTAATGGTAGAAGATCCCTTGGGATGAGAATCCATGCCATTCGGGGGACCTTTTGAAGATAGAAGGTAATGGAAGCCCAAATTATGGGGCTCGCGAAGCATGGCAGGGCCTATGCTCGTGGGACGGATGATAAATAAAGGGAGGGATGTCTCAAGGGGATATGTGTGGTGTGGTGAAATAGCCCGATGTGAATGAGGACGTGAGTCCATACCACACCACACAATAGTAAATGAGAACTTGGGCTAGGGGCCCGAAAGGGTCAAAGGACCTGAGGCTGAACATCCTGGCCAATTGTAGCCAGATGACCCATCATGTGGGAATTGCCTTCATAACTCCTAATCCCACATGAGCAATGCTCAATGTGGGAAATAAGGAGTAGGATTAGGCTCTTCCAATCACATAAGGTTCCGAGAGCTAGAATCACCCTTCCACTCGAAGCAGACCGAGATTTGGAGAGACGACAGGTCAGAATGAACCACTACACTCCATGTTGGTGACATATGGGGGTGGTGACAATGACAAAAGATAGTTGTTGACCAGATTCAAATCACAACATCTATATCATGTGACCTAAAATGGGAACAACAAATAAGTGTCAACCACTAACCATAATCACAATGTGAGAATAGTATCTATTTGTTGTCTAAAACCCTTGAGGGCGTTGGCCTGAAATGATAGGAGAGCCCTTAGGCTAAGTATCATTATTGTTTGGAGGGCCCTACAGATGTGAAAGATAATGGGAACCCAACTGATGGGGTGGTTGGAGCAGAAATGAGTCCGTGCAATTTCAAATCAAGTTATACAGTAGAAGAGATAGAGATCATCAGGGGAGAGGGATACATGGTATGGTCATGATGAACTTGATGTGAATGAGGTAAAAATCTTGCACCACACCATGTGTTTTGTCCCAATGGGAGGTCCCGAAGTTTAGGGTTGGGCCTACAGATGAAATGTTTGGGCGATCCTGCGTATCCCATGAGGATGGGAATCAAGCCATACGTAGTTTTGAAAAGGCCATGCAATTTATCATCATGCGGTAAGGACGTGGTAGGATTAGAAAAACGAAGGAGGTAACATGGTGCAATCATCGTAACCGTGGCATGGGTGGGACCGAAGAATCCTATATGATGTCACGTGGGATCCTCCAAAGGAACTATTCCTAGGAGGGGATAGTCAAAGAGGAAACTGAGGTGGACTCAAGACGGGGCATCTGATCATTCTTATGTATCCCATGAGGATGGTAATCAAGCCATATGTAGTTCTGGAGATGCATTTTAACATCTTGCAGGATGACGCACAGTTTAAGGTCATGTAGGACTGTACAGTTTAAGGTTATGTAGGACCTTCATGTAGTTTAGGGTCGTGCAGGACCATACAGTTTAAGGTCGTGCAGGACCGTAATGAAGTTTAGGGTCGTGCAGGACCATCACACAGTTTGGGGTCGTGAAAGACCGTATAGTTTAAGTTCGTGCAGGACCGTAATGCAGTTTAGGGTTGTGCGGGACCATACAGTTTAAGGTCGTGCAGGACCGTAATGCAGTTTAGGGTCATGCAGGACCAAGGGGACTCAGGAAAAGTATTTCTTGAGGAACTTGGCATTGGTGGGAGTAGTTATATGCTCACCATCCATTGTAACTAGTGATTGCGTTCCATTGGAGTAAACCTTGTGAATGATTTAAGGTACTTCCCATTTGGGTTACAACTTAGGTGATTTCCTTCCAGGTGTCATTGATTCCCTCAGGGACAACACCAATTAACCTTGCAAGAAGGAGCGGAGGCAAACTTTCTTGTTGAAATCTCTGGCTATCTTGTTCTGATGCCTTTCCAGATTGTACAGCACACGAAGCCTGTTCTCGTCAAGTGCTTCCAACTCGGCCAGACAGATTTCAGCTACTTTATCTAGCACTTTCTAATAATATATAATTGTGCGTAGTTAGGTAAATTGAATCTCGATGGGTAGTATTACCTTCGTTCCGTACACCAGGGAATATGGGGTCACTTGGGTGTAATTACGAGTCGTCATCCGGTATTCCCAGAGGGCATTGGGGAGCTTGTCCGGCCAAATCTTCTTATTCTGACCAACCATTTCTGCAGAATGTTAGAGAGAATCTTGTTGAATGCCTCGATCTGTCCATTTTCTTGCGTATGATAGTGAGAGGCATGGTTAGAACGAATGTTGTAATTAACATAAAATTTCTTTAGTTTAACTGCTCAGAAGTTCATACCGTTATCGATGAGGATGGAGTGAGGGACTCTGAATCGAAAAATGATGTTGGATCTCACAAAGTCAACGATGTAATGGGCCTTGACCTCCTTGAGAGGAACTGCCTCTACACACTTGGAGAAGAAGTCCATAGCAGTCAGGATGAACCTGCACTGGAAAGCTATCTCCAGTGGATATGGCCCCATGAAATCGAGTCCCCATACCACAAATGGCCAAGACTACTTGGTGGAGTGGAGAAGCTCTGGCGGTCGATGCATAAAGTTAGCATGAATTTGGCACTCATGACATCTCTTAGCGAACTTGATGAAATCATAGATCATGGAGGTCCAAAAGTACCCCAGTCTCTGGATCTGGTGGGATAGTTTCGGCTCGGTCTGATGAGCCCCACAGGAACCGATGTGAACCTCTTGCATGACCTAAGAAATCTCAACTCCTTGAATGCAATAGAGGATAACCCCATCAAACTCATGCTTGTAGAGGATTTACTCATGGCTAGGTCCATCCTGGAGGGTGAACTGCAACGCGCGGTGTTGGATTCACTTGTGCTCGGCCCGATCAGCTGGGAGGTAACCATTTTGGAGATACTCAACAAAGTGGGCTCTCCAGTCAGGAATCACTTCAATCACTGCATCCAGGGGACCCAGAGGTCCTGACATGGAGGCTCCGGTGATAAGGTGGCTCACCTTCAGGCCATCGTCGTCATCTGGGGTGACATGAGAAATTACTCTACGATGTGTCTCGTGGATAATCAGATCATCCTGCTCAGGTTCCTCAAGTGATGCAGCTAGGCCGGCCAGGGTGTCAGCTCGACCATTCTGAGATCGAGGAACATGAGTAACTTCTGGCCGAGATGGGAAATGAGCCATTAGCTGGAGAGTTCATTCCAACAATGGTACGAGATCTGGATTTCTAACAGCATAGTCATCATTTATATGCTTAATGACTAGTTTAGAGTCTCCTTTCACATGAAAATGGGGCACATCAATCTCAAGGGATAGCTAGAGGATAGTGATGAGATCATGATACTCTACCTCATTGTTGGTGTAGCCTTCTAAAAATAGGAATGAGTATGGAAGAATGTCTTGTTCCGGGGTAATGAAGACGATACCCAGGCCTACTCTATTGAGCCTTGGGTCATTGAGCCTCCTACCGGTGGGGCTACGAGAAGCACCATCGAAGTGCATTTTCCAACATAGCATGGCTTGGTCCATCGAGAGAATCGCTTCATTAAGGAAATCGAGATCCAAGTACTGGTCAGTAGGATCCAAATGGGCAGCAAGGAAGTCTTCCAATGCTTGCCCCTTAATAGCCTTCTAAGGGACAAACATGATGTTGAACTACTGGAGAATCACTACCCGCCGAGCTAGACGGCCTGTCAAAAAGGGGCAGTTTAGGATGTACATCAGTGGGTATACTCAGGACACCAGCTGTACCTCATGGTGCTTCAAGAAATGTTTCAATTTCTGTACTGTGAATACTAGCGCAAGGCAACTCTTTTTGATGGGGGAGTATCTAGTCTCCGTATCAAGGAGCATGCAGCTGAGGTAGTAAATGTTGTTCTCCATCCCCTCATTGTTCTTCTGGGTGAGAAGGGCATCGAGAGACTATTCCAGGGTGGTCACATATAGAACCAGTGACTTTCCGGAGACAGGTGGCATTAGACTGGAGGCTGGAGTAGATACTACTTTATTTATTTGAACGTAGTATAAAATTATTCATGCCATTAATAGAGTGTGGATTTCTTCATGAGTCGAGAAAAGAGCTTACACTTGCCATCCAGATTCATGATGAATCGGCGTATGTAGGAGAAGTGGTCTTCAAAGCCTCGAAGTTCCTGAATGTTGCTCGGAGGAGACATCTGGATAATGGCCTTGATCTTCTCTAGGTCGATCTCAATACCCCTATATCTGACAATGAATCCGAGAAATTTTCCAGAGGTGACACTGAAGGCACGATTTAATGGGTTCATCTTCAGGTGATTGGAACGGAGGAAGTCGAACACTTTCTCAAGGTCTTTGATATGGTCTTGACACTGGAGATATTTGACCATCAGATCGTCCACATAGCATTCCACCAACGTTTCGAGGATCGGCTTAAATACGTGATGCATAGCCCGCTGATAGGTGGCACCAACATTCTTTAAACTGAATGGCATGACTCGGTAACAAAAATTACCTTGAGGTGCCCTGAAGGCTATGAAATCCTCATCCTCAAGGGCCATTTGGATCTGGTTATACCTGGAGTACCCATCCATGAAGGAGAGGGATTAGAATCCAGCTGTAGCATCAATCAACAATTCTGTCACAGGAAGGAGAAAATCATCCTTCGGATAATGACGGTTGAGATCTCGAAAGTCGATGCAGACTCTGATCTGTTTGTTCTTCTTCCTGACTGGCATGATGTTGGATACCAATTTGGGGTACTGGACCTCCTTAATGAAATTGGATCTGATGAGATTATCAACTTCTACCTCAAATAGGGCACCATGAGAAGGATTCATATTTCTAGGAGGCTGCTTGAACCCGCGCTGATTTGTCGGGAGACCGAGGTGGTGGATGGATACCTGAGGATCTAGTCCTGGAATCTCATCATAACTCCAGGAAAACACATCACGGTGTTGTTTTAGGAAGTCTATGTATTGTTTTTTCTCTTCAAGGGGCATGACGACACTGATCAATGTGGGTTTTGTGTCTGCCTTGCTACTGAGGTTCACCTGTACCAACTCGTCGACTATGGTAGAGACACCCTCTTCAAATTTGGGAGGAGCATCCTCCAAGTCCTCTTCTTTACTTATGAAGGATGGATCCTTGGTGGAAGGAATTGCTTTGGAGTCTACAGATCCTGACGGAAGGCTGGTACCAGCCTGAGCAACATTGGTCATTGCAACGGAGGACTCCTGTGCTGCCACAACCATAGCAATGAAGGCTATTGATCTGATTCCATCTGACCTTCGACCCAAGGGGCCATGCTTGATGATATCGAAGCAATAGTGGCACGTCGGATTGATCCAGTTAATTCCAACCTGGAGGAACAAGCAAGTATGACGTATTGTCATTTCCATGGGGTGGACATCCCAATACCTTTAGGGGTAGGAGGCTCTGGGATCACCTGATCCTGATTTGTATAGGAGTACGAGGTGATCTTCCAGCGCCGATTAGGCCTGGGAATGTGTTACCCCCTCATCCCAAAAACAACGAAGCATTTTCCCCTGTCTGGGGTCATAGCCACCAGTCGGTGGATTGGAAAGATGTAGATGTCATCTAGATCTGTCCACGGGTCAGTCGCAGTCGCGGCATGCTTTACCTCATTAGTCTGAATCTGCTTGTCCTTGCTCTTGTAATAGTTGGCATCCAGGTAGTGGGCTTCACAAGAGGAAAAGGGAGATAAATCACCTTGAATCACACCCACTTGACCATTGAGGGAGTACTTAAGGCACTGGTGATACGATGAGGTAACCGCCGCATGCAGGTGGAGCCATGGCCTTCCCATCAACGCATTGTAGGTGGTGTCCTAGGAGACTACCATAAATTCAGTGCTGGAAACTAGGCCACCAAACTGGTTCTTCAAGTAGATCTTACCGACTGGTGTCTGTTCCATCTTGTCATAACCTTGGATTCTTAGGTCATAGGGACTCAGATCATCTTCAGAAAATCCCAGCTTTCGCAGTGTCCGAGTTGGGATTAGGTTAATTCTGGAGCCTGTGTCGACAAGACAGCGATGAACCTACATGCCATTGAACTGGACAGTGATGTACAGTGGGTGAATTTTCCCCTGTATGGGAGAGCCTTCATCTTCTCTAGAGAATGAGATAATGTCCTGACATTCATCATTCTCGACCACTTCAACATGAAAGGCTTCTGCGGCTGCTACTTCTATCTCAAACTAAATGGGGCTTCTTAAAGCCTCAGTGAGGGCCTCATGCATATCTGATGATAGGTTAAGGGCCTCAAGGATGGAGAGCCTTACTGGAATACTAGAAAGATGCTTAAGAACATCGTACTTCCGCGCCAGGCATGAACTTCTGCTTGTAGGAGGTTGCTCTATGATAGGAGGTATATTGGGCCCTGCCGACTATACCAGTGGCTGACTGGTACTAGGAACATCCCATTGCCCACTGGTAGAGGCCTGTGGAGTGGCTACTAGATGAGGGTCAGACAACTGAGACCTTCTTGTAGTAGGGCGTGGCTGGTCACGACATAGTCGGGGTGGGCCTGATGCCTCTAGATGAGAAGGTTGCGCATGCTGAGCTCTGTGCTGAGCATGTTGCTTAGTTTCAGTAGCATGCACAAACTGACTGGAAGTGCTGACCGAGGCACTTCGACGAACCATATATCCATGGCTCCGTCGACGCTGGAGACGATTGGGGATGTTGAGAGGATTCATCTGGCGCTCCTCATCGTCAGGAATCATGTAGGGATTTACCATCTTTACAGTGTTAACTGAGGTGTACCCTTGACTATCACCTAAAGAGTTGTCCACCACTCGAAGGATTCTGAGAGGTATTGCCATCTTTGAGGGCATGAAGTCGCCAAGAGTACTGGATGACAATGGAATCGGTGGGGGACTTTGTTTTCCCTTACGTCACCGGTGTTTTCTCTTCTAGAAAGAGTTCGACTAAGACGATGATGCAGAAGTGGTGGTTGTAGCTTCTAAAGCTCTGGCCGATTCAAGCATGCTCGGATGACACCATGGGCACAAGAAACTATTTTTTGAGCCATCCAGTCATCATACTTCTGGGATCCACGACTGGAAACCTGATGCCACTCGCCCTCGTTGTCACCGCTGCCGTCTAGCCTCACGAAGATGCATGCCACATATGCCGGAGCTGGTCCGAAATGGAATATATTGTTATCTACATGGTCTTGAAGCCATTCTTTGAACACATAGTACTTATTGAGAGTGCGCCCCAGGATCCGGTGGTAGGGGAAATAATTAGGGTGATCGGTGAGGTTTTCCTCTTCCAGCCTTCTACACTCAGGCAAACGTAGAATCCTCTACTCCAAGGCACTACAGAAGTAACTAGGGACCTGTGACTCATTGAATGAGTAGTTCTGGTTTCTCCAATCTAGAAAGCGGTCCCTTAGAGCTTGACCTTGACGAGGGGATGGAGGATCCTTTCGAGGAGGTGGATCTTGGTTATCTCACCTGGGCGGTGGTGGTGCATTGTGTAGGGGTACCTGCCTATTATGAGGAGGGTGCTACTGGGTTAGTGGCTGCACCTAAGGTAGAGGGCCTCTGCAAGGCTATAGAGGCAGCTCCACGGGCAACAACTCTAATCGCCCGGGGGCCTCTATTTGGGCCACTATGGTAGGCTCGGACCTGGCGGCCCTTCTCACGGGGATCGCAGGAGGCAAAAGACGTGACTTCTTGGACTACTATAAGGCTTCCTCTAGGTGTTGTTCTTTATTAGAGAAGTCTAGAAATCCCCCAAGATAGTTCTGGGTGATCAGAGAGGGGACCGGCTCCATCTTGACATTCCCTATGCACATCATCAGCAATTGATCCTAAATCAGTGACATGTCAAGGGAATACGTGAGTCCTTTCCACCGGGTGACAAAGTCGGCGACGCGCTCATCATGCCTCTGCTTGCACTTGAAGAGGTTTGAAATACTCGTCTTCCATGTGGTGGAACTGAACTGGTAGAGAAATTTCCTACGGAGGTCTTTCCATCCAGATACTAATCTAATGGGGAGCTGGTTGTACCAGACAAACAAATGCCCTTCCAATGTCTGCACAAAACATCGGAGCTTGACGGCCTCCTACTGCGCTAGAGTTCCCAACATGGGGCCACACCTTAAGATAAAGTGGTCCAGTTGTTGTGGAAGGTCCCCTGTCCCGTTTAAGGGGGAAAATGTGGGATTCCCAAAACTCGGGGGTGTTGGCATATCATCCACCTATGCCGGATAAGGCTTGCCATCAGGAGGGATCACCACATGTCACGTCTCTAATGCCTCGAGATGGGTAATAAGTGTCGCTATTGGATCATCTGGGTAGGGGATCCTGTCTTGATGGGGATATCTGAATACGAGTGCATTGGTGGGTTCTTAAACATGATAAGGCAACCCAGAGGCTCGTGGAGCGGCTGGTGGAATGATCTGAGGGGTATCTGGGGGAATCCGAGATGGGTCCCAAGGATTGTCATGCCATTCAGGAGGATTGGGAGAGACATACTTCACCCTCTTGACATAGCTTCTAGCCTCAACCCTGTCTATGTGGGTAAGATAGTCAGGGTCAACTGGAGGCGATTCACCGAGGGGAAGTTGTGCCTGCCCCTGCTGCCCCGACCTAGGATCACCGTAGTTCATTCTTCCTCCGCCTTCTGCACTGAGCCATACGGGTTGGAGGTCTTGACAGCTCCAAGGAGTTCCTTTCCCTTGTTAGGATTTCGGCTGAGGACTAGTTCCTCATTGGCTACATGAATACCCAGTAGATTCCTCTATTTATGAGTAATTCTTCCTGATGGATCCAAGAAGTGTGAATCTCCCTCGGGGGGATGGTCCTCTCCTAGAAGCTCTAGCTGGTTCTCACTCTCTGGCAGGTCTGCCATGTTAACCGTGACTCTTCCTGGAGGCATATCCTCTATGTCACCTGGAAAATCGGGTTGTCACCGGATATGAATGAAGAGGAGGGAAACATACTGCCCCTAGTCGTGGATCTATATGTGGGGAGAAGCCTCTTTGATAATCCTATGGAGTACCCTGAAGCTCTTAACTCACCATTACTGGAGGGCCCTACAGCGGCTTGGTGACTCAGGGCGCTGGGCCACAGGGAGTGCAGCCAAATCCACCAGATGACATTGTTCTCCAATGTCTTTGAAATGCGCTTGTATCTTAGGATAAGCCACTCACTGATGGAGAAGACAGAAATGAGTCGCCTAGAGAGTCTGGCGAAAACACTCAACTTCCTCTTGGGTGAGGTATTCCAGCGCACAAAAATTCAGCGCTACAACCAGCAAAAACATCTCAGGGAAGTGGTCTTCCACGAGGATATCCCATAAGATCATGGGTTCAGATTCAGGATTTGGCCCTTCATTTCCCCACTCATTAACTAGAGGCGGCTGGGGAATGGGTAGTGGTACTGAAGCAGACCGCTGAGACGGAAGGCTGGCTGGTGAAGAATACGGAGAGCGAGCTGATAAATCACCACATCTCAGGATATCCTCCAAAGAGTGAAGTGATTTAGCCATAATGTCGTGGTAAGATGGGTTGAATACCACAATTTCTGGCATGGGGACCATGGATGCTAGCGGTGGACCGCGCTGCTGCTCGTCCACTATTGGTCCCCATAATAGCTCTCTGTGATCTCTAGTCGAGGTAGAGAATGTTTCTGGTGATGATGGTGGCGATTTCACGACTGTAACCTATGGATTCACCAATTTTTTGTCCTCCTGGATATACCTGAAGAGGGAGGCGGGAATCCGATGGACCTTGCATTCTGGGAGTACTAGGCTGATGCGCCTTGTTCCAACCCCGACCCTTGACATAGAGGATCTGGGTGAGGGTTCCATCACTGAGTCGTATTCAGCTTCATAATCTAAGAAGCAAACCGGTTTGATCTCAGTTTGAATCTTCTCAGTGTTCCTTTTATGGTAGCGATGACCTGCCCTCCTACCCCGGGATGTCCCTTCAGGACAGGGCATATTTTCAGCACGAGGAGGACCTTCAGCCGTACTGGTGCTGGTGTGGAGAGGGATTCTTCCTGAGCAAGCTGGGGTGCAAGGAGCACCAGGACATATATCAAAGGGGACATGGGGAGGACCTCCGTGGGAAGTGTTGGAGTGTGTAGGACCTCCGCTCGAGATGATAGGAGCATGGGTAGGACCTCCTTTCTTGTTTCCCCTGGCGACATCAGCACGAGGAAGGTCCTCGTACTGGCTGAGCCGAACACGGGTAGGGCCTCCGTGCTGGGTGCTGGTGAACTGAGGCTGGCCTTCACCCCTCTAGTTGATGAGGCAAGGAGGACCTTCGTCGGCTGTTGTAAGAACATGGGGAGGGCCCTCATGCTGGAGATTGACCAAATGCGCAATGTCCCCACACCAGCAGTCCGTGGCAGGAGGGATGACTCCATACCCGATGTAATGAGCATGGGAGAGGCTTCCATACTGAGTTTGACCATCCTGGGGAGGTCCCTCATTCGAACTGAGGGTAGCATTAGGAGGACCTCCATGCTGAGCTTGGAAGTGGGGAAGACCTGCGTTTTCCATGATGGCGGTACGGGGAGGGCCTCTGTACTGGCGACGACCACTACCTGCACTGGAAGTCGAGAGACTCAACCCATCCTACCCGTGGGGCGGTTGAGGCCTCAATCTGGACCAGGTATAAAAGTTCCCTTTCTTAGCATACACAAGGGGTTGATGATATACGTCGGCGGTGGCCCAAACCACAGTAATTGCTGACGTTGACGCCCCTTGGTGGGCGTCTTCCTCGGCCTGTACTCGACGCTGGCGTTGGGTCAACCTGACTGGGGCCAATGGTGCAAGTGCATGGCTTAACTACTCCTCAACTCATGGGACCAGGTGGTGGCACTGGCATAGCCTAGTGGGAGCCCTCCTTGGGGTACCCTAAAATGGGATCCCGACCGGGCTGGCCCAAACATCCTCTACCTCGTTGGCGTATGGGAGAGAGTCATCGAGGCGTTCCTGGGAGAGGCTCCCGAAACGATTATAAGTTGGAGTGGGGAGTAGTGGATCCTTTCACGGCCCTTTGGGGTAGCATTGGTGACAAGGCGCAGATGCCTCTAGATCCTGGCAGTCCATATCCCAAGTCGGTATAATCCCCTCCTCCTCATACCGGTGTACGAGGTTGTTGATCACTCTCTGCTGAATGACTTCAGATGGGGAGATGGGGCATGGGTGCCCAAAATTTGTAGGTGTGGAGATTGTCGCTGAAGCGGTGGAGCTACACGGGACTGCCGCGTTGGCATTTCCCCTGCCCCTACGCTGGTGGGTGGGCAGTGATTGAATTCCTACAGAATCTTGGTTTCTAAAAAGTAGGGAGATTAACCCATTAGTGTTGAAAGTAAAGGAATCAACAACCAGTGCCCCAATGTCATTCCGTCTTCCATGGCTGGTAAGATGGATCCACGCTGACAACATCGCAGACCGGGATGTCCAACGTTTTCACTGCCCCAACTTCTGGTGAGTTTCACTCTAGGCCCACTATTTGCTTAGTGGGACCTGGCGCCGGATAGCTGGATCTAGTGACACGCTAGTCCACTGATGTCTTGAACACTGCTAATCTCTATATTGAGGAGAATATCTTCACATCAGGTTCACCATTTCTGTTTATGATACTTTCATCAGGGCGCGTGCATCCGTCTGTGGAGGATGACGAGGACGCGCTGACTGTTTCCCTGCATTCCCGCTTTCCAAAGGCAGGCGGCATCCATCACTTATTTAGGGATGTTTTCTCCTTTATCAAAATGGGATGATGGGATGTCAGTTCTTCCTTCTTTGGATTCCTCCTCGAAACTTGTCACCTAGTCCGGGTCTCCCTTATAGAATTAAGACGTTGTTCGTGAAAATCTTCCCAGTGCCATATCTTCATGGACACCAGTTAATTACACTGCTTCTGTCAGGACATTCCAAGGGGTCTGGTCTGGGCAGCAACCTTCGGTCGGGGGAGTAGTTACATTGGACATCACGGGCGTGTTTGGATGCTGGAACACTGGCGCATCTGGGTTTCTTCCCCTTATTATAGGGCTTCTTGAGGGCGTGGAAGCCCGAGGCTTCCCACGTCAAATACGGGAAACTATATGCCATAGGCATGTATCTGAGGTTCTCCTCAGCTTCATATGTTTAACACAGGGTATTCTGTAGGTTTAACGTCTAGCGGAGACGGATTGGACTGATCGGAAAACTGACTAGAGTGGATCAGGTGAGTGGAACCCCTGGAGAGAACACTGATGTTGGGGAAAATGCATGGTTAGCTACCCGGTTGTGGTTAAAGGGAATGGGGAATGATTTGGCATGATCCCACCGGGATGTGGTGGCCCGGGTAAGAATAAAAATTAATGACGGATGGTTAAGTGAAGTGGGTGGAGAATGATATGGAGTCGACTCAAGGACTATGGTGATTTTGGGCTTGAGTCTCGAAGAGACCTCCTACATATCCCTGTGACAAGGAATCAAAGCCCTTGTAGTTCACCTGACAACATCTTACCATCGATTAGGGATTTCAATAGCTTATCGTCGAATAGGGGGTCACAATGGATTACCGCTGGATGGGGTCATAACAGATTATCACTGGATGGGGTCACAATGGCTTACCGATGGATGGGGTCATAACGGCTTACCGCTGGATGGGGTCACAACGGATTACCCCTGGATGTGGTCACAACAGTTTACCGCTGGATGGGGTCACAACGGATTACCACTAGATGGGGTCACAACAGCTTACCGCTGGATGGGGTTACAACGGCTTACCACTATATGGGGTCACAATGGATTACCATTGGATGGGGTCACAACATCTTACCACTGGATGGAATTACAATGACTTACCGCGGGATGGGGTCACTACGGTTTACCACTGGATTGGGTCACAACAGCTTACCACTGGATGGGGTCATGACAGCTTACTGCTAGATGGGGTCACAACGGATTACCGATGGATGGGGTTTGGACCTCAGGGAGGCTTCCTATGTACCTTATCTAGGATAAAAGGATCAAAGCTCACATAGTTCGGAAGGTGGATGCAGTTTAACGTCGTGCAGGATGAAAAGGAGGGCATGCGGTTTAATGTCATGCAGGACAAAGGTGGTCTGACGTGAAGGGGGTTTGAACCAATGGTTGTGGGGCTTGAACCTCAGGGAGGCTTCCTATGTACCTTGCCTTGGTAAGGATCAAAGTCCACATAGTTCAGAAGGAGTTTTGTGAACTGACATGAAGATGGTCGGGACCAATGGTTGTTGGGCTTGAACCTCGGGGAGGCTTCCTACGTACCTTGCCTTGGCAGGGATCAAATTCCATGTAGTTTGGATGGAGTTTTATGAACCGACGTGAAGATGGTCGGGACCAATGGTTGTTGGGATTGAACCTTAGGGAGGCTTCCTACGTACCTTTCCTTGGCAGGGATCAAAGTCCACGTAGTTCGGAAGGGTGTGTGGGACTTACACTCTTGGTTTCCCAGAGAGGATGTCATGGTCGATGCTTGCTCTAAGCCCACGTGAGTCATGATCGGTGTGAGAAACAAGAGTCAACAAAGAACTGATGATCACATCGTGGAAGGTGCATCCATGGGAAGTGGAATGGGGCTTACACGTAGTTGGCGGTCCAAAGAAGAAATAGGGTCTTACGCATGGTTAGCAGCCCGAGGGTGATGGATATTGGGACTTACTTCAGGATGGAGGCTCGAGTGGTGACAAAGACCAGTGGGAGAGGGATTTTTCACCTAGGAAGAGAGGAGGGGCAAGGATGATACCTCCTGCGAGAAAAGATAGGGGCTTACACCAGGGTGGTTTCCCTTTCCCCGCGGACAGACGCCGCTCCGATGAATAGGATCTCATTCCATGTGAAGAATTATCTCACTCTCGTGGAGACCAGTGGGCGTGCAGAATGTCCAAGGTGGGGTACCCTGCGTATGATGCATAGGGTGAGGCTATAGTTTAACGTCATGTGATGAGGAAGATGGTGTTGGTAGTTTAATGTCATGCAGCTCGGATGAGGTGGGTGTGCTCTGCACCCCTAGGTCTTACATAACCAATACCCACCCACCCTTGAGGGAAGGAAGGCATCAGCAATGTCGTGAAAGGGGGTGTTATGGAGAGATCCATTGGGGGTCCATGTTAGAGTGGCTATGCGAAGAAGCAATAGCCGTTAGTGTGCCTATGTGAAGAAGCATGAGGCAGAGCAACACAACGGGAGGCGCCGCCCAAGGGACTTTGAAGTTACTTCATACGATCCTAGAGGGTCGTATGAGAGAAGGGTGTGTGATGTAGATCTTTTGGGCGTAAGAGGTGTCTGAAGATGATGTCTGGAAGAGAAACATTGAACACATGCAGAAAAGTACGCAGAAGGGGGGAGGCTTGCACACGAATGGAGTAGTTGTGCGGAAAAGGCAGGGGTGAGTGGTCCCGGAGGTTTGCTCACAATTGGGATGGTCTCACGCAATTGGTGCACAATTGGAACAGTTGCATGAAAGAGGTCGGGTGTGCACATAATTGGAGAGTTTTTCACGTGAAGGGGAGCTGAGGTTTTGCTCGCAAACTAAAGGGATTGCGCGCAAGGGTGGGCGCGCAAGTCAGAGCAGTTGCGCGCAAGAACTAGTCGATTTTTTGCATGAAAAGGGGAATGAATTGCATAAAATGGAAATGAATTGCGCGTCATGGCTGTGAAATGAAGGTATTTTGGTGAGGGTTAAGCCCAAGTGGTCCTACGCAAAGGCGGACCCCTGGGAGACCTGTCGCGAAAAATCCCGTACCTAAAAGCCTTTTTTTGCACGCTGAAGTGGTTGATTTTGTGCAAATTAGGCGGTTCAGATTCTTTAGCCCTAAGAAATTGAAGGGGCGCCCATCTATTTATAGGCGCTTGGGGTCCCTGGGTCCACGCAGAAGTCGGCCGGCGTGAAAGATAACACACCCGGGTTAGCGGCGCGAAAGATAGCACACCCGGGTCGGCGGCGCGAAAGATCACCCGCCCGGGTCGGCAATGTGAAAAGAATATTTCCCATGGTCAGCCGCGCGCAAGTTTCCTCTCTAGCGTAGAAAACTCCCTCAGATCCTATGGTTTTCCGCATGTGAGAGAAATTTTTTGTGCACCTCTTGGTTTTTTTCACGCGGCCCTTCCGGCCCTCCTGGAATAAATCGCCGAGTCGAACTATGCCTTCACTTTATCCGCAAATACCCTCTTTTAGGTCTTGAGTGTTTTTTGGCATCAACAAGTGTGGTTCTATGAGCCACATCAAGTGGGATTGTATGGAATAAACTCGAGCATTTCATAATTGTAAGCATATTGGTAATCTGTAATGTTATTGTCGAAATAACCCAAGGTTGGGTGGTCTTGAAACTCCTCAGGGGTCATAGGGGTCTTATGCCTCGACGGGATGGGGGAAACAAAATACCCCTCAACAGAATACACAACTAGAAAAATGGACTATTTCCATGGTTCAAAACTGTGGCAATAGGGCCCAAATCCGTGGCCATAGCCTATGGCCATGGTTTTGCCCAACCGTGGGCGCTATCGTCGTGGCAGTAGGGTCTAACCTATGGCCATGGTTTTAACCATGTAAATAGGTGGCCTAGTTCCACGGTTTTGAAAACCATGGCCATAGGTGTCTCTACTGTCAACCGTGGCAGTTGACCTATGGACACGGTTTTAACCATGGCAATAGGTGTCATATTGCCACAGTTTTAACCATGGATATAGACCTATAAAATCATGGCAATAGGTAGCCTATTTCCATGGTTAAAACTGTGTCTATATCCCAAGAAAACTATGGTAATAGCCTAAAAATAATGTGAGTCTATCCAGATTTGATCCCAACACCTTCCTTTCACGTTCTAGCGACATAACCACTACACCACAAAGGATTTTGTGTGTATATATATATAATATGTTATATATATTATTAAAAACTGTGGTAGTATCCTGAAAACCATAGAAATAGTTCTTCCGTCCAATTTTTTTGTGGGAAAATTTTTCTCTCGCACAAGGTTGGGAGACCTATAGCCATGGTTTTCAAAACTGTAGCAATAGCCCTTCGAAAAAAAGGCCTATAGACACGGTTTTGAAAATTGTAGCTATATGCCACATAACCGTGGCCATAGGTTTGGGTAATAGCCACGATTTTGAAAACCGTGTCTATAGGCCATGAAAAAAAGACCTATGGCCACAGTTTCAAAACCGTGGCTATAGGCCACATAACCGTGGTTGTATCCACCTACAACCACATTTTTAAAACTGTGGCTATAGGTACGTGGTCATAGCCTATTTTTCTAGTAGTGAGAGTAATGTGGGTCATGGTGATTCTCAGAATACCATGATGCCTCAACAGGGAAATAAAGAGCAGAGTGTGGTAAGTAAACGGTTGTTTGGAGCTGAGCAGGTTATGGTGGATGATCATTCGGGACCATCCACTGTGCGAGGTACGGTTCTTTTAAATTCCATGTTGATGAAATATTTATTTGATACGGGTTCTTCTCATTCTTTTCTTGCTTCTCGCATCGTTTATTTGTTGGGTTTACACATAGAAATGATGCCTTCTATTTTGAAACTACAAACTTCTTTGGGTCAAAGAGAGTGTTGAGCCTTCCTATGTCGAGGTTGTTGTTTATTTTTGGAGGGAATTGAATTTATGTGGGACTTCTCAGTGCTTGAGATGGATGTGTATGATATAATCCTGGGAATGGATTGGTTGACAATGTTTAAGGACCACATTGACTGTTATGCATGAACGGTTAGTTTTGTAACGGAGGATGGCATGAGACGTCTCTTTAGAGGTGAGAAGAATGAGAAGCAGGGTGCAACAGGCTTGTTTCCACCAGTGTTTGGAACAATATCATACTAGTTAGTGGCTTTGTCATTGGTAATAGTGAAAGGTTTTGAGAAGAGTGTTCTTCCAGTAGTCATGGATCAGTTTATGGATGTATTTCCTGAAGAATTCTCAGGGTTTCCACCCGTGAGAGAAGTAGAGTTTACGATTGATCTCCTTTCGGGGACCAGTCCTATATCACTTTTGTCTTACCGAATGGCACCAGAAGAATTGTGGGAATTAAAGGTGCATTTGGAAGAGTTATAAAACAAAGGGTTCATCCAGCTTAGCACATCTCTATAGGCAGCATCAATTTTGTTTGTTAAAAAGGTGGATAGAACCTTGTGGATCTATATTGATTATCGTAGACTTAATCTGGTTACGATAAAGAACTGATATCCACTTACACACATTGATGATTTGTTTGACCAGTTGAGGGGAGCTCAGTGGTTCTCCAAGATTGACTTACGATCAGGGTATCATCAGCTGCGGGTACGGAAGGAGGATATTCCAAAAACATATTTCAGAAGTAGATATGGCCATTACGAGTATGTGGTTATGGCCTTTGGTCTAACAAATGAACCAGTGATGTTCATGGAATTATTGAATCGTATATTTCAAAGATATATGGATGCTTTTGTGGTGGTATTTGTTGATTATATACTGGTGTATTCGAGGATAAGGGTAGAGCATGATCAGAACTTGAAGATCATATTGGGGATCTTGAGGGATCATCAGTTGTATGCCAAATTGTCAAATTGTGACTTTTGGATATAGGAGTTTCATTTCCTTTTCCATTTTATTTCTGAGAGGGGTGTTTTTGTCGATCCAAAAAAGATAGAGGTGTTTATCTCCTGGCAACTGCCAAAGAATGTTTTTTGAGATATGGAGATTTCTTGGTCTAGCTGGGTATTATCGATGTTTTGTTCGTGATTTCTCATGATTGGATTCACTGATGACAGCTTTGACAAGGAATAATGTTCCATTTCAATGGGATGATTAGTGTTATAAATGTTTTGAATAGCTAAAGGGTCTCCTTACATCAACACCAATCTTGGTTTTTACAGAACCAGGAAAGGGTGCGTGGTGTATTGTGACACATCGGGATCAGGGTTGGGGTGTGTTCTCATGCAAGGGGATCATGTGGTTGCATATGGATCATAATAGTTGAGGTTTCATGAGAATAACTACCCAACACATGATTCGGAGTTGGAAGTAGTGGTTTATGATTTAAAAATGTGGAATCATTATCTCTTCGGTGAGAAATTTACAGTGTTTACTAACAATAAGAGCTTAAAGCATATCTTCTCACAAATAGATTTGAACATGAGGCAAAGGAGATGGATGAAATATCTCCAGATGTTTGATTTCGAATTAATTTACACCTGGTAAGGGAAATTTAGTGGCAAATGCATTAAGTAGGATATTATACGCTCAAGTGGCGAAGTGGATATCAGATCAGTGGATGTTGATGTCATTCATAGCTGGCATGTAGTTGGAATGTGAGGACTAGGGTAAAAGAGCAGTATTTTTTTTTGGTTTTGTTGGTTCTTGACATGGTTGGTTTGGTTAAAGAGGAACAAGCACCTGATTTTGAGTGTATGGTGATGAGGTCGAAACTCAATGGTAGGGAGACCATTGAGAACTGGGAACTGAATGAGAATTTAGTCTTGTGTTTTTGGAATCGTATGGTGGTACCAGTGGATTGTCGGGAGGAACTTCTCAGGGCTTATCATCATTCTAGGTGGGTTGTCTATCCTGGAATTCAGAAAATGTATAAGGAATTGAAGTTGTAGTTTTGGTGGTTAGGTATAAAAAGGAATGTGGTTGAGTTTGTTTCGAGATGCTTGACTTGTCAGCAAGTCAAGGTAGAGCATCAGTGGCCAACAAGCATGTTGTAGTATTTACCTATCCCAGTATGGAAATGGGAGCAGATAGAAATGGATTTTGTGATGGGTCCCCCAAGAATAGTTGGGAAGCACGATTCCATATGGGTGATAGTGGATCGGCTCACAAAGTCGGCCCATTTCATCCCAATTCGTGAATCTCATACGGTGGAGGATCTGTCCAAAATCTATATCTGGGAGGTAGTAAAAAGGCATTGTGTTCCAGTTTTGATTGTATTAGATAGAGATATGAGGTTCGCATCTCATTTTTGGAAATCATTGCAGCAAGCCCTTGGGACATAGTTGACTTTGAGCACGGCGTATCATCTGCAGATGGACGGCCAATCCGAGAGGACGATATAAACCTTGGAGGATATGTTAAGGGATTGCATGCCAGTGAGGATTTTGGATAGTCAAGAGAAAGTCTTTCATGGTAAAATCATTGGTTTAGTTTTGGTTTTGTGGCATCATGGTTAGATTCAAGAGGATACTTGGGACTGGGAGAAAGAGATGGTCGAGTAATGGCCTAAGCTCTTTCATAAAAGCGATGGTTCCCTACTTTCTGAGGACGGAAAGTCCAATGGTGGGGAGAATATAGCACCCCCGGTTTGAGGTATGTAGCCTTTATTTATTCCTTTTTATGTGTTTAAAGTTCATGGGATGAGTTGGGATGAGGTTGGGAGTGTTTGGAAAGGTTTTAAATAAGTTTGTAGGCTTTTCTAAGGGTGCACGGTTTGAGCACGGTTAGGGAAAATCATTCGGATTCTCCAAGAAACCATGCAGGGGGGGACAATAGCCTTCGCACAGCCTATGCATGTTTTTCCAAACTGTGCAAGGAAACTGTGTGGACCCCCTCTCTCAAGGTAGTGGATTGCGCACGGTTTTCCAAACTGTGTGGGCTAACAGTGCGGCTGCTTAAAAACAGGGTTTTTAAATCCAAGCTCCCTCGGGGGTGCCTTTTTCACTCCAATTCTTCTTCCACCTGAGCCTCACTCGGTATTTTGGGTTCTCAAAGGTTGAAGGTTCTATCCCACTCACTTTTTAAGAAAATATAAGGGGTTTCAAGGTGTTTTGAATGTGGTTTCTCTCGGGTAAGTCTCTCCTTTTGGCTTCTTTTGGTTTCTCTCTAGATCTACTCTTCCCTCTTTCGTTATTTTCTAAATCTAAATCTGTTGCATGTATATCTAGGGTTATGGTTTCCTTGGGTGTTAATTTTAAGGCTTGTGGATGTTAGGGAAGGGGATATAGAGCGGTTTCGATGGTGCATTCACCGGATTTGAGGTGCGATTGCTTGTGGGTCGATTTCACCAGAACCCTAAAGGTAGGTGGCTTCTCTCTCGACTCCACTTTACTATAACTTGAAGCTTAGTTATAATTAATTTTTTTTCAGAATTAATTGTGTTTTTGATGTGTGAAATTGGTTGGAAATCCCTTTGGTGATGTTTTGGGGATTTTTGGGAAAAAGGGGTTTTGTGGTGAAATTCTCTTATTATGGATTTTAAAATGGAAATTTTAAAATGGGTTTCTGGGATTGATTTGTGAAAATGGTTGATGGAAAATGGTTTTCAATAAAGATGTTGTTTGTCATGGAAAATGATTAAAGGGTGGTTTCAATAAATGGGTGATTTATTGAAGTGGTTTGGCATGTGATGGAAATGATTATTTTCATGTTGTGTGGACTTGGTGGGTCATATGCTTGGTTATGGCTTGTTTGAAATGTTGTGTGGAAGTGGGAGGGAAGTGCCACTATAATAAGGGTATGGTTAGTGGATGGAAGGGCCACCATCAAAGGATAAGTGGGTGGGAAGTACCACTAGTAGGAATGGGGGAACGGGTTGGACGGAAGCTCCACCATTTTGGTTGCCTTGTTGTTCATTTCTTTGTAGGATCAAAATTGTTGTGCTAATATGTAAATGATGAAATGGATTGTGGCGTGTTTGTTTGGATTTTCCTTGGTTTCTTGGTTTGGGTGAGGTGGCTTGGTAAGGGTGTGTTTAGCTTATGGTAATGGTTTCACTTGTGATTATTTTATATAAATTTGCTAACAGTTTTATCCTAGTGGATTTTGTAGGGAAGTCATTTGGGGAAAACCTACTAGGTATTAGTACTCACCCTCGGCTTTTTCACTTTGGTGATTTTGCAGATGTCGTATTCCGGGACACAGGTAAAGGTAAAGTATCTCATTGCTAGTGTAATGTGTTGATGCTTGAGAGATGGGGTGGTTCTTGGATCATGGATCTTGGTGTGGAATTGTGGAGTGTGTCTTGGTTTATTTTTGGATCTCTTATTTAGTCTTTCACATAGTACTCTAATTTTTTTGTTTGGTTTTTTGGCATGTGGAATCGTTATGGATAGTGTGGTTCCTTTTTTGGTAATGTATGAGTTGGTTGTTTTGTTGACATGAATCATGTAGTTTGTTGATAGTGGATCATTTGGTTGGTTGGTTTTGTATCAAGGGAAAATTGTTCCTCAATTTATTCTTGAAGCCCTCAGCATTTATTGACAGCCTTTGGTGCCTTGGGAACGTCGCTTAAGTCCAAGTAACATTCCCCCGCCCTCTCAATCCAATGGGATGGGGTGGGATGTTAAACTCGACCTTATAAGAAAACAGGAAACTCGGGCCCTACAAATGCATTATATTTAATCACAAAACTTGTTCATTATTCCATCTTGAATTAACAGATCCATTATTCACATATTCCAACTATGGAAAACATAAACAACAATCTATCAAAACTATCACAAATTAATTTAACAATTAATTTAACATGTATTTAATACTTTTATCATCAAGAATCAACATGATTCAGGTTCATAAACCAATTCAGTTAAACATTCATATCTACATCAATTTGAGTGTCATCAAATTACAAAAGCAACTAGATTCATTGACATGCCTCTTTAAATAATTATCCAATTAATTATCAATTAATTCCATCTTTATGTTCTTTACCAATTTCCATCAAGAGTAGCATGCTAAATCAAGAAAGGTGTAGATATCACACTATCTAGAAAATTAAGAGGCAAACTGTTATCAAGGTATAAAGCAACAACGTCATTATGTGATCGATACCAATTATTTAATCTGGTTCAAATATTTATTATGTCAATTTCGTTGCGATCCAAGGGGTTAAATCATGCTATATCTGTGATTTCATGTAAATAAATAGAGAAGAAATGAATCCCCTACCTCAAAAGGTCTGTAACGTTCTTCACTCAAGAACAAACCACGCAATAGATCATTATCACCTCTCCCGCAATGACTGCATCCACCCAAGGACACTGCGACACCACCGCACAAACCAACAATCGAGAAAGCTCCATTAGAAATGTGGAGATCACATGTCATCACATGGAAAGGATAAACAGGAGGAAACATATTAAGGAACTCATAATAATGATGGTAGAACATACCTTATATCGAAGACGAATCGACACTTCCTATTTGCACCAAAATAAGGGGTACACATGTAGCAGGAAAAACTCAAAGGGTAACACAATCCAAGGATTGTGTTAATAAGAGTAGAACACTCGAGAGGGGGGTGAATTGAGTTCCTATAAAAAAAATTGTTAAAAATATTATTTAAAATGTTCCCCCAATTTAAAATAACATTGGCCAGTTAACCAAGGTAGTAAAATTATAATAACTTTATTGTTCAAATAGTTTCTCATAAGATTGATTAATTCTCAGTTATAACAATATCAGATATTGAGACAACTTTTTAAACTACTCTAATAAAGAAAAAATATTTATAACTACTATCCAAGACTAACTATCAAAGTAAAATTTAGTTTTCTAAAAAATGAGTTAAAACAGAGAAAGGTTAAATTGAAAACATAGAGAATATAAAACAAGAGGTTCAGTCTCAAGCAGATATTTAGTCCTCTCCACTTATTGATCACCTTCCACCAAGAAATATATATAAATAAAGATTTTGATCCACACCCTGGATCGGGGTTAACACAATAGTACACAAATTGTGACAACCGGGTCCTAGTGACAGCACAGACACCCCGCCTTAACATGGTCGTTGGGTCCTGGCCCACCAGGTACCACCATTGGCCCCGCAGACACGTGGGGCCCACCCTAGGGTCCACCCATGTACCTGAACGGGTCATCTGACTAATGACAGTCCCCACAGGCCAACACATGTCCTTTCTAGTGTGCTTTATCCTCACTCACACACATCCTGGGTAACTTCCCAGAAGGTCACCCATCCTGATCACTACTCCAGACCAAGCACGCTTAACTGTGGAGTTCTAATCAGACAGGCTCCCGAAAAGGAAGGTGCACCTTGTTGACATGAGTCATATCATTTATTCATTTAACCCTGCATCTCAACCCAGGCAGTGCACCGCACTTAAGGCTGGGTTCCTCCTCTGATACCAAATGTGACAACCGGGTCCTGGTGACAGCACAGACACCCCGCCTTAACATGGCCATCGGGTCCTGGCCCACTAGGTACCACCAGTTGCCCCGCAGACACGTGGGGCCCACCCTAGGGTCCACCCATGTACCTGAACGGGTCATCTGACTAATGACATTCCCCAAAAGCCAACACACATCCTGGGTAACTTCCCAGAAGGTCACCCATCCTGATCACTACTCCAGACCAAGCACGCTTAACTGTGGAGTTCTAATCAGACAGGCTCCCGAAAAGGAAGGTGCACCTTGTTGACATGAGTCATATCATTTATTCATTTAACCCTGCATCTCAACCCAGGCAGTGCACCGCACTTAAGGCTGGGTTCCTCCTCTGATACCAAATGTGACAACCGGGTCCTGGTGACAGCACAGACACCCCGCCTTAACATGGCCATCGGGTCCTGGCCCACTAGGTACCACCAGTTGCCCCGCAGACACGTGGGGCCCACCCTAGGGTCCACCCATGTACCTGAACGGGTCATCTGACTAATGACATTCCCCAAAAGCCAACACATGTCCTGGGTAACTTCCCAGAAGGTCACCCATCCTGGGTAACTTCCCAGAAGGTCACCCATCCTGATCACTACTCCAGGCCAAGCACGCTTAACTGTGGAGTTCCAATCAGATAGGCTCCCGAAAAGGAAGGTGCACCTTGTTGACATGAGTCATATCATTTAGTCATTTAACCCTTTATCATTTGGGGATGTTACACAAACTATCCAGGTCATAAGACCTCTACCACAATTCTTTGTGGGAACAAAAACAACCACGTCACACAAAACCTCTTCCACAGTTTTTTGTGGGATGAACAAGTGTAAAAGATAGTTGTTTGAGGATATATAGTATCCTACAGTTTAGTGAAGGAGACAGTGTGTTTTTTTAGTACAGACACACACATTGCTCAAAAGTTTATCTAAATGGTACAAAACAGAGTAGAATATACTAAGAAGGAATTATAGATGCTCTGAGTGCTATTAAATTCAGTTCTGGACTCTCTAATGTATCATAGTTGAAGCTCGAGTCCTCTTCTGAAAATAGACACTAAAAACAAAGTGTCGTGGAGCTTTGTGTTTTGTCTTCCAGGAGGGTGATATGTTCTTCTCCTTTGGTTTTGTTGGATGCTACAAAGATGATGGAGTTTTTATGAATAGAAGTTCTCTGGTTCACAGAAAGTAGGAATTAATAATTCCTCGTGTGTTCTTCCTTTCTGTATCATGCTCGTGGGAGGTTTGTTCGTGTCTTATTGTATATGTGTGTCTTTGTGTGTGTCTTGTTTTTTTTGTTTTTTTTGTGTTTTTTTTGCTCTTCTTTTTATATATATTCTTGAAGCCTGACAATATGCATGTTTGAGGTAGACACAGTACCTCGTATTTCTGAAATCCTCATTTCAGATGTCTGCAAAAATGCATTAAATAAATCAGTCACATTAAAGAACTCAAAATATAACCGTTAGAAATAATTTTAAATAGAATAAATTTTAAATAGTCTATCAGTGATTCCTCAGTCAGTGTCTCCTTTCGGTGACTCATTCCATTAGTGTTTCATTTTTTTGGTCTTTCCATGCATCGGTGACTCATTCCATCGGTGACTCATTTTAACTATCGGTGAGTCCTTGCATCGGTAGCACCATGCATCAGTAGGTCATCTGTGTTGGTAGGTCATTTTCATTGGTGATTCATTTACGTCGATAGGTCATTTGCATCGGTGATTCATTTGAACTGTCGGTACCTCATATCTTTTGTTGGTATCAATCTTACTTAGGAAATATTTTTGTTTGGACTGTCTTACAATATAAATATTAACAGAATGTACTAAATTTATATGAGATCATAGATAAACATAATTGCACATATTGAAACTTAAATAAACATGATAGAAATGTTTAGACATTATTAATAGGAAGTGGCGTGATTTTTTATTATTAAAATAATTAATACTAGAGAGGGTGGCCAACAGTCTACTATGGGCCAAAAATCTCCCCCTTTTTGATGATCACAAATCATGGAATTATTGAGTACAATCATTTGATGTGGACTGAAATCATTCTACTTATCATCTCCCATTATTGATGGATGTTTATAATATATATATATAAGGTTCAAAGGTAAAATAAAGAGTAATGGTATCAAAGAAAAATAAGATATATTAGAGTGAGATCAAAGATAAAGTAAATAATGATAATGCTAAACTGTTCTCCCCCTTTTGGGATAATCAAAAAAAATAGTTAGCAAAGAGATAAAAAGTATCATAAATTAATAGATAGAAGAGAAATAGATAAAATACAAGAACACAAAATTCCATTAATCAATAAAGTACAATGAAGGGACAAGGATTCAAATAAAAATAACAAAAGTCAAGAAAATAACCTATCATAGAATGATCCACACTACGGTTGAGGATTAAGAGGTTCCTTCCCTTTCTCATAGGGATCAATAGAGGGTCCAGTAGGTGGGATATGAGAAGATGTAGGGTCTGAAGAAATTTTCAAAGGAGGGAGGATGACTCCTTATGGAACATTAGGTACAAGGATGGGGTTTTTTTTGGGACAAAACAGGAGGTTGAATATGTTCTTAGATCATTGGGTGAATTTGAGTCCAAGCTTGAGCAACTAACATTCGAGGTGGAGGCCCTGATCCAAGAGGTGAAGCAGTTGGCACTACAATCACTTCACTTTGGACATGAAGTTATGCCTTTAATAGCCTGATTAAATCCTCAATAATCTCACAAACATACTTCATTTCTTTCTCAAAGTAATCCTTATTCTCCATGAATTTGTCCAAAAGAGGAGTAAATTCTTTCAACTTATGTACTCGATCTTTAAAATCTCTGGTTACTAGAGGAAAATATAGGTTCTCTATAAAATACTTAAACAGACTGGTCAATTGATGCTTATTAATGATCTTTTTGAAATAGTAGTCCACCTTTTCTATGATCTAAGCATTTGTAGTTTTAGCACTCTTGGAATAGAGTATGACCATATCATAAACATGATTATTGTTCTTCTCAATATTTTCAAGGTTTCCCAAACCAGAAGAATCAAATAGAGCTTGAAGCTCCTCTTTAACAATAGTTCTTACTGCCTCAATGTACAGATCCTGATAAGTCTAACCAGATATAGAAGGAATGTCAATAGGAGCTGAGGTATGAGTATTCAAAGTTTTAAGAACAGTCTCCACACAACCTTTGTACTCTGAGGTCAGTATTTATTGCAGAAGCAAGCCCAATCATTTATTTTCTCAACTTGGCAGTGCTTGAAACAATTTTCTCAACAATTGTAATTAAATTGGGTTGAATCTCCTATATCACTTTATTTTCAGCATTAGCTACATCATCCTCACTTATACATACTATCTAACTTGAAACATAAACTACTTGCCCAAACTACCTCATTTATACTATTGAAGATCTGAGAGATTATAATTCATCACTCAAATCAGTGTTTTGTCATCTAACTGTTTGAATCTCATGCACTATCTGAGATTGAATAGATATACTTACATCTGAACAGACTTCTTCTTTAAACCTTTCAAAATATACTTTAGTGACAGAGTCACTATGAAGGGTCTCATCTACTGATTCCCTTGAAATAGGTACAAAAACTTCATCATCCTAATCTTTATAATATGAACCCAGTGCTACATACTCAGGATTAATTTCCCATTAAACCATTACATCATCATCCAGAGGAGTGAGAGTATCAAGTCATACTCTTCCAAGTTGATGATCTTCACCATCTTGATCTACCCTTTCTTGAAGATCCTCCTCAATCCAAGCTCTGGTCACTGGTTTCTCATCTTTATCATGATATATCCTTCTTTCATAAACTAAATGAGGTTCATGGATTGCTTGAGCTTCCACTTCAACAACAACTTCAGCATTTTATCTTACTTCACCAACTCCAGTATTTTCTCTTACTTCAACAACAACTTCAGGATTTTCTCTTACTTCAAAACCTTCATAAGGTTCATCCAACCAAGTCTGATCCAAGGCTTCAACCATTTAAACATCTTCACCTTGATCTTATTTATGATGGTCATAATCACTTTCACTACTTTCATCATCATCATGTCTATAGACATACTCTTCATTTCCATTTCTATCATCATCTTCTTCACCTTATTTATCTTCACTACCACTACCACTTTCATCATCTTCAGTTTCTTCTACTTCTTCAGATCCACTGAATCTACTTACATATTCCACAATTTCTGAGACTTCTATCTCCTCATCTTAATTATCTTCAAGTGTGGGCTCATCAGAGGGTAAGGTAAGTGGAGGACTAAGAGGTCAAAAAGAAAAACCTTTATGAGGTTCATTGGTGTTAGGATCACTCCTATCATCAATAGGTTACCCCTGATCTCTAACTAGAGTGGAATGATCTTTTTCTTCTTCTTATGAAGAGTAAAAAACTTCCTCATTTGGTCCTAGACCAGGATCATCCATATTCTTAGACCTAGTTGGATAGTCCACCAGATTGAACTTATCATAAATCTTATCATCATCTCCAACCCATTCTCTATTCTATGGGTTCTATTTGATTTTCATCCTCTTTACTAAGATATATCCCACTGCACTTAGAAACAAACTCTTATCCCTTATTTACACAACCTTTCTATTTTAGCATGGTTGAGATCATCCTTGGATAAAATAGGAAATTGGTTTTGTGGGATGGTTTGATCATTTCATTCATGTTCACGGAAAGTTATCTACACAAATTTACCTTGATCCCTTTTAATATAAGATAAACCAAGTAGAAATCTTGATACTTCAGAGAGGAAAAGTACCCTTTTCTGGGAAAAATATGATGCTGAATAAACTTAAACAAGATTCTTCATTCTCCACTTAACTCTTTAGTAATAGGTCTCCTATGCTCATCATTATTATTAATCTCCTTCAGAGCTATCTCAAAGAAGAACATATCACTCTCAGGTGGATAGGTACCTTGATAATCATCAAATACACCTTCATGGGGAACTTTAATACATTCAGCCCATTGTTTTGAAGAGAAAGATATTCTCTTCCCTTTCACTATGGACTTGATCTAGGAAACATCACTTCCTTCCATCAGGAACTCCATATTCATGTAAAATTCATAAACTAGATCTAGGTAAAAGGGTATTTCATTATCTGAGAACCACTCAATCCATCCCTAATATTGTAGAACATTGAGCAGCAAAGATTTTCTTTCTAACATCCATTCCGTAAGAACTTCTTATTCTAGAGTTACAACATAGTTTTACAAAGCAGGATTTACAGGTTCTGAAGATTTTCTCAATTCACCTTTCTGTTTCTTAGATGAATGAGACTCACCACCATCAAGATCTCACTTCACACATGTCATTACAATAGTTTAGTTTGGAGGTTGGAAGGTCAAAGGTTGGGGGTAGAGAGAGAAATGATTGAGAGTGTGGGGGTAAAGGAGTAAAGTGGATCGATTCAAATTTATATCATTTAGGGATTTTGAAATCACAAAATCATGAAATCGTGAACCAGGTTCAATAAAATCAATGATATAGTGTCATTTTGGTAAAAACATAAAACATATAAAAACTGTGAGTCATCGGTGTCAGCATGATAGGTTTTGCATAACACTAACGGTGTCAGATTGACAAGGCGTCGGTGTCAGCATGACAGGGTATCGGCATAACAATGTATCGGTGTGAGCATGACAACTGTGTTGGCATAACATAGTATTGGTGTCGGCATGACAACTATGTTGACATGATATAGCGTCGGTGTCAGTATGACAATTGTGTCAGTATGACAAAGATATCGGTGTCAGCATGACATTGTCAGCTTCATACTGTCAGTGTCGGTATGACAACTTTACTTAAAATGGTCAAAGTAATAGCAACATAGGGTCCTATAGATTGACCATTCCTAACTCATGTCTGATGTAGTTCATTATTTCAGTGTTCAATGTCTTAGTGAAAATGTCAGCAAGATTATGTTCAGTGCAAATGAACTCTAAAGTTATAGCACCTTTTTTATAATGGTCTCTCAAAAAGTGATGCCTTGCATCATTTTGTTTTGTCCTAGAATGTGAAATAGGATTCTTAGAAATATTAATAGCACTTGTGTTATCACAATTTATAGGGACATGTCTGAATTGATATCCATAATCTAGCAATGTGTGTTTCATCCACAAAATTTATGCACAACAACTACAAAAAGCTATGTATTTAGCTATAATAGTAGATGATGAAATAGAATTTTGTTTCTTACTACACCATGAGACTAGAGACTTGCCCAAAAAGTGACATGTATCATAGGTGATTTTTCTATCTAACTTAAAACCACCAAAATCAGCATCCGAATAACTCACTAAATCAAATGGTTGTCCTCTGTGATAGAACAACCCTAGGTTTGTAGTATGTTTGAGGTATTTGAAAATCCTTTTAACAGCAAGAAGATGTGACTCTTTAGGATTTTCTTGAAAACAAGCACACATACATACACTAAACATAATATTAAGTCTACTATAATTCAAGTAGAGTAAACTCCCAATCATTCCTCTATAAGTGGTTTGATCAATCGATTTACCATTCTCATTAAGATCCAACTTACAGGTGGTACTCATTTGAGTATCACTACTTTTAGTATTATCTAAAACAAAATGTTTTAGAAGATATTTAGTATATTTACATTGATTTAAAATAATACCTTCCTTATTTTGAAAGATTTGAAATCCAAGAAATAATTTCAGTTCACCCATAAAACTCATTTCAAATTAATTTTTCATCATCTTTGAAAAATCAATACATAAAGAATCTTTTGAAGATCCAAATATAATATCATCAACATAGATTTGAACAACTAAAACATATTTATAAATTCTTTTCATAAAGAGAGTAGGATCAGTTATACCTTTTGTAAAACCTTTGGAAATAAGAAAACTAATTAGTCTATCATACCATGCTCTTGGAGCTTGTTTTAAACCATATAAAGTTTTTTTTTAATTTAAAAACTTTATTTGGATAATGAGGGTTTTTAAAACCATGGGTTTTTTCAACAAAAACATCCTCAACTATATACCCATTTAGGAATGCACTCTTGACATCCATTTGATATAGTTTTAAATTTAGATGTGTTGCATATTCAAGCAGCATTCTAATGGATTCAAGTCTAGCAACTGGTGAAAATTTTTACTCATATTCAATCCCTTCTTCTTGACTATAACCTTGAGCAACCAATCTAGCTTTGTTTCTAACTATGTTACCAGCTTCGTCTACTTTATTCCTAAACACCCATTTGGTGCCTATAGTCAAGGTGTCTTTGGGTCTATCCAAAAGTTTCTAGATTTTATTTCTTTCAAACTAATTCAATTCCTCTTTTATATCCATCACCCAAAATTAATCATTGATTGCATCATTGATGTTCTTAGGTTCAAGCTGTGACATAAAATCTTGATGTTCAACCTGATTTCTTAGAGAATCTCTAGTCTGTGTTCCTTTGTCTAAATCTACAACAATAGCATCTAAAGGATGGTTCTTAAGGGTTTTAACAGATCTAGAAAAAGAAGGAATAGTAATTTTAGAATCTTCATTAGGTTCGGGTTCATTATTGCTCAAATCTAGAGAATTTCCAAAACTGGAAGTTTTAACAGATTCCTTCATAGGATGGTAAGACGATTTAGAATTGATGTCCAGATTTGACATATCATCCTCAAGAGTTTCTAGTGAGGTCTTAGGTTCATGTGGATTTGTTTCATCAAATTTGACATGTACAGATTCTTTCAAACATTTGGTTCTTTTATTGAATACTTTATAGGCTTTACTAGAAATTGAATAACCTAGGAAAATTCTTTCATCACTTTTGGAGGCAAATTTGTCCAGATTATCCTTAGTGTTTAGGATATATACTTGGCAACCAAAATTTTTTAAGTGGTTAACCTTGGGTTTTCTATTGTTCCACAACTCATTGGGAGTTCTTTTAAGGATATTTCTAATCAAGACTCTATTGATTATATAGTATGTTATATTTATAGCTTCTTCCCAAAAGTATATAGGTAAGTCATACTCACTAAGCATGGTTCTAGAAATTTCTTATAGGGTTCTATTTATTCTTTCTACAACACCATTTTTGGGGTATCCTAGGAGCATATAAGTTATGACTATAGATATTTTGTGAGAAAAAGGATTCAAACTCTTAGCTTTCAAACTCACGGCCATGGCCACTTATTAGGGTTTTAATTCTAAGACCACTAAGATTTTATACAATTCTGGAATACTTGGTAAAATGAGAGTAAGATTTACTTTTGTGATCCAAGAATAAGGTCCAAGTATATATAGAGTAATCATCTATAAGAGCATAGACATAATGCTTACCATTAAGACTTGAAACTCTAGAAAGTCCAAACAAATACATATGAACCAACTCAAAATTTTGATAAGTTGAAACTTCTTTCTTTGGTTTGAAATAGATTTTGTGTTGTTTACCCTTTTGACAAGGATTGTAGACTTTTTCAATTGGAAACTCAAGTATAGGTAGATCCTTGACTAACCCTTTTCTAGTAAGCTTTCTAAGAGGAGTGTATATTGAAGTGTCCTAGTATTCTATTCCAAATCCAATATTCTTTATGAAAATCACTCAATAAAAAAACATTTTTACAAATTAAAGAATCTGAGTTAATAGCATAAATATTTTCATTTATAAAAGTGGAAAATACCAATTCATTCTTAGAATTAAAAACACTACAAGAATTATTTTCAAATTTAACATGAAAACCACCATCACATAATTGTGAAATACTAAGCAAGTTATATTTCAATCCATCAACAAAAATTACTTTAGAAATTAAAACTGAGTTAGAGTTACCAATCTGGTCGAGGCTAATTATTTTTCCTTTAGCATTGTCACCAAAGGTGACATGCCCACCATCAATCTTTATCAAGTTCTTGTAGCACGATTAATCTACTATCATGTGTATTGAACATCCATTGTTCAAGTACCATAAATTTTTTTAGGATATTTTCAATATGTTTTCCTACACAAGAGTCAAACAAGAGAAGATTTTGGTACCCATATTTTCTTGGGTCTAGAAACATTAGTAATAAATGCTTTGTGAACCCATATTTGCTTCATGGGTTTCCTATAAAAAATTGTTAAGTGTTTGAAAAGTAAACTCTATTCGTTCTTGAGAAACTAGAAGCAATAAAATAGTTCACAGTACTAGAACTTACAGAATATTTTTCAGTTTTAGGCACAAAAATAGTCTTTCCAAATTTTTCAACAAAGTTCCTTTTTCCAGGTTGATATCCTATACCAATAGTATAACTAGGAGCTAATTTTTTGCCAAGAATTTTTGTTAGAGTATTCTTTCAATTGGTAAATTTTTCTAAATCCTTTTTCAATTTCTCATTAGATAATTTAAGTTCATTATTCTCCTTAAGTAGTTGAGAATTTTTCTCTTTTTCTATAGTAAGTTTAGATTTAACAGTGATAGTCAAATCATGTTGTTTCTTTAAAGATTTGTATTTATCTTTTAATTCATTAAAAGTGTCTTATAGAATTTTTCAGTATTCAAACAATTTATCATTGGCTATATTTTCAGAATCACTTTTATCTCCAGAATAGTAAGGATTTTTTACATGAGACTCAGGGGTTACCTCATATGTGTTTATCATAAAACACATATTGTATTTGTTATACTTTTCATCATGTGAAGACTCTGAGTCACTTAAATTGTCCTCATAAGCACTCCATGTTTATTTCATGCAATTTTTATACTTTTTATCTTTATCCTCATATCACTTATTATATTTTATCTTGGGACAATAAACCTTTACATGTTTTGAAGGTATCACCTTTCTTCCAATCCTTTTTCTAGTTTCTCTTATTATCATATTTACTTTTGTAGTTAGGATTCCTGAAGAATTTATTTCTTGCATAAAACTTCTTAAATCTTATAGCTATTTGATCCATCTCTTCATCATTATCTTTTGATGATTGTTCATCACTTTAACTTTTAGTTTCATCTTGAACTTTGTCCTTCTACTTGGAGGTAGTAGATTTGAAAACAACAAATTTTATTTTGGGTTCATCATTCTCTTATTTATTTACTTTTAATTATTCCTCATACATCATCAACTTTCCTATCAGATTCTTTACTGGCAACTTGCTAATGTCACAGGATTCTCTAATTGATACAGAAGACCCTCTCTATCTATCTGGTAAGCATCTGAGTATTCTCATGATTTTATCCTTGGTTGTAACATCTCTTCCCAAAGAGATCATGGTATTCGCAATTTTATTAAAATTGAGATACATGTTAGAAATAGTTTCATCAGACTTCATTTTAAAGTTATTATATTTAATAGTATATGTGTTAAGTCTCATTTCCCTAACACTAGATGTTCCTTCATGTGAAACAGATAAAGTTTCCTATATTTCATGAGTTGTTTTACATGAATAAATTCTATTAAACTCTTCATCACCTAAAGAACAGTATAGGGCATTCATGGATTTTTAATTATTGTTATAGTAATCCTTATTTGGGTCATCCCAAGTTTTCTTAGTAGTAGAAAGAATCTTATATTCATCTATAATTGAAGACCAAATCTCAAAACCCATACTTTATAAGTGTGTTTTCATTTTAATTTTTCATTGTACATAATTTATTCCATTAAAGAATGGAGGTATGTTGGTAGCAGTAAATTCCAATATATTATCCATGATAAAGAAATAGTCTTTTAAAGAACTATAAATTTAGAACTAGCAGAAATTTAATGATATTTAAAATACAACTAAAATCATAGTTGAAAAAGATTTTAGTACAGATTTATAATTTAAAATTTTGAAAAAAAAAACTTGAAAAACAAACTCTGATACCAAATTTTGGTCAGAGTAGGACACTCAAGAGGGGGATGAATTGAGTTCCTATAAAAAATTCTATTAAAAAAATTATTTAAAAGGTTCCACCAATTTAAAATAAAATTGGTCAGTTAACCAAGGTAGTAAAATTATAATAGCTTGATTGTTCAAATAGTTTCTTATAAGATTGATTAATTCTCAATTATAACAATATGAGATATTGATACAACTTTTGAAACTACTCTAATAAGGAAAATTTGTTATAACAACTATACAAGACTAACTACAAAAGTAAAATTTAGTTTTCTGAAAAATGAGCTAAAACAAATAAAGACTAAATTGAAAACACAACGAATATAAAACAAGAGGTTTAGTATTGTAACGACCTGAATTTGGAGCCCTTCCACTGGCGCCTCGTACCCGGTTCACCACATGAACTCAAGCACGTTTCCCCAAACGCCAGAGGCTGCCGACTAGCAGTGAGGGCCTTGGTGAGTCAGTGGGGAAACTATGCCCTCATTTGGTAAAGTATGCAACGGAAGAATAAACATACGCAATAGCGGAAGCAGTAAATAGCATGAAACAACTGAACTTAAGTAAAAGCAAGGTCTGATATAACAATGATACAGGATGGTACATGTGTCTATGGAAAGCAGTAAGCAAAACAACATGCTGAAATACAACTGAAACCAAAGTACTAAAATTAAATAGCAACTCCATCAGCATCGCGGGCCAAGACCCGGTCCCATGCTATCCAGCTCTGACCAGCAATCAAGTACCTGAGGTGGAAGGGACACAATCCCAACCTAAACCTGCAACCATATAATCTGTTTGGGCTGAAAAGCAGGACCCAAATAGGGTGTGAGACTAATCCTAGTAGGCAACCACCACAAGATTTGTTCCCTACTGTCAGTGAGTGATATAGAAAAAGTAAATCTAAACAATGCAGAAAACAATTCTACCAATTACCATTCACATTCATTTAATTACACAACCAGGGAAAACCAAAAAAGTTTCTTATTCCAAGATAAGTAAGTAACACAGTAGGTATCTAAAAAGACTAACTAACACAAGCAGTTCAAAACCCAAGCTTGTTCTTTGGATTGGTGGAATCATCACAACCAACCATCAAAATTAACACTGACTCTCTGGGTGGATTAAACTAGCAGACCCCTATAGTCCAGTAATCAAAAAAGGCACAGACACTCTGGGAAACTCTTACATCAATTCCCCTATGGTCTTGCAATAATAGCTACAGAATCTCTGAGGAAGCACTTACGTATAATTCATCTTGTGGTCTTGATGCGTGGTTAAACTAAGAACACTCTTGGGAAGCACAAAGTCTGATCCTTATAGGTCCTGCGTACGAAACTAAAACCAACAGACCCTCTAGGGAAGCACTTAATCGTCTATTCCCTCTTTGGTCTCCTGCACCAGGTTCTCATGGCCCTGAGCAGTCTAGTCATGCGTAATAGAATGTTAGAAGACCTAATCAAGTTAAACAACTACTTGGATAATAGCTACAAAATACATCCACAAGCATATAAATAGCAGGTAATACATGCAATCAAGTCAACAGGCATACTAGCAATGCAATAGGGGTTGCCTCGTAGGCAAACCATGCCAAATGGAAAAAAACAACCAAAACAAGGGAAAACACCCATGGGGTGATCCTCAAACATGATAACAAGTAATTATTAATCATCTAATAACATCAAGCATTCAAGAAATCTAAGGCAGATAAATAAACAGGATCAAAACCCTAACCCGGGACACCCGATACATGGGTATCCGGCACTTTTGCAACCAAAACTCAAAGAAATTCAACGTAGGGAAACAAAACACCTACCTCGATCCTTGGAGATCGATATACTTGAACCTCGGCCCATGAATCAGCCTAGAAAGGAGTAGATCTGCAAAAATTTCTAAAACTCTCAACCTCAGATAACTCACGCGAGAGGAAGAATCAGGAAATGAGGCTAAAGAAGAACCAAGAACTCACTGCTGCGATTCTTCTGCAATCGACAGAGTTCGATTCGGACAACCGGTGACGGATCGGTGGATCGGAGAAGAATCGGCCTCCTCGGACTCTCTGGACTAAATTAGGCGGAGAAGAAAGTGTTTACGATCATTAGGCACAACCCCGGTCTGATTAATGAAATAAAAAGAAAGTACATGGTGTGTACTTATTGAGTACATGGTGTGTACTTCAATTTTCCGTACCCCGAAAAAAACTGGCCTCCACCTCAGCCTTACACACCATGTGTGTGGCCCGGACACGGCCAATCACACGGCTTCAAGTGGCAGAGGAGTACACGGCGTGTACTCATAAAGTACATAGCGTGTACTCTGAAAATTTCCAGATACACATCATGTGTGTGGCCCGGTCTCGGCCAACACACAGCTTATAGTGGCTAAGGAGTACACGGCGTGTGCTCATAAAGTACACGTCGTGTACTCTGAAAATTTCCAGATTCTTCATTTTTTCTTAAAAAGCCCGTAAAAGAGATCCGTACCTAAAACTGAAGCTCCAGGTTCTTACAAACTTCCCCCCTTAAAGAAATTTGTCCCTGAATTTTCCTATCAAGGCGTAGAAGAAGAAACCTTGAACAACTCTGTCCACTGTGATTGCATATCAGCCTCCCTCTCCCGAGTCTCGTCCTGTATATGGTCGTGCTGCCATAGCACCCGTACCTGAGGAACAGACCATCCATGGAGCACTTTTGTACTACGATCAATAATCCTGATAGGATGCTCCTTGAAAGATGCATCCTGCTCCAACTCAACCTCCTCGGGTTGAAAAACATGAGACGGGTCTGAGAAATACCGTCAAAGCTGAGAAACATGAAAGACGTCGTGCATAGCCTGGTATCTCTAAGGTAACTGCAACCTGTAAGCAACCAGCCCGACTCTCTCCAGAACCTCAAGCGGCCCGACGTATCTCGGTGAAAGCTTACCCTGTCTCTGAATCCTCTTGTGTCCCAACCTCGGTGCGACATGCAGGAAAACCTAATCCCCAACCTCGAACTTCAGAGGTCATCTCCTCTGATCAGCATAAGACTTATGTCGAGACTGCGCTGTAGCCATCCTCTTCTGAATCAGCTCTATCTGCTCTGAAGTCTCCTGAACAAGATGAGGCCCCAGCAAAGCCACCTCTCCTGCCTCTAGCCAGCAAAATGGTGATTGGCATGGCCTACCGTACAAAGCCTCGTAAGGTGCCATCTGTATAGTCACCTGAAAAATGTTTTTGTAGGCGAACTCCACCAGAGGAATATGCTTCTCCCAAAAACTGCCAAAGTCTAGAATTCAAGCTCGGAGCATATCCTCAAGCACCTAGATTGTACGCTCGTACTGGCCATCAGTCTGGGGATGGTATGTTGTACTCAAAAGTAACTGTGTACCCAACGCCCTCTGTAGCCCCTGCCAGAAGTGCGAAGTAAAACGCACATCCCTGTCTAAAACAATGGAGTGTAGAACTCCATGCAGACGTACAATCTCCTGGATGTACAACCATCCCAGCTCATCAACACTGAAGGTCTCCTTGATCGGCAAGAAGTGTGAAACCTTCGTGATCTTGTCCACTAAAACCCAAACCGCATCATTTCCTCGAGGCGATCTTGGTAACCCTGTCACGAAGTCCATCGCGAAATCATTCCATTTCCACTCAGGAATGGGTAACTGCTACAAAAGACCTACTAGTCATTGATGCTCTGCCTTCACCTGCTGACAGGTGGAACACCGCATAACAAAACCAGCCACATCCTTCTTCATACCTGGACACCAATACTAGCGGTGCAAGTCTCGGTACATTTTGGTGACCCCAGGATGAACTGCCCAAGATGAGGCTGAGACTCCGGCATCATCTCCTCACGTATGTCTACTGAAACCCATACGTGTCCATGAAAACGTAGCACCTCGTCATCGCCCACTATCCACTCCGGAGTAGGGTCTCCATCTGACACACTCTCCCGTTGGACTAGGCCTTCAGGGTCTGATAGCTTCTTCATTCAAACTTGATCAAAAAGGGTAGAGGTAATAGCTACGGAAGAAAGAACTGTCTGACCCTGTCTGTCGTGTACCTCTAGATGCATCTCAGAGAATAGAGCCATGAGCTACCACTCACTGCTGGCTTCCTAAACTTCCTGCAACTGAGTCCTCCTGCTCAATGCGTCCGCCACAGCATTGCCCTTCCCAGGCGTATAAGCAAGCTCGAAGTCGAAAGACTGTAGGTACTCGACCCACCTCCACTGTCTCAGATTCAAGTCACGCTGCGTGAAGATATACTTGAGGCTCTTGTGGTTAGTATATACCATGAAATTCTCTCCCATGAGATGGTGCCTCCAACAACGCAAAGCATGAACAACAACAGCCAACTCCAAATTGTGCGTAGGATAGTTCTTCTCATGTGGCCTCAACTACCGAGATCCGTACGTGACAACACAATCTTCCTGCATAAGCACTACTCCAAGACCGATGCCAGATGCATCATAGAAAACTGTATAACTCTTTCCCGGCTCTGGAAGAACTAGAATCGATGATGAAGTCAATCTCCCCTTTAACTCCTGGAAGGATGAGTCACAGGATTCTGACCAAACAAACTTCACCCCCTTCTTAGTCAAGCCCATCAACGGTGTTGTTAGGAATGAGAAGTCCTGTATAAACCACCTGTAGTAACCAGCCATCCCCAAGAAACTACGTACCTCGAAGACGTTCTGCGGCTACTCCCAGGTGACTACTACTCTCACCTTCTCTGGGTATACTGATAATCCTGTCTCTGAGATGACATGACCCAAGAAGTAAATCTCATCCATTCAAAAGTAGCACTTTGAGAGTTTAGCATAAATCTGATACTCCCTTAGTGTACTCAAAACGATCTCAAGATGGGTTTCATGGTCATGTCGAGTGTGAGAGTACACCAAGATATCGTCCACGAAGACCACGATGAAGGAATCCAAGTAAGGATGGAACACTCGGTTCATCAGTTCCCTGAAAACTGCTGGCATGTTCGTAAGGCCGAACGACATAACCGTATACTCATAGAGTCCATACCTACTCCTGAAGGCTGTCAGGGGTATATCTGAAGGCCTAACGCCTAGCTGATGATAGCCGGATCTCAAGTCGATCTTTGAGAACACTCGAGCTCCTCGAAGCTGATCGAAGAGATCATCAATCCTCGGCAAGGGATATCGGTTCTTCACTGTCAACTGGTTCAACTTCTGATAATCCACGCAAAGTCGTAAGGTACCATCTGCCTTCTTCTCAAACAACACAGGTGAACCCCAAGGGGAAGTACTGGGTCGGATGAAACCCTTAGCCTGCAACTCCTCCAACTGATTATTGAGCTCTTGCAACTCAGGCGTAGCCATCCTATAAGGAGGTATGGATACCAGTGCGGCTCCTAGCACAAGCTCAATCGAGAAGTCTACCTCACGCTCTGAAGGAAAACCTGAAAAGTCTTTTGGAAAGACATCTGGAAAGCGATCAACCACTAGAGGAAAATCCATCTGAGAGGTCCCATGATCATCCAGGTATAAACTGGAAATATGGGCCGTAACTCTGCCCAACCCATGATGCTCTGGTCCAGCTCTGCTTGCCTGGACATCCCATTTGCCTTTGTGAAGAAAAGACCTGCCCTCTGGTGACGTGAAACTCACCCTGTGGTGATAACAGTCGACAAAGGCCTTAAAAGGAACTAGTCAGTCCATTCCGAGAATGACATCATAACCTATCATATCTAGGACATAAAGATCCCACACAAAGTGACACCCATCAACCTCAAGGAGGCACCCCCTGCACTAATGCACATTAATAGTTATATGTCCTAAAGGAGTGTCTAGTGCCAAAGTATCCTCAGAAGTAAGGACAGTGAGTCTAAGGCTCTCCACAGTGTGAACAGAAATAAATCTATGAGAAGCTCTGGTATCGAAAAGTGCAGAAGATAAAACTGAGGCTACTAGGATCGTACCTCGAACTGTGGAAGGTCCAGGATCCTGCTCCCGATGAATCTACTCTACTGCAAATGTCTAGCCAGTACTGCGGCCCTGTGTATCAGCCTGATATCCCTGAGCTGATCCCCCTTAAGCCTGACCACCACGTCTGTGACCTCTACCCTGGCCTGAATGACCTGAAGAACTCCAGCCCCCAGTCTGATGTGGGACTGGTAATCCGGCTCCTGAACGAGGGGTAGAAACAGATCCTCCTTCACTAGACGCTGGAAGAATAACTCTGCAAAAACGCTGCAGATGACCCATCTTGTTGCAAGCTCGGCACTCCATTGGATCTCTCGGGCACTGAGGCTTCTTATGCCCACTATTTCCACACTGATAGCATACCACTGGGTTACCAGAAGGAAGATCTCGTCCTCCAGAAGATATACCCTGCTTCCTCAAGTCACCTCGAGTAGACCCTCGGTGGCGCTTCCTGCTTTCAGTATGAAACGACTCAGCCTTGGGTGCTGAACCGCCCTGGTCAACAGCTCTAGTCTCCCTCATATTTCTTTCGGTGATCAGCACCTGGTTGACTATCAGAGTAATAGAAGTCAACTGGAAAATGTTCACCTGTGATCTGATCTCTGTTTTGAGGCCTTCCTCAAACTGCCTCGCCAAAAACAGCTCGTCATTTCCTAGAACGGGAGCGAAACACTGTAACTCAGTGAAGTGGGAGGAATAATCCATAACCAAAAGAGTAACTTGCTGAAGGTTCATGAACTCCCTGGCCATGTCGGACCTCAGGGTCACTGGATAGAAGTAGTCGTAGAACGTACACTGGAATTTGTCCCAAGCCATAGTTCGCTGGCGCCCTGCCTGTGAAACTAAACCCCACCATCTCTTGGAAGAATCTCGCAGCATGTAAGTAGCGAGCTTTAACCCTCTGTCTGGGGGTGTCTCTAGATGCTTGAAGATGGAAATCATGGTTTCTATCCATGACTCTACAACCTGACGTCCTCCATCCCCTGTGAAAGTGGGAGGATGCTGCTGCTGGAATACTCGTGTCAGATCTGCCATAGACGGAGTAGGATGATGTGCTCCCTGTAAGGTCTGCATGAACCTCATGAAACCCTCTCTAAACTGAGCATCCGCACCAGTGTCTGGAATCACTGTAGGTTCCATATCCAGAATAATTGGCGGAACTACAGGTAGTCCCTGGTCTTTTGTATCAGGCGTACTGCCACTGCCCAGTTCCTAGCGTGAAACGGGAGGACGTCTTGGTTCCATAACCCTGAAAGGTCAAAATCACACTCCAGATTTAGGATCAACAAGGACAGAAAACACAAGAGTACAAAACGGGAACAGGAGAGAGAAACACTTAAACTTGAAAAACTGAACTACACGGCGGGTATTTAAACTACACGGCATGTTTATTAAATCCATTTACATGGGCCTTCAATTCTGCCACCATCAGTCGTGTAACTTTCCAGACTACACGACGTGTTGTACAAAAACACAGCGTGTACCTGGACTCCACTCCCCTGCCCGAGTCTCCTTACACAACTAACCTACACGGTCCTCAAAAAACTAGACTACATGGCGTGTGCACTAAGGACACGGCGTGTACAAGCCAGGCTTCAGTGGTCCGTGTAACAAGTTACACGGCCGGCCACACGGCTAACCCCTTACATGGCGTGTTCTGAACAAACACGGCGTGTATTGGAGGAGATAACACCGACCTGTGTTGTTCGTGACACGGCCGGGTACCTAGAAGAAAACTACACGGCGTGTTCTTCTAACACACGGCATGTACTAGACAGGCTCGGCAACCCGTGTAGTAGGTTACACGGTTGGCTACACGGTCGGCTACACGACTGATCCCCTACACGGCGTGTTCCGAACAAACATGACATGTATAAGGATGGATAACACCGACCTGTGTTGTTCGTGACACAGCCGAGTACCCAGAAGAAACCTACACGGCGTGTATTTATAACACACGGCGTGCACTACATGAGCTTCCCTGACCTGTGTTGTTTGTGACATGGTCGGGTACACGGTTGACTACCACACGGCATGTACATAAGGTACACGGCGTGTCCCCAAAGATTTTCTGACACCCCGTGTTTTTTTTACCCAGATAGTAACACGGTTTAAAAACTACACGGCGTGTATGAAGGAAGTACACGCTGTGTATTCTGGGTTTTTCCGGGTAGTAGCTCTGAAACTGCTCTGAACGCCATAAACACTGAAAAACAACTAGCTATGTGCCAAATTTCGATCCGTGGGGGCCCATACTCCCCGCGAATCAAAGCTTGGCATCATCACAATGCATACAACAAGTAAACAGCATAACAAACAATGATCCACCAAATTCCAATCCTCGAGGGCCCATAACACCTCCAAGACCATAGCTTGGCGCCCATGCTAAACAGGCTATAAAAGAAGTAATACTCTATCAGTGCAACAAGTATTTCTATCACAGAAACTACCACAATGGCATGCATAATCTATCACGGCATCTATCACAACAACATGAAATTATAATGCACCCTAGATGGCATGGTAAAATGCATGACCAGTGATTTCCTACCCGGTGCCTATATGATGCATGAGATGGCACACCCTCATCTCATCGGGTTGTAACCAAATAGAACCATAATCATATAAACTGTAACAACACAAAACATGTGCATCACCCAATGGTGAAATATAATAAACTGTAACACTTGCAAAAACTGAAAATTGAAATTACGAGGTAATATAGCTTTTCCCTGTACATGGGTTAATTACTCCCGGGCACAGTTAAGTACTAACTACCCAGTTCTTCCTATCCCTGGCTATGGTCGCAAAACAGTAAGGCAATAGAAAGAAGGAAAACTCCTTTGATACCACTTTGTAACGACCTGAATCCGGAGCCCTTCCACTGGTGCCCCGTACCCGGTTTGCCACGTGACCTCAAGCGCGTTTCCCCAAATGCTAGAGGCTGCCGACTAGCAACAAGGGCCTTGGTGAGTCAGTGGGGAAACTATGCCCTCATTTGGTAAAGTATGCAGCGGAAGAATAAACATACGCAATAGCGGAAGCAGTAAATAGCATGCAACAACTAAACTTAAGTAAAAGCAAGGTATTATATAACAATGATGCAGGATGGTACATGTGTCTATAGAAAGCAGTAAGCAAAACAACATGCTGAAATACAACTGAAACCAAAGTACTAAAAGTAAACAGAAACTCCAGCAGCATCGTAGGCCAAGACCCGGTCCCATGCTCTCCAGCTCCGACCAGCAATCAAGTACCTGAGGTGGAAGGTCCACAATCCCTACCTAAACCTACAACTATATAATCTGTTTGTGCCAAAAAGTAGGACCCAAACAGGGTGTGAGACTAATCCCAGTAGGCAACCACCACAAGATTTGTGCCCTACTGTCAGTGAGTGATATAGAAAAAGTAAAGGTAAACAATGCAGTAAACAATTCTACCAATTACCATTCACATTCATTTAATTACACAACCAGGGAAAACCAGCAAAGTTTCTTATTCCAAGATAATCAAGTAACATAGCAGGTATCTAAAAAGACTACCTAACACAAGCAGTTCAAAACCCAAGATTGTTCTTTGTCTTGGTGGACTCATCACAACCAACCATCAAAATTCACACTGACTCTCTGGGTGGCTTAAACTAGAAGACCCCTATAGTCCAGTAATCAAACAAGGCACAGACACTCTAGGAAGATCTTATGTCAATTCCCCTATGGTCTTGCAATAATAGCTACAGATTCTCTGAGGAAGCACTTACGTCTAATTCCTCTTGTGGTATCGATGCATGGGTAAACTAAGAACACTCTTGGGAAGCACAAATTCCGATCCCCATAGGTCCTGCGTATGAAACTAAAACCAGCAGACCCTCTAGGGAAGCACTTAATCGTTCATTCCCTCTTTGATCTCCCGCACCAGGTTCTCACGGCCCTGAGCAGTCCAGTCGTGCATAATCAAATGTTAGCATCCCTAAGTAAGTTAAACAACTAATTGGCTAATAGCTACAAAATGCATCCACAAGCATATAAACATCAGGCAATACATTCAATCAAGTCAACAAGCATACTAGCAATGCAATAGGGTTTGCCTCGTAGGCAAACCATGCCAAACGGCAAACAACAGCCAAAACAAGGGAAAACACCCATGGGGTGATCCTCAAACATGCTAACAAGCAATTATTAATCATCTAATAACCTCAAGAATACAAGCAATCTAAGGCAGATAAATAAACAGGATCAAAACCCTAACCCGGGACACCCGATACATGGGTATCTGGAACTTTTGCAACCAAAACTCAAAGAACTTCAACGTAGGGCAACAAACCACCTACCTCGATCCTTGGAGATCGATATACTTGAACCTCAGCCCGTGAATCATCCTAGAACGGAGTAGATCTGCAAAAATGTATAAAACGCTCAACCTCAGATAAATCACGCGAGAGGAAGAATCAGGAAATGAGGCTAAAGAAGAACCAAGAACTCATCGCTGCGATTCTTCTGCAATCGACAGAGTTCGATTCAGACAACCAGTGAAGGATCGGTGGCTCAGAGAAGAATCGGCCTCCTCGGATGCTCTGGACGGAATTAGGAAGAGAATAAGGTGTTTACGAGCATTAGGCATGACCCCAGTCCGATTAATGAAATAAAAAGAAAGTACACGGCATGTACTTCTTGATTACATGGCGTGTACTTCAATTTTTCGTACCCTGAAAAAAATCGTCCTACACCTCAGCCTTACACACCGTGTGTGTGGCCCAGACACGGCCAATCACACGACTTCGAGTGGCAGAGGAGTACACGGTGTGTACTCATAAATTACACGGAATGTACTTTGAAAATTTCCAAATACACACCGTGTGTGTGGCTCGGTATTGGCCAACACATGGCTTAGAGTGGCTGAGGAGTACACTACGTGTGCTCATAAAGTACATGGCGTGTACTCTGAAAATTTCTAGATTCTCTATTTTTTCTTAAAAAGCCCGTAAAAGAGATCCGTACCTGAAACCGAAGCTCCGGGTTCTTACAAGTATCAAGCAGAGACTTAGTCCTCTCCACTTGGTGATCACCTGCCACCAATAAATCTATATAAATAAAGATTTTTATCCACACTCTTGATTAGGGTTAACACAACATTACATAGACTGTTCAGGTCACAAGACCTCTACCACAGTTCTTCATGGGAACAAAAACAACCAGGTCACATAGGACCTCTTATATAGTTCTTCATGGGATGAACAAGTATAAAAGATAGTTGTTTGAGTATATCTAGTATCCTCTAGTTTAGTGTAGTTGATAGTGCGTGTGTTTAGTAAAAACACACACACTTCTTGAAAGTTTAGCTAAATAGTACACAACAGATCAGAATATATTAAGAAGGGATTAGAGATGCTCTAAGTGCTATTCAATTCAGTTTTGGACTCTCTTATGTATCAGAGTTGAAGCTCGAGTCCTCTTCTAGAAACAGACATTGAAAACAGAGTGTTGTGGATAATTATGTTCTATCTTCCTGGAGGGTGAGATGTTCTTCTCCTTTGGTTTTGTTGGATGCTACAAAGATGATAGAGCTTTGATGAAAAATAGTTCTCTGGTTCACAACAAGCAGGAATGAATAATTCCTTGTGTGTTCTTCCTTTCTATATGGTTCTCATAGGAGTTCTATTTGTATCTTCTTGTATATGTGTGTATGTGCATGTGTTTTGTTTTTTATGTGTGTTTGTGGTCTTCTTTGTATATATATTCTTGCATCCTGACAATTTTCATGTTTGAGGTAGACAAAGTACCTCATATTTCTGACATCCTCATTTAAGATGTCTATAAAAAGTCATTAAATTAATCAGTGGAATTAAATCACTTAAAATATGACCGTTAGAAATAATTTTAAATATAAGAAATTTTAAACAGTCTATCGGTGAGTCATCAATCGGTATCTCCTTCTGTCGGTGACTCATTACATTGGTGTGTCATTTTGTCGGTCATTCCATGCATCAGTGACTCATTGCATCGATGACTCATTTTTACTGTCGGTGAGTCCTTGTGTCGGTAGCACCATGCATCGGTAGTTCATCTGTGCTGGTAGGTCATTTTCATCAGTAGGTCATCTATGTTGGCAGGTCATTTTCATCGGTAGGTCATCTGCATCGGTAGTTCATTTGCATCAATGAGTCATTTGCGTCGATAGGTCATTTGCACCGGTGAGTCATTTGAACTATCAGTATCTCATCTCTTATGTCGATCTCAGCTTGTTATACTTAGAAAATATTTTTGTTTGAACTTTCTTACAACATAATATTGATAGAATGTACTAAATCTATATGATATCATAGATATACATAATTTCACATATTGAAACTTAAATAAACATGATTGAAATGTTTAGACATGATGAATATGAAGTGATATGATTTGTGATTATTAAAAAAATTAATACTAGAGAGGATGACCAACAGTCTACTATGGGCCAACAGATTGTAGTTCGATCACACGACTCCTATGGGAGGAAGAACTTAGGGTATCCTGTACCAAGGAAAAACAATAATGAAGAACAAGGGTAGAATGTATCTCGGTCTTTTGAAAATATAAATGGAGTAGCAGTTTAGATATGCTTTAGATTTTACATTAAAGGATGATCTGGTCAAGATTATGCGTTTTGAACTATTAAGGCACCCAGACCCTTAGGAAAATTTAGATAGGAGTTATGAGCTTTGAATCAGCCTTAAATCCCTTAAAAAGGCTTTGAATGCATTTTATTTCATAGATAACGATAAAGGGGAAAAGCTATAGGAAGCTGAAAAAACTGTTCACAACCCACCATTAGACGACTCACTGGTCCTGGAAACAGTATTCAGACTCACCGGTCCTGGAAACACTATTCTGACTCACCGATCCTGAAAACACTGTTCCAACTCACCGGTCCCGGAAACACTATTCTAACCCACCAGTCCTGGAAACATTGTTCACAACTGTAACACCCGAATAATTTGTTTAATAATTTTAAATAATTTAAAATTAAGTGTTTAAATTAATAATAATACTTATGAATAATTATAATTTATAGCTTTCAAATTAATTAATGTTCTAAAAAACAAATACTATTTTATAGTATTATTTTTGTGTAAAAGAATATTTTAATATGAATATATATATATATATATATATTTGATTATTTTTACAAATTTCATTTTTATCAATAGATTATTTAATTAAATATAATATATATATATTGACTATTATAATTATTTTGATAAATACTAAATTATGTTATGAATATATTCACTATTATTGTGACACCCCAAAATTTTATGGTATGTTTCTTCATAAATAATTTCAATTCATTAGATATCTTATATGCACAAAACACTGAGTCACTGCAAAACAACACTTTTTTATAGTTATCACCTATATGTTAAACTTAATTTTTTCACTTCTATGTTTTTAATTTCAAAAAATGGACATACGCAATTGCGTTCAGTAAGATATTTAGAGTCTGATATAATAAACTTAATTTTTGGTGAATAGTAACTTGAACCTTATGAATAGTAATGTACCCTTATGAATAGTAACATGACCTGTATGGATAGTAATGTACCCTTATGAATAGTAACCATGTCCATGTAAGTATAAATAAAATTTAGACACCTTATAATGAAAGTTGATATTTTAAACATTAATAATTAAGTGTTGGTATTTCTGTGAGTAATAAATATTTAATTATAATATTAAATTAATAAATTAATATTTGATAAAATTTATTCCTAAATAAATATTTTTTTTTCCTATGATTTTAGGATAATTTTATGAGACCTCAATTAATTTTTGAAAGTATTATAAAATAAGTTTTAAATTTAAAATCTGTATTTTTCAAGTAAATAATGATTTTATTTAAAAATTAAATTTCTATGATTTATAAAATCATATTTATAAAATGGAGTTCATTTTTAAATTATACATGTCAAAAAATGGTTAGGGTTAATTTTTGGGATTTTTCTGAAATACCTGAATTTTTTGTGAATACTGAAATTCGATAATTTACAAAATATGCTAAATAAATGAATTTTTGCATGATTCTTGAGTCATGGATGATGTAAATGGCCATTGGTTTGAACTTATATGCACTTATTACTCTTTTTAGTCACAATAATCAAGACTATTCAAAGTCTTGAACCAAAATAATAAAATAATGATTACAATAATGGGAAATAACTCCTCTCCCCACTATAAAAGCTACCCATCACTCCCTCTTCTCCTCACTCCTCTAAGCCTTTAATATCCTAAAATTTCTGCCCAAATACTATTCCCTAGTCCCTTAATCACATCTAAGACCTAATGGTCTCACCAAAAGTCCAAAACCAAAGGCCTTAAGGAGGTTCTCAAGGAGGAGTACTCAAGAGGTAAACCTATCTTCCTTTTTCTTTCAATTTCTTTTACAGGTTCCATTCTATTGTTTCTCTCTCCCCACCTCCCCTCATACAAATGATATGTTAATTACATTACCTTACATTTACAGGAATCATATTATGATTATGTAATATTTCATCATCACCTCTCTTTCCCCCTCCTCTTATAATAAAAATGGAAACACTGTCCGAGATGTGTTAAATTATCACACTCAAGGACGATGGGTTTTCAATTTATATTACCATATTCAATTATATTCATGAAACAATTTTTATGGTTGAACCATATCATAATATATGTAATATATCCTATTTAATGTTATGGAATCAGTTTTACACATGGTATTAAATTATAAAACAAAATGAGTTCGTGGTGATCAAAAAACCGCCAAATTAATCCAAGCATTTATCATTAAAATTTTATCTAATGGTTCATCCTATAAAAATTAACCAATGTATTTATATGATAATTTAACCTTATGTATTATCAATAATAACTCATAACTTCAATTCTGTATTTCAATTTCTATTTTACATGAACTTCCATACTCTTATACAAGCAAACCGATCATGAAAACTAAGAAAACGTGCACTCCCAAATGATGAAATTGAATCTCTTAACCCATCTAAAAGGCCATAAATATACTTAATAAAGATATAATAAATCAATTAACTTTAGATAATATTATGTGATTATTAATTAATTAATCTAATTTTATTATTCAGTACATTAAGATCAAGTGCATAATACATTCAGACATAAGGTAAGAGTTTTCCTCATCTCACTTCCATTTTTGTAAGATACTCCTTATTCACCACTATTTTTTGTGTATAGTGTATGTATACTTTAAATTTATGTATAATATCATGAATATATTTATTTTAATGGTATTAAATGTATAAATTTATGATTATTAATTTTGGGACATATAATTCAATTGATTACAAAGTGGTAAGGAATTCTACCCGAACCCTCATTTTTCTTTCAGGTTACTTTTTCTCTACCTTTAGTCAAATGTAATGCTTCTTTATTTTTGTATAATTTTTATAAATTCTGTTTATATGTTCCAAAATCATATATCTATATCAAATAATCCTTATTTTATGGGGATATTCATGTTTTAAAATGGTCTCCTTCTCAATTCTTCCTGATAAACAAGCCCGGTTCAAGGGAACTTCTTGAATTCATACTTATTTTCAAGTGCACTATGTAATATATTTTAAGCCATAATTATTTTTATAAAATCAAAAAATTTATCATGAAAAAATATTTTGTTTCATTTCTGGTTTTATGAAAACAAACATGCCTTTTTTCTCTAAAATCTCTTCCTTAAACCACACTAAAATGTTTTATTTCTAAAACTTCTTAAAACCCCTTTTTACATGATTTAAATTCGGTAGGACATCATTTATGGCTCAAATATAATTTCAATGCCATTCCCTTCCCTTTATTTAGATATAAATGTTTACAATATTATTTCAAGACAAATACAAATGATTTTCTAAAAGAACTCTTCTTTCCAAAGTAAAAAGTATTTTTCTCATCTCACTTTAACTTTTATGAGACATGTGCCTTGTTCAACACTTATTCCTTGAATGTTGTGTATGAACTGCCCTTTGATATATCATATCAAGAGTATCTTTATTCTCATGATATTATAAGGTATTATGATTTGAATTTTTTAAAGTGGTATGGGATACTTTGGAATGTTTAAGGATTATTTCCTTAAGAATTTTTGCAATGTATCATTTAAAAGTATCTTCATCTATGTCAACATCCATCGTCAAATATTTTACTTCATTAATTTTTATCTCTTATTATATCATATACAATATGTTTTTGAAGGGTTTCTAATTATTTTGATTGTGGATGTACTATCTTGATTCCATTCACCATATTACTCTGAATGGTTAGTGTTTATGTTTAATGATTGGAGAAAGTTGTTTACATTTCATATGTTAGTTTCAATATGAATGTATATGTTGATTATGTTCACCCCTTTAATATAAGTAATGAATTAGACTTAGAAAGTGATGGGTGGGGACCTCTATATCCCCTCGATGCATCAGTAGGTCTTATGAGACAAAACAGATATGGATTTGGTCGAGACCTTGCCTATTTTTAGATATAGTTTTGGTTGATGCCTTAATCATTTTTAGATGTCTTGGTCGAGGCCTTGATAATATAGTTCAAATGTCTGGAATATGCAATCCCTCATTATGATATTATTAATAGATAAATCATGTGATTATTTTACTAATATAATATTCATGGTAAAGTTTCATGTGATTATTTATATGGAATTATTCATTGAGATTTTATTTCTATCATATTATGTTCAAGCTCATTTTTAAAGGCATGTGTTTTTATTTATTCACCATGTTTAATCTTTATTTTTATGATATTTTTTTTATCACTTTACCTTAATAATCATTTGATCTCACCCCTTTCTTATGTTTCCTTTCCCTAGGTTATAAAGAAGAAAACTTTGAATAAGCTTTCAAGGATGCGGTTTATTTCATATTGTATCATATTTTATTTTATTTTTTCAATGTATTATGGGTATCATGACTGTAATATGGTCTTACAAGACTGCTAAACTGGTCAGTCTTTTAGGACATGATTCCTTATAATAATGACAATATATTAAAATAATGCACCGGCTCCAAGCTTTTAGGGTCGGGGAGTTACAGTTAGTATCAAAGGAAGTTTAGCTGAAAACTTGGAAACTAGATTTAGAAAATGTAGATTAGTGAACAAAACCTTGAGATAGAAATTGAGGATAATCATACAAGAACATCCTATAATTTTTGAATGTTATATATTATGTGGATATTCCAAGAATATACATCCATGTCTGGATACTAAAAGTAGACGTGGTTCTGGCATAGATGTACCTAGGAGTAAAAAATCTGACAAGGTGTTTCAGGTTTGATCCGGGGTAACCTAGTACACAACAATGGGTCTTATTATGCACCTGGTTTTACACTCATGGGGGATATGCTTAGGATAATTCACATTTTCTTTACAAGACATTATGAAGGATTTATGTTCCCAAAGTAACCAAAGTATATGGTTCTAGGATTTTCAATGCATAAATTTATGTTATGTGCTTAGAGTTATAGAGAGTTTATAATATTATGAGCAAATATAGTATATGGAATTGATTAGAAATGGCACCTAGTATAAGGAATGAGAACTACACCAATGCACATGATGCAAAGAGTAATAAGGATAATATCTCATGTGGTCTTAAGCCATCATTTCAAAGGAAGATAGTCTCCCAAGTATCTTCATCATATGAGGAAATAGTATCATGTGTTAATAAGGTATGTAAAAAATTCTCTGAGTCCTATTGCTTTGAAGGGAAGAAAAAGAAGAAGATGATGGCAGAGAAAAAGATGGATAAAGGGAAGAAGGGAAATAAGGGTTTTCCCATATATGATAATTTTGGAAAGAATACCCCTGGTAAATGATTGAAGGGAATGAGAGTTTATTATGTGTGGAGAAAAAATACACCAACTTCATGATTGTAAGGGTAAGTAAAAGGTTTCTAGTATATAATTCTTCAACTACAAGGAGATGAGACACTATGAGAATCAATTTCCCAAACATCAAAGGAATATACCCCAAATGATGTTATTGGATAATGATCAAGTTATGATGTTGCCACAGATAAAGTAGAATGATTAATATTCCTAGTAGAGAATCATGCCATTTGAATATTTTTTCAGAAATGTATCGATTATAAGAATTATGGAATATATGAGGATTGTACTACAATACTTTTTCACTAAGTATTTGAAACCATAAGTTAAATAATACCAAGAAAATATATTCAGTGGAAAGTTAAACTTTTTGGAAAATGCGTGATTGATGGAAAGACAACCCTAAATATATTAAAGATGTTGAGATAATGATGAAGAAATGATTAATTTGGATAAGTACCGACTACCTTGGAACTAATTTTTTACTTGTCCAAAAGTGGTTTATGATATCATCGAAGGAGTTTACAATACTTTTGTATTTAAGGAATAAATCCGATAATATGTATCTTTCTTAAGGAATAGTGAAGAATGAATGTTTCTAATAAGGTTTTATGGTAATTTGAGTTATTATCGTATTTCAAGATGATACATGATGAAGTTATTCACATGTTTGGAATATGAAAATTTAGAGCTACTTCATGTTGATTAAGGGATAATGACAAGTTCATCTTGGAAATTTAGAAACCTTCTTTCTAAAGTGTTGAATCATTATGTAAAGTTTAACCATTTATGAATGGTTTAAGTTGTTCATTATATGATATTTTAGAGGTTGATGTATTAATTCACCGCATAGTGCAACCTGTGATAAGTGATGAAGTATGGATAGCTCAAGGTGCAATCAAAGGATAAGTTTTTCTATATTTATACTCTTATAGAGTGAAATAATTCCTAAACTCTAGGAAAAGGGTTATAAAAAATGGTGTCCTGTTATCAAAAATTTTAATGATATCAATGAACTTTTTCATAATTGTAGTTTATGGTTTTGTGGTAATCAACTTTCATATGAACATGTTATCTATCACATTCCATCAGAACATGATGGTTAGATTATTCATCCATGTCCATATTTTCACTTCGCACTAATGTTATCATATTTGAATGCGTAGTTGTGTGGTAACCTATGCCTTTCAATTTCCCCCTTATTAAGAGAATATTTTATTAACCTTATTTTCAATGTGGGTTTCCCACAAGGGAATTTTCAAGCATCAAACTTTAACTTTCAAAGTGTAGTTTCGAATTACGAAGACGCAATTCTATTGAGGGGGGGATAATGTAACACCCCAGTAATTTGTTCAATAATTTTAAATAATTTAAAATTAATTATTTTAATTAATAATAATACTTATAAATAATTATAATTTATATATTTCAAATTAATTAATTTTCTAAAAAAACAAATACTATTTTATAGTATTATTTTTATGTAAAAGAATATTTTAATATGAATATATATATATTTGATTATTTCTACAAAATTCATTTTTATAAATAGATTATTTAATTAAATAGAATATATATATTGACTATAATAATTATTTTTATAAATACTAAATTATGTTATGAATATATTTACAATTATTATGACACCCCAAGATTTTATGGTATGTTTCTTCATAAATAATTTCAATTCATTAGATAGATTATATGCACACAACACTGAGTCACTACGAAACAACACTTTTTTATAGTTATAACCTAGAATTTAAACTTAATTTTTCCACTTTTGTGTTTTGAAATCGAAAAACAGACATACACGGTTGCATTCAGTAAGATATTTAGAATATGATATAATCAACTTAATTTTTGGTGAATAGTAACTTGACCCTTATGAATAGTAATGTATCCTTATGAATAGTAACATGACCCATATGAATATAAATGTACCCTTATCAATAGTAACCTCACCCATGTAAGTATAAATAAAATTTAGGCACCTTATAAATGAAAGTGAATATTTTAAACATTAATAATTAAGTGTTGGTATTTTTGTGAGTAATAAATATTTAATTACAATTTTAAATTAATAAATTATAAAAATAATTTTGATAAAAATGTATTTATAAATAAATATTTTGTTGTCCTATGATTTTAGGATAATTTTATGAGACCTCAATTAATTTTTGAAAGTATTATAAAATCAGTTTTAAATTTAAAATCTATATTTTTTAAGTAAATAATGATTTTATTTAAAAATTAAAATTCTCGTATTTTAATTTTTTTTTTGATAAAATGAAGTTAATTTTTAAATTCTACATGTTGTAAAATGGTTGGGGTGATTTTTTGGGATTTTTCTGAAATACTTGAATTTTTGGTGAATAGTGAAATTCGATAATTTACGAAATATGCTAAATAAATGAATTTATGCATCATGCTTGAGTCATGGATGGTGTAAATGGCCATTGGTTTGAACTCAAATGCACTTATTACTATTTTGTGACATAATAATCAAAACTATTCATAGTTTTGAGCCAAAATAAAAAAATAATGATTGAAATAATGGGAAATAACTCCTCTCCTCTATTATAAAAGTCACCCATCACTCCCTCTTCTCCTCACTCATCTAAGACTTTAATATCCTCAAAGTTCTGCCCAAATACTCTTCCCTAGTCCCTTCCTCACATCCAAGACCTACTGGTCTCACCAAAAGTCCAAAACCAAAAGCCTTAAGGAGGTTCTCAAGGAAGAGTACTCAAGAGGTAAACCTCTCTTTTTCTTTCAATTTCTTTTACAAGTTTCATTCTATTATTTATCTCTCCTCACCTCCCATCATCCAAATTCTATGATAATTATAGTACCTTATATGTAATTTAATGATATTATTCTTATGTAATATTTCATCATCATCTCTCTTTCCCCCTCCTCTTATACTAAAAATGAAAACACCGTCTGATATGTGTTAAATTATCACACTCAAGGACGACGGGTTTTCAATTTATATTACCATCTTCAATTATGATCATGAAACAATTTTTATGGGTGAAAACATATCATAATTTATTTAATATATCCTATTTAATATTCTCAAATCATTTTGTACACATGGTGTTAAATTATAAAACAAAATGAGTTTGTGGTGATCGAAAAACCACCAAATTAATCCAAGCATTTATCATTAAAATTTTATCTAATGATTCATCCTCTCAAAAATAACCAAAGGATTTATATGATGATTTAACCTTATGTATGATCAATAATAACTCATAACTTAAATTCCTGATTTTAGTTTCCATTTTATATGAACTTTTATACTCTTATACAAGCGAACCGATCATGAAAACTAAGAAAACATGCACTCCCAAATGATAAAATTGAATATCTTAACCCATCTAAAAGGCTATAAATGAAATTAATAAAAATATAATAAAACAATTAAATGAATATAAGGTTATATTATTGTTAATTAATTAATCTAATTTGATTATTTGGGACATTAAGATCAAGTACAGAATACATTTGGACATAAGGTCAGGGTTTTCCTAATCTCGCTTCCATTTTTGTGAGATACTTCTTATTCACCACTATTTTTTTTGTATGGTTTATGTATACTTATAATTATGTATCATATCATGAATATATTTATTTTAATGTTATTAAATGTATAAATTGGTTATTATTAATTTTTGGGCATATAATTCAATTGATTACAAAGTGGTAAGGGATTCTACACAAACCTCCATTTTTCCTTCGGGTTACTCTTTATCTACCTTTACTCAAATGTAATGCTTCTTTATTTTTGTATTCTTCTTATAATTTTTGTGAATATGTTCCAAAATCCTATATACAAATCGTATCATCCTTCTTTTATGGGGATATTCATGTTTAAAATGGTTTCCTTCTCAATTCTTCCCGATAAACAAGCCTAATTCAAGGGAACTTCTCGAATTCATACCCATTTTCAAGTGCACTATGTAATATGTTTTAAGTTATCATTATTTTTATAAAATCACACATTTTATCATGAAAAGTTATCTTGTTTAATTTCTGGTTTTATAAAAACAAACATGCCTTTCCGCTCTAAAATTACTTTCTTAAACCGAACTAAAATGTTTTATTTCTAAAGCTTCTTAAAAACTCTTTTTACATGATTTAACTTCAGTGGGACATCATTTATGCCTAAAATATAATTTCAATGTTCTTTCAATTTCTTTTATTGGATATACATGTTTAAAATATAATTTCAATACAAATACAAATTATTTTCCAAAAGAACTCTTCTTTCCAAAGTAAAAATATTTTTTCTCATCTCACTTTAACTTTTATGAGAGATGTGCCTTGTTCAGCACTTATTCCTTGCATGTTGTGTATGTAATTACATTTGATATATTATATCAAGAGTCTCCTTATTCTCATGATATTCTAATGTATTTTTATTTTAATGTTTCAAATTGTTATGGTATACTTTGGAATGTTTAAGTATTATTTCCTCAAAAAAATTCAATGTTTAATTTAAAAGTATCTTTATCTATGTCAACATCCTTTGTCGAATCTTGTACTTCGTTGAGTTTTATATCTTATGATATCATCTAAAATACGTTGTTGATGGGTTTCTAATTAGTTTGACTATGGATGTTCTATCTTTATTCCATTCACCATATTACTCTGAATGGTTAGTGTTTATGTTTAATGATTGATTGAAGTTATTTACATTTTATATGTTAGTTTCAATATGAATTTATATGTTGATTATGTTCACCCCTTTCATATAAGGAATTCATTGGACTTAGAAAGTGACGTTTGGGGCCTGCTATAACCCCCTGATGCATCGGTAGGTCTCATGAGACAAAACAGATATGGACTTGGTTGAGGTCTTGCCCATTTTCAAATATGGTTTTGGCTGAGGCCTTAATCATATTTAGATGTCTTGGCTGAGGCCTTAGTGATATAGTTCAAATTTTTTTTCATGTGCAAACCCTAATTATGATATTAGTAATATATAAATCATGTGATTATTGTACTGGTAGAATATACATGGTGAAGTTTCATGTGATTATTTTTATGGCATTATTCATTCAGCTTTTATTCTTGCCATATTATGTTCAAGTTCATTTTTAAAGGCATGTGTTTTTAGTTATTCACTATGTATAATGTTTATGTTTATGATATCTTCTTTTTTATCACTTACCCTTCCTGAGAATCTGAGCTCACCCCTTTTTTATATTTCCTTTACATAGGTTATAAAGAAGAAAACTTTGAATAAGCTTTCAAGGATGTAGTTTATTTCATATTGTTTTATATTTTATTTTATTTTTCCAATGTATTATCGGTATCATTACTGTAATTTGATCTTAAAAGACTATTAAACTGATCAGTCCTTCGAGACATGATTCCTTATAATCATGCCAATATATTAAAATAATTCAATAGCTTCGGGCTTTTGGGGTCGGGGCGTTACAACAACCGACCATTGGAAACTGATTTTTTTTGCAAAGTGTTAGAATAAGTCGCTTTGACCTCCCAAAACACCTCAAACACCATATTTTCATAAAGTAATGGACTGGAGAGGTATGGTCCATTACACTAGCAACCCACAAAGAATCATCATTCGTTTAGTTATTTTTATAGCATAAAACATTTCAGGGAGCTCGAGTCACTACTCTGCCGACTCGGTCTGCGAACTAATTCATAGCAACTCGCCTAGGTACCCAGAGTTCCCAAGTGATCTATATAACAACCCTGATTTTTATTAAACACTTAAACATGATTTATTACATAAACTATTCACTTGATAAAACATATAATATCGAAAGGTCTAGTGTCTTTGGGGATTAGGAACATTACATAATGACTTAAAACATGAAACACAATATATTTATTGAAAACTTCCTTTACATGACCACTACATTCCCTCGTACTTAGCATTGCATGGGATAACCTGAGGACATGCATAAGAAAAGGGTGAGCTATAAAACCCAGTAAGGGAATAAAAATGGAATAAAATAAGGAATAAAATACATGTTATACAATAGGAATATCAATGGAGCACAAGAGAAATATGGACATAAAGGCATGATAAAGCATGATAATCATAACATGGAAATGTGGCAACAACACTTAACATGGAATTAGCATGAGTCAAGGCTCATTGCAGATGGAGCATGAGTAAACCCTCATTGCACATGAAGCACAAGTAAAACCTTGTTTCACTTAAATTCGCATGAGTTAACACCCATTACACATGAATTATCATGATACTATACTTTAACCAATGCATTGGAGTGCTATCAGGATGCACCCTTCTTAAACATTTTATTCCATGCATAAGTGTGCCACATGGATCATATAACATGGAATCAATAATCATCATTTATTCCATGATAAAGGGATGTGGAATAAATACATGAATCTTTATAATTAATAAGTAAATGTTCATAAAGGTGAATACCCTTGATAGAGAAATGGGCATGGTATTCACTACACAATGACATTGGCTTGGAAAATCGTAGTGCAATTTCGGCAGCATAACGACGTGAAATAATAACTCATAAAAAATGGTTGATGAGAGAGAAATGGGTGTATCATAATATTTACATGAAATGTAAAATAAGGGGGTTATATATATACATGTCCCAATAAATGTAATGGAATTTAGATTCATAATTCAAAAGAATTGCTTGGATGTAAAAGAGGAGAGAGAAATCCCTCACGGAATTTTGGCATGGTAACGGGTGTACATGGGGGGAATTAATGAGAGAGAAAGGGGTCTCCCATCATCCAAATATAAATGGGGCAGTATGGGGGGTGAAAAATCATACCCCAACATTTTTAATTGAAAACAAAAGGGCATAACAACTTAAAGAAAATTGGATAAAAATGAGAAAGGAAGAAATCCCTTATTTGGAAGTGTGATCCCAAAGGCTTGAGAGAGGATTCTTGGGAGCTTGGGGCACATTGGGAGGATTCTAGAGAGACGAGGTCAGGGGTTGGTAAAACTTCAAAGTCTTTGAGTGAAGAAGAAGTGGGATCTTGAGTGGGTTTATATAGGAAAGGAGAGGGAATTATTTATTATTTAGGTTTGGGACACCTTACATTAAACTAATCAAAACCACAAACCATCCCATGGTTTTTCCCATGGTTTTTTCGAAAGGGGAGTAGAAAAATATATTTTATAAGTCCAATTTCTGGACTTCTTAAAATAATAGGGTTTCTTAGGTGGAGGTGAGTCACACTCTCAAGGAAAACAATTTAAAAAGACAAAATGTTTTATAAGCCTTGAAGGGTCCACTAAAGCTTTGTAAAATAAATCAAACAAATATAAAATCATATTATTTTAATGCTAAAACATATATTGGTTTAACATTATGTTTATAGTATTTTATTACATCACTATTGGGTCATTATGATGTCATAAAACACATTATATATTTAAACAGTATTTAATTTTTACCCAAAAATTAGACTGTCTCGGAAGAAAATTATGAAAAATTCACCATTAGATAATTTAAACTTCTTGATTCCAAAAATAATATTAATTTTATCTAAATAATTTTCTAAATATTTGAATTTTTACTTTTAAAATAAAAACTGACATTTATTGAAAATTAATGGGTTTTTACAAAAATAGCTTTCAGACCATAATAAAAATTATAATTGCATTCATAAAATTATACGATAATTTATATTTAATAGAAAGTAATTTGATAATAATAATATTATTATTTTATTAAAAAATTATTTAATTAAAAATCCATTAATTCATCAAAATAGATTTCTTAGTTGAATATTAACTAAAAATACTATTTGTGCTTTAAAAACTATTTACAAAGTAACAATAACAAAATGAATGCACATTCTTTATACAAAAATAATGTACAAAGTAATAGTTATAGGGTCTTGTTACATAACCCCTTATAACACCCACATAAGACTGAAGGGTAAGGTGTGCGATGGTGACAGACTCTTGGGGTGGCTCGGATAACATCGCTCGGGTGGTAATCTCTATTAACTTCCACTTCTCCCGTAGTCAGTTCTACTCAAGCTTAACATGTTCAAGCTCAGCTTGGGATTGGTCAAGAGTGAATCCCAATGATGTCGCCTCCTTTTTTATCTTCGACAAATGATCTTCGTATAGGGCAAGTCTACTGGACGAGTCCATCACTTCCTTTTTCTGAGTAGATTAGATTTGTTAAAACCCTATATTTATACTAATCATGTGATCATTATTCGACGACTATATTAGAAACGATCAGAATTCATGATGGTATTTTAAAATCTAGAAACATAAAACTAAGTAAGTTCATATTTTATATAACTATAATAAGACATTTAATTAGATCAAGAGGAATTTCCATTAATGAAAGTTTGGGTTGTTACAATCTTTCCCCTTAAGAAATTTCACCCTTGAAATTTCCTTTTCCCACACTAAAACAGATGCGGGTAACTTAGCTTCATCACTTCCTCCAATTCCCACATCGCTTCTTCAAACTTTTGGTTTCACGACAACACCTTGATGAGGGGCATTGTCTTATTTCTTAGAACTTTTTCTCTACGATCTAGGATCTTTACTGGTTGCTCCTCATAAGAAAGATCATCCTCTAATTGTACTATCTCTAAAGAGAGTACATGTGAAGGGTCTGGTCTGCCTTGATATGCTACTGAATGGTTTTCACCTTCTCCACCATTTCTTCGACCATTTCTGTTCCTAGAAGCTTATGCTCACCGACTTCATCCCAACATGCCAGTGTTCTGCACCTCTTCCCATATAGGGCTTCATAATGTGTCATTCGGATGCTCGAGTGTAAATTGTTATTGTAGGAGAATTCAACCAGTGGAATATGTTAGTCCCACCCTCCTTTGAAGTTCATAGAACATGATCTTAATATATCTTTTAGTGTCTAAATAGTTCGCTCAGATTGGCCATTAGTTTGAGGATGATAGGCTGTACTGAAGTTCAGTTCAGTATCCATAGCATGTTGAAGACTCTTCCAAAATTTAGAGGTGAATCTTGGATCTCGATCAGATACAATAGATAGTGGTACTCCATGCAGCCTTACCACTTCCCTGATTTATATTTGTGCTAGTTGATCCAATGAGAAATCCTCCTGAATTGCAATAAAGTGTGCAAAATTTTTAAGACGATCCACAACAACCCAAATTGCATTGTTGCCTTTGGATGTCTTTGGAAGTCCAGTGACAAAGTCCATGGTGATGTTCCCCCATTTCCATGATGGTATGGGCAATGGTTACATCATCCCCTTATACTTTTGTCTCTCTGCCTTCACTTTCTGACACACCAGAAACTTTGATGTATACTCAGCGATCTCCTTCTTTATATTATCCCACCAATAATTCTCTCAGAGATCTCGATACATCTTTGTGTGTCCTGAGTGAATAGAGAAATTTGAACTATGTGCATCATCCAAAAGTTTCTTCTTCAACTCTGGAATTGATAGAACACATAGTCTTTTCCCAAATCTCACAATTCCTTCTTTATTAACATTGAACACTGAGGATTTCCCTTTTCTGATAGATTCCACTTTCTTCTGAATTCCAATATCATCCTTTTGAGAATCCTTTAACCTTTCCAAAAGAGATGGTTGAGAAATCATTTGTGAAAGGATTTATGATGTTCCCTTCTTTATGATTTCCATGTCCATATTCATCAAGTCTAAGAAGATTGGATCGTTCTCAATTCTTATCAATGATAGAATCGTTGGGTCCTTTCTACTTAGAGCATTTTCCACCTTGGTTGCTTTCCCAGGGTGGTAATGGATTGATCAGTCATAGTCTTTGATCAGCTCTAACCATCTTCGTTGGCAAATGTTCAACTATTTCTGTGTGAATATATACTTGAGTCTTTTGTGGTCCGTATATATTTCACACTTCTCCCCAAAGAGATAATGTCTCCAAATTTTTAAAGCAAAAATCATCGCATCCAACTCCAAATCATGTGTTGGATAATTTTGCTCATGAAATTTCAATTACCTTGAAGTATAGGCAATGACTTTGTCATTTTGCATCAACGCACAGCCCAGGACCTTATTCAAAGCATCACTGAATACCACAAAAAGTTCTCCACTTGTGGGTGAAGTGAGCACGGGCGCAGTGATAATACTCTTTTCAACTCCTTGAAGCTTTCTTTGCATTCATCACTCCAAGACAAATTTATTCCCTTTCAAGTTATCTTGGTAAGAGGGCTGGATAATCGTGAGAAAATTCTCACAAATTATCAATAATATACATCTAACCCCAAAAAGCTACAGATATCTGTTACCGATGTTGGCCTCGACCATCCCTCTATTGAAAATGTCTTAGAGGGATCCACAGATATCCCATTGCTTGTGGTGATATGGCCTAATAATGAGACCTCCTTCAACCAAAACTCACACTTTCTGTACTTTTCATAGAGCTTCTCCTTTCCCAAGGTCTCTAGTACAGTTCGTAGATGCACCTCATGATCCTCCTTGTTTTTGGAGTATAGTATAATATCATCTATAAATACTACCACAAATTTGGTGAGGTAATCTCTAAAGACTCTATCCATCAAGTCCATGAAGATTACTAGAGAATTAGTGAGTCTGAAAGGCATTACTATGAATTCATAGTGCCCGTATCTTGTACGAAAAATAGTCTTGGGGATATCTTCCTTCTTCACCCTTACTTGATAGCATCTCGACAGAAAATCCACCTTGGATAAGTATTGTGCTTCACGTAGCTGATTGAACAAGTCGTCAATTTGTGGGAGAGGATACTTATTCTTTATTGTGATTTTGTTAAACTCGTGATAATCGATGCAAAGGTGCATTGACTCATCTTTCTTCTTGACGAAGAGGACTGGTGCACCCCATAGTGAAGCACTTGGGCATATAAACCCTTTATCCAGATTCTCATGTAGTTGTTTATTTAGATCCTCAAGCTCTGCAACATCCATTCTATATGAAGTCTTGGATATTGGCATCACCCCAGGTATAAGATCAATTGAGAATTCAAAATCTCTTCTAGGAGGAAGACCAGGAAATTCCTCAGGAAACACTTCAGTGAATTCCCTCACAATAGGCATTTTTCTAAGGGTGGTTTCCTCCTTAGACTCAATCATCTGAGCTAAATATGCGTGCTTATAGGGCAGTAATATCCATTCTTGAGATGATGGAGCCAAAGAAAATTCATCTTCCTCCTTGCACTTGTATAGAATCAGGGGTTGATTCTCCACATGGAGAGTGATTTCCCTCTCACACAAATTTATGTTGACTCTATATAAGAAAAGTCAATCCATGATAATAATTGCATCAAATTCTACCAGGGGGAGTATGAAGAGGTTCACCGGGAAATTCAATCCACATATTATGATAGGGGAGGAGTTATATTCATGGGATGCAATGATTGTCCCATTTTTCATACTCACCAACATCTTTACTTACATGATTTGTGGTGGTGTTAGGATTGTTCTACTAAACTTTTGGGATATAAAAGAATGTGTAGAACCTGAATAAAAAAGTATGTTCTCTATTCTTGAATTAATAACTAGCGTACTTGTCACCACTTTGTTTTTGGGGTTCACTTCGGCAGTAGTAATGGAAAAATCTCTCCCTTGCTACCTTGGATATTGTTGGCTTCCTCTGAAAACCCTTGGCTTAGGGAAATGATTTGCAAGATGTCCTGTTTCTTTGTAGTTGTAGCAATAAATAATGTGTTGAGGTTCAAACAGAGCGTTCCTCTCCCCTATTGCATCTTCGGGTTTTTCTTATCGGGAGTTAATAGCTAGGCGCCCTTCTCTTCCACACCTAAATCATTTCCTCGTCCCCTTCAGGAAATTTTTGGGGTGCTTCTTTCCACGCCATTGGCAAGTGGGGTGTTGGATCTTCTTAGCACTGTTGGATTTATCCATCGGACCGCTAGCATTGAATTCCACCTTATGCTTCTTAACCCCATGATACCCCTGAGATTCTCTGATCTCCATTTCATCCTTGAGGGAACATCAGACAATTTTCTCATAGTTGTCGAAGTCACGGATCGCCAGCACTTTCCGTAGGCTAGGTTTCATCCCACCAAATAAGCGGTCAACCTTGAATTTGGGGGTAACGACAAAGCTGGAGGTGTATCGTGCAAGCCTTGTGAAGTTTTCCTTGTATGATCTGATAGATTCCTCATCTTTTTTCTTGAGGACAAGGAATTACCTTTCCATCTTAAGTCGGAGGGTGTGCAGAAAATATTTATCAAAAAACATCTTCTGGAAATCCTTCCATTCCAAAACCTCGATCTCCTCCTCAGGCCTCGTATTTTTTATCAACATCCACCATTTATCAGCTTCACCCTCCATATGATAAGGATCCAGGAGAACCTTCTCTTTTTCAGAATATTAAAGGATGGAGAAGATCTTTTTAATGGAGTTAATCCATTGTTTGGCGATTGAGGGATCATATGATCCATTAAAAGTAGGAGGTCTTTGTCTCACGAATCTCTCGATAGAAACTTGTTCTTTCTTAGGATGGGTTGAACATTCCTCTTGACCCATGTTTTTATTCAAATCTTGAGTTAACTGAGAGATAAGCATGACAAAGTTTGTGATTCCCGATCCCCTCGGATTCAGTATCTAATTAGCACTGTCATCACATTGATCTTCACATCGGTTGTTAGCCTGAGACCTCTTATTACCGGCCATTAGCTGAAATAAAAGTAAAGTTAGGGGTAACACATAAAGGGTAATCCAAGGACAAAACTGATGACTTATAAATAACTTTTATTTTCTTAACTTATGAATCCATAGGCTTCAATCTATGATATTCATGATCTACTTTCTAACATATATTCTTAGGGGTATTTTTTTAATTCCCTTAATAAGGGTTCATACTAAGCTTTTGAATTTACCAAATTATATCACCCAAGAGTGTCGTAACCAAGAGTAAATCAAGGCTTGCTGTCGTGCATCAATTCCCGTTCGAGTCTAGCTCAAAGCGGTGTTTTTGGGTTTTACCCCTAGGATACATATGTGCCAGAGCTTCCTCTACCTGCTCATATCTAGACAGGGTTATATTTTCTTGATAAACCACTAAATCAATACTCACCAATACTTAGGGATGTTTTTATTATACTTATTCTTATCTCTAAGTATTCACTAGGGTTTTCTAATCCTAATCCTAAAAATAATTAAACCTCCCTCTGATATCAACTATAACAACCCTGCTTTTTATTACACACTTAAACATGATTTATTACATAAACTCTTAACTTGATACAACATGGAAGATCAATAGGTATAGTGTCTTTGGGGATTAGGAACATTACACAATGACTTAAAACATGAAACACAACATCTTTATTGAAAACTTCCTTTGCATGACCACTACATTCCCTTGTACTTAGCATTGCATGGGATAACCTGAGGACATTCATAAGAAAAGGGTGATCTATAAATCCCAGTAAGGGAATAAACATGGAATAACATGAGGAATAAAATATATGTTAGATAATAGTAATATCAATGGAGCATAATAGAAACATGAACATAAAGTCATGATAAAGCCTGATAATCATAACATGGAAATGTGGAAACAACACTTAACATGGAATTAGCATGAGCCAAGGCTCATTGCACATGGAGCATGAGTAAACCCTCATTGCACATGAAGAATGTGTAAAACATCATTTCACTTGAATTAGAATGAGTCAACACCCATTTCCCATGACTTATCATGATACTATACTTTACCCAATGCATTGGAGCACTATCAGGACGCACCCTTATTAAGCATTTTATTTCATGCATAAGTGTTCCACATGGATCATATAACATGGAATAAATCATCATCATTTATTTCATGATAAAGGGATGTGTATTACATACATGAAGCTTTATAATCAATAAGTAAATGTTCATAAAGTTGAATACCCTTGATAGAGAAATGGGCATGTTATTCACTACTAAATGACATTGGCTTGGAAAATCGTAGTGCAATTTCGACAGCATAACGGCGTGAAATAAGAACTCATAAAAAATGGTTGATGAGAGAGAAAGGGGTGTCTCATAATATTTACATGAAATGGAAAGTAAGGGGGTAATATAGATACATGTCCCAACAAACTTAATGGAATTTAGATTCATAATTCAAAAGAATTACTTGGATGTAAAATAGGAGAGAGAAATCCCTCACGGAATTTCAGCATGGTAACAGGTGTACATGGGAGGAATTAATGAGAGATAAAAGGTTATACCGTCATACAAACATAAATAGGGAATTATTGGGGAGTTGTTAAATCATACCCCAATATTTTTAATTGAAAAAAAGGGCCTAACAACTTAAAGAAAATTGGACAAAAATGAGAAAGGAAGAAATATCTTACTTGGAAGTGTGATCCCCAAGGCTTGGGAGAGGCTTGAGAGAGGCTTATTGGGAGCTTGGGGAACCTTTGAAGGATTATCGAGAGAGGATTTCAGGATTTGGTCTAACTACAAAGTCTTTGAGTGAAGAGGAAGTGGGAGCTTTGGTGGGTTTATATAGGAAAGGAGAGGGAATTCTTTATTATTTAGGTTTAGGATAGCTCACATTTAACTAATCAAAATCACAAACCAGACCATGGTTTTTGCCCATAGTTTTTTACAAAGGGGATTGTAAAAAAATATTTTATAATTCCAATGGCCTAACTTCTTAAAATAATAGGGTTGCTTATGTGGAGGTGAGTCACACTCTCAAGGAAAACAATTTATAAAGACAAAATGTTTTATAAGCCTTGAAGGGTCCACTAAAGCTTTGTAAAATAAATAAAACAAATCTAAAATTACATTATTTTAATGATAAAACATATATTGGACTAAAATAATGTTTATAGTATTTTATTACATCACTATTGGGTCATTATGATGTCATAAAACACATTATATATTTAAACGGTATTTAATTTTTACCCAAAAATTCAACTGTCTCAGAAAATTATGAAAAATTCACCATTGGATAATTTCAATGTCCTGGTTCCAAAAATAATATTCATTTTATCTAAATAATTTTCTAAATATGTGAATTTTTACTTTTAAAATAAAAACCAACATTTATCGAAAATCCATGGGTTTTGACAAAAATAACTTTCAAACCATAATAAAAATTACAATTGCATTCATAAAATTATATGATAATTTATATTTAATAAAAATTAATTTGATAATAATAATAATAATATTTTATTAAAAAATATTTAACTCAAAAATACATTAATTCATCAAAATAGATTTCTTAGTTGAATATTAACTAAAAATATTATTTGTGCTTTAAAACCTATTTACAAAATAAAAATAATAAAATGAATGCACATTCTTTATACAAAAATAATGTACATAGTCATAGTGCTAGGGTCTTTTCACATAACCCCTTATAACACCCGCATAATACCGAAGGGTAAGGTTTGTGATGGTGACAGACTCTTGAGGTGGCTCGGATAACATCGCTCGGGTGGTAATCTCTATTAACTTTCACTTCTCTCATAGTCGGTTTCGCTTAAGCTTAACGTGTTCAATCTAGGCTTGGGCTTGGTCAAGAGTGAATCCCAATGACTCCACCTCCTTTCTGAGCTCCAACAAATGGTCTTCGTATGGGGCAAGTCTACTGGATGAGGTCATCACTTCCTTTGTCTGAGTAAATTGGATTTGTTAAATCCCTATATTTATATTAATCATGTGATCACTATTTAACGGCTATATTAGCAAAAGTCACAATTCATAACTGTATTTTAAAATCCAAAAACATAAAACTAATGAAGTTTACATTTTATATAACCATAATAATATATTTAATTAGATCAAGAGGAATTTCCATTAATGAAAGTTTGGGTCGTTACAATCTTCCCCCTAAGAAATTTCGTCCTCAAAATTTCCTTTTCTCACACTAAAACAGATGCAGGTAACTCAGCTTCATCACTTCCTCTGATTCCCACGTCGCTTCTTCAAACTTTTGGTTTCACCACAACACCTTGATGAGGTTCATTATCTTATTTCATAGAACTTTTTCTCTATGATCTAGGATCTTCACTGGTAGCTCCTCGTAAGAAAGATCATCCTCTAACTGTATTACCTCTAAAGAGAGTACATGTTAAGGGTCTGGTATGTACTTCCTTAACAGGGATACATGAAACACATCATGTACTTTAGCTATGGTAGGTGGAAGTTCAAGTTGATAGGTCGCAGCCACAACACGATCAAGAATATTGAATGGGTTGATGTACCTAGGACTTAACTTCCCTTTATTTCCAAACCTCGTGACCTTCTTCCATGGAGATATGCGTAGAAATACCACTACGGGAAAAACAGTCTTTTGTGGCAGGGTATTTATGATGGGATTAATTCCCGTCACAAATGGTTCATCCTAGGGGTTATTTGCGATAGGATTTGGGGTCCTGTCGTAAAAGGTAATGTGCGCTTTGGCGCGGGATGTGCGCCAAAGCGCAGAAAGGTTATTTGCGATGGTCGTGCTAAGCGCGGGAAGGTTATTTGCGATGGGGGGTCCCCCGTTGCAAATAGTGTGTCGGTCGGAGGTTATTTGCGACAGGTCTCATCGCAAATACCGACGACGGTAAATGAGTTTTTGCGACGGGATGTTGTCCTGTCGCAACAGGTGTGTCGGCAGGTCACTTTTTGCGATGGGACTCATTGCAAATAACCTTTTAATCGCCGCCCATAATTAATGTGGTCGAAGGCATTTGCGACGGGTCACGTCGCAAAAAATTACTATTAGCAACAAAAATCTTGTCGCTAATAGACCCGTCGCAACCAATCTAACCTATATATACCCCCTCCATTTTTCTTTCTCTTCCTCTCATTTCTCACTTCCTCTCTCTCACTAAACTCGAACTTTAGAGTGAAAATTTCTCTCAGTTAAATTGTTTTTTATGAAGAAGTTGTGAAGGATCTTACATCAATGGGAGATCAAGTTTAAAAGTATTTATATTTTATTTAATTTAGTATTTATTTAATTTTTTTATGTTAATTTTAATTATTGTTGATTAGTTGTAATTAAATTAGATTTAAATTGTTTTGTTATCTGTATTTTAGTACTAGATAGTAATAATTAGTAATAATTAGTAGTAATTGATGGTAATTAGTACTAATTAGTAGTAATTGGTAGTAATTAGGAATAAATAGGAATAATGAGTAATAAATAGCAATAAAAAGGAATAATGAGTAATAAATAGAAATAAATAGGAATAATTAGTAGTAATTAGTACTAAATAGTAGTAATTAGCAATAAATAGTAATAATTAGGAATAATTAGTAATAATTAGGAATAATTAGTAATAAATAGTAATAAATAGGAATAATTAGTAATAAATAGTAATAAATAATACTAAATAGTAGTAATTAGTAATAGGACAATCTGGCCTTATATGTCCATCTCTTTTGTATTCATAACAAGTGACTTCAGAGTCTTTCTTATCCTTTCTTTCTTTCTTTTTATATCTATACTGGAAGTTTTTCTTCCAAACTATCTTGTTCATCCTTCAAGCAAGATTATCTAGTTCATTCTTAGAATGTTCACTTTCACTTGATTCAGATAAAACAGTAACCTTCTTAGACTTAGATCTTTTAACTCTCTCAGAAGTCTTGGATTTCATATGATTTGAAGTAGTTGTAAAATCTACACTTACATTCCCATTATTATTCTTAACATTATCAGCATATCTCTTTATTCTGGTCTCATGTTGAAGAAGAGTTCCAAAAATCTCATCAAGAGTAATCTATGAGACTTTCCTATTCTCATCTATAGTTTTTCTCTTTGATTCCCACTCATTTGGCATGATGTCTTTGATCTTGTCTACAAGTGCCTCGTCATCCAAACCTTTTCACCCATTGATTGTAAGCTATTGATGATAGTCATAAATATTTTTTGTATCTTACATATATGTTCTTCATAAGGAAATCAAAAAACCATGGTACTCAGCTCTAAGCATAGCTCTTCTAGTTTCAATAACTTTGGAAGTACCAAAATGTGTAACTTCGAGTTTCTTCCAAATAAAATTCAAAACTTCACAAGAAAAAATTTGGCTATATATATTCCTGGTCATGGAACACAACAAAGTATTGAGTACCTTATAGTTAAGTTGATATTCTGACTTCTCTTGATTGGTAAAATTTCTGACTTCCTTATCAGGAATATTTTAATCTCCAGTAAGCATTACAAAGATGTTCACTCCAGTGTTAATAAAAAAAGTCTTCATACGATCTCTCCAATATTCGTAATCATTCCCATCAAAAATAGGTGGTATAGTAGGATTAATATTTTCAATTGAACCAACATTCATTCCTGCCATCTCAAAAAAAATATTTCCACACAAACTTGTCAGTAATAAAAGTTTTTAAATAAGGATAAAAATATCCTAAGTAAGGAAAATATAGAACAATGAAAAACTTGAGAAAGAAAACTTATATGTGAATATAAGTATTTAAAAGACCTACTCTGATACCAATTTTTATGTTGGTATGGAGTATGATATTCTCCTTAGATACCAACTGTAGGATCAAAATGATTTAGATGCTCAATATACAAGAGGGGGTGAATTGTATACTTTAAAATTTCTTTAGGAACTTTTAAAGTTGGTTAGAAACCTTTATATTGTTTAACAAAGTTAAATAGGGTAAATTCATAAAACTTCTAAGTTCTACAAACTTGCTTGATTCTGTAAATGTAGTTCCAAAAAAGAGATTTTAGAAATGTGGTTCCAGAAATGAAACTTAACAAAAGTTTACAAAACAAATATTCTACCTTAAAGTGTATAGAATCTTACAAATCAGAGTACAAGTATAAGAAAGTATAAGATAGTTATACTTTCCTCAACAAAGAAAATGCAGTGGAAAACTTGAAACAATACACGTAACAAATAGTAAATCTTTTAACCCAAAGAGAATGGTATCCAACAACCTTGGATAAAGGTCCTTTGATTTATACTTTCAAGAAAGTCTGTTTTACTCACACCAGGGTAATCCCTCGATACAAATATCGGAGTCTGTCTGGTTATCTATGAAATCCCTCAAACTTAAAGGTAGTCGGAACCTGAAACACATGGCCGATTGTCTCCTATCAACCGGTCAAATTTCCGATGCTCTGCTAATGTGTATAGCAGCACTGGGGTCGAATCCTCGGTGATGATACTTTTTAAATAGTTGATTGTTTTTAGTTGATTGTATTTTGATTGGGAGGGTTTGTTTGTAGAGCTTAATTGAAATTATTGATTGACTATAATTGATTTAAAAAATTGATAAAGATTGGGGTGAGTTCATCATTAGGTAGTTAAGCTTGTGATATCCTTGAGCTTTGCTTTATATTGCATTAAATTAGCACTCATGTCACAAGTTAACGTTGATTGGAATTCCTAAGTGTTAAGGCTTTAATCCAAGCCTTAACTTAACTTAAGGTTCTAATATAAATCATATCTTGTTGATGGTGGTGTATTTATGGTTCCAATAATCCATGGAAACCACATGTTAAACAAAATAAGTCATTAATTCATGACATGTTAAGTCCAACATACACAATGTTAATTCAAAGAATATTCATCGAGCAAATACTCTCAATCACTTAACATCCCTAAATTTTGACTCACCAAAATAATGTATTTACTCAGACATTTGGGTGTTTAATAATCTGGTTATAATTATTATGATAATAAATTAAGAAGAGAATAAAAATAAATAGATAAGAAAAGAGTGGTGCATTGAACACACACACACGAATAATGATGATAATTAAAAACCGACTTTCGATTGAATGAGGAAGTAAAAAAAGGGAAGATGATTCAACTGTATTTAAACTATTTTAAGAACATTAATATTAAACTATTTAAGGTGGATGATAATAAGAGATATTGAAGAATAAACTTTCATTAAAACATAATTACAAAAGAAAAACTTACAAGATTATAACAAAGAACAATACAAAAGTAAATGAAAAAAGAGAGAGGAGGAAAGGTCTCTCAAGTGAAAACTTGAGTATGGAAGGTCCTAATAAGAATTTTTCAAGGCTTTTTTCGTGCCAATTGATGCTCCTATCTTCTAAAATTCCAACCTCATTGAAGGAGAGGAGGGGGATGCATTTATAGCCCAAGGAAGTGGACTGTTTGCATTCCCAATCTATCCCTCCACTTGGATCGACAATTTGGACATCCAGACAACAAAATCTCGAGATATCTCCTTCTTCAAAGTTGTATATAATAATGTTTTTTAAATACTCTAAAAATTTGGAGGAATTTGGACCTATGGATCCAAAGTTATGTCCATTTGATTAAACAATTTTAATCTGTCCATTTCAATCTAATCTTTTTGAAGTCCAAAATGTGAAAGAGTTTTTGAATAGTAATATGACTTCAAAGCCGAATTATTTATTCAAAAAAGTTGTCCACCTATATCTACTATTTTACACTTCAAAATATCAGATTTATTTGATGATTACATCATGAGATATGTCATGAATAATGTATGGATATTAATTCTTGTTCAGAATGGTGGGCTGGACTTCAAGGCATTAGTTGTTCCCCTTGTTCTTGTATTTGGACCTTAAAATTTTTATCTGTGATTCCTTTGGATAATATAGAACATATGGTGGAGTTTCATAAAATTTGGGCTTTGGGATTTAGACCAGTAACTCAATAATCATTGATGGTCCAATTTTATCACAAATTCTTTAGGTCTTCTTGTGTTGACCATATGAGCCTTCAAATGGTAGAATTGGCCCATGATTCCTTCTAATGATATGTGAGAAATTGAATAAGGAATCCTAAAAAACAAAAACCACACAATTTTAATCAGTATGGTGAGAGTTATAAATAAAATAGTAAACTGACTCAATTGGACTACTTCTAAAAAATGCTCAAAAATTATACTTAGTATTAAAACATTAATATTTCACACAAATTATGCATATTTCATATAAAATAAGTAAAGGGGGTATATAATAAGTTATGAAAATATTAATAACATCATCACCTCTATATTCTTATCCTCAGAAACCCTCGAATGTACTTAGCAACATTCGGAGTCGCATGAAGCAATTCTGAACAAGATGTTCAGTACGCACAAAGCAATAAAGTATCTCTCTCTAGAAATCACTTCAACACCATGTAATATCTAGATTGATCAACCATATTGATCTTTTTCAAATGAGATATTATTTATAGGCACATCTTCAATGGTCGGATCCCTCCTCCAACGGTCATATTTTTCCTTGAATTTCGAAGGGACTTGTACACATGTCACTCAAACAACAGTTAGTTAGTAACCGAATGAACGACATCGTTTTATAACTAAAACAATTGTAAGAAAAAATATGGTTGATTAACTAAAACCATTTTCCAGAATATAAGGAAGAATAAAAGTTTGCAGTCTAACCAAAAAACCATTTGGTGTCTATAATACATGGATATTCAAATTTTGTCTTCAAAAGAATTTGGAACCTAAATTCTATAGAATTCCAGAGTCTGAATTTAAAGGAAATTCGGAGTCTGAATAAGAATTCAGAATCTGAATTCATAAGAATTCGGATTCTGAATTCATAAGAATTCAGAGTCTGAATTCATAAGAATTCGGATTCTGAATTCATAAGAATTCAGAGTCTGAATTCATAGAATTTGGAGTCTGAATTCAGAAAGTTTGGAGTCTGAACTTAGAAAGTTCGGAGTCTGAATTCAGAGAATTCAGAGTCTGAACACAGAAAGTTCAGAGTCTAAACACAGAAAGTTTAGAGTCTGAATTCATAAGAATTCAGAGTTTGAACTTAGAAATTTCAGAGTCTGAATTCAGAGAATTCTGAACCTGAATTCGGATCCTGAAAACAAAATGCTCTATATCTAAGTATTTATAAGATTCTGAGGTTTTAGTTGCAAAACCGAATTTTATACTTAGAAGGAAAATGAGTTTGATTATAATATGAACAATGAAAACATGGTAAGGATAAATTTCCTTGGGGAAGGAAAATTTCCTTAAGGAAGGAAAATTTTCCTTATCAAGATAAAACATAGGGGAAAAGAAATTTTCCTTAAGATAGAGTGTTTGTGATTTTCAAAACAAGAAGGAATGGAAAAGTCATAAGAAAACCTTATTGACTTAATAATCTCCCCCTTTTGGAAAGTACAAACATCCTTACGAAAAAGAATATAAGGACTTAGAAAATATTTTTCTGGTCTTTGAAAATAAAACTTATCTCCCTTAACACATGGGCAAAGATGAATACGACTAACTCCCCTTAGGCTTTGGAAACACTAAGGATCATATTCTTGATTTCTGGATTGAGAGTTAACATTTTATTGCATACAAAAATCTTCTTGGATAAGAACTCCCCCTTAGATGAATAAGAATAAATAGGAATAAATAGGAATAATTAGTAATAACTAGGAATAATTAGTAATAAATAGGAATAATTAGTAATAATTAGGAATAATTAGGAATAATTATGAATAATTATGAATAATTAGGAATAATTAAGAATAAATAGGAATAATTACGAATAAATAGGAACAATTAGTAATAAATAGGAATAAGTAGGAATAATTAGGAATAATTAGGAATAATTAGGAATAATTAGTAATAATTAGGAATAATTAGGAATAATTAGGAATAATTAGGAATAATTAGGAATAAATATAAATAATTAGGAATAAATAGGAATAAATAGTAATAAATAGTAAAAAATGGTAAAAAATATTAAAAAATAATAAAAAATAGTAAAAATAGTAAAAAATAGTAAAAATGGTAAAAATAGTAAAAAATAATAAAAAATAGTAAAAATAGTAAAAAATAGTAAAACATGGTAAAAAATAGTAAAAATAGTAAAAAGAAAATAAATTGTAGTAAATTGAAATAACTTGTAATAACTTGGCACAATTTCCAGTGGATTAACAACACTTCTTTTGCTTGATGACTCTTCTACTTTCAACTTTCACCGACTCAAAACATTATGAAAAGTATTCTTTTATGTATGCATATCCAATATTGTATGCACGAGTTTGAATATGCATTCGTAGGACCACATTTTTCATAATGTGTTCAGGTGGTGACAGTTGCAAGAAGATGATTCGTCGACGAAAAGGGGTCTCTTTTGTCCGACGGCTCATTTACGTGAAAGTTTCTCACACAGAAATCACAATGAAGAATCTTCTTGAAGGTACGCTTATACATTCTTGTATGCACGAGAATGAATATGCATACCTATGAGAAGATTCTTCATTGTGATTTGAGTGAGAGAAAGTTGCAGGTAAATGAGTTTTCGAACAAAAGAGAAGTGGTCAATCCACTAAAAATTGTTTCACCCAAAATTAGTATTTGTGATGGGACCTTTTGCAATGGGATCCCGTCGCAAATAATCTAAATATAAATTTTTATTAATAGTATTTGAGACGGGCCCGTCGCAAAAGGTTTTTATATATATAATGTATGTAATCGAAGGCTTAGTTGTGACAGGGCATTTTCCCATCGCAAATATTATTTGTGATGGCTCATCGTAAAAGGTTTATTTATATATATAATGTATATGATCAGAGGGTTATTTACAACAGGAACCATTCCCGTTTCAAATACCTTTTTTTGTGACGGGCCTATCGCAAAAAATAATATTTGCGACGCCATTTTCTGCAACAGGCTATTTGCAACGGAGCCCCGTCGCTAAAGCCTATTTGCGACGGGATCTTGTCGTAAATAGACCGTCACAAATACCTCTAATTCTAGTAGTGTACTATGTCTCCAACTTTAAACTCAAGGTCTCATCGACGGTTATATGCATAACTCTTCTGTTGACTTTGGGTTGCCTTGATATGATGTTGAATGGTTCACCTTCTCCACCATTTCTTCGACCATTTCTGGTCCTAGCTGCTTACGCTCACTGACTTCATCCCAACACGTTGGTGTTCTACACCTCTTCCCATATAGGGCTTCATAAGGTGTCATTCAGATGCTCGAGTGGAAACTATTATTGTAGAAGAATTCAACCAGTGAAAGATGGTTGTCCCACCCTCCTTTAAAGTCCATAGAACATGATCTTAACATATCTTCCAGTGTCTAAATAGTTCAATCAGATTGGCCATCAGTTTGAGGATGATAGGTCATATTGAAGTTTAGTTCAGTATCCAGATCATGTTGAAGACTCTTCCAAAACTTAGAGCTGAATATGGGATCTCGATCGAATACAATAGATAGTGGTACTTCATGCTGCCTTACCACTTCTCTGATATATATCTGTGTTATTTGATCCAATGAGAAATCCTCTTGAATTGCAATAAAGTGTGCAGACTTTGTAAAACGATCCACAACAGCCCAGATTGCATTGTTTTCTTTGGATGTCTTTGGAAGTTTGGTGACAAATTCCATGGTTTTGTTCTCCCATTTCAATGCTGTTATGGGCAATGGTTGTATCATCCCTTTAGACTTCTGTCTCTCTGCCTTCACTTTCTGACACACCAGGCACTTTGATGTATACTCAGCGATCTCCTTCTTCATATTATCCCACCGATAATGCTCTCGAAGATCTCGATACATCTTTGTGTTTCCTGGGTGAATAGAGAAATTTAAACTATGTGCATCATCCAAAAGTTCCTTCTTCAGCTCTAGACTTGATAGAACGCATAGTATTTTCCCAAATCTCACAATTCCTTCTTTATTAATATTGAACTATGAGGATTTCCCTTTTCTGATAGCTTCTACTTTCTTCTGAATTCCCACGTCATCCTTTTGAGCATCCTTTAACCTTTCCAAAAGAGACGGTTGAGAAATAATTTGTGAAAGGATTGATGATGTTCCCTTCTTTATGATTTCCATGTCCATCTTCATCAAGTCTAAGAAGATTGGATCCTTCTAAATTCTCATCAATGATAGAATCATCAGGTCCTTTCTACTTAGATCATCTTCCACCTTGTTTGCTTTCCCAGGGTGGTAATGGATTGAGCAGTTATAGTCTTTGATCAGATTTAACTATCTTCTTTGGTGCATGTTCAACTCTTTCAGTGTGAATATACACTTGAGGATTTTGTGGTCCGTATATATTTCACACTTCTCCCCAAAGAGATGATTCCTCCAAATTTTTAAAGCGAAGATCATCGCAGCCAACTCCAAATAATGTGTTGAATAATTCTTCTCATGAACTTTCAATTACCTTAAAGCATAGGCAATGACTTTGTCATTTTGAATCAACACACAGCCCAGACCCTTCTTCAAAGCATCACTGAATACCACAAAAAGTTCTCTACTTGTGGTTAAAGTGAGCACGGGCGCAGTGATAAGCCTCTTTTTCAACTCCTTGAAGATTTCTCCGCATTCATCACTCCAAGCCAACTTTATTCCCTTCCGAGTTAGCTTGGTAAGAGGGTTGGACAATCATGAGAAATTTCACACAAATTGTCGATAATATTCATCTAACCCCAAAAAGCTACAGATATATGTTACTGATGTTGGCCTCAGACATCCCTCTATTGCAACTATCTTGGAGGGATCCACATATATCCCATTGATTGTGATGATATGGCCCAAGAATGAGACCTCCTTCAACCAAAACTCACACTTTTTGTGCTTTTCATAGAGTTTATCCTTTCACAAGGTCTCTTGTACAGTTATTAGATACACCTCATGATCCTCCTTGGTTTTGGAGTATATTAGAATATCATCTATAAAGACTACCACAAATTTGGTGAGGTAATCTCTAAAAACTCTATTCATCAAGTCCATAAAGATTGTTGGAGCATTAGTGAGTCCAAAAGTCATTACTATGAATTCATAGTTCCCATATATTGTACGAAAAGAATTCTTGGGGATATCTTCATTCTTCATCCTTACCTTATAATATCCAGACCACAAATCCACCTTGGAGAAGTATTGTGCTCCACGTAGCTCATCGAACAAGTAATCGATTCTTGGGATAGAATTCTTGTTCTTTATTGTGATTTTGTTAAGCCCACGATAATCGATGAAAAGGTTCTTTGACTCATCTTTCTTCTTGACGAAGAGGACTGGTGCACCCCATGGTGAAGCACTTGGGCGTATAAACCATTTATCTAGATTCTCCTGTAGTTGTTTCTTCAGCTCCTCAAGCTCCACAACAGCCATTCTATATGGAATCTTGGATATTAGCAATGCCCCAGGTATAAGATCAATTGATAATTCAACATCTATTCTAGGAGAAAGACCAGAAAATTCATCAGGAAACACTTTAGCAAATTCCCTCACAATAGGCATGTCTCTAAGGGTGGTTGCCTCCTTAGACTCAATCATCTGATCCAGATATGTGTTCTCATAGGATAGTAATATCCATGCTTGAAATGATGGAGTTAAAGAAGATTCATCTTCCTCCTTGCACTTGTATAGAATCGGGGGTTGATTCTCCACATGGAGAGTGATTTCCCTCTTACGAAAATCTATGTTGGCTCCATATAAGGAAATAAAATCCATGATAAGAATTACATAAAATTCTACCAGAGGTAGTATGATGAAGTTCTTCGAGAAATTCAATCCACAGATTATGACAGGAGAGGAGTTATATTCATGGGATGCAATGATTTCCCCATTTTTTGTACTCACCAACATCTTTACTTCCATGATTTGTGGTGGTGCTGGGATTGTTCTACTAAACTTTTGGGATATAAAAGAATACATAGAACCTGAATCAAAAAGTATGTTCACTATTCTTGAATGAATAACTAGCGTACCTATCAGCACTTCATTTTCGGGGTTCACTTCGGTAGTAGTAATGGAAAAAAATTTCCCTTGTTACCTTGGAGGTTGTTTGTTTCCTCTAAAAACCCTTGGCTTAGGGCAATGATTTGCAAGATGCTCTGGTTTTATGCAGTTGTAGCAATGAACAACGAGTTGAGGTTCGAATGGAGTGTTCCTCTCCTATATTTCCACTGCGGGTTTTTCTTTTCGGCAGTTAAAAACTAGGTTCCCTTCTCTTGCACACCTAAAGCATTTACTCGTCCCCTTCATGTAATTTCTAGGGTGCTTCTTTCCGCACCTTTGGAAATTGGGGTGCTGGATCTTCTTAGCACTGTTGGATTTATCCATCAGAAGGCCAGCATTGAAGTTCACCTTACGCTTCTTATCCCCATGATACCCCTGAGATTCTATGATCTCCATTTCAAACTTGAGGGCACATCGGACAATTTCCTCATAGCTGTCAAAGTCGCGGATCGCCAGTGCTTTCCGTAGGCTAGGTTTCAGCCCACCAAAGAAGTGGTCAACCTTGCATTCAGGGGTAACGACAAAGTTAGAGGTGTATCGTTCAAGCCTTGTGAAGTTTGTCTCGTACGCTCGGACAGATTCATCATCTTTTTTCTTGAGGGAAAGGAAGTCCCTTTCGATCTTAAGCTGGAGGGTGCGCAAAAAATGTTTATCAAAAAACATCTTCCGGAAATCCTTCCATTCCAATGTATCGATATCCTCCTTAGGCTTCGTATTTTTTGTCAACGTCCACCATTGATCCGCTTCACCCTCCATATGATAAGCATCCAGGAGAACCTTCTCTTGTTCAGAACATTGAAGGGTGGAGAAGATCTTTTCAATGGAGTTGATCCATTGTTCGACGATTGAGGGATCAAATGATCCATTAAAAGTAGGAGGTCTTTGTCTCATGAAGCTCTCGATAATGACTTGTTCTTTCTTAGGGGGGTTGAACGTTTCTCTTGACCCATGTTTCTATTCAAAGCTTGATTTAACTAAGAGAGAAGTGTGATGAAGTTTGTGATTCCTGCTCCCATCGGATTGGGCATCTCATTAGCACAATCATCACATTGATCTTCACATCGGTTGTTAGCCTGAGTCCTCCTATTACTGTTCATTGGCTAGAATAAAATTAAAGTTAGGGTTAACACATAAAGGATAATACAAGGACAAAACTGATGACTTATAAATAAATTTTATTTCCTTAACTTATTAATCCATAGGTTTCAATCTATGATATTCATGATCTACTTTCTAACATATATTCTTAGGGCATTTTTTTAATTCCCTTAATAAGGATTCATACTAATCTTGTGAACTTACCAAAGTATATCCCATGTGAGTATCGTAACCAAGAGTGCAGCAAGGCTCATTTTCATGCACCAGTTCCCATTCGAGTCTAGCTCAAAGCGGTGCTTTCGGGTTTTACCCCTAGGATACATCTATGCCAGAGCTACCTCTACCCACTCGTATCCATACAGAGATCTATTTGCTTAATAAATCACTTACTCAATACTCACCAATACTTAGGGATGTTTTTATTATACTTATTTTTGTCTCTAAGTCTTCACTAGGGTTTTCTAATCTTAATCCCAAAAATAACTAAACCTCCCTCTGATACCAACTATAACAACCCGGATTTTTATTACACACTTAAACATGATTTATTACATAAACTCTTCACTTGATACAACATGGAAGATCGAGAGGTATAGTGTCTTTGGGGCTTAGGAACATTACATGATGACTTAAAACATGAAACACAACATCTTTATTGAAAACTTCCTTTACATGACCACTACATTCCCTCGTACTTAGCATTGCATGGGATAACATGAGGACATGCATAAGAAAGGAGTGAGCTATAAAGCCCAGTAAGGGAATAAACATAGAATAACATGAGGAATAAAATACATGTGAGACAATAGGAATATCAATGGAGCATAAGAGAAACATGAGCATAAAGGCATGATAAATCATGATAATCATAACATGGAAATGTGGCAACAACACTTAACATGGAATTAGCATGAGCCAAGGCTCATTGCACATGGAGCATGAGTAAACACTTATTGCACATGAAGCATGATTAAAACCTCATTGCACTTGAATTGGCATGAGTCAACACCCATTGCACATGACGTATCATGATACTATACTTTACCCAATGCATTGGAGTGCTATCAGGACGCACCCTTCTTAAACATTTTATTTCATGCATAAGTGTGCAACATGGATTATATAACATGGAATCAATCATTGTCATTTATTCCATGATAAAGGGATGTGTAATACATACATGAAGCTTTATAATCAATAAGTAAATGTTCATAAAGGTGAATACCCTTGATAGAGAAATGAGCACGGTATTCACTACACAGTGACATTGGCTTGGAAAATCGTAGTGCAATTTCGGCAGCATAACAGTGTGAAATAAGAACTCATAAAAAATGGTCGATGAGAGAGAAAGGGGTGTCTCATCATATTTACATGAAATGGATAGTAAGGGGGTCATATAGATACATTTACCAACAAACGTAATGGAATTTAGATTCATAATTCAAAATAATTACTTGGATGTAAAAGAGGAGAGAGAAATCTCTCACGGAATTTCAGTATGGTAACGGGTATACATGGGAGACATTAATGAGAGAGAAATGGGTCTCCCATTATACAAACATAAAGAGGGAAGTATGGGAGAGGTGCGAAATCAAACCCTGACATTTTCAATTGAAAACAAAAGGGCGTAACAACTTAAAGAAAATTGGACAAAATGAGAAAGGAAGAAATCCCTTACTTGGAAGTGTGGTCCCAAAGGCTTGAGAGAGGCTTCTTGGGAGCTTGGGGCACCTTGGGAGGATTCTAGAGAGATGAGGGCAGTGGTTGGTCAAATTCCGAAGGCTTTGAGTGAAGAGGAAGTGGGAGCTTTGGTGGGTTTATATTGGAAAGGAGAGTGAATTTTATATTATTTAGGTTTGGGACACCTCACATTAAACTAATCAAAACCACAAACCGGCCCATGGTTTTTGCCCATGGTTTTTTCCAAAGGGGAGTGGAAAACAATATTTTATAAGGCCAATGACCGAACTTCTTAAAATAATAGGGTTGCTTATGTGGAGGTGAGTCACACTCTCAATGAAAACAATTTAAAAAGACAAAATGTTTTATAAGTCTTGAAGGGTCCACTAAAGCTTTGTAAAATAAATCAAACAAATCTAAAATCACATTATTTTAATGCTAAAACATATATTGGCCGAACATAATGTTTATAGTATTTTATTACATCACTATTGGGATATTATGATGTCATAAAACACATTATATATTTAAACGGTATTTAATTTTTACCCAAAAATTTGACTGTCTCAGAAAATTATGAAAAATTCACCGTCAGATAATTTCAACATCCTGATTCCAAAAATAATATTCATTTTATCTAAATAATTTTCTAAATATTTGAATTTTTACTTTTAAAATAAAAACCGACATTTATCGAAAATTCATGGGTTTTGACAAAAATAGCTTTCAAACCATAATAAAAATTACAATTGCATTCATAAAATTATACGATAATTTATATTTAATAAAAAGTAATTTGATAATAATAATAATAATATTTTATTAAAAAATTATTTAATTCAAAAATCCATTAATTCATCAAAATAGATTTCTTAGTTGTATATTAACTAAAAATACTATTTGTGCTTTAAAAACTATTTACAAAGTAACAATAATAAAATGAATGCACATTATTTATAAAAAAATATTGTACATAGTCATAGTGCTAGGGTTTTGTTACATAACCCCTTATAACACCCGCATAAGACCAAAAGGTAAGGTGTGCGATGGTGACAGACTCTTCAGGTGGCTCGGATAACATCGTTCGGGTGGTAATCTCTATTAACTTTCACTTCTCCCGTAGTCAGTTCCGTTCAAGTTTAACATGTCCAAGCTCGGCTTGGGCTTGGTCAAGAGTGAAGCCCAATGACGTCACCTCCTTTCCGAGCTCCGAAAAATGGGCTTCGTACGGGGCAAGTCTACTGGATGAGGTCATCGGTTCCTTTGTCTGAGTAAATTTGATTTGTTAAAACTCTATATTTATACTAATCATGTGATCATTGTTCAACAGCTATATTAGCAACAATCACAATTCATAACGGTATTTTAAAATCCAGAAACATAAAACCAATGAAGTTCACATTTTATATAACCATAATAAGACATTTAATTAGATCAAGAGGAATTTCCATTAATGAAAGTTTGGGCGTTACAATCTAATTTTCCAATTCCTACAAATTCCCCATTTTTATTATAAACCAACCATCTCGAGCTATCATGTCATTTCAAACCGCTTCCATAGGGAATAAGCCAATTCCAAAACCATACACACATCAACGCTCATGGGAAAACTCCATTTGCACACACACGCGCGCACAAAACATCTTTGAAATCACCAATTTCACACTCAAAAACATTGAAAAGACACTTAAACATTTAATATCCTTTGCATTTAAAAATAGGCGTGAAAACAGGCTTAACAAAAGAAACCCATGTTGAAGGCTTAAGTAAAATATGGGAAGCGAGTAAAAATTTATTTCCAAGAATCAAAATTCACTTTGCATAGCATATAATTTTTATATAACAATGAAAACATGTTTTTAAAACAATCAAGCAATTATGGGATTCAAATTAAAAGGTTGGGTATAGGGAACCTACCTCAAAACACTCTGCCTTTGACGAAGACAACCCGAAACCACTTCACACTTACATGTGCAAGCACGCACGCATGCACATGTCCCTGGACCCAATGTATATATTCTCCTCGCCATGAGGGAATATGTACAAGGAGGATATAGATATGTATGTGCTTACCTATGTATATACATGCAAGACGCCTTCAAAGAGTTGCAAGATATCCTAAATTATAAAAAAGAAAGCTAAAAAATACAAATTCCCTAATTAAAATTGGGCAAAAGAATTAAAACGAAATAAACCCTACCTAAAACCAAAGGCGAACTCGCTGCCTTCAACGGTCGCGGCAAGAATGGTCCTCAATTGAACCCCACAGACCCTAAGAACCAAGAATCCACCAAGACAACACCCAAATCAGGTTAGGTTTTGCCCTAGGCGCGTGCATCACATGGAAAAAGAGAAAACACACAGTGAAAATGGAAGAAGAAGAGGAGGAGAAGAGAGGCTCACCGGAGGAGATCGCACCGAGAAACGTAGATGAGGGAGGTCAGGCACACGAATGGAGGGGGATCGTGGGGGGCTGTCGTGCGAGAGAGGAGGGGGGGTATGGTCGTGCGGGGGTAAGGGAAAGGGGGAGAATATATATTATAATAATAACATTTACAACAATAATATTATTATTAATATTTAAACATTATTTTTTATCTTTTTTTTGTAAAAAAACCTAGCAGGCTGCACGGTCTGCTAGGTCGTGCATCAACCGTGCAGTCACCTCTGTCTGAGGACGTATGGGTTGCAGAGGCCGGTGCACGGTCATGCGCCTGACCATGTGGCATGGACAAAGCCATTGTATGCGCTGCACGGTTTCCCATAACAGCGTGCCACCCTGCAGCTCTCTAAGAACTCCCAATTTTGGGGAAACACACCTGGAAAAACTGCATAACAAAGTAACGACAAAAAATAAATAAAACAATAGAGTAGTGTAGGGTTGGGGTGTGACATCAATCAAATACACAATATGACTAGTATGACTCCAAGAGTGTGTTTTCAATGTAAAAGTGTCATTTCACTCTAAAATGTGCGTCACATTGTCAAAATCGAGCAAACAAGCTCAAATTGTTTTCAAAATTTAAAGCAATGATCCATAATCCATTTGTGAATCTGACACGCAATGTGGTCGGTATGACTCAAAGTGTGTGTTTTCAATATAAAATTGTCATTTTAGTTTAAAACATGAGTCACATAACCAAAACCGAGCAAACAAACTTAGATTGTTTTCAAACTTTATAAAGACGATCGATAATTCATTTTAGACGTGTAGGAATCTACTGCACATTAATCTGACACGCGATGTGGTTGGTATGACTCCAAACCCGTGTTTTCAATATAAAAGTGTAATTTTAGTGTAAAGTGCGCGTTTTGTAGCCAAAATCAGGTAAATGAGCTTGAATTGTTTTGATACTTTAAGACAACGATACATGATTTATTTGTGATGTGTAGGAATCGACCGTACATCAATCCAACACACGATGTGACCAGTATGACTCCAAATATGTGCTTTCAATATAAAAATGTCATGTTAGTTTAATGATTAATTATTAACTATTTAAGTAATTAGGATAATTAATTACATATAAAATCATTAATACATTCAGTAATTAACAATATAATTGACATAGATTATCAATTAACAATGTAATTAGTAGTTCATATTATAATTAACAATTAACAATTAATATAAAATTTACAATATAATCATTAATAGTATAGTTAATAGTATAACTGATAATGTCATTAATATATACAGTCATTAGCAATATAATTTATCATATGTGGATTATATAACATTAAAATTATAATTTGCTTGTTTTTTATTTATTGTCACTAAAATCAATATAGGTTTTATTGCAGAGGGGAACTTTTGTACGAAGGTTGATCTTTAGAGAAAGTCTGCTATAAGAGTTACGATTTTGTATATTGGTTGTATTTTTTTTTATTAATTATAAATATCACATCAATGTAGATATGTTGTATGCAAGTTTGAATTGAAATGATAGTGCAGTGTTATATTTGTATTTCAATTTTGTATATTTGTATTCTTATAATGTTTTTTTATTTGAATTGTTGTTGGGGCTTTTGCAGGGCTGCAGCTGTGACCTTTATCAGCGGTAAATACATGTTGATAAAAAATATCTTTATCAATGATTTCTCTTAGCACTGATAAAGGGAACCTTTATTAGTGTCAAGACATAAAATTGTTGATAAAGAAATCCTTTATCAGCTCTTTAGTTTTAACGCTGATAATGATTGAGCATTTTTATGGATGCTCCAACTGTTGATGCATTTTTTCAATGACATAGCCTATCTCTAGGGTTGTCATATGCCGATTCTATAGTGGTAAAACTTACTATGGCCATGAAGGTTGGACAAGGAAACTCGTAATCAAGGCTTACTACCTTTACAATGTTAGAGATGACACACTACCTCCGAGGGTCACCACCTCTTATTATTTTTCCACGAACTGCTTCAAGAAAAGAAAAACAATTTATACTGTGGTCCACTACAAAAAAAGTGATATGTACTCATACAGATTTAGTGATATATTAAGAATGAGTAATTCCAACAGATATTATGTTTTTTTGGTTTTAATTACAAACACCAAAAATTGTTTTTATCAACAGATACAATACATACATATTTTTTAATAACAATTAAATTTGTTGTTTTATCACATCAATATCATCATTTTTTAGCAAAAAAAGATCCATTTTTATTAATTATTATTACCAACAATTTTTTTACCACTATAAACATTTTTTGCAATGGATTATCAAGTAATAATAATTTTTCTACCAATGATTGAATGTTTACAAATTAGTGAGTATCAACAAACCATTCACCAATAAAAGTATGTACTTATATGGTGAATTAAAATATTGATAACTTAAAAAAATTTCATGAAAGGTATATATATATATATATATATATAGTATATAGTTATTGGTAAATGATTCCAGTTTTTGGCAATTTGATTTAGTCGACTCACAAATGCAAATTAAGATGGAGGTTAGTGAAGCCAATAAAGGTGCGAGCCTATTATATTATAAAAAAAAAAACATTTGAAACGATTTTCAATTCAATTATAAATAAATGTAAAAAAAGTATTTAGAAAAGCATTACATTTGATGAAAAAATAACTTGTTGTGTATATAAAAGCATCTACGAATAACTTAAAACATATAAAAAACAATAATAAATTTTAAAATTAATTGAGATTACGTGTGTGCGTGTATTTGAGACTTTCGAAATCAATCCCTGTAATTAATTTCCCCCCAAAAAAACCCTAGTCATCCGATCCCCATTCCTGCCGCCGCCCCCTTCCCATGCCGCTCGGCTCCCCTCTTACCTCCCTCGACGGCCACTTCATCTTCCTCTTCGCGTCCTTCGCGTCCCCGACCCCCCTCCATCCCGGCCCCCGAGTCGATCGAGCCCCCCCCCCCCCCCCCCCCCCCCTCCTATCCAGCACAGCCATGCTCGCTCTCTCGCTAACCCACCTCCGATTCACTTCCCCGCGCGACCGCCGCCTACGCCACCGATCCGTTGCGGCCACTGAGCTCAATCCCTTCCAAGCTACTGTTGACCCTCTCCGAGTCACTGCGAGGCCACCACCTTCCTCGATCCATCTAATTTTCCGTTTTTTTTTACCCCAAGCAGCCACCTCCGTCCCTACCGCTCCACGTCCGAGCTGCCTTGGCCGCAGTCACCGTGTTTAGGTTCGGGGATGTCTAATTCTTTCTCTCTTATTTACATTTTTTCATGTTTGGTCCCGACTCTGATTAATAAAAATACGAAGCCCCCCGATGCTCATATATTGTCTGGTATGTAGCTAATCTCTGACTTCCTAATGTTCCAGGTTTGGCATTTCTGAAGACTGTCAGCGTTCATCCTGGAAAAGATAACAATGTGGTTCTTGCAATAACCAAGTGCTAGAAGCAGAACAAACCAGTCCCTGTGTTTGACAATTCTGTCATGAAGGTGTTTTCTTTTTCAATTGCAAAAGGTGTGTGAAAACAGTTCCTTTATTATTTTATTTATTTATTTTCAATCACATGTTTATTGAAGAATTGTCAAATAAACAAACCAACCAAGCTGGGTGGAGTGGTTGGGCTGGGAATCTGAATTCTCCCACCACTGAATTCTTGGTTAGTTGTTGAAACTGAAACGTGCCCGATGAGGTGAACATATAAAGTGAAGGGGGTGGGCTGCAATGAGTGAGTTTGTAATCTTTTAGATGATACTCAAATTTGATGAGATTTCAATTGTTGTTGAAGCACTTATTGCATTTTTATCTGCAATGATGAGAAGCTAACATGTAAGAATGATCCGTATTCAAGGAACATTCAATGAAAAACTCCTGTTACGCTTGGCTTCTGAGCTTATTTCTCTAATTTATAGCTCAAGTATTATGCTTCGTATGATGCACATTGTCTTCATTTGTTGGCAACATTAATGCTTTGAACTGCTGCATGTGGCAGAAAACAATTACTCGCCAGACTTGGAGAATGTGACACTTTCCAGGGTGAGTGCGGTGAGTAGGAGTCTGAAGGTTGCTAAATCTGGGGTCAAGAAGAGTTACAGGCAACATGTCAAAATCAGGCACAGAAAGTGACTTCACTGGTGCGATGGTGTGTGAGTTTTTTTTGTTTTCATTTACATGATTAAATAATCTATGTTCTCACATAACATTCAAACACTACACAAAAAATTGACGTTTTGCGAGTTATTTGCAAATTAGTGTTTTTGCGACATATATTTGAGATGAAAATCAATTCGGTTGCAAATACATCAAATACATGCAATTTCAACGACTTATTTCGACAGAAAGTAAATGTCTGTTGCAAAAGGTATTATTTGTAATTAATTTATGAATCCGTCGTAAATGGTTATTGTGACAAATATTATTTTCCCGTCGTAGATAGTAAGACACATTTGTGACATAGCAGAATGTCTCTTGCAAATAGCTTGCGAGACCAATGATCATTTGCGATGAAAAATAAATGTCTGTCGTAATATGGGTTTTATTTGCGATCTATTAGTAAATCCATTGCCATTATTTATTGCAACAAACATTAATTTCACAATTAGTAAGAAGCAATGTCTGTTGCAAATAGTTATTATTTGCGGCAATTTTTAAAAAAGCGGGATCACTTAAGTATGGCTGCAAATTATTTGCTACTGATGCTCAATCCGTCACAATTAACTGAATATGTTGCTAGCGTATTCCACAAATACTTATTTGCTACATAACCAGGTTCATCGCAAATGTTGTCGGAAAAACACTTTACTGCCCCTCTCCTACCCCCATACTCTCCATTCCTCTCCCTCTAAAAATTGAAATTTATCTCTTTTATCTTTTTTGTTTTATGAAGATGCATGAGATTAGTAATGAATGTATTTGAAAGAAAATTGCAACAGTTTCAATTATTTAGAAAACGACTGTGATTAGATGTTTGAACATATGTTAATAGGGTAAGTTTAATAACAATTTTATTTATTAAAAGTGGTGGATGTAAACTTAAAAAGACCTTTAAACAAATAATTCAAGATGATCTTGTTTTAAATGGTTTCAATGGTTTCAATGAAAATATGATTTTCAATACAGGTTTGATACATGTATGGAGTTCAACACTTGTTTTGTTGTATTTAATTAGTTGTCATTTATTTAATTTTTTAGATTGTTGTAATTTAGAAATTAATTGGTGTTAGTTTGATTTGATATAATGATAAATGTAAATTAGTATGATTAATATAAAATAAGAAATAAATTTTAAATTGTATTGTAAATTACTAAAATTTAATATAATATATTAAACTCAACAAAATTATAATAATTTTTTAAAAACTAATCTAATATCAAAAAAATTATTAATTTTTTTTGAAAATTTTAAAAAGACAACCTAATAAAAAATTAGTTAAATATCTATAAAAATTAATCAAATATTAGAAATACTAGTACTCACTATACATCACTCTATTTTTTATAAAAGAATCATATTTTCTAAAGTTAATGATTCACATTCGTATTGAAAAAATTTAAATAACAAATAAATGTTACATAATAATGGAATATAACATATTGCTGTGACATCTTAAATAGGGATGAATGAAGTAATATTTGACAAAAAAATAGCTCATCCATTTTTTTTTGATCTCGATTTTCTTCATAACGAAATCCGATGGAAAGGGCATCTTGAATATCCTTGCTTTATAAGTTATCGAAATGTGTTGTTTTCAGTTTCAGAGGCATATTCACCATCATATTCTTATCATATTCTTCTGCAATAAAGAACCTAATAATTAACAGTTATTTATGCTTTAATTTTATTCAAAGCATGGGAAATTTTATATTCTAAATTAATTCTATATTCAAAACAGGTTACAATTTGAATTACCATGCCATATCATACTGTAACAGCTGTGTATTGAATTATAGTTTGCAATATATAATCTTGCGGCCAAAAAATGTGATGGCAGCTTACAGTGCAATACGTAATAGCATTTTATTATAGACAACAATACGTAATAGCATTTTATTATAGAAAACGGTGTGCAATATGCAATCCTCACACCACACAAACAGGATACATAGTGAAATACAATTGCATATAACAGTGTAATAGCAGTGGATTGAATATAATAGTACATCAATGGATTGCGTATAGCCTACTTTATATATCAGAAACAGATAACAAAAATTGATTACATGTATGAAAAAACAGATTACAGATTGTAGACTACTATAGTAGAGCATTATAGTTTTGTAATAGCATCTTATTACAGGCAACAGTGTTTGTAGTCTACTATAGTTTAATAGTAGCTTACGATCTACATATTGCAAACTATAGTATTTTAAATGGTTCACACACGACTGAAGTGTGGCCTATTGTGGACTACTATATGACCTGAGGACTCTTGCAGATTATTATATGGCATGTGCCCTATTGAAGACTACTATTATTGCAGTCTATGCTGTAAACACATATTACATATTGCAGGCTGCTATATGACCTGTGGCCTATCGCAGAGTACAATAGTAGTGTTATAAATGTGCATTGAAATAGAAAAACATATTACATATTGCGCACTGTATGCACAAATTAGGCAGTGTATGATGCATATTTGAGCGGATAACTATTGCACAGTTTAATAGCAAATCAAAAAACATACTGTATGCTTCAGGGATTACATATTGATTTGTTAGTACTTTGTCCATGTGATATTTGAATAGAGTACATATTGTGCACTGTATAAACAAATTATAGTGTGATGCATATTTGAACATATAACTATTGCAGTGTAATATGAAAACAAAAAATATATTGTATGTAGTATTAATATATTGAAATATGTAATCCGTGCTTCTCTGATTACATGTTGATTTGCTAGTGCCCCACCCATGTGATGTTACAAAAGATTACTATTTCATTTTATGATGCATATTTTAATAGATTACTATTTAATATCAATCTGTTGAAATATGCAATACCTATTCAAAAAAATATTGTAAACTGCATATTGTAATCTGTGTAGTTTATATCAATTATATATGGAAAATTAAAAAAACTGTGAAAAAAGCTGTTGAAATATGAATAGTTGTTGGAAGACTACTATGTAATCACTATAATAGAACTATTGAAACATATTTTTAATGCAATAGTAATTTTGATACATGATAGTAATTTTGATACATGAAAGTAACCATGATACGTGAAAAAGTTTTTGATATATGACATTGATTTTGATATAGAACATGGATTTTGGTACATGACAGTTTGCAGTTATGGTCTGTCGTATATTAATAGAGTAATCTGCAATATGTAATCATCACAAAGTACACTAAATTTATAGAAAGTGTAACATCAGGTAATATAGTAGCTTGCAATATGTAATCATACATTATATTGGGCCATGGGGTTAGGGATGCAACCTCCACATGATATGAATAGAGTTCAAATCCTTATTAGGAGTGAAGCCAACTGAAAAGGCATCTTACAATTATGTGAAATGGATTAGCTTGCCGGTCAAAGACCAAAATGATACTGTTTGGTTACCAAAAATAAAAATTCAAAGATGAAATCATAGATAAAATAAGCAAACATAATTCAATATTACCTTGCTACAGCATTATAAAATGCTATTCATTTTTTTTTCAGCTTTCCTTTTTAACTTTCCTTTGTAGATGCTGCGGTCCATTGCCATGATTTGTTGCCATGATTTGTTGCAACCACAACACACATTACAATATTATGTTTCACTGCATTTTTACTATCAAAATGACACAACATGTTTTTCTTCAAAGAGAATGGAATTATAAAATTAAATATCAAATATTAATGAGGACTAAATTCATAGAATCACAAGTTGAAATGTTAACAGTAATGAATTTAAAAGAATAAATGAATTGTACGTTTTAAACGTACCAAATATGAAATTGAGCAAAAAAAAAGCATTTTCATTATAAAACATGAAATCACTCACCTTGGGTCGGGATGGTTGAAAAAAAAACTAATGTTTGATAATCACTAGGAGTGAAAATGGTTTTGAGTCATTTATGTCTGGTTGCATAAAATTAATGATGGAAATCAAAGAATAGGAAGATTATATGAATTGAATATCTTAACACTCACAAATGCCTATTATTGAGGAATAGATCATATGTTGTCATGACTAGACCCAAGAACTATCCCAGACCCACCTCCATAGGCCATAAGGTGGTGAGAAGCCTCGAAAGACATAACCTAAATGAGAGGCCCTTGCCTAATGTATTTGTATGCGCACACCCGAACATCTCAATGCAAAAGTGTAGATGAGTAATAATAAGAAGATGCAATATTTAGAATATAACTATGCATATGAAAACTTCTAGGGTGTCCAAGAGCACGATAGTGCAAATTGAAAGTAAATGAGACAAAATACACACCCAACTAGAAAGATGACTCAACCTGACAAAACTGGAAAGTAAAAGAATGTTGAGAGAGTCTAGCTCCTGATCTCCAAGCTCTAACCACCATATGCGGTTCAATGCACCAAGTATCCCTAAGCTCCTTTGTAGTCACTGCCAACCTGTACATCATTTGTATAAGACACAAAATGTGCGGGTAAAACCCATGCATGAGTGAGTATGTACATACCCAGTAAGACGCCTCGAAAGTTGAAGTGGGAGCAATAAGAGGCACGATAGGAATAAATAGATAATAGACAACTCAACCCAAAGCAAAAGAGAGTACAAATCCAATGACATGAATACAGATAAATATATATATGCTCAAACCAGAGAAACCCAAACGAGAGAGAAGATCACCATCTCACAACCCAACCCAGGTAAAAGTGACAACAGTTTCATAAGTCCATCATTGATGCCCAACATCTCACGTGTCTATCCAAAAAAGTAATTGTGTGGAGGGCCTGCTCCTCACCACCATGTCACACAGTCGAGGGGGCACAATCTCTAAGTAGAGGACTCACTCCCTAGTCCGCCAGGGGGGTGCTACCCAGTGTAAGGAGGACCTGCGTCCTATCCAATGTGTGTGTGGGGGGGGGGGGGTACAACTCGATAGGTAGATGACCCGCATCCTAATGCCATATGGGGGTATCAGGGGGTACAATTCGGTAGGTAGAGGACCCGCACCCTAATGCCATAGGGGGTACCACTTAGTAGATAGAGGACCCGTGCCTTGATCTGTTAGGGGGTATTACTCAGTAGATAAAGGACCCACACCCTAATGCCATAGGGGGTACCACTCAGAGTAAGGAGAATCCACATCTTATTCAATGGCGGGGGGGGGGGGGGTACAACTCCGTAAATAGAGGACCCGCGTCCTGGTTTGCCCGGGGTACCACCCAGTGAATAGATAGAGGACCCACACCCTAATGCCATAAAAGGGTACCACTCATAGTAAGGAGGACCCACACCCTAATGCCATATGGGGGTACCACTCGAAGTAAGGAGGACTCACACCCTATCCAATAGGGGGTACTACTCCGTAAATAGATAGAGGACTCACACCCTAGTCCGTCAGGGGGGTACCACTCTAATAATTCTGTCTGATCATGACTGTCGTCGGACACCACCTAAATAAGCGTCATACACAGAATATCTTGGATCGTATCTCAAAATCCATTACAGAGACCACCACTGCGTGCTATGCGGAAAAACACTTAGGATAGACTACTCGTAGGTTAAAACCCAAATCTAAATGAAGGAGATACGAGAGGTTAAAGTTTCCTCAAAAGGAACGAAGGGGTACACGACATGTGAGGGGACCCATATGACATGTGGTCCCACTCCATTGCCTGATCGTGTCCCTGCCGACACACGAATTGTCGCTCATGTAGCCCTTCACGGCGTGTAGGGGGACTACGTAGTTTCTTCAAGCCACTTGGGGTCATGCTCGTGCTCCCTGGTCGCGTTTGTGTATCTTGCCCGTGTTCGTGTACTTTGGCACATGGCGTGTGCCTAACTGTGCTTGTGTCTGTGCACTCTCGGAGTACATGCTGAGTTGCCACCACAAGGTCACATGGCGTGTGGGGGTCCCACACGACGCCCTACACACCTTGTATTTTTCAGACTACATAGCGTGTAATCACATTTTTTTTCTTCAGAAATCCAGATCCGCGCCTGCGCGTCTAGATTTGGCTCCGCCACTTTGAATCAGGCCTCGTCTTCACCTGAAATTGAAAGGGAAGGTCCTTGTTCATCGTTTCCGGCTATCCGATGGCTGGAAAATGGCACTCGTTGATCCACGACAAAGCGTTGCATGACCCGCACGTCTTCCATCGCTTGTCGTTCGGTCCCAGATCTCAAATCCACGATATTCATCACCCGTATCCCGCAACACATCCCGATCCTTCCCCAAATCATCATTCAGTTTGTCGCATGTGAATCCGTTGCGAATCTGGGGGTCTGATCGTGCTTGATCTCACCCGGTAATGTCGAACCACGACTTCGTTTCCCAATGACGAAGAATGCGAATAACACAAAGAACGGGTGGGAGAAAAAAAAACAAGGGTGCAAAAATCGTTGGCCAAACATTCTTGGAAAACGAATCCAAATTGTGAAAACCGGGGTGAGAAAACATAACACATGAGAATTACTCGAATTAAACAATTAAAATCTAATACATGGGCACACACAAAGGCTTAAACTTGACGCAAATCAATGAAAGGAGTGATCATGCTCAATCAATTTAATCAATAATGACATAAATCATGAATTAATGAGTCCTACCTGGAGATTGGATCGTTTGTCGTCGAATAACACGTTTGCCAACGATTGAGAGAGGTTGTTGCATTCGATGCGTCTTGATCTGCTTGGATTTGGAGTCTCTTTATCATTGGATCTTGATTTGCCAATGGAAGAAGGAATAAGATGCTCTCAATTCTCCTAGGCGCAAGCAACTAAACCTAGGGAAATTTTTATAACGATTTATTTATAGATGAATCCATTTAGGTTAGATTAATTAATTAATTAATTTAATCAATTAATTAATTCATTGAACGTATGTCCAACAACCATTTTATCCAAACGCCCCACACTGACCTATTTTATGTTGCACCTAGAGTAAACATTGCATTTCATACTCAACTGTGATTTCAGATTTCTGATATGAGATTTCATTTAAGAGTTATCTTATTTCTGAATGGCCCAAAGACCTTCTTTTTTATTTTATTATGGATAATCCCCCTTTTGAGGGTTGAAGGGAACCCGTACATGACCTGTAGGCCCAAAGCACAAGGCCTGACAAACCTGCAATACATGACCCGAAGGCTTAGAGACATACCATGCCCAATACATGACCCGTAGACCCAACCCATTTGAACTGCCCCTCCCCAGCTTTCTTCGTCATTGATCTCCTAGCACTCCACCTTGCATTGCTGATCGGCGAGCATTGCCCCGTACAAAGCTGTACGGTGCCTGGTCCCGATGGCGGCTGCCATACCCTCTCATTCTTCCAATTCGGTTAGCTCTGCATCTGGTGTCTGCTACTCCTGTTGCACTGACCCTCCTCTGGGGCTGTTCTGTGTGAACTGGGCTACTACATGGTCTACGTGACCCGAAGGCCCTGTGGCCCGTAGGTCTTTGATGACCCGAAGGCCCTGGAGACCCGTAGGCCCAAACCGGTGACCCGAAGGCCCAAATCGGGTGAATAGTTCCGGCTGCTACAGTACCGAACAAGACTGCTACAGTGCCCGCTACAATACCCCCCGGAAATTCGCCTCCACCCGGTTTTGAACCCGGGTCTCTTGGATTCCAAGCAGGAGCCCTTACCACTCGGGTACGAGCTTGTTAGCGTTATCTCATTTTGTTTAAGAAATTGTGCGTGCACAATATAAAATATATTTAATATATTTTAAAATATTTTAAAATTTATTCCGGGCACACCGGGCCTCAAAATTGCACGTCCTCTCAGCACGTAGCTCTGAAAATATTTATAGAAATATTCCAAAGTCTTACAAGCTAAAAAATGGTCTATACACCATTCTCTTCTTCAAGTTTTTCATCCCCAAAAAGCAAAACAAAACAAAAAGCTCAGGATACTGAACCCGCATCTGGCTCTCCCGTCTCCGAGAACTCTCATGCATATTCCTGTGGTGCTATAACACGCGAACCAAGGGAATAAATCGTTTGCGTAGGGTCTACTTCTATCGATCCTCGATCGCTACTGGGTGCTTCACAAAAGTGGCTCCATCCTTGATGTTTTGCTCGCCTCAGTCAATAACGTGCGTTGGGTCATGCACGTATCTCCTTAGCTGCGACACGTGGAAGACATCGTGCACCCGCTCCAACCGTGGGGATAGGGAAAGACAGTAAGCAACCTCGCCAACCCTCTACAAGATCTCGAACGACCCGATGAACCTTGAGGATAACTCGCCTCCCCGACCGAATCTTCGTAATCTTCATCATGGGAAGACTCTCAGGAAAACATGACCTCCCTGCTCGAACTCCAAGGGTATACATCGTTGATCTGTGTAAGATTTCTGTTTGCTCTGGGCTGTCCTCATCTGCTCACAAATGACCCGGACCTTCTCCGTCATCGCCTGCACCAACTCTGGACTCACAAGAGATGTCTCGCCGATCTCTATCCAACACAAGGGTGACCTGCAGGGTCTCCCGTACATGACCTCAAAAGGTGTCATGCTGATAGTAGAACAGTAGCTATTGTTGTATGAAAACTCCACCAAAGACAAGTGATCTTCCCAGCTCCGACCAAAGTCTAACATGCAAGTCCTCAGTATATCCTCCAATACCTGGATAGTGCGCTCGGTCTGTCCATCTGTCTGGGGGTGGAAGGATGTACTCATCCTCATCTGGGTCCCGAACGCCCCCTGCAGGCCTCTCCACAACCGTGACGTGAACCGCACATCACGGTCAAAGATAATAGTCGAGGGCACCCCATGAAGATGAACAATCTCCCGTACGCACATCTTCCCCAAATTCACAACCGAACTCTGCTCCCTGATAGTAAGGAAGTGTACCGACTTTGTGAGTCAGTCAACTGTCATCCATATGACGTCACGACCTTTCACTGTCTGCGGGAACCCTATCACAAAGTCCATGGATATGTCGTCCCATTTCCAGATCGGGATCTCAAGGGGCTGCAACGAATCTGTCAGAACCTGGTGCCCAACCTTCACCCACTGAAAGGTGAAGCACCGTGAAATGAACTCAGCCACAACCCGTCTCATGCTGGCCCACCAAAACCACCGCTGAAGGTCCCTGTTCATCTTCCCCTCATCAAGATGTACAACCAAAGGAGATGTGTTGAACTCTCGCATCACCTCCTTCCGCATCATGACTGGGACCACCGTCCATCCTTGAAAAAAGATGATGTGATCCCCTACTTCAGAATATCCATCTGATGAATCTCCTGAGGATATCTGGTTACACAAGACCTCACAGTCGATGTCTCCCTGTTGGGACTCTCTCACACGCTGAAGGAGCGGAGGAGTCAACACCATCGACTGAAGAAAAGCTGCACCCTCCTTCTCAACCAGGGTCAGCTGTAAGGAAGTCAACTGCTTAGACACCTTGCACCAAATGAGCCCGAGACTTCCTGTTAAGGGCATCTGTTATTACGTTGTCTTTCCTAGGAGTATAGACTATCTTAAAGTCATAGTTCTGCAAAAACTCCAACCAACATCTTTGTCTCATGATTAAGTCTCTCTGTGTGAAGCCGTACTTGAGATTTTGATGGTCCGAGTAAACCACAAAGCACTCTCCCAGAAGACAGTGCCTCTACATCTTCAGGGTGAAGACTACCGCTGCCAGCTTTAGGGCGTGAGTTGCATAGTTATGCTCGTAGGGTCTCAATTGCCTTGACCCGTATGCGATAACTGCCCATCTCTACATCAACATGCAGCTGAGCCTAGTTCCTGAGGCATCACAATACGCTACGTACTCCACACCCTCCTCTGGTAGTCTCAAAACAAGAGCACTCATCAGCCTCAAACTCAACTCCTCGAAGAACCTCTGACACTGCTCAGTTCAGGTAAAATATTTCCCTTTCCGCATCAGGGCGGTCAAAGGGGCTGCAATTTTGGAGAAGTCTATCACAAACCTCATGTAGTACCCCGCCAATCCAAGAAAACTATGCACCTCTGACACGCCCTTGAGTGGCTCCCAATGCATCGATCTTCTCCAAGTTTATAGCTAATCTATGCTCAGAAATGATATGCCCCATAAAGTGAAACTCATGAATCTAGAACTGACACTTCGAGAGCTTACCATAAAGCTGGTGCTCTTGAAGCAAATCTAGAACCATCCTCAAGTGCTCCGCATGCTCCTCCTCTGATGCAGAGTAAATGAATATGTCATCAATGAAGACAACCACAAACTAATCCAATTATGGATGGAAGATTCGGTTCATCAAAGCCATAAATACGGCGGGGACATTCGTCAACACCAAAGGGCATCACCGGGAACTCATAGTGTTCACAACGACATCAGAATTCCAAATTCGAAATATCAGCCCAATAACTCTCAACTGGTGGTAGTCAGACCAGAGATCAATATTTGAGAACCATCTCGCGCTTCACAACTGGTCAAAGAGGTTGTCAATCCTCGATAAGGGGTACTTGTTCTTTATTATGGTCTGGTTCAGGCGACGACAATCCACACAAAGCCGCAAGCTCCCGTCCTTTTTTATGAAAAACACTAGAGCTGCCCGGGGGACACATTGTGTCTGATAAAACCCTTCTCTTGAAGGTCCCCCAACAATAACCGAAGCTCCCAGAGCTTGGTAGGGGCCATCTGATATGCCATAGAAGATATTAGAGTAGTCTCAGGATGCAAGTCGATACAAAACTCAATCTCCTGCCTCAAAGGTAGTCCTATAACGTACTCGGGGAAGACGTCCACATAATCTTCCACGACTGAAGGAATACAGATTTCTGAAAAGCCTGTTGTACTAAGGGCTACACTCGCCAACTGATAGGTGATTGGATGCAACTTCTTACTCGCAGATCCCACTCGTCCCGTCATGAGATCCCTCTCGCCTGTAAAGGAGAATCTCATCCCATTAGTACGAAGACATCCGACTTGTCTGCGGTGACAGTCGATCTGAACTCGAATTGTGGACAACCAGCCCATAACCAAGATGATGTCATAGGGTTCCATCGTGACGACCGAAATGCCCCATGTGAGTCTCTCTCCACCAAGTGATAGCTCGCACTACCGACGAATAAAAGATACAAAAGAAGCGTTTCCTGTAGGAGACTCAAGACAAAGCTGATGGGCTAGCACCTCAACTGGGAGCTCCAGATCTCGCATCACAAATAAAGAGATGAAGGAATGACTCACACCTATGTCTAATAACATTGAAGTAAGAGTAGAATAAACACATATCATACCTCTGATCATCTCGTGTATCGTGGGGTTATAAGCCTCCATAACCTGCAGCTGTCTGCGACCCTGACTGCCAACTCCCTGACTTTGACGTGGGCCACCTGGTGGTGGTGGTGGTGGTGGAAGAATCTCATAGCATTGTCCACCACCCATAACTCCTCCTAGAGCTTCACCCATTCCTCTGCCAGCTTTGCCTCCCTGAGGGCCTCCCTGCCCTCACTTGGGAGATCCCTGGTCACAGTGGTGCCTTTGCTGTGGCGGTTCGTCAGCTATCTGCCTGCGCTTCTCGACACGTCTGGTCGGGTAGTCACGTGCCATGTGATCTCACCCGTCACAAGCATAACACTGCCCCTCTATGGGTTGCTCTGGTTCTCTGCGCTGTCCCTGTGTCACACGACCACATGCCTGAGTCTAATCATGGGGAGGTTTCTTGCGTCAAGATCCTATCGACTGGCACCCGTTAGCTGCTGCAGATGACTCAGCCCTGTAATGCTCACTGTCAGCTCCAGCTGCCTGACATCCCTCTGGCAGGAAGCTCTCCGTCACCAACACCCGCTCCAACACCCGCTCCCACACCCTGACATAGGTGGGGATGCACAAGAGTATTACACGAGCACAAATATCTATGGGGAGACCATGTTCAAACTTCTGTGCTCAGAAGTAGCCATCCCAGGTCATGTCAAGGGGGTATCGCGTAAGGTCTGTGAACCTCACAACGTACTCATCCACTGTCATCTCTTCATGCTGCAACTCCAGAAGCTCCTGAATCTGAACTGAGCGCAAGTAGGAGGGGTAATACTCCTCATGAAACAACTGTTGGAAGTCGGACCACGAGAGTGTCGACTCATCGTGCATCTAGGTAACAAGACTCCACCAGCACCTAACTGCTCTGTGGAAAAGGCTAGTTGCTAGTGCAACCACTTGATCCGTTGATGGATACAAATAAATATATATATGCTCAGACCAAAGAAACCCAAACGAGGGAGCATGAAATCTCCATTTCATAGCCCAACCTAGGTAAGAGTGCTAACAATTCCAGAAGTTCATCATTGATGCCCAACATCTCACGTCTCTCTCTAAAAAAGTTACCGTGTGGAGGGCACGTGCCTCGCCACTGTGCCACACAGTTGAGGGGGTACAATATCCAAACAGAGGATTCACTCCCTAGTCCGTCAGGGGGGTGCTACTCAATGTAAGGAGGACCCATGCCCTCTGCAATGGGGGGGGGGGGGGGGTATAACTCGATAGGTAGAGGACCCGCACCCTAATGCCATATGGGGTATCACTCAATGTAAGGAGGACCCACACCCTCTCTAATAGGGGGTACAACTCGGTAGGTAGAGGACCCGCATTCTAATTCCACAGGGGGTACCACTCAGTAGATAGAGGACCCGACTCGGTAGGTAGAGGATCCACACCCTAATCCCTAATGCCATAGGGGGTACCACTCAGTAGATAGAGGACCCACACCCTGATCCGTTAGGGGGTACCACTTAGTAGATAAAGGTTCCACTCCCTAATGCCATAAGGGGGTACCACTCAGAGTAAGGAGGACCCACACCCTATCCGATAGGGGGTACTATTCCATAAATAGAGGACCCACGCCTTGATCTGTCAAAGGGTATCACTCAGTGGATAGAGGACCCGCACCCTAATGCCATAGGGGGTGCCACTTAAAGTTAGGAGGACCTGCACCCTAATGCCATAGGGGGTACCACTCAGAGTTAGGAGGACCCGCACCCTATTCGATAGGGGTACTACTCCGTAAATAGATAGAGGACTCGTGCCCTAGTCCGTCAGGGGGTACCACTCTAATAATGCTGCCTGATCATGGCCGTCATCGAGCATCGCCTAAATAAGCATCATGCTCAGAACATTTCGCATCATATCTCAAAAGCCACTACGAAGGCTACCATCACATTCTCCATAAAAAATACTCAGGATGAGCTAATCACAGGCCAAAATCCGAGTCCAAATGATGGAGATATGAGAGGTTAAAGTTTCCTCAAAAGGAACGGAGGGGTATATGGCGTGTGAGGGGACCCACACAACATGTGGTCCCGCTCCATCGCCTGGTCGTGTCCCTGTCAGTACACGAATCATTGCCCATGTAGCCCTACATGGCGTGTCCAAGCCACTCGGGGTACTACCTGTGCTCCCTGGCCATGTCTGTGTATCCTGCTTGTGTCCTTATACTTCGACACACGACGTGTGCCTGGCGGTACCTGTGCATGTGTACTCCAGGAGTACACACTGAGGTCAAACGATGTGTGGGGGTCCCACACAATGTGTGATACGTATAATTTTGTGAAACCCTAGCCGCTGTAGCCAAGGCCCTACACGCTGTGTGTTCTTCGAACTACACGGTGTGGAGTCATGATTTTTCCAGAAATCCAGATATGCGTCTGCACATCCATATATGGCTCTGCTGCTTTGAATCAGGCCTCGTCTTCACATGAAATTGGAGGGGAAGGTCCTTCATCATTTTCGTCCATCTGGTGGCCGGAAAATAGCACCTGTTGATCCGTGACAAAGCGTTGCACGACTCGCGTGTCTTCCCCCGTTCGCCGTTTGGTCTCAAATCTCAAGTCCGTGATATTCATCACTTGTATCCCGCAACACATCCCGATTCATCCCCAAATCATCATTCCGTTCATCGTACGTGAATCTGCTGTGAATCCGGGGGTCCTATCACGCTCGATCCTGCCCGACAATGTCGAACCATGACTCCATTGCCCAATGGCGAAGTACGCGAAGAACTGGAGGTGGAAAAGCACAAGAAAAATGGTGCAACAATCGTTGAACAAACGTTCTTGGCCAACAAATCCAAATTGGGAAAATCGAGGTGAGAAAACATTGCACACAAGAATTTATCGAATTAAACAATTAAATTTTGATACTTGGGTGCATGCAAAGGCTTGAACTTGACGCTAATCAATGAAAGAAGTGATCATGATCAATCAATTTAATCAATAAGGGCATAAACCACGAATTGGCGAGTCTTACTTGGAGATTGGATCGTTCATCATCGAAGAACGTGCTCGCCATTGATTGAGAGGGGTCATTGCGTTTGCTGCGTCTCGATATGCTTGGATCCAAAGTCTCGTCATCATCAGATCTTGATTCGCCAATGGAAGGAGGAAGAAGATGCTCTCAATTCTCCCTAACGCAAGCAGGCTAAACCTAGAGAAATTATTATAATGATTTATTTATTGATGAATCCATTTAGGTTAGATTAATTAATTAATTAATTTAATCAATTAATTAATCCACTGAATGTACCGCCAACGACCGTTTTAACTGAACGCCCGCAACAACCTATTTTAGGTCGTGTTTAGGGTAAATATCACGTTCCGAGCTCAATTGTGGTTTCAGATTTCTGATCCGAGATTCTGTTTAAGAGTTATCCCATTTTCTTTAAGAAATTGTGCGCACACAATATAAAATATATTTAATATTTTTATAAAATTTATTTCGGGCATACCGGGTTTCGTAATCACGCGTCGTCTCAACGCCTATCTCCGAAAATATATATAGAAATATTCTGAATTCTTACAAGACAAAAACATGGTCTCTATATATTTACATGGTTGTTTCAGGTAAAATTGCATGTATTGATGAAATGGGCTGACAACTCTACTTCAACTGAATCTAGGTTCATTTGCAAGTGTTTCTAAATTAAATAGAAAAACCGATAGTACTATATCACATGCATTGTCAGAAAATTATAATAATTATTTTTCAATTGAAATGTTTGAAAAACAATATCAAACAATTAATATTTTGTAATTGTACCTGAATCGATGAAGTTTGCATGGTTGAATTTACAAATTCAACTTCAGAGCTGCTGCGTCGTGATGATCCACCGCTCATGCTCCTAAAAATTTTGGATACCTAAAAAAATTGTGATATGTAAGTTGTTATTTGTTTTAAATCTGTGAATCAAGAAGTTTAAAACTATAGTACCTGGTTTTGTTCGAATGTGTTATTATAATTGTTGATGTTAATTTCAATATTTGAGAGGAAGAGCACTTTATAAGTATTTTAGATGAACGATGATGTTTCTTAATGTTATAATATGTTATTTCAGTAGATAATATAAACCTTTTCAACATAAAAATATTTAACTCTATATGAAATCCAAACTCATCATTATCCCGCATAAAAAATGAATAAAAATGATTCTTTTTATTGAATGGGACACAATAGTCACAAAAAACAAAATAACTAACTACTAATTTTGAAAATATTAATAATTTGAATGTTTGATGTAAAATAATGAAAAAACCAATGCATTAGCAATTGATGATAGGTCACCATAATAAAAAATATATTTATAACTGGTAAAACTTAAAGATAATTAAATCGTGGATGTTGTAACCTAAAAGGATTTTTAATGTTAAAAGTGGGTTTTCCTTTAGATAAATATGTTCGTGCATGCATAATATGAAACAATATATTTACAAGTTTAATGGAATTATTATTATTAAAAAAATGCAAATAAATCAAAACTAACCTTCAAGTGGTGGTACACTCCACCCATTTTCATGGCCTCTTTGAATAATGAAGCTCCTATAGTAAAAAATGTAATGCTGGTTAATAAATATCAAGCGGAAAATGAAATAGTCAAGCATTGGAAACACACATGCCTATTTACCTTTGCTTGATTCATCTTGTTGATTTGTATGGATGAGTACATGATTTTGAGTTGAATGCATGAACACATAAATTCAATATCTATGAAAACTAATAGCCATAAATAGTACTCATAAATGTTAAAACTTTGAGATAAATATATGGTAATGCATGAAATATCCACAATATCTAATATACATAGATAGTTCGAACTGGCTAGATGAAAGAAAGGTACGAATGATATATAGAAAATGTAATACAACATTTAAATTGAAAAATCTTTGATTTAATGGCCTAAAGTAGAAAGAATGAGAAAACATTTAATGTAATATATATATATATATATATGTATGTATTTATGTATGTGTAGCGGAATACATACGTACATATATATAGCATGGTATATATGTGTATGCTTTATGATAGCATTTTATCCTATAAGGGATGGAAATTTGGCTAAGTGTTGGAAAGACCCACCCGCCTGCAATGAACCACCGTTAGAGACGAGTCACCATCAGGATGTAAATTTGGCTAAGTGTTGAAAACACCTACTGTCAGAGATGACTCACCATCAGGATGAAAATTTGGCTAAGTATGAGAAAGACCCATCGTCAGCAATGAGTCACCGTCAAGATGAGAATTTGGCAAAGTATGACAAAGACTCACCACTAGAGGATGAATCACCATCAGAACTTAGTCACCTCCAAATTTGAAAAAAGTGTTGAAATGACTCATTGTTGAGATGAGTCATTGTTGAGCATGACTTACCATCAACCTAACCCATCGTTGGCCTGACTCACTGTCAGCCTACATCATCATCAGAGTGGTGTCATCGTTCAGAAGAGTCGCCGTCACCGTAAGCCTACATCAACCAAGGTTCAATTCATGGTTTCCCCATATTTGGGGATTTATTGAGACGTGGTGGGGCTGTGGGCAACAGACAGGCGTCCCGACGGGGAAGAGGCGAAGGCGGTAGTGTGTGTGTGTGTGGGGGGGGGGGGGTTGGTGGGCCTCGTCGAGGCGGTCGGGTGAAGGCGTGAAGGAAGACAACGACCAAGCTCGGCGTCGGATGAACGATGGCGGGCCGGTGGCTCCTGCATCGGGCGGGGGGACTCGAAGAAGGCGACATGGGCGGGGGACGATTGGTGACGAGCAATGTCGGGGTGGAGGTGCGCGAACGGGCGGCGAGATGCGGGGTGGACATCTGCGGGCTCGACGGGAAAAACAATGGGATCCCTTTGACGGTCAAGTGATAACAGTCCAAAAAAAGTTTCTTCTACTAGGTGCATGATCCAGATGAGGCTCAGGGCATCACTTCCAGCTTTGCATGGCTTCTAGATTTTGAGGAATGAGAGGGTATGACTCTAGCCATCGGGACCAGGCATCGTGCACTTTCCACAGGGCAATGCTGCTGTGCAGCCTTGCAATGTTTGGGAGTTTGAAAAAATTAATATAATTGTTAGGCGGGTTAGCTCCTGTGGTGTCAACTTTGGGGCCCTCAGGGTCATGTGAGAGGCCTTGCCTCCTGTGTTTACATGCAATGTAAGGTTCCCCCTCATCCGTTAAAAGGGTATTATCCAAAAATTAATAAAAAATGTACGACCTTCAGGCTTTCGGGTACAGAGATGCATTAAAGTGTGTGTCAATCGATCAGTATGAGGAGTAGAGAATATAGATGATTACTCCTGCATGCTGTTGATACAATAAGAAGTAGACCCCCTCGTGCATGTAAGAAGAGATGCATGATGGCTGAGAAAAAAAACACTATCAGTTGTGCGAGTTGCAAAAGATCTTTACATGAAGCATCCTTAACTTCAATTGATTGTGAAAGAGTGGAGCCTACATAACATCTAGTTCCTTTCCTACAGTCATAGAAAAGAGAGCTTACGATGCTCTGTTTTACTTCCATTTTCATAAACACGACCCGAGCTCCCATTCAAGCTACATCTAAGGAATCTCAAGCTTCATAGCACATTAGACATAGTTGCTCTATCTTTTCTACATATTATACTTTCTCATTATGTGTTCTGTATTTACTTTTTGAGTAGTGTGTGATTTAGTCTGTATATTAAACACACACAAACACACACACACACACACACTGTCTCCTTCGTTTTAACTGGAAGATACTTGATATCTTCTCTTTACCTTTGTTTACCCATGGTGTTATGGAAGAGGTCTTTGTGTGGCCTATGTTTATCTTTATTACCTTGGTTGTTGTGGAGGAGGTCCCTGTGTGGCCTGGAAAACTACTAAGCTATTGTGTATACCCGATCCAGGTTACAGATCAATATTATTTATATAATCTGTTTGACAGTAGGTGATTGCTAAGTGGAGAGGATTAGGTCTTGACTTGTGACTGAAACTCTTGTATTTATTCTGCTATGTGTTTTGTTTTGTTTCTTGTCAAAGCTTTAAACCAAATTTTCTTTAAACTGTAAACAAAACCACTACTTTGATAGTTAATCTTAATTAGTGTTTATATAGGGTTTTGTTTAAGTAAATTGATTTCAAAAGTTAAAGTAATTTCCTTATATTATTTTAATTGAGAATTAATCACTCTTTTAGAAATCATTTAAAAGATCATAACGTATATCAGTATGATATTTTGATTAACTGGGCTGTTTTTAATTATTTGGGGGATTTTATTTAAACTTGTTTTAAATAGAAATTTTTATTAGGTACTCAATTCACCCCCTCTTGAGACACTCACTTCAACCAAAATTTGGCATCATAGGATTTCAAAATCTTTTCAACTATGATTTTAGTTGTGTTTTAAATATCTTAAATTTATGTCAATTCTAAATTTAGTTCTTAAAGTGAATAATAGACAAGAAGGTTCTGCTCATCATGAGTTTTGAAATATGGTATGCTATAGAGGATAAATATGAATTACCTAAGACTGATAGGAATACATGAGATGGTGCTACTAAACTTACCTATAACAATAATTGCAAATCCATGAATGGTCTTTACCACGCCTTAGGCGATGAAGAGTTTAATAGGATATATACCAGTAAAACTGCTTTTGAAATTTGGAATTCATTAGTTATTTCTCATGAAGGAACTATGAATGTGAAAGAAATGTGATTGAACACTTATACAATTAAATATGATACATTCAAGATGAAACATGATGAGATGATTTCTGATATGTATCTCAGGTTCAATGAGACAGTGAACACAATAAGCTCCTTGGGAAATCCAGTGTCAGACAAAGATCAAATTATGAAAATGTTGAGATGTCTTCCAGAGAGATGGAGAGAGACATCTATGTCAATAAGAGAATCTCGTGACATCAGTAAACTACCTGCCAAGGAATTGATTGGGAAGTTTATGTATGAGGAAGTGCTCAAAGTTAATCGCAAAGAAGATGATGAACCTAAGAGGAAATTTGTAGCCTTTAAGTCTACTGCATCAAAATTGAAAGAAAAAGAAAAAGTTCAATTTGAAGGTTCCTGTGATGAGGAATCACTAGATGACATTGATGAGAAGATGACCCATCTGACCAGAAGGTTTAAGAAATTTTATAAGAAGAATAAATTTTTCACGAAACTGAGCTACAAAGGAAAGTATGATAATAGAGAAAATTAGAAGGATTGGAAAAGAGATGACAATTCAAATGATATTACCTGTTATGAGTGTAAGAGAAAAGGACATGTTAAGGTTGTCCATTCTAAGTTAAAGTACAAGAAGAAGTATAAGGATAAGTATAAAAAGTACACGAAAGTAATGAAAGCCACATGGAGTGCCTCCGAGGACAACTCTAGAAACTCAGACTCAACTCATGAAGAAAAGCCTGATAGAGAAAATATGTGCTTCATGAAAAACATAGCTGAGGTACCTACTATATCTTCTATACATAATTCTAATCAATCTGAAGATGGAAAAAATGATGATGATATATCAAAAGAGGAAATGTATGAATATTTCAATATGCTTGAAGATACCTTTAATGATCTCAAAGAAAAATACAAAATTCTGAAGAAACATCATGTTTTATCTACTAGTGTTAAAACTGATCTTACAGTAGAAGAAGAGAAAAACGCTCAATTGTTGAAAGAAAATACTGAAATAAAGTTGTGAAATGCACAATTAAATAAATACTTAGAGAGATTTACAAATGGAAAATAAACTCTCACTCAAATTCTAGGAAAAAAATTACTTCCAAATATATTATTGGTCTAGGTTATCAATCCAGACAGAGAAGAATTGTTAAGAGCACTTTTGTTCCTAAATCTACTTCTGGAAATTCTGCTACAAGTTTTTATTCAAGTGGACCTAATAAAGTTTTTATTTCAAAATTTTTACATTCTGCTTATAGGAAACCCATTAAACAAATATGGGTTCCTAAAGTTCTCATTACTAACATATCTAGACCTAAGAAATTTTGGGTACCAAAATCATTTTTGGTATACAATTTGTTTTGTAGGACACCTATATAAAAAGATCCTATAGAAATCTATAGTACTTGGACAATGGGTGTTCCATACATATGACAAGAGATTAATTGAGCTTCAAGAACCTAATAAAGGTTGATGGTGGTCATGTCACCTTTGGTGACAATGCTAAAGGAAAGATCATTGGCCATGGCCAAATCAGTAACACTAACCCAGTTTTAATTTCTAAAGTACTTTTTGTTGATGGTTTAAAATACAATCTTCTTAGCATCTCACAACCATGTGATGATGATTTTCATGTGAAGTTTGAAAACAAGGCTTGTAGTATTTTTAATTCCAAAAATGCTTTAGTATTTACTGATTTGAGAAATGAAAATGTGTATGATGTTAATCTTGATTCTTTAATTTCACAAAATGTTTCCTGCTTAAGTTCCTTTCATAGAGAATCTTAGTTTTGGAATAAGAGACTTGGCCACTGTAACATTCACTTACTTAGAAATATTACTTGGAAAGAGTTAGTCAAGGATCTACTCAAACTTGAATCCCCAAATGACAAATTCTGTAACCCCTGTCAAAAAGGGAAACAACACAAGTTATCTTTTTAAATTAAATAAAGAAGTTTCAACTTCTTAACCTCTTGAGTTGGTCACATGGACTTGGTTGGACCATCTAGAGTTTATAATTTAAATGAGAAGCACTATCTCTATGTACTTGTAGATGGCTTTTCTAGGTATACTTGAGTATTATTTTTAGCTCACAAAAATGAAGCTTGATCTTATTTTACCAAGTATGCTAAATCTGTAAAAAACCTAAGTAGACTTATAATTAAGATCTTAAGAAGTGACCATGGCCATGAGTTTAAAAATCAAGACTTTGAATCAATTTTCTCACAAAATAGCTATAGTAATAACTTCTCTGCTCCTAGGACCCCTTAGTAGAATGGAATCGTAGAAAGAATAAATAGAACACTTCAAGCGATAGCCCAGAAAATGTTAAATAAATATGACTTACCTATCCACTTTTGGGTAGAGGATGTGAATACAACATGCTATATAATTAATATAGTTTTAATTAGACCTATTTTGAAGAAAACCCCTTATGAAATTTGGAATAGTAGAAATCTTAAGGTTAATTACTTTAGATTTTTTGGTTGAAAAATATTTATTCTTAACAAAAAGGACAATCTTGACAAGTTTTCATCCAAAAGTGATGAAGGAGTTTTCCTTGGATACTCAACTTATAGTAAATCCTATAGAGTTTTTAACAAAATAACGAAGATGTGAAAGAGTATTTCTATGTCAAGTTTGATGAGACATATCCACATGAACCTAAAACCCCTTTAAAAAACCTTGAGGATGATTTTTCCACTTTGAAAATTAATTTCAAACCTTCTAATTCTGCTGCAAAACAAGCAGAAAAACCATCCAGTTCTGAGGAACTTCCAAAACCTGAACTTGAACCTGTAGAAGACCCTGAGGTGACCAATACTTCCTTTTCTAGAGCTGTTAGTACTCTTAAAAAACCTTGAGGATTATTGTCACAGTTTGAACCTAAGAACATAAATGATGCAATTAATGATGAATTTTGGGTAATGACTATGTAAGAAAAACTTAATCAGTTTAAAAGAAATAAAGTTTGGGAACTTTTTGATAGACCCAAATACACCTAGACTATAGACACTAAATGGGTGTTCAAAAACAAGGTTGATGAATCTGATACAATAGTAAGAAACATGGCTAGACTAGTTGCATAAAGGTATAGTCAAGAAGAGGGTATAGACTATGAATAAACCTTTGCACTTGTATCAAGACTTGAAACTATTAGAACACCGCTAGCCTGTACAACACATCTAGATTTCAAACTATATCAAATAGATATCAAAAGTGCATTCTTGAATGGGTATATAATTGAGGATGTTTTTTTTGAACAACCCCCTGTATTTCAAAACCCTCATTTTCCAAACCATCTTTTTAAGTTAACAAAAGCTTTATATGGTTTAAAATAGGCTATTAGAGCTTGGTATGATAGAATTAACTCTTTTCTTATTTCAAAAGGATTTTCAAAAGGTATTGCCGACCTTTTCCTATTTATAAAAAGAATTTCAAAAGATGTTTTAGTTTTTCAAATTTATGTATATGATATTATTTTTGGATCTTCTAAAAATTATTTATGTACTGAATTTTTAAAAATAATGCAAAAATTAATTTGAAATGAGTTTAATGGGTGAATTGAAATTCTTTCTTGGTTTCCAGATTTTTCAAAATAAAGAAGGTATTATTTTAAACTAAAGTAAATATACTAAAGACCTTTTAAAACATTTTAGTTTAGATAACACTAAGATTAGTGACACTCCTATGAGCACCACTTATAAATTGGATCTTGATGAAGCTGAGAAATCAGTGGGTCAAACCAATTATAGAGGTATGATTGGAAGTCTTTTATACTTAACTGCTAGCTGACCTGATATTATGTTTAGTGTGTGTATGTGTACTTGTTTTCAAGAAAACTCAAAGGGACACACTGTAAAAAGGATGTTTAAATAGTACACAACCAATTTATGATTGTTCCACCCCAGAGGACAAGTATTTGACTTAGTTAGTTATTCAGATGCTGATTTTGGCGGTTGCAAGTTAGATATAAAAATCACCTCTAGAACATATCACCTTTTGGTAAGGTCTATAGTATCTTGGTGTAGTAAGAAACAAAATTCTATTGCATTGTCTACTGCTGAAATTGAATACATAGCTATAGGTAGTTTTTGTGCTCAAATTTTGTGGATGAAACACACAATGCTAGACTATGGATATTAATTACGACGTGTACCTATAAATTGCGATAATACAAGAACTATAAACATTTATAAGAATCATGTATCTCACTCTAGAATAAAACACATTGATGTAAGACATCACTTTTTGATAGATCATTTTCAAAAGGGTGATATAACTCTTGAATACATTGAACATCATCTTGCTGATATTTTCACTAAGCCTTTGAATTTTGAGAGAATGAACTACATCAAACATGAATTAGGCACGATTAATTTTAGTTAAGTTTAATTTTCTAGGATCCACCATTGGAGTTTACCCACCATTGGAGTCTACCCACCTTGGAGTCTACCCACCATTGGAGTCTACCCACCATTGGAGTCTACCCACCATTAGAGTCTACCCACCATTTGAGTCTACCCACCATTTGAGTCTACCCACCATTGGAGTTTACCCACCGTTGGAGTTTACCCATCGTTGGAGTTTACCCACTGTTGGAGTTACCCATCATTGGTTTTTTAGCCGCCGTTCTATTTTCTATTTATGGGTTATTTATTTAATTTTTATTATGATTCAAATATTATTTTGTTTTTTAATTTAAAAATTCCTAAATCCCTAAATGATATAAATTAGACACTTGTCTAATTTCAACACCCACTCCCTCATGCCTTTCTCTCAAACCTCCATACGACCCTTTCTCTCCTAATCGCCGACCTTCCCTCACCTTCGCCTGAACCTTTCGATCCGATCTCCATGATTAGAGTGAAGAGAGAAACTGAATCTTCTCCAGATGAGTCATGTCCTTTAAAGAAGAAAATAAGAGAATCAAGTCGTTTAGCTGTCGAGCCAGTGAACCCGCTTCTTGAGAATTGGATTTTTGTACCTGAGAAGGAAGTTCATGCCAAGTGGTTGTTGTCAAGAAAGTATTTGGTGCTTAGATTTATACAAGACCCATGATAGGTAGAATGATTTTATTCTAATGAGTGGCCCTTCTGTACGAGGTTAGTGTGTCAGTTCTATCAGTTTTTCGAGTTCATTTTTGAGGAAGATTAAGACTGGGTAAGAAGTAGAATAAATGATCATAAAGTTGTTTTTTCTTCAAGACAATGGGCTAGATGTATGAAAGTACCTCACAAAGGTGCTTCAAATGACTATCAAGGAACTGTTCCAAGTGTAAGTGATACCTTTGTTTATGAGGATAATCGCTACCCCCATTGATTCCTCCCAACCTGTTGGATGCATGGACTGTAGGTGATCTAATGAGACAAGTCTATCCTCAGTACTCTACTCTAATAGTGACACAACTGGTGGTTCAAGCACTTACCGGAATGCTTATCAATGCCACTGATATCCCACTTTAAGTAAGGGATGAGCATACGACAATCCTTGCAGCTAACTAATGGGGAAATAAAGAGTTTTGAAGGGAATTACCTTCATTAAGGAAGAACAAAAGCATTGATCTATTGTAGGTGATCTTCCACCAAGCATTAACCTTTATAGATTCTTTAGAAGAGGTGATTGAATATGAGATAGTTAGAAGACCAGCTGTTACTAATCTTGATGGTGAATTTCACTTGCTTTTCAAGTTTATCCAACATATGCTATGCCCAAGGAAAGGTGATTTTACCAAAATGAGGTATCAAGATGTATATCTTTTGTGTCTTATGAAGAGAGGAGAAAAGATCAATCTATGTAGATACATGATGGTTCACATGATGGAGATGTGCAAGCCATCTTCAAGATCAAATTTCCTAATTTATCCCAAGTTTATTTTGACCATGCTGGAGGCTAAAGGTTTGGTTGATGGAGAAGAAGAAACAATGGTAAAATGTGGAAGATTTTTCATTACAAAAGTCATTTATAAAAGAATGAAGATAAGTTGGAACCCCTAGAAGAAACAATGGATTGATGATGATGAAAGGATGTATGAGGATTTTAATCTAGTTGATCACCCTTCTAGACCAAATAATCATGTGGATCCTAGCTTAATGCCATATGAAGTTGTTGAGTTTTTAGATGAGGAAGAAGAAGAGGCTGTTGCCTCTGGTGATGAGGAAAATGAGTTCTCGGTAGATGAAGGTACTGATCTAGACCTACCTAAGAGTTATCCACCCATTTTTTATGGTTATCCTAGCCCACCTAGATCTCTCCCTATCTGAGTGTGTCTTTTAAAATAAGGAAGCGTGCAAGAAGAAACATAAGTGTCTGGTGAGGAATAATTTAAGAGCACTTCCAAATCTTATGAAGAAAATGGAAGCAATGAGAATGGTTAGAATGGTGTTGAAAATGAAGGAGGAGGGGGGGGGGAGAAAATAGGGAAAATGGATATGGAGATAGAGATGATAGTAATGGTGGTTCTGACCATGATGGTCCTAGCGACCACATTGGTGCTGAAGAGGTTGACATGCCTCATACACTTATCTCTTCTCCAGGTTTTTCAGTTATCTCTAGATCTGAAGATAGACCCATTTTTTTTCAAGATGTGGATAGATCTTCCATAGATGAGAAGGAAAAATCTGTTGAGGGGGAGTAATCCCTAAGTCTTTTTAATCATCATGTTGACCCTATAGATGGTGACTTTGGTGAGTCTGCACTTGTTGAGAAGAAAATTGATGTGAAGAGATCTGTTGAGCAGTTGGGAATTATACCTTTTTTGTTGAGTCTAAATTTTTTGAACCTATAGTTAATAAGTCTTATGTTGTGTCTTCAGTCATGTTAAATGTTTCATTGTTTGAGGAATGGAATTTGTATCTAGGAAATGTCAGACTTGGCTTGGACTACTCAGATTCAGATGATAATAATAGTACACCAAAGTATGGTGGACCTGCTATTCTAGAAATAGATGGATCCTAAGGGATCATTTATAGAACAAATAGATGTAGTAGGGGAGTTAGAGAGATTTTCTTATAATGTACCTGCTAGTTTTGAGCCAGTACAGGCTACTGTGCCACCTATTTTGCATTTGTTCCAGTTGATGTTGTTGCAAGAGTTGACTTAGAATTCTTTAGAGAGAGGATTCTCTTTGATTTTGGGTTTTTATTGAAAAATCAGGCACCACATGTCACTAAGTTGAGTGATATAGATGAAAGGTATATTTTTTATCTTGTGATACATCACATCCAACCCAAGATGTTGCATCACATTTAAGAAGTAGAGATAGATAATAAGAGGTTAGAAAATGATAGGGAGACTTTGAGGTCTATAATGGATGAGATGAGATCTTTTTTTGATGACTCCATGGCTGCCTTGTTGGAGAGAGTTGAGAACTTATCCTCTATGGCTTCTACTTCCAATGCCCCCCTTCCTTCTATTGATGCTCAAATAACCAGGTCAGTGGTTAGAGAATAGATTTGTGGTGTTTCAGGTGATGTACCTGACATCCCTTAAGAAAGTTTGAGACAAATCCAGTATAACAGTGATCATGTGCATATGATGTGTTGGATTTGGGACTGCGCAGCGGAAGCCAATGGGCCAGGATTTTTAAAATTTTTCTGCATCATCAGAGTGACATAATCCTGTCGACTCCGGTGATCTCGTCCCAGCTTGGTCCGAGGATCTCGCAAGGTTCATAAGGAGCACAAAATAAAATTGAACGTTTACCTTGTTCAGAATTGACGTGTAGGACACCGGCGATCGTTGCTCGAAGACTCCGACGTCGAAGCCCTCTAGATCGTCCACACACGCCTTGCGAATCTGCACGCGCGCCGTTCGTCAAGATCCGGGTGCTAGCGCGGATCTACGACGCACACTTCAGCGCAGCGATGATCACCGCAAGGGAGGATGCTTCGATCCGGGATGGATAAGCTTGAAGATCCTCCTTGCTTGAGAGACTCTCTCTCTAAATTCCAGGAGGAGAGAGATGCTCTCAAATTTGACACATGAATCGTTATGGTGGGAGAGCATCTCTCTCACTTATATAGGGAGTATTAAAACACGCGGTGTAGGTTCCCGACCCCCGTGTATTAGGCGTCCGCTATATAAGTGATGTAAATAATTATTTATGGAAAATAAAATTATGCCATAAATAAAATTTACAATTTATCACTTACTTGTAATATATAAATATATTACGTGATAAATTTGAGTCTTTAACTCGACTCATACCTCCTACTAATATTAAACGAACCTAGGATATTTAAATCCAGTCGAATAATATTAATACGTGTATTTACCATACAACTTGTAAATACATGTTATAAATAAATTCAACTAATTATTCTAAACTCGAATAATTAATGAACTTATTTATTATTTGGTGATCCATAGAACTTGGATAGTACTCGGACCCTTTGGCGGGGCCCACCAAGTTCTAAATTCCTACTCACAGAATAGGGCAGATTTTCAAGGCGCTATCGTGTGTGACCCTCTAGGCCCTTATCTCAATAGCAGTGAATAATATCACAGACCTAGAGCGGGGTCTAGCAACCCATCGAGGCCCCTATAGAGATAAGGCAAAGTCAAAGCAACGACTGCCTTCCTATGAACATGGTCCGTGTAATATAATCTCTTCGTCAAACGATATCTCAATAAAGCAGAATGCATACTAGTGTCATCATTCTTTATTTGATTTATTTTTGTTTGTTGATTTGTCCGGACGGTCTTACCTTCGTCTACCATGGCCATGGATTTAATGAAGGTGCAACCATCCTAATCAACCAGGCCCGAGATATCTTTTCCTAAACTTGGAAGCGACAAATCCTTTCTCGATCATTCAATCAATGCCATGCCATTAATGATGTACCCAATACAAACTACCTCGCCACGACTTTGTCGCCAAGGTTTTCACCTTATATCAAATGTACGTAATTAAATGACATTCATTGATAATGATCTCAAGTCAGGAGACCATTACACATGCCCATAGATAGGAACGACCAATGACACCAAAAACATGTGGTGTTCCTATTAAGCGGGTCTGTCCTCATGATCTCGTTAGCTAGAGATCATCAAGTGCGAACTTCATGAGATGAAGTCTCAATGCTTATGAGGCCCCAGCACCTGATGGTCACACATCATCTGTGTCCTTTCATAATGATGTAACTGGACCATAGGACGTTACTTTAAGATTACTGTCATGGAATCTCAGGGTTCTCATTATAGCCTGGGAACTGCTATAACCATTTGATGCGACAGGTAATCTAAGGACATTGCCATTGATGAAGTGGATGCAGAAGTATCTACACTATCATGGAAAGATAAACACATGCATAAAACCATACTGAATACATGTAACAGTAATCAAAGTACAAGACAAGTTGGGTCTAGAGCACCCACTTTCAACACTCCCACTTGCACTAGATCCAACTGCTAACAGGTTTCAATCCGCTAGCTCTCACATGTGAATCATGCTTCTGCTGAGAAATGGATTTAGTTAGGGGGTCTGCCACGTTGTCCTCTGTGGCTACTCTGCTAACTGTCACTTCACCTCTCTGAGTAAAATCCCTCAAGAGATGGAACTTCCGAAGAATATGCTTTGTCCTCTGGTGAGACCTGGGCTCCTTGGCAAGCACCACTGCAGCAGTATTGTCACAATATACTGGAACAGGGTCTGCACTGCTAGGTATAACACCAATGTCTGAGATAAAGCTACATATCCAGACTGCTTCCTTTGCAGCATCAGAAGCTGCAATATATTCGAACTCTGCTGTAGAATCTGCAACCACAGCTTGCTTTGAGCTTCTCCAGCTCACTGCACCACCATTCAGGCAAAAGATGTAGCCTGACTGCGATTTCATATCATCATGATCTGTCTGGAAACTAGCATCAGTGTATCCCCTCACAACTAGTTCCTCATCTCCTCCATACACCAGGAACATATCCTTAGTACGCCTCAAGTACTTAAGGATTGTTTTAACAGCTGACCAGTGCAGCTCTCCTGGATTAGCTTGATATCTACCCACCATGCTTAAAGCAAAGGCAACATCAAACCTAGTACATAGCATGGCATACATGATAGAACCCACTGCTGAAGCATAAGGGACTCTACTCATTCTGTCAATCTCCTCCTGTGTTTGTGGACACATTTTCTTGGAGAGATTAATACCATGTGACATAGGTAACAATCCTCTCTTGGATTGTTCCATATTGTACCTTTTGAGTACCTTGTCAATATATGTACTTTGACTTAGGCCAAGCATCCTTTGAGATCTATCTCGATAGATCTTGATCCCTAGAATGTAGGCCGCTTCACCTAAGTCTTTCATGGAGAAGCATTCATTTAACCAAGTCTTAACTGACTGTAAGACTTGCACCTCGTTTCCCATGATTAATATGTCATCAACATATAAAACTAGGAAAACAATAGCATTCCCTTCAACCTTTTTATAGACACAAGGCTCTCTTTCATTTTTGACAAAACCAAAATCTCTTATGGCCTCATCAAAACGTACATTCCATGATCTTGATGCCTGCTTCAATCCATAAATGGATCTCTGCAACTTGCATACTTTATTGACATTCTTTGACTTTACAAACCCTTCGGGTTGTGTCATATAGACGTCTTCAACCAACTTCCCATTTAGAAAAGCAGTTTTGACATCCATTTTCCAAATTTCATAATCATGAAAGGCTGCTATTGCAAGCAATATTCTGATGGATTTAAGCATTGCCACTAGTGAGAAGGTTTCATCATAGTCAATGACTTGACGTTGTCTGAAACCCTTTGCAACCAGTCTTGCTTTAAAGGTATTAACCTTACCATCCATGTCCAGTTTTTTCTTGAATACCCATTTACAACCAATGGGCTTCACATCAGCTGGAGGGTCTACCAAAATCCAAACTTGATTTTGGCACATGGACTCCATCTCAGAATTCATGGCTTCTTGCCATGTAGCAGCTTCTTTGCCTTCTACTGCTTCCTTGTAGGTCAGAGGTTCATCATCCTCAAGGATTATTGTGTCACCTGACTCGGTGACAAGAAAACCATAACGTTCCGGTTCTCTAACCTCTCGCGTAGACCTACGCAGTATCTGTGTCTCAGGAACAATTTCTTCTTCCACTTGTTCTTGTAGAGATTGTTCCTCTACCAACTCTTGTGCATCTGGAGCATTGACTTCATCGAAGTCAATCTTGCTCCCACTATTTCCAGTAGAAATGCGATCCCTTTCTAGAAATGTGGCGTATCTTTCCACAATGACTTTTCTATCTAAAGGGTTATATAGGTTGTATCCTCTAGTTTCCTTAGGATAACCTACAAAGATGCACTTAGTGCTTCTGGATGCTAATTTGTCACTTGGTAAAGTCTTGACAAATGCCTCGCACCCCCACACACACATGTGTGTCATATTGGGTTTCTTTCCAAACCATAACTGATATGGAATCCCATCTGTGGCTTTAGTTGGTACTCGGTTAATGGTATATGCTGCTGTCTGTAAGGCGTATCCCCAAAAGGATAATGGAAGAGTTGTATGACTCATCATTGATCTGACCATGTCAAGCAAGGTCCTATTCCTCCTTTCACTTACACCATTCCATTGTGGTGTATAAGGAGGAGTGAGTTGAGATACTATTCCAGACTCCTTCAAATGATCAATGAAAGCTTGGTTAAGATATTCTCCGCCTCGATCTGAGCGAAGTGCTTTTATCTTCTTACCAAGTTGGTTTTCTACTTCATTTTGATATTCCTTAAAGAAACGAAAGGAATCTGACTTATGCCGCATTAAGTAGATATAGCCATACCTACTATAATCATCGGTAAAAGTGATGAAGTATAGAAAACCACCCCTTGCCTCTACTGGAAATGGACCACATACATCGATATGTATTAATTCCAGTACTGCATTTGCTCTTTCTCCCTTTCCTGAGAAAGGTGCTTTGGTCATCTTTCCTTGTAAACAGGCTTGACATACATCTAAGGGTTCTAACTGTAGCGAGTCTAGATACCCTTCTTGATGTAATTTTTGTAATCGCTTCTCGTTTACATGACCAAGCCTAAAGTGCCATAGGCGGGTGTTATTTGAGTCATGTTGGTTATTTTTGTCATTGATAGCCATTACTGAGTTTTCTAGTTCTAGTATATATAAACCATTGTTAAGATGTGCCATACCATAACATATGTTATCCCTATAAAAGAGACAACTTTTATTTCCAAACTTGAAATAAAAACCCATAGTGTCTAAACATGACACAGAGATGATGTTTCTGGTAACAGACGGTACATAATAGCAATTTTTTAAAACAAGAACCAGACCAGTTGGTAAAGTCAAGTGGTAGTCTCCCACTGCCAAGGCCGCCAGACTTGCACCATTTGCAGCTCGGAGATCCACTTGACCTTTTTCAATCTTCTTGAACCTACTTGGTTCCTGTATATGAATACAAATGTGTGAGCCACATGCCGTATCCAATACCCAACTTGTAGATAATGATAGATTGCATTCAATGACAAAAATACCTGAAGCCGAAGCGTCAGCTTGCTTCTTCTTCCCAGCTCTGCAATTCTTTTTCCAGTGGCCTTTCTTGCCACATCCAAAACAGACAGCTTCCTGCTCATTACTCTGCCTCTGAATCTTTGGCTTCTTGGCAGGACGATGCATTGGTGTCTTTGGCCTTGACTTGGCTTTAGACCCCTTTGCCTTGCCCTTGTTTTTCTTTTTCACCATAAGGACAGATGTATTGGTGTTTTTCATGTCCTTATTAGCTTGGCGAACTAAAGCCAAAAGATCCGGGAGCGACTTTGTCATATCATTCATATTATAATTGACAATGAAAGTCGAGAATCTTGACGGTAAAGAGGCAAGAATGAGATCCACTGCTAGTTCTTGGTTCAGTTTGAACCCAAGGGCTTCAAGCCTCTCAATATACCCAATCATCTTGAGTACGTGAGGACCGTCTTGGTGCCCTTCTGCTAGCCTGCACTTATAAAGTGCACTTGAGATCTCATACCTTTCTTGCCTAGCCCTCTCCTCATACAGTTCTTGGAGGTGTGAAAGCATCTTGTAGGCATCCTATTCCTCATGCATTTTTTGCAATTGGCTGGACATGGATGGCAACATGATGCATTGTACATCAAGTGAATCATCTACATGCTTTTTCCACTTATCTTTTTCCGTCTTGCTTGCTCCCTGAGGAGGCTCAGCAGGAATTGGGGATTCCAGCACATATAACTTCCTTTCTTGGCGTAGTACTATGCGCAAGCGCCTGTACCACTCCTGGAAGTTATTGCCGGTCAGGATATTTTCTTTATCCAAGATTGATCGCAGTGATAAAGTACTAGTGGTGTTGGTGATTGCCATTTTAAATCTACATCAGATAAACATTTAGCAGTTAGTACTTTGTCTTGATTACCTTTTGACATTTTATGATTAATAAATTATTATATCATTTAATGTCTCCCACTATTTTAACGAACCTTAATGGCCCTCACCATTAGATTCGGAATACTCTATCGCTTGATCATTCTAGTGGCAAAGATCCTCGAAACCTCCCTCGTAGTCTACAAGCTAGGGCTACGACACTACTTGAAGGGTTTCAAGGTAGGCGCTATGCTGGCCAACCACCTGTTCTTGTGGTTCCTTGTGTAGTTGAGTAAAGTCCCAGCTTTTGGAATCTATACTTAATTCCCTCAACCTCTTGCCTCTAAAGTGATAATAAGTTAGCTAAGGCTAAACCTTGATTATTCACTTTAGTTAAGTCGACCCATTCCTCACATGGAAACGCCCCGGTAGTAAGAGGCACTCTCAACTGAGGCTGATGAGCACCCAAACAGCCGGTTTTGTTTAGATGTGAGAAATGGAAGGCATTATGACTTAATATATCTTTGAGGGATTTTTTAAAAATTATTAATTGACGAATATAATCCCTTTTCTATTTATTATGTTCGAACTAGGTTGTCTCGCTCACAACTGAACATTCAAAAAGAGTATTTATTCGTCATAACTTTATGCATTTTCACTTGTTTACTATCCTATGTGATCATGCAATAATCATGCAGTCGCATAAAAATAATAAACTATGCATAAAGTAAATCAAGCATTCCGACTGGTCTTGAGCATTCTATAATGATTGATCATTAACTGATCAATCATCACCTAGGGGCATACGTACCTGAGTCAATACAAGACTCGTGTCGCTGCTGGCCCCAGTGCAAAGCCCAACTCATGTCTGGACTACCGCCTCATCTTGGCGGGGTCTGCCTCTCGGATCGTCACAAATAATTACAAATATACTCGCACGCAGGCGAGGGGGTCTGGGGTACAAAATACATATAGTGCAATGGACGCGCAGGCCCTTATACATATTTTAATTAAAAGACGATTCGCAGACCGTCATTTATCTAATTAAATATTACAATCATCGCACGCATTGAATAAATAATTAAATAAATACATACATGCCAAACATACACAGGTCGGTCAAAAGCTCAAGACCAGTCGGGGTAAAAGCGCAATAAAATTAAACTGAAATAAATTTAAATTATGCGAGAGTGTTTTAATAAATTAAATGAATTTGATTAAATTCAAATAATTTATTTTTTATCGGTTCCATTTGTTTAATTTAATTTTAATTCTAAAATTAAATTAAACCATTAATTTAATTCTAAACTTAAATTAAATTAATATTCTTGGATTAAAATAAACTAAACCACTAAATTAATTTCAATTAATTTAATTTAAAGAAAAAACTAAATTAATTAAAATTAATTCAGTGCCCGGTTACCTCTCGCCGGAGAAAAGTCCGGCGGGACTGCGTACCGCCGCGGGATGTCGTCCTGAACCGCGGCGTGACCGCGGCGTGACCGCGGCGTGACCGCGTCCCGCAACGGCTGCATCTCCCGGCAGCCCGCAACTCTGGCGAGCCGGCGAGGGTCGACCATTGCGAGGCAGTCCGGCAGGAGGTGAGGCCGGAGTGAGGCTGTCCGGCAGGGGTTGAGGCCGGAGCGAGGCTGTCCGGCAGGGGGCGAGGCTGTCTATGGGATTAATGAACTCAATTGTCTATGTTTAATTATGGGTTTTCTAGTTAGCATGAGCTTTAGTGATCCTTAGTGTGATGTACCTATGATTTACTTTGTATCACTTAGATTTGATTACCTATTTTGATATATGTGATATGATTTGAAACTATTTTACCTGGATTATTTAGAACTATGGAAAAGGGGAACGTTTTACCATGATTTTAATATAAAAATTATTTAACCGATTATCATGCCTTGGTTTCTTTAAAGTTGAAAATGTTCAGACTTTTATATAGAGACTTTTTATAGAACACCCAGGTGGGATCCTACTGATACTATTTATCTCACACCCTACACACCCCTTCAACAGTGTGTAGACCTAGTTATGTCTTTTGATGGAGGAAAAGGAAAGGTTCCATAGTGATGTAGTGAGGTTCTAGTTAGTTGGTCTTGGGTAGTTAGTTGTGAGATAGTGGGATGTCATTCACTTATCACATGGAGTAGTTGTTTCTCATTTTGGGTTTTATCTTTTACTATTAGACTCATAACTTGGATTTTGTTTAGATGATTTTGAGTTGTATCATTTTTGATACTTCCTTTTACTTATGACATATATTTCATGTTTCTCTTTCACAGTTTATTTCTGTTATGCATATATATGCCCTGTCATCTGTTCAGGTTGGTTGAAACCATTCTCTTTGGTTTTTGTTGATTCCTAGGTGCTATTCACCAACCCTTGGGGGCTATAAACACCCTTTGGGTATGTGGAGGATTGGGTCAGGTGACAGTTTTTAGGGTATTCTAGGTTGGTTTGTTACAAATTGGTATCAGAGGAATGGTTATGCTTAGTCTTGGTACATCTATTAGACTAAATATAGGATTTTCAAGACTTGACAGGTATGTTGTGGTGAGTGCCTAGATATCTTTTTTTATGAAGAGACTCCAGTTACCATGGGATGTTTGGATTTATGTCTCATGTGTTGATTTATTGATGTTAATCTCAGTTTTTTCTTTGGTTTTCTGATTTGAACTGAGATTATCCTACTGTCTAATCATTTCTTCTATTTTTGGTGTGCAGATATATGCCTCTAAGACATCTCCCACAGGTTCCACTGGAGGATGTAGTGGATGTTCCTCATGAGAAAATACTCATTTGGATTATAATATTATATATTCTATCATATGAGTAGTTCATGTCATGGAACAAAATGTTCCGCAAGTCCAAAACACTGTTGTTGAGGTATAATCAGGAGATGGAGGATAAAGGGATCAATCTCAAGAGTTCTTATGCAAGAACCCCCCATCCTTTAAAGGTATGAATGAGCCCCAAGAGGTAGAGGATTGGATGGAAAAGATTGATCATATCTTTGAATTCTTGGATACACCTGAGAATATCAAGGTGAAGTGCACAATGTTCAAAGTTGAGGGTCACAACAAGAAATGGTGAGATTACATGGTATATACAGATATGCATGTGAGCTTAGACTAGAAGGGTTTCAAGAAACTCTTTTTCCAGCAGTTCTATGTAGAGTCTTTGATGATGGAAAATTCTCTATATTTACTCTCTTTATAGCATGGAGAGTGTTCGGTGTCGACATACACCAATTGATTCACGGAGCTGGTTCATTTTACTCTAGAGGTAGTGAAGAATGATCAGTTAAAGGCTTAAAAGTACCTGCAGAGTTTGAGACCAGATATCAAATCATGGTATTCATGCTGAAGTTTTTTATCTATATGGGGATGGTAGATAGGGTTATGATGGTAGAAATGGACATGATAGGCAATATTTACCATTCCACTCTATATTTTCTACCTAGTGGTAGCTTTAGTGGTGTGAAGGGAAAGAAGAGGAAGTGACATGAGCATCATAGGAGTGGTGGAGGTGGTTCTTAGTAGTGGGCCTCCATTACACCATCAATTACATCTAGTAGTGTGCCTCTAACTTGATATAAGTGTGGAAAGGTAGGGCATACTTGACGTTCTTGTTCAGCACTTGTGAAGATGTGCAATTGTTATGGCTGCTATGACTATTTTTATCAATTATGTCAGGCTATGTATACACCTCATTATGGTCAAGGATCATCATATCCAAAGGCCACCATAGTGCTGTCAGATGCTTCAAAGTCTACAGGCCTCCAACCATAGGCCTCAGGAGTGAAACACCTTCACACAGTGGATGAGTTTTCGGTAGAGGTTGACACGAGTCTAGTGATAGTGAGAGGTACTATCTTTGTTGCATATTATATAACAAATACTTTATTTGATACCAGTTTCTTCCACTTATCTATATCTTCCTGATTTTTATATGCTTAAACTTGCAATGGAGCTCATGTCCTTTGTCATGGAGTTAGTGACACCTCTTATAAAGAGGATAGAGTAGGGGTTTCAGTTTCCTTATTTATTATCAATAACTGACATGGATTTAGTATGATATTTACTTGTTCTTGATCTGGATCTTTTTGATGTCATCAATGATATGAATTGGATTTTCACTCATCATGCTGAGGTTGATTGTTATCATCAGCTTGTCTCATTTCTTTCTGCCGATGGGATCTCTTGAGTGTTTCAGGGAAAGTGGGATCCAAAGTTTGGTCGTGCATGAACTTTCTTCCTAGAGCTCAAGAGTTTGTTATCTAATGTTGTAGTTGATCCCAATGACATTTCTTCTATTGGTAATATTACCTTGGTTATTATATATTTTTCAAATTTATTTCTAGACAAATTCTCCAGTATTCTTCTAGAAAGGGAGGTAGAGTTTATGATTGATTTGGTGCTGGGTACGTAGTCAATCTTGATACCATCTTATCATATGGAACTAGTGGAGATGAAAGAGATCAAGATTCAGTTGGATGATTTGATAGAGAAAGGCTTTGTTCACCCTAGTGTTTTCCATGGGAAACCCCAGTGATCTTTTCCAAGAAGGATGATTGTTCACTTAGATTGTGTGTTGACTATTAGAAGTTGAACCGGGTGAAAGTTAAGAAAAGTATCCTTTTCCCCATGTGGATGACCAGTTTGATCAGTTAAAGTGCGTAAAGTGGTTATTGAATATTGATCTTTAGTTGGGTTATCATCAGATCGGGGTTTGGGAGTCTGATATACCAAGGATGGTTTTTAGGAGTACGCATATCCATTACAAATATCTTATGATGTTGTTTGTTCATGGATGATATTTTGGTTTATTCAAGTTCTGAGTGTGAGAATGAGTACCATCTGAGTTTGGTTTTGTAAATCCCAAGGATTAGCCATTTTTACGAATTTCAAAATGTAATTTATGGATCTAATAAGTGATTTTATTGGGGTATTTGATTTCTGAACATGGATTATCAGTTGATCCTAAGATGGTGAGTTCCATCTTTTCATGAGAGGAGCCCAAAACCTCTTTAATATTTAGAGCTTCCTTGGTCTTTCTAGATACTATTGGTAGTTCATCAAGTATTTATCAAATTTGAAATCATGTTTGACTGCTCTTACTAGGAAATGGGTGAAATTCACATAGGATTTGAAATGTCAGTATTTTTTTGATGAAATGAAACAACTTCTGGCATCAGCTCTTATTATGATCTTACTTGATCTTGGTAAGGGGAATGTGGTATACTATGATGCTTCCTGTGTTGGTTTGGGTTGCATGATTATAAAGTATGATCATGTTGTGGCCTATGAATCTCATTATATTTGAATGCATGAGAATAATTAACCCACTCATGATTTTGATATCATTGCGATCATTCATTCACTTAAATGTTGGAAAAACTATCTATTTGTGGAGAGGTTAAAAACCTTTTCTGACCATAAGAGTCTGAGCTATATATTTTCTCATAAATACTTGAATCTTAAACAGAGGCAGTGGGTCGAATACCTTCAAATGTTTTACTTTGACATCATCTACACCCTGGGGAAGAGGAATGTCATTACAGAGGCTCCTAACAAGAAAGTTCCATCGTTGATTGTTTTGGAATCAAAGGAAGAGTGAAAGATTATGGGGCTCTTCACTCTGTTGCAGTTGGATTCTTATGAGTATATTTTAGGTATGGTTATGGATAGTGTTCAGTTATCATCATCTCTCATTGAGTCTATTATGTAGGGTTAGTAGTAGGATAATGAATTCAGAGTAATTTGAGAAACCATTTATAGCAGGGAGACCGTTTCTGGTTGTTCTATCCCTTTAGATGATAATATCCATTTTGTGGATTGGTTTTTCATCCCAGAATCTATGAGGAGTTAAGTTTTGTTTTAATTCCATAGTTCATCATGGGTCATTCATTTGACCACTATTAAGACATATTATGACATGATACGACATTTCTTGTGGTCGAGTATGAAGTGAGACATTGATAATTTTGTGTCCTGTAGTTACACCTGCCAAGAGATAGAAGCTAGGCATATGAAACATTATTATTTTCTCTAGCCTCTTTTGGTGTTGGTTTGGAAATGAGATGTGCTATCCATGGACTTCATTGTTGGATAACTATAGAATCCCTAAAGGAATAAATCTATTTGGGTAATGATTTATTGGTTGATTAAATTTTCTCATTTTATTTTGATTTGGAACACCACTAAAGTTAAAGATCTGGGTAAGCTGCATGCATAAGAGATTGTGAGGTTACATGGGATTCCCTCTACTATTGTCTCGAATAGGGATCCTAGGTTTACCTCCAATTTCTATAAAAGTCTCCAAGCAGTGACGGGGACTCATTCCATGTTTAGTATAGCTTAATATCTATAGACAGATGGTCAGATGGAGTATTCTATTCAAGTCTTGGAGGATAGGCTTCGTGCCTGCATCTTGGATTTTGGTGAATTGTGGGATAATAATCTTGATGGTATCAAGGTGTGCAGAAGAAACTGGTGGTCTAGAGATTTAAAAATTTTAGTGACAAAACTACATCGTCTCTGGAAATCCGAGCCTCAGTAGAGGTCTGAGGATCTCACATGAATTTATTAAGCACAAAAATAAAACCGAATAGTTACCTTGTTCGAATCATAGTGTTCTCAATAACAGATTGTTTTCAGTGAACATTTCTTGAAGTATCTAAATCCCAAACCCTCTATATCATTCACAAATTCTTTAATAGTCCACACGCATGCCAATCGTTAAATTTCATGTGCTATCGTGGAGCTCTGATGATTCCTTCAACGTTGTGATGATCACTATGATCCCATGCTTTCGATCTGTGAAGATATTCTTAGATCATTTTATCAGATGGAGCCTCTCTCTCTAGGATGTGGGAGGAGAGATAATATCTCAATATTTAATGATGAATAGTCAATTTAATGAGCTTCTCCTATATTTATATAGTGGATGTCCAAAATACTCGGTAAGGGTTCCCCAACCCTCGTATATCCAACATCTACTAAATAAACAATAAATGAAATGTTATGATGAACTAATTGTATCATTAACATCATTTATATTTTATTACCTACTTATAATATATAATAAATATATTATTTGATAAAATCGATTCATTTAACTCAGCTTAAAATTCCTATAATATTAAAGGAACCTTGAATATTAAAATAATATCCATTCATATAATATTTTTCCACATATTCACTTAATAAATTATGAATAATTTTAAAAAATAAATTCAACCTAATTATTATATACTCAAATAATAATGAATTTATTTATTTTTCAGTGATCGATAATACTTGGAAAACTCTCTGACCCTATCATGGCGGCCACCATGTCCTATATACCTATTCACTAGGATAAGATAGACTCTTCAATATGCTATTGTGTGTTACCTTCTAGGAATTTATCTCAATAGTAGTGAATACTATTCATAGACCAAGAGAGGAATCTGTAAACCCATCAAGGACCCTAAAAAGATAACGAAAATTCATAGCAATGACAACCATCCTATGAACACGCACTATGTAATATAATCTCTTTATCTCACGATATCTCATAAAGAAGAACACACACTTGTGTCATCATCCATTCTTGATTTTATTATTTATTGATCTAACTAAATAGACTTACCTTTGACTACCTTGTCCAAGGATTTATAATGTTACTACTATCCTAATCAACAAGGCCTGAGATATCACTTCCTCAACTCAGAAGCAACAAATTCTTTCTTGACCATTCAACCAATGCCATACCACCAATGATACACCCAACACAAGCTACCTTTCCAAGACTTCAATGTCATCGATTTTGCCTTGCATAAAAGTACGTGATGAAATGGTACACATTTATAACGTTATTAAGTAATTAGACCAATACAAATGTTCATAGATAGGAAAAACCAACGACACATGAAACATGTGGTGTTCCTATGAGTGGGTCGGTCCTCATGATCTCACCTAATAGAGATCACCAAGTGTGAACTTAATGAGAAGAAGTCTCAATGATTATGAGTCCCCAAAACCTGATAGTTAGACATAAACTATGTCAAGTTATTATGATGTGTCTATACCATATGAAATATGTTTAAGATTAATGCCATAGTATCTCAAGGTTCTCATTATAGCCTGGGAACTTCTATAACCTTTTGATATAAAAAATAATCTACGAACATTACCATTTAAATACTGAACATAGAAATATCAACACTATAATGGTATGTGTACATCATGCATAACTCACTGTATACACAATAAGGTAATCAAAAAGCACCATTCAAGTTGGGTATAGGGAACTCACTCTTACAATAGATACAAGACAGGTCGAGTTAATTTATAACAATATTTATTAGTTGTCGATCAAAATGGATCCCTTTGAGTCTTTGTATGGTCGCCCATACAGATCACCTCTTTGTTGGGAATAGGTGGGTGATGCCTCTCTTATGGGATCTAGTCTCATTTGGGAGATTATGGTGAGGATTCAACATATACATCAGCATCTAGTTATAACTCAAAGTCAACAAAAATTGTATGCGGATCATCGACGTATTCCTTTAGAGTTTTCCATTGGTGACCGAGTTTTCTTGAAGGTTTCTTCTTGGTTGGGTCAACATAAAATTAGGAAATAGGGAATGTTGGATCCAAGATATTTTAGACCATTCGAGGTCACTGGGTGGCTTGGGTAGGTCACGTATCGGTTAATATTACCAGCTTAGTTGACATGAATTCATGATGTCTTTCACACATCTCATCTTAGGAAGTACCATCCTAATCCTTCTCATATTCTAAGTTGGAAAGAGATTGAGGTGAACCTAGATGTTTTAGTTGTAGAGAATCTAGTGGAGATCATTGATTCTTAGGTGAAAGTCTTACGTGAGAATTCTATCCCACTATTCACAGTGTTATGGCGACACAAATCAAATTCTCACGATACTTGGGAACATGAATTGTCAGTGAGATAAAAGTGAACTCACCTATTTCTGGATAACCCTTCTTCAATATTACTTCCCAGGTATGGAAAGTATTATAGTGGGAATAATTTAACATCTTGGATAAAATGGTATGATCTTTTTAATTTTTAAGAGTGTTTTCGGTTTTAGAGGGCTTAGAAGCTATTTTTGGGAGTTTCTATAGAACCTAGGCTGGGTACTACTTGCAGACCATTTTACATCATAAATGTGTAGTTTACGATATAAATGTGTCCCTAGGAACAAGCTTCAAAATTATTTATGACATAAGAATCATACAGGCCATAAAATCTTTTTACTCTATATGATACTCTTTTATTCCATAAAAAAAGAAATTAGGGTAAATTTAACTTGAGGTTATGCATTTTTCACCATATATAAGTTATGGAATATTTATGCTATAAACAAGGTGTTTACACCATAAATCCTTTGAACCAACTGGCTTAAGTCACGTTGCATGTATGACGTTTCACATTCTCATTATGCATCCATTCTCCCTCAACCATAGGGTTTCTCTAGGTGCGTTTGGGTGTCTCTTCTCCTTTCGAGTTCCTTCGTTCAATGTTCGATCTCTATGGCATTTGCATTTATTTTTTTCATGGTAATCAATCTTTATTATTCTTCTTCATTTCTGTTGATTGTGGAAATAGTGTGGCATTGAATTTTGGATTTTTTGACCATGTGGTGATGTTTTGTTTAATCCCTTCTAGATCTGTTGTGCGATCTTCTTCCAGGAGCTAGTCCTTTGTTGGTTTCGGTGCATAAGGTGCGTGTTCTTTGAGGTATGTTGTGATATAACCTCCCTGCCATATTTTTTTGTATAATTAAATTCTAATATTTTAGAATGGATTCTAGGGACTCTGTTGTTGGTTTTTCATTCCTATGTTGGTGGATCCCTTTGCAGGCGTGTCGACTCGAGGTTGAGGTAGGTGGTTCCATCTCTAGCCTATGTTGGATGAACCTCAAATGATATGGTTTTATAAATTGTTTTAAAAATGAATTAACATGATTTATTTATTGGTGTGTGTGAATAGGTTTTTGAGAAAAGGTGGGTTTCCCCTATTTTGGTAAAATAAAAGGTATTTTCAAAGCATTATGAATTGGATTTACAAAATGGTTTTCAAAGCATGATTTTGATGAAATGATTTTAAAAATGTAGCACATAGGAAGCCTTGGGTACTTAGGTGGAATATATAATAATAGGACTCATATATTATCACTGTTAGGGGGTTCACTCATACAACAACATTATCCTTTTACACATATTATTACATGATTTTAACCATCAAATACAACCAAGGATCATAAAGTCTAGTGTATTTGGAAGATTAGTTACATAAAACTAAAAACATGGGACACAAAAATCTTTTATTTAAACTCCACAATGAGATCCTAGCTTTTTTTGGTCCCTTACATCTACATAGGATAACCTGGGGAATACATAAACAAAGGTATGCGATAAAAATCCCAGTAAGGGAATAAGAATATGAAAAAGAATAACACATGGGTTAAAAGGCATAACATGATGAAATAAAAAGGCATAAATATACATAATGAAGCATAAAATTTATAATCATGGTATCATAGGATATGTGGAAACAACATACAACATGAAATAAGCATGAGTCAAGGCTCATTTTATATGGAAGGGCATGAGTCAAGGCTAACCACTAAGACCGTTGCACATGGAACATGAGTCAATGTTAACCACCAAGACTATTGGACATGACATATCATGGGACTAAACATTAACTAATTAATTGGAGTGTTATCTAGTTGCACCCATCATAAAATTTTCATGCATATTTGTGCCACATGAAGAATCAAACATAAACAAAAGGGTTACCCATGTGAAGAAATGGGTATCATAATCATGTCATGGAGCATAACAAATGGGAGTATCTTAAAAGTGTCCATTAAAGAATGTATTTAAAGAATACATGGACATAAATAAGGTAAATTCAGCATAAATAATGATAAATTATGTCTAATTTAAGTGGAAATATATAAAAAAAGTGCTTAAGAAATTTTAGAAATGAAACATTTTAGTGCTGTTTGAAGAAAATATTAAAGAACACTTAAAGTGGAAAAAGAATATTTATTTTCATAAAACCAAAAATAAACCAAGATATATTTTTATAATATAATGAGTGATTTTATAAAAATAAAAGTTAATTAAAATAGATTATAGAGTGTACTTGAAAATGAGAAAGAAACTAGGAAGTTCCCTTGAATCGGGCTTGCTTATCGAGAAGAATTGAGAAGGGAACCTTTTTAAAACATGTATATCCCTAAAAGAAGGATGAAATGATATAGATACATGAGTTTGGAAAATATAAATATAATTTATAAGAATTATAAAAAAATAAATAATAGTTAAATTATGGTAAAGAGAGAGAAAGTGTAACTCTAAGGAAAAATGGAGGTTTGGAAAGAATCCCTTACCACATGTCCGAAAGTGTTCTGCACTTGTACTTAATGTCCTGGATAATAAAATTAAATCCATTAATTAATTATTTAATAACCTTTTATACATTTATTTTATTTTTTATAATTTTATCTATGGACTTTTTGATGAGTTATAAGATACAATTTTATTGTTCGAGAGCGTTCATTTCCTTTGTTTTCATGATCGGTTCACTTGTATTCATGTATGGAAGATCATGTAAAATGAGAATAGTTGTCCATAATTGAAATTATATGTTATTAATGAAATTAAAAAATATAAAATGTTTATTAAAATCATTTTGTTATATGTTATGAGGATGAATCATTAGATAAGATGTTAGTGACAATCATTTAGATTATTTTGGTGTTTTTTGATCATCACGACCTAGTTTTGTTTTATTAATTAGTATCATGTATATATAATGGTTCTAGAATATTAAATAGGATATAAAACATAGATAACCATAAATTTTTTTATGACCATCCTTGAAGGCATTAAAGGAAAATGAAAATGTATCATCCATGATGTCAGTAAATTGACACATCACGGGCGATGTTTTCATTTATAGAACAAAAAAGGGTAGGGGAAAGAAATGATGATGGATTATTACATTAGAATAATAAAATTACAGTATATGTAAGTTTTTGTTGTTATCATACCATTTTAATGAGGGGAGGTTAGGATAGAATAATAAAATAAAATAACTTGAAAAGAAATTAATAGAAAAGAAGGAGGATTTTACCTCTTGAATCCTTCTTCTTGAGAACCTCCTTAGGGGGATTAGTTTTTGTCTTTTTTTGAGACAAAAGGATCTTGGAAATGGGGGAGGTGACTGGGAAGATATTTGATTAGAATTTGGACAAGATTCAAGGCTTAAGAGGTGGTGAGGGGTGATATTTATAGTGGAGGAGAGAGGTGTTTTTTGATTATTCTATTCATTAGTTTATTATTTTGGATCAAGACTATGAATAGTTTAATAATTATTACAAAATATATTAAAATAATAAATCATAATTTGATATTTTGTGCTTACATCATCCATACATCATCTATGACTCCATAATTCATGTATTTAGTTTTTATAGTAAATTATCGTATTTTACTATTCACAAAAATTCAATTATTTCAGAAAAATAAAAAAAATTCACCCTAACCATTTTTTGATGTATATAACTAAAAAATGGACTTCATTTTATGAAAATAATTTTCTAAATATGAGAAATTTAATTTTTAATTAAAATCATCATTTATTTAGAAAATAAATTTTTTAAAATTATAACTGATTTTATAATACTTTGAAAAGTTAATTAAGGTTTAATAAAATTATCTTATAATCATAAGCCAACCAAATATTAATTCATTAATACATTTTATGGAAACAAATTTTATTTTAAATCATTATATTAATTATAAAATTAAAAATAAACACTTATGTTTTATAAAAATATCAACACATAATTAATAATTTCTAAATTATTTATTTACTTATACTATGATATAATTATATAATATTACCATTTATAAGATGCATAAATTTTATTTATACCTTCATGGGTGAGTTTACTACTCTATAGGCTAGATTACTATTCCTAATGGTCACATTACTATTCCAAAGGTCACGTTACTATTCCATTGGTATAGGCTCCTTAACTTATAAAAATTTCTAATATTCTATTAATTATTCATTTATAATGTTTTTATTGTGTTATATATGTGTTTTTATATGATTAATACCATATTACATAATTTTAAGAATGTAATTTCCATTTATAGAATTCTGGGTTGTTAGATTCTCCCCCCTTATGAAATTTTACCCTTGAAATTTCATTTTACAAACTAAATAGGTGAGGGTATTTCTTTTTCATCACTTACTCTAGTTCCCATGTTTCCTCTTCGTACTTATGGTTCTTCCATAGTACTTTGACCAGGTGAGTAGTCTTTTTGTATAAAGATTTATCTCTATGGTCCAAGATCTTCACCAGATGCTCCTCACAGGAGAGATCTGTAAGGCCCCGACCCCAATTGTCCAGAGTCGGTGCCTTATTTGATTACATTGGAATATAAACAAGGAATATGAATCTCTAAGGACCAATTAGTTTAGTATTATTGGAAAAAATATACATACATAAGTTCAACATTACAACTTTAAAATAAATACAACATAGAAACTCCTTAGACAACATCCATAAATCCTAGGTTATTTTAGCATGTCATTCATAATAAAATTATTCATGTCCTAAGAAAATGAAACATAATAAAGGGGTGAGCTCAAATTCTCAGTAAGGGTAAGCAATAAAATGTAATATATATAAACATTAGGCAAGTTGAATAACTAAAAACATATGCCTTTAACAAAAACTTGAACACATTATGGCAGGAATAAGAGCTGAGTTAGTAATGTCATAATAAAACATAATCATGGGTATTCTAATAATCAAATAACAAAATGAAAAATCAATAATATTTTCATAATTATGGAATGAATACTATGGGACATCATCACAATACTATCAAGGCCTCATGCCAAGACCATAAATAATCATTTTATCAAGGCCTTGTGCCAAGACCGTAGTTTTTCTCATGAGACATACCGATGCACCGATGGGTTATAGAGGGAACCACCCAACACTTTCTATGTCCAATGCATTCCTCATATGAACGGGGATAAATATAAACAACATACACATTCATATTGAAACTAATATATGAAATGTAAATAACTTTCCCCGAACATTAAGCATAAACACTAACCATTCAGAGTAAATTGGTGAATGGTTTTAAGATAGAACATCCACAACCAAAATAATCATAAACCATTAAATTAAATATGGTAGAATATAAAATGTAATATTAATCCCAATAATACATAATAATAAACAAGTGTGTTTAAATATATGAAGATACTCTTATAAAATCTTCGAGTAATTCTTGAGATAAACACCCTTTTACTTTGAAAAGAAGAGTTATTTTGGAAAAATATTTGTATAAAACCATAATTAAAGTAAGATAATATTTTTATAATAAAATGAGTGATTTTATAAATATAATGGTTTCCAAAAACAGATTATAGGGTGCCCTTGAAAATAGGTGAGAATTTGAGAAATTCCCTTGAATCGGGCTTGTATTTTAGGAAGGATTTTTAAAAGATCCTTTTAGAACATATAACTACCATTAAATGAAAGTAGGATTCTGGTTTGTAAACATATATAGAACAATTAAAAAGAATTTATGAGGAGTACATAATAATACACAATAATTTAATTAAGGTAATTAGACAATAAAAATTACCCAAATGAAAATGGAGGTTCATGTGAAAAAACCCTTACCTTAAGTCCGAATGTGTTCCGCTCTTGAAATTAAGGTCCTGGAATATGAAATTAGAATTATTAAAAAATTATTTAAGAACCTATTAGACATGATTTTATTTTATCATAATTCTATTTAGTTCATTTATTTCCTTATTGATAATTTATTATATTGAATTCCATCGTTCCAGAGTGTTCGTTTTCTTGATTTTCATAATCAGTTCACTTGTTTTTAAGTAATGGAGTTAATGTGGAATGGATGTAAATTTCCAGAATTGAAATTAAATATTATTTATGAACATATATAAGTGTTAATGTTCATTTATATTATTTTTTTACATGGAAATAGGATGAATCATTAGATGAATTATTAATGACATTCACTTAGATTATTTTAGCGGTATTTTGATTATTAGGAACTAGTTTGGTCATATGATTTAATAATATGTACGTATACTTGTTCTTGAATATTAATTAGGTTATAATAAATATATTATAGTATGGTTAATCCATAAAAATGGTTTCATGACTAGTAATGAAGGATAAATTGAGGAACGAAACTTCTTCATCCACAAAGGTTATAAATTGGAAGCTCATGGATATTGATTTCGATTAAAAAATAAAAGGGAGAGAGTAAGAATATTGATGATGGTTCTTACATTCACATGATATAATTATAGTATATAGATGTTACTTGAATTATAATGGCAATTTTTACGAATTATTTGAGGAGAGGATAACAAAATAAAATAAATTTAAATGAAACTAAATGAAAATGAAGGGTGATTTACCTCTTGAAATAACCTCCTTGAGAACCTCCTTAAGGGAAGGTGTTTTTGTCTTTTGGAAAGAACAAGAGATTATTAGACGTGGGGAGTGACTAGTTAAGGGTATTTGGGAAGATATTTTAGGAGATTCAAGTCTTAGTGGATTGAAGAGAAGAGAAAGTGATGGGGGGTTTTTATAGTGGAGGAGAGGAGTGGGTTTTGAATATTTTATTCATTATTTTATTAATTCTCTCAAGAAAACCAATAGTGTTATTTCATGTGACCCATAATAGTAATAATTTCATGTTATTTTGAACCATGTGGCCTTGAATCACTCAGGATTTCATTAATAGTGTATTTAACTGATAATTTGTATATACGGTATTTTACCGTATTTCACTATTCATCAAAAATTCAAGAATTTCAGAAAAATCCAAAAAATTTACTCCTACCATTTTTGACATGTAGAATTCAAAAATGAACTCAATTTTTCAAAAAAAAAAATTCTAAATATTATTAATTTAATTTTTAAATACAATCATAGTTAATTCGAAAAATAAAAATTTTAAAGGTATAATTAGTTTTATATCACATTGAAAAATTAATTAAGATCTCATTATCTTATTACCTTAAGAACATAAAATAATATCATTATTTACTATTCATAAGGGTCACATTAATATTCATTTACTATTCATAAGGGTCTGTTAATATTCACCAAAAATTTAGTTTGTTCTATCAGACTCCAAATGACTTACTGATCACAACTCTAGATGAAAGTTTTTCAAAATTAAAAAAATAGTAGAGGAAAATTTGTATTTAATGAATAGATTATAAAATGCGTTATTTTGTAGGGACACAATGTTTCAGGCATTCAATATTTATTTTCAAAACCTTGGGGTGTAACAATCTCCCCTCACAAAAATTCCGTCCTTGAAATTCACCAAATGTTACCTAAAAAGATTCAGGTATATCTTCAACATAAGCTCCTCAGGATCCCATGTTACTTCCTCCATCTCATGGTTCCTCCAAATAACCTTTACTAGATAAGTCATCCAATTTCTCAATACTTTTTCTCTATTATCAAGAATCTTGATAGGCTCTTCACAATAAGATAGATCAGGCTCAAGTTCTATTTCTTCATAGATGAGTACATGTGTTGGGTCTGTAATGTATTTCCTTAACATTGATATGTGGAACACATTTTTAACTTTGGAGAGACTTGGAGGCATTTCCAAACGGTAAGCTACAGCTCCAATTCGATCCAGAATTTCAAAAGGCCCAAGATAACTAGGGCTAAGTTTCCCTTTCTTTCCAAATATTATAACGCCCTTCCATGGAGATACTTTCAAGAAAACGTAATCTCCCACTTGAAATTATAGACCCTTCCTTCGATTATCAGCATATATCTTTTGTCTTCTTTGTAATATTTTGATATGGCCTTGAATAGTATTTACCTTTGCTGTTGTTTCCTTCCCAAGATCTGGGCCCACAAGCTTCCTTTCTCAAACTTCTTCCCAACAAGTTGGTGTACGACATCTCTTTCCGTACAATGCTTCATATGGTTCCATTTGAATACTTTAAAGGAAACTATTATTGTCGTAAAACTACACCAAAGGTAAATAATGATCCCACACACCTTGAAAATCAAGTGAACATGATCTCAACATGTACTCTAAGGTTTGTATCATCCTCTCTGATTGCCCGTCAGTTTGTTGGTGGTAAGAAGTACTCAATCGAAGTTCGGTATCCAAATATTTCTGAATACTTTTACAGAATTTAAATGTAAAACATGGGTCATGATCAAAAACAATTGATAGAGGTGCTCCATGAAGTCTCACAACTTTATTGATATAGAGTCTTGCTAGGTGCTCTAGTGGAAAATCCTCCCTTATAGCGAGGAAATGTGGAGATTTTGTAAGTCGATCCACAATTACCCATATCACATCATTATTCCTTGAAGTTTTGGGTAATCTTGTGAAAAAATCCATGGTGATGTCATAACATTTCTACATAGGAATAGGTAGAGGTTTCATGACTCCTTTTGGATGTTGCCTTTCAGGCTTCACTTGTTGACAGACTAAACATCTTAATACATAATCTGAAATTTCCCTCTTCATGTTATCCCTCTAGAAACGTTCCTTAAAATCTCTATACATCTTAGTGATACCAGGATGTATGAAGAAATTAGAACTATGGGAGTCATCAAATAAATCCTCTTTATCTCAGGTATAGCTAGAACACAAAGCCTCTTCCCAAATTTCAGAACACCATCTTCACACACAAAGTCACTCAACTTCCCATCTTTCATAGCAATAAATTTATTTTTAGGTCCTTGTCATTAGCCTAATAAGCTTTAATTATTTCTAATAAATATGGTTGGGCAACCGATTTAAAAAGTAATGATTTTCCCCTTCTTTAATAATTCCAATGTCCATCCTCACTAGATCCATGTACAAAGGATCCTTGTCAATCTACATTTTATCGAGAACTCCATGATCCTTCATACTCAATACATCAACTACCTTGTTTTCCTTTCCAAGGTGGTAGTGTATTGTACAATAATAACCCTTGAGTAGTTCGATCCATATCCTTTTCCTCATGTTGAGTTCTTTCTGTGAGAAGATATATTTCAAACTCTTATGATTTGTATATATCTCACATTTTTCGCCATAGAGGTAATGTCTCCAAATCTTAAGAGAAATGATTACCACTGCTAACTCAAGATCATGATTTGGATAGTTTTGTTCATGAATTTTTATATTCCTAGATGCATAGGCAATCGCTCTATCACTATACATAAGGACACATCCAAGTCCTTTATTTAATGCATCACTATAGATCACAAACCCATCATTCCTCAATGGTAGGGCTAGGATCGGAGAATTCACTAACCTTCTCTTAAAATATTTGAAACAGTCCTCACATTCTTTTTTCCACACAAACTTAACCCCTTTAAGTGTAAGCTTGGTCATTGGGTTGGCTAAAGGGGTGAAGTTATGAATGTAACACCGATAATAACCTGCTAAACCAATAAAACTATGAACCTAAGTTATGTTCGTTGGAGTAGTCCATTCTTGCGCAGCCTTTGTCTTTACTGGATCAACAAATATTCCATCTTTAGAGACAATGTGACCCATAAAGGAAACTGACTGGAGCCAAAATTCACACTTATTGAACTTCCAATATAATTCATTTCTTCTAAGAGTCTTCAGAATAGTGCACAAGTGATTTTCATGATCCTCATAAATTTTGGATTATACCAAGATATCATTAATAAATACCACCACAAACTCATCCATATATTCCTAGAAAACTCTATTCATTAGATCCATGAAAATAGAGGGTGAATTAGTTAGTCCAAAAGGCATTACTATAAACTCATAATTCCCATACCTAGTTTGAAATGCTATTTTTGTAATGTCTTCCTTCCTCACAAGCAACCGATGATATCCAGATCGAAGATAAATCTTCAAAAAATATTGGGCTCTATGAAGTTGATCAAATAAATCAAAAATGTGAGGTAGGGGATAATTTTTATTTATTTTTATAGCATTGATCTCCCTGTAGTCAATGCACAACCTCATGGATCCATCCTTCTTCTTAACGAAAAGAATAGGGGCTCCCCATGGAGAAATACTAGGGCGAATAAATCCTTTATAACTCAATTACTCTAGATTTTTGTTTAGTTCCACTAATTCAATAGTGGCCATTCTATAAGGGGTCTTTGATATGGGCCTTGAACCAGGAATTAAGTCAATGGAAAACTCAATTTCCCACTCTGAAGGATGTCCAGGTAAGTCCTCTGGAAACACATCAACATATTCTTTCACTTTTGGTACATTATCTAGATTTACATTCTTCTCCTCACCCATAGTTATTGAATTACCTTCCTCCATAACAATTGAATTAAGTAGAGCTACTGGGGGTGGATCTAGATGAGAATCAGATGGTGATGTTTCTACTCTAAAGATAAGGGATTCCACATCATCCTAAAAAATTGTAACCTCCTTCTTCTTGCAATAAATTTTCACATCATGGTTCGAAATCCAATACATACCAAGGATTATATCAAATTAAATCATGGGTATGACAATAAAATTAGTAGATAAAGCACATTTATACACCATAATGGGGACTACCTGACATAACTTTGTTACAATGATACTCCCCTTAAGAGTTTTTACTAATAACCCCCTTATTAAATAAAATTTGAAATGTCTAATTTTCTTGGAAAACTGTCACTACCACAAAAACAGTTTTTCGCAGCGCCCCCCCTTTATTAGCGCTAACGAAAAAGCGCTGATAAAGGGACCCCCTTTATCAGCGCTTATTTAGTAGCGCTGATAAAGGGGGGGCCTTTATCAGCGCTTTTTTTAAAAGCGCTGATAAAGGGTCGGCTTAAATTTTTTTTTAAAATATATTAATATATTAATATATAAATATAGTTATATTGATATATAAATATAATATATAATTTTTAAATATATTTTAGATAACTATAAATGTACATTTACACTCATTATACATAATATATAAGATATTTAGTGAAAATGGCTTCTTAAAAAATTAAAAAAATATTTTTAATTAATAATTTGCTAATCATTATGAAGTAATAGTCATTTAATAACAATTTGAAGACTAAAAAAATTAAAAAAATTAAAAAAAGATCCAAAATATGTTGAAAACGCAACTCAAACTTCAAACGGCCATAACTTTTGATTCAGGTGTCCGTTTGAGCTCTACCATATATCAAATCAAAGCCTGCGACGAGCTCTACGTCGCTGTGACCGGGGGGACATTGGTCAAGGGATTTTACAGGACAAAAGAGGCCCAGAAGGCCTCCAAAAATGAGTTTTTAGTCGGGGTACCCCGATTTTTTAACATTTTGTGGATTTTCACCCTCGTTTAAGGGGGTATTATTGGATTTTTTTGGTGGGGTATGAATTTATTCCAAGGTATTACATTCATATTGATATTATGTCTTTGAAATTTTATCATTTTTTATAATGAACTGCTATTTATAATCAAATATATAACAATATATTCATATTTTTTAAATATTCACACCTAAAAATTTAATTATAAATATAAATAATAAAATATATTTACATATAAAATATATTAGATTTATCTAAATAATAACTAATATCCATTTTATTTAAAATACAATGAATATTTATATACCTATATATAAATCTAACTATATATATATATATTAATCTAACTATATATATATATTAATCTAACTATATATATATATTAATCTAATAACTATATATATATTAATATAACTACATATATATATATTAGTATTACTATAAATATATATATTAATATCACCATAAATATATATATTAATATCACTATATATATATATTAATATAACTATATAAATATATATTCATATAACTATATATATGTTAATATAACTATATATATGTTAATATAACTATATATATATATTAATATAAATATATATTACTATACGAATAAATATAACTAAATATATATATATATATATAAATATAGATATATATTAATACCACTATATATATATTAATATTACTATATATATTATAATATAACTATATATATATATATTACAATATAACTATATATATATATTAATATAAATATATATTACCATACGAATAAATATAACTAAATATATAAATATATATATATAGAGATATCATGAATTGGAAAGCAAATCAAAATAGAGTAGTGGTAAGGGCTTAGGCGCACAGGGGGGAGGTCTCGAGTTCAAATCCTGGTGGAGGCAGGGGTGCGCGCGCATGGGGAATATTGGAGAAAACACTGTTAAAGGGTGGAGGGGGGTGCGTGGGGTGCGTGTGGTGCTGTATAGGGGCCGAAAAGCGCTATAAAAGCCCCCCAGATTGGTAGTATTTTTTAATTTTTTTTAATTTTTTTTAAATTTTTAAATTTTTTTTTAACTTTTATCAGCGCTTTTTTAAAAGCGCTGATAAAAGGGTCCTTTATCAGCGCTAAAACGAAAGCGCTGAAAAAGGGGTACTTTTATCAGTGCTTTTTTTAGCGCTGATAAAGGGGACCCACCCTTTATCTACGCCGGCTTTATCAGCGCTTTTTCTAGCGCTGATAAAGGCCATTTTTAGCACTGATAAATGTCATATTTGTAGTAGTGTGCGAAGATATAAAATAATGAAATGATCCATAATCAAATAAAGCATTGGCTAAGTTTGAGGAAATGATTAAAGTAATTATCACCACATCATTAGGAACTTCAATATCAGCAGTTGTGATTGCCTAAGCTTGTCCCTTCTCCCTTGGACTTTTTTGTAGCATGTTTCCTTGATGCTTTGGATAATCATTAGTATAGTGTCCCATATCCCAACAATTATAGCATTGAACATTAATAGCTTATTTCTTCCCCTTACAATCACCAGCAAGATAGACTTTCTGTCCACATTTATAGCATACTCATTTTCCCTTTAAGTAGGCACTAGGGTGTTTCCTTCCACAATTATCATAGGGTGGAAATTAAACTCTTCCCTTCTTTACTATTTCCTTATTTCCTTTCCCGAAGTTTTCAACATCCCTATTATTCTCTTGCTTTCCCTTAAAGTCATAAGACTTAGAGAATTTTTTTCTATCTTGATATCACTTGAGACTATATCTTCATATGATGAGAAACATTGGGAGACTAGAGCCCTTCATAGGAATGGTTTTAAACCATCAAAGAATCGATCAATTTTTATCCTTGGATTACGTATGTAGTCCGCAACATGCCTTTCCTGCCTTGTAAATTTGTCTTCATATTTGGAAAAAATTTCATCCTCTTTATGCCTCAGATTTAAGAATCGCCTCTCCATATCTGCTCGCTGTTCAGGAGGGAATTATTTTTCTAGGAAGATTTTCTTAAAATACCTCTATTTCATCTCTTATATTTCTTAATCCTCATTTGTGTTTTGGATTAAGGACCACTACTGATCCTCATCTCCTGACAGATGATAAAATTCCATGACAACCTTCTCTCTTTCGTTACATCCTAAAGTGAGAAATATCTTCTCTAGGGAACATATCCACTACTTTGCTACAAACAGGTTTGTAGTCCCATTGAATGATGGAGGTTGTTGTCGCATAAAGTGATCTAACATAGATCCTCCATGTGGTGGATCTGGATGCTCCATATGGGTAAGGTTATTATTAATAACCTAAGTAAGTTGTCCCAGTATTGTTATAAGTTTCTCAAAACTAGTCACATCACCAGGGCCAACATCAATATCTTACATTGGAGGGAAATCCCTACATGGGACACGCGCATTCATGAGTTTTCCATTCCTTCCACTTGGAACCATTTCTAAATAATGGCATACACTAGATTAGGGTATGAATTATAATGTATAATCTCAATATAGAAACAAAATACTTAGCATAAATCAAAATTCTATACATAGATAATCTCTTAATCATAAACATGGTATCTTTGAGAAAATATTTAAATTTAAATCCTTTATAATGGATTGTGAATAAAATATGAATTATCCAAAGCATATACCCTGGGAGTGTCAATACCAAGAGTGCAGCAAAGCCTGTTGTCATGTACTAGGATACCTCAAGTCAAGCCCAAAACTCCTTGTTGAAGTTTTCACTCCTAGGTACATCTGTGCCAGAGCCACCTCTTCCTATTTGTATCCAGACATGGATGAATTTTCTAGAAAGATCCACATAATATATTCCTTAACAATATTCCAATATGTTATTGTATGTTTTTACTCAAATACTAACTTAGGGATTTTTTTCCTAATCTACATTTTCTAATTTAGTTTCGAATTTTTCTACTAAACTTCTTTTAATACCAACTGTAAGGACCCGAACCTAGTTGCCCGGAGCCGGTGCCTTATTTGATTACATTAGAATATAAACAAGTAATATGCATACCAAAGGACCAAGTAGTTTAGTATTATTGGAAACAAGATATATACATAAGTTCAACATTACAACTTGAAAATAAATAAAACATAGAAACTCCTTAGACAACATACATAACTCCTAGGTTATTTTAGCATGTCATTAAAAATAAAATTCTTCATGTCCTTAGAAAATGAAACATAATAAATGGGTGAGCTCAAACACTGATTAAGGGTAATCAATACAATGGAATATATATAAAAATTAGGCAAGTTGAATATCTAAAAACATATGCCTTTAACAAAAACTTGAACACATTATGGCAGGAATAATAGTTGAGTAAGTAATGCCATAATAAAACATAATCATGAGAATTATACTAGTCAAATAACCACATGAACCATTAATACTATTTTTATAATTAGGTAATACACAATTCGGGAAATCATCACCATACCATCAAGGCCTCGTACCAAGAACATAAATAATTATTTGGTCAAGGCCTTATGCCAAGATCGTAGTTTGTCTCATGAGACCTACCGATGCACCGAGGGGCTATAGCGGGCCCCACCCAAAACTTTATATGTCCAATTTATTCCTCATATGAATGGAGATAAATATAAAAAACATATACATTCATATTTAAACTAATATATGAAATGTAAATAACTTTCCCTGAACATTAAGCATAAACACTAACCATTCAGAGTAAATTAGTGAATGGTTTTAAGATAGAACATCCATATCCAAAATAATAATAAACAATTAAATTAAATATGGTAGATGATAAAATGAAATATTAATCCCAATAATACATAATAATCAACAAGAGTGTTGAAATAGATGAAGATACTCTTAAAATCTTCGAGTAATTCTTGAGATAAACACCCTTTTACTTTGAAAAGAAGAGTTCTTTTGGAAAATTATTTGTATAAAAACATAAGTGAAGTAAGATAATATTTTGATAATAAAATTTGTTATTTTATAAATATAATGGTTTCCAAAAACATATTAATAAGTGCCCTTGAAAATAGGTGAGAATTTGAGAAATTCCCTTGAATCGGGCTTGTATTTCGGGAAGGATTTTTAAAAGACCTTTTAGAACATATAACTCCCATTAAATGAAAGTAGGATTATGGCTGGTAAAAATATATATAAAACTCACACATAATTTATGAGGATTACATAATAATACACAATATTTTAATTTAGGTAATTATACAATAAAAATAACCCGAATGAAAATGGAGGTTCAGGTGAAAAAACCCTTACCTTAAGTCCAAATGTGTTCCTTTCTTGAACTTAAGGTCCTGGAATATGAAATTAGAATTATTAATAAATTATTTAAGAACATATTATACATGATTTTATTTTATCATAATTCTATTTAGTTCATTTATTTCCTTATCGATAAGTTATTATATTGAATTCCGTCGTTCCAGAGTGTTCATTTTCTTGATTTTCATAATCGATTCACTTGTTTTTAAGTAATGGAGTTCATCTGGAATGGATGTAAATATAAAGAATTTAAATTTAAAATTATTTATGAAAATACATAATTTTTAATGGAGATTTATATCATTTGGTTACATGGAAATAGGATGAATCATTATATGAATTATTAATGACATTCACTTAGATTATTTTAGCGGTATTTTGATTATTAGGAACTAGTTTGGTCATATGACTTAATAATATGTACGTACACTGGTTCATGAATATTAATTAGGTTATAATACATATATTATAATATGGTTCAACCATAAAAATGGTTTCATGACCAGTAATGAAGGATAAATTAAATAACGAAACTTCTTCATCCATGAAGGTTATAAATTGGAACCTCATGGATGTTGATTTCGTTTAAAAAATAAAAGGGAGAGAGTAAGAATATTAATGATGGTTCTTCCATTAACATGATATAATTATAGTATATAGATGATAATATAATTATCATGGTCATTTGAATAGAGGATGTGATTATAGGATAACAAAAGAAGATAAATTGAAATGAAACTAAATGAAAAAGAAGGGTGCTTTACCTCTTGAAATAACCTCCTTGAGAACCTCCTTAAGGGAAGGGGTTTTGGTTCTTTGGAAAGAACAAGAGATTATTGGATGTGGGGAGTGACTAGGGAAGGGTATTTGGGAAGATATTTTATGATATTCATGGCTTAGAGGAGTGAAGAGAAGATGAAGTGATGGGGGTGTTTTTATAGTGGAGGAGAGAAGTGAGTTTTGATTATTTTATTAATTATTTTATTAATTCCCTCAAGACAACCAAAAGTGTTGTTTAATGTGATCAATAATAGTAATAAGTTCATGTAAGTTCTAACCAAGTATACTTAAATCACTCATGGTTTCATAAATAGTGTATTCAACTGATAATTTGTATATACGATATTTCACCATTCATCAAAAATTCAAGAATTTCAGAAAAATACCAAAAATTCACCCATACCATTTTTGACATGTAGAATTCAAAAATTAAATAAATTTTTCAAAAATAAATTTCTAAATATTATTAATTTAATTTTTAAATAAAATCATAGTTAATTTGAAAAATAACAATTTTAAAGGTATAATTAGTTTTATATCACGTTGAAAAATTAATTAAGATATCATTATATTATTACTTTAAGAAAATAAAATAATATCATTATTTACTATTCATAAAGTTAATATTAATATTCATATTACTATTCATACAGATATGTTACTATTCACCAAAAATTAATTTTGTTCTATCAAACTCTAAATGACTTACTGATCACAACTCTAGATGACCATTTTTCAAAATTTAAAACATAATAGAGGCAAAGTTGTGTTTAACAGCTAGATTATAAAATGTGTTGTTTTTTAGGGATATAGTGTTTCATGCATTCAATATTTATTTTCAAAACCTTGGGGTGTTACAAAATCATTTCCAACTATACAACCTCTAAATTCATTACATGTGAAGGATTTGGTATGTGCTTCCTCAAGTGGGATACATGGAATATATCGTGTACTTGAGACATGGTTCTCGGAAGTGCTAGTTGATAGGCCACAACTCCAACATGATGAAAAATTTTAAAGCAGCTAAAGTACCCATGACTTAGCTCTCCCTTCTTCCTAAATATCACAATCCCCTTCCATGGAGATATACTGAGAAATACCATGTCTCCAACCTCAAACTCCATGTCCTTTCGACGATTGTTTGCATAACTCTTCTTTCAACTTTAGGCTGATTTGATTTGCTACTGAATATTTTTCACCTTTTCCAAAATTTATTTGACCATTTTAGGTCCTTGTAGCTTACACTCATAGACTTCATCCTATCATGCCGGTGTTCTATATCTTTTCCCATAAAGGGCTTCATATGAATCCATTTGGATGCTCGAGTGTAAACTGTTGTTTTAAGGGAAATCAACCAAAGGTAGATGTTGGTGCCATAATACCTTAAAGCCCATATAACATGATCTTAACATGTATTCTAGTGTCTGAATCATCCACTCAGATTGGAAATTAGTTTGAGGATGATAGGACATACTGAAGTTCAGCTCAGTGTTTAGAGCATGTTGGATACTTTTCTAGAACTTGGAGGTGAATCTCAAATCTAGATCAGATATAATCAATAATGGTACTCTATGAAACCTTACCACTTATATGATATATATCTGTTCAATTTGATCTAGGGAGGAGTCCTCTCAAATCTTAATAAAGTGAGCTGTCTTTTTAAGGCAATCCACAAAAACCCATATAATATTGTTTCCTATGGATATATTCGAAATTCCAATGACAAAGTCCATGGTGATGTTTTCCCACTTCCATATTGGTATGGGTAATGGTTACATCATCCCTTTAGACTTTCTCATTTCAACCTTTACTTGATGACATACCTGGCACTTTGATGTATATTTAGTGATCTCCTTCTTCATATTGTCCCACTAATAGTTTTCTCAGAGATCTCGAACATCTTGGTGCTCTATGAGTGAATAGAGAATGTTGAGCTATATGTGTCATTCATAAGCTCTTTATTTATCTACTAATTGGATGGCATACATAGTTGTGACCCAAATATTATGAATCCATCCTCATCAATCTTGAACTCAGGGGATTTCCTATTTCTTATAGTTTCCACACTTTTCTAAATTTTCACATCATTTCTTTGAGCATCCTTTATTTTCTCCATGAGTTATGGTTGAGAAATCATTTGAGAAAGGATTGATGATGTTCCTTCCATAATTATTTCCATGTCCATCCTTTGAAAATATAATAATATTTGATCCTTTTCTATTCTCAACATTGATAAAGTTGTAGGATCCTTTCCACTTAGAGCATCTGCCACCTTATTTTCTTTACCAGGATGGTAGTGGATTGAGCAGTCATAATATCTAATGAGATCTAACCATATTATATGGATCATATTAAGATACTTATATGTGAATATATATTTTAGGCTCTTATTATCAGTATATATCTCACAATTATCCCCATAGAGATAATGCCACCGGATTTTCAACACAAAGATCACAACTTCCAACTCCAGATCATGTGTAGGATAGTTTTTATCATGAATTTTCAACTTTCTTGAGGTTTAGGATATCAATTTATCATTTTTCATCAGTACATAGACTAATACCTTATTTGAATCATCACTGTATACCACAAAGAGTTTCCCACTTGTTGGTAGTGTGAGCACCAGTGCAGTGATAAGCCTCTTTTTCAACTATTTAAAGTAGTCTTCACATTCACCGGTCTAGACAAAATTTTCTCCCTTATGAGTCATATTTTTTAGTGGGTTTAAAAAATAATGATAATATCTTCACAAATCACTGGTAATACCCTGCTAAACCAAGGAAACTATGGATCCCCATTACAGATGTTGGACTGGGCCACTCTTCAATTGCCTCTATCTTAGAAGGGTTCATAAATATCCCTTTATAGGTGATTACATGCCCCAATAATGATACTTACTCTATCCAAAACTCATATTTACTATAATTTGTATATATCTTTTACCTTCATAAAGTATTTATCACTTTATTCAAATGTTACTCATATTACTCCTTACTCTTAGAGTATATCAGAATATCACCAATAAATACCACCACAAATTTGTTGAGGTAATCTATAAAGAGTATATTCATTAAATCAATGGAATTTTCTAGAGCATTAGTGAGTCTTAAGGGAATCTCTATGAACTCATAGTGTCTATACATTGTTTAAAAGGAAGTATTGGGAATATCTTCCTTCCTCACCTTCAATTGGTGATATCTCGACTGAATGTCCACCTTAGATAAATACTTGGCCCCCTATAGTTGATTGAAAAAGTCATATATCTGTGGAAGGGGATACTTGTTCTTTATCATGATTTTTTGAGCTTATGATAATCAATATAGAGGTGCATTGATCCATCCTTATTTTTTTAAAAGAGGATTGGTGCACCCCATGGTGAAGCACTCGGGCATATAAAACCCTTGTCCAAATTCTCCTTTAACTGCTTCTTCAGTTATTCTAGATCAACAATGGCCATTTTATAAGGTGTATTTGATATAGATAGAGATCCATGAATAATTTCAATTTAGAACTCAACCTCTCGGTCAGGAGGAAGACTAGAAAACTCATCAGGGAACACATTAGTGTAGTCCCTCACAATGATCATGTCTTTGAGCATGATTATCTCATTTGCCTAAATCATTTGATCTAGATATGATCTCTCATAAGGAAAGAATATTCACAATTAAGACAATGATTCTGAATGAGAATACTACTCTTCCTTACACTTATATAGAATTGGATGATGCTTTGGGATGTGAAGAGTGATCTCCCTTTCTCGACATTTGATGTTGAATTTGTATAAATATATCAAATCCATGACCAAAATAGAATCAAACTCTACCAAAGGAAGTAAGAAAATATTTTCTGGGAGGTTTAGTCCACAAACATTAACTGGAGAGGAGTTATAAACTTTGGATGTAATAATTTTCTCATTTGTTTTTCTCACAGATAAACCAACCTCCATATTTAGTGGTGGTGTTTGAATAGTTCTACAAAAATTTCAAGATATGAAAGAATGTATAGAACCAAAATCAAATAGTATGTTATCTATTCTTGAATGAATAACTAGCACACCTATCACCACATCATTTTTAGGCTCCACCTCAGCAATGGTGATAACATATGTCCTTCATTACTTCCTTGGAGGTTGTTGTTGTTGATTACCTCCAACAACCCTTGGATTAGGGCAATGGTTCTCACAATTCCCATGTTCCTTTCAGTTGAAACACTATAATACAGGCTGAGTGTTGATCTAATAATTCCCTTATTCTTCCATATTAGTGATATTTTTCATATCCCTTTGGTAGTTTTTATCTAGATGCCCCATTCTTCCACATTTGAAGCATTTTCTGGTTCCCTTTAGATAGTTCCCATGATGCTTCTTCCCACAATTTTGAAATGTGGGATATTGGGTTTTCTTTCCATCTTGGGATTTATTTTCTGATCCACCCATATTAAACTCCATTTCCACTTTTTGTCCCTGATACCACAAGACCACTGAGAGTATTCAATCTCCATTTCAAATTTAAGGGAACAATGGACAATTTACTCCTAGCTATCGAAGTCTCAAATCACCAATGCTTTTCATATAATCAACTTTAGTCCTCTAAAGAAGTGATCCACCTTTCTTTCAGCATTCATAAAAAATCTAAAGGCATATCTTGTAATCCTTATAAAGTTTTCCTCATACACCCTGATAGATTCCTCTTCCTTTTGATTTAGTTTGAGGAACTCTCTTTCTATCTTAAGGAGGGTTCATATAAAATATTTATTGAAAAGTATTTTCTTGAAATATTCCTATTCCATGGAATCAATTACATCCTTGGAATTTTTATTCTTACTCAGTACCCATCACTGATCATCTTCCCCATCAAAATGATAAACTTCCAGTATAACTTTTTCTTCTCCTAAGCACTGAAGGACATATAATATCTTCTCAATGGAGTTAATCCATTATTCCATGAGGAGATAATCAGAAGATCCACTAAACATGTGAGGACTTCATCACACAAAGTATTCAACTACAACTTGATCTTTATTAGGAGGAGGGAGTTCCATGTGATTCAAGTTATTATTCACAACTTTAGTCAATTGATAAAGTACTTTCATGAAGTTTTAAACACCCATTCCCATCATATTTGACATTTCATTAGGGAAATCATTCCATTTATCATCAAATTTATTGTTGGGAAAAATTCTTCTATTTCCACCCATTAACTAAGAAAAATAAAGTACAATTAGGGGTCTTGAATACTTAGCTAATAAGAATAATAAAAGGAAAATTTGAACATAGAAGGATAAACTTGAAAATGGAAAGAATATTCTAAATTGTGATTCCCTATGTTTCAATCTAGTTTATAACATCCCATTACCTTGATTGGGTAAGTTTTCCAATTTTTCTAAGTTTCATTTCAATTAAAAATCCTTTTATGTGATTTTTATGGGTCTACTACAGACTACAGAACAGGTACATGCCGTGTACCTGAAGTACACGTCGTGTACTTGGTGCTGGTTGCATGTCATGGAATGGGAGATCATGCCGTGAATGGGGAGATCATGCTGTGAGATGGTAAACATAGTATAACTGAGGTACATATTATGTAGGATATAAATATAAAATTTTCAACCCAAGGTGATGGGTTTTTCGGTGTACTTATCCAGCGTGGCCAACACGTCGTGACCCCTGGGGTACACATCTCGACTCGGCCCATGCCTAGCTTTAATTAATGAATTTGGCAGTACCGCTCAGTTTATTATTCCTATACCTATTAGATCTCAACCCTAGACTCTCCCTAGGTGGTTTTTAGAGGTTTCCCACCTTTCAGTTCGATCCGATCAACTTTAGATCTTCATTGCATCTGTGGTGTGATTCCTGGGAAAGGGTTCTCCCTCATTATTTGAGTTTCTCTCCTTCTATTCTCTTGGGATTTCAATGGATCATCTTGGGATTGATGTATCTATGTCACGTGGCATTGTATATTGCTTATAGTTTGTATTTCAAGTACTCCTTCACCTTCATTATCATTGATAGGTGTTGTTGCGAGTGTTGTTCTTCGAAAAATAGGTAGGTGGTTCCATTTTGATTTTCAAAATTTGTTAACTTTGATTTTCTTGGTTTATTTCAATCGCTGATTTAAATCCAATTTCTTAAAACTACTTTCAATTGCTTCGATAAAACCCCATTTCAATGAATTGGTATATTTGAAATGTTTATGGTACATAAATTTTGAGAACCCCCAATTCTATTAAATTGGGACGTGTTTATGGAAATTGGTTGATTTAAATTGTTGAATTTAAATAGTGGATTTTTATGGAAATGTTTTTAATTAAATTTTTGAGTTTAATTGTGGAAATAAATTGTGAAAATAATTTAATTGGTTTTTAATGGATTTCAAACTCATGAATATGGATTAAATTGATTTGATAGAAACCTAGTGGTTTTATCTTGTGAAAAAGGAATGTTTTTGAATAAAACCTATTTTGGTTTTAAATGGAAAGAAATTGGAATTTTTGAAATGGAAGAATGAGATTGATCGTATTTTAAGTAGTCTTAAAATAGTTATCCCATCATGTAATAGCACATGGAAGCCTTAGGTAGTTAGTGAGTTATTTTGATACACTCTACGCTATTACAATGTTAAAAAACATACATGTAGTGGGTTACATCCTCGAAGGGTTGGTGACAAGTTTCCTTTGTCCAGTGTCATAGGGGCATGTGTATACACATTTTTCTGAGTTCACATAGAGAGTTAAAAATCCTATATCTGGTTAATATAATCGTACCTTTTGGAATATGACCATGTTGCTCGTTTAATTATTTATATTTGATATATAAATGTATTTCAATGTTTGTTTGAATTAATTTACATGACTACTGAATTTATATAAATTGTTTTATATAAATATTTTACTTAAGTAATTATTTTAGAAATATTCCATCTCTTGTAAAGTAAAGCCTATGATTTAAAGGAATTTTCAATCATTTTGAAACTTTTTAGCATGTTTTTTTAAATATGCTTTTGAATTACCAAACCTATTTATTTTAAAAATTGAAAGATTTTATTTGGATAATCTATATTTGGCGTCTTATATGGAATATTTTGTGGTATCCTACTAAGCTTAGGCCCACACCATACTTTTTTTCCTTTGGGTTTTTGTATACTTTCTCCTTCTAGGCTCGAGCAAAGGCAATTGATCTCTTGGAGGTGGATCCAACTATTTAGATTTGGACTTGGTGAGTTGTATCCTTAGGGAATTTGGGGATGTTTTACTATTTTAGTACTTGAGTTTTAGTACTTTTTATTTATACATTTTTTTATTATAGTACCTTAATTACAATGGAGTTTTATTTTGATATGCATACTGTTTTGTTTTTCTCTTGTTTCCGCATTCTTGTGGCAGAAATTGTTCCCACTTGTATGTTGTCTGATGCTAGGTGCTTGTCGCTAACTCGTGGGTATCGGGAATTCCCTTTGGGTTATGTTAGGACTGGATCGGTTATTGGGTTACCATGGTGTCCAGACTGGTTTGTGACAAATTGGTATTAGAGGAGGATGTTGATCTTTTTTTGAATTCAATATGCATTTTTGAAATCTTTTTGGGACTTAGGAGGTAGTTGCGATTGAGTGCTTGGATAACTCTCACCATAATGAAACTTAAGTCACTAGGGGTGGTTAGGGAAATACGTCTTGTGGTTTAGTTCTATTATTTTCCCTATTGATTTTTGGATAGATAGAAATCCAAATCTTATTTGTCCCTTCTATTGAGAATATTTTCTATTTTTACTCAGTTTGGGTGTTAATCTAATGTTCTCCTTTTATCTAATGATGTTGTTTAGAATCATGCCTTTGAGAAGACGTGAAAATTAGATACAGGAAAAGGCTACTGCTAAACCTTAACAAGAAAATCTTTTCGTTGATCCGAATCTGGTTGAGGTGATCATGTGCACTGTCCATGCTCTAGGACATGCACCAGATCCAATTCCTGCTCAGGCTTCAGTTGTGGATCCTATGGGGGATGTTCTTTAGAATCATTCTCAAGAGTTCCTTCTCCAGAATCCACCAATATTCAAAGTCTCCATCTATCCTCAAAATTATAAGGAATGATTGGGAAAGATAGAATGTCTATTTGAGTTCTTGGAGGCGTCAGAAGTGATCAGGGTGAAGTGTGCCACCTTTGTGCTGGAGGGACCAACTGGGAGATGGTGAGAAATGATGGTGACAGAAGAGAAACATGATGGATTATATTGGAAATAATTCAAGGTTCTTTTCACCAACCAATTCTATCCAGAGTCGATTTCATTGGATAATTATGTGGAGTTTTTAAGCTTGAGTAGGCTGACAAAATCGTGACTGAGTATTCAAATAACTTTGCTGAGCTGGTGCAGTTTTCACCTGAGATAGTATCTAATGAGAGGATGAATACTTGATAGTTCAAGTTGGGACTTCAATTAGATATCCATTCTTAGGTTTTCTTACTGAATATTCCCACTTATGATGATGTGCTAGATATGGCGATGATGGTTGATATGGACTTGTTTAGCAAGTTAGGATTGATAGTAGTTCCTTTTTCTCCCATTGGTAGTGTTGGTTCCTTCAAATTAAAACAGAAGCGTGATGATCCTTATGGAATTTATTGACTACATAGTCATTCCAAACCCCCTAAAAATCTAGGAGTATGTTTGTTGACTTTCTATCAGTGTGGAAATCCAGGACATTCTAGGAGGGTTTGGACTGAGGCACCCAAGAACTATAGTTACTACGAGCGTTCATGGAACTTACAAAGGTTCTTCCATCACTTCTCTACTATGTATAGTGGGACAAGATCATCATATCCTCATAGAAATATGGGGAAACCAAACTATTCACTAAAAAAAGGGTTCCAGACACAAGAATTTGGAATGAATCTTCTTCACACAATGGAAGAGTCTCTAGAGGAAGCAGACACGAGTCCAACAACTGTGATAGGAACCATTACCATTTCCTCATCATTGTTGACTACTCTTTTTGATACTGGTGCATCTCACTCTTTTATTTCAACTCGTATCATTAATTTTCTAAATCTTCCTATAGAGAAACTATCTTGTGTAATTAATATTACTACACCCCCTAGTATGAAGAGAGATCAGGGTCTTTGTAGTCCTACTTGTGTCTTCTCTCTATTAGATGTTGAGATATCTTGGATTTTTCTAGTTCTTGATATGAAATCTCTTGATGTCATATTTGGGATGGATTGGATCATTTCCAAAAAAGCCCGAATTGATTGTTATCTTTGACGGGCCTACTTTACTACACCTAGTGGTGTGCCTCTTATTTTTGAAGGAGAATGGGACCCAAGATTGAGCAGACCCGGACCTTCTTATCTAGAGTCAGGGAAAGTTACATCAATGTTTGATTTTGACCTAGAGTGAGATTCAATGGGTTTTGATCTTCCTCTAGTTTTCATCTAGTTTTCCAACATTTTCCCTTTAGATTTCTCTAGTCTTCCACCAGTTATAGAGGTTTAGTTTTCTATTAACTTAATGCCTGGTACTCAACTGATCTCTATCCCCACTTACCTCATGGAACCAGATGAGATGAAAGAGTTGAAGTCTTAGTTGGATGATCTTCTTGAGAAAGGCTTTATTTGTCCAAGTGTGTCACCTTGGGCAGCGCCAGTTCTCTTTGCTAAGAAGGCTGATGTTTCTCTTCACTAATGTGTTGATTATCAAAATCTCAATCAAGTTACGATAAAGAAAAAATATATATTTCTATAGATTGATGATCTGTTTGGCCAGATAAAAGGGGAGAAGTGTTTTTCAAAGATGAAACTTTGATTTGGTTACCATCAATTGAGGATAAAGTAATATTACATTCAGAAAACTGCCTTTCAGATCAGGTATGAGAACTTTGAGTACCTTGTTAAGCTCTTTAGTTTGACAAATGCTCCTATTGTTTTTATGGATTTAATGAATAATATTTTCCATGAGTATCTGTATACCTTTGTGGTAGTATTTGTGAATTAAATTCTTGTATACTCTAAGTCAAAGGAGGATCATGTGAAACATGTGAGAATAGTTCTGAATCTGCTAAGAAATCACCACCTTTATGCCAAGCTTTAAAAGTGTGATTTTTGGATTTGGGAAGTGAAATTCTTGGGACACGTGGTGTCTGAACAGGGTGTATCAGTTGATCCTAAAAAGGTGAAGGTTATTATGATGTGGGAGTAACCAAAAAATGTCTTCGAGATCCAGAGCTTCTTGGGATTAGCTGGATATTATCACAGGTTCGTGAATGACTTCTTGAAGTTGGATTCTACAATGACTGATCTGACTCAGAAGGAGGTTAAGATTTCATGGGATGATAAATTTCAGAGTTCTTTTGTCAAGTTGAAACGTATTTTGACTACTGCACTAGTGTTGACTCTTCCAAAATCTGGGCAGGGCTATGTGGTCTTTTGTGATGTATCGGGTTCCATCTTGGGATGTGTTCTTATGCAGGGTGATCATGTAGTAGTATATAGATCTTGTCATCTTAGGCCACATGAGAAGAATTATCCTACCCACAACCTAGAACTTGCAGTTGTGATGTACACGCTTAAGAGTTGGCGGCACTACCTTTTTGGAAAAAAGTTTACAGTGTATTCATACCACAAAATCCTGAGTTATATCTTCTCCCAAAAATATTTGAATCTTCAGAAGAGGTGTTGGGTGAAGTACCTATAATATTTCAACTTTTACATCACTTATACCCCGGGGAAAGGGAATGTCACTACTGACTCTTTGATCAGGAATATTCCAACCCAGACAGTGAAAGAATATTCAGAAGAGTGTAATTTGATGGCTCTTTTTGCACAGTTACATATTGGAGTTTAGGAGGAAGAGGCAGAGGTTTCTTTAGCCAACGTTCATTTGACACATGTTCTTCAAGATCAAGAGCTTGATGATGAGTTCCGTATCATTATAGAATCAATTTATGGTGGGGAGACAGTTTCCCTTTGGTTGTTATCCAAAGAGGGTACTCTATGCTATATGAACCACTTCATTGTGCCATTATCAGCAAGGAAGGTTGTGATGGGATATTTCCATATCTCTTAGTGGGTTGTGCATTTAGGAACAACAAAAATGTTCTACAATGTGAGGAGGAAATTTTAGTGGCTAAGAATGAGACGAGACACTACTGAGTTTGTCTCTCATTGCTATACGTACTAGCAAGTGAAAGCCGATCACCAGAAAACTTTGGGTTTACTTAAATCACTTACTTTACCTAGTTAGAAGTGGGATGAGATCTCTATGGACTTTGTGGTTGGGTTTCCTCGTACCCAGAGAAAAAATAATACAATATGGGTTTTGATTGAAAGGCTGACCAAGTCGTCTCACTTTATACCCATTCGTGATACGACCAAAGTTGAGGAGTTGGGAAATATCTATATTAAAGAGATTGTTTGCTTGAATGAAGTTTCATTTGATATAGTATCTGATAGGGATTGTCGGTTCACTTCTCACTTTTGGAGATGCCTTCAGGAGGTACTGGGATCTCAGGTTTGTTTGAGCATGACCTACCATCTGCAGTCGAATAACCAGACCAAAATAGCGATACAAATTATTGAGGATATGCTTCATGCCTATGTTCTCGATTTTAGTGGGGCTTGGGATGATCACTTTGGGCTGGTTGAGTTTTCTTACAACAACAGTTACCAGTTCGCGATCAGAATGGAACCTTTCGAGGCCTTGTATGGTCAACCTTTTAAATCTCTGTTGTGTTGGTCGGAGGTTGGTGAAAGTTCTTTGATTGGACCAACCATGGTGTAGGAGATAACAACAAATATTCATCTGATTCATTATAGGATGTTAACAACACAAATCCTATATAATTCTTATGCTGATCGATGCCATAGAACTTTGGAGTTTTCCGTTGGTGACCATGTGTTCTTAAAGGTTTTACCCCGGTTGGGTCATCAATGGCTTGGGAGGCAAGGGAAGCTTTCTCCTCACTTTGTGGGACCTTTAGAAGTAGTTGAGCAGGTGGGGAAGGTTGCTTACTAATTGTAACTTTCACCATAGCTGATGTCGATACATAATTTGTTCCATGTATCGCAGCTGAGAAAGTATCTATTTGATCCATCTCACATTTTGAGCTGGAGTGATCTTGAGATCGAGCCTGATTTATCTTTGATTGAGTGACCATTTAGGATAGTTGATTCTAAGACCAAGGTACTACATGGTAGGAAGATACCTTTGTTCTGTGTCCTATGGAAGCATGGATCTGATAGTCACGAGACATGGTAATGCGAGGCACTGATGAGAGAGCAGTGGTCTTATCTCTTTGGCATGGAAGCTTCTTCATAGGCTTTCTGGGAGAAATTTTTTTTATGGTGGGGAGGTTGTAACATACCGTTAACTTGAATGGGTAACTTTTCCACCTTTTCTAAGTTCCTTTTCAGTTAAAAATATATTTATGTGATTTTTATGGGTTTACTGCAGACTACAGAATAGGTACACACTGTGTACATGAAGTACACATCGTGTACTTGGTGATGGTTTTATGTCGTGGACTAGGAGATCATTTCGTGAATGGGGAGATTATGCCGTGAGTTAGTATAGACAGTGTACCTGAGTTATACATTATGTAGGGGATAAATAGTGGTTTTTCAACCTGAGGTGATGGGTTTTTCGGCGTACTTATCCAGCATGGCTTACACTTCGTGACCCTCGGGGTACACATCACGACTCGGCCTGCACACAACCTTAAGTAATGAGTTTGATAATACCTCTCGGTCTATTATTACCATAACTCTTGTATCTCAACCCTATACTCTCCCTAAGTGGTTTTCATAGGTTCCCCACCTTCTATTTTGATCTGATCGGCTTCAGATCTTTGTTGCATCTACGGTGTGATTACCAGGTAAGGGTTCTCCCTCATTCTTCGAGTTTCTCTCCTTCTATCCTCTTGGTATTTAAATGGATCATCTTGGGATTGATGGATCTATGTCACGTGGTGTTGGATCTTGCTTCTAGGTTGTGTTTCAAGGACTCCTTCACCTTCATTCTTATTGACAGGTGTCGTTGCGAGTGTTGTTCTTCGGGAAAGAGGTAGGTGGTTCTGTTCCAATTTTCCAAATTTGTTAACTTTGATTTTCTTGATTTATTTCATTCATTGATTTAAATAAAATTTATTAAAACTACTTTCAATTGCTTTGATAAAACCCAATTCTAGTGAATTGGGATATTTGAAATGGGTATGGCATGCAAATTTGGAGAACCCCCAATTCTATTGAATTGGGGCGTGTTTATGGAAATTGGTCGATTTAAATTATTGAATTTAAATGGTGGATTTTGATGGAAATGTTTTCAATTAAATTAGTGAATTTATTTGTGGAAACAAATTGTGAAAAGGATTTAATTGGTTTTGAATAGATTTCAAACTCATGAAAATGGATTAAAATGATTTGATAGAAACACATTGGTTTTATCTTGTGAAAAAGTCATGTTTTTGAATAAAACTTTTTTTGGTTTTAAATGGAAAGAAATTGGAATTTTTGAAATGAAATAATGGGATTGATCATATTTTAAGCAGTCTTGAAATAGTTTACCCATCATGTAAGAGTGCATACAAGCCTTAGGTAGTTAATGAGTTATTTGGATACACTCTACGCTATTACAATGTTCTGAAACATACATACAATGGGTCACATACTCGAAGGGTTGGCGATAAGTCTCCTTTGGCCAGTGTCATAGGGAAATGTGTATACATATTTTTCTTAGTTCACACAGAGAGTGAGGAATCCTATAGTTGGTTAATACAATCATACCTTTTGGCAGATAACCATGTTTCATGCTTGTTTATTTATATTTGAGATATAAATTTATGCCAATGTTTTTTTGAACTTATTTAAATTACTACTAAATTTATATAAACTATTTTATATAAATGTTTTAATTAAGTCATTGTTTTATAAATATTCCATCTCTTGTAAAGTAAAGCCTGTGATTTAAAGGAATTTTCCATCATTTTGAAACTATTTAGCATGTTTTGTTTAAATATGATTTTGAATTTCCAAAAATGTTTATTTTAAAAATTGAAAGATTTTATTTGGATAATCTATATTTGTCATCTATTATGGAATCTTTGGTGGTATTATACTAGGCTTAGGTTCACACTCTACTTTTTCCTATGGGTGTTTGTAGACTTTCTCCTTCCAGGTTCAAGCAAAGGGAAGGGATATATTGGAGGTGGATCCAGCTATTGAGCTTTGGAATTGGTGAGTTGCATCCTTAGGGTCTTTGGGGATGTTTTCTTATTTAAGTACTTGGGTTTTAGTATTTCAACTTTATTCATTTTTTTATTCTGGTACCTTACCCATAGTGTAGTTTTCTTTTGATATGCATACTATTTTGTTTTTATTTTACTTCTGCATTCTTGTGGCATAAATCATTCCAACTTGTATGTTTTATGATGCTAGGTGCTAGTCGCCAGCCCATGGGGATTGGGAATGCCCTTCAGGTTATGTCAGGACTATCTCGTTTATCGGTTTACCATGGTACCCGGGTTGGTTCGTGATATAGGTTATGTAGCGGCCCAAAATTTTGAATAAATCTTGTTTCCTAATTTTATGTGTTATTTTATTTTATTTTTATACTCAACAAAAATGTTTTATTTGATAAACATGATTATAATTAAAATGAGACCAGTGGGTTTTGACTGTTATATGACCATCGGTCAATATGACCGCTGTGAACAAAATGTTTTGATTATTGTCTCTAAATATAAGTAATCTTGGTTAATTATTATAGAAAGAAGATTTGATGGCCTCACCTAGTAATCTTGGACCGATCAAAGCCCATCTAACAGATCTTGGGAAGGAGGTAACACCATTGGGCTTTGCTCTGGACCAAATCCAATCCGAACTTCATCATGTGAAGCTAGAACGGAATCGCCTTCGCGAGAAGTTCAAACTGATAGAAATTACTACTCGGGCAATGTTGACTGAGCCGACCCAAGATTCTATCACCCTAGCACACCTTACTCTTAGGTCCTATGCTTGTATTATAAGGGGCTATGTAACGAGACCGTAACTGCCTTGTGTAATCCTTATTTTAAATAAAAATTGGAATTTCTTCTTATGATGAAATTTATGAATTTTCAAATGACCGGATAAAAATAGTATGCATATTTTTGATGAATTTTCAAAAGGATATTTTAAAAAAATGTTTATGTAAACCTTAAATAATTTAAAATGTGTAATGATTTTCAAAAAATGGTCTTCTACAATTATGTCCAGTACGAAATTTAGAGTCTAATAAGATCAACTTGATTTTTGATGAATAGTAAATTGTGAATAGTGATTTTACGCTTAGGATTAGTAATGTGACCAAATGGATTAGTAATTTCACTTAAAGAAAGTTTTAAAATAATCTAGGCACCTTGATTAAGTAATGTGATTCAATAAAATGGTTAAATAACGATTTTATAAATTATTATTCAAGTATTAATCTTTTCGGGTGAATATTGTTTTTTAATTAAAAAATTAAATTAAAAATATTTAGAAAATTATTTTTATAAAATGGATTTCATTTTTGAACTCAGAGCACCGATATTATGTTATGGTAATTTTTGGGGGTTTTTCTAAAAAAATGAATTTTCGGTGAATAGTGTATTTATTTAAAAAATAAATTAAAAATATTTAGAAAATTATTTTTATAAAATGGAGTTCATTTTTGAAATCATAGCATTGATATTTGATTAAGGTGAAATTTTGGGATCTTTCTGAGAAAGTTGAATTTTCAGTGAATAGTAAAAATACAGTTTTAGGGTTTCAGTATGTTTAATGACATCATAACTGTGTCATGATGATGTCATGAGATATTTTAAGGGTTGGCCGGCCAAGGGTGATGAATTATTGTTTTGGGGGCCCCATGTGGCCTAACTCCATGGTAAATGCCAAGGGAGAGCACATGGGTTTGAGAAAAGCACATGCGAGGTGTCCCTTGGCCATTAATGCCTTGTCCCCTCACTTTCCCTATAAATACCAAGCCCTCCTCTCATCTATTCGACTCTCCACTCTTCCCCAATGAAGTTCTGGTCTCATTACCTCCCAAAGAGTCCTCCCAAGGTGCCCCCAAGCCCTCAAGGTCCCAACCTTTGAGGTTTAAGAGTTATATTTTAAGGTAAGGGATCCGACCCCTCTCTTTTCAAGTGATCTCTTTTATGTCATTCATTTTATGATCCATGTTCTTATGTTTGAGGATGTTCTTTTATACTCCTATTACTACCCTTTTTATGTTCATATAATGAGAGATCCCCTCTTACTCTCATTATTTCGTTTTATGAAGTTTTAAGTGGCGCCGTTAGGCTGCCAAATTTTTTGTAACGGATTCTTTCTCCCTTCTCATTTTGCAAGATCTATTTTCATGTAAAGTATTTCAAGTTCCTTTTTATCATGTTGGGGTATGATCTCTAGATTTATCATACTGATCTTTTATGATCATATGATGAGAGACCCCCTTTTATCTCTTCAATTCAGCATTTTGAAGTTTTAAGTGGCGCCGTTAGGCTGCCGAATTTTTGAGGGATTCTTTCACCCTTCTCTTTTTCAAAGTTCTACTTTCATGTCAAGTCTTTCAAGTTCCTTTCTATTATGTTGGGGTATGATCTCTATATCTATCATACTGGACTCTTATGTTCATATGATGAGAGACCCTATTTGACCTTGTCAATTCATTTTTGTTGAAGTTTAAGTGACGCCGTTAGGCTACCGAATTCTCACAAGAGAAATCTTATTTTTGTCTTCCTTTAATATTCTTCATTTCATATGGTATATTTTCAAATTTCATTACCATGTTCTTAAATCCCTTATATTTTGTCCCTCTACTGTTTGATGGTTCATTTATGAATGGTTGACCCATGTCCCCTCTCCTCTCAATGTTTTCTAAAACCTTGTAACATAGCCGTCATGCTGCAGAATTTTCGTCTCAAAGTGCCTCTCTCTCTTTTATAAAAATTATTTTATGTTATAAAGTGAATACTAAAAGCTCTTATTTCTATAGGGGTATTCAAATATATATCAAAATGTTCTATTTTAAATTCTGGTATTTACATACATGAAACCCTCTTTCCCTTTTCGTGAGTTTAAAGTGACATAAAGATCTTGTCTTTAAAGTAGTTTTTAAAAAGTTATGATTATGGAATGAAACCCATTTCTTTTATGCTATATGGGTTGTTTATGAAATGATTGATGATGATATATGTGCCTCACATAATAATAAATGCAAATTTAAGGGTGCGCCCTGATAGTGCCCCATTGCATTGGATAATGATGTAACCACAAGAGATTACAGTTTAAGGGTGTGCCCAGATAGCGCTCTAATGCACTGGGTAAAGACTTAATCTCTAGAGATGACCATTTTTTTAACAATGCCATGGTGAATAACCTTGGTAATTTTTAACGACACCTTGGGGATAGACCTTTGTGAAATGAAACGATTGTCAATATTAAATGTTGCAGCCACATCTTCAAGTTATGAAAAATGTTATTTTTATTATGATGTATCTCATTATTTCTTTCTCATGCCTTAAAGTTCTTCTCATGTCCTTATTGAAGTATCTCAAGATCACATGTAAAATTTTTCTCTTGTTTCCCTTACTGGGCCTTCTTCTCACCCTTTCCTTTGATGTATGTCCCCAGGTTATGAGATGCAGTAATGAACCTAGGATGAACATAAGGATAAGCCTTTCAAGTGTTTAAGAAGAATGTTTTTTTTGTTGTTTCATGTTTTAAGTTCCTGGTTTCCAAGACACTAAACCTTAAAGATCCTCGGTTTTTTAAAATGTAATGAAAGTTTATGTGATAAAAAGGCGGGATGCTATAGGTTATCTATAGTGATATAATTATCCTTAGGATTTTTACTAAAGTTCTATAGTCCTAATCTAAAAAAATAACTAAACCATGCTATGATACCAACTATAATGAACCCATACTTTTAAACATATTATTACATGATTTTAACCATTATAAATTACTAAGGATCATAAATTCTAATTTCTTTGGAAGATTAGGTGCATAAAATTGAAAACACGGGACAAAGAAAACATCTTTTATTTAAACTTTACAATGAGATCCTAAATTCCTTTGATCCCTTACATCTACATAGGATAACCTGGCTAATACATGAACAAAGGGATGAGCTAAAAATTCCAGCAAGGGAATAAGAATATGAATAAATAATAACACATGGGTTAGAAGGAATAACATGATGGCATAAAAAGGCATGAATATACACAAGGAAGCATAACATATGTATTAATAATATCATAAGAGATTTGGAAACAACATACAACATTACATAATCATGAGTAAATGATCATTTCACTTGGAGGAGCACGAGTCAAAGATAACCACTAAGATTGTTGCTCATGGAGCACGAGTTAAGTCTAACCACCTGGACCATTACACATGGAGCACGAGTCAAAGTTAACCACCAAGACCATTGCACATGATGTTTCATGAGACTAAAAATTAACCAATGAATTGGAGATCTATCTTGGAACACCCATCATAACATTTTCATGCATATGTGTTCCACATGAAAAATCAAACATAATTATAAGGGTTACCCATGGGAAGAAATGAGCATCATAATCATGTCATGGAGCATAACAAATGGGTGTATCTTAAAAGTGTCCATGAAAGAATGGATTTAAAGAATACATGGACATTAATAAGGTAAAATTGGTATAAATAATGATAAATTATGTCTAATTGAAATGCAAACATGTAAAAATAGTGTTTAAGAAACTTTAGAAATGAAGCATTTTAGTGTGGTTTAAAGAAAATAATAAAGAGCATTTAAAGTGAAAAAGGCATATTTGTTTTCATAAAACCATAAATGAAACAAAATATTTTTTCATGATATAATGAGTGATTTTAGAAAAATAATGGTTTCTTAAAAGAGATTATAGAGTGTACTTGAAAATGGGAAAGAAATTATGAAGTTACCTTGAATCGGTCGTGCTTATCGGGAAGAATTGAGAAAGGAACCTTTTTAAAACATGTATATCCCTGAAATAAAAATGTAATGATATGGATACATGATTTTTAAACATATAAAAAGAATTTATAATAATTATATAAAAATAAATAAGAGTTACGTTAGGGTAAATAGAGAGAAAGTATAACTCAAAGGAAAAATAGAGGTTTAGAAAGTATCCCTTACCTTATGTCCGAAAGTGTTCTGCACATGTACTTAATGTCCAGGATAATCAAATTAAATCAATCAATTAATTAATTTATAACATTTTATATATTTATTTGATTTTTTATAATTTTATTAAGTTAATTTATGGAATTTTTAATGAGTTATAAGATACAATTTTATTGTATGGGAGCGTTCGTTTCTTTGGTTTTCATGATCAGTTTACTTGTATTCGTGCATGGAAGATCATGTAAAATGAGAATAGTTGTCCAAAATTGAAATTATTTGATACTAATGAACTTGAAAAATATTAAATTGTTATTTATATAATTTTTTTATATGTTATGAGGATGAAACATTAAATAACACATTAGTGATAACCGTTTAGATTATTTTTGGCGTTTTTTAATCATCACGAACTAGTTTTGTTTTATTAATTAATAATATATATATATATATATATATAATGGTTAAAGAACATTAAATAGAATTTAATACATATATTTTAATTTTTTTAACCATAAAAATGGTTTTATGATCATCCTTGAAAGCAGTAAAGGAAAATGAAAATACATCTTCCACGATGTCAGTAAATTGACACATCACAGGCGACGTTTTCATTTATAGAAAAAAAGTGGAGGGGAAATAAATGATGATGGATTATTCTATTAGAATAATAAAATTCTAGTATATATAAGGTAATGGAGTTATCAAAGCATTTGGATGAGTGGAGGTTAGTATAGAATTAAAAAAAACTTGAAAAGAAATTAAAAGAAAAGAAAGAAGATTTTACCTCTTGAATCCTTCTTCTTGAGAACCTTCTTAGGGGGATTGTTTTTGGTCTTTTGTTGATAAAAAAAATTCTTAGATTTGGGGGAAGGTATTGGGAATATATTTGAGTATAATTTAGACAATATTCAAGGTTTAAGAGGTGTGAGGTGAAGAGGTGGTGAGGGGTGATATTTACTAGAGAGAGGGGTATTTTTTTATTATATTCATTAGATTATTATTTTGGATCAAGACTAAGAATATTTTAAGTATTATAAAAAAAAATATTAAAATAATTAAGTATAGTTTGAAATTTTTTGCTTACATCATCCACACATCATTTATGACTCCATAATTCTTGTATTTAGCTTTTATCATAAACTATTATATTTTACTATTCACTAAAAATTCAAATATTTGAGAAAAATCCCAAAAATCCCCCCTAACCATTTTTTGATGTGTAAAATTCAAAAATGAACTCCATTTTATGAAAATAATTTTATAGATATGATAAATTTAATTTTAAATTAAAATCATCATTTACGTGGAAAATACCAATTTTAAAATTATAATTGATTTTATAATACTTTGAAAAGTTGATTAAGGTATCATAAAATTATATTATAATCATAATACAACAAAAAATGAATTTATAAATACTTTTTATGGAAATAAATTTTCTTTTAAATCATTATATTAATTTTAAAATAAAAAATAAACACTTCTGTTTTATAAAAATATCAACACATAAATAATAATTTCTAAAATATTTATCTACTTATACTATGATATAATTATGTTATATTACCATTTATAAGATGCATAAATTTTATTTATACCTTCATGGATGATGTTACTATTCTATAGGCCAGATTACTATTCCCAATGGTCACATTACTATTCCAAAGGTCACATTACTATTCCATTAGTATAGGTTCATTAACTTCTAGAAATACTTCATTTTACATTCATTCTTAATTTATAAAGTTTTTATTGTGTTCTCTATGTGGGTTTATCTGATTTTTACTATCTGGCATAATTATAAGAAGGTAATTTCCATTTATAGAATTCTAGGTTGTTATAACTTATGGGGTGCTCCTCTACTCCCTAGACCAAGTGTCCTAGGTATTATTATACACTGTTGGGAGGTTCACTTTCTAGGGTATTCCTATACTCCCTAGATTCAATGCATGTGTCTAGGGAATTGATACATGCGATTGTCTATATTTTGGTATGAGTGTTGTAGCTAGCGTGACCTATAGTGATCCTTGGTGTGATGTAATAATGCTTTGGTTTGTATTGCTTAGATTTTATTACCTGTTTTGATATATTTGATATGATTTGAAACCATTTTACCTGGATTATTTAGAATTGTGGAAAAAGGGGAATGTTTTACCATGCTTTTGATATAAAAATTGTTTAACTGATTATCATGCTTTGTTTTCTTTAAAGTTGACTATGTTTGGATTGTTCTATAAAGACTTATTATGAAACACCTGGGTGGTATCCTATTAAGAATGTTTATCTTACACCTTATACATCCCTTCAGAGATGTGTAGACCCAATAATGTATTTTGATGTAGAGAAAGGTAAGGTGCCACTATGTGGTAGTGAGATTCTAGTTAGCTAGTCTTGGGTAGCTGGTGGTGACATAGTGGGATGTCGTCCACTTAGAACATGGAGTAACTATTTCTAGTTTTAGGTTTTTTACTTTACTGTTATACTCATACCTTGGAGTTTGTTTAGCTAATTTTGAGTTGTATTGTTTCCATTAATTCCTTTTAGTTATGGAATATATTTTCTATTTATTTTTTGATATTTATTTATGTTATATATATATATATATATATTTCATGTCTTCTATTAAAGTTGGGTGAAATAATTTCATATAGTTATTTTTTATGCTCGGGTTTTAGTCTCCAGTCCATGGGGATTGATAATGTCCTTTGGTATGTGGAAGATCGGGTCGGGTACCAGTTTGTGAGGGAATCCTAGGTTAGTTCATTACAAGAAAGGATGGGTGGATAGGTACCTTTATGTGAGGATGACCAACACCACATTGATCATTATGATTGTGTGTGTTGATGAAATTATCTTTTATAGTAATAAGAAGAATTTGTGTGAAGAGTTTTACACATAGATGATGAATAAATTTGAGATGTCCTTGCTTGATGAGATGAAATTATTTTTGGGTTTACAAATCAGCCAAAGTGTTGGTCACAATTTTTTCTCATAAGAAAAATACACCATAGAGTTATTGAAAGGTTTTGACATGAAATAATAAAGATGAGTTTCTACACCAATTTAGGTGGACACAAAGTTTAGAAAACATGATGAAGGAAAGGTTGTTAATGAGAAAAAATTTATAAAGTCGATTGGTAGTCTTTTGTAACTGATTACTTCATGGCCAAACATTATTTTTTATGTTACTCTTTGTGTTAGTTATCAATCTAATCCAAAGTAATAATATCTCTTATAAGCCAATATAGTTATGAGATATGTTAAAAATACTTCCAATTATGGCCTTTTGTATCAAAAGAGGGGTGACTTGGATTTACAGAGCTTCACAGATGCTGACTGGGATAGTCATGTTGATGATAAAAAGTACACATCATGTGGAACATTATTTATTGGTGAAAGATGTGTGGTGTGACATTATAATAAGTTATTATCAGTCACTTTTAGTTCCAATGAATATGATTGTGTTTTTACATCACATACAACTACAAAAATTATTTGGACGAAGTCTAAACTTGAGTAAATTATTATTATTTATGAGTATTCATTGGTCATTAGTTGTGAAAACCAAAGTGCTATAAATCTTTCCAAAAATCTAGTGAAACACTCAAGATCAAATCATATTGATATCAAGTACCATTTATTGAAGGATAATGTGGCTGACGGAATATTGAAACTGAATTTTTTTCTATCCAAGGAACATATTGTTGATATTATCACTAAACCACTTTCAACCAAGACTTTTGATAAGATGAGGATTCAAATGGAAGCAAAACTCATTACCCAACAACATTGAAGTTTGTTTTTTAAGTTCCCCCATCATTTATGTATGTTTTATTTTGAAAAAATAATAAAGATATAATCCAATGGGGGATAAACCTTCTTGTATTCAAATATTTTTAATCTATTTTGTTGAGATGAGTGTAAGAAATCAGTCAAAATTCTATTTATAAATTCATAAAAAAATATCATGAGTTCGTATCACATGATGAATTAATTTATGGATAGATTTTATGACTTAATTAATCTTCATTATTTTATACACTATGTTATATCACATAGAATTAGAGCTGATTGATCCATGAATCATTGCTTTTAGAAAGATAATTCTACCCATTTCAATATATCTTTGTCTTTATTTTCAATGAGGGGGAGAAAAGGGGTTTCAAAATTCAATCATATTTCATAATTTGAGGGGGGGGGGGAGAAAAATGTAGATGTTTTTTTCAAACTAATTTGAAACTAAAATGTATGGTAGTGACAAAAAATCTAAAGGGTGGATATTGTTGAACCTAAGTAAGATGTTGTATTATTTTCAATGCATGTGAGTGAGTTTTTAAATTATTTTATGTGGATATGATTATTGGAAATATGTTTTTAAGGTTTTTTTGTGTTGAATATGATTTGGTTATAGATCATACATAATACTCTAGATAAAGTAGAAAATTGAAAAAATTATTGGAATACTTTCACTAAGATACTTAACATCTATTTGATGATACATAAGATCAACCAAGTTATATATAAAAAAATATGAGCATATAAAATATTTACTAGATGATATGTAACATTCAACTAATGATACGTAATATCCAATGAATTATATGGAATATTAGTGTTTTTATGTGGTCTTGATTGATGCATAATATGTTTTCAAAGGTTATATAATTTTTAATAGGTGAATCATAAGAATATTAATTTGAATGATGCTTAGTTATTATTCTAGATATTAATGTTACGATGATTCATATTAATCTTGATCCATGATGAGATATTTTTGTGATACAAATGAGAATATTGCACCATGAATTGATTATTCACACCACAACAGTTTACAAGAGAGTATATATATGTGGAATAAAGAATATAGATTTCATGGGAATCTATTTTCAGGTTTTGTGGGAATTCAAGGGAGAGTGAAGATTATTACGGAGGATTTAAATGAGTATAAAATCATAGATAATTAAATGATAAATGATGGAGATAATTATGTTAGTTTAAATGAGTTTATTATAAGTTATTTTGTGCAATGTTTTTGGAATTCATTTTTTTATAAATAAAGGCTGGAGGATTAATTGGGTATTTCTTGACCAGTTTTTAATAAGGATCATGAAGTCATGTTTAATGATATTTACATATTCAAATGATGAAATTAATATTTTTGTGATAATTATGAAATTCAAGAATAAAAAATGGAAAGAGGTGGCTATGATAAAATGATAATAATAGATAACTATAAAGGTTAGCATTAAGATTTACAATGAGACTTGGCAAAAACATTTATGGGAAAAATTAAGAATACAAAAACCCAATGGATTATTATAGAAGTGATAATGAAGAATATAAAATTATAAATATTCCACTGATAAATTGATCATTCTTAGTGATTATTCCTCAAGAAGATTATTTTATGTTATTGTATAATCAATTGGTGCTTATTTCAAACTGGTTGGTGCCAACAATTATATCAGGTTCAAGGACATACCATTTCTTGTAGTTTCATCTTGATAATAAAATATAAGTTTTATGTGTAGGGGGGGATAACCACCATACACTATGGATTTAGTCATCCATTTTGGAGGTTGGTTGATCGCATAATGATTCATTATTAATTGATACCCTTACACCACTATTTTAAACTAGTTTTATATTGACAATTACAAATATAATAACATATTACACTTTATTTTTTATTCAATAATTTACTTTTTATCACTATTAAAAGGGTAATTTCACTTGTTTTTATGGTTTCATTGTAGGTTTAGGTGATTTAGAGAGCCTATGATGAAATTCAAGCAAAATGGGCCAAACTGCGCAAGAGGCCAAGCACATATGTGGAATTAAATATTTACTATGGTAATACGTTCATAAAATTGGGATGAAAATTAGTTCACCAATACAAAAATGTGTGGGATAAGTTTCTCTATAATACAATGGATCCCAATTCATCCATTTGGAGGCCCAAAAGAGGCCCATAATGTCAAGAAATTCTAGGCAGACCATATTGGAACACCCATCGGTATTTGGGTTATGACTCAGGTCTCAGACCTCCAATTGGACCTATTCTACATCCATTGGATATATAACTATAATAACCACCTCTACACCTATTTTCATAGAAATTGAAAAAGTTTTGGATATTCAAACATCCAAATAAATTTAGTGAAAAAATATTCCATAAACTCACCTACACCTATAGACCATTTACTTTTCATGGATCCCACTTTCCAAATATCTATTTGAATGCACTCCATGTATCATTAGAAATTTTGGAACGAACTAGAGTAAGTTTTATTCAAATTTTAGAGATTTTTTCATTTATTTTATCCCTATTCTACATCATGTAATTCTCAACATCTTAGTGATCAATTTGGCGGGTGTTCTTTGTTGTAATCTCGAGCTCCATGCTTGTAATATTTGGAAGATAATTGAATTTACAGTTTTGTTGTCTAATTTATTCATTTATAACTTTTTATTTTGTGTTTATTCTGGTATGATATCATACAAATCAAAGTAATAGGTATCCTCATGCTTCCATGAATAAACCAGATCTTGTGATGATTTGAGCACGTTTAAATATTTTCTCACATCTTCTCTTTCATGAGTGTACTTATGGATTTCATCATTTGATGAAATCCAGAATTTATAACCCATTATTATTAATTCTTTTCTCATGATAAATTTTTTGAGATAGACCCAAATCTGGACATTTCATCTCATTGTTGATGTGATGCCTTGATTGAGTTCGGTTCTTACATCGACATAATTGTTTTGATTGTGAGTGGTCACCGGTAATAAATATCATTGATCAATCAGATAATAGGTGGTAACCTAGTAATAAATCACATACAATACTATTTTAAGTGCTTATAAATCAAGTAATCAATGATCCTTCCCATTTACCTTGATATCGATGACGATTGAGTATCAAAGGACACTCACCCAGGTTGATCAAGATTTCTCCAACCGATTTCTCTATCTTAGTAACTTAGTTTTAATTCCTATGTTAAAATAAAAAAACCCCCAAACACTTAATCCCATTATTTATTTCATAAACACATAATCAAAACCTCATTTTTAAATTAATTATCTAATTATCCATCAAGAGACAACCTAGGGTTCCTGCTATACTGTAAAAATTCTAGTAAAAACTAAACATATAATTTGATGTTCTCGACAACATTATCAAATTTTGGTGCCATTTACAGGGTGTTTGGATCATTTTTACCTTTTATTTATTTATATTCCTTTTTATTTATTACCCATTTTAATCTTTACCCCTTCCCTTTTGATTGTTTTTGTTTTTTTTGTTTTTGTGTGTTTCTTATTCTTTTTTCTCTCTCTATATCTTCTTTTCTATCTCTATAATTCCATAGTACAACATTATCTTTTCTTTTATCCATTAATTATTCTTAATTGTTTTCATTTTATTCATCTTCCATTAAAAAAAACTTCATAACTTATTTTCATGACCCGATCCGGAAAAGAAAAACTATTTGAAATAGAACTTGAAATTGAAAAGAGAATTCACTCACAAATTAGGTCATCTAAAGTAGGAAAGTTAGGTAATATTGATTAAACCCTTATGGATCATAAATTTTTCCTAAAAACAATCTAAAAGTTAACCAAATCAAATTCCTAAATACATGGTTTAAAATAACCGAACCTTGAAAGAACTGACTACCCCATATGTGGAGTACAAACCTGTGTACATCCAATACCCTGAGGAAGTAGCCAACTTTGTACTATCATTGGAACTCATCTATGTCCTTATAAAATTCCATGGTCTTCCTGGTGATTACCCTAAACATATCAAATAGTTTCACATAGTGTGATCCACCGTGAAATCCTAAAATTGTGAATGAGGGCCTCATTAAGTTTATGGCCTTCCCTTTCCCCCTTGACGGTGTAGCCAAAGATTGACTATACTATCTTCCTACCACAATTGGGGTATGAAATGAACTTAAATGAATCTTTCTAGAGTAGTTATTCCCTAACTCCCAAACATCATCAATTAGAAAAGAAATCCATGGCATTAGGAAATCACAAGATACCCTCCATGAATATTGGGAGAGATTCAAAATATTTTGATCAAGTTTCCCCCACCACCAAATTAGTGAACAATTTCTAATTCAATACCTCTATGAGATATTTTTCCCCATGGAATATGGCATGATAGATTCTATAGCTAATGGTTCCCTAGTTAATAAAACTTTTCCACCGCTTGGACTTAATAGCCAACATGACTCAAAATGCACAATAATTTGGTACACAAGAAATTGCACCCACTTGAGGTTTTAATGAGGTAATTCATTCATACCTAGAATAAAAGGTAGATAATAAACTTGATGAGATTCATACCCTTATAAGAAAATTATCTCAAGCTTAAGGTAATTCATACTCTTCATCCTTTCCACTGCATTGTGGTATTTTTTCTGATAACTCTCATTTTTATGACCAGTGCCCACAACTTCATGATTCATTTGAGTCTTTCATAGTAATATTTTCTGGGAATCCATTTAAATAAGAACCACCCTTTAAGAAAGAACCATTTTGGACAAAATATGAACCAAGCCTCGAGTAAATGGTGAAGAAAATGGAATCCTCAAACCTTCAATTCCAATAGACCACACAATCATCTATTCAAGACCTATAAACTCAAGTGGGACAATTAGAAAATGCCATCGGTGATATAAATATGTAAGGTTTTGGAAAACTACCACCCAAACCTTTTTCTAATACAGAATGAAAAGTTAATTTTTGTGTAATTAAACTTTATATTGGTAAATAAGTTTCTTCTTTCAAAGATTCTACCCAACATGTATTCCCACCCTCTTAAAAACCCTCTTTCTCCACCCTTAAAAGATTCTAGTGAAGAAAAAAAAAACAAAAAGGGTAAACAAGTTATTATCGAGGATTCACATTAACAATATATTCCTTTTCATTTCCCACAAAGGCTCTCTAAATCTAAGAAAAATTTTGATAATGAGATTGATAAACAATGGATACATTTTAAAAGGTACAAGTTAACATTCCTTTATTGGATGTAGTTAAGAAAATTCCTTGATGTGCCAAATCTCTTAAAGAACTTTGAACCCATAGACAACAAATAAAGGGTAATGAGAGATTCAACCTTGGAAGGAATATCTCAAGCTTGATACAACCATAGATGCTGACCAAATACAAGGATACAAGAACTTTTATGATACCTTAAACCATAGGGTAGACTTTATTTTCTAATACAATGCTTGATTTAGGTACTTAAATTAATGTAATGACTCAATTCATGTTTACATCTTTGTAGGTTGGAGAACTTCAACCAATAGGAATCATCATGAAACTTTCCAACCAGAACACAACACACCCATCAGGAGTGATCGAGGACGTCCTCCTTAGAGTGAATAATCTCATCTTCCCTATATACTTCTACATTCTTGAGATGGTAGATACCCGAACCCAAGGACATGCACCTCTCATACTTGTAATTCTATTCCTCAAAACAAAAAATATGATCATAAATGTTCACAATGGTACATTGTCCATGTATTTAAATAGAGAAAAGGTATGTTTCAATATCCTTTATTCTATGAAACACCCTATTGAATATCACTCCACTATTCATGTCTATTTGATGAAAGTGATGTATAATGACACACACAAAACATTCTCTACCTGACCTATTCTATGATTCATTTTCCTTTTCTTCACTATTGGACGATTTGAGTTTAGATTCATGTTTTGAGTGTTTTGTGGGTTCAGAAAAGTGTAAATTTTGTGCTTTAATTAATGAGTGTGTTCATTTTGAGGTACCTATGATTGAAAATGATTCTTCAAATATAATTTCCATTGATTCTATTTCCTTAGAGAATAAAAATAAGCATATAGATAGTTTAATGAACATATATACCCCTAAATACCCTCCCTCAATCCAAAAAACCACCAGTGTTGGAATTAAAACCACTTCCATTTAATTTAAAATATGTCTATCTTGAGGGTATTGACCAATTTACCATCATTATTTCCAAAAAAATCTATCCACATCAAGAATAAAAATAGTGATACCTTTTAATAGAGTGTAAAATTTTATAGGATATACATTGGAAGATATTATTTATAGCATCCCGCCTTTTTATCACATAAACTTTCATTACATTTTACAAAAACGGGGATCTTTAAGGTTTAGTGTCTTGGAAACCAGGAACTTAAAACATGAAAACATAAAACATTATTCTTAAAAACTTGAAAGGATTATCCTTATGTTCATACTAGGTTAATTACTGAATCTCATAACCTAGGGACATACATCAAAAGAAAGGGTGAGCAGAAGGCCCAGTAAGGGAAACAAGGGGAAACATTTAACATGTCAACTTGAGATACATCAAAAATGTCATGAAAAAGAACTTTAAGGCATGAGAAATAAATCATGAGTAATATCATAATAAAAATAACTTATTTCATAACTTGAAGATGTGGCTACAAAATTTAATATTGACAATCATTTCTGTTTCACCAAGGTCCATCCCCAAGGTGTCATTAAAAATTACCAAGGTTATTCACCAAGGCGTCGTTAAAAATAGTCATCTCTAGAGATTAAGTCTTTACCCAATGCATTGGAGCGCTATCAGGGCACACCCTTGACCTGTATTTATTATCATGTGAACCACATATATCATCATCAATCATTTCATAAACAAACCATATAGCATAAAAGGAATGGGTTTTATTTCATAATCATAACATTTTAAAAACTGCTTTAAAGACATGATCTTTGTGTCACTTTAAAACCCACAGAAAAGGAAGGTGGGTCTCATGTATGTAAATCCCAGAATTTAAAATAGAAAATTTTGGTATATATGTGAATACCCATATATAAGAGAGATACTTTAGTATTAACTTAATAAAATAAAATAACTTTATAAAAAGAGAGAGACATTTTGAGATGAAAATTCTGCAGCATAACAACTATGTTTCGAGGTTTTAGAAAACATTGAAAAGAGAGGGGACATGGGTCAAAAATTCATAAATGACCCATAAAATAGTAGAGGGAAAGAATATAAAATATTTAAGAACATGGTAATGAAATTTTAAAGATATACCATATGAAATGAAGAATATGAAATAAAGACAAAAATAAGATTTCTCTTATGAAAATTTGGCAGCCTAACGGCGTCACTTAAACTTCAAAAAAATGAATTGACGAGATAAAATAGGGTCTCTAATCATATGAAAATAAAAGATCAGTATGATAGATATAGAGATCATACCCCAACATAATAAAAAGTAACTTTAAAGACTTGACATGAAAGTAGAACTTTGAAAAATGAGAAAGGTGAACGAATCCCTTAAAAATTCGGCAGCCTAACGGCATCACCTAAACTTCAACAAAAATGAATTGACGAGATCAAATAGGGTATCTCATAATATGAAAATAAAAGATCAGTATGATATATATATAGATCATACCCCAACATAATAAAAAGGAACTTGAAATACTTGACATTAAAGTAGAACTTTGAAAAATGAGAAAGGTGAATGAATCCCTTAAAAATTCAGCAGCCTAACGGTGTCACCTAAACTTCAAAATACTGAATTGAAGAGATAAAATAGGGTCTCTCATCATATGAACATAAAATATCAGTATGATAGATTTAGAGATCATACCCCAAAAAAATAAAAAGGAAATTGAAATACTTGACATGCAAATAGAACTTTGAAAAATGAGAAAGGTGAATGAATCCCTTAAAAATTCGGCAGCCTAACGGCGTCACCTAAACTTAAAAAAAAAAATGAATTGATGAGATCAAATAGGGTCTCTCATCATATGAAAATAAAAGATCAGTATTATAGATATAGAGATCATACCCCAACATAATAAAAAGGAACTTGAAAGACTTGACATGAAAGTAGAACTTTGAAAAATGAGAAAGGTGAATGAATCCCTTAAAAATTCGGCAGCCTAACGACGTCACCTAAACTTCAAAATACTGAATTGAAGAGATAAAATAGTTTCTCTCATAATATGAACATAAAAGATCATTATTATAGATTTAGAGATCATACCCCAACAAAATAAAAAGAAACTTGAAATACTTGACATGAAAATAGAACTTGAGAAGGGTGGAAGAATCCCTTAAAAATTCGGCAGCCTAACGACGCCACTTTAACATTCTTAAAATGAAATGATGAGAGAAAGAGGGGGTCTCTCATCATATGAAGATGAAAAATACAGTAGGATGAATATAAAATAACATCCTCCAACATAAGATCATGGAGCATAAAAGAAATGATATAAAGGAGATTACTTGAAAAGAAAGAGGGAGGTAGGATCCCTTACCTTAAAACGTAACTCTTAAAACTCAAAAGTTGGGACCTTGAGGGCTTGGGGGAACCTTGGGAGGACTCCTTTGGAGGTAAGGAGACCAGAAATTCGTTGAGGATGATTTTGGAGTCAAATGGATGAGAGGATGACTTGGTATTTATAGGGAAAGTGAGGGGACAAGGCATTAATGGCCAAGGGACACCTCATTGGTGGTTTTGGCAAAACCATGAGATTGCCCATGGTATTGGCCACATGGCCCCCCCATATAATAATTTATCAACTTTGGTTGGACAACCCTTAAAATATCTCATGACATCATCATGACACAGTTATGATGTCATTAAACATACCAAAACCCTAAAACTGTATTTTCACTATTCAACAAAAATTCAACTTTCTCAGAAAAATCTCAAAATTTCACCTTAACCAAATATCGATGCCCTGATTTCAAAAATGAACTCCATTTTATAAAAATAATTTTCTAAATATTTTTAATTTAATTTTTAAATAAATATACTATTCACTGAAAATTCATTTTTGTCAGAAAAATCCCCAAAAATTACCTTAACATAATATCGATCCTCTGAGTTCAAAAATGAAATCCATTTTATAAAAATAATTTTCTAAATATTTTTAATTTAATTTTTAATTAAAAAACACTATTCACCTGAAAAAACTTATACTTGACTGATAATTTATGAAACCATTATTTAACCATTTTATTGAATCACGTTACTTAATGAAGGTGCCTAGATTATATTAATAATTTATTTATGTGAGATTGATAATCCATTTGGTCACATTACTAATCCTAAGCATAAAATCACTATTCATAATTTACTATTCATCAAAAATTAAGTTGATCTTATTAGACTCTAAATTTTGTACTGAACATAATTGTAGAAGACCATTTTTTGAAAATAATTACACATTTTTAATTATTTAAGGTTTACATAAACATTTTTTTAAAATATCCTTTCTCTAAGATTCACAAAAAATATGCATACTATATTTATCTGGACATTTGAAAATTCATAAAATTTATCATAAGAAGAAATCAAATTTTTTATTTAAAACAAAGGATTATACAAGGCAGTTACGGTCTCCTTACATAGCCCCTTATCACACCAGCATAGGACCTAAGTGTAAGGTGTGCTAAGGTGAGAGAATCTGAGGGAGGCTCAGCCAACATCGCACGAGTAGTTATTTCTATCAGTTTGAACTTCTCGCGAAGGCGATTCCGTTCTAGATTCACACGATGAAGTTCGGCTTGGGTTTGGTCCAGAGCAAAGCCCAGTGGTGCTACCTCCTTCCCAAGTTCTATTAGATGGGCTTCGATCGGTCCAAGACTACTGGGTGAGGCCATCGAATCTTATTTCTATATTAATTAACCAAGATCACTTGTATTTAGAGACAAATATAGAAATGTTTAGTTTCCAGTGGTCATATTGACCAATGGTCATATAACAGTCAAAACCCAACAATCTCATTTTAATTATACTCATGTTATCAAATGAAACAATTTTTTTGAGTATAAAAAAATAAAATAACACACAAAATTAGAAAACAAGATTTATTCAAAAATTTCAGGTCGTTACATTCTTGGGATTAACCTATATATTTTTATGCACCATATACTTTAGATAATGAGGATAAACCCGTAAGGCATGTTCAATGCCGATTAAATCCCACCCTCCTTGAAGTGGTAAAATTTGAAGTCAGTAAATTACTTGCTTTTGGGATCGTCTATCCTATATCTGATAGTAAATGGTTTAGCCCAGTGAAAAGCATGCCTAAAAAATTTGAATAATGGTTGTGTTAAATGTACAGAATTAATTGGTTCCAACACATTTGAAAAATAGTTGGTGAGTCTATATTGACTACCATTGACTGAATCAAGCCATGTTAAAGGACTAATTTCCTATACATTTCATTTACCAAATGTTAGAAATACTGGATGGTAAGTCCCATTATTGTTTCCTTGATGGTCATTTGGGTTATTTTCAAATACTTATAGACCCTAAGGATTAATAAATGACAACATTTACCTGTCTATTTGAAACATTTGCATACAAGAGGATGCCTTTTTGCCTATGTAATTCTCCTGGTACTTTTCAAAAATGTATGTTGGGTAAATTTTCTAAGTACCTTGACAATTGTATGAATGTTTTTATGGACGATTTCATGGTTTATGGATATTACTTTGATAACTATTTAGAACACCTAGGTTTTTTCCTCCAGTATTTCATTGAAAAAGATCTCATATTTAATTATGAGAAATGTAATTTCATGGTTGAGCCAGGGACAGTTCTTTGGAATTTTATTTCAATTGAAGGAATTCAAGTGGATGAATAAAAAACCGAATTAATTTTCATCCCTTTCATATCCAAAATATGTTTTTGATGTGAGATATTTCTTGGTTCATTCTGGTTTTTATCACCGGTTCATTAAAGACTTTAGTAATATTACACTTCCCTTGTCTCGGTTATTACAAAAATATTTGGAGTTTGTGTTTGATAAAAATAGCGAGGATGCATTCAATTTACTAAATAGGAGTCTCTCATCACCTACCATAATCCAAACACCAAGGTGGGATATCACTTTTGAACTTATGTGAAACACCTCTAACTTTACAGTTGGGTAGGTTTTATCACAAAGGTTTGAGAAGGATCCTCATGTAATTATATATGCCTCATGTACCCTTGAACCTACCCAAGAAAAATAAACAACCACTGAAGAATAACTCCTTTCTATCATGTTTACCTTGGAAAAAATCCATTCATATATCATTGGGTAGAAAATCATTGCATTTTTTGATTATGATTCCCTTCGTTTTCTCCTTAAGAAACTTGAAGCTAAGATCCACCTCATTCAGTGGATGATCTTCCACTAAGAGTCCAAACTTGAGATTTAAGATAATAGAGGAGTGGAGAATGTGTTTTTTGACCAAATTAGCAGGATTTCTCCACTATTGGATTGTTATGTTGACTCACCACTCTCCATTGGATAATTCTCACCTCATGAAAATATTTGTGATGTTATGGAACTTACCCCCTAGTATGTGGACATTGTGAATTTTCTAGTAACATATAGAGTCCCCACATATTTTATCACTTCACAATCATAGATACTTAAGTATGATTCATGATGGTACATTTGGGATGACCCTTACTTGTGGAGAATTTATAGTTACCAAGTTTTTCATTGGTGTGTCCTTGACCATGAGTTCACCTCTATTTTGAGCTTTTTCCACACTTTGCATCTCAACGTACATCTTGAAAGGTCCTTGACTCAGGAATTTATTGAACAAAATTTTATAGAGATGACCATTTATTTTTTAAGTCTTTCACATGATGTCAATTCATAGGGAATATCTCTAAGAGTAATGAAATTCCCCAATAACCCATGTTTTTTTTGTGAAATCTTCGATTCACAAGTCATTGACTTCATGGGGAATTTTCTAAATTAATTTGTATTCATGTACATATTATTATTTTTTGACTATTTATCTAAATGGATGGAATCAAAGGATACTAGGACTGATGACACTTGAGTGGTTGTTGATTTTATGAGATCACATATTTTTAGTAGGTTTGGTTTTCCAAGATTCATCATTAGTGATCACAATTCCCATTTTTTTAATATCAACATGAAAAACTTACTCTGTAAGTATGGTTTTGTTCATAAAGTATCCACTTCATATCACCCCCAAACTAATAGAAAAGTAAAAATCTGAAATAGGTAATTTAAGAGAATCTTGGAAAAAACTGTAAAACCTAATATGAAAGATTAGAGTTTCTGCTTGGATAATTAACTTTGGCTATACCATATAGATTTTAAAACTCCGATCATAATTTCACCATATAGTATTGTGTTTGGAAAGGATTTTCACCTTATAGTAGAGGTTATCACTATGAATATTAGTCTATTAAACAATTTAATATGAATCTTTCAGATGCAGGTGAGCATAGAAAATTGGAGATTCAAGAGCTGAAAGAAATTCAACATGATGAATATGAGAACTATAGAATCTATAAATAGAATAAAAAGGATATCCATTATTATATGATTTATTATAATAAGTTTCATATTGGTGATAAGGTCCTCATGTACGATTCCAGGCTAAAGTTTCACCCAGGTAAGCTTTGTTCCTAATGGCTCGGTCCTTAAAATATTACTAATGTTTATTTTTTTTTCAATATAGGTTTTTCATGATCAGAGTTACCAAAGTGTTACCATAAATGGAAAAAGGCTTAAACTATTTTACAAGGATTTTCTAAAGCTTTCAATGGAGGAAATCTATATTTAAGAAGTAACATACCAGTGAAACCCACCAGGTTTTATCCTTCCTTCCTACATTCTCTTTTATTATAGTAGGAACACTACACACTCTAGGTGTGGGGGTGGATAAATTTTAGGTTTCATTAGGATTTTTATCTTATTTATTATTTCTTCTCATTTTCTATTTCTTCATAGTATTTTTACTTTTCCCCACACTGTTAATTTCATCATAATTTTCATCATATTTATTATTTATTCTATTTTTCTCTTGCTGTATTGTATTTTTACCTACCCCCATATTATTCTCACTAAATCATGGAACTTACTATAAATTCATGTTGAAATTATTGATTCCATGTTGTTTTAACATGTAATAAAATTTTTTCTTAGTTATGGAATGTGAATTTTTGCATGAATTTAACATTGGGGAGTGTTTTTTAGAAAACTGGTTTATTTTAGATGATATAAATGGTTGTATATATATGAAACCTTTGAGATGGTTGATAACCTTTATGTGAGTAGTTTATGGTAAAATTGTGTCACTTAATATCTCCACACATCTTTTTACCCAACCATGAAGTTTGAATATTTATTAATCAATAGAAGGTAAATATAAGTTAGGTTAATATTTATCATCTTTATAAAATTATTTTTCCATATGTTAATTCCTTATCTAATCTATTTTATTACTACATTAGATTAACCTATGCATGTGTACCTGTTATTAGACTGTTGTACACCCTAAAAAAATACAAAAAATCAAAATATTAAAAAAAACAAATAATAATAATAATAATAATAAATAATAAGGGGAGAGATGAAATGTAAAACATATGTGGATATATAGTTTGATAGATTAAGTTTTAAATTCTAGGAATTCTTAAGTAAGCGGGTCTTGAAATTTGATTTCAAATGCTATAGGACAGGTTTGGTGGAAAGAACAAGAAAGCAATTTTTTTTAAAGCAACCTATGTTTACTAGATAGAAAGTGGAAAGAATGACATAAAATGGTTTTCACACACACACTTGGAGAGTTAGTGGAATGGTTCAATTTTTGATTACTTTCTCAGATTGGTATCATTCATCTCCTTGAATTTCATTTTGATATAATTTACGAGACATCTTTTTCTATGATCACTGGGAATAACTCCTTAGTGTGTTTTTTTGTTTTGATCACATTGCTATAATTAATTAAAATTTTATTGAATATTAAATCTTCATTACGTTTGGAATATCTACATGTATCATAATATTTTTTGGAAATTCAACTTTGACCAGGAGTGAAAATGTTTAAGTGTAGGGGTGTGACCGTGTAACGATTCACTATTTATTTCCACCCTTACACCATTGTTTTAAACTGGTTTTGTATTGAAAATTACATATATAATAACAAATTTAACTTCATGTTTTATTTAATAATTTAATTTTTATCATTTTTAAAAAGGTCAATTTCACCTTTTTTGGTGGTTTCATTGTAGATGAATGTGATTTGAAGAGCCCATGTTGGAATTCAAGCAAAATGGGCCAAACTACGCAAGATCCCAAGCACACATGTGGACTTAAATATTTATTGTGGATAATAAGTGCATAAATTTTTTCTTCTAATTGGTGGAAGAATTCATAATAACGTGGGATACATTTATCTAGAATAACATGTATCCCAATCCATCCATTTGGAGGCCCAAAAGAGGCCCACATGTTAAGAAATTATGGGCAGTCTAGATTGGAATACCCTTCTATTTTAGGGCCATAACTCGAGCCTCAAACCTCTGATTAGGATGATTTTACCTCCATTGGAAATATAACTAGAATTAACACATCTCCACCTATTTTCATGAAAATTTAACATGTTTTTCGTAGTTAACAAGCCTAATAAACTTGGTGAAAAAATCTGTTATGAACAAATCACCTACACCCACAGACCATTGACTTTTCTTGGATACAACTTTCCAAATTTATCTTTAAAAGAAATCCATGGATCATTGGAAATGTTGGAAAGACCATGGGTAAGGTTTTTTATAATTTTAGAGCTTTATTCATCCATTTTCTCCCTCTTCTACATCATGTACTTCTAAACCTCTTAGTGATCAATTTGGGGTGGTGTTCTTTATTGTAATCCCAAGATCCATGCTTGTAACATTTGGAAGGTAATTGAGTTTCCACTTTTGTTGTATATTGTTCTTCATTTATACCTTTTTATTTTTTGTTTATTTTGGTATGATATAATATAAACCAATGGAACAATTATCCTCATGCTTTCACGTATAAAACAGATTTTGTGATGATTTGAGCATGTTTTCCTCTTTTCTCACCTATTTTATTTCATGAGTGTGCTTATGGATTGCATCATTTGATGAAATAAAAAATTTATAAACCATTATTATTCATGCTTTTTCTTGATAAAAATTTCGAGATAGGCCCAAATCTGGCCATCTCATCACCTTTTTATGCGATTCCTCGATTGAGTTCGATTCTTACATTATCATAAATTTATTGATTGTGTGCGGTCTATGGTAATAAATATCATTGATAAATAAAATACTAGGTGTTATCCTATTAATAACTCACATACCACACTGGTTTCAATGTGTATAAATCAAGTAATCAATGATCCTTCGCATTTCTCTTGAGACCATTACTGTTTGTGCATCAAGGGATACTCACTGGGGTTGATCATGATTTCTCCAACCAGTTTTATCAATTAGTAACTTAGTTTCAATTACTATGTTAAAATCATAAAACCCAAAAACACTTAATCCCATTATTTATATCATAAAAACATAATCAAAACCTTCTTTTTAAATTAATTATCTAAGGCTCCTTTAGGAGATGGCCTAGAGTTCCTACTATATTGTAGAAATTCTAGTAAAAACTAAAAATCTAATTTGACGCACTCGACAATATGATAACAGGGCCTGTTAAAAAATCCATTGTGTTTCTTATTTAAATTTATTCGTCATGGTGAGTTTGTGAGATTTATGAAGAATAAATAGAAGATAAATTATTTTGAAAAGAAAAAGTATAAAGAATGATTCACCCCCAGTGTTGATCACATTGTCAAGTGATCCTAACACAATTGACAAAGTCCAACCAACTATATGCACACCAAAATCTCATAACCTAATACCCACATTGTGACACATAGCCTCACATCACAATATCACTCACCATGGTGTAACACATAATACCCAACCAAAATTACTTAATTATTCAACAATACATGGTGGAACCCCTATTTTCATGCCATGATCCATGGTTACAATTGAAAATTCAGTCAAAACTCCACTTATCCTTTACTATTCACCCCAAACTTCCTCCTGACACCTCAAAACCACAAATTGGAGGTTTGTTAAATCCCGATCTCCTATAAGTTTGGTGGGATTGTTAAAAATAAATCTATATTGGTTTCTTAGAGTTGTAATCAAGAATAAGGCATTGATCACAACCATAACCTAAGTCCTAGATGTGGTGTGAAGACCCTAATAGGGGTGGATCACAAAAAATGATGCTTTAAATGTTTTCTTTTAATTATACCAAAAATAGGATCATATCTCTTTATTTAAAGGAATAAAATATATTCTTTCATTATTATCCTATGATCATGATATAAAGAAAACAAAGTAGAAAGCACATAAATACAATGATTTTACGTGGTTCCCCCTCTAATGTAGATAGGTTATGTCGAAGTAATGTGAACAACCCACTGTTATCTTTTAAAAATCACAAAAGTTACTATTGTAATGATTGAATGGTTAGATAAGGGAACTTGTAATCAAGGATTACTACCTTTAAAATATTAAGAGATGACACACTACCTCCCAAGGGTCATGATTGACTCCAACTAGTTACTATGGTATTGAGGTGATGTTATTTAGCTTGAAGAGAGATCTTACTGGATCATCATCCTTTGCTATTGAAAAGTATGGAGTGAGACTATGAGATGAGGTTGAGAATACACAAATACTAATCAGGGGATAGGAAGAATAATGATAATAGTATAAAAAACATTAGTAATAAGTGAAAAAACATGTGTAAATGATCAAATATATGCGGTGAATTGCATGCGGTTTAGGGATGAAGTCCCCTATGCCTAATGGAGATAATCACCCGCTCCCTCAGTGATTATTTTATTACATTTTTTATAAAATTATTATTTATTATATGTGTTTTAATTTTAAAATGAGTTCTTGTTTATGTTTTTTTATTTCTATTATATTTTATTTACTTATTTATATTTAATTGTGTTAAATTTTTAAATCCATCACAAATAGTGTAACGACCCGAATCTGGAGCCACTCAACTAGTTCCCCATACCCGATTCGCCACATGAACTCAAGAGCATTTACCCAAATGTCAGAGGCAGCCGACTAGCATCGAGGGCCTTGGTGAGTCATTGGGGAAACTATGCCCTCATTTGGTAAAGTATACAAGGAGAAAGGAAATAACAGTCAATAGTGGAAGCAGTAAAGAACATACAATAACTGAAACTAAACAGAGGAAGAAAATAAAAATATAATAATAATGATGAAAATGATGTAGTAGGTACAGGTATCAAATGAAAGCAGCAAACACAACAACGTGCTGAAATACAATTGAAAACAATGTACTAAAAGTAAACAACAACTCCAGCAGCATCACAAGCCTAAGCTCGATCCTATGCTGTCCAGCTCCAACTAGCAATCTTGTACCTGAAGTAGAAGTTCCACAATCCCTATCCACACCTAAAACCATATAAACTGTTTGGGATGAAAAGAAGGACCCAAATAGGGTGTGAGACTAATCCTAGTAGGCAACCACCATGAGATCTGTGCCCTACTGTCAGTGAGAAATATAGAAAAAGTAATGGAAATAAATGCAGCAGAGAAATAGGAATACACTAAAGTAAACAATCCTAAAAATATCCAATCACAATCATTATTTAATTTAATTCAATCATTTAATTATCAACCAAGGAACCTATCATCGGCTCTATATTCTCAAGGCATAACAAGTAACACAACAGGTATCTCAGCAGACTACCTAAACAATAAGCAGTACAAACCCAAGCTTGTTCTATGGCTTGGTGGACTCGTCACAACCAACCAAAAAATATTCACACTGACTCTCTGGGTGGTTCATACTGGCAGGCCCCTCTAGTCAAGTAATCATACAAAGCACAGACACTCTGGTAAGCTCTCACCGTCAATTCCCCTGCGGTCTGGTAATGATAGCTATAGACTCTATAAGGAAGCACTTACGTCTAATTACCCCTATAGTCTTGATACGTAACTAAAGACACTCTTAGGAAGCACAAAGTCCAATTCCCATAGGCCCTGTGAATGATACCAATTTATAACAGAATCTATAGGGAATCCCTTAATCGTCAATTCCCTCTTTAGTCTACCGCACTAGGTTCACGCAGCCCTGAGCAGTCTAGTCATGCGTAATCGACTATCAGTAGCCCCAAGTAAGTTCAAAAACTAATTGGATAATAGATACAATGCATCAAAATCATATAAATAGTAGGCAATACAGGCAATCAATTTTATCAAGGCAGGCAATCAAGCAACAAGGTCTGCCTCATAGGAAACCTAAGCCAAATGGCGATAAACAACCGAAAAAAGTGAGAACACCCATGGGGTGATCCTCAAACATGCAAACAAGAAAAAATTATTCATCTAATAGTCTCTAGAACATAAGAAATACAAGTCAGATAAATAAACAGGATCAAAACCCTAACCCAAGATACCTGAAACATGGGAATCCGGTACTTTTGCACAAAAACTCAAAGACGTTCAACGTAGGGAAAAAAACACCTACCTCGATCCTAGGAGATCAATATAATTGAACCTCGACCTGTGAATCGACCTAGAATAGAGTAGATCTACAAAAATGTCTCAAACGTTCAACCTCAGATAACTCTTATAAGAGAAAGAATCATGAAACATGGCCAAAGAAGAACCAAGAACTCACCGCTATGATTCTATTGCAACTAACGATGTTCTATTAAGATAACCGGTGACAGATCGGTGGATCAGAGAAGATCTATGGTTGTACCCTCTCTCTTGGTCGAAGAAGCTGGAGAGGAAGACGTTTTTGGGGTTAATATGTGACCTTGGTCCATTTAACGAAAAAATAAAGTACACGACGTATACTAAGATTTTTCATACTCCACATTAAGCGGCCTACACATCACCCCTACATGGACATGTGTATGGCCATGACACGGACATCACACGACCTCAAGTGGCATCAAAGTACATGGCATGTACTTATAAAGTACACGACGTGTACTTTGAAAATTTCCAGATTCTCCTCTTTTTCCCAAAAACAACCAGAAAGAAAAATCATACCTGAAAAGAAGGTCCAAGTTCTTAAAAAATTTCCCCCTTATAGAAATTCGTCCTCGAATTTCCCTAGCGTGGTGCAGAAGAAGAAGCCTCAAACAGCTCTGGCCAATGTGATCGCATATCGACCTCCCTCTCCCAAGTCTCGTCCTAAACATGGCCATGCTTCCATAGCACCCATACCAAAGTAACAGACCGGTCATGAAGTACCTTTGCACTATGATCAACAATCCTGATAGGATGATCCTCAAATGATGCATCCTGCTCTAGCTCAATATCCTCAGGTTTAAAAGCATGAGACGGGTCTGAGAAGTAGCATCGAAGCTGAGAAACATGGAAGACGTCGTGCATAGCCTAGTACTTCTGAGTTAACTGCAACCTGTAAGCAACCAGCTCGACTCTCTCAAGAACCTCAAACAGCCCAACGTATCTCGGTGAAAGCTTTCCCTATCTCCTGATCCTCTTGTGTCCCAACCTCGGGGTAACACATAGGAAAACCTGATCTCTGACCTTGAACCCCAAAGGCCGTCTCCCCTGGTTAACATAAGATTTCTGCTGAGACTGTGTAGTAGCCATCCTCTTCTGAATCAAATCCACCTATTCTGTGGTCTCCTGAACAAGACGAGATCCCAGCATAGCTGCCTCTCCTACCTCCAGCCAACACAAGGGTGATTGGCACGATCTACCGTACAAAGCCTCATAAGGTGCCATCTAAATAGTTGCTTGAAAACTATTATTGTAGGAAAACTCCACTAGAGGTATATGTCTTTCCCAAGAACCTCCAAAATTGAGGACGCATGCTCGTAGCATGTCCTCAAGCACTTGAATCGTGCGCTATGACTGGACATCTATCAGGGGATGGTAAGATGTACTCAAAAGTACCTGTGTACCCAAATCCATCTGTAGCCCTTTTCAGAAGTGTGATGTGAAGCAAGCATCCATATCTGAAATGATAGTACTCAGAACCCCATGAAAGTGTACAATCTCATGAATGTACAACCTTCCAAGCTCATCAACACCAAAGGTTTTCTTAATCGGCAAGAAGTAAGCAAACTTCGTGATCCTGTCAATGACAACCCATACCGTGTCATTCTCTCGAGGTGATCTCGGTAACCCTGTCACGAAGTCCATCACGACATCATTCCACTTTCACTTAGGAATGGGTTGCTGCTGTAAAAGCCCTGCTAGTCGTTGGTGCTCTACCTTCACCTGCTGACAGGTGGAACACCTCATGGCAAAACCATCAACATCTCTCTTCATACCTGTCCACCAATACTGGTGGTGTAGATCACGATACATCTTGGTGATTCCAGGATGAACTTTCCAAACTGAGGAATGAAAGTCTCACATAGGCTCCTCGCGTATATCTACTGGCACCCATACGCGTCCCTGGAAACACAAGATCTCACCCTCGTCTAGGGTCCATTTGGGAAGAGGGTCGTTTCTTGTTACGCTTTCCCTTAGGACTAGGCCTTTAGAATCTGATAGATGTCTAATTCGAACTCGGTCAAGAAGGGTAGAGGTAACAGCTACATAAGAAAGAAAAGTCTGACCCTGCCTATCGTGCACCTCTAAATGCATTTCAGATAATAGAGCCATAAGCTGCCACTCACTGCTAGCCTCCTGAACTGCCTGAATCTGTGTCCTCCTGCTTAGTGCGTCTACCATAGCGTTGCCTTTCCCAGGTGTATAAGCAAGCTCGAAATCGAAAGAATGTAGGTACTCAAACCACCTCCGCTGTCTCAGATTCAATTCACACTACATGAAGATATACTTGAGGATCTTGTGATCAGTATATACCACAAAATGCTCTCCCATAAGATAATGTCTCCAACAACACAAAGCATGGACAACTACAGCCAACTCCAGGTCGTGCGTATGATAGTTCCTCTCATGCGACCTCAATTTCCAAGATCCATATGCAAAAACACAATCCTTCTACATAAGCACTTCTCCAAGCCTGATGTCAGATGCATCACAGAAAACTGTATAACTCTTTCCTGACTTTGACAAAACTAGAATCGGTGCTGAAGTCAGTCTCCCCTTCAGCTTTTGAAAGGCTGAATTGCAGGATTCTGAACAAACATACTTCACCCCCTTCTTAGTCAAGCCCGTCAATGGCACTGATTAGCATCAGAAGTCTTTTATAAACCACATGTAGTAACCAGCCATCCCCAAGAAACTTCTCACCTCAAAGACATTCCTCGGCTGTTCCCAGGTGACTACTGCTCTCACCTTCTCTGAGTATACTGATACTTCTGTCTCTGAGATGACATGACCCAGGAAGTGAATCTCGTCTATCCAAAAGTGGAATTTTGAGAGCTTAGCATATAACTAATGCTACCTCAGTGTAATCAAAATGATCTCAATATGGGTAGCATGGTCGCGTCGAGTATGAGAGTACACAAAGATATCATCCACAAAAACAACCATGAACGAATCCAAGTAAGGATGGAAAACTCTATTCATCAGTGCCATGAAAACTGTTGGCACGTTCGTGAGACCGAACGGCATGGCCAAATACTCATACAGACCATACCTGAAGGCTGTAAGAGGTATATCAGATGGTTTGACACACAACTGATGATATCTGGATCTCAAGTCAATCTTCGAGAACACTCTGGATCCTCGAAGCTGATCAAAGAGATCATCTATCCGTGGCAATGGATATCGGTTCTTGACCGTCAACTGGTTTAGCTTCCAATAATCCACACAATTCCTTAGGGTGTCATCTGCCTTCTTCACAAACAGGACAGGTGAACCCCAAGGAGAAGTACTGGTTCAGATAAAACCCTTTTCCTGTAGCTCCTCCATCTGTTTCTTAAGATCCTTTAACTCAGGTGTATCCATCCTATAAGGAGGAATGGGCAATGATGCTGCTCCTGGAACAAGATCAATTGAGAAGTCTACCTCTTGCTTCGGAGGCAACCCTAAAAAGTCTTTTGGAAAGACATCTGGAAAGTGATCAACCACAGAAAGAAAAAATAACTGATAATTCCCCTAGTCATCCAGATATAAGCTAGAAATATGGTCTATGACACTGCCCAACCCATGATGCTCGGGTCCAGATTTTCTCTCCTGGACATTCCATTCTCCCTTGTGAAGAAAAGATCCGCCCTTTAGTGATGTGAAACTCACCCTACGACGATAGCAATCGACAAAGGCCTGGAAGGGAACTAACCAGTCCATCCTAAAAATGACATCATAGCCTATCATCTCCAAAACATAGAGGCTCCATGAAAAAAGACACCCACCAACCTCAAGGGGGAAGTCTAAGCACCGACACATGCTAGCAGTTCTAATTCCCAAGGGAGTGTCTAGCGTCATCATATCCTCAGAAGTATAAATATTAAGTCTAAGGCTTTCCACTGTGTGCACAGAAATAAAGCTATGAGAATCTCCTGTATAGAAAAGTGGAGAGCATAAAACTAAGGCTACTAAAATCGTACCTCGAATAGTAGAAGGTCCAGGATCCTGCTCCTGAATAATCTTCTCTACCCCAAAAGTCTGGCCTGCACCGTGGCCTTGTGTAGCAGCCTGAGATCCCTGAGCTGACCCTCCCTGAGATTGACCACTGCGTCCACGGCCTCTACCCTGGCCTGAATGACCTGAAGAATTCTAGCCCCCAGTCTACTGCGGAGATGGTAATATTTCTCTTGTACACGGAGTCGAAACTGATCCTCCTTCACTAGCTGCTGGAAGGAGAACCTTGCAGAAATGCTGAAAATGACCCATCTTGCTGCAAGATCAGAGATCCACTGGGTCTCTCGGGCACTGAGGCTTCTTATGAACATTTCTTCCACACTGATAGCACACCACTGGGTTGCCAGATGGAAGATCCCGTCTACCATAAGGAATACCTCACTTCCTCGGGTCACCTCATGTAGACTCTCGGTGGTGCTTCTTACTATCTATCTAAAGAAAATCAGCTCTGGATGCTGAACTGCCCTGGTCCACGACTCCAGTCTCCCTCAGATTTCTCTCCATGATAAGTGCCTGGTTGACTATCAGAGTAATAGAAGTCAACTGAAAGATGTTCACCTGTGATCTGATGTCCAGTCTGAGGCCTTCCTCAAACTTCCTTGCTAAAAATATCTCTTCATTCCCCAGAACGGGAGTGAGACACCATAACTCTGTGAAGCGAGAGGAATACTCCATAACTGTGAGAGTACCCTACTGCAGGTTCATGAACTCTCTGGATCTGTTAGCCCTCAGTGTTACCAGGTATAAGTAGTCGTAGAACATACTCTGAAACTTGTCCCAAGCCATAACATGTTGGCACCCTGCCTACGAAACCACATCCCACCATCTCTTGGCGGAATCTCACAGCATATAAGTCATGAGATTCACTCTCCTCTCCGGAGGTGTCTCCAGGTGCTCGAAGATGGACATCATGGCTTCTAGACATGACTTCGCAACCTGAGGTCCTCCATCCCCTGTGAACGTGGGAGGATGATACTACTGAAAAACCAGCATCAGCTCTGCCATAGATGGGGAAGGATGTTGAGCTCCCTGGAAGGTCTGCATGAATCTCATGAAACCCTCTCTAAACTGAGCATCAACACCAGTGTCTGGAATCACTACAGGTGCCATGTCCAGAATGATAGGAGGAACTACTGGTAGTCCCTGATCTTCCATATCAGGCGTACGGTCACTACCTGGTTCCTGACATGCAACAGGAGGGCATCTTGGTTCCATATCTCTAAAAGGTTAAAAGCACACCTTCATTAAATACAAACATGGTTGCAACTTAAGAGATAAAAATAGAACAATAGGGAAAACTCTAAAAGTTGGGAAAAACATGACTACACGACGTGTAGTACCACTACACGGCGTGTTTCATGAAATTTCTCCCTGGGCGTGTACCTTGGCCATACATGGATGTGTAAACCACCCGGATACACTGCGTGTTCTCAAAATACAAGGTGTGTACTAACCCTTTTTCTCCCTTCCTGGTTACTCCTACACAGCTAGGAACACGGACTGTCCCAGCAGGAAACTACACGGTGTGTTCATAGGCGACATGACGTGTACTAGACATGCCTTACCTAGCCCGTGTTGTTAGTGACACAGCCTGTCACTACAGTTAACTATACACGACGTGTTCCAAAGGGACACGACATTAACTTGAAGGAAAACTTCAGCCTGTGTTGTTCATGACACGGCCGGATACCCAAGTCATTCAAAACGGCGTGTAAACTAGTACACGACGTGTTCCTACAAGAACTTTCACAACCATGTGTCCCTGCCCACACAGTCAGTGACGTGGCTAAAAACTACACAGCCTGTATGTATAAAGTACACACTGTGTATTCTGGGTTTTTCTAGACAGTAGCCTCAGAACTGCACCGGAGCCCATAAAACACAGAAAAACAAGTGTTAAGGTGCCAAATTCCGACCCGTGGGGGCCCATACTCCCCACGAATCAAAGCTTGGCATCATAACAATGCATATAACAAGTAAACAGTATAATAAACTCACGATCCACCAAATTCCGATCCTCGAGGGCCCATAACACCTCTAAGACCAAAGTTTGGCACCCATGTTAAAGAAGATCTAAACAAATGATACACTATCAACATAGGAGGTATTCTATCACATCAGCTATCACAACAGCATGTATAGTATATCACAAATTCTATCACAACAATATGTAATTTCTAATGAAATCTAGATGGCATGGCAAATGCATGACATGTGATTTTATAACAAGAGCCTATATGATGCATGAGATGGCATACCCTCATCTCATTGGGTTGCAACAAAATAGAACCAAAATCATATAAACAACAACAACACAAAACAAGTGCACCACCCAATGGTGAAATCAAGTAAACTGTAAAACTTGCAAAACTCGAAAATTGCAACATTCGAGGTAACCTGGATTTTTCCCTATACACGGGTTCTAGAATTCCCAGGCACAACTATTTAAAATTTACCTATTCTGTCCTATCCCTGTCTAATGTCTCTAAATAGTAAGTCAACAGAAAATAAAATAAAAGAACTCCTCTGATACCACTTTGTAACGACCCAAATCCGGAGCCACTCAACTGGTTCCCCGTACCCGGTTCACCACATGACCTCAAGTGCATTTTCCCAAACACCAGAGGCTGCCAACTAGCAGCGAATGCCTTGGTGAGTCATTGGGGAAACTATGCCCTCATTTGATAAAGTATACAAGGAAAAAATGAAATAACAGTCAATAGAGGAAGTAGTAAACAACATACAATAACTGAAACTAAACAGCAGAAGAAAATGAACATATAATAATAACGATGAAAATGATGCAATAGGTACAGGTATTTAAGGAAAGTAGTAAACACAACAACGTGCTGAAATACAACTGAAAAAAATGTACTAAAAGTAAACAACAACTCCAGCAGCATCGCAAGCCTAAGCTTGGTTCTGTGCTCTCCAGCTCCAACCAGCAATCATGTACCTGAAGTAGAAGGTCCATAATACCTATCCACACCTACAACCATATAACTTGTTTGGGCCGAAAAGCAGGACCCAAACAGGGTGTGAGACTAATCTATAACGACCCATACTTTACATACATTGTTAATACTTCAAAATTGAAGCACACTTATTACATCATATGACAAAACCACAAAGGACCGTATAGGTATAGTGTCTTTAGAAACTGGGAAACATAAACAACTGGTTCATAAATCTTCTACAGTGTCTCCCATTTATTTCATCATATCTAGGGTCCCTTTTAGCATATTCTACTTAATATCCATCTTCCTGACCTGGGGAAAAGAAAACATAAAAGGGTGAGCTCAAATGCTCAGCAAGGGCAAATAAAGGAAATAAAAATCATATCATATCTTTTTGAAAATCAAAACCTGCAAAAGAGATCATAATATCTTAACATGGAATAAATCATAGAAGTGAAAATGAGATCCCCATAACATAAAACTTGAAACTTTGTGGCATGAACACATAATCATGGAAAATCATTTCTTGTTAGTCATGACTCATTGCCAAGACTATCTTAGTGGACAAAGTCCCTTTCTGAACCGAGTTCACTCCTCGTTTCAGTCCTGTATCACTGAACCGAAATAACCTTCCGTTCCAGCCATGTCTATCTCATGAGATATAAAATCATTACCCAATGCATTGGAGGGAGATATAGGTCCCACCCATCTTATAATGAATCCTTTCTTATGTGTGCCACATAATCATAAAACATACATCATCGCATAACACATATAACAAAAATGGGATTCTTGAAACATCATGACATCATAAATCAATTCATATATGATAAAGGAATTCATAAACATAATTCCATCACAACATAGTCAAACCAATGTAAAAATATGGATAGAAACAGAACCCTTTATTATCTTAGATGGAAAATAATTTTGATAAAACACTTGTATTGAATTCTTGAGGAAAATATCCTTTCTTCTTCAAAAACAATTTTCCTTTCATAACATGTCATACAACTTTAAAATAAAAGAAGTTGATTAAAAATAAACTTGAAAACTTGTAAAGGAAGCTTCTTGGAAATAATGTTTTAAAAATCCATTCATGCCGTATAAGTTAAAAAAAAAACATTCTTCGTACTTTTGTCGGAAAAGTCAAAAAGTACCTCGTACGGAAAAACGACAAAAGATTCCTTTCATATTCTTTACTAAAAACTCACCTAAGGGTAAAATTGGATTTAAACTATTGCAAGTGGATGGAAACAATATTTCATATTGAGGGAACATGGATGTGGATGATAAAATACACCCCAGTAAATACTTACGAATAAACAATCTCGGATAAAAATGAGATTGTGATATTTCCCTTACCTTAGGTCCAATTTGCTTTGTTCGTGTCCGAAGCTCCTGTATAATGGTTTAAATAATGTTATTGACTTATTCCAGAATCATACATATTGATATGAGATCATATATGGTCATATTATTAACTTCTTGTTAGTAATATTTCATTGTTACTTGTTACTCGGGTCTTTATAACTTTTTGTTCTTATGCGTGTTTTGTTGAATAAATTCTTATTCTTATCTTTAGGTTATAGATAATTCATTTCCAGAATGGTATTAGTGTAGTATATACCATATTCATTCATTCAATTCATTTATATAATCATTATGAAATGAAGATCATGTAGAATGAGTCGCATCACATCGTGGAGACGGTATTCCGTACGTACGCACGAGTGATGATATCGTTCCTATGATCGTGGAATTGTATTGGAGTATATATATATTATTTCAGTATCAATATTACTTCATAATAATCATATGTAGTTACTCATTACACCATTATACCCATCCTTGTAAGGTGATGGTGGAAAATAGATTACACCACGGCGTGGAGACGGTATTCCGTACGTACGCACGCGCGGTGATTTCATTTTTCCGCAGGATGGATAGAAGGTGAATTAGGGTTGTTTCATATTTATAATAACATATCAGTATGTAAGTAATACTGATGTTATTACTTTATCATGAAACAACTAAAGAAGAAGAAGTTGAAGAAGAATGAAATTGAAAAGATCGGTAATGGATATTACCTCTTCTTTGGAACGCCTCTTTGAATCCTCCACTTAAGGAACTAAGATTGGTCTTTGGAGAAGACCAGGACCTCTAGGATTATTCTAGGGAAGTGGAGAGGAGAAAATGGCAGGGGTTGGCCGAGCTTGAGTGCTCAAATTGGTGTGAGGAGGAGGGGGAGGAGGTGCCCTTTTATAAGGGAGGAGAGGGGCACCTTAGGAATATCTCAAAATATTATTTTATATTAAAGTCAAAATCGGTTTATAATGGTTCCAAAGGGTCTTATTTCGAAGCTAAAGTGGGGATGGGTCGAAATCCTATCAACCAATAGGATTTAGACAAGTTTAGGGTATTATTTTAACCTTATCAATTAGATTTAACTCTAAGTTAATTAATTTAACTTTTACCGTGTCTTTTTGTTTTCTTTCACTATATGGTTAATACACTTACTATAACATGCCAAACGAACCCCAAATTGTTTATTATTAATATATATATCCTTATCTAAGTCATTTGGCCGAACCATAGATTTTTAGGAATAAAATAACAATTAATAATATAATATTTGATTTAAAAACTATTTTGTGTCAATTTTGACACTATTTGATATATGATTTTTGTGAAAGTCATAACAGAATTATATGTTCGAACCAAGTTAATTAAATCATTACTAATATATCATAGTAACCTAGAAAATTAGTGGAATTCATAAAAAGTCTCAAATTACATTTATTTTGGTATTTATATTATCAATTTTTTCAATATTTCATTAATAAGATAATTACTGCATCATCTTTGTGTCATAATTAAATTAAATTATTTGATGTCTAAAAATTACAAATAAAATACCATCATGTAGGAAATCTTTTTAGCTTTCTAATGAATATTTACAATCGAATTTATCTTATGTATAACCCTATATTAAAAATGATTTACTTATTAAACTTTGATTTTAACTATTTTAAACCTTCTTTAAATAAATTAATAATAAATGTCCTATTCTAATCCAAGTGGGCCTAAATGGTCATATTTTATTCCTAAGTTTGTTTTTGGTCGAATTACACTTGTCCAATAGAATTAGGACATGTGTTAGGGTAATATTGATATCATATTTACCCTTATTTACCCTATTTACTATTAACCGCGGTAAAAATAGTAAAAAGTTACTATTCACCAAAAAATTATTTTCATCTCATTGAACCACATTTTAGTCCTTGATATTAACCGTGTCTCTCGGATTTTTGAAATTCCATTCACAGAAGCGGTAAAATTAAGTTTTATGCAAAATTCAGTTTTTAACCTACCACTTAGTGGTTTCACTATTCATCAAAAATTGAAAGTTTTCAGAAAAATACCAAAATTTCACCCTAGGCTAATTTCGATATTCTGAGTCCAAAAATGAAGTCCATTTTGAAAAATAAAATTTATAAAATTTCAAAAAGTGATTATTACTATTCATAACGGCTAGTTTTAATAGCATATTGTTGTTTAGTGAAACTCGGTATTGCGTACGACGCAAGCTATCGAGGAAGGTCGCGATTGCGTGTAAAGCAAGCCAAGCAAGTGTTGTGTAGAAAAAGATTCCTTTGATGGTTTATATAACATAAAAGTCTCGGGTGTTACATTCTACCCCCCTTAAAAAGAATTTCGCCCTCGAAATTCGTCACTTTGTAACAAACAAATGAGGATACTTCTCCCTCATCATATCCTCAAGCTCCCATGTAGCTTCTTCAAGTTGGTGGTTCCTCCATAAAACTTTCACCAAGCGAGTGGTCTTGTTTCGTAGGACTTTTTCGCTACGATCCAGAATCTCTATCGGCTGTTCTTCATAAGAAAGATCTTGCTCCAGCGGTACAACTTCTGAGCTGAGTACATGTGAAGGATCTGGTATGTACTTTCTCAGGAGAGATACATGGAACACATCGTGAACTTGAGAGAGATTCGGTGGAAGCGCCAATCGGTAAGCTACCTTCCCAACACGATCCAGTATTTCAAAAGGACCGATATATCTAGGGCTCAACTTCCCCTTCTTTCCAAATCTCATAACCCTCTTCCAGGGAGATATTCGTAAGAACACTTTATCGCCCACTTCAAACTCTAGGTCTTTTCTTCGGTTGTCGGCATAACTTTTCTGTCGACTCTGAGCTGCTCTTATGTGTTGTTGAATAGATCTAACCTTTTCTGCCATTTCATCAACGAGATCAGGTCCTAATAGCTTTCTTTCCCCAACTTCATCCCAGCAAGTTGGAGTCCTGCATTTCTTTCCATAGAGAGCTTCATAAGGAGCCATCTGAATACTGGAGTGAAAGCTATTATTATAAGAAAATTCCACCAAAGGTAGGTGTTGATCCCAACCTCCTTTGAAATCCATAGAGCAAGCTCTCAACATATCTTCTAGGGTTTGAATTGTTCTCTCAGACTGACCGTCTGTCTGGGGATGATAAGCAGTGCTGAAACTCAACTCTGTATCCAGAGTATGCTGAAGACTTCGCCAGAACTTCGAGGTAAATCTCGGATCTCGATTAGATATAATAGAAAGTGGTACTCCTTGCAATCTTACCACTTCCTTTACATATATCCTGGCAAGCTGATCTAGAGAGAAATCTTCTCTAATAGCAATGAAGTGTGCAGACTTTGTAAGACGATCAACTATGACCCAGATAGCATTATTGCCTTTGGATGTTTTAGGAAGTCCTGTGACAAAGTCCATAGTGATGTTTTCCCATTTCCATTCGGGTATGGGTAATGGTTGTAACATCCCCTTAGACTTCTGTCTCTCAGCTTTAACTTGTTGACAAACCAAGCATCGAGAGACATATTCAGCAACATCTCTTTTCATGCCATCCCACCAGAAGTACTCTTTCAGGTCCCTATACATCTTCGTGCTTCCAGGATGAATAGAGAATGATGAACTATGAGCCTCATCCAGCAGCTCTTTCTTTAATTCGGGGATGGGAGGAACGCAAACCCGATTCCTGAACTTTATTATCCCATCACAATCAAGGTTGAATTCAGGAACATTTCTCACCTTCTTTTGTAACTCGACATCTTCTTTCTGTGCCTCTTTAATCTTCACATGTATAGATGGTTGAACATTCATTTGAGAAAGATAAGATTTTTCCCCTTCCATTATAATTCCAAGATCCATCCTTTGTAAATCCATAAATATTGGATCTTTTGTGATCCTCATCATGGATAAACTAGCATGGTCTTGTCGACTTAATGCATCTGCCACCTTGTTTGCTTTCCCAGGGTGGTAATGGATTGAGCAGTCATAATCCTTAATCAGCTCCAACCATCTTCTTTGACGCATATTCAACTCCTTTTGTGTGAAAATATACTTTAAACTTTTATGATCAGTATAAATATCACACCTTTCACCATAAAGGTAATGCCTCCAAATCTTTAATGCAAACATTACCGCAGCCAACTCCAAATCATGTGTTGGGTAATTTTGCTCATGGATTTTCAACTGTCGTGAGGCATAAGCTATCACCATATCATTTTGCATAAGAACACACCCCAATCCCTTCTTGGATGCATCACTGTAGATCACAAACCTTTCTCCACTACAAGGCAGTGTGAGCACAGGTGCACTGGATAACCTTCTTTTCAACTCCTTGAAATTCTCTTCACATTCCTCTGTCCAGACAAACTTAACTCCTTTCCGAGTCAACTTGGTGAGTGGATTAGATAATCGTGAAAAATCTTTTACAAAACGTCGATAATATCCAGCCAAACCAAGAAAACTTCGGATCTCAGTTACTGTTGTTGGTCTTGACCATCTTTCGATAACCTCTGTTTTTGCTGGATCCACAGATATCCCCTCTTTTGAGATTATATGACCCAAAAATGCAACTTTTTGAAGCCAAAATTCACACTTGGTAAATTTGGCATAAAGCTTCTCCTTTCTCAGGGTCTTCAATATAATTCTCAAGTGATCTTCATGCTCTTCCTTGCTCTTTGAATAGACAAGAATATCGTCTATAAAGACTACCACAAATTGATCAAGATAGTCTCTAAAGACTCTATTCATTAGATCCATGAAGATAGCAGGGGAATTAGTAAGACCAAATGGCATCACTATAAATTCATAGTGTCCATACCTTGTACGGAAAGCCGTCTTTGGTATATCCTCCCTTTTGACCCTTAATTGATGATACCCTGAACGAAGATCAATCTTGGAAAAGTATTGAGCTCCGCGTAGTTGGTCAAATAAGTCATCAATGCGTGGGAGAGGATATTTGTTCTTGATAGTGATCTTGTTAAGTTCTCGATAATCAATGCAGAGTCTCATTGATCCATCTTTCTTCTTAACAAATAGAACAGGTGATCCCCAAGGTGACGCACTAGGGCGTATGAATCCCTTATCAAGATTCTCTTGGAGTTGCTTCTTCAATTCCTGCAACTCAATTGGGGCCATTCTATAAGGTGTCTTTGAAATAGGCAAAGCACCCGGTACGAGTTCTATTGAAAACTCAACTTCACGATTTGGTGGAAGACCCGGTAATTCCTCCGGAAAGACATCATCAAACTCCCGTACAATGGGCATATTCTTAATCGTGAGTTTCTCACCAACTATTTGAGATAAATAACCTTCATTTAGTGGAATCAATACCCATAAGATGGAAGAAATTTCCACTGGAAGGTTATGTTCATCCTTGCATTGATAGACGATCGTAGGTTGATCTGGAATATGAAATGTGACTTCCCTTCTTTGGAAATTGATATGAGCTCCATGTAGAGAAAGCCAATCCATGCCAAGAATCACATCAAATTCCACTAAAGGAAGGATCACAAGATTTGCAGGAAGCACTTTCCCACAAACTTCGATCGGAGAAGAATTATAAACTTCTGATGCGATTGATGTGCCATTAGGTGTTGTCACTGCTAACTCAACATCTAATTGTTGAGGTAATACGGTGATACCCTTAGAAAATTTTTCAGAAATAAAAGAGTGGGTGGATCCAGAATCAAATAAAACATTTGCTACTTTAGAGTGGATGGTAAGTGTACCTTTCACCACATCGTTATCGTACTCCACATCGCTGATAGAAATTGCATGTGACTTTCCTTTGTCTTTAGCCTTAAGAGTTTGTTGACGTCGACCATCATCATCAACCCTTGGATTTGGGCATTGATTGGCATAATGCCCCATCTCCTTGCACTTGAAACATTGAAGTGTAGCAGGTTCATTCTGTGTATCCCTTCCTTTGTTTGCATCATTAGACATCTTCTTCCCATTATCACGGCATTCAAATGCCCGATGACCTTCCTTTCCACATTTAAAACATTTACTTGTCCCTTTAAGACAACTCCCTCCATGTTTCTTTCCACACTTTGAGCATAAGGGGAAGTTCATCTTCTTTTCCGTGTGCTCTTTAGATTTTTCTTTGAATTCCATCTTCCTCTTCTTATCAAACCCATGTGACTGATGGGTTACTCCAATCTCCATCTCGACTTTGAGAGCACATCGAACGATTTCCTCGTAGCTATTGAAGTACCTTATGGCTAACGCCCTTCGAAGACTTGGTTTTAAGCCACTAAAGAATCGATCGATCTTACTCTCAGGTTGGATAATAATACCAGAAGCGTACCTTGCAAGTCTTGTAAAATTTGCTTCATAGGTACTAACAGATTCATCATCCCTTTGCTTCAGTTCAAGGAACTCTTTCTCCATCTTTGTTCGGAGAATACGAGGGAAGTACTTATTGAAAAATAAGTTCTTGAACTCGTCCCATTCCATAGACTCAATTTCATCCCTTTGCCTCGTATTCTTAACAAGATTCCACCATTGATCAGCATCTCCTTCCAAACGATACACTGCTAGGATGACTTTATCATGCTCAGAACATTGAAGAACTGAAAATATCTTTTCAGTAGTACTAATCCATTGTTCAGCAACTAATGGATCAGTAGACCCGCTAAAAGAAGGTGGACGCTGCCTCATGAAGGATTCAACAGAATGTTGCTCCCTCCTTTGCTCGTTTGGAAATCCTGCATGATTCATAGCTTGAGAAAGTTGTGTGAGCATGGCTACAAGATTTTGCATTCCAGCTCCCATATCGTTTGGTTGCTCAGGGGGACAATCATTGCATTGTCCATCGCATTCCGCATTAACACGGTTCCTTCGGGTTCCAGCCATTGACTAAAACCAAGAAGAATAGTGTGAGCAACACTAATTATAATAGGAAACCACATAATTCAAGAATAAAATTTTCATGCTTAAGGTCTTATCCTAGGTTATTAAAGGCCACTTCTAAAACACTAAGATTGTGTTCTATGCTTAGACTTATCCTTAGGGTTCTTACTAAGGCTTTCACATCCTAGTTTCCAAAGGTTGACTATACCTTTCCTCTGATACCAACTATAACGACCCATACTTTACATACATTGTTAATACTTCAAAATTGAAGCACACTTATTACATCATATGACAAAACCACAAAGGACCGTATAGGTATAGTGTCTTTAGAAACTGGGAAACATAAACAACTGGTTCATAAATCTTCTACAGTGTCTCCCATTTATTTCATCATATCTAGGGTCCCTTTTAGCATATTCTACTTAATATCCATCTTCCTGACCTGGGGAAAAGAAAACATAAAAGGGTGAGCTCAAATGCTCAGCAAGGGCAAATAAAGGAAATAAAAATCATATCATATCTTTTTGAAAATCAAAACCTGCAAAAGAGATCATAATATCTTAACATGGAATAAATCATAGAAGTGAAAATGAGATCCCCATAACATAAAACTTGAAACTTTGTGGCATGAACACATAATCATGGAAAATCATTTCTTGTTAGTCATGACTCATTGCCAAGACTATCTTAGTGGACAAAGTCCCTTTCTGAACCGAGTTCACTCCTCGTTTCAGTCCTGTATCACTGAACCGAAATAACCTTCCGTTCCAGCCATGTCTATCTCATGAGATATAAAATCATTACCCAATGCATTGGAGGGAGATATAGGTCCCACCCATCTTATAATGAATCCTTTCTTATGTGTGCCACATAATCATAAAACATACATCATCTTATAACACATATAACAAAAATGGGATTCTTGAAACATCATGACATCATAAATCAATTCATATATGATAAAGGAATTCATAAACATAATTCCATCACAACATAGTCAAACCAATGTAAAAATATGGATAGAAACAGAACCCTTTATTATCTTAGATGGAAAATAATTTTGATAAAACACTTGTATTGAATTCTTGAGGAAAATATCCTTTCTTCTTCAAAAACAATTTTCCTTTCATAACATGTCATACAACTTTAAAATAAAAGAAGTTGATTAAAAATAAACTTGAAAACTTGTAAAGGAAGCTTCTTGGAAATAATGTTTTAAAAATCCATTCATGCCGTATAAGTTAAAAAAAAAACATTCTTCGTACTTTTGTCGGAAAAGTCAAAAAGTACCTCGTACGGAAAAACGACAAAAGATTCCTTTCATATTCTTTACTAAAAACTCACCTAAGGGTAAAATTGGATTTAAACTATTGCAAGTGGATGGAAACAATATTTCATATTGAGGGAACATGGATGTGGATGATAAAATACACCCCAGTAAATACTTACGAATAAACAATCTCGGATAAAAATGAGATTGTGATATTTCCCTTACCTTAGGTCCAATTTGCTTTGTTCGTGTCCGAAGCTCCTGTATAATGGTTTAAATAATGTTATTGACTTATTCCAGAATCATACATATTGATATGAGATCATATATGGTCATATTATTAACTTCTTGTTAGTAATATTTCATTGTTACTTGTTACTCGGGTCTTTATAACTTTTTGTTCTTATGCATGTTTTGTTGAATAAATTCTTATTCTTATCTTTAGGTTATAGATAATTCATTTCCAGAATGGTATTAGTGTAGTATATACCATATTCATTCATTCAATTCATTTATATAATCATTATGAAATGAAGATCATGTAGAACGAGTCGCATCACATCGTGGAGACGGTATTCCGTACGTACGCACGAGTGATGATATCGTTCCTATGATCGTGGAATTGTATTGGAGTATATATATATTATTTCAGTATCAATATTACTTCATAATAATCATATGTAGTTACTCATTACACCATTATACCCATCCTTGTAAGGTGATGGTGGAAAATAGATTACACCACGGCGTGGAGACGGTATTCCGTACGTACGCACGCGCGGTGATTTCATTTTTCCGTAGGATGGATAGAAGGTGAATTAGGGTTGTTTCATATTTATAATAACATATAAGTATGTAAGTAATACTGATGTTATTACTTTATCATGAAACAACTAAAGAAGAAGAAGTTGAAGAAGAATGAAATTGAAAAGATCGGTAATGGATATTACCTCTTCTTTGGAACGCCTCTTTGAATCCTCCACTTAAGGAACTAAGATTGGTCTTTGGAGAAGACCAGGACCTCTAGGATTATTCTAGGGAAGTGGAGAGGAGAAAATGGCAGGGGTTGGCCGAGCTTGAGTGCTCAAATTGGTGTGAGGAGGAGGGGGAGGAGGTGCCCTTTTATAAGGGAGGAGAGGGGCACCTTAGGAATATCTCAAAATATTATTTTATATTAAAGTCAAAATCGGTTTATAATGGTTCCAAAGGGTCTTATTTCGAAGCTAAAGTGGGGATGGGTCGAAATCCTATCAACCAATAGGATTTAGACAAGTTTAGGGTATTATTTTAACCTTATCAATTAGATTTAACTCTAAGTTAATTAATTTAACTTTTACCGTGTCTTTTTGTTTTCTTTCACTATATGGTTAATACACTTACTATAACATGCCAAACGAACCCCAAATTGTTTATTATTAATATATATATCCTTATCTAAGTCATTTGGCCGAACCATAGATTTTTAGGAATAAAATAACAATTAATAATATAATATTTGATTTAAAAACTATTTTGTGTCAATTTTGACACTATTTGATATATGATTTTTGTGAAAGTCATAACAGAATTATATGTTCGAACCAAGTTAATTAAATCATTACTAATATATCATAGTAACCTAGAAAATTAGTGGAATTCATAAAAAGTCTCAAATTACATTTATTTTGGTATTTATATTATCAATTTTTTCAATATTTCATTAATAAGATAATTACTGCATCATCTTTGTGTCATAATTAAATTAAATTATTTGATGTCTAAAAATTACAAATAAAATACCATCATGTAGGAAATATTTTTATCTTTCTAATGAATATTTACAATCGAATTTATCTTATGTATAACCCTATATTAAAAATGATTTACTTATTAAACTTTGATTTTAACTATTTTAAACCTTCTTTAAATAAATTAATAATAAATGTCCCATTCTAATCCAAGTGGGCCTAAATGGTCATATTTTATTCCTAAGTTTGTTTTTGGTCGAATTACACTTGTCCAATAGAATTAGGACATGTGTTAGGGTAATATTGATATCATATTTACCCTTATTTACCCTATTTACTATTAACCGCGGTAAAAATAGTAAAAAGTTACTATTCACCAAAAAATTATTTTCATCTCATTGAACCACATTTTAGTCCTTGATATTAACCGTGTCTCTCGGATTTTTGAAATTCCATTCACAGAAGCGGTAAAATTAAGTTTTATGCAAAATTCAGTTTTTAACCTACCACTTAGTGGTTTCACTATTCATCAAAAATTGAAAGTTTTCAGAAAAATACCAAAATTTCACCCTAGGCTAATTTCGATATTCTGAGTCCAAAAATGAAGTCCATTTTGAAAAATAAAATTTATAAAATTTCAAAAAGTGATTATTACTATTCATAACGGCTAGTTTTAATAGCATATTGTTGTTTAGTGAAACTCGGTATTGCGTACGACGCAAGCTATCGAGGAAGGTCGCGATTGCGTGTAAAGCAAGCCAAGCAAGTGTTGTGTAGAAAAAGATTCCTTTGATGGTTTATATAACATAAAAGTCTCGGGTGTTACATAATCCCAGCAGGCAGCCACCATGAGATCTGTGCCCTACTGAAAGTGAGCAATATAGAAAAAGTAATGGGAATAAATGCAGCAGGGAAATAGGAATACACTAAACTAAACAATCCTAAAAATCTCCAATCACAATAATTATTTAATTTAATTAAATCATTTAATTATCAACCAAGTAACCTAGCATCCACTCTATATTCTGAAGGCATAGCAAGTAACACAATGGGTTTCTCAGCAGACTACCTAAACAACAAGCAGTACAAACCCAAGCTTGTTCTTTGGCTTGGTGGACTCATCAAAACCAACCAAACAATATTCACATTGAATCTCTAGGTGGCTCATACTGGTAGACCCCTTTAGTCAAGTAATCATACAAAGCACATACATTCTGGGAAGCTCTCACCGTCAATTCCCCTATGGTCTGGTAACGATAGCTATAGACTCTCTGAGGAAGCACTTACATCTAATTCTCCCTGTAGTATCAATACGTAACTAAGGACACTCTGAGGAAGAACAAAGTCCAATTCCCATAGGTCCTGAGAATGATACCAATTTATAACAGACTCTCTAGGGAATCCCATAATCGTCAATTCTCTCTTTAGTCTACCGCACTAGGTTCACGCAGCCCTGAGCAGTCTAGTCGTGCATAATTGACTATCAGCATCCCTAAGTAAGTTCAACAACTACTTGGATAATATCTACAATGCATCAAAAGCTTATAAATAGTAGGAAATATAGGAAATTAATTATATCAAGGTAGGCAATCAAGTAACAAGGTTTGCCTCACAGGCAACCTAATCCAAACGGTGATAAATAGCCAAAACAAGGGAGAACACCCATGGAGTGATCCTCAAACATGCGAACAAGAAAACATTATTCATCTAATAGCCTCTAGCACATAAGTAATCTAAGGCAGATAAATAAATAGGATCAAAACCCTAACCCGAGATACCCGAAACATGGGAATCCGATACTTTTTCACAAAAACTCAAAGACGTTCAACGTAGGGAAACAAACCACCTACCTCGATCCTAGGAGATCGATATACTTGAAACCCGGCCTGTGAATCGGCCTAGAACAGATTATATCTGCAAAAATGTCTAAAAAGTTCAACCTCAGATAACTATCATAAGAGAAAGAATCATGAAACGTGGCCAAAGAAGAACCAATAACTCACCGTTGTGATTTTATTGCAACCAACAATGTTCGATTCGGATAACCGGTGACAGATCGGTGTCTTGGAGAAGATTCACGGCCGTACCCTCACTCTCGGTTGAAGAAGCTGGAGAAGAAGACGTTTTTGGGGTTAAGACGCGGCCTCGGTCCATTTAACGAAAAAAGAAAGTACACGTCGTGTACTTTCTGAGTACACGGCGTGTACTAAGCTTTTTTGTACTCCGCATTAAGTGGCCTCCAAATCACCCCTACATGGTCGTGTGTATGGACACGACACGACCAACACATGGCCTCAAGCAACATCAAAGTACATGGCGTGTACTTATAAAGTACATGACGTGTACTCTGAAAATTTCCAGATTCTCCTCTTTTTCCCAAAAACAACCAGAAAGGAAAAGTATACCTGAAAGGAAGGTCCGGGTTCTTAAAAATAGTATTTTCAATAGATTTAGAAATACATTGTAATTAAGTTAGAAGGAAATTATTTTCAATACACATCATAATCTATCATAAATATAGATATTTACATTACAAATAATATGAACCTTAGATTGACTATGATGATCAGTTGTAAATAATAGTAACTACGATGTGATTTTTCAACAACATGTTATTTTCAATTGAAATCCATTAAAAATAGTCGGTGAAAAAAATTTATTTTTGTAGTGAAATATCTCTATTTTAATTTTTTTGTTTTGTTAATTTCCTTTAATTTTATGAATATGTGTTTCTAATTAGTTTCATTGTTTATTTTGTGTTGTGTTATGATTTCAAGTGGGAATTATGGTTGTGAAAAAAGGTGTTGTTAAATGGAACATGAATGTTTATTATCCACTAATGATAAATCTATATTTGTATTTTTACTATTTTTTGTCTGTAAGTTATATCATTCTCAATTGAATGATGTTTTAAACCAATAATATGTTGTTTTAAATTTTAGAATAAATGGAAATTTACCAATCCACACTATACCTATTATTGATATTGGAGAAATATAATCTCCTCACTAGCAGTAAATTCTAGGAGTAGTTTAGATTACTTCAAGTTATACTGTTTCATGAATAAAAATCTTATGTGCTAGAATCCTCAATGCCCGATCTATCTAGAAAGGAGGCAAGAGATAAAGAGTTCCTTATCTATGAAAGATATATGAAAGACATGGTCAATGTTCAATGTTTAATGATATCATCTATGCCTAATGAACTCATGAAGTCTCAAAAAAACATGGATTCTTATAGAATTATCAAGTATCTCCATGGTCTCTAGAAGGAGATAGAAAGATAAGAATGGTTTGAGATATCAAAATAACTCTTTCAGAGTAATCTTACGAAGGGTGCACCGTATGGGCCACACGTAGACAAGATAATTGGATACATTGAGTACTTAGAGGTTCCAGGGTTTAAACTCCCTGATGAACTATGAATCATTCTCATTATTTCATCACTCCCTCAGATATTCTATAATTTTTCTTAATAAATTTTAACATGAAAAACATTGAGAAGTCTCTTCTAGATATGCTAACTCTTATTTTCCAAGTAGATAAAGAGACAGAGCATGAAAATCCTTCCATCATTATAGTGAAAAAATAGAAAGGTAAAGTGAAGAGATCTAAGACCAAAGCTTATTTATAGCCTTCCAAGGGGAAATAAAGGGAGAATGATTCTGTTTGTTTTTCATGTGGAAAGAAGGGCCACTAGAAGAAAAATTCACCCAGCCTAAGAAGCGAGGGTAAGATCCAGGTGTGTTTGTTATCAAGTGTAATTTATATTTTTTTCTCAATTTTTTGTATTAGATACAACTTTTTATTCTCACATATGTTAAAATATATTAACCAATTAGATTCAAAAAGATTGACTGAGGGAAGGTAGATTTATAAGTAGCCAATGGATCCAAAATAGCTATTGTGGCTATCAAGGATTACCACCTCACATTGCTAATGGGAATGATCTTGGTTTTTAAGGATTTATATTTTGTGTCATCTGTTATCAAAAAAATAATTTCTATATCCAGACTTGATACAGATGGATTTATTTTCAAGTTTAAGAATAAAATTTTCTTTATTTATAAAGATATAATTTGATATGGTAAGTCACATTTAAATAAAGGTATTTATGTGTTGGATTACACAACCCAATTAATAAAAATGGATAATGAAACTTTTTCACATGACTCATAGCACACCCAACTTTGGCATCATTGGCTAGGCCATGTAAATAAAAATCATTTGACTAAATTATACAAAGATAGATATTTAGATTATTTTGAACTAAAACCACTTGGTGTATGCCATGCATGTTTATAATTTAAAATGACTAAATACCATTTTAATGGTAAAGGTAAAAGGGACAAAGAGATTCTTGAATTAGTTCATATTGATGTGTGTGAACCATTTTCTATTGAAGTAAGGGGTGGGTACTCATACTTAATAACTTTTAATAATGATTTTAATAGGTATGGATATTTCTAATTGATGATGTAAAAGTTAGATTCCTTTGATATATTCAAGGAATACAAGAATGAAGTTGAGAAACATCTTGGTAATAATATTAAGAAACTCCACTAAAAAAATGGTAGAGAATATCTTAATCAAGAATTCATTGATTATTTACAAGAGTATGGAATCCTATCCCAAATCAATCTTCCTTACACACCTCAATGTAATGGCGTAATAGAAAGAAGGAACCATACCTTGTTATACATGGTGAGATAAATGATGAGTTATGTGAGTCTTCCATTATCATTATGGGGATATACATTATAAATAGAAGCAAAAATACTAAACCAAATGGAAACTAAAGTGGAAGACTGTATGCCATACCAATTATGGAATGGGAAAAAACTCATGTTGTTTTACTTACATATGTGAGGTTTTGAAGGATTTTTTAAGGACTTATTTTGGTAAAAAAACTTTCACCACATGGCACAAAGTGTACCTTTATAGTTTTCCCCAAGGAAAAAAAGGGGATATTACCTATACAAACCCTTAGACAAAAAGGTAACTATGGAAATAAATTATATATTCCTTGATAGGTAGAACATATATAAAAGAGATAGTGGGAATGTGATATAATTTTATGATGTTGAGGCTTAAGGTATACAAGAGTTGGAACATGAGAAGATTCTACACAGATCTATGGAAGAATATGTTCCAGAGACACAAGTATAATATATGAGTACAAGAGAATTTAGAGAACTAAAATTATATAGTTTTCTAGTCATTGAGGATGGTGACTTGTTATTAGTTAATAATAATGATCCTCTAACTTACAAGTAAGTATTAAGTGGCACAAATGTTTCCAAGTGGCAAGAAGCCATGAATTCTGAAATGGATTCCATGTACCAAAACTAAGTTTGGATTCTGGTAGATCCTCCAATGGATGTAAATCCTATTGGTTGTAAATGATTATTAAAGAAGAAACTAGATATGGATGGACAAGAAAGTACCTGTAATGCATGACTGGTTTTAAAAGGGTTTAAAAAGAATCAAGGAATTGACTACAATGAAACCTTTTCACCAGTTTCTATGATAAAATACATCATAATTCTAATTGAAATTGTATCCTTTTGTGACTATAAGATTTGGAAAATGGATGTTAAAACATCCTTAATTAATGAGATCCTTTAGGAAGATGTATATATGAAACAACCTGAAGAGTTTGTGACTCCAAAGGACACCAATAAAGTTTGTAAATTCTAAATATCCATATATGGGTTGAAGTAAGCATCCAGATCATGGAACATTCATTTTTATGAGGCCATAATGGAATTTTCTTTCACAAAGAACGAATTTTATAATTATTCCTATAAGAGGTTTAATGGGAGTGTGGTCATTTACATAATAGTTTATGTTAATTCCATATTACTTATTGGAAACAAGATACCAATATTACAGTTTATTAAAGCACAGTTTAATAAATTATTATCCATGAAGGACTTAGGTGAGGAGACATACATTCTTGGGGTCAAGATCCATGATGATAGATCCAAGAGACCGATAGACCTAAGTCAAGGTATGTATATTTACAAGATACCGATGAGATTCAGTATGAAACAATCCAAGAGGGGATAGTTTCTAATGTCACATGGAATTTATGTTTCCAAGAAAATGTGACATTGAAAAAATGAGGAAAGATAAATAATAGAAATGATTCAATATGAATCATAAATTGGATTAGTCATGTATGCTATGATATATAATAGGATAGATTTTTCTTATGCCTTAAGTGTGGTAGATAGATATTAAGATGACCTAGGTGACCACCATTGGATGGAAGTCAGAACTATCCTTAAGTATGTAAGACATACTAAGAATATATCACTAGTATATAGAGGATATAAGGAACTAGTCATCATAAGATATTCAGATGATAATTTACAAACAGATCAAGATGATCTAAAATCACATACGGGATACATCTTCACTTTGAATGGAGGTATTTTGAAATGGAAGAAATCAGAGTAGGATATGGTCATAGATTATATAGAAGAATATAAGTATATTTTGGATTCTAAGGTAGCTAAATAATTAGTATGAATACTCAAATTCATCCAAGATCTCGATGTGGTACCTATAAGTAAAGACCCTATCACACTTTATTGTGATAATACTGAAGTAGTGACCCTTTCAAAGGAGATAAGGTCACATCAATGGATGAATCATATACTTTGGAAGTATAATATCTTGAGATATTTTTATCAGATAAGTAAAATTTCAGCGAGAATAATTTCAATGGAAGATAATGTGGTATACCCCTTTAATAAATCCTTGAATTAGTAGAAACATGATTATCATGTGAGGTCTAGCAGACTGAAGGTCGTAGATAGTTGGATCTATTCCAAGTGGAATATTGTTAGAATTGATGCCCTAAGGACAATTTTTTTACATTGATTACATGTATATTCAATAATTTGAATATTAATAAAAAATGTTATTAAATATTATTCACTATTCTTCATGAATATGATGTAATAATGTCTCAGGGAATATTTTTCATTGATAAGGTCATAGTAGTTCCCCGGTATGATGAGAAAATTTAAGTGACATGAAAATATTCTTAAATATAGTTCTATAGTCGAATAATTTACTATGATGGGGTAAATAATATATAGACAGTCAGGTGTGAGTACTTATAAGAGAATGAAGATTCTTCTCATGATGTTCACACTTGGTAATATTAAAAATGAGAGATTATGAAAATAGACCCACCAGTAGGATTTGCATGTTTTGATGTCATCAGATATTGCTATCTGCAAGCATGTGTAATGGTCCTTAAATGTTAAGATTATCATTAATGTATGTCATAACTTATACACTTAGATTTATTAATAAAAACCATCATTCCAAATGTTGGTAGGAATTATGGTACATTGGGTTCTTCACGAATGATGTGTTATTAATGGATAAGTCTAGGAAGGATTTTCCCTTCCATCTTCATGGAAGTTAATATCTCAACTCTTTGATTGGAATAAAACTATTGAATTAAATTCCATGGACATGGTGTAATGATGTGTTTATTTAAAATAATCAAAGAAAGATGTATCAATCACATGGGTTGATGACACATATGTGCAACCTTCTTTGAGATATTGGAAAAAAGGATAATATTACATAGTGAGTGTTCGTATGTGGTTGTCCACATTGTGAAATTAAGTTATTTCTTATGGGCGCCTTGATCCATTTCTAGATAGTAATATTGGACTTTAGACAAACTCAACTAATTCCAACAAGAAAGAATCCTAGAGGGTCACACACTACTTGTTTCCACTATTCTTGATTAAATTCTATTTGAATTTAATTAATGGAATAAATATTATTATCAAGAACAAGGAATAATTTTATTCATGTTTTATTTATCACTAATATTCAAAAGGTAATAAATAATTTATTACATGAATATTTAATAAATATTTATTCACTGAATTACGAATAAAATATTTATTTTATTTATTTATGAATAAAATATTTAATTAAATATCTATTTAGTTATTCAATAAATGTCAAGGAATTAGAGAAGACAAATATTGTGTCTAGTGATGAATATTTATTTACAAGCTATTAAATAATATTTGTCATTATGTGAGTTAGCGCACACCAAATAATAATAATAATAATAATAATAATAATAATAATAATAATAATAATAATATATCATGGGGGTGAATATTTTTTACTATATTATTTAAGGTCTTGTATGCAATTATATGATATTTTAAACTAAACTCTTTCTCTATAAATATATGGTTATATCTATCATGTAGGGATAATCGATATTTTGAGAATCATTGTACACAACAGAATTCTATCTCCATTCCTCCTCTCTCCCTATTAATAATGAGAAGCACTAGAGAGATAACTTAAAATTAAAAGTAACTGCATGTAATCAAAATGAACAATTCAAGACAATTGATTCACCATGCTAGCACCAAAAATTCAGTCAGCGTCATTTAGAGATCAAAGGAGCATGTGTGGATAATCATTAGAGGGGTTCTAAACTTGGATCCTTACAAAACAATAAAGTTAATCCAAAAAGGGTCTTTTGGAATATCAATAATGTCATTGTAGAAAGGATCCTAATTTTGGGTAATTAATTTCTTCAAATATAAACAAATTAATTATAAATTTAATGTGAAATATCCTATATTAGGGTTTTGGGAAACTCTAAGTCAAATTAATTTTTGATCTATCTCCCACCATCAGCACTTTCGCTACACCTGGAACTATCATCCCTATCATTCAGGCTCTAAATTCATGGAATACCCTATCATACCTGAGCTTCTAATCCATGGTATCTCCAACCACTGAGTTCATAATCCAAGGTTGGTCCAACTGTATGTGGTTCCAAATCATAGTAGTGCATCTACATAACATTAGCCCTAGGGGATTCACAAAGTTCAAACATAAATAAAATAAAATAAGAACATACCAAGGGGTATTTGAACACCTAAACATGTCATCATCATCTCACCACCTTGGGATTACACAATGATTCAGGTTCTAGGTGACACCCACAACCATATCTACCCAAACAAAGGCACTCACTCAGGGTTATTCAAATAGTGACGCACCCATAGTTCCTATAGGCCATCTCATAAGTGGAGGAATACCTCTGGGGATATATAAAATCAAAACATAGGTTTAAGCATCAATATTGGGATCCTATGTGTCTGAACACAAGTGGAATAATCCCTCTTGGGATCCTTGGTCACAAATTAATCTTTTTGGACAACACCCATCTCTCAGGGGTCACACATCCCACAACCCAGTCTCTAACATCTCATGGTACCATATGAAAAAAGAGAAAACCTCACATGGTATGTGTCCTCAATCACATCCTCTTTCCAAGTTACTTAAGGTTGTCCCTAAAATATAACCTATCTGTCATGATCCCCTCCCACCAAATATTCCACAATGAAGGGAGAGAGATAATGAACCTCGATTCCTGCCTCTAGTAAGCCTAGGGTTGGTGACTAGAATCAAGGGTACACAAATCTCACAAAATGGTAGGCATTACTATAGAAACCCTAGCCTTTTACATATAACATTACATGATTTTAAGCATAATTATACATCAAAGTACATGCCAAGGATTGTGAAGTCTAGTGTCTTGGAAGACTAGGCACATAAAACTAAAAACATGGAACTAAATAAAATATTTATTTATTTAGTATTCATAAAGAGCCCCTAATTCCTATTTTTCTCATACATATTTATAGGATAACCTAGTGATAACATGGACAAAGGGATGAGCAAAAATCCCAGTAAGGGAATAAGAATAAGAATAAATCCATAGCACGCGGGTTAGGAACATGACATAAATAAATAAAAAGGCATGTAACATAAGAGATAATAAAATAAAAACATGGATTCATATAAAAATGGAATCATAGAAAAACATGTCTTTATTATGATTCAAGTCTAACCAAAAATCCCATTTCCCATAGTATTACAGGCCAAGGGTAATCACCAATCCCATTTCCAATAGTAGCACAAGCCAAGGCTAACCGCCAAGACCGTTGCACATAGAATCTCATGAGACTTAACTTTACCCAATGAATTAGAGGTATATCTGGGTGCACCCATCTTAAATTTCATGAATATGTTTTCTAAATAAAGAATCATACATAATCAATCTTACATAAACATAAGGGTTACCCATGGAAAGAATTGTGTAACACAATCATGACATAAAGCATAACCAATGGGTGTATCATGAAAGTTTACATAAAAGAAAGGAATTAGAACATACATGGACGTTAATAAGGTAAAATAGGCATATATAATGGCAATTTATTTCAAATATAAGAGACAACATGAAGGAAATTTATTAGCATCAAAACATTTTTGTGCGATTTTAAGGAAAATACTATAGAGATTTTAAAATAGAAAAGAGGACAATGTTTTATATAAAACCAGAATTAAACCAAGAAATTTTTCATAATAAAAATACTTATTTTATAAAGACAATGTTGTATTAAAATAGAGGATATAGTGCACTTGAAATTGGGTAAAAATTTGGGAAGTTCTCTTAAAATGGGTTTGCTTACTGGGAAGTATCAAGGAGGGAATCACTTAAAAGAATGTATATCCCCAAAAGAGAATGAGAGATGGATCTTGAAACATTAGTTTGGAGAATAATAATATAATTTATAAGTTTTAAATAAAAATAAAATATAACTTTATTTGGGTAAAAAATAAAGATAGAGCAACTCGAAGGAATAAAGGCGGTTCAGGAAGAATTTCTTACGGATTATCAGCATGATATTAGGTGTACTTAAGAGGGTTTAATGAGAGAGAAATGGATTTATCATCTTTTATACATAATAATGGAAGTATGATTATTGTTTGAAATCATACTCCAACATTATAAATTATACGTAAAAAAGAATAACATAGAGCACATTCTTGAATAAAAGTGAAATAGAGAGGATCCCTTACCTTAAATCTGATGGTGATCTTTTCTTGAACTTAATGACCTGAATAATAAAATTAGGTTTATTAATTAATAATTTCATAAACTATTCTATATTTATAATATTTAGTATAATCATTTTGAGTTTATTTATAACCATTCGTATTGGTTATGAGGTTCAATTTTATTTTTCAGGTCCATTTGCTTACTTGGTTTTAATGATCGGTTTACTTATATTCATGTTCGAATAAACATGTAAGATGAAAGTGGTTGTCCAAAATTTAAGTTTTATTTTATTAGTTAAAATAAGGGATATTACATGGTTATAAAAATTCATTTTATTATTGGGAGTGAAGATGAGTTATTATATAAAACCCTAGTGATAACCGTTTTGGTCAATCGGTGTGTTTGATTACAATGAACATGTTTTTCTTTATTACATAATAGAATTTGTATAAAAATATTAAATAACCTTAACTAGGATATATTAAATATATAATAATCTGGTTAAAACATAACACAAATGGTTTCATGACCATAATTAAAGATGATAATAGAAATTGATAAACCGTTTTCATTGAATGTGCAAAATTAACACACCTCAAACGGTGTTTTCATTTCTTTAAAATAAATGATGGGTAAAAGAGAGATGATAATGAAATATCCCATTAGCATAAAAAATTCTAGTACATGTATGTTACTAGAGTTATCATACCATTTGGGTGAATGGAGGTGAGGAAAGAAAAAGAAAATACATGAACTTGAAAATAAAAGAAAAGTTGAGAGATCCCTTATGAAAATTTGGCAGCCTAACGGCGTCGCTTAAAATTTCATAAAATGAATTGATGAGAGAAAAGAGGGTATATAATAATATGGAAAACAAAAGTACAGTAAGAGGGATACATAAATTCAAACCCCAATATATGAAAATATAAATTCAAATACATAACATAAAAAAAGTGTTGACTAAAAGAGGAGGGTGAAAGGTTCCCTTACCTTGTGAAGTAACTTCTAAAACATGAAGGTTGAGACCATGAGGGCTTTGGGAAAACTTGTGGGGACTCCTTGGGAGGTAAAATAACTATATATTCTAAGAATATGGATATGTAATGAATGAAAACAAAGGGAATATTGGGTATTTATAGTAAAAGATAGAATTTTTTTTATTAATTTCAAAGGACACCTCATTAGTGGTTTTTGCAAAACCATGGGCTTGACCATGGTATTTTCCCATGGTATTTTCCAATTGGGACAAATCATATCTTATTTTACTATACACAAGTGGAACATAATTTTTTATTAATTATTACATCATTATGATGTCATAAAACATATAGAAAACTCAAAATTGTATTTTTACTATTCACAGAAAATTCAAGTATTTTAAAAAAATCCCAAAAATTCACCATAACCATTTTTCAGTATGTATAATTCAAAAATTTACTCCATTATTTTAAAATAATTTTCTAAATATTTTAATTTAATTTTTAAATCAAATCATAATTTATTCAACAAAATCAACATTAAAACTATAACACATTTTATAACACCCTGAAAAATTAATCAAGGTCTCATAAAATTATCTTATAACCATAAGAAAATAAAGTAAAAATTTATGATTAAATTTTATGAAAATAAATTTCCATTTTAAATTATTTAATTAATCATAAAATTTTAAATAATATATTTTTGACATACCAGAATACCAATTCTTATACTATAATCATTTTTCACTTTTAAGATTTCTAAATTGTATTTGTACATTCATGGGTGAAGTTTCTATTTTTTTGGCCGATTTTCTATTCATTACTATTCATAAAGGTATGATACTATTCATAAGGGTATGTTACTATTTATAAAAAATTATGTTTGTCTTATCAGACTCCAAATCACTTACTGATCACAATTGTAGATGACCATTTTTCAAAATTAAAAACACACAAGTGACAAACTTATGTTTAAAGGTCAGATAGTACTTATTAGTTCATTGTGTTGTGACTTAATTTTATTATATGACATAATTATAAGAAGATATTCCATTGAAAACATTGGGTTGTTACATTCTTCCCCCATTAATAAATTTCTCCCTTAAAATTTCAGTTTACATTCTAGGACAAAAACAGGTGCGGGTACTTTTCCTTCATTGCATCCTCCGGTTCCCATGTTGGATCTTCATACTTATGGTTCTGCCATAGTACCTTGACCAGGTGAGTAGTGTTGTTATGTTGAACTTTATCTCTACGATCCAAGATCTTCATCGGCTGCTCCTTGTAAGAAAGATCATCCTCCAACTATACTACCTCTGAAGAGAGTACATGTGAAGATTCTGGTATGTACTTCCTTAAGAGGGATACATGAAAGACATTGTGTACTTTTGACATGGTAGGTGGAAGTGCTAGTTGATAGGACACAACTCTGAATCAATAAAGTATCTCAAAGGGGCCAATGTACCTAGGACTTAGCTTCCCTTTCTTTCCAAACCTCATGACCTTCTTTTATGCTGATATGCGTAGAAATACCATGTCTCCAACGTTGAACTCAAGGTCTCGTCGATGGTTGTCTGAATAACTCTTCTATCAACTTTGGGCTACCTTGATATGCTGCTAAATGGTTTTCACCTTCTCCAACATTTCTTCAACCATTTCAGGTCCTAGAAGCTTACGATCACTAACTTCATCCCAACACGCCAGTGTTATACACCTTTTACCTTAAAGGGATTTATATGGTTCTATTCGGATGCTCGAGTATAAACTATTGTTGTAGGAGAATTCATCTAGTGGAAGATGTTGGTAACATCCTCCTTTGAAGTCCATAGAACACGCTCTCAACATATCTTCCAGTGTATGAATAGTTCTCTCAGATTGGCCATCAGTTTGAGGATGATAGGCCATACTGAAGTTCAGTTCAGTGCTTAGAGAATGTTGGATACTTTTACAAAAATTCAAGGGGAATCTAGGATCACGATCGGATACAATATATAGTGGTACTCCATGCATACTTACCACTTATTTTATGTAAAGTGAGATATCTTTGTAAGACAATCCATAATAACCCACAGAGCATTGTTTCCTCTAGATTCCCTTGGAAGTCTAGTGACAAAGTCCATGGAAATTTTATCCCACTTCCATGTTGGTATGGGTAGTGGTTTTATCATCCCCTTATACCTTTTCCTATCAGCCTTCACTTGCTAACATACCAGGCAATTTGATGTATATTCATCAATCTCCCTTTTCATATTGTCCCACCAAAAGTTTTCTTAGAGATCTTGATACATCTTTGTGCTTCCTGGGTGGATAAAGAAGGTCAATCTGTGTGCGTTATTAATAAGATCCTTCTTTATATTTGGATTAGATGGTACACATAATCGTGATCCAAATCTTACAACTCCTTTCTCATCAATTTTGAAATCAGAGGATTTCCTATTTCTGATAGCTTCCACCCTTTTCTGAATTTCCACATCTTTTCCTTGAGCATCATTTATTTCCTCCAAAAGAGATGGTTGAGAAATCATTTTAGAAAGGATTGATGATTTTTTCCCTTAATTATTCCCATGTCCATCCTCAGTAAATCTAAGAAGATCATATCCTTTTCAATTCTCATCATTAATAAATCTTCATGATCCTTTCTACTTAGAGAATCTACCACATGATTTTCCTTACTGGGATGGTAGTGAATTGAGAATTTACAATCCTTGATGATCTCTATCCATCTTTTATGGTGCATATTAAGCTATTTTTGTGTGAATATATATATTTGAGACTCTTGTGATCAGTATATATCTCACACTTCTCCCCATAGAGATAATGCCGCCAGATTTTCTACGCAAAGATCACATCCTCCAACTCCATATCATGCATGGGATAGTTTTGATCATGTATTTTTAGATTCCTTGAGGCGTAAGCTATGGATTTATCATTTTGAATCAGCACATGACCTATCCCTTCTTTGAATCATCACTGTACACCACAAAGAGTTCTCTACATGATGGGAGTGTGAATACTGACGTAGTGATTAGCCTCATTTTCAACTCCTTAAAACAATATTCACATTTTTGAGTCCAGAAAAACTTTACTACCTCCATTTCAGCTTGGTCATTGGGTTTGAAAATCATGAAAAGTTCTTCAAAAATTGTCGATAATACCCAGATAGATCTAGAAAGATGCGGATCTCCATTACATAAGTTGGCCTGGGCCACTCTTCCATTGCCTTTTTCTTGGAAGGGTCCACATATATTTCTTTACTGGTGATAACATGCCCCAAGAATGATACTTCCTCCATCCAAAACTCACATTTACTATACTTTTCATACAAATTTTCCCTTTGAAAAGTTTTTAACATAGTATTCAAATGATCCTCGTGTTCCTCCTTTCTCTTGGAGTATATCAGAATATCATTAATAAATACTACCACAAATTTTTCAAGGTAATATCTAAAGACTCTATTCATTAAATCCACGAAAATTTCTAGATCATTAGTGAGTTCGAAGGGAATCACTATGAACTCATAGTGTTCATACCTCGTTCAAAAGGTAGTCTTGGGAATATCTTCCTTCATCACCTTTAATTGGTGATATCCCAACCGAAGTTCCACCTTAGAGAAATAACAGGCCCCACGAAGTTGATCAAACAAGTAATCTATTCATGGAAGGGGATACTTGTTCTTTATCATGATTTTATTAAGATCATAATAATCAAGGCATATGGGCATTGATCCATCCTTATTCTTGACAAAGAGGACTGGATCACCCCATGGTGAAGCACCAGGGAGTATAAAACCCTTCTCTAGATTCCCTTGTAAGTTCTTCAGCTCTTCCAGCTCAACAATGGCCATTCTGTAAGGTTTCTTTGATATAGGTAGAGATCCTAGAACAATTTCAATTGAGAACTCAACCTCTCGGTTTAAAGGAAGACTAAGAAACTTTTAAGGTAATACATTAGTGTAATCCCTCAGGATGGGAATGTCTTCAAGAACGATTATCTCCTTTTTCTCAATCAGTTGGGATAGATATGCTTGCTCATAAGGAAACAATATACATACTTGAGATGATGATTCTAAAGGAGATTCATCTTCCTCCTTACACTTGTAAAGAATTCGAGGATGCTTCGGGATGTGAGGAGTGATCTCCCTTTCCTGATAGTTGATGTTGGATATATATAAATATATCCAATCCATTCCCATGATAGAGTTGAACTCCACTAAAGGAAGTATGACAAGATTTTCTAGGAGGTTCATTCCACAAACATTAAGATAGGAGGAGTTATAAACCATGGATGCAATAATTTCCCCATTCTCAGTTCTCACAGATAACTTATCCTCCAAATTTTGAGGTGTTGGTTGAATAGTTATACTAAACTTGAAAGATATGAAAAAAATGTGTAGAACCGGAATCAAATAGTAAGTTCATTATTCTTGAATAAATAACTAGCATACCTGTCACCACATCATTGTTCGGATCCACATCGGCATTAGTGATAACATAAGACCTTCCTTATTTCCTTATAGGTTGTTGTTGATTTCCTTCGATAACCCTTGGCTTAAGGAAATTGTTTACATAATTCCCATGCTCCTTGCAGTTGTAACACTACACCACTGGCTGAGTGTTGATTTGAACCTTCCTTTCTTCTTCCACGTTAGCAAGATTTTTCATATCCCTTCAGCAGTTTTTAGCCAGATGACCAAAATTTCCACATTTGAAGCAATTCTTGGTTCCCATTAGACAGTTCCCAGGATTATTCTTCCCAAAACTTTTACAATTGGGATATTCAGGATTCTTTCCATCATGGGATTTGTTTGTTGTACCACCCATGTTATTCTCCATTTTCCTCTTCTTGTCACTGGGTCCATGAGACCACTGAGAGTCTCCAATCTCCATTTCAACCTTGAGGGAACAACATAAAATCTCCTCATAATTGTCAAAGTATCAAATTGCCAAATCTTTTCGTAGACTCAACTTTAGTCTGCTAAAGAATAAATCCACCTTGATTTTTGTATTCATGACAAAGCCATAGGCATACCTTGAAAGCCTTGTAAAGTTTATTCATACACTTCGATGGACTCATCTTACTTTTTTATTGAGCCCAAGAAACTCTCTTTCCATCTTGAGATGGAGGGTTTGAGGAAAATATTTATTGAAAAACAACCTCTTGAATTCCTCCCAATCCATGGAATCAATTTCCTCTTGGGACTTTGTATTCTTGATCAGTGTCCACCACTGATCAGCTTCCCCATCAAAATGGTAGACCACCAGCATGACTTTCTATTATTCTGATCACTGGAGGACATAGAATATATTTTCAATGGAGTTAATCCACTGTTCTGCGAGGAGGGGATTAGAAGATCTGCTAAACATGGGAGGTCTTTTCCTCATGAATTATTCTATGAAAACTTTATCTTTTCTTAGAGGAGTAGGTAATTACACATGATTCAAGTTATTATTCATAACTTGAGCCAACTGAGAAAGTACTATCATGAAGTTTTGAGAACCCATTCCCCTCATATCTGACATATCATTTGGTAATTCTTCACATTCCCTTTAACATTGATTATTGGAATGTGTTCTTTTATTTCTCTCTATTAGCTAAGAAAAAGAACGTATAATCAGAAGGATTTAATACTTAGCTATTGAGAATAAAAAAAAGAAACTTTGAACATAAGGGGATAAAATTTTAAAGGATAAGTATATCCTAACTTGTGATTACCTATGTTTAAATCTAGGTTATCCTTGATCTATTTCTCATCTTATATTCTTATGGTTTTTTTTATTTCCCTTAATAACAGTTTGTACCAAGATCATGAATTACCAAGGAATATCCCCTGGGAGTGTTAATACCAAGAGTGCAGAAAGGCCCGTTGTCATGTACCAGGATACCTCGGGTCAAGCCCGAAACTCCTTGTCAGAGTTTTCACTCCAAGGTACATCTGTACCAGAGCAACCTCAGCCTGTTTGTATCTAGACAGGGACATATTTTCTTGATAAACCAATTACTCTATACTTACCAAAATTTAGGTATGTTTTCTTATACATTGTCTCATCCTTAAGGTTCCTAATAAAGTTTTCTATTCCTAATATCCAAAAATAACTAGACCATTATCTGATACCAACTATAGTGACCCTAGCCTTTTAAATATAACATTATATGATTTTAAGCATAATTATACATCATAGTACAATCCAAGGATTGTGAAGTCTAGTGTCTTGAAATACTAGGTACATAAAACTGAAAACATGGAACTAAATAAAAAATTTCTTTATTTAGTCTTTATAAATATCCACTAACTCCCATTATGATCATACATCTTAATAGGATAACCTAGGGATAACATGGACAAAGGGATGATCTAAAAGCCCAATAAGGGAATAAGAATAAGAATAAATCCATAGCACATGGGTTAGGATCATTACATAAAGAAATAAAAAGGAATGTAATATAAGGGATAATAACATATAAACATGGATTCATATAAACATGGAATCATAGAAATGTGGCAGAAACATAAAACATGTCTTTAGTACGATTCAAGTCTAACCGCCAATCCCGTTTCCCATAGTAGTACGAGCCAAGGCTAACTACCAAGACCATTGCACATATCATCTCATGAGACTTAAATTTACCCAATTAATTGGATCTCTATCTAGGCACACCCATCTTACATTTCATGAATATTTTTTCCACATAAAGAATCATATATAATCAATCTTACATAAACATAAGGGTTACCCATGGAAAGAATTGGGTACCAAAATCATGATATAAAGCATAACCAATGGGAGTATCATGAAAGTTTCCATGAAATAAAGGAGTTAGAACATACACATACGTTCATAATGTAAAATAGGCATATATCATGTAAATTTATGTCAAACATAAGTGACAAAATATAGGAAATGTATTAGAATCAAAATATTTTTGTGCAGTTTTAAGGAAAATACTATAGAGCTTTTAAAATAGAAAAGAGGAAAATATTTTATATAAAACTAGAATTTAACCAAAAAGGTTTTAATAATAAAAACAATTATTTTATAAATACAATGGTTTCTTAAAACAAAGGATATTGTTCACTTTAAATTGGGTAAAAATTTTGGAAGTTCCTTTAAAACAAGTTTGGTTACTAGGAAGTATCGAGGAGGGAATCACTTAAAAGCATGTATATCCACAAAAGAGAATGAGGGATGGATCTTGAAACATGATTTTTTATAATATTAACAACATGTATAAGTTTTACATAAAAATAAAAGACAAATTCATTTGGGTAAAAATAATGATAGATCAACTCGAAGGAATAAAGGCGGTTTTGGTAGAATTCCTTACAGATTATCATCACGATATCAGGCGTACTTAAGAGGGATTAATGAGAGAGAAATGGATTTATAATATTTTATACATAATTAGGTAAGTATTAGGATGGTCTTAAATCATACCCCAACATTAGGAATTATATGTAAAATGGCATAACATAGAGTGCATTCTTGAATAAAAGTGAAATAGAGAGGATCCCTTACCTTAAATCTGATGGTGATCTTTACTTGAACTTAATGAAATGAATAATAAAATTAGGTTTATTAATTAATAACTCTAGAACCTATTATATATTTATAATATTTATTATAATCATTTTGAGTTCATTTATAACCATTTTGATTGGTTATGAGGTTCAATTTCATTTTTTGGGTCTGTTTGCTTACTTGGTTTTAATGATCAGTTCACTTATATTCATGTTCGGATAAACATGTAAGATGAAAGTGGTTGTCCAGAATTTAAGTTTTATGTTATTAGTGAACATCCAGTATATTACATGGTTATAAAAATTCATTCGGTTATTGGGAGTGAAGATGAGTTATTATATAAAACTTTAGTGATAACCGTTTTGGTTAATCGGTGGGTTTGATTACAATGAACATATTTTGATTTATTACATAATAAAATTTGTACAAAAGGATTAAAAAAACTTAACTAGGATATGTTACATATATAATAATCTGGTTCAACCATAACACAAGTGGTTTCTTTACCATAATTAAAGATGATAATGGAAATTGATAAACCTTTGTCCTTGAATGTGCTAAATTAACACATCTCAAATGTTGTTTTCATTCCTTTCAAATAAATGATGGGGAAAAGAGAGATGATAATGAAATATACCATTATCATAATAAAATTCAAGTAAATGTATGTTATTTGAGTTATAATACCATTTGGGTGAAAGGAGGTGAGGAAAGAAAAAGAAAATACATGAACTTGAAAATGAAAGAAAAGTTGAGAGATCCATTATGAAAATTAGGAAGCCTAACGACATCGCTTAAAATTTAATAAAATGAATTGATGAGAGAGAAGATGTTATATCATCATATGGAAAACAAAAGTACAGTAATACAAATACATAAAATCAAACCCCAACATATGAAAATGGAAATTCAAAGAGATAACATAAAAGAAGTGTTGACTAAAAGAGGAGGGTGAAAGGTTCCCTTACCTTGTGTAGTAACTCTAAAAAATTAAAGGTTGGGACCTTGGGGGATTGAGAACACCTTGGGGGGACTTCTAGGGAGGTAAAAACACCAGATATTTGAGGAATATGGATATGAAATTAAATAAAACGAAGGGAAGAGTGGGTATATATAGTAAAAGAGAGAGATTTTTTATTAATTTCAAAGGATACCTCGTTAGTGGTTTTTGAAAAACCATGGGATTGACCATGGTATTTTCCCATGGTATTAGCCACTTGGGACAACTCATATATTATTTTAATGTACAAAAGTCAACCAACATTTTTTATTAATTATTACATCATTATGATGTCATCAAACATACTGAAAACTCAAAACTGTATTTTTACTATTCATGGAAAATTCACGTATTTTAGAAAAATACCAAAAATTCACCCTAACCATTTTCAACATGTATAATTAAAAAATGAACTCCTTTTTTTGAAAATAAATTTCTAAATATTTTTAATTTAATTTTTAAATAAAATCATAATTTATTCAATAAAATCAACATTAAAACTATAACTCATTTTATAACACCTTGAAAAATTAATCAAGGTCCCATAAAATTATCTTATAAGCATAAGAAAATAAAGTAACAATTTATGATTAAATTTTATGAAAATAAATTTCTATTTTAAATTATTAAATTAATTATAAAATTGTAAATAAAATATTGTTGACTTACAAAAATACCAATTCTTATACTATGACCGTTTTTTCACTTTTAAGATGTCTAAATTGTATTTATACATTCATGGGTGACTTTTCTATTTTTTTGGATGATTTTATATTCATTAATATTCATTAATATTCATAAAGGTATGCTACTATTCATAAGGGTATGTTACTATTCATAAAAAATTATGTTTGTCTTATCATCTCCAAATTACTTACTGATCACAATTGTAGATGACTATTTTTAAAAATTAAAAACACACGAGTGAAAAACTTATGTTTAAAGGTCACATAGCACTTAGTAGTTCATTGTGTAGTGACTTTATGTTTTTATATGACATAATTATAAGAAGGAATTCCATTGAAAACTTTGGGTCATTACAATTACCCTCTATAAATAAAATAAGATCAAGAGATAGGATAAACAATCACCAAACAACTGCAACAAGAAATATTAAGGTAAACAAAAAACCATCCCATGATGCTTGAATAAATAAAACTGATACATGTAAAAGTATCCAAAGTAAATATAAAAAAAACAATTCTATGGAAGAAACTCAACAATAACTCCAACACAACTAGTTTTGTACAGCACAGTCCCCAAAGTCCTCCTAAAAACCTGAAAATAGTTTATATATGTTGGTTGAGTATAACATGTATACTCAGTAGAGAAATAACCAAGGCATCAAGTGCACATGTGAAAAGATCATGCTAATGTTCCATTAAAAAACAAAAAAACCAAAAACACCTATACAAGTCATCTAACCAAACCTAGCCTCACCATGGATCACTCACCAAATCACACATCCAATATAATAATATAACATTGAGATCATAACAAATCAAGGTGCCCAGTTGCCTCTTCCCCATTGATTTTACTCTCTCACACTCCAACGTTGAATGTCCTATTCTCCCATCCATTCCCCACATATTACATCACATCACATCACAACACATCACATCACATAACATCACATAACATCACAACACATCACATCACATCACATCACATCACATCACATCACATCACATCACATCACATCACATCACATCACATCACATCACATCACATCACATCACATCACATCACATCACATCACATCGCATCGCATCGCATCGCATCGCATCACATCACATCACATCACATCACATCACATCACATCACATCACATCACATCACATCACATCACATCACATCACATCACATCACATCACATCACATCACATCACATCACATCACATCACATCACATCACATCACAACACATCACATCACATCACATCACATCACATCACATCACATCACATCACATCACATCACATCACATCACATCACATCACATCACATCACATCCAACCCATAGAAACCTAGGCCTTTCATCAAAACCAGAACCAGAATAGTAGGGTATCATGAATGTAGAGGATATCAACCTCGTGCCCTCCTCCTACCACACATGACCCCCACCATATATCACATCATACCACATCACACCTCACCCATAGACACTTGGTCCAACACATCACATCTCACTCATAAACACCTAGGCCGACACATCACATCTTTCCCATAGACACCTGGGCCACACATCACTGCTCAAGGAAGAGTGCGATAAAGGGGGTATCTATCTATCCATATCACCACCATCCTGGATGTTAGGGAAAACACCAGGAACTAAACATCTTCGAGTGTTGGTAAGGTTTTACAACTCAGGTGGGGCACATATAAAATAATATAAACATATATGATATAGAGATTAAACGAAATACCTAACCTAATGGTTCACATTAACAACACTAGAATACACCACACCACCACCTCCATACCACACAACAACCATCACAACTACATCCACCACTGTATGCAACACACTACACAACCACCACAAAAGCCACACAACATTCCACTTTCCACTGATAAGTTTCACTAAATTTATTCATTAATCTATTTACCACACATATGCATTTCCATCCCATTATATTCAATTACTAACCCATTATTTTATTAATTTCATTCATCATTGTAATTTATTCTACTGCTACCTGGGAAAGTAACACAACCACACTACACATCCACCATCATCATCGCATCACATCGCCCAAGCCATCTCACCACAACAACCACACATCACACTCATCACACAACTATAGGTGTCACATGCCACAACTACTGTTCCATAACCACTACACCATAACCACTATTCCACAACCACTACACCAAAACCACTATGCCAAAACCACTACACCACAACCAATGCACCAAAACCACTATGACATAAACACTACGCCACAACCTCCGTGCCACAACAACTACACCACAACCACTATGCCACAAACACTATGCCACAAACACTATGCCACAACCACTGCGCCACACCCACTACACCACAACCACTACACCACAACCACTGCACCACAACCACTACGCCACAACCACTACACCACATCTTCTGCGCCACAACCACTACGCCAAAAATTCTACACCAAAATGAAAAAATGACCACATCGTATCCATTCCAACCAACCCCCGCATTACTAAACCACACAATGCACAACCCAACCGATCACATCTATCATCAAACAAGATACCAAACCAAACAAGCCAACAAAACAAGCATAAGTGCACATCACAACACACATTACGACTTATATATTTATTTATGGGAATTATCCCATATCTTCTATATTTAGCATGGATATTATGACACATACCAGATGTGCATGGGAAACTAATTATTAGATAAATATACATTCTTTAACCTTTTATTCAGGGTGTGATCACACAATAACACAACATGGGTCATCACTACATAACTACTACAACACAAACAAGGATCCCAAAAACAGTTAGTTTTATAATTGGAAACAATAATGTATAACAACATCTATCAAAGTAGTAAAGCATGCAATAACTCCCCATACACATTTATTTTAGACATTAAAATTAATCATATAATTATAATGACCCATACTATCCACCCAAAGGTAATAAAAATCCTGTAGGTCCCACACATAGCACGTAAAAGAGTGAGTACGAGGACAACCTACCTCAAAAAGCTTTCTAATCTCACTACACACCACAAGGTGAAGAAAAAACTACCCAAAAACCACTACTGCATAAGGAACTCATGGATCAACCACAAATAGATGATGGGAAGCCAATGATTGATCTACGATGAAGAAATCCCAAGGAGGTTAGAGGGATATCCATTAGGTCTCCTAGAAATGATAGGGCATAGGGTTTGATGAAAAACTTGGGTGATGCAAGCTTTAAAGTTGCGCTGCACAGAAAATTTACATGGAATTCCATCCTTACAAAAAATGTAAATATAGGGTTTTAAGTTTCGCTAAAAAATGTGCCACTTAAACCATTAAAACCTGAATTTATTACACATCATGTAACACCCCATGAACCATCCTTCATAGGCTGTGAACCTTACTTTCATTTCTTGTACACTTTATACGATGTGTATTCCTACTCGCTCCAGATTTTTAATAGAAAACACCTCTGGTCTCACTCTAAGCCTCCTCCGAGTACTACAAAACCTCGTTAAGCCTCACCTAAAACACCCACAACACCTAAAAACCAAAAAGTAACAGATCAGGAGGACACAAAACATTAAATCGGATACCTCTCAAACAATTATCACCCTTAAGAATCCAAAATCAATCCCAGAAGGAAAGTGGTATGAACAACCACCCCATGAGATACCTATCAAGGATCTCATTACTCCTCAATGCTACCACCAACCAATGAAACCAAACCAAACAACGAAAAAATATCTCTCACAACCTCATCATGACACAACCACATCACCTAAAAATCCAATACCATCCATAATTAACCACACACCACACAACCACCTGTACAACCATCATAGCTAATGAAGCACACTTCCCCGAACATACAAATTAGGGAATCCCATCCTTCATGTCAAGATACTATATTCTATGGGTGGAATTAACTCACCCACATGGTTTCAATCACATCAAAATTAATGATTATTGATTAGAAATCAGGTCTTCCCCTTTCCATATGTTGGGGGTTTTATTTCACATCACACACCAAGGAAAACATAACATCCCATAACATGTCATGATCCAAGAATCACATTACAAGAAAAAAATAATAAGGAAAAACTAAAAATAGATCTGGGTATTGGGAATGAATCAACATCTCTTGGTCCTAAGTACTCTCCTCTAGGCCATCATGCCTCCATAACACATAAACCAAGGGAATGATCTGACTACACATCACCTTCTCTCGATGATCCTAGATCTCTAATGGGTGATCCAAAAACGTCATGTGGTCCTCAATATCCAAATATACCTAGTAAATAACACGAGAGTCATCATGAAGATATAAAAAAGATGGGAATTATGGAAGATTTTGTGGATACTCTCCAACTAATATGCCACATCGCCAACTCACCACAACACCTCAAGGGGACCAACAAACCTGGGTGAAAGCTTAATCTCCCTACCAAACCTCCACTTCCCATAATGAGGGGAAACTATCAAGAACACATGGTATACAATATTGAACTCTAGGGGCCTCAACTTATGATCAACATAGGCCTTTTGATGGCCCTATACAACCCTCATCTGCTCACAAACCAACTGGATCTTCTCAGTTGTGCACTACACCACATCATAACCAAGAACTACCAACTCTCCAACCTCTATTTATTACAATAGAGAATGACATGACTATCCATAAAATTACTCAAATAGAGCCATACTAATTCATGAGTGATATATATTGTTGTAAAAAAACTTGACCAAAGGAAGGTGTCATACCCAAGATCCACCAAAGTCCAAGACACATGCCTGCAACATATCCTTCATCATCTGGATGGTCCGATCCATTTGTCCATTTGTCTGAGGGTGGAAAATAGTGCTAAGGTGAAACTAGGATCCAAAATAATGTTGCAATAATATATAGAATCACAATTTAAAATGGGGGTCCCAATCAAATATTATGGTCCTCATTACCCCATGAATCCTAACCATATCATCAATTTACTGCCTTACCAAAACATCCATGACACTCAACTCAAGGATCATTATAAAGTGATATGATCTCGTCAGTCAGTCCACTATCAACCAAAACTGATTCATAACCTATTTGAGTTTGGGGTGAACCTTTGATGAAATCCATTGATATGTCCTCCTATTTTCACTCAAGAACATCCATGGACTGAAACAAACCTCTCAGAACATGTTACTTTTATTTCAACTTCTGACAAACCAAAAATTTCACCAAAAAATCTGCCAATGACCCTTTCATCCCTAAAAAACAAAGTTTTATCCTTAATCCATGATACATCTTTGTCACAACAGGATGTACTGGTAATGGTGATCTATGGAAATCATAGAGAACTCCATCATGCATCACCTATGGTACAAAAATAATCTTCTAGAATAACAACCTATTCTGAACATCCTCTGACCATCCCTAAGTAGCATCACCATGAATAACACGATCATATATCACCTCTTCCTCTGAGTCTCCCCAATAATACTTCTCCACTTAATACATCAAAGAATAATCCATAGTTATTTGATAAATACATACTCATCCATTGATCTCTCTAATGTCAAGATGTGTCACTATAAGCTCACCTATTCTTTTCTAAACATCCATAGACTCTCAAGCCACATCCTCTCAGGTCTTTCAAATAAATGCATAGACAACTAAATTACCCTTACCTAGGGTGTAAGAGATCTCAAAATTGAAATCCTAAAGAAACTCCATCCACCTCAGCTGGTGTAGATTCATATCACGTTGAGAGAAAACATATCTCAGTCTCTTGTGGTCTAAAAAAACCGAAAAATGCTCATCGATGAGCTAATGACACAAAAAATTTAGTGAGAAAACAACTGTATATAGATCGAGATCATGGGTGACATAGTTACACTTATAGAAACATAAATTCCTATACACATAAGAGATCACCACCCTCTACTACATCAACATGCATCCCAAGCCCATATGGGATGCGTCATAGAATACCTCAAACAACACACCCTCCTCAAGAAATTGAAGCACTAACCAAATTATCCTTCAAGTAACTGAATGCTATTGGGAATCAATCTGTTTGCACAAAATCCTGGTCTTTTCTGGTCAACACTATCAACAGGGCTGTAACTTGAGAGAAATAAAGTTCAAATCTATAATAATATCCCATGAGACTAAGGAAACTGTGAAACTAAGTCACATTATTTGGTGATACCTATTAAAAAACTACTTCGAACATCAATGGGTATACTGTAACACCCTACAGAGACACCACATGTCCAAGGAAATGTGCCTCTCATGTCCATAATTCACACTTGGACAACTTTCGATAAAGCTGGTGGTGTTGAAGGACCTGAAAAACAAATCTAAGATGCTCATCATAATCCTCCTCTAACTTCAAGCAGAACAATATATCATTGATGAATACAATGATGAAATGGTCTAGTAACTCATGGAATACAGAGTTCATAATCCCCATGAACATGATTGGTGCATTCGTAACACCGAATGACATGACCAAAAAATTGAAGTGCCCATACCTACATATGAAGGCAGTCTTCTAAATATCCTCATATTTCACCCTCAACTAGTGATATCCAGATCATATATCAATCTTCAAGAACCATTTAGCTCCTCTAATCTAGTTGAATAGATCATTGATCCTTGGAAGAGGGTAACAATTCTTATCCGTTATCTTTTTAACCTATGTTAGTCTATACACAACCTCAAAATACTATATTACTTCTTGTATAACAACACTGTAGAACCTAACGAAGATACATTGGGCCATATGAAACCCTTATCCATTACATAATCCATCCATAACCTCAACTCACGCAGCTCCATGGGCTCTATCTGATAGGGAGTCATCAAAATTAGAGATGCACCTGGAAAAAACTCTATCCCGAACTTGACGTTGCATAAAGGAGGTAGTGTCATAACCTCCTATGAGAGAATATCCAGGAAATCCTCCACAACCATGGGAGAATCGCCAACCTAAGTGTATACTTAAATCTCTACCAATTATCAAAAAATAGGCTCCACTTTCCTACCACCTAATCGATAACCTGGCTCGCCCACGAACGCCACTCACTGACCCTACACATCACAAAATGAGACTCTTCTCTAAAAGTAGTTGGTGATTGCCCACATGGAATAAAAATAATCCATACCAATGATAATATTGTATATATGTATCTATAAAAAGAAGAATTCCCTCATTAATTGGTGCTACCCCATCACCAGTCTATATTTCCGGCAGACATCAAACAGGGAAGTCTGAAATTTAACTGATATAGATTACACCAAGGGGACCGGAAGCCTCTTCATGTATATTCCCAACATATGGAACAAAGTGGGAGAAAAAAGGAGTGTGAGGATCCTGAATCAAACAAACCACACACAAGGGTAAATGATAAACTAATTGCAACTTGAACAATTCCCATCTCTGGTAGAACTACTGCCTATAACGCATGTATCTGACCACACACAACTTATTTACCTCTCTATTTGAAACATCCATGGTGAAAATATAGAATGGTTCCCTATGGATGATGACCATAATGAGGCATCCCTCTGCCAACTCCACTAGCTCTTGACTGCTAAATAATAACCAACAATCTCTGCCACTATAAATGTCTTGAAGGCAACTGCTACTACTAAAAAGGGGCCTGACCACCCATATAAAACTAGTCTCCCTAAGTAGTCCAAAATTGATCTTTATAGTGATCATATCTTAAATACATATGGAATGAAAATGGAAAACCCCTAAAAGGTTCTAAAAAACCACCTATCCCTAATGATTATGAAATAAATTGTTGCGGTTGGTTCCCTACTAAATGGAACCCTGCCTTCATAAACACCCGTGAATCACTACCTAAATATCTTCTCCTTGAAACTCCCTTATAAACACCCTGATGAGGATCAACTCACAATTAAATCATCTCCTCAATAACCTTATCCTTTTTATACACCTATAGATATGTTGGTAGTATAAATAAAGCGACCACATACCATATCACTAGACAAAAATCCTCCTTTAGACACTGCGCTTTGGACTCCTCATCAAGTAAAACATCTGGATCAAAGTTTAGGGGGTCCTTGAACCTAATAATAAGACCCCACATGCTCAGACTCCCATGTTAAAGGTAGAGTATCTCATTCCTATTGGTTTACCTCATCATCGATGATAAAAACTCGGCACGAAACTCCCTATAAAAGTCGGGCCACAACACATCTGCCTTCTTATGATCACTAAGAAACAACATCCACCACTGACTCATAGATCCCCACATATTAATAACTATTAGTGACACCAAAAACTCATCTTGTTCTTATATTAGACCAAAAATGATCTTGATTTCCTATATCCAATGCTCTATCTCCATATCCAAGACACTCCCCTCATACTTACCCAAACTTTACTACTAAAAGGCATGAAAATCCCACTACCATGCCTCATCTGTCTTTATCGGGTCAACCCTCAAATGATCAACAATATAAGCTTGCTAAACCTCAATTGTCAGATAAACTCATGGATGATGAACATGATCCATTCTTGAAAACAAGGAGAACATCCTAAGTTTTGTAGTGTGAAATTTTATCAAAGATTATTTAATTTATTCATTTTATTTTCCCAAAACACACAATTAAAACAAGAACACAAGTCATCATGATTCATGTACCTCTCCTTAGTCTCTACCTTGCAAACAACTCCACCTCACTTTATTTTTCAACAATATTAGAGTTTGTGCACTAAATCATGGGGGACCCTGAAATCCCATTTCCTAGCCAGTCTCCCTAGCCTATATCACACACCAATTCAACTAGCAATGCTTCCATAACAACCCATAAAATCCTCATTATTCCTAAATCCAAACTCCACTATATCTATCAACCATCACCTCTAATACCACTTCATCCCAACCCCCTCCCACCAAAGATACTGAAATAAAGGGAGAGAGATAATGACCCATAAGTCCCACCTCCCGTAGGCCCTGGTTTGGTGACTAGCACCAAGGATATAAAAATCTCACAATATGGGAGGCATTACCCTCTATAAATAAAATAAGTTTGGGAGATAGTATAAGTATTCACCATAAAAATCTAGCAGACAATATAAAGTTAAACACAAAACCATATCAGGATGCATGAATAAATAAAACTGATACATGTAAAATTATCCAACATAAATAAAAAAATGACAATTCTATAACTGAAACTCAAAAACAACTCCAACCCAACTAGTAATGTTCAGATTAGTCCCCAAAGTCCTCATGAAAACCTGAAAATAATTTATATACATAGGATGATCATAAAAGTTATACTTATTAGGGACCTAACCATGGCCTCAAGCACACATGTGAAAAAGGCATGCTAATTTTCCAGTGAACAAAAAATATAACTTCATCTAAACAAACCCAACCTAAACATGGATTACTCACCAAATCATGTATCCAATATAAAAATATAACATCAAGATAAAAAAAGAAAGGTTTCCTGTTTCCTATTCCCCACTAATTTTCCACTCTCACACCCCAACCTCGAATGTACTATGCTCCCATCCCTTCCACACATATCACATCACATCACTTCACATCAAATCCCACATGTAGACATCTGGGTCACACATCACATCACATCACATCACATCCCGCCCGTAGACACTCAGTCCTATCATCACAACCAGGACCAAAACAATAGGGTATCATGAATGTGGAATACATCAACCTCATACCCTCCTCCTACCACACATGACCCCAACCATATATCACATCATACCACATCACATATTTCCCATAGATACATAGAACAACACATCACATATAACTTGTAGAAACCAAAACCAACACATCACATCTTTATCATAGACACATGGGTCACACATCACTACTAAAGGAAGAGTGGGGGAGAGGGGGTATCCAGAAATCAGTATCACTACCATCCTGGATGGTGGATAAAACACCTGAAACTAGGCACTTGTGAGAATTTCTAAGGTTATCCAACTTGGGTGGGGTGCATATAAAATAAAAAAACATACATGATATAGAGATAGCACACAATACCCAACCTAAGGGTTCACATCAATAACACTAAGGCATGCTACACTACCACCACCATATCGAACATCAACCATCATAACTTCTACCACCACTATATGAAACACACCACACAACCGTCACACAAACCACACAATATTACACTTTCCATTGATAAGTTTCACCACATCTATTCATTAATACATTTACCACACATATCCATTTCCATACCATTATATTCAATTACTAACCCATTCATTTTTTTCATTTCATTCAACAACATAATTTATTCCGCTGCTACCTAGAAAACTAACACAACCACACCAAACAACTATCACCATAACACCACACAACCACCATCATTGTTTCATCACATCACCCAAGTCATATCACCACAACAACTACACATCTCACCCATCACACAATCACAACCGCCACATGGCACAACCACTATGCCACCACCACTATTCCATAACCACTATGCCACAACCACTTGTCCACAACCAATATGCCAAAATCTATACACCACAACCACTGCACCACAAACTTTGAGCCACAACTTCTACACCACAACCTCTACACCACAACCACTTCACCTCAACCTATGCACCACAACCACTATACCTCAACATCTGCGCCAAAACCAATGTGACACAAGCTATGCCCCACAACCACTACACCACAACCTATGCACCAAAACACATAACTTCTCACATCACATCAATGATAACCAAATCCAAAATCACTTCCCCACACAATGCATAATGCACAACCTATTCGATCATATCTATCATTGAATAACAACCCAAACCATGTAGGGAAACACAATAAGCACAAGCACAAATCACAACACACATTCCAGATTCCATATTTATTTAAGGGAAATATCACATATATTCTTTATTTAGAACGAGTATTATCACACAAACCATAGGTCCATGGGAAACCAATTATTAGACAAATATAAATTCTTTAAAATTTTATTTAAGGTATGATCACACAAAAGCACAATAAGGGTCATAACAATATAACTAATAAAACTTAAAAAAGTATCCAAATAACCATTAGTTTCATAATTAGAAACATGAATGAATAAAAACATCAAAAAAATATATCAAATAAGTAAAGGATGCAATAACTCCCCATACCCATTAATTTTTGACATGACAATTAATTTTATAATTATGATGACCCTTAATATCCACCTAAAGGTAAGAAAAAGAATATAGATCCCACACATAACATATAAAAAGAGTGATAATGGTGATCCCTTACCTCAAATAAGCTTTCCAATCTCATTTCTCATTTCAAGGTGATGAATAGATTTACCAGAAACCACGACCGCATAAAGACCTCACAGATCAATCACAAATCGAATATGAGAATCCAAGGATTTATCTCTGATGAAGAAATCCCTATGTGGATAGAGGAATATCCATTGAGTTTTCTGGAAATTATAGGGGCATAGGGTTTGTGGAAAAACCCAAGCACTGCAGGCTTTAAAGCTACACTGCATAGGGAATTTACATGGAATGTAAATGTCAGGGTTTAAGTTTTTCCAAAAAATGTGTCACCATAATCATTAAATCCAGAATTTATTACACATCATGTACCACCCTATTAACCACCCTTTATAAGACTCAAGACTTCCTTTCACATTGTGTACACTCTACACAATGTGTAGTCATCCTTTATCTCACTTTTTAATAGAAAAAACTTCCAGTATTGCTCTAGGCCTCAACCAAGAACCATAAAACCTCCTCAAGACTCCCCTAAAACACCACCACCACCTAAAAATTGAAAGGTAACATATTGGGAGGACACAAATCATTATAATATCCACCTACTCGAGTCATAACCCAATACTTCTAGCTAGGGACTATCCCAAGATACACCAATCAAGAACCTTGGTGATCTAATGGAATGTCCTCTAATCATTCTCACGATTATCATATTGTTATCATCCCATGTCTCACTATCAAGAGATTTTTATATTTAATTACTGGAGGAAGACCTCTTTTTTTAGATTACTCACCTCAAATCGCCTCTAGAAGTCCTCAAAATGCCTATGGGTTCCACCATCATGTTCTATGAGGAAAAAACACTCAGAATGGACCCCTATAATGTCCAATTTTAGATCAAGGGTGAAAAAACATCCAAAACCCTCAAATGGGTAATAAGGGAGTCGTACACAGTTTGTACCCCAAGTACATGCATGGCTAACCCATAAGATATAGTTTCCCAAGACAAATCTTAAAAATGTTACCCTTTTATATCTTTTTAAGTATGAGAATTCGACTATTAAAGAAATGTGGTCCCAATTGCAAAGTATCAAGAATATATTGATTATTTGTAAATAAAAATATAAAGTTACCTAATCCACTTGAATGATATCATATTACTATATCTCGGTTTGATAAAACAATCATATTTTGGTAATAAAAAAACATATCTTCCAAATAATTTTTTTATTCAATTTAATATTCAATTGATGTTGTGAATCATTATATAGAAAAATAAAACAATAAATATAAATAAAAAAAATTTAATACATAAAATTAGAAAAATAAAACTAAATTTTCACCAAATAAATCCAAAATTCTAAACACAATTATCTAAAAGAAAAAAAATATGGAAAAAAAATTTGTAAAGTCAGGTTTAGTATTGAAAAACTTTACTCTTTTTATTTTTTATATTAATAAGTCATTAATTTTATTTTTTTCTTAATTTTAAAATAATTTGAAACATATTTTTATAAAATGAAATAAGAAAATATTTTCTAAAAAACATTGTAAAATTTATATAATCTAATTGATTTTATAATAAAATTTTTGAAATTCAAAATAATAATTATTTTTAAAAACTAAATGAAATGTAGTATTTTTTAGTAATTAACTACATTCTTATGGTATTCAAATGTAATTTTTTTCTATCTATTGAAAACTATAAAATTTAGGCAGAAATAAGTTTAGTGCTTACAAATTTAGTTTCAGTTTTTATTTTAAAAATAATTTTTTTGAAAAACTAAAAAAACAACATAAAATTTAAATAACATAACAATGAAATGCAATATTAAATATTGGTTAAAAAATATACCATGTAAATCAAAATTTATGGAATGGAAATTTGATAAAACTATTAACCATAATAAAAATAAGATTTTAAAATAAAATAAGTATAAAATTCAATAAAAGAAAGTCATAAGATGATGATAATCAGCACATATAAAAAATATCAAGTCTCAGTTGAAAGGATGAATTAACTATAATGACCTGAGATGCTATAAATAAAATTCCCCTTTTGATTTAATTATATGTATTATTACGTATTATGGTTATAGAAAAAACATGCACTTATTTGGTTTATCATATTCCGAATACCATTAAGTATCTTTACCATTGGTAATATTTTCATTGAATAGTGATCACATTATTAGTATAAATATAAGGTTTTAACAAATACAATTAACATAGACAAAAGAAGTGATGACCTCAACCACTAGGATCATACCTTATGAATCCCATTTATCGAAGATTTTATTGGAGATAACATCAATGGGATTTCCCTGACCAATCCGAAGATGAGATCCAACAACTTAAGCATGATAGAAACTATTTATGGAAGAAGTTTAAGCTCATCGAGATCACGACCAAAACCATGTACGCCGAACCACCCCATGAAAGTCTCACCATCACACACCTTACCCTTAGGGAATTTGCTGGTGTATTAAAGGTATATTTATCAAGAACCTATAAATATGAGTTTGTAAAATATTTTGTATATAATAATGAATATATTTTAATCCTATTTTTTTTACTTTGTAAATGATTTTTATTTTTATTCAAAAAATCAAAAATTATATTTTCAGGTAATGTTAAAATTCAATTAAGGAACTTATTTTCACAAATGAATGTACTTTTAGAATAAATAATATTTTAATAAAATATTATTATTAAATAATTTTTATTAAATATAAACTATCATATAATTTTTATGAAGTTGAATGTAATTTTTATAAGGGTTCGAAAACTGTTATTGTCAAAAAACATAGATTTTTTCAATAAATGTAAATTATTATTTTAAAAGTGAAAATAAACATATTTAGAAAATTATTTAGATAAAATGAATATTTTTTTTGGAATCATAACATCAAACTTATCCAATGGTGATTTTTTCATAATTTTATGAGACATTTGAATTTTTGGGTAAAAATTAAATACCTTATAAATATACGGTGTGTATTATGACATAATAATGAACAAAAAATTATGTAATAAATAATATAAAAAGAATAAAAGAAAAAAAAATGTTTTCAATTTAAATTAATGAGATTTTAATATTATTTTATTAATTTTATAAATCCTCTATTAATCCTCCAAAACCATTAATATATTTTAAGCTTTTAAAAATCATTTCTTTAAGAGTATGACTCAATTCCACATAATAAAGGGTATTGTTTTTTTAATTTATACCCTTGGAATTATAAAATTATGAAAAAATCCCATTTTGAAGAAACCATGGGAACAAATCATGGGAAAGTTTTTGGTTTTGGTTATTTTATTATTCAGAGTCCAAAACATAAGTTTGAGAAATGATAAAGAATTCTACCATTATTTCCTATACAAACCCACCCAAGATCCCATTTATATTCACTAGAAATCATTATATCATGTATTTAATCTTACCTCCCCTCACTATATTACTCCCAAGGTTCCTTAAATATATCAAGAAGCTTCTCCCAAGCATTTGGAGTCACACTCTCAAGGTAAGGGACCTCTCTCTCATCTTTTCAATTCAAGCATCTTTTTCATTTTATTACGTTTATTTCCAATTACTAATGTTGGGATATTTTCTTCCATATCCCCATTAATTTAAATTTTATATATAAATGATGATATACCCCCTTAACTCTCATTAATCCCTCCCATGAACCTTTATCTACACCCGTTACCATGTCGAAATTTAGTAAGTGATCTCCCTCTCTCCTTTTAATTCAAGCACCTATTTTATGTTATGCCTTTTAATTACCATTTTTTTCATATTGTGATTCATTCTTACATATTCCCCTTACTATCCATTTGATTTATAAATGATTAGATACCCCTTTAACTCTCATTAATCCATCCATTTAACCTTTATGTACACCTGTTACCATACCAAAATTTAGTAAGGGATCCTCACCTTCTCTTCTTCATTCAAGTTTATTTATTATCTTATGCATTATATTCCCAATCACTAATGTTGGGATATGTATTTACATGTTTCTATTACTTCAATTTTTATGCACAAATTATGAGATACCCCTTTCTCTCTCATCAACCAATTTTATGAATTTTACAAATTATGAGAAAAAACAATTATACAAATTATGAGATACCCCCTTCACCATGATTTTCCATGAAAAAACAATTATGTAGTGAATACCATTACCATTTCCTATCAAGGGTGTTCACCTATATACAATTATACTTCTTTTAATTGGTACTTAAATGTATTTATTTCACACTCCTTGATCATTTAATAAAATATGATGATGAATGAATCCATGTTGTATGATCTATGTGGCACACTTAAGCATGAGAATGAATTGAATGTGATGGGTGCACCCGAAATTATATAGCACTACAATGCATTTGGTAGTGTTTAGTATCATGATATTTCATGTTGGGATAGAAATTAAACCTGATTAATTTATGTGATTTTTTCATCATGATGTATTGGAAGTTATCCTTGACCTATGTTTATGATGTAGTGTTTTTAGTTGTTTCCACATTTACCATGTTGACTTTATGTTATCATGCTATATCATGTCTCATTGATCATGTTTATGATTATCACTCTTTTTATTCTTCATTGATATGCCTATTGTCTAAAATTTATTACCTTATTCATGACATTCCATTTTTATCCCCTTACTGGGATTTTATCTCACCCCTTTCTTATGTATGTCCCTAGTTTATCCCGTGTAGTTTTAAGTGCGGGCATGTTAATGAAGTTTTCAATAAAGATGTTGTTTTTCCTATTTAAATTGTTATATTATATACTTAATTTCAAAATAAACTAGACTTATCTATATTATAGGTTTTATTAAGTGTAATATTATGTAATAAATCATGAATTAATGTGTAATAAATAGATGGATTGTTATAAATGGTATCAAAGTAAAAGTTTAGTTATTTTTGGGATTAGTATTATAGAACTCTAGAGAAAGAGTTAGGGATAAAAATAAGTTTAAGAAAACATCCATAAATTTTGGTAAGTATAGAGTAAGTGGTTTATCAAGAAAATACATCTCCATATGGACACTACAAGTGGATGTGGCTTAGGCATAGATGTACATAGTGGTAAAATCCGAAAACACCCCATTGAGCTAGACTCGACCAGAAACTAGTGCATGAAAATAGGCCTTGATGCACACCTGGTTTGAAACTCCTAGGGGATATGATTTTTTAAATTCATAATCTCATTATGAACCATTATTAAGGTAATAAAAAAAATAAAAAATAGAATATATATTAGGAAATAGATCATGGATAACATAGATTGAATCCTATAAATTTATAAGTTAAGAAATAAATGTAATTTATAAGTTATCCCTTTAATATCATTGGATTCCCCCTTTATGTGTTTAATAGTTTAAAAATAATCATCCCTAATTTTTCTTTTATTCTAGAAAATTTATATAAATAATAGGAATCAGGAAAACAACCAATGAAAAGGGTAATGTGATGACTACCCTAATGAGATTCCCAAACTGATGGGAACAAGAATCACAAACTTTATGATGATACTATATCAACTAATTCAAGTTCTAAATAGAAACCTTGATCAGGAGGAGTGTCTAAATCCCCCTAAGAGAGAACAATCTATTATTGAGACCTTTATGTGACAAAGGCCTCCAAATTTCAATGGATCATTCGATCTCTTAATCACTGAACAATGTATCAACTCCATTGAGAAGATCTTCTCCATCCTTCAATGTTTTGAGAAAGTGAAAGTTCTACTAGATTTTTATTATATGGAGGGAGAAGCTAATCAGTGGTGGACATTGATCAAGAATATAGAGATTGAGGAAGATATTGAAGTGATGGGGTGGAAGGAATTCTAGAAAATGTTTTTTGATCAATATTTTCCTCACACTCTATAAATTAAAATGGAAGGGGATTTCCTTACTATAAAAAAAGATGATGAATATATCAGGGTGTATGAGGAAAACTTCACAAGACTTTCACGATATGCCTCTGGATTTTCCATTACCCCTGAATGAAAGTTTTACCACTTCTTTGGTGGGATAAAACCTAGTCTATGAAAAGCCCTAGTGATATGAGAATTTTATAACTATGAGGAAATTTTATGATGTGCCCTAAAAATTGAAATGGAGATTAGTGAATCTCAAGGGTATCATAGGGATAAGAAGTAGAAAGTGGAGTTTAGTTTTTGCAGTATGATGTAGAAATCTAACGGTGCTGAGAAATTTCAACATCACACTTGTCAAAGGTGGGAAATGAAGCACCCCATAAATTTCCTAAGGGGAATGAGGAAATACTTTAGGTGTGGGAAGGAAGGACACTTAGATAACAATTACTGGCAGGAGAAACCCAATAATGCAATGGAGTAAAGGAATGCTTTGGCCAACCCTAGACCCATTTTTCATTGATTCATCTATAAGGAACTGGGGGAAATTTGCAAACCAATGCACTAAGCCAAGGGTTTTCAAAGACAAAAAACAAACTCCAAGGAAATATGGATGATCTTTTGTTATCATAATAGCTGAGGTGAATCCCAAAAAAGAAGTGGTGATAGGCACACCAGTTATTCATTCAAGAATAGTGAACATAATTTTTTATTTTAGTTCCACGCATTCCTTAATATCATAAAAGTTTAGTAGAACTATTAAAAAACTACCACAAATCATGTAAGTAGATCTATTAATGAAAATAAAAAATGGGGACATTATTGCATCCCTAGTATATAACTCCTCCCCTGCCATAATTTTTGGGTTTAAATTCCCAACGAACCTTGTTATACTCCCTTAGGTGTAATTTTATGTAATTATGGGTATGGATTGGCTTTCCCTATATTGATCCAACACAAATTTCTATGATAAAGAAATCAATCTCTATATTGTGAATCATCCCCTGATTCTGTACAAGTGAAAGGAGGAGGATGAATCTTATTTAGCACCAACATATCAAGCATGGATATTATTTTCCTATGAGAAAGCATATCTAGATCACATTTTTGAGACTAAGGAAAGAATAATCCTTGAAACATGCCCATTGTGGGGGAATACACTGATGTGTTTCCTGAAGAATTTCCCGGTCTTCCTCTTAGCCAAGAGTTTGGATTTTTAATCGATATTGTAACTGGGGTTTCAATATTATCCAAGACTCCATATATAATGGATGTTGTGGAAATTTAGGATCTTAAGAAACAATTATAAGAGAATCTTGATAAATGGTTCATACACCCAAGTGCTTCACTATAGGATGCACCAGTCCTCTTCATAAAAAAGAAGGATGGGTAAATGAACATTTTCATTGATTGACATGAGATCAATAAGATCACGATAAAGAAAAAGTATCATATGCCACAAATTTATGATTTGTTCGATCAGCTATGTAGAGAACAATACTTCTCCAAGGTGGATATATGGTCAGGAAATTACCAAGTTAAGGTGAAGAAGTAGGATATCCTTGAGTCTACTTTTCATATAAGGTATGAGAACTATGAATTCATAGTAATTCCATTTAAACTAACTAATTATCCAAAAAAATTCATGTAATTGATGAATATAGTCTTTAGAGATTAACTTAACCAATTTTTGGTAGTATTTATAGATGATATTTTAATATAGTCTAAAAGCAAGGAGGAGTATGAGGAGCATATGAGCACTATGCTAAAAACCTTATGAAAGGAGAAGCTTTATGAAAAATACATCAAATGTGAGTTCTAGTTGAAGGAAGTCTCATTATTGGGGAATATTATCACAAGCAATGGGATATCAATAGACCCTTCAACAACAGGTTCAATTGAAGGATGTACAAGGACAACATTTGTGATATATATCTATAGTTTCCTTGGATTATCTGGTTACTATCGTCAAATTTTGAGAAATTTATCACGATTTTCAAACCCTTTAACCAAGATACATAGAAAGGGAGTAAATTTTTCTTGGAATGATGAATGTGAATAGATCTTCAATGAGTTCAAAAAGAGGCTTATCACTACACCTATTCTTACAATACCCAAAAATGTAGAAATTTTTGTGGTATTAAGAGAAACTTCAAAGAAGGGATTGGGATATGTGTTAATTAGAAAGGACCAAGTGATAGCCTATGCTTCGTGGAAGTTGAAAGTTCATGAATATAATTACCCAACACATGATTTGGAGTTGGATTCAGTGATATTTGTTTTGAAAATATGAAGGCATTATCTCTTTGTGAATAAGTTTTAAATATATATGGATCACAAAATTCTCAAGTATATATTTACACAAAAAGAGATGAATATGAACCAATGAATATGGTTAGAGCTGATCAAGGACTATAAATGCTCAATTCAATACCATATAGAGAAAGTGAATAAATTGTTAGAAACTCTAAGTAGAAATGATCCAACAGTTCTATCATTGATTAGAACTGATAGGGATCCGATCTTCTTAGATTTAGAAATGATGAACAAGGGAATCATAAAGGAAGGAACATCAACAATTGTTTCACAAATGATTTCTCAACCATACATTCTAGATATGATAAAAAATTCTCAAAGAGATAATGTGGGAATTCAAAAGAAAGTGGAAACTATAATAAAATGGAAATCCTTAGATTTAAATGTTAACGAAGAAGGAGTTGTAAGATTTGGTTCACGACTATGTGTACTATAAAATCCTGAGTTAAAAAAGGAGTTGTTGGATAATGCACATAGTTATACTTTATCTATCCATCATGGAAGCATAAAGATGTATCATGATCTTTGAGATCAATATTGATGTGAAAATATGAATAAGTCGATCATGAATTATACATCAAGATTTATTTTATGTCAACAAGTTAAATCATAAAAAAAAATATAAGGGGATGATGAAACCATTACCCATACCTACATGGAAATAAGAAAACATCACCCTGGAATTTTTCACTGGTCTTTTGAAGACATAATGAGGAAGTAATTTTATCTGGGTTGTGGTGGATCATATTATAAATACTATACACTTCATTGTAATTCAAGATAATTTCTCACTAGATCAACTTGCATAAATATACATCGGAGAAGTGGTAAGACTGCATGGATTACCACTATCGGTTGTATCTAATCGAGATATGAGATTCATCTATATGTTCTGGAATAGTCTCTAACATGATCTAAACACTGATTTGAACTTAAACACAACTTATCACCCCCAAACTGATTTCCAATCTATGTGGACTATCCAAACACTCGAGGACATGTTGAGAGTATGCTCAATTGACTTTAAAGGAGGATGGGACCGACATCTTCATCTGTTCAATCTCTCATACAATAAAAGTTTCCACTAAAGCATCCAAATTGATCCCTATGAATACCTTTATGGGAAGAGGTGTAAAACCTTCATGCTGGGATGAAGCTGGGGAACAAAAATTGTTAGGTACTGAAATGGCTGAGAAAATGGTAGAAAAGGTTAAGACCATTCAATAGAACATCAAGGCTGCTTAGAGTCAAGAGAAGAGATATGATGAAAATCGTCGATGATATATTTTGATGTTGGAGATATGGTATTCCTCTAAATATCTCTGTGGAATAAATTAATGAGATTTGGGAATAAGGGAATGATTATTCCAAGATACATCGACCCCTTTGAGATCCTTGATCGCATCGGAGTAGTGGCCTATCGACTAGCACTCCCACCCAACCTATCTCAAGTACACGATGTATTCCATGTATCCCTATTGATGAAGGACATATCATAACCATCACATATAATCAATCCAGTGGTGGTACCATTGGATAATGATATTTCCCATGAAGAGTATCCAGTGAAAATCTTAGATCATAGAGAAAATTTTTTACGAAATAAGATAATGCACCTTGTCAAAATGCTATGGAGAAACCACAAGTTTAAAGAAGAAATGTGGGAACCATATGAGGTGATAGAATATAGTTACCTTTATCTGTTTTATTGTGGTAAATGAAAATTTTGAGGGAGAAATTTCTTAAGGGGGGAAGATTATAACTACCCGAACTACTATAAATACAATTCTACTTTTGATTTAATTAAATGTATCATTACATATTATGGTTATAGAAAACACATTAACTTATTTGGTTTATCAGATTTAAAATACCATTAAGTATCTTTACTATTGGTAATATAACTGTTGAACAATGATCACATGATTAGTTTAAATACAAGGGTTTAACAAATCCAATTGATACAAACAAAGGAAGTGATGGCCTCCACCAATAAGATCATACCCTATGAATACCATTTATTAGATCTTCATAGGGAGATAGAATCACTATTTTTTTTACATTTACCAAGCCCAAGCTAATATCCAACAACTTAATCATGAGTGAAACCATTTACAGGAGAAGTTCAAGCTCATTGAGACCACAACCCAAACCATGTACGCCAAATCACCCCATGAAAGTATCACCATCGCACACCTTAACCTTAAGAAGTTTGCTGGTGTATTAAAGGGATATGTAACAAGACTCTATAAATATGAGTATGTACATTATTTTTTATATAATAATGAATATATTTTCATCCTATTATTGTTACTTTATGAATGATTTTGATTTTTATTCAATAAAAAAATTATATTTTTGGGTAATGTTCAAATTCAATTAAGGAACCCATTTTCATGAAATAATGGATTTTTGGAATAAATAATATTTTAATAAAATATTTTTATTAAATAATTTTTATTAAATATAAATTATCATATAATTTCTATGAAGTCAAATTTAATTTTATATGGGTTCGAAAACTGTTATTGTAAAAAAACCCAACATTTCTCAATAAATGTTTATTATTATTTTAAAAGTGAAAATAAACATATTTAGAAAATTATTTATACAAAATGAATTTTATTTTTGGAATCATAATGTAAAAATTATCCAATAGTGATTTTTTCATAATTTTTTTAGACAATCGAATTTTTGGGAAAAAATTAAATACCGTATAAATATACGGTGTGTATTATGACATTATAATGACACAAAAATGATGTAATAAATACTATAAAATGAATAAAAGACCAAATATATGTTTTCAATTTAATATAATTTTATTTTAAGATTATTTTATTAATTTTATAAAACCTTTACGAATCCTTTAAATCCATTAATATATTTAAAGTTTTTTAAATCATTTCTTTAAGAGTACGAATCAGTTCCACATAATCAAGGGTATTATTTTATCATGTTAGTACCTTATCCTTATAAAATAATGAAAAAAAATAATTTGGAATAAACCATGGGCAAAACCTTTGGGAAGGTTTGGGGTTTTGGTTATTTTTTTAAATAGATTCCAAAACCTATGTTTGAGAAATGATAAAGAATTCCCCACTCATTTCCTATATAAACCGACCCAATTTCCCATTTATCTTCACTAAAAATACCTGTATCACTTCCTTAATCTTCTATACCATCTCTAGAGTCACCTCATGGTTCCCCCAAGCACTCAAGAAGCTCCTCCCAAGCATTTGGAGTTACACTCTCAAGGTAAGGGACCTCTCTCTATTCTTTTTAATTCAAGAATCTTGTTCATTTTATGCCTTTTTTTCCAATTAATAATGTTGGGATATGTTCTTACATACCCCCATTACTTTCCATTTGATGTATAAATTATTATATACCCATTTAACTCTTATTAATACCTCCTATGAACCTTTATGTACACCCGTTACCTTGCTAAAATTTAGTATGGGATCTCCCTCTCTCCTTTTAATTCAAACACCTATTTCATGTTATTACCTTTTAATTATATTTTTTTTTATTTTGGGATATGTTCTTAAATACAACCATTTCTTTAAATTTTATTCCTAAATAATGATAGACCCATTTCACTCTCATTAATCCCTCCCATGAACCTTTATGCACACCTATTACCATGCCCAAATTTAGTAAAGGATCCTCACCTTCTCTTATTTATTCAAGTTTATTTAGTATATTATGCCTTCTATTTACAATTCATAATCTTGGTATATGTATTTAAATGTTATTATTACTTCAAATTTTATTTCTAAATGACGAGATACCACTTTATCTCTCATCAACCCATTTTATGAATTTTTAAGCGGCGTCATTGTGCTGCCAAAATTTCACCACGATTTTTCATGCCAAAAAATTATGTAGTGAATACCACATTTATTTCCTATCAATGGTTTTCAAATTTATACACTTATACTTATTTGACTTGGTAATTACATTTATGTATTCCACACTCCTTGATCATGTAATAAAATATGATGATGAATGAATCCATGTTGTATTATCTATATGGAACATTTAATCATGAGAATTAAATGAATGTGATGGGTGAGCCCATAATTATATAGTGATCCAATGCATTGGGTAATGTTTAGTATCATGATATTTCATGTTGGGAAAAAGAGTAAACCTTATTCCTTTATGTTACTTTTTCTATCATGATGTCTTGAAATTTATCCTTGACCTATGTTTATGATGAATTGTTTTTAGTTGTTGCCACATTTCCCATCTTGACTTTATCTTATCATGATATACCATGCCTCATTGTTCATGTTTATTATTTTCACACCTTTTATTCTCCATTTATATGACTATTTTCTAACATGTATTACCTTATTCATGTTATTCCATGTTTATTACCGTATTAGGCTTTATAGATAACCTCTTTCTTATGTATGTTCTTAAGTTATCCCATGCAATTTTAAGTGTGATCATGTTAAGTATGTTTTAAATAAATATGTTGCTTTCCAGTTTAAATTGTTATGTAATTTACCTAATTCCCAAAGACACTAAACTTATTTATCTTATGGGTTGTATTAAGTGTACTATTATGTAATGAATCATGAATTAATGTGTAATAAAGAGATGGGTTGTTATATTAATAATCATTCTCCAATTCAAATAACATCTGAAATATTATAAAAAGAAATTAATAGATTTTAAAAACAAAAAAATAATAATAAAAATAACAAATTTTGTTTTAAAAAAAATAAAAAAACTACCTTAAGCAAGTAAGAGGTAGCAGTGGAGTGGTTTGAAAGCGTAGAGGGAGAGAGGAACTATCGTGGTGGTGGATGGAGGTGTCTATAGAAGGGGAGATTGAGACAATTCGGGGGGGGGGGGGGGTCTAAGTGATCAACAATTAGGTGAAAAAGATAACCAGAGGGAGGAAAGGTGAGGAAACCATCTGCACAACCACATGCGATCGGGGAGGGAGGCAATGAAGAGGTGGTGGGGGGAGGAGGAAGGATGGGTTGGGAAGGATAATGAAGTCATGTTTCTACAAGAGATGAGGATATGTGGACTGCTACTACAATTACTAGGTTTTTGCCTACCTCTTATGTGGGAGAGAAAATACATGAAGGTAGGAGGGAGGAGGGGGAGGGTGGAAGTAACAAGTTTACCTTATGAAAGTTAGTTGCCTAAGCCTAAGGTATTGTTTGGATTTCCATTGGGTTGGACCTGAGTACATGACATGTACTCCAAAATCTCCACCCTGACCATGTACTTTTATATGGCCTAGGTACACCCATGGTATGAATGTGCACTAATACACGACCATGACATACATGAGGTCTGATCGTGTACTAATACATAGCCATGTTCCCCTTACATGGGGTGATTGTCCCAGTACCTAGACATATGGACATGTCCCATGAAATGGTGTTTAATTTAGATATATGGTGTGCAGTCTCAAAAATTTCATCTTTGTCAAATAGGAAGAAAACATGATGTGTGTTATTAAAGCCACACATCATGTGATTGGGTTTTACAAATTTGAAATCCCTGTGATCACCCTGAAACCACCATTATTTCCAAAAAATCCCAAATCAACCCCCATGGGGTCCCTAAAAAACCATAATAGGGCATTAAAAGTTAAAAATTAAAAATATATATGGATCGGGTCTTAAAACTGAAGACATTACCTACCTCCAAGTGGAATCCACTAAAGCTTCTCTCATTTCCACACTTCGTAGCTACTGTACGGTGATCCAGATCCTCCCAAGATTCACAATAGAATCTCCCTCCTTCCCTCAAAATCTCTCCCTCACTCTACCTATCCCTCTCTCGATTGTGATGAAGGAAGACCCCAAGGGGCCATACTTGAGAATTGAGGAGAGAAGAGGAGAAAATAAAAGGAAAAATAAAAATAATAATAAAAGAAAACAAAAAGGGGTTCCAGGCATGGTCTTGGTGCCCGACTTGAGGTAATGTAATATCTAGACAAAACATAATTTTCTAGACTCAACTACAGAGATAAAATCTCAATTTTATGCTCTTTTAAAAAGATATCATCATTATAATGTGTGAAAATAAATTAATATTTAACTAATTAAATATTAAATATTTTTTCAAAATTTTAATGGCTTATAATTCCACCAAACTACAATCCTAGAGTAAATAATCTACTCTAGGATGAACATATTGCTCAAAAAAACTATCCAAGATCATCTAGTTGTGGTAAAGACCATTTTACCCCTCATGAGCATCCAAAATAAAAAAAATAAAATTTATTCTCATTTTCTTAACCCATAAAAACATGGGGTTTTAGAGTGAATAGTGTTACACCTAAGTATTCCATGATGAATAGCTTTATGATTATGTGTTATGTCGTGAATAGTGTTTCACCAAAGTGTGATGTGGTGAACAATTTTATGCCTAAGAGTTATACAGTGAACAATGTTTGTTTAAGTTGGATGTGGTCGCACGATCATAAATAGATAATTCCTGGAAGACCTTAAAAGGATAATATTACATGGTGAATAGTTATGTACTTGAAGTTTATGCAGTCATAATGTGGAAATTCTAGGCAAAATATGAAAGTATAAGATTACATGATGAATAAAAATGCACCTGAAGGTCATGTGGTCATAAGGTTATAATTTTAGGTGAACCATGAAAGGATCAAGTTATGCAGTGAAGATTGATCTACCTAAAGATAACATAATCTACTAAAGTTCATGAGGTTGGTCATAAGATGGTAATTTTAGGTGTAATTTGAAAGGATAGGATTATACGGTGAAAAATCATCTACCTATGTATTACACGATGAACAATACTCCACCTGAGTATTACACAGTCATGTGGATGGGCTTAGCCAAAGGGTTGAATAGTAATTTTATTATTATTGGATTTTTTAGAGCCATTTGCCTATATAAGGACTCCCATAAACTTATTAGAAGGTGGAAAGAATATTATCTTATAAAATTATCACTAAAAATTCCAAGAGTTATAAATGTTTTCACAAAGAGTTACGTGAAGTAGATTAAGCATAGTGGGTTAAGTGGAGTGGATTAAGTAGAGGCAACCATGCTTTGAATAGTACATTTCTTGTGGGTTATATGGTAAACAACACCCCACTTAAGGGTCACACAATGAACAATAAATTTCTTAAATATCACATTGTGAATAGTAACCAGCTTAAAATGCACGTGGTGAAGAAGGATCATTACATAGGATCTTTCCATGAACTAAAAATTTAGTGGGAAATAAGATTTCATATGTTTGATAAAAAATGAGCTTAAGTTAACACTCATTTCAATGTAAACCTATTTAGAGATGATGCAGGTCATCAAAAGATTCTTTTGGAGGAGAAATGTGCACACTTCATTTTAGAGAGAAGTGAACTTTAAAAGTGAGAGTGTTTGTAAAATAGGGGGACAATGAGTCTTCCCTAAAAATTGTTATAGTTGTGTGATTAGTGAATGATAGTACATTATAAAAATTCCTTTGTATTCTTCTTGGACTAAACCACTTTGGGTGAAGAAAGTAAAATTTTTGTGTCTCTTGCATGCTTTAATTTCTGCATTTATATATTGATGTGAGATGAATAGAGAAGAGGGTTTTTTTAATAAGAAAACAAGATCAAAAGGGGTAGTTATTTTAATTTATCATAACCCAATTCACCCCTCCTACTATCAAGGTATTTAAACCATTGGAGACAATAATTGGTATCAGAGATAAGGGTTAATATCAGTGTATCTCACTTATTGGAAGTGATGAAAGTAGTTAACCACAAAGGGATTCTGATCCTTGATGGAAAAAAATTTCAGGTGTGGAAGAATCAGATACAACACTACTTGAGATCTTTAGGCATGGCTTCTTTTGAAGTTATGATTCATGGTGTTTTAGTCAATATGGATAATGGATCCTTATTAGAATTAGATATAAGATAATTTGATACCGAATCCAGAGGAATTAATGCCTTATGGGGATCCTTATACAACACAATATACATTATGGTTATGTCATGTAAATCCTCACATTCCATTTGGGAAAAGTTGATAAATATTTATGAAGGTGATTCAAAATTTCATGAAGTTAAATTGTAGGTTATATGGAACAAGTATGAGGACTTGAGGATATATACAAATGAAAGTTTTGATGCATTATTTGATTGGAATAATGTTATTGTCGAGGAAATTCATGGTCTAATAGAAACTATCAATTATGTGAAGACCATCAATTGTATCCTATAAAGGTTTCCACCCTAGTTCAAAACAAAAGTCTCTGTATTTGGGGATAAATATCCAATGGGGTTTACATTGAATAGTTTTCACAATTATCTTATAATGTATGGATTAAGAAATGATGACAATGAGGCTATGGAAAATGGAGAGAATGAGGATGTGGAATTCAAGGCCATGAAGAAGCTCATTGTGGAGGATGGCCAATAAGATATAGAAGTGGATGAAGTCATGTTATTCCTTTCCTCAAATATACAAAGGAGAAAAATAAAGTTTAAAGGAAAAGTTACACTCGTATGATTTCAATGTAGGAATTTGGGCACCTTACAACAAAGTGTCTCAAAAAGTTTCAAGAAAATGATAAGGATGACAATGAAATTACCATGAAGAAGTATTCATCGAATGTGAAAGGTAGGAAAAATACCAAGTAAAAATTATTTAAAAATAAGATCCTTCTTTCATAATAAAATTATAGTTAAGGATAAACTATGGTAGAATAAGTTAAAGACAGAAAATACCATAGAGAAAATGTTTTGGTGGAAGTTTAAGGAAATTCCCAAATAAGAGAAGAGATAAATAATGATAAATAAGAAGTAGAAGGAATACTTGAACTCTATGTTTAATTGGAACCTGATCTTGAGGAGATAGACTCTATATGAAACAAAAAAAGGATGATAAATTTAAGATGAAGGTATAAATTGAAAACATTAAGTCTTTAATACTATAGAATATAAATAATTTCATTGAGTTAAAGATTAATGCTGAATAATGGACCAAGATTATCGATTGTTTTACTAACACATTAAAAGATCAATTCAAATGTATCAAAGAACTTTAGGTGGAAGTTATTAGCCTATGATGAAATTCATAAGATCATGAGAGAATCTTCACTCCCAATATGACATCGAGAAGGTATGACACACAAGCAATAGACAAGGTGTAATTAGAGCATGAAGTTCCAATAAAATGGTCAAAGAATTTTTAGGAGAAGTAAACAACACATCATAACGACATAGATGGTATGTGTATTGATTAAAAAATATAAAATAGTGATGATTGGTGTCATACTGCAAGCACCCACTTAGAGGTTAAATATTGGTTTGTGTAAAAATAAAAATCAAAAGATTCATAGAAACTAAGGTATAAAAAGTGCTAGAACAATGAAACATAATAATTCACCTAATATCAGGTGTTATTGATTTGGAAAGATGGTACATGCACAACATGTTTATTCCATATCTGAAAGGTACTAGAGGGAACAAGAGAAACAAAGAAACTGAAAAATATAGGAATAATTTTAATGGTTAAAATTTTTAGTGTGGAGGATTTGGACATATGGAAAGATATTTCTCATTAATGTTTTTGGGGAATGTGCCAATAAATACCCAAAGTGGGAGTATGCAATAATTAAATAAGTTATCAAGAGGGCTGAAAAAATAAAATAAATTTGTATATTTTTAATATGAAATTAGTCTATCATACTCTAAGGAAGATCAAGTACATTAGTATGTTGATGGAGTTGATTTAGGTGCACCAAGACTCTCAGGTTGTGGTGATGATTTCCACACCCATCAAATATTTTTCAAAGGCTGCCTCTATCAATACATCAAGAATTGTGTTTCCTTAGAAACTAGATTATGGGATATGATTAAATATATCAAATATATTATTCATCATGGTTGGATTCTTCTCTGTATTGAATCTGATTCAAAATTCGTTGTGGAGGCACTGAAGGTCCACCCTAAAAATTTCTCATGGAGAATGATACCATCTTTGATTGAATGCATTCAACTCACCAACCAAGTCATCCTGAACATTACAAATTCTTATATGTAAGATAACCAACTAGATTATTCCCTTTCAAAGAGAGAGATATAGTGGGGGCAAGCTCAATGTGGTTCTTTTTTATCCATTAATTATGCTCATATTTTGTTTATGTGGATACACATGGTGAAATTGACACCTTGTTTTGTAAACCCCCTACAATTCCACCTTCTTTACTTTTCATAATATTTTTTTAGGATTGGGATTACTCGAATCATGAACCTTTATGATATAAAGATCGAGAATATCAGTCAACACCATGTATGAAGTCACATACATGGATCAAAAATAAAATAGATAAGTAGGTATTAGTTGTAGAGGTTTACCTTAAAGAATCAAATTGTGCTAGTGGATGGATTCTTGATAGTGGACGCACTTCCCACATGACGAGAAATAAGGATATGGTCATAGTCATAAAGTATAAAAAGGAGGGTGTTTTAAAATTTGGAAATGATGAATTTCTTATGATTATTGTCTAAAGAAAATCTATGTTTGAGGGTAAATATATGAGATGTATATATGTATTGGTCATTGATGGTATCTGTTATAACTTATTGAGTATCATTAAATTGTTTGAATAAAGACATGAAATAAGTTTTACTAAGAATATTTGTATCATAAAGGTAAAATATATTTTAGTTTTGATGAAGTGGAAGTACGTAAAGGGGAATCTCTACCTTGTGAGTGGATAAGAAGATAGATTCTTTTTATATGGGGAATAAAATAGATTGTGACATGAAAAACTTGTCCATTTGATCCAAAAATCCTTCAAAGATATGATGAAATGTGATGTAGCTCAATATTTCCCTAAGATATCACTTGATCATACTCACATGTGATATTATTTCTAACAAGGGAAGATCACTCAAATTACATAGGAGGTGAAATATAAAAAGTTAACAATAGTGATTGGACAAGTTAATATAAATGTGTGTGGACCTATATCACTAAGATTTATTGATGGGAAGAGATACTATGTTATTTTTACTAATTATTATAACATTATGGAATGTATAGTGGTCATCACTCACAAGTATGAGTTATTTAGTTTTATAACACAACATTAGAGGTAAGTTGAAAAGATTCTTGGATAAAAAATTATAAAATTATGGATTGGCAATGGAATAGAGTTTACTAATATCTAGATGGAGGTTTTTCTTAAAAAACACAAGATAAGGCCCCAATTTTTAGCAGTAATAATTCCTTATAAAAATTTTATTATTGAAAGGAGGAATAAAATCATAAATAACATGGCTAGAATGATGTCCATTGAAAATTACAAATAAAAATGTTTTGGAAGGGATCATTATTGACATTGTTCTACATATCTAATAAACACTTATTGTTTCCAAAAGAATAAAAATACCACATATGAGTTTTGTAATGGAAATAATCCAACATTGAAATACTTTCAAGTCTTTGGAAGTAAATGTTTCATTCTAAATAAGGATAAACATAAGAAATTTGAATCTTGTAGAGTTGATGGAATATTTATTGGATATTTATAAAAACATAAAAGTGTATAAATGATTAAATAAGTGGCTTGGAAAATTTATGGTGAGAAATTATGTTCTTATGGTGGAAAATGAGAAAAATATCCAACAAAACAATTAGAAATTTTCTAATGATGTTTATGAGGAGGTAAGAAGTCCAGGGGTCACACAAGTGGTAAATGATCCTCAAAAAAATATGTTGATGATTATTAAGATGAATTTAAACCTATATCTATATTGAAACTAAAGTTTTGAGATGAAATTGATAAGAAAAATACCATAGGTGATTAGACAGTGCTATTGAAAATGAGGAAAATAAAGTCTCTATAGAAAATTTGATTCATATCATAGGTAGAGCCAAAATATTTTAAAGAATTTATTAGGGATGATAATTAGGTTTATGCAATAAATGAAGTTCTTTTCCAAATTGAGAAAAATAAGATATGGGATATTGTTTCAAGGTCGAAGAACAAGAATATCAATAGGAAAAATGGGTTTTTTTGGAAAAAACTCAATGAAGATGGCATAATAATTTGAAACAAAGAATAACTAGTGTGCAAGGGATAATCCCTGATTTAGGGAATCAATGTTAATGATACATTTGGACCCGTTTCATGTCTAATGAATATTCAACTATTCCTAGACATAATAGTGTAAAGGAAATTTAATGTTTTCTAGATGGACATCAAATTATCATTTCTTAATGGAGCTCTGGATGAATAGGTTTACATCAAAAAACCATATGGTTTTATAATTAATGAAGATGAGAAAAAAAATATTCTTGATGAAGAAGGATTTTTACGAGTTTAAAAAGGCATTAAGAGGATGGTATTCACAACTTGATCAGTACTTGAATAAACTTGGTTTCTAATGTGTTGGAGTTGATTACAATCTCTATGTAAAAAATAAGAGTGATCAAAGGTTTATGTTGTTGGTGTATGTCAATGAAAAAAATATTTGGTAGATCAAATAAAGCACAAAAACAAACAATTTATATAATTCATGAAATGAGAGTTTGAAATGTCAATGATTGGTGAGCTTCCATTTTCCCTTGGTTTATAGGTGATACAAGGAAGTAATAACATATTTATTTCTCAATAAAAAAAATGACAAATGGGTTTTAAAAATATTTATAATGGATAATTACAAGGATATTAAAACTCTGGTTTCTACCCAAATGAAATTATTAAGATATGGTGAATGAAAATCAATCAATGTCATAGAATACAGACATATATTCCAGAGTTTTTGGTAATTAATAACAACATGACCCGATATTGTTTTTACTTTATGTCAGGAAATAAAATATCAATGTAATCCCAAATATATCCACATGATTGTAGTAAAGATAATACTAGGATATATCAAAGTCATGGTGGATTTCAATCTAATTTATAGTGAAACATCATAAAATGAGTTATTAGGATATAAAAATGTTAATTGGTTCGGTTCAATAGATAACATAAAGTCATCATCATGTGGTGAATTCTACCTTAGTAGACTCTGTATTTCTTGGGTGAGTAAGAAATAAGATTAAATTTATATAAGAAATGTAGAAGCTGAATATATTTCATCCACTCAAGATTTAATGAATTTATTGTGGATGAAGAAATATCTAAAAGACATGAGATTTGTAGTGAAATCTATGATCAAAATAAATTGTGATAATTCAAGTGCACTAAATCTTAGAAAAAATCAATTCCATCACTCACAGAAAAATAACTTTGAAATAAAGTATCATTTTATCAAGGAGAAAGTAGATCACGTGTTGATGAAGTTGGATTATGTTCCAACTGAACTTCAACTCATAGAAATTATGACATAGACCTTACCCAAGGAATCTTTTCAAAGGCATCATCCGGATCTTCTAATTCAATTGAATCTCCACACTTGAATAATGTGAATGTGTAACTTACTATCCCTGAGGTATTTTGTGTGTTTTCTATGTGATGATATATGTTATTTACCTTGTTACAAAAACCCAATGAGAGACATTTGGGTTCATTGAAAAAGGGGGATAAATCATGTTCATGAATGGGGGAGAAACTGATAAAAGGGGTAGAGAAAAAGGGGGAGTTTTTTTAATCATGATGATGATGAAGATGTTCAATCATTACGGATATATCATGAAGGAGACCTTTGGGGTTCATGATTCAAGAATTTTGTGTCATGTGGTTGAATGATTTGTGTCGAGAATAAAGTGATTCATTGATGAACTTTACATTTTACACTTGTTTATCATGTCTAGCATGACTCATGTGAGTTAGAGTATGTGTTGGGTAAGTCTTTGTTCTCTATATATAGTCATAGAGTGAAAATGGTTCTTGATGAAGGAATTGTGCAAGACTTTTCAATGGTTTTGTTAAAGGAGTTTGAAGTGTTGTTAACCAACCCAAAGAGGGATATTATTGACAAAAATCCATCTTGATGGTAGTTTAGATATTTTTGGTTATTTTCTTTGTTGAAAAATCCTGTTGAAAAAGACATAGAATAAAAAATATTGTATAGAGAAGGATATAAAGTATATTGGAATAAGATAATGATGATTCTTAATGATTTCCATTTTTTTGGGATTTTTTTAGGAAGAATCAAAAAATGGAAAAGGATGGAATTCCATGTAATAGTTTCAAAAACTTATTTGTTGTTATGTGAAACTAATTAAGAGTTATGTAGTGAACAATTTTACACTTTAGAGTCATGTAATGAATAGTGTTGTTATTATGTATTACATGATGAAAAATTTTATATTTAAGAGTAACATAATTAATAGTGATGTGGTGTACAGTTTTCTACCCAAGAGTTACATGGTGAACAATGTTCGCTTATGTTTGATGTAGTCATGGGGTCATAAGGTGGTGATTATAAGATAAATGTGAAAAGAGAAGATTACCATATGAATAGTGATATCCCTAAAGTTCATGTGGTCATAAGGAATAAATTCTAGGTGGGATGTGAAAGGATAATATTAGGTGATGAATAGTGATACACCTAAAGGTTATGCAGTCGTAAGACAATAATTCCAAGAATACCATAAAAGGAGAATGTTACACGGTGAGAAATGATCTACCTCAAGGCACATGGTTATAAGGTGGTAATTCTAATAGGTCCACAAAATGAATAAATTATATAGTGAACAATGATCAACCTATATATTATGTAGTGAAAAGTAATCCACTTGAGTATTATGGGTCCACAAAAATGGGCTTAACTGAAGGGGTGAACAATAATTTTGTGATCTTTGGATTTTTTATATCCTTTTACCTATATAAGGACCCCAATAACTTCATTAAAAGGTGGTAAAAATACAATCTTATAAGATCATCACTAGAAATTCTGATTGTTAGAAAGGAGTTTTCAAAGAGTTAAGCACAATGGGTTAAACAAAGGTAGTCATGCGGTGAACAATAAACCACTTAACCATTACGTGATGAATAAAACCCTGCTTAAGGGTCATGTAGTGAATGATACCTTGTTTAAAAATCACATGGTGAATAGTGAATTGCTTAAATATCACATGATTGACATTAAACTTATTAAACATCCCATGTTGAAGAAGGAAAATTGTATAGAGGATCTTTCTATGAAATAAAAATTTGGTGAGAAAGAGGATTTTATCAGTTTTATGAAGAAGGAACTTAATGCCACACCCATTTAAATGTGAACCTATTAATAGCTAATAAAAATTATCAGAATATTCTTTTAGAGGATAATTTAACACACATCAGTTGAGAGAGTATTGATATTTTAAAGTAGGAATGGTTGAAAACTAGGGGGAAAGTGTGTAGAGACCCAAAGCTTGACGTACATAGAAATTACATTACTTTGCGGAATACTTAGTACATAACAAAACACACACACAAGGACTGTAATAGTTTAGTGTCTTTGGAAACTTGGAATATAATCTTCTAATCGTGGTGAAAGATCTTCAATATCTCCCATAAAGATATTCTTTTTTTTTTACCTAAAACATTTCTTTATATCCTGGGGAAAAGAAAACATAAAAGGGTGAACTCAAATACTCAGTAAGGGTAAACAAAAGAAATATAAATCACATAATATTCATAAGAACATAACATTTTGGAAATCTTAACCTGAAAAAGAGATCATAATATCATAACATGGGATAAATCATAGTAGTGAAATGTAATCCCAATAATCATAACATAAAACATGAAACTTTGTGGCATACACACATAATCATAGAGAATCATTTCTTATTAGTCAAGACTCATTGCCAAGACTATCTTAGTGGACAAAGTCCATTTTTGAACCGAGTTCACTCCTCGTTTCAGTCCTGTTTCACTAAACCGGTTTAACCTACCGTTCCAGCCATGTCTATCGCATGAGATATAAAATATTTACCCAATGCATTGGAGGGAGATATAGGTCCCACCCATCTCATAATCATACCATTCTTATGTGTGCCACAAAATCATAAACCATACATCATAGCATAACCCATGTAATAAAAATGGGAATCTTAAACATTGTGACATCATAAAACAATTCATATAAGATAAAATAATTCATAAAAATATTTCCATCACAACATAATCAAATCCATTTAATAATAGGGATAGAAACAGAACCCTTTATTATCTTAGATGGAAAATAATTTTGATAAAACACTTGAACTCCATTCTTGAGTAAAATATCCTTTCTACTTCAAAAACACTTTTCCTTTCTTATCATGTCATACAATTATAAACTAAAAGAAGTTGATTAAAAATAAACTTGAAAACTTGTAGAGGAAGCTTCTTGTAAATAATTTTTTAAAAATCCATTCATGCCGTATAAGTTAAAAAAACATTCTTCTCGTACTTTTGTCGGAAAAGTCAAAAAGTACCTCGTACGAAAAACGACAAAAGATTCCTTTCATATCTTTTACTAAAAACTCACCAAAGGGTAAAATTGGATATAAAATATTGTAGAATAAAATATATTGAGGAAACATGGATGTGGATGACAAAATACACCCCAGTAAATACCAAAGTATAAACAATCTCGGATAAAAATGAGATTGTGATATTTCCCTTACCTTAGGTCCGATTTGCTTCGTAAGTGTCCGAACCTCCTGTATAATGATTTAAATAATGTCATTGACTTATTCCAGAATCATACTCATTGTTATGATATCATATATGGTTCACTTATGACTTTATATTACCCGTTCTTTTGTAAATTCCATGTTAAAGAGCATTTTGGGTAAAATTGTTTCATTTGTCGTCCGTGTTTTGACTTGTAATTATTCATATGATTACTTAGATCATGATTAATTAATTCCAGAATATAAAACATGATTTATATATAATATATATTCAGAATATACATATATATATAATAAATCAGTAAATGAAAAGAAATACACCGTTCATGGAGACGGTAGGCCGTACGTACGCATGAACGCTGTTTTCGTTTCCTAATTGAGTTGAATGGAATTAAGTAGATGACATACATATATATACACATAAATCCAGTATCATTATTATGTCATATATTTCATGATTACTTATTATATATACTTTATAATCATTCATGAATGGTTAAAGTGGAGAATGAATCTCATCGCGTCGTGGAGACGGTAGTCCGTACGTACGCACGAGTGATGATATCGTTATCATGATCGTGGGACTATATTGGAGTGTATGTATACTATTTCAGAATCAATATCACTTTAAAATAATCATATATAGTTATTATTTACACCATTATACCCATCCAAGTAAGGTGGTGGTGGAAAATAGATTTCACCACGGTGTGGAGACGATATTCCGTACGTACGCACGCGCGGTGATTTCATTTTCTGTAGGATGGATAGATGGTGAAATAGGGTTGTTTCATACTTATAATAACATATCAGTATATGAGTGATACTGATGTTATTACTTCATAATGAAACAACCTAAGAAGAAGAAGTGGAAGAAGAAATAAAGTTGAAAGAATCGGTAACGGACATTACCTCTTCTTTGAAGCGCCTCTTTGAGATATCCTTTTAGGGAACTAAAATTGATCTTTGAAGAAGACCATAACCTCTAGGATGTTTCTAGGGAAGTGGAGAAGATAATTTTTCAGGGGTTTTTCAATCTTGAAGGCTCAAAGTGGTGTTAGGAAGAGAGGGAGGAGGTGCCCTTTTATAAGGGAGGAGAGGGGCACCTTTGGAATAAATAAAAATATTATTTTATTATAAAGACAAATTCGGTTTTAAATAGCTCCAAATTGATTTATTTCGAAGCTTAGGTGGGGATGGGTCGCAATAATCTCATCCAATAGAATTTAGACAAGTTTAGGTTCTTATTTTAACCTTATCATTTATATTTAACTTTAAGTTAGATAATTTTACTTTTACCGTGTCTTCTTGTTTTCTTACACTATAAGGTTAATAAACTTACTATATCAAGCCAAACGAACCCCAAGTTATTTATTATTAATATATATAACCTTATCTAAGTCATTTGGCCGAACCTTATATTTTTAGGAATAAAATAACAATTAATAATATAATATTTGTTTTAAAAACTATTTTATGTCAATTTTGACACTATTTAGTAATTGATTTTTGTGAAAATCATAACAGAATGATTAGTTCGAAAAAAGTTAATTAAATCAATACTAACATGTCATATTAACCTATAAAATTAGTTTAATTCATAAAAAGTCTCAAATTACATTTATTTGGGTATTTATAACATCAATTATGTCAATATTTCATTAATAAGATAATTACTGCATCATCTTTGTGTCATAAATAAATTAAATTATTTAATGTCTAAAAATTACAAATAAAATACCATTATGTAGGAAATATTTTTATCTTTCTAATGAGTATTTATAGTCTAATTTATCTTATGTATAACCCTATATTAAAAATTATTTACTTATTAAACTTTGATTTTAACTATTTTAACCCTTCTTTAAATAAATTAATAATAAATGTCCTAATCTAATCCAAGTGGGCCTAAATGATCATATTTTATTCCTAAGGTTGTTTTTGGTCGAATTACACATATACAATAGAATTAGGACATGTTTTAGGGTAATAATAATAACATTTTTACCCTTAATTACCCTATTTACTTTTAACCGTGGTAAAAAAGTAAAAAGTTACAATTCACCAAAAATTATTTTCATCTCATTGAACCACATTTTACTTACTAACATCAACCGTGTCTCTCATATTTTTTAAATTCCACTCACAGAAGCGGTAAAATTAAGTTTTATGAAAAATTCATTTTTTTAACTACCACTTAGTGGTTTCACTATTCATCAAAAAATGAAAGTTTCCAGAAAAATACCAAAAATTAGGCCTAAGCTATATTTGATATTATGAACTCAAAAATGATGTCTATTTTACCAAATTCAAAATATATCAGTTTCAATAATTAATTTAAAAATTAATTCCCATCGTCAAAACAAATAGCGTGTTCTTAAGAGATAATAACTATCAAAAGATTGACACTTGTTTATGTCTGGTTTAAATGTAGAACTACATCCAATGACCAACATTGTATTAAATTGTAAAAATATATTCTAAATATACTTTAAAACCACTCAAATTAATAATTTATCACTATTAATTATTTCGATTAAAAAGGTTGCTTTTAATTAAAATTTAGTAATTTTTACTATTCATCAGAAAATGAAAGTTATCCGAAATATACCAAAATTTCACCCTAAGCTAATTTAAGTATTCCAAATCCAAAAATGAAGTCCATTTTGAAAAATAGAATTTACAAAATTTCAAAAAGTGGTTATTACTATTCATAACGGCTAGTTTTAATAATATTTTAATAACATATCATTGTTTAGTGAAACTCGGTATTGCGTACTACACACGCTATTGAGGAAGGTTGCGATTGTGTTTAATGCAAGGAAATTCAAGGATGCGTGTTGTGCAAGCTCCTTTTGGTATAGCGTAAAACACAAGACATTAATGAAATTAAAAAAAATATTTTTCATAAAATCTCGGGGTGTTACATTCTACCCCCCTTAAAATGAATTTCGCCCTCGAAATTCGTCGGGGTTATAAATGGTTTACCAATTCGAAATTTTCTTTGATAGAAACCCACATCGTAAAAAGGAATACCAAAACCAATATTTAAAAACAAAGTATGAAATGTAACGGTTACCCAAATAAACTAATCACTGGGTTTCCACATAGGTGAAAATATGGATATGGAAAAGAAATCTAACCATCATGTTCTGATGGAGAGTGGTAGAGAACATGGCTATGGAAAAGCCAGAAATCATGAAGCCATAAATTTGTGATGATCTAAGGTACCATCTGATTCATCAGATATAAGAGCACTAGGACAACATTTTTCGTTTTCAAGATCGTTTCCCTAAAGTTGATGAAATTGGAATTAGAAGAAATACTTTCGTGATTTCGGTATAGTCTCACCGTTGTTCATTCTTTGGACAATTTCCACTTCATATCTTAAAGAAATGAAGTTGAATTTGTCATTCGTGATGTGTTAGCAGATCATGTGATAGAATGATGGGTCATTCCATCCGTCTCAAACAAAAGGTTAGAAAAGTTATCAAAAAATACATAAGTCCATCTATAGTGAGATTAATGATATATGGTTCCTAAAATGGACTTATACTTCATATATCATATTTCTTAATATAATAAAACTAGTTTCTACTAAACAGGGACTTCCTGTAGGCCATTGGAAGGCAATAAAGGCTAGTCGCACTTCGGTTGTGGGTTCGATTCCCACGGCCTTGTCCGACACGATGGGCTGTCGCCCGTCCTGCAAGTTGTCCTTTTTCTAAAACTATATTACTATAACATCCCATAAATAATATCGAAAAAACTTCTATACTTAAATAATACTAACTTATGTCCAACATAATCCATTCCAATCTTTAGGCTTATCCATAATACTGCAGTCCACTCTCATAATATAGTGAAAACGATTACCAGAGATTTAATACCATCGTTGATCCCCATATATCATAAGATATGTCTTTTTGGTCACATTCCAAACACTCAAAGGCCTTAATCATGTATTCTCTTGAATACCCATTGAATCTTAGTGAAAACATCAATGCAGTTAAAAGTTAACACTTTCCACATACCAAAATCCTCAAAATTCTATATACCCAAACCATGATATCACTTAGTCCTTATATCAATCATGAGCTCATGAATACTGTAAAACATTTAATTTTCTCTTTATCCCTTCATTATGCGCATATCATCTGATCTCAAAAATATCTCAATCACTTTCCATGGTTACCTATACCATAAAATTATTGAAAACCACAATAGACCAATACATAAATATTCCAATATTCCACGATACTATATACAACATTATTTTGTAATCCCATTAAATAAACACTTAATCATTACACCACATCGTTATCATATTCAACATCGCCAATGGTGATCGCATGTGACTTCCCTTTGTCCTTTTCCTTAAGTGGTTGCTCATGTCGATCATCACTAACCCTTAGATTAGGGCATTTATTAGCATAATGCCCCATTTCCTTGCACTTGAAGCATTGAAGTGTAGTAGGTTCATTCTCTGTATCCCTTCCTTTGTTTTCATCATTAGACATATTCTTCCCATCATTGCGGCATTCAAATGCCCGATGACCTTCCTTTCCACATTTGAAACATTTACTTGTACCTTTAAGACAATCTCCACCATACTTATTTCCACAATTTGAGCATAAGGAAACATTCATCTTCTTTTCACCATTATTCTGAGATTTCTCCTTGAACTCCATCTTTTGTTTCTTGTCAAAACTATGAGATGGATAAGTAACACCAACTTCCATTTCTACCTTGATAGCACAACGCACAATTTCTTCATAGCTACTGAAGTCTCTTATATATAACGCCCTTCGAAGATTTGGTTTTAAGCCACTGAAGAATCGATCAACTTTACTTTCAGGTTGGATGATAAATCCAGATGCATACCTTGCAAGCCTTGTAAAATTTGCTTCGTATATACCAACAGATTCATCATCCTTTTTCTTTAGTTCAAGAAACTCCTTCTCCATCTTTGTTCGAAGAATACGAGGGAAGTACTTATTGAAAAATAATTTCTTGAACTCATCCCATTCCATGGACTCAATTTCATCTCTTTTCCTCGTATTCTTGATAAGATTCCACCATTGATCAGCTTCAACTTCCAAACGATATCTTGCTAATATGACTTTATTATGTTCAGAACATTGAAGAACTAAAAATATCTTTTCAGTGGTACTGATCCATTGTTTAGCAACAAGTGGATCAGAAGACCCACTGAAAGAAGGTGGACGTTGCCTCATGAAGGACTCAATAGAATATTGTTCCCTTCTCTGCTCATTTGGAAGTCTAGAATGATTCATAGCTTGTGTAAGTATAGCAATAAGATTTTGCACTCCATCTCCCATAGCATTTGTTTGTTCAGGAGGACAATCATTGCATTGTCCATTGCATTGATCAATACGGTTCCTTCGGGTTCCAGCCATCGTCTAAAACCCAAAAAGAATAGTGTGAGAGGCAAAAATCATGCTAGGGAAAACAACATAATAAAGGGGGAGTACCTTCAATATCTAACATCTTAGGTTTAATTCTAAGATCGTTAGCGCAATTCTAGGACTATAACCTATACTTATACTTAACCTTAGGGACATCCCTAGACATACCTTAGAAATATCTCTAGGGATCTCACTAAAGTTCTCGCATCCTAGTTTCCAAAGGTTGACTAAACCTTTCCTTTGATACCAAATGTAGAGACCCAGAGCTTGACGTACATAGACATTACATTACTTTGCGGAATACTTAGTACATAACAAAACACACACACAAGGACTGTAATAGTTTAGTGTCTTTGGAAACTCGGAATATAATCTTCTAATCGTGGTGAAAGATCTTCAATATCTCCCATAAATATCTTCTTTTTTTTTTACCTAAAACCTTTATTTATATCCTGGGTAAAAGAAAACATAAAAGGGTGAGCTCAAATGCTCAGTAAGGGTAAACAAAATAAATATCAATCACATCATATTCATAAAAACATAACATTTTGGAAATCTTAACCTGCAAAAGAGATCATAATATCATAACATGGGATAAATCATAGTAGTGAAATGTAATACCAATAATCATAACATAAAATATGAAACTTTGTGGCATACACACATAATCATAGAGAATCATTTCTTATTAGTCAAGACTCATTTCCAAGACTATCTTAGTGGACAAAGTCCATTTCTGAATCGAGTTCACTCCTCGTTTCAGTCCTGTTTCACTGAACCGGTTTAACCTACCGTTCCAGCCATGTCTATCTCATGAGATATAAAATATTTACCCAATGCATTGGAGGGAGATATAGGTCCCACCCATATCATAATGATACCATTCTTATGTGTGTCACAAAATCATAAACCATACATCATAGCATAACCCATGTAATAAAAATGGGAATCTTAAACATTGTGACATCATAAAACAATTCATATAAGATAAAATAATTCATAAAAATATTTCCATCACAACATAATCAAATCCATTTAATAATTGGGATAGAAAAAGAACCCTTTATTATCTTAGATGGAAAATAATTTTAATAAAACACTTGAACTCCATTCTTGAGGAAAATATCCTTTCTACTTCAAAAACACTTTTCCTTTCTTATCATGTCATACAATTCTAAACTAAAAGAAGTTGATTAAAAATAAACTTGAAAACTTGTAAAGGAAGCTTCTTGTAAATAATGTTTTAAAAATACATTCATGCCGTATAAGTTAAAAAAACATTCTTCTCGTACTTTTGTCGGAAAAGTCAAAAAGTACCTCGTACGAAAAATGACAAAAGATTCCTTTCATATCTTTTACTAAAAACTCACCAAAAGGTAAAATTGGATATAAACTATTGTAGAAGGAAATATATTGAGGAAACATGGATGTAGATGATAAAATACACCCCCAGTAAATACCAAAGTATAAACAATCTCGGATAAAAATGAGATTGTGATATTTCCCTTACCTTAGGTCTGATTTGATTCGTAAGTGTCCGAACCTCCTGTATAATGATTTAAATAATGTCATTGACTTATTCCAGAATCATACGCATTGTTATGATATCATATATGTTTCACTTATGACTTTATATTACCCGTTCTTTTGTAAATTCCATGTTAAAGAGCGTTTTGGGTAAAATTGTTTCATTTGTCGTCCGTGTTTTGACTTGTAATTATTTATATGATTACTTAGATCATGATTACTTAATTCCAGAATATAAAACATGATTTATATATAATATATATTCATAATATACATATATATAATAAATCAGTAAATGGAAATAAATACACCGTTCATGGAGACGGTAGGCCGTACGTACGCATGAACTTTGTTTTCGTTTCCTAATTGAGTTGAATGGAATTAAGTAGATGACATACATATATATACACATAAATAAAGTATCATAATTATGTAATATATTTCATGATTACTTATTATATATACTTTATAATCATTCATGAATGGTTAAAGTGGAGAATGAATCTCATCGCGTCGTGGAGACGGTAGTCCTTACGTACGCACGAGCGATGATATCATTCTCATGATCGTGGGACTGTATTGGAGTGTATGTGTACTATTTCAGAATCAATATCACTTTAAAATAATCATATATAGTTATTATTTACACCATTATACCCATCCAAGTAAGGTGATGCTGGAAAATAGATTTCACCACGGCGTGGAGACGGTATTCCGTACGTACGCACGCGCGGTGATTTCGTTTTCTTTAGGATGGATATATGGTGAAATATGGTTGTTTCATACTTATAATAACATATCAGTATATGAGTGATACTTATGTTATTACTTCATAATGAAACAACCTAAGAAGAAGAAGTGGAAGAAGAAATAAAGTTGAAAGAATCGGTAACGAACATTACCTCTTCTTTGAAGCACCTCTTTGAGATCTCCTTTTAGGGCACTAAAATTGGTCTTTGAGGAAGACCAGAACCTCTAGGATGTTTCTAGGGAAGTGGAGAAGAGAAATTTTCAGGGGTTGGCCGAGATTGAAGGCTCAAAGTGGTGTTAGGAAGAGAGGGAGGAGGTTCCCTTTTATAAGGGAGGAGAGGGGCACCTTTGGAATAAATAAAAATATTATTTTATTATAAAGACAAATTCGGTTTTAAATAGCTCCAAATTGATTTATTTCGAAGCTTAGGTGGGGATGGGTCGCAATAATCTCATCCAACAGAATTTAGACAAGTTTAGGTTCTTATTTTAACCTTATCATTTATATTTAACTTTAAGTTAGATAATTTTACTTTTACCGTGTCTTCTTGTTTTCTTACACTATAAGGTTAATAAACTTACTATATCAAGCCAAACGAACCCCAAGTTGTTTTTTATTAATATATATAACCTTATCTAAGTCATTTTTCCGAACCTTAGATTTTTATGAATAACATAACAATTAATAATATAATATTTGTTTTAAAAACTATTTTATGTCAATTTTGAAACTATTTAATAATTGATTTTTGTGAAACTTATAACAGAATGATTAGTTCGAAAAAAGTTAATTAAATAAATACTAACATGTCATATTAACCTATAAAATTAGTCGAATTCATAAAAAGTCTCAAATTACATTTATTTGGGTATTTATAACATCAATTATGTCAATATTTCATTAATAAGATAATTACTGTACCATCTTTGTGTCATAAATAAATTAAATTATTTAATGTCTAAAAATTACAAATAAAATTCCATTATGTAGGAAATATTTTTAGCTTTCTAATGAGTATTTATAGTAGAATTTATCTTATGTATAACCCTATATTAAAAATTATTTACTTATTAAACTTTGATTTTAACTATTTTAACCCTTCTTTAAATAAATTAATAATAAATGTCCTAATCTAATCCAAGTGGGCCTAAATGATCATATTTTATTCCTAAGGTTGTTTTGGGTCGAATTACACATATCAAATAGAATTAGGACATGTTTTAGGGTAATAATAATAACATTTTTACCCTTAATTACCCTATTTACTTTTAACCGTGGTAAAAAAAAGTAAAAAGTTACTATTCACCAAAAATTATTTTCATCTCATTGAACCACATTTTACTTACTAACATCAACCGTGTCTCTCGGATTTTTTAAATTCCACTCAAAGAAGTGGTAAAATTAAGTTTTATGAAAAATTCATTTTTTTTAACTACCACTTAGCGGATTCACTATTCATCAAAAAATGAAAGTTTCCAGAAAAATACCAAAAATTAGGCCTAAGATATATTTGATATTATGAACTAAAAAATGATGTCTATTTTACCAAATTCAAAACATATCAGTTGCAATAATTAATTTAAAAATTAATTCCCGTCGTCAAAACAAATAGCGTGTTCTTAAGAGATAATAACTATCAAAAGATTGGCACTTGTTTATGTCTGGTTTAAATGCAGAATTACATCCAATGACCAACATTGTATTAAATTGTAAAAATATATTCTAAATATAATTTAAAACCACTCAAATTAATAATTTATCACTATTAATTATTTCGATTAAAAAGGTTGTTTTTAATTAAAATTTAGTAATTTTCACTATTCATCAGAAAATGAAAGTTATCCGAAATGTACCAAAATTTCACCCTAAGCTAATTTCGATATTACGAATCCAAAAATGAAGTCCATTTTGAAAAATAAAATTTACAAAATTTCAAAAAGTGGTTATTACTATTCATAACAGCTAGTTTTAATAATATTTTAATAGCATATCGTTGTTTAGTGAAACTCGGTATTGCATACTACACACGCTATCGAGGAAGGTTGCGATTGCATTTAATGCAAGGCAAGTCAAGGATGCATGTTTTTCAAGCTACTTTTGGTGTAGCGTACAACACAAGACATTAATGAAATTTAAAAAAATATTTTTCATAAAATCTCGGGGTGTTACAAAGTGAGTCTGCTCTGAACATTATAATAGTGGTTCAATTAGTGAATTATGGTAAATTTGTGAAAATCCTTTGTATGCTCCTTTGACTAGCCCAATTTAGGTGAAATACGTAAAATTATTGTTTCCCTTACATTCTTTCATTTCAACATTTATGTATAACTATGGTAAGAATAAAGAAAAGAGTTTTTTAAACAATAAAACAAGATCAAAAGTGGTAGTTTTTTTAATTTTTCATAATCCGATTCACCCCATCCCCCTCTCAGTGTATTTAATATAGCGGGGAAAACATAATATAATTAATAATTAATTTGAAAAATAATAATTAATAATATAATTATTTATTAATAATATTATTGGAAATTAATAATTAACCATCCTTCAATCCTCATGGATTTCCAATGTGGAATAGTGGGGTGCCCTGCCATGTGACTATCTGTATAGTGGGGTCAATTTATTAGCAATGAGAAACATGTAGGCGATGTAGTGGAGTACCACATAGGTATCACTAGGTGGGTAGATCAAAAGAGATATGGGTGTACTGACACTTATAACCCATTCCTCTTTCCACAGGGATTTCTAATGTGGGGTAGAGGGGTTCCTTGCCATGATGCATCGGAGGAAGATATGAAGCAATGGTTCGTAGCAGGGGTGACACAACTTTTCAACTGATAACACAGTGTGATGACTACTAATAAGTGTTATCCTGGAATAAACTAGTTACATGACATCATGTAGGTTTCTAATTCGGGCCATCAAGCCATCTCTTTTGGATGCCTTTGGGCCATTTCAGCTGGGTCATCGGACTGTCAATAATTTGGGTACTTAGGCTATAAATATGAAATAAAATAGGTTCAATGGGTGTTTTTCATTTCTTGTTGATATTATTAATTATTAATTCTATTTTTATTTAATAATAATAATATTAATAAATAATTATATGGGTTGGATAGGGTGCGGTTGGGGGGTTGGGGTGGTGGTCGCAAAGTCAAGTCCTCGAACTAGTTTTCTTTCCTTAGGTTGTGTATACGAGGGAGTTGTAATCATGTATAATAAATAATTATATTATTAGTTATAATTTTTCATAATGACTTTTAATTATATTAATTATATTATTACCTTTTATTATTAATAATATTAATTATTATTTATATTAATGATAATTTATTTTAATAAGTTATGTTTTTAATTATATGTTATTATTTATGTATGATTATTAGTAATATATTATTATTTCAATGTGGTAAAAGTTAAATTGAATCTCATATAGAAAATTCATACGGGATTTCAAGATCTCTTCCCCTTTAAAATGGATTATTGAGTGCGATTTTTAGTTATATTTTTGGATTATTTTAATGCTAATAATTCCAGATAAAAATTGTATTTTAAATATTTTCCATTTTTTAAATAAATAAATAAATAAATAAATATATATATATATATATCAAATTATATATTTTAAAAAACAATCACTTCAAATACTGTTTAAAATTTTATTATATATATATGTAACAAAATAAAAAAATGAATTTAATTTTTTAAGTGTTAAGAGCATTCAATGGTTTGACGCTCTTGACTAGGAATGTTGATCATCAATTCATTTTATGCTCAAAAAACACATATCACTAAATAAAACTAGACTCTCTCTCTCTCTCTCACACACACACACACAACCTAGTTTCAAAAAATTTCCCTCTTCCAAAGGTTGAAACCTGTTCTCAATCTTCAAACCATATTTTCCCTATTACCTATGAACGTTTATCCTCTGAGTAAAACGAATCCCCCTAAAAATTTATATCCCAAAACATGTGGACATATAGTAATATTGTTAATTAAAGCAACACATCGTTTTCAAGTTTCCAAGGCCTCCACAGTTCCAACAATAGCCATAAAAATTTTACTTACCTATGAAAGCAACATGATGTCCAGATTTTAATACTAAATTTAATTTCATCCTTTGAAAATTAATAATGGATCCTATTTTTGAACCAAAATTTTTGTAGAATTTCAACTCATTCCTCTTCACACCTGACTTCTTTCCAACTATATAAAATTTTTTTCTTTTATTTCAATGCTCCCAAAATCTCCAGATTTCTGAGAAACATATTCCTTTTCTATTAATATGATTTTATTCAATTTTGACCTTGATTCTAGATTTTTACCAACAGTTCTAAGATTATTATCAACATTTTAATGTGATATTTTTTTGTAAAACTTGGATCTCATCATTTAATGATACTTCAACTTCTTCTAGAGTCTTCTTCCTTGAGATTTCTCTAACTTCATGAATATAATTATGAAAAATGGATTTTAACTTGTCCAATTCCTTTTTTTCCTTGACTAGTATTTGTTGGTTAATCTCAAGATACTTCTAATTTTTTCTGAACTTCTTTTCCATTTCAATATTCACCTTATTCTCTTTATGAATAAAATTCTTAAATCTATCAATTTAATATGATAGCCTTTATTATTTATCAACATGTATGTAATAATTATTGATAAATAATTCATTATATTTATTAAAGCTTTTATTCTCCTTTTTCAGTTGATAAAGACACTCTTTAAGTTCAACATGAACTTCATCTTTGTCTCTTCTTCATTTTCATCACTATTGTTATTATCACTTGTGAATTTAATTTCATTTAACTTTGAAATAAACAACATCTCATATTCTTCATTGGATGATTCTATCTCTTCATCATCCTCACAACTATTAGTATCATCAAGCTTAAATAAGAAATTATCCCTCTTGAATTTATAAAAATTCATCAGTTTCCCTTAAAAAGAATATTTTAATGCTTTATTATTTATATAACATATTGAATTATCATTTTGATATTCACTCTATTCATATTCATTTACTTTCATCCTTGGAAAATGTGAATTTTTTTTAATATCCCCATAATTAAAACACTTCAAAGCTAATTTACTATGAAATTTACCTTTTATTATTTAGTAACTTCTTAATATAAGTGATATGAGTTTATCAAAATTCACATAAAAATCTGAATCTAAATATTAATTTCCATCTTCATTTTTATCTTCTTTATTACTCATCTATTTATTTAAATATATTATGGATATTTCCTCATCAACCTTGTACAACTTCTTGAAAGCACCCCCATTTTTCATTTCGTAGGTAATAAGAATATTATAAAGTTCATTTGATGGAAGTGTACCTAGATATTGGTCTTTAAGTTCAAAAATCTTCACATCAAACATGTCTGATAGGATATTAAATATCTTCTCAAGAATTATATAATCCTCCAAATTTTCACCAAAACCTTTAACTCTGATCATAATTTTATTTACTCTTATGAAGAATTCATCCACTATTTTATCATCGATCATATTAAGATTTGAATATCTCTTTCCCAAAACTTATTGATTTAGTTTAGTCACTTTTCCATTAACTTCATAAATGTTTTATAATTTATCTCATATACCCTTAGTGGTCTTGATATATTTTACCTTAATAAATTCCTTCTCTAATAGAGATGGAAGTATGCCATTATGAACATGAACATAATTATACAAATTATTTTTATCTACTACTGCCATAGAAGTTCCCTCAGTATGATGAACAAACCCATTGGTGGAAGCCTCCAAAATATTCAAACTAATCGACAACAAATATTGCAGCATCTAATCTTTCCAAATGAAATAATTCTTCCCATAAAAGGTTGGGATCCTCTCTTTTCACACTAAATTCAAATTTTCTATATTTAAAATAAAAAATTTGAGACCAATTATTCTACCATGGATAGAAACTTTCTTGAAATAACTCAAACACCAACTATGCTTAAAAATATTCAATGTAGTAAACTTAAAACTTATAGATCCTTGGAGGGAACTTGTGGCTCTGATTCCAATTAAGGTTGGCTAAGGAACAAAAGGTTCACTTATGGGGGTGAATTAGTGAACAATATCTATTTTATTTCCTTTTATGATTTATAAAAAATAATTATCCATCAATTGTTAGAGTGATCGATCTCAATGCTTGACTCACACACACTAAGGAAAGAAAAAAATAGGGACACTCTATGTATAAGGTTCACCTCTCAAAATAAGAAGGCTAATCCTTGGCATGATCTGGACTCACCCAAGACTATATGATCTACAATAATCACCATCATGGAAACAAAAAGCAAGGAATATATTTGAAATCTTATTTACAATGCAATCAAATTTTTTTCTCCCAATATAAGATAAAAAGGTTTCCACCTTGATCACACTTGTTACATAGATATATTGTATTTATGAAGCAAGGGTTGTCCTTTTTTCCTCTAATGATTATCTACCAAAAATATTATAGTGACCCTAAAATTAATATATTTATAAGAGAAAGTATCAGTTATTTCTTTCTTTCTCACTAATTTTCATAGTTGTGATGATCAAACACATAAAAAATTCATGTTATATTATTTTTCTTCTATATGAACTGTTGTAAGAATTCTTACTCTTCTTCCTGGGTATGCTACACTTCACACAATCTTCCACTCTCTCTAAAATAATCCTTTGATTATTATCCACTTATCTACTATAGATCTTATATATAATTCAACACACATCAGATAATAATATTTTACTAATATTAAAGACACTTATTCTTTAAATATTACACACAAAACATTATTTCTATTCAAATTTGAATTTCAAATTCAAATTCAAACTTCTAAATTTTTTTCAACCGCTTCTCAACTTCTCCCACTCTTAAGTCATTAGATAATTTAATATCTATTATTCATAATTAATTTGGTTAAATGACTTTAGATATCGAGTATATTGGGTTCTTATGTCACCAAATGAACCGCATCATCAGATACACTCAAATATAAGACTCTACTTTGACCACGGATAACACTACAGTGTGTTGGACCCCATTTTAATCCAACTATTCTGAACTACTTGGAAAATTTCTCAAATTTCCTAGCACCATGGAATGTTGTTCACTTTCAATTTTAGATAGGGATTATTTTTTTCCACATCATTTTTCATGGTATGTTTCTCCCCTTTCAAACTTCAGACAACTTCCCAGTTGTTTCACTCAATGGGAATGATTGTAGCAACCCAGGATTCTCATACATAGATATCACATATTTTTAGATGAATATTCATTTCATTACATAAAAAACACGCCTGAGGATTGTAAAGGTAAAGTGACTTTGGAAACCTGGACACATAAACAACTGGTCTATAAGTGGGCTATGTCATCTACCACTGTGTTCTTCATAACTATCACCCTTATTAGAAATATCATATATAATAAGTTTCTTCATAACCTATAGAAAGGAAATATAAGAAAGGGTGATCTCAGATTCTCAATAAGAGTAAAAAAGGGATATATATTTTCATAACATGAACATAAGGGTATGACAACATGAGCATAGCATTTGAAAACCATACCCTGCATATCAAAGATCATAATATTGAGTCATGAAATAAAGATTGGCAGTTCATAAGACATCAATTATAAGGTAATAAAAAAACATGATCCATAAGATCATAACATTGGCATAAGACATTGAATTGTGTCATAAACATATGCATAAAAAAATCATTTCTATAGTAGTCAAGGATCACTACCAAGGCTACCATAGTGGAATGGTTTCAATCCCTAAAATATCATAGTAGTCAATGTTCAATCCCAAGACCGTCATAGCAGAAAAAGTCCCTAACTGAACTGGGTTCACTCCTCTTTCCAGTCCTATATATCTCATCATATATAAATATTTACCCAATGCATTAGAGGGAGACATAGGTCCCACCCATCACATAGTAAAAATCATACATATGTGTGCCAAAAGATCATAAGACATTCCTCATATAATAACCCATGAAATGAAATTGGTTTTATAAACATTTCATCATATCATAACCTGTGGAAAAGAGATAGGTTTCATAATCAGTTTATCATTCCATCATAGCATAACCCATGAAAAAGTGGGTTTCATAAGCGTTTCCTCATGGTATAACCTATGGAAGAGAAAAAGGATTCATAAACATTATGTCATCATAAATATAATCTATTCAGAGAAAGAATAAGAATGGTATCCTTGGTTCATATCCCTAATAAGGCATAGGTAACATCAACGAATTTTATATTATATGGAAAATGATTTCGAAATATTATTTAAAAAAGATCTTGATGAATAAAACTTTTCTTTCATAATCAATTTTAAAACAAAATAATTCATAAAATAGTTTGGAAATATTTTTCTTTGAAAATAACCTTGAAAACTTATAAAGAAATATTTAAAAATCATTTAAAACATTTTTAGAAGAAAATATCCTTTCTTCTTTGAAAAACACTTCTTAAAAATAAAAAATTTTAAAATTATTTTCTTTGAAAATAACCTTGAAAAATTATAAAGGATTCTTAAAAAATAATTTAATTTTTTTTAAGGAAAATAAAATTTATTTGAAAATCAATTTATAAAACTGAAAATTCATAAAATATTTTAGAAATATTTTTCTTTGAAAATAACTTTGAAAACTTATAAAAGACTTTTTAAAAATTATTTTAAACATTTATTGATAAAAATATCATTTCTCCTTAAAAACACTTGTTAAAACATAAAATTTAGTGCCTTGACTCGATTAGCCACTTGAATAGTGATTCAAGCTAAGTTCCACTAGCCTTAGGTGCACCTCCCCATATGAAAAAGGCTACCTACTACTAGTGGGGTTGTAAATAAGTGATAGTGGGAAGACTATGCCCTATAGTGGTGATATAATAATGGTCTATATAAATATAAAACAGTGGAAAGAAAGACTATGTAGTCTCAAACCAGTAACCTTCCCTTGATGGAAGAACAAGAAATAACATACAATAGAAGAAGCATAACTAAACAATAGCAATGAAAAAATTAAACTAGCCAAACACACCATTTATAGATAAGAATTCATCCAATACAAGTCATATAATACAATTATTGAAAAGGGTTAGATGTGGTTGACCATAAATATATAATTATAAAAGTATCATGATGATACAAAAAGGAAAAACAAAACAAAAATCCAAATGAGGTAATAACTAATGGTCTCTTTCCTTCCATCCCATGATCAACAACCCAAAACTATGGTCCGCCTCTAAGGCCTGAACCCTTACTTGAATCTAAAAGCCTGAAATCTACAAAAATCCCAAAGGTCCCATATTGGGTGTGAGAATGAGTCTCAATAGGTCACCACAAAAGTGTTCCTACCTTATATTTGTTATTAATTAGGTGTGTAATAAAAATAAAGAATGTGACATGTTCAATTAATAAACACAAGCTTCCTTAGTGCTCAATAGCCACTAGGAAGCTATCACCTGCTTTGGACAACACCAGAATACCGAAGAGAAGAAGATCCTTAGGCCACGACCCAAGGTATTCCCTAATTTCATATAGTCCCAGCCGAACCCTTAGGTTATACCTACAAATGCCACATGACACTTCATTCCATCAACTAAGTAACTGACATTCGAAATCCATGCCTAATCAGAAGAGTTTGTTCCCTCAGACCCCTTCTCGAAAGCACCCGTCGGCTGATCAAAGCCCAACATCCAGAGGTACAACTATATTTTTACTCAAATAATAACCACCATAATATCAACAACCGACGTCCCAAGGAACAACGATAATCATCCTCCAAAAATGAGTCCTAGCTCAATGACCTCAAGCCTAATGAGCCTCAACCCCCAACTAAAATACTCAACACTATCACCCGATGTCTCCTCACCATCCACATGGAAATAACCCCCATCTATTTACCTAAGCCATAATTATCAAGGGCCTCTACCCACACAAGTTTTCAATACCACTTCATCATCTGAGTCAACCTATGTGCACATGACTCCAAATGGTGTATTGGCCAATACAAGTGAGCAGAAATCACTAAACAGAACCTAAGCCACATCAACCAACACCTCGTTCCCCTGAGACCATATTACTCCTGTCCGATGGTTAACACCATCCAAATCACATGGACCATTCCTATAACCTGACATCTTTTCTGTCTTAATCCGATGATCAATTTACCTAATCTATGATCATCATCACTCATATAATTCAGGCCTCACCCAACCTAATGATGTCATCACATCAAATTAGATAAAAAAAATCCATATCAATCCTTGGGTTGAGACCATAATGATCCCATGGATTTCATCTCATTTAATTCAATATATACATTTTCAATTCAAATAATTTAATTTAAACAATTAGATTTAAAACAAACAAACCACCCAAACAAACCACCCAAGTGGTTGATAACCTATATATTGGACTCGCACGAGTAAAAAAGGTTAAGAAATGCCTAATAGAATCCCATATGATTAATTTAATAAACTAAAATAAAACCATTAATTTAATTTGGTCTCACTCAGTTAACACAACGGCGTGCTAAAATATACACCCCCAAAACACTCGCGATAACACAAATAAATGTATACACCACCTACCTCATAGTCATAGACATAGGAAAGTCTGATATTATCCTCTAACCTAAACCGATTGGGAATAAATTATCATTTTAGATGAATTCCATGAAAATAAGACAAAATGACTCACATATATTTAGCATTCAGTGAGGTAAGAGAAAAGGTAAATATAAGTTATAGGATAAAGAGTCTTACCGATACAGATACGACACCTCAAATGGCTTGAAGAACAGAGCTTAGATGAGGGAGAGGGATCAATACCTAGTGGAGTAGGAATAGAGAGCCACAATTCCTAGAGGAAGAGGTCCATGCATGGGAGGAAGAAAGGAGGAAAGAAAAGAAATAGAGGAAGGGTAAAAATATAATTTCACCCTTTTAATGAGGCACATGGTTAGCTCGCACAGTTTTTCAAACTATTTGAAAATAGTGCAAATCTTGCTGCTTAAGGCCCAAACCTCACATGGTTAGTCGTACTGTTTGGCCAAACTATGCAGAAACTGTGCATGCTACAGTGCGAGGGTACTTCCCATTCGGCACTAAGTGTGTAGGTATGTGCACGGTTTGTATAACCATGGATATAATGTGCGAATTCCCTCTCCTAAAAACTATATAAGTTGCTTACGAGCATTAAAACCATCCCGTATGATTTCCTAAACCACTCTTAGTGAAATTGGGGTTTCACGATTTCTACTAGGAGGCCACACAGTTAAATTTAACTATGCACCTCAACCTGCACTTCTCCAAAATAGGGCCTTCAAGCCTCCGATGCTCCTGGAACCCATATTAACACCAGTATAATTTTACAAACCTCTAAACCCATATAAAAACAAGGGGTTAGATCAAATAAATAGTCATAATTAGGTTATGATAAACAAGAAAAGATTTTTCATACCCACCAAAATCCAAAAATTCAAAACGGGCGAGGAATTTGATCCACTCCAAAAACCTTGGATGTTAAAATCTACTCACCTTAAAATACCTCATCCCCGAGATATAAAAAAATATGAGATGGCACCGAACATAACCATCTCTTAAAACTAACCTAGACTTCCCTGGTCAAAAGGGTATAGGTCAATCACCTAAAGGGGATCCACACCTTAGGAGTTACCTTCCTCAGTCGCATACCAACCCAAAACTGAAATCAAACAGATGGTCCATCAACCATTTCTAGATAGAAAAGTCCTCCTATGATGAATCATCACTCCATCACCTTATCAGGTTCCCCTATTTCATACATAACACCCATTATAATTCCACACCACATCAATTCCCACCCTGTGACCATGACTGACATGGCACCAATGAGGTCCTGTATCTTAATAGATGCTCAACACTATCTTGGTGCCTCACACCTCAGTCAAGTATCACATCACAATGATGCCCATATGCCTACACACCTTAAGTAAACCACATATCCTCATTGTATTGATGCCAACACACCTCAATAGTCTCACATAAAATAATGCTCACATATAGATAATGATGCCATGCACATCATACATACATACATACATACATATATACATACACACACACACACACAAATATATATATATATATATATAATGCATCTTAAATGATACAAACCTTATAAACAATGTTTTGTTAGTCCATAGTTATAGCTCATGCACCACATGCACCCAAAATAGACATGCCTCAAAAGGCCATTCCAAAACAAAGAAAAAAAACCCTGTCACACCCACGACATACCTATAACCATCTTAGACTCAGCAACCCGCTCTGACCCTAGAATCTCCATGGAATCCATTTGGATTGAATCCCAAATACCTAAATCTTGACCTCCCTATGCTACTCTTCCATCCACCAACCACTAAACCCACTACTGGGTCCCACTATCTCTTCTATGACCTTCATGTATAGCTAAAACCCAACCACCATCACTTAGTACCACTATTGGTCCAATCTAAAAACCATGAGTCTTCCCAAATACCTAACTTCTTGGTATCCTAGAAGGCTTCCTATAGAACCTATCAAGATGCCTGACCTATCCACATGCATGAAACTCCTTTGGAGGCTTCTCACACTAAGTCCGTACATGTCATTGAGGTCCATACTGAAAACACGCCTTCAAAAACCCATTCCAAGGTGGTATTCCTAAGTCCTTGACCTGACTGCCCTCTTGAAAATCATATTGACCTCAATTCCTGCTATTCGAAATATCACCACTAAAATCACCTGCTTCCATCCCCCAACTTTAGTATGACCTACCCGTCAAGTTTCCCTTATCTATGAGCATCTAGATCACTGCATATGAGAATGAGGCCAATGAAAAGAAGTTCACCTGAACATGAATGGCATGCCGTAAATCATCATTGAAATTCCTCACCCTTGATGCGTCATCATCCAATATGCTCAGTGTGAAGTGAGACAACTTGTTGAATATCACTGCATTGTCTACGATGGACATGTTAACCTGCTGAAGGCTTAAGAAATCCAAATTTCTCTTCGACCTTAAAATCTATTGTAGGAAGTGCTCGAATAACCTAGTTTCAAAGTCCTTCGAGGCTAGTCCCTCATGTCTTCCTGCTTGAACCTGCATGTGCCACCAATGTTTTTTTCAGTCCTTTGAGCATGTACATCACCAGCTTCATCCTCTACCTTGGAGGAATTTTTAGCTGCTCAAAGATAATCTGCATTGATTTGATCTAGTTCCCATCTGCCTTTGGACCACCCTCACCCTAAAATAGTGGTGGGTGCTGCAAATGGAACTACCATCTTAGATATGCCATTGAAGACTCTTCTACTTGATTGAAAATTAACTTTTTTATTATCAAAACACTTTTGAGGAAAAAGTGTGAAACCACAAGATCCAAAATTACAACCAAATACAACCATTAAAAAGGATAACCCATATCAAAGCTATAGGATCTTTCCCTCCCCAGCGATTACACCTTGGTGACAATCCTTCACCATCACATGACTGCTCAACTAGTAGTCCCGTGCAGAGTTGCACAGGCACAGTACTGATGGAAAATCCATACCCTCTCAAACTTCCAAATACAAATGACAAGTGTAGGTAAAATATTCCTGATCCGAACCTCATCTGGAGTAGATACATGTAGTATGCTGGTTGCAAACACATCAAAAATTCCAGCGAGATGATTCACCCACAAATAGATCACGAACAACAGGGTCACATCCAAAAAAATATGCAGATACCACAAAAACCAACAATAGATTCCTCCCAAAACAATAGTAGTTTCAAAAAGTCTCCAACACCAAAATGCGTCACATTCACCTCCTCCGAAGTTAGTTCATACAACCAGAATCACACACCAAAAATCCAAATCACGCAAATCACCAAACTTCCCGCAAAAATAGAATCACGCAAAAGAAAAACTTCACTGATGTTAAAAGGGAGAAGGTGATCTTGTTGTAGCTCATCCATGAAACTACCATAACACCGAATATTCCACCGAACCAAAGCACACTGAAGCAGAACCCAAAATGTGAATCCAAAAACTCGAATAGCCGAGTACCATCCAAAACAAAAAACAGATGAAAAAATGAAGAATAAAAAACCATCAATGGTATATTAGAAGAAATCCTCACTGAAATCTAGACCTAGATCCCATAACCGCCATTTGTGTCACCCGTAGAGTCTATTCCAGACCACCCAACACACACATTTGGGGATGAAACGACACCCTCATACTGCAGAAGCTGGAGATCGGTCTCTGTTCCAGTACCGTGCCACCATGGGAACCCTATCAAGAGAAGGTGGAGTTGGGTGAGAAAAAAACATGAAACAATGTGCAACACCAATACGGTCAAGCCCAAGAAGTCTCATGATGCCACCGTGACAGAGGAGCCACCGCCACAAGCATGCTGAGCATGGGAAGGGGAGCCGAGCCGATCCGGAGCGACAAAAGGAGGCAGCGATGAGGGGGAAACCCTAGAGATTCTACACACCTTATGGGACCATCCTAATGAGGGTGTATCATCCCATCAGAAAAGGTCATGTTTGAGGGGATTTAAAGGCTATTCTCCCTAATCTCCCCTATCGATACCCTAGATAACAAGTACCAGACTAGCCTCGAGTTACTCATCTTTCCATGACCAAAAGGATGTCAGATCTAGTGGCTTCCCCTCCTACACTGGAGCTTATACTTATGTTTATACATGCGGATCATGATATACCTAACCCTTAGGGCCCTCATTTCAACCCTCAGGGGTCTCAACCCGTGCACTCTCTAGCAGCACCCCGTCACTGCCTTCCTGATGCTCCATTTGAATCCGTCCAGGTGGAAACCCACTGAATACCAATACATAGCCATACATCCCATATAAAATATATAAATATCACATATAGGGTATGTAGTAACAGGCAGTGCAATCTCACTACCCTTACCCTTCCCCATCACAACCATTTCAAAAGAAATCCTGGCCTCATGGACTCCTTACCCTCCCATATTAGAGCCAAGTATCACATATGCCATGGGCCACACCCATCATGAAGGACCACATCACCTCAAACTAATGACCCCATCACCCAAATTGGTGATCAACATCACTCCATATCACTATCCTTGCCTACTCCTATAAGTTCTAGGATCATATCTATATATATCACATATCACAAAAAATTCCATTAGGTCCACTTGCCAGAGCTAGTTGAGTAAGATTCCACCAATGAGAAGCTAGGTAGAAAAACACCACTTAGCTTCCTTTGTTGACACTTTAGAAAACCCAATCCCTCTTACTAAAATCTAGGTATTTTATGGAAATAAAAAGAAATTTATATCATAGGAACATGTATATATAATTTAAAAACATCCTATATTCCTAATCAAAAGAATAAACAAGCATAACAAACACCCCCTTACCATACCAGGACAAGGGTCACAAGTAATAACAAGTGATAGTCACATACAAGAATACCACTCAATGTGGAAATGAAATAAACTATAAATTGAGTAAAATAAAACATTAATTCCAACCCATGGTAACTTGGTTCGTCACCTATACATGGGGATGAAAGCACCCAAACACAAGCTATAAACCCAGTTCCAACATCATCCTAATATCTAGTCTACCATAATCCAATTAGTAAGAGACACTGAAAAAGAAATAAATAATTAATACCATTTGAATCCATCCAAATTATGCTACTAAATTCTAGTCAAGAACTACATTGATACTATTTGTAGCGCCCCAACCCAATTATCCACCTGGACAGTGATTCGGGCCGAGTGACACTGGCCTTAGGTGCACCTCTCTATACGCCAAAGACTACCGACTAATAGTGTGGGCGTAAAGGAGTGATAGTGGGGAGGATATACCCTATTATAATGATATAATAATGGTCTATATAAATATAAATAAATGGTAATAAAAACCATACAAACTCAAAAAAGTAACCCACACTTGATGGAAGCATAAAAAATGACATACAATATCAGAAGCATAACTAAACAATAACATCAGAAAAAAATAAACCATCCAAACATACCATTTATAGATAATAATGCATTCAATATAGGTCATACAATAAAATAATAGAATAAGGGTCGGTTGAGGATGACCATCAGTGTATATGTATACAATTAGAATGCTGATATAAAATGTGAAAATAAAACGTAACTCTATTTGATGAAATAATCAATGGTCTTTTTACTTCGATCCCATGCTAAATAGCCCAAAATTATGGTCTATATCTAGATACTGAACCCTTACATGAATGAAAAATCATGAAATATACGTGCATCTTGAAGGTCCCATGTCGGGTGTGAGAACTAGTTTTAGTAGGTCACCCATAATGTGCACCAACCTTATATTTGTGATTAAGTATGTCTGTAATAAAAATAAAGAAGGAAGAACATGTAATTAATAAACCAAACTTTCCTGATGCCCAGCTTCCACTAGGAAGCTAGCACCTGCTTTGGCCAATGCTGAAATACTAAAGAGGATAATATCCTTATCCCATGGACTAAGGCATCCCCTGATGTCATATAGTCCCAAGTGAACCCTCGGGTTCCACCTCTAAATGTCAGACAACACCTCATGCCATCAACCAAGTAACTGACATCCTAAAGGCACACCCAATCAAAAGAATTCAGTCCCTCATACCCCTACTTGAAATCACAAATTGGCTTGAAGCCCAACATCCAAAGGTACAACTATATCTGTCCACAAATAATAACCACCATTGGATCAATAACCGACATCCCAAGGAACGACAACACCCATCCTCCAAAAATGAGTCTTGGCCCAACAACCTCAAGCAAGATGAGCCTCATCCCCCAATCTACAGCCTCAGCGCTATCACACAATGGATACTCACCATACCCATGGATTTATACGGTAATCACCCCCATACATTTACATAATCCACAACTACATAGGGGTATCTACCCATATGAGTAGTCAATACCTCCTCATCATCTCTGTCAACCTGTGTACACATGAATCCAAAAGGTGCATTAGACAATATGGGTGAGCGAAAATCACCAAATAGAACCTATGCCACATTAACCATAACCTCATGAACATGTGACCATGTCACTCCTATTCGATGGTCAACACCATCCAAATAACACAATCCTTTATCGTAACCTGTCAGCCTCTCTGTCTCAATCCAATGACCGAGTCACCCAACATGTGATCAACATCACTTATATAATCTGGGCCTTACCCAACCTGGAGATTTCATCACCTCAAATCAGATGGACAAAGCCATATGAATCCATGAGTAAAGCCCATAATGATCCCATATATCTCATCTCATGAAATTAAATATATACATATTCAATTAAAATAAATTATTTTAAAAATTTCGATTTAAAAAAAACAAGCCACCGACCAAACTACCCAAGTGGTTGACGAACTCTATCCCGCTTTGCATGAGTAAAAAAAGTTAAGACATGCCCATAGATATCTCATATGATCAATTTAATTAACTAAAAGACAACCATTAATTTAATTAGGTCTCGGTCGGTCAACACAATGACACCATAAAATTCATGCCCCCCAAAACACTCACAAAAACACAAAAAAATGCATTCACCACCTACCTAAAAGTAATTGACGTAGGCACATCCGATATTATCCAATAAATCGATCCTATTTGGAATAAATCAGTGTTTTAAATGAACATCCTAAAAATAGGAAAAAATGACTCACGAGAATTTAGTGGTCCATGAGGTGAGAGAAAAAGAAAATAGAATCTAAAGGATGAAGAGTCCAACCAATACAGATCCACTGTTGCAAACAAATTGAAGAATAAAGATCAGATGAGGTATGTGGATCAATCCTTAGCAGAGGAGGAAGGAGATCCACAATGCCTGAAGGAAGAGGGACATGTATAGGAGTAAGAAAAGAGGAAAGAAGAGAAATAAATCAAGAAAAAAAATGTAATTTCAATCTTTTAATGAGTCTCATGGTTAGATTTCATGGTTTTAAAAACTGTATGGAAACCATGTGGATTCTGCTACTTAAGGCCTAAACCTCACATGGTTAGCTGCATGGTGAGGACAAACCGTTTGGAAACCATGCATGCTATACTGCAAGGGTATTTCCCATTTTGCACTAAGCGTGTGGGAATGCGCACGACTTTTTTAACCATGCGTAGACCATGTGAATTATCTTTATTAAAAACTACAGAGGTCAGGCACTACTATGCTCTCCATACCACATGGTTTCTCAATATATTCTCAATGAAAATTTGCATTGCATGGGTTCTACTAGGTGGCCGCATGGTTAAATCTAATTGTGTGCCTTAGCTAGTACTTCTACAAAAAAGAGCCTTCGAACATACAATGCACCCGAAACCCATCTAAAAACCCAAGGAATTATAAAAACCTCTAAAATAATATAAAATAAGGTTTTGGTTCAAATAAAAACTCATATTTAGGTTCTGATAAACAAGAAAATAGTTGGCATACCAACCAAAATCCAAAAATTCAAAATAGGCGAGGAATTCGACCCACTCCAAAAACCTGTGACGTTACATAGAACATTTTGAAAATACTTTTATTTTAAAATAACCATGAAACTTATAAATTAAGATTAAAATAAAATAATGGTCATGATAAAATGAAATTTCATTCATACCGTAGACATTAAAACAAAGATTCCTTTCACATTTTCGGTAAAATCCAAGTGGGAATTGTTTTGAGAATGACATGAAGATTCCTTTAATTTTTTTAAAGTAAAACATGGGTAAAAAATTATTTAATAAATCATTTTAATAATGTTAAAAACATTTTTTAAAACATTTTTAGAAACCATGGTTTTGGATGAAAAAGGGTTTTTGATCTAAGAGAGAAATAAAAATGATTTAGAAAAAACATTCTTTTGAACTCTTGAGCACATAAAAAAGGAAAATGAAGGGAAAACATGTATTATTATGAATAAATATAGGAGAATAAAATTGATGAGTTTATTGAGATATTTATTATAATATTTTATCATAAAAAACATAATCATAAACAATTCATATAAACAATGGTATTTTAACATAAAATATTTACCACTTTGGTAACTTTGAATTGTAAGCCCCATGAAGGAATTTCATTAAATGAAACTTAAAATATAACAAGATTTAAGTAAATTCATGATATTATTTTTTAAATGGGCTTTATATACACCTCATAGAATAATATAGGTGCATAACATAACATATGTCTCAAAGAAGGAAAATTGAGACAAAAATCCCTTACAGCTTTAGTAATATTTTGAATCACAAGACCAAATAAAGTATAAAATCAAATGAAATACTAAATATAATTAAAATAATTAGATTAATGATATAATATTTAAAAGTTTTAGTAAATACACCACATAAAAAAATGAGTTGTGAATTTACATATGTCTCCCAAAAATAAAAGAGTGACTAGAAATCCCTTATGTGATGTCTCAAATTCCATTGTACACATTCAAAAATAGTGTATAATAAATATAATTTTATTATACATCTATTATTGAACCATAGTGATATATATCATACCATATATTATTTTTATGACCTTTTATTACCCGTTTATTAACAATTCCTTGTTAAAATCACGTTTTGGGCAATAACTGCTTTGTTTTATGTGTATGTTTTGATTTTTTATTTTTGATAATATTATTTTTATCATGGTTCCATAATATAAATAATGTTAACCATGTTATAAATATCATATATATTCAGTATACATTTATTTAGAGTGATCCATAAAAGTTAGATATAGAAAATGAAAAACATCGTTCATGGAGACGATGAGTTATACGTACGCATGTACATTGTTTCCATTTTCCCAATGGAAATAAATAAATAAAGGTAAATAATATATTACCATTAAATAATAATTTTTATTCCATATATATCACATATTTTCATTAAACCCATCCTTATTACCTTCCATTTAAAGCATGAATGAATCACATCGCTTCGCAGGGCGGTAATCCGCTGTGCACACGAACGCCGTTATCGTATTACCACAGAATGGAAAGTAAGAAGGAACATGTGATATAATGATTAAAAAAGTATAATAATATCATAAATATCATATATAAATAATAAATCCATAATTATATCCATCCGTGGTATATGGTGATGGAAAATGAATAACATCGGTTCGCGAGGCGGTAGTTCTCCGTATACACAAAGGATGATTTTGTTACCCATTTGATGGAAGAAGAGAAGGATTTAAGTTATTACTTTAACATAATAACATATAAGTATATATAATATACTAATTTATTTAGACCATCATGTTTTAATAATAATTTAAGGATGTGGAGGAAGAAATAAAATAAAACACTTGATTAGGGACATTACCTCTTATTCAGACAACCTATTTTGATTTGCACGATTTCTGACCAAAATAAGGATTATAGGATACTATTATGGAATTAATTAAGTTTTTTGGGGATTTATTGTCCAAACCAAAGGTTTTTGGAAGTGTGAAGAGAATAGGAGAGGGGGTGGCCTTTTATAAGTGAGGTGAGTGACACACTTGTAATTTTTGAAAATAAAAGAGTTAACTCAAATTTTTTACATACCATGTGGCTCCAAAATGTGAAATTATTGGAACTAGAAGATATAATGTATAAATATTTCCATCCAATTTGTTTTGGAAAATTATTGGATCATTTTTAAAACTTATATTTTTAGTTTAACCCTCTGTAAACCCATTTTTACCTTGACCGTGGTAAATAATTTTTACTCTTTTTACTATTCCTTATGATAAAAAATTAATTTGAACTTATTAGATTATATAAATTATTATTATTATAAATATATAACCCATTATAAAAATTCAATTCACCTAATTGGAAAATTTTAATTTAAAATTAATCTTGTAGTCGTGAAGAGAAATCTGTTTTTGCAAAGTAAAAATGTTCAAAAGTTTTAATTTTTTTTTTCAAAATTCAATATGAAATTGATTAAAATAACATAAATTGGATTAATAGATATATAATTTAACTAATTTTACATTTAAAACCATATTAAAATAATTTTTAAGTTTTTAAATGCTTTAAAAGAAATGAAAATCTTAATAAAAACCAGTATTTTCACTATTTGGTGGAAAATATATCTTTTAAAAAAATTATCAAAAATTCACTCCAAGATAACTTTAAAATAGATATATCAAAAATTAAGTTTATTTTTTAAAGTAATTTTTCTAAATTTGTAAAAAATTAATTTTAAAATAAGTGCACAAAAGGTGACAAAACTACTTTTTAGAAAAATACACTTTTTTTAAATTGTAAAATTGGATTTATTGTTATTTCTTATCTAGAAAACAAATAAGATGAATGTTAATATTTTTATTGAATATATAATATATAAATTTCATTAAAATAATTTAAAATAGTGATTTTCTTAATTTATTGAGGTAAAACGCATTTGTGTACATAAAATTAGATTTTCACAAAAAGTTTTTTTATTTTCAAATAGTTTTTATTTTCATTTATAATTAATTGGTCACCAAAGAATTCATTTTATATACATATGTAGACCATATAATCTAATAATTTTGTTAGTCCTATTCATAACCACTGTTCTAATTGCTAGTTGATACCTATCATATTAAATAATAATATTTTAATAGTATATCACATTTTGTTTAAACTCAGTGTTGTGTGTATTACAATTTACACTTAGTGTTTCATGTAATGAAAAATAAACTCAGTTTTTTGTGTAAAATAATATATTTAAAAGATTAAATATATTTTAAAAATTGTATTTCAAAAAATATAGGGGTGTTAAAATAAGTCACCTTGACACTTTGAGGACTAATCAAAACAGTCACAAATAATGGACCATGGAATGGTGATCCCCATTTTCATTCCTATATACCTATTATTCTTCAGTCACCATAGTGAAACCCATTAAATATTCTAGATCTTAATTTCCCAAAAGGAAATATCTCATCCTCAATTCCTTGTGAAACTCCCATTGCATTGGTGATCTCCCTATTTTCATGTTGTTCAATATTCTCCAGAGCATCATGAAAAATTCTATATAGCACCACAGTATAGGTGGCGAATATTCTTTAGACAATGGCTAAACAAAAATCCTATGTTCTGTTCATTTTCATCATTTTATCTTCTTAGAAAGTATTCATGCCCATTTTTAGTATGACCATGGTGTGGTGATGTCACCTTCACTTTAAACACCTTCAAAATTCATTCTTCAACCTCAATACTTCTTCTATGTTCTTCAAAACATTCCAAATCCATGGGGTGATAATAAAATTAAATTAATATATGACTCTATATGAAATATGGTTAAAAAATTAGCTAAATCTAAAACACTTTAGGGTATTTTGAGTACATTATTGATTAAGTGGAACAGAAATAATGCTAAAAAAATTGATGATAAAGTTTATTATGGATTTTGTCTTAGTTATTGATGTTCTTGGACCAATTTAGGATCATTGAGAGGGGGGGGGGGTGAATTAGTTATCAATTTTTTTATAGGAATGTTTCTTAACTTGGTAAGGAAACTTTTCCTTACCACTAAAATTTGTTAAAGTTTTGATCCACTCAAATAGAAATCTTAAACTCACTTTTTTATGTAGTAAATATAAAGAGAGACCGGTACATAATATTTACAAGTTTAAGTACAAATACCTACTCATTTTCATGTTGGTTATCTCCCCAATATGGATTCTTTTACTAATTTCTTTTAGGATTACAAAGGAACAAGAATCAACTAGTTCTACACACCAATAATCATTCTTATAGATAAACATGATTCTACCCATCAAAAACCATCTATTCTTCCATAGTTGGTTATAACCCCAAAACTCCCTAATTGTATCCACTTTATTCACAACTAGTTATACCCCCCATCCATAGGTATTTTTAGTAACTGGTTATACCCTCTAGTTACAAGATCTTTCCTTATTCTTTTTTGATCCATTGTTGAAAGATACTATTCTTAAGATGCTCTTTATCCACTAGAATGTTGGATCTCCTTTACCATTGTATAATTTTCAAGATCTTAAAAAAATCTCTTAAGTTTATTTTGTCCTTCAAACTTCCTTCAGGCCTTAAAAAGAGGTAGATATGATGAATTGAAAATTTTCAAAAAAAAATTCTGAAACAATTCCTTAACAACATTTATCTAATCAACTCCATCTGATATACTCTCTATACAATGAGATTCTATTTGATGGGTCTCCTTATAATTCTCCACAACTCATTGTGCTTCAGTATAATGTGATTTTTTCAAAGAAACCCCATCTGATGGCTCTATATGATGCTTCTTTATCTGGTTAAGAAAGTTCAATCTGGCACACCTCCTTCTTCATATAATGAAACTCAACCCGATGAATCATATTTGAAATTTGTAGGAACTCAATTAGAAACTCTAATTATACTTATTATTTAATAAATAGAACTCAGTTTGATATAACATATGTTTTTTTTATGAAATTCAGTCTGATGTAACTCTTCTTTAATAAGGTAGGAACCTTGGTTGCATTATCATGGCACAAACTCTTTAGCACTTCATCTCCTCTGTGTGTATGAACCATGTTCTCCAATTCATACCGTATCATCACCCATACATATAGGTACACTTCTGGTGAATTGATGAAAACTCTAAAATATTTTTCCACTCAATCGAAACTCAAATTTCAGATCTCCCACTCAATTGAATTTTACAAGGCACTTCTCAACTCTTTTGGAATATTCTCAGACACACTTGAAGTTTCTTGAAAGTTACCCGTTATTCAAACTTCCTTAACCACACTAGATAAACAAACATTCAATGTTTAGCTAACCATTTTCACTATTAAATAATTTACATATTATATATAAATCTTCTTATAACTCTTATATCAAATGATTTTTTTTACTTCCTCTATCTAAAGGACGCAAAGACTTCCATTGTCTGATGGACCTTAGTCCAGTTTCACTTTTTTAAGAAACCTACATCTAATGTACTCAACATATTTTTAGCTAATGTCACCTAATATCTCTATCTAGTGGATCTTCATATTGATATCTGACCGGTTCTCTTTATATGAAACTTTTAAATGATGATGTTCATATGATAACATCAAGTATCTCAATCTGATGTTCATCTATCCAATGCCACTTAGCATCATCTCAAATTTTATACACCCATATCTTCTTAGAGAGACTTCACATTTATCTATCTGATGACATCAAAAATCTTCATATGTAGGATATTTCAAGAATTTATCCAATTAATCTTCCTAAACCATTACAACATCATAGATTTATTCATCTAGTTCTCTTGTTATATTTCCTCTTTTTAATATCTTTGACAAGATATTCTCCATCCAATGACTTTGTACAGCTTCAAATTCATAGAATAATATCCACACAACCACAACTCAACCCATGTAACTTGAACCTCTGTTCAATAAGAACTTCTATGACTCGACTATCTGATACAAACTTCTCTGAATCCTCCATACGATCATTCCGCCTCTGGTGTCTCGAATCTCAGTTATTATACAAATGAACCTTAGAACTTTATAAATTTAACTACATAAATCTCTATCTGATCAAATTTTTATTTCCATCAAATCACTTTATGTAACTTCATAAAAATAGTCTATCTATAATTTCTAGATTGAACTTTGTACCTTCACTTGAACTTTTAATTATCTCACTTTATACTTCTACCATTTATAATTCTATCAATTTTTAAAAATTTTACAAACATGGATTAGATCATGATTACCTTTATAATGTTAGGAACTTGAAGAACAACACAACATCATCTGACTTTTTAAGGAAACTTTCTTACACTCTATAAGGAAATTTTCTTACACCTCATAAGAAAACTTCCTTAACCTTCATAAATAAAGTTTCATACATAACTCCAACAATATATTCTATCAACTTTACCTAAAAAAATATTAATATATTGAAAAAAAATGAAACCAAACACTTTTTCACAACAATATCCCCCTTGTGTTTGTTTTTATTATCCACATAAAACTTAAAACATCTATGAAGTCAATATGTGTCATCAATAATTTATCCCCATATGATGTTTTCATTTTCTTGCTCCCCCTATGTTATTTATCTCCCCTATTGTCAATCAAATGAAAAGGGTAAAAAAAGGATCATCACAACTCATATTTCTTCATCTCTGAAATTTAAAGACTTTTCTCAAGAGAAAAATAGTATTACATGAGTTTATTAATAAATATCTTTTAATTAAACAACTATAATTTCATATGGGTGAAACTGATGTAGAAAACAAGAGTGTATAATCAAGTTAATCAATTTTTTCCATAACACTTATTTCATTTAATACTTTCCTCAATATTTTTCTAAAATATTTATATTAGGTGTAATAAGAGTAAGTTTTTAGGGAAAAATATTTCACCCATCTCAACAAACATATCAAAATAGTTTGACTGTATAAACATAACTTCCCCAACATATTATATTTCTTATCATCCATACTTTCTATTTTAAGAAAAAGTGTGATTCACATACCTCAAATTCATATTCCCCCCCTCAAGTTTATAAAATTATAGATCCAATATTTTCAATAAATTTTCAATGAATTTTAATTTTTTGACCCTGAAAATTTAATATTTTAAAGAAAAATTTCATATTTTATGGTTTTAGAAGTATTTTGAGCTTAATTATTTAAATAGCATATTTTTGGAAATTTAAATATTCTAAGTCATTTTTTAAATTTGGACATAAATTTATAAATTAATAAAAATTATAAAATTGATTTTTTATAGGATTATAATATTTATAGTATTAATTTAATTCAACTAGAACTAAATATCAATCCTATATTTTGAGTCCCAAATCTAGCTCACAATTCAGGCCTTGAAATCTGTGCCTAGATATAGTGAATTTTGAATATGGGACTATATCTCACAATGTACCCAACCAAATGATCTGAAAATTATCATGGAGATAGAAAACATACCAAGAAACATTTATCATTACTGTTGAAATGTGTGATTATGGCTCTTTCAAGACCATTAATTCATTTGAAATTGGTATTGAGGAATACAAATAATATCCAGTCTATAAATAATTTCTTTAATGAATCTACAATAAAAATGTATACACATATAAAAATGAGATAAAATTTTTTGAGCCAATATAGAAGAGATATAAAAAAACTTTAAAGAAGAATATATTTTCTAATTATTCCATTTAATGTGTCTAACATGCATGAAAATTTAGAGAATTATTTTGAATGGAAATTTGGCCACTATTTTGACTATAAAAATGTAATCCTCTCTATTTCAAAGGTATGTCATTGACGTTGGACATTTTTTTATAGTTTTGTAGGTTATTTTATATTGTAATAATATTATAAAATTTTAATATGTATTATTATTCTTCCTCATCTCATTATTTTAATTTTATCTTTTTTTTTACCTCGTTCTTCTCCACTGTGATCTCTAATAATCATGATAATGAGTAACTAACATGAGGAATTTCCCAGGGTATAAATCTAGTGTTGAAACAAATTATTTAAACTTTAATGCCTAATGTTTCTTATTTTATTAGTGTAATACTAATATAGATATTATTGGGAAAAGTTACTTTGTGTATCCACTTGCCACCCAAGGCTTAGCTTTTTCTTCTTATAATATTCTCCCTCAATTGAGGAGGTGGATGTGCAGTGAAGTAAATTGAGTTTACTATATATTCAAAACCAATTAAGAATAGGATGTTCAAAAATATTATGGACTATTCTCATTAAGTAAATTTTAAACTAATAATAATACATTGAGGGTTAACTTTAGGTGATTCTATTGGGATTATCTCCATTATTTCTAACTTCATTATGTTTACATTCATTATGTTTTCATTGCATTTTCATATTTAATTTTAGTACTGCATTCCATATTCTCAAATTCCATTTTATATTACTTTTATTTCATGAATATAAAATAATAAAATAAAATAATAATTTAATTATAAGTAGTTAGTGATTGCCTATGAAATCTCATCAAGAGATATGACTCTGGTCAGCTAATATGATATACTAAGAAATAAATTAATAACTTTTGCACCGCCCTATGATAATCATGTCACAAAAATTTCCTCATCATGGTGGTAAAAATGTTTAATGACTGAAGACTCTTCTTACTATAAAAATTCTATAGTACTCATCCAGTTTCCTTAATTCTTCTCCTTCAATTCCCTATAAGATATTACAAATAATCAAGTTTATTGGGAACAAGGAGAAACCTCAATGTTCTATAGAAGTAATATTTAGACTAAGAAAAATCTCTCAGTCACAAATTATTCTTATTCTTATTATATTTATAAGTTATTTATTTCTTCTCATCCATATAATATTCATATGAATCTATCATATTCTCTTCAACTTTCATAACATCTTTGTTATATTGAGTTTGTAACAATTTTTTCACATTTTCTAATTATACTGGTAAGATAGTCGTACAATTTTTTGTATCATGATCATATTTCTCACACTTCTCACATTTATTATGAATCTTTAACATTCTATATTTTGATAACTTTTTATCAACTTTGTTCTAATTTTCTAAAACATTATTCTTCTTTTTTTCTTCTGTATAATTTTGTGATTCCTCTATCTATCTAGTCATGTCCATTTGATCTATCCAAATAACTAAACACTATTTATTTTCCTTATCAACTTTACTAACTTGGTAAACTTTCATAAGATTTTCATTTGCCTTTGTTGAAGCTTTAGAATTCTTCACCTTCTAAACTTTCTTTTCTTCACCACAAAACTTTCTTGAAAAAATTGTTCTTCTCTGATCATTATAGCCCCCCCTTGATTCATACCTCTTTCTTGGTAAAGGTATGTTTTACCAAAATGAGTATGCTCTATGACCAAAAAAACCACAACACTAGTAGTTTATTATGAATCTTCTTCTCTTATTTTTGGATATATTCTATTAAGATTTCATAGGTTGTGTACCTTTCTATTTTTGAGTGAAACTGCCACTCTTTTAGACACTTATTGTCGAATATTTCTTCCTTTATATTTTATAATCCACTCTTTATGTCATGGGTTTATCATAATTTTTTACCATCCATACTTTTTCAAAATTTTATTTGAAACCCATACCAATAATTGAAGAAACATTATTAAAATTAACAATTTCTGAGTTATAGGATACCTTATTCTTGGATAATGTTACCACTTGATAAAAGGGTGATATCATGATCTTATTTCTATAAAAATGATTCTTATTATAGTGATTAATATAAATGAAAACATGTGGGGAAAATATATTTTTTCAAGAACTTTTGAAGTACTAGATCATGGTGATTCTGGATCCTTTAATCTTACCTCCAACTAAAAACATTTAAAGTTGAGGGATTTATTTTTATAATCAATAGATCTCAGCCTATCTTTCCAATCATTCTTCATCTTCTTTATTTTTTATTCATGAATTTTTCTTGATTCTTGTAAATAATTTTCAATATACTTTTTCTTTTTTCTTTAACCTCAAATTGAGTAGTTTTGACCTCCATAGAAACTTTGTTCAATTTTTTGAGTTCATGCAAAGCTTCTATAAAAATGATCACAAATAAATATTTCCCAAAAACATAATTTCGAAATTATTCTTTAAAAAATGATGGATTTATCTCATTCTTATACTAGATATATGGGAGTGATTTACTTTTTTAACATCTTACTTAATACTTCCTCCCTTTATTTAACTTCCTTTTCTACATGTGATTTATAACAAAGAATTTCCTTGATATATTTTTTCATTTCTTTAGGAAAAATATTTAGATGTTATCTAAACTCAGAATCAAGATCATTGAGTGAAATTTAATTATGACAACTATAACTAGTTTCACTAGTTTCAATAGATGAATCACAATAAAAATAATTATTAAAAATTGTGACAATTTGATTACCTTCAGTTATTGGTATTTCTAAATTTAATTTTTTGATTCTTGTTCAACTTTCTTGCCGCTATTTTCTTCACATTTCTCTAATTCTTGGAATAAATCTCTATATTTGTATCCTTAAGAGTAACTTTGTTTTTCTTCATCCTCTATAGATATTTAGATATTTAATAGGAAACCTCCTATGACACTAAATTTCATGGGTCAAAAGGATCACTAATAGGGGAGGTATCAATCAATGATCAGTTTTCTATTTTATAGGAAAGTTTCTCAACTTGGTAAGAAAACTTTTCATAACATCAAAAAACATGTTAGAGCTATGATCCAATCAAATATAAATTTCAACCTTACCTTTAATATGAAACAAATATAAAGTGATAATAACTCATGATATTTATAAGGTTTGGTACAAAGACCTACTCTTTTTCATGTTGGTTATACCTCTAATATGGAATCTTTTACTAACTTCTTTCATAATTACAAATTCATGTGCAAAAAATAGTTTTACACCCTAATAATTATTATTTTAGCTAACCCATATTCTACCCCCAATAATCATCTCTTATACTATAGTTGGTTATACCCCCTAACTGCCATAACTGTATCCACTTTCTTAACAGCTGATTATACCCACCCAAACACAATCCTTTTTAGTAACTGGTTATACACCCTAGTTGTAAGATATTTTCTTATTCTTTTCTAATCCACTGTAGAAATATATTCTTCTTTGGATTCTCTTTATCGACCAAAAAGTTTGAACACCTTTACTTGTGTATAATTTTCAATATCTTAAAAAACCAACTTAAGAGTATGTTAGACTTGAAACTTCATTATGATCTTAGGAAAACCTGTATATGATCAATAAAAACTTTTCCAGAAATTATCTGGAAAACTTCCTTAGAAGTGTCTATCTAATTAACTATATTTGTCATTCCCTCCATAAAATAGGTCTCTATCTTATTCTCCCAACTCACTACACTTTATTCTAGCATGATCTATTCAAAGAAACTCCATATGATGATTTCATCTCATGCTTATCTATCTGATGAAGTAAGTTCAGTCTGATGTGACCCTTATTCATCTAATAAAACTCGACCTGATGAATATTCTTAAACCGAGTAGGAATTAAATTGGAAATTCTGACTATAATTATTATTCAACTAATGGAACTTAGTTTTATGTAACTTCTACTATGTATGATGAAACTCAGTCAGATGTAACTCTTCTTTAACTAGGTAGAAACCTTGGTTGGATTATCATTGCACAAACTCTTCAACACTTCATCTCCTCCATGTGTATGAATTGTTTTATCCACTTCATACCATACCAACACCCCTTTATATAGTTTTGATTCTGGTTAATAGTTGGGAACTCTAAAATATTATCCCTCTCAACTGAAACTCAAATTTCATATTTCCCACTCAATTGAATTTCACAAGGAACTTCTCAAATCTCTAGAACTTTCTAAAAAACACTTGAAGTTTATTGAAAGATCCCCCTTTCTTCAAAATTCCTTAAAATTGGTGTTAAGGAACTTATGAAAAATTAATTTTCATCACTATATAAAAAAACATTGAATGTTTATCCTAGTATCATAATTTTTAAAGACACTTCATAGTTTATGTAATGCTCTATAGAATTCCTTTTTCTGATGAAATAACTCTAGATTCCTCCATCTGATGGAATTATAGAGTTTCATCATTTGATGGACCTTAATTAGGTTTCAATTTATTAGGAAACCTTCATATGATATACTCAATATATGTTTTTCTGATGAAACCGCATATCTCTATTTAGTGGATCTTTATACTACTCTCTTTCCAGTTCTTTTTATATGCAATCTATGACCGATAATTATTTTTTGATAACATCGAGTATCTCAGTATGATGTTCATCCATCCAGTTCCAATCAACTCCATATCAAAATTTGTACACCCTTCTATACTTAGAACACCTTCACATTTCTCCATCTGATGATATCATAAATCCTCATCCATTGGATCTTTAGAGTGTCCATATGTCGAATCTTCCTCAACCATTATAGTATCATATATTTATCTATCTAGTTATATTCTTTAATTTAATCCATATGATAGATTTGAAAATATATCCTCCATTAAATGACTCTATACAATTTAAACTTCATAGAAAACTATCTATACAACCTCAATACAACCAATATAACTCGAACCTCTATTTGATAAGAACTTCTCTGAATCCTCTATTCAATAAGAACTTAACTAACTCCTATGTTCGATCATTCTAAATCTAGTCTCTCAAATATAAATCTTTATATAGTTGTATCTTAGAAAATTGTAACCTGGAATATATACATCTTTTTTCAATCACATTGTTTTGTTTTCCCAATCACATTATGCAACTTTATATAAAAATACTATCTGATAACTTCCAAATTGAATTTTGTACTACCACTTGAACTTAGTCTTATCTCACTTTGTAAAAACGTATACAAAAATGGTTTGGATCATTATTAACTTGATGATGTTAGGAACTTTATGATTAGCATAACATCACCTGAATTTATAATAAAACTTTCTTACACTCCACAAGGAAAGTTTATTACACCTCATAATAAAACTTCTTTAACCTCCATGAGGATTTTTCCTAAAAAAATATAGCTATATATTCCCTAAAATTTATTTATAAATACATATTGATGAAAAATTAAACCAAACACACTTCGTAATAGAATTTATACACAAAATGGATGTTTTTATAGATTCTACAATAATAAATCTAAGATGATAATTGAGTATGATGATGTGATAGTCTTTGAAAATGACAATGATATCAAGAAATCAATCATAAATAATGGTGAGGATGATGTTATTATTACTAAACATACTGTACAACTTGAAATATATATATAAATTCTAGTTGATGATGAAAATTCAGCTTATTTAAGTGAGGAAGTAGTGTATTTGAGAACCAAAGGGATAAATTCAAGACTTAAAAAGTGTGATGATTTTAAGAATTTCATTGGAGATTAGAATCAAGAGGTAAAAATAAGAACAAAAATCATAATATCCAATCATTATAGATTGATTTCAAAGATTAAAGTCTAAACTGTTGACAATTCATTTGAGAAAAAATAATGGATTAAAGAAATTAATTAATAATTAAATTGGATTTAAAATAATGAGACATGGGAGCTTGTACCAAGTCCTAAAAATATAATATCATTGATAAAACTGGGTTTTTTTATAAAAAGTTGAATTAAAAAGGATACATTGAATGAAATAAATCTAGATTTTTTTGCAGTGGGAATTAAAAAATCAAAGGAATTAATTTTTATGAAACATTTTCCCCTACATACAGATTTGACACCATTATAATATTTCTTTTCATTTTAGTACATATAAATTTCAAATTATAACAAATTAATGTTATGTTTTTATTTATGAATGCTGAGATGAATGAATAAGTTTAAATGGAAAAATTTAATGGCTTTATAATTGATGAAGATGTCAATAAGGTGTTTAAATTAAAGAAATATCTTTTCATAGATTGAAACAAATCTCAATATCTTGATATGTCAAGTTGGATGAAAATTTTAGAAGCATGGAATTTAGGAAAGTATAGGTGGATAGATACCTATATTTGAGGAGAACCAATAACAAATATATCATTATGATTATTTATATTGATGAAATTATCTTTTTCTAGTAATAAGAAGAAATTGTTTAAAGATTTTTCCACACAAATAAATAATAAATTTGTTATTTCCTTACTTGGTGAGATGAAATTATTTTCTGGTTTACAAATAATCCAAATTTATTGTCACATATTTTTCTCACAAGAAAAATATGTCAAGGAGTTATTGAAAAGGTTTTTCATGGATGAATCAAGAGGAGTGTATACACCAATTCAAGTGGGAAAAAAGTTAAGAAATTTGATGAGAGAATTATTTTTAATGATAAAGAATTTATAAATTTTATTGGTAGTATTTTTTAGATGAATACCTCTTGTCTATGTGATGATCTGTGTTGTCACTGGTTGTAAAAAATACAGGGAAATTTGATCCATTTATTCTTGATAGTGTTCATGGGAAAAGTGGTAATTTCTCATATAATATGATCTTGTATAATTTTTATGACCACTCCATTAGTCCCGAAATAGGTTTTTTACCCCTAGTACATGAGTTTTGTGAAAATATGAGTCGTTCAAATTTTCACATAATATTTAATATTTAATTAATTAAATATTAATTTATTCATGCATGTTCATTCAATGATATATTTTAAATAGAGCATCATATTGATATTATTTCTTCATGTTTGATTTTGTAATTGGGGTTTTTTTCAATTTGAGTCATAACTTTGCATTAGGTGCTAGGGTTGGGCCCGGGTCCCATTTTCTTTTTTATTTTTTTATCCTTTTTATCCTTTTATTTTTCCCTTCCTCCTTTGTCTTGTAATGTATGTGGATCCCCCTACTATGTGGCCATTAATTTTATGAGAGGGGATATGGGGATAAGAGAGGGAGATAGAGAGGAGGAGGTTTCACCATGGAGCTCAGGTCATGCTGGATCATCACGTGATAGCCATGGATCATGGATAAGTATGAAGCTTTAACAATTTACATCCGATGGTAGGCCAATTTTATTTTTTGTGATACCAATCCCCATAACTTAGATGTTTTTAAGTTTTAATGCCTCAAATGTGTTGCTGGGTACCCCATGGGGTTTTATCTTGGCTTAATAATGGAGAATCGAGCATTTCGGGCCGTTCAAGGGGTTTTCTATTTGAGAAAACCCATGTAAATGATATGTTGTTCAGATAACACACGTCATGTGTTCTTTCTATTTGGGTAAGATGGAGTTTTTGGGAATACATGTTATGTACCAAGGGTACACACTATGTAGTGGCGACTCGAGGTGAGCCGGGGCATATTGTTGTGTGGGGTACACAAACAGACCTCGTGTGTGGTACATTGATAGTGGCCATGAACTATGCTTGGCTTGTCCCAATGTGGGGGTGAATATCTAGGTACATGGTGGGGGACCCCATGTGGGATACAATCCATGTACATGGAAGTGTATTTCATGTACTATGATAATGTACACACCGAGTTGTGGATGTGTGTAACGACCTGAACTTTAAATAATTTATGTTTCCTTTGTTTGTATGTTATTTTATTTTATACTCAACGAAACTATTTCATTTAATGAAATGAGTATAATTAAAATAAGACTGTTGGGTTTCAACTATTATATGACTGTTGGTCAATATGACCGTTGGAAACTAAACTCCATGTTGTGATTATTATTCTATAAAAACAAGTGACCTTGGTTAATTAATACAGAAAGAAGATACGATGGTCTCGTCAAGTAGTCTCGGGCTAATCGAATCCCATCTGACAGAACTGGGGAAGGAGGTATCACCACTCGGTTTTTCTCTGGACCAAAACCAAGACGAAATTCACCGTGTGAAGCTGGAACGGAATCACCTTTGAGAGAAGTTTAAGCTTATAGAAATAACTACTCGGGAAATGTTGGCCAAGCCACCCTCAGATTCTCTCACCTTAGCACACCTTACACTTAGGTTCTATGCTAGTGTGATAAGGGGATATGTAACTAGACCATAGCTACTTTGCATAATCCTTTGTTATAAATAAAATTGTGTTTTCTTCTTATAGTGAAGTTTCTGAGTTTTCAAATGTTCGAATGAATATAGGATGTATTTTATTGATGAATTTTGAAAAAAGGATATTTTAAAATATTTATGTAAACCATAAATAATTAATGATGTGTAATGATTTTCAAAAAATGGTCTTCTGCAAATGTGTTCAGTAAGAAATTTAGAGTCTAATAAGATCAACTTAATTTTTGGTGAATAGTAAATCATGAATAGTGATTTTATGCTTAGGATTAGTAATGTGACCAAATTGATTAGTAATCTCACTTAAATAAAGTATTAATATAATTTAGTCACCTTGATTAAGTAATGTGATTCAATAAAATAGGTAAATAATAGTTTCAGAAATTATTAGTCAAGTATTAGTTTTTTTCAGGTGAATAGTGTTTTTTAATTAAAAATTAAATTAAAAATATTTAGAAAATTATTTTTATAAAATGGAGTTCATTTTTGAATTCAAATCATCAATATTATGTTAAGGTGAATTTTTGGGTTTTTTCTGAAAAAGTTGAATTTTCGGTCAATAGTGAATTTTCAGTTTAGAGTTTCGGGTGTTTAATGATGTCATTAAGTATGTAATAATTATTCAATCATTCTGGTCGACTTATTAATAGTAAGATAAGGTATTAGGTGTCCCAATTTGCCAATACCTTGAGGAAATATCTTTGGATAACCCATAGTTTTGCCAATACAACCGATGAGGTGTCCCTTGGTAATTAATGCCTTGTCCCCTCAATTCCCCTATAAATACCAAGCCATTATCTCATCCTTTTCATTCCAAAATCCACCTCAACGAATTTCTGGTCTCCTTACCTCCCAAGGAGTCCTTCCAAGGTTCCCTCAATCCCTTCAAGGTCCCAAACTTCAAGCTTTCGAAGTTACTCTTCAAGGTAAGGTTTCCTTTCACCCTCCTCTTTTAAGTCATGACTTCTTTTATGTTGTGTCTTCTAATTTCCATATATTTATGTTGAGGGTTTGTTATTATATGTTCTCATTTCTTTCAATTTCATGTCTAATTTTTTATATACCCTTTCCGCTCTCATCAATTTATTTTATGCATTTTTAAGTGATGCCGTTAGGCTGCTGAATTTTTCGTAAGAGAAATCACATCTTCTCTTTTCTTTAATGTTTCCTTTTCATGTGGTATGTCATTAAAATATCCATTCCATGATCTTATTCAGTACCCATACTGTATTATGAGTTATTTATTAGTGGGTTACCCTTGTCCCCTCTCTTTTCAATGTTTTCTAAAACCATTTTATATAGCTGTTATGCTCCAGAAATTTCGTCTCAAAAATTCTATCTCTTTCTCTCAAGAAATTATATTGTTTATGTATATGAATACCCAGACATATTTCGTTTCCATGGGTGTTCATAAATTTATAAATATGATATATTTGATTCTGTAATTGACATACATATAACCCTCACTCCCTTTCCATGGGTTATAAATGACATATGATCTTTTTTTAAGCTCTTTTTAAACGTCATGATTTTGGCATGAAACCCATTTCTTTGATTCCATTTAGGTTATATATGAAATGTTTGATTATTATCTATGTGGCTCACATGAAATTAAAGAAATATTAAGGGTTCACCTTGATAGCACTCCAATGCATTGGGTAAATATTTAATCTCTAGAGATGACAATTTTCACGATACCTTGGTGAATAACCTTGGTAATTTTTATGACACCTTGGGGATGGACCTTGGTGATATGTTCATGAAATCCTAAATGAAATGTTGTAGCCACATATTCAATTTATGTTTCAAGTTATTTTCTTTATGATATGCCTATGAATCCTTTTCTCATGTCTCTATGTTTTTATTCAAGTTCTTATTGATATCAAAAGTAAACTACTTCCTTGTTTACCCTTACTGGGCCTTCTGCTCACCCTTTACTTTGATGTATGTCTCCAGGATATGAAAGGAAGTAATTTTATTTTGTATGTTCTTATGATGAAGCCTTAAATTGTATTAGAATAATTTTTTATGTTATTCTTCATGTTTTATGTTCCTTATTTCCAAGATACTAGACTTTAAAGATCCTCTGTTTGTAAAATGTAATGAAAAGTTATGTAATAAAAAGGCAGGATGCCGTAGTTGGTATCAAAGGACAATTTAGTTATTTATGGAAATTAGGCTATGAAAACTATAGGAATAACCCTATATAAAAATTTAAATATAGGAAAACTTCCTGGTATTTTGGTGAGTATTGAGTAAGTGGTTCATCAAACAAATACATCCCTGTCTAGATACAAGCAGGTAGAGGTGGCTCTGACACAGATGTACATAGGGGTAAAAACTGAAAACACCGCTTTGAGCTAGACTCGAATGGGAACTGGTACATGAAAACGGGCCTTTCTGCACTCTTGGTTATGACTCTCCTGGGGGATATGTTTGGTTAATCATAATCTTTTTATGAATCATTATGAAGGAATTATAGGGAAATTTAATTGTTTAAGTATGATGTTTTAATACATAAAATCCTTTATAGTTAAAAGATTTGTAAATGAAATAAGTTTATCACTAAGGATTTATTCTATTAGAAAATGGAGGGCAATAGGAGGAACCATGCAAATGGTGACCGCAATGGACCATGTGCTGACGACCCTCCAATGGAAGCCGGAATGGAAACATTCATGCGAATGATGAACCAACTAACTCAAGTTATGGGAAATAACTTGAATCAAGCTGAGAGACTGATATCACTGTGAAGGGAACAACATGTTGTTGAGTCCTTCATGCATTAGTGACCACTAACCTTCAGTGGATCGACATACCCATTGATTGCTGAACAGTGGATCGACTCTATAGAGAAGATCTTTTCTGTGCTGCGTTGTTTATAGTAAGAGAAGGTGACTCTGGCCATCTATCGCTTAGAGGGAGAATATGATCAGTGGTTGGAACTGATCAAAAACAAAAGGCAAATAGTGAAAGTTGAAGCCATGAAGTGGGAAGAGTTTAGAAGGATATTTTTTAGTAAGTATTTCCCTCATTCCATGAGAACAATAATGGAGAAGGAGTTTCTCGAGCTGAAGCAGAAGGAGAATGAATCTGTGGGAAGCTACAAGATGAAATTCACAAGGCTTTCATGATATACCTCTAGATTTTTCATGGATACAAATGGTAAGGTTGATAGATTCTTCGGTGGACTGAGACCTCATCTACAGAAGAATCTAGCCAACCGAGACTATGATAGCTACGAGGAGATCGTGCGGAGTGCGATGAAAGTCGAGCTAGAGTTTGGTGAGATGTAGTGGTCTCATAAATCCAATGAAAATAAGAGTTCTATGGAGCCCAACTTAGGGATTAATTTTGATCAGGGAAGAGGAGGAAAGAAATTGAAACATCCCACATGTAATAAATGTGGGAAGAAGCATTCTAGGAACTTCCTGCTAGGGAGCAGGAGATGCCACAAGTGTGGCAGAGATGGCCACATTCTGAGGAATTGTCATGGTGAGGTGAAACCTCAATTTCCAAATACAAACGACAAGGGGAAGATGGTTCATGCCCTACCTGATGTCCAACACTTCAAGTGTGGACAACGTGGGCACTTTACCAATCACTGTCCAAATCCGAGGGCAGTGGAGGGGAACCACCATCAGCCTCAGCAAAGGCCAAGGGAGAAAGGTTGTGATTTTTCTATCACGAAAGCTGAAGTTGAAGCTCCAAATGATGTGGTAGAAGGTACTCTTGTTGTCCTCTCAATTCTAGAAAGTACTTTGTTTAATTCTGGTTTTACGCATTCCGTCATTTCTTTTAAGTTTGCAAAGAATTTAGAATCAACCCTCGAAGTGCTAGAAGTAGAGTTGTTAGTCAAGACTCCTGGTGGGACTATCCAAGCATCGTCAGTGTTTAGAAACTCTAGTATTTACTTTAGTGAGAAAAATATTATCAAAAATCTAATAGTCATTCCCATGATGGAATTCGACATTATACTAGGGACAGACTAGCTCTCAAAGTATAATGCTTAGATCAATTGTAGAAGCAAGGAAATATCAGTAGTCTTGAATGGAAAACCTACAGTAATCTTCCAAGGAGAAATATCTCAACCTCATCTTTGTTTAAAAGAACCCCTTATATCATTCTTTATAGAGTTGATCGGTGAATAAGAATAAGGATATAAGAGTTTGATGATAGAAAATGTCCCCATCATCCAGGAATACGTTGATGTATTTCCTGAGGAGTTACCCGGACCTTCCCTAGAAAGAGAGGTAGAGTTATCCATTGAACTCGTACCTGGATCTCATCCGATATCAAATACCCCATATAGGATGGCAAATGTGGAGCTAGAGGAATTAAAGAAACAACTCCAAGATCTTTTGGAGAAGGGTTTTATCCGACTGAGTGTGTCTCCTTGGGGAGCACTATTTCTATTCGTGAAGAAGAAGGATGGATCGATGCGGCTATGCAATGATTATAGAGAACTGAATGGGATAACATTGAAGAAAAATACCCTCTTCTAAGAATTGATGACTTATTTGACCAACTTCGTGGGGCTCAATTCTTCTCTAAGATTTATCTTTGACCTGGTTATCATCAATTTAGGGTGAAGAAAGATGATATTCCAAAAATTGCCTTCCGATCAAGATATGGGAATTATGAGATTGTTGTTATGCCTTTTGGACTAACTAATGCACCTGATATTTTTATGGATTTGATGAATAGAGTCTTTAAAGACTACCTTGATAACTTTGTGGTAGTTTTTATTTATGATATTTTGATATATTCCAAAAGTCATGAGGAGTATGAGAATCATCTAAGGGATATTTTGCAAACTCTACGGAAGGAGAGGATTTTTGGGAAGTTTAGTAAATGTGAATTCTAGTTACAACAAGTTGCTTTCTTGGGACACATTGTAACCAACGAAGGAATCACAGTTGACCCTGCAAAGACAAAAATTGTAGAGGAGTGGCCTTTTCCTACAATAATAACTAAGATTCGAAGTTTCCCTAGATTAGCTGGATATTATAGGAGGTTTTTGAAGAACTTTTCACAACTTTCTAATCCATTAACCAAGTTAACTCGAAAAGGGGTCATGTTCATCTAGACAAAGGAGTGTGAGGAATGTTTCCAAGAGCTGAAGAAGAGATTGGTTACTGCACCAGTGTTAACTCTGCCCTCAAGTGGAGAAGGATTCATTATTTTTAGAGATGCATATCTAAAAGGGCTTGGGTGCATCCTCATGCAAAATGATAAGGTCATTTCTTACACATCTCGATAGTTGAGGATTCATGAGAAGAATTATCCTACGCATGATCTGGAGCTCGCTACGGTCGTTTTTTCTCTAAAGATATAGATGCACTATCTTTATGGGGAGAAATGTGATATATACATAGACCATCAAAGTTTGAAGTATATTTTCACACAAAAGGAATTGAACATGAGACAAAGGAGATGGTTGGAACTTCTTAAAGACTATGATTGTTTAATTCATTATTATCCCGGAAGAGCAAACAAAGTTGCTGATGTATTAAGCAGGAAATACCCAGTTGTTTTTTCCATGATGAGGATTCAAAAAGATCCTTTGATCAATGACCTAGTAAAGCTGGACATGGGAATTATAAGGGAAGGTATATCATCAACCCTATCCCAAATTATTTCTCAACTGACATTACTAGAGAAGATCAAGAAAGCTCAGAAAGAAGATCCTTTGTTATAAGAGAAGTTTGAGGCTGTAAAGGATGGAAAGTTTCCTGAGTTCAATATTGATCAAGAAGGTGTACTGAGATTTCGTACCAGAATATGTGTCCCATCTATTCCGGAAATAAAGAAGGATCTGATGGATGAAGCTCATAACTCTACTTTCTCTATACATCCTCGAAGCACAAAAATGTATAGGGACCTTCGTGATCATTTTTGGTGGGATAATATGAAAAGAGAGATTACTGACTACACTTCAAGGTGCCTAGTATGTTAGTAAGTGAAGGAAGATCGACAAATTCCTAAAGGGGTATTGCAACCACTACCCATACCATCATGGAAGTGGGACAATATCACTATGGACTTCGTCACTGGTCTTTTGAGAACTTCCATAGGAAACAATATGATATGGGTTATTGTGGACCGTCTCACCAAGACTGCCCATTTTATCTCTATTCGGGAAGATTTCTCTCTTGATCAAATTTCTAGGATTTACGTGAAGGAAGTGGTAAGGCTGCATGGAGTTCCACTTTCTATCGTATCTGATCGTGATCCAAGGTTCACATCAAAATTCTGGAGAAGTCTTCAACATGCAATGAGAACTGAATTGAATTTCAGTATGGCCTATCACCCCCAAACAGATGGACAATCTGAAAGGACTATTCAAACACTCGAGGACATGCTGAGAACTTACTCAATAGAATTTAAAGGTGGATGGGATCAATATCTCCCTTTAGTTGAGTTCTCTTACAACAACAGCTTTCACTCGAGCATTCAAATGGCACCCTATGAAGCTCTATATGGGAAGAAATGTAGAACTCTTACTTGTTGGGATGAAGTTGGTGAGAGAAACCTTCTTGGTCCTGATCTTGTGCAAGAGATGACAGAAAAAGTCCATGCCATCCAACAACACATTAAGGATGCTCAGAGTCGGCAAAAGAGCTATGATGATAACCATTTAAGGGACTTGGAGTTTGATGTTGTGACAAATTTTTTCTTCGTATTTCACCTTGGAAGAGATTCATGAGGTTTGGGAAGAAAGGGAAGCTCATCGCTAGGTACATTGGCCCCTATGAAATCCTTGATCGTGTGGGAGCAGTGGCCTATTGGCTTGCACTTCCTCCAAATATAGCACAAGTTCATGATGTATTCCACGTATCCCTCTTGAGGAAGTACATACCTGACCCTTCACATATACTAAACCTAGAGGTGGTACAACTGGAACATGAACTCTCTTATGAGGAGTAACCGGTGGAGATCTTGGATCATAGAGACAAGGTTCTACGGAACAAGACTACCCACATTGTTAAGGTGTTGTGGGGGAACCACAAATATGAATAAGACACATGGGAACCAGAGGAGTCTATGAGGCAGAAGTACCCACACCTTTTCTTTTCTTAGGGTACGAGTTAAAATTTTGGGGACGAAAATTCATATGGGGGGCAGAATGTAATGACCCGAACTTTTAATAATTTATGTTTCCTTTGTTTTTGTGTTATTTTATTTTATACTCAACAAAACTATTTCATTTAATGAAATGAGTATAATTAAAATAAGACTATTGGGTTTCAACTATTATATGACCATTGGTCAATATGACCATTTGAAACTAAACTCTATGTTGTGATTATTATTCTATAAAAGCAAGTGACCTTGGATAATTAATATATAAAGAAGATACGATGGCCACGTTCAGTAGTCTCGGGCCGATCGAATCCCATCTGATAGAACTGGGGAAGGAGGTAGCACCACTGGGTTTTGCTCTGGACCAAACCCAAGCCGAACTTCACCGTGTGAAGCTGGAACAGAATCACCTTCGGGAGAAGTTTAAGCTTATAGAAATCACTACTCGGGCAATATTGGCCGATCCACACTCGGATTCTATCACCTTAGCACACCTTACACTTAGGTCCTATGCTGGTGTGATAAGGGGATATGTAACGAGACCGTAGCTACTTTGCGTAATCCTTTGTTATAAATAAAATTGTTCTTTCTTCTTATGGTGAAGTTTGTGAGTTTTAAAATGTTCAAATGAATATAGGATGTATTTTATTGATGAATTAAAAAAAGGATATTTTAAAATATTTATGTAAACCGTAAATAATTAATGATGTGCAATTATTTTAAAAAAATGGTCTTTTGCAAATGTGTTCAGTAAGAAATTTAGAGTCTAATAAGATCAACTTAATTTTTGGTGAATAGTAAATCATGAATAGTGATTTACACTTAGGATTAGTAATGTGACAAAATGGATTAGTAATCTCACTTAAATAAAGTATTAATATAATTTAGTCACCTTGATTAAGTAATGTGATTTAATAAAATAGGTAAATAGCTGTTTCAAAAATTATTAGTCAAGTATTAGTTTTTTCAAGTGAATAGTGTTTTTTTAATTAAAAATTAAATTAAAAATATTTAGAAAATTATTTTTATAAAATTGAGTTCATTTTTAAATTCATAGCATTGATATTATGTTAAGGTGATTTTTTGGGTTTTTTCTGAAAAAGTTGAATTTTCGGTGAATAGTGAATTTTCAGTTTAGAGTTTCGGGTGTTTAATGATGTCATTAAGGATGTAATAATTATTAAATCATTCTGGTCGACTTATGAATAGTAATATAAGGTATTAGGTGTCCCAAGTGGCCAATACCTTGAGGAAATATCTTTGGATAGCCCATAGTTTTTCCAATACCATCGATGAGGTGTCCCTTGGTAATTAATGCCTTGTCCCCTCAATTCCCCTATAAATACCAAGCCATTCTCTCATCCTTTTCATTCCAAAATCCTACTCAACGAAGTTCTGGTCTCCTTACTTCCCAAGTAGTCCTTCCAAGGTTCCCTTAATCCTCCCAAGGTCCCAAACTTAAAGCTTTTGAAGTTACTCTTCAAGGTAAGGGATCCTTTCACCCTCCTCTTTTAAGTCATGACTTCCTTTATGTTGTGTATTATAATTTCCATATATTTATGTTGAGGGTTTGTTATTATATGTTCTCATTTCTTTCCATTTCATATCTAATTTTTTAGAGACCCTTTTCACTCATCAATTTATTTTCTAAATTTTTAAGTGACGCCGTTAGGCTGCCGAATTTTTCGTAAGAGAAATGACATATTCTCTTTTATTTAATGTTTCCTTTTCATGTGGTATGTCATTAAAATATCCATTCCATAATCTTATTCAGTACCCATACATTATTATGAGTTATTTATGAGTGTGTTACCCTTGTCCCCACTCTTTTCAATGTTTTCTAAAACCATGTTATATAGCCGTTATGCTGCAGAAATTTCGTCTCAAAATTTCTATCTATTTTTCTCAAGAAATTCTATTGTTTATGTATGTGAATACCCAGACTTGTTTCGTTTCCATGGGTGTTCATAAATATATAAAGATGATATATTTGATTCTGGAATTGACATACATATAACCCTCACTCCCTTTCCATGGGTTATAAATGACATAATGATCTTTTTTAAGCTCTTTTTAAATGTCACGATTTTGACATGAAACCCATTTCTTTGATTCCATTTGGGTTATATATGAAATGTTTGATTGTTATATATGTGGCTCACATGAAATTAAATACATATTAAGGTTTTTCCCTGATAGCGCTCCAATGCATTGGGTAAAGATTTAATCTCTAGAGATGACAATTCTCACGATACCTTAGTGAATAACCTTGGTAATTTTTATGACACCTTGGGGATGGACCTTGGTGATATGTTCATGAATTTATAAATGAAATGTTGTAGCAAAATATTCAATTTATGTTTCAAGTTATCTTATTTATGATATGCCTTTTCATCCATTTCTCATGTCTCTATGTTTTTATTCAAGTTCTTATTGATATCACAAGTAAACTGCTTCCTTATTTACCCTTACTAGGCCTTCTGCTCACCCTTTACTTTGATGTATGTCTCCAGTATATGAAAGGCAGTAATTAAACTTAGAATGTTCTTATGATGAATCCTTACAATGGATTAGAAGAATTTTTTATGTTATTCTTCATGTTTTATGTTCCTGATTTCCAAGACACTAGACTTTAAAGATAATCTGTTTGTAAAATGTAATGAAAAGTTATGTAATAAAAAGACAGGATGCTATAATGTGGTACATGGGCAGGTACCCATGTGAGGTTACAGAACACGTATATAGTACACATGCTATATACTAAAAGTTCACACCAAGTTTCCAGAGGCACATGAAAAGGGAGGATCTTTTAGGTTACACATCGTTTACTTTTCCTGCCCTGGTCCATTTTGCATATTTTTCACCCCGATGCTGGAATTAGACTTGCAAGAAGTCCACTTTTTGAATTTTTTCATGTAGATCAAAATGGTGGAATCCTTTTGAAATTTATAGGATGTCTGGATAATGTTTTATACTGGGTGATATTTGGAAGGAGTATTTCCTTTAGGTTTGGTTTTATAATCCTCATGTGGATTGGGTTGTGAGATGCGAGGCCTGGGTGAGGGTTGTGAGCTTGTTGATTGGCCTAGCTCGAGTGTTCCATAACAATCTATTTGAGGTTAGTTTGGATATATTTTGGAAGATTATATTGAGTGGTATCTTTGAGGAGATATTGGTTTGTCCCTATATGGTGGGACCTACTTATCAAGGTTATAGCAGTTAAGGTTTAGCTCTTATGGTTGAGGACAAGAGCTATTGGATCCTTCAAGATGAGTTGATGTCATGGGATGCTAGTAATAGCTATGTTTCACTGAGCTGTTGATATGATTATGAGGGAATGTTGAGGATACCCTAGTGGGATGGTCATTGATAATGTGATCAGTGGTTTCTGTAGTCAACTATTGAGGATTCCCAAGTGGCATGTTATTGTTTGGATGCCCTTATGGGTGAGTTGGTACCCATGGATGTGTTGTTAGCTGGGGAGGCCAGTTGAGGTTTTCCTATGTGGTATTTTACTTGAGGTTTTGTTTGTGTTGAGGAGCCCTTATGTAGGGTCTCACTTTTAGGTGATCATGAGGACCATCACGAATTACCCTATTATCAGGTTTGTTCTTTTGGATTCTCATTAGTTCCATTATTGATCGAGGATTAGTTAGAGGCCACTGAATTTTGTTTTGGTTGTTTCTATATCGGGCATGTCCCATGATTTTGGATGATATAGAGGAACCCTTTATAGTGTGTCCTTATTTTTTTGTGGCTTTTTTTCCATTTGAGAATGTTTATGTGATCATGTCCTATGATATTTGTTGAATAAGGGGAGTCCCATGGTAGACGTTGACTTTTTTTTGTTACCTTAGGGTCTATGGGGGACCTGAGTTTAGTTTGGTCCTAAGGTGGCTCATTGAGAGCCAATAATGGCTATTTTTTGGATGTTGAGATCCAAAGCCTCATGAGATGACATGTTCTTTGTTAGATGAGAGTTGATCAATGCTTCTAGTTTAGCTATTTGGATGGTGTGTTCATGGTTGGATTATCCCATGTTCGGTTAGGCATTGTTCATGGTGTTTGAGTTTGTTATTATCAGGAATTTTATTTAAGGAGGATACCCTTGGGATATCTTGGATTTTGCATTGGCCCTACGTGTTGATATATTTCTCTCCATCATTGGATGATTGGTTGTGGTTAGATGAGATTAGGGAGATAATGGTTGATCTATATGAGTAAAAACTCAATATATTTTAGTGTGTGACACTAAATAGAGTGGATTTGATCTCGTGAGGTTTTGAGGCACTCATGGAGTGGGTTTTCTTACATTCGTAGAGGCCAGTGTTCTCTCGACACCATGAATGTTGTATTCTCCCAAGGTTATTTATGTATAGAGACCACCTTTTTTGGGTCCATATATGGTGCATGTTTTTTATGTACCTTTGGGACTAGTAGATTCTCTAGTTGTGTCAACCTATATATTCTTTTCACTATTTCATATAATTCTATTGGAGTTCTAGAAACTAGTAGACATGTTTTGTCATGTGTATGCCTATGGTTACACCCTAGGTTCCTACATTCATTCCTATTATGTTTATATGTCTTGGAGATCCTATGTAGATTTGGAAGATACACAATTTTTCATGTGGCAGGGTGAGCCACATGTTGTAAATCCTTAGGTGGGGCCCAAATTGTGGGTATATTTACCTCAGGAGTCAGACTAGAACCCCCAGTTGGCTCTTTTCTTCATCTTTCCCTCTTTTTTTTGAAATTGTTTCTTTATGTCAGCTGTTATTAGTCTTCATCTAGGATGGGTATATCACATGTGCATGAAATAGTTATAACAACTGATTATAGGTCCACCATTGGGGGTAGCCTAATGAGATTTATTTCTCACTCCCTATATGTGAACCTCAATGTGTATAAAAACCTATTGTCTCCTATCAAGTTGGATCATAGGTTCTGTGATGGATGGAGTCAAGGCCCGATGTTGCTTGATCTAGAGGAGCCTCTTGTGTGAAGTCTTAGGATTGGGATAGTGTAGCTCGAACATCATGGAGACCAGGTATGTAGTTTGCCTTAGTACTAATAGTAGATCATGTTGTATTTTTTTAATTTTTTTTATACACGAGGTCAGCCCAGTAGGAGGATGGTTTTTGTAATTTTTTATTCCTATGAGTCTGTATGATTTTATGATACATTTCATTTTTTATATCATGCTTATGTTTCAGTTGTTTATTATGAATTCCTTGGTGGTTATCCCTATGTATGAGTTTGGTTATTTCTACTAATATTGAACTCTGAATAGAGTTTATAGTCTCCTCACTACACCTTTTAGACCTTCATCATTGGTTGGTATCTTCTGGAATTCAAGGACATGAGCTTAAGGCCTTATGGTAGGCCAGATCGGGTGACGTGTCGGGTTGACCCAGGCTGATTCGTTATAAAATGCTACCAGAGGAGGTTATTTTTATGATTTTGGGAGTTGGTAAATAGATGGCCTAGGAATTTTTTATAACTTATGATGAATATCAGAATAGTGTGTCATGAACACCTTTACCAATAGGAAGTCTAAGTTTCTAGGTTATGGGATTTCTATTCCTGGATTTCGTTTTTACGGCTGCATGATTTCACCTAGTGTGATCCACTTGTGTTTGGGGATTAATGGTTTATTATTGTTTTAATATATTTTCCTATGGGTAAGAGGCCAATTTTCACGAATCATTCTAGGAATGTAGGATTCAAATGACATATGCATGTATGTGGTGTTTTTACTGATGTTGGAGGTTCAGTTTTTTAAAGTGTCAGCAAGTGCTCATACACTGTTTTCTCATTTAAGTACATGGTTGAATTATACTCAAATAAACAATATATATATATATATATATATATATATATATATATATTCTCTTATGATGAAATTTTATATGGATAATTTAGTGAGAGTTTTTATAGTTTTAGAGATGAAATCCCTTCATGGAGGGATTCATGGAAACACTTATGAGTTGTTAATGGGATCTGAGTGCCATGTTGGTATCTCGATAAGGGAAAGGATGCCTGATATATCTTTATATCAAACTTGAGTGGCCCTAATATAGTGGTTTCCCTAAATTACAAGGTTCATGTTTCTTGGGAGGGAGTTCTTCTTGCCACATGTTCTCTGCTAAGTCTTGCGGTGGGGCCCATGTGCCTGCTATCACTGATAGATTGGGTGGGTGTTGTTTTTCTTCCTTGGTGGTGGCATTGAGGTCTACTATCACCATGTTTTTTAGTCATCAGGATGCCTAGTGTTTAAGAAGTAGAGTGATAGTAATGATCCTTGTCTTTTGGCTAGTTTGAGAGGGCAAGTTTGGTATGACTCATGGCCCTTCTCATTTTTTATTGTGCTTTGGGTAGTACAATGGAATCATGGTTGGATTTTTGTGTATTTGGATCAATTTATGAGTGGAGGTTGGTCATTTTTTTGACCTTGGCATGAGTGATATTCCTTTATGTTGAAGAGGATTATTGAGGGTGCTTTGGTTTGTTGGAACTGGCCTATGTGAGGAGCATGGTCAGTGGTTTTTGGAATGGTATCCTAGTAGTGATTTGGTTTAGACCACATGATCATGAGTCTTATTGTACTTTTGAGAGTGGTTTAAGAAAATCATTTTGTTGGGAAGTGCAATATATTCCATTGAATGTCATGATCCCCATTTTAAGTGGTTTTTCCGTGTTTATCCATTACGTTTGGTGATGGACATAGCATGGGCTATGTGGATTTTTGTCTGGGTAGAAGAATAAATTTAGGGATACTTCTTGGGTGGGGATAATTAGACCATTCATTGTTGAATGTCTCCCTTATTGGGGGAGAGTTGTGGAAATTGTAAGAATGGTCATTGGATGGTCGAGAGTGAATCAGTTGCGCCAGTGCTGGGGGCATAGTATGGCTGTTGGTTGTCTATTGGGGCTACTGAAGGGTGATAAACATTTGTAGTGGGGTGTTTTTGATGGCTCGCGTCATCATGGGTTGTGAAAATTAGCGGAAATTTGAACCTTTTATTCCCAATATTTTTTAGGGGAAAATGGTAATTTCTTCTATAAGACAATCTCAAATAATTTTCATGACCACTATGTTAGTCCCAGAATAGTTTTTTTACTCTAGGATAAAATTTTGATGGAAGTTTGAGCTATTGAAGTTTTCACAGAATATTTAATAATTAATTAATTAATTATTAATTTATTCATGTGCATTCATTAACTGATATATTTTAAATGGAGAATCCAAATTGAGATTTCATCTCTATGGTTGAGTCCGTAATAGGTTTTTTTTCCAAGACGAGGCAAAAACTTGCGTCGGGCTTCGGGGATGGGGTCGGACCTGGACCCATTTTTCTTTTCCTTTTTTTTCTTCTGTTCTAATTTTCAATTTATCTTTCTCCTTTGAATTTTCATGTACATGGATCCCCCTTGTGGGTTTCACTCATCTGATATAGGAAAAGGGAGATAATTGAGGGAGAGAGGAGGAGTAGGATCCACCACGGAGCTCGAGTCATGCCAAATCATCGTGAAACAGCTATGGATCATAGATCTATGTGAAGATTCATCAATTTCCACTCGGAGGTAGTATTTTTTTATATTTTATGTCTCCAATACCCATATCTTATTTTTTAAGTTTTAATTCCTTAAATGAGTTTTAGGGACCCTATGGAGGTCGATCTGGGCTTAATCGAGGAGAATTGGACATTTTGAGCCACCATGAGGATTTTCCATTCAAGAAAACCCATTTACACAGAATGTGGTTTAGTGAACACACACTGTGTTTTCATCATGTTTGGGGAAAATTTATTTTTGGGGACTAGATGTCATGTACTGGGGGTACATTCCATGTAGTGGTGACTCGAGTTGTGTCAGGGTATATGGTCATGTGGGGTACACAACTAACTTTTTGTGAATTATATAGCCACTGGATATACACTATGCTTGGAATAACCTCATGTGGGGGTACATGGATAGGTATATGGATGAGGAACACTTTTAGGGTAAACTCCATGTATGGGGTAGTGCGCACCATGTAGTATGGCATTGTACACGCTGAGTGGGAGTTGAGGTACATAGGCAGCTACCCATGTGAGAGTACACACCATGTATAGGGTACACAAGCTGTGTACTTTGGAAAAGTACACACCATGTGGTCAGAGGCACACATCCAGGGAGGATCTTTGGGGTTACACATCATATACCTCTAAGTACATGCTGCGTACTTTTCTTTTCCTGATCTAGTTTTCCTATTTTTCACCGTAGTGTCAGAATTGGACTTGTGAGTAGTCTATTCTAAGTTTTTTCCTACATAGATCACGTTGGTGGAATCTTTTTGGAATTTAGTGGCCATATGGACGGTGTTTTGAAATGGGTGATCTTTTATAGGATGATTTCTTTGAGGGTTGGATTTAGGATCCTCATGGGGTTAGGTTGTGAGTTGTGAGGCTCAGGTGAGGGTTTTAGGCTTAGTGATCTGCCTGACATGAGTATTTCATGGAAATATGGTTTGAGGTTCTTTTGAAAAGATTCCAAAAGATGGAATTGATTCGTATTTCTAAGGAGATCTTCATCCCTACATGACAGGTCCAGTTTCTCGAGGTGACAAAATTTTAGGTTTAGCTCCTATGGATGAGGAACAAATTTATTAGATCCTTTAGGTTGGGTTGAATTCATGGGATAGAAGCTATAGCTGGGTGTCATTGAGCTGTTGAGATGAGTCTGAGGTACTCTTTATGATTCCCAAGTGGAATGGTTATTGATCGAGTGATCGATTGTTTCCATAGTTGGCAGTTGTGGATTCCCGAGTGGCATGGTGTTGCTTGGATTACCTTTTCAGTGTGTTAGTAATCATGGATGGGTTGATATCTAGGGATTTTGGATTAGGTTTTATTGTATGTTTTTTCTCCAAGGTTTTATTCATGCTAATAAGCCCTTGTGGGGGGGGGGGGGTCCTGCTAGTGGTTGTGAGGACCATCATGAGTGCCCTTGTTGGAAGGATTGTGATTTTGGATTACTATTGAGAAAGATGTTAATTGAGGATCAGTTGGAGGTAACTGAGGGTCATTTAGGTTGTTTCTATATTGGGTGTGTCCTATGATTTTGAATGAGCTATAGGAACCCTTTATAGGGTGTGCTGTTTTGCTAAGGATTTTTGGTAATTTGAGGATGTTTTTATAGGTATGGCATGGGAGCTTGTGCATAATAGGGAAATCTCATTGAAAAATTTCCTTTTTTTGTAACCTCAAGTTATGTGGGAGCCATGATTTGGGTTTGGCCCTGATGTGGGTTATTCAGAGTCTATGGTGGATGATTATTGGATATTGAGATCTAGTGTGTCATGATGGGACCCATGATTTATTAGATGAGAGTTTATCAGTGCTACTAGTTTAGTTGTTTCGATGGTGGGTTTGAGGTTGGATCATACCAAGTTTGGTTGGACATTGTCCATAGTGTTTTAGGTAGTTCTTATCAGTACTTTGGTTTGAGGATGAGACCCTTGGGATATCTTGGATCGGGCATTGGCCCTAAGTGCTGATTTGGTTCTCTTCTCTGTTGGCTAGTTGGTTGTGGTTAGACGGGCTTAGAGAGCTAATGGGTGCTCTGGATGAGTAAAACACCCATATATTTTAGTGATTCACCCTTATTATAGTGTCTTTGGGATCGTGGGGTGCTTAGGCACTCACAAAGTGGGTTTTATAATAGTTATAGAGGTCGGTGTGCTCTTGGAGCAATGAGTTCTATACACTCCTAGTTTTATTTATATATGAATCCCACCATTTTTGTGTCCACATCTAGTCCCATATTCATTATGTAAGACCTTTTTAACTGAAGGTTTCTATAGTTGTATTGACCTAGATGTTCCTAATGCCAATTCAAATCATGCTATTAGAGTCTTAGAGCTCGATAGATGTGCATTTTCATGTATATTCCTATGGTTACACCCTAGGGTCTAGCATTCAGGCATGTTTCATTTATACTTATTGGAACTCCTGCGTAAACCTTGTGGATTTTCCAATTTTTATGTGGAAGGGTGAGCCATGTGTTTTAAATCCTTTGGAGGGGGCTAGATCAAGGATAGATTTACCTCAAGTGTCAGACTAGAACCCAAAATTGGCTATTTTCTTAATTTTTTGTTTTGAACCCTTTCTTTTTATATAGTTGTTTATTTACACTATATGTTATTAGTCTTCATCTAGGACAGTCATATCATGCGTTATTGCACTTTTTATGACAATAGGTTATAAGCCCATCATTTGGGGTGGCATACTAAGATTTATTTCTCATCCCTTATACATACACCTTAGTGTGCATGAAAACTTGATGTATGATTTCATGTTGGAGCACAGGTTGTGTAATGGATGGGGTATAGGCCTAGTGTTTCTTTATTGGATGGAGCTTCTCATGTAGAGTATTAGGATCAGGCTGGTGTAGCTCGAGCTTCGTGGATATCAAGTATGTGACTTGGCTTGATGATGGTAGTAGATCCTTTTGTATTTTATTTTTCGTTTATTTGTTTGTATATGAGGTTGGCCTAGTGGGCGATCAAATTTTTTATGTTTTGTATGATTATGAGTTTGTATGATTTAATGTTTCATTTCATTTATTATAATATTCTTTTTTAAGCTATTTATTATGTGTACTCTAAAGTTTATCCCTGTGTACGATTTTGGTTATTTCTGTTGATATTGCACTCGATATTTTCTCCCCACTACACCATTTAGAACCTTGCTTCTATTCTACAACCACTATCATTATAGGAGGTGTGCAAGATGCCTTATGGTAATCCATATCAGGTGACATGCCAAGTCGACCCAAGATGGTTTATATAGGCCATACATTATTTTTGTCATTAATCTTTGTGTTAGGTATCAATATAATCCAAATGAATAACAACTCCTACAATCCAAGAGAGTTATGAGATATATCAAAAATACTTCCATTTATATATATTTTTTTGATAAGTGAGGTGAGTTGGATTTAAAAGGCTTCACAAATGATGACTGAACTAGTCATGTTGATGATAAAAAGTACACACCAGGTGGAGCATTATTTATTAGTGTAATATGCATGACATGACATTATAATAAGTAATTATCAGCCACTTTGAGTTCCAATGAAGACGATTGCATTTTTACATCACAGACAGCTACACAAGTGATTTTGATGAAGTCTCAACTTGAGGATATGCATGTTATTTATGATTATCCATTATTCATTGGTTGTAAAAAACTAAAGTGCTATAAATCCATCCAATAATCTAGTGAAAAACTCAATATAAAATCATATTGATACCAAGTATCATTTCTCAAAAGATAAGGTGGTTTAAGGAATATTGACACTATAATATATTCCATCCAAGGAAAATATTGTTGATATTATCACTAAACCACTTTCAACTAAGTCTTTTGAGAATTTGAGGCTAAAAATGGATGTGAAAACCATTACCCAACAACACTAAGGTGTGGTTTCTTAGTCCCCCCATCATTTATGTATGTTTTATTTTTTTAAAAGGTAAGATATAATCTTTTAGAGGAGAATCCTTCCTGTAATCAAATGTTTTGAATCTTTTTTTTGAGATGAGTGTAGGTTATTGGTTGGAATTATATTTATAAATTCATGATAGAAAAATATGAGTCGGTATCATGCGATGAATAGATTTATGTAAATATTTTATGAATTCATTAATCTCCCTTATTTTATACATTGAGTTAGCTCATGAATACTTAGAGTTGATTGATTCACAACTTATTACTTTTAGAAGAATAATGACACCCCTTTCAAAATATATTTGTATTTATTTTCAATAAGGGGGAGAAAAGTGGTTTCATAGTTCAATTATATTCCATTGTATTGGGGGGGGGACAAATTTCATAAGTTGTTTTAAAAATAATTTAAAACTAAAATGTACGGCGGTGACAAAAAATATAAAGGGGGTGTTGTTAAAACCATTAAGTAAGATGTTATATTTATTTTCAATGCATGTGAGTGAGTAGTTAACTCATTTGAGATAGATAAGATGATTTTAAATAGGTTTTAAAGGTTTTTTATTGAATATGAGTTGGTTTGAGATCATACATAATATCTTGGAGAAAGAAGACAATTGGAAAAGTGCAGAAAAACGTTTACTAAGATACATGAAATTCATTTGATGGTGTGTCAGATCAACCAAGTGATTTATAAGTTTTTATAAATCATATATAAGATAATATTATTGGAAGATTATGGAGCTACATAAACAAAATCAGGGAATATATAAGATTTACTAAATGATGTGTAACATTCAACTAATAATATGTAAGATCCAATGAATGATACGAACAATTAAGGGTTGCATGTTGATAGACTAAAATAATATATAATTTTTAATATCATTTAGTTAATGATTTTCAATAATTTAAATGATAATTCACTTGGTATATATTGATTTTTTTCATAAAATAGTCTTCAAATTTTCAAAAGATAAAATGTAGAAAAAGAGAAAAATTGCCTATTACACATTGTGAAATAACATTACACGACGTGAAATATACTTTCATAGCATGATGAAATTCATGAAGCAGGTCATGAAAAAAGTTGTGAAAACTATAAGTGAATAATCCATTGTATTTCATGAGTTAAATATACATGTCGTGAACTATTTGAATGAAATTACTGCTCTGAAGATAAAGCTTGAAGGAAGGTACACATCGTGAGTCTCAGATACACGCTGTGAAAGGAGTAAAATATTCAAATCTTGGATGAGATGCACATAGATTCAAAATACATAGATGAATACATAGATTGGTATTACACAATGTGATTACCCATTACACATTATGTAAATTTTCAGCTATAAATAAAGTAGCAGGGCATCGGTTTTTGAAGATAATTCCAGAGCTCCAGGCAGATGCCTTTTGTTATTTTCATTCCCCTTTTTCTAAAACTTGAAATTTCTTAGTCCCTCTTTTTTTACTTTAATATGAGAATCATGAGTTGTTTTTATATTGGTTTTATTTTTCCCTTTTTGCACCAGCGACTTCAATCACCAACTGTTGGTGAACCTTTTCTGACATTCATTTTCTACTTCTATTCCAAGTAAGTAAAATTGTCAATTTGTGATTGAGAATTGCGTGTTCATAATTTAATTCTCCTACTAAATCAGTTCATGTTTTCAATTGTTTAAATTTATTTATTTCAATAATGTTAATCATGATTTATTTTCTTAAATTATTTTCATTCCATCCACCATGAGTGGCTAAACCACCTTGGGTAGGGATTAGAAGTAGGTGTATTTGAAATCAATAAATCTTTAATTCATAACTCGATAACCTTAAGGATTAGTAATTAGGTTAAATAATATTTGTATATCCAATTCATTCGAACATCCACGACCACATGATATTTGAGTGAATTACCCTTTCCTGGTAGGAGTAGATTAGGTTATGACCAATAGCTTAAAATAATTTCTACCTTATAAGATAAGCCTAATGCATCTAGGTTTTCACTATTTCCTGATCAAGGAATAGTTACCTCTTAGGTACAACTAGTTTATTTGACCATAGTCAACTAGAGACCTACTCTTGTTTAACATGATAAACATTAGGATCCCACCAAGTTAGAATTAATATCATCCTTTCTAAATATCCCTGAAATTGATCCCGATCCCTCTCTTATTTCTAAATTAAACCATCAACCCTCTTGTAATAACTTTCCCAAACTAAACCAATTCGAAGGGATTCCTACACCAACGGGTTCCAAGACATAGGTTTACAGTTCCAGATTAACCCCCCATGGGATTGGCCCCAAAATTTCACTACACTACACCTTAGTATCAAGTGAAGTTTGGGAAACAAACAATTCTAATCTGACCGTAGCCGGTACGAATTTAACGACACGTGTGGGTGCTATAACACCCAGATGCTTTTATGAAATATTTTATTTAAATAAATTTTTTAGTAGCTTTAATTTCACACAATAGTGAGTTTAAATGAACCAAAAGATTCCCTTAGTATAAAATTACAATTATAGCCTAGCCATTAGGTTAGGGGGAATAAGTATAACTAACTTATCAAAATGCATTGTGAATTCATTAGCTATCAATTATTTATGAAAAATATAAATCAATTAGATATTTGTATTTTTGAGTGAATTAATATCGGTAATGAAATTAATAATATGTATATATGTTATATACTTAATAAAATATTTTTGATATTCATCCAATGGATATTTTAGTCATAGGGTATGAATAAACCATATTTAATGTACAAAAACCTATATATTTTTAAAAGGGTAATTTTACACCTTTGAATGGCGAACCCCTTTTAAATTAAGATTTTGACACATTAATAATTTTTATATGATAACATAAACATTTTATTTTTAATTGAAATATAAAAATTTACTTTGGATGAATTTTTGATATTTTTCTGATGACTTTCAAGTTTTGATGAATAATAAAAATACACTAAATTTTATGTGAATTTTTTTTCCATCAAAATAATTTATATGGTTAAATTATAATATTTAATTGTTTAAAAGTATAAATATAATATATTTTTATCATTCAATATAATTTATGTCATTAGAATTAATTTTTAATTAAATTCAAATGTAAAAACATTTCAATCTTTTGCAATGTTTTAACTTTTAAAACTCGTTCTCTCTTTCTGAAAACATGAATAATTTTAAAATAATTATTGCAACTTTTGTGTTTAGAATTTTGAAAAATGGGTTCCATATTTGGAATTAGTGGATCCAAATTATTTAAATATATTTATTTTATTTTTGGACATCATGAATAGTAACTTCAGTAATTTTTATTAATACGGTAAAAGGGTAAACCAGGTAGTTAAGGGTAATAATACTATTATAAATTACCCTAACAATTGTATTAATATCTTTGAATGAGTTTTTTTATAACTAAATCATCCTTGGGTAAAAATGGAATCCATTTGAATCCACTTGGATGACATTAGTACATTTAATTTATTTTATTTAAGAAAAGATAAATATGTCTCACTCAAATTTAAATAAATAAATAATTTTTAATATAAAGTTATAATAAAGATAATTTAGATTATAAATAATCATTTGAAATCTAAAATGTTTTAATTTATCATTGTAATTTATTTGTAATTTTTAGAAAATAAATAATTACCTTAATAGCTTATACATGAATGATGTAGAAATTATTTAATTGATGGAAAATAAATAATATAGTTTCTACTAAAATAATAATACCCTTTAAAAGATCCAAACCCTTGACCAGATATTATTGGCAGATTATATATCAGCCATAATCATCCAAGGTTTGAGTTATGGACCATTGTAAGACTTATATAAGGGATTATGACAGTTATATTATTTTATTTAAAGTGATTCTAAAGTTGTCACCTTCAGAATTTTATAAGTATAAAATTTTAAATATTGAATTTTCTAGAAGATAAATTCAACTAAAAGTATTATTATGAAATATAGTAGATTTATCTTCATCATAGTATTTTATTTTTAATTTTTATTCAACAAATAATCATATTATATAATTACACAAAACTATTGTAGTAATTATTTTATTAAGGGAAATATCAAATAAATGTTATTAAAAATATTAAAGTAAATAAAATTTGGGATAATTAACATGTATAATTAATTTTCAAGATTAACTTGACCTTATATGAATATAATAAAATAGTTTTTTAGAAGTTATTTTGTTATATTAATATTTTTAAAAATCAATGAATTGAATAGTGTCAAAATTGATACTATTGTTTGTTTATCAAAATAATATTTTATTAAATTATTTAAAAATATTTATTTTTTAAAAAAAATATATAATAATTATTATATGGTGGAAAATGATCTAATTTATTTATTTATGGTCTATTTTACATAAAATAAGTAAATATTTTACCCTTTTAATATTAAATTATTTGTTACCATAGTTTAAAATTAAATAGAATAACTAAGTGTTAATTAAAAAGATAAGGTTTAATTGATATAAATACTTGTCCAAAAATTATTGGTTGATGATATTACAACCCTATCTCATATAATCTTCAAAACTGGGGAATTTTTTAAGTTTTTGGGTAGGGTTTTATTTTATTATAAATTATTATTTATTGAGTTTCCAATAGTGCCCCTCGCCTCAATTATAAAAGGGCACATCCTCCCTCACATCTTCACTTCACTTTGAGCCTTCAATATCATACATAACCTACCATTCTTCCTTCTAAACTTCCATATTTACATTCTAGAGGTTCTTTTCATCTTCAAAGACCAACTCTAGTGCTCTAAGAAGATATTTAGAGGAAGCACATCGAGGAAGAGGTAATCTCTTCTACCAATACTTTCAAACTTCATTCTTCTTATACTTTATCTTCATTAGTTGTTTCATTATAAAGTAATAACATCATTAATACTAATAAACTTATATATTATTATAATTATGAAAAAACCATATTTCACCTTCTATCCATTCTACAAAAAATGAAATCACTACGCGTGCGTACATATGGCTTACCATCTCCACACCGTAATGTAATCTATTTTTCACCACCACCTAACTTTTATGGGTATAATGATGGAAATAATTACTATATATTATTATTATAACATGATACTTATTATGAAATATTATACACCATCCACTTCAATACCATTCAAGAATTATGGGAATGATATGCGGTCTACCGTCTCCACGATGCGATGCGATTCATTCTACATGATCTTCATTAAAACATGATTATATACATGAATATAATGAATAAATATGATATATATTATACTAATATCATTTTTTAAATGATATAAATATAAACTAAGAAGTGGAGCATGAACTTATCCGACAAAACTTGCATAAGAACATAAAGTAGTTAATATCTGAATAATGAGTGAATGAAATGTTACTGACAAAGAGATGATAATATAATCATATATAATATCATAAAATTGATATGATTATGGAATAAGTCAATAACATTATTTAAATCATTATACAAGAGGTTCTAATACATACAAATGATATCAGACCTAACGTAAGGGATAATTTTGTAATCTCATTATTATCCGATATTGTTTATACGTAAGTATTTACTGGGTTATATTTATCATCCATGTCCTTGTTTTGTAAATATGTAATATTATTTATATTATTCTATGATTTTTTAAAGTTATTTTTACCCATTGGTGAATTTTTATTAAACTGTATGAAAGGAATCTTTTGTCATTTTCGGTATGATGTACCTTTTGACTTTCCGGAAAAAGTACGAGATGAATGTTTTTTAACTTATACTAAAAAATGGGTTTTTATGGAATAATGATGCCTTATTTACATTAATATTACCTTAAAAGTTTTCAAGTTTATTTTAAAAGAAATTATTTTCTCATAAAATTGTGTGATGTTTTGAGAAAAGAAAACGTATTTGAAGAAAAAAGGCAGTTTCCTTAAGAATTAATTTCACATGTTATATCAAAATTACTTTCCATCTAAGATGAAATTATTTAAATAGGGTTATTTTTCTATTCCTATTAATACTATGGTTTTATTGTGTTTATAATGAAATTATATTTATGAAATCCATTTCTTTTACATGGATTATGTTATGATGAAATGATGTTTACGAAACCCATTTTATTCCTTGGGTTATGCTATGATGAATGATTTATGTTTCTATGGAACACATAATAATGATTTAATTATGATATGGTTGGGATATATATATCCCTCCAATTCATTGGGTAAAGATTTATATCTCATGAGATATAAATGACTGGAATGGAAAGTAAATCTGATTAAGTAATACAGGGCTGGAACGGAAAGTAAACCTGGTTCAGTGATGGACTTTGTCCGCTATGATGGTCTTGGAAATGATCCTTGAATAATATGAAATGATTTTATATTATTATGTGTATACCACAAAACTTCATGTCTTATGTTATGACTTTTGGGATTATGTCCATTAATTCTTATGAGCTTTTATCCCATGACATGATATCACAATCTTTCATATGCAGGATAAGACATCCAAATGTTATGTTCTTATGTATTTTGAATATGATATGATTGAAATTTCTCTTGTTTACACTTACTAATAATTTGAGATTACCCTTTCATATGTTTATTTTCCTTAGGTCATGAATATGGGTATTAAGTAGGATATGTCAAAAAAAGTCTAGTTATGAAGAAATAAGTGGGAGACAATGTAGATGTTTTATGAACCAGTTGTTTATGTTTCCCAGTTTCTAAAGAAACTACTTCTATATGGTTCTGTTATGGATTTATTATATGTTGTAATGAATATAAATCAATTTTTAAGTAATATCAATGTATGTAAAGTATGGGTCATTATAGTTGGTATTAGAGGAAAGGTATAATTAATCTTTGGAAACTAGGATGAGAAAGCCTTAGTAAGAACTCTAAGGATATGTTCAAGTGTAGGTTACAATCCTAGTGTTTTAGAAATGACCATGAATAACATAGGATAAAACCTAAAGCATCCTAAATAGAAATTTTATTCTTTATTATGTGGTTTTACCATTATTATTATTGTTTCTCACACTATACTTCTTGGTTTTAGTCAATGTCTGGAACCTGAAGGAACTGCGATAATACTGAATGCAACAGGCAATGCAATGATTGTACTCCTGAGAAACCAAATGTTATGGGAGCTATAATGAAAAATCTTGTATCTATTCTCACAAATCTTTTTCAAGATATGAATCATACAAGACTTCCAAATGAGAAAAGTAGGGAGAAACATTTTGTTGAGTCCTTCACGAGGTAGCATCCGACTTCTTTCAGTGGGTCTTCTAACTCATTAGTGGATGGGCAATTTATCAGTACCACTAAAAAGATATTTTTTGTTCTACAATATCCTGAACATTATAATCATCTTAAAATTTTATCATTTGTAAGGTGAAGTTGATCAATGGTGGAATCATATCAAGAATATGATGAAAAGAGATGAAATTGAGTCCATGGAATAAGAAGAGTTCAAGAACTTATTTTCCAATAAGTACTTTCCTCATATTCTTCGAAAAAAGATGGAGAAGAAGTTCCTTGAACTTAATAAAAAGAATGATGAATCTATTGGTACCTATGAAACAAATTTTATAAGACTTTCAACGTACACTTCTGGAATTATTATCCAACCTGAGAGTAATATTGATCGATTATTTAGTGGCTTAAAACCAAGTCTCCGAAGGGAATTATCCATAAGGGACTTTAATAGCTGTGAGAAAATTGTTTGATGTGCTCTCAAAGTTGATATGGAGATTGTAGTAACCCATCTATCCTATGGGTCTGATGAGAAGAGAAAAATGGAATTCAAAGGAAAATCTAAAGACCACACTAAAAATAAGATGAATTTTCCCTTATGCTCAAAGTGTGGAAAGAAACATGGAGGAAATTTTCTTAAAGGGACTAGTAAATGTTTTAAGTGTGTAAAAGAAGGTCATCGGGCAGTTGAATACCAAAGTGATGGGAAAAATATCGCTAATGAATCGAATAGATAAAAGTCTACACAGAATTCACCCCCTACACTTCAATGCTACAAGTGAAAGTAAATGGGGCATTATGACAATAAATTCCCAAATCCAAGGGTTATTGATGACGATCAACATCAACAAAATATTAAGGCCAAAGACAAAGGAAAGTCACAAGAAATCACTATCAGCAATGTGGAGTATGATAATGAAGTGTTCAAAGGTATACTTACCATCCAATTTAAAGTAAAAAATGTTTTATTTGATTTTATATACACCCACTCTTTTATTTCTGAAGAATTTTCTAAGGGTATCTTCATATTACCTCAAAAATTAGATGTTGAGTTAGCTGTGACAACTCTTAATGGAACAATGGTCACATCAAAAGTTTATAATTCCTCTCCAGTTTAAGTTTGTGGGAAAGTTCTTCTTACAACTCTTTTGATCCTTCCTATAGTGTAATATGATGTTATTCTTATCATGGATTGGATTTCTTTATATGGATCTCATATCAATTTCCAAGGAAGGGAAGTCACATTTCATATTATAGATCAATCTATGATCATCTATCAATTCAAGGATGAATATAATCTTCCAATAGAAATTTCTTCCATCTTATGGGTCTTGATTCCTATAAATGAAGGTTATTTATCTCAAATGGTTGGGGAGAAACTCATGATTAAGAATACACCCATTTTATGAGAGTTTGATGATGTCTTTCTAGAGGAATTTCCAGGTTTTCCACAAAATTTGTGAAGTTGAGTTTTCAATAGAACTCATACCAGGTGTTATGCCTATTTCAAATACACCTTATTGAATGGACCCAATTGACTTGTTGGAATTGAAGAAGAAACTCTAAGATAATCTTGATAAGGGATTCATACGCCCTGGTGCGTCACCTTAGGGAGCACCTGTTTTGTTTGTTAAGAAGAAAGATGGATCAATGAGACTCTGTATTGATTATTGAGAACTTAACAAGATCAATATCAAGAATAAATATCCTCTTCCCCATATTTATGACTTATTCAACCAACTATGCGGAGCTCAATACTTATCCAAGATTGATCTTCATTTAGGGTATCATCAATTAAGGGTCAAAAAAGAGTATATACCAAAGATGACATTCTATACAAGGTATGGACACTATGAATTTATAGTGATGCCTTTTGGTTTTACTAAGTCCCCTACTATCTTCATAGATATAATGAAAAACGTCTTTAGATACTATCTTGATCAGTTTGTGGTAGTCTTTATAGATGATATTTTTTTCTATTTGAATAGAAAGGAAGAACATAAAGACCACTTAAGAATTATACTAGAGACCCCGAGAAAAGAGAATATTTATGAAAAATTTACCTAGTGTGAATTTTGGCTTCAAAAAGTTTTTATTTTGGGTCACATAATCTCAAAAGAAGGGATATCTGTGGATCCATAAAAAATAGTAGTCGTTGAAAGTTGTTTGAGACCAAAAATGGTAACTAAGATCCGAAGTTTTCTTGGTTTGGTTGGATATTATCGACGTTTTGTGAAAGATTTTTCAATATTATCTAATCCTATCACCAAGTTGACTCAGAAAGGAGTTATGTTCATATGGATGAAGGAATGTGAAGAGAATTTTAGAGAGCTAAAAAGAAGGTTATCCAGTGCGCCTCTTCTCACACTGCCTCATAGTGGAGAAAGGTTTGTGATCTACAGTGATGCATCTAAGAAGGGTATGAGATGTGTTCTCATGAAAAATTATATGGTGATAACTTATGCCTCACGACAGTTGAAAATCCATGAGAAAAATTACCCAACTCATAATTTAGAGTTAGCTACAGTAATCTTTGCATTAAAAATATGGAGGCATTGTCTTTATGGTGAAAGGTGTGATATTTACATTGTTAATAAAATTTTAAAGTATATTTTCTCATAAAAGAAGCTGAATATGTGCCAAATAAGATGGTTGGATTTGATTAAATATTACTAATTCTCAATACATTACCACCCTAGGAAATCAAACAAGGTGGTATATGCTTTGATTCGACAAGACCATGCTATCCTATCTCTGATGAGGATCACAAAAGATCCAATATTTATGGATTTGAAAAGGATGGATCTTGAAATTTTAAAGGGGATAAATCTTATCTTTATCAAATAAATGTTCAACCATCTATACAAGTGAAGATTAATGAGGCATAAAAGAAAGATGTAGAGCTATAAAAGAAGGTGATAAATGTTCTTGAATTCAACCTTGATTGTGATGAAATAATAAGGCTTAAGAATCTAGTTTGTATTCCTCCTATACCATAATTAAAGAAGGATATATTGGATGATGCTCATAGTTCTTCATTCTCTATTCACCCTAGAATCAAAATGGCATACATGGATTTGAAAGATTATTTCTAGTGGGATGGAAGGAAAAGAGATGTTTCTGAATATGTCTCTCGATGCTTGGTTTGTCAGCAAGTTAAAGCTGAGAGACATATGTATAAGGGCATGTTAAAACCATTACCCATAATGGAATGTAAATGAGAAAAAATCACTATGGACTTTGTTGTCGGAATTCCCAAAACATCCAATGTCAATGATTCTATCTAGGTTATAGTTTATCGCCTTACGAAGTCATTAGACTTCATTACCATTAGACAAGATTTCTCTCTTGATCAGATTTCCAAGACATATGTAAATGAAGTAGTAAGATTGCATGGAGTACCGATTTCCACTATATCTGATTGGGATCTGAGGTTTACCTCAAAGTTCTGGTGAATTATTCATCATAATATGGATATAGAGTTAAGTTTCAGTACTTCTTATCATCCTTAGACAGACGGTCAGTCTGAACGGACAATTCAAACTCTGGAATACATGTTGAGATCTTTATCTATGGATTTATATGGTGGTTGGGATCAAAACCTACCTTTTTTGTAATTTTATTACAACAATATATTTCACTCTAGTATTCATATGGCTTCTTATTAATCCCTCTATAGAAAGAAGTGAAGAACTCCAATTTTATGGGATGAAGTTGGGGAAAGAAAGATATTAGGACCTAACCTTGTTGATGAAATGGAAGAGAAGGTTAGATCTATTCAATAATGCATAAGAGAATATTAGAGTCAACAAAAAAGTTATGTTGGAAACCTGAGAAAAGACCTAGTGTTTGAAGTGGGTGATAATGTGTTTCTAAGAATATTTCTCTAGAAGAGAGTAATGATATTTGGAAAGAAGGCAAAGATAAGCCATTGGTATATCAGTCTTTTTGAAATTCTAGATCATGTTGGGAAGGTAGATTACTGATTATCGATTCCACCGAATATCTCTAAAGTTCATGATGTTTTACATGTATCTCTATTGAGAAAGTAAATAACTCATCCTTCACATGTACTAAACTCAGAATTTGTACCACTAGAGTAAGATATTTCTTATAAAGAATCACTGATATAGATTCTAGATCGTAGCAAAAAAGTTCTATGAAACAAGACCACTAGCTTGGTTAATGTTTTATGGTGGAACCACCAAATTGAGGAAGCTACGTAATAACTTTTGGATATTATGAGGGAGAGGTATATTCATCTGTTTGTTTCCAAGTAACGAATTTTGAGGGTGAAATTCAGTTTAAGGGGGGGTATAATGCAACACCCGAATGTTTTTATGAAATATTTTCTTTAAATAATTTCAATTCTTTAGTAGCTTTCATTTCATGAAATCATGAGTTTAAATGAACCGCAAGTTGCCCTTAATATCAAATTACCATTATATCCTAGCTGTTAGGTTATCGGGAATAAGTATAACTAACTTATGAAAATGCATTATGAATTCATTGGCTATTAATTATTTATGAAAAATATAAATCAATTAGATATTTGTATTTTTGAGTGAATTAATATTGGTAATGAAATTAAATATAAATATAAATATATATATATTATACTTAATAATTTTTTATATTAATCCAATGGATATTTTAGTCATAGGGTATGAATAAACCCTATTTGATGTATAAAAACCTATATTTTTTTAAAGGATAATTTTATGCCTTTGCATGGAGAACCCATTTTAAATTAATATTTTGAAACATTGATAATTTTTATATGAAAAAATAAACACATTTTCTAAATTATAATATAAAAATTTACTTTGGATGAATTACTGATATTTTTCTGATAATTTTCAAGTTTTGATGAATATAAAAAATACACTAAATTTTATGTGAAAAAACTTTTTTCATAGAAATAATTTATATGGTTAAATTATAATATCTAATGGTTTTAAAGTATAAATAGAATAGGTTTTTATCATTCAATGTAATTTATGTCATTAGAATTAATTTTACATTGAATTCAGATGTAAAAACATATCAATCTTTTGTAATGTTTTAACTTTTAAAACTTGTTCTCTCTTTCCGACAACAGAAATAATTTTAAATTAATTACTGTAACTTCTGTGATTTGAATTTTGAAAAATAGATTCCATATTTGGAATCAGTGGGTCCAAATTATGTAAATATATTTATTTTATTTTTGGGCATCATGAATAGTAACTTCGGTAATTTTTATTAATACGGTAAAAGGGTACACCGGGTAATTAAGAGTAAAAATACTATTATAAATTACCCTAACACTTGTCTTAATATCATTGGATGAGTTTATTTATACCTAAATCATCCTTGGGTCAAAATGGTATCTATTTGAATCCACTTGGATGATAGTACATTTAATTTATTTTATTTAAGAAAAGTTAAATATGTCTCACACAAATTTTAATAAATTAATCATTTTTAATATAAAGTTATACTAAATATAATATAAATTATAAATTCTCATTTGAAATATAAATTATTTTCATTTATTATGTTATTTTTTTTTAATTTTTGGGAAATAAATTATTACCTTAATAACTTATACATTAATGATGCATGAATTATTTAATTGATTAAAAATCAGTAATATAGTTTTTTATTAAAATAATAATACACATTAAAAGATCAAAACACTTGACCAAATATTATTGTTTGAGTATATCTCAACCATAATCATCCAAGGGTTGAGTTATGAACCATTTTAATCCTTCTAGAAGGGATTATGACACTTATATTATTTTATTTAAAGTGATGTTAAAGTTATCAACTTCATAATTTAATAAGTATAACATTTTAAATATTGGATTTTACAGAATATAAATTTGACTAAAAGAGTTATTATGAAATATAGTAGATTTATATTCATCATAGTATTTTATTTTTAAATTTTATTTAGAAAAAAATCCTATTAAATAATTATACAAAACTGTTGTAGTAATTATTTTATTAAGAGAAATATCAAAAAAATGTTATTAAAAATATTAAAGTAAATATAATTTGGGATAATTAACATGTCTAATTAATTTTCTAGATAACCCTGACCTCATAGTAATATAATAAAATAGTTGGTTTGAAGTTATTTTATTATATTAATATTTTTAAAAATCAATGAATTGAATAGTGTCATAATTGATACTATTGTTTGTTTATCAAAATAATGTTTCATTAAATTATTTAAAAATAATTAATTTTTTTAAAATATATAATAATTATTATATGGTATAAAATGATCTAATATATTTATTTATGGTCTATTTTACATCAAATAATTAAATATTTCACCCTTTTAATATTAAATTATTTATTACCCTGGTAAAAAATTAAATAGAATAACTAAGTGTTAATTACAAATATAAGGTTTAAATTGAAATAAATACTTGTCCAAAATTTATTGGTTGATGATATTACAACCCTGACTCATTTAATATTTTAAATTGGGTAATTTTGGAGGTTTTTGGGTAGGGTTTAGTTAATTATAAATTATTATTTATGGAGTTTCCAAAAGTTCCCCTCACCTTAATTATAAAAGGTAACCTCATCCCTCACCTCTTCACTTCACTTTGAGCCTTAAATCTCGGACATCCACTGAAATGTTTCCTTATCAACTTCCATATTTAAATTCTATTGGTTCTGGTCATCCTCAAAGACCAACTCTAGTGTTCTAAGAAGAGATTTAGAGGAAGCACATCAATGAATATGTAATCTCTTCTACCGATTATTTCAAAATTATTTCATCTTTTACTTCCTCTTAATTAGTTGTTTAATTATAAAGTAATAACATAATTATAAATAATATAATTATATTTTATTATAATTATGAAACAACCATATTTCACTTTCTATCCATCCTACAAAAAATGAAATCACCACGTGTACGTACATACAACTTACCATCTCCATGCTGGGGTGTAATCTGTTTTTCACCACCACCTTACTTGGATGGATATAATTATGGAAATAATAACTATATATGATTATTATAAAATTATAATAATTATTAAATAGTAAACACCATACAATTTAATACCATTCAACAATTATGGGAATGATATGGTCACTCGTGTGTACGTACGACCTACCATCTCCACAATGCGATGCGATTCATTGTACATAATATTTATTAAACCATGATTATATACATGAATGTAATGAATAAATATGATTCATACTATACTAATATCATTATGTAAATGATATAACTATAACCTAAGAAGTGGAACATGAACTTATCCGACAAAACTTGCATAAGAACATAAAACAGTTAATATTCAAATAACGTGTGACAATGAAATGTTACTAACAAAAGGATGATAATATAATCATATATGAAATCATAAAAATTAATATGATTTTATAATAATTAAATAATATTATTTAAATCATTATACAGTAGGTTCGAATACATATGAAGGATATCAGATCTAAGGTAAGAGATAATTTTGCAATCTCATTATTATCCAAGATTGTCTATACCTAAGTATTTACTAGGGTATATTTATCATCCAAGTATATGTTTTTTTAAATATATAATATTATTTATATTTTTATAAAAATTTTTAAATCCAATTTTACCCATTGGTGAATTTTTATTCAATGTTATGAAAGGAATCTTTTTTTGTTTTTGATACGATGTATTTTTTGACTTTTCAGAAAAAGTGCAAGAAGAATGTTTTTTAACTTATACGACATGAATAGATTTTTATAGTTTCATAACACCTTATTTACATAAATCTTCCCTTACAAGTTTTCAAGGTTATTTTCAAATAAATTCTTTTCTTTTAAAATTGTGTGGTGTTTTGAGAAAATAAAACATATTTGAAGAAGAAAGGATATTTTACTCAAGAATTAATTTCATGTGTTATATAAAAATTAATTTCCATATAAGATGACATTATTTAAATAGGGTTATGTTTCTATTCCTATTAATACTATTATTTTTTAATATTTATGATGTAATTCTATTTATGAAATCCATTTGTTTTACATATATTGTGTTATGATGGAATGATGTTTGCAAAACCCATTTTATTCCTTGGGTTATTCTATGATGAATGATTTATATTTCTATAGTACACATAAGAATGATTTCATTATGAGATTGGTGGGGCCTATATCTCCCTCCAATTCATTGGGTAAAGATTTATGTCTCATGATATATACATGACTGGAAAAAGTAAATATGGTTCAATAATACATGGTTGGAATGACAGGTAAACTCAGTTCAATAATGAAATTTGTCCGCTATGATGATTTTGGAAATGATCATTTACTAATATAAAATGATTTTCCATACTTATGTGTATGAAATAAAACTTCATGTCTTATGTTATGACTTTTGTGATTATTTTCCTTAATTCTTATAAAATTTTATCCCATAACATGATATCATGATCTTTTATATGTAGGATAAGACTTCCAAATGTCATATTCTTATGTCTTATGATTATGATATGATTAATATTTACCTTGTTTACCCTTATTGAGAATTTGATCTCACCCTTTCATATTTTTATTTTCCCCAGGTCATGAAGAAAGGTATTAAGTAGGATATGTCAAAAGGAGTCTATTTATTAAGAAATAAGTGGAATACAATGTAGATGTTTTATGAACAAGTTGTTTATGTTTCCAAGTTTCTAAAGAAACTATAACTATATGGTCCTATAATTGATTTATTATATTTTGTAATGAATATACTTCAATTTTGATGTAATATCAATGTATGTAAATTATGGTTCATTATAGGCACCTCAAATTTTGGGGTCGTTGCTAGGGAGTATAGTAAATTTGTGCTTCACATAGAAAAACCTATGGAAAATACCTGGGATTACCTTTCCCTCACCCCATTTCCTTCTTTCCCTTTTTCAAGACACTATTGTGTCCCTGCTCTCCTGACATAGTGCATGTATCAAGGCCCTTCGACTTGTTCAACGAGACTTGAAGCACAAGAATAGTTAGTCTTTGATCCTGAGATCGAACGATATATCTTTTAATGCTGCAAGTCAAACATGGTTGACCTGAACAATCCTGCGGGTCCCAACTGAACAAACCTTCCAAAAAACGCCACAAGTGATTCCTGGAGAGTACCCAATGAAACAAGAGCAAACCATCATGAATTATCACTTTCCATAAATCCATGGTGCCACACCAATAATAGCATGGTCTCCCATTTAAGAACATACCTTTGAGATAATACCTGGACTCATCCACATGATCTAGAACATGGGTCAATTCGGTGGACTGTAAAATGAAGACCTACATGACCACATCTCAAACTTCCTAGAAGTTTGTGATACCTTTCACAACCAAGGAGTATCAACTGATGCAATTATACTCTATGTCTTCCCATTCTATTTGTGAGACTGAGACAAGGATTGGATCAAAATTTGATCTCCCAAGTCAATCATGACTTGGGATGATCTAGCCAAGAAGTTTCTAGACGAATACTTCCCACCAATTCAGACTTGGAATCTCCAGAATGACATTTAGAAATTCACTCAAATAGAAGGAGAGTATGCATAGAAAGGTAGGGATATATTTAAGGAACTAATGAGGAAGTGAACACACCATGGACTATACATGTGTATACAACTCTAGAAATTTTACCAAGGTCTTCAAATAGCCGCACATACAGTTTTTGATATTTCCATTGAGGGCAGACTGATGTTCAAGACACCTGAAGTTGGATGATTTATTTTGGTTGAAGTCTCTCACAATGCCAATATATGGAAAAGCTATTATGGTCCGGATCGATGTGGAACCCACCAAGTGAACGAGAACACCAGACTAGCAGCGTAAGTTGAAGAATTTACAAAGAAGATTGAATCATTTCAGCTACCCACTACACCTCCCCCTCATGCTCCTATGAGGGAGATGCAGTTATGTGAGATGTGCAATGTCCCTTACTTGTACCAAGACAATAAGGAAAGAGTTGAAGAACTACAAGATCTAGATTATAATTACATCAATTACCATCAACAGAACCCACCATTCCAATAGTGGAAGTAGTACTATCAGCAGAGGTTGGATTAGTAACCACCTTAAAAAAACCAAGTCTATTTTCAATAAAGAAGTGGTCAAGAAATAGTTCACAATCAAGGAACACTAGGATACCATCCTATGAAACTTGTATCAAGACCACAACAACAAGGTAAAGAATAACCATTCCCTTAGAGAGCACAACCGTAGTTTCAACCAGCTCAACCAAGACCTCAGTAGTAAGATGCTACTCCCTAGAGTAACTTGGAGAACCTCATGGATACTTTTGTTCAGAAAATAGACTAAAAAATAACGAATCAAGAGATGTAGATATAGAACTAGCGAGCTGCTTTGCACAATCTTGAAGTTCATATGGGTCAGATATCAAAGAATTTATTTGACAGATTATCAGGTACTCTACCTAGTAATACAAAGACATACCCTAGGAACGAATCTAAGGTTTTAGTGCTGAGAAGTGATTTTTTTGGATTTAAAACAACCAGATGGAAGAGAATAATTACATCCTAAGGAACCAAATAATCATTCACCAGTAGAAGAATAAGAAGTTGATAGGACCTCCCATTAGTTACCCCAAGCTGCATCACCGGCTACAAATACCCAAACACCAGAACAACCCAAAGATCCAGTCTATGTTACCCCATTACCATATAAGCCACCTATTCCTTTTATAGAAAGAATAATATAAAGAATAAATAAGGCAAAATAAAAGAAGTTATTAAAAATATTCAAGTAATTTCATATCAACATACCCTTTGCAGAAGTTATTTCTCAAATGCTAGTTTATGATTTTTTTAAAGATTTGCTTTCCAATAAAAGAAAAATGGAAGATCTCAGTGTCATCTCACTAAATGAAGAATGATATATTATTGTTCATTATATAATCCCACAAAATATGGGATATCCAATAAGTTTTTCAATTCCATGTGCTATCGGGGAGTGTATATTTGGAAGAGCTTTGTGTGATCTCAAAGAAAGTATCAACCACATGCTGATGAAGGTATTTCGCAAGTTGGGACTTCAAGAGATAAAACCAACATGAGTAGAACTACAACTTTCAGACCAATCAGTAAAGTACCCCATAGGAGTTCTTGAGGATGTTCTTTTCAACTTTAGAAAATTCATCTTTCCATAAGACTTCCTAGTTCTAGACATGGAAGAAGAAGGTAACGCCCCCATTATTCTCAGAAGACCATTCCTGGCCACAGGAAAGACTATAATAGACATAAATCAAGGGAGTATAATTTTTCAAGTTGGAGATGAACAAATACTTTTCAACCTCTTCAAATATTCCCTACAATTATATGATTCTATTGATTGCAATGTTGTCTCTCTTACCCACGAAATAAGTGAATACATGACCATATAAGAAGAGATTGGGGATTCTCTCTTAGATATAGAAGACGAGTATGATTTTGAGGAAGTGAGATTCAATGAACCTCTTATAATGGATACCCTCCCACCCTTCACCCCCTTAATTATTCAACCACCAATATTGTAATTGAATTCACTGCCTTGTATACTTAAGTATTCATACCTAGGAGCTTCAACCACTCTACCAGTAATCATTAAATATGAACTTTCACAGATACAAGTGGGAAAACCGGTTGGATTATTGAAAATAAACAAGAAATAAGAAGCCTAGGGAGTGACTGATATCAAAGGAATCATTCCAAATGTATGCACCCATAAGATTCTACTCAAGGAAGATGAAAAACAGAAACACCAACCTCAAAGGAGGCTCACACCACCAATAAAGGAAGTTGTTAAAAATGAAGTACTGAAACTTTTGGATTTTGGAATAATATTTTACATATTTGATAGTGAGTGGGTGAGACCTATACAAGTAATCCCTAAGAAATGTGGTCTCATAGTAGAGAAAATTGATGAAAAATAATTAATCTCAACACACACAATCACTAGATGGAGAGTTTTCATGGATTACAAGATTTTGAATGTAGCAACAAGAAAAGATCATTTTACTTTACCATTCATGGATAAAATGTTATAAAGACTTGTGAGACACGGATTCTAATATTTCCTAGATGGATATTTAGTATACAATCAGATTCCAGTCAACCCATATAATTACTGAAAGAAAACTTTCACATGTCTATTTGTCACTTTCACATACAGGAACATGGAATTCGGTATGTGTAATGCACTAAAAACGTTTCAAAGGTGCATGATGAATATTTTCCATGATATGGTAGAGTAAGTTTTAGAAATCTTCATAGATGATTTCTCAATTTATGGGTGATCTTTCAAAGTCTGACTAAATAATCCGGAGTTAGTCTTCAGTCACTTTAAAGAAAAATTCCTAGTTTTGAATTGGGGAAAGTGTCATTTTATGTTAAAATTAGGCATAGTCCTCAGATATAAAATCTTTAAGGAAGGAATATAAATTTATCCAACTATGTTAAATATCATTAAATATTTACCTAAACCTTTAGTAGTTAAGGGTATAAGAATATTTATGGTCCATGCTAGATTCTACAGGTTATTTGTAAAAGACTTTGCAAAAGTTTCCCACCCACTGACATGACTATTGTAAAATTAAGTTCCCTTTAAATTAACTAAATAATGTTGGAAGACATTCAATACTTTGAATAAAATCCTGATAGTAGCCCCTGTAATCATTTCACCTGATTGGGATAAGAAATTTGAGTTGATGTGTGACACCAATGACTTCACTAATGGTGCTATTTTAGGACAATGAATTGGTCACATATTCTATTCTATCTACTATGACATCGGTACAAAGAATGAAGATCAATTAAACTACAGAACCATATAGAAAAAACTCTTAACCATTTTAAATTCTTTTGAAAAATTATATTCCTATTTGGTCTTATACAAGGTGTTTTTTCACAATGATCGTGTTGTCCTAAGGTATTTAATGAACAATAAGGATGCCAAGACAAGGCTGATAAGGTGGATACTTATGCTCCAAGAATTTTATATTGTGATCAAGGACACCAAAGGCACAAAAAATGTGATCATTGATCATTTATCCCAACTTCCTCTGTCACTCATCAAGGACGATGACGATATTGACATCAAAGTTGGTTTTCCTAATGAAACCATTTTCAGCATTAAGGTCCAACCATGGTTCTCTGATATTGTGAATTATCTCTCCATGATTTTTTTCTTCACTAAGACCTTTCATATCAACAAAAGAAACAATTTTTGGATGAAGTGAAACATTACTACTGGGATGAACCACTCCTATTAAAAAGTTGTGCGGATGGATTATTGCAACATTGCATCCCTGAAAATGAAATCCCAAATGTGATAGAAATGTGTCACATGTCACCAACTAGAGGAAATTATGGACTTGATCACACTGTAGCTAAAATTATGAAAGGTGGAATTTTCTGGCCCATGCTACATCAAGATGTGAGGGAATTCTGTCAAAGATGTGATGGGTGCTAGAAAATGGGGAAAATTGGGAAAAGAAATGAAATTCCTAAAAATACCATCATGGAAGAAGAAATATTCTATGTATGGGGGATAGAATTCATGGGACCATTTCCCAATTAACATGAAAAGTATTATATTCTAGTTGGAATTGACTTCATCTCAAAGTGGGTAGAAGCTAAAGCCACATCACATGACACAACAAAAATGGTCATAATTTTTTTGAAAACTAATGTGTTCTCAAGATTTGAATGTCTAATATTACTCATTAGTGATCGAGGAACACATTTTACCAATCAAGATATTAAAAGATTTCTGGAAAAGTATGAAATTAGCTACAACATAATAACTCCCTACCACCCAAAAACAAATGGGAAAGTTGAATTTTCAAATCAAGAAATCAAACAAATATTAAAGAAAATGGAGAACATAAGTCAAAGTGACTAGATTTTGAAACTGGATGATGCATTATGGGTGTACAACACTATGTAAAAAACACCCATTGGGACCACACCTTTCAGAATAACTTATGGGAAACCATGTCATTTTATATTTGATTAGTGCATCACTCATACTGGGAAATTAAAAATCTAAATATGGATACTCAGAAAGCAGGATAAGCTCAAATGGTATATTTGGATGATTTGGACGAGATCTGAAAACATGCTTGTGAAAATTACAAGATCTAAAAAGAGAAAACAAAAATGGCATGATCAAAAAATTGTTAGATGTATCTTTGTCCTAGGAAACATGGTCCTCTTATTCAATTATAGAATTAAATTATTCCTTGGGAATCTAAAATCTAGATGGAACGACCCTTTCGAAGTCACTCAAGTTTTCCCCTATGGGACCATTGAAATTCAAAGGGAGGGTGGAACACCTTTCAAAGTTAACAATCAAAGGCTAAAAATATTCCAAGAACCCTTCCATGAAGGTTGTTTCATCAACCTTAATTTCATCTGAGCCTTAAACGAGTCAAGCACTTGATTTTAAAGAAAGCGCAGACTAGGAGGCAACCCAAGGTAGATCATATTATCGTAGATTAGGTTATGATAGCCTTAGAAAATATTAAGATCTTCCAGAAGCTGGAGGCTAGGGTTTGAAAAAAATTTGAGATGAAAATTTCAATTACACATCATGTAACCCTATTACATGATATGTACTATTTCTGTAAAAAATACTATAAAAACCAGTATTACATGACATGAAACAAGGTTCCACATCATGTAATACCACGAGCCAATTAAACAAACATGTTGTGAACCCTAGGTTCATGACCCGGTAACTCAACCCCCTAACTTTCTGCCTCCCTCCCACACACACCTGGTAAGAACCCCCCCCCCCCCCCCCCACATACTCCCTCTCAGTTGTATCCCCTCCCTTCCCTCTTCCCCTTCTCAACCAGCACCACCCACGTACCCCTCCCTCCCCCTCTCACTCTCGACCACTGCCCTCCCTCCCCTTAACCTCTACCGGCCGCACCCCCCTCCACGACCACAAAAACACACACCTTAGCCTCCTTCCACAATGGAAAGAAACAAAACACTAAAACCAGTACCCTCCAAGTCATCATCAGACCATGACAAGCAGCTGCTAGCCAAGATCCCATGCGGCGTTGCACCTCCCACACCTTCAGCACCTCCCAAAAAAACCTATGACAAATCCTCATCTAGCTCCAAGGACTCATATAGTGATGAGAACCTCCACCTACATCTCATTATGTGATTCTCCAATTTGAAGCATTATGTCAACCTTGATTGGATATAGGAAAAGACCATACGGACCAACAAGACCCTAGATATGGCCATTCTTTCCCGCTTGAACATCAGTGATGATATCTTAGAGCTCCTTAACACCCTACATAATTACTACATCATTGAGGTATGTGAAGAAACATACTGCTAGATATTCCTTGAGTTCCTATCCACCTTTGAGGTAGTAGTGGATAACTTGTGCTTTTGTTTGGGTGGCCGACCACATGAGCTTTAATTTTTTGAATTTGGTATAGGCCTGGGTATCTCTACAGATGAGTTCTCCATTTCTAAGGTATTTATAACACTTCATATTGAGCCACCCTGGTCTGATTCATGGGGATTGTGGTGGATTATTTCCCATGATTATCATTCAGTACATGGACCCTAGATCACCATGTCCACATAGTTGTGGAGCCCAACACTATGGATACTCCATTGAGCATTGACCCACGCCTGGTTTGCCTAAGAAGAGTCACATGGGAGTACGAGCTAGGTAGATATCATCATCTAGGTGGTAGCTATGGGTGGCCCAACCATCAAATGGCAGCCCAATTTTTATACTAATACCGGGCTCATGCACAACAAAATTTAGGTACTTTGATGGGTGGCTCTTTCATTACACACCTCACCCTCCATCTCAGAGTCTTTGAGGCTACACTCCCCCTCACATAACTTTGACCCATGGAGGATATTGATTTTGTGATGCTGCATAAGATACAAATTTTGGTGAGGGGTGATGTTTATAGATGGTACCCAATAGTACATTAGGTAAATGCCATAGCATAGGAGGCTCCTAGAGAGGCCCTCTCACATAACACACCCACCAATTCCCCACAAATACCTCAAAACCATATTAATTCCCCTCCCATCACTGCATAAAATACTAATGAACCCAACCATTTCACCCCACCAGATCTATGGTCCATCCAACTTTGCATCTTGGAGAACCTATGATAGATATTGGCTCATCTACACCTTGCTAAGTAGGCCCGAAAAGGAAAGTGGTAGGCCACTGATGCATCCATCGAGCTTTCCTTAGTAGATCCAGCTTTCAGACCCACAACCACACTGAGGATCAACGCCTCTCCACCTCATACCCCATCCCATCTTCCTAGAACCAAAACACCACCCTCTGTAGTTGATCCACCCACCCCGACTGCCATCATTTCCATTGATCCAACCATCTTGCCACCACCGCCATCTAATCATGAGTGGACCATGGACGAGATTTTTGTTCCTAACAATTTATCTTAGTTATCCGCTTTTCTCATTTTTGGTTGTAGAATTTTTTGCTATGGATGGTTATTTTTCCATTTTTTCATCTATGTATTCCCACATTTTATACCATTACAGTCATTTATATATATATGTGGACTGATTTTGTGTCACTTTTACTTAAATTAATTTTCATATCTAATAAATTTTCATAGCCTTGTCTAGATCCTCTATTTCTTATATGGCTATGGATTTTCCTGTACCACCATCTATTTTGGTGTGACAAGTGACTCAACACATGGATAGGATCAAACATCAACTTTAAGAACTTTCACTAGAAATTCATGCACAGCAGTAGCCACCACAAGCATAGATATCATTTCTTCCACATCTAATTCATGCTCACACTACTCTTAAAGTCATCAATCTTTTCAAAATACTCCTTTAGCTAGAAGACACTACAACGAGTAGTTGTAGACCCCATAGGAGACACTGAGCTATTTGACCACACTACTTGGTACTTTGATCCATTCTTCTGGAAGCCGAAACTTCTATTAATACTTTATGGGAGGTAACCCATAGTTCATTATTTTCTTCTTCTGAGTCTTTTTTTAGTTCTATAGTTTCTTTTCATCATGAATCAATTTATATCTATTGTATAACCCTATTCGTAATTAAATAAAATCGGTTTACATAGTTCATCATATTGTACACATATCTTTTATTCTACTTATCAATGTTTAAAACCTATGGACCAATGCTTTACCTAGTAAAAGAAATATATTTATAACCCAGTTTTTAGGTATCCCCCAACTCCAACTCAAGACATCCAAGTTCCCTCATGGAATGCCAAGTCTTACAGGGATCTCTTAATTCCCTTTATTTTCATTTAATAAATTTCCATTTCATTTTTCTAAGATTTATTTTTCCATAACACTCCCACAATACTTCCATGGAAAGTGCGGACACTGTCTCTTTCTAAGTGTGGGGGATTTTTTTTGTAAGTTTCACTTTTGATACACCTAAATTTTTTCCTATTCTCAGCTGTGTTGGAGAAATTTTTAATATTATAAGCACGCTTTAAACTTGAAAAAAAGTATTCCCATTTGAATAAAAGAAAAAATTTAAATTGTAAACTATTAGAAATCTATGTTTTGCCTCTATTTATACTCTTAGAATGATTACTTATCTTAGATATTTATTTCAAATTCAATGTTTATAAAATTATGGTTAATTAACTAATTACTTGGTTTTACACCCTTATTGATTTCCAGTTTCTATTTTTATTACCATTCTTGAGAGAATTCTGGACCTACAATTGCATATTCTTCTCTTAGAATATTTCTTGAGTGATACCTAGGACATGTAAACCTTTCATAACATTCATAGAGATCTTATTGAGGTTATGACTGAACAAATACAATTTTAAAATGATTGAGACAATCTTTATTGAGACACCATTTTCTGATACCCACCTTACTTATTTCACTCATTAATCCTATAGTTTCCATGAATGACCATATAGGATGTAGCTATTCCAAGTTGATTATCCCTACATAACCTTCTCTTTATGTAATACATGATTCTAATTTGAACAAGTGTGGGGGAGTTTTTTAGATAGAACAAGATGATTCTTTTATGGAGATGTATTGTGTTACTCATCAGACTACTTTGTTGTCATTTATACTTTTTAGAATTTCATTTATATTCAGTTCCTTTGAAAAATAAAAAATAAAGGAAAAATTGACATGGGTTTCGTATTTGGAAGGTAAAAAATCACCATTTCTGGACTGATGAATCCCTATAAGGATCATATGTGGTTAGGGGATGGATGTGATACCTGAACTAGACATGAATTCCAAAAAATAGAAATACAAAAGAAAAAAAGAAAGGAATGAGATACCCCTTTTGTATTTACTTGATATATACATGGATCCAAAATGAGCTTCTGGGAGCGTGGACTTGATTAGTCATGAAGGAGTCATTATATTACAATTTTCTTGACATTTATTAATTATACTTTAGAGCCTACCCTCCCTTTTTTAGCTTGTTTTTCACTACTTACCTACCTACCAATAGCCTCAGAGCCATTAGAACCCAATTATTCAAGACCTCATGTTTTATTTTGTGTTTTTTACAATGTAGAGATGGTGGAACCAATGTAATCCTATGGTTAAAAGAATGTACTCATGGTATGATCATAATTCCAATTTCATTTTACCCTAAGTGATGAGAGAAAATTCATTGTGAGGTACATTGAAAATTTGTCTAGAAAAAAGTTGAGATATTGTAATTAAAAGATTAGAATTTGTTTAAATAATTGAGCTATGAGGTAAGACTAGTTTTCTATATAGGGATGATTATGAAGACTAGACTTTTATACTTACACTTAGTTTTATTTTCCTAGACATAATGGATGTTTCATATTTTAAATTTTTTTATCCTTTTGAAATCACTGTTGAGATCTTTTTTCTTGAGGATAAGAAATTGTTCAAGTATGGGGGAATTTGATAAGATGGAATAATATATATTTTTTCCTATCATTTATTTAACTATTTTCAATAATTTAAATGATAATGCACTTGGTATATGTTGATTTTTTTAAAAAATAGGCTTCAAAAGTTTCAAAAGATAAACTGAAAAAAAGAGAAAAATTTCTTATTACACATTATGAAATAAAATTACACAATTTGAAGTATACTTTCACAGCATGCTGCAATTAATGAATTAGGTTGTGACAGAAGTCATGAAAACTATAAGTGAATAAGACATTACACATTGTGAGTTGAAGATACACATTGTGAACTCTTTGAACAAAATCTATGGTCTAAAGATAAATTATGAAGTAATGTATACGCCGTGAGTCTCAAATACACAACATGAAAGGAGTAAAATATTAAAATCTCAGATAATATATGCACGAGATACACATATATTCAAAATCCATGGAGGAATACACAGATCGACATTACACTACGTGAATACCCATTATACATCGTGTAAGTTTTCGCCTATAAATAAAGCAGTAGGGCATCCGTTTTATAATAGAATTCTAGAGTTATAGGAAGATGTCTTTTGTTCTTTTCATTCCCCATTGTCTAAAAATAAAAATTTATTATTCCCACTTTGTTGTTTTACTTTAATATGAGCATCATGAATTTTTTTCAATCATTTTTCTTCATCCTTTTTTTCACCAGCGACTTCAAGCGCCAACCATTGAAGAACCTTTGCTTAAATTCATTTCCCACTCCTATTTCAAGTAACTAAAATTATCAAGTTGTGATTGTGAATTGATTGTTCAAAATTTAATGCTCCTACCAAATCAGTGCATGTTTTCCAATTATTTAAATTTTTTTATTTCAGGAATGTTAAGCATGATTTCTTTTCTTCGTTTATTTGCATTCCATTATACCATGAGTGTATAAACTACCTAGGGTAGGGATAGAGAGTAGGTGTATTTGAATTCAATAAATATTTAATTCTGAACTTGGTAACCTTAAGGATTAGTAATCAGGATAAATAATCTTTGTCTTTTCAATTCATTCGAACATCCCTGACCACATGATATTTGAGTGAAGGACCCTATCATGGTTGGAGTAGATTAGGTTATGACCAATAGTCTAAAATAATTTCTGCCTTAGAAGCTAAGCCTAATGCATCTAGGTTTTCGCTATTTCTTGATCAAGGAATAGTTACCTCTTAGGTAGAACTAGTTGATTTGACCATAGTCAACTAGCGACCTCTTCTTACTTTGTAGCCTAAAAATTAGGATCCTACCAAGTTATAATTAAGATAATCCTTTCTATAGATCCATAAAATTTATCTCAATCCCTCTCTTATTCTTGAAGTAAACCATCAACCCTCTAGTAATAGATTTTATAAACTAAACCAATTTGAAGGGACTCCTACACCAAAGGGTTCCAATTGATACGTAATATCTTTTCAAAAGATTCATAAGTTTTAATAGGTGAATTATAAGAATATTAATTCAAATGATTCTAAGTTATTCTTAAAGATATGAATTTTATGATGATTCATATTAATCTTGATCCAAGATTAGAAGTTTTTTTGATATGGATGAGAATAATGTACTATGAATTGAGAATTCACACCACAATAGTTATTTACATGAGAGTATGCATATGTGGAATAATAAAATGTAGGTTTCAAGGGAATATACTTGAATGTTTTGTGGAAATTCAAAGGAGAGTGAAGATCATTATGCATGATTTAAATGAGGAGAAAATTATAGAGAATTAAATGAGAAATAATAAAGATAATTCATGTCATTTTAAATGAGTTTCAGATAAGACCTTTAGTGAAATGTTTCAAGAATATTTTTAGAGATAAAGGTTGGATGATTTATTATTCATTTATTTATCGGTTCTTAATGAAAATCATGATGTTTCCTTTAATGATATTTTTATTTTTAAATAGGTGAATTAATATTTTGGTGAGAATGCTAAAATTCAAGAATAACAAAAAGGGTAAGAAGTGGCTATGATAAAATGAGAATAATAGAGTACTGTGAGAGTTTGTGTTGATATTTACAATGAGGCTTTGCATAAACATTTCTGAGAGAAGTTAAGATGAAGAGAGAACCCCATTAGATTGTTGTAGAAGTGAGAAGGATGAAGATCACATTCTATCTTGTCCACTAATGACTCGATCATTCTTAGTGATTATTATTCAATAATACTATTTTGTGTTATTGTATAACAAGTTAGTACTTGTTTTAAACTGGATGGATCTAGAAATTGTAACAGGTTCTAGAAATTGTAATAGGTTCAAGGACATACCATTTCCTGTAGCTTCATATTGATAAAATAGAAGTTGTGTAGGGGGGATAACCTCCATACACTAGGGATGTATTCATCAATTTTTTAGAAAAATCTTGTTAAAAAATCTATTGTGTTTCTTATTTACATTTCTGAATCAGGGTGAGTTTGTGAGATTTATTTTGAATAAGCATGATTTTTTTTGAAAATAAAATGTATCAATAATGTTTTACCTCCAGTTTTGATCACATTGTCAAGTGATCCTTACACAATTGACAAATCCCAATTAACCAGAGGCATGCCAAAATATCATGACTTAATCCCCACATCATAACACATAGCCTCATGTCACAATATTAATTACCATGGTTCAACACATTAGACCCAGAAAACATCAATTTATCAGCCATAAATCAACAGTGCAACCCATATGGTCATGACATGATTCATGGTGACAAATAAAAATCTAGAAAAAACTCCACTTCTCCTCGACCATTCACTCTCAAACTTCCTCTCAACACCTCAAAACCACAAAGTAGAGGTCTGTGAAAGCCCAAGCCCCATAATTTTGGCGTGGTTATTAAAAATAAATCTAAATTTTATTCTCATAGTAGTAATAAATAATAAGTCATTGATTCCTCACATGACCAAAGTCCTGAGTGCAGTGTGAAGACCCAAAGGGGAGTGAATCATGATAGACAATGTTTTAAACTTTTTCTTTTTATGTCTACCAAAAATAGGATCGTATCCCTTTATTTAAAGGAACAAAATATCTTTAATTATTATCCTATAATCAGGATATAAAGAAAACGAATCAGAAAGCACGTGAATACAAGGATTTTACATGGTTTACCCTCTAATGTGGAAAGGTTATGTCAAGGGAACACAAAAAACTCATTTTTATCTTGTACAATTCACAAAATACTACTATAGAACCAGTGAAAAAAATAACTATCCTTTATCAACACTAACTAAAAAGTGAAGATAAAGATAGGTCTTTATCAACACTTTTATTAACACTGATAAAGACACCCCTTTATTAATGTTTTTTAGCATTGATAAAGCGTGGCATTTATCAACGCTAAAAAGCACTCATAAAAGATATATTTATAAATAAATATCATTAAAAATCACACACACACACACACATATATATATATATATATAATATTTTATTAAATATACATTTACACTTGATATATATTATTTTTAATTAAAATGAAATAAAAAATAAAAAATTTATATTATTAAAAATCAAATTTCATATAGAAATATATATTGATATATATATATATATAGTTTTAAAAAATATTATTTATATAATACAAATTAATGTATTATAGACCATATTTATATGTCATATATTTAGTGAAAAATGGTTTATAATTTAATTGAAAATTAATATTAAATAAAAATATTAACTAATTAATATTAATAAACATTAAATAACAATTTCTTTTATCAACATCAATTGTTTTTTTGATTTGACATACATATCAAATAGTAAATATTTAATTATTAATTAAAAAATTACTAAATATGTTACACTTAATATGTCATACAATAATTCCACACATACATATATGAAATTAATTTAATTTTATAGAGATAATCATATAGAAAAACAATAATTTGTTAATATAATCATTTTATATTTTTTTCTTAATATTTAATATTTAATATATTATGTTTTTATTTGTTAAATTTTATTCATTTATTACATTTATATTTAATATACACTATTTATTACTTTTTAATATATATATATATATATATATATATAATTTATTCATTTTTATTTTTTTAATATTTTTTGTAATTTTATTCATTTTTAATATCTATTTATATTTATTTATTAACATTTAATATTATTTTAATAAAATTTTAATTTACATAATTAATATTTGTATTCATTTTCATTTAAACATATATTCATTTTTTATTTTTTTAAAATTTATATAATTAATAACTCTAAATCATTTTTTATATATTTTTCTGATCTAGCCATATTTTAATTAAATTTTACTCATTTTTAAAATTAATTCATTTAATATTATTTATTCATTAATAATTTTAAATATTTTTACCTTTTTTTATAATGTATTAATTTTAAATATTTATAATTTTAATATTTTTGTAATTTATTCATTTTTAATGTTTTTTATACATAATTATTCACTAATATATCTAAAATTATTAATATAGAAATATATTGATATATATATATATATATATCAATATATATAATTTTTCCTTAAATATGATTTATATAATACAAAATATGTATTTACATTAAATAAGCCATGTATTTAGTGAAAGAAATTTACTAAAATGTCATTTTTTTCTTCAATTTAACATATATCAAACTCGTGTTACATTAATTTCACAGATATGTATATGTAATTAATGTAATTTTATATAAAAAAACACACATAATATATATGTAATTTATTCAATTTTTAATATTTAGTGTAGAATTTTATTTATTAACATAATATATTTAGTATATATCATGTTTTTAATTGATAAATTTTATTCATTTTGTATATTTTATTCAATATATACTATTTATTACTTTTTAATATTTTTTCTATTTTTTTCATTTCTAATATTATTTATTCATTGATAATCTTAATTATTTTTACTATTTTTTTTTAATTTATTAATTTTTAAATTTTCTTTGTTTAATATTTTTGTAATTTTATCTATTTTTAATATTTATTTATACAAGTTTATTCATTAACATTTAATATTTAAATATGGTTGTAATTTATATAATTAATATATATTCATATTTATTTAAATATATATTCATTTTTAATTTTTTTAATAATCAATATAATTGATAACACATATTCATTTTTTTAATAATTTTTTCAATCTATTGGTTTCTTAATTGTTAAATTGTAATTTTTTAAATATTTGTTCATTTAATATTATTTAGTATTATCTATTCACTAATAATGTTAATTACTTTTTTTCTTTTTAATTTTTTCATTTTTAAAATTTATTTGTTTAATATTTTTGTAATTTATTCATTTTTTATATTTTTATACATATGTTTTCGTTAACATTTAATTTTTTTAATATGGTTGTAATGTACATATTTAATATGAATTCAGCTTCTTTTTTATTTTTTTAACAATTTATATAATTAATAAAACTTATTTATTTTTTTAATATTTTTGAAGTTTATTCATTTTTAGTTATTTAATCCCACTCATTTATAATATTAATACATTTAATATTATTTATTCATCAATGATGTAATTATTTTTTACTTTTTTATGATTTATTCATTTTTAATATATATTCATTTTATATTTTTTAATTTATTTTATATAATTTTTATCATCTCTTTCCAAAAACACATCGATAAAGATAGGTTTATCAGCACTAAAATATAAAGAACTGATAAAACCAATTTTCATCAATGTTATCTCTTAGCGTTGATATGGATATTTTTTATCAGCGCTAAAAAGTGTTGATGGAAATAAATTTTATCTGCACTTTTTTATTTTAGCGTAGATAAAACATATCTTTATTAGCACTTTTTGGAAAGTATTGATAAAACCCTTCCGTTATTTTAAATAGAACCCTAACAAAGAATCCTATCACTCAATCCATTCAAGCTCTCGCAAAAGCTTCTCCCCCTCAAACTTCTCAGATGAATCGACACTCTCAAAACCCAAGGTGTGTGATTCTTTCTTCTCCTTTTTAGTCGATCTTACATTGTTTGAGTGTTTTTAATTTTTCCAAAGGGTTTGTATTTTTCACGTGATCCACAAAACTCGAAGAGGCTTGAGATCCTCTAATCTATAGTTCCTCATGCTCCCCACCCTCACGCTAAGCATACCATCCCCTATACAATGTTCTTCATGGGAATCACTTTGGTTTTCTTTCAACTATAATGACCGGTCTTTGAAGTTTCATACAGATAAACCTTTTATAAACAATGGAACAATTATCCATGGTTCGTCTTCTTTCTAAGTTTCATTTTTTAGAAGTAAAACCTGAATTTTAATGATTTAAATTGCTATATAGACTTCAAGTGTGGATCACAACATGAAATGGTTTCATCGATAAAGATGAAGTTTGAATTATGTTTCATATTTTCTTAAATTTTAAATAAAACATTAGTACATATAGATAATAATAATATATCATTATCTTTAATCTATTTGTTACTATGAAATCTACCCAATACCATGAAACTAACAACAATAAAAATTTAGAATTATTTGTTCCTATTATGTGTGGCGCACACAAATTGAAGTAGTATCATTTATTAAGGCATTGATTTTTTTGATTATTCTCAATGTAAAATGTTACAGTCTTGAACTCACAGTAATGATTTATAAATATATCTCATTTTACTCTATTATTTATTTATTTTTCCTCTTCTTATATGCACCCTTTTATTTTAATTTATATTTTTTATTTATAATTGGGATAGAATATATTTTAAATTTTAATATTTGTTCTAATCTATTATTGATAAGTTAATGTTTGATATTTCATAGTTTTATATTTTATTATATTTGAATATATTTCATGTTTCCTTTCATTTTTTATTTTTTATGATATATATATATTGATTTAAATATTGATTATATATATACATATATTTTTAAGATGAATGCTTATGAAATAAATTATATTAGTTAGAGAGTTGATTTTTCTATTGTTTTCTTTAGATATTCTAAAAAAAATCATATTGTTTTTGTATGATATTTGCATGGCTAAATATCTTAATTTTTATGTATTTATTTTAAATCATGTGTTATGAATTATATTTAAAAATTATTTATTTTTTACTATACATATTATATTACCTAGTTATATCTGAGAAGTCAATAGTTTTTATATTTTTATTCATAAAAACAAAATCTTATGAATTTATTATTTTATTGATCATTTTATTCAAATTAAATTTCCAACACACATGCATAATCCTAGTTTAAATTAATACTATGATATAATGTGTAAACATGGATTCTTTAGAAAAAATTAAATCTCTAATATGATCCAAGACATGAGATTTTCTGAAATTTGTGTCTTATAATTTGACTATTTAATATTAATATGATAGATTAAATTTATTTTCATAATGAATAGCTTGATGGGTTGGATAACTAGTTTTAGAGGTTTTTCATAATTAATATAATAGAATAAATTAGTTATTCCCTTTTTAGGGTTGTATTTTTAATAATGCGATTAATATCATTGATTCTATCCCCTCAAGAGAATTATTTGAGAACTATCAAAACATGACTTTCCAATTGAAACTTTAAGAATTTATTTTAGAGAAAAATATATATCTTCAAAGAATGTTTGAACTTATTTTAATGTTTATAATATAATCTACTTTAATTATCCTTGTAAACTTGACTGAAGTTAATTTTTATTTACTCTATTAACTTTTAAAGTAATCCAATTGAAATATTACTTTCCAACTAGTTTAAAATTTATTTAAAACACTCTTATATATCAATCAAAAACATGTTTACGATATATTTATACACTCAAATTCAGATACTTTGTTTACATATCAATGTATATATATATATTATGCATACCTTATGTGTATTTATTTTTTTAATGTACGTAATGAATATTATTAAATATTATAGGATGAATATGAATAAAAATGGAAGGATGTTAATCATATGACAAAAGAGTATGAGGATGGAGTTAAAGAGTTCATCAAGTTTGAAATAGAGAATTCATACGACCCTTATCAAATCTTCTTTCCTTGTTTAAATTGTTTTAATTTTAGAAAAATTCATCCAAAAGAGTTGGAATAACATTTGATTCTCCATGGAATATATCGGAGCTATAAATGTTGGACTAAACATAGGGAAAAATAGAATGTACATAATGACTGAGATGATATTTCTGTTTATGAATCCTTTGATATGAATACCGGTGTAAATGATTATGGAGAATTTATAGAAGAAATGAAAATGACCATTGAATATGACCTTCTTGATTGTCCAAAGTTGTTTGATAAGTTAAATAATTTCACTTACTTTTATCATCATACGTTAGGAAATGTATTATAATGATTAAATTGCCTTTCATGCAAGCTATACATATCTATAAAACAATATGCTTTAATTTTGTTTTATCCATTATAGTACTGAAAGTTATTGATTTAATATGTAAACATATTCTAAAAAATCTTATTTTTTATTTACCTTATTCCTCCTACACAATTTTCTAACATACACCTTCTGACACATATAACATTTTAAATTCATGTTAACAATTGTTGTAAACTATTATATCATAAGTTTCATATAATTTTTTTGTTCCTTTTAGCAATCAGTCATTTAATATCAATGGAAACTATATGCATTTCTTGAAATATATATGATTATGTACTTATGGGGTATATGTTTCATGGGAAACCTTGGTATACATCTTTAATATAAATTTAATGTCATTATGTTTCATAAATAATTTGTACTTTACTGATTTATTATGTCTTATTTGTAATACTTTATTATTCATATTTGGGAATTGATTTAAACCTACATTAAAACAATACGATCAATAACTTTTACCAGTTTGGTTCATATTGTAACTTTATACCAACCATTTGATCATGCGAGCTTTATATATCCATAAAATAATGTGATTTAATTTTATTTCTTCTATTATAATAATTAATGTTTTTTATTCTATATTTAAACATATTCTGAAAAATTTTAATTGTCAATTACCTTATTCCACTAAAAAAAATCTAACATACACCTTCTGATACATAGAGCATTTTAAATTCCTATTAATAATTATTATAAACTATTATATCATAACTATCATACAAAATTGTTTGTTCCTTTCACTAATCAGTCATTTAGTATCACTAGAAACCATATGAAATGCTTGAAATAGATATTATTATGTTCTTATAGGGTTATAAGAAGCATGGGAAAACACGACATACATATTTACTATATCTTGAATCTCATTCGGTTTCATAAAGAATTCATACCTTACTAATTTGATATGTCTTATTTATAATTCTTAATTCTTCAAATTATGGACATAAATGCAACCTAAAGTAATATAATATGCTCAATAACTTCTACTAGTTTGGTTCATCTTATATCTAAATACCTGTAATTTGATCATTCAAGCTGTACAAGTCTATAAAAAAACATGCTGCAATTTTTTTTCCTATTATAGTAATGACAATTTTTTATTTCATATGTAAACATATTCTAAAAAATCTTAACTTTAATTTACTTTAGTCCTCATAAAAAAATTTCTAACATACACCTTATGATACATAGAATAGTTTAAATTCATGTTAACAATTGTTGTAAACTATTATATCATAATCTTTATAATTTTTTTTTATTCCTTGCACTAATCAGTCATTTAATGTCATTGGAAACTATATACATTGCTTGAAATAGATATGATTATGTTCTGATATGGGTACATGTTGCATGAGAAAATGTGGTATACATCTTTACTATAACTTGAATATCATTCAGTTTCATAAACAATTCATACCATATTTATTTAATATGTCTTATTTATAATACTTCATTCTTCAAATTATGGACATGATTTCAACCTAATCTAATACAATATTCTCATTAACTTCTACCAGTTTGGTTCATTTTGTAACTTAATACCTATCATTTTATCATACTTTACAATGGTGATTATTGTATAACTCTTTTATTATACCTTTTTCTAATAATATTTATCTTTTTTTTAGATTTGACACACACTGTTTATAAAATAAAAATATATTTTTTCTTGAAATAGATAAAATTATCCACAGAGAGTGTAGATATCTTCATTGTTATCCTCCCATGATAGTCCTATATTCTTTAATTGATACTCAAAAAAATTGTTTAGTCACAAAATAACATAATTATAGCACATAAAACCTTCATAATGAGTATAAAAATTTACATAGTAGGCTAACCGTTGAACAGAAATAGGTGATGGTTGTCATTATGTATTCATTATCTTATACTAATGGGGTTTTTTTCTTACATGGATATGGATGAAAAGGTAAGACATTCGTTGGGAGAGTTCTGAAATGTGTGTTATGGACAAAATTTAATATTTTTCTTATAGTTTCTTCTATTGGAATAACATCATTAATCCTTCCTGTTAGTAGGATGACCTATTCTATATTCTGTATTCCAGTTTTTGTTAATGAGCAGTCAATTTTCAATATTCAGTAAGGGAGTGATCTTTCAAAACTTCTTCAATTAACAAAATTGATTATTTTGTATGAGGCACTAATGATTCATAAACACTATTTTGAATCTATTTATCATAATTTGAGAGATATAATGTCAGTAAAAATTGATAATTCTTCAAATTTACCATTCGATGGCCTAACAGTTGTATTGGGGGGGATTTCAAGAAAAAACTACCTGTAATATCAGGGTCTAAAAAAAGTGACATTGTGTTTGCAAGTAAAAATTCATCATATCTATGAAAATATGTCAGGTTTTAACTTTTAAAAGGAACATGATATTGCATTCAACTTCCTCCACTGATGATAAAAATGAAGTACAACACTTTTCTAAGTGGACTTTGGATATTGGTGAAGGCTGAATTGGTGATCCTAAAGATGGAGAAGTAGCCATTCTAATTCCATCAACATATCTTCTTACATTATTTTAAAACCCAATGAATTCTATTATGACTATACATACCATAATTTCAATGAAAACTGTGGAGACGTCAGTTATTTGAAATACCATGCAATATTAGCACCAACCCATGATATTTTTCAAGAAGTAAATGACTACATGTTATATTTGAATACTTGTGAAAGAAAAGATTAATTCAGTTATGATTCTATGTGAAATTAAAGTTTTGATATAGATAGTCCATAAAACATATACATATCTGAAATTTTAAACGGTATCAATGTATATGGGTTTCTTTCCCACAAAATTACATTAAAGATTGGGGTACCCATTATGTTTCATAGAAATGTAGATCCATCAGTGGGTTTATATAATGATTCCTGGATGATCTTTAAACACTTTTTTAACCATTTCATTAGAGTATAAATTTTAATTGGATGTCATTTTGGGAATCTTGCATTCATTCCATGAATTAATATTATATTCTTTGATTGTATATGGCCTTTCAAATTACAAAGAAGACAATATCCTTTGATGGTTTAATATGCAATGACTGTTAATAAAAGTTAAGATCAATCACTCTCTTGTTTTGGGTTATATCTTTGAAATCCCATGTTGTCATGGAAAACTATATTCTTTCATATATATGGTCATGTTGAAAAGGGGTTTGAAAATAATAGTATATGATAAAGATAATACGACCTATGATTCCACACAAAATATTGTCTAAAATGAAATTTTTGATAACTTGTCTTAGGTATATATTAAATTACAATATTGAAATTTCAATGAGTTTTTCCATTAAAGATATGTAAACTTCCCATGTTTTTCATTATTTCTTACTATGTTTTATTTTTACACTAATTCAAAAGGTGAATAGTTATGAAAATTTAATGATAAAAAAATCCATTGAATGAGATTACCCTTAAATACAATGAAACACTAAAGATAAAAGTTCACATATTCAATATGTGGTGCACTTTATCTTCTAAGTACCCCAACTATTTTGTTTCTATTGATCTAATTCTTGGTGATGAACGCGTGAGTTTAACATATAAAAATGTAAATCTATATTTTTATTTTTTATTATTGTGTTCTTTTGTAAATTTATTTAATTACATTATTCTATAATGATGACCTATGATATCTGTTTTTTCAAATTTTAGTCAACATTTTAAAATACTTTATGTAGGGAATGAAGATTTAGTGTACAATTACTAACCATTAGTTAATCTCAGAGTTCAAACTGCTTTTTTTGAATGTTTTTCTATATTATAGAAAATTTCTAAACAGTTTCAAATTAGAGAAACTACTTGGAAACTCGATATATGCTCAGAATAATGTTCACATTAACCATATATGTTCGTTCATCTGATACTCAATTGCTACTCTGCACTTTTGATGTTACTTATTTTGATGAAATTTTTCAAAAAAGGGGTCTATAACAATATATAGTTGGTAAATATTATTACTAATTTAATTTTTTTATTCTTATGTATTTTCAACACACATTTACTCCACATAAAAAAATAAAAGCACTCTTTTATGAATAATGCAGCCGTTGCATACTATTTACATTTAAATTTATATGTATCATAATGTATTTTATTAGAAATGAAATTGTATTTCACATAGTTGTAATGTTCATTTAGTAAATTTTAATTTATTCTTCTCTGTTTTAGAAATTATTGTACATTTTTGTTACTACCTTCCTATGTAATCTATGGTAAATTCCAACCTAAATATGAAAATTGTTTTAGAGGGTGATAGGTTAGCCATTTTTTCTTCTTACTTTATGTGTCCAATAAATTATAGTTAACAATATTATTTATTTATTTTATTATAGAGGGTTAAAAGTTAAATGTAGTTTATGGGGTGACTTTTTGAACCAAATTTCACATTACTTGGAAAAAAATAACGAATCATCTACTATTTTGATATTTTAAATTTTCTAGGCAAATATATTGAGCATTAGACTTTCTATCTATATAGTACCTTTTTTTTATTTATATTTAATGTTAATTTTGTAAATTTATTCATTAATATACTCTATTATTTTGTTTTGGAACTTATTTCAGACTCTTTTACAACTAAATTTATTGAAACAAAACTACTTTTCAACATAGATATTCCAATAGTAAAAAACTTCAAAAGTAGTTTCCATTTTACCTGACATTACTTATCATTTTTTATGATTCAAATTTTCTACATCTTAGATGTATTATACCAAATTTTTAATTGAAAATGTTTCATATTTTTCAATTATTACATCTTCATTGATCATTCATCATAGTTTCACAGTCCACCACCAACACATTCAAATAGTTCTGTTACATTTTTACTGTACTGGAATAATAAAAAAATAGTTTCTAAAGTAAAAAACTATAAAAACATTTAGTAATATATCCCAAAATTTTCAATTTAAATATTAAATATTACAAAATGTTCAATTATTTCATGTTTTAATCAAGATAATAATATCTACTCACTCTTTCATAACCTACATGGTGTTTAATTATAGTTATAATACAAAAGAAATTCCAAGCATCCACAACTAGTATTATAAATCATGAAACTCTTTCATGAAGAAATTAGACACTTTAGATGGGAATATTTAGTGCCATAACTGCAAAAACTCTCTGAATATAACTACTCCTAGGTTGTCATTTATTTTTTTATAACTTATTATTAATTTTTTATTTGGTTAGTATTCAAGTATATTATATGACATAATTCACTAGTTAATAATTTTTTTTAAATCCAATAGATTTAGATTCCAACTGATGGTGACTGGTTTCAAAGACTCGTTTTCAGTTTTTCTCTTTGATAAGAAAGTAATGCAATTTATAACTAAAACAATTGTAAAGTTGAGAGATGCTTTGATACAAATACAAATATAAAACTGTTTATATTATATCAATAAATTCATGGTTTATTTAAACTAACATTACGATTATTTTTCAAATTAGAACTATGTTGAGTTTGTTTTTCCTCTAGAATTAAAAATTTTCAAATCAAAGAGTTTTGTAATCTATTGATGTAACAAATTAAAACATTCAAAATAGTTATCATTATTCATAAAAAACATCTATAAAGTTCTTTTCACTACTGAAAATGAAAATTACATCATTAATTTTGATCTCAACTTTAAAGATAGTCAAAAGTTTCATTTAATAAAAAAAATCCAAAAAACATTATTCTTTTTGTCCTTACTATCTAGGAGCATCATAGCAGTGAATATTCACGAGTTAATAGTTGTATTTAACATAACTAGGAACTATTGTTTACAATTTCTTCAATTGCATTTATTAAAAAATAAATAAAAATGCATTTCAATATTCCTTTTATCTTTACATCATAGGAGCATCATATATGTGTATCTTTACAACTAAGTTGCAACAATGACATTGGATTTGTTACATAAACTAAAAATATTTCATCTAATCAGGTATATATTTTTAATATTGATTGATTTTTATTTTCATTAGATCATTATAACTCCAAAATATTCATTTTTTCTGGTCATTTCCATATTTTATTTATTTAAAACATACAATTCATTTATTATTTTCAATTTCCTACTATTAATATTTTTATTTCTGATTATTTTATTTTATTTTTCACTATTATTTTCTAATTGTTATTTTAACTCCATTCTCTATGTAAAAAACCAATTGGGTGATTTTTATGGTGAGGATGCAATGAAAAATGATATTTTAATGTCATGATACTCCACAACTACAACAAGCAATGATAATGAACTGCAACCCTCTATAAAGACAAACTTAAAAAATAAGAGTGAAAAAATTACTGAAATTTTATGATGTTGTAGCAAGGTAATATTGAATTATGATTGCTTATTTTATTTTTGAATTTATTTTTTTAATTTTTATTTATGGTAAGAATAGTATCAGGCATTCAAGTTTACCTAGCTATTATTTCAAGAGTTTTTTTCCATAGTTTTCTAGATCGGAATATGTATTTCATATTAACTACACACATAACTATTTGCCAAATTTTTTCTATGCTTTTTATATACATGCAAAATAAAAATATTATTCCCTATTTAAGTTCACATAGATGAATCACATTTTAGAGCATGTATATAACTATTCAAATCTTGAAAACTAGCCACTCATATGAATTGGTTTTATAGATTATTGAAATAATATACACATTTTTTATCCTACATCACCATTTAGTAGTTGAGTATACATAAGTTGATTATATCATATGATTTCTCTTTTCATTATCCATTGTTCTCATTGATCGACCATTTGTATCTACATGTACTCAAAACTTCCTAGAAATGCTTCTTCGTTCATTTAAATAAAATCCCATTAACATCATACTTTAGGGTGGAAGATATAACTATCAATGAGTATTTGATGTTGTAGAAATACTAGGTTTTATATGAACTAAAATAAATTTTTTTGTTTTTGACCATATTCTTCTTCCCTAAAAACCCTTCTCCAAATCCAACTTCTTAGAGCATATCCACATGCCTTGAAATCCCATGTTAGTATGCACTAAAAATTATCCATAATATTGGTATATTTACCATGTCTATTTCTATTTAAATGTTTTTAAATATATACAGGTCCTTTTTTGTCCAAACATGTTGCACCTCTTCTATGGATTATGACTCCCTCTTTTAGTTTTCATTCATACAATTTCCAATTACTCAAATAGGGGATAGGGGGCAGGTCCACCCACTTCAAGTGGTTTAAGTACTTTTCAATAAGTGGTATAAATAGGTTTTGTATTGATAACTATTACAGGTAGTTTCTGAATAAGATATATCATCAGAGATTCTATATTAAGATTTATCATGATTAACTAGTGTATAAGCATTTTTTAAAAAGTGGCATAATGAATTTCTGAAATGACAAGTGTTACAAGAACTTTCCATGAAGTTCTATCAAACAAAACCTTATGTTAAAAAACAAAACCTTATGTTAACAAACACCACCTAATATTAATAAACACATCCTGATGTTAACAAACACAACCTTATGTCAAACACATCCAATTTTCAATAAGTGGTATAATGAACTCCTAAACTGATAAGTGTTATAAACAATTTTCATAAAGTTATTTCAAACAAAAACTTATGTTAAAAAACAAAATCTAATGTTAACAAACACAACCTTATGTTAAAAAACACAGTTGTATCTTTTTTTTGGTTTCGAATTATCTCTTTTATGATAAAATTAAAATTTTGGATTCTAAAATTTCAATATGCATTGATATTTGTTATTATTTTTAAACATTATTGTCAATGCATAAATAACTATTGCAATATTTTGAAGATGAATATTCAGTATAATGTGACATCATTATTTGTTCACATTCTACAAATTTAAGTGACTGTCAGTGAATGATAAACTTCTAAAAGTACAAACATCAATACGTATGTTGGAAAAATCGACTTTTTATCATTATATTTTACAATTTCTCATTTTTTGTGTTCCTGTACTGATTTTTAAAACCAATTTCCTCTATTTTTGGTTATCATCATTTTTATTTTAATGAAAAAACCAAAGTTTTTTTGAATGTTACATGAAATTTATGTTTTGTTGTGGGTTTTATTTTAAATAAATCTTGTGTATTTTTATTTTATTTGAGTTATTAGTTTCTTTTACTTCTATGAAATGTGACTTGACATGTATTAATTTTTTTTCATTATTTTTCATATTTTCTATTCTCAATATGTTTTACAAGTGATATGTATTATGTTTTTACTATAATATATTAGGTTTTTCAATGGAATCATTTATTCTATAGGTTTGTCGTTTACTATTTAATTTGAGAATCATACAGATTGAACTCCAAAATTAATTATCATAATGATCAGAATTTGAATTATCCAATAGAATTATGTTTTCATTCTTGTAATTTAATTCTCCGTGCTTAAAATAAAATTTTATTCCTTATAAATTATCCTAAATGTTTTCTACTATATTTATGATATCCCACCAATTCTGAAACTTGCATTTCATTATTATGTACCACTTATTTGTGACTTAAATATATTCAATATTAATATTGATTATTATGTTTACAAAATATTATTCTCTTATTGAAAATAATCATTGATTTATAGCATCATGTGAACACACGGGCGAGGTACTAGTTTAATTAAAAGTTGGTTTTGAATTTATTTGAGTTTAATTAGAAGATGTTAAGAATTTTTCTATTGGGATTTTTCACTGGATGTTGTTTCCTATGTTCTTGATTGATGATCTTATTTTTTATATACAATAATTTCATTTTTTAAATGTATATATGTCAATTTGTTTTGATTTTCACATGCTTGTTGGTTCTGGTTTTGTAGAATCATATTGCACAAAATTATTTTTCATTTTTTATAAGAATTTTCAAGCTTGAATTATTGTATTACCCATTTATATATGATTTGTTCATTACTGTAAAGTCATTTGGAATTCATGGAATCTTGGAATTTGTTTTATGAAAATATTCATGTCTATCTGTTTCATCTCGTGGAATTGGAATATAAACATTAGTTTTTGATTATGTATTTTGGGATTATGCAACGAAATTTTATACCCAATAGATCCTAGCTAATAAATGGGGATTTCCTTGCATAGTGAACCCCCCCAACAAATAGTATAGGAAATTATTATTTTTTATTGTAATGGCATATCAAAATATAGTATCGATGATGGTTCAAGTATTCTCTCCATGTCTGGTTTTTCCTTGTGCTATCGTAGAATTTTGTTCTTGATTTCTTGGTTTGTGGGGTTGTTCTTCGTTTGGTTATCTTAGTTCCTTGTTGTTTTAGGTTTCTTTCTTTACCTATGGGTTTTTTTCTCCCCTCCTACAGTAGTGGATTTTTATTTGTGAACCTAATTCCTGTATCCATGGGATTATCTTCTTCAGACCATTTGACCTAACCCCCTATGCTTGACCCCATTTCTGATTAGGCAGGATGGTCTGTTTCATGGTTTGGGATGTGAGAGTGGATGTGATTTGAGGTTGAGCCCCTATTTTGATGACATCTCATCATCCAAGGTGTTGGGTTCCTTCCCCCTGGTGTGGTATAATCTATATCTTCTTCACATTTTCTCAAAAAACTTGATCAATTGCACAAGACCCCATCCTTGGTAAGGTGAATTGGTGTTTAGTGTGGTTTGGGGGAATGGTGGTGGGATTTTAGGTGGTGCTAATGCATTCCTTGTTGGTGTCTTCTCTCCTTACTATTTCATTAATGTTTCTTAGTTCCAATTGTTCATGGGTAGGTTTCACTTGTAGTAGTGGTGGTTATTTTTTATTTATAGATTTCGTTATACCATATCCAACTCTCTTAATATTACATTGCTTCAGATTTGGATTTATATTCTACATTCCCTTGTGTTTTTCCTCATTTCTACCATTTTTATGTACTCTTAGAGCTCACTTGGAAGTGAAGATTTAGGAAGAAAAGAAATGATTTAGGGAGATAAAAACTAATTTCCCTCATTTGGTGAGACCAAACAGATGGGGGGAGAGGTTAGGGGAAAATAGGGAGAAACTAATTTCTCTCCAACCCCATATTTCAAATCATCCCAAAATTGAGAATATTTGGATGAAATTTGTGTTCCAGGTTGATATGTTTTTTAAATTTCCCATATTATCACTATATGTCTATATAAAAAATCGCTTCCTGAATTCCATTACTTCAAGCCACCGTACCATTCCCCTTCAACTTAATGTTGTCTAGTTCCTCCACCTCTATAGTAGTGGTATTTCTTCAAACTACAACGTCATTCAACTTCATTATTTTCATCATTTAATTTTTTGCATTATGATTATTTTATTTTTTTTTGATTTGAATGTTATACAACCTTGTTGAGTTTCTTCTTTATTAATCTTTAAATCGTAAAACTATTTGAGTCACTTATGAAATACCATATGGAAAACATTCATGATTATAATAATTTCCTTGATAATTTATATATTCTCATTATAATTGGAAATAAAAATTATTTAGTTGATAAATTCAAAGTTGTGGTGCATTGAATTTCATAAAAAAAAGATAAACATTTTCCTTATTGATGGATATACTATTTTCTTGGATTAATATTTATTTAAATGAATATATTTTTCATTATTAATAATAAAAACAATATTTTCATGTGTATATAAATATTTTGTTCAACATAATTTATAAATAATTATTTTTCAAAGTTCAATGTTATTTTAAAATAATAATAACAATCATATATAAAATAATTTTGATTGTAGATAATTTTGATTATAAATAATTATGATTATCTTGAATTAATAATTTATATAAATAATTTATAAATAATTTTGAATTAATAACTATTTTGAATTAATAATAATTTTAAATTAATAATAATTTTGAATTAATATTTATGATTATATTGAATTAATAATAATTTTGAATTAATATTTATGATTATCTTTAATTAATAATTTAAAATTAATAACTTATATAAATAATTTATAAATAATTTTGATTACCTTGAATTAATAATTTTGATTGTATTTAATTATTTTTTTAACTTTAAAATTTGTATTAATATATGTTTGCAGTTTATTATTTCCCTAATTTTGATGATATGAAAGATAATGATTGATTAAAATCAAAATTTCTATTTTTTGATTTATTATAAAAATAATAATAATAATGAATTTTTTAAAAATGGTTATTTGTGCCCTTTAATATAAATTTTTATGATGGTGGCAGTAGGTGTACAATCTATGGACTTGATCAAACATAGTGTTGGGTACTTTCCCAGCAAGTTCAGGTGAGGGTGTCTGCTGGTGGAAGTGGTGTTTCTAACTTGGTGGGGACCTTTCAATTGGTTCATTGGTGTTTCTTGTGGAAATATGGCTCTCCAATGGCTTTTAGTGTAGATTTTTTTAAGTATCTACTCAATGGTTGTTTTTTCTCAGTGGTGGGTTGATTTTAACTATTTTGGAATTTTGATTATTGTTTACTGCTTTAGTGATGGTCATGATGAATTTTGATTTTTAGTGTCCTAGAAATGTTTCTTTTTAGTGAGGTTTATTGGTTTGATGGTTCAATGGATTTGATCATTTTTTTGGGTTGGTTGTTATAACGGCAAAGGCATGTGGGAAAAAGAGTATCTGGTGTCCTGTCAATGAAATGATCCATGCTAGGGAAGGCATTGGTCTTGAGGTGATGACATGGGTTGTGTTAGGAAATAATTGTGGTATTGGTCTTGAGGTGTTGATCAGTTAGCTCTCCCCCAGTCTTTTGTTTTTTGAGATTTGAATTCCAGTTTTATATTTTAATTTTCATTTATGGGTGGTTTTTGGTGATTTTTTTGTATGAGAGCCCACACAACTGATAAAAGTTTTTTTATAAAAATAAAAAAAATATTACAGATTTTTGAGAAATAGGAACTAAAAAGAAATAATAAAACACACAAACACAGACATGTAGGAATCCAAAGATACTCAAACCCGAGACCTTCCCAACACCCCACATGTGTTGGAGTTGTTGTCCTAGGACTAACTATTTGTACTTTGATCACATAAATATTTTATGTATTTAATATTAATAAAACTTATTATTATATATTGTTCGTTGTTTTTCATGAATATAATGTAATAATGTTCTAGAGTATATGTCACATTGATAAAGTTATAGCAGTTCTTCGCTATGATGAGAACCTTGATGCGCTATGACAATATTCTCAAATAATGTTTAGTGGTTGGATAACATACTATGATGGTACATATAGTACATAGACTGTCAGGATTGAGTACTTGTAAGCAGATGCTGCTTTTTCTCATGAAGTTCTCAATTTGTGATCTCTAAGATAAGATATTATGAGAATAGAATCACTAGTATGAATTCTTCATGTTTTGATGTCATCAGATATTCCTATCTACGAGCATTTATGACGAAACTTATACTTTAATATTATTGTTAATGCATGTTAAAACTCACGTACTTCGATGTATTTCGTAAACCACGACGATAACAGTTCATGTAAAAGTAGGAAATGTTGGGTGTGTTACGAACAACATGTCATTAATGAATAATTCGAGGAAGGATTTGTCCCTTCCATCTTTATAGAAGATGATATATTGGCCCTTTTATTGAAATTATTATGCCCCGACACCAGTTACCTAGAATCAGTGCATTATTACATAACATTGGCATGATACAAGGAATCATGTCCCGAATGACCGATCAATTTAGTATCCTTGGAAGTACTAGATACATACATAATTTTTTCATTTCATCATGAAATAAAAAAACAACATTGTGTCCCCTTTGAACACTCTTATATCCCTTAGCCTATTCCTACAGGTTAATCGTAATATACTTCTTTGCATCCTGGAAAAAATAAAACATAAGAAAGGGGTGAGATAATATTCTCATTAAGGATAACAATATAGCGTAAACTATCACAAATAAGAATAAACATTTAAGGAAATGTATAAGAATATAACACAATCATTTAAAATTAAACTTCAACATAATATGGAAAAGATAAATCAGATAATTCAATTTACTTATTCACATAGATATTCTACTAGTAGAATAATCACATGTAATATCAATAGCCAATTTCATAACGATTGAATGCATAATTCCAGACTTCATAACCACATAGTCAAGGCCTTGTTCCAAGACTACAAATAATATTTTGTCAAGGCCTTGTTCCAAGACACTAGTTTTTCTCATGAGACCTACCAATGCATCGAGGAGATATAGAGGGCTCCGCCCATAACTTACTAAGTCCAATGCATTCCTCATATGAAAATATTGAAACATAATCTAAACACTCTTATTAAAACTAGCATACAAAATGTCAATATTTTAACCACAAACCATGAATGACATAAAAATAGCACATCTACAATCAAACATAACCCATTAAATACAATATTAATGATTGTATTATAATAAATCAACCTCAATAAAGAATAAAATACACTAAAGGATATTGACATAGATGAAAATAGCATTAAAACAATTTGAGATAAATATTCCCTTTTTCTTGAAAACATTTAAATGTCTCACTATTTATCAAAGAAGTCATTTAAAAGAGATTTTTGAATCAAAGTGTCCCATAAAACTTTGAAACTTTTAAAAAGAATTTTTATTTCAAAACATTCATGTCCATATAAATAAATACTTAAAACCATTTTTAAAACAAGGACATTAATGAGAAATATTTAGAAGAATAAATATTTAAAACATTTAAAACACTATTTTAGTCAAAGCGTTCCTAACCAAATAAGAGACACTTGAATACAAGTAACTGAAGAATAAAATTAATAAAAACATTATAATATCATGAGAATAAATGTATTCATGATATAATATGTCAAAGTACAATATATAAACCATATAAAAGTGAATTGGTGCATAATGACAAAGAGGTCTCAAAGAAATGTAAATTGAGACGAAATACCTTATAAAGACCTTATCCTTAGATTAAGGATAAATCAATGAAATAATTATGTGTGACATATATAAATACACTCAATATAATTGGATATTCAGTGTAAATCAATCAGGTTACATTCACACATATTTTTGTAAAAACAAAACCATTGACTTGGATGTTTAACTCAATGAATAGAAATTGAGTTAAGATTACCCTTAACAAGTTCATATCAATGGAATGTGAATTTATGAATGGAGTTATTATTTGTATCAAAGATATATCCATAGAAAGGGGAGTGGAGATTACTACATAAATAATAAATAGTGATTCCACACATAATCTTGGAGTAAAATAATCAATGAAGTATGCGTAAAGCCCAATGAGTGGAAATTGAAATTTGAAGTTCCCTTACCGATTTGGTGACTTAAGAAACATACTCCCCATGAAATAAGAATCATACAATGAAGATTTAAATATTCATAAATTAAAGTATATTACACAAAGAATACAATCATGGGTAGTACATACACCACACAAAAGGAAATAGTGGAAATATATCATGAATCTCACAGGAATAAGAAGTGAGATGAAAACCCCTTACCTAATAATTTTCCTTAGTATAGGGTAGGTTAAACTCTTGTATAATGGTGAAATAATTGTTATTAAATTATAAAAGAACCAAATACATAAATATGATATCACATATGATCTTCTAATATTTCTTTATTAATGATATTTTAGTAGTATCATTGTTTTGGTTGTTAACTGATTCGTTTCCTTTATATGTTTTGTTATGTAAGTCATATTATTTATGTATAGGATGTATTTGATTCATATCCAGAATGATATTAAGTTATTAAACATTATTTTTAATTATAAAATGAAAATTATTCTTGAATGATTATGATGGGGAATGAGTCTCATCACGTTCGTGGAGACGGTAAGTTGTACATACGCACGACCGACAATATCATTATATTGATGGTGAAATAATATGTAATTGGATAGTTTATCATATATAAAGAATCATTAAAATGTTATATTTATTATTTACATCAGTTATACTCATTATTATACACATACAAATAATTAAGTGTTTGAATAACAAACTACACCACGATGTGGAGACAGTAAGCCGTACATACACACGTATGGTGACTTTGTCATTTATAGGTTGGATAGAATAAAAAATATGGTTGTTACATATTTATAATTAAATAATAGTATTTAGAAGGTACTGGAATTATTATTTTGGTATGGAAACCAAAATTGAAGAGGAAGTGGAAGAAGAAAAGAATTTGAAAGAGGGTGGTGAAATTATTACCACTTCTTCAGGCATTTCTTTTTGAGTTGATCAAAAGTGTTCCTTAGGTTGGATTTATGATCAAAGTAATGCATCTAGGTTGAAGTGAGGGAAGCTGGGAGGATATTTGGGTAGGTTTTGGCCGATCCAAATGGCTTGGGGGTGTGAAATTAATAGAATGAGAAGTAGCCTTTTATAAGGGAGGTGAGGGCCACTTTAGGAAAAGATTGAAATATTATTTTATAATAAAATAATTTTCAGTTTATAATGGCCCCAAAATGATTTATTTAGAATATAAGGTGGGTATGGGTCGAAATAATCTCAACCAATAGGTTTTAGACAGTTTTAGGTTACCATTTTAACCTTATCTTTTAGATTTAACTCTTAGTTAAATAGATTAACTTTTACCATGTCTTCTTGTATTCTTACATTATATGGTTAATAAACTTACTCTAAACTTCCAAGAGAACCTCAAGTGGTTAATTAATGACATATATAATATTATTTAATCCCTTTTTCTGAACCTTATATTTTTAGGAATATTATATCAACCAATAATATAGTATTTGTTTTAAAAATTAATTTATGTCAATTTTGACACTATTCAGTATTATGTTTTTGTGAAAGTCATAACAACCATATCAATTCAAAAAAAAAATTATATAATCAACACTAAAATTTCATATTAACCTATAAAATTCATGGATGGCATCAAAACTTTTAAATTCTATTTATTTTAATATTTATAATATAAACTATTTTAATATTTTATTAAGAAGGTAATTACTGCAACATCATTGTGTCATAAATAAATTTAATTATTTAATATATAAAAATTATAAATAAAATACCATTATGTAGGAAATAATATTATATTTCTAATGAATATTTATAGTCGAATTTATCTTATGTATAAACCTATATTAAAAATGGTTTAGTTAATAAACATTGAATTTAACACTTTTAATTCTACTTTAAATAAAATAATAATAAATGTCCTAATATAATAAAAGTAGAACTAAAGGATCATATTTTATTCCTAAGGTTGTTTTTGGTCTAATTACACTTATCAAATAGAATTAAGACATATGTTAGGGTAATTATAATATCCTTTTTACCTTTAATTACCCTATTTACTTTTTACTGTGGTAAATAAAAGTCAAAAGTTACTATTCACCAAAAATTATTTTCATCTTATTGAACCACATTTTACTTACTCATATTAACCATGTCTCTCGGATTTTTGAAATTCAATTCACAGAAGTGGTAAAATTATGTTTTATGCAAATTTGCAAATGCTTATGGAAGGTGGGTAATAGATGGTAAAAAGGTCAACAAAATTTTATACATCTAATTTTATTATAAAATGACTCCAATTAATTAAATTTAACTTATATAGGTATTATATATCTATTTTGACTTAAAATAAATTTAAATAAAATAAATAATTATTTAAATAAAAAGTCGGTTTTAAACTATAACACAGTGTTTTTCACTATTCATAAAAAAATGAATGTTTTTAGAAAAATACCAAAAAGTTACCCTAAGATAATTTTGATATTATGAATTCAAAAATGAATTCTATTTTACCAAATTAAAAACATAGAAGTTTAATTAATTAATTTAAAATTAATTCCCAGTGTCAAAACTGAAAAAAGGGTTTTTTTAAATTAAAAACTATCAAAAGATTGACATGTGTTTATGTCAAATTTAAATGTGAAATTACTTATAATGACCTAAATTCTATTAAATAATAAAAATATAATCAAATTATACTTCCAAACCATTCAAATTCATAATTTAACCCTATAAATTATTTTGATTAAAGAAGTTATTTTCAATTTAAATTTAGTATTTTTCAGTATTCATCAAAATATAGAAGTTATCAGAAAAATATCAAAAAATTATACAAAATAAATTTTTATGTCCCGATTCTAAAGAATAATTTAATTTCATTAAATTGAATATATAAAAATGTCAAATATTGGTTTTAAAAAGGGTTTTCCTTTAAAAGGTGGTAAAATTTCATTTTTTTAAAAATACTTCCTTTATCTTAAAAAAATGAATTTGTTCTTATATTATGTCAAAGAAACATATAATATGGATTCTAAAATTATATAGAGTATATAAAATTCAAAATTAAATTAATATTATTCATAACCTTTTTTGAACGATTAGTTTGGTAAGTCATGGTGCGCCCAAACTCGGTGTTGCGTGTAGCGCAAGCTATAGAATTACTTTAAAGAAAATAACTTACTATTAAATCTTGGGGTGTTACATTCTTCCTCCCTTTTGGAAATTGCATCCTCGTAATTTTAAAACTGGGCTTGGGAACTTCATTGAAAGTCCCACATCAAAAAAAGAGTCAATAAAACTATCACTTTAAAAGAAAGAAAGAGAAGTACAAAGGTCACCCAAGATAACCCATACTAGGATTACATGTAGGAAGACATGGATATGGAAGATAAACTAAGTGTAAAGTTCTGATAGACAGTGATAGAAAACATGGTCAGGAGAAAGTTAACAACAAGAAAACCACAAACTTATGATGGGATAAACGGTCATTAGTTTCCCAGTAGGAAAAGTAAACAGATAATGTTTTTTTATAAGTTCCATTTCAAAAAGTTGAGGAATTTATTTATAAGATTAACTAATAACATAAAGATATATACTTACTTTTTAAGTAGAGTTTCATCCTTTAATAAATTTCTACCACTAACTCATTTTTTCCAAACGATGAGTATTCAAGATGACTTGGTCACACATGAAGCACTAGAATCAACTTATAGAAAATCACATGATTCAAAAAGGATAAAATATATATTTCCCTTGTCTTTAAATATTAACCAAAACCAAAATGGTTAGTACAAGATCATATGGTCCCTAAAAAGGATAATCCTATAGAGAAGGAAATAGTAATCTTAATTTCTAAAATTAAATCAACAATACCCAAAGTTCAATAAATACCATTCAATAAACAATTGTCCTTAAAATACTTCAATATAATACAAACTAATATTGAAACCAAAAACTTAAAAGAATTTTATTACGTAGTCTTCCACGTTAAATTGTATCTCCAAATAACATCGACTACTCTTAAAGTCACATACTTAAAAGTAATTAACCTAATCACATATTCTCTATGTTAGGTTAATAATTTCTATAAATAACCCAAATCTCTATAAATCCACAATAAAAAAATAGATAAAAGTTCACCATTACTCCTTAAATGAAATCCCATAGTATTATATTTTCCTTAGGCATATAGTGTTCCCAACAGAGCAAACGTCTTCCAAAATTACATTTATCACTTAATCACAAAATCATTTTCCTATACTAAGGATATCCATTTAATAAGACATAAGATCCCAAATCAACTTATTATTGACCAATAAAATCATTTAACTAAAAATAATTAATCACACTAACAAGGGACTTCACGTAGTCCAATAGTAGGCGATAAATCCCAATTGCACTCTGATTGTGGGTTCGATTCCTGCAGCTTTGTCTGACGCAACAGGTTGTCACACGACCTTTGTGTTGTAATGTTTTAAAAACTATATTTTATAACATTCCCAAAATGAGATAAATTCCTCAAAATAACCATAACATAATTTCACCACAAATTTTATCTCATACCTTGCATTTTCATCCCAAAATTTAATAACTTGTAATTGCCTCAAATTAAAGGATCATTTAAACCCAAATGGTTATTTATAACTATATCAAAAATAGAAAAGATAATTCTTCCTAAAACAACATTTTCACATAACAAATTTCAGGGTTACACATACAAGAGAAAAGTCTTCCAAAGTAATCCCATCAACAAAGAGCACTAATACTTTTAAATATTTCTCCATCCATTTATTTCCACATAAGTTCTTCCTTGACCAATAGGTTATCCTATAGAATAGGGAATTTACTCGGGTAATTCCTAGGTCCCCTACATTTATGGAAAATTACTGTAAATGGATTCTGGGGATCATTTTTATTTTCTTCCATAATACTATTCATTTTTCCTTAGAAATTATTTACTTTATGTCCTTCGTTCACACACATAAATCATTTCTTTGTTCCATTGAGACATTTTACTAGGTGTCTTCTTCCACATTTCCTGCATGATGGAAATTGAGCTTTCTTTTCTCCATAGTCTCCACTGCTGGAGCTCTTATCATTCATTGCCTTTCTCTTATTTGTTGAGTCTGGGAGTTGGTTAATATATATGTTGTTGATCATATTTTTGGAAAACTGATTTGGATTGAACAAAATATCTTTTACACCTATCAACATACCATTTTTTTTCTCATTTCCACCATCGTGCCCACCTTGTACATCATGTTCAATGTTACTATGACTTCCTTGGAATCCAGCTATTGACTAACACAAGAAAGCATAGTGTGAGTAATAAAATCATTTAGAGAATATCACAACACCTTATTTTCAATCTAAAACACATTAGGATTAACCAAGGTTATTTATTCTCATCTTATATTAAAATCCTTCAAATCGGTTTGTAAAGAAAATGTGAATTATACTAAGAATATCCCCTGAGATTGTCGTAACTAAGAGTGCAACAAGGCCTATTGTCGTGTACCAGGATACCCCAAGTCAAGCCCGAAACTTCTTGTCAGATTTTTCATGCCTAGGTACATTTGTGCCAGAGTCGCCTCTACCTGTTCGTATCCATATAGGGATGTATTTCTTGGAAAACCCACATAATATTTACATTACCAAAATTCTTGGATGTTCTTCTATAATAATCCTCAATGACTATCTTATGGTAGTGTTTCCTAATCAGCTTTTTTCTAAATATAGATTCTAAGGTTTGTACTAAACTTCCTCTGATAACAACTGTAACGCCCCGACCCTAGTTACCCAGAATCAATGCATTATTACATAACATTGGCATGATATAAAGAATCATGTCCAAAAAGACATATCAGTTTAGTATCCTTGGAAATACTAGATACATACATAAGTTTTACATTACATCATGAAATAAAAAAACAACATTGTGTCCCCTTTGAACACTCTTATATCCCTTATCATATTCCTAAAGATTTATCATAATATACTTCTTTTTATCCTGGAAAAAATAAAACATAAGAAAGGGGTGAGATAAGATGCTCAGTAAAGATAACAATATAGTAGAAATTTTCATAAATAAGAATAAAAATTTAAGGTAATGTATAAGACTAGAACACAAGCATTTTAAACTTAAACTTCAGCATAATATGGAAAAGATTAATTAGATAATTCCATTTACTTATTAACATGGATATTCTACTAGTATAATAATCACATGTAATATCAATATCCAATTTCATAATGATTTAATGCATAATGCCAGACTTTATAACCACATAGTCAAGGCCTTGTGCCAAGACTACAAATAAGATTTTGTCAAGGACTTATGCCAAGACATTAGTTTGTCTAATGAGAACTACCGATGCATCGAGGAGCTATAACAGGCTCTACCCATCACTTACTTAGTCCAATGCATTCCTTATATGAAAATGTTGAAACATAATCTAAACATTCATATTAAAAATAGCATACAAAATGTCAATATTTTAACCACAAACCATGAATGGAATAAAAATAGCACATCCACAGTCAAAATTAACTCATTCAATAAAATATGGATGATTGTATTATAATAAATCAACCTCAATATATAATAAAATACACTGAAATATATTGACATAGATGAAAATAGTCATTAAAACTATTTGAGAAAAATATCCCCCTTTTCTTGAAAACATTTAAATGTCGCACTATTTATCGAAGAAGTCGTTTAAAAGAGATTTTTGAATCAAAGTGTCCCATACAACTTAGATACATTTAAAAGGAATTTTGATTTCAAAAAATTCATGTCCATATAAAGAAATACTTAAAACCATTTTTAAAACATGGACATTAATGAGAAAGGTTTATAAGAATAAATATTTAAAACATTTTAAACAATATTTTAGTTAATGAGTTCCTAACCAAATAAGAGATGCTTGAATACAAGTAATTGAGGAATAGAATTAATAAAAACATTATAATATCATGAGAATAAAGGGATTCATGATATAATATGTCAAAGGAATTTATATACACCATATAAAAGTGAATTGGTGCATAACGACAACGAGGTATCAAAGGAATGTAAATTGAGACAAAATACTGTATAAAGAATGTATCCTTAGATTAAGGATAAATAAATAAAATAATTATGTATGAAAAATATAAATACACTCAATATAATTGGATATTCATTTTAAATCAATCAGGTTACATTCACACATATTCTTTTAAAAACAAAACCAATGACTTGGATGTTTAACTCAATGAATGGAAATTGAGTTAAGATTACCCTTAAAAAGTTCATATCAATGGAATGTGAATTTATCAATGGATTGATTATGTGTGTAAAAGGTATATCCATATAAAGGGGAGTTTATATTACTACATAAATAATAAATGGTGATTCCACACATAATCTTGGAGTAAAATAATCAATGAAGTATACGTAAAACCGAATGAGTGGAAATTGAAATTTGATATTCCCTTACCAATTTGGTGACTTACAAAACATAAACCACATAAAATAATTATCATAAAATTAAAATTTAAATATGAATAAATTAAATTATATTACACATATAATACAATCATGGGCAGTACATACACCACACAAAAGAAAATAGTGGCAATATAGCATGTATCTCGCAGGAATAAGAAGTGAGATGAAAACCCCTTACCTTGTAATTTTCCAAAGTATAGGGTAGTTTAAACTCCTATATAATGGTGAAATCATTGTTATTAAATTATAAAAGAATCAAATACATAAATATGATATCATATATGATCTTCTAATATTGCTTTGCTAATGATATTTTAGTAGTATCATTATTTTGGTTGCTAACTCATTCATTTTCCTTTATATGTTTTGTTACATAAGTCATGTTTGTTATGTATAGGATGTATTTTATTCATATCCAGAATTATATTAAGTTCATAAACATTATTTTTAATCATAAAATGAAAATTATTCTTGAATGATTACGATGGGAAATGAATTTCATCGCGTTTATGGAGACGTTAAGCTGTACGTACGCCCGAGCGATAATATCATTATATTGATGGTGAAATCATATGTAATTAGATGGTATTTCATATACAAAGAATCATTAAAATGTTATATTTTTTATTTATATCATTTATACTCATTATTTTAACCATCCAAATAATGAAGTGTTTGAATAACAAACTACACCATGATGTGGAGATGGTAAGCTGTATGTACGCACGTATGGTGACATTGTCATTAATAGGATGGAAATAATAATGAATATGGTTGTACCATATTTATAATAACATCAAAATATGTATAAGGTAATTGATATATTATTTTGTTATGGAAAAAAAAAAGAGGAAGTGGAAGAATAAAAGAACTTGAAAGAGGGTGGTGAAATTAATACCTCTTCTTCGGGTGTTTCCTTTTGAGTTGATCAAAAGGGATCCTTAGGTTGGATTTCTGATAAAATTAAGGAATCTAGGTTGAAGTTATAGAATTTGGGAATATATTTGGTCAGGGTTTGTCCGATCCAAATCGATTTGGAGGTGTAAAATTAAGAGAAGGGGAAGTACCCTTTTATAAGAGAGGTGAGGGTCACTTTAGGAAAAACTTAAAATATTATTTTATAATAAAATCATTTTCGGTTTCTAATGGATAAAAAATGATTTATTTCGAATATAAGGTGTGTATGGGTCTAAATAATCTCAACCAATAGGTCTTAGACAATTTTAGGTTACCATTTTAACCTTATCTTTTAGATTTAACTCTTAGTTAAATAGTTTAACTTTTATCGCGTCTTCTTGTATTCTTAAACTATATGGTTAATAAACTTACTATAAACTTCTAAGGGAACCTCAAGTTTTTCATTAATGACATATATAATATTATTTAATCTCTTTGGCCTAACATTATATTTTTAGTAATATTATATCAACCAATAATATAGTATTTGTTTTAAAAACTAATTTATGTCAATTTTGACACTATTTGGTATTTTGTTTTTGTAAAAGTCATAACAACCTTATCACTTCGAACTAAATTTATCTTATAAACCCTAAAATGTAATATTAACATATAAAATTTGTTTATGATATCAAAACTTTTAAATTATTTTTATTTTAATATTTATAATATAATCTATTTTAATATTTCATTAAGAAGGTAATTACTGCATCATCATTGTGTCATAGATAAATTTAATTATCTACTATCTAAAAACTATAAATAAAATACCATTATTTAGGAAATATTATTATCTTTATAATGAATTTTTATAGTCTAATTTATCTTATGCATAACCCTATATTAAAAATGGTTTTGTTAACAAACTTTCAAATTAACACTTTTAACTCCTCTTTAAATAAAATAATAATAAATGTCCTAATCTAATCCACGTGGTCCTAAAGGATAATATTTTATTCCTAAGGTTGTTTTTGGTCAAATTAAATTTATCCAATATAATTAGGAGATGTGTTAGGGTAATTATAATATCATTTTTACCTTTAATTACCCTATTTACTTTTAACCATGGTAAATAAATGTCAAAAGTTACTATTCACCAAAAATTATTTTCATCTTATTGATCCAAATTTTACTTAATAATATTAACCAAATCTCTAGGATTTTTGAAATTAAATTTTTAGAAGCGGTAAAATTATGTTTTATGCAAATTTCCAAATACTCCTAGAAGGTGGGTAAAAGACGGTAAAAAGTTCAATAAAATTTTATACATCTAATTTTATTATAAAATGACTCCAATGAATTAAATTAAACTTATATAGGTATTATATATCTATTTTAACTTAAAATAAATATTTATTTAAATAAAAAGTTGGTTTTAAACTATAACTCAGTGTTTTCACTATTCATCAATAATTGAATGTTTTCAAAAAATACCAAACATTTATCCTAAGCTAATTTTGATATTCTGAATTAAAAAAAGAATTATATTTTACCAAATTAAAAACATATAATTTTCAGTAATTAATTTAAAATTAATTCCCATTGTCAAAACCGAAAAGCGAGGTTTTTTAAAAAGTAAAAACTATCAAAAGATTGACACTTGTTTATGTCAAATTTAAATGTGAAATTACTTATAATGACCTAAATTGTATTAAATGATAAAAATATAATATAATTATACTTCCAAACCATTCAAATGCATAATTAAACCCTATAAATTATTTCTATTAAAAAAGTTATTTTCAATTAAAATTTAGTATTTTTCAGTATTCATCAAAATATGAAAGTTATTAGAAAAGTACAAAAAATTTATCCAAAATAAATTTTTATGTCCCAATTATAAAGAATAATTTAATTTCATTAAATTGAATATATGAAAGTGTCAAATATTGTATTTTAAAAGGGTTTTCCATTAAAAGGTTGTAAAAATGCGTTTTTTGAAAAATACTTATTTTATTTGAAAAAAATGAATTTGTTCTTATATTATGTCTAAGAAACACATAATGTGGATTATAAAATAATATGGAGTATATAAAATTCAAAATTCATTTAATACTATTCATTATCGCTTTTTGAACGACTAGTTTGGTAAGTTGTGGTGCGCTCAAACTCGGTGTTGCGTGTAGCACAAACTATTGAATTACTTTAAAGAAAATAAATTACTATGAAATCTTGGGTGTTACAGGAATAGAAGCATCAAATTAAATTCCATGGTTATTGTGTAATGACATGTTTATTTCAGATAGTCAAATAAAGACATATCGAGCATATAAGTTGGTGACATGATTATGAAACCTTCATGATGAGATATTGTGACAAAGGGATTATATTACATAGTGAGCGGTAAGTTTTTCTCTTGGGTTACTTGACCCATTTCTAGATATTAATCTTGGACTTTAGGAAAGTCTACCAAATTCCAATGAGAAATAATCCCAAAGGGTCATACACTAAGTGTTTTTGTTGATCTCGATTAAATTCTATTTGAGTTTAATTAATGGAATAAATATTATTCTCAAGTCCAAGGAATAATTTTATTCAAGTTATATTGATCGTATAAATTAAATAAATATTTATTCTCTGACTTGTGAATAAAATATTTATTTTATTTATCTCATATTTTAATAAATATGTATTTTCTAGATTATGAATAAAATATTTATTTATGAATAAAATATTTATTCAGTAGTTAAATAAATGATTGAGGAGTTCGAAAGGACCTAGACCAAGTGTGGTGACAAATATTAATTAGCAAAATAGTTACATAATATTTTTCATTGCACAAGTTAACACACACCACAAATTAAAAGTAATATAATTATTATTATGTGGCATGAGGTTTATTAAAGGAAATGAATGTTATTTAATGTCTGGTATGAAATTAAATAATATTTTAACTTAAATATTAACTCTATAAATAGACATATATGTATATTGTGTAGTGTATCAAAAAAATGAGAATAGAGAATTATTGCACACAACGAATTCTCTCTCAACCCCTCTCTCCCTCTCAAGAATGAAAAGTACAAGAGAAATTTCTTAAGTCCAGAGAACAAGTGATCAAAAACGAACAATGAAAGACATTGGATTCTCTAAACTAGCACCTGGAGATCGATTGGTGTTGCTCAGAGATCATATGAGTGCATTTAGATCACCGCTAGAGGGATTATATCCTTGGATCCTCAAAGTACAACAAAGGTAATCTTGAAGGGTCTTTTCGGGCGATCAACATTCACCAATAATGAAAGTTCCTAATACTAGCTATTTATTTCTTCAAATATTAAATAAATTAATTATAAATTTGACGTAAAAAATTATCTCTCTTGGTTTCGGGAAACGATTATTAAAAGAAATTTAATATACCTCTCACCTCTGCACATTTTTTCTATGCATGAAACTATAAAGTGGTATCAGAGAAATCACATTTAAATTTATAATTATACATTTTATTGTTGATCTATGTGCAATTGTGGTAAGATTTTAATTTCATGTTATTAATTTTTTAAGGAATTAACATGTTATCGACATATTAATCATGTTCATTCAGTGTTTCATTTTCTTAAAGATTTAAGAGTAAATTAAGAACAATCAAAGATTTCATCGAGAAGTTCCAAATCATTGGATGGTAAAACTAGATAACAAGGCATGTGGCTGGAGAACACGTCATATACACATGTACATTATACCTAGATGCACCGAGCAATTAATTACACACGGTGTTTTTATTGCACACCATGTGTTGACCAGTCCAACCTAACACACGATAAGTGGATATAGGGTGTGTGGCTAGCATGTACACACCATGCTGTTTGTCTAAGTTAACATGCTTAATCCCCATGCATGTAACTTTTATATACAGTTACAGAGCTACATGGTGTGTAGCTGCATATACATGCTATGTAATCTCTCATTAATGGAAAAAGTTAAAATTACATTAAATTTGAAAATTGAAGCATTAAAACCTTATTTTATTGATTGACACACCATTGTGTGTTTGATAATTTAATAGTGGTTTTAAATAATTTTAAATGCTCAATTAATTTATTGTAATTAATATGTCATTATTGGTTCTATCGTTTATTTTACATGAATGTCATTAATGATGGGTATCAAAAAATAAGATCGGATGATCATTAATATGAAATGGAATTAATTAATTAATTTTATAATTAATTAATTCAAGTGTGTTTATTAATAGAATAATGAATAAATTAATTAATGCTAGTTGTTTAATTTTGTGTATTCGTTGAATGTATGACCGTTCATGAGCTTGACCAAGACATGTGTATGTGTTGGATGTTTTAATTTAATTTATTTAATGAGTTTCCAATTATTTAATATTAAATTAAATGATGTCTTATGAGTTATATCTCCCTCCATTATTATGTAGGACCTATATATCCAATGACATTTCTGTAACCCCCTTTAACGTATCCTTTGGTTCCCCTCACCTACATGTGTGTAATAAATATTTATAATTAATAGAGAATCCCAAGGAACATGGAGGAAGTTTAAGGATGAGCCATAATGATTCCAACCTAGGTGATACAAAGGTGGAAAAGTGGAATGTTGTAACTAATGCCAAGACTGACAATAGAAGTTATTTCCCATAGGTCAAAGGTTGATTAATGTCCACTCATTAAATCAACCGTTAGATAAAGTTCATGAATGGGTCATTTAATTAATTATTTATTTTTGTCTATGAAATTATTTATTTTATGGATTCAAGGCCACAATCATATAAATAATTGAATTAATGTGAAAATATGGAAATTAAATAAATGAATTATGAGTAAATGTTTTATCGAAACATGGTTAATTAATTAAGTAACATCCGCTTAATATTAACAAAACATGTAAAGGAAAAAACAAGATAAAAATTTATGCATAATAAATTAAAATCCCTTAATTAAATATTAAGTCAGAATAACTCTTCTATTAGTTGATTGTAAATGAAACCATAGAACTAAGTGTAGTACAAGTCCAAAGTCTAGACACTTACTTTTATCAAAGAGTTCTCATGAGAGTTTTGGGTTAACTTAACCGAAATTGTATTGAGTTGAATAACCAAATTATGTTCAATAAAAATTTGGAGGCAAGTGTTGAGAAAATCCAAGTTAGGATTTCAGGATAGGGTAATCCACTCAATAGATCAAGGAGCTGCAAGTCCACAGTTGGAAAGACCACCTACCTAATTACTTTACTATGGTTTTCATGGCCAAAGTCTGGATCATTAAGAAATGTAATGGGGATCCTTTCCACTATAATGTTAAATAAACTAGACATTCCAAGTTCAATGGTGAGGGAAATTGAGAATTTATAAAATAGAGGGAGATTTAATAAATAAATAAATAACAGTTAATTTATTATATCTCACTTATTTTGTTATGAAGTAAAGTACCAATGAACTGATATTTTTAATTATATAATAAAATGAAAAGTTCATCATCCACACTATCCCTACGATAAATATTGGAGAAATGTAACCTCCTAACTGGAAGTAACATGCAAGAGTGGTTTAGACACCTTCAGGTTGTGATACAACGTGAACAGAAATCTTACATGCTATAATTCTCAATGTATGATCCACCTGCTAAAGAGGCGAGTGATGAACAGTTCCTTATCTATGAAATTTTTTTTAGCGATGTGGTCATCATTCAATGTTTGATACTTTCATTGACATCTATTGAACAAATTAAATCTCATGAAAACATGGATGTGTATGTAATGATTTAGCACCTATGTGGTCTTTACCATGAGAGATCTATACATGAATGGTTTGATATTTTCAATGCTCACTTTCAGAGAAATCTTGGATAAGGTACCCTAGTTGGGCCTCACATTGTCAAGATCGTTGGCTACATTGAGTGCTTACATTTTCTAGGGTTTAAACTCCCCAAATAACTAGGTACCAACCTCATTCTAGCATCACTCCTTCAAAGATTCTCCTATTTTATTGTGCATTTTAATATGAATGACATTGAGAATTCTCTTCCAGATCTTCTTCTTATTATTCACCAAGTAGATAAGGATATGAATCCTGAAAAACCTTCCATCCTTATGCTGAAAAAATGGAAATGGAAAACAAAGAGCATTAAGTCCAAAGATTCTTCATGCCCTTCCAAGAAGAGGAAGATCAAGAGGAAAGAGAGGGAATAAGATATTGTCTGTTTCACATGTGGCAAGAAGGGACACTGGAAGAAAAACTTTACCTAGCCAAATAAGAAAAGGGAAGATTCAGGTGAATTTTTTATTGAGTTCAATTTATCTATTTCTACAAAGTTGGGTATTAGATATAACTTTTGGTGCTCACATATGTATTCAAATACAGAAACCAAGTAGATTTAGAATGATTGACCGAGGATAGGTAGATCATCAAGCATTCAATAGAGTTAAAATTGTTATTGTATCTGTCGGAGACAACCACCTCATGTGTCTAACTAGTTTGATCTTGGTTTTAAATTATTGTTATTTTGTGCCCTCAGTTACCAAAAACATTATTTATATATCGAAACTTGATACAGATGGATTTATTTTCAAATTTTGGAATCAATGTTTCTTATTTTATAAAGATATAATTTGTTATCATAAGGCACATTTAAATAACAGTCTATATGTGTTGGATTACATGAACCAAATAAAGTTAATTCACATGACTCATACCACATCAAACTTTGGAATCACTGGATTGGTCATGTAAATGAAAGTTCTTGACTAAATTATATCAAGATGGATATTTATATTCATTTTAACTAAAACCACTTAGTGTATGTCACACATGTTTACTAGGAATAATGACCAAATTCCCATTTAGTGGGAAAGGTTAAAGGGATAAAGATATTCTTGAATTAGTTCATACCTATGTGTGTGGACAATTTTCTATTAAAGGAAGGGGTGGGTATTCATAATTCATAACTTTTATTGATGATTTTAGAAGATATTGATATGTCTACTAAATGAGGAATAAGTCAGATTCTTTTGAAAAATACAAGGAATACAAGAATGAAGTTGAGAACCACCTTGTTAAGAAGATTAAGAATCTTAGCTCAGACAATGGTGGAGAATATATTAGTCAAGACTTCATTGATTATCTATGGGAGTTTGGGATTTTATCTCATCTCAATCCTCCTTATACGCCTCAGTGGAATTGTGTAAGTGAAAGGAGGAACCACACCTTAGTAGACATGGTGAGATCAATGATGAGTCATGTGAGTCTTCCATTATCATTTTGGGGATACATGTTACAAACACCAATATACATACTAAACCGAGTGCCAACTAAAGGTTCAAATGATATAACATACCAATTATGGAATGGAAAGAAACTCATGTTTCCTTACTTACATGTGTGGGGTTCTGAATAAATTTTTAAGGGATCTTCAGGTAACAAGTTTTCACCCTGAGGCATAAATTGTATCTTTATAATATATCCCAAAGAAACAAAGGGATAATACCTATTAAATTATTTAGACAAAAAGGTTGTGGTTGATAGACATCCCACATTTCTTGAGGAGGATCTTATCACTAAAAGAGATATTGGGAGCGAGATAGACTTCATTGAAGTCCAGGATCAAGATATAAAAGAGTTGGAACATGAATAACTTCCAAAAATCCCCATGGAATAAGAAATTATTCCATAGACACAATTACTATGTAGGAGTACTAGAGATGTTAGATAACTAGAACAGTATGGGTTTCTAGTCACCAAGGACAATGAATCGTTATTATTTAATAATAATGATCCCTTAACCTATAAGGAAACACTAAGTGGCATAGATGTTGCCAAGTGTCAAGAATCCATGAATTCTGAAATGGATTCCATTTGCCAAAACCCAGTTTGGATTTTGGTAAACCTTACAGTAGATGTAAATTTCATTACTTATAAATGGGTATTCAAGAATAAAATGGAAATTGAAGGAAAATTCAATAACTATAAGGCATGAATGGTTTCAAAAGGGTTTAAACAACATCAAGGCATTGAATACAATGAATTTTTTCACTAGTTTCAATTCTTAAATCCATTAGAATTATACTTTTCATTATGAATTTCAATGATTATGAGATTTGGAAAATGGATGTCAAAACAACATTCCTTAATGAGAACCTTCAGGAAGATGTCTATATGACACGACCCGAAGGGTTTGTGACTCCAAAGGATGCCAATAAGGTATGCGTATTGAAAAATTATATTTATGGATTAAAGAAAGAATCCATGTCATAGAAAATTCATTTTGATGAGGTTGTAGTAGAATTTATTTTCATAAGGAATGAATGTGAGTCATGTGTATTTAAATGGTTTAATGGGAGTGTAGTCATTTTATTAATAGTATATATTTATGAAATATTACTCATTGGAACAAAATATCAGTCATACAATTTGTTAAGGCATGGTTAAATAAATTCTTCTCTATGAAGGACTTGGGAGAGGAAGCATATATTCTTAGGATCATGATCCATCATGATATATCCAAGACGTTTCTCGACCTAAGTCAAAGTACATACATTGAAAAGATACTGACGAGATTTAGTATGGAACAATCCAAGAGGTAATTGTTTCCAGCATCACATGGCATTCATCTTTCCAAGAAAATGTATCCTCAGAAACATGGGGAAAGAAACAAAATGACAAGGATTCTATATGAATCAGTGATTGGGTCAGTCATGTATGATTTTCTATGTACTAGGATAGAATTCGCCAATGAATTATGTGCGGTAGGGAGATATCAAGATGATCCAGGTGACCGCCATCAGATGGAAGTCAAGACTATCCTTAAGTATCTGAGGTGTACAAAGGATATGTTCCTAGTTTATGGAGGAGATGAGGAAATAGTTATCTGATGATATGTAGATTATAGTTTCCAACTGATCAATATGGCATGAATTCAGAAATGGGATACATATTCACTTTTAATGGAGGTTATGTGAGCTGGAAGAGCTCAAAGTAGGCCATGGTTGTAGATTCTACAGTAGAGTTTGAGTATATTATGGCTTCTGAGGCAGTTAAAGAAGCATTATGGATGCACAACTTCATCCAATATCTTGACATGGTACCTAGAAGTAAATATCTTATCACACTCTATTATGATAATATTTTAGCATTGGATCATGCAAAAGGGCCAAGGTCACATCAGCGACAAAGCACATATATCAAAAGTATCATCTCTTGAGGATTTTTTCTCAGATAGATGAAGTTGAAATGATGATTATTTCCATAGAAGATGATGTGAAAGACCCTTTGACTAAATCCTTGACTCATCGGAAACATGACTATCATGTGAGGTCTAGCAGACTGAAGATCATAAGCAATTGGATCTAGTCCAAGTGGTAGTTTTACAGAGTTGGTGTCCTAGGACCAACTATTTTTTCTTTGATTACATAAATATTCAATGTATTGAATATTAATAAAACTTCTTATTACATATTTTTTTGTTTTTCATGACTCTAATGTAATAATGTCCTAGAGTATGTGTAGCATTGATAATGTCGTAGTAGTTCCCCATTATGATGATAACCAAGATGTGCTACGATTATATTCTTAAATAATATTTTGTTGTTGGATAATATAATATGATGGGACACATTATATAGAGAAAGTCTAGTGTGTGTACTTTTAAGCAGATGGGGTATCTTCTCATGAAGTTTGCACTTGGTAATCTCCAATATGGGAGATTATGAGAACAGACCCACCAGTGGGAATTCCACATGTGTTGGTGTCATCAGATATTCCTATCTACGAGTGTGTTTGATGGTACTTAGACTTTAAGATTATTATTAATGCATGTTACTACTCACATACTTAGATATATTTCATAAACTATGATGATAACAGTTCATGGAGAATTCAAATTCATTGGTTACCTCATGAATGAAAAGTTATTTATGAGTAAGTTATGAATTTTCCCCTTCCATGTTTATGGAAGCTGATATCTCACCCCTTTGATTGGAATAGAGCCCTCTCATTAAATTCCATGGTCATGGTGTAACAAAGTGTTTATTTTAGATAGTAAAAGAAATATATATCGAGCATATAGGTCTGTGACATGGTTACAAAACCTACTTGATGAGATATTATGAAAAAGGGTATATATTACACAATGAGCATTCATATGTGGTTATTGGCGTTGTGACATTAAGTTATTTCTCTTGGGTTCCTTGACCTGTTTCGAGACATTAATATTAGACTTTAGGCAAGCTTGCCTAATGCCAATGAGAAATAATCCTATAGGGTCACACACTAAGTGTTTTCATTAATCCCAATTAAATTCTATTTGAGTTTAATTAATGGAATAAATATTATTCTCAAGTATGAGGAAAAATTTTATTCAAGTTATATTGATCGCATAAATTAAAAAAATATTTATTTTTTGGTATACATATAAAATATTTATTTTATTTATTGCATATTTTAAAAAATATTTATTCTCTAGATTGTGAATAAAATATTTATTTATGAGTTAAATATCTATTAGGTTGTTCGATAAATGATAGAGGATTTTGAATGGACCTAGACTGAGTCTGGTGAAAAATATTAATTAATAATAATGTTACATAATATTTGTTATTGCGCAAGTTTTTGTGCACCAAAAAATAATAATAATATGATTATTATTATGTGGAATGAGGTTTATTAAAGGCAATAAATGTTATTTAATGACTGGTATGTAATTAAATAATATTTTAACATAAATTCTAACTCTATAAATAGACGGTTATGTCTATTGTGAAGTGTATCCAAAAAATGAGAATAGAAAATTGTTGCCCACAATGAATTATCTATCAAATCCTCCTATCTTCCTCTTAAAAATGAGAAGTGAAAGAGAGGTTTCTTCAAGACCGAAGAATGAGTGACCAAGAATGAACAACACAATACATTAAACTCGCCGCACTAGCTCCCAGAGATTGAGTGGTGTTTCTCAGAGATCATAGGAGCACTTGGGGATTACCACTAGAGAGATTCTATCTATATACCCTCACAATATAATGAAGGTAATCTAAAATGGTGTTTTTGGATGACCAATATTAAACAATAAAGAAATTTACTAAGATCAAGTATTTATTTATTCAAATATTAAATAAATTAATTATAAATTTTATGTGTAAGATCCTCGCTCTTAGTATTGAGCAAGGATTATTAAAAGAAATTTTAATATATCGCCCACCTCTGCATGCTTCCATTTTTTCTAGAACCATTAATTGGTATCAGAGTGGTCATTTTAAAATTTATAATTATTTATTTTATTATTGATCTATGTGCAATTTTGGTTATATTTTCATTTCATGTTATTCATTATTTAATCCAATTAGAATTAACATGTTATTGACATATTAATCAGGTTCGTTTAGTGTTTAATTTTATTAAAGGTTTAAAAACAAATTAAGAATGATTAGATATGCCATTAGAAAGTGTCAAATCATTGGCCAATAAAACTAGGTTACATGGTATGCAGCCAGAGAAAACTCTATATACCAATGTGCATTGTATCTAGATTCACCAAGTAATTAATTACACACAGTGCTTTTATTTCACAAAGTTTGCTGACAAGACCAACTTGACACACGACAGACAAATACTTGGTGTGTAGCTGGAATGTATACACCATGTAGTCTAGCCGAGTTTACATGCCAAATCCCCATGTGTGTGACTTTGATATACGGCAACTGAGGTACATGTTGTGTAACTTCATGTACACATCTTCTAGTCTCCCATTAATGGAAGAAATTAAAATTGAATTAAATTTGAAAATTTCAGCATCGAAACCTTATTTTATTGATTGGCACACCATTGTGTGTTTGAAAATTTAATAATGGTTTTAAATAATTTTAAATTCTCAATTAATTTATTATAATTAATATGTCATTATTGGTTATACCATTAATTTTCCCATAAATTTCATTAATTATGGGTATCTCTAAATAAGATCAGATGATCAGTAAGATGAAATGGAATTAATTAATTAATTAATTCAAGTGAGTTTATCTTAAATAATAAATGAATGAATGAATAAATTTATATTAGACATTTAATTTTTCATATTTTTTTGCATGTATCACTATTCATGAGTTTGACCAATACTTGTGTATGTGTTCGATGTTTTCATTTAATTTATTTCATTAGTTATCAATTTTTTAATATTAAGTTAAATGATGTCCTAAAAGTCATCCATCACACCATTATTACGTAGGACCTATGTGTATAAGGATATTTACATAACCCCATTTAACTAATCATTTGATACCCCTCACTTTCATGTGAGTAATAAATATTTGTAATTAATGGAGCATCCCAAGGTGTGTGGATGCAGTTCAAGACAAAACCATAATGATGTCAACCCTAGTGATACATAGGTGGAATAGTGGAATTGATAAGACACTGAATGAGGATAATATTAATTGTTAATATATATAATATTCATGTGCTTTATTTTTCATAAACACAATTTTACTGCATTTTACACTTTGAACATCATTACACATTATGATTGTAAGTCATTAAATTGAACTATTACATTGTACATTTTTGAACACCATATAAAATACCCAATGGTCTTGATTTTATTTTAATATTTAATTTTCAGGCTTATCATTACATTGGGTACAATTCATACTTTTTGAGTACTTGAATATTCACATTGGAAGACCACTAAAATGGGCTTTCATGGCAACACATTCTGGGAAAATTAAACTGGACAACAACCCAATAATGAGACTGTATAGGACAATATCCAAGCCCAATGATTCTAAAAATTTAACTTAAGATATAGGAAATAATTTTGAACATTTCATCCAATAGTTAAAAGAGCTAATTTAGATGTTTTAAGGGATTTCCAGGCGAACCAAGTTGGAGATAAAATTCTGGGTCAAATTCTGCAGCCTAGAAAAACAGACCACCATTTTGATAATATCTCAAAAAAAAACAATTCTATTTGGGCTTAAATTTTACAGGAAGTTAGCAGACATCCAGATTTCTATTTTCTTATTATATGGACCACTCTAATTTAGCCATATATAAGGTCATTTTTATTCCTATGTTCGGTGGATTCAATATGGATTCTACTTTAGGTCAAGAGTGGAAAAGTCAAAGTTCCACAAGCTTTCCACCACCCTAAGCCTACCATAATCAAGTGAAATGACTTTAACTATTGGAGGATCAACCCAAGTCTCCCAAAATGCCAATTTAAGGTAGTGGTGTTGGAGGATTGATGGTTTTTTTATTTCATTGTAATGTTATGCTGTGATTTTTTTGTCTCATGTTTGTCTTTCATATGTAAGTTGATCGAATCACCTTAGTTTTATATAAAAATTATTCATATTCTCTTATTCTATTCTTATCATTATCACATTTATAATTTTGCTTCATGTTGTGAATTTATTCACACCAAACCTTGTGAAATTATTTACACAATGATGGAGTGATTTTTTTTGTTTTTTTTACTTCTTCAATTTCTCTCTCATGAGTTTACTTATCAATTCCATTGAAACCATAACATCAATGGAGGGACAAGTATATTATGTGTTGATCCAAGGAAGTATCAATAGGATGGATTAGATTTTATTTCTCACTCTATTAATTTATAATCAATTCTTTTAATTGGGAATTTCATTTTATGATTTAAAACTTCTTCATCCTTTTTGAATTTTAAGGCCGCACACTTCAAATGCTAATACAAACCTTTAACTTGGAGTGCTCAAAATAATTATCCTCCAAGTGTATAGGTGATTAGTGTTAGGTAGTTTAGGTATTAAACCAAGAAGTGATGATGTTTTTTAATCTTATTAAATGAACCCATCTCAAATATAAGAAAATAAAATAGTTGAAAAAGCAATGCATCCAATCCATCCAAAGTGATAACCTAGGATCAAATCATCCTTTTAAATTGAATCCACTTAAGTATTTTAGTGTTCAATTAAACCTATCTAAAATAAACCCAAATTTTTCCACCTAATAACCAAAAATAGTCCATATAATGTACGTGTCTTGAGGTTTCTTCTTAGGTCTCTGAGGATTCGACAACCCTGACTAAACTACAAGCGACTGCTTAAAGCTAAAATCTTAGGTAAATTTGGGAGAGACCAAATTTTGGAACCATTTCTGAGGACCCAAGTAAGTAATCTCAACACCCATTATATTCTTCCCCATTTATTCTTTTCTCACCCAAATTCACTTATCTTTTCCCTTTCTCATTTTTTTTCTTTTGGCTCATGTCCGCCTACACCTGTGACCAATAAAGCCGTATAGTTTGGGTGGATATTCCAGGGGTTGGGGAGTCAAGTACACCAAGGTCACTATTTCCATTAAATCCTAATATTACAAATACTATAGAGTCAAAAATTGATCCCATTTCAATGGATGGTCTTCAAAGAAACCAACTCATAAACCAAGGTGGGAACCAAAATGGAAATCCAAATGGGGAAGCCCCAAACTTGGGGAATGTAGTTGATCAAACCATTAATGACTACCTCACAACTACGTAGACCAATAGACCCTCATTCATTAGACACAATTACCTAGGAGATTCCAATTACATATTTAAACCTCATGTCCTAAACCACATTCTCACATTCCATGTAATGGAGTCTCAGATGCCCTACCTTCACGTTAAGGAGTTCAATGACATTATAGAAACCATGCGTCCCCCACATAACCTAGAATCATCTAAGATGAGGCTCTTTACTTTTTCTTTAAAGGGTCAAGCTAAAAATTGGTTAAAAAATTTGAGTCCATCATCCATCAACTCTTTTGACCAATTACAAAGAGAATTCTATGAAAAATACTTTCCCCACCACAAAACAATTGCACTTAAAAAGATCATCCAAATTTTTTTTTGAAAAAGAGGGAGAGTCATTCTATGAAACATGGGGGAGGTTTAAAGACACCCTAAACATGGTTCCACACCATGGTTTTTTTTATTCCTGAATAAGTGAGAATTTTCTGAGGGGTTGGGCCCAGGGAACAAATAATTCATTGACATGATGTGTAATGGGAACTTTAAAAACATAGCCCCAAATGATGCTTATGAGTTTCTAGAAATCCTTTCTGAACAAAACCAAACATGGGGAATATCAACTTATTCTAAAAATTCACAAAGAACTACTAGAATTAATATACTTAGAGAAGAGTAAAGAATTAGGGCTAAACTCATAGCACTCACTAGGAAGGTTGAAGAGATATACCTTAGAAAAATCCCTGAAATCTATACTATAGACCCTGTTTTCACAATTTGTGACAAACCTGACCACAAAACAAAAAATTGCCCAACCATTCCATCCATCAAGGATGTTCTTCTAGGAGAACCACCTATTGAATTCAATGCTCTAATCTTCCAAAAGCCCCAATATCAAAACACATTCAACCCAATTTATAATGACCATATAGGATTCCGTTGAAAAGATAACCAACAAACCAACCAACAAACTAGTCAACCATAAGGACCAAACTTCTACCCTCCTCAAAATTTTCAAAACCATAACCAGTTCCAACCACAACCAGTACAATACAAAAACCCTCCTATCTAATACCAACAACCTATATGGTAGCCCATGCAAAAACCAATCCAACAACTAAAGTATCATCCTCAGATAAACCAACCAGCACAATCCCCTAGCCAATCTGTCCCTCTTCCAATCCTTGAACAGTTGTGTAAACAAATGGAAAAAATGAACTCAAAATTATCTCCCCTTAAATAAGAACTTCAAACCATCAAAAATGGAAAGGCACCCATTCCCACATAATCCATTCCACAACAAAAACCAAGGGGAGAGTCAAGTTGCACTCAAACAAATAATAAACAACTAAAGGTTGTGATAGTTTTAAGAAATGGGAAATCAATTGAGAAAACTGAGAAAATAATTCAAAAACCATATGAAGATTAAAACTATAATGAAAATTCTAATGAACTACATGATAAAAGTGAAAAAATTGATAACAATGTGAAAGAAACAACTCTTCAAAAAACAATCCCACAACATTTACCATTTCCTCAATGTATGAGGGAGAAAACCAAGCTTGAATTGAGTGAAACACTGAGGGAAATATTCTCAAAAGTCAAGTTGAACATTACACTAATCGATGCTATTCAAACCATTCCTACATACTCAAAATACTTAAAGGACCTCTTCACATTTAAAAGTAAATTCTCACATAAGAACCAAGTCCTTCTGGCATCAAATGTTAGCACAAAAATCCAAGGAACCCTTCAACCAAAGATGAAAGACCCAGGATGTCCTTACATCAATGTTGAAATAGGAGAGAAAAATGTTGTTAAAGCCTTGTGTGACCTAGGTGATAGTGTCAATATCATTCCCTATGCTGTGTACTACTAGTTAGGCCTGGAAGATCTCCAACCCACATCTTTCACACATTAACTTGCTGATCATAGCATTAGGGTTCCAAATGGTATTTTAAAGGATGTTATAGTAAAAGTAGAAAACTTCATCTACCATGATGACTTCATTTTACTTGACAAAAATACAAACTTAGGAAACAAGGAACAAACCCCAATCATCCTTGGTCATCCCTTCCATGCAACAATCAACTCTATTATCCGATTAAGAAATGGGAACATGACCATCACCTTTAGAAACATGAGTCTAGACTTGAAAATATATAATGAAAGCTCACAAATAGGGGATGATAAGGATATTCATGAAGTAAAAATGATAGGAATCATTGATAATTAATCCATAGAACATCAAGGAATATTTGAGGAATTTTTAAGTCATGATGAGATTAATTTACTTTGTTCACATGAAGGAAGTTTATCTCATTGTGTAGAATCACTTTTAGATAGCTCTTATGATGAAATATTAAGACCAACAATCAGTAAAATATTTCAGTAAACCACATTCATGGAGACCACTCCAACTCCCTTCCCTAACACTGATTAACCCAATCTAGTAGCAAAAACTTCTATAGGTGGGGAATAAATCCTATCTGAAACTCAAAAAAAAATATCTTGATACAATGCCCCAATATTCTGCTGAAATTTTGAACCAAACTGATCTTGAATTGAAAGAACTTCCTACTACACTTAAGTATGCCTTCCTAGGAGAAAATGGAACACATATTATTTTCATTTCTTCTTCTCTTCAAGACGATCATGAGAGGATGATTCTAGATGTCCTTAGGAAACACAATAAAGCAATTGGATGGACCCTATTTGATATTTCTAGGATTATAACACTTATTGGGACTCAAAGGATTGTTCTAGAATCTGATTCAAAGCCATTTCATCAACCTTAGTGGCGAATCAATCCTAATCTCATTGAAGTAGTGAGAAAAGAACTTCTGAAATTGTTAAAAGCTGGTATTATATATCCCATAACTTAGATAGAGTCAGTAAGCCCAATCCAAGTGGTTCTAAAGAAGGATGGAATCATAGTGAAAACCAATAAGGTTGGATAGATTCTTCTAACTGGGGTGAGTAGTGGTTGGAGAGTCTGTATCGACTATAAGAAGCTAAACTCATTTACCAAGAAGGACCATTTCCCCTTACCATTCATTGACCAAGTCCTTGACAGAGTCGTAGGTCATGCCCTCTACTATTTATTAGATGGGTACTCAGGGTACAATCAAATTGAGGTATCCCTAGAGGATCAAGGTAATACTACATTAACCTTTCTGTTTGGCACCTTTTCTTTCAAATGCATGCCCTTCGGGTTATGAAATTCCCCCATAACCTTCCACCGGTGCATGATGGGAATCTTCTCGAACATGGTAGGGGATTTTCTAGAGGTCTTCATGGATGAATTATCTATGTTTGGGGATACATTTGAGGGATGTATGAGGAATGTGGTAAGAGTCTTTTCAAGATTTGAAGAAAAGATTATGGTCCTAAATTGGGAAAAATGAAATTTCATGGTTAAATAGGGACTAGTCATTGGACATCTAGTCTCAGGTAGGGGGATTGAAATTGATAAATCTAAGGTTGAAATCATTCATCACCTTCCATCACCCAAAACTATCAAGGAAGTGAGGTTTTTCTTAGGACATGCTGGTTTCTATAGAAGGTTCATTAGAAATTTCAGCTCTATTTCTCGACCACTTTGTGCTCTATTAGTAAAAAAATGCTTCATTTTTATAGACAGAAAGTTGTGAGGAACCATTCTCTACAATCAAGTTAGCTCTTATATTTCCACCTATCATGAAATATCCAAATTCGAAACTTCCTTTTGAGATCATGTGTGATTCTAGTGACTTCTTTGTAGGAGAAGTATTAGGACAATAGTGTGAGAAAACTTCATATGTCATTGCTTATGTAAGAAAATCATTAAGTGATGCACAAAGAAACTAAACCACCACTGATAAGGAGTTACTTAATGTTGTATTTTACTTAGAAAAGTTTAGGTCCTACCTCTTAGGATCCCCCATCATTGTGTTTACTAACTATTTGTACTAAAATACCTCTTCTAGAAACAAGATGTCAAGGCAAGACAAATTAGGTGGGTCCTTCTCTTACAAGAATTTGACCTCACAATAAAGGAAAAAAGGGGTGTTGAAAATGTTTTATCAGATCATCTCTCTAGGATAGAATTTAATGAAAAACTATCTCACATTTTTTTTCTGATTCATTCCCTGATGAACACCTATACTCTGTGAGTAACTACCCTTGGTATGCTGACATAGCCAACTTATTAGTTACATGAGTCATTCCAAAATTCTTATGGTCTAAAGCTAGAAGGAAATTTCTTTATGATGTTAAGAACTATGTGTTTGAATATCAGTACCTCTATAAGTTCTTCCCTAACCAAGTCATTAGATGTTGTGTCCCAGAATATGAATAGGAGTCCATCCTTAAATTTTGTCATACTGAGGCGTGTGGAGGTCACTTTTCATCTAAAAAAACTTCTACTAAGGTTCTTTAGTGTGGTCTATTCTGTCCCACCCTCTCATGGGACTCCTACACATTTTTTCAAAGATGTCCTAGCTGTCAACAAGTAGGTTCCATCACAAAAAGAAATAAAAAAAGTACTCACTCCCATATTAGTGATTGAAATCTTTGACTCCTGGTGAATAGATTTCATGGGTCCCTTTGAAAACTCTAGGGGTTATCTGTACATTCTTTTAGCTATTTATTATGTCTCTAAATGGGTTGAGGCCATTCCTATAAAATCAAATGATCATAAAACTGTGATTATATTTCTTAAAGAAAACATACTCTCTAGATTTAGAATTCCTCGATCTATTAATTGTGATCATGAAACTCATTTTTTGAATTGTCCATTCTCAGTACTCATGGTAAAGTATGGAATTTATCACAAAATGTCCAAATCTTACCACCCAAAGACCAATGTTCAAGATGATTTATCCAATCAAGAAATCAAAAAAAATCTTGAGAAAACTGTTAATACATCTAGGAAATATTGTTCAAGAAAACTCTTAGATGATCTTTGGACCTATTGAACCACATATTAAACCATTTTAGAAATGTCCCCATATAGGTTGGTATATGGTAAAGAATTCCATTTTCTAGTGGAGATTGAACATAAGGCCTTTTGGGTAATTAAGAAAAATGTATTATGACCTATCATTTGCCGAAATAAAAAGGAAAATTATATCTCAATGAAATTGAGGAACTTAGGATAGAGGCTTATGAAAATTAAATAATCAATAAAGATAGATTACAAGCCAACAAAGCTTGAAATATTAAAACCAAACACATTATACTAGGTAAACCTATTCTTTTTTATAGTTATAAACTTCATTTACACCTTGGAAAGTTGAGGTCCAAATGGTCAGGTCCATATATAGTGCATAAGGTGTACCCCCATGGGGATTTAGAAATTCAAGATCCCACCAATGTTCAAACCTTTAAAGTTAATGGTCATAGAGTCAAACCATTCATTGAACCATTCCAAAAAATAAAGTTAATGAAAAATTATGTGAACCAACCTTAGATGAGGAAAATACTTAAACAATTAAGGGTCTAAGTTGATCTAGAAATGTTAAACAAAATCACTGCATGGGAGGCAACCCATGGTTTTCATGTTTCTAATCTTTGTGAATCATCATTATTTTAAAATAGGATCAATGAATAATTATTATATTTAAAAAAACTTACTTAATCAATCAATTATAAAAATGATAGTACCTTAGATTGTTGACCTGTTCTTATATTATGAGTATGGATGGTTATGAAAGGGTAGCATCATTTTCATCCGTGTCACGATGTGTGATCCCTGAGTAATGCCTTACCCAGAAATTTAAAAAGAAGAGAATGTATCATTAGTTTATTTTATGCTATTTTTCTGGGTTTTTAGGTTAAAATAAAAATACAAAAAATATAATAATAATTAAAAATATATATAAAATTACACGTCGTAGGTCATGGGGAAAACCCCATCACAACCAGATAAGCTGTGGGGACTCGAATCCAGGACCGAAGGGAGATAGGGGCACATGCTTACCACTGACCTACGACTTCTAATGCTTCCTTATTCTATATTTTTTGTATATATACTCATATTTTAATTATTTATTACATATATATATATATATATTGTTTTGTTTTTTTCTTTTTCCACTAGGGAAATCTGCAAGTGACATGGATATCAAGGGATTAAAAGGGATTAGTAAGAGATTAAACTTCAACCACCGGGTGACTTTATTCCATGCTACTTATTTTCAATTTCCTTTTTGAAATCCCCTTCTACGACTCAACCCCCTTCTAAATTTTCTTTTCTTTAAACATTGGGGACAATGTTATTTTATGTTAGGGGGAGATGAAATAAAAAAATTGCTTTTGTGTGAAAAAAACAATTTGAAAGAAAAGTGTGCCTAAATGGAAGGAAAAGTTCCTTTAACCTTAAACATGATAATACACAATGAACACTTTGAAATTCATTATTAAATAATTTTTCATGCCTTGATTCTGATTTTAATTCATGTTTAAGTTCATGTGCATAGATTTTGGAAATTTTGGTTGTCATATGTGATTTTTCACCATTTATATTTTCACCCATTTAATAACAAAAAAACACAATGCACGTCCTCTGGATTGTGGGGTATTAGTTTGAGTTCATGGGGTCCCCCAAATCAATATCATAGGTTTGGTGATCATTTTAGTTTTAATATGAGTATTAAATAAAAAAATTCAAAAATAAAATAAAATATATTTGCACATAAAGCAATGAAATAACCTAATTCAGGGATTTCGACACTTGGGGATCATGATTCCATAGTTTCCTGGCCCAGAGTTAGTAATTTTATATCTATTTGTGGTAATTTGACTTTGTTTTCAACTGAGTTAACTCGAGATTATGCCCGAGTATGTGGGATTTACAAAATGGTGCCCTAAGGTCTTTAAGCCGAGGAGTCATCGACAAAGTCTCACTACATGTGTTGACTATGTTGAGTGAAATTTCAATTACTATGGGAAAATTGAAAAAAAAACAAAAAAAAAACAAAAAATAAAAAAATTAATACTCATATTAATATTGAAATGTGATTCCACCTAGCGCTTCCATCATTTCTCTATTGAATAAAGATGAACCCCCCATGTCTATTGTGATACACAACACTTCATCATGCTTAATTGAAATTGGATGAAATGTGGTGATGAATTTGAACAAAGGAATGGGCTTGGGATTAAGATATGACTTTGAAATTAGTTTTTTTAAATGATTTTTATGGGTTTCATGATTTTTTGGTTTAAGGGTTCTTGGTGATCAATGTGTATTAAAAAGTTTTTGTAAAAGGGAATTCAAATTTCATATGTTTCAGATATATTTTGCTCAGGAGTAGAAAAACTAAAGTTGGGGGTGTGATTAGCCACTGAATGGGGATAATATTCATTGTTAATATTTATAATATTCGTGTTATTTATTATTAATAAACACCATTTTAGTGTATTTTACACTTTGAACATCATTTCACATTATGATTGTAAGTCCTTAAAATACACTATTACATGGTATATTTTTTGAACACTATATAAAATAACCAATGGTCTTGATTTTATTTTAATATTCAATTTTCAGGTTTATAATTACATTTTGAACAATTAATACTTTTTGAGTACTTGAAAATTCACATTGTAAGACCACCAAAATGGGCTTTCATGGCAACACATTCTGGGAAAAGTAAACTGGAAAACATCCCAATAAAGAGATTGTAGCGACCAAGATCCAAGACCAATGATTCTTAAAATTTAACTAAAGATAGAGGAAATTATTTTGAACATTTAACCAAATAGTTTCAAGAGCTAATTTGTATGTTTTAATGGAGTTCTAGGCGGGCCAAGTTGGAGACAAAATTCTGGGTCAGATTCTACGGTCCAAAAAAACATCCCACCATTTAGATAATATCTCGTAAATAAAATTCCATTTGGGCTGAAATTTTATAGGATGTTAGGAGACATCAGGCCCCCCATTTTATTCTTCTATGTACTACTCTAATTTGGCCATCTAGAAGGTCTTTTAAATGCCTCTATTCAGTGGATGCAAGTTGGCTTCCACTTCAGGTCAAGAGTGAAAAAGTCTAAGTTCCACAAGTTTTCCACCACCATAAGCCTACCATACTCAAGTGGGATGACTTTAAATATTGTAGGATCAACACAGGGCTCCCAAAATGCCTATTTAATGGAGTTTTGTTGGAGTATTGATGGTTTTTTGGTGTTTTCATTCATTTTAATGTAATATTGCGATTTTGTTGTCCCATGTTTGTCTTTCACATGTAAGTTGTCTGAATCACCTTAGGTTTCAAAAAAAATCTTCATTCTATCTTATTATATTCTTATTATTATCACATTGATACCGTTACTTTGTGGTGTGAATTTATTCACCTAAAACCTTGTGAAATTATTCACACAAAAGTGGAGTGATTGTTTTTTTTGTTTTTTTTACTTCTTCAATTCCCCCCTCATGAGTCTACTTCCCGCTTCCATTAAAAACATGGAATCAATAGAGGGATAACCCTATTTTGGGTTGATAAAATAGAGTATAAAGTGTTTGGATTGGATTTTATTTCTCACTATATTAATTTATAATCAATCCTTTTAATTGAGGATTTCATTTGACAATTTTAAAACCTCTTCATCCTTTTTGAATTTTAAGGCCACACAATTCAAATGCTAATACAAACCTTTACCTTGTTGTGCTCAAAATATTGATCCTCCAAGTGTATATGTGATTAGTATTAGGGTGTTTAGGAATTAAACTAGGAAGTGATGATGTTTTTTGATCTTATTAAATGAACCCATCTCAAATATAAGAAATTGAAATGGTTGAAAAAGGAATGCATCTAATACACCCAAAGTGATAACCTAGGATCAAATCATCCTTTTAAATCGAATTCATTTAAGTCCGTTAGTTTTGACTTAAAACTATCTAAAATCAACCCAATTTTGGCCACTTAATATCCAAAAACATTCCATAAAATGTACGTGTCTATAGGTTTCTTCTTAGGTCTCTAAGGATTCAACAACCCAAGCTAAACTACAAGAAACCGCTTAAACCTAAAATCTTGGGTAAATTTGGGCGAGACCAAATTTTTGCACCATTTACAGGGACCCAAGTAAGTCATATGAACAACCATTCTATTCTCCCTCATTTCTTATATTCTCACCCAAAATCTCTTATCTTTTCTCTTTCTCGTTTTTTCTTTTGGCGCATGTCCACCTACACCCATGACCAATCAAACCATATAGTTAGGGTGAATAATCTTGGGGTTGGGGAGTCAAGTACACCAATGTAACTCTTTCCATCAGATCCTAATCTTCCTAATACTAAAATTAAAAATTTGATCCCATTTTAATGTAATGTCTTCAAAGAAACCAACTCATAAACCCGGGCAGGAACCAAAATGGAAATCCAAATGAGGCAGCCCCAAACATGGGGAATGCAGTCGATCAAACCATTAATGACTACCTCAAACCTACCTGGACCAATAACCCCTCATGCATTAGACACAATTACCTAGGATATTCGAACTTCATATTTAAACCCCATTTCCTAAACCGCCATCCCACATTCCATGGAATGGTGTCCGAGATTCTCTACCTTCACGTTATGGAGTTCAATGACATTGTAGAAACCATGTGTCCCCCACATCAAGTAGAATTATCTAAGATGAGGCTCTTTCCTTTTTCTTTAAAGAATAGAGTTAAAAATTGGCTAAACAATTTGTGACCATCATCCATCAACTCTTGGGACCAATTGCAAAGATAATTACAAAAAATACTTTCCCCACCACAAAAAAAAATTCACTTAAAATGAGAATCTAGAACTTTTTTTTTGGAAAAGAGGGAGAGTCATTCTATGAAACATGGGAGAGGTTCAAAGACACCATAAACATGGTTCCACACCATTATTTTTCTATTCTTGAACAAGTGAGAATTTTCTATGAAGGGTTGGGTCCAGGGAACAAATAATTCATTAACATGATGTGTAATGGGACCTTTAAAAATAAAGCCCCAAATGATGCTTATGAGTATTAATAAAGCCTTGTTGAACAAAACCAAACATGGGGAACACCACCTTATTATGAAAATACACAAAGAACTAATGGAATGCATATAATTATAGAAGAGTAAATCCTTAGGGATAAACTCACATCACTCACTAGGAAGTTTGAAGAGATAGACCTTAGAAAAATCCATGAAATCCAAACTATAGACTCTATAAGCACAATTTGTGACAATCATGACCACAAAACAAACAACTACCCAACCATTCCATCTATCAAGGATATTCTTATAGGAGGACCACCTACTAAAGTTAATTCCATAAACATAAAAAATCCCCAATATCAAAACACATTCAACCCAAGGTATAATGACACTACAAGATTCCATTGGAAAGATAACCAATAACCCAACCAACAACCTAGTCAGCCACAAGGACCAAACCCCTACCCTCTACACAATTTTCAAAAACATAACTAGTTCCAACCACAAATAGTCCAATACCAAAACCCTCTTATCTAATACCAACAACCCATCCAGTAACCCATGCAATAACCAAAGTATCCTCCTAGGATAAAACAACCAGCACAAGACCCAACCCAATCTGTCCCTCTTCCAATACTACAATAGTTGTGTAAACAAATGGACAAAATTAATTCAGAATTATATTCCCTTAAAAAATAACTTCAAACCATCAAAACTATAAAGGAACCCATACCCACACAGGCCATTCCAAAACAAACATCAAGGGGAGAGTCAAGTTTCACTAAAACAACTCACGAACAACTGAATGTTGTGACAGTTTTAAGAAGTGGGAAATAAATTGAGAAAACTAAACAAATAATTCAAAAATCATATAAAGATTGAAACTATAAGGAAAATTCAAATGAACCACATTATCAAAGTGAAAAAATTTATAACAATGTGAAAGAAACAACTCTTTAACAAACAATCCCATAACATGCAATATTTCCTTAACACATGAGGGGGAAAACCAAGTCTGAATTGAGTGAAACATTGAGAGAAATATTCACAAAAGTCAATTTGAACATTAAACTACTTGATTATATTCAAACCATTATTTCATACTCAAAATACCTAAAGGAACTCTGCACATTTAAATGGAAATTCTTAGAAAGAACCAAGTCCTTATGGCATCAAATGGTAGCACAACAATCCAAGGAACTCTTCCCCCAGAGATGAAATACCTAGGATGTACTTACATCAATGTTGAACAAGGAGAGAACAAAGTTTTCAAAGCCTTGTGTGACCTAGGTTCTAGTGTCAATATCATTCCCTATGTTGTGTACTTCCAGTTATGCCTGGAAGAGATCCAACCCATATCTGTCACACTTCAACTTGTTGATCGTAGCATTAAGGTTCCAAAGGGGATTTTAAAGGATGTTCTCATAAAAGTAGAAAAATTAATCTACCTACTGACTTCATTTTCCTTAACAACAATCCAAAATTATTCAACAAGGAACAAACCCCAATCATCCTTGACCATCCCTTCCTTGTAACAATCAACTCTATTATTCAAGTCCGAAATGAGAATATGACCATCACATTTGGAAACATGAGTCTAGACTTGAAAATCTATAATTAAAGCTCACAAATAGGGTATTATGAGGATATTCAGGAAGTAAACATGATAGGAAGCATCGATAATGAATCCATAGAACATCAAAGAATATTTGAGGAATGTTTAAGTCAGGATGAGATTAATTTCCTTTGTTCATATGAAGGAAGTTTATCTCCTTGGCTAGAATAACTTTTAGATTGATCCTATGATGAAATATTAAGACCAAAAATCAGTGAAATATTTCAGGAAACCACATCCATAGAGACCACTCAGACTCTCTTCCCTAATAGTGATCAACCCAATATAGTAGATGAAAATTCTACACATGGGGAATCAATACTATCTGAAACTCAAAAAAAATTGATCTTATGATAATGTCCCAATCTTCTGCTAAAATTTTGAACCAACCTAATATTGAATTGAAATAACTTCCTACTGCACTTAATTATGCCTTTCTAGAAGAAAATTGAAAACATCCTATTGTAATTTCTTATTCTCTTCAAGCCGATCATGAGAGGATGATTCTATATATCCTTAGGAAACACAATAAATCCATTGGATGGACCCTATATGATATTACTAGAATTAGCCCACTTATTGGGACTTATATAATTGTTCTAGAATCTGATTCAAAGACATGTCGTCAAGCTCAGCGGTGACTCAATACTAATCTCATTTAATTAGTGAGAAAAGAACTTCTAAAATTGTTAAAATCTGGTATCATATATCTCCTAGCTAAGAGTGAGTTTGTCATCCCAATCCAAGTGGTTCCAAAGAAGGCCAGAATCACAGTGATAACCTATAAGGTTGAAAAGATTCTTCCAACTAGGGTGATTAGTGGCTGGAGAGTCTGGATCAACTATAGGAAGATAAAATCATTTACCAAGAAGGACCATTTCCCCTTACCATTCATTGAACAAGTCCTTAAGAGAGTTTCAGGTCATGCCTTCTACTATTTCTTAGATGGGTACTTGGGGTACAATCAAATTGAGATATCCCTAGAGGATAATGGGAAGACTACATTAACTTATCTATTGGGAACATTTTCTTTCAAACTCAATCCCTAATGGTTATTCAATACCCTGGGAAACATCCAGAGGTGCATGATGGGAATCTTGTCGGACATGGTAGGGGATTATATAGAGGTCTTCCTGGATGACTTCTCTGTGTTTGTGGATATATTTGAGGGATGTATAAGGAATGTGGAGAGAGTCTTGTCAAGATGTAAAGAAATAAATTTGGTCCTAAACTAGGAAAATTCAATTTCATTGTTAAAGAGGGTCTAGTCATTGGATATATAATCTCAGGTAGTGGGATTTAAGTTGATAAAGCCAATTTTGACATCATTTTCACCTTCCATCACCCAAAAATATTAAGGAAGTGAGGTATTTCTTAAGATTACAGGTTTCTATAGAAAGTTCATTAGGAATTTAAGCTCTATTTCTCGACCAATTTGTGCTCTATTGGTGAAAGATTCTCCATTTTTATAAACAAAAAGATATGATGAATCATTATCTACACTCAAGTCATGTCTTATATTTCCACCTATCATGAAATATCCAAATTGGAAACATCCTTTTGACCTCATGTGTGATTCTAGTGACTTTGCTGTAGGAGAATTCTTAGGAAAATGGTGTGAGAAAACTCCACGTGTAATTGCTTATGCAATAAAATCATTAAATGATACACAAATCAACTACACCACCAATGAGAAGGAGTTACTTTCTATTGTGTTTTACTTAGAAAAGTTTAGGTCCTACATCTTAGGATCCCCCATCATAGTGTTTACTAACCATTTTTCACTAAAATACCTCTTCCAGAAACAAGATGCTAAGGATAGACTGATTAGGTGGGTCCTTCTATTACAAGAATTTGACCTCAAAATCAAGGGAAAAAAGGGTGTCAAAAATTTTGTAGTTGATCATCTCTTTAGGATAGAATATAATGAAAAATTATCTCACCTTTATGTGTCTGATTCATTTACTGATGAACACCTTTACTCTGTGAGTGATTTCCCTTGGTATGCTGACATAGCCAACTTCTTAGTTACAGGAGTCATTCCATAATTCTTAGGGTCTCAAGATAGATGGAAATTCCTTTCTGATGTTAGGCACTATGTGTTTTATGATCCATATCTCTATAAGTTCTTCCCTGACCTAGTCATTAGAAGATGTGTCCTAAAATCTAAACAAGAGTCCATACTTAAATTTTGTCATAGTGAGGCATGTGGAGGTCAATTTTCCTCTAAAAAACTTCTACTAAGGTTCTTCAGTGTTGTATCTTCTGTACCACCCTCTCAAGGGACTCTTATAGATTTTTTCAAAGCTTTCCTAGGTGTCAGCAAGTAGGGTCCATCACAAAAAAGAATCAAATGACACTCACTTCCATCTTAGTAATTGAAATATTTGACTACTGGGGAATCGATTTCATGGGTCCCTTCCCAAACTCTAGGGGATATATATACATTCTTTTGTCTGTTGATTATGTCTCCAAATGGGTTGAGGCCATTCCTACAAAATCCAATGATCATAAAACTATGATTAGATTTCTCAAAGAAAAGATCCTCTCTATATTTGGAATTCCTAGGGCTATCATTAGTGATCATGGAACTCATTTTTTCAATCATACATTCTCAACACTCATGGAAAAGTATGGAATTTCTCAAAAAGTGTCAACTGCTTACTACCCACAGAACAATGGTCAATCTGAGTTAGCCAATTGAGAAATCAAACACATTATTGAGAAAACTGTTAATACATCTAGGAAATATTCTTCAAGAAAACTCTTAGATGATCTTTGGGCCTATCGAACCACATATAAAACCATTTTAGGAATGTCCCAATATAGGTTGGTTTATGGTAAAGAAAAGCATTTTCCAGTAGAGATTGAACATAAGGACTTTTGGGAAATTAATAAAATTAATTATTCCCTCTCATTGTCCTAAACAAAAAGAAAATTAGATCTCAATGAACTTAAGGAACTTATGATAGAGGCTTATGAAAATTCAAAGATCAATAAAGCTAAATTACAATCCTACCAATCTCGAAATATTAAAACAAAACAAATTGTACCGGGTAAACCTATTCTTTTATATAGTTCTAAACTTCATTTACACCAGGGAAAGTTGAGGTCCAGATGGTCAGGTCCATGCATAGTGCATAAGGTGTACCCCCACGGGGCTATAGTAATTCAAGATCCCACCAATGGTCAAACCTATAAAGTTAATGGTCATAGAGTCAAACCATTCATTAAACCATTCCAAAAAAATGAATTTGATGAAAACTTATGTGAACAGACCTTAGATTAGAAAAATACTTAAACAATTAAGGGTCTAAGTTAATCTAGAAATGTTAAACAAAAGCATTTCATGGGAGGAAACCCATGGTTTTCATGTTTCCAATCTTTGTGAATCATATTTATTTTAAAATAAGATAATGAATCATTTTAATATTTTAAAAAATTACTTAATCAATCAACTATAAATATGATTGTACCTTAGACTGTTGACGTGTTCTTCTATTATTAGTATGGATGGGTATGAAATGGGAGCATCGTATTCATCTGTGTCATGCGGTGTGATCCCTGAGTAATACCTTACCTAAAAATTTAATAATAAGACAATGTTTCATTAGTTTATTTTATTTTATTTTTATGGTTTTGTAGGTTAAAATAAAAATACAAAAAAAATATAATAATAATTAAAAAAAATATAAAAGGACACATCGTAGGTTGTGCGAAAAACCCTGTCACAACCGGAAAAGCCGCGGGGACTCGAACCTGGGACTGAAGGGAGAGAGGGGCACGCGCTTACCACTAACCTACGACTTATAATGCTTACTTATTCTATAATTTTTTCATATATACTTAGATTTTAATTTTTTTTATTATATATATATATATATATATTGTTTTGTTTTGTTTGTTTTTTTGTTTTTTTTCACTAGGGAGCTTTGTAAGTGACATAGATATCAAGGGATTAAAAGGGAGCAACAAGAACATCAACTTCAACCACTATGTGACTTAATTCCATGCTCCTCATTTTCAATTTACTTTTTGAACTCCCCTTCTCTAACTCTATCCCCATCTAAATTTACTATTCTTCAAACACTGGGGATAATGTTATTTTATGTTGGGGGGAGATGAAATAAAAAAAATTATTTTGTGTGCAAAAAAAATGATTTGAAAGAAAATTGTGCCTAAATAGAAGGAAACATTTCTTTAACTTTGAACATGATAATACACATTGCACACTTTGAAATTGAATATCAAATAATTTTGCATGCCTTGACTCTGATTTTAATGCAAGTTTAAGTTCATGTGTATAGATTTTGTAAAGTGTGGTTGTCCGATGTAATTTTTCACCATTTATATTTTCATCCATTTAATAAAAAAACACAATGAAACTCCTATGAATTGTGGTGTATTAGTTTCAGTTCATGGGGTCCACTAAATAAATAGCATAGGTTTGATGATCATTTTAGTTTTAATATGAGTATTCAATAAAAAAATAAAAAAATAATAAATTTGTGCGTAGATCAATAAAATGACCTAATGCGTGGATTTCGACACTTAAGAATCGTGAATGCAAAGTTTTATGGCCTAGAGTTAGTAATTTTATCTCTATTTGTGGTAATTTTACTTTGTTTTAGACTGAGTTAACTCGAGATGATTCCCGAGTATGTGAGCTTAACTTGGTGCCCTAAGGTCTTTGAGCCTGGGAGTCATCGGCAAAGTCTCGCTACATGTGTTGACTATGTTGAGTGAAATTTCAATTACCATGGAAAAATTGAAAAAAAAAACACAAAAAAATAAAATAAAAAAATAAATAAATAAAATGAATACTCATCTTAATATTGAAATGTGATTCCACCTAGAACTTCTATCATTTCCCCTTTTAATAAAGATGAACCCCCATGTCTATTGTGATACACAACACTTCATCATGCTTAATTGAAATTGGATGAACTGTGGAAATGAATTTGAAAAAAGGAATGGGCTCAGTATTGGGATATTCCTTTGAACTTATCTTGTTTTAAATGATTTTTATAGGTTTCATGATTGTTTGGAATAAGGTTTCTTGGTGATCAATGTGTATTAAAAAGTATTTGGAAAAGGGAATTCGAATTTCATATGTTTGAGATATATTTTTCCTAGGACTAGAAAAACTCAAGTTGGGGGGTGTGATAAGCCACTGAATGAGGCTAATATTCATTGTTAATAAATATAATATTCATGAGATTTATTATTCATAAACACCATTTTAGTTCATTTTACACTTTGAACATCATTTCACATTATGATAGTAAGTCCTTAAAATGCACTATTACATCATACATTTTTTAACACCATAAAAAATACCCAATGGTCATTATTTTATTTTAATATTTAATTTTATGTTTTATCATTAAATTGGGAACTGTTAATAATTTTTTAGTACTTGAAGATTCACATTGAAAGACCACCAAAAGGGGATTTCATGGCAACACATTTTGGGAAAAGTAAACTGGATAGAAGCCCAATAAAGAGACTGTAGCGGCCAAGATCCAAGACCAATGATTCTATAAATTTAACTAAATATGGAGGAAATAATTTTGAACATTTAATCCAACAGTGACAAGAGTTAATTCGGATGTTTTAAGGGAGTTACAAGAGGATCAATTTGGAGAAAAAATTCTGGTCCAGATTCTACGGTCCAAAAAAACATCCAAACATTTCGATAATATCTCTCATAAAAAAATATATTTGGGATAAAATTTCACAGGAGGTTAGGAGACATCCGGGGATCCATTTTATTCTTTTATGACCCACTATAATTCATCCATATAGAAGGTAATTTCTATTCCTTTGTTTAGTGAATTCAAGCTGGATTCCCCTTCGGGTCATTAGTGGAAAAGTCTAAGTTTCACAAGCTTTCCACCACCCTAAGCCTACAATACACAAGTGGGATGACTTTCACTCTTAGAGGATCTACCCAAGGCTTAAAAAATTTCTATTTAAGGTAGTGATGTTGGAGGATTTAGAGTTTTTTGGTGCTTTTTTTCTTTGTAATGTTATATTGTGATTTTGTTGTCTCGTGTTTGTCTTTCACATGTAGGTTGTTCAAATAACCTTAGTTTTCAATAAAAATTCTTCATATTCTATTATTATGTTCTTATTATTATAAAATTGATACCGTTTCTTCATGGTGTGAATTTATTCACACCAAACCTTGTGAAATTATTCACACAATGGTGGAGTGATTGTTTTCTTTTTATTATTTTTTTACTTCTTCAATTCCTCCCTCATGAGTCTACTTCTCGCTTCCATTGAATCCATAGCATCAATAAAGGGATAAACCTCTTATGGGTTGATCCAAGGTAGTAGAAAGGGTCTGGATTTGATGTTATTTCTCACTCTATTAATTTCTAATCAATTCTTTTAATTGAGAATTTCATTTGACGATTTTAAAAATTCTTCGTCGTTTTTGAATTTTAAGGCTGCACACTTCAAATGTTAATACGAACCTTTACCTTGGAGTTCTCAAAATATTTATCCTCCAAGTGTATAGGTGATTAGTATTAGGGTTTTTAGGTATTAAACTAGGAAGTGATGATGTTGTTTGATCTTATTAAATGAACCCATCTCAAATATAAGAAATTAAAATAGTTGAAAAAGGAATGCATCCAATCCACCCTAATTGATAACCTAAGATCAACTAATCCTTTTAAATTGAATTCACTTAAGTATTTTAGTGTTCATTTAAACCTATCTAAAATCAACCCAAAGTTGGCCAATTAATAGACAAAAACATTTCATAGAATGTACATTTCTATAGGTTTCTTCTTAGGTCTCTGGGGATTCGACAACCCATGCTAAACTATAAGAGACTGCTTAATCCTGAAATCTTGGGTAAATTTGGGTGAGACCAGGAATGTTATAACTCATTCCTAGACTGTCAATAGAGGTTATTTCCACTAATTCAAAGGTTATTTTAATGTCTTATCATTAAATCAACCATTTTATAAAGCTCATGAACGGATCATTTAATTAATTAATTATTTCTAACTACGAAATCATTTGTTTTATGGATGCAAGGCCATGATCATATAAATAAATGATTTAATGTAAAAAGACCGAAATTAAATAAATAAATTAATCATAAAAGTTTTATCTAAATATGGTTAATTAATTGAGTAACATTCACTTAATATTAACAACATGTGTAAAAGATAAAACAAGATAAAAATTTATGCATAATAAATTAAAATCAATAAATTAAATATTAAATCATACTAAGTATTCCATTAATTTATTGGAAATTAAACCATAGAAATAAGTGTAGTACATGACAAAAGTCTAGACACTTAATTTTATCAGGGAATTCTCATGAGAGTTTTGGGTTGACTTAACTGAAATTATATTGAGTTTAATGGCCAAATTCTGTTTAATACAATTTTGGAGGTGAGTGTTGAGGAAATCCAAGTTAGGATTTCAGGATAGGAGAATATACTCAACATACCATGGAGTTGCAAGTCCGTAGTTGGCAATAATTCCTACCTAATTACTTTATTATAGTTTTCATGTCCAAAGTCTGGATCATTAAGAAAATTAATGTGGATCCTTTCCATTAGAATGTTAAAGGAACTATATATTCTGAATTCAATGGTGAGGGATATTGGGACTTTATAAAATAGTGGGAGATTTAATAAATAAATAAATAAAAATATTTAATTTATTATATCTCACTTATTTTGTAATCAAGAAAAGTACTAATAAACTGATGATTTTAATTATAGAATAAAATGAAAAGTTCTTCATCCACACTATCCCTGTGATCAATATTGGAGAAAGATAACCTTCTAACTAGAAGTAACTTCCAAGAGTGATTTAAACGTCTTCAGGTTGTCCTATTCCATGAAGAGAAATATTACATACTAGAATTCTCAATGTCTGCCTGCTAAAGAGGTGAGTGATGAAGAGTTCCATGTCTATGAAAAACATTTGAGCGACGCTGTCGACATTCAATGTTTGATTATTTCATTGATGTCTAGTGACCTAATTAAGTATCATGAAAACATGGATACATATAGCATGCTTGAGGACCTCCATGATATTTAATAGGAGAGATCTATACAGGAATAGTTTGAGATTTACAAGGTTCTATTTTAGTGAAATCTTGGAGAGGGTTCCCTAGATGGGCCTCACATAGTCAAGCTCATTGAATACATTGATCACTTAGAAGTTCTAGTGTTTGAACTACCAAAAGAAATGGGTACCGAAATCATTCTAGTATCACTCCCTAATAGGTTCTCTAGTATTTTTGTGAATTTTAATATGAACAACATTGAGAAGTCTCTAACAAAACTTTTTACACTTCTTCACCAAGTAGATAAGGATACAAAGCATGAAATACCTTTTGTCCTTATGGTGAACAAATGGAAAGGGAAAGTTAAGATATTTAAGCCTAAAGCTTCTTCACACCCTTCAAGGGGAAAACAAGGAAACAAGATGTTTTCTGTTTTGCATGTGGAAAGAAGGGCCCTAATAGAAAAAACTTCACCCTATTAAATAAGCAAGGGGAAGATTCAAGTGCCTTTTTTATCAAGTGAAATTTATTTGTTTCCACAAATTGGATATTAGATACAGCTTGTGGTGCACATATATGTTTTCAAATACAGGAACCAAGTAAATTCAGAAAGATTAACTGAGTAGAGATTGATCTTTGAGAAACCAACAAAGATAAACTTAATATTGTAGCTATTAGGGACTACCACCTCATGTTTTCCAATTAGAATTATCTTGGTTTTAAATGTTTTGTATTATGTGCCTTCATTTTCCAAAAACATTATCTCTATATCCAGACTTGATGCATATGGATTTATTTTAAAATTTGGGAATAAATGTTTCTTCTTTTATAAATATAACATTTTTTATTGTAATAAAAATTTAAATAATGATCTTTATGTGTTGGATTATATGAACCAAATGATGGAAATCAATAATGAAGTTACTTCACATGATTCATACTGCGCCAAACTTTGACATCACCAGCTAGGTCTTGTAAATGAAAAGTGATTGACTAAATTAGATCAAGATGGACTTTTAGATTTTTTTGAACTAAAAGAAATTGTTGTATGTCACACATGTTTACAATAAAATATGACCAAACCCCCATTTAGTGTTAAGTTGAAAGGGATAAAGAGCTTCTTGAATTAGTTCATACCGATGTGTGTGGACCATAACCCGTTGAATCAAGGGGTGTGTACTCATACTTCATAAATTTTACTGATGATTTTAGTGTATATAGATATTTCTACTTAATAAGATATAAGTTGGATTCTTTTAAAAAATTCAAGGAATACATGAATAAAGTTGGGAACCAACTTGGTAATAAGATTGAGAAACTTTTCTCAGACCATGGTGGAGAATATCTTAATCAAGAATTCATTGATTATCTATGGGGGTTATAGATTTTATCTCAACTCACATATCCTTATACACCTCAGTGGAATGGTGTAAGTGAAAGGAGGAACCAAACCTTGTTGGACATGGTGTGATCAATGATGAGTTATGTGAGTGTTTCATTATCCTTTTCGGGATATGCATTAAAAATAGAAGCATATGTACTAAACCAAGTGCCAAATAAAGAAACAAAAAATATACCATACTAATTATGGAATGGAAAGAAGCTTGTGTTATCTTACTTACATGTGTGGGGTTGTGAAGCATTTGTTAAGTCCAATTTAAGTAACAATATTTCACCCTGAGTCACAAAGTGTATCTTTATAGGATATTCCAAAGAAACAAAGGGATACTACCTATACAATCCTTTAGAAAAAAAGGTTGTGGTTGATAGACATCCCAAATTTATTGAGGAGGATATTATATCTAAAAGAGATAGTGAGATAAAGATAAACTTTGATGAATTTCGGACTCAAGATACACAAGAGTTGGAATAGGAACAAATTCTAAAAATCCTCTTGGAAGAAGAAATTTTTCCAGAGACATAATTACTACGTAGGAATACTAGAAATGTTAGAGTACCAAAACGATATGGTTTTCTAGTCACTGGTGACTCATTATTAGTTGATAATAATGATCCTTTAACCTATAAGGAAGCAATAAGTAGAATATATGTTGTCAACTGGAAAAATCCATGAATTCTGAAATGGATTCCATGTACCAAAACCAAGTCTTGATTTTGGTAGAACCTCTAGTAGATGTAAATCCCATTGGTTTAAAATGGTTATTCAAGAATAAACTGGACATGGAAGGAAAAGTCTATACCTATAAGGTGAGACTGGTTGCAAAATGGTTTAGACAGTGTTAAGGCGTTGACTATGATAAAACCTTTTCACCAGTTTCAATGATGAAATCCATGAAAATTCTACTTCTATTGTGAATTTACATGGTTATGAGATTTGTAAAATGGATTTCAAAACAGCCATCCTTAATGGTAACCTTCAGGAAGATGTCTATATGACACGACCTGAAGGATTTGTGACTCCAAAGGATGTCAACAAGGTATGCAAGTCGCAAAAAATCCATTTATGGATTAAACCAAGCATCCAAGTCATGGAATATTCATTTTGATGAGTTCATAACAGAATTTGGTTTCCATAAGAATGAATTTGAGTCATGTGTCTATAAACAGTTTAGTGGGAGTGTAATCATTTTCTTAATAGTATATGTTGATGACATATTACTCATTAGAAACGAAATATTAGTCTTATAATATATTAAGGTGTAGTTAAATAAATTCATATATATGAAGGAATTGGGAAAGGAAACATATATTCTTCATATCAAGATCCATCATGATAGATCAAAGTGGTTGATCAACCTATGTCAAAGTACATACATTGACAAGTTACTGAAGAGATTTAGTATAGAATAATCTAAGAGGGGATTGTTTCCAGTGTCACATGAAATTCATCTTTCCAGAAAAATGTATCCTTAGACACATGAGGAAAGGAATAGAATGACAATGATTCCATATAAATCAGTGATTGGGTCAGTCAAGTATGATATTCTATGTACTTGGATAGATGCCGCTTATATATTAAGTGTGGTAGGAAGATATCAAGCTAAACCAGGGGACCTCCATTGGATGGCAATCAAGACTATCCTTAATTATCTGAGGCATACTAAGGATATATTTATGGTTTATGGAAGAGATGAGGAACTATTAATCATAGGATATACAGATTCCAGTTTCCAAACTAATCAAGATGACATGAAGTTACAATTAGGATGTATCTTCACTTTGAATGGAGGTATTGTGAGCAGAAAGATCTCAAAGCAGGTTGTGGTTATAGATTCTACAGCAGATATAACAACCCATCTTTTTATTACACACTTAAACATGATTTATTACATAAAATATTCACTTGATACAAAATAGAATATTGAGAGGTCTTGTGTATTTGTGGATTAGGAACATTACATAACTACTTAAAACATGAAACACAACATCTTTATTGAAAACTTCCTTTACATAACCACTACATTCCCTCGTACTTAGCATTGCATGGGATAACTTGAGGACATGCATAAGAAAAGGGTGAGCTATAAATCCCAGTAAGGGAGTAAACAAGGAATAACATGAATAATACAATACATGTTAGGAAATAGGCATATCAATGGAGTAAAAAAGAAACATGAACATAAAAGCAAGATATAACATGATTGTCATAACATGGAAATGTGGCAACAACACTTAACATGGTATTAGCATGATCCAAGGATCATTGCACATATAGCATTAGTAAACTATCATTGAACTTGAATTAGAATGAGTAAATCATCATTGAACTTGATGTATCATGAAACTAATCTTTACCCAATTCATTGGAGTGCAATCAGGGCGCACCCTTTTTAAACATTTCATTTCATGCATAAGTGTGACACATGAATCAAACAACATTGAATCATTAAAGATCATCATTTATTCTATGATAAAGGAATGTGGAATTAATAAATGAAACTCTATAATCAATAATTAAACATTCATAAAGGTGAAGACCCTTGATAGAGAATTGGGCATGGTATTCACGACACAATGACTTTGTCTTGGAAAATTGCGGTGCAATTTCAGTAGTATAACGACGTGACATAAGAATTCATAAAAATGGTAGATGAGAGAGAAAGGGGTGTCTAATCATATGTACATGAAATGTAAAGTAATAGTGTCATATAGATACATTTCCCAACATAAGTTATGGAATTTTAGATTCATAATACAAAATAATTTCTTGAATGTAAATGAGGAGAGATAAATTCATTACGGAATTTCGGCATGGTAACAGGTGTACATGAGAGGAATTAATGAAATATAAAGAGGTATATCATCATTAAAACATAAATTAGGAAGTATGGGGGAGGTTAGAAATCATATCCTAAAATTTTTATTTGAAAATAAAATGGAATAACAACATAATAAAATTTGGAAAAAAATGAGAAAGGAAGAAATCCCTTACTTGGAAGTGTGATCCCAAAGGCCTGAGAGAGGCTTGAAAGAGGATTATTGGGAGCTTGGGGCACATTGGTAGGATTATGGAGAGAGGAGGAAGATGTTGGTAGAGCTCAAAAGGCTTTGAGTGAAGAGGAAGTGGGAGCTTGGGTGAGTTTGTATAGGAAAAGAGAGGGAATTCTTTATTATTTAGGTTTTGGGCACTACACATTAAACTAATCAAAACCCCAAACCAACCCATGGTTTTTCCCATGATTTTTTCCAAATAGGAGTATAAAAAATTATTTTATAAGGCAAATGGATGTAATTATTAAAATATTAGGCTTTCTTATGTGGAGGTGAGTCACACTCTCATGGAAATCAATTTAAAAAGTTAAGTGTTTTATAAGTCTTGGAGGGTCCACTAAATCTTTGTAAAATAAATAAAAAAACATAAAATCACATTATTTTGATTGTAAAATATATATTGCCTGAAAATAATGTTTATAGTATTTTATAACATCACTATTGGGTTATTATGATGTCATAAAACACATTATATATTTAAACGGTATTTAATTTTTACCCAAAAATCTGATTGTCTCAGAAAATTATGAAAAATTCATCGTTGGATAATTTCAAAGTCCTGATTCTAAAAATAATATTAATTTTATCTAAATAATTTTCTAAATATGTGAATTTTTACTTTTAAAATAAAAACTGACATTTATAAAAAATTCATTGGTTTTGACAAAAATAGCATTCAAACCTTAATAAAAATTTCAATTGTATTCATAAAAATTATACGATCATTTATATTTAATAAAATTTAATTTAGTACTAATATTTTATTAAAATATTATTTAATTCAAAAAAATCAATTAATTCATCAAAATAGATTTCTTAATTGAATATTAACTAAAAATTCCATTTTTTACTTTAACAACTATTTATAAAGTAACAATAATAAAATGAATTTATATTATCTATAAAAAATAATGTACATAATCATAGTGCTTGGGTCTTGTTACACAACCCCTTATAACACCAACATAAGACCGAAGGGTAAGGTGTGCGATGATGACATACTCTTGGGGTGGCTCAGATAACATCACTCGGGGGGTAATCTCTATCAACTTACACTTCTCCCATAGGTGGTTCTATTTGAGATTAACATGTTGAAGCTCAGCTTGGGATTGGTCAAGAGTAAAGCCCAAAGACGCCACCTTATTTCTGAGCTCTGATAAATGGGATTTTTATGATGCAATTCTACTGGATGCAGTCATCGCTTCCTTTATCTGTGTAAATTGGATTTTTTAAATCCCTATATTTATATTAATAATGTGATTACTATTCAAAGACTATATTAGAAAGAGTCACAATTATTAATGGTATTTTAAGATCCAAAAACATAAAACGAAATAAGTGCATATGTTTTATATAATTATTTTACATAATAAGACATTTAATTAGATCAAGAGGAATTTTCATTAATAAAAGTTTGGGTCGTTACAATATTCCCCCCTTAAAAAAATTCACCATCAAAATTTCATTTCCCACACTAAAACAGATGCGGGTAACTCTGATTCATCACTTCCTCCGATTCCCACGCTGCCTCTTCAAACTTGTGGCTTCTCTACAACACCTTGATGGGGGGCATTGTCTTATTTTGTAGAACCTTTTCAATATGATCTAAGATCTTCACCAGCTTTTATTCATCGGAGAGGTCATTCTGCAATGATACCACCTATGGGTTGAGTACATGCTATGGTTTAGGTATGTACTTTCTCAAGATTGATACATGTTATACATCATGTACTTGAGATAGGTTCGGTGGGAGTTTTAGTCGATAGGTCACTGCTCCAATGTGATCAAGGATCTCAAAAGGGTTGATGTACCTTTGAATAAGCTTTCCATTCTTCCCAAATCTCATAACTCTCTTCCGTGGTGATATACAGAGGAATACCATGTCTCCAACATCAAACTATAGATCTCGTCAATGATTATCATCATAGCTCTTTTTTTTTGAATCTGAGTATCTTTAATGTGCTGCTGGATGATCTTAACCTTATCCAGCATTTCTTCGACCATTTCTGGACCTAGGAGTTTTCTCTCCCCAACTTCATCCCAACATGTTGGTGTTCTACACCTCTACCCATACAGGTCTTCATAATGAGCCATTTAGATGCTTGAGTGGAAACTGTTATTGTAAGAAACTTTAACCAGAAGAAGATGTTGATCCCATACTCCTTTGAAGTTCATTGAGCATTCTCTCAACATGTTCTGAAGTGTTTGGATAGTCTGATCAGTTTGTCCATTATTTTGAGGATGATAAGTCTTACTGAAGTTCATCTTAGTATCCAGAGCATGTTGAATAAACTTTCAAAACTTAGTGGTGAATGTTGGATCTCGATCAGATACAATTGATAGTGGTACTCCATGAATCCTTACCACATCTCTGATATATATCCATGCGAGTTGATCTAGTGAGAAATCCTCCCAAATTACAATGAAGTGCATAGTCTTTGTAAGACAATCCACAAAAACCCAGATAACATTGTTTCTTTGGATTTCTTTGGAAGTACAGTGATAAATTCCATGGTGATGTTCTCCTATTTCCATGATGATATGGTTAATGGTTTCATCATCCCATTAGACTTCTTCCTCTCATCCTTCACTTGCTGACATACCAAGCACTTTGATGTATACTCAGTGATCTCCTTCTTCATGTTATCCCACCAATAATGCTCTCATAGATCTCGATACATCTTTTTGTTTCCTGCGTTAATGGAGAAATTTGAACTATGTGTATCATCCAAAAGTTTCTTCTTTAACTATGGATTTGATAGAACACATAGTCTTGACCCAAATCTCATAATTCCTTCTTCATTGACATAAAACTCTAAGGATTTCCCTGTTCTGATAATTTCCACCTTCTTTTGAATTCTCACATCATCCTTTTGAGCATCTTTTAACCTTTCCAAAAGAGACGATTGAGCAATCATTTTTTAAAGTATTGATGATGTTACCTTCTTTATGATTCCCATGAACATATTAATAAAATCTTAGAAGTTTTGATCCTTTTCAATTCTCATCAATAATAGAATTCCTAGGTCCTTTCTACTTTGAGCATCTGCAACCTTGTTCATTTTCCTAGGGTGTTAATGGATTGATCAAACATAGTCTTTGATTAGATCTAACCATCTTTATTGGCACATGTTCAACTCTTTTTGTGTGAATATATACTTGAGGCTTTTGCGGTCCGTATATATTTCACACTTCTCCCCAAATAGGTAATGCCACCAAAATTTTAAAGTAAAGATCACTACATCCAAATCTAGATCATGTGTTGGATAGTTTTCCTCATGAAATTTTAATTTCCTTGAAGCATATGCAATTACTTTTTCATTTTGCATCAACAAAAAACCCATGCCCTTCTTTGAAGCATCACAAAATACCACAAAAATTTATCCACTTGTGGGTAGTGTGAGCATGGGCATAATGATAAGCCTCCTTTTCAACTCCTTGAAGCTCTCTTCACATTCATCACTCCTAGAAAACTTTACTCCCTTCTGAGTTAGCTTGGTAAGAGGGTTGGACAATCATGAGAAATTTATCACAAATTAGTGATAATATCCAGCTAAACTCAGGAAGCTACGAATATCTGTTACCGATGTTGGCCTCAACCACCCCTCAATTGCAGCTATCTTGGAGGGATCCATAGATATCTCATTGCATGTAATGATATGACCCAAGAATGAGACTTCCTTCAACCAGAACTCACACTTGATGTACTTTTCATAGAGATTATCCTTTCGCAATGTCTTTAGTACAATGCTTAGAATCTTCTCATGCTCCTCCTTGGTTTTAGATTATATTATAATATCTTCTATAAATACTACCACAAATTTGTTGAGGTAATCTCTAAAGAATATATTCATCAAGTCCATGAAAATTTCTGGATTATTAGTGAGTCCAAAAGGCATTACTATGAATTCATAGTGCCTGTACCTTGTACGAAAAGTAGTCTTGGGGATATCCTCCATATTCACCCTTACTTGGTAGTATCTTGACCAAAAATACACCTTGTAAAAGTATTGTTCTCCATGTCGATGATCGAACAAGTCATTAATTTGTGGTAGAGGATACTTGTTCTTTATCGTGATTTTTTATCTCACGATAATAAATGAAATGGCACATTGACCCATCCTTCTTCTTGACAAAGAGGACTGTTGAACCCCATGGTGAAGTACTTGGGCATATAAACCCTTTATCCATATTATCCTATGGTTGTTTCTTCAGCTCCTCAATCTCCACAATATTCATTATATATAGAGTCTTGGATATTGGAAATGCCCTAGGTATAAGGTCAATTTATAATTCAACATCTCTTCTAGGAGGAAGACCAAGAAATTTCTCATGAAACAATTTAGCGAATTCCCTAAAAATAGTCACGTCTTCAAGGATGGTTGCTTCCTTAGATTCAATCATCTAAGCTAGATATGCATGCTCATAGGGTAGTAATATCTATACTTGAGATGATGGTTCTAAGGAAGATTCATCTTCCTCCTTGAACTTTTATAGAATCAAGGGTTGATTCTCCATATGGAGATTGATTTCCCACTCATGGAAATTTATGTTGGATCTATATAAGGAAAGCCAATCCATGTTGAGAATTGCATCAAATTATACCAGAGTGAGTATGAAGAGGTTTTCTGGGAATTTCAATCCAAAAATTATGACAGGGGAGGAGTTATATTAATGGGATGTAATGATTTTCTCATTTTCCATACTCACCAACATCTTTACTTATATGATTTATGGTGTTATTGGGATTGTTATACTAAACTTTCAGGATACAAAAGAATGTGTAGAACTAGAATAAAAAAGTATGTTCACTATTCTTGAATGAATAACAAGCGTATTTGTCACCACCTCTTTGTCAAGGTCACTTCAGCGGCAGTGATGGAAAAATATTTCCCTTGATGCCTTGGAGTTTGTTGGTTACCTCTGAAAAACCTTGGATTAGGGATTCAAAGGTGCCCTGGTTCTTTTTAGTTGAATCAATGAACAATGCGTTGATGGTTGAACAGAGAATTCCTCTCCTTTTTCACAGCCGTAGGTTTTTCTTTTCGGAACTTAACGGCTAGGTTCCCTTATCTTCCACACCTAAATCATTTCCTCGCCCCATTTAGGCAATTTCCGGGGTGCTTCTTTCTGCAACATTGGAAAGTGGGGTGCTGGATTTTTTTAGCACAATTAGATTTATCCATCGGACCACCAAAATTGAAGACCACCTTACGATTCTTATCCTCATGATAACCATGAGATTTTTCGATCTCCATTTTGGCCTTGAGGGCACATCAGACAATTTCCTCATAGCTATCTAAGTCACAGATCATCAGGGCTTTCAGTAGGCTAGGATTCAGCCCACCAAAGAATCAGTCAACCTTGAATTCAAGGGTAACGACAAAGCTGGAGGTGTATCATGCAAGCCTTGTGAAGTTTAACTTGTACGCTCTGATGGATTCATTATCTTTTTTCTTGAGGGAAAGTAAGTCCCTTTCTATCTTAATCGGAGGGTGCGAGGAAAATATTTATCGAAAAATATTTTCTGGAAATCCTTCCATTCCAACGCCTCGATCTCCTCATTAGGCTTCATATTTTTGATCAATGTACAACATTGATCGACTTCACCCTCTATAAGATAAGCAACCAGAAGAACCTTCTCTTTTTCGGAACATTGAATGATGAAGAAGATCTTTTCAATGGAGTTGATCCATTGTTTGACAATTGAGGGATTAGATGATCCATTAAAAGCAAGAGGAATTTGTCTCATGAATCTCTCTATTACAACTTGTTCTTTCTTAGGGGGGTTTGAATGTTCCTCTCGATCCATGTTTCTATTCAAATCTTGAGTTAACTGAGAGAATATCATGAAAAAGTTCGTGATTCCCACTCCCATTGGATTAGGAATCTCATTAGAACAGTCATCACATTGATCTTCACTTGAGTTGTTAGCCCGAGTCCTCCTTTTACATGCCATTGGTTGTAATAAAAGGAATGTTAGGGGTAACACATAAAGGGTAATCTAAGGAAAAAAACAAATGAATTATAAATAATTTTTATTTCCTTATCTTATGAATCTATAGGATTCAATCTATGTTATCCATGATCTACTTCCCAACATATATTCTTAGAAGAATTTATTTATTCCCTTAACAGTGGTTCATACTAAGCTTGTGAATTTACCAAAGCATATCCCCCAGGAGTGTCATAACCAAGAGTACAACAAGGCCCATTTTTGTGTACCAGGATACCCCAGGTCAAGCCTGAAACTCCTTATTGGATTTTTCACTCCTAGGTACATTTGTGCCATAGCCACCTCTACCTTCTTGTATCCAGACAGGGATGTATTTTCTTGAAAAACACTTACTAAATACTCACCAAAACTTAGGGAAGTTTTTATTATACTTAGTCTTATTCCTAAGGCTTTCACTAGGGTTTTCTAATCCTAATCCCAAAAATAACTAAACCTATCCTCTGATACCAACTATAACAACCCTAATTTTTATTACACACTTAAACATGATTTATTACATAAAATATTCACTTTATAAAACATAGAACATTTAGATGTATAGTCTATTTGTGGATTAGGAGCATTACATAACGACTTAAAACATTAAACACAACATATTTATTGAAAACTTCCTTTACTTGACCACTACACTCCCTTGTACTTAGAATTGCATGGGATAACCTAAGGATATGCATAAGAAAAGGGTGAGATATAAAGCCCAGTAAGGGAGTAAAAAATGAAAAACTTGAAGAATACAATACATGTTAGTCAATAGGTATATCAATAGAGCATAAGGGAAACATGAACATAAAGGCAAGATATAACATGATTATCATAACATGGAAATGTGGCAACAACACTTAACATGGTGTTAACATGATCCAAGGCTCATTGCATATAGAGCTTGAGTAAAACCTTATTTCACTTGAATTAGTATGATTAAACCCTCATTGCACTTGATGTATCATGATACTAATCTTTACCCAATGCATTGGAGCACTATCAGGGTGCACCTTTCATAAACATTTCATTTCATGCATAAGTGTGTCACATGGATCGTACAACATGGAATCATTAAAGATCATCATTTATTACAAGATAAAGGAATGATGAATTCATACATGAAACTATATAATCAATAAGTAAATGAGTGTAAAGGTGAATACCCTTGATAGATAAATGGGCATGGTATTCACGACACAATGACTTTGGATTGGAAAATCATGGTGCAATTTCGATAGCATAACAGCATGACATAAGAATTCATAAAAATGGTTGATGAGAGAGAAATGGGTGTATCATCATATATACATGAAATGGATAGTAAGGGGTTAATATAGATACATGTCCCAACATAAGTAATGGAATTTTAGATTCATAATACAAAAATAATTTCTTGAATTTAAATGAGGAGAGATAAATTCCTTACAGAATTTTAGCATCGTAATGGGTGTACATGGGAGGAATTAATGAGATAGAAAGAGGTATATAATCATTGAAACATAAATCTGGAAGTATGGGGAAGGTCCCCTTGAAAGGTGGATTATCAAAAATCAATAAATAATGAAGGCCTTCGGGCCATTGGATGGATGGAAGTATGGGGAAGGTGAGAAATCAAACCCCAAGGCCTTCGGGGCACCTCAAGGCCTTCATGCCACCTTAAGTGCAGATGCAAACCAGATGACGTACAAGGAACTAGCTCTACAAGGAGGATGAGCAAATGATATTTAACCACAGAAGAAGCTAAACAGATTGCAATAATGAGAGGGTATGGAACCTACCATCTATACAAGCATGTGCATGCACGTGAATGCCTAGCAGAACATCCATGTGAAGGTGGAGAGCTAATTTTACGATGAAGATACTGGGGAGGAGCAGCTCCAAGTAGTTAGTTTGGGTTGTATGTAATGTTTGAAGCCTATGGGAAAATGAATTCCTCAAAGGCCTACGGGCCATATAATACTTATGAATATGAGCCTTTTAAGGGTTCCATGTCACCCCTTGAAAGGTGGATTATCAAAAATCAATAAAAAATGAAGGCCTTCAGGCCATTGGATGGATGGAACATAATTAAATTTGGACAAAAATGAGAAAGGAAGAAATCCCTTACTTGGAAGTGTGATCCCAAAGGCTTGGAAGAGGCTTGAGAGAGGCTTATTGGGAGCTTGGGGCACCTTGGAAGGATTATATAGATAGGATACAGAGGTTGGTTGAGCTCAAAAGGCTTTTAGTGAAGAGTAAGTGGGAGATTGGGTGGTTTTATATAGAAAAAGAGAGTGAATTCTTTAATATTTAGATTTCAGACACTACACATTAAACTAATCAAAACCCCAAACCAACCCATGGTTTTTGCCCATGGTTTTTTCCAAAGGGGAGTGTAAAACATTATTTTATAAGTCCAATGGCCTAAATTCTTAAAATATTAGTCTTTCTCATGTGGATATGAGTCACACTCTCAAAGAAATCAATTTAAAAAGTTAAAATGTTTTATAAGTCTTAGAGGGTCCACTAAAGCTTTTTAAAATAAATAAAACAGATATAAAATTACATTATTTTAATGTTAAAACATATATTTTCCTAAAATAATGTTTATAGTATTTTATCACATCACTATCGGGTCATTATGATGTCATAAAAAATATTATATATTTAAACGATATTTAATTTTTACCCAAAAATTTGACTATCTCAGAAAATTCTGAAAAATTCACCATTGGATAATTTCAACATCATGATTCAAAAAATAATATTACTTTTATCTAAATAATTTTCTAAATATGTGAATTTTTACTTTTAAAATAAAAACTGACATTTTTCGAAAATTCATGGGTTTTGAAAAAAATAGCTTTCAAACTTTACTAAGAATTATAATTATATTCATAAAAATTATACAATCATTTATATTTAATAAAAAGTAATTTAGTAATAATATTTTATTAAAATATTATTTAATTCAAAAAAACCCATTAATTCATCAAAATATATTTCTTAATTGAATATTAACTAAAAATACTATTTTTAATTTAAAAACTATTTACAAAGTAACAATTATAAAATGAATGTATATTCTCTATAAAAAAATAATGTACATAATCATAGTTCTAGGGTCTTGTTATGTAAACCCTTATAACTCCCACATAATACTGAAGGGTAAGATGTTCAATGGTGACAGACTCTTGGGGTGGCTCAGATAACATTGTTTGGGTGGTAATATCTATCAATTTCCACCTCTCCCGTAGGTGGTTCCCTTTGAGATTAACCTATTGAAGCTCGAATTGGGCTTGGTCAAGAGCGAAGCCCAATTATTCCACCTCCTTTCCGAGCTCTGAAAAATGGGCTTTGTATGAAGAAAATCTACTGGATGAGGTCATCACTTCCTTTGTCTAAGTAAATTGGATTTATTAAAGCCCTATATTTATACTAATCATGTGATCACTGTTCAAAAACTATATTATCAACAATCACAATTCTTAATAGTATTTTAAAATACAAAAACATAAAACCAAATAAGTTCATATGTTTTATATAACCATTTTACATAATAAGATATTGAATTAGATCAAGTGGAAATTTCATTAATAAAAGTTTAGGTCATTACAGTAGAGTTCAAGTATATTGCGACTTCCGAGGCAACTAAATAATAAGTATGGATACACAAATTTTTTCAAGAGATTTATGTGGTACCTAGAAGTAAATATCCTATCACACTCTATTGCGATAATACTTCAGTGGTGACTCTTAAAAAAGATTCAAGGTCACATCAGCGGACGAATCACATACTTAAAAATTATCATTTTTTGAGGGATTTTTCTCAAAGAGGTGAAGTTGCATTGAGCATTATTTTTATACAAGAAAAAAAGGAAGACCCCTTGACTAAAGACTTGACTCAATAGAAACATGACTATCATGTGAGGTCTAGAAGACAGAAGGTTTTATGTTAGTTGGCTCTAGTCCAACTGAGGGTTTGTTGTAGTTGGAGCGTTAGGACCAATTGTTTATACTTTGACAACATTAATATTCGATATATTTAATATTAATAAAGTTTATTATTAAATATTGTTTTTTTCATGATTCTAATGTAATAATTTCCTAGATTATACGTCACATTGATAAGGTCATAGCAGTTCCCCACTATGATGAGAACTCTGATGTTCTATGATGTTATTCTTAGATAATGTTCTGCAGTTGAATAACGTACTATGATGGGACACATAGTACATAGAATGTTATGTGTGAGTACTCATAAGTAGATGATGTTTAATCTCACGAATTTCTCACTTGTTAATCTCCACGATGGGAGATTATGAGAATATACCCGCCAGTAATAATTCCACATGTTTTGGTGTCATCAAATATTCTTATTTATGAGTGTGTGTGATGGTCCTTATACTTTCAGATTATTATTAATGCATGTTACAACTCACATAATTAGATGTATTTCATAAACCATGATGATAACGGTTCATGGTGAAGTTGAATACATTGGGTGTGTCATAAATGACATGTCATTAATGAATAAGTCGATGAATATTTGTCTCTTCCATCTTTATGGAACTTGATATCTCAGTCCTTTGATTGGAGTAGAACTATTGCATTAAATTCCATGGTCAAGGTGTAACGACATGTTCATTTTAGATATTCAAAGAAAGACATATTGAGAATATAGGTTGGTGATACGTTTATGCAACATTCTTGATGAGATATTGTGACAAACAGATTATATTACACAGTGAGCATCCATATGTAGTTGTCGACGTTGCAACATTAATTTATTTCTCTTGGGTTACTTAACCCATTTCTAGAAATTAATCTTGGAATTTAGGCAAGTCTACTTATTCCCAATGACAAATCATCCGAGAGGGTCACACACTAAGTATTTCTATTTATCTCGATTAAATTATATTTGAGTTTAATTAATGCGATAAATATTATTCTCAATTATGAAGAATATGTTTATTAAAGTTATATTGATTGCATAAATTAAATAAATATTTATTTTTCAGCATGTGAATAAAACATTTATTTTATTTATTAAATATTTTAATAAATATTTATTCTCTAGATTGTGAATAAAATATTTATTTATGAATAAAATATTTATTCGGGTTTTCAATAAATGATAGAGGAGTTTGAACGGACCAAGACCGAGTCTAGCGAAAAATATTAATTAACAAGACCATTATATAATATTTGTTATTCTGTAAGTTGGCGCGCTCCAAAAAATAATAATAATATAATTATTATTATGTGGAATGGGGTTTACTAAAGTTAATAAATGTTATCTGATGGTTGGTGTGAAATTAAATAATATTTTAACTTAAATATCATCTCTATAAATAGAAGGATATGTGTATTGTGTAGTGTATCTAAAAATTTAGAATAGAAATGGTTGTGCACAATGAATTCTCTCTAAAATCCTCCTCTCCCCCTCTCAAGAACGATAAGTGCAAGATATATTTATTCAAGACCGAAGAATGAGCGATGAAGAACAAACAACACAAGACATTTGACTTGCTGTGCTAGCACTTAGAGATTGAGTGGTGTTTCTTAGAGATCATTGGAGCATGTGTGGATCACCGATATATGTATTATATTGTTGGATCCTCATAGTGTGATGAAGGTAATAAAAAGGGTATTTTCCGATGATCAACTTTCACTAATGAAGAAATTTTTTAAGCCCAGGTGTTTATTTCTTTAAATATTAAATGAATTAATTATAAATTTGATATGTATGATCCTATCTCTTGGTTTTCGGCAATGATTATTAAAATAAATTTTATTATATCGCCCATCTTTTCATGCTTCCACTACAACTGAAACTATCAGCATGGCCCTTTGCCACTAGTCTATGCCCAAGAGGCATGAAAATATAAAAAAAATGGGATTGGAAAGAATTGTGATTGACTATAAAAATATGCTCTTTTTTAATTCCATGCATGAAAATCATTTGTTTCTTAATATTCAAGATAAAAAATTTAAAACCAACATACATAAATTGAAATGAATTTAAATTTTCTTCTATAAAGTCGTTATAGCTTTTTTGTATTTACTTCGAGTACATAAAATTATTTTTGGTTATTTACCTTAGTTAGTATATTTTCTACTCTGAGGGCTAAAGTTTTTTATTTTTGTGTGGTGAAATTAATTCCATTTTCATTATAGTTTCACACAAACTTGGAAAACATAACATATTTAAAACCTCTTATACTTGATATAGAGAAAAATTCTAGTAATCTTAGGATTAATTAGAGAGAAAGCATAAAAATTTTATGTGATAGGTTAGATGAAAATTAGAATGTTTAAAATAAACCTCAATTTATGAATGAAAATATTGAAATGTCTATAATTAGAGAGTAAAAAATTCCAATCATTTTTGGTAATCCATCTTGTATTAGGCTTTCTCAAAGGGAAAGAAACTATGAGATCAAGCACTCCTACTTATTATTGCTTCCATTTTTAAGGGAATCCTAATAAAGACTCGTTTTCTTTCATTTGAGACTTTTATGGAACTATACAACAATTACCTCTTCATGGGATAAAGGAGGATGTGCTTCTTGAAAATAGTTTTATAATTTGGTTCCTTTAGTTAGATGAGAGTACCTTTGACACATGGGATCATGTTTATAATTCTAATGAACAAACAATCCTTTACATTAACACTTTATTATGGATTCTTTTTATCAGGGTCACATCCCTTCTTATCTAAATTTAGTCAACCAAGCTAATGGTAGCAACTATACTGGAAAGATCGATGAATAACTAGAAGAAATATATAAAAATCTTGCACAAAAATATATAAAAAATCCCTCAATGTGGAGGAAATTCCTTAATGATAATGTGAATACTAGTTTTGGATAAAAAATTAATGAAAAACTTACTGAAATTCAAAAAAATTCAACCTTTCATGTCTAAAAGTGACAAACATGTCTCATGTAAAAAACAACAAATTTCACTTAGTGTGCAATATGATTATTGTATATAATTTTATTATTTTAAGGATTTCCCCCCCAAATTTGACATGTATATACATCTCTATAAAAGTTTTTTTTTCTTGTTTTAACATTTGGGGGTAAAAAATCAAATAATTATAATCCATTTTATAATAACATAAATTTAGTTATAAAAATCATCCAACTTTTTCATAGAGAGATAAAATAGTGATTAAACAATTTTCCAACTCTGGGGACTCAAATAATCCAAGAACTCTATTTAAATTTTTTTTTGGTACTTTTAATTATAATACTAATACAAAATGGTTAGTTTAAAAACTAATAACTAAAGTGGATTATCAATAATCATACATTCACAATCTAGAAGGATATAGGTCCAAAGGTCTAAAAATATATTTTAAAGAGGGTATTATTTATAGAAAGGGAAGAGACTAGGATTTATTTAAAACACAATATAATTCTAGGTAAGATCCTAGGAAAGATAAAACTAGAAGCTATGGTGAATTTGTACTTGAAAAAAAATGTTAAATCTAGAAAAGTGGAATGAATGGTCTAAATAGTGTATAATTCCACTCCTTTACCTAAAAATCATAAATAAATAGAATTAAAATGTAAAAATAACAAGTAAAGAAAGAATTATGAGAAGTAATGTGAGATAAATTCATAAGAAATGACTTCTCTATATATTTCATTTCCATAAAGACTTAAGATAAAGAATAATATGCCAAACTATCTCAAGTTTCTTGAGAAGCTCAAAAATCTATTGTGAATATAATTTTTATTGAAACATTATCTTGAGACCCTTCATATTAAATATTTTTAAAAATAATTATCAATAATAAAAATAATTTAGAATACTTTGCTTACATCCCTTTAATTGAAGTATATAGAGTTTTTATTTGAAAGAAAATCCCTCCAGGATAGAATGACCCCAATAAATTTGTCATTACTTACAAGATAAGATAGAGTGGCCAAAAAAAACTATTGTGTGACCTTATTCTAGTGTAAATTTATTTCATTCTCATTATTTTAGTAACTGGGAATTGGAGAGTAAAAATAAATCATTGGTGAAATTCAGTTGTTTAATAGGCCAATAGCACACCCCATTAGGAGTGTATATGACTTGTTGGGGAGAGTGTAAGATCTTTTTTTACCCACTAAATTATTAATTTTGGATATATAGTGTGGTAAAGTGGTGTATCTCATCCTAGATAGGATATTTTTAGCTATTGGAGGTGTTTCCATAGATACGGTAAATAGAAAACTAGTTTCCCACATTAGAGATAAGGAAAAGGAATTAAATGATTTTGATTATACAAACCCCCCACATTAATAGAGAGTGTTTGTTGATAAATATGGATAACATTATGGGAGAAGCTATTGATTCATTTAAGGGGATTATTTAGGATTCAATTAATGGTTTTATAAGAACTCATTTATTGGATGTATAATTTAATTCTATATTTAATGAAATTGGTGATTTTGAGAGTAATAATTAACTTATAGCTACTAAAATCAAGTAGTTGTTCAATATAAATAAATTTTATTTCATGTAATATGAAAATTTTGGGAGGTGAAGTGAAAAAACAACCATTCAAAGAAGAGTAGAAGAAGAAAAATAGAACAAGAACACAAGGATTTATGTGGTTCAAGAATAATTCCTACATCCATGAAGATGAAAAACTTCACTATATGTCGAAGAATAATTTTACAGAAGGTTCAAAGACTTTCTCACACAAACACAAAAACCCTAGACTGAAAATGGGCTAATATAGAGGATGAAGCACTATTCCACAAACCGTCAGATTTTCTGCATCACTACAATGAAAGGTGGCTGGAAGTCCAAGGAGATATAGTGTTGTTGACTCCAAAGTCCACACTAATATAGTGCATTTTCGGTGTCAGTCGACTAACTCTTCTATAGTGGTCAAAGTTGCTATAATGACACACAATTTGGGTTAGGGAACTTTAGTACCTGGACCCCCTGAAGCAGGGGCATGTTGCCCCCTGCAACCCCCAACAAGCTCATTGTGGAGCTTGACCCACAAAAGTTACAGGCTGGTGCGCAGTACAGGCCATAAGCATTCAGCCCTACTGGATCAGTCTACACCAATCCAACATCTTGAAAGTATCCCACCTATGGTAAATGATAAAACACTATTTTATTGAATATTTTATTGATAATAAATGAAATAATTTCCTCACATTGTGTTAAATATGTTTATTTATAAAATATTTGGGATTTGATCATTCATTTGAAAATTTGGTGAAAATTCCAGTTTTACCCTTAATAGTGCATTGTAGTATTTCGAAGATAAATATTTTTATATTTATTATTTGAATTTTAAATTTTGTAAAAGTGTTCCTAACTTCATTTTATACAACGTTCATTCAGGACACTAGAGCTAAAGAGTGCATTTGGATAGAGTAAATGATCAATTAATCCAATGGTGGGCTGGACTCGGCAGAATAGACATGGGTTCTGTATTTGGGCCATATCTTCTACATACGGGCTTGGATTGAGCCCAAATATTTAGGAACGCTCGGGGACATGATTTGGAACAAATAATCCTTCTGGAAGGCCGGTCAATTCACGCGTTTTGGAGGTCAAATTGGCGGTGCAACTTGGAATAAAATATTTGGCCGAGATTTTCATTTCACACTTAAAAAGTTATGTATCCCTAGCCCTCACAAAATCTCTTTAAAGGGGGTTTTAACTCTTTGAGAGGGCTGGTCGAGGCTTTGGGAAGGTGTGGACGAAAGGGTGTCTCTTGGGAGCCCCTCACAACTCTTGTAGGAAGTAATCCTTTGTGCAATCCTCTCTTCCAAAAAGGCTCTCCTCTCTCACCTCTTCTTTGTATTTCTTTTCTTTCATGTTTGTTTCTTGAATTTTTCTTCAAATAATATTCTATGTTCATCCCTATTCTTCTTATCTTAATCTTCTTAATTGGGTTGGAATCAAGAGTGGAGACAAGATTGGGTTCTACCCTTTCAATCCGTTGCTTATGCAAAACGTCTCCACGATGACTACACCACCCATGGAAGAGTAGTTCTTTTTAGTAATCGATCGACCTCTATCCTTCTTCATTCATTTATTTTGAATCAATGAGCTACTATAATTCACATATTATGATCTATTAATTGAGTTTTTAATTTAAATGAAACTAAGCAAGCAATTGAATAGTTAACACAAAACACGCGAGGTCGGGAATTGTGTGAACTGTGAGAGCGCAACCTTAACCGGTAATTCAAAACCACATGGGATCAATTTGTAGAGTTCAAATATAATCCCTAAACTCAATTAATCCTCATTTACAGAGTGGTTATGTGCCTTAATTTACCACTGACCATAAGCTAATCAATCAAAGCAGGGTGTTGCGATTGCATGTTCCGAAGTTAGCCTAAGGTTAAAATTCACTTCAATCTTCGTGGTAAAGTTAATTCTCATAGGGTTCGGGATTTAACAAATTAAGGGATCATAATTAAGTGAATATTAATGATAATGATTAATAAATGATTGAAGAGGTAGAGTTATATCGATTACGTCTTTTAAATATTGTCTAAACAAACATCTTTTTGTTGTGTCATTTTAATCAAACTTCATTTCAAAACTAAAAACAAAAAAAAATACAATATTCTTCCAGCAAACTTCTTCTAGATTTATAAACTATAAACAAACACCCCCATACTTTCAAGTAGTGTTTTTATTCCATTTTATTTTGTTTCTAGAATACCTCTGAAAAGTTGTTTTAATTCACTTCCTCCTTTGAGAGACGACCTTGGTCAGCCACTCTGCTGCACCTAAGTACCCCAAAATCACACTAATTATTTGAGGGCGCCCACGACAGCGCTCTTTCAAATTGGCGCCGTTGCCGGGGAGGCAAGTAATTATTTCAACCAATTAGAGGTATTTATTTTATTTTAGATTTTATTCTCTTCCTCTCTTCTTTCTTCCTTCTTTACCCAATCTGATTTTTCTTATTCTTCTTTTATTTTCTTCTACTTCTTTTTGGACCATCAACTCAAACTTCTAATTTTTATTTTACTATGGTAAACTTTCTTTATTTTCATTTTTATTTGATCTATGAAACGAACTAATCCCGAAGATCTCTTAGATCTTGACCCTGAGATTGAACGCAGCCTTAGGGACCGAATCAGAAATTCTCAGTCTACGGGAAGTTTCAACATTCAACAAGTTGGAGAATTACTCCAATATCAGAACATTGAAATTGGAAGCAATTCAAATTCAACCATAAAACAAGAACCAATGGCTGGAAACAATGGAAATGAACTTAATAGAACCATTCGAGAATTGGCTGCACCTGATATTAACTATCAACCAAATTGTATTGCATACCCAAATCTCGAATCGGACTTTGAACTAAAATCTGGGTTAATTCACTTACTTCCAAAGTTTCATGGCCTCTCTGGTGAGGATCCAAATAAACATTTGAATGAATTTAATGTGGTTTTCTCAACCCTTAAACCAAGAAATGTTTCTGAAGATCAAATCAAATTAAGCGCATTCCCATTCTCACTTGATGGAGCTGCAAAAGACTGGATGTATTATTTACAACCCGAAGATGTAACTTGTTGGAACGATTTGAAACGTCTTTTCTTGCAGAGATTTTTTCCAGCATCAAGGACCACATCCATTCGAAAGGAGATATCAGGGATCAAGCAAGCACAAGGGGAGTCAATGTATGAGTACTGGGAGAGATTCAAGAAGTTGTGTGCAAGCTGCCCACATCACCAAATCAGTGAGCAATTACTCATCCAGTACTTCTATGAAGGACTCACACCCATGGAGAGGAGCATGGTGGATGCTGCAGCTGGAGGATCATTGGTGGACAAGACACCAGTAGCTGCACGAGCATTGATCGACAAAATGGCCCAAAACTCTCAACAATTTGGTGATAGAGGTACACCACATGTTCGAGGAGTACATCAAGTAAGTCCTTCTTCTCTTGAAAGTCATTTGATTGATACTAAGTTAGAAGAATTGACAACTATGGTGAGGCAGATTGCATTGGCACAAAAGACATCTCTACCCCCTCCTTCAAGGCCTTGTGGTATTTGCACTGAGACAAGCCACCCAACTGACTGTTGCCCACAACTCCAGGAAACAGAAGATTGTGCAGCAGTGTTCCCTGGGAGACCATTTCAGCAGCAACAACAACAACCATATCCCCAAAAGAAGTTTGATCCAACATACAACCAAGGGTGGAAAGATCTAGCGGACATGAGGTATGGCTCTGGACAACAACAAAGGCCCCCTTTTCAACCAAAATTCCAACAGCCTCCACCTTACCAACAGGGTTTCCAACAACCCCAAAGGAGATTCGAAGCTCAAACATCAACGAGTCAGTAACAAGGGAATATCCAACACAAGGTAGACTCTAACACTGATGATCTTTTGAAACAAATTGTTCTTAATCAACAGAATGAGCTGAAGAGTCAAGGTTCGGAGCTGAGAGAGTTGAAGACTTAAATGAGTCAAATTGCCACCGCCCTCCATGAACTTGTGAGTAAGAATTCTGGAAATCTACCTTCCCAACCCACTCCAAATCCAAAGGGGAATGTTAGTGCCATCACATTGAGAAGTGGGAAGCAAATGAACGATATATCTGCACCTACCATTCCACCAGGATTCACCTCAACTTCAGAGAAGCCGCATTCCATACCAACTGATGAGCAATCCAAGGAGAAAGATAAAGGTAAGAAAAAGATTGATGATGTTCCTCCTAAACCCCTTTCTTTTCCAAACAGGGTTGTTCAAACCAAGAAGATGGCTGAAGAAGCAATGCAAAAGGAGGTTTTGGACACATTCAAGCGTGTGGAGATCAACATTCCTCTACTTGAAGCCATTAAGCAAATCCCAAGGTATGCCAAATTCTTAAAAGAACTATGCACCAATCGAAGAGGGCTCAAGGGGAATGAGAGGATCAACCTTGGAAAAAATGTCTCGGCACTCATTACACCAACTCTAGCAATGCCAACAAAGTGCAAGGATCCTGGGACATTCACCATCCCATGTACCATAGGGGAGTTGCACTTCTCTGATGCTCTTTGTGATTTGGGAGCTTCAATAAATGTGATTCCTCACTCTGTATTCTCTTCCTTATAGGTTGGTGAGTTGAAGCCAATAAGAGTAGTGGTGAAATTGGCGAATAGAGCTACGGCATATCCAGTAGGATTCCTTGAGGATGTACTTGTCCGGGTAAGAGACATGATCTTTCCAGCGGATTTCTATGTTCTTAACAAGGAGGATGATCAGGTAAGTTCTCATGCCCCCATTAACTTAGGTAGAACCTTCCTCAAAACTGCAAAAAATATCATAAATGTCAATGAGGGTACACTTTCCATGGAATTTGGGGATGAAGTTGTGATATTTAATGTTATGGATTCCATGAAGTACCCCTCAGAGGACCATTCTGCTTTTGTTATCTCCCATTTTGAACCACCAAATAAAAACTCCATAGAATTTGATTGTCTTATGCTTAGGGAGATTATAAGTATTGGTTCTAGTTTGATGTCTAAGAATACTTCTACACCCATTTTTAAGGAACAAGACTCTCTAAGATTTTATTTTGAAATGGAATCATATTCTGATTTTGATCATGTGAACTCTGATTATGACATGGCTATTGAGTATACTGATGGATTTGGTGCTTTATTCTCTGATTGTGATGATTTTTATTCTGATACTGATGTTCATTGTGCCGATATGTCTGTTGCATCAATTTCTCCATCCATACATCACCCACCTACATTGGAACTCAAGACATTGCCCCCAAATCTCAAATATGCATACTTGCTCAGTGGTGATAGATTACCTGTCATAATTTCTAACAATCTCTCTTTTGAACATGAAGAAAAACTTTTGAATATTTTGAGAGATAACATTAGGGCAATTGGTTGGACATTGGCAGACATATCAGGTATTAGCCCCTCCATTTTCATGCATAGTATTCTCTTGGAGGATGGGGCTAAACCGGTGAGACAGCCACAAAGGAGACTTAATCCCACCCTCCTAGAAGTTGTTAAGAAAGAAGTTGAAAAATTACTTGAGGCGGGTATCATTTACCCTATTTCTGACTCACAATGGGTTAGCCCTGTTCAGGTTGTACCAAAGAAAACTGGTTTCACTGTTATAAAAAATGAAAATGATGAGTTAGTTCCTGTGAGAGTACAAAACAGTTGGCGAGTGTGTATCGATTATAAGAAACTAAATCAATCCACTCATAAGGACCATTTCCCACTTCCATTCATTTTCCAGATGCTTGAGAGACTAGATGGGAAGACACACTATTGTTTCTTGGATGGATTTTCTGGCTATTTTCAGGTTCCCATTGCAGCAGAGGACCAGGAGAAGACAACATTCACCTGCCCATTCGGTACCTTTGCTTACCGGAGGATGCCATTTGGACTTTGCAACGCCCCAGGTACCTTCCAGAGATGCATGGTGAGTATTTTCTCAGATTTCATTGAGACCTGCATGGAGGTATTTATGGATGATTTTATAGTTTATGGGTCCTCATTTGATGAATGTCTCTCTAGTTTGGGTGATGTGTTGCATCGTTGTATTGAGAAGAATCTGTTCTTAAATTTTGAAAAATGCCATTTCATGGTCGAAAAGGGAATTGTCTTAGGTCATATAGTCTCACAACATGGAATTTAAGTTGATAAATCTAAGGTAGACATTATTTCATCCCTCCCATATCCTACATGTGTGCGTGATGTTCGATCATTCCTTGGGCATGCTGGATTTTATCGACGCTTCATCAGATATTTTAGTAAGATCACTCTACCCTTATCTCGATTGCTTCAAAAAGATATTGATTTCAATTTTGATGATTTGTGCAGGGTATCATTTAACGAGCTGAAGAAGTGTCTGACCACTCCACCAATCATACAGCCCCCACGGTGGGACCTTCCATTTGAGCTTATGTGTGACGCCTCCAACTTTGCGGTTGGAGCTGTCTTATCTCAGAGGGTGGAGGGACGTTCACATGTGATCGTCTATGCATCGAGGACGCTAGATTCAGCCCAATCAAACTACACTACCACAGAAAAGGAGTTTCTTGATGTCATATTTGCTTTAGATAAATTATGTTCATATTTATTGGGCTCTAAAGTGGTTGTTTTTTCTGACCATGCAGCTTTGAGGTACCTCCTAAAGAAGACAGATGCAAAGCCACGACTTATCCGTTGGATGCTCCTTCTTCAAGAGTTTTACATCGAGATAAAGGACAAAAAGGGGTCAGAGAATTTGGTGGCAGACCACATGAGTAGGCTTACTCACACACTAGAGGATGACACCTTGGATCAGGTACCACTTCGGGACACTTTCCCTGATGAGCATCTCTATACCATCTCAGGTACGCATCCTTGGTATGCTGATTTAGTTAACTACCTTGTTGCTTCTGAAATCCCTGCAAATTTAAAGAAACATCAGGTCCAAAAATTAAAAAGTGAGTCTAGGTTTTATGTGTGGGATGATCCTTACCTCTGGCGCATGTGTAGTGACCAAGTCATTAGGAGGTGTATTCCTGATCATGAGTTTGAGTCTGTTTTGCAATTCTGTCATACAATTTCATGTGGTGGACACTTTGGACCCCAACGGACAGTTAGGAAGGTTTTAGACTCTGGATTATATTGGCCTAGCTTGTTCCATGATGCCCATTTGTTTTGTAAGTCATGCTCTCGTTGCCAACACACTGGGAACATTTCTAGGAGACATGAGATGCCCCAACAACCCATACTATTTTGTGAGATTTTTGATGTATGGGGCATCGACTTTATGGGTCCTTTTCCTAGTTCATTTGGATTTTTGTATATTTTGGTTGCTGTTGATTATGTGAGTAAATGGGTGGAGGCCAAGGCCACCAGGACTGACGATTCTCATGTTGTTGTGGACTTTGTCAAAGCACAGATTTTTTGCAGGTTTGGAGTACCAAAGGCCATCATCAGTGACCAAGGGACACACTTTTGCAATAGGAATTTTGCTTCCCTCCTTCGAAAGTATGGGGTGACACACAAAACATCAACACCATACCACCCCCAAACAAATGGCCAGGCTGAGGTTTCAAATCGTGATTTGAAACAAATCTTGGAGAAAACCGTGCAGCCAAATAGGAAGGATTGGAGCAAGAGCTTGGATGATGCATTGTGGGCTTATAGGACAGCATACAAGACCCCCATTGGTATGTCCCCATTTCGGATTGTTTTTGGGAAAGCGTGTCATCTCCCCATGGAAGTCGAGCATCGGGCATATTGGGCTATAAAGAAATGTAACATGGATTTGGCCCAAGATGGAATTCAAAGGAAGTTGCAAATTCAAGAGCTTGAGGAGATTCGACTATCATCATACGAGAACTCAAGGCTCTACAAGGAAAGATCAAAAGCAGCTCATGACAAAATGATCCAACAAAGGGAGTTTCATGTCGGAGAGAAAGTCCTTCTCTATAGTTCACGACTGAAGTTGATGCCTGGTAAGTTGCGTTCCAGATGGTTAGGTCCTTATATTGTGTCTAATGTTTTTCCTTATGGTGCAGTGGAGATCACACAAGAGGACACTAGAATGAGCTTTACAGTCAATGGGCAACATTTGAAGAGATACATTGAGGGACATCCTACTGATGCAGTGGATTTTATGACACTGCATGACCCCATCATCACTTGATCACATCAAGCTGTTCCTAACCCTTTCACTTTTATATTATTTGTCCTATTTAAAAATTCTGCATTTCATGTGCATATATCATCTCATGGGTTTACATTGAGGACAATGCAATATTTTAAGTGTGGTGGAGGGAACCTTTTAGTTTAGTAATTTCAATTGTTTTCCTGTAAAAAAAAATTGTATGTTTTTCAAAATTTGTGTGTTTATTTTACAATTTTCTGTGTGTTTTTGAAACTTTTGAGCTGAAATGATTCTCATCACCATTTTTAAATCCATATCAATAAGTGAAACAATTTACCCCCTGAAACTAAGCTTAAATGAATGCTGAAATGACTTTGTTTCAAGTTCAAATATTTAGTAATTTCATGGAAAGTACACCGAATTTTGAATCTCATGCCACATCTCACTGTCTTTATATTTGAAATCACTTTCCTGTGAGGCTTCTGAACCATTATTTTCATATTCTTTACATTCACCTCACTTCTTGAGAGAACCAAACCATACTTGATTTAACCAGAATTTGATCTATTCCTGTCAAAACTTGAGGGTTTGAGGTACTTGTGTTTAAATGATTGAGGCATTTGTTTGGTATTAAAACCCCTATTTCAAAGAATCCTTTTTTATAATGGCCTACCTTGAATATTTAATCCTTGTAGCCCTTAGAAGCCATGCACATCCTGTTAGGTTAAGCCACATTACAAGCCAATTTTCCCTATCCAACCAACTCTTGAAGTGAAATTGCATAATCTAGTTGAGCTTAAGTGTGGGGGAAGTTGTCTTGGGTTTTGCCACCACATTATGTGATACTTTGGGTGGAAAATTAAATTCTGAAGAGATGTGTTTGCTGCTAAAGAAAGTCATTATATTGAAAGTTGTGCCTTTTCTGGAGCTTTCATGACAAGTGAAGCTGTGCCTTTTCTGGAGCTTCTAATTGAGGTGGAAAGCTGTGCCCGTCTGGAGCATTCAAGAAAATCATGTTTGAGAAGATTGACATTTTTTATGCTGAAATGATGAATGGTGTAAACCTTTCATGACTTTTCATGATGATGGAGCTGAATTGATACTATGGGGATTGAAGAGAAGACCATATTTAAGTGAAAATTAGATTAATGCAATTTTGCTTCAAAAGAGTCAAGCCCTCCTCATTCAGCCTCAGAGTTTTTCACATCTTAATCCTACCAACCGAAAGCCACAGAACAACCCTGAAAAGTCCTCATGATAAACATATGTCCTTGACTCACATCGGGTAGCGATGTAGGAATCTATCAAGCCTATGGTGACCCTTGTATGAGTTTGGATGAGAAAGACATTGCAAAAAAAAATTGATATTTGAGTGATGAGAGAAAATTCAAGCGAGGTAAGTGTTTTGTGCATGGGTGGATAAATGAAGTGGAAATATATTGAATGATTTAAATGGAGAACTTGAAATAAGGTTTTTTATGAGGCATGATATCTTTTGATTCTTGGTGTGAAATTGACTGATCTTAAGGATATGTGTTTTAAAATTGGTTTTGATTTGATATTGATGTTTACTTGATATGAGGTTTTGCCCAGGTGTGCAAAAGGGTAAGTGTGGGGGAGTTGATAAAACACTATTTTATTGAATATTTTATTGATAATAAATGAAATAATTTCCCCAAATTGTGTTAAATATGTTTATTTATAAAATATTTGGGATTTGATCATTCATTTGAAAATTTGGTGAAAATTCCAGTTTTACCCTTAATAGTGCATTGTAGTATTTCGAAGATAAATATTTTTATATTTATTATTTGAATTTGAAATTTTGTAACAGTGTTCCTACTTCATTTTATACAACTTTAATTCAGGACACTAGAGATAAAGAGTGCATTTGGATGGAGTCAATGATCAATTATTCCAATGGTGGGCTGGACTCGGCAGAATAGACATGGGTTCTGTATTTGGGCCATATCTTCTACATACGGGCTTGGATTGAGCCCAAATTTTGAGGAAAGCTCGGGGACATGAGTTGGCACAAATAATCCTTCTGGAAGGCCGGTCAATTCACGCGTTTTGGAGGTCAAATTGGCGGTGAAACTTGGAATAAAATATTTGGCCGAGATTTTCATTTCACACTTAAAAAGTTATGTATCCCTAGCCCTCACAAACTCTATTTAAAGGGGGTTTTAACTCTTTGAGAGGGCTGGTAGAAGCTTTGGGAAGGTGTGACCGAAAGGGTGTCTCTTGGGAGCCCCTCACAACTCTTGGAGGAAGTAAGCCTTTGTGCAAACCTCTCTTCCAAAAAGGCTCTCCTCTCTCACCTCTTCTTTGTATTTCTTTTCTTTCATGTTTGTTTCTTGAATTTTTCTTCAAATAATATTCTGTGTTCATCCCTCTTCTTCTTATCTTAATATTATTAATTGGGTTGGAATCAAGAGTGGAGACAAGATTGGGTTCTACCCTTTCAATCCGTTTCTTATGCAAAACATCTCCACGATGACTACACCACCCATGGAAGAGTAGTTCTTTTTAGTAATCGATCGACCTCTATCCTTCTTCATTAATTTATTTTGAATCAATGAGCTACTGTAATTCACATATTATGATCTATTAATTGAGTTTTTAATTTAAATTAAACTAAGCAAGCAATTGAATAGTTAACACAAAACACGCGAGGTCGGGAATTGTGTGAACTGTGAGAGCGCAACCTTAACCGGTAATTCAAAACCACATGGGATCAATTTGTAGAGTTCAAATATAATCCCTAAACTCAATTAATCCTTATTTCCAGAGTGGTTATGTGCCTTAATTTACCACTGACCATAAGCTAATCAATCAAAGCAGGGTGTTGCGATTTCATGTTCCGAAGTTAGCCTAAGGTTAAAATTCACTTCAATCTTCGTGGTAAAGTTAATTCTCGTAGGGTTCGGGATTTAACAAATTAAGGGATCATAATTAAGTGAATATTAATGATAATGATTAATAAATGATTGAAGAGGTAGAGTTAGATTGATTACGTCTTTTAAATATTGTCTAAACAAACATCTTTTTGTTGTGTCATTTTAATCAAACTTCATTTCAAAACTAAAAACAAAAAAAAATACAATCTTCTTCCAGCAAACTTCTTCTAGATTTATAAACTATAAACAAACACCCCCATACTTTCAAGTAGTGTTTTTATTCCCTTTTATTTTGTTTCTAGAATACCTCTGAAAAGTTGTTTTAATTCACTTCCTCCTTTGAGAGACGACCTTGGTCAGCCACTCTGCTGCACCTAAGTACCCCAAAATCACACTAATCATTTGAGGGCGCCCACGACAGCGCTCTTTCAGTAAATTATTATTTAAATATATTTTTGATAGGTTTAATTCATTTTATTTGAGTTATTATTAAAAAAAATGTGAATTATGATTTTTTAATTGCATCCATTTAAGTGGGATTCTGCTATGTTACCTAACAATCAAAAAAAATTAGAGTCATTTTCAAATAATAGAGAACTGGTTGAAGTAGTTTTTACACTTGGAACTATGAGTTTTGATTCTACTAAGATTGTTTTTTTTGTGATTATAAGTTTTCTCTTTTATGAGATTTGTCTAAGCTGTTTTTAACTCTACTGAGTACTGTTTGTGCTGAATTTTCTAAAAAAATCCTTGGTGGAAAACTGTTTAATTCCTCATATCAAGGGGGCTTCTAAAAATTATTTTTGGATATTGGAGTTAAAATAATTATAAAAAAATTATAGGAAAATTTCTTAACAAATAATAAGAGTATCCCTGATAAGAAATAAATTTTTTAAACTAATTTTGGTTAGATTTTTTAAGGGAGACTAATTGAAGACTTTAAACCCAGTGATTCATAGGAGTCATCTCATGGTTTAAATAAAAAAAATGTTTTTTTCATTTAATGTTTTATTCTTAATTGAAATAAATTCCTCAATTCCTTGTTTGTATCCCCAAATTTTTTTTGTTCATCATGTGTTTCTTACTAAAATCTTATGATTTGATCTATTTTCTTTATAAGAATCAAGTGGTGGAAACTTAGATGACCAAAAAGTCAAAATAGCTAAAACTATTACCTATAATAACCTTTTTTAATGGGATGTACACTTGTTATTCCTGTCAGTTTTTGGAGATCAATTAAGGTTATTTATAATATAATACCTTGGGACTATTCATGACTCGATTAGGGATTTATTAATTCATGTTTCTACATTTCTCTCTCTCTATATATAATTTATATTAAAATAAAAATATTGCAATTTATTACAATTTAGATTTTTTTTATAGTTTTTTAAGGGAGAAACTAGATAGGATGATCATGGAAAGTGGGGAGTGATGCCATTGTTGAACTCTAGTAGAAAAAGATGCTACTATCAAAAGAGTATTTTTATTTCTTTGTTAATTATATTTTTTAGTTTTTTTTTGTTTAATATTTGTTTTATACAGTATGATTTTATATTAAAATCCTTTTTTCATGATTAATTTTGAGTAATGGTTATTTTGTTATGATGTTCATGTTACTAAATTCTGATTTCTAGTGGAAAACAAAGGGAGTTTTTAGCTCAATTTTGAACCTTTTTTGTATTTGTTTGACTACTAAATTATAAAATCATTTTGGACATTAATTATTAAATTCATCATTCACTTTATAATTCAATATTGGGGACTATGTTGTGTTTAAAGTGTCAAGGATGAGGTTCTATTGTGAATTCAACCTGAAATTTTTTCGATAAAGAAGTTTTTTATATCTAAGCCTGTCAATTCTAATTTGGATTTGAAAGCATAATATTAAATTTCTATTTTTAGTTTTCTATGAATCTTATTTATCAATATGATAATGAACTTGAAGGATTTTTTGATCTTGAAGTAGAGATTCGTGGTGCTCTTAAAGAATTAGATATTCAATCAAATAATAATAAAAGATTATAGGATTATTTAAAGATTTCTATGAATATGTTGAAAAATTTGAGGCTGAACACACCCATATAGAACAAGTTATTGAAAAATAGGAATCAGTAAATGAGAAATCATAATTGTATGTTGATTTGAATCAAAAAGAAGATGAATATTCCAAGATGATTGAAAGTCTGAGTGCTTCTATTAAAGAGAGAAATGCGAGAATTGTGTCTCATAAGGATGAAATTACTATGTTTAAAAGGAATACTAAGGATCCCTCAAAAGATTACTTGTTTAAATGAAAATATTTTAGAGGATTTAGTTGTGAAGATGTGTCACATGAGTATGATGATAGTATGAATAAAGAAGAGTTGATCAAAGTTTCAATAAAGAGAATTTAGGAAGAACTTTATAAAACGATTGAATCTTTGGAGAAACTATTAAGAGAATGTGATTATACCATAGCAAGTCTCACTAAGGATATCATTGAGAAATAAGTTCAAGGAATATGTTCTCTTATTCATTCAACGGCTGAGAAGAATGGAATGAAAAATAAATTCTCAATCAATACTATGGAAGAAAAATTGAAATCTATAGGAACATTGAAATCGTGAAAAGAAATCATTAATGATCACTTAGAGGTAAAAGTGAAAAGGATTAAATAACTTAAAAGTTTTTCAGTATCTTTATAAGAGGAAAATAAAAAACAAGTGAAGCTTATCATAAGGTAATGTAAAGACAACAAGATAAATTTAATAAGTGAGTTCAGAATGGACATTGAAGGTTGGAATCCATGAAAGAGAAGAAGTGGAAATTATCACCATAGTAGAAGATGTTATGAATGTGGTAATAAAGTTCATATTTTGAGTTATTTTAATATGAGACAAAAAGGATTGATAAGGAAATCTACTATTCCTATGATCAATAGAAAATCAATATTGTTTGAAAAGAAAATTTGTTACATCGAAGAAAAGATTCATGATACTAGATGGATATGATGTGAAAAGGAAAAGGAAAAAACCTCAAACATTAGTGTTACTTTACTCACCATGCCATCATGCAAGGAAAACAAGAAAGCATCGATACCAAGGAAGAAATAAGAGCTATCTCACATGGATAACATGGTGGATTTGGATTACAAACTATCAAAAAAAAAGAATCTATTGTAAAAACATAAGAAGAATTAGGAATCCGTCTTTATGATCAGTAAAGAATATTCACAAAGAAATACATCTTTACAAAATGAAAAAAGGAAAGTATATGAAGAAATTTGTATCACTGGGAGAGAATGTACTATTTTAAATAGGAAGGAATCATGCACAAGTGGAATCATTGAGAATATTACTACACATGATATATATACAAAGCAAAAGGAGAAGATAATTGAGAAAGAATATATTCATGAGGAATAATATATTAGTGAAAATTTTAAAATATATATCACTATGAATGTTTGGAAGAATGATGGAAGTAAAGGGTTGGTTTTCAATAACCAACCACAACCTTCAACTTGAGGAAGTTAGATGTAACCCCTCTCCCCATGCACTTAATTTATATATCTAATGATTGGAGTGATGTAGGATTAAGTGGGAGATACAATCCATGGGGTATATGTATTAAATTGAGACGGATTCATCGTGAAAGTGTGTATGATTTGTAAATCTGGAAATGCACTATGTGTGAATTAATAAAGATAATGGATGTCCTATGTTTACATTGAAGAAGAATCAGTATAAATCAAGAAATTCATGATAAAAGAAAAAGGTTAAAGGTAATGAAAAATAAAAATAAGTGTAACAATGGTGTGGATCTGTCTGCTTGAAGAAATCAATGCTGAAATCTATCTATAAATGTTGGAATAATGAAATTCAGTGGATATACAACCATTTTTTGAAGTGAAGGATGGTGTCAAAGTCATATATTATGAAGTCTATTATAAACCTAAAAAATTAGTGGTATAATGATTAATTTGGTAAAAACGGATCATGGAGTTGGTAGAATTAATCCACTATAAGGGAGATGATAGATTAATGAATGAGATATATTTTTTCATGTTTTACATATCTATTTATTTATAAAATAATATTTGGTATTGGCTATGTACTTTGAAGGATGGTATCAATGTCATATCTGATAAAGTCTATAGTCTCAAGATAGGCATGAAACAAATTAGTGGTATCATGATGAATCTGGTAAAAATAGGTCATAGAGTTAATGAAATTAATCTATTATGAAGGAGAGGAAATGTTAATGAACGAGACAAATTTATACATGTTTTCATTGTCTATTTATTTATAAACTAATAGTTTGTATTAGCTATGTGATTTGACATAGTACTAAAGATCTGCTGAACAAGAGATATGCATACTAACATGTGGTGTCTCCAAGAATATGAATGGTAAATTATTTGATGATGAAATTTATGGGGGAGTTAGTGATAATATTTATAGTATATTCCCTATGTTGAGTTGGAAGATATGTAGTTTGAGTGGTAACACTTGTTTGGAATTAACAAGTTATTTTAAGTTATTCTACAAGAGGTGTGTATTTCACCCTTACACCTTAATGTTTTTACACAAACAATTTGGAGAGTTTGTGATTAAAATCACATGAAGTTTATTATTGTTACTCAATATGCATGTATTTATTGGAAACCTAGTGAGTGATATATACATAATTTATTTTTGTTAACATTGAATCTTGTTTCCTACACCAAGATCTGACTTTTTAGGCTTAGAGGATTTGTTGACCAGTAATTTCCAAGTGGTGAAACTTAATCGTTGGAATTTATAATAAGAAATGTAGTTTTTATATTAATGTGGGTTAAAAGTTGAAGAGGTGAAATAGTTTGGATAAGATGTGTACAAAGAGGTTTTTATGTTATTCAATGTATGGTTTTAAAATGAGTAGAGAAACAATTATTAAGGGGGAACATGTTGCCTCTAAATCTGGAGTCCTTGAAGGTGTGATAAGGTGATGATTTCCCTTGAATAATCTGGTGCAAGGAGAATGTTGAAAAGGTGGAGTGAAGATGAAACAAAAACATTCAGAGATGGTGTCGATACCCCTAATAAGGAGAAAGTAACCTTCCCATTTTATTGAAAAAGGGGAGGAAGAAAAGCCATAAAATCCATGTACCATCATTTGATAGATTTTATAGGCATTTCCAATAAAATACAAAGGGGGTATTATTGAAACCATAATGTTATATTGGTTTTGTTAACAATAGATTAATGAATGGATTATTAAGAATACTTGGAGGATTGTTATGGATTCATGGTGGTTCTTGTAGGATTGTTATGGATTCATCTTTAAAGATATCTTGATTTATTCATTTTCGTGGGAGAAGGTATATTTATTTATATAGAAGACGATTTTACAGTTATCTAGAATAAGGTTTTTGAATGATCTGGAAGATAACTTATTAAATTTTTTGGATGTTGTGTTGGAGTTGGCCTAGTATATTTGTTTGGAAGTTGGGTTGATTAACCCAGAAGGGGGTATGTTCAATATCCAGAAGAATTATTTGGTTGTAAGAATACTTAATTATGGAAAATATATATATGGAAGATAAGAATTTGGATTAAGTTTGGATTGAGATTAAAAAATGGGGACACTTATAAGGATAGCACCTTTGAAGTAGCTATCTGCTAAGGGACATAACCAGGATTGGTAAGAGCACTAACCAAGAGTATCCGTTGAATGTGATTACTAGTATGGGAATGTGTGAAGCACACCTGATTTGGTGTAGTGCCAAGTAGGATAAGAGAGCACCGTGCGGGGCAGCATCGTTGCCCGTTGGCTAGGGTAGGGCCTAAGGGATTTGTTCTAAGAAGCTAAGGGATTTGTGTGAAGCAGCTAAGGAAATGAATTTATGATAAGAAAGTGTTTTATTGAATGAAAAACTAATTTGGATTGAGGTTTTATGTAGACAATGTTCATCTATTAAAACGACATGTAGAAAGAATCCCATCATCTCGAATCTCCATTAAACTCTAGCCTAAGCATTCTTCATGGGAGGAGCTTACGCCATTTATTTATTTCTTTCACCACATGCAATAACCCATCCCCTAGGGCCCATGTCGTAACTACCACAAGCCCGCATCCCAAAGGCCAGGGGCTGGTGACTAGCACCGAAGGTGACAACCTGCAAGTGGGAGACATTTCATGAGTACCTGCATGCACACACACGACCTACCAATTCCCACACACTAAAAAGGAAACAAGTATCACTAAACCAAGGCTAAGTACAAGTACAACTAATAAAAGTGGGCTATAATATAAACCCAACAAAATAACTGAAAGAAATAAAGTACAAAAAGGAAACTCTGATGGTCATCCATGGAAACCCCCACCTGGCCGTGAGAGTAGTGTAGCTACTGGAAGCTGAAGTAGAACATCATGTTCACCTGATTTTACTAGGCCCCGCCTGGTCCTAGACCACCAAGCCCACCGTCATAATATCTGTCAGACCCATCTCCCTGAGCACCTCTGGGTCCTAGTCCACCAAAGCCTCTATCAAAACATAAATCGTTTGCAGTAGACACAACATGTGAGGGTGAATCCCATGAAGGGTTTAGTAACAAAGTACTCATTAGGGACCCCAAAAAAGGGGAATACCACACAAAAATCCTCAAATTAAATCACAAAGCACAAGACAGCTCACACTTGGTATACATTTAGGGTAGTGATGGAAGAATAATTAATCACATCATTGAACACCTCAACTACTAGAGAAATCCTCCTCTATCGAGTACAATGGGCCTGCCAAGTCACACATAAGTTCTTCCCACTAACCTTGGACTACTTAGGTACACCTCCTCATTGTGTATTGTGGGCCTGCAAAGTCACACAGAAGTGCTTCCCACTAATCTTAGCCAATTGAGCTACTCCTCATCGCATACCATGGTCCTGTAAATTCACACAGAAGTGATTCCCACCATGGGTTTGAAAAGTCACAAAGAAGTGATTCTCACTGTGCCATAGTCAAGTCTCACAGAGACTTAATTCAGTAGTCTTCAGGTCTCATCCAACTATAGGGTTTCGTACATAGCGTGCCTAGGAGAACCACTCCTTAAGCCATTCTTTGCATATCATTTTCTGTTAAAGCCTCTTCATGGTATGTCAAAAGATCCAACTCATCAAGAGGGTCCCAATTCTGTATATGGCTTGTCAATTGGACACCCAATTTTAAAGTTATTAGCATTTTAGTAAATAGGGGTCGATTGAATCTGGGCCCAGTCTGACTCGGTTGGACCGACTTGATCAACCCAACCCGGGGGTCCCATATACCCTGGTTTAATTCGACTGACTCGACCTGACTCGGTTCGTGTCTGGTTCGGTCCAGTCCGGCCTGGCCAGTGGGCCAGGCCTAATGAGCCTTGCTGGACCTGGCTCAGTTTTGCCAAGGGTCTAGCCCGCCGAGTCGTCGGTGACCTGGTCTAGTATGGACCGGCCCAAAGGGCGCGGGTTTGGCCTACCGATGCGGGTTCAGCCCGCTGGGTGCAGGTCTGGCCTACCGGTGTGGGTTCAACCCACTGTTTGGGGGCGCGACCCGCCAGCCCAAAGCCTGGGCCATACGGTGCAGCCGGTGGTGCACCGCTTTGTCAGGACGTGGCTGGCTGCCCCATTCTACTTCTGCTAGCCCCACGAACACACAAGCCCCTCCTGTCGTGGTCAAATGACCGCAGATCGTTGAGCCATCCAGATGGCCTGGATGCGGGCTATCCCTCCACATGGCACCAAATGGGCACCGCATATCCCTACTTTCATTGTATCCAATTGGTCAAAGCCTTATGCCACCACGACATTCCAAAGAGCGCACTAACACCTCTGCTTGTGGCCGCCACTGTAGGCCACTACCACAGCTGCCAGCAGATGTTCGGCGGACCTCCAGATGCACTCTGGTGGTCCTTTATTCACGTCACCTGTGCCTATTCTCTTATGGGAATGCCCTCTTCACAACAAAGGTCCTAGAATCATCTTTCTACCACTTTGAGGGTGTGGCCATAAAGAACTCACTAGATGGAGGTGCTCGAGCCTTGTTTGTGTTGGCCCACACCCTCTGCATTAGAGATTTATAATCATGGGGAGGCTTGGGGATTGTGGCTCAATCAAACTAGAGATAAACTAATCTTGGATAATAAATCCTAAAAGAAGTCACCTTCCCACATAAATGCACAATTCACAAATCAACTTATTCATGGATTGATTTGCATTCATTGTTTATAGAATAAGACGGGGAAAGAACTTGCACAAATAAAATTCTTACCTCTTTAATGTTCATTTCCACAACGTTACAAACTTAAGGTTTCAAGACGTTGACATTTTTTGTTTCTTAAAACTTCGTTATTCGAGGTGCGTCAAAGTTGTTTGATGTTCATCGGTGTTTTTCATTCTTCATTGTGGAGGAAGTTCATCAGAGGTTATTCAGAGAATCATTGCAGTTTAATTCCTTATTCCACCAACACATTAACCAAAATAAAAGGAAAACATGTTGCATCATTTCTGTTACATTGCGACGTCACGTCATTACCCTGTTACGTGTTATTAAAGCGTCGTTATGCTGCGAGTTAACGAGCCATTAATGATCCTCATCAATGCATCACATCGCAGCACTGCAGTGTTGACGTCTAATGCTCAACGGATGAGAAAATAAAATAAAATAACTTTTTAAAGTTATTTTATTATTTTCCGAAAAGTTCAAAAATAAACTTTTCCGTTTGACAGTTTCCAGCCAAAGTTAAATCCTTTCTCGGAAAATCCCGGTGTTATGAGTTCAACGGTACCCTCAAATTTTCGATCTGAACACTAGTTAAAAAGTAAGAAAAACCCGCTCACATGTTTACTGAATATACCTTAAAAAAAGTTCAAAATTCCATTCTGGGTTCACTGGGCCTCGGAATCATGTGTCGTCAAAGCCTGTGGTCTTAGAATAATTCCATATAATTAAGAGAATACACAAAATTTTTGTGACATTACACCACAACTTCCATGATCCATGAAGCTTGATTGGAGTCTCTAACATACTCACCACATCGTAATAAAAGAAGTTGGTATGTGAAGAATTATTTTGTGTGTGTAACATAAATAGGCCACGCCACAAGGTAATGCATTGTAATGAAGAGGATGTTTGGTAATGCTGGTTACTATTCCATGGGAAATAAGCTACCTTGTAGAAGTTCATAAGGATGATCAATGAATATCTTTGTAAGGTTGATCACCCAGCCTTGTAAGGTTCACTTGTTATTATATTAATGTTGGATTCCATAAGAAAAATAGTTGTAACAAGAAGGAAGATCAGTCAAGATATGATGGTTCTAGAAAGTTGATAACCTCTATGCCACAAAAATACGGTTGCACCAAAATCATCTATAAGTTGAAATTAGTAATATTAAAACAATCTTTCTGCACTATAATGCATAGTACCACACAGTAAAAAAATAAAATTTTGGACAATTTTAACAAGCAAGGATGAATTGGATTTATATGAAAATTATGGTTTTTATTCTAACTTCTAATAACCAATCATTTGAATCCAATGGTATAGATCAACCAAGAATGAATCCTATGATCATATTTGATATAGAAGTTGACAGAAGTTAATTATAATTTGAATTTGAAATTCAAATATAACATCTAGAATTAGAGGGAGTTTTTTTTGGAATAAAAGAGGAAGAAAATATGCTCCACAATTTTAAGAAAATAATATATGAAGAATAGGGAGAGGATTCCATATAGAATAATATAAGAGAGATATGAATTGTATGTTCCTAGGGGAAAGTGAAAACACTATGTTCTTTATTTAGGATCTACTTTTAAATTAAAATTGGTTTTCTATTGGATTGAATCTTATTGAATATTAGATTCAACAGATTGTCCACCTTATTAAGGATCAGGCTTTATTGAGATTATTTTTGAAGAACAGGAAGTTGATGCTTTTAAAAATGCATCTATTTTTCTAAAGTTTTAGGAGTGGATATGAATATTTTGGAATATTAGATTAGTGGATCTTCATAGATACATCCTGGTTATTAAAGAGAAGTGGAAAAAATCTATTGAAGGATAATTCTATCTCTGGAATTATTATAATCAAAGTAATACTATTTTATGGAGTTTTCCTCAAGACCAAAGTTATAATAACTCTTGTTATAGGAGATGGAAATATTTGGGTGTGGATTTGGAATCAACACATGAAACTTATTAGAGTATTTATTTGGAAGATGAAGATGCAAGGCATATCATCTCCTTATACTGATTTTGAAATGAACTTCATGTAAATAAACTAAATAGAGACCCACAAGTAAAAAAACTGATGATTGTAACCTCTTGGAAGCAGGTTGTTGGGGTTACCTACTTATACCCTATATAATACAAGATCCACTATTTCAAATAATGGTGAAAAAATTATTAAGTTTTTAATTAACAAATTAGTTATGAACAGAATGAATTATGAATGACAAACTTAGTCAAGATATTAGGACAAGATAAACAGCCAGTGCAAGAATATAAAGAGGAAAATAGATGTAACGTGCTTCGGCCCCAAGGGGACCTATGTGCATGGAGAGAACACCACCATGGAAACCAATTTATTAAGAAAGTAAGAAAGAAGATAATCACAAATTACAGAATTGAATACAAAAATTTAAAGGACCACAAAAACTATCTGAGGAGGTTTGGCTTGCTGAACTAGGGGGTAGTGGTCAATCCTGACACATAGAGTCAGCCCCGTCCACTCTTGGATGGACTCATGCACACACACAATCATGATACAACAATATACATGATGAAGAAAAGATAAGTCTCTATAGAGCCAAGAACTAAAAACTAGATCTTGGTTATGACGAAAATATTATCAAAATCGTTACTGCTTGAGGCATAGTCATCCGAATACCCAGAACCAAGACTATCCCCACTGAGTCTCCACCAGAGAAGTACTCCAGTTGTAGGAGGTGGAACGTACAACGGTAGAGGGGAGTACGGGTGGTTGGAATCTCCCAGAAGGTTCGTCCTTCTTCTTCATGGAGCTGGATTATAACCTATCCCGCAGAGTTTTTTCCAAGGAACCAGAGAGAAAACATGAAGCTTTACTGAGAAGAGAAACCTAGGAGCGCAATGAATGAGCACCAGAGGAAATGTCAGGCAGGTCTGGCGAAGGCACGAGATGGAAACCGCGTGGACGGTTTAGATCACCGAGACAGTTTACATAACCACATCTGAGACAACATATGATCCAAGTGGCATAACAGGATAGGCAGGATGACGTTTCAACAGATTGAAGCTGATCAAAGAAACACACTGGGAGCCAAATTGGACAGTCGGATCACAGGTAATCAATGGTCCACCACAGTTCATTTCTAACAGATATATTAAACATATGGACTGGGTTCCAGCAAATAAACGAACTGAGAAATGTTAGACTAAAATGGAAATAGGAAAACACCCACATAGGAGTTCCATGTATCCATACAATTAAATAAAACAAATTATTTTTAATAAACCAACTAAATAAAATTAATTCATTTCATTATAACTATAAAACATGAATGGGAATGTTCAACAAATCTCCACCTTGAAATCAAATAAAATTCATTGATGGTGTTATCAAAACCTACATTATATAATTGGGACTAAATTCATAAGATTAATACAATGCATGAATTTTGTAATAGAACAACCTTAGTCAATATATCAGCTGGGTTATCATTAGTGGGTATCTTTGTGACACTCACTTTCCAAGATTCTATAATATCTCTAACAAAATGTAACCTAATGTCTATGGGATTCGATCTACATGGAATACATAATTTTTAGATATATTTAAGGTATATTGGCTATCAAAATGAACTACTATACTATCAGCAGATAATGAAAACTCAGAAAGAAAACCTCTAAGACAAATGGCTTGCTTAATAGCTTATGTCAAGGCAATATACTCTGCCTCAGTATTGAAAAGCACAACCATTTATTGCATGTTTCACTTCCAGGAGTCCGGTCCTCCATATGAAAGGATAAAAAAACTAGTGATAGACTTTTAGGTGTCAATATTTGCAACATAGTTAGAATCAACAAATCCAACTATACCATCATCAAAATTAGTATTCAAGACATATCGAATGCATAGTTTTGTAGACATAAAAAATACCTTAACAACTATTTTAAAGCATGCTAATGGGCCTTACTTGGTTTCCCCATTAACCTTCTCAATGTACAAATTGCAAAGGCTATATATGGACTAGAACAGACCATGGAATACATAAGACTTCCTATAACATTTGCATATGGAATCATTTTTATAAAGGCAATTTCTTCTTTATTCCTAGGGGATTAGGTCAAGGAAAATTTAAAATGTTGTCCTAAAGTAATATTAAGAGGTTTAATGTGCTCAAACAGATATCTTTTTAATACCTTCCTAACATAAGAATATTGGGATAAGTACAGGGTTCTGGCTTTCCTATCCCTAATTATATCCATACCAAGAATTTGATTTTCATGGCCTAAATCTTTCATTTAAAAGGAACAATTTAACTGGCGATTAACATAATTTATAATCCTCGTGTTTTTGAATATTAAAAGCATTTCATGAACATATAATAAAAGGTAAACATATTCATATTTAACAGTCATAAAATACACACATGCATCAAATCTGCTTCTAGAAAACTCATTTTCAATCATAAATGAATCAGACCTTTTGTACAATTGTCTTGAAGATTTTTTAATCCAATATGAGGGCTTATGTAAAATACAAACATGATTAGGTTTGAATAATTTCGAAAATCCTTCATGAGGGGTCATATAAATTGTTTTATCAAGGCTACCATGTAAAAATAAAGTTTTTACATCAATTTGTTCAATATGCATATCAAATTTGGCAACAAATGAAAGTAGAACTTTGATGGATGAATGCTTAACAACAAGAGATAATATTTTACTATAATCAATGCCTTAACATTGATGGAAGCCTTTGGCTACCATGTAGGCTTTAGATTTGATTTTAGTATCTTCTACATTTCTTTCTTTATTTTTATAAATCCAACTAGAACCAATAACTTTATGGTTATTGGGTCTGGGAACAACAACCCAAGTATTGTTTTGAAGAAGAGAGTTCATTTCCTCTTGAATTTCTCTCAAACAACAACTAGATTTGTAATGACCCAAAGTATTTCAATAAAAATTCCCTTCTTATATTTATGTCATAAAAACACAAAATAATGAACTACTAAGTAATAAGTGACCTTTAAACAAAATTTTGTCACCCCTATGTTTGGAATTTTAAAAATCCGACATACACAGTTGTGTTCAAGATATTTTTTGGAGTCTAATGAAACAAAAACAATTTTTGGTGAATAGTAACCTAACCTTATGAATAGTAACCTACCCTTATGAATAGTAATATGACCCTTATGAATAGTAAATAAGAGTAACATTACCTATGAATAATAAAATAAAATTTAGACATCATAGAAAGTGATAATTTGACCTTAGTAAACGTTTTTGGTATTTTATAAGTCATAAATAATTAATTATAATTAATTAATTAATTTAAATTAATATTTATTTTCCTGAAATATATTCATAAATTATTTAATCAATGTCTAATAGTTTTTAGATAATTTTATAAGACCCTATGTAATTTTGGAAAGAACTGCAAAATCAGTTTTAATTTTAAAATTTTTTTTTAAGTAAATTATGATTTTAATTAAATATTAAATTAGTAATATTTTGAAAATTATTTTTGAAAAATGGACATCATTTTTTTATTCTACACGTTGAAAAATGGTAGGGGTAAATTTTTGGGTTTATTCTGAAATACTTCAATTTTCGGGTGAATAGTAAAAAAATACAGTTTTTCGCATAATCGGTGTACACTAAATTGCATCATTAATGATGTAATGATGAAATAAACATTCTAGAACTTTATTTTCGGCAAAAACCTATTAAATTTCATAAATTATTCCTTGAAATACAATAAATCCAATTCTCAAACCTAAAAAGAACTTTCCAAATCCTAAAGTCAAAAGGTGATTTCTTAAAGTGTCTTTTTCTCTTTCTTTCACTTTCCTTTTAATAAATTAATGAATTAGAATTATAAAGATGATTTAAATCCTAAAACGAATTATATTATATTGATATATGATTTAGGATTTCAAAAAACTACTATTACAAGTCTAACTCTTGATATATTATTTTATTTAATATTTTATGCCAAAAACACCTCCCTCCTCATGTATAAATAAGCCCTCCCCCTCCTCTTGCCAAACCACACCTCTCAAGCTTCAACCATTGTCTAAGATCTGCCCAATCATCTTCCCTAGCCTCTCCCCCGCGTCCAAGAGCTCCTGGTATCATCAAAAGACCAAGCTTAGGCCCTTAAGGAGGTTCTCAAGAGGAGGATCCAAAAGGTGATTTCTCTCCCTCTTCTCCTTTAATTTCCTTTCAAGTTCAAGTTCCTTTCTTGATCTCTCCCTACCTATCTTCATCCAAATTGTTTTGTAACTCCAGTATTATAAATATACTGTAATATTATGATTCTAATGGTATATTATATCACCCCACACCCTTTTCCCTCTTCCTTTTATTTTATTAAAGAGAACGTTGTTCATGTGGTGATAATTTATCACCTTCAAAAACGACATGTTCTCTTCTTCCATTTATACCTTCAATATGGTCATAAAACCATTTTTATGGTTGAACCAGAATATTTTATATGTATTATGTTCTATTTTAAGTTATGGAAATAACCTATGGCCATATTACTAAGTGAAAAGTTAAAATGAGTTCGTTGTGATCCAAAAACCGCTCAAATTAACCCAAATAATCTTCATTTAATTCTTATCTAATGATTCGTCCACATGGATCTAATATAACACATTATAAAATCATTCAAGCTTCTGTAATATCGTTAATTACATGTAATATCAGTTCTGGATGTTTACCCATGATCTACCCAAATATCAATTTAAGAATACAAGTGGACCGTTCAAGAAAACCATAAAAACGAACATCCCTGAACAATGTTTTTAAACTCTATTAGTCATCCAAAGGAACATAATATGAAATAATGAAACCAAGATGAACCCTATTAATGTATAAAAGGTTCTGGAATTTCTAATTAATGAATATAATGTCATTATACAGGACATTAAATAGAAGGAGGCATTCGAGTACAAGGTAAGGGGAAATCTCGAACCCAATTTTCTTCCTTCGGGTTCTCCCTCTTTCACTCTAATTTTGATATGGTTACTCCTCAAAGATCATTTGTTCATCATTTCCTTTACTTTTCTGTGATATACATGTTTGTCACTGGTTTTTATTTCCATCAAAATGTTTTCCAAAAGAACTCTTCTTTCAAGAACTCACCTTTTACCTCTCATTCAAGGTTGATGGTTCTTGTATCAAGTATGTTGTTCCCTATTTCTTTTGGGAACCCAAAGCTTATGAATGTGTTATTACAAGATTAAACCCGTTACTTTCCAGGGGTTATTTATGTAAATATTTTATATGTGTTCTATGTGGCAAGCATGATAATGATAATTTTATGATGTGACGGGTGCGCCCGGAATTATATAGCGCAATATGAATGTTTAAATGTGACGGGTGCGCCTGGAATTATATAGCGCTCTAATGCATTGGGTAAAGTGATTAATCTCATGAGTAAATGTGAAATGATGTGTGAACATGATTCTATATTTGTTCACAAGTATGTGTGGTAGTTAACCACTAAGACATGATGTTTCATTTTTTATGCATTGCCACATTTCAAGTCTATTATTTATGCTCCTCTCATGTTCATGATTCTTTGCCTATGTCATGACTATGCTCACCCCATGATATATTGTTCTTATCTATCCTCTTACTGGGCTTATAGCTCACCCCTTTTGATTTATATCCTCAGGTGTCTACATGTACTAAGTAGAGGACAAGTGCCACTAAGAAGCTAGTAAAGAAGAAGTTAAATAAATGTTTATGGTTGATGTTGTATTTGGAATGCATGGTCCTAGTTTGCCTAAGACACTAAACCTATGGATCCTCTATGTGTAATACTATTATGTTGTTTATCTTTGAAATGATGTAATAGTAATGAAAGAAAAGGCCGGGTTGCTATAGTTGGTATCAAAGGCAAAGGTTTAGTTAATTTGGGAATTAGGATTAGTAAACCCTAGAGAAAACCTCTAGCATAAGAATAAGTACAAACACATACACAAGAATATTTACCTAGGGATCCCATATGTTATGTTTTTGGTATAATTGTTTAAATTAATAAGTTATTCATGAATTGTTTACTTATGTTTTGTTCTAACCTTTTCTATCTTAGAAAATGGTGGGAACCAGGAGAAATCATGCCAACAACTCTTGCGAGGGCCAATGCAACGATTGCCCGAACGACATCCCCAATTATTTTGGAGGTGGAGTTCAAAACTTCATGGAGATGCTTACCCAATTATCTCGGGTTATGAATAATAACCATAATAATGGGGAACGTCCTCCTTCACCAAAGAGGGAGCAACTAGCTATCGAATGTTTTATGCGGCAACGACCACAGACGTTTTGTGGATCTTCTGATCCACTAGTTGCGGAACAGTGGGTCAACTCCATGGAGAAGAGATTTTCTATTCTTCACTGTTCCGAGACGGAGAAGGTGACTCTAGCTGTTTATCGTCTAGATGGAGAAGCTGATCAATGGTGGGCTTTTATTAAGAACACCAAGCCAAGGGAGGAAATTGAAGATATGGAATGGGAAGACTTTAAGATAATGTTTCTTAATAAGTACTTCCCACGAACTCTTCGCACGAAGATGGAGAGAGAATTCATAGAACTCAAGAAAAAAGAAGGAGAATCTGTCACAACCTATGAAACAAATTTCACAAGGATCACAAGGTATGATTCGGGTTTTGTTATCAACAATGATAGCAAAATTGATAGATTCTTTAGTGGATTAAAACCACATCTTCAAAAGGATCTTGCAATTTGAGACTTTGGGAGTTATGAAGAAGTTGTTCGGTGTTCTCTCAAAGTGGAGATAGAGTTTGGAGAATGGTCCCATGGCTATGGTGATAAGAAAAGAAAGATGGAGTTTCAAGATGGTGGATCTAGTGACAAAGGTGGGAAGAAAAATTGACCCACATGCCAAAAATGTGGGAAGTTGCACCATGGGAACTGCCTCAAAGGTACGTTGAAATGATTTAAGTGTGGGAAGGAAGGACACCAAGCTCAAGAGTGTCGAAAAGACATGAAAAGGAAGGATAATGTAGCCGATGAAAGGAGAGAACCACTCGTGGTTCAATGCTACAACTGTAGGGAGCTAGGGCACTATTAAAACCAGTGAACTAAACCTCGAGCTCTCGAGGGTAATCAGCGCCGACAACCACCAAAGCCAAAGGAACAAGGGAAGGCTTATGACATCACTACTGCGGAGGTGGATCATGATAATGAAGTCGTACAAGGTACACTTCCTATTCACTCAAGAATGGCAAAAGCCTTATTTGATTCTGGTTCTAGGTATTCCTTTATATCTTGAAAGTTTTCTAGAACTATAGAATCGAATCCCCGAAACCTTGAAGTAGAGATATCTATAAAAACACCAAGTGGTGCAATAATTGCAACCCAAGTGTTTGACTCTTCTACTGTTGACATATGTGGGAAGATTCTTCCAGCAAATCTCGTAATACTTCCCTTGGTGGAATTCGACGCTAAAATGGGAATGGATTGGCTCTCGTTATATAGAACACATATCAACTGTCGGGAAAAGGAAATATATTTTCATATTCTGAACCATCCCATGCTCCTCTAAAAATGCAAGGAAGATCATTATTATCCTTTGAAAAATCCTTCAATGGTGTGGGTGTTGATTCCCTATGAAGAAGCATACCTCGACCAAATGGTTGAGTCGAAGGAAAGTGCCAACCTTGAGGAAATTCCCATCATGAGGGAATATAGTGATGTATTTCCCGAAGAGTTACCCAGAATTCCCCCAGATCGTGAGGTAGAGTTCTCAATTGAACTCATACCCGGAGCTACTCCTATCTCAAAGTGCCCCTATAGGATGGCTCCTATCAAACTAGAGGAGTTAAAGAAGTAGTTGTAAGAGCATCTGGACAAAGGGTTCATACACCCTAGTGCATCACCTTGGGGTGTGCCAGTGCTCTTTGTAAAGAAGAAGGATGGAACCATGCGGCTGTGTATCGATTATCGGGAAATCAACAAGATCACCATAAAGAACAAGTATCCTCTCCCAAGGATTGATGACTTGTTCGACCAGTTAAGAGGAGCTCAATACTTCTCAAAGGTGGATCTTCGTTCTGGATATCATCAAGTAAAGGTGAAGAAGGAAGATATTCAGAAGACTGCCTTCCGTACAAGGTATGGGCACTATGAGTTTTTAGTGATTCCCTTCAGACTTACTAATTCCCCTGAAATCTTCATGGATTTGATGAATAGAGTCTTTAGACATTACCTCGACAAATTTGTGGTAGTGTTTATCGATGATATTCTCATCTACTCCAAGAGCAAGGAGGAACATGAAGAACATCTAAGACTTGTGTTGGAGACATTGAGAAAGGAGAAGTTGTACACCAAGTTCAGCAAGTGTGACTTTTGGATGAATCAAGTCACGTTCTTGGGACATGTGATCACAAGCAAGGGAATTTCTGTGGACCCTTTAAAGACAAAGGCGATTGAGGAATGGCCTAGGCCCTCTAGTGTCATAGAAATCCATAGTTTTCTTGGATTAGCTGGGTACTATCGACGTTTTGTGAGAAACTTCTCACAATTGTCAAGCCCACTAACTAAGTTAACAAGGAAAGGGGTAAAGTATGTATGGATGGAAGAATGTGAGGGAAGCTTCAAGGAGCTAAAGAGAAGGCTGATCACTACACCTGTACTCACACTACCGAAAAGTGGAGAAAGTTTTGTGATATACGGCGATTCTTCAAAGAAAGGATTGGGTTGTGTACTCATTCAAAATGATAATGTGATAGCCTACGCCTCACGACAGTTGAAGATCCATGAGCAGAACTACCCGACGCATGATCTAGAGCTGGTAGCTGTGATTTTTGCCTTGAAAATCTGGCGGCACTACCTTTATGGAGAGAAGTGTGACATATACACCGACCACAAGAGCCTAAAGTATATATTCACACAAAAGGAGATCAACATGCGTCAAAGGAGATGGTTAGAGCTAATCAAGGATTACGATTGCTCTATTTACTATCATCCTGGGAAGGCGAACAAGGTAGCTGATGCTCTAAGTAGAAAAGAACCTGCTACTCTATCCATGTTGAGGATTGAGAAAGACCCTATCTTCTTGGATATGCAAAGTATGGATTTGGGAATGATAAGGGCATGGGATACATCCTACCTTACCCAAATGATTGCGCAACCATCCATCCAAGAGAAGATTAAGGAAGCACAAAGGGATGATGTGGAGATACAAAAGAGGGTGAATGCAATAAAGGAAGGGAAGTTGCAAGAGTTCCATATCGATGATGATGGTGTGATTCGGTTTGGAATGTGGCTTTGTGTGCCTTCATCACCCAGGATAAAGAAGGAGCTATTGGATAATGCACATAGCTCAACTTTCTCTATCCATCCTGGAAGTACCAATATATATCGTGATCTCCGAGAACACTTCTGGTGGGATAACATGAAGAAGGAGATTGCAGAATATATATCAAGGTGCTTGGTATGTCAGCAAGTTAAATCTGAGTGGAAAAAGTCCAAAGGTATGATGCAGCCATTGCCTATACCCATGTGGAAATGGGAAAATGTTACTATAGAATTTGTCACGGGTCTCCCGAAGACGTCAAAGGGAAATAATGCGATATGGGTTGTCGTTGATCGACTCACCAAGACTGCCCATTTTATCGCTATTCGGGAAGACCTCTCACTTGAACAACTTGCAAGGATATATGTGAAGGAAGTAGTAAGATTGCACAGTGTTCCAATCTCGATTGTTTCTGACCATGATCCAAGGTTCACATCTAAGTTCTGGAGGAGCCTTCAACATGCTTTGAGTACTGAATTAAATTTCAGCACGGCCTATCACCCCAAACTGATGGCAAATCTGAAAGGACTATTCAGACGCTTGAAGATATGATAAGATCCTGCTCTCTTGAATTCATAGGTGGTTGGGATCAGCATCTTTCATTGGTTGAGTTCTCATACAACAATAGCTTCCACTCGAGTATTCAGATGGCTCCGTATGAAGCTCTTTATGGGAAGCGATGTAGAACTCCAACCTGTTGGGATGAAGTTGGAGAACAAAAGCTACTTGGTCCCGATATTGTTCAAGAGATAACATAGATGGTTCAAGTCATCCAGAAACACATCAAAGCTGCTCAAAGTCAGAAAAAGAGCTATGCTGACAACCGTCGAAGGGACTTGGAGTTCAACGTTGGAGATAAAGTCTTCCTTCGAATATCTCCATGGAAGAGAGTCATAAGATTCGGGAAGAAAGGGAAGATAATCCCAAGGTACATTGGCCCCATTGAGATCCTTGATCTTATAGGAGCCGTGGCCTATCGTCTGGCACTTACACCGAATATGGTTCAAGTTCATGATGTGTTTCATGTATCACTACTGAGGAAGTACATACCAGACCCCTCACATGTACTAAACTCAGAGGTGGTACAGCTGGAAAATGATCTCTCCTATAAGGAGCAACCGGTAAAAATTTTGGGCCGAAGTGATAAGGTTCTACGCAACAAGACAACCCGCCTTGTCAAAGTGTTGTGGAGGAACCATAAGTTTGAGGAAGCAACTTGGGAACCAGAAGAGGCAATGAAGGAGAAGTACCCACACCTGTTTGTGTAAAGTAAAATTTCAGGGGCGAAATTTCTTAAGGGGGGAAGAATGTAACGACCCAAAGTATTTCAATAAAAATTCCCTTCTTATATTGATGTCATAAAAACACAAAATAATGAACTACTAAGTGATAAGTGACCTTTAAACATAATTTTATCACCCCTATGTTTGGAATTTTAAAAATCTGATATACACAATTGTGTTCAAGATAGTTGTTGGAGTCTAATGAAACAAAAACAATTTTTGGTGAATAGTAACCTACCCTTATGAATAGTAACCTACCATTATGAATAGTAATATGACCCTTATGAATAGTAAATAAGAGTAACATTACCTATGAATAATAAAATAAAATTTAGACATCATAGAAAGTGATAATTTGACCTTAGTAAACATTTTTGGTACTTTATAAGTCATAAATAAATAATTATAATTAATTAATTAATTTAAATGAATATTTATTTTCCTGAAATATATTCATAAATTATTGAATCAATGTCTAATAGTTTTTAGATAATTTTATAAGACCCTACATAATTTTGTAAAGAACTACAAAATCAGTTTTAATTTTAAAAACTGTTTTTTAAGTAAATTATGATTTTAATTAAATATTAAATTAATAATATTTAGAAAATTATTTTTGAAAAATGGACATCATTTTTGGATTCTAAACGTCAAAAAATGGTAGGGGTAAATTTTTGGGTTTATTCTGAAATACTTCAATTTTTGGGTGAATAGTAAAAAAATACAGTTTTTTGCATAATCGGTGTACACTAAATTGCATCATTAATGATGTAATGATGAAATAAACATTCTAGAACTGTAGTTTCGGCCAAAATGTATTAAATTTCATAAATTATTCCATGAAATACAATAAATCCAATTCTCAAACCTAAAAAGAACTTTCCAAATCCTAAAGTCAAAAGGTGATTTCTTAAAGTGTCTTTTTCTCTTTCTTTCTCTTTCCTTTTAATAAATTAATGAATTCGAATTATAAAGAAGATTTAAAGCCTAAAACGAATTATATTATATTGATATATGATTTAGGATTTCAAAAAACTACTATTACAAGTTTAACTCTTGATATATTATTTTATTTAATATTTTATGCCAAAAACACCTCCCTCCTCATGTATAAATAAGCCCTCCCCCTCCTCTTGCCAAACCACACCTCTCAAGATTAAATAATTGTCTAAGCTCTTCCCAATAATCTTCCCTAGCCTCTCCCCCACGTCCAAGAGCTCCTGGTCTCATAAAAAGACCAAGCTTAGGCCCTTAAGGAGGTTCTCAAGAGGAGGATCCAAAAGGTGATTTCTCTCCCTCTTCTCCTTTAATTTCCTTTCAAGTTCAAGTTCCTTTCTTGATATCTCCCTACCTATCTTCATCCAAATTGTTTTTTAACTCCAGTATTATAAATATAATGTAATATTATGATTATAATGGTATATTATATCACCCCAGACCCTTTTCCCTCTTCCTTTTATTTTATTAAAGAGAACGTTGTTCATGTGGTGATAATTTATCACCTTCAAAAACGACATGTTCTCTTCTTCCATTTATACCTTCAATCTGGTCATGAAACCATTTTTATGGTTGAACCAGAATATTTTATATTTATTATGTTCAATTTTAAGTTATGGAAATAACCTATGTCCATATTACTAAGTGAAAAGTTAAAATGAGTTCGTTGTGATCCAAAAACCGCTCAAATTAACCCAAATAATCTTCATTTAATTCTTATCTAATGATTTGTCCACATGGGTATAATATAACACATTATAAAATCATTAAAGATTCTGTAATATCATTAATTACATGTAATATCAGTTCTGGATGTTTACCCATGATCTACCCAAACATCAATTTAAGAATACAAGTGGACCATTCAAGAAAACCATAAAAACGAACATCCCCGAACAATGTTTTTAAACTCTATAAGTCATCCAAAGGAACATAATATGAAATAATGAAACCATAATGAACCCTATTAATGTATAAAAGGTTTTTTAATTTCTAATTAATGAATATAATGTCATTATACCAGACATTAAAGAGAAGGATGCATTCGAGTACAAGGTAAGGGGAAATCTCGAACCCAATTTTCTTCCTTCAGGTTCTCCCTCTTTCACTCCAATTTTGATATGGTTACTCCTCAAAGATCATTTTTTCATCATTTCCTTTAATTTTCTGGGATATACATGTTTGTCACTGGTTTTTATTTCCATAAAAATGTTTTCCAAAAGAACTCTTCTTTCAAGAACTCACCTTTTACCTCTCATTCAAGGTTGATGGTTCTTGTATCAAGCATGTTGTTCCCTATTTCTTTTGGGAACCCAAAGCTTATGAATGTGTTATTATGAGATGAAACCCATTCCTTTCTAGGGTTTATTTATGTAAATATTTGATATGTGTTCTATGTGGCAAGCATGATAATGATAATGTTATGATGTGACGGGTGTGCCCAGAATTATATAGCGCAATATGAATGTTTAAATGTGACGGGTGCACCCGGAATTATATAACGCTCCAATGAATTGGGTAAAGTGATGAATCTCATGAGTAAATGTGAAATGATGTGTGAACATGATTCTAGCTTTGTTCACAAGTATGTGTGGTTGTTAACCACTAAGACATGATGTTTCATTTTTTATGCATTGCCACATTTGAAGTCTATTATTTATGCTTCTCTCATGTTCATGATTATTTGCCTATGTCATGAGTATTCTCACCCCATGATATATTGTTCTTATCTATCCTATTACTGGGCTTCTAGCTCACCCATTTTTATGTATATCCTCAGGTGGCTATATGTACTAAGGAGAGGACAAGTGCCACTAAAATCTAGTAAAGAAGAAGTTAAATAAATGTTTATGGTTGATGTTGTATTTGTCATGCATGGTCCTAGTTTGCCCAAGACACTAAACCTATGGATCCTCTATGTGTAATAATATTATGTTGTTTATCTTTGAAATGATGTAATAGTAATGAAAGAAAAGGCCAGGTTGCTATAAGATTATTGGACTTAACATCTTGCTTATAAGTTTGGAAATCTTCATTAAACAAGTCCTGATCTATATTGAAAGTATATGCAGAAATACCTGCCTAGAAAACCAGGATGGAGGTCTAATTACTCTCCTCTCTCTATCTCGATTGAACTGATAGTTACTCAGGTCATCATGTTCTTGACTCTCAGGTTCTGATTTCGAAATAGAATCTGATTCATGTTGGGTTTGTGTAACCGAATGAGTAGGACCAACACTATACTTGGTTTGTTCACCGGGTCTCAAAGGGATTTCAACACCTAATGGTGTCGAGACCCCTATGGATTCTCCATCTTCTTCAGGAGATGAAACAGTTTCAGGTTCCTTGTCTTTAGACATACCAAACTCATAGAAGGCAATATCACGACTAACGATGCATTTCTATTAACTAGGTTTATCTACCCATAAATGATACCCTTTACCATCCTCTAGATATCCCATGAATATAAACTTAACAAACCTAGGAGAGATCTTATCATTACGTGAATGTGCATAATCTATGGATCCAAATATCCTAAGGTGAGCAAGATTCAGGGGTGTGCCCTTCCAGAGTTCTTTAGGTGTCTTAAAAGAGTTGGTAGAAGATAGTCAACGATTGATGAGGTACACTGTTGTTGAATCATCATCAGCCCAAAAGGAATTAGGGAGTTTAGAGTGGGAAAACATACACCACACCCTCTCAAGAATAGTCTTATTAATTCTCTATGCTAACCCATTCTGTTGTGGAGTTTCCACAATAGTTCAATATCTTTTGATTCCTTCAGATTCACAATACCTGATGAATTCATTTGATATATATTTTAAACCATTATCAGTCCTTAAGGCCTTAAGTTTCTTATTACTCTCACTCTCTACAACAACTTTCCCTTTATTAAAAGTCTGAAAGGTATCAGACTTATGCATGAGTATATAAATCTATACTCTTCTTGATAAATCATCAATAAAAGTCACAAAGTATAAGCCTCCGCCATGGGAGGTGACCCTAGAAGGGCCCCATAGATCATAATGTACACATTCAAGAGGTTATTTAGCCTTATACAAATACCTAATAAATTTTACTCTCTTGGAGTTCCCATATACATTGTCTTCACAAAAGGGAAGACTGTTAGGAGTGATGTTACTTAGAAGTCCCTTTTTATTAATCTCACTAAGACCCTTGGCACTAACATTCCCTAGTCTCCTATGCCACAAAGTAGTGGAATAAATTTCTAAACTAGAAGAGGCATTCAACTAATTTCTATAAACCATGCCATCTAACACATACATTCCATTGTGAAGGGTTCCTTTCATTACTGTGAGGGATCCTCAGGCTACTCTAAGGCTTCCAGATCCAGACTTAAATTCATACTATTTCTATTCAAGGATTCCTAGTGATATTAGGTTTCTTTTCAATTTGGGTACCCACCTAACATCCTTAAGAGACCTAACATACCCATCATGAAGATTGAGTGAAATCGAGCCTATACCCATAATGTGGCAACTCCTGTTATTCCCTAGAAAAACCTCACCAGACCTAACTTCCCTTAACTTAGTAAAAAAATATTTCCTAGGACACATGTGGAATGAGCATCCTGAATCCAGGATCCACTCATCTAAGATGGATATGTCAGTGATATTGAACACATAAGCAGTGTCAATGTCTTGTTCGACTGATAGAGAATGGTCATTATTACTATCTTTATAGTCACACTTTCTATTAGGACAGTTCCTCTTGATATGTATAGGTTTTTTACATTGAAAACATTTGATTACCTTGCCTTTAGACTTGATTATATACTTATTAGACCGAACCCTATCTTTTCTCCTACCCCTTGATTCACTTAGGCCTCTAGATTCACCTATGTACCTAACATTTAAACCCTCTGCCTCAGTTTTCACACTACCCTATCTTTGAAGGTCTTTAGAGAGAAAAGAAGATTTTAATTCCTCAAGAGTTAATGTGTCTTTACCATACATCATAGAGTCTTTAACAGAGTTAAATGAATCATCTAATGATGTTAACAATATAATGGATTGGTCTTTATCATCCAATTTAATGTCAATGTTGGCTAGGCCTAATAATATTTTATTAAATTCATCAATGTGTATCTTTACTGTTGTTCCAGGGTGCATTTTGAATGTATATATTCTCATTTTCTTATATATCCTACCAACAAGTGATTTTTTCATATAAAGGGATTCTAATTTTGATCATATACCAGCGGTAGAGGACTCATATGAAACTTATCTTAAGACTTTGTCTCCTAAAGATAAAAGGATTAAACTACGATCTTTCCTAAGAGTCTCCTCGGGGACATCTACAAAAGAGGTGGAAGCCTTTCCATTAGGTGCAGTGGTGGTGATTTTCTTCCTAGAGCCGGAAAGGGCATTAATAAGTTCATTATGATCTAACAAGACTATCATATTAATTTTATAGAGAATAAAATTATTCTCACCATCAAACTTATCAATATCAAACTTAGTTTAACCCATAACAACAAAATAGTAGGCTCTGATACCACTTGTTGGGGTTAACTACTTAAACCCTGGATAAGCCAAGACCCACTATTTTGAACAATGGTGAAAAAATTGTTAAGTTTTTAATTAATAGATTTGTTATGAATGGAATGGATCAAGAATGAAAAACTTAGTCAAGATATTAGTACAAGTTAAACAGTCAGTGCAAGAATGTAAAAAGGATAACATATGTAACGTGCTTTGGCCCCAAGGGTACCTACGTGCTTGAAGAGAACACCACCAGAGAAAACAATTTATTAAGAAATCAATAAATATGAAAATCACAAATTAAAGACTCGAATGAAGAAATTAAAAGGACCAAAAAAACTATCCGAGGAGGTCGGGCTTGCTGAACTAGGGGGTAGTGGTCAAACCTTCCATGTAGATTTATCCCCGTCCACTCCTGGATGGACTCACACATATGCAAAAGCAGGATACAACAATATACATGGTGAAGAAAAGATAAGTCGATACAGAGCCAAGAACTACAAATCAGATCCTGTTTATGACAAAAATATTATCAAAATTGTTACTGCTTGAGGCGTAGTCATCTGAATACCTAGAACCTAGATGATCCCCACTGAGTCTCCACTAGGGAAGTACTCTAGTTTTAAGAGGAGGCACATATAGTAGTAGAGGGGAGTGTAGGTTGCTGTAATCTCTCGAATGATTCGTCCTTCTTCTTCGCAGAGTCGGAGTAGAAGCTCTCCTGCATAGGTTTTTCTAAGGAACCATAGAGAAAACCCAAAGCTTCATCGAGAAGAGAAACCTGAAAGCATAAAGAATGAGTTCCAGAGGAAATGTCAGGAAGGTCAGGAAAAAGCATGGGATGTCAGCCGCATGGATAGTTCAGATGACCGAGATGGTTCGCATAACCACATCCGAGACAACACATGATCCAAGTGGCGCAATAGGATAGGTGGGATGACGTTGCAATGGATCAAAGTTGATCAAAGAAACACACCGAGATCCAAGATGGACAGTCGGATCACAGGTAATCAACGGTCCACCAAAGTTCATTGCTAACAGTTAAGTTAAACATATATACTAGATTCTAGTAAATAAACGAAGTGGGAAATGTTAGGCTAAACCGGAAATGGGAAAACACCCACTTGGGAGTGCCATGCAACAATATAATTAAATAAAAAGAATTATGTTTAATAAAACAACTAAATAAAATGAATTCATTTCATTGAAACCATAACACATGTAGGGGAATGTTCAACACAACGAGTAAAAGAGAGGAAGTGTTAACAGACCTTGGTGGGGCAGTGAGCTCTTCCTAAAGTAGTAACCTCATACTAGTGAAGTAGTTTTTAATCAGTAATATCAACACATAGTTGATATGGTCTGCTTGGAGTATCATTTTACATTTGAATCAAGTGAAATACTACTATTATTCCACGATTTACTCTCAAAAATTGTGTTTGATGTGTGATGTGGATCCACTTAAAGGAAAGACAGGTTGAATAACGTTCCTTCTAACTAGGGAAAAAGATCACGAAGAAGAGAGTAGCAAATAGAAAAGTTTAATTATTCCTTCAACCTTATTCATCCCCACCTTCTCAGGGTGTCTTGTGTTCCTACAATTTGATCATGTTTTTATAGGAATCTAGCCTAAAAATTGATTTACAACAGAATATACGAATAAAGAAGACCCAAAAAACTATAATTATGTATCAAATTGCTGTAAAAAATTGGAAGAGGAATAACATGGGAAGAAGAAATATGATGAAATGAGGGAAGAATATGAAACTGAAAGAAAATACAACTTCACTTGAAGCTGGCCCAAGTCCACCCAAGAGATTGATCCTCCCAACAGCCGGTTGATCATTCCCAAAAATGATATATAACCCCTTACCTCCAACACCTTTCATTATTAAAAACCCCACCAGCCCCAACCAACAGCCCACAACTGCCCCAAACTACTATATAAGAAAAAATACTGAACATCCCTCAAAAAACACACAATACTACCCACTATACCCCTATATAGACATCCCCTACATTCCTAACAATTCCCCTTATCTTAGAAATGACCTTGTCCCAAAGGTGGAGCTGGTGATTATACTATTATATCATTGGAATAACAACCACCAGGTGGTGGCCTAAGCATCAATGCAACTTGTTAGAAATAAAGGGGGTTGTACAGGTGTTAGAGTTTGTTATTGGCTATAATGTTTGTTAGTTTTTTAGAGTTTGTAAGTTGGTTAGGGGAAATGTAGTAATTTGTAATGAAGTGCCAACTGTAGCATTGAGCCAGTAGGGTATAAAAATATGTAGTAGGGGGATGGGATGGATACGAACTCATTTTAATGTGAAATCTAAACAGATGGCTTCTATGTGTGGGATGGTGCATTGGGACGTCTAGCAAGGGGTAGGCTCGGAGGAGTGGTCTTCCCCGGGTCTTCTCTCTCTCCTTCCATTGCTGTATTTCTTCTAGTTTTTTGCTACTATAATTCTACTTCATATATACTATGAATTCAGCAATAAAATTCTATTTTACTTCCCATTCTCTCCCTCTCTTATATTTTATATAACAAATTGGCAACTCCACTGGGAGAAATCACTCAATAGATAGAGGTCGCTGCTAAGAAGGAAAAGGCAGGGGAGCACAACTACAACTGCAAGTACGCTAGAAGTTCTGGAGGACTGTAGAAGAAACTCCTTCATCGTCACTAGAGGGGAGGCGTCATAGAAGCTGGTCAAAATATCCTACTTGAGATACTTATGAGAGTATTCATTCAGGTCGGAAATTTTATGGTGCAAACCAGTACTAACAAACAAAACTAAAAAATTGGGAGAACATTCATTGCTGAAGTGGTTTTGTGAGAAGATTGAGGTGGAAGATCACTATAGTGAATTTTTCTTGACTATAGAGTGTGTTTGATGTTATATCGATACAGTAGTGCAGTTCGTTTTGTAAAGGAAGATATGTGCACTACTGAAGTAGAACTAAAAGCATTGGAAGAATGTTCGTTTGTTGGAGGAAGCTTGGTTACTGTTGGAGACATGGATGCCATTGAAGTTCATTGTAGAAGAAAGGATCTCTTCTAGAGATATTGAGTGAGTAAATAAAGGACGTTCACGACTGGGAGATCATTTTACCTTGGAAAACGTTTGATGCCACCATTGTAGACTGGAAAGAATGAACAGAAATAAAAAAAATAAAAAGAATAGTGGAAAGCATTGTGGAATTGTAGATGGACAAAAAAAATCAGTTGGGAAAATATTATTCTTTCATCTGCATGTGAACAGCTATGATACCATAATCATAGTGGGGAATAGTTTTAGTTAGAACTGATCAGGAGCATTAGTAGAGAGAAGGGAGGTGGAACTGACCTACCTTCAATTACTAAGGGAAGATTATTTCTGCAAGCTGGGTGACAGGGAAGTGGACTTCCAAGGGAAAAGGTTAGGAAGAAGGCAAGATCCAGGGGACTGAAATATTTTTTGATACTTTGTCTTGGAGGAAGGCTATGATTCATAGGTGGAAACGAGAGTTAGTGATTTTGTTGGATCATGTGGAAGCTTCTACTAAATTACAGGTTTGGCAACAAAACATTAGACCAATGATAGAGAAGCTCAAGGGGAATGAGTTTCTTGTGGAATGTGGTTTGGATTCTAGAAAATTAAGATTAGGAGGAGAGACGAAGAAGGTTGAGATTCTTTTTTTTTTCAAGAGAGTATCCATTGAGATGGATCATTATGGGAAAAGAATACTTTCAGTATTTTTGAACAAAAGAAGACATTAAAGAGAATTATTCATAGTTAAGAATGGAGTACATTGTTTTGCACTGGTTTTTGTCTTGGAAGTATGAAAATACTTGAATGGATTGGGAGCATTTGAAGTTGGATCTCATGAAAAATTATGGTAAGGACACTAAAGTGAATACACTGCATATTTTTAGGATGCTTCGAAAAACTGATTTTGTTTTAGTTCCGGAGCAACCTGCACTAAAACTTCTTGATCTAAATTCTAGTGAGGAAGAACATGGCATGTTCTCCTCGGAGGAGATTGGTTTGAATGAACAATGACTATGAAAGGAAAATATTGATCTTGGCTCAGAACTTATTGAACTTATTGAAGAGGAAATGAATCACATTATAAAGGGAGAAAAACCAGTAAGCTTGGGAAGTTTTCAAGATGGACATGAAAGATCAAGTAGTAGTGAGCTTGAGGAGCAGAGTGATTTCATTCATTCTCGGCTGGAAGAAGTAAATCTAGATTAAGGTTCTATCCTGGATAAGCAGTTAAGGTATGAAAAGGAGTGGTCGATTATGTCAAATATAGTAAGTCCTAGAGAGGAAATTATTGGTTCGAGTTCTAAAATTAATTTTATTATACCTCTGATGAATAATGGTGAATATTTAAATGCAATACAGTCTGTCGATCATACAGTGGGCCAATTTTCACTGGGGATCTCTAATATTCTGAAGGCATGCTTATTAAAGCTGTTGTTGAAGGGTTCCACTGCATTGCAAATGACAACAATTCTACCTGGTACTGAATTTTTAGAGGCATATGAAACCATAAATCTGATTCAGTATGAGTACTTTAAATGTACTTTTTCATGTAATTGCGAACTTGAAAAGGTTGTGGGTATTGACCTTTTAATGTGTGCTCTTAGTGGAATCTCTAGACAGTTATCTAGGTTTATGTCATATGATGTGTTTTACAATGGTGATATTTTACCCTATCAAGTTTATATGGAATGTCTCAGAATGGATGGACAGACACTTATGAATCTTGAGATATTCAATAATAGAGCTGATGGTGGATATACATGAACATTGTTCAAGTACCTGGAAGGTTGTTTAACATCATCTGATAGAAGGATTTTACAGAGCTGGATCTGTCATCTGCTCAATGATGTTGGTAGGATCAACTGTGGGCTTAATGTTGTTGTTGAGAGTCTATTAAGCAGTTTCGAAACTTTTTCAATGCTTTCTCAATATCTTTAGAAGCTTCCAGACTTGAAAAAATTGATTGGAAGGGACATGGATGATGTTCAACCATCTGTTTCTCTATCACTGCCTTTGGTTGGCAAGAAAAAATTAAATCAATGGGTGAAGGTGTTTCAATGTCTTGTCAAAGGATTTCGGGTTGGATTCAATTTTTTAATATTGTTTAAAAAAGACAACCAACCCATGTTTCCAAGAAAGGGGTTGTGTAGAGTGTTAGAAGATCTAATTGAGGTTGAGCCAACTGCAGCTTGAAAAATCCTTTATTACTAGTTGGTGTTTGTTGAGTGGATTTATTATATGGGTGGGAAATACTTGGATTATCTAACCACTAGGACTATTTCAAGTGGGCAGATTTTTTTGTCAAAGACGAAATAAATTTCTACGGTTGTTTATTATCTTAGGATACTTGAATTTACTTATATGGCCGAACATGATTATGCTGCTACCATATTCTCACTTCTAAAGGCCAAAGTTTATAATTTGGCCAGTGATGCTTATAGGAAATTGGTGTTGGAACCCATTAAAACTTTTACATAGGTTGTGGGGACTATTTTAGACTACCAACTCCATGAAATTGGCACTGAATTTTGTTTATGGAAAAAATTCTATAGCTTATGGGCATCCAAATCAGCCTAAATAAGTGGACATTATGATAGAAGGGTTGACTGGAATTTATGGTGAAGTGTAGGCTTATTGTGGTGCACAAAAACTAAAGTTTACTGAGCTTGTTGTTGGTCACACAAAGGAGCAAAAAGAAGAGCACGATCCACCTACATTGGTTGTCATAGTTTTCGCAAGTGTGTTGCTGAATTTCGATGAAGATGCATTGGTGCTGAGGCCTCTGCAGAAGCTACCACTGGGAGCTGCTGCACCAATGAGCCAAGTAAATATTTGGTTGTTCCACCTTGGGGAAAATGTGGTTTTTGGGTGGGAGGTAATTGTTAGGAATAAAGGGGTTTGTCCAGGTGTTAGAGTTTGTTATTGGCTGGATTGTTTGTTAGTTTTTTAGAGTCTGTTAGTTTGTTAGGGGAAATGCTATAATTTGTAAAGAAGTGTCAGCTGTAACATTGATCTGGTAGGGTATAAAAATAGGCATCGTGGGGATAGGGTAGATATGAACTCATTTTACTGGGAAATATACACAACTGGCTACTGTGTTGGGACGTCCAGTAAGGGGTGGTCTTGGAGGAGTGGTCTTCCACAGGTCTTCTCTCTCTCCTTCCATTTCTGTATTTCTTCTAGTTTTCTACTACTGTAATTCTGCTAAATATATACTATGAATTCAGCAATATAATTTTGTTTTACTTCCCTTTCTCTCCCTCTCTCATTTTTTATATAAGATAACTCTATTGGAGTCTACAGAAAATTACTCCATCACATTTTTGACCTATTCTACCAGGGAAAACCCTGGTATTACTACCAGTATAAAGAGACTTGATATTTGAGCATAATATACCTCCACTTAAGTTCTGTAGCCTCAGTCAAGGTAATACTAATGCTACCTTACTTTTATTTAGCTACCCCCACAATGCTAAAGGTTCAATGGAGTCATCTCTAATTTCAGCAGAATCTTACCCACTCTTCCCCAAATTCGAACGTGTCCTAGGAAGATCCATTGCTTATATAGAACCCTTCTTACAAATCCACAGGCTACTGTAAACCAATGGAAGTGATGTGTGTTCAGCTGCTACAATAGTACAACCCCCAACACTCACTTGGTTGCAATCTTTCCTACTTAATCTTTCCTAGATAACATTAACCTATAGATTAACAACCATAGCTTCTGAGTTTTCTTTTCTTCCCACTTGATCAGAATCCAATGTGCACCATCCCTGCATGACTTGTCTATTATACATCCTCTTAATGTTCCATAGGAGTCAATCCCTACCCACTCCTCACTAAAAAATCCCTATCACTACTTACAACAAGAAGTTTTCTCAGAGTCAACTCTTCTGTACAAAGAGGTTTTACAAAACCATAATTTTGATGTTGTATAGACAGCTCAAAAATTTCTCATATTTTTTGGGGCTACTCCCAAATTTGTGAGGATTTAGCAGGAGGAGTCTCTATTGTTGGCATCAGTATTTTATGGTTGGCAGCCGATGCAGTGGACAGCAGCCGACAGCGGGAGAAAGTTTAAGGGGTTTATGAACTACCCCATACCAACCTGTTTTGCATTCCTATTTAAATGGGTTTGATTCCGATGAGTGTAGATGTATAATCTATGTGTAATCTTTATGGTGATCCTCCAAAGAGTGTTTCTAGAGAAGAGTGAAATAGAGAAAGGAATTTTCTTCTGTGGATGTACGCAAATCACCTAACCATGTAAAAATTGTGTGTTTATCTGTTTATTTCTATTTTGTGTGATTTGTGGTGGCACACACCTCCTCTGCACCCCAACAAGTGGTATCAAAGGAAGGTTGGAGTGAGAAGAGTGAATATGGAGAGGTGGCAGTGAATTTTCTAGTGATCGGAAAATTAAAATTGGTCAGAAAATTTTTCTGAGGCCAGATCCATGAAGAGAACGACGAGACGATTCCAACAGTGTAAGCGGTGTTGAAAACAAATCTGAAACAAAAAAGATAAGTTTGGTCATAGTTTGGTCAAACTCGTGGGTGAACAGTAACCCCATGCTGGAGAAGACAGTACTGTTCATGACACCAACAAATATTTTGGCAGCTACTTCAGCATGCCACATCAGCGCCATGTCAATGCCACGTTAGTAGGCAATCTTGACCATTGAACTTGTTTTGGCAATATCTCAGCCAATCGGTGTCTGATTTCGACGATCCAGAAGTCGATTCCAACTATTTCGACCATTACAGACACATCTGTATAGTTTTTTTTCAAAATTTTCACTCCATGGGGTGTAAGGGTGTGACATCAACAGTGGTGATCACGTTTTGCGACAATGACAATTGCTAGTGGCGGAGCACTACCAAAGTTTGATATCGAGAAGTTTGATGGTCGAAATAATTTCAACTTGTGGAAGAGCACAGTGAATGATATTGTTATGTAGCAGGGCATGATCAGACCGTTGATCAAAGAAAAGACCGAGGCAACCAGTGATGATGATTGGGAAGAGCTTGAGATGTGAGTCATTATCACAATTCGATTATGTCTGGCAATTGAGGTAAAGTACTCGGTGTTGGACGAGACCTCACCGAAGGAGATCTAGAAGAAGTTGGAGCAGTGGTATATCGTGAAGTCACTCACCAAAAAATTGGATCACACCAATGAATTCAACAAGATCTCAATGCAATTATTGGTGCTCGGTGTGAAGGTTGGAGAGGAAGACAAAGCACTTTTGCTTTTGTCATCACTACTAAGATCATTTGATTGAATTATGAATGCATTGCTCATAGGGAAGTGATTATCCAATAAAAATACATACGTTAATTACATTTTAATGGTATTAAATGTTCATTTTTGATCTTATGGGCCTGATTTAGTGGATTTTAATTTCGAACATCCATTCTCATCATTTGTGCACTTCATGCCTAATGTACACCAATTTAGGCCCAATGATTAATCTGATTTTAAGGAATGTAATTATCTATATTTTAATTTGATATTTTGGAAAATTGATCTAAAATTCAATATGAACATGTTTCATTCAGGTATCAATGGATAATTCATAAAGAAAGATGGGGATATTTTGTGATGAAAGGAAACAATTCTGGAGAAGGCAGATTGGACACCAGCCCACTGATGAGAATGTGGGGCCAAAAATACCGGCCCAATGAAGCCCAAATTTCGTGGGATGCTAGAATAAATATATGATAACAAATAATTCATCAGTATATAGTGCTAATTCTGCCTCCATGGTGGTTATTAAGGTGTACCAATTTGGAGATAAAATTCTGGGCCAGATTCTACGACCCAGAAAACATCCTACCGATTTAATCATATCTCGGCATCCACGACTCCAAATGGGCACCACATTTATAGGAGGTTAGGAGAAATCAGGGGATCCATTTTCTTTTTCTATGACCCACTCTAATTCTTCCATCTAGAAGGTCTTCCAGGCACGTCTTTTCAGTGGTTGCAAGCTGGCTTCCACATCGGGTCAAGAGTGGAAAAGTCCAAGTTCCACAAGCTTTCCACCACCCTAGGACTACTATAATCAAGTGGTATGATTTGTAATATTGGATTATCTACCCAAGGCTCCCAAAATTCCTATTTAAAGTAGTAGTGGTGGAGGAGTTTTTTATCTTTGGTTCTTTGTTCAATTGTAATGTTATGCTAGGATTTTGTTATCTCAATTTTGTCTTTCACACGTAAGTTGTTAAATTCAATTTATTTTCTTAATAAAAGTTCTTATTTTACTCTTATTCTATTGTTCTTAATATCACTTTGATATCATTGGTTTAAGGTCTGAATTTATTCACACCAAATCTTGTGAAGTTATCACACAATGGTGGAGTGATCGTTATTTCATTGTTTTTTTACTTCTCCATTTCCTCCCTCATGAGGCTACTTTCCGCTTCCATTGAAACCATAGAATCAATGGAGGGCTAACCCACTTATGGTTTTATCCAAGGGAGTAGAAAGGGGCTTTATTGGATGTTATTTATCACCTCATTAATTTCTAATCACTTCTTTTAATTGATATTTTTATTTGATGATTTTTAAACTCCATCGTCCTTGTTGAATTTAAGGCCACACACTTCAAGTGCTAATATGAACCTTACTTTGAAGGGCTCAAAAATTTTATCCTTAAAGTGTATAGGTGATTAGTATTAAAGTTTGTAGGTACTAAACCGGTAAGTGAGTATGTTGTTCGATCTTCTTAAATGAACCCATCTCAAATATAAGAAATTAAAATAGTTGAAAAAGAATTTCATCCAATCCACCCTGAGTGATAACCTAGGATCAACTCATTATTTTAAATTGAATTCACTTAAATCTATTAGTTATCCTTTAAACACATATAAAATCAATCCAAGTTGGCCACTTCATATCCAAAAATAGTCCCTAGAATGTACATGTCTATAGGTTTCTTCTTAGGTCTCTGAGGATTTGACAACCCAAGCTAAACTACAAGGACCATTCTACCTTAATCTCTTGGGTAAATTTGAGTGTGAATAAAATTTTGGCCCCGTTTCTAGGGACCCAATTAAGTCATATCAACACCCATTCTATTCTCCCCAATTTCTTCTATTCTCACCCAAGATCTCTTATCTTGTCCCCTTCTTGTTTTTTTTCTTTTGGTGCATGTCTGCCTACACCTGCGATCAATCAAACCGTCTAGTTAGGGTGGAAAGTCCTAGGGTTGGGGAGTCAAGTGAACCTAGGGGATTGTTTCCATTAGATCCTAATACTATTTATATTCTAGAGTCCAAAATTGAGCCCATTTCAATGGAAGTTCTTCAAAGAAACCAACTCATTAACCTGGGTGGAAACCAAAATGGAAATCCAAATGAGGCAGCCCCAAACTTGGGGAATGTGGTCGATCAAACCATGAATGACTACCTCACACCTTCCTTGACCAATTCCCCCTCATGCATTAGACACAATTCCCTAGGATATTCCAACTACATCTTTAAACCTCATGTCCTAAACCACCTTCCCACATTCCATGGAATGGATTCTGATATGCCCTACCTTCAAGTTAAGGAGTTCAATGACATTGTAGAAACCATGTGTCCCCCACATCAACTAGAATCAGCTAAGATGAGGCTATTTCCTTTTTTTAAAGGATCGAGCTAAAAATTGGCTAAAAAATTTGAGACCATCATCCATCAACTCTTGGGACCAACTACAAAGAGAATTCTACAAAAAATACTTTCTCCATCACAAAACAATTTCACTTAAAAAGAGCATCCAAAACGTTTTTGAAAAAGAGGTAGAATCATTCTACAAAACATGGGAGAGGTTCAAGGAAACTCTAAAAATGGTTCCACACCATGGTTTTTCTATTCCTGAACAAGTGAGAATTTTCTATGAAGGGTTGGGTCTGAGGAAAAAATAATTCATTGACATGATGTGTAATGTAACCTTTAAAAACAAATCCCCAAATGATGCTTATGAGTATCTAGAAAGCCTTGCTGAAAAAAACCAAACATGGGGAACTTCACCTTATTCTAAAAAGCCTCAAAAAACTACTGGAATTCATACACTTAGAGAAGAGGAAATCCTTTGGGCTAAACTCGTAGCACTCTCTAGGATGATTGAAGAGATAGACCTTAGGAAAGTCCATTAAATCCAAACTGTTGACCCTATTTGCATAATTTGTGACTAACATGACCATAAGACAGACAACTACCCAACCATTCCATCCATAAAGGATGTTATTTTAGGAGGACCCCCAATGGAAGTAAATGATTTGAACTTTCAAAATAATCAATACCAAAACACCTTCAAACCAAGGTATAATGACCACCCAGAATTCTGCTGGAATGATAACTAACAATATAGCCAACCACAGGGAAAAAATCTTTACCCCCATTAGAACTACTAAACCCATAACTAGTTCCAAACCCAACCTATCCAATACCAACATCCACCATTCCATTTTCAATGAACCATCCCACCTCCAAAATATCCCCCTGGGATAAACCAATCTTCTCAACCACCAACCCAAACTATTCCACAAATCCCACTAGAACAACTGTGCAAAAAAATGGAAAGAATGAACTCGGAAGTATCTTCCCTAAAATAAGAACTTCAAACCATTAAAACTGGAAAGGCACCCATGCCTACTAAGGCGGTACCATCCTCAAATTCAATGGGATAGTAAATTTGTACTCAAAAAAACTCATGAACAACTAAAGGATGTGACTGTTTTAAGAAGTGGGAAATCAATTGAGAAACCAGAACAACTAATTCAAAACCCATGTGAAGCTTCAAACTTTAATGAAAATTCAAATGAACCACAAGAAAAAACTAAGGAAACTGATAATAATGTGAAAGAAACAACTCTTCAACAAACAACCCCACAACCTGCACCATTTTTTCAACTCATGAGGGGGAAACCCAAGCTTTAATTGAGTGAAACATTGAGGGAAATATTCTCACAAGTCAAGTTGAAAATTCCCCTTCTCGATGCCATCCAAACCATACCTACCTAATCAAAGTACCTTAAGGACCTGTGTACTTTTAAATGAAAATTTTCACATAAAAACCATATCCTTTTGGCTACTAATGTGAGTAACACCATTCAAGGGACCATTCATCCTAAGTTGAAAGACCCGGGTTTCCCTTACATCAATGTTGAACTAGGAGAGAGAAAAGTTTTCAAGGCCTTGTGTGACCTAGGTGCTAGTGTCAATCTCATCCCATATGTTGTGTACTACTAGTTAGGCCTAGATGAGCTCCAACCCACACTAGTCACACTTCAACTTGCTGATCGTAGCATTAGGGTTCTGAAGGGGATTTTAAAGGATGCTCTAGTAAAGATTGAAAACTTCATCTACTCTACAGAATTTATTGTCCTTGACAACCATCCAAACTTAGGAAATAAGGAACAAACCCCAATCATTCTTAGTTGTCCCTTCCTTGCAACAATCAACTCTGTTATCAGAGTCCGAAATAGGAACATAACCATCAACTTTGGAAACATGAGTCTAGACTTGAACATCTATAATGCAAGATCACAAATAGGGGATGACGAGGACATTCATGAAGTAAACATGATAGGAAGCATTTATAATGAATCCATAGAACATCAAGGAATATTTGATGGATGTTTAAATCAGGATGAGATTGATTTCCTTTGTTCACATGATCGAAGTTTATCTCCTTGGCTTGAATCATTTTCAAATTTCTCTTATGATGAAGTATTAGGTCCAACAATCAGTGAAACCTTTCAGGAAACCACTTTCATGGAGACCACTCCAACTTCCTTCCCTAAATCTAACCAAGACAATCTAGTAGCTGAAACTTCTACATGTGGGAAATCCATCCTATCGAAAACTCTAGGAAACAAAATTGATCTTGATCCAATGTCTCAATCTTCTGCTGAAATTCTGAACCAACTAGATCTTGAATTTAATGAACTTCCTATTGCACTCAAGTATGCTTTCCTTGGGGACAATAAAACACATCCAATTATCATTTATTCTTTTCTTGAAGTCAATCAAGAGATGATGCTTCTAGATGTACTTAGGAAACATAAAAAAGCCATTGGTTGGACCCTGTCTGATATTCCTGGGATTATCCCACTTATTGGGACTCATAGGATTGTTATGGAATCTGATTCAAAGCCATGTCGTCAACCTCAACGGAGATTCAATCCTAATCTCATGGAAGTAGTGAGAAAAGAACTTCTGAAATTGTTAAAAGCTGGTATCATATATCCCATAGCTGAGAGTGAGTGGGTCAACCAAATCCAAGTGGTTCCCAAGAAGGAAGGAATTACAGTGATAACTAATGAGGATGGAGAGATTCTTCCAACAAGGGTATGTAGTGGTTGGAGAGTCTTCATCGACTATAGGAAGCTAAACTCATTCACCAAGAAGGACCATTTCCCCTTACCATTCATTGACCAAGTCCTTGAGAGAGTGGCAGGTCACGACTTCTATTGTTTCTTAGATGGGTACTCGGGGTATAATCAAATTGAGGTCTCCCTAGAGGATCAAGGGAAGACTACATTCACATGTCTATTTGGAACCTTTTCCTTCAAACGCATGCCCTTTGGGTTATACAATGCCCTTGGAACCTTCCAGTAGTGCATGATGGGAATATTTTTAGACATGGTAGGGGATTTTCTTGAGGTCTTCAAGGATGACTTCTCTGTGTTTGGGGATATATTTTAGGGTTGTCTGAGGAATGTGGAGAGAGTCTTGTCAAGATGTAAAGAAAAGAATCTGGTCCTAAACTGGGAAAAATGCCATTTCATGGTTAAAGAGGGACTATTTCTAGGCCATCTAGTCTTAGGTAGGGGTATTGAAGTTGATAAAGCCAAGGTTGACATCATTCGTCACCTTCTATCACCCAAAACTGTCAAGGAAGTGATGTCTTTCTTAGGACATGCTAGTTTTTATAGATGATTCATCAAGCACTTTAGTTCAATCTCCTATCCCCTTTGTGCTCTCTTAGTAAAGGATGCTCCATTTTTTTGGACAGAAAGCTATAAGGGTTCATTATCAACCCCCAAATCCTCTCTCACCACTTCTCCCATCATGAAATATCCAAATTGGAACCTTTATTTTGAACTTTTGTGTGATTCCAGTGACTTTGTTTTAGGATATGTGTTAGGAAAACGTTGTGATAAAACTTATTATGTCATTTCTTATGAAAGTAAATCATTAAATGATGCCCAAATCAACTACACCACCATTGAAAAGGAGTTACCTTCTATTGTGTTTTCCTTAGATAATTTTAGGTCCTACCTCTTAGGATCCCCCATCATTGTGTTCACTGACCATTCTGCACTAAAATACCTCTTCCAAAAACAAGATTTTAAGGATAGACAGATTAGGTGGGTCATTCTCTTACAAGAATTTGACCTCACAATCCAGGATAAAATGGGTGTTGAAAATTTTGTAGTTGATCACCTCTCTATGATGGAATTCAAAGACAACTCAAATCACATTTTTATGTCTGATTCAGGTCCTGATGAACACCTATACTCTGTGAGTGACTTCCCTTGGTATGATGAAATAACCAACTTCTTAGTTACATGAGTTATTCCAAAATTCTTAGGGACTCAATCTCGAAGGAAATTCCTTTATGATGTTAGGCACTATGTTTTTGATGATCCATACCTCTATAAGTTCTGCCCTGACCAAGTCATTATGAGGTGTGTCCCAGAATCTGAACAAGATTCCATCCTTAAATTCTTTCATAGTGAGGCATGTGGAGGTCACCTTTCCTCTAAGAAAACATCTGCTAAGATTCTTTAGTGTGGTCTCTTCTGGGCCACCCTCTCAAGGGACTCCTACACATTTTTTCAAAGCTATCCTAAGTGTCAACAAGTGGGGTCAATCACAAAAAGGAATCAAATACCACTCACTTCCATCTTAGTGATTGAAATCTTTGACTGTTGGGGAATCAATTTCATGGGTCCCTTCACAAACTCTAGGGGATACCTCTACATCCTCTTAGCTATTGATTATGTCTCAAAATGGGTTAAAGCCATTCCCACCAAGTCTAATGACCATCATGTTGTGATCCTATTTCTAAAAGAGAACATATTTTCTCAATTTGGAATTCCTAGGTCTATAATCAGTGATCGAGGAACCCATTTCTACAACAGTCCATTCTCTTCACTCATGTCTAAGTTTGGGATTTCTCATAAAGTTTCCACTATGTACCATCCTAAAACCAATTGTCAATATGAGTTAGAAAATAGGTAGATTAGGAATATTCTTGAAAAAAATGTCAATCCTTCTTGGAAAGATTGGTCCGAGAAACTCTTGGATGCTCTTTGGGCCTATAGAAATGCATATAAAAGCATTTTAGGATTGTCTCCATATAAGTTGGTTTATGGTAAAGAATGCCATTTGCTAGTGGAAATTGAACATAAGGACTTTTTGGAAATTAAGAAAATGAATTATGACCTCTCATTTCCCGAAACAAAAAGGAAATTAGATCTCAATGATCTTGAGGAACTTAAGATAGAGTCTTATGAAAATTCAAGGATCAATAAAGCTAAAGTACAAGCCTACCAATCTCGAAATATTAAAACCAAACACATTGAACCGGGTAAACATATTCTTTTGTATATTTCTAAACTTCATTTACACCCGGGCAAGTTGAGGTCTAGATGGTCAGGTCCATACATAGTGCATAAGGTGTAGCCTCATGGGGTTGTAGAAATTCAAGATCCCACCAATGGTCAAACCTTTAAAGTTAATGGTCATAGAGTCAAACCATTAATTGAACCATTCCAAAAAAATGAATTTGATGAAAAATTTTATGAACCAACATTAGATGAGGAAAATACTTAAATAATTAAGGGTCTAAGTCGAGCTAGTGACATTAAACCAATGCGCTTCACGGGAGGCAACCCTTGGTTTTCATGTTTCCAATATTTTTTGAATCATGTTTATTTTTCAAATAGGATTAAGTAATCATTTTGATATTTAAAAATAAAAAAAAATAGATTGCTGACCTGTTCTTCTATTATGAGTATGGATGGGTATGAAAGGGGAGCACCAAATTAATCCATGTCACTTGGTGTGATCCTTGAGCAATACCTTACCCAGAAATTTAAAAAGAAAACAATGTATCATCAGTTCATTTTATTTTTATGTGTTTGTAGGTTAAAATAAAAATAAAAAAAATAAAATAAAAATATATTAATAAATAAAAAAAGGACACATCATAGGTCGTGGGTCAAACCCCATCACAACTGGATAAGTCACGGGGAATCGATCCCGGGACCGAAGGGAGACAGGGGCGCACGCTTACCACTAACCTACGACATTTTATGCTTCCTTATTCTATAATTTTTATATATATACTTATATTTCATTTTATTTATTATATAATTAATATATATATATATATATATTGTTTTTTTTTGTTTTTTTTTTGTTTTTATTTTTTTTCTCCACTAGGGAATTCTCAGAGTGACATCAAGATCAAGGGATTAAAAGGGAGTAGTAAGAATTTCAACTTTAACCACCAGGTGACTTCATTCCATGATCCTCATTTTTAATTTCCTTTTTTAACTTTAATTCTCAACCTCTACCCCCTTCTAAATTTTCTTTTCTTTAAACACTGCAGATAGTGTTATTTTAAGTTGGGGGGGGAGATAAAATAAAAAATTATTTTGTGTAAAAAAAATGAATGATTTGAAAAAAAATGTGTAAATGGAAGGAAAAATTCCTTTAACTTTTAACATGGTAATACACATTGCACACATTGAAACTGAATATCAAATAATTTAGCATGCCCTGATTCTGATTTTAATCCTTGTATAATTTTACGAGCATAGATTTTGGAAAGTTTGGCTGTCCAATGTAATATTTCATCATTTATATTTTTATCCAAATAAAAAAATATCACAATACACATCCTTTGGATAGTGAGGTATTAGTTTGAGTTCATGGGGTCCCCTAAATAAATAGCATTGGTTTGGTGATCATTTTAGTTTTAATATTAATATTCAATAAAAAAATTAAAAAAAACAATAAATTTGCGCGTAGAACAATGAAATGACCGAATGCATGGCTTTCGACACTTGGGGATCGTGACTCCATAGTTGTCTGGCCCAAAGTTAGTAATTTTATCTCTATTTTTGGTCATTTGAATTTGTTTTTGACTATGTTAACTCAAGATGATTCCCGAGTATATGGGATTCACTTGGTTCCCTAAGGTCATTGAGCCTAAGAGTCATCGGCAAAGTCTCGCTACAGGGGTTGACTCTTTTGAGTGCAATTCCAATTACCATGGAAAAATTTCAAAAACAAAAAAAAATAATTATACAAAAAAATTGAATACTCATCTTAATATTGAAATGTGATTCCACCTATCACTTCCATCGTTTCCCTCTTGAATAAAGATGAACCCCCATGTCTAATGTGATGCACAACACATCATCACTCTTAATTGATATTGGATGAAATATGGTGATGAATTAGAACAAAGGAATGGGCTTGGGATTGGGATCTGCTTATGAAACTATCATGTATTAAAATATTTTGATGGGTTTCATGATTGTTTGGTATAAGGGTTTTTGGTTATCATTGTGTATTAAAATGTTTTTGGAAAAAGGAATTCAAATTTCATATTTTTGAGATATATTTTGCTCGGGACTAGAAAAAATCAATTTGGGGGGTGTGATTAGCCAATAAAAATACATATGTTAATTACATTTTAATGGTATTAAAGGTTCATTTTTGATCTTATGGTCCTGAGTTAGTGAATTTTAATTTCAAACATCCATTCTCATCATTCGTGCACTTCATGCCTAATGTACACCAATTTAGGTCCAATGATTCATCTGATTTTAAGGAATGTAATTATACATATTTTAATTTTATATTTTGGAAAATTGATATAAACTTCAATATGAACATGTTTCATTCAGGTATAAATGGATAATTCATAAAGTAATATGGGGATATTTTGTGATGAAAGGAAACAATTCTGGAGAAGGTAGATTGGACACCATCCCACTGATGAGAAAGGGGGGGCCCAACATACCAACCCAATGAAGCCAAAGTTTTATGGGATTCTAGAATAAATATATAGGAACAAATAATTATTCAGGATAAAGTTCTAATTCAGCCTCCATGGTGGTTATTAAGGCGGCCCAATTTGGATATAAAATTCTGGGCCAGATTCTGCGGCCGAGAAAACATCCTACCAATTTAATCATATCTCGGAATCCAAAAATCCAAATGGGCCCAATGTTTACAGGAGGTTATGAGACATCAGGAGATCCATTTTATTCTTCTATGTCCTACTCTAATTCTTCCATCTAGAAGGTCTTCCCAGCACGTTTGTTCGGTGGTTGCAAGCTGGCTGCCACCTCGGGTCAAGAGTAGAAAAGTCCAAGTTCCACAAGATTTCCACCACCCTAGGCCTACCATAATCAAGTGGGATGATTTTTAATATTTTATGCTCTACCCAAGGCTCCCAAAATTTCTATTTAAGGTAGAGGTGTTGGAGGAGTGTTTTATCTTTGGTGGTTTGTTCAATTGTAATGTTATGCTACGATTTTGTTGTCTCAAGTTTGTATTTCACATGCAAGTTGTTCAATTCACTTTAGTTTCTTAATAAAAGTTCTTATTTTCAACTTATTCTATTGTTCTTAATATCACTTTGATACCATTGTTTCAAGGTGTAAATTTATTCAAACCAAATCTTGTGAAATTATCACACAACGGTGGAGTGATCGTTATTTCATTGTTTTTTTACTTCTCCATTACCTCCCTCATGAGTCTAATTTCAGCTTCCATTGAAACCATAGAATAAATGGAGGGATAACCCACTTATGGGTTGATTCAAGGGAGTAGAAAGGGGCTGGATTGGATGTTATTTATCAACCCATTAATTTCTAATCACTTATTTTAATTGAGATTTTTATTTGATTATTTTTAAACTTCATCGTCCTTGTTGAATTTAAGGCCACACACTTCAAGTGATAATATGAACCTTACCTTGAAGTGCTCAAAACTTTGATCCTTAAAGTTTATATTTGATTAGTATTAAATTGTGTAGGTATTAAACTAGTAAGTGAATATGTTGTTTGATCTTCTTAAATTAATCCATCTCAAATATAAGAAATTGAAATAGTTGAAAAATAATTTCATTCAATCCACCCCGAGCGATAACCTAGGATAAACTCATTATTTTAAATTGAATTAACTTAAATCTGTTATTTATCCTTTAAACCCATATAAAATCAACCCAATTTGTCCCCTTCATAGCCAAAAATATTCCATAGAATCTACGTGTCTATAGGTTTCTTCTTAGGTCTCTGAGGATTCGGCAACCCAAGCTAAACTATAAGGACCGTTCTAACTTCATCTCTTGGGTAAATTTGAGCATGAATTGGGAAGGAAAAATTTATGCTGGAAGAGGTGATGGAGTCACTTCAAGATTTAAAGGCATTCCGAAGACCTGTGATGCATTTAGACAAGTAAATCACGGTGATGCGAGATGATCAATGTGGGAGGAGCTGACATCGAAAGTCAGGAGGTAAATAATGGAGGCCAAAATCAAGGGGACATGATCTGAGTGAAATCATGTGTTTCTAGTGTGAGAAAAAGGGTTACTATAAAAGTGTTTGTGGAGAGATAAAATGGTACGTTGCTGTGAAAGATAATGTTAAATAGAAGGATGCGAACATCACACAATTATCGATAGATGATGAAGTCTACGTGACAATGGGAAGCTTGCACTCAGATGAGAGAGTTGAATAAGGATAAGTGTAGTGTTATTACTCTAAAATATATGGTCACATGAAGCTGGAATATTGATTTCTAAGAAGGAAGAACGAGCGGGCTCAAAATCCAAATGAAGACGGATGGGTTTTGGATTCGAGGAGCTCAGCTCACATATGTACGATGAGATGTGAGTTTTATAAATTTTAGGAGGCATGAAACTCGGTGATACTTGGTTATGGGTCAACATGTGAGGTTTGAGGAGTCAGGACGGTGAAATTAAAGACACCCGATGGAGGAGTTCGTAAACTGGTTGATGTAAATTCGTTCTGAGGATGAGACGAAACCTAGTATCATTAAGTAGCCTCGATGCGAGAGGATACAAGATTTCCATAACAGGTGGAGTGTTGGAAGTTTCACAAGGGGATGCAGTAATGATTACTAGGAAAGAGTCCCAAGGGTTTTATCATTTTATGGGGACCACAATTATCCCAATATCGATTGAAGAAAGTGGAAGTTCCAAGTCATATGACGTGAAGAAGTGTATTCGGTTTGCTAACGATGCTTTCAACACCTGCAAGGAGATTTCCAGTCAAGATTATACCCCAAATTGGTTGTGAGGGATAGATTTTTGGGGGCCACTCCCAACTTTGGGAGGATTTAGCAGGAGGATTCTCCATTGTTTTCAGCAGTCTTCTATGGTTGGCAGTTGATGTAGTGGAAAGTAGCTGGTGACGGGAGAAAGTTCAAGGGGTTGATGAACTACCCCATACCAACCGGTTTTTCATTCCTATTTAAAATGGAATTAATTCCCATGAGTGTAGAGGTGTAATCTGTGTTTAATATTTGTAATGATCCCCCGAAGAGTGTTTTCATAGAAGAGTGAAATAGAGAAAGGCCTTTTCTCTCATGGATGTAGGCAAATTGCCGAACCACATAAAAATTGTGTGTTTCTCCATTTATTTCTATTTTGTGGGATTTGTGGTGCCACACACCTCCGCTATACCCCAACATATTTATATCCTCATGAACAATAGGTCCTCATGGTACTGCAAGTGATGCCTCACATCCTCCGCGTGCAACTTAGCCAAGATATCAATAGATGTTTGAAGCTTCAGCATTTTAGCAGGAGCTCTAGTATCTACTTTAATCTCCATTTCATGTGACTCCAAAAAAAATATCCAGCCACCTACTCCTCTATGTTATTTTTTTTTAATTTCAAAAGAACAATTATCTTTCTCCTAGTTTCAACTTTGTTTGTTCACTTCTAACAACAACTTATTATGGGTTTTCCCTCAATAGAGAACATGATTCTTAACAAAAATCGCATACCCCCACTTCAAACATCTTTCTATGAACATCCACACCACACAACTATATCTCAATATATGGAACACAAGAAATTAGAGCCTCCTTGATTTCAACTCTGGAAAGAGCAGAATTAATAGTGTCCTGACTACAATGATTGACTAGCTCCTACCATCCACCCAACACATGTGGTTCCTAAGCAATTGTTTCTACCCAAAACTCCTCTCTTCCGAGTGAAGCACGTGAGAAGTAGTAGTGGACGTTAAGAATATTTTTCTTGAGTATGTAATTAAAGATTCTCAATGTCTCTCAACAATCACAGCTTCTTAATGCGGCAATCAAAATGATCTCAATAAAACTGCCAAAATTTATAGGAATCTTGCATAACAATGGATTCACAATATAAAATTAAAATAAGTAAGACCCAACAAAAAATAATTATATATTAAGTTTCTATGAAAAAACAAAATAATAATTACATGAGAATAAGAAAGAAGAAGAAATGAGGGATGAATAATAAGAAAATCCTAGAGACAGACCACTTCTCTTAAATACAAGATGAGTCCTCCCAAAGGCGTGATCCTCCCAGCTGCCAGCCGATGATTCTCAAAAATGATACTACCCCCTTCCATCCAGAACCTCTCCTCATTGATAAACCCATAATCCCCAGCCTATTTTACTAAGAAAATACCAAATTTCCCTTACAACAGACACCCCCCTATATTCATGAAAACATTATGTTGTTTTATGGCTCAAATTAGACTTTTATGTTTAATTTTTTTGTGGAATCTGGATCTTAATTGTATAATTTATTATAAAATTTTGTAAGACACGTGTTTTTGTATTAATATATGTTTTTAGTTTATAAATATTTTTTATTATTTGATCATATGTTGATAATACTATCTTATTTTTCATTAAAGGTTGATTTTTTTTTTCAAAACATAAATTTGTTTGTAGTCATTTGAACTCCGCTCTTTAATTTTAATTCTTGGTTAGTTATACTAATTTAGGATTTAATTGATTACAATATAACTTTTATATTTCAGTTCTGATTTTACTTAGTTATATAAATTATAATATTAATGATGTTATATATTTATTAGTAAGTAATATGAAGTTTTTTTAATTTAAAAACGATGGTTTGAATTTGGTAGGAAATTTCTTTAATTATTCTAATTATGCTGATTATATTTTTTATTAATTTTCATAGTTTTAATAGAAAATGTAATATTTTATTTTATAGATTATATCTTATTAATTGTTTTACATGTGCCATAATAAGTATATTTCCTTTATTTTAAATAGTATTAATTTAGCAGTGTAAAATATATAGGTATTATTGAATTTATTTATATCAGGTATTATTTAAATGATTTATTTTTTTAAATTGAAAATTATGAAGAAAAAAATGATGAATATTACGTGTTTTTTATAGGTGATACATTGAATATGGACCTACACACTTGGACATTGGGATGTATTCTTGTACATTGGGCTTCATTTTCTTTGGACCTCAACCCGAAGAATGGAGAATGTTGGTCTCACATGAATAGAGAAATTTGAGAGTCGGGTCTTGCAGTTAGATGCTTGAGATGGTATTTCTGTCCAGTTGAGTATGTGGTGATGTCATTTGACCATCCTATAAAGTTGTGTTTCCATTTTATCTCTAACATAACAAGGTGATTACATCGAGGGACTATTCAAGTGATTGCGACAATTTGAGCTGGAACATTTTGAGAAGAATATAGAAGCACCTAGAGTTATGATGATGTAAAGATGAGTTAATATTTGATTAAAAGTTGACTATTATTAACTAACATCAAACTTGGAAATTGGAGGTGGTTATCCTTTAGATTAATATGTTCAACCACTTTAAAAGACACACATTTTGAAGTGAATAGGGGGACACTTACAAGAAGAGCTACTTCTAGATATAGGAGGAATCAACACTTGGAGACATGGAGAAATAACAACGTTCATGAGAGAGACACCTTTAGTTTGGAATATAATCTCTAGACAATGATGATTTCCTCTATCTTTCTAGTTTCTTATTTTATTTACTGTTGTTTATGAACATGATCCGTGCTCACATTTCTTTTCTTTTTATGAACATAATGTTGTGTGATTGAACATTTACAAAGAGGAATTAGATTGACAATGATGTAAATATTTCTACCATGTTCTTAATATTATTTGGAATTTTCCCTTATTAATTTTAAAATTTAAATATATTATGGGAACTTGTATTCCTTGATCTGTTTGAGATTATTACTTCATTATTTGGTTGATATTGACAAGTATGACCTAAGAAAACTTGTAAAAATTACTATTCGATAGAATACATTGAATGAAAGTATAAAAATAAGATCATTGGAATAACATGATAGTGTTAATCTAGAATTTTCATATCTATGTTTTTTTCCTCAGAAACCTATTCCATTTAAAAAATCCATACTAAAATGAAATATGGAAAAGGGTACAGTTGAGTGGTTATGATCCCTAGTACCACATCAAACCTACAATAGTTAAAATCCCATATTGGGGTGTATTTCCTTAATTTTCATGATTAAATATGATAAAATACAAGAATTATCATATAAATGGACTGATGTTTGATTTGGATAACATTAGCAAGAAACTAGGGTTGACCTGTCTAGATGAAATGGCTAGTGAAAACATGGGACACTAGCTCCATGATGCATGTTGTATACATGTAGAGGATTAGTGTTGAACCATTCTTGTGGATGGTTGAATCATGCAAGTAATATGTTTTCTGCATTGATGAATTCATTGTCTATATTGGGTGGAATTCATATGTGTGGCTCTATGTATAAGAATAGAAAAAAGTACAATAGGTGTTGGATAAAGTGTTTTAAAAAATATTATAAATGGTTTTATTTTGATTTTTTTAAAGGTATGATTTTTTGGAATCCCACTTTAGAAAGTGGGTTGGTGTGGGGTTTCCTCTATTAGGGGAAACACATTTATCATCATTTAAAAATGATAAAGGTAATAATCCTATGAGGGGTGGTGCACCACATCATCCATGCATGCATATGCACATGTTATTGTACAATGCGGTGATTTGATAGTGCACTTTGCATTGCCATTTTCATTCATTATTGAGTGTGATCTAGGACACTAATTCAACCAAGCATGATTGAACGAAAATGATCACACCTGGAAATTCCATGCCTTTCTAGAATAGGTATTTACTCAGCTATACAAGGTATGATGACTTATCTGCATGGATTCTTCCATGACTATAAATTTGAGTCTCCATTGGATGAAAAAAATCAATTCAATCCATTATTATGCACTCCTATATCTCTCAATGCTTGATATTCCTCTCAAATTCTTCAACAAGTACCATGGGATCTTTGTTGGTGCACAACAATAAGGACCTTTCATTAATCTCACAATTCCAAAGCCTCTTTAAGGGATACTCTTCACCAAGCACAAGTGTTGAGTATAAAGTTGTCGCTGTATCCTAAATATAATTCATCTGCAACCCATTATACTATCGATTTGGTGGGTATGAATCTACTCTTAAGGAGAGTGACATCATAACATGCCTTGGTGGGATCCATCTACTACCATCCAAGTAAATTCCACACCATTACCCACTTATATCCCCAACAATATTAAGATAATAATCCCATCAACAAGGATATGGTGATTCTCATCAATGTGATCAATGTGGAGAAATTCGAAGGAAATAATTAAAATAGGTGGAAAAAGAGGGTTCAATTACTACTTATGATTATCAAAGTGGTGTATGTTATCTAAAATTGAAAGACATCCACATCCAAAGATGTGACACTTCATGTTTACTGTATGAGACAAAAATAGGAGAATGAAGATCTCATGTGTTGAGGACACATACTCAACTAATTAACTGATGATCTTTTTGGCACATAATAACACTGGCTAATGAAAAATGAGATTTGGGATGCTTTGGGTAAAAAGTACATCACCGAGGATGTGACATAAAATTAATTAATATAAATAAATTTTATTTCATAAAAAATAGTAGATAGTAGATATATCATAGAACAGTTCTGTGAAATACAATTCATATTACAACAACTAAAACAAAACAATTTGAACATGGATAATGACATCATTGTCACATCTATCAATAATAAGCTCCCCTCTTAGAAGAATGATAAAAATTCTATAAAGCACAAAAGGAATATATTTAATTCAATGTGTTACTCAACTACCTATAAATTAAGAAGGAATATAAAAATCATAGGGAGGAAAATGAACATAAAGACGATAAACCCAAGGTCCTAGTGGAAGAAGGAGTGGTTCCATCCGGGCCCTCAAAGGGTAAAAACATCCAAACCATCTTTTAAATAGAGAGGTAAATTTCAATAATAAGAAAGGGGTGTGATACTTCTATGGAAATACTGGACACTTCAAATGGTACCATCATCTATGTAATAAGAAAGGTGAAAATAATACTCCAAAGTAGCACATTGTGGCCGTAATCTTTTATGATAATGTTCTCAAGAATAACTCTTCTTAGTGGATAACCTTTAGAGACACATAACACATGTGAAACAATAAATCTCTCTTTAAGAGGATGAAATTGATAAAATATGGGGTATCACTCTACATGTGGAGGTCTAAAAGCATAAACATACAAGGGAAGGATGTGTTCAATCTAGAGTTTACCTCTAGAAATATCCTCACTTTAAATTATGTATTGTATGTTTCCACAGATGAAAATAAATTAGTTTCAAGAATATTGTTAAAAAATAATGGGTTTATGATTGTATTTAAGGTAGATAACTTTGTTATATATAAGGGTGGTATATTTGTTGGGAAGGGTCACATGTATAATGGATTATTCAAATTATAAATAAATGTAATTTTTTCTTACTTGCTAGAGTCTTTTGATTTATGGAATATTTTTTTATCTCTCATTAACTATAAGAAAATACATGACTTTTCAAAAAATTAATTTTTGCCTGGAATGGATAAAAATGATCATAAATGTGTGGATTCCATGAAAACATTGATAGTTAGGAAATTATTTCAAACTATATAAAAGAAATTTAGTTTTTTATAATTAATACATAGTGATGTATGTGAACATGATACACCCACCATAGGTAATAAAAATTATTATTTTTAACTTTTATTGGTGATTATTCTAGATTTTTCTATGTATATATTTTACATGATAAAGATTAAGTTATCAATAAATTTAGTATCTATCAAAATGTGGTTGAAAACCAATGTGCCCTTAGAATTAAATGCCTCAGATATGACATGGGAGGTGAATATTAGTCTATCATTTTTTGAATCCCTAGAAATCATACATGAATTTATAACTCCTTATACACCTCAATGGAATAGTGAAACTGAGAGAAATAATAAAACATTAATAGAGATGGTTAATTCAAGATGTCTATCTCAGGTCTCTCAAGAGGATTTTAGGGAGAGGAATTATTAACTGTGTGTCACATACTAAATAGTATCCCCATAAAAGGGAATTATATGACTCTATCTTAATTTTGGAAGCATCAAAAACCAAAACTAAATTATTTAAAGGTTTGGGGTTGTCACACAATTATAAGAGTACCTAAACCAAAAAGGTAAAGGTGATTTAAAATAGGTATTGATATCACATTCCTTGGATATGTGAATCATTTAGAATATTATAGATTCATAATTATAGAGTTTAATGATTTATTATTTTTTAATATAGTTATTTAATCAAGATATGTTATCTTTGATTAATCTAGCTTTACCTCATTACCTATGCAAGTCCAATTAGAGGAATCTAGCTCAAATAAAAGCGTGTCTCAAAATGATACAATCAATGGGGTTTTTAAAATTAAATGACCTCGTATACCCAAGACATATGGATATTTTTTATTTATGTTCTTATTGAAAGGAACTAATTAGATTATTGTTACACAAACTTTGATTTTTCTTAATATTGAGTCTTGTCTCAAAAATTTCAAAAACGTTATATCATATTCTGATGCATCTCATTGGAATAAAGCTATAAATGATTAAATGGACTCTATAACTAGAAACAATATTTGGATATAAGTTTATCTTTCTCATAGTTCATAATAATTATTTTAGAAATATATATTTATAAAGAAAAGGAAAGTTGATGGTATAACTGAAAGATATAAATCTATATTGGTAGCCAAGAGGTTTACTCAAAAGTAAGGAATTGATTATTTTTATACTGATGATATAATGGATAGGACCACTTCAATTATAATTCTTCTCACTTTATCTTCTATATATAATTTTTAAATTCACAAAATGGATGTTAAAGAAACATTGTTAAATGTTGAATTAGATGAATAAATATGTATAGAACAACTGAAGGGATTCATAGTACCTAGAAACGAAAAGAAGGTTTTCAAATTGGTATGGTCCCGATTTGGTTTAAAACAATCTCCAAAACAATGAAATGATAAATTTAAGGAAGTAATTTTATATAATGGATTTATAGTTATGTAAGAAGATAAATGTGTTTATAGTAGGTTCCATGATAAACACTGTGTGATTATTTTTTTATATGTTGATGACATGTTAATATTTGGAACTGATATGAATCATGTAAATGAGACTAAGTTTATTTTATTTAGAAACTTTGATATTAAAGACTTAAATGAATATAATTTAATTTTGGGAATCATAATTATTAGGAATAATAATTTTGTTTAGATTTCTCAATTTCATTATATTGAAAAGGACTTAAAGAGGTTCTTACAATTTGATTGTTCACCATTTTTTACCCTATACGCTTCTGGGGGTCGGATGCTAACAATTCCTGGTAGGGTATTTACTCAACTAGGATCTAAAAGGGTTATTTGGTGTCTCATGTATTACATGATAAACATAAGACTTGATATTGCATATTTTATTGGAAAGATTAGTAGGTATACAAGTAATATGAGTTATGAAAAATGGGATACAGTTAAAAGAGTACTCAAATATCTTAAGGGTATAATGGATTACTCTATGTGTTATAGTAGAAAACCAAGGGTTATGGAAATATTTTTTGTCATAAGTGGGATTAAAAATAGAGAGGATCACTCTTCTATATGTGGTTGGGTTTTTACACTTTGAGTTGGAGTGATCTCTTAGGGATCAAAGAAAAAAACCTATAAATAGACTTTACAATATATTCTTAGTTTTTTGATTTAGAAGCCACTAGAAATGAAGATGAATGAAATATATATCTTTTATTAGATCTAACATTGTGGAGTATGAAAATGAATTTGATTTTTATACATTTTGATATTCAATAAGTTTTTTCTAGGGTACACAATAATATATATTTGAAAATTGATACACATTGGTCTCAGACATGGCTATGTGAGGAATTTGATACATGATGGTATCATAAATATGGACTTTGTTAGATCAATACAAAATTTATAAGATCTACTAAGAAAGGTAATTTCAATGGAGTTGGTTTACAAAGCTTCCTTAGGGATGGGTTTAAAGGCCTTGATAAAAATTAACCAATGATGGGACCTCAACTTAACATGTGATAACTTTTCATGTATAGGTTTAGTGTATAAAATTTTATCATACATGAGAATAAAACACCAAAGGTATATTACATCCCATAAAAAATGGTATTTAGTGCCTACGAGAAAATGTGGGTGATTTTAAAACCCTTAATGAATCAAAGGAAATCAAATAAGTTTTGAAAATGGGAACACTTTTTGGTTCTACTATGTGAATGTAGGAGTGGTGCCACTCCAAATATCTATTGACTCTAAATCTCAAACATTCATTAAAGGATAAGTGACACATGTCTATAATGATGTTTAAGAGTAGATGAAGAATTATAGAATCTAAATAAACTTATGTAGGAAAAATCAAGCTAATAATAAGAGCTACATGTTCAAGGATGTTTCCACATGTTTCTCCATTAATAATTAATTTTTCTATACTATATAAAGGTTCAAATCAAGAGATGCATTTATTTATACAAGTTATTTCATAGAGAGTATGGAGCTTTTTTTCAAAAGGATTTTTTGTATAAATATATTAAAGTGTTGGGGGATAGTTGGAGTTTTAAATTATTCTAGAAAATTTTAAAATGGTTTTATTTTGTTTTTTTAAGGGAATATTTGTTGGAATCCCACATTGGAATGTGTGTTGGAGTGGTTTTTCCTTTAAAAGGGGAAATAACTTTATTAATATTTAAAAATTATAAAGTAAGGGAATAATCCTATGGGGACAGTGCACAATACTATCCACACACACACACACATGCACAAAGATTACTAGTTGTAGGTATGCCAATATCAAAATTGATTTCAGGACATATCTTTAGAATCAGGAAGGATGTGAGTCAACCTGATAAGGGAAGGTGTGGCTTCGATTCTCCAGTTTACACTTAGGCATGCATGTATCTTCCTTTTTTATACCCCTTTAATAATTCTTCCATATTTAAATAAAATTTTATAATCATATTTCTCAATTATTTTAACAAAATAAAATCTCCAAAACCCTTGCCATGAAAAAATGTTTTTGAAAATCACCCCATAAAACCAATTTGACACATACCATGCAATCAAAAAACCATTTTTTCAAAAATTATATTCTCCTCACAAACCCATTTCAATTAAAAACCATCGGATACTTGATCCAATTCAAATAAAACTGGCTTATAAAATTGTTTTGTGCATACCTTTTTCTAGTGTACAAGTTTTCCTTACAAATTTTGGGTTTTCCTCAAACACAAAATACCAAAAAACTATTGATCTATGATTAATAAAAATGAAAATAAATGATCACATAAAAAAGAAAATATTTCCAATATATATCAATCTAATCACCCATAATAGTCTATTTGAGAAAAATATAAAATAGTTTATTAATTTCTCTTAATTAATTATTAGAGAACCTTTGTGTTAAATTGTTTTAACAAAGTTTTTGTATTTTTGGACAACTAACCTTTTTGTGTAAGAATGTTTTTTTTATTTAGGAATCAAACCCAATCCATTGTAATGAGTTCTGTAAGAAAGTTGAATGATGCTCAATGTTAAAACCCAAACATAAAGGGGAGAAAATTTTTGATTTTAAGAATTATGTTTTCCAGATTCAGAGGATCAGACCGAGAAAACATCAGATGCCAAGGTGGTCAGAAAGATGAAGTTGTTTATCGAATGCACCATCAGTCTCAGGTCCATCGGCATGAAGTTAAAGACCTATCAGACTCGATATTTGTTATAAAGTCAGATTTTTCTATTTGAAGAAGTCGTATTTTTGCTGAAGAGTTTTGAAATAAGATTGTAAATTCAGGATTTAGAAAGTTCTCAAACTTTCTAACTCAGTCAGATGATACTTTGCTGATCATGGAGTTCTCAAAAATCATTAAAACTATCATGATAAAATATTTTGAAGAAATAAAGGAATCCTAATGATAGTATTAGATCCATAAGTACCAAACTCATAAGTTTTTAGAAGTTAGAATGTGTAAATATGATGAAGTTTGAAGAATCTCAAAGTTGTAGAGAGGAGAATTCCATCGTAACGAGAATTATATCATAATGAGAATTCCATTTTAATGAGAATTCCATTGTTATAAGGATTCCATCAGACTAACTTTGATAAAGAAAGGCAAATCATAGTATATTGATCCATAAAGGAATATCATAATGAGTTGATACAGAAAGGTAGATCGTAATGATATGAGAAAGAAAGGTAGATCATAATGAGTAGAGAAAGAAAGACGGATCGTAATGAGCTGAGAAATAAAGGCAGATCATAATGTGTTGAGAAAGAAATATAGATCGTAATGAGAAGAGGAATCTGATTCCGAGGAAGTTTCATTGTAATGAGATAAAGAGATTTCATTATACTAAATAGAAAATAGGAAGTTCAAGAGGGATTATTATGAATAAGAAGATATATGGGGAGTTGAAGTGGTCAAACTTGAAATTCATTTTTGTGTAAATCTCGAAGAAATTTAAGGAGAATTGAATAATTCAAATTTGAAGTTTAAATGTGATATATTTTTGGAGTTTTTAAATCTGAGTAAGTGGGGAAATTTTTAAAGTTTTCCACTATTATTTTTCTAATTCGCCTATAAATAGTTTCTCAGTTCATTTGTTAATTATAAATTTTCATGCAAGCATAAAATGGGGAGCATTGAATAATTGGATGTAAAATTTCCCATTGAATCGAGGAAGATCAAATTCAGCGTTTGAGTAGAGTTTGATTTTTGCAGATTGATAATGAGTTCATCATATTAAGTCCATCATATTCAATCAATAAAATTGAGGTAGATCTGACTGAGTGTTTGAGAAGAGTTTGAGAAGTTACGATTTAATAAGGGAGAACCATTTTGACCTCAATATATTGAGAGAATCAGTTACAACCAAATCAGATAGAGGATATAGACTGAGCTTTTTTTTGATAAAATTGAAAAAAGTATTATTATTATTTTTTGGATCAATTTTTTTGTAATCTAACTTTGTAAACCAATGGGAGTCAGTATAATATTTTCTATTAGGAGATAGAAGGTGTCTGCTGGTATTTGGCACAAGTTGCATTCACTTCTTCATAATAGGGGATTTCCATAGACCCACAGGAGTGGCTATGGAAAAGATTTAGGTTCTCACACTAAGGATGAACCTTGTAAATCTTGTGTGCTTTACTGACTTCCCTACTTTTCCATACAAGATTATTTACTAAAAAGATGATATGGAAATAAATCTAAATAGGTTATAGGGTTATGTTTTAAAAAGTATTGAAACTTACAAAAATGAACAAATGATTAAACTCCCTCCCTCTCAATTGTTATTTGATCCTTTGGAACTTTAATTAGCATTAAAGGGAAAGGTTACCTTGTTGAATCCTTATCATAGATAATATCAATTCTATCAATAGTAGAGTAATTCCTATATTTGATGGGAAAAATTATTATGGATGAAAAAATAGGATGATTCATTATCTCTTATATCTTGGTCTGGAAGATGTTGATATTGTACTATTTGTTTTACACCTATTGATAAATTTGTTCCTATGATATTTGTTGATAAGATAAATATACAAGTTGATGGAAAGGCTATAAATTAAATCCTTATGTTCTTATAAAATAATTTTTATCATAAGGTGATGGGTCTTAATACTTCAAAAAGTACGTGGGACAAGCTGGAAAGTATATTTGAAGGGAATAATGAAGTGAAGGAAGAAAAGCTATAAATATGGCATAGTAATTATGAAGACATAAGAATGAGTGATGAAGAAACTATTGATTAATACTTCACCAGAGTAAATGGAATTGTTTGAAACATCAGAGGATTCAGATATGTCTTGTAAGATTCCACAATTGTGAAAAAATTTATGCGAAACTTCTTGGACAGGTTTGATTCTAAATTTTATTCTTTATATGATAAGGATGATTTATCTCTTGATGAATTGCATAACTTTCTTGTTTCTTATGAAATGAAAAAATCTCTAATGTTCAAAAAGAATTTGAAATGTGAAATGGATTTTTGAAGCTATTAGAAAGTTGAAAATTCAAGATATTGAAGGTGCTGATCCTTGTGAATCCAAAGGTAAAGTGGATGATGAGTTGAATGATAAAATCATGTCTCTTACATCCAAGAGCAATCAAAGTGGAAGAGGAAAATATGGAGGTAAAATTCCTCTAAAATATTTTTAGTGTGGTGGAACTGGACACTTTTCTATGAATTTAACCAAGAAGAAAGTTGGTGAATATTGATATGATTCTCATGAAAAACCTCAATGGAAGAAGTGGAATAAAAATGATATGGAAAAAAAGTCATCTAACACATATAAGAAGAAATTTACTGGAAATAAGATAAGTATGCTGAGTAATAAATCTGAACCTGAGTCAATTGAAAACAATTCTTTAGAATATTAATGTTTATAAAATGTTATAAAATTCATTGAAAAAGTTGAGAAAGTTGAAGACTCCTCAAATAGTGAAGAAGGAGGAGGTGTAGAATATTATAGAGAGTATCAGATCAGAATATAACTTCTTGCATGTCTTGAACAAAACAAATCTTTCAAGAAGGAAATTAGAATGAAAAGGAAGTATTATGAAGAATTTATTGAAGGAATAAAATATTTCATCAAACAATAAGATGAATACATTCAGGAGATCTTAAGTTACAAACTAAGAATTATTTAATAGGGAATGATGATTGAAGATCTCAGTAAAAGTTGGAAGATATGGAAGAATAAGTTAACAAGTTTCAATAAAAACTTATTGAGTCTAAAAATACCCTTTGGAAGATGAATTAAATCTTCAAAAAATCCTCAGAAGTAAAAACTGAGACTTTTAAAGTTGTTGAGAAAGATCAAATCAAGAATCTTGTTAAATCCTCACCCACCAAAAACAACATTTCATCTAATTTTTATAACATATCAGGTTCCAGAAAAGTTATTGGGAAATATTGGGTGGAAAAAGGATTTGATAAACCTATCACATCTACAAAAGTTGAAAACACACCCGAGAGAAAATATGTTCCTTTCCTAGAGAATGTTAGATAAGAAAGAAGCTATTAACCTCAAGAAAGTTTCTTTATAGAAAGATCTTAATTCAGTAGAAATCAAATTTTGATGGATATTTTTTGTGTTTCTGAAACAATGGGAATAAGGAATATAATTTTTGGAACAACTTATCTTTACCTAGAAAAACATTTGAGCAAAGTGGAAGAAATAGTGGAAGTAGAATGGGTAACCTTCCTAACTCACAAGAAGCTAAAAAAAGAAAAATATCAATATTTTAGAAAACTTCCAACAAAAAATCAATTTGAATATAAGGAATAAGTTTTTTTAATATGTGATGAGGCTGGTCATCATGTCGACACTCTTTCAGGAACAAGTTTCTAATGGTAGAAAAGACAACAAAGTTAGAAAGAAGAAACTTAAAGAAATAGATTTTATTGTTGATATGACTTTAAAAGGAAGTAAAAGGAACAAACCATAGATACTTGATAGTTTTTTTATTCACATATGACAGGTGATATGAAAATTTTGGAACATATTGAAATTCATGATGAAGGATCAGTTACCTTTGGTAAAGACAGTTCCTTAAAAATCATAGGAATTAGAACAGTTGATATTGAAGAAGAAAAGTTGAAATCTAAAGAAGCTTTATATGTTGATGGGATAAAACATAGCTTACTTAGTGTAAGTAATCTTTTTTTTATTATGGAAAAGAAGTAATATTCAAAAAAGATTCTTGTGTCACCAAAAGTGTGAAATATGGAAAAGTGATTTCAAAAGGAGAAAGAACCAGTGTGAATCTTTTCCAAATAAGAGAATTTAACAACTCATGTTACTTAAGTGCTCAAGATAACAATAAATCGTGGAACTAAAGACTTGGCTATCTTGGATAGAAAAACATAAACAAACTTTCTAAAGTTGATGCTATAAAAAACTTTCCAGAATTGAAAATAAGAGAAGAAGATGTCTGTATTACTTGTCAAAAAGTAAAAATGACTAATAAAAGTCATAAGAGAGTCAAGATTTAGTCTACCATACCTCTTGAACTTATTCACTCTAATTTATGTGGTATTATGAGACATCAATCAACAAAATGAGATTTATACTTTATAAATTTTGTTGATTATTTCACTCAGATGAAAAACATCATGTTTAAGAAACACAAGTTAGAGACTTTGGAAATGTTTATGTTTTTCAGAAATGAAGTTGATAAAGAAATGAGAAGAATTATGTTATAAAAATAAAAAATTTCAAAGTTTTACTTGAAATAAGCTGTTAGTACCGCTATACATGTTCATAATAGATGTTTTCTGAGATTGAGATCCAACATAGATCTCTGTGAAATGTGGTATAACATAAAACATTCATTGAAATAATTTAAAGTTTTTTAACGTCCATGTTTTCTCAAAATCAAAAAATCCAGATCTAGGGAATTTTTATGAGAAAGATAAGAAATAAACTTTTATGGGTTATTCACCCGATAGAATAAGTCAAAAAATTTGGAGCAAATATTTATAAAAGTTGGGGGAATCATATGATGTGAATGTAATTGAGAATAAAAACTCCTTAAAAAAAGTTGTTGAGAATGATGAGGAGGAAAAACCAGAGATTTCCAAAAATAGTGAAAGTAAGTTAAAATAGCCTTATCATGATTCAGATAAATCATGTGATGAGGAAAGTGAAGCTGGAAAAGAAACTTTGGATTTTCCTACCTTATAAAAACATGTTTATTCTGAAAACATTATTGGAAATTAAAAGGATCTAGTTCAAATAAGAATAAAGTTGAGATTAGAAAATCATACTTCACTTATCTCAAAAGTTGAACCATAATCAGTTTTAGAAGATATTCAACACAAATAATGGATGGATTTTATTAATGATGAGTTGGATCATATTGGAAAAAATGAAACATGAGAACTTGTTTTATGACCAGAAAATAAAAATGTTATCAGAACCAATTGGGTTTACAAAAACAAGTTATATGAACATGGATAAGTTCTAAGAAATAAATCAAGACTTGTTTATAAAAGCTATGAAAATGTGGAAGGTGTGTATTTGGAAGAAAATTTTTCCCCAGTCAAAAGATTAGAAACTATTAGAATGTTTTTATTAGTGGACACATATCAAAATTAAAAAGTTTATCATATGGATGTAAAGTTAGATTTATTAAATAGTGATATTGACGAAGAAGTTTACATTGAACAACCTTATGAGTTTCTACTTGATGAGGATGAAAATGAAGTTTGTAAACTAAAGAAATATTTTTATGGGTTGAAACAAGCTCCACATGTTTGGTATTCAAAACATTAAAATTTTTTAAGAAATTTTAATTTTACTAAAGGTAAAGTTGATATCAACATTTATGTGAAAGATTTTGACTCCGAAACTCTAATTGTAATTGTTTATGTGGATGATATAATTTTTGATAGAGATGAAAAAAAAGTTTTTAAAGAGTTTTCTTAAGAAATAAAGAAGAATTTTGAAATTTCTATGTTAGGAGAATTAACTTTATTCCTTAGCTTACAAGTTCAAAAAATATATAAATACATTTTCTTATCTCAATAAAAGTATTCAAAATAATTGTTAAAGAAGTTTGGGTTGGAATAATCCAAATAAGTTTTGATTCCTATATATGCGAGCACAAATTTGTGTAAAGATGAATCCAGAAAAAGTGTGAATCTAAAAGACTTTCAAAAGCTAATATAAAGTCTACTTTATCTTACAGCCTCGAGGTCTGGTATTTTTTATTCTATAAATTTGTGTTCATATATAAAAGTAATCTGAAATAATCACATGTTGGAAGCAAAGAGGATTATGAGATATATCAAAGTAAGAACTTTATATGATTTGTTGTACAAAATAAATAGTGAGATGAAGTTACATGAGTTTACTGATACCGATTGGGATAAATATTGTAATGATAGAAAATCAACCTCAGGAAGAACATTTTTATTAGGTGAATATTGTGTGAGTTGGCATAGTAAGAAACAATGTTTATTAACCTTGAGCACAACTAAATCTGAATATGTTGTAGCTACTTAGACTTATACTCAATTTTTCTGGATAAAAGTTCAGCTGGAAGATTTGAAAGTAAAATTTTCTAAGCCATTGAAGATAATTTGTGATAATCAGAGTGTAATTGATCTTTTTAAATATTATATCTAACATTAAAGATTGAAACAAATTGATATAAAGTTTAAATTTATAAAATAGAAAGTTGTTGTTGGAGATGTTATTCTGGAATGCATCTAAAAAAAGTATCAAATTCTAATATTTTAACAAAATCCATTCTGAAAGAAAGATTTGTGGAATTAAGGATAAACATTCATGTTCACCCTCCTCCCATGACTTCCTAAACATCGTAATGAATCACCCCCACTATGCTTTGGATTATATTGAAAAAGGGGGATAGAAAGTAACAAATAACTTTGTATTGTAATAAGTTTTTACTTATCTTTCTTTTATGAATATGAAGTTTTGATTATCATAAAATGGGGGAGAGAAAAATAAAAGTGAGAGAGGAGAATATAAAAGTAAATAAAGTTTATCTTTATACGACCACATAATTTTCTTGTCACCAAGGGAGGCAATTACATCAAAAACATTACTTTATCCAGTAGTGTGGTGTCAGGTCACTCTCTTTTAAAAAAGGATATGTTTTGATAAAAGTTAAAAAAATTATGTTTCTTACAAATGTTGAGTTGTAAAAAAAATTTGAGAGTTAAAAAAGTTGTTAACAAGGGTTATCAACAAATACAAAGGGGTAGATTGAAGAACCTTTATGGTAAACTATTTTAACAATGTTTTTTTTATTTTTTGACAAATAACCTTTTTGTGTAAGAATGTTTTTTATTTAAGAATCTAACCCAGTCCATCATAATGAGTTCTGTTTTTTTAAGAAGGTGGTGTCATGAATTTGTTTCCCAATTCATGTCCACAAAGGAATTTATTAAATAACAAGAGTAACAATACAGACTCAAGGTGTAAATAACTTACACCAAGAGGGAGTTAAAGGGATAAAAATAAAAGGAATTCAAACAAACCAGAAGCAAATTGTAGCAAGCCAAAGTATGTTCACCATAGAAGCAGTAATCATTGGGTGTTAATCTCTTCAAAACCATCCTTCAACATCGAAAATTCTGAAACTTCATGAGGATGGACAAAAAATTGAAAGAAGTAGCATTGCATCTGGACTCCTCCCCAAATGGCAATCCAGCAAAACAAAGAGATATCAAACCTATTTCAATGCAAAATCAAGCCAGGAAAACAGTGAAAGAAAACAGATTCAATTCTGTTTCAAAAAAAGCCCAACTGGAAACTGGATAGTAGGAAACAGAAGCTATGATGAGCAGAACTATCTTGAGAAGAATTCCACATTGAAATACACCAAGCATCACTAAAAAACAGCCCCATAGACCAGCAGAAAAATAGAACAGAAGAGCAAAATCAGCCCATCCAAATCCAGTAAGAACCAGAAACCATTAACAGATGTAGCAATGTCAAATCACCTCATTGGTATTCATCCAAATAGTTGCTAGTAAATGTTTCCAACAACTGGACAAAAAGGGATACCAAACCAGTGACATAAAAATTGCATGTAAAAAACGTCATAAGCTCCAAAGTCTCAATATAAAATAAGGAGACTGTGAGAGAAGTCAAAAGATTCTACAAGAGAGTTTCAGCAGTAAACCAGGTTTCTAGAGAGGAATATCAAAAATATCTAGAGATCAGACAGATGACAATAGCAGGATCGACAGGAAAAAATGATATAATGCATAATCAGAACAGCCAATACCAAAAAAACCTCAAAGAACCAGAAAACAAAGATTATTGCCAAGGTATGTCCTTAAAATTGAATTTTGGGTCTTTCTTAAATTCCTCAGCCACTATAATAAACATCCTTTTTCTAATATCAAGATAATCATCGGTAGTCATTTCACCATTTTTATATTTTCGAAAGGCATTTTTTTCATTTTCCTCAAACTAGGAATCAAGTTCCTTTGAGAAATCCAATTTATCTTCATATTGATAGGCATACCTATAGGTAGGATCATTTTCATCATCCTCACTTGAGGATGCTTCTGAGTCAGAACAATCATAAGATTGTGAGGATTCAGGTAAGGGTTCAAGAGGTACAGGTTGTGGAGGGACTTCATTATCAATAAACTTGGCAGCTAATGATATTGTGATAATAGTCCTCTCCCTATTGTCATTGTCCCTATGTTTTTGAGTTTTCCTAGATTTCGGGGTGATGAAGCCATCAGAGTCAAATATATCTTTTTTCTGTTTTTAATCCTTCAAATGAAAATCCCCCTCTACTTGAGAGATATTATCAACATCTTCTTGTAAAGGCTCATCATATTTCACCTGTAAAGCTTCATTATTCTCATGACCCTCTTCATTAGTCTCATGAACCTCAGGTATGGTATGAGGGGTAACATTTTCATAGGGATTGACCAATTGAGGATTTAAATCATCCTTGGAGTTCAAGGTGTTACTGCTATCCTTAGGGATGTCAATATGGTCAGCAGTCATCACTTCTGGAGATAAATTTTCAACCCAAATCGACTTGAAGTGGGGAAGGGGCGAGGGGGATGTCTTTCAATCCCACATCCTTTTGTGGTATGGCCAATTCTAAAGCATGTCTTACAAAATTCTGGGGAATTCTCAAAAACCACATCCTGTATAAATCCATTCTCCCCATTTTGAATCCAAAATCATGAAGGAAATTCTTGAGAAATATCAATTTCTGTGCATATCCTCGCAACTGAGAGGTGTGTCAGGTTCAGTGTAGCATTATAAAGTTTGAGAGGCTGACTGAATAGTCGAGCAATAGAGATTAGAGCATTCTATTTGAATAGGTGTAAAGGAAGACCCGGGAACCCAAGCCAAATATGAACAATGGGGGGCTCAACAACAAAATTAAAATTAGGCGACCATTTAAAAACTTTCATGAAAGAACCCCCAAAATACCACGAACCACGGGTCCAAAATCTATAGTAGTCATTATCCAATGTAAACCGAAATAGAACATGTAATGAATTCAAGAGTCTGATATGGAAGTTTGTAAATCCTATTATTTCCATGGTTTTGCAAAGGAAATCCAAAGATGTTCGATGTTTTGAGAACTTAACAACTAAAGCAAATCGAAGGTCCTCAGAGAGAAGATTTACCTCGTCCACTGAGAACAAAATTGCTGATAAACCTCGATACCTGTATGTTTTAGGAGAGACAGACTCATAGGTCTTTGATTCATTGGGAGGAGGATGACCGGCGATGATTTCTGCAAAGGATCTCGCATCCTGAATCCCCACGTGAAAGCTAGGATTTCTTCCAGGAACGCTCGAGGGTGGCAGCTCCCGTGCGAATTCCATCTCTCCACCATAATGAGTTCTGTAATAAAGTTGAAAGTTTCTGAATGTTCAAACCCAAACATAAAGGGGGAGAAAAGTTTTTTTTAAGAATTTTTTTCCATATTCAGAGGATTATACCAAGAAAACATCATATGCCAAGGTGGCCAGAAAGATGAAGTTTTTGATTGAATGCACCATCAGTCTCAGGTGCATCAGTATGAATTTCAAGATCCATTGGACTCAGTATTTTTTAGAAATTCATATATTTCTATTTGAATAAGTCGTATTGTTTTTGAAGAGTTTTTAAAGAATATTGTGAAGTCATAAGTTAGAAAGTTATAAAACTTTTTAACCTAATTAGACAATGATTTTTTGATCATGGAGTTCTCAAAAATCATAAAAACTATCATGATAAAAGATTTGAAAGAAATGGAGGAATCATAATGATTGTATCAGATCCATAAGTACCAGACTCAGAAGTTTTAAGAATTTAGAATGTGTAAATATGATGAGGTTTGAATAATTTCAAAGTTTAAAAGTGGATAATTCCATCATAATTATAATTCTATCATAATTGGAATTCCTTCGTAATGAGGATTCCATCAAACTAACTCTAAGAAATGAAGGCATATTGTGATATGATCAGATAAAAAGATAAATCGTAATGTGATGAGATAGAAAGGCAGATTTTAATGAGTTCATGAAGAAAGACAAATTGTAATGAGATGAGAAATAAAGATATATTATAATGATCTGAAAAAGAAATACACATTGTAATGAGATAATAAATAAAGGTAGATCATAATAATTAGAGGAAGCTAAAACCAAGGAAGTTTCATCATAATGAGCTGATGAGGTTTCATCGTACTAAAGAAAAGACAGGAAGTTCAAGAAGGATGATTACAGAAAATAAGATATTTAAAGAATTTAAGTGATCAAACTTGAAATTCAATTTTTCTTAAGTCTTGGAGAAATATGAGGAGGATTGTAGAAGTTAAAGTTGAATTTTAAATGTGAGATATTTTTAGAGTTTTGAAATCTGAGGAAGCGGGGAATGTTTTAAAGTTTCACGCTCTTATTTTTCTATGTCTCTTATAAATTTGTGTTTGATCATTCTTTTATTGTAAGTTTTTAGGTAAGTACAAAATTCAGAGCACTGAATAATTAGAATTGGAAGTTACCATCGAATTGAGTAAGATCGTATTGAGCATTTTAGCAGAGTTTGAATTTTGTAGATTGAGAATGGGTAATTGTATTGAGTCCATTATATTGAGTCAATCGAAGTGAGGTAGATCAGACTGAGTGTTTGACCAGAGTTTGAGAAGTGTATGTTGAGTAAGGGAGAATTGTAATGACCTCATTGGATTGAGAGAACTAAATCCAACCAAATCTGACTGAGTATCCAAACTAAAATTTTGTGGAGAAAATTGAAAAAAATATTATTCTTTTGTTTTAGATCAATTGTTTTGTAAGACAACTTTCTAAACCAATGGGGGTTAGTATAATATTTCCTATAAAAAGATAAAAGGTGTCTAATCGGAGTTGAAATAGGTTTTATTTACTTATTCATAATAGTAGATTTTCATAGACCCACGAGAGTGGGTATGACACGGATGTAGGTTCTCACACTGACGCCAAACCATATAAATCTTGTGTGATTTTCTTTATTTACTAATTTTTCATTCATGATTATTTACTAAAAATTTTATAAGTAAATAAATTTTAATAGGTTATAGGGGTTAAATTTAAAAAATAATGAAACTTATAAAAATTGAACAATTGATTCAACCCCCATTCTCAGTTGTTATTCGATCATTTGGAACTTCAATTATAAACCCTATCTATGAATAATACCAAACAATAAAACCTATAAGTGCATGTAAAATTCCCTAATTCCATAATCATAATGTATGATCGATTTAAAATTGAATCTTTATTGATCCCTATGACACATCTTAAGTATCATCCATGCGAGATTTCCCAAAATAAGGCTGCACTCAACCCAAAGTGATTATTCTCAACACTATACATCCAATATCAAGTTAGATTTCAACCAAATCCATGCTGGATTAATATCCACATGATATACTAACCATTTCCCAATATCATATCTCTACCTTTAATTTAAACTATCTCAAAAAGAAAAACATTCTGATAACATTTTTAATGTCTTGACCTAATTCACCTAAATAATGTCCTAGCCAGAATATCATTGTACCTCAGGTGTGAATCCCAATATTCCAATGGATTATAACTAGTATAATGGGACTAAAACAGACATGAGAATATTATTCCCTCAAAAAACACACGCAAGGTTCATACCTAAATATTATGAAAATTCATCATGATTAATACATACATTGAACATACCCAAAACATATAGATATAAATTGAGGTCCAAGAAGGTGTCCCACAATCCAAAATATAAAATTAAATAATATAAATGATGTATATAGTCTAATGTATCAATTAAATATATATATATATAATAGTGAACCCATGAATAAATAAATAGGTTATCCCCTTGGATGATATATATGTAGTATAGGAATGGAAATAATGTATAATGGACTTTAAACCAAATAATGAATAAAATTACTACCAAAACCACGACCACCATGCCACAACTCATTTTTATCAATCTCATGAACTCCAAGATGATACATACACATTCCATGAAATATAGGGTCCACCCATATACATTGAAACCCTTGTCATCTATATAGATAAGGGTGAGTCCAATGACCTAGTAGGATTCCCACACTCACCATGGCTTACTGAGTTCTAGTGATCAAATGGATGCACATGAATGTTTGTAGTGAGTTTCACTCAATAGACCCATAATCATTACTCATGAATGATTCTAAAAATACATACCTATGTGTTATCACAGTGAAGAATAAACACACACACAATAAGAATCATAATTATATTACTTGAATCATATTAGATCCCACCTACCTATAAATAATAACTCATATAGTGTAATATCTAAATAATTTATACCACATAATCACTCTTATACCATTAGATTTTATTACTAAGATGTGTCACTAGATAACCAAAATGAATCACTTGTTGGAGTCCCAACTAACACATCATTCATCTCACATTTTTTAAATTACAAAAATAAGAAATATCATGGGAATAATAATAAAATAAATAAATATACACATGAATAATAAAAGCGGGTCCAACCATCAATTTCAATAGTAAAGGGAAAACAAAAACCAAAAAGTATAGTCAAAGAGCCCCCAAAAAACAAATAATAGCTAACAAAAACCTATAGTAAAATAAATATAAAAAATAAATATGGGGCCCAACTATATTAGATATTATATCAAATATCTTATGTCCTGCACTATATCATATCACTAGTCCTTTACAAAGTTATCTTCCAAACTACTAGTAGATTGCCTCTGGATCTAAACCATTTATTACAAATCCTCATAGGGGTTGGATACCATTCCATAATCATATAACCCTATGGTTACACACTTATCTCTTAGACTGAACATCAACATAAACATCCTCATTTCATATTATTTTATGGACATAGTCTTACAATAGTTTTATCCATGAATTAGGGTATTCTATCTCATCATAGTATGAAGTAGTCTAAATTTTACAAGAATCTAACACCATATCTCCAAGAGCTTACCCAGTCTTTGCATTATGTACTATCCACCCATAGAGATAACACTTCTATCATAAGTATAAATTTATATTATAAAAATAAACCAGTGTACACAAACGCACATAAACATAACAAAACTCTCACTATAAGAAAATCACCGCATAGCGGCAGTTTAAACCTCCTACATATAATTTTGTGGCGGTTTCATAAAACCACCACTAAATTGAGTGTCAAAAACCAATATGTGGTGGTTTCTTCAATATAGAGGCAATTTTCTTTAAGTGTTGTAGAAACCTTTTTAGCAGTGGTTTCCAGGGACAAAATTTGATATTTTTTAGCAGCAATTTAAATCACCACCAATAATAGGCTACCACATTTTAGCGGCGGTTTAAACCACCACTAAATATGCACTATTTAATTAGTGGTGGTTTAAACTACCGCTAAATGTATATTTACAAATAAAAAATTGCCACTTGTTCTATAGCCCTAGTACCAGTACCATGAAAAAAACCATGTGTAGAGTTTATATAACAGAATAATTTTATCCATCTAATAGTATTTAGTAATCAACCATCTAAAATACTAATATACACATCCTAACATAACTAAAATGAAAATATGTTTGGTGACTACTCTATGCCACACATGATACATAAACAAAATATGTTTGGTGACTACTCTATGCTATACATGATACATAAACAAACCAACTACTTCCAAATTTGTCCAACATATCAACAAAACCACTAATCATTTTATGATGATGAATATAGCTTCTCACCCTCTCCAAATCCATCTCTACTTCCTGGTACCATCACCTATAAGACAATTATATTGAAAATTAAACAATGATGTATATTTATATTTAAACTTAAAATCAATAAATGTTTGAAAACTAAATGATTTTGAATTTTGTGATTTACATACTCACCACCACCCATCGTCGATGAAATATCACTTGGGATAGATCTGGTCATCTTCTGATATAAATCAATTAATGCTTTCTGCAAAGCGGATATCTGTGTCCCCTCATCCTCAATTTTGTTTTGCATTAAAACAAAATATCTCTATGAATCTCGTGATAGGGAGTGACTACGACTAGGAGTAGATGCAGCATCAATCCTGGATGGTCTTCCAAAGACCTTAGATGGTATGGGTCCTATACCCATCTCGTGCACTTGACCAGGATGCTCCTTCCCAATCACTTGACCAACTAGGTCAGTCTAGGAAAACTGAGTAGGACTATGCAGGATTGGCATACCATAGTTATTTAATTTTTACCTATAAATAAAATATCATTCATATTATAAGAAATATATATTAACATAGTGAAAAATTAAAATAAGTTATTATAATGAAAAATGAATTCATATCCCAACTTCTTTGGCAGACTCATTAACAAAACTTACATCATATTTCTTATGAATATCCAACCACACATCTAATCAGGATGTTGGGTTCCCTAAAATCCGTGACTACATTAAACAAAGATAAATCAACAATTATAATATATTAAACATAAAATATTATATTATAAATATTTAAAATAATGAAAATATTACCATAGCCAATCGGCTTCTAGAAATGATCTTTGACCCCACAGTGTGAGTGATGATTTGCTTAGACCAGCTCGATGCATTATTCCTTGATAGATCCTGAAATAAATAAAATGCAATTTAATAGTAATGTATGAAATTTCATCTCCTTTTAATATACGTGTATAAATGTAAAATGAGATTAATATAATAATATATATTTAAACACCATCTACTTCTCATCACGATGTCTGTCAACAAAAACATTCCATTGCTCTTTGGGTACCCCATTGGGTACCTTGTCATACATCTATTGGGCACTCAATGAAGTATCATTGAAAAATAAGTATTCTTGTTTTTGTTGATGAGATTCAATGTCAGAGGTCAAATCTTCCAATTCATCACCCATATCATACAAATCTATTTGTTTTATGTCAGCAACTATACTCCACTATTCATCCACAACATCTTCGACATTATATACAATTTTCTCTTGTGATGATAAGATATACGGATCATTTATTTCATGATCACCAACATCCATCAAGATTGAAAAGTTCATAGTAGTAAATTACAAGTAATCTCTTTTCACGCCTCTGATAATATTGACCCAATTGCATTTGAATAAAACAACTAAAAAATTCCCATGGTAGTTTAATTCAATAATATCAGTCAAATTTCCATAATATCCCACTTTATAAAATTTAAATATACCACTATTATGTGTTTTCAAATGCTCTTCTTGATCGACTGTACGGAATCTAAATCTATTCATGTTATAAGTGTCAAAATTTCTATCTTGTTTTATAGGACCTCGAGCAATAAACTTAAAATATTCTGACCACTCTTCTCAAGTATCAGTATTGATGATATAAAAAAGGAAATATACATTATTAGATTTAAAAAATATATGTGTCAACCTAATATCTATGTTTATTGTAATATTTATGAACTAAAATTTCATGAAAACCATTCTGCAATCTCTTTATTAACAAATTTTGTTATATCTTCATCATTTCCTATTCGGTCTCTCATTCATATCTTTGTTTGTATTCTCAACTCTTTAATAAATGGATATGAAATTTGACTATTCATAATCACATACCTTTGTGCCTGTAATAATTTCATTTCTGTAAGTGTAACATTTGAGGTCCTCCTAACTGATCGACCAAAAGCATGAAATGTTTTTTATTTCCCATATATCTTTAATTTAGTTGATATGTCATAAAAATGTCCAATTCAATTAAATATTTCCTCAATATCATTCAAGTATCTAGAAAAAAAGGTAATACACTCCTCTACCAAATATCCTTCAGAAATAGAGCCTTCCGGCTGAGCTTTATTTCTCGTGTATAATTTCAAATGCCCAAGATATCTATGAAATAAAAAAATATAATTATGTATTTCATTAAGTTCCAAGAATTGTTTACATAACTAAAAAAATATAAATAATTTACCTATAAATTGGATACATCCATCAATAATGTATGGGGCCTCATAATTTAGCTTCCTCAACCAAATGCATAGTTAAATGCATCAGTAAAAAATGACAGGGGAAAGATCATATTCATTAAACAAAGTGTCAATAAAAATCTCTCCTAAAGGTTGTCAAGATCAAATTAATTTAGAGATTTCTCACATAGTTTTTTGAAAAATGTGCGAAATTGGAGTACAACAGTAGTAACCTTTTCAGGTAATAATATACGCAATGACAATGGTAGTAACTGCTATAAAAATATATGAATTGTGGCTTTTCAATCCCTGTAACCTATGAAGATTTAAGTCAACACACCTTGAGATGTTACTTGAATACCCATTATATAACTTTATATGTTTTAAAATTCTAATTAATTTATATTTATCCCTATTTTTCATTGAAAAAAATTCCAAATAATACTTTTCATTCTCATATGGACAGAGATCACACTTTATGTTCATTGCTTGTAAGTATTTCTGAGCATTGAGATGATAATTTGACTTTCCATTCTCATTAAGAAATGTGAAGATCAAATTTTCACAAAAATTATTCTCAATATGAATCAAATCAAGATTATTCCACAACCAATTAAATTATCAATACATATGTTTTAAGATTATGTTTTTTTCTTCCATTGTTGTGTTCTGATTTCACTGGAATATGCACTTTTAAATCATTTCACACTATCATTCAAATGATGAACCTTACCAAATTTTGTTTCCACATTTCCAAGTTATTCCAATATTTCAGAACCATTTAACAACTTTAGATGTGGTCAACGATCAATGAAACCATTGAATTTTGACTTGTTTAGCTGAAATCTATGAGATGGATCGAGAAATATTCTATGGAAGAAGAAGCACAATTTTCTAATGTGAGGTATATATTTGGGCTCAAAATCAAAGGTACAAATAGGAAAAGTAAAAACTGTTTAATTATTCCAACCAGATAAATTCCCAAGTTTAGGTAAGTCATTAATGGTCCACATTAGAGTTGCTTGCATTTTCAACATTGTTTTAGAAGAAGCATCCTATATATCAACACCATTGCTCCATAACTCCTATAATTATTCAATTAAAGGCTGTAAGTATACAACAATATAATCGCCAAAAATTTGTTTTTTAGGAATAATCATTGAAATGATAAATGATGTTTGTTGCATACACATACATGTAGGTAGATTATAAGGGATCAAAACAACTGGCCAAATTCTATAACTGGTTCTCAAAGTCCCAAAAGGTTTAAATCCATCAGAAACCAATCCCAATCAAACATTCCTAGGATCAAATGAGAAATTAGGATGTAATGAATCAAATTTCTTCCATGATTATGAATCTCATGGATGTAACCTTAACCCATCATTGTTATTATCTACAATATGCCAGTTCATGTGTCTATAGTTTTCGATGACATGAATAATATTTTTAATCAGGGATTTAAAGGAATGTAATGTAAAACATTTGCAGTTGTATTCCATTTCTTATTATTCATGATAGTATATTGATTCAGACTTCCAACATCACCCATTGACTTCCATCTAGAAGAAGAACATTTTTTCAATCCTGTCTGCTTGAATCCTCTCACGAATAAAGCATACAATCATTGTGACACTCATGTATTTTTTTATAATTTAGACCAAGCTTGTTAATTTTTTTTTAAATCATAAAAATACTCAAGCATGTTTAGTTTAGGAAATTCATCATATAACAATTCCAATATCATGGACATCTCCCTATTTGTAATTCCAGATAGGCATTTTATATGGTAAAACTTTAGTATAAAAGAAAGTTTTGAATATTTCAAACATCCACTATAAAAATATTGATTTCCATCATCAACTAAACCATGAAACACATTTTTATCAGTGAAGTTTTCTCTTACATTAGTCTCCACATAATCAAGAGTAGGATCCAATGATATGTTAAAATATTGATCTGGTTGGCCTATAGTCTCAAAAACATCACTTGTCACATTTCTATTTGTATCACCCTCAACTGGTTGTTCTGATATGTTTTTATGTTGATGTTGGTGTCTTGTAATTCCCAATTCATCATTTATAAGGTTTTGTATTTCATTTTCCATTATTTAAGAAGTTGGGAGCTCATTCTATGGATTGAAATCAGTGCTCAAATGTTCTACAACGTTCGATTCTCTATGCCAAATCCAACAAAAATATTGAGTAGGGAATTGATTCAACATTAAGTGTTCATAAACTTCATCTCTGTTCAACCATCTTGTAAATTTACACTTAATACATGGGCATCTTATTCTTCCATCAACAGATCGATTGGAAATTGATAAATCTAAAAACTCCTCTAAACCCTTAGCACATTGAGGGGTGCTCCTCAGTAATGTGATCGAGCTTTTATCCATCTATATCACAATGTACCTATAGATTATTAAAAAAAATTAAAACACAAAACCATTACTAAATATAAAACTAGATTCATATATACAGTTTAAAAAATATTTGAATATATTAAATAAGGTTTTCCTATATAAATAAATAAATAAATTCCATATATAAGGGGATTTATTGAAACCATATTTTCCACATTTCATGATGGATGTAAAACTATATAGGATAGTCTTATGATCTTCAGTGGAAATATAAATTCAGGTATTACTATGTCATGGTGATAGTTTTTTGTTTTAATAGAATTCCATGCCCATTGATTTGAAAAAGGAAAATGTTTAACATCATGTTAATTAATTAATTTTTGAAAATATAGGACATCATGACCATTAATTATGAATAACATGAAGAATTGTCATGTATAGAGACTCCAAATAAATAATATAAAGTATCATTTCTATTAATTATAATTAGAAATAAGGAACATCATTTATCTATATTTCAAGTGAATGTTAATTAATTTCATGTCCTTAAATTAATTATAAAAATAACTAATTTCATGTACATTATAGATTTTATTAATGATATAATCATATCCCTTCCAAACTACATTCAAGGATAAAAAATATCACTCAAACCATTATTCAATCAATTTAATCATTTAAGCCATATAGTAGCTAAATAATATGAAGGGGCGTGGAGTATAATCCATTCCACTACATCATTTTATTAACTCACTTTATCAAATTTCACTAGCTAAATCGAATCCTAAAATGACTTAGTAGTTCTTAGGTCACAAAGGGAACATAAGTCATTAAGAAATGCAGTAAAACTGACCCATGTGGTGGTTTAGTTAAGTTAATAAACCTCCAACTGGATATCAAGGTCTCCTATCATGTCTAGAATTGAATTCCAATAATTAATTTTCGTGTTTATCTATTTTAGGAGAAACTCAGGGAAAATATGTAATATGGAACAACAAAAACCTAATATAAAAACCCAAAAAAATACGTAAAAGTATCATACCACCAACCATATACCGATGGATGAATCTGATAGACTGCATTTATTTACCTTTGAATTAAATTTTCAATATTTAATAGAGGGATAATGACTATAGGATATGGACATTAGATATAGACATTGATTAAGGGTATATAATCTTAAATGGGAGTCATTTCCCACTTTATTGTAAATTAAAATGAAAAATAGATAAGATGATATTCCACTAATAAAATCTATACATAAATAAAAATGAAATTCCAATTCATGAATTTAATGTCATACATAACTGAAACAATTCAATTTTACCAAAATAAATCTTACACAATGACTAAGAACTCTAAAATATTTTGAAAATCAATGAATTTTTATGTTCAATACTACATGTTTTCACCAATAATGACCTATTTGAGTACTAGTGTATTTGAATAATTTTTTGAGAAATATAATTTCCAAAACCCTAGTGAAACGTAACCATGATCATATAACACCTACACGTGACTGATAACACATAACAATTTGTATTAATAACATGTATAATATAACCAATATATGAAACACACACACACACACACACACACACATATATATATATATATATGAATATCAATTTAACTCTTTGTGAAAGTGAAAAGTATTTACTCTATAAGGAAGTTCTAACAAACAATGAAAGAATTAAAAAAGCATTCCAATTCAGAAATAAGATTTTAATTTAAATGGAAAATATCTAAATTTAATTATAACTAAAACAAAACTAATCATTAATGATATAAAATATGTAAATACTATATAAAAAATAAAATTGTTTCTTGAAATAGAAAATAAATTATTTTATCTAGGTTAATACTATGAATGAACTAAAAGATAAACTATTATCAATATTTTTTTCAATCCTCTAATATAGAAAATTAGCCAACTGTAATATGAAGTCATTATCAAGAAAATCTAAAACTTGCTAATGAATTATAAAAATTATATGAATATGTGTCTAATCATTTTACCATAATTCGTAATATTATCACCCCTTTCTTTAAGAATACCTATCAATTACTATTTTTTAACATTACCCCTTAATATTCATTCTATTATAAAAAAAATCACCAAATAATTTCCTAAATAAAATTATACTCACTTAATCTTAAGAATAACTCAAAAATCATAATAAAAATAAGACCATAGTATGATCTTGATAAGAATTTGATAAGGATTCATGTCAAATGAAATAGATCATTAACCAATGCTGAATTGTTGTAGCTAATGACCTCAATTATTAATATAAATAAGAACACATATGATGAAAATCTAAATTATAATTCATTCCATATATAAAAAATTTAAGATGATCATAGATGACTAATACAATATAATAATGATGGAAATAAAAATTAAAAATGAAGAATATCATTTTCTCAAATATCGATACCTTCATGCGGGTTCCTGGTTTAGGTGTTAAACTATCCCATGAAACACACCATTTGTATCAAATCCATTCCATATAGATTAAATATTTAAATAATATTTAAAATAATGAAAAAATAGTATCACATCATACCTAGTGGAGCGGGGCATGGTGAGGGAATGCGAGCCGAGGGGCAGTGAGGGTCGGCGAGGAACAGTGAGTAGAGGAGAGGTGAGGGGCAGTGATTGGTGGCGATTATCGATAATGAGGCTAGCACGACAATAGTTGGTGGAGATTGGCGATGCGAGGGGGATAGGGATTCAGGGAGTCGCGAGGTCAGGGGGGTCAGGGGAGGGGGAGAGTGACGACTGTTAAAAAAATGTAATTATTTAGTGGTGATTTATAAAAAAATGCCACATATTTTTTTAAAAAAATATTAGGGACAGTTTTGTAAACCATTGATAATAAGCCACCACTTAATACTGACTTTGTTTTAGTGTCTTTAATATTAACATAAATCTTAAGTTGTCCTACATGTCACCTCCCATTTGGGTTATATCATAGTAAAAAGGTTGATTGTGTAAGCATCACTCCTATATAGAATTTGTGTCTAGTCACTTGGAATCACACTAGAATAATCCAACACACTAAGGAGGCAACCCACTCTCTTCCTATAAACATACCTAAATATGGAACCCACTCTCCCAGAAAAAAATTACTAATGGGGGGACCCACTCTACTTCTTTCCTATAAATTCAAGGAGGTAAACCACTCTCTTATTCCTAAAACCCAATTATATACCATAGATCATCATAAAACCCAGACTAACTACCACCTCAAGCACAAAAGTCAATAATAAGGACACTTTTACAAGGAACTAAGGAGACCAGCCACCCATCATGGATATCAGTCACTGCTTAAAGGATATTGGTGAATGGTCTCACAAATCACTCAACTAATAAAAGGTGTCTCATAATATCCCATGGAAATTCCATGATCTTATCATAGCTTGAGTGTGATCATATAATCATATCTCACTAAATTTCCATTAATTAACTCCAAGTGGTTAGGAACCTATGATTACTATAATTTACTCCATCCTTGAAGGGAATCTAATATTCCTATGGATATACACCAATAAAAAATATACTAAATATCTCAATTTAATTTGACCAACCCATTACCAAAGTGAATGTTTCACATATGGTTACTTTAATATCATGAATTATGATGAAGAGGGATATAACATACAATGAGAATAGAAATTAAAAGAGGACAAACTTACTCAAAAATAGGGAAACATCCTTATGAGGATAATGAGACCAAATAATATATCAAAACCAGTACTATACTATTATTTGAAATTTAATTCAATTAAATATCCTATAAACCATTAAAAATGAATAGAATTATGTATTTACATACTTAAGGACCATGTCCAAAAAACCATGTTAACCCATTATAAAAAATACAACACTTAGTTTTGAAATCTCATTTTAAAATAATTTCTTTAAATCACCCATTTTATTTATAATTGTTTTGGTTGAATAAGATTTTCTCAAATACTCAAAATGGATGGGGTGACTTGAGTTCTTGAAATTTTCTTCATTTAAAACCACCCTCTATGAAGGTAAGATTGTTTCTAATCTTCTCTTATTACAAGCAAGAAATGGAATGGAAAAAAATTAAGATAAAGATAGAACACAAAATATTTTATAGTGCTTTGGGGCACATAAATCCCCTAGTACACTCCACCAACACTCAATTCCTAGATCTTGATGATTTCACTAGCACAAGTACTTTTCCTAGGAACCTCCTGACTGAGTGTAATAAACCATTACTTGGTGAAAATCTAGGATATTTCTACCGAGATCCTATAAGGCTTTGAAAAATACAATCTTCAACACTCAGTATAAGCAGTGATTACTTCCAAAAATGATAAATAATAATGAGATATTACAAAATGAATCACATAGATTCAAATTCAACTGGCATAAGAGAAGATATATCCATGAGATAAAATAAGAATAAAGAATAACTTTAATAGATTCTTCAGAAACATCATGATTAAACTTGAAAGAACAGCTATAGAGAACTTTATTCTTATTATTCCTTTTCATATCATAGAGATATAGTAGCACAAAAGGATTTGAGATATAGAGAGAGAGTGATATAGCTTCTATTATTGTTACTTCTATGTTGTTTCTATTGTTTGAATATAAATCTATATGTTCTCTCAAAAAATCAAAAATATCTATAAGAAACATCAGTTATAATTTTCTTTAAAAAAATACCTCATAAAAGGTACTAAGTAATAAAAATAATCTACACTCTTTACTTTCTTGGTACCTATAGAATTTGAAAATAATTTTTTCTATAAATATGAAGTCCATTTTTTAATGAATTCAAACAAAATTAATTTTCACTTTAAATATTCCAATGATAATAAATACCTGAGTGTTAGAATAAAATTTCTAATTTTAGATCACCATGTTGCCAAAATCCTTGTATTTCAATTCATGTAGATGAATTGTTTAAATAGGTAAATTTTCTATGTAGCCAAATTACATATCCATTATGATCACATAACTAAAATTTTCATAGCTGAATGAATCACATAGCTGATTGGAACCATATTAAGAAATATGCCACACATCCAAACCATGTATCCAATTTATTAATATAGAAAATTTAATGTAGTTATTTCATCAATGTATCCATTTCACATGTAGCTGATTCGGTGACATAACCACTTCTCATATAATTGACTCAGTGTCATAGCTAATTTACATAGGTGATTTAGTCACATATCCGATTAAAATATCTGAATGATCGATGTAGCCAATCTTCATGTATCTAAAGTCCTTACATAGATGAATTTTTCAAAACTAAGCAAAATTATAGTAGAAAAGAATATTATAGATAGAATGAACTATTACAAAAGTTTTGAACTAAATAAGATTAAAACCTGTTAAATAACCAAAAATAGTAAATTAATTCATAAAATAAGAAGTGTTTTTGTGATCATAAAAATATAAATAACATGATATATTTTGGGAAAACATCAATAACCCAACAATATCCCCATTTTTTAAGATCAAAAACCCATTAAACATTAAACATTATAATTTTAAATATTTAAAGATATTTCCAAAAAATCTATATAATATAAATAGTATTAATTTTTTTGTTTATCCTTTCTTCTCCCTATATATCTATCCTATCCCCCTTTTATGACCTTAAAAATGAAGGTATAGGAGAGTAAAACACATTTACAATAGTAAATTTAGTCATGAATAGTTAAGGTATAATGCCAAAACTAAATTTGAATAAACCATGATATAAATTCAGCGAGCAAAACATTTAATAAAGAAAAAAAGAAAACATTAAATAAAAACAACTAATTCTCACATAAAGAGATTAATAAAAAATTTATTAATCAATATCACTTATAGTAAATATAAATACTCAATAGAAAAAAAATTACATATATAGTACATTAGTATGATGACCACTGATTATGGATAGGTTCAAAATTAGAGGGAGGTTTCAGTGATGGTTTATTAATTTTTGGGGAGGAGTAAGATGTAGTAGGTGGGTTAACTATTGGAGGAAGTAATACTCTTACAAGATCTAACACAAAACATTATTGATCTCCAAAACTAGATATATCTCTAGGGCATTGGGTAGGCATCCTAAAAACTTTATCAAGGTTCTTAAAAGAAATACTATAATTATAGAAATCAGAGCATATAAAGGCCTTCTTCTTTACAAGCATTGAAGATGTAGATTATATTCCAAAATGTTTAATAATATTAGTAGTAGAAAAGTTTGATTTCTCTTTCTTATAGATATAGGAAATATCAAACATAGAGTCCAACTTTTAGTGATATTCCTTATAACTATTAGGAGGAACTGTTCCAATGTATTTTCTTCCTCTCAATGAGTAAAGTGTTCCAACACACATGTCAATTTGTTTTATAATTTTTATCTTGTATAAGTCTAGAATAACTATGTAACCTTGGTGATTCATCTGATTTAAAGTGTAGAGAAAGTTAATAATCAATCCTTTTAATGGATTCAAGTTTTCGCATAAAAACCTATGGGAATCACTAACTATAACAACTAGATAAAGATTTGATTGAGTTGTAGGGGATTATGAAAATATATTAGATTGAATCTTATCTCCTAAGACTTGTAATATATTTAGAAAACCTTCCAATTAGGTTAAATTATTATTAGAGATGTATAAAATCTCTATAATTACTTGATAAAACTCATGAACATTACTGGATGGTTCTTGAGAAGTTGAAGCACTGGAAGTAGATGGTATTGGTGAAAAAAGTCCTATTGGATTGTACATAGAAATCTCTTTTCCTTTATATATATTTGGTGAAATAGGGGATCCTTAAGACTCCGAAGAACTAGAATCCTATTCAGAAGAATATGATTAAAGATCTATAATAGATTTATATATCTTTTCCAAGATTGTTTCAAATTTATAAAATTCCTACTTTCTATCCCAAGAGTGGATGAAATCATGTGTTGGACATCCTTGGACATTGGCATATTTTCATTCATCTAATTACTAATCATGGGAATATATTCCTTGAGAAATTCAGCAATGCCATTCAAGGAAACATTAGTTTCATGTAATGATCTTATTATACCTCATTTGGTTTCCTTTAACTCATCCAAAATATTATTAATAAACACCTACCTAAGAAATATAGTGAACATGTCACATTACAATGATTGGATCTAAGAACAAACTGAATTTAAATCAGAATAAAGTTGATCAAAAAGAGTTTGGAGATTAAAAACCACTTATGGTTATGAAAAAATTGTATAACTTGGATAAAAATTCTTAATAAATTCAAATTGGTTCACAACCATACTTTTTAAAATATGCATGTTATTCTTCACATCTTATTTGAAACTTCGAATTTCATTAATTCCCGACTTAGAAAGATCTAACTAAATCACATGCAAGTTCTGAATCATATCTCTTTTAATTTCCATAAAAACTGTACGTTCATTCAATTCATACTTGGTGTCACGCACTTCTTTATTATCACTCACCTAGGCCCCCAAATGATCAAAGTCCTTATTATTCATACCATAATAATTGGTTGGAATGGATGAATATTTTGGATTAAATTGTTATGGGAAACCATCATCCAAACCAATCTATAAAAATAATCTTGAGACACTGAGGTCTCCTTCAACTGTCTCATCTAATCTGTGGAAGTGATCAAATTATTATTTAGTTTAGCATAATATCCCTTGATATTATCAAACTCATTGAGTATTTATAATGAAAAGGTCTGCATACATTTCAAAATATCAATTACTTCATAACTTTTTCTCACTGATGGTGCATCCTCTTGTATAAGAGGATGATATGGAATGGTATTTGGGTTATGTGAATGATTAGAAGCTTCCTTTAAGATTATATTTCCACTTCTATCTATCTCTCTCCAGAATCTAAAAAATAGGCTTAGGATCAACTATTATTTCTGTTCTAATGTCAGTAGCTATCTTAGTATCATACATATCTTCTTAGACTGATTCATTAGTACTGGTAGCTATAACTTCCTAAATTTGAACAACTTCTAAAATATGTCTGATATCTAACAAAGTAGGCTTAGATTTATCAGAAACTATCTCCTATACTTCTATAGTAGGAACCACCTCTTTTGGTGTTACATCCCTAGGATAGTATGTCCAAGACTATACCCCTTGAGTTGGTGCATGGGATGGTATAACCACCTAAGTATCTCTCTTTTGTCCAACATGTCTCAAGGAGTTAGAGGTAGCATCTTAATTGTATAAGAAAGTAGGCATAATAACTTTAGATAAAGTATTGATTTTGTGATACTTAACTAATATCCATTCATTCAAGTATATTTCATTATTCTTCAAGATCAGATATGCAATTCTACCATAGGGGTAATAATTAAGCTTCCCCTTTCCTTGAAAACAATGGTGCATGAACCTAATCAGGAACCTTAGTAAATTCAAATTCACATTACTAGTTAGGATATATAAGATATACATGTTATAAAATGATAATTTTTCTATATCACATTCTCATTGAGAAATCCCTATCTGGATGAATTTTCATAGAACTTTCCATTCAGCCTCTAAATCCTTCAAAGTTTTCCTCTCAAAAGAAAATTTCCCAAAAAGAATATTAAAAACTTATGAATGTCCTACCAAGGTTATTTCTACTAGGGTTTGACAAAAATTATTTCCACCTTCATTTAAATAGTGAAGGATATTCCATTTATATAAAATAAAAACTAATGGGTATTTTCTATTCACAATCATAGAAATCACGTCCTATGATTCACCAAATGGGAAATAAATATTCATTATAAACTAATTTATTTCATGTTCAAAGAAGAAACCTAATTTATTTTCATTGAAAATAAACTCCCAACCCTAGAAATAAAATATCTTCTTCAATAATATCTCCATTAATTTAACCATGCCATGTATAAAACTTTATCGGTAATCACATGGCACGGTGCACCACTATCCTTGGCTTTCTTCAAAGATTCAGAACCACTATCATCTTTTCAATTTATCTTCCCCATCTCATAGTGGTCAATTGAAGGTTGAGATAGTTGAGAGGGAAAGGTTATGGTTTCAAGGGAGAAACAACATGGTCGAATGATAAGAGAGGAGATGGTTTATTTGAGGGTTAGATCACATACTAAATTTGGGAATAATATACATAGGCAATTTAGTTTTAGGGTTAAATATGACTTTAAATAAATAATAAAATAAAATAAGACAAAACCTTTACTTTAAAAAATGAATGCAATTAACGTTTTTTCTTTAAAAATAAATTTAGGCACACACATATAAAAAATTAGAACACATTTTGAAAATAAATTAAATTTATTTAAATTTCACAATGCATTAACATATAATGAAATTAACAATAAGTGCATAAATTAGAATAAAACTAAAATAAGAAAATAAAAGGACACAAAATATGTTAAAATCAATTTAATTAAAATAACCCCAATTCTCAATTATTAAAATAAAAATTATCATAATAAATGGTATTATTAAAGATATACACTAATTTATTCTCAATGGAAATAAATTCAAGATAGATATCACCTTTCCGAGTGTGATCTCTCAAGAAATGAAGTTTCATATCTATATAATTTTTTCTTAAATAATTTATTTAATTATTTGAAATGTTGATAGCATTGATGTTATCATAATTGATTAAAACATAACTAAAGTCTAACCTAAAATCTAATAGGGTGTATTCCAACCACAACACTTGCACACAAAAACTACAAGAATCCATGCATTCTACTTTAATAGTAGATAATGCAACATATTGTGGTTTCTTACTAGACAAAGATACCAAATATTTACCTAGAAAATGATAGCTTACTATGTTTATCTTCCTATATAGTCCACAACCACCTAATTAATTATTTTAATATGAATTAAAATTAAAATTTTAGGTTTTTATAAAAATTAAATAAATAGAAACCATTTCTTTCAAATACCTTAAAATTATTTTGGTAGATTTTAAATGAGATTCCTTATGATTTTTATAAAATATAGCATATAAGAATACCTTAAGCATAATGTTAGAACCACTAGCAGTCAAATACAATAGAATCTCAATTATTCCTCAATAAAACTTATTGTCAATTGGTTTCCTAGCTTTATCCAAAAAAATATTTTCATTATAACTCATAGGAGTTGTAGTTATCTTACCATTTTCAAGTCCAAACAATTTAAGTAAGTGAAGTATAAATTTTATTTGATTGATAACATTCCTAATTTTTTATATTAATTTTAAATCCAATAAATAAATTTAGATCACCCATCATGCCCATTTTAAATTATTTTTTCATATACTTTGAAAATTCATCATATGGCCTTTTATTTTTAGAGACAAAAATAATATCATCAACATATATTTGAACATAAAAAATATCTGAAGATTAGTTTTTCTTGAAAAGTGTAGGATATTTCACTTTTATTGAAAATCAATTTGATAAAAGAAAAAACATAGATGCTCATACAAATCTATATGTTCTTGTTTAAGACAATAAAGTGATTTAGTATGTTTTAAAATAGAATTTGGAAAGTTAGAATTTTCAAAACTAGGTTGTTGTTTGACATAAACATCCCCCATAATAAAATCATTTAGAAAATAATATTTATCTTCCATTTTATATAGTTTTAAATTAATCTAATATTCATAGGAAAGAATAATTCTAATGGATTATAATCTATATATAGGGGAAAAGGACTCCTCATGGTCTATTCCTTCATCTTGGTTTTACCATTTAGCCACTACTCTAGCCTTATTCCTAGTGATCACCCCGTGATCATCCTATTTATTTCTAAAAAGACAATTTTGTTCCTATAATAGATTAATTATTGGTTCTATAAACTAATTCTCACACCTTGTTTCTTTTGAATTAGTTCAACATTTATTTCATAAATAAACCCAAATTTCATTAAATAACTTTTCTTCTACACGTTTAGGTTCAAGATAAGATAAAAGATTAGAGATTTATACTAGGTTTACTATACTTCTTCTAGTCTCAATTCTTTCATCAAAGCTTCCTATTACAGTGTCTAAGGGATGAATTTTAAGGGATCTATGACATCTTGGAAACACACTTTCAAGTTGAATGGTATCTATCCTTTAAAGATATGTTCACTAAGGTTAAATCATCAGAATTTATATTGTTAAAGAGAGGATTAGGTCTCATGTTTTCAAATGAATCAATTAACTCGTCAACTTGAGTCATTTTATGATCAAATGGATCACTTTCATTAAATTTTACATGAGTTGATTCATCAATAGTCTTTTAACTTCTGTTTAAAACACTATAATCCTTAGAATTTGTTGAATAACCAAGAAATAATCATTCACCAACTTTTAAATAAAATTTAACAAGAATTTCCTTGGTGTTTAGATTGTAAAATTTTAATCCAAACATTTTAATGAAGACATATTTTAGTTTTATATTATTTCATAACTCATATGGTGTTTATTTAAAATAAACCCAATTATAACTCTATTAGTGACATAACATGTTGTATTTACATCTTCAACCCAAAAGTGAGTGGGTAGGCTATATTCATATAACATAGCCCTATAAATTTCATACAAGGCCCCATTACTCCTTTAAACAACACCATTCTATTGAGGTGTCATAGGGGAAGAAAACGAATGCTAGATACCATGTATTTAATAATAATAATTGAACTCTTGGTTTTAAAATTCTCCCCCATGTTCACTTCTCAAAGAAAAATTTCTGGCATATTTCTATTTTTGAACTAATTTACAAAAACTTATTAAAACAAATCAGGCTTCACTTTTATGACTCGAAAATAAAACCCAAGTAAATATTGAGAAATCATCAACTAACACATAAAAAAATATTTTCTTATTAGGATTGTTGTTCTAGATGATCCAAAAAAATACAGGAGGATAAGTTCTAAAGGCCTAGATATAACAACATCTTTAATTGATTTAAAAATGACTTATGTTTCTTACCCATTTAGAATGCATCACATGGTTTCTATTTATTCAATTTAATTTGAGGTAAGTCTAAAATTAAATTTTTCTTATACACTTTTATCAAAGAGTAAACATTACAATATCCAAATATTCAATTCTAAATCCAAGATTTATTTATTTCATCATTTAAACAATTCACTTTTCTTCTACATAAATAATTAAGATCTAAAGTATATACATTCTCAATTCTAGGTTACTTAAAATTAATGAGTTTATCTTTAAAAAATAACATGCATTATTTGAAAAATATATAGAGTAACCTTCAACAAAAAGTTAAGAAATTATTATCATTTTTTTCAATACTTCCACATAAAAAAACATTTTTTATGAGAATTGAAATTGGATTTTCAAATAATCCAAATACGATAACCTTTCCCATCACTTTATCACTAAATGTGACATAGCCTCCATAAATTTTGGATAATGAATTAATGTTTGATAACTATAAAATAATATACCTTGAGAATCCACTATCCATATACTATTTATAATTGTTGATATTTTAGAATATTTCCTACAAAATTGATCAAATAAGAATTTTTTTGGTACCCATATTCTCTTTTCTCCTGAAATTTTATTAACCAAATATTTGTAAATATAAATCTTATTGTTCTATTCATAAATCAAAACATTATATTTCGATAACTTTCTTGAAATAAAATAAATATTAACACTAGAAAATTGATGGTCCCTTAGATTAAAAAATTTACATAATATCTAGGTTTTATATAATAAAAAATAACTTTATACATTTTTTATTTGAACTAAGCACAAAATAGTTTTTTGTATAAATTTGTTTTTTCACCTTTTATTTGTATTCTAAATCCATCTTTATGGATTTTAATATTACCAAGGATCTGGTTTAGGTTATTTTCCTCTTATAAAAACAATAGTAACATCTTTAAAATATTGAACCTTTTTTGCAAACTTTTAATTTTATTACCATGTTCAACACAAGAAAAAAAATTCTCTTAGATTTTGGGTCTAAAATTTGTTTGTTTAAGTCCTCTTTTTCACCTAAAAAACATTATAAAAAATTTTAAGGGATTTATTTTTCTTTTTGTATCATTCATATTTAGTTTATATCATGGTAAAATATTCATTTAGTTCTTTAAAAGTGAAAATATCAACTTTATAATTAGATTCACTCCTATATGAGTAAAATGAATGCACCTCATCATATTGTGCTATAAATCACATGTCAGAATTTTGATTTGAGATTTCATCTTCTAATTCAAAATACATGTCATCACTATAATCTTTAGAAAAATTCCATGTATCCTTTATATCCACTTTTCTATTTTCCTTAAATTCCAATTTCTATTTATATTTCTTGTCAGATTTCTTTTTTTCTTGAAGATGTGGATAATATGGTTAGATATGTACAAGCTTCGTGCACTCATAGAACCTAGATTACTTAAAAATTCCAACAATTTTTTTTAATTATTGAAGGATTTCTTGAATAATATTTTATTATTATAGAAAACTTTAAACTTATTAGTTAATTTAGAAACCTCACCATAAGAATTAAAACTGTTTGAAGTTTTCTCAATATATTATTTATAAATTTGTATACATTTCTCTTATTTTCATCCTTTGAAGTAGATAATTTCAAAGAATAATTCTCATTTTTAATCATTATATGTTCAGAAGCTTCACCCTCCATTTCTACCTCAAACATCATGAGTGTTACAATAAGGTCTTTTATTGTGAAATTTTCTATAGAAGTGGATTTCTTTAAAAAAACTAAAATTTCACTCTATTTGGATGGTATAAATATGATAATTTTTAGAGCTTGATTGAGTTTGGGAACTGTTTATCCCAAAGAAGTGATATTGTTCACAATTTACATCATCCTTCCATTCATCTGCATTATTCTCTACCCATTAATCATTATGAATGTTTCAAGATTTATCTTTACAATATTTTACCTCAACTGTATTACATTATTAGTACCTTTATAGGCCACCGATATAGTTTTCCATATCTCATGTGATCTAACACATTGAGAAACTTTGTTGAACTCATATAGTCTGAGTCCACTTGTAATAGAATTTATATAATTTTATTTTAGATTATACTCACCTTCTTCAATAGTATCCTTTTTTTGTAAGGTCCGTTGTTTTTTCGAACTGTAATTTTGAGCAGAAATTTGAATTTTTTCCATTAGATGCTTGTAAGGGGTAAAATGGTACTTTCACCTAGCTTATAACCTCATATAATTTTTTTGGCCACTTTTTTTGTCTATAAATAGGGTTTTACCCTAGTATAGAAGTTTTTTGGTACTCTAAGTCATTTGAATCTTAGTGGAATAATTAATAAATGATAATTAATTAATTAAATATTAATTTATTCGTGTAGGTTCATTCGGCCTTATCTATTGAACAAATATTCATATTGATATTATGTCTCCTCTATTGAGTTCTGAACAAGTATTGTTTTCTAGGAAGAGTGTTAACTCAAGTTGGGCGCTGAGGCCCGGTCAAATCCCCTTTTCATTCCTTTTTCTTTTCTTTGTTCTTTTCTTTCTTTCCCTCTCTTATTTTCTTCCTTATCCTTTGGATCTCACACAAACCCCCTATGGATTTCCCATCACAATAATGAGATAGTAAATGGGAGATGTATATATATAATAAGAGTTAAAGGATGAAGGGTATCATCACGGAGCTCAGGACACACCGAATTGTCACGAGGTAGTCATGGAGCGTGGAAATGGGTGAAGCTTTGACGAATTCCACCCAAAGGTAGTTCATTTTTATGTTTTGTTGTAAATCCTTATAGATTCACCATGTTAAAGTTTTAATCCCCTTATATCCTTGATTAGGAACTCATTTGGGTTGATCTATTATTGGGGGGGCTAGGGATTCAGATAATTTTTGGGTTTTCCATTTAGGAAAACCCATGTACAAGACGTGTGGTTCAAGGAACACACGTTGTGTGTTATTCTTATTCAGGAAATATGATCTTGTAAAAAGTACACACCATGTATGGAATATACACACCATATAGCCAAGTACCTGGTTAGACTACCCATGTAGGGTCACATGCCGTGTAGGGTACACAGTAAGACCCTGTATTGGTCACACGCCATGTAGAAGTACACAGATAGGCGATATACATGGCCAATCCATGTGAGGTACATGGGTAGGTACCCCGTATAGGGTATACACCATGTACATGGAATTTTACACACCATGTCCGTCTGAGCTACACACACAGCTGAGGCCTTGAGGGTACATGTCGTGTGCCAGGGTACACATGTTGTATACTCATTTTCTATGCTTTTTTGGGGTTATTCCTATTTTATTCCAAGGAGTTTTAATTAGACATAAGATGTGTCAATTCTAATTATTTTTCCTTGTAGATCGTGATAGTGAAACCCTTGGTGTGATTTGAGGACTCCTAGGTGATGTTTCATTCTTTTCATAAACAGATAGGTTCTTCCTCCAGTAGTCAAATCTAGTTGTCTCCAAAGAGTGAAAACTTTGATATGAGATGAGACATGAGTTATCTCTCTTGAAAAATGTGTTGTAGCTTTTCCTTGAGGATTTCCCCCTTGTGAGATGTTCCCTTATGACCCAAAAGGATGGGTTAGTTGTCTCATAGGATCCTCTATGGGATGCCTGTACTTACATTTTGACCTAGATGATCCCGTGTAGGATGCCTCTCTCTTCCTATTAACAAGGTTCCCCTATGGGATTCCTTGCTTACATGCTGAACTAGGAAATACCTTATAGGATCCCTTTACCTGTATACTATTTCAAGGATCCCATGTTGGATTCCTCTTCTCATTCTGCTGTTGTTAAGGGTACAGTGAGGATTCCCCTTTCTATGGACCATAATGAGGATTTAGTATAGGATACCTTTATTACTTAACATACAAGGATCTCATGTAGGATTTCTCCCTTTTTCCTTCACAACTAAGGATCTAGAGGGGGATGCCTTTGATTATGTGTATATCGTGAGGATCCCAAGTAGGATTACTCTTTAGTGTTTTGACTTGAGGGAACTAATGGGTGCCTTAGTGTTTGACCAACCATAAGTTAGTGCATTGGGATTTGGGTAGAGATGGTAGCAGGTGTCACCTTATATCCCATTTTGAACTTGTAAGCCCATGGGGCTGGGGATGTAGTGGTTGTTTAGGAGTTTGAACACCCTCACTATTTTATTTATACTTCAAATTTTTACTACTAATGCAACATTCATTATTAGTGGTGCTTCTTGGTTGGTGGTTGATGAGCCTAGTGCTAGGTGTATTTCTTTCTCTTTGGGATGCCTATAAATTCTACTTGGGATTTGTCTTATTCCTTTTTTAGGATGCCCATATGTGATTTCCTGGGATCCGTCTTCAGATCCATGTTATTATTTTATTATTAGTTTACCCAGATGTACTACCTGGGATAGGCTGTCGAGCTTATATGTTTGACTATTATATTATTGGTATTTTCATAGGTGCTTCCTAGAATCCAGCTTTTAAGCCTATAACTATGATATACGGGCATAACATCCCTAGTAATGATATCCAGGGTTTATTATTCTATCCCGAGTGGTGAGGATAATTCTTCTCTCCTATATTAGACTTTTTATGTTGATGATTATGCTCTCCTTAATCTGATTACACTCATGGATGATTATGCCCTCCCGAGTGATAGAGATGAGTACCCTCCCCTTGATCAATTACTTAACCATGGTGTTGGACATGGCCTTTCACATTGCTGGATACTCATATATGATTATGCTCTCTTGATTGATATGGATGATTATTATCTCCCTAATTAGAGACCTCCAGGGGTGGGCATGGAATCTCACCAGTGATTTGTCCTTAAAAATCACATAAGGGTTATACCCTTAGGGTTCATCCAAGTCGCAATGTTGTGACCACCAATAGATCAAGACCTAGGGCTCAAAAATTGGATTGGTTTTACATGGAATGAGTAGCATGACATCTATCTCAGTGACCATTTACAATATTTCCAAATTTACTTCCCTAAAATCCATTATTATGGTGATTGGAGGTGAGTATGGGTGAACCCTCGGTTTGGATGAGTATCCCCCTGTGGTGACATAGCTTACTCAGATAAATTTCTTTCACTGTCCAAAGTAGGTATTTTTCAATTAGGATTACATTCCCATAGGTCGAATTAATGATACACAACTTGAGTGGAATTCTATCCAACTCAATTCCCTTACATAGGACGTTTAGGTGATCAGGATTACAAACCCAAGGATTTACTACTAATGGTTTTATGTTATTTCTTTTATGTTATTCATGTAAAATCATATATATATATATATATATATGTATATGTATGGGAATATACATATATACACATATATATATGAATATACATGATAACACCTTTTCCAGATGATCGGGATTACATACCCAGAGTTTGACTATGGTTCAATTGATGTTATTTATTATCTTTTCAATTGCATCTTAAATAGGATGAGCATATTGCATGAGCATGCACTTATAACGAAAGATTAATAAGTTCATCATTTGGGTGGCTACTAAGATTATATTATCACCCTAGTATGTACAACTTGGTGTATGATCATACCTTATGTCTTCATTTCATGTTGAGAATAGATGAATGGTCGATAGGGATGAGGCCTAGAGTTGCTTTTTTGAGTGAATCTACTTGTGTGGATTCTTATGATCGGGCTAATGTAGTTCTAAAATGCTTGGAGATCGGATATGTTGTCTGGATCAGAGTTAGTAGTATATCCCTGTACCTTTATTTTTTTGTTTCTTTATTTTACTCCTGTATATATGGTCATCCCAGTGGGTGACTAGATTTGTATGTATGACATAGCTGTTCGGGATTTTATTGCATTTCATTTATTACCACAATATGTTTCTCTTTCAGTTTATTTATTGCTTCTGAACTCTATTTATTTCCCACTATGTATGATACTTATAAATTTATACTATTTTATTAGTATGATATGGGGATATAATCTCCCCACTATCATACCCTATGCACTCACTTTTATTCATTAGACTCTAACATAGGAGGAAATGTGATTTAGGCCTCACAACGAACTATCTTAGAGCACCAGTTTAGTGGAATCATATTTGAGATGTTATAAAGTGGAATTAGAGATATTTATTTTCCTATTGTATTACTATTTGGGATATGGTAGACAATATTATTAGTAATTTTTCAGATCCTGTGATGGTTATCAAACTTGTGTGTTGAGAATACCTATTCTGGTAAGTAGTCCTGGTTGCTAGGGTAATGGGATTCTTGTTCTGATTTGTGATGTTATAGTTTTATACAATTTTATCCTTTATATATGAACATGTTTTGTGGATGTTATGATTTATTATAGATTTATAGATCTTGGAACATTGAAAAGGGTCCAAGGATGGACTTTTATTCTTGGCCGACAGAGGAAAGATTCATATCATGCATCATATTTGGCACATAGGATTCACATGTTATAGGTCTTCTAGTGTGTGGTTTTACTGATGATAGAGTCAAATTTTTTAAAGTGTCAAAAAAACCTAAATTATGTTTTCTCATATAGGTTTTTTTGTGGAATTATACTTAATTGATCCTATTTTCATATATATTTTCTTTTAATGGCAGGCAATGTGGTTCGGCATTGAGGTGTTCTATAGTGAGAATGATGACTCAATCTCATGTATGGGAGGTGCAGTGACCCTAGTAGGTTTATAGGGAACATGATTACCCTGTGATATACCCATTATAGGGTGTTGTTTCTCAGGTACAGTTATTTAAAGTGTCAATAAAAATCTATACAATGTTTTTCTACATATATTGAAATGAAATTATACTTAACTAACCTTCACTTATGGTTATCTAGTCAGATCACTGAGTAAGACGCCGATAGGTACTAGAAAATTCTCATGAACTAGAACTTGAGGGGGTATTACTGTATATGTATTCCTAGTGAGTGTTAGTTCAATATATCTCCTTTGATGGTATCATGATCTCTAGGGAGCAGTCCCTTATGAGGATGATTAGAGAGTATGATGGCCCTTGTAGGTCATTTTGATAGTTTTGATCCTTGTAGGTTGTTGTGATATTTACCATCCTTATAGTGGCTTGATATTTTTATATATGAGGTTAGACCTTGTGACCTTGTTGTGATATTTTATTAGCAGGGTTAGGTGGGAGACCTAGAGTCCCTTAGTTTTGACTCAAACCCTTATAGGTCGATGTTTCATTTTGATCAAGGGAAACCCATGATTAGGGTTTTCTCGGGCTTTCAGATTTATTTTTAATAAGTGATCTTGATTATATTTTCTTTTTGAGATGATTCATATTTGGTGTTTTATTTTTCTGTTAAAAGCATGTTTATGCCTTCATCTTTTGATAATCACCTAGGGTGATTTGGTATCAGGATAGACTTCAATGGGAAGGATTGTTTGGGTGTCTAGCTCAGTCAACCAATGATTTCTCTATTACTAGTGTATTCAATGCACAATTAGATTCTCCGGACTCAAACTATGTCATGTGGTGGGTGGTCTTGGAATAAATCGTGGCATAGGTGAGGTTTCTAATTTTTGAAGAGGAGTTCTAAGGGAGCATCTGGAATAATGAGACTAATATACCATGTATCATGGTCAGATTATCCTTATGATGGATGAATCAAGGGTGAATGATTTAGGTGATAAAGGTATATACTTTTTGTGTGTGGGACCATGTAAAATAATAAATTACTGAGTGTTCGGGTGTGATTCGAGGACCGATGTTTTCAATGTCATGACCCATACCCTGGGGCCCATGTTGTGACTACCCCAAGCCCGCCTTTCATAGGCCATGGACTAGTGACTTGAACCAGAAAGGCATATCTGAAAAAGGGAAGACATTGAATTTAAACCTGTACACACATAGAGAGAGAATAATGCACAAAGAAAACCACAAAGGAAAGAAAATATTATAATCACCACAAAGTACCACCATTGAGAGTAAAAGGTTTAAACTAAAAGTAAATGGGCCAGAATACAAGCCCAACTAAAATGAAAGTAAAAAAATGAATTACAAGCTCTGGAGGTCATCCACCAAGGATACTACCAGAAGGGTAGGTACAACTCACTATTATATGTCATTGCAGCACACCATGTCTATCGATCTACCTCTAAGCACCGTCTAGCCCTAGCTTCCCAAAGGTTGAGTGAAAGATGTATGTCATCTACACAATATACAACAGATGCAAGATAAGGTCGTACAGAGGTGAGTATAATAATACTCATTAGGGACCCTGAGACCCCTGAAGGTATCTTGGAAATCCACAAAGGAAGTACCATAAAGCTAGATCTCAATGTAAAGCACAAAGAAAAAGACAAAACTCACACCAGGTATAACTTAAGTATAGAAATAAATTTGATTATTCATAAAGCTAGTCATCTTATTTTGTTGAGAGGGTATGCTACTAATACACGAAGGGTCACTCTGCTGCTGATCGATGAAGGGTTGCTTTGCTATAGATCCACAACGAGTCTCTCTACGCCTGATCCACCATGGGTCATTCTACTACTAATCCATGAAGGGTCTCACTCTTGATGATCCACAAAGGGTCACTCTTATGCTGATCCATGAAGGGTCTCTCTTATGATGTTCCATGAAGGGTCTCTCTTATACTGATCCATGACGGGTCGCTCTTCATTCTTCACATCACAACCATCCACTGGATTCCCGCACTTAGCATAGTTGATTTCTGGAGGATCTGATCCTCATTCCATCGATCATACCTCAACTGCCATGAATTACCACATATAGTACCCAAATGACTGTATAAGGGTCCCAATACAATAGATGGTGCATCGAATAGACGCCCGGTCTGTAAGATATGGGCATTTTTGTAAAAAGGGCCTAGTTGGATTCGAGTATGATCCAACCCAGTCATATGCCAACCTCTTCCAAAACTCACATATATTTTCTCATAAGGACCACCTTTTTACAAGGGTCCTCTTACCATAGACGGTGCATCGATCAGATGCACTGTCTGAAAGATATCGTCATCCTTGTAAATAGGATCTGATTGCATTGGGGCCCGGTCCGACTCGGTCAGACCGACCCGACTAATCCTGGCCTAAGGTCCCGCATGACTCATCTTGTCTGCCTGACCCATCGGGCCTCACAATGACTAGCCTAGTTTGGTTGTGGTTCTAATCTACCAAGTCACCTAGTGATCCGAAATTATCTAGCCCGACCCACACTGGAGGCCGGTCAAAATCTGACCTGAACTACTCAACGGCCTGATCATTTCCCCCAGCCCAGACCAAATTAGTCGGGATGACTTGAAAAACCATCTAGGCTGCATGGGTAGCCCGGTCTATGGGCTCATCCAAGGTTAGTATTGTTGGGGGCGTGTGCAGCCGGTCAACCCAATCACCCCCTTCGACCAAACATGGCCCATGGATGCAGGCTGCTCCTCCACATCACCCACAGACTAAGTCCACAAGTTGACCCTTCAACATGGAACCAGTGTAGCATTAACGGTCTCCAGCACCATGGCCATGGTGGCCACGATATCCACCGATTGTCGTTCCATTAGGGGACACCGTCTCCTTTAGCCGTCGGCCCACCCAGCGGCCCTACTGCCCCATCGGCGCACCAACATGAACTTCAGCGGACCACCGAACGCACTCCGGTGGTCCGTTATTCACACTGATTACACCTATGGCATCTAGGGAACAACCTCTTCCCCATAATGACCTCAAATGTTCCTTAACGCCATCTTGGAAAATCCATTTACAAAGAATGCAAAAGAACACGCAAGGAGGAGGGACTCGGTCCTTGTTCGTGTCAGCACACACCATCCATGTTAGAGGTTTATAATCAAATGGGAGGTTTGGGGTTTCAGCACATAAATCTACCCCACCATTCAAGTCCCAAAATTTAACCAACCTCTCGCAAGAACACACGATCTTCCGATTGATCCGCATTTTTTTTATTAGAATAAAGAATGGGGAAAGAATAGAAATCACAAAGAAAGCATAACCCCTACCTGGATTATTGGATCTGCTGCTGAGGATGCATGAGATCCACGTCTTCGTCATCAAACTATGAATCATTGGCATTCATCGTCATGTCTTTCATTCTTTTTTGGAGAGGAATTCCACCTTAGTTTCGTCAGAGAATCCCCAGGGTTTAATTCTCAACTCTCCAACATGTTAGTTTAATAAAAAGGAAACACATCGTAGCATTTCTGTTACACTACGATGTTGCGTCGTTACACTATTTCTTTTATGAAATAGCATAACAGTTACTCTTACACAAATTATCCATTAATGATCCTCATTTAATATGCCTTATCATCGCCTCATCAACGCACCACACCGCTGCCATCCACCACTCAACGGTATGAAAGAAAAATAAATTAACCTTTTCTAAGTTATTTTATTATTTCCCAAAAATTTCAAAATAAATTTTCCATTCGACCCTTTCCGGTAAAAGTTAATTCCTTTCTAGGAGAATCTCGTTATTATTAGTTCAATGGTGCCCTCAAATTTTTTATCCAAGCACCAGTTAAAAAGTTAGAAATTTCCTCTTGCAAATTTACTCAACATACTTTAAAATAAATTCAAAATTACATTTCATGTACCCCGGGCCTCAGAATCACGTGCCACGTTAGCGCCTAGTCTCAAAATAATTCTATATAATTTAAAAAAATTACACTGAAATTCTAGGACATTACATTCTCCCCACCATAGGTATTTACATCCCAGAAAGACAAAACAAAGGCTAATAAAAAATGGGGGTACTAATCACAAATCTAAGCCTCCCGCTCCAATGTGATCTCTTGGAGATTCCCATGCTACCACTGAACACAAACCATATTAATCAATCTTCCATGAAGTACCCACTCCTATCAATCCCTTATCTCCACTAGAAACTCGGCAAATGTTTCTCCATAGTCAATGTCCAGCTCTCCTGAGCCGATGATGTGCGATGAATCATGCACATATCTCCTCAGCTGCGACATGTGAAAAACATTATACACCCAATGCGTTTGTGGGGGAAGAGATTGGTGGTACGCCAGCTTTCCAACTATGCTGATAATCTGGAAAGGTCCAATGAACCTCATAGATAAATTACTGCCCCAGACAAATCTTCGCAATCCCCATTGGGGTGAGACCTGAAGGAAAACATGGTCTCCCTCCACGAACTCTAAGGGTCTCTATCTCCTGTAGACATAAAAGTTATGTTTGCTCTATGAAGTCCTCATCTTCTTCTAGATGATCTACACCTTCCCAATGGTAGCCCGTACTAACTCTGAACCCATGAGTGCTGACTCCCCTAGATTTGTCCAGTATAGAGGTGATTTTCATTGTTGCTCGTATAAGGACTCAAACGGTGCCATGCCAATGGTGGAGTGATAGATATTGTTGTATGAAAAATCCACCAGTGGTAGGTGGTCCTCCCAACTACAACCAAAATCCAAGACACAAGCATGAAGCATGTCCTCTAAGGTCCATATGGTCTGTTTTGTCTGACCATCTGTCTTGGGGTGAAAAGTTGTGCTCAAGCGCAGCTGAGTCCCAAACGCCTCCTGCAACCCCTTACAAAAACAGAATTTAGAGTGTGCATCATGGTATGAGAGGATCGTCAAAGTTACCCTGTGAATCTGCACCATTTTTTGGATTTATAGGTACCCCAAGACCACTATCGATCCCTACTCCTGGATGGGTAGGAAGTGAGCCGACTTGGTGAGTCGATCAACGATCACCCAGATAGTGTCTTGGCCCCTGGACGTTCATGGTAACCCCATCATGAAGTCCATGGAGATACCATACCACTTCCACTATATTACCTCAAGTGTTTGTGTCAAGCCTACTGGGACCTAATGCTCGGCCTTCACTTGCTGACAAATGAGGCATTGGGAAATAAACATTTCCACCACTTTCTTCATCTCTGACCACCAGTACTAACATTAGAGGTCCTGTTACATCTTCTTCACACTAGGATGTAACCCCAAATGGGATGCATTGAAATCACACAACACCTCCTCTTGTAATGTAACTAGTAACATGGTGCGTCCTCTGAAAAGGATAACGTTCTCCCCACCTATCAAAAATACATCAGGATCCTATCCTGAGGATATCTGAGCACATCATGCATCATAGTCAACATCCACAAGTTGTGCCTCCATAACTTGCTAAAGGAGTGGGGGAGTGAAATTCATAGATTGGAGGTAAGTTGCTTCATCATCATCCATGAAGGATATCTACATCACGGCTAGCTACTCTATCACCTCACTCAGCAGCTAGAAACCAGATCTCCTGCTGAGCGCATCCGCCACCACGTTCCCCTTTCTAAGAGTATAGACTATCTCAAATTCATAGTCCTAGAGGAACTACATCCATCACCATTATCTCAAGTTTAGGTCATTCTATAATGAGATATACTTGACACTCTTGTGGTCGGAGTAGATGGTAAATCGTTCACCCATCTAGTAGTGCTGCCTCATCTTCAAGGAAAAGACCACTATTGCTAACTCCAGGTCATGGTTCATGTAGTTCTACTCATGCTACCTCAACTTCCATGATCCATAGGTGATCACTACTTTCTCCTGAATTAGTACACAACCCATTTTGGTCCCTGATGCATCGTATAAAACTACATACCTAACACCCTCTTCTGGTAGTCTTAGGATGGGGGAACTCATCAGTCTTCGCCTCAGCTCCTAGAAACTCGGATTGAACCTCTCCGTCCATACAAAGGGCTTTCCCTTCTTTGTCAAAACTGACAAGGGTTCTGCTACTTTGGAAAAGTCGGGTACGAACCTTCGGTAGTACCCAGCCAACCCCAAGAAACTCCAAACTCAGTCACGCTCTTGGGTGATTCTAGAGCAAGAACTGCCTCTATCTTCATCAGATCCACCACAACTCTAGCCTACGAGATGACATGTCCTGGAAGGTGGACCTCCCAAATCCAAAATAGGCACTTCGAGAGCTTACCGTAAAGTTGGTGCTCTTTGAGTGTATCTAGGACTATCTGCATGTGTGAAACATGCTCCTCCTCTGACGCTAAGTACACCAGGATGTCATCAATTAAGACTACTAAGAAATGATCAAGGTAAGGCTATAAGATCCTATTAATAAGTCCCATGGAAACCAATGAGGAACTGGTTACTCCGAAAGGCCTCACCAAAAACTCATAGTGGCTATACAAGCATCTAAAGGTTGTCTTTGATACATCCTCATCCCATACCTGAAGCTAATGATAGCATGATCTAAGGTTAAAATTCGAGAACCAATTCAATCCCTTAAGATGATCAAAGAGGTCATCAATCCTCGATAGTGGACACTTGTTCTTCATAGTCACCTAGTTCAGGTGCCGGAAGTCCATGCATAGTCTCAAGCTCTCGTCTGCCTTCTTCGAAAACAACACCAGGGCTGCTCATAGAGAAACATTGGGTCTTACAAACCCCTTCCTTTTCAATTCATCTAATTTTACTCTCAAATCCTAGATCCCCATGGGAGCCATCCAATATGAAGGTGTAGATATCGGTTCATTCCCTGGGTACAAGTCAATGCAGAAGTATACCTCTCTATGAGGAGGTATTCCTGGGACATCTTCTGGAAAGACGTCCACATACGCATCCACCATTGCTGGAAAGATCAGACTCCTCTCATCCACCGTATTTAGGGTGAGTCTAGGAAACTAGTGAGTGATCATCTGCACCATCCTCTGAGAAATTCCATTGACGCACGTCTATCAAGGGGCATGGTAAAATCAAATTTCTATGTTTTCTTAGTGCAGCATAGAGGCTGACCAGGGTCATCTCACTTGAGGAGTTTCATAGTTGGTTTAATCACTAATTCTAATTAACTTATTCTAATTATTTTTGGGGGATTTAATATTTATTGAAAAAAATGGTGTTGATTTTTGAAAACATGTAATTAAAATAATACAATGGAGAATTGAAATCTAAATGCAGATTCATATAGAATGAAATTAGGGGAGAAAGGTCTCGATCCTAGGGTGGGACATCACAGGTTCATTCATTATATTTTTTTCTTCAATTAGACTTGATAATTCATTTATTGAAACCTCATTAATGAATTAATTTCCCTTGATTTATTGAGTGTGTGATTTTAGCATGCGTCTGGCACACCAAACCACACCTCCTCCAATAGTCAAATAGGGTAACACCTCAATCGAGAATGTTATTCCTACAAGACTTAGCTCCATTATATTCTATTTCAACCCTTATAGAAACCCTAACTCCACCATATAAAGGGTTTTCTTAGGATATGGGAGGGAAAATTATTAATCAATTAAAAGAAATGGAATTGAAAATAATGTCATTGTAGACAACCTCCACACCCGTGCAATATTATCACCTCCACAACAAATATATTTAAAACACTTTCAATTTGAATCTCAATAATAATGAACCCCGTGAAAACATCCCATGGTTCCAAGCCTTGAGTTAATCAATTTACATGGTAAAGTGTATAGAGATCATGATTGAAAGATGGAATAGAGAGGATGAGATTGAGATTGTAAGATAAAAGAGGTGGAAAAAGAAAGGGGAAAACTTTAATATAAAAAATATTAATGCATTACATGATAAAATAAAAAAAAGAAAAAAATAATGAAAAAATTTTAAATGTCCCTTGGTGACCTCTCCTTAGTTCCCCAGATGGCGTGGGGATGAGAAGGAATGATTTGAGAGGTATGAGCTCCTCTCTTTTTATAGGTAGATTTCATCCTCCAAAAGTTGTCATGTTTTTGACCCAATAATTGGCCAATTCAAATGTGGAACTTGTAACACCCGAGACTTTTATGTTATATAAATCATCAAAGGAATCTTTTTCTACACAACACTTGCTTGGCTTGCTTTACACACAATCGCAACCTTCCTCGATAGCTTGCGTCGTACGCAATACCGAGTTTCACTAAACAACAATATGCTATTAAAACTAGTCGTTATGAATAGTAATAACCACTTTTTGAAATTTTATAAATTTTATTTTTCAAAATGGACTTCATTTTTGGACTCAGAATATCGAAATTAGCCTAGGGTGAAATTTTGGTATTTTTCTGAAAACTTTCAATTTTTGATGAATAGTGAAACCACTAAGTGGTAGGTTAAAAACTGAATTTTGCATAAAACTTAATTTTACCGCTTCTGTGAATGGAATTTCGAAAATCCGAGAGACACGGTTAATATCAAGGACTAAAATGTGGTTCAATTAGATGAAAATAATTTTTTGGTGAATAGTAACTTTTTACTTTTTTTACCGCGATTAATAGTAAATAGGGTAACTAAGGGTAAATATGATATTACTATTACCCTAACACATGTCCTAATTCTATTGGACAAGTGTAATTCGACCAAAAACAAACTTAGGAATAAAATATGACCATTTAGGCCCACTTGGATTAGATTAGGACATTTATTATTAATTTATTTAAAGAAGGGTTAAAATAGTTAAAATCAAAGTTTAATAAGTAAATCATTTTTAATATGGGGTTATAAATAAGATAAATTCGATTGTAAATATTCATTAGAAAGCTAAAAAGATTTCCTACATGATGGTATTTTATTTATAATTTTTAGACATCAAATAATTTAATTTATTTATGACACAAAGATGATGCAGTAATTATCTTATTAATGAAATATTGAAAAAATTGATAATATAAATACCAAAATAAATGTAATTTGAGACTTTTTATGAATTCCACTAATTTTCTAGGTTACTATGATATATTAGTGTTGATTTAATCAACTTGGTTCGAACATATAATTCTGTTATGACTTTCACAAAAATCATATATCAAATAGTGTCAAAATTGACACAAAATAGTTTTTAAATCAAATATTATATTATTAATTGTTATTTTATTCCTAAAAATCTAAGGTTCGGCCAAATGACTTAGATAAGGATATACATATTAATAATAAACAATTTGGGGTTCGTTTGGCATGTTATAGTAAGTGTATTAACCATATAGTGAAAGAAAACAAAAAGACACGGTAAAAGTTAAATTAATTAACTTAGAGTTAAATCTAATTGATAAGGTTAAAATAATACCCTAAACTTGTCTAAATCCTATTGGTTGATAGGATTTCGACCCTTCCCCACTTTATCTTCGAAATAAGACCCTTTGGAACCATTATAAACCGATTTTGACTTTAATATAAAATAATATTTTGAGATATTCCTAAGGTGCCCCTCTCCTCCCTTATAAAAGGGCACCTCCTCCCCCTCCTCCTCACACCAATTTGAGCACTCAAGCTCGGCCAACCCCTGCCATTTTCCCTTCTACACTTCCCTAGAATAGTCCTAGAGGTCCTGGTCTTCTCCAAAGACCACTCTTAGTTCCCTAAGTGGAGGATTCAAAGAGGCGTTCCAAAGAAGAGGTAATATCCATTACCGATCTTTTTAATTTCATTCTTCTTCAACTTCTTCTTCTTTAGTTGTTTCATGATAAAGTAATAACATCAGTATTACTTACATACTGATATGTTATTATAAATATGAAACAACCCTAATTCACCTTCTATCCATCCTACGGAAAAAATGAAATCACCGCGCGTGCGTACGTACGGAATACCGTCTCCACGCCGTGGTGTAATCTATTTTCCACCATCACCTTACAAGGATGGGTATAATGGTGTAATGAGTAACTATATATGATTATTATTAAGTAATATTGATACTGAAATAATATATATATATATACTCCAATACAATTCCACGATCATAGGAACGATATCATCACTCGTGCGTACGTACGGAATACCGTCTCCACGATGTGATGCGACTCGTTCTACATGATCTTCATTTCATAATGATTATATAAATGAATTGAATGAATGAATATGGTATATACTACACTAATACCATTCTGGAAATGAATTATCTATAACCTAAAGATAAGAATAAGAATTTATTCGACAAAACACGCATAAGAACAAAAAGTTATAAAGACCCGAGTAACAAGTAACAATGAAATATTACTAACAAGAAGCTAATAATATGACCATATATGATATCATATAAATATGTATGATTCTGGAATAAGTCAATAACATTATTTAAACCATTATACAGGAGCTTCGGACACGTACAAAGCAAATTGGACCTAAGGTAAGGGAAATATCACAATCTCATTTTTATCCGAGATTGTTTATTCGTAAGTATTTACTGGGGTGTATTTTATCATCCACATCCATGTTCCCTCAATATGAAATATTGTTTCCATCCACTTGAAATAGTTTAAATCGAATTTTACCCTTAGGTGAGTTTTTAGTAAAGAATATGAAAGGAATCTTTTGTCGTTTTTCCGTACGAGGTACTTTTTGACTTTTCCGACAAAAGTACGAAGAATGTTTTTTTTAACTTATACGGCATGAATGGATTTTTAAAACATTATTTCCAAGAAGATTCCTTTACAAGTTTTCAAGTTTATTTTTAATCAACTTCTTTTATTTTAAAGTTGTATGACATGTTATGAAAGGAAAATTTTTTTTGAAGAAGAAAGGATATTTTCCTCAAGAATTCAATTCAAGTGTTTTATCAAAATTATTTTCCATCTAAGATAATAAAGGGTTCTGTTTCTATCCATATTTTTACATTGGTTTGACTATGTTGTGATGGAATTATGTTTATGAATTCCTTTATCATATATGAATTGATTTATGATGTCATGATGTTTCAAGAATCCCATTTTTGTTACATGTGTTATGCGATGATGTATGATTATGTGGCACACATAAGAAAGGATTCATTATAAGATGGGTGGGACCTATATCTCCCTCCAATGCATTGGGTAAAGATTTTATATCTCATGAGATAGGCATGGCTGGAACGGAAGGTTATTTCGGTTCAGTGATACAGGACTGAAACGAGGAGTGAACTCGGTTCAGAAAGGGACTTTGTCCACTAAGATAGTCTTGGCAATGAGTCATGACTAACAAGAAATAATTTTCCATGATTATGTGTGCATGCCACAAAGTTTCAAGTTTTATGTTATGATTATGGGGATCTCATTTTCACTTCTATGATTTATTCCATGTTAAGATATTATGATCTCTTTTGCAGGTTTTGATCTTCATAAAGATATGATATGATTTTTATTTCCTTTATTTGCCCTTGCTGAGCATTTGAGCTCACCCTTTTATGTTTTCTTTTCCCCAGGTCAGGAAGATGGATATTAAATTGAATATGCTAAAAGGGACCCTAGATATGATGAAATAAATGGGAGACACTGTAGAAGATTTATGAACCAGTTGTTTATGTTTCCCAGTTTCTAAAGACACTATACCTATACTGTCCTTTGTGGTTTTGTCATATGTTGTAATAAGTGTGCTTCAATTTTGAAGTATTAACAATGTATGTAAAGTATGGGTCGTTATAGTTGGTATCAGAGGAAAGGTATAGTCAACCTTTGGAAACTAGGATGTGAAAGCCTTAGTAAGAACCCTAAGGATAAGTCTAAGCATAGAACACAATCTTAGTGTTTTAGAAGTGGCCTTTAATAACCTAGGATAAGACCTTAAGCATGAAAATTTTATTCTTGAATTATGTGGTTTCCTATTATAATTAGTGTTGCTCACACTATTCTTCTTGGTTTTAGTCAATGGCTGGAACCCGAAGGAACCGTGTTAATGCGGAATGCGATGGGCAATGCAATGATTGTCCCCCTGAGCAACCAAACGATATGGGAGCTGGAATGCAAAATCTTGTAGCCATGCTCACACAACTTTCTCAAGCTATGAATCATGCAGGATTTCCAAACGAGCAAAGGAGGGAGCAACATTCTGTTGAATCCTTCATGAGGCAGCGTCCACCTTCTTTCAGCGGGTCTACTGATCCATTAGTTGCTGAACAATGGATTAGTACTACTGAAAAGATATTTTCAGTTCTTCAATGTTCTGAGCATGATAAAGTCATCCTAGCAGTGTATCGTTTGGAAGGAGATGCTGATCAATGGTGGAATCTTGTTAAGAATACGAGGCAAAGGGATGAAATTGAGTCTATGGAATGGGACGAGTTCAAGAACTTATTTTTCAATAAGTACTTCCCTCGTATTCTCCGAACAAAGATGGAGAAAGAGTTCCTTGAACTGAAGCAAAGGGATGATGAATCTGTTAGTACCTATGAAGCAAATTTTACAAGACTTGCAAGGTACGCTTCTGGTATTATTATCCAACCTGAGAGTAAGATCGATCGATTCTTTAGTGGCTTAAAACCAAGTCTTCGAAGGGCGTTAGCCATAAGGGACTTCAATAGCTACGAGGAAATCGTTCGATGTGCTCTCAAAGTCGAGATGGAGATTGGAGTAACCCATCAGTCACATGGGTTTGATAAGAAGAGGAAGATGGAATTCAAAGAAAAATCTAAAGAGCACACGGAAAAGAAGATGAACTTTCCCTTATTCTCAAAGTGTGGAAAGAAACATGGAGGGAGTTGTCTTAAAGGGACAAGTAAATGTTTTAAATGTGGAAAGGAAGGTCATCGGGCATTTGAATGCCGTGATAATGGGAAGAAGATGTCTAATGACGCAAACAAAGGAAGGGATACACAGAATGAACCTACAACACTTCAATGTTTCAAGTGCAAGGAGATGGGGCATTATGCCAATCAATGCCCAAATCCAAGGGTTGATGATGATGGTCGACGTCAACAAACTCTTAAGGCTAAAGACAAAGGAAAGTCACATGCAATTTCTATCAGCGATGTGGAGTACGATAACGATGTGGTGAAAGGTACACTTACCACCCACTCTAAAGTAGCAAATGTTTTATTTGATTCTGGATCCACCCACTCTTTTATTTCTGAAAAATTTTCTAAGGGTATCACCATATTACCTCAACAATTAGATGTTGAGTTAGCTGTGACAACACCTAATGGCACATCAATCGCATCAGAAGTTTATAATTCTTCTCTGATCGAAGTTTGTGGGAAAGTGCTTCCTGCAAATCTTGTGATCCTTCCTTTAGTGGAATTTGATGTGATTCTTGGCATGGATTGGCTTTCTCTACATGGAGCTCATATCAATTGCCAAAGAAGGGAAGTCACATTTCATATTCCAGATCAACCTACGATCGTCTATCAATGCAAGGATGAACATAACCTTCCAGTGGAAATTTCTTCCATCTTATGGGTATTGATTCCACTAAATGAAGGTTATTTATCTCAAATAGTTGGTGAGAAACTCACGATTAAGAATATGCCCATTGTACGGGAGTTTGATGATGTCTTTCCGGAGGAATTGCCGGGTCTTCCACCAAATCGTGAAGTTGAGTTTTCAATAGAACTCGTACCGGGTGCTTTGCCTATTTCAAAGACACCTTATAGAATGGCCCCAATTGAGTTGCAGGAATTGAAGAAGCAACTCCAAGAGAATCTTGATAAGGGATTCATACGCCCTAGTGCGTCACCTTGGGGAGCACCTGTTCTATTTGTTAAGAAGAAAGATGGATCAATGAGACTCTGCATTGATTATCGAGAACTTAACAAGATCACTATCAAGAACAAATATCCTCTCCCACGCATTGATGACTTATTTGACCAACTACGCGGAGCTCAATACTTTTCTAAGATTGATCTTCGTTCAGGGTATCATCAATTAAGGGTCAAAAGGGAGGATATACCAAAGACGGCTTTCCGTACAAGGTATGGACACTATGAATTTATAGTGATGCCATTTGGTCTTACTAATGCCCCTGCTATCTTCATGGATCTAATGAATAGAGTCTTTAGAGACTATCTTGATCAATTTGTGGTAGTCTTTATAGACGATATTCTTGTCTATTCAAAGAGCAAGGAAGAGCATGAAGATCACTTGAGAATTATATTGAAGACCCTGAGAAAAGAGAAGCTTTATGCCAAATTTACCAAGTGTGAATTTTGGCTTCAAAAAGTTGCATTTTTGGGTCATATAATCTCAAAAGAGGGGATATCTGTGGATCCAGCAAAAACAGAGGTCATCGAAAGATGGTCAAGACCAACAACAGTAACTGAGATCCGAAGTTTTCTTGGTTTGGCTGGATATTATCGACGTTTTGTAAAAGATTTTTCACGGTTATCTAATCCAATCACCAAGTTGACTCGGAAAGGAGTTAAGTTTGTCTGGACAGAGGAATGTGAAGAGAATTTCAAGGAGTTGAAAAGAAGGTTATCCAGTGCACCTGTGCTCACACTGCCTTGTAGTGGAGAAAGGTTTGTGATCTATAGTGATGCATCCAAGAAGGGATTGGGGTGTGTTCTTATGCAAAATGATATGGTGATAGCTTATGCCTCACGACAGTTGAAAATCCATGAGCAAAATTACCCAACACATGATTTGGAGTTGGCTGCGGTAATCTTTGCATTAAAGATTTGGAGGCATTACCTTTATGGTGAAAGGTGTGATATTTATACTGATCATAAAAGTTTAAAGTATATTTTCACACAAAAGGAGTTGAATATGCGTCAAAGAAGATGGTTGGAGCTGATTAAGGATTATGACTGCTCAATCCATTACCACCCTGGGAAAGCAAACAAGGTGGCAGATGCATTAAGTCGACAAGACCATGCTAGTTTATCCATGATGAGGATCACAAAAGATCCAATATTTATGGATTTACAAAGGATGGATCTTGGAATTATAATGGAAGGGGAAAAATCTTATCTTTCTCAAATGAATGTTCAACCATCTATACATGTGAAGATTAAAGAGGCACAGAAAGAAGATGTCGAGTTACAAAAGAAGGTGAGAAATGTTCCTGAATTCAACCTTGATTGTGATGGGATAATAAAGTTCAGGAATCGGGTTTGCGTTCCTCCCATCCCCGAATTAAAGAAAGAGCTGCTGGATGAGGCTCATAGTTCTTCATTCTCTATTCATCCTGGAAGCACGAAGATGTATAGGGACCTGAAAGAGTACTTCTGGTGGGATGGCATGAAAAGAGATGTTGCTGAATATGTCTCTCGATGCTTGGTTTGTCAACAAGTTAAAGCTGAGAGACAGAAGTCTAAGGGGATGTTACAACCATTACCCATACCCGAATGGAAATGGGAAAACATCACTATGGACTTTGTCACAGGACTTCCTAAAACATCCAAAGGCAATAATGCTATCTGGGTCATAGTTGATCGTCTTACAAAGTCTGCACACTTCATTGCTATTAGAGAGGATTTCTCTCCAGATCAGCTTGCCAGGATATATGTAAAGGAAGTGGTAAGATTGCATGGAGTACCACTTTCTATTATATCTGATCGAGATCCGAGATTTACCTCGAAGTTCTGGCGAAGTCTTCAGCATACTCTGGATACAGAGTTGAGTTTCAGCACTTCTTATCATCCCCAGACAGACGGTCAGTCTGATAGAACAATTCAAACCCTAGAAGATATGTTGAGAGCTTGCTCTATGGATTTCAAAGGAGGTTGGGATCAACACCTACCTTTGGTGGAATTTTCTTATAATAATAGCTTTCACTCCAGTATTCAGATGGCTCCTTATGAAGCTCTCTATGGAAAGAAATGCAGGACTCCAACTTGCTGGGATGAAGTTGGGGAAAGAAAGCTATTAGGACCTGATCTCGTTGATGAAATGGCAGAAAAGGTTAGATCTATTCAACAACACATAAGAGCAGCTCAAAGTCGACAGAAAAGTTATGCCGACAACCGAAGAAAAGACCTAGAGTTTGAAGTGGGCGATAAAGTGTTCTTACGAATATCTCCCTGGAAGAGGGTTATGAGATTTGGAAAGAAGGGGAAGTTGAGCCCTAGATATATCGGTCCTTTTGAAATACTGGATCGTGTTGGGAAGGTAGCTTACCGATTGGCGCTTCCACCGAATCTCTCTCAAGTTCACGATGTGTTCCACGTATCTCTCCTGAGAAAGTACATACCAGATCCTTCACATGTACTCAGCTCAGAAGTTGTACCGCTGGAGCAAGATCTTTCTTATGAAGAACAGCCGATAGAGATTCTGGATCGTAGCGAAAAAGTCCTACGAAACAAGACCACTCGCTTGGTGAAAGTTTTATGGAGAAACCACCAACTTGAAGAAGCTACATGGGAGCTTGAGGATATGATGAGGGAGAAGTATCCTCATTTGTTTGTTGCAAAGTGACGAATTTCGAGGGCGAAATTCTTTTTAAGGGGGGTAGAATGTAACACCCGAGACTTTTATGTTATATAAATCATCAAAGGAATCTTTTTCTACACAACACTTGCTTGGCTTGCTTTACACGCAATCGCAACCTTCCTCGATAGCTTGCGTCGTACGCAATACCGAGTTTCACTAAACAACAATATGCTATTAAAACTAGTCGTTATGAATAGTAATAACCACTTTTTGAAATTTTATAAATTTTATTTTTCAAAATGGACTTCATTTTTGGACTCAGAATATCGAAATTAGCCTAGGGTGAAATTTTGGTATTTTTCTGAAAACTTTCAATTTTTGATTAATAGTGAAACCACTAAGTGGTAGGTTAAAAACTGAATTTTGCATAAAACTTAATTTTACCGCTTCTGTGAATGGAATTTCGAAAATCCGAGAGACACGGTTAATATCAAGGACTAAAATGTGGTTCAATTAGATGAAAATAATTTTTTGGTGAATAGTAACTTTTTACTTTTTTTACCGCGGTTAATAGTAAATAGGGTAACTAAGGGTAAATATGATATTACTATTACCCTAACACATGTCCTAATTCTATTGGACAAGTGTAATTCGACCAAAAACAAACTTAGGAATAAAATATGACCATTTAGGCCCACTTGGATTAGATTAGGACATTTATTATTAATTTATTTAAAGAAGGGTTAAAATAGTTAAAATCAAAGTTTAATAAGTAAATCATTTTTAATATGGGGTTATAAATAAGATAAATTCGATTGTAAATATTCATTAGAAAGCTAAAAAGATTTCCTACATGATGGTATTTTATTTATAATTTTTAGACATCAAATAATTTAATTTATTTATGACACAAAGATGATGCAGTAATTATCTTATTAATGAAATATTGAAAAAATTGATAATATAAATACCAAAATAAATGTAATTTGAGACTTTTTATGAATTCCACTAATTTTCTAGGTTACTATGATATATTAGTGTTTATTTAATCAACTTGGTTCGAACATATAATTCTGTTATGACTTTCACAAAAATCATATATCAAATAGTGTCAAAATTGACACAAAATAGTTTTTAAATCAAATATTATATTATTAATTGTTATTTTATTCCTAAAAATCTAAGGTTCGGCCAAATGACTTAGATAAGGATATACATATTAATAATAAACAATTTGGGGTTCGTTTGGCATGTTATAGTAAGTGTATTAACCATATAGTGAAAGAAAACAAAAAGACACGGTAAAAGTTAAATTAATTAACTTAGAGTTAAATCTAATTGATAAGGTTAAAATAATACCCTAAACTTGTCTAAATCCTATTGGTTGATAGGATTTCGACCCTTCCCCACTTTATCTTCGAAATAAGACCCTTTGGAACCATTATAAACCGATTTTGACTTTAATATAAAATAATATTTTGAGATATTCCTAAGGTGCCCCTCTCCTCCCTTATAAAAGGGCACCTCCTCCCCCTCCTCCTCACACCAATTTGAGCACTCAAGCTCGGCCAACCCCTGCCATTTTCCCTTCTCCACTTCCCTAGAATAGTCCTAGAGGTCCTGGTCTTCTCCAAAGACCACTCTTAGTTCCCTAAGTGGAGGATTCAAAGAGGCGTTCCAAAGAAGAGGTAATATCCATTACCGATCTTTTCAATTTCATTCTTCTTCAACTTCTTCTTCTTTAGTTGTTTCATGATAAAGTAATAACATCAGTATTACTTACATACTGATATGTTATTATAAATATGAAACAACCATAATTCACCTTCTATCCATCCTACGGAAAAAATGAAATCACCGCGCGTGCGTACGTACGGAATACCGTCTCCACGCCGTGGTGTAATCTATTTTCCACCATCACCTTACAAGGATGGGTATAATGGTGTAATGAGTAACTATATATGATTATTATTAAGTAATATTGATACTGAAATAATATATATATATATACTCCAATACAATTCCACGATCATAGGAACGATATCATCACTCGTGCGTACGTACGGAATACCGTCTCCACGATGTGATGCGACTCGTTCTACATGATCTTCATTTCATAATGATTATATAAATGAATTGAATGAATGAATATGGTATATACTACACTAATACCATTCTGGAAATGAATTATCTATAACCTAAAGATAAGAATAAGAATTTATTCGACAAAACACGCATAAGAACAAAAAGTTATAAAGACCCGAGTAACAAGTAACAATGAAATATTACTAACAAGAAGCTAATAATATGACCATATATGATATCATATAAATATGTATGATTCTGGAATAAGTCAATAACATTATTTAAACCATTATACAGGAGCTTCGGACACGTACAAAGCAAATTGGACCTAAGGTAAGGGAAATATCACAATCTCATTTTTATCCGAGATTGTTTATTCGTAAGTATTTACTGGGGTGTATTTTATCATCCACATCCATGTTCCCTCAATATGAAATATTGTTTCCATCCAATTGAAATAGTTTAAATCGAATTTTACCCTTAGGTGAGTTTTTAGTAAAGAATATGAAAGGAATCTTTTGTCGTTTTTCCGTACGAGGTACTTTTTGACTTTTCTGACAAAAGTACGAAGAATGTTTTTTTTAACTTATACGGCATGAATGGATTTTTAAAACATTATTTCCAAGAAGCTTCCTTTACAAGTTTTCAAGTTTATTTTTAATCAACTTCTTTTATTTTAAAGTTGTATGACATGTTATGAAAGGAAAATTGTTTTTGAAGAAGAAAGGATATTTTCCTCAAGAATTCAATTCAAGTGTTTTATCAAAATTATTTTCAATCTAAGATAATAAAGGGTTCTGTTTCTATCCATATTTTTACATTGGTTTGACTATGTTGTGATGGAATTATGTTTATGAATTCCTTTATCATATATGAATTGATTTATGATGTCATGATGTTTCAAGAATCCCATTTTTGTTACATGTGTTATGCGATGATGTATGATTATGTGGCACACATAAGAAAGGATTCATTATAAGATGGGTGGGACCTATATCTCCCTCCAATGCATTGGGTAAAGATTTTATATCTCATGAGATAGGCATGGCTGGAACGGAAGGTTATTTCGGTTCAGTGATACAGGACTGAAACGAGGAGTGAACTCGGTTCAGAAAGGGACTTTGTCCACTAAGATAGTCTTGGAAATGAGTCATGACTAACAAGAAATGATTTTCCATGATTATGTGTGCATGCCACAAAGTTTCAAGTTTTATGTTATGATTATGGGGATCTCATTTTCACTTCTATGATTTATTCCATGTTAAGATATTATGATCTCTTTTGCAGGTTTTGATCTTCATAAAGATATGATATGATTTTTATTTCCTTTATTTTCCCTTGCTGAGCATTTGAGCTCACCCTTTTATGTTTTCTTTTCCCCGGGTCAGGAAGATGGATATTAAATTGAATATGCTAAAAGGGACCCTAGATATGATGAAATAAATGGGAGACACTGTAGAAGATTTATGAACCAGTTGTTTATGTTTCCCAGTTTCTAAAGACACTATACCTATACGGTCCTTTGTGGTTTTGTCATATGTTGTAATAAGTGTGCTTCAATTTTGAAGTATTAACAATGTATGTAAAGTATGGGTCGTTATAGAACTGTTCATTAAAGTTTTTCATAAATGTGTTGGACATTAACCCTCCTAATTTTAGATTAATTGGGCATTAGATATATGAGTTATGATTTCTTTATTGGAGGTTTCTTTTTCTTGACACATGTTCTAGGAAACTTCCTCCAAAATTATAACATCCAATGTTAACCACAATGACTTAAAAACTCCCTAAAATTAATTTGAGAGTAAATTCTATGTGTCCTCATTATATTACAAGTGTAATCACCTCAATTAAAGGTGTGTAGGCCTAGATGGAGTTTCAGTATGGTGGTGGGGTCCATGCTGTCCACCCAGAAAATTATTCAACTTCATTGATTTTTTACGGCATCTAGATTATCGAATCAACCCCTGGTTCATAATAAAAATTTAAAGGAAATAAAAAAGGATTCTAAAAATGCATCACTCAATTTGTAACTAGATTTTTCAAGAAATAACTAAAATACCATTGATGTTAAAATCTATCAAAAATATAGAATTAATCACTTTTAACCATTTAGCCCATTTTCATTCTATAATACAAATTTCCATTTATTTTAATAAAACATTTAAATTCATGGGTTTTATCATTTAAAAAAATCAACAATTCACTATTATTGTATTAAAAATATGCACATAAATTTTCTCTGCCAAATACCCCACACTTCAACCATGCTTACCCTTAAGTATAAAATCTCAACATGGAATTCAAAGGACACCAATGTTACCAATATTCAAATTCCAAATTAATAAAATCAAACAATTTTCAATTTAAAATCAAAATTTTAAAAAAATACATAAAATATCAATTCAATTTCTCTTTTTTTTTTTAAAATAATTCATATATTTCACTTTTCCCCTTTTAAAAATGATGGAACATCGTCTTTCATTCATTCAAGCTTCTCAATTCATTATTTTTAAACATTCCACATCATTATTTACCTCACATTTTAATTTTGACTCTCATATCTCGTGATACAATTAAAGTAGATTTATTCCCATATCACAAGAACATGCACTTTATCCATAATCTTGTAAAAGAATTATTTTCAATACTTTGTAATGAAAAAAGGAACATAAAATCATGGGGAATTTTCAATTAAGGATCCAATAACTCTTAGGCATAATGTTGGTAGGATTTTATGTTTTAAAAATTAAGGCCCAAGGAGGAGTTTTATCTCTTAAGTATAATTCATGATATCAAAAATTGTAATGAAATTCTCCCCTTCAAAGTAGAAACACCCACTTCCCCCAAAACTCAAAGTAAGGTCATGATCAAAGGAAAGCATAATGAATTATTAATCCACCCTCTTTATTTTTTTAAATTTTGTATTTCTCTTATTCTTTTTTTTTTGAAATTTATTATTAAATAAAACTTTACATCCATCACCTTACCAGTTTTGATGCATACCTTTCGTAGGGTGTGCCAAAAGAAAATTTATTTTCCTAATGTAGCATAGTGGCTGACCAGGGTCATCTCACTTGAGGAGCATTGCAGTCGGTTCAATAACTGATTCTAGTTCACCTATTCTAATTATTTGAGTTTGTTTTTTATTATTTACTAAAAATGATGGTTTTAGGGGTTTTGGAAAATAGTGAAATTAAAATAATGAAATGAAAACTTTAAATATAAATATAGATGTATATGCAGACATAATGAAATTAGGGAAGAAAGGTCTTAGTCCTAAGGTTGGATAACATGGGTTTATTCATCATTTTATTTGTTGTATAAATTGGATTTGATAATTTATTTACTGAAGCCTAATTAATGAATTAATTTCCCTTGATTTATTGAGTGTGTTATTTTAGCATGCATCATGCACACCAAAGCACACCTCCTCTAATAGTCAAATAGGGTAACACCTTAACCAAGAATGTTATTACTACAGGACCCAGCTCCACATTATTCCATTTCAACCCTTATGGCAACCTCAACTCCACCGTATGAAGGTTTTTCCTAAGAGAGGGTAGGGAAATGAATTAATCAAGAAAAAGAAATGGATTTGGAAATAGTGATGTGGTGGATGACCACCACACCCATGCAATACCCCCACATCCACCACAAATAGATTTAAAACATTCTGAATTGAAGTGAAATAATGAATAACACCATGAAACCTCCCCTGGGTCTAAGCCTAGAGTTAGCAAATTTCCAAAGATAAGTGAATAGAGATCACTATAGAAATATGGAAGAGAGAGAATGAGATTGAGATTGGATGAGAAAAGGGGTGGAAGAAGGAAAGAGAATCACTTTAATATAAAAAATTGTACTGCATTACATGAGAAAAGAAAACTGAAATAAAAATAAAGTAAAGAAAGAAAAAAAATTAAATGTTCCTTGGCCTACTCTCCTTGGTTCCTTAGATTATGTTGGTATAAGATGGAATGATTTGAGAGGTAGGAGCTCCTCTCCTTTTATAGGTATATTTCATCCTCCAAAATTGTTGTGTTTTAGACCAATTAATTGTAAAATTCATGCATGGACCCCTTCATCAAGCTTGTTCATAAATATGTTGGACATTCTCCCTCTAAAGTTCATCTTAATTGGACATCGAATGTATGAGTTATGATTTTTTCATTAGATGTTTATTTTTCTAGACGAATTTTCCAGGTAGCTTCCTTTAAAAATATGTCATTCAATAGCCACCTAAATGGATTCAATACACCATAAAATTTACTAGAGGCTCATCTATGTTTCATCATTATATCCTAGCTGGAATCACCTCAATTGGATGCGTGTAGGCCAATATGGACTTCTGTTACGGTGGTGGGGTCCACACTGTTCACCTGGAAAATTCTTCAACTTCATTGATTTTTTACAGCCTATAGTTGATTGAATAATTCCCTAGTCTAGAAGAACAAGTTAAAGTAAATAAAATAAGGATTCAAAAGAATAATCACTCTATTTGGAATTATATTTTTCAAGAAATGTCTAAACTACCCTTGATGTTAAAATCTGTAAAAAATCTAGAATTAATCACTTTTCACCATTTATTTTATTTTCATTATATAACCAAAATTGAACTTTATTTTAATAAAACATTTAAATACATGGGTTTTATAATTTAAAAACATCAACAATTCATTATTATTGGATTGAAAATATTCACATAAAAATTTTTCTATCAAATACCCCCACACTTAAACCATGTTTTCCCTCAAACATAAAATCTCAACATAGAATTCATAGGGCACCAATATTATCAATATTAAAATTACAAAGTAATAAAATGAAACAAATTTCAATGTCAAAATCAAAATTTCAAAAATCCACGTAAAATATCAATTTAATTTCCCAATTTTTAAAGAAACAATTAATTCATATATTTTACTTTTCCCATTTTAAAAATTATGGAACTTATTTTTTCATTCATTAAAACTTATCATTTTATTATTATTAAACATTAAAAATCATGATTTAACTCATCTTTTAATTTTTAACTCTCATCTCTCATGATACAATTCAAGTAGAGTTATGATCATATCACAATAACATGCACTTTATCCATAATCTTGTAAAAGAACTACTTTCTTCACTTTGTAAAGAAAAAAAGGCACATAAATTCATGAGGAATTTTTAATAAATGTTCAAATAACTCTAAGACTTAAGGTTGGTAGGATTTGATGTTTTAAAAATTAAGGCTCAAGGAGGAGATTTATCTTTTATATACAATGCATGATATCAAAAATTGTAATGAAATTCTCCCATTCAAAGTAGCAACACCCACTCCCCCCAAAACTCAAAGTAAGGTCATGATCAAAGTAAAGAAAAATGAATGATTAATTCACCCACTTATTTTTTTTAAATTTTTTATTTTTTCTACTTTTTTTCAAAATTTATGATTAGATCAAACCTCATATCCATCACCTAACCAGTTTTGTCTAAGAGAGGGGAGGGAAAATAAATTAATCAAGGAAAACAAGTAGATTTGGAAATAGTGCTGTGGTGGATGACCACCACACCTGTACAATACCCCCACATCCACCACAAATAGATTTAAAATATTTTGAATTAAAGTGAAATAATGAAGAACATGATGAAAACACTCCTAGGTATAAGCCTCTAGTAAGTCACTTTCCATGGATAAGTGCATAGATATCACAATAGAAAGATGTAAGAGAGAGAATGAGATTGAGATTGTAAGAGAAAAAGGGTGGAAGACGGATACGTAAACACTTTAATATAAAAAATATGAATGAATTACATGAGAAAATAAAACTAAAATAAAAAGAAAAAAATCTAAATGGCCATTGTCCTACTCTCCTTGGTTCCCCATATGGTGTTGGGATTGGAAGGAATGATTTGAGGTAGGAGCTCCTCTCCTTTAATAGGAAGATTCCACCCTCTAAAAATTTTCATGTTTTTTCCCATTAATTGGCTGACTAACGCGTACATCCCTTCATGAAAGTTTTTTATAAATATGTTGTCTTTTCACCCCACAAATTTCCTATTAATTGACTATCATATATATGAGTTATAATTTTTTCATTGGAGGTTTCTTTTTCTAAACGAAGGTTTTAGGTAGCTTCCTTAAAAAATATGTCATTCAATGGCCACCTTAATGGATTCAAAACTCTATGGAATTTACTATATGTTCATCTATGTTTCCTCATTCTATCCCAAGTTGAATCACCTTAATTGGTGGTGTTTAGGCTGAGATAGACTTTCGTTATGGTGGTGGGGTCCACATTGTCCGCCTAGAAAATTCTTCAAATTCATTGATTCTTTATAGCCTCTAGATGATCTAATCATCCCATGGTCTAGAAGATAAAGTTAAATTAAATAAAATAAGAATTATAAAAAAAATAATCACTCAATTTGGAATTATATTTTTCAAAAAATGACTAAAATAACCTTGATGATAAAATCTATCAAAAATCCTGAATTAATAACTTTTCCCCATTTATCTCATTTTCATTCTATAATCCAAATTTCCCTTTATTTTCATAAAAAATTTTAATACATGGGTTTTATCATTTAAAAACATCAACAATTCATTATTATTGTATTAAAAATATGCACATAAATTTTCTTTATCAAATACCCCCACACTTAAACCATGCTTTCCCTCAAGCAAAAAATCTCAACATTAATTTAGAGGACACCAATGTTACCAATATTCAAATTCCAAAGTAATAAAATAAAACAATTTTCAATTTCAAATCAAATTTTCAAAAATCCACATAAAATAACAATTTAATTTCCCAATTTTTAAAGAAACAACTAATTCATATATTTTACTTTTCCCCTTTGAAAAATAATGGAACTTCTTCTTTCATTCATTCAAGATTCTCAATTTATTATTATTAAACACGCCACATTATGATTTACCTCACCTTTTAATTTTGACTCACATATCTCATGATACAATTCAAGTAGAGTTATACTCATATCATGAGAACATACAATTTATACATAATCTTGTAAAATAATTATTTTCTCCACTTTGTAAAGAAAAAAGGCACATAAAATCATGAAGACTTTTCAATAAAGGTTCAAATAAATTCGAGGCTTAAGGTTGGTTGGATTTGATGTTTTTAAAATTAAGTCTCAAGGATGAGTTTTATCTCTTAATTACAATACATGATATCAAAAATTGTAATGAAATTCTCCCCTTCAAAGTAGAAACACCCACTTCCCCCAAAACTCAAAGTAAGGTCATGATCAAAGTAAAGCATCATGAATGATTAATGAACCCTATTGATTTTTTTTTAAAATTTTGTATTTTTTTCTTATTTTTTAGAAAGTTACTATTATATCAAACCTCACATCCATCACCTAACCAGTTTTGAGGTATGCTTGTCAGAGGGCGTGGTAAATAAAAATTTATTTTCTAAATTCAGCACAATAGATGACCAGGGTCATCTCACTTGAGGAGCATTGCAGTTGGTTCAATCACTGATTCTAGTTCACCTATTCTAATCCTTTTTTTTAATTTACTAAAAAATATGATTTTATGGGTTTTGTAAAGTAGTGAAATTAAAATAATGAAATGAAAACTTTAAATATGAATGTAGATGCAAATGTAGACATAATGAAATTAGGGAAGAAAGGTCTTGGTCCTAGGGTTGGATAACATGGGTTCATTCATAATTTTATTTGTTGTTTAAATTTGATTTGATAATTAATTTAGTGAAAACCCATTAATAAATTAGTTTCCCTTGATTTATTGAGTGTGTGATTTTAGCATGCATCTGGCACACCAAAGCACACCTCCTACAATAGTCAAATAGGGAAACACCTCAACCAAGAATGTTACTTCTACAGGACCCAGCTCCACCGTATACTGTTTCAACCCTTATGGAAACCCCAACTTCATAGTATGAATGATTTTCCTAAGTGAGGGGAGGGAAAATAAATTAATTAAGGAAAAGAAGTGGATTTGGAAATAGTGTCGTGGTGGAAAATTTCCCCACCTATGCAATACCCCCGCATCCACCACAAATAGATTTAAAACATTTTGAATTGAAGCAAAATAATGAATAACACCATGAAACCTTCCCTGTGTCCAAGCCTCTAGTAAGTCAATTTTCATGGCGAAGTGCATAGAGATCATGATGGAAAGATGTAAGAGAGAGAATTAGATTGAGATTGGAAGAGAAAATGGGTGGAATAAGGAAATGGAAAAACTTTAATATAAAAAATAGGAATGCATTACATGACAAAATAAAACTAAAATAAAAAAGAAAATAAATAAAGAAAAAAATATAAATGGCCCTTGGCCTACTCTCCTTGGTTCCCCGGATGGTGTTGGGATGGGAAAGTATGATATGAGAGGTAGGAGCTCCACTCCTTCTATAGGAATATTTCATCCTCCAAAAGTTGTCAAATTTTTGAACCATTAATTGGCCTATTCACACATAGAACCCTTCATGAAAGTTATTCATAAATATGTTTTCCATTCACCCTCCAAATTTCCGCTTAATTTTCCATCATATATATGAGTAATGATTTTTTCATTTTTTATTTCTTTTTATGGATGAAGTTTCTAGTAAGTTTCCTTCAAAAATATGTCATCCAATGGCCACCTTAACAGATTCAAAACTCTATGGAAATTAATAGGGTCGCAGATATGTGTCCCAGTTCTATCCCAGGTGGAATCACCTAAATTTGAGGTACGTATTCCGAGATGGACTTCCGTTACGGTGGTGGGGTCCACACTGTCTAGATGGAAAATTCTTCAACTTCAATAATTTTTTACAGCCTCTAGATGATCAGATAATCCTTTGATACATAAGAAAAAAAATTAAATTAAATTAAAGAATGATTCTAAAAAAATAATCACTAAATTTTGAATTATATTTTTCAAGAAATGAATAAAATACCCTTGATGTTAAAATCCGTTAAAAATCTAGAATTAAGCACTTTTTACCATTTAGAGAATTTTCATTCTATAATCCAAATTTCCCTTTATTTTAATATAACATTAAAATATATGGGTTTTATCATTTAAAAACATCAATAAATCATTATTATTGGATTAAAAATATGCACATAAATTTTATCTGTCAAATATCCCCACACTTAAACCATGCTTACCCTCAAGCATAAAATCTCAGCATGGAATTTAGAGGATACCAATGTTACTAATATTCAAACTCCAAAGTAATCAAATCAAAAAAATTTCAATGTCAAATCAAATTTTTAAAAATCCACATAAAATATCAATTTAATTTCCCAATTTTTAAAGAAATAATTAATTCATATATTTTACTTTTCCCCTTTGAAAAATGATGTAACTTATTTTTTCATTCATTCAAGATTCTCAATTCATTATTATTAAACATGCCACATCATGATTTAACTAAACTTTGAATTTTGACTCTCATATATCATGATTCAATTAAATTAGAGTTATGCTCATATCACGAGAACATACACTTTATCCATAAACTTGTAAAATAACTACTTTCTCTACTTTGTAAAGACAAAATGCACATTAAATCATGAGGAATTTCTAATAAAGGTTCAATTAAATATGAGGATTAAGGTTGGTAGGATTTTATGTTTTAAAAATTAAGGCTCAAGGAGGAGGTTTATCTCTTAAGTAAAATGCATGATATCAAAAAATTTAATGAAATTATTCCCTTCAAAGTAGAAACACCCACTTCCCCCAAAACTCAAAGTAAGATCATGATCAAAGTAAAGCTTAATGAATGATTAATGAAACCTCTTGATTTTTTTAAAATTTTGTTTCATTTTTATTCGTTTTTTGAAAGTTATGATTATCTCAAACCTCAAATCCATCACCTACTTATTTTGATGCACACCTATCATAGGTCATGATAAAAGAAAATTTATTTTCCAAATGTAGCACAGTGGATAACTAGGGTTGTCTCATTTGAGGAGTGTTACAGTTGGTTCAATCAGTGATTTTAGTTCACCTATTTTTTTTTTGTTTGTTTTTTATAATTTACTAAAAATGATGGTTTTAGGGGTTTTGGAAAATAGTGATATTAAAATAATTAAATAAAAACTTTAAATCTAAAAGTAGATATAGATGCAAACAAAATAAAATTAGCGAAGAAAGGTCTTGGTCGTAGGGTTGGATAACATGGGTTATTTTATCATTTTATTTTTTTTTAAATTTTATTTGATAATTCATATATTGAAACCTCGTTAATGAATTATTTTCCTTTTATTTATTGATTGTGTGATTTTAGCATGCATTTATCACACCAAACCACACCTCCTCCAATAGTCAAATAGGGTACTACCTCAATCGAGAATGTTATTTCTATTGGACCGAGCTCCACCATATGTCGTTTCAACCCTTATGGAAAACCCAACTCCACCATATGAAGGTTTTTCCTAAGATAGGTGAGGGAAAATGAATTAATCAAGGAAAAGAAATGGATTTGGAAATAGTGTCGTGGTGGACGACTGGCACACCCATGCAATACCCCCGCATCTACCACAAATAGATTTAAAACATTTTAAATTTGAATAAAAATAATGAATAACAACATAAACTCTCCCTCAGGTCCAAGCCTCGAGTTAGTCACTTTCTATATTTATGTGAATAGAGATCATGATAGAAAGATGGAAGAGAGAGAATAAGATTGAGATTAGAAGATAAAAGGGGTGGAAGAAGGAAAGGGAAACACTTTAATATAAAAAATATAAATGCATTACATGAGACAAGAAAACTAAAATAAAATGAAAATAAAGAAAGAAAAATATTCTAAATGGCCCTTTGCCTACTCCCCTTGGTGCCTCGGATGGTGTTGGGATGGGAAGGAATGATTTGAGAGGTAGGAGCTCTTCTCCTTTTATGGGCAGATTTCATCCTCCAAACATTGTCACGTTTTTGACCCATTAACTTGTCAATTCACATGTGGACCCCTTCATGAAAGATTTTTATAAATGTGTTATCTGTTCTCCCTATAAATTTCATCTTAATTGGACATTGAATGTCAGTGTTATGATTTTTTCATTGGAGGTTTCTTTTTCTGGATGAAGGTTCTAGGAAGCTTCCTTTAAAAATATGTCATTCAATGGCCATCATAATGGATTCAAAACTCCATGGAATTTAATATATGTGCATATATGTGTCCTCATTCTATCACAGGTGGAATCACCTCAATTGGATGTGTATAGTATGAGATAGACTTCTATTACGGTGGTGGGGTTCATGCTGTCCGCCTAGAAACTTTTCAACTTCATTGATTTTTTACGACATCTAGATGATCGAATCATCCCCTGGCCTAGATTACAAAGTTAATGGAAATGAAACACATATTATAAAATAAATAATCACTCAATTTGGAATTATATTTTTCAATAAATGAATAAAATACCCTTGATGTTAAAATATTTAAAAAAATCCATAATTAAGCACTTTTCACCATTTAGTTCATTTCCATTCTATAATCCAAATTTCTCTTTATTTTAATAAAACATTTAAATACATGGGTTTTATTATTTAAAAACATCAACAATTCATTATTATTGGATTAAAAATATGCACATAAATTTTCTCTATCAAATACCCCCACACTTAAACTATGCTTTCCCTCAAGAATAAAATCTTAACATGGAATTTGGAGGACACCAATGTCACCAATATTCAAATTCCAAAGTAATAAAATCCAAAAAAAATCAACTTCAAATCAAATTTTTAAAAATACACATAAATATCAATTTAATTTCCCAATTTTTAATGAAATAATTAATTCATATATTTTACTTTTCCCTTTTAATAAATGATGGAACTTCTTCTTTCATTCATTGAAGAATCTCAATTCATTATTATTAAACATGTCACATCATGATTTACATAAACTTTGAATTTTGACTTTCATCTCTCATGATACAATTCAAGTAGAGTTATGTTCAAATCATGAGAACATGAACTTTATCCATAATCTTGTAAAAGAACTACTTTCTTAACTGTGTAAAGTCAAAAGTCACATAAAATCATAAATACTTTACAAAAAATGTTCAAATAACTCTGAGGCTTAAGGTTGGTATGATTTTATGTTTTAAAAATTAAGGCTTAAGAAGGAAGTTTATCTCTTTTGTAAAATACATGATATCAAAAATTGTAATGAAATTACCCCTTCAAAGTAGCAACACCACTTCCCCCAAAGCTCAAAGTAATGTCATGATCAAAGTAAATCATAATGAATGATTAATTCACCCTCTTGATTTTTTTTTATTTTTTTATTTTTTTCTTATTTTTTCAAAATTTATGATTAGATCAAACCTCACATCCATCACTTAAATAGTTTTTATGCATTCCTATCGTAGGGTGTAGAAAAAACAAATTTATTTTCCTAATTCAGCACAATGGCTGAGTAGGGTCATCTCACTTGAGGAGCATTGCAGTCATCTCAATAACTGATTCTAGTTCACCCATTCTAATCCTTTTTTTTTGTTTTTTATAATTTACTAAAAATTATGGTTTTAGAGGTTTTTTAAAATGGTTAAATTAAAATAATGAAATGAAATATTTAAATATAAATGTAGATTCAGATATAGACAGAATGAAATTATGGAAGAAAGGTCTTGGTCTTAGGGTTGGATAACATGGGTTCATTCATAATTTTATTTTTTGTTAAAATTCGATTTGATAATTAATTTAGTGAAACCTAATTAATGAATTATTTTCCCTTGATTTATTGACTGTGTGATTTAAGCATCCATCTGGCACACCAAACCACACCTCCTACAATAGTCAAATAGGGTAACACCTCAACTGAGAATGTTATTCCTAGAGGACCCAGCTCCACTGTATACTATTTAAACCCTTATGGAAACCCCAAATACACTGTATGAAGGGTTTTCCTAATATGGGGAACGGAAAATGAATTAATTAAGGATAATAAATGGATTTGGAAATTCTGCCGTGGTGGATGACCAACACACCCGTGTAATACCCCTGCATCCACCACAAATAGATTTAAAACATTTTGAATTAAATAGAAATAATGAAGAAGACCATGAAACCTCTTCCAGGTCCAAGACTCAAGTTATTCACTTGTAATGGAGATGTGCATAGATATCATGATGGAAAGATGGAATAGAGAGAATGAGATTGACATTGGAAGAGAAAAGGGGTGGAAAAAGGAAAGGGAAACACTTTAATATAAAAAATATGAATGCATTACATGATAAAATAAAACTAAAATAAATAAAAAATAAAAAGAAAAAAAATCTAAATATCCCTTGGAATACTCTCCTTGGTGCCCCGGATGGTGTTGGGATGGGAAGGAGTGATTTGAGAGGTAGGAGCTCCTCTCCTTTTATAGAAAGATTCCATCCTCTAAAATTTGTCACATTGTTAACCCATTAATTAGTTGATTCACACATAAACCCATTTATAAAAGTTTTTCATAAATTTTTTGGTTGTTAACCATCCAAATTTCAGCTTAATTGTTCATCATATGTATGGTTTAAAATTGTTTAACTGGAGGTTTTTTTTTCTAGATGAAGGTTCCATGAAATTTCCTTCAAAAATATGTCATTAAATTTTCACTTTAATGGATTAAAAACTCCATGAAATTTACTAGAGGTGCAGCTATATTTCCTCGTTCAATCCAGGGTTTAATCACCTTAATTGGAGGTGTATAAGCTTAGATGGATATCAGTTATGGTGGTGGGGTCTATGCTGTCTTCCCGGAAAATTCTTTAGCTTTATTGATTTTTACGACCTCTAGATGATTGAATCAACCCTTGTCCCATAAGAAAAATTTAAGGTAAATAAAATAATGATTCTAAAAAAATAATCACTTAATTTATAATTATATTTTTAAAGAAAAGGATCAAATAACATTGATTTTAAAATCTATCAAAAATACAGAATTAAGCACTTTTCACCATTTAGCTCATTTTCATTCTATAATCAAAATTTCCCTTTATTTTAATAAAACATTTAAATACATGGGTTTTATCATTTAAAAACATCAAAAATTCATTATTATTGGATAAAAAATATGCACATAAATTTGCTCTGTCAAATTCCCCCACACTTAAAACATGCTTTCCCTCAAGCATAAAATCTCAACTTAGAATTTAGAGGACACCAATGTTACCAATATTCAAATTCCAAAGTAATAAAATAAAATAAAAATCAATGTCAAATCAAATTTTCAAAAAATCCACATAAAATATCAATTTAATTTACCAATTTTTAAAGAAAAAAAAATAATTTATATATTTTACTTTTCCCCTTTGAAAAATGATGGAGCTTCTTCTTTCATTCATTCAACAATATCAATTCATTATTATTAAACATTCCACATCATAATTTACCTCACCTTTTAATTTTGACTCTCATCTCTCAGGATACAATTCAAGTAGAGTTATGATAATATCACAAGAACATGCACTTTATCTGTAAGTTTGTAAAAGAACAACTTTATACACTTTGTAATGACAAAAGGCACATAAACACTATTGGGAATTTAAGCTATAGCCACAGTTTCAAACTATGGATATAAGCCCCAAAATCATGGAAATAGGTTATAGCCATGGTTCAATGGGTCATGGCTAGTATTGGCGTGGCTATAGGGAAATACCTATAGCCATAGTTCCAAACCATGGCAGAACAAATAAGCCACACAAGTCCTATATCCATGATTTTGAATCGTCACTATATAGTTTTAGCCATAGTTTTAAATTGTGGAAATAATCCTACAACCACGGTTTAAAACCATGGATCAATGGATTCACATTTCATAAAATACTCCCCACATCCCCCCTTGAACAACCCCCATGCCCCCCAAGGACGACCCCCTTGCACCCCCATGGACAACCCCCTTCACCCCCTGGACACCCCCTTGCACCCCCGTGAACACCCCCTAGACAACCCCCTTGCACCTCTAGACGGTCTCTTGCACCCCCATGCCCCTGGAAATCCCCCTTACACCCCCCCTGTACATCCCTTGCACCCCCATGGATTGTCCCCTTGCACCCCGCTAGATAGCCCCTGGCACCCCCTTGAACACCCCTGCACCCCCATGCCCCCTGGACAGCCCCCTTGCACCCCCTAGACAGCCCTTGCACCCCTGGACCCCCCCCCCCCCCGCACCCCCATGCCCCCTAGATAGCCCCCCTACACCCCCTGTACTTCCATTAAACCCCCCTGGACCGCCCCCTTGCACCACATGGACAACCCCCCTATCATGCGAAATCTTACACACAAGAAATCCCGTTCATGTGATGACATTGAGACAACTACCCGCAGGCAATTCTTGATATCTAACAAAGAATCTTTTTGGTTATGAAAAAACATTTGGTGAGCCACATATGGGTTACTCAAAGATAGTGAATAAATCACATAACCTTTCTTAGATCATGCACTTTTCATAATACAAAAAATAAAAGAGAAAGAAAAAGGTTTCATGCTACCTATAAATTCATGCAAGCATAATTGACATACCTAAAACGTGTTATTAAATAACACATAAAGTAATATAATTTATAAACTATTATGTTAATGTTTTGGATTCTATGAATCCCATGCAATAAGTGTACCTAATTAAATTGATTTGATGATTCTTGAAGAAGTGATTCGATATTTTGAAAGTCCTATATTAAATAAAATATTGAAGAACATTATGTGCACCTATTGCATGAATTTTATTGAGGTCATTACTTTCTATAAAAGGAATCGTATCCTGAGAATTTTTTTCACTAAGGAAATTAGTCATTACATGTTAAAAAAATTAATTGATCAAGGTATATAGACATATTCAATTATTTTTTAAGATACTTTAAGTGTACACGATCAAATATGCACCTAAAATCTCATGGAGGAAGATTAAATATTATCCTATGGTGGATTAAGCCTTCATTAGGTGTGTAGTCTTAACAAGTTGAAGATTTTTAATTTGAAAGAAAAATAATTCCTAAAAAGGAAACCACTAATTCACACCCCTTACCCCCTGTACACCCCCCGAACAACCCCCTTTCACCCCCTGGACAGACCTTGCACCCCCTGGACAACCCCCTTGCACCCCCATGCCCCCTGGATATCCCCCTTCCATCCCCTTAGATAGCCCTTTCACCCCCCTGGACAACCCCCTTGCACCCCTTGGACAACCCTTGCAACCCCCTGGACATCCCTCTTGCACTCCACTGGACAACCCCTTGTAGCCCCCTAGACATCCCCCTTGCACACCCTTGAACACCCCTTGGATATCCCCCTTGCCCCCACCCCTATAGTAGCCCCCCCGGAAATAGCCACCCCCCTCCCTGGACACCCCCTGGACAGACACCCCCTCCTAGACAGACACCCCACCCCTCCTGGACAGACCCCCAGCACACCCCACCCCACCTTTCACACCCCCTACCCCTTGCACACACCCATGTGAGTCAAAAAAATCTTTAGATATGATCGTGGTGTCTCAAGTGAGATAAGAATGGGTAAGGATAAGAATGGAAAACATAAATGCAATAATGTCAAACAAGCTATATAAGCATAAACTACCACATTGAGTTTTTTCAGACCGAACACCTCCGTTAGAGGGGGTTTATTACAAAACCCTGACTTGTTTATCAAACAAAACAATTATTTTAACTAACATGTGATCAAGAATTTCAATTTAATATAAACAAGAATAATCAAGAAGACAACTAAATGCAATTTAAAAAATTCTTGAATTAAAGAGGCTAGGAGAGGGACTCTACCTCAAAGGAGTCAAACCACACAACAGAGTATCCTTATATATATTCTAACACACATAAGAATGGTCTATGTTTTGTTGTTAGTTCTCTACATTGCATGCATCCCTATCCACAGACATAACCTATCATAGGAAATCATGCACACAAGAAATCCAGTTCTAGAGAAGACATTGATACAACTTCTAGTAGAAAATTATTGATATCTAACAAAGAAGCCTTTTGGTTATGAAAAAAAATTTGGTGAGCCACATATGGGTCACTCAAAGATAGTGAATAGATCAAATAACCTTTCTTAGATCATGCACTTTTCATAATACAATAAATAAGAGAGAAAGACAAAGGTTGCATGCTACCCATAAATTCATGCAAGCATAATTGACATACCTAAAAAAAGTTATTAAATAAAACATAAAGTAATATAATTTATAAACATTGTGTTAATGTTTTGGATTCCATGAATTCCATGCATGAAGTGTACCTAATTAAATTGATTTTATGATTCTTAAAGAATTGATTTGATATTATGAAATTCCTATATTATATAAAATATGTAAGAACATTATGTGCACATATTGCATTAATTTTATTGAGGTTGTTACTTTAGATAGAAGGAATCATTGCCTGAGAATTGCTTCACTAAGGAAATTGGTCATTACATGTTATCAAAATTAATTGATCAAGGTATATATACATCTTTAATTCTTTTCTAATATAATTTAAGTGTACACGATCAAATATGAACCTAAAATCTCATGGAGGAAGATTAAATATTATCCTATAGTGAATTAATCCTTCATTATTTGTGTAGTCTTAACAATTTGGAGAGTTTGAATTTTAAAGAAAAAGAATTCTTAAAAAATAAATCACTAATTCACACCCCCTTCCCCCTACACCCCCTCCCCCCGGACAGCCCCCTTGCACCCTCTGGAGAGCCCTTTCACCCCCATGGATAGCCCCCCTACACCCCCATACCCCCCTGAACAACCCCTTTCACCCCCCTTGATAGCCCCCTTTCACCCCCTGGACATCACTTGCACCCCCTTGGACAACCCTCTTGCACCCCCTGGACATCCCTTGTACCCCTGGACACCCCCCCCCCCCCGCGCAACCCCATGCCCCTAGACATCCCCCTTTCACCCCCTTGAACACCCCTAGATATCCCCCTTGACCCCACCCCTATTGTGCCCCCCCCCCCCCCGCAGTATCCCCCTCCCCCCACCCTGGATAGACACCCCCTCCTAGACAGACACCCAACCCCTCCTGGACAGATCCCCCAGCACACCCCCACCCCACCTTGCACACCCCCTGCCCCCTGAACACACCCTTGTGAGTCAAAAAAATCTCTAGAGATTTTTTTGGTGTCTCAAATGAGAGAAGAAGGGGTAAGGATTAAAATGTAAAACACAAATTCAATAATGTCAAACAAGCTATAATAACATAAACTACCACTGTGAGTTTTCACAGACAACACACTTCTGTTGGGGGGGTTTATTACAAAACCACGACTTGTTTATCAAACAAAACAATTATTTTAACTAAAACTTGATAATAATTACAATATAAACAAGCAGAATCAAGAAGGCAGCTAAATTCAATTTAAAAAATTCTTGAATTAAAGAGGCTAAGATAGGGACTCTACCTCAAAGGAGTCGATCCATACACATTAGGATCCTTATATATATGATCGCATGCATAAGCATGGGATATGTTTTTTTATTGGTTCTCTACATTGCATGCAACCCTATCCACAGACACAAACTATCATGCGAAAGCATACACACAAAAAATCCATTTCTTGTAAAGACGTTGAGACAAATACCCATATAAAATTCTTGATATCAAACAAAGAATCTTTTTTGGTTATGAAAAAACATTTTGTGAGCCACACATGGGTCACGCAAATATAGTGAATAGATCACATAACCTTTCTTAGATCATGAAATTTTCATAATACAACAAATAAGAGATAAAGAAAAAGTTTGTATGCTACCCATAAATTCTTGCAAGCATAATTGGAATACCTAAGACAAGTTATTAAATAACACATAAAGTAATATAATATATAAAAAACTGTGTTAATGTTTTGGATTCCATGAATCCCATGCATGAAGTGTACCTAATTAAATTTATTTGACGATTCTTGAAGAATCGATTTGATATTGTGAAATTCATATATTAAATAAAATATTTAAGAACTTTATGTGCACCACTTGCATGAATTTTATTGAGGTCATTAATTTATATAGAAGTAATCATAGCCCGAGAATTGTTTCACTAAGGAAATTGGTCATTACATGTTATCAAAATTAATTAATCAAGGTATATAGACATATTCAATTATTTTCTAAGATACTTTAAGTGTACATGACCAAATTTGAACCTATAATCTCATGGAGGAAGATTAAATATTATCCTATGGTAGATTAAGCCTTTATTAGGTATGTAGTCTTAACAATTTGGAGAGTTTTAATTTTAAATAAAAGTAATTCCTAACAAATAAACCACTAATTCACCCCCCTACCCCCTATACACCCCCTAGACTACCCCCTTGTACCCCTTGGATAGCCCTTGCACCCCCTTGACAGCCCCCTTGCACCCCCTAGACAACCCCCTTTCACCCCCTAGACAGCCCTTGCACACCCCCTGGACAACCCCCCAACACCTCCATGCCCCTGGACATCCCCCTTGCACCCCCTGGACAGCCCCCTTGAACCCCCTTTGAACACCCACTAGACGATCCCATTTCCCCCCCAACCCTACAGTAGCCCCCCCCCCCCCCCCCCGCAGTATCCACCCCCCCTCTTTGTACACCCCCTGGATAGACACCCCCCCCTCCTAGACATACCCCCCCTTTTAGACAAACTCCCCTCCTTGGACAGACCCCCCAACACACCCCCACCCCACCTTTCACAACCCCTGCCCCCTACACACCCCCCTGTAAGTCAAAAAAATCATTGTAGATTCTTGTGGTGTCTCAAATGAGAGAATAAAAGGTAAGGATTAAAATGGATAACATAAATTCAATAATTTCAAACAAGCTATATAAGCATAAACTACCACTGTGAGTTTTTGCAGACAACGCACTTCCATTGGAGGGGTTTTATTACAAAACCATGACTTGTTTATCAAATGAAACAATTATTTTAGATAATTAACACTTGATTAAGAATTGAAATTTAATATAAATAAGAATAATTTAAAAGTCATATAAATTCAATTTAAAAAAATATTGAATTAAAGAGGCTAGGAGAGGGACTCTACGTCAAAAGAGTCAAGCCACACACAAGAGGATGCTTATATATATGCTCACATACATAAGCATGGGATATGTTTTGTTTTTGATTCTCTGCAAAGCATGCATCTCTATCCTGCATACCAATACAAGTAATCAAAATCAAAAAATGATCAAAAAGTAAAAGCCACTAGGAATTCAAAATGGGGAAATTACTTTGACATTACTGTTTGAATCGATTAAGCGTTTTGCAACCAGGGAGAGCAATTTTTCCTGTGACACCTCCACCGTGTCAGAGTTCAAATTGAATTTGTTTCTTAGTAGTAGAACACTATCACAAATCACAATAAAGTAATTAAAATGTATAAACAATACCATTTTCATCGAACGCAAGACCAATCCAACTCGACACCCCCTGGACACCCCCTCCCCCCTTGACACCCCCTCCCCCCTAGACACCCATCCCCCACTAGACAGCCCCTGGACAGCCCCTGGACCCCCTGGACACCCCCCAGGACACCCCCTAGACACCCCCTAGACATCCACAGACACAGCTTATCATGCACTTTTCATAATACAACAAATAAGATATAAATACAATGGTTGCATGCTACCCATAAATTCATGCAAGAATAATTGACATACCTAAAATTAGTTATTAAATAACAAATAAAGTAATATAATATACAAAAAATTGTGTTATTATTTTGGATTCCATGCATCCCATACATGAAGTGTACCTAATTAAATTGATTTGATGATTATTAAAGAAGCGATTCGATATTGTGAAAGTCCTATATTGAATAAAATATTGAAGAACATTATGCACACCTCTTTCATGCATTTTATTGAGGAATATTAAATATTATCCTATGGTGGATTAATCCTTCATTAGGTGTGTAGTATTAACAAGTTGAAGAGTTTGAATTTGAAAGAAAATGAATTACTAAAAAAGAAACCACTAACTCACACCCCCTGCACACCCCTCCCACCCCCTGGACACCACCCCCTCTCCCTCCCCCTGCCCCCTTGCACACCCCATGCCCCCCTGCACACCCCACCCCTACCCCCACCATGCACAGGCTCTGCCCCCTTGCACCCCCTCCCCCTTGTACACCCCCACCCCTCCCACCCCCTGGACAACACCCCCTCTCCCCCTACCCCTTGCACACACACCCTGCCCCCTGCACACCCCCACCCTGCACAGCCCCTTCCCCCTTGCACCCCCCCTCCCACCCCTGGATAGCACCCCCTCTCCCCCCTTGCACACCCCTCCCGCCCCCTCCACACCCACCCCTTCCCCCCTCCACACCCCACCCCTGCCCTAACCTTGTATATTCTCTAGTGACTCATGATGCAGAGCTAGTTTACTAAGAAGTTTATTATATTGTACTTGTTTAAGGTGGAAACATTCTAAATTCCATGACCAAACATAATTAGGTGTTCTATCTCCCACATCCACCACCCTTTCTATGTATTATAGGCACATAGGATGCAAATAATTGGATAGAAAACAACAAGTCCATTTTTTCTCGGTTCTAGACATCCGTGGATGAGAGAGTGATGCTAGAGACCTATATTTTCCATAAATAAACCATTTGATGGTGGAATACCATTAATCAATATTTAATAAGGGGTGATCATTCATAAAAAACATTCATGGAGGTTTTCCATGAAAAATAAATTACTAAAATGATGAAGTTGGACTATTACCATGTGTTTATGGAAATGCAGAAGAGCCTTAGAAATGTCTTTGTGTAATATTATTTTTCCATAGAGCTGCTATGATTTTTCCAATTTCTGGCTACAATCAAGGCCCAAAAGGCTCGTATGTTGTAGATATTCCACCATTTGGATATCAAACTATAGGTAATTTTATTTGATATGACATCATAACCAAATGTGTTGTGCAAGGAATTGATAATCAAGAAGGGTATATATGAGGATAGGTAGAATGATTAATTCAACTCTATATAAGACCCATGACTGAGTTTTCTATCATTAAAATGGGAGACACTTCCAGTATTAGGAAGTGGAAAGATCATCAAAAGTATTAAGAAAGATACTATATGGGTCAAAGTAAGAGTTCCTCAGTGTACTCTATTGTATTTGATCCAACCAAGCGATTCAATTGTGTGAAAAAAAGGTATTGTAGCCATTATTACAATAAGACTCCAATGTAATTACATAAATGTTTCCTATCAAGACATATATGATGTTATTTTTTTAGGGAATGAAAAAATTGATATGGGAAATTAGTTAAAGCTGGGTGTGGAGATCCTTATCAAAGAATGTAGACTCCCAATTCATTGATGACTTACAGGAAACTGAGTAAAGCCGAGTAAGGCCTAGATTATATAGTGGATAAGGGTTAGGTTAATAAAAAATAGGAATTATCTATTATTTGGTTTATTATCTAATAAATTGCATGCTATCTACCACTTTTCTAGATACATTCATTTCTTATCCTCATACACTTTTGTTATACGATTAGATTATATCCATTTTCAATTCATATTCATCATATTTCATTCAAAAATATTCATATTTTTTAAATAAATTAATATGATGAAGGTATGCATATAATGTATCATTTGTTATAAACAAAATATAAAGGTACAAGATTCAAAAGTGCATACCTGGGGATCAACTATCTAACCATGATACAGAACAATGTCTAGAAGATCGAATATTTCACACTCAAGAGTAAACTTGAAACCATCAATTCTGCAAGCATGGTGTATGCCAAGTAAATTAGATTAAAAACACAACAAATGGTTACTAATGGCTTGCAAAAAATGGTATAAAATAACCATTAAATCCTTAATTTTATATTCACGTCGATCCCAGTTGCAAGTCGTGGGAGAAAATCAATTTTATCAGCTATGTTTTCTTATTGGTTCTCTGCATAACATGAATCGCTATCATGCATACTAGTACAAGTCATAAAACTCACAATATGATCAGTTAAACTAATTGAGTGGTCGCCTCAAGAAAAAAAATGGAAAATTGGACTATATACCATCAGAGGTGTGCCAGAGGAGATAGAGGGGACACATCAGAGTAGCGTCATCAAAGAGGTACGATGGTAACATTGGAGGAGGATACAATTCAATATAATAATAATAAAACTTAACTACTACATAAGCAAACATATCTCATAATAACATAAATAAATATATGTAGAAACAATCAGAAACACCTCAATACAATTCAGTATTACAATAATCAAACCTCATTGCATAATAAAATTACACATATTAACAATCCAAAAATAAAATTCACAACAATAGTGAGTCTCAATATTAGTAGCATCATATTCATGATAACCCTCATACATGCCTCCTACAGAAACACCATCATCACCTCTCACGCCACTAGTATCATCATCACCATTAGCATCGTTACCGGCACCGACACTAGGATTGAATCCGGCTACAGCTCCAACTCCAGCTCCAACAGAAGAATCTACATTAGCAGAACTAATCGACATCAAACATGTGTCAACTAATGTAGCTGATTCTGGTGAAAGTGTAGAAGAAATGGTAGACATAACTATCATTCTATTTTCAAATATTTCTTTTTCTGCTTTTTGAGTTTCTTCTTTGATTGATAAATTCATCTGTTTTACTATGACCAAACCAGAACAAGTACTTGAAAAATGTTGTTAGAAGACTAGTATTGAGATGGTACAATCTTCTTTCCAGGTCGACAACGCTCTCTGCCCTGATGCTCATTTCATAATACCTGATGTAGATGATCGTTCAGGCCCAAATTGTCAGGTTCTTTTTCTGCCAATGTCTCTAAATCTTTATTTTGATTGATATATAACATAAATTAAAATGATAAAATAATATAAGGAATTAAATTCAGTCAAAATAAAATAAATTTAAATATACTTAAAATTGCCTTCTCAGTGTCAATATTTGGCATGAAACCATCTTTCTTTTTATGCTTATTCAAAACAAAGTAGAGTGAGGAACAAGACCCTCGATATTCAATTATTTTTTATGGAAAAAAAGAAATAAATCAAATTTGGAAGTCAAAAAAATTACACTAAATGAAGCTAAATATTTTAAATATTAAATTACCAGTGTTTGCTAATGATTTGGGAGTGAAGTGTGTCCATGAGTATAAAAATGTTTTAGTCCACTCTTATTTCTTTTATTTCTGTCTGATTTATCCTATAAACAAATAATTATATAATTTCATTAACATAAATAAAACTCGTTTTCAAATAAATAAATGAATATATATATATATATATATAAATTTAACAAATAACTTAAACTCCTGACTCTTCCAATAGTCGATCATCTCTTTGTATTTTGATATTAGGCAATCATGAATCACCGGTACTTCTTAAAGCTCCATGCCAACTCTCTTTTTTCAACCAAGATATAAGTCATACTTGTACGCTCGCTACATTTCACCTAAATCCATTAACCTTATAGCCTTGGCATTTTTTCCATCAGGAAAATTATATCAGAGCTACAATGGACACAATATTTTTTAAGAAAATATTATAAATTAATATATATTAAAGGTTATTAACTTTACTTACCCAGATCTTTGCCCAGGCATTGTCCTTTATTTGTTCTCTAACTTCCCTTCAACTTATTGGTTGAACCGGAATGATATTGATGTGTCTAGAAAGTTTTCCCATAAAGATTTTACATTCCGTACCATTTTTTTAATTATAGCTCCATCCTCATTGTATTCAACCATGATTTGTGTGTGTCGACTCCAAACCTCTCGAATTTTTGTGTGGCCTCATCATTTGGTGAAGACTGTAGATAATCATGAAAAAAAGTAATAAAGGATAATAATATATATAGATTTATCATTAATCACTAACAGTAATGTTTGAGCATATACCAGTAGATGAGGGGTCTGCTGACCCCTGAAGTGCAGTGTCTAGAGGGGGAGTAGCCTCTTTGGTAGGTGGGATATCTACAGTTGGAGTACTTTGTATAGTAGATAGATAACCCTATACAGATGAGGGTGGATATGGATATGGATATGGAGGTGGGATATATGGGGGCATAATGCCCTTTACAGTGGATGGTGGGAATGAAAAATAATGAGGGATGTGAGTCTAAGAACTACCATCCAATGTGGGTGCGGGAAAAAAGGGATATGAAAAATGTGGGTATGGATAATATGGAGGTGGCATAATGGGAGGATGACCTTCTGGTGACTCAAGAGGCATAGTAATAGGCTAAACTGTAGAATCAATACCCCCACCATACTATCAGCCTCAGTAGTATAATCCAACCATCTCCTCGACGAAGTAGCCTAAAATAACATAGATGATAAAATAAAATGAACGATAACAAGATAAATAATATAAAAGAGCATAATATTAAAACATAAATTGTACTTACAGTGTTGGAAAGATGAGACATATGTTGTTAATTTCTTTGTATTCTTCTATTTCTTCCAATATCATCATATTCATACATTTTGACCTGGAAATTTAAAATAACATTCTCAAATAAATAGAAATAATGAAAAATGTTAAATAATACAATTGTGTTATAAATCAATGAGATACATTTTCAATGTGACATTTATATTGATAAAATATCAAGACTTTTCGTTGTTCAATAATTATTATAGATGTGCTTAAACATAAATTGGATAGACTATAAATAGTTTTATATTAGACAATGGTATAAAATATACTAATTAATTTGATATCATGTATGGAATTTTAAGAAAACACATACAATATTATGATAATGTCAGGTAAATACTTACAAATGTGTCAATGTTATGTGTGCTCTGTGACAATTTCTGGTTCACAATCTATTCTATAAATTGAGTTATCTATGTCATTAAATGCAACATTTGAATAAATACTGACAGGTTCATCCACAACATCATTGTCATCCATGTCTTCATCAACAATATTTCTAGGAATGACATCAAAAATAACATCAAATTGTTATTGTAATGGTTCATTTACATAAAACACCTTTCTAGCCTATGATTCAAGAATATAAGGTTCATCAGTGTGAAGTTGGAGATTTATATCAATCACTCTAAATCCACAGTTATCAATATGCATTCCTTGTCATGTCATTAAATCAAACCACTTACATTTCATCATTGTGACACGAACATGTGCATAGTAATCTAGTAAAATGATTCTTTCAACAACACCATAATATGATATATTTTCTGACCGAGGTTGTCTATCCAATGAACTCATATAAAAATATATTGTGGTGCTTATCATAACACTGTCATGCTGTGTTGCCATTTTTTTGCACAAATATTTATAAAAAATTTAAATCCATTGAAAACCATTTCTTTACAGTCACGTGCCACATCGTTTGGACCAAAGCACAATGCTCTTACTTCATCTGATACTTCATTCATTGGTAGAGTTAAAACCTAAAAGATACCAACATTGAATATTAAATAGAGACATGTGATTATGTTATGATAATTAAAAACGATCTATTGCCATTAACTTTAACCAAGCTGAAAATTCTTTGTCATGCAACAGTTTCTTCCTCTTAATAGATAGAGAGTAGTGTCTCTTTTTTATAATTTCTAAATGTTATCTACAAATATAAAAGATTAAAAATGTCAGAAGATATGAAGAAATAACATAATGAAAAAAAATGAATATTTATTTTTTTACTTGATATAATCATCAAGTACCCCACAGTTTAATAATACTGTACAATGATCCATTTCTCACTCTTCCCTGGTTAAAGTGCACAATGAGTATGATCCAGATATCCCCCCTATTTGGGGTAGTGACGGAAATGTAGGCTCAATGGGATCATATTGCTCATATTCAGTTCTCATTAGTCGATTAGACCTCACAGGGATGTTATCCAAGTACGATAAGCATAAATCCATGAATTCTTGTGCTAAATAACATTTCACAATAGAGCCTTCGGGGTGATATTTATTTCTCACATAAGATTTCAATGTAAACATCATTCTTTCTATAGGATACATCCACTGACTCGAAATAGGACCACCAAAAAGAAATTTAGTGGGAAAATGCACAATCAGATGTAACCTACATGTGAAAAATGATAGTGGGAAAATTTTCTCCAAGTCACAAAGAATAATTGGTGCATCTCTCTGCAATTTCTGAACAACACTTCTGCATAGTATTTTGGAACAAAGGTCTCGATAAAAATAACATAACTTAATCACTGCAACTCTAAAATTATGTGAAATTAAATTTTGAATGGAAATAGAAATCAACTCATGTTACAATACATGGTAATCATGGGTTTTAAGAGATTTTAGTTTCACATCTTGTGTATTATCCCTTTTCAAAATATTACTTGAATAACCATATAGAACCTTAAAACTTTCCAAGACCTGAAGAAATTATTTCTTCTCCACATTTTTCATTGAATAACAGGAAATAGGGACTTTCCACTTATTTTGACCAATTAACTCGGGAGGAAGTTTTGCTCTTACACCTCAATCCATCAAATCACGACAAGACCGAAAATTGTCTTTTGTTTTGAATTTGACATTTAAAATAGTAGAAAGTAACATCTCACAAATGTTTTTCTTGATATGAATTACATCCAAACAATGACGCAATAAATTTGATGACCAATACAGAAAATCAAAGAATATGATTTTCTTTCTCCAATTGCTATTATAATTCAAATTAACATGTTTTCTCTTTCTGATATTTGATTGAATTTTTCCAAAAAAATAATTCAAAACCATCAAGTTATTTAACAATATCATTCCCTGACATTCATTGAGGTGTATCATCTGTCTTGACGACATTATCGAACTATCTTTGATTTTTCCTATATGGATGATCCACTAGTAGAAATCATTAATGCCCTATGAAGATGAAAGTTCATCGAAACTTTAATCTTCAGAAATGTTTATTTTTCATAAAAATAGGGAAGGATAATTTTCCTTTAGTACTCCAACCATACATCATTCCGTAGGCTGGAAAATCATTTATCGTCCATAATAAAGCTGCAAAAAACATAAAGTACTCCTTCTTGAATGCATCATATACCTGTGCACCAACAATCCAAAGCTCATTTAACTCCTCTATTAATGGCTGCAAGTATATATCAATATCATTTCCGAGATCACTGGGTGTAGATATCAATATACTCATGATAGTAAATGGATTCTTCATACACATCCATGAAGGAAAGTTATAAATGTGAATGAAAATAGGCCAAGTACTGTGTGCAATATGCATTTGGCGAAATGGGTTGAAACCATCACATGATAATCCCAATCTAACATTTCATGGGTCAGTTGCAAAATCAGGATGTAACATATTAAATTTCTTCCAAGACAACCTGTCTGTAGGATGCACTATTTCATCATTATCTTTATTTCTTTCATCTTCATTCCATCTCATATTCTTTTCCATTTGTTTTGACATAAAAAGTTTTTGAAGACTGGTAATTAAAGGTAAGTTCCACATCACTTTCTATGGTATGAGATATTGTGTTCTATCTTTATTATTATTCCACCTTGATGTGCCACACTGTTTTCACTGAATTAACTCTGCATTTTCCTTCCAGAATAGACAATAATCTTCGAGGAAAGAATGAATCTTAATAGATGAAAATCCAAATTTGTCAACCAACTTTGATGCCATGTAATCATTTTTTGGAATACATACATCATCAGGCAGTAAATTTTAAATAAATGTAAGGAGATAGTCGAACATAGTATTAATAAATCCATACATTGTTTTTCCATGATATAATCGCATTAAAAACTAAAGTTTGATCATTTTTTCACATGTCTAATATACTGGGGTATTTTCATCTTCCATGTGCTTTATAAAACATTCAATATCATCATCCTAATTAATAGATGAAAACTGGGTTCCGGTATTCATTTCCTCTTGTACTAGTCTACATGAGGAGATGGCTTTAGAAATAATAGGAAACCGATCAGAAATCATATTTTTCATACCAATCCTTTCTGCTGAATCGATTTCATTCGTCACTTGCGATTTTTCTCCATTGTGATACCACACATCATAATTTTTTTTGGAAACCTTGTTTAGTGATGTGATAACCCACTTCCTCACGAGTTAACCATGGTCTTCCAACACAATCAAAACATGGGCATCGAATCAATCCACCATCTGAATCATTAGTGAATGAAAAGTCCAAGAAATATTGTAACTCCTTCTAAAATTCATCATAGATCTGATAAATGTTGTATATCCAGTATCTATCCATTCTGAGGCATATAAACATGCATTAAATAAATAATCAAGAAAATGAATTAACATTATATGTATTGTTTCATAAGATAATAAGTAACCATAAATAACATGTTAATAAAAAAAATCATAACAAATATTATGGTTAAGGGAATTCATAAATGTTTCAAATTATAAAAAATCATGAATAGTCACCCATTTCTATGACCACATAAGAATATTTTTGTGTACCTCCAACACCCACATTAAAACCTATATGTTTGAACAATGACCTATTATGTTTTTTATAGAATTATTTTACGGAAGCCCCCCTCCTAGAAACCCCTCTTCCCTCCCTCTTGGACACCCCCTAAACACCCCCTCCCTCCTAGACATCCCCTAACCCCCCCTGGACAGCCCCCCACCCCACTACACCCCCACACCCCTTGACCCCTCCTCACCCCATGCAAAATGCTCCCCCAGACCCATTCACCCCCTTCTGGATATCCCCCATCCCCTTACACCCCTTCCCCTCTCCCTAAACACTACCCCCCTGGACACCCCCCCCCCCCCGGACACCCCCCCACACTCCTAGACACCCCTCCCCCTGGACCCCCACACCCCATGCACCCCCACACCTCATGCTCCCTCCCCCCCTCCTAGACAGCCCCCTCCCCCTACACCCCCTGCCCCCTCCCTGCACACTACCCCTGGACACCCCCCTACACCCCACACCCCCTTCCCCCTCCCCCTGTACCCCCACACCCCCTGTACACTGCCCCTCCAACCCCCACCCCAAACACCCCCTCCTGGACAGTCCCCTCCACCTGAACCCCCTGCCCCCTCCACCTGCACCCCCACACCCCCTGCTTCTTTCACACTGCCCCCACCTCCCACCCCCCTCTTGGACAGCCCCCTCCCCCTACACCCCCTTCCCCCCTCCCTGCACACTGCCCCCTAGACACCCCCCTGCACACTGCCCCCACCCCCATCTCGAACAACCCCTCTTGGACAACCCCCTCCCCCTACACCCCTTTTCCCCCTCCCCCTACACCCCCACACTCCCTGCTCCCCGCACACTACCCCCCAACTCCCACCCCCCTCCTGAACAGCCCCCTTCCCCCTGCACCCCCACACCCCATGCACACTTCCACCCCAACCCCCACCCCAGACACCCCCTCCTGGATAGCCCCCCCCCCCCCCCCCCCGACACCCCCTGCCCCCCTTCTAGCACACTAGACCCCCCTAATAGGTCTCAATGTCTATCACCATATATTCTAGTTGGTATATGTGAAAAAATAACGGAATTCCTAAATCATAGAAATAAAATACCTGATGGGAAAATTTATTAATAGACTCATGAACTATGATTCCAATAAGTTTAAACATGCCTCCAATTTATGGAAAACAAAACATTCCACCATAAGGAATCCCCTATTCATGTGAACTGTTCACCCAAAAAAAGGTATTACACCAAACTCATTCTCAATTTGAAGCCCAAACATAAATAAATTTTGAGGAAGAAACTACCTCTGTAATATTATAGGAGAAACCCCACCCCATAATTAGAGGGAAATTATTACTACCATTTCATCATCATAATGGTGGTAGAGTAACCTCATACCATATAGATAGGATAATTATTACACCCTTCCCTTTAAAGGTATTTGACCATATCTTGGTTATAAGGGCCTTCTTAGGAAGAATTATCTTGGCTCCATCTACCTTATGATCATCCTCCCCCATTGGGATCTAGTTTAATGTAATCCATTAAAAATTCAATGACATTTACCTATAAAAAACCTCTTTTGATGGATCGTTTAATAGAGAGAGAGATAGTAACCTCATAGTGATCATAAACTAAAATGGACTACCAAGATTGAAAATATCAATGATAGTTGTTTTTTCCACTTAAAAATAGTTTTATGGAAATGAATCCCCCTAGAGCAGTGAAGAGGATTTGATCACAATTATTCACATTACATAATTGAATTTTGTTATAATTATCCATTTAGATAAAATATATCATGAAACAAACAAATCTGATCATAATGATATTATATCCAACCAAAATATGGTTCTCACTAAAGTACATGATGAATGAGTGTTCACATGGTTTAAGAGGTATATTAAATATCTTATAGATCCTCAAAATATTTACATATTTCTTGACATGGAAGCCCTCAACTAAATAAAATTTAGATTTCATGAATATATCCTACCCACCACATAAATGATTTCATGCTCTATCCACTAATAATAGATTCAATGAATATGAAATTGAAATAGATAATTTGAAGAGAATCAATATTAAGGGACATAGATGTGGTTTTCCAATTAAGTGATACATCATAGAGATGGACTATATATACCATAAAGTGAATTAAACTAATAATAGGGGACTTATCAAACATCAATATTAGATTCCACTAATTTGGATAACCCATGTCAAATAAAATTAGATTATCTAACATTCAAGGATCATGACTATCATTAATACCTTCCATTATTTTTTCAACACTAATATTTTATGTGAGATAACCCAAGCATGATCATGCTGGATAAAAATATAAAAAATAAGATAAAATACATATTTTGATCTACCCTATGCATCCACGTGATTTTATTCCAAGGAGAATATTCTATCAATAATCCCTGACTTAATCAATTCATTTTCTTCTTGGAATGAATCATTGTATGAGAGGTGATAATTAATTCATCCCAAGAGGAATCCAAACATTGAGTGGGTAGATCTAAATCCTTAATAGATGGATTTTACGGACCCCATATTACCTATATTCAAGAGGAAGGAAGATCTAAATAACCATCACATGAAATTCAAATCACAGTACAAACTTAAAATCAAAACATTGATGAAATAATATGGTATAAAATACCTACGTTGATTGGAAGCTTCTTGGAGGAGGGTGCCGCAGTGAAAGGTTATTGGAGAGGAGGGAGCTATAGTGAGAGAGATCTCCGGGGAGGAGGGTGCCGCTGTGAGAGAGGTCATCAGGGAGGAGGGCACCACAGTGAGAGAGTTCATCAGAGAGGAGGGTGTCGTGGTGAGGAGAGGTTGGGGAGAAAAGGTCGGGAAGGAGAAGTCGTTGGGGAGGAGGGCGCTGCGGTGAGGAGAGGTCAGGTAGGAGAATTCTTTGGGGAGGAGAAGTCGTTGGGGGGGGGGGGGGAGGGAGCCACATTGGGGAGAGGTCAGGGAAAATAATTCATCGGGAGGATAAGTCATCGGGGAGAGCAGTGCATGGTGAGTAGTGAATCGGGGAGGACAAAACTGATACCAAATAATTGATGGACACAGTATATCCATGGTGGATTAATTAAACTGTGGAAATTAGAAAGGTATAGCCACAAACCAATAAAACCATGGTTATAGGTCTGTGGCTATAGCTTTAATTTCTAGTAGTGAAAATAATGAGGAATTTTCAATGAAGGTTCAAATAAATTTGTGGATTATGGTCAGTAGGATTTGATTTTTTAAAACTTAAGGCACAAGGATTAGGTTTATCTCTTAAGTACAATGCATGATATCAAAAATTGTAATTAAATTCTCCCCTTCAAAGTAGCAACACCCACTTCCCCCAAAACTCAATGTAATTTCATGATCAAAGTAAAGAATAATGAATGATTAATGAACCCACTTGATATTTTTTAAAATTTTGTATTTTTTTATTTTTTTTTCAAAATTTATGATTATATAAAACCTCACATCAATAACCTAACTAGTTTTGATGAACACCTATCATAAGTCATGGAAAAAAGAAAATTTATTTTCCTAATGCAACATAGTGGATGACTAGGGTCGTCTCACTTGAGGAGCGTTGCAGTCAGTTCAATCACTGATTCTAGTTCACCTATTCTAATTGGTTTTTTTTCTTTTATAATATACTATAATGTCATTTTTAGGGGTTTTGAAAAATAGTGAAATAAAAATAATGAAATGAAAACATTAAATCTAAATATAGTTGCCGATACATACAAAATGAAATTAGGGAAGAAAGGTCTTGGTCTTAGGGTTAGATAACATGGGTTCATTAATTAGTTTATTTATTGATTAAATTTGATTTGATAATTCATTTAGTGAATACTCATTATTGAATTACTTTCCTTGATTTATTGAGTGTGTGATTTTATCATGCATCTGGAACACCAAACCACACCTCCCCCAATAGTCAAATAGGGTAACACCTCAACAAAGAATGTTATTCCCACAGGACCCAACTCCACCATATGGCGTTTTAACCCTTATTGCAACCCCAAATCCACTGTATGAAGGGTTTTCCTAAGATAGGGGAGGTAAAATGAATTAATCAAGGAAAAGAAATGGATTTGGAAATAGTGTCGTGGTGGACGACAGTCGAACCCGTACCTTAACCCTGCATCCACCACAAATAGATTTAATTTTTTTTGAATTGAATCGAAATAATGAAGAACACCTTGAAACCTCCCCCAGGTCCAAGCCTTTAGTTAGACATTTTCCAGGGAAAATTGCACATAGATCACGATGGAAAGTTGGAAGAGAGAGAATGAGATTGATATTGGAATAGAAAAGGGGTGGAAGAATAAAAGGGAAACCCTTTAATATAAAAAGTATGAATGCATTACATGAGAATATAAAACTAAAATAAAAAGAAAATAAAGAAAGAAAAAAAATATAAATGGCCCTTGGCCTAATCTCATTGGTTCCCCAGATGGTGTTGGGATTGGAAGGAATTATTTGAGAGGTAGGATCTCTCCTCCTTTCATAGGAAGATTTCATCCTCCAAATGTTGTTGCATTTTTGACCCATTAATTGTCCGATTCACATGTGAACCCCTACATGAAAGTTTTTCATAAATGTGTTTGATGTTCACCATCAAAAAAATTAGCTTAATTTACCATAGAATTTATGATTTATTATTTTTTCATTGGAGGTTTATTTTTATAGATGAAGGTTACAGGAAGCTTCCTCCAAAAATATGTCTTTCAATGGCCACCTTAATGGATTCAAAACTCTATGGAATTTACTATAGGCACGGATATGTGTCCTCGTTCTATACTAGGTAGAATCATCTCAATTAGAGGTGTGTAGGTCGAGATGTACTTCCATTATGGTGGTGGGATCCACACTGTCCACCCGGAAAATTCTTGAACTTCATTGATTTTTTATGGCCTCTAGATGATCGAATCTTCCCCTTGTCCAGAATAAAAAGTTAAAGGAAATAAAATAAGGATTCTAAAAAAAGGATCACTCAATGTGGAATTATATTTTTCAATAAATGACTAAATTACCCTTGATGTTAAAATCTATCAAAAATCCAGAATTAAGAACTTTTAACCATTTAAATAACTTTCATTCTATAATCCAAATTGCCTTTTATTTTAATAAACCATTTAAATACATGGGTTTTATCATTTAAAAACATCAACAATTCATTATTATTTGATTAAAAATGTGCACATAAATTTTCTATATCAAATACCCCCACACATAAACCATGATTTCCCTCAAGCATAAAATCACAACATGGAATTTAGAGGACACCAATGTTACCAATATTTAAATTACAAAGTAATAAAATCAAAAAAAAATCAATTTCCAATCAAATTTTCAAAAATATAAATAAAATATCAATTTAATTTCCCATTTTTTAAAGAAACAATTAATTCATATATTTTACTTTTTCCCTTTGAAAAATTATGGAACTTCTTCTTTCATATATTAAAGCTTCTCAATTCATTATTATTAAACATTCCACTTCATGATTTACCTCAACTTTTAATTTTTACTCTCATATTTCATGATACAATTCAAGCATAGTTATGCTCATATTATGAGAACATGCATTTATCCATGAGCTATTAAAAGTACTACTTTTATCCACTTTGTAAAGACAAAAGGTATATATAATCATGAGGAATTTTCAATAAAGGTTCAAATAACTCTAAGACTTAAGGTTTGTAGGATTTGATGTTTTAAAAATTAAGGCTCAAGGAGGACTTTTATATCTTAATTACAATGCATGATATCAAAAATTGTAATGAAATTCCCCCTTCAAAGTAGCAATACCCACTTCCCCCAAAACATAAAGTAAGTTCATGATCAAAGTAAAGCATAATGAATGATTAATGAACCCTCTTGTTTTTTTAAAAATAAATTGTATTTTTTTCTTCTTTTTTTCTAAATTTATGATTATATCAAACTTGACATCGATCACCAAACTAGTTTTGACGCACTCCTGTCTTAGGGAATGGAAAAAGAAAATTTATTTTCCTAATTCAGCACAGTGGATGACCAATGTCGTCTCACTTGAGGAGCATTACGGTCAGTTCAATCATTGATTCTAGTTCACCTATTCTAATTATTTTTTTGTTTTTTTATAATTTACTAAAAATAATGGTTTTAGGGATTTTGTAAAATAATGAAATTAAAATAATGAAATGAAAACTTCAAATCTAAATGTAGATTCAGATGTATACAGAATAAAATTAGAGAAGAAAGGTCATGATCCTAGGGTTGGATAACATGGGTTCATTCATCATTTTATTTGTTGTTTAAATTATATTTTATAATTAATTTAGTGAAACATCATTAATTAATTAATTTCCCTTGATTTAATAACCGTGTGATTTTAGCATCCATCTGGAACACCAAACCACACCTCCTCCAATAATCTAATAGGGTAACACCTTAACCGAGAATGTTATTCCTGATGGACCAAAATCCATTGTATTCCATTTAAAACCTTATACAAACCCCCAACTACACTGTATAAAGGGTTTTCCTAAGATAGGGGTTTTAATTAATCAATGAAAAGAAATGGATTTGGAAATAGTGTTGTCGTGGATGACCGCCGCACCTGTGCAATAACCCCACATCCACCACAAATAGATTTAAAACATTTTGAATTGAAGTGAAATAATGAAGAACACAGTTAAAACTCCCCTAGGTCCTAACCTTGATTTATTAACTTGAGATGGATAAGTGCATAGTGATCACGGTGGAAATATGGAAGAGAGAGAATGAGATTGAGATTGGAAGAGAAAAGGGGTGGAAGAAGGAAAGGGAAACACTTTAATATAAAAATTATTAATATATCACATGAGAATAGTAAAATAAAATAAAAAGAAAATAAAAAAGGCAAAAAATCTAAATGGACCATGACCTACTCTCCTTATTTCCCCGAATAGTGTTAGGATGGGAAGGAATGATTTGAGAGGTAGAAGCTCCTCTCCTTTTAAAGGTAGATTTCAACCTCCAAAAGTTGTCATGTTGTTGACCCATTAATTTTCTGACTCACACATGGACCCCTTCATGAAAGTTATTTATAAATGTGTTGGTCACTCACCCTAAAAATTTTATCTTAATTTTCCATCATATGTATGAGTTATGATTTTTCATTGGAGGTTTCTTTTTCTGGGTGAAGGTTCTAGGCATCTTTCTTCAACAATATGTCATTCAATGGACACCTTATTGGATTCAAAACTCTGTGGAATTTTCTAGAGGTGATTCTATATGTCCTCATTCTATCCCATGTGGAATCACCTCAATTGGAAGTGTGTATGACGAGATGGAATTCCGTTATGGTGGTGGGTTCCACACTATCTGCCTGGAAAAAATTTCAACTTTATTGATTTTTTACAGCCTCTAGCTAATCGAATCAGCCTCTGGTCTAGAATAAAAAGTTAAAAGAAATAAGAGAAGTATTCTAAAAAATAATAATCACTCAATTTATAATTATATTTTTAGGAAATGACTAAAAAACCCTTGATGCTAAAATCTATCAAAAATCGAGAATTAATAATTTTTCACTATTTAGCTCATTTTCATTTTATAATCCAAATTTCCCTTTATTTTAATAAAACATTTAAATACATGGGTTTTATTATTTATAAACATAAACAATTCATTATTTTTGTATTAAAAATATGCACATAAATTTGGTTTGTCTAATACCCTCACACTTAAACCATGCTTTCCCTCAATTATAAAATCTAAACATGGAATTCAGAGGACACCAATGTTACTAATATTCAAATTCCAAAGTAATAAAATCAAAAAAAATTCAACGTCAAATCAAATTTTCAAAAATACAAATAAAATATCAATTTAATTTACCAATTTTTAAAGAAATAATTAATTCATATATTTTACTTTTCCCCTTTGAAATATGATGGAACTTCTTCTTTCATTCATTCAAGCTTCTTAATTCAAAATTTTTAAACATTCCACATCATGATAAACCCCACTATTGAATTTTGACTCTTATCACTCATGATAAAATTCAAGTAGATTTATGCTCATACCATGAGAACATGAACTTTATCTATAATATTGTAAAAGAACTACTTTCTCCACTTTGTAAAGAAAAAAAGAACATAAAATCATGAGGACTTTTCAATAAAGGTTCAAATAACTCTGAGGCTTAAGGTTGGTAGGATTTGATGTTTTAAAAATTAAGGCTCAAGGATGTGGTTATCCCTTAAGTACAATTCATGATATCAAAAATTTTAATGAAATTCTCCCCTTCAAAGTAGCAACACCTACTTCACCTAAAACACAAAGTAAGGTCATGATCAAAGTAAAGCATAATGAATGATTAATTCACCCTCTTTATTTTTTTTTAAATTTTGTATTATTCTATTCTTTTTTTCAAAATTTATGATTAGATAAAATCTAAAATCCATCACCTGACCACATATGATAAGAGGAACATCAGTCTATAAAATGGTGATTTTTGGTTTTCCCAAATCACAACCCATTTTTCTCATTTTTTTTCTTATTTTTTCAATTTTTTTATTTTTTTAATTCAAGAGTGGAAGACAATGATGTAAAATGAATGATTCCACAACCTTTCACAATTTTCTCAATAACACCCCACACTTTCTCCTTAAAATGTATAACATCCCTTCCACCATGATTACTTTCACCCCCATACTTAATTTTCAAAATATCAAGCAAATACCAAGAGTATGGTAGGAATAGACAAAAATGGCTTGAAACATGGATCATCCCTATAAAGGTCATTCATGGTCTCTATGGTATAAAATAAATATTGATGTAAAGGTGGTTTTTAAGGATAAGGGTTTTTTCAAATATTCCTCAATCATTTTAAATGTTTTTTTATACAGTCACAACTTTGACAAGTTCCAATGCAAGTTATGGTAGGTGACATGTCCCAAGATCACTCAAGAAATATGATCTAGATAAAATAGGAAGTACTTGGTCTATAAATACTCTCGGGAATGAGACATATGATATTTGGAAATTCACTCATGGTATGATCAATAATAAAAATCAATTCACGTGAATTTTAGAAATTCAATGTATGAAAAAATGGTAGGGAAATTTCATTTACATAAATAAAACAATTCCCTTAAATCATGAGTCATCATTTCAATATACATTCTTAAATTTAAACATTTAAGTTTATATTTTACTCATTCAATCTCATTAACATTGAAATCTAAAACATGGCATCACATGATTCCTAAAAAACTCATGTCTCCAAGATGAGTCAAGTATAGAAATAATTCAAGTGTGGGTATGAAATTATTATCATTAAAGCTCAAAACACGTTTTGGACCAAAAAATCTAAAGAGATTAAAAGTTAAAACAAAAAAATGAACTCCCTTTTTAAGTAAAGCTTCAGTACCCTTCCTATAGTTTTTGGATTCCTTTTCCCATTTATGAACCTACAAAAAAGAATTACCCACTTAAGAACAAGGATCAAGTCATTAATGCTCAAAAATATAAGGAGGAATGAGATGCATGCTAAATTATGTCTAAAAAATAGAATTGAAATCAGAAAAGCTTGTAAAGATAAATCTTGGTATGATCCCCCAAGTGGGACCTGAATATTTACTGTCTATAGTGGGTAGTACCAGTTGTTATCCATAATATGATGGTGGGTGGATCTTCTTTGACTTGAACCACCACATGTGGCTTTTCCTAGATTGTAGTTATTTGTTTAAATCTTTCATGGAAGGGGTAGGATGAAGTAGGAATCCTCCTCCTCCTCCATTACTACTTGTGAAACATTCTCTTTCTCTTATTTTACTCCTTTTAATGAATGTTCAATGTTGTTAGGGAGATTCAAGTGTTCCTCAATAGGTGTATTTTTTTCCTCCTCATCCTCTAGGGTATAATAAGAGTCAGTCGATTCTGAAAATTCAAAATAGTTGGGAGTTATACTCAAATTATTTTCAATAAAATCAAATGAGTTGGAGTTCTATATTGGCCTCTACTTCTTGTATGTCTTTAGTAAATATCAGCGACACTTCTTTCTTGGCCTTGAATCATTGCATGTCAATTTAGAGTTCTTTAATCATGCTCATCAAAACATCTAGTGAGATCCATGTCTCTTGTAATTTTTGAAATTTTATGAACATTATCATAAGAGAGTCCCCCCTTCGTTGAATTTCATCCGCAGTATAATTTATTTCATTTTCTTGAAACTGTGAGTAATCATTCCCTGAATTTAAAAGATAGTCGTTGAAAAACATCACAGGGAAAAAATATTTTTTATTTATTTTTTAATGAAAAAAATTAAAATATTTACAAAAATGTGAATTTTAAAAACGTGATCAAAATAACTACTTAGATCCCTGGAAACAGCGCCAGTTTTAACGCACGACTGTCGTGAGGCATGGAAAAATCAAATTTATAAGTTTTCCTAATGCAACATAGAGGATGAACTAGGTCATCTCACATGAGGATCATCATAGTTGGTTCAATTACTAATTCTAATTCACCTATTCTGATTATTTTTTGGGTTTTTAATATTTATTGAAAACAATGGTGTTGATTTTTGAAAACATTTAATTAAAATAATGCAATGCATAATTGAAATCTAAATGCAGATGCAGGGAGAGTGAAATTAGGGGAGGAAGGTCTCAGTCATAGGGTTAGAAATCACAGGTTTATTTATTATATATATTTTTTCTTAAATTCGATTTGATAATTCATTTAGTGAAACATCATTAATTAATTACTTTACCTTGATTTACTGAGTGTTTGATTTTATCATGCATCTGGTACACCAAACCACACCTCCTCCAATAGTCAAATAGGGTAACACCTCAATTGAGAATGTTATTGCTACAAGACCCGGCTCCATTATATGCTGTTTTAACCCTTATATAAATCACAACTCCATCATATGAAGGGTTTTCCTAAGATGAGGGAGGGAAAATTATTAATCAATGAAAATAAATTTAATTGAAAATAATGTCATGGTAGACGACTGTCGCACCCGTGCAATATTCCCACCTCCACCACAAATAGATTTAAAACATTTTCAATTTCAAGATAAATAATAAAGAACGGTGTGAAAACCTCCCTCGGGTCCAAGCCTCTAGTTAGTCACTTGCCATGGAAAATTGTACATAGATCAGGATGGAAAGATGGAAGAGAGAGGATGAGATTGAGATTGGAAGAGAAAAGAGGTGGAAAAATAAAGGGGAACACTTTAATATAAAAAATATTAATGCATTACATGATAAAATAAAAATAAAAATAAAAATAAAATAAAGAAATAAAAAATTCTAAATTTCCATTGGCCTCATCTTCTTGGTGCCCTGGATGGTGTGGGGATGAGAAGGAATGATTTTAGAGGTAGGATCTTATCTCCCTTTATAGGCAGATTTCATCCTCTAAACTTTGTCGCATTGTTGACCCATTAATTGGCCAATTAACATGTGTAATCCTTCATGAAAGTTTTTCTTAAATGATTTGGACATTAACTATTCAAATTTCAACATAATTGGCTATTTTATGTATGATTCATAAGTTTTTCATTGGAGTTTTCTTTTTCTAGATGATGGTTCTAGGTAGCTTCCTTCAAAAATATGTTATTCAATGGCCACATTAATATATTCAAAACTCCCTAAAATTAATTTTAGAGTCGATAATATGTGTTTGCGTTCTATAAAAGGTTTAATCACCTCAATTGGAAGTGTTTAGGATGAGATGGACTTCCGTTACGGTAGTGGGGTCCATGTTGTCCACCTAGAAAATTCTTCAACTTCATTTATTTTCTACGGCCTCTAGATGATTGAATCATACCCTAGTCCAGAAGACAAAGTTAAAGGAAATAAAATAAGGATTCTAAAAAAAGAATCACTCAATTTCAAATTATATTTTCAAGAAATGAATAAAATACCCTTGATGTTAAAATCTATCAAAAATATAGAATTAAGCACTTTTCACCATTTAACACATTTTAATTCTATAATCCAAATTTAACTTTATTTTAATAAAACATTTAAATATAAGGGGTTTATCATTTAAAAACATCAAAAATTCATTATTAGTAGATTAAAAATATGCACACAAATTCTCTCTGTCATCCATCCCGTGTTGCAAAGGCTCCCTTCTCACCAGTGACGGAAAACCTAGTCTCGTCCTCATGAACACACCACACTTTGCTCCTAAAATAGTTGATCTGAGCATGGGATGTAGATAACCAGTCCATACCCAAGATGATGTTGTAAGGCCTCGACGCTACTTCTAGAAGATCCCAGTCGAAGCTCTCACCCCCTAAAGTAAGCTCACACTAGCGACACCAGTGTGTAATTGTCAAATCCCCTCCCATAAGAGTCTCTAATCATATGTATTGAGACAACGAATCCACCGAAATATTCGAACCTTGAACAAGATACGTGGTTAGGAAAGAGTGACTAACACCTGTGTTTATAAGAATGAAATCTAAGGTGGGGAAGACACAGATCATACCTCTAATCATATTTGGAGGGTCGTGGTCATAAGCCTCCACTGCCTAAAGCTGATCTCTCCCTTGTTCTCCAGCTCCCTAAGCCTGTGGTGGACCACCTAGGGGTGGTGGAGGTAGTACCTCGAACTATCGTCCACCACCTGCCACTTGGCCTGCTCCCATTCCCTACAAACCTCCTCGCTTGAAAATCTTCTTCTACCATGGCGATACCTCAACCCTCTGTTGATCATATTTGCGGCGGGTCGGGTAGTCATGAGCAATGTGTCCCTGCCCTCTGTAGGAGTAACAAACTCTAACCCTCAGTTGAACTCCTCTGCCTCTCGAGTTCCACACCTCTGATCCTACGTCTTGGGGTCTTCCTCCAGAAGTTCTGGCCCATTCGGGCCTTTGCATCATCTTCCTACTACTTTCTGCAGATGAATCAGCCACCTATCATCTGGTGGTGACTCTCACCGTCAGTGCCTACATGGAGAGGATGCTCTCCACAAGTAGATCTCTCTCTTGCACTCCAGCCTGCATCAGGATACTGAGCTAAATCATCGACGCCCTGATCTCTCATTGGAGTCCCTACTCAGAGTTCTAAGACCTAGAGAAAGGGTCAAGTACCATGCCAGTGGAGTAGCGAGAGAGGTTGGTAAACCTCATTGAGTTCTGCGCCACAATCAGGATACCCTGCTGTAGGTGCAGTAGCTCTTGAATATGTGCTGAGCATTGTGTTGTTGGTATGAACTCCTCCTTGAAGAGGCTCTTGAAGTCCAACTAGGAAAGGTTCACCTCATCGTGTGTCTAGAGCATCAATCTCCACCATCTCCCTACCATGCCCCAAAAAGGCTAGCAAATAGGACCACCATCTGGTTCATAGGTGTCCCTACCAAACGAAAAACCCACATAACTACCTCCAGCCAGTCCTCAAATACCTGAGGATCTGTCTCTCCTTAAAACCTTAGAGGCCTCTATCTCTGGAACTTGTGCAATGTGATCAGTCAGCATTTACTATCTTCTGGTGGGTCTGGTAGAAATTGCTACTCTACAGGTGGTGGTGGTGCTGGTACACCACCCGAAGGTGCTATCGCTGTAAGTGGTCCTTACACCGATGCCTCATCACTCAGTGGGCCATCATCATGATCCCACACTGTAATCATGGATAATTATCTTCATGGAGGCATCCTCTAGGGAAACAGATGCACCATAGTCAGTAATTTATACCTGGTGAGCTGACTCAAAAGAGATCAAGAGAATTTTTTTTTTCAAAACAGATGCAACCAGTGTTTTTGTGTACCAAGTTGGAAAACATAATTTAGGGTCCTGGTGTATGGATATGTCGGCTACCACACCAACACTGGACTCTCCATATTGAGATCCAAACTCAATACACTAAACACTATTTCCCCAATCGAAAATACGGACTCTTAGTTCTTCTGGTAGAACCAACTTCCCTATGATACCACTTTGTCACGAATCTTCCCCTGGGGCCTGTGTCGTGACTACCCCAAGCACGACTTCCATAGGCCATGGGCTAGTGACTAGCACCATAAAGGCATATCCCAAAAAGGGAAGTCATTGCCTTTAAACCTATACACACACAGACAAGGAATACTACACACAGAAAACCACAAAGGAAAGAAAATAGTACAACCACCACAAAGTACCACCACTGAGAGTAAAAGGTGTAAACTGAAAGTAAAGGGGACAAAATACAAGCCCAACAAAAAGGAAAGTATAGGAAAATAAGTATAAGCTCCAGATTTCATCTGACAAGGATCCTACCTAAAGGGTAGGTACAAATCACTGTCGGATTTCACTACAGCACACCACATCTATCAATCCACCTCCAAGCACTGTCTATCCCTAGCTCCCCAAAGTCCTAGTGAAAGATGTCTGTTGTCTGCACAAGACACAATAGGCACAGGGGAAGCCCATGCAGGGGTGAGTATAACAATACTCATTAGGGACCCTAAGACACCCAAAGGTCTCTCAGAAATCGACAAAGGAAATACCACAAAGCAAGATCTCAATGTAAATCACGAACAAAAAGACACAGATCACACTACGTATAACTTAAGTAAAAAAGTTAATATGACTAGTCATAAATCTAGATCATCTTATTCTATTGAGAGGATCTACTACCGATCCACAAAGGGTTGCTCTGATACTGATCCATGAAAGGTTTCTCTACTGCTGATCCACGATGGGTTGCTTTATGCCTGATCAATGATGGGTCACGCTACTACTGATCCACAAAGGGTCTCTCTCTTCATGATCCATGAAGGGTCACTCTTATGATGATTCATGAAGGGTCACTCTTATGATGATCCATGAAGGGTCTCTCTTATGACGATCCACGAAGGGTTTCTCTTCATTCTTCACGTCACAACCAGCCACTGGATTCCTGCACTTAGTACACTTGATTTCCAGAGGATCTTCTCCTCAAGCCATTGATCATACCTAAATTTCCATGAAGTCCCACAAAGAGTAACCTGAAGGACCATTTCATCGTAAGGGTACCAATGCAATAGACGCTGTGTTGAACAGACGCCCAGTCTGTAAGATATGAGCATTTTTGTAAAAATGGCCTGGTTGGATTTGAGTCCGATCCAACCCATCTGTACGCCAATCTTTTCCAAAAATCATATAGAGTATCTTAGAAGGACCACCTCATCTCAAGGGTCCTCATTCCATAGATAGTGCGTCGATCAGACACATGGTCTAAATGATATCGTCGTTTTTGTAAATAGGAGTCGGTTGTGTCCGAGGTCCCACATGACCTGTCTTATCTTCCTAGCCCATTGGCTTCACTGGGCCCACCCCAAGTTGATTGTGGGTCTAATACTTTGGGTCACTCAGTGAGCCGAAATTAACTAGCCCAACCTGTACTGGAGGGCTGGTCCATATATGACTCGACCTGCTCGAAGGTCTAGTCATTTTCCCCCAACCCAGTCTGACTCAGTCGGACCCTCTTGAAGAACTAGTCGAGCCACTTAGGTGTCCCAGTCCACTGGCCCAGCCCAGCCCAGCCAGTCCGATGTAGTCCAAACTTGTTCCACTGGTCCAGTTGGCATCGTGTATGACCGGTCAACCTGGTCTCCCCCTTTGGCCAAACACAGCCTGCGGATGTGGGCCGATACTCCATGTCACCTACGGATCAAGTCTGCGGGTTGACCTGTCAATGTGGTTCCAATGTGGTGTTGTGGGTCTCCATCACTGCGGCTATGGTGGCTGCGATCTCTGCTGCTCGACGTTCCATTGGGTCATGCCATCTCTTTCAACCATTGGCATTGAGAGAGACCCTTTTTCCATACTGTTCGGTACATGGTCGGTGCCACCGTGTGCCGGTAGAAACATCAGCGAACCACCAAACATGCTCCAGTGGTCCGTTCTTCACACCGCTTGTGCCTATGACCTCTAGGAAATTCCCTCTTCACTTATATGACCACAAATTCACCTTTCCTCCATCTTGGAAAATCCATTTGCAAAGAATGCACAAGAACATGCAAGGTGGAGGGACTTCGGCCATGTTAATGTCAGCCTTCACCCTTGGCATTAGAGGTGTATAATCAAAGGGGAGTTTTGGGATTTCAACACATGATTCTTCCTCTCCATTCAAGTCCTAGAATTTAACAACCCTCCTGCAAGAACACATGATCTATGGATTAACATATTCGTGGGTTAATCTATGTTCGTTGTTTCAGAATGAAGAACTGGGAAAGAACATCAATCACAAATAAATCATAACCCCTACTTAGATTGTTAGATCTGCTACTGACGATGGATTAGATCCAAATCATCATCATCAATCTTTAAATCATTGGCATTCGTCTCCACGTTCGTCATTCTTTGTTGGAGAGGAATTATGGTGTAGGTTTATTAGAGAATCCCTAGGGTTTAATTCTAAACTCTCTAATGCATTAGTTAAAAAAAATAAACACATCATAATGTTTCTATTACTCTATGACGTTGCATCATTACGCTTGCACAAAAAATCCATTAATGATTCTCATTTAATGTGTCTTGTCATCGCCTCGTCGCCACAACGTAGCGCCTCCGTCCTCCGCTCAACAGTGCAAAAGAAAAATAAAATAACTTTTTCTATGTTATTTTATTATTTTCTTAAAAGTATGAAAGTTAACTTTTTCATTTGACATTTACTGGTCAAAGTTAAGTCCTTTATAGGTGAATCCCGACATTTCGAGTTAAATGGTGCCCTTATATTTTTTGATCTGAAAACTGGTTCAAAATTCATAAAAACCCGCTCACATGTTTACTGAATGTACTTTAAAATAAGTTCAAATTTACATTCTGGGAACCCCAGGCCTTAGAATCATATGTCTCCTCAGCACATGGTCTCAAAATAATTCCATATAATCTAAAAAAAAATACACAGAAATTTTGTGAGATTACATTCAAGACTTTCTATAGTAATGGTTGCCTGATATTTGTGGTTAAATGACGAATGTCCCTTCATGGTAGAGGTAACATAAAGGATGAATTTATTACTACAAGATGATTGACCTATGGTTGGACCTGGACACGCATTGTTTGGAGACATGTTTTCATGATATTGTTAAAGGTAAGTTTAGCCTTGTTCAATGTGTGTATGAATTATAGGGAGATGTATACATATTTTTATGAAATCTTAGTATACTCCTGGTTAGAGATGATCATGCTCTCTCTTAACATTATCAGGAGTATGCTTAGAGATAATTGGATCTATGATGATCTTCTTTTCTTTTAAATATCTTTCTAGGTTGTTAAAAAACTTGTTGAGGTTGCACTCAAGGAGTGGTATAAGGTAAGACTTACGGTGGGGAGTAAACTGTTGGTCGTTTGAGGGTGGTGACCCTCATTTTCAATTTCAATTCATCATTTTTCATGGTCCATTGAGCTTGGAGTTTTTTAGACAATGATAATGGTATTCCTATGGTTGGGAGTACCATATTATTCATTGTTAAGCATCTTCCTTGATGGGAGAGTTGCAGACATTATGAGACAGGTCATTGGACTGTCAAGATAGAATAGATTCACAAATGCTTTGGTTGAGAGAATGAATTCAATTCTTAACACCAGGATTATCAATGTAACGCCCCGACCCCAGCTACCCAGAGCCGGTGCATTACTTCGTAACATTGGCATGATCACAAAAGATCAAGTCTCGAAAGACCGATTAGTTTAGTAGCCTTGGAAACACTAGATACATTCGTAAACGTTACATTACATCATAAAGTTAAAAACTACAATAACAAAGTCTCCATAGTCCACACTTCTATCCTCTTCGGACTATCCCTGTAGGTCATTCATAAAATACTTCTTCACATCCTGGAAAATATTAAAACATTGAAAGGGGTGAGCTCAGATGCTCAGTAAGGATAATAATATTGCGGAAGCTTTCATAAATAAACATTAACATTTAAGGAAATGTATAACTAAAACAAAATCCTTTTAAACATGAACTTCAACATAATATGGCAAAAGTAAAATGAGATAATGCCATTTACTTATTCACATGGATATTCTACTGGTCGAATAATCACATGCAATATCAATAACCACTTTCATAATGAGGGAATGTATAATGCCAGACATTCTGAAACATTTTGTCAAGGCCTCGGCCAAGACGTCTAAAATGATTAAGGCCTCGGCCAAAACCATAAATCAAATTGGGAAAGGGCCTCGGCCAATTCCACGTCTAGTTGTCTCATGAGACCTACCGATGCATCGAGGATCTATAGCGGGCTCCACCCATCACTTATTAAGTCCAATACATTCCTCATATGAATAGGTTTAAACATATCATAAACCATAACATAATCGTATCACATAAAACATGCATAAAGGAAACATAACATTTACACATTTCAATCACAAGATATCAATACAACACATTGATATAATAAAAACGCTTTCAAAACCATTTTCAATACCAAAATAAAAGAAAGTTAAAACTTTGTATTTATTTTTCATTAAAAAAAGATGGCTTGTAGAGGAATCCGAAACTCAAATAATGGTCACAGTGGCGGAGAAGTCGTTGTCTCCGCATAAGTATGGAAAGAAAAACATTCCCTTTTGTCGTTTAGCAAAACGCTTTGTATAAAAAGATTCCTTTTGAATAACCGTAAAAGTCAAAGGGGTTTATACACCATATAAAAGAAAGTTGTGTATAAAACCAAATATGCCTCAATGAAAGGGGATTGAGACGAAGTCCTTAAAAAGATCATTTTTTTATAAAGTACGTATATTATGTGTATTCACTATAATTACACATAAATAATGTAAAAATACAAGATAGGACATAATAATATCATGACATAATTTGAAAGTAGGAGATTAACCCAAAGAATAGAAATTGGGTTAAGAAGTTCTCTTACCTCGTGTCTGACTTGACTCAACCGTTCTTTAACCTCCTGAATAATAAACTAGAGTTAATTTATATTTACTTAAGAACCTTTTTCATGATCATTATTCCATTTATATCACTTATTACCATGTTATGAACATTATTTAATTATTTAAGTTAATAACGGTCGTTTTGTCGATCTTAGGTACTTGAGTCAAAAATAAAATTCTTATAATTACAAGTTGTTCATGTGGTGATATATCCATTATATCCAGAATTATTTTCATGATGTAAATATCATATATATCATATATATCCAGTATATACATTCATTCATAATATTACGTAACATTTAGAGGTAAGAAATGAAATGCACCGTTCATGGAGACGGTAAGCCGTATGTACGCATGAACGCTACTTTCATTTCTATTTCGTATTTAATGGAATGAAATCATAATTATATAAAGGTATAATATAGTTCCAGTATAATATCATATATAATATCATTTACTCCATCCTTTATACATCCCACATATGGCATTAACGATTCACATCACTTTGAGGGGGCGGTAGTCCGCACTTCCTAAAATGAAATTATCGCGTTTAACCATAATGGAAATCATAAATTCTGCCATAAATGAGAAATACAGAAGCATAAGGAAAACATAAACATAATATATATATCATATAAGAAAATAGTGTCATCAAAATGGCCACCATTATAGGTGTTAAAAGAATTTGAACAATCATCGTTTCGTGAGGCAGTATTTCGCCACCCACAGAAACAGTATGTTCTTTAACCATTAGACGAAGGTGTGTGTAAGTGTAAACCAAATCCTTATCATAACAAAATCCTAGTATATTGTAGATACTGGTTTTGTTACAAAAGAAAGTAATGAAAAGAGTTTAGGGGGTTGGAGAAGAAAAATAAAACAAAACAACATTAGAGAAGACATTACCTCAAAATCGGGTAACTCTTTTTGATTTGAGCCAAAGGCTTCCTTGGGAAGCGTTCTGCCCAAAGTGAGGCTTCTAGGAGTAAGAGGGGGAAGTTGGGAGAGTATTTGGGCAGAGTTTGGCCGAGCCAAATGGCTTGAAGGTGTGAATAAGGTGGGAGAGGTGGGGGCCTTTTATAAGTGGAGAGGAGGGGCACTTTTGGAAATATTGAAATGTTACATTATTACACAATGCTTTTCGGATTCTAAAGGTCCCACACTTATATAATTAATGGATAAGGTGATAAGGGTTCGAAATCTACCCATCCAATAGTCTTTGGACAAGTGTAAGCCTTGTATTTTACATTATCTTTTCATTTTATTAAAATCGTTAAATAATGAGGTCATCGCTGCATCATAATGATGTCATAAATAATTTAATTTATTTAATGTCTAAAAATTATAAAAAAAATACTATGATGTATGAAATCTTTGTGTCTTTCTAATGAATATTTATAGTCAAAATTTGGACTTGTGTAACCCCACTTAAAATCTGTTTTAGTAAAACAACTCATGTTTGTGTCAATTTAATTTTAACATTAAATAAATATATATTAATGTCATTTTCCAACTAAAGTGGATCCATGGGGTCCCCAAGTTGACCCATGGGTTGTCTTGGTCGGCCATGAATCATCCAATAGTATTAGTACAAGTGTCATGCTCATCTCATATTATTAAAACATTATTTGTACCTTAAACTACACTAATTACCTCTAATCGCGATTAAGAACTTAAAAGTTACTATTCACCAAAAAATTATTTTAATCTCATTGAACCAAATTTTACTTCTTAATGAAAACCATGTATATCGGATTTTTGAAAATCAAATCACAGAAGTGGTAATATTTCATTTAAACGAAAAATCAGTTATTTAACTACCACTTAGTGGTTTCACTATTCATCAAAAATTGATGTTTTTCAGAACAATGCCAAAATTTCACCCTAAGCTATAATTGATATTCCGAATTCAAAAATGATGTCTATTTTACAAAATTTCAAACATATAAGTTGCATTAATTAATTTTATAATTAATTCCCGCTGTCACAACAAATAGCGTGTTTTTAAGAAACAATTTATATCAAAAGATTGGCAATTGTTTATGTCCAATTTCAATGTTAAATTAATTCTAATGACCACCATTGGATAAAATGGTAAAAATATATTCTAATTATACTTTAAAAAAACTAAATAGTATAATTTATCACAATAAATTATTTTTATTAAAAACGTTGTTTTAAGTATTTTTCACTATTCATAAAAAAATTGGAAGTTCTCAGAAAGTTACAAAAAATTCAACTTAGGATAATTTCGATATTACGAATACAAAAATGAAGTCCATTTTGAAATATAAAATTTCTATAATTTTAAAAAGTGGTTATTACTATTCATAACGGCTACTTTGATTAGTCGCGGTGTTTTAGAACTCGAAGTTGCGTACAATGCAAGCTATTGCATTATTGAATGAGAAGCGTATCGTGGAAGCTTGGGGTGTTACACTCAAGGAATATAAAGTTTATGAGGGGGATATTGTAAGGTCCTATGTTTTTTCAGGCTGTGATTTTAGGATGAAATTTGAATTTTTTCCATCGGATTCTTTTAAGGGGTAAAATGGTAATTTCTCCTAGCAGATGACCTTAGATAATTTTTCTTGATCACTCCGTTGTTCCTAGAATAGGGTTTCTACCCTAGTACATGAGTTTGGTCAAATTTCGAGATATTCAACACTCAGTAGAATAATTAATAATTAGTAATTATTTAATTAAATATTAATCTATTCACAAAAGTTTGTTAATCCTTATATTTTGAATAGAGCATCATACTGAGATTGCATCTTCTCTATCGAGTCCAAAATAGGGATTTTTTTTCTAGGTGGGTTATTAACTCATGTTGGATGTTGAGGCTGGGCCATACCCCCCTTTTATTTTATTTTTGTTTTATTTTCTTTTTTTTCTTTCTTTTACTCTTTTATTTTATTTATTCTCCTATGGATTCTCACGCAAGCCCCCTATGGATTTCCCTTCATGTGACCAAGAGATAAAATGGGATGGGGATAGAGATAAGGAGAGGTAGAGGAAGAAGGGTGACACTGCAGAGCTCAGGATGTGTCAATTCATTAGGTGGTAGCCGTAGAGTGTGGAAACGGGTGAAGAATCAGTGGATTTCATCCAAAGTTATGCCTTTTAAAGTTTTTCTATAAATCCACATAGATTCACATTTTTATTTTTTAAACCCCTTATATGATTTCTTAGGACCCCATGTGGGTCAATCTATTTTTTGGGAGGAAAACCAAGGATTTGACCAATTTGGGGGTTTTCCATTTGGGAAAACCCATGTACACGGTGTGTGGTTCTGTGAACATCTGTCGTGTGTTCTTCCTATTTAAGGAAGATGATATTTTAAAGAGTACACTTTGTGTATGGAATACACACAATGTGTAATGGGACTTGGCCATGTAGATGAGTACTCAGTCATACTGCTTGTGTATGGGAACATCCTATACAGGGTACACAGCCAGACCTCATGTGGATCACACACCATGTAGAAGTACATGGCCAAGTGATACATATTTCCATACCATGTGAGGTACATAAGAAGGTACCCTATGTACGGTACATGTCGTGTTCCGGAGCAATACATCATGTACATGGGATTTTATATGCCATATCCAGTTGAGATATACACCCATGTGAGGCATTGATGGTACATTCCATATACAAGGGTACACATGTTGTGTACTCCTTGTTTGTTACCCTATTTAGGGTTTATCCTATTTTAATACCCATAGTCAGAATTGGACATAAGCGGATTTTATTCTAAGTAGTTTTCTATGTACATCATGATGGTGAAACCCTTGGGGTGATTTTAGGAATATTAGGTGATGTTTCTTTCTTTTCCTAAATGGATATATTCTTCCTCTAGTAGTTGAATCCAATTGTCTCCTAAGAGTGAGAACTTTGATCTGAGATGATCCACGATCTATCTCTATTAACCAATGAGTTGTAAATTTTCCTTGAGGATTTCTCCCTTTTGAGATGTTCCCTACCAGCCCAGGAGGCTGGGTTAGTTGTCTCATAGGATCCCCTATGGGATTCCTATGCTTACGTTTCAACCTTGAGGATCCTGTGTGGGATGCCTATATCTTGCTGTAACCATGGATCCCCTATGAGATTCCTTTCTTACATCATGAACTAGGTAATCCCTTATAGGATCCATTTACCTATATATCATTATGATAATCCCATGTAGTATTCCTCTTCTTCTTACTCCATTATTAAGAGTCCCATATAGGATGCCCTTTCCTATTTACCATACCAAGGATTCCCATATAGGATTCCTTTGTTTCTTACCATTCAAGGATCCCATGTAGGATTAATTTATTTTTCCTTCATAAATAAGGATCCAAAGTAGGATTACTTCACTTATGTGTATATCTCGAGGATCCTAAGTAGGATTTCTCTTCAGTGTTTTGACTTGAGGGACCTAGTGGTTGCCCTAGTGTTTGACCAACTAGAAGTTAGTGCATTGGGGTTTGAGTAGAGATGGTAGAGGGTGTTACCTTACAACCTATACTGAACTTGTAATCCCATGGGGTTGTGGTATAGTGGTGCATTAAGCGTTTGACCACCCTTATCTTTTTATTTATATTTCACATGTTTACTACTAATGTAGAGATGATTACTAGAGCTGCTTTCTGGTTGGTGTCTAATGAGCTTGACACAAGGAATCTTTATTTCTATTTGGGATACCCAAACATTTTTTCTGGGATCCATCTTATTCATTTATTAGGATTCCCAGACGTTCTTTACTGGGATCTGGATTCTAAGTAATTTTATTATTTTATTATTTCTATACCCAGAGGTACTACCTAGGATATGGATATAGAGCTGGTATTCCTGACTGTTATATCATTGGGATTCCCAGAAGTGCTTCCTGGAATCTGGATTTTGAGCCTATAACTATGATATATGGGCATGGAATCCCTAGTAATGATACTCATGGATGATTGATCTCTCTCGAGTGTTGAGGATGATTCCTCTCTCCTCTGTTTGACTTGTGATGAGGATGATTACAATACCATCAATCAAATTACACTCATATATGATTATGCTATCTGAAGTGAAAGGGATGAGGACACTATCCCTGATCGATTAATTGAACATGGTGCTATACATGGAATTTCACATCACTATGTACTTTTGGATGATTATGATATCCCAAGTGATAGGGATGATTATACTCTCCATGATTAGAGACCTCCAGGGGTGGGCATTACATCTCACCTGTGAGATATCCTTACATATTTTCTAAGGTTTAGACCCTTAGGGTTCATATGAGTTGAAATTTCATGACTGCCTATGAACCAGGACCGAGGGATCAAACATTGGATTGGATTTACATGGCATGAGTATGATGAAATCTAACTCAGTGACCATTTATAGGATGTCCATATGTATTTTCTTGGAATCAATTATTACAGTGATTATAAGTGAGTACAAATGAACATGGTGTTAAGATGAGTATCCCCTTGTGATGATGTAGCTTGACCAGATACATTTTTGGCACTATCCAAAGCAGGTATTTGTCAATTGGGATTACAGAACCAGATATCGACTTAATGATACATTACTTGAGTGGTGTGACATCTAGATCAATTCCCTTACATAGGATTTCTAGGCGATCAATATTACAGAACCAAAGGCCGACTATTGATGGTTTTATGTTATTTATTTCATGTTACTCATGCTTAATCATATCTATGTATATATGTATATATGGGAATATACATATACACACATATAGATATGAATATACATGACAACACATTGCATAGTTGACTGGGATTACAAACCCAGGGTTTGACTGTGGTTCACTTGATGTTATTTATTATCTTTTTAGTTATGTCTCAGCTAGGCTAATCATATTTAATAAGCATGAAATTATGACAAAAAAATTACAGGTTAATCATTGGGGTGGTCTAATGAGATTATATTCTCACCCCTATATGTTTACCTCAGTGTGCACATAGACCTTATATATACTATTCAATTTGAGCACAGATGCATGGTGGATATGACTAAGGCCCAGAGTTTCATGATTGAGAGGAGACGCTTATTTGGATTCTTTTGATTGATTTGAGGCACTTTGACAATTTTTTGAGATCGGGTATGTGGTCCAACTTAGAGTTAGTAGTAGATACCTATACTTTTATTTTTCTTTTATTTATTTTACTTCTGTATGTATGGTCAACCTGGTGGGTAACCAGTGTTTTCTTTATGACATAGTTGTTTGAGATTTTATATAATTTCATTTATTATCACAACATGTTTCTCTTTTAGTTTATTTACTGCTTCAACACTCTATTTATTTACTATTGTGTACGATAATTATTTATTTCAACTATTTTCTTACTTGCACATGAGGGAATAGTCTCCCCACTGTCACAACCTAGGCCCTCTCTATTATTCATAAGCCTCTTGCATAAAAGGAGGTTTGATTGAGGTCACATGATGAACTGGCTCAGAGAACCAGTTTAGTGGTATTCGGGTTGGGATGTTACAATTTTTATGTATCTCATTTAGAATTGTATACAACTTAATAACTTTTAATAAAACCTTTAGACCAAGGTTATTTAAATAAATAATCATTTGTGCCTTCCAACATCCATAATTTTTGTCATGAACTAACCCAATGGGCCCACCTAGACAATGGTAATCCATGCGTGACTACCCTAAGTCCACATCCAATAGGATAGTGGTTGGCGACTAGCACCAAGTAGACAGATCAAACACATGGTAATCATTATCCTAATGTACCTATACACAGACACACATATCCACCATCATTCAATGATAAAATGTAAGACAAATCAAATGATACCAATGCATTCATGAATATAAATATAAAAATTAGAGTACAATTAATAATAATGGAAAGCATAAAGGTCTAAATACAATCCCACTAAAAACTATAAAGAAGTACAACCTACTAGAATGAGGTGACCAGAGTCAAATGTGATACCTGATACAAACCATAGTATTTATAGCCCAATATATGAACTTTAAGCTCTTGGTCCACCTATAATCCCATTGAACAATCATTCATATGAATAATACATGACATGTGTGGGAAAATACCATGTATGGGTGAGTGTAATAATACTAGCACGACACTATGAAATCACTAAGAATAAAACATCAAGATAATAGTCATCCCAACATAGGGATATGTCAAATAGAATATGATACATACAAAAACATCTAGATATAATCATAAAAGAAACTAAGTCACAAGGTAAGTTCATAATCATATTTCTAACCTAATATTACAATCGAGATTTCATAACCACACTTGTGTGAGAGAACTCACTCTAGGAGTCTGATAACACATATGGAATCCATTTGATATGTCTTGCTCATTAGTTATCACCGTATAGAAGTACTTGATGGAAGTAAAAATAGATCGATACATAGATGGGGATCAAACCCAGGTCCATGGGGTATACCAATAACCCAATATGAATTAATCCAATAATTATGGGATCAATGTCCATGTAGTGTTGGTCACACCAATTCTAATAACCCCACTTAGGGAAAAAGATGATAGAGGATTCCACCTCAGGCCTTATGGAGGGATACCAAAACATTATTCAAAATGAGTCCCATAAAGGGGATAAGAATACTGTGATTATGATGTAATGTTACACTATAACCAAATGAAGAAAGTACTGAGAGAATGTATCTAAAGAAAACCGGTCCATGCTAAATAGATAAAGGGTTCCAGACATCTCTGAGGAAGTACATGACACGTAACTAAGGTACATGATGTGTACCGCTAAACCTAGGAATTCTCGTTACCTTGATCATGTTCCAAGTCCTATTCTCATATGAACCTTTCCATGACCATTTACTATACCATTACCATTTACTTGTTAATGTCCAAGTACACGAATTGGACCATGTGCTCTGGCCGATTTTAACTATACGGCTTAGCCTGTGTACTTTGGTCATGCTCATGTACCTGAGGGTACATAGGGAGTCACCAGGTTGAGTCATAGGGTGTGTGAAATATGTCACATGGAAGGTGATACTTTATTCTACATAGAAATTCTAACACTTTATCCAGGGCCCCACACAGTGTGTATCTCCATATTACACATTGTGTAGTGCAGAGATTTTAAGAACCCATAGATTCTTCATCCTTCATTTGTTTCCACCATCTCCACTACTAAATCAACCAAAAATACCTCCCAATGAATCATAGATCTGGGTAAACCATGATCTATTGTCACTGAAGGATAGATTCTACCTATCCATCTTGACCAGGAATCTTCTCGTGGCCATGTTGTCGATGCATGCCCAAAACCTACACGAGGAACTCCGATCCAGAATAGATTCATCATCACTTAATTAACATATTGATCCATCAACAATAAAGAACCTTGATCTATTGTATCAATTTTTTTTCAAAAGAACATGTACACAATGATTGATTACCATGTATTTTGTTGAAAAACTATTCAAACAAAACACTGATGATGAACACACAGAGAATGGGGAAAGAAATGCACAAACCACAAACAAGAGGAATGTACCACTTACAATGTTTTTATTATCATTTATTAATTTCCATTAAATTTATGATGTAATAGATATAATTAATTGATAATAAAAATCCTAAAATTACAAATAATAAACCCATACCAGCAAAATGATTGACCCGAAAATCAATATGTTGGTTAATTTAGTTTGAATTCATTGTGGAATAATAAAAGGTAGATAAATACACGTAAATCAAATGTACCAACTCAATATTGTATCAATAATTAATTAATAATGGTTCTGGGCTTTTTTTATTGATTATATCCATAAGTTCTGTTGGAGCATCGATCACCAAGGCACAATCCATTGATGACCATCCACAAAATATCTTCCACTGGTACTCTCTCAAATTTTAGGATTATACAGCCAACCTTAAAATTTGGTTATAACCAGGTTTATATATAGTTTCATTAGTTCTCTGAATCATCACCAAATAAATCCATTATTTCAATTAATTTATTAATTATTTTCACCTACAATTATTTTTTCACAAACGCCAAATGCTGAAAAATATTATTTCATCCCTAGGGTAAATCTTGTGTTCTAGACTCAATGGTGGTCTCAAATTTTAGTTTGATAATCCATTTAATATTTATTCCACTTTTTTAGGAAAGCTATGTGTGTTTGATATTAATATATTTAATATTTTTGAAATATAAATTCTAGGATCATTGGACCTTAGAATATCATGCCATCTTAGCACTTGGCTCCAAAAATATTACTAGATATATTCAAATATTTACAAGAAAAAAGCATAGGCGTTATATTCTCCCCCCTTAGGAAATTTCATCCCTAAGAGAGAAAAATACTACTCAAAATGGTGTGGATACTGAGCATCTTGGTCTCCCACTCCCAGGTATTTTCTTGAAAAATATCACACTTTCACTAGACATATACTAGATGAATCACTTGAATATAGAGGATATTCTCCTGTTGATCCTCAATATCCACCAGGTACTTCACAAAGGTAGATTCATCCTTGATGTCCAGCTTTCCCCAGTCAATAACATGTGGTGATTAATGCATGTACCTCATCATCTTTGAAATGTGGAAGACATCATGTACCCTATATAACTGCACTGGTAGAGCTAAGAGGTACTTCACCTCATCGACTCTTCATAATATCTATAAAGTACTAATTAATCTTAGATATATCTTGCCGCTCTGGTCAAATATCAGTAATCCACTTCAAGGAGAGACCTTCTAGAACACATGGTCTCCCTCCTTGAACTACAAAGGCCTCCATAGTCAATCTTCATAACACTTCAGATGGCTCTATGAAATCTTCATCCACTCTTGGATGACCTACACCTTCTCTATCATAGATCACACCAACTCTGTGCCCATGATCATAGACTCTTATGGATCAGTCAAATGTAGTGGTGACCCACAGGTCCACCCTTATATATCCTTGGATAGTGTCATACCGATGGTGGAATGATAATTGTTGTTGTATAAAAAATTCACCAAGGGTAGGTGATCCTACCGACTATGTAAAAAGTTAAACATGAAATACTAAAACATGTACTTCAATACCAGAATGATATTCTTTATCTGGCCATTAGTTTGGGGGTGAAATTCCTTGCTCAAATATAACTGAGTCCCAAAGGATTCCTAAAATCCTACCTATAATCATGATGTGAAGTGAGCATCATGATCTAAAAATATCATCAAGAGAACTCCATGAAGATAAACTATATCCTATAGGTAAAAGCATCCCAATCTATCTACTGATCTTTGATCTCATATAGCTAGGACGTGTGATGACTTGGTGAGTCTGTCTATGATCACCCAGATGGAATCATGTACTTTGAATGTTTTTAGAAGCCCTATCATGAAGTCCATAGATATCCCATCCCACTTACACACTGAAATCTCAAGGGGATGAGTTAAACACACTGGAAAATGGTTATTAAACTTCATCTTCTGAAAAGTGAGGCATCAAGAGACAAATTATGCTATTTAATTCTTCATTAATGGCCACCAAAAATAACGTCGAAGGACTTGGTTCATCTTTTCCACGCCTAGATTTACTGGAAAAGAGGGTATATTAAAATCACTCATTACCTCCTCCCGTAATGTTTTTGGTACCATCATTCATCTTTTGAAAAGGATAACATGATCCCCACATTCAAAAAATACAGTAGGAGCTTGTACAATGGATATCTGAATATGAATGATCTCATAGTCAATGTCCCCATGATAAGCCTCCCTAACATGCGATAGAAGTGTTGGGGTGAAAACCATCGACTGTAGATATAAAGAAACATCCTTGTACACTATGGGAAACTACAATGAGGCTAACTACTCTGAAGCCTTGATCAACAACTAAGAATAATATCTCTTGATGAGAGAATATGTTACCACGTTCCACTTTCTAGGAGTATAAACTATCTCAAAGTCATAGTCCTCGAGGAACTATATCCATCACCTCTATATCAAGTTAAAGTCCTATTGAGAGAAGATATAATGAAGACTCTTGTAGTCAAATTAGAGGATAAACTGCTCAACCATAAGGGAGTTTCACCACATCTTCAAGGTGAAGACTTCCACTACCAACTCAAGATCATAAGTCACATAGTTCTTCTCATGATGTATCAACTTCCTAGACCTATAGACAATAACTTCCTTCCTCTACATTAAAACACAACCAAGTTTGGTCCCTAAATCATTGCATAACACTATGTAATCCACAACCTCTTCTAGAAACCTCAATATAGGGCACTTTTCAATAACTGCCTCAACTCTTGAAAATACTTCCAATACCTCTCCATACAAACAAAAGGCTACCCCTTTTGGGTCAAAGTAATTGAAGTCACCAATATCCTAGATAAATTGGGCATGAATCTCCTTTAGCATCCTACTAATCCATGTAAGATAAAAACCTCCATCATGATCTTGGGTGACTCCCAATATAAAATTGCTTTAAACATTATTGGGTCCAATGCTACTCTCTTTTCTGAGATGAAATGTCCCAAAAAGTGGATCTCATAAATCCAGAACTGGCGCTTTGAGAGATTCTCATAAATTGAGTTATCTCAGAGTATGTCTAGAACCATCATCAAGTGTCTTTCATGTTTCTCCTTAGATACTAAGTACACTAGGATAACATCAATGAAGACTACCATGAACTGGTCTAAAAAATACTAAAAGATTTTATTTATGAGTCCCATGGACATTGTTGGGGTGTTCTAAACATCGAAGGGAATCACCAAGTAAACATAGTGATCATAGAGACATTTTATTTCTATCTTTAGCATATCCTCATCCTGTACTTGAAGTCGATGATAGAATGACCTGAGGTCAATCTTTGAGAACCGTCACCCCCCCTCTCAACTGATCAATGAGGTCATCAATCCTCTATAGTGGGCACTTAATCTTCACATTCACGTGGTTTAGGCACTGATAATCCACACACAACCTCAAGATACCATCCACCTTCTTAGTTAACAACACAAGGGCTACCTAGTGAGAATCATTGGGTCTAACAAAGCCCTTCATCTTGAAGTCCTCTAACTACAACCTCATCTCATGTAGATCTACGAGAACCATCATATATGTTGGAAAAAATATAAAGGATGTCCTGGCGTATAATTCAGTGTAGAATTATATCCATCATAAGGGAGGTAACCCTAAAACATCCTTAGGAAAGACATCCTCAAAATATTCTACTACTTCAGGAAACTGAAAGTTCATAGTATCCACTAATTTAAAAGTCATGATACTTTACTAGTAAGTAATCAAATTCAATCTCTTATGCATGATTATATCCTTCTCTTCTTGGTTCTTCTTCTCACCTATGAAGGAAAATATCATCCCATGTACATGGGAACACCACATCCTCTTCTAGAAATAGTTAATCTATGAATGAATTGTATATAACTAGTCCATGAATAATATGGTTTCATAAATCCTCATCGATACCACAAAGATATACCATTAAAATCTCTCTGGTCTAACCATCAGATCACACTGTTAAAGAAAGTGTGTAATCACTAAGTCATCTCTTATAGGAGTCTCTAAGTATGTGGGTCAAGCCAAGGGATCAACTAGAATATCTAGGCCTTGAAATAAGGATATAAAAAGAAAAGAATGGCTCACACCTATTTTTATCAGAACTATAGATAAGGTATAAAAGAAATAGATCATACCTATAATCATACCTAGAGCATTTGGGTCATAAGAATCCACTGCCTACAGTTTCACTCACCCCTTTCCACCAGCTTCCTAAGCCTACTGGGAACTATTGTAAATCAGGCCTTTAATAGCGTTAGTATAAGGGCTTTATCAGTGTTATAGAAGCACTGATAATGTAACCTATTTTGAAGGGTTATATTTAACAATGCTCATAAAAAATTCTGATAAAGTCCCCCTTTAACAACACTAAAAAAAGTTCTGATAATGGGGGCTTTTATCAGCTCTTTTTTAGCGCAGTTAAAGGGGGATTTATCATTTCTTTTTTTGGTGCTGTTAAAGGACCCACTAATAAAGAGGAAATTTTTTCCCTACCATCTTTTATCAGTTCCCCCCTTTATCAGTTCTTTTCACCACCCCTTTATCAATGCTTTAAATAATTCCACCTTCCCATGCACGCCCATACCTTTAGCGAGTTTCAAACCTGAGACCTCCTGCTTATATGTCAACGCCTCTTCCACTCACCTATATTGTTTTTTTCCATTTAATGATATTTCTATATATTTTTATATATTTGTTTTACATTTTTTATCAATATATATATTTATATATATATATATTTTTAAATACATATATAAAATATGTTTTTTTGTATATTCGTGTGTTTATATATACATACATACATTAATATATATATATATATAGATATATGCATATATAAATATAATTATACATATTTGTTTATTTATATATGGTTTATATATTGAGAAACATATTTTATATGTAAATATGTTTAAATATTTATTTATAAAATTAAATTTTTATGTGTGAATATATAAAAATTATGTATATATTTGTATATATTTGATTATAAATAATAGTAATTGTAAAAAATGATAAAATTTAAAATCCATAATATCAATATGGATGTAAGACCTGTGAATAAATTTAATAACCACTAAAAAGGGAAAAATACCCCTCTAAATGAAGCTGAAAATCCATCAAATGTTAAAAAATTGGGGTACCCTGACTAAACACTCAGTTTTAGAGGCCTTGATGGCCTCTTTTAACCTTGAAAAAAAAGTGATCGGGGTGGTCAACATGGAGTAGAACTCATCACAATCTTTGATTTTAAAAGTGGTAGATCCCAAAAAGACACATGGATCAAAAGTTACGATTGTTTGAAGTTCGAGTTACGTTTTCAACTTATTTTAGATATTTTATTGATTTTTTGAATTTTTTATCTTCAAATTGTTACTAAATGAATATTACTTGATAATAATTAGAATGTTTTTAATTAAAAAAAATTAATTATTTTATAAGCCAGTTTCCTTAAATATCTTATATATTATGTGTAAATACCTATTTAGCCATATATAAACATATTTGAAAAATATATATTATATTTATATCAATATAAATATATTCATATATTAATATATTATTTTTAATGATTTTTTTAAAATACACTTTATTAGGGCTAGTAAAATAGAGTTGATAAATGGGGGGACATTATCATCACTTCTAAAAAAGTGCAGATGAAGGCCCCCCTTTATCAACGCTTTTTTACATGTTCTAATAATGACCCCCCATTTATCAGTACTTTTTTACAAGTTCTAATAAAGGGGGATTTATCTGAAATTTTTTCTAGCACTGATAAATGAGGGTTTTATTAGTACTTTTAGCTAGTGTTGTTAAGCTCTAGCGCTGGATAAAACCAGTTTTATAGTAGTGGGGGTCTATCCGTGGGTGGTGGTGGAAACAAGTCAAACCACCTGCCACTTCTAACTGCTCTCCCTACTCCTTTTCCACATCTTCCACCCTGTAGACCTCCCTACTCCTACAACTACCTATTCCTAGGTGTCCCATCCATTATATAGCATTCAATTGTATGGTAGGACAAAAAATGTCACACAATATGTCCTCACCCATCACAATCAAAATAACACCTCAGACTCATCATAATGGACTGTCCTCAAGGTCCTCATGAATGAAGGAACCTCCTATTCCATGGTCTGCATTGCACGTCTACTTTCAGTCGGTCTAGCTCACCCCGGATCCTAGAAAATCCCTACCTTGAAAGCTCAAGATACACACTTTATCCCTTCATGTCATCATCAAGCCCCAACAGATCCATCCATGGATTGGTATAAAATACTACATGCACCTAGATCACCATAGATGGGTCTACACACTGATCAACAAGCGGAAGAACTACCTACTATCCACCCAGAAGTAAAACCTCATAGTGATCATCCCCTATCATGGAATACTAATCAACCATAGGATCATAACCGTGATTCTACTACTGAATCCTAACTAGAAATATTCATGGAGGCATCCTGTAATAGATAATATGAACCATGGTCAATGAGTATATATGGGGTCTAATTAAAGAAGGATATATAAATCACAACCCATTCCTATATGATGCATGTAACAATGTTTCTTCAATGAAACCAGTTCCTACACGCACTGAGTCAACAAGTAGGTTGTCAGAGTCCTGGTGAATGTATATGTCAGCTAACACACAAACACTAGATCCTTTGGACTAAAATACGAACTCAAAACATGTGAAACTATTTCCATAAAATCCAATCAACCTCACAACTAGACAAAACTCTCAATTCTAGTCCTAACATAGAACCCATTCTGATACTACTCTATCATGACCCAACCCACCTTGGACTTTCTGTATGGAGATAATCTAAGTGTGACTTTCCCAAGCCCACATTTAATTGTCTAGGGGATAGAGACCAGTGCCAAGTTGGCATATCACACACATGGGATGCATTATCCTAATTTACATATCTGCAATCACACATCTATAATATTATAAAATGAATAAATGTAAGACAACTCAACTGATACTAATGAATGTATACATATAAATTCCATAAAAAATTATGATAAATAATACTAGAAAGTATAAATGGCCAAATACAAGCCCACTAAAAACTATAAATAAGTCCAACGTGTTAGAATGAGAGGACTGCAGTCAAATGTGACACCTGGTAAGAACCACGGTCTATCTAGCCCAATCCAATCTATATCTTGTCATAGTCCATCAAGAACCCCATCAAATAGTCAGTCTCCTACATAAGACATGACATGTGAAGGTAGAGACCATGCATGGGTGAATATAACAATACCCAGTAGGACATCCCGAAATCATGAAGCATAAAGTATCAATATAGTAGTTATCTCATCACAGAGATATGTCAAAAAAATTATGAGACATACAATAAACATTAAGATATACTCATATAAGAAACTAAGTCTCAATGTAAGTTCATAACCACATTTCCAACCTAAGATTCATTTCAAGAGTTCATAGCCACATGAGCCCAAGAGAACTCACTCCGTAAAATAGATAGTATTGATGGAGTCCATCCAAGATGTCATGTTCATCAGGTCTCACTATATGAAAGTACTCATTATAAGTCTAAATAGATAGATACATAGATAAAGATCATACCTAGGTCCATTGGGTATACTAATAGCCCAATCTGGATTAATCCACTAAGTAGCGGATCAACGCTTGGGTGGTGCTAGTCACACCGATTCCAGGAACCCCACTTAGGGAATAAGATGATAGAGGATTCCACCCTGATCTTCAAGGAGGGACACCCAAACTCTATCCAAAAATAATCCCATAATACAAATCACAATCCTATGATCATGATATAATGTCACACTATAACCTCATGTGGATAGAACCAAGGGAACATACCCAAATGAAACTGGTCTATGCTAAGGATATGAAGGGCTCTAGGATTTCTCTATGGATGTACACAATGTGTAATTAGGGTAAATGGTGTGTAACTCTAAAACTAGGCCTTCCTGTGACCATGTGCACCTAGTTGTGCTTGTGTACCAGGACATTCCCATGTACTTAGTTGTGCCAAGTACACAGCTCAACCAACATGATTTGAATGAGTATGAGTACATGAATTAGCTATTGTACTCTGGACACTCCCTTGTGCCCAAGGGTACACAACAAGTCACTAGGTCGATTCACAGTGTGTGACATGCATCACATGGTGTGTGATACTTTCTTCTCCATGAAACTTTAGTGTCATAGCTAGGGTTCCACATGGAATGTATCTCTAAATTACATGATGTGTAGAGTGGAAATTTACAGAACCTATAGGCTCTTTATAATATAATGTATTAGTTTTTTCCATGTAAATCATTGAATATATATAGTAATATTTTTAGATCCAGGTGTTGAGATGACATGAGATTCTGAGGCCCAGTGAGCATGGAATTGATATTTCAAAATATTAAATATGTTAATATCACACACATATAGTTTTCATGAAATAGTAAAATAACTCTTAAAATGATACTTAGATTGAATATTTAACACTTCCATTGAGTCTAGAACATGGAATTTACCCTAGGAATGATGTAATATTTGTCAGTGTTTGGCATTTATGAAAAATTCATCATGATCTCAAATAGTAAATATATTAGTTGAATTAATTTATTTATTAGGAGATGATGCAGTAACCTAATAAAAAACTATATAAACCCGGTTATAATCAAATTTCAATAATGTCCTTATAATCTATAAATTCAAGAGAGAAATGGTTTAGTATCTTTCATGGATGATCATTGATGGATCATTCCTTGGCAATCAGTGAACCAACAAAACATGTGGATATTGTCAATGAAAAAGTTCCTAGAACCATTCTTCATTAATGATCAATCCAATATTGAGTTAGGAAATTTTATTTATTTATATTTATCCCTATTTTATTATCCCATTATGAATGAAAACAAAATTAACCTACAAATTGATTTTTGGATCAATCATTTTGTGAGTACAAGTTTATTATTTAGGTTTTGGGTATATTTATTGTCAATTAATTTTATCTCTTAATTATTAATTCTAATGAAAATTACTGGAGTCTAACACAATCATTGATTAAGGTTCATTCCTCATGTTTGTGGTTTGTTCATTTCTTTCCCCATTCTTCATGCATTAATTTTCGGTGTTTTTTTATTTATGGATCAAAAAAATAAGTGGTAATCAATAATTTCTTATCCATTCTTCGATGCAACAAATTGATACCACAGATCTGGGTTTGATATTATTTATGGATCAAGATGTAATTAAAATGATGATAAATCAAGATCGGATCAAAGTTCCTCATGCGGGTTTTGGGTGTGAGGTGATGTCATGACCACGAGACGATTCTTGATCAATTTGGGTGGACAAAATCTAGCCTCCAATAATAATAAATCATAGTTGACCCATATAAACAATCCATGGGAAATAGTTTTGGTATATTTAGTGGAAGAAGTGGTGTGGACTTATTATTCATGAGGAACCTATGGGTTCTATAAATTTCTACTTTACATGGTTTGTAATATAGAGATACGCATCATGTGGGGCCTTGGTTGCAGCTCTAGGATTTTTTTGGTGAATAAAGTATCACATTTCATGTGAAATGTGTCACATGCTATGTGAATTGACTTAAAACTCTCTGTGTACCCTTAGGTATTTGAGAACGAACAAAGTACATGGTTTTAGATGTGTACTCAGACCCAGCCTGAGCACACAGGCTGAGTCGTGTGCTTAGACACATCCAAGCACATAGGAAAGACCTAGTACACAGGCATGGGAATGTGCACATGGGAATGGGTAGAGGAATGAGGCAACACACATAGGTAGGCCCAGTTTTAGTGGTACATTTCATATACCCTAATTACATACTGTGTATTTACTCAAAGAAGGTTTTGAGCCCTTTTTCTCTTTAATGTGGACTAGTTTCCTTTGGGTACATTCCATCAGTCCTTTCCCCATGAGCGTATACTATGAAATTACATCCTAATCATAGGATTGTGATCCCATTTATGGGAATCATTTTGGATAGAGTTTTTTATCCCTCCTTGAGTCTCAAGGTGTAATATTCTATCTTATTTTTCCCTAAGTGGGGTTCCTAGAATTTGTGTGACCAATAATATATGAGCGGTAATCCCCTATGTAGTAGATTAATGCAGATTAGGTTTTCAATATACCCCATATCCCTTGGTGTGATCCCCATATGTGTATCAACCACATTGGAATTCTAGTGTTTACTTCCATATGGTGAGACTCAATGATCATGACATCTCAAATGGATGCCATCAGTGCTATTAGACTTGTATAGTGGGTTCTCTTGGATGAGTGTGGTTACAAAATCTCAAGAAAAATCTTAGTCTAGAAATGATATTTTGACCTTATCTTGAGACTTAGTGTCTTTTATGATTATATTTGGATGTTTATTTATGCCTCATATTTTGTTTTACATATCCCTATGATGATATGACTACTATATTGATGATTTATGCTTAGTGGTTTCAAGGTGTACTACTGGGTATTGTTATACTCACCCCCGCATGGGATTTTCCCACACATGTATTGTATAATAAAGATAACCAACCATATGGAAGGGTTCTTGGTGGATTTGGAGTAGATATAGATTATATTGGGATAGATAAACTATGGTTGTACCATGTATCACATTTGATTGCAGTCCCCTCATTTTAGCAGGTTGATCTTATTTACAGTGTTTGGTGGTATTATATTTGGACATTTATTATTTCCAGTATTATTCATCATATTCTGATCATGATATTTATATGTATTTAGGCATTGGTATCATTTTATTTGAATTACTTTTCAACATTGTATGATCTTAGAGATTTATGCATGCATACAAGTACATAAGGATAATGTATCCCATGTGTGTGATATTCCTAATTGGTGTTAGTCTCAAACACCTATCCTATATAAGGTGGGATTGGGGTTTTCACACTTGGATTATTTCCATCCGGGTAGGCCTCTGTGGGTCGAGTTGTGACATCTCCTTTGAAATAAGCTCTCTAACCATAGATACACCTTCTCTATTGTTACCCAAAACAACCATCTTAATATGAACTTTATAACTTCAACATTTTAGAGTTGAGAACTCAAGAGTCTCAACCCTTTGATACCAATTTTTTAATTAGATAATATTTGGAAAAAGACTCAAGAGGGTGGGGGTGAATTGTGTTCTTGAAATTTTATTCACTTAAAACAACTCTCTAAAAAGGTATGCTTTTTTGATCTTATCTTATCAAAAGAAAGAAACTGAAATAAAAACAGCAAGAGAAAGATAGAACATATAATATTTTATAATTTTTTATGTCACATAAGTCCCCTAGTCCACTCCACCAACTCTCAACTCTTAGATCTTGGTGATTTCACTAGTACCACTCATTTTCCTTGGAACTTTGCAACTGAGTGCAAGAATTCGTCACTTGTTAAAAATCTAGGAACTTTTTATCAGGATCCTATAAGAATTTACACAAAAAATACTTCAAAAATCAGTACAAGGATTATTTTACTTATAGAAATGATAAATAATAATTTATTTTAAAAGGTTGGGGTTGAAGCCTTAATTTATTATTAAATAAAAGACCTTTTTAGATTGGGTAGAGGGAGACCCATTACATAGCCCAAAGGTCCAAGGCCAAGTGACCTAAATACAAGGCTTGGAAGCCCATTTTTTTGGCCCAAAGGACCCCTCGATGAACAATACTGCTACAGTACCTACGCTGCTATAATACCACCACCGCTACAGTACTTGCTATAGTCCCTCCGCCACTACAGTTCCACTGTTGCTACAGTAATACTATAGTACCTAGAAATTCACCCCTACTCGGATTTAATCATGGCTCTTTTGGATTCCAAATAGGAGTCTGTACCACTAGGGTAGAGGCTCGTTGGCAAAAAATGATAAATAATAATGATATATTACAAGATGAAGTGAATAGTTTTAAGATAAAACTGACAGAATAGAAGAAATTCCAAGAGAGAAAATAATAATAGATAATAGATCAAGGATAATCTTAAAAAATATTAGGATTAAACATGAAGGCATATCTTTATATAACTTTATTATTGTTGTTCTTTTTCTTAGTAAAAATAAGTAGTAGCATAAAAGTCTTTTAGATAGAGTGAGTACCATAGATTTTATTTTTGTTATTATTTATATTATTCAAATAAAAATATATATGTTTAGTGAGAAAACCAAAAATATCTATGAGAAACTCCAAGTGTCATTTTCTATAAAAAAATAACCCAATAAAAAGTACTTGGTAATAAAAATAATCTTTTCTATTTCCTTTATTGGTACTTACTACATTTGAAAATCTATTTTTCCATATAGAGGTATTCCATTGTTTAATAAATAAAAAAACATTAATTTTAACTTGAAATACTCCAATGATAATAAATACCTATGTCTTAGAATGACATAGATGATTTTGGATCACCATGAAGCTGAAATACATGAATTTGATTCATGTAGCCAAATTTTTAACATAGAATAAATTCACATAGAAAAATTTTCCATGGAGCCAAATTACATTTCCATATTGATCATGTAGCCAAAATTTTCACAAAAAAATGAATCACATGTTGGATTAGAACCATGTATCCAAATATTACATATATTTGAACCATGTAGCTGATTCATTAACACCGTTCAACATATTTGTTTCATTAACACGTCCATTTTTACATAGTTGATTTAGTGATGTAGTCATTTCTCCCATATCTGATTCAAAAACATAGCCAATTATTGTAGGATATTTTGTTACATATCTAATTAATGTAGCTAAATTATTTATGTATCCAAACTTCACATATCTAGAGTTCTTACATAACCAAATTTTTTCAAACTTGACAAAAATTTATAATGAAAATTATATTACAAAAATAATGAACTATTAGAGAAAAGTTGAAATATATAAGATTAAAAACTATTATAAAAACTTTAAAAAAATTAATTATTAAAATAAAAATGGTTTTTGGGTTCATAAAAACATATATCACATGAGATATATTGGGAAAACATTAATAAACCAAAAAAATTATATTTTAAAATTATCATCCATTAAAATCCCATTTTGAAGGAGAACCCATTTTATTTTAGAAACCTGATTCAAAAACCAACTCCAACCAACATAAAATTCAGAATATAGTCAAATTGATCTCATTAGACCATGCCACTATAATAATTACCCATGTTATTAAGGATCAGTGGATTTAGAATTGGAATGGTCTTCAATGAAAGTGAAGTTGGTAGAATTTATTTTAATTTGAATGATGATGGTAATAAAGAATATTTATACATGATGGAATAGTTAAATTGATGTTTTAGAGGTGATGGGGTCATTGAGAAGGACCTTAATTGAAATTAAAAGGGTTTAGAATTTTAAGATCCCTTTATGGGTTTCCAAAAATCACATTGAAATCCCAATGGGATCCTAATGGGAGTCTGATAGGAGGGCTTGTGGCATGGTGCGACTGGATATGCCACTAAGATATTAATGGAATTACATAGGTAACTAGGTGGTACACCAAGTTTTTTTAATTTAAAATTTAATATTTTTTTAGAAGGAGGATCCCTCCCCCTTTTCTTCCTCTATTTTTGACTAAGTGGCACACCCTCTAATTTTATCTCCCTCTCCCTTTACTTACAAGCCTCCTTGATTTTCATCTATCACCCGATCAAAATTTCATCTGAGTTAGTAGGATCATATGAAGAATGATAAGGTATTACCTATAATTTTCATGATATTTTATTCTTATCATGTATATTTCAATAGAAATCCCTATTTAGGGATTTTTTCTTCTAATTTCTCAATTTTAGGTGAACGAAGCCGAATTAAGTAGGAGAAACAAGACAAGGTTATTCTAATAAGAACCAGGTAGGTGGTCCTGATAATATTAATCCATATTCATGGTTTTTTATGTGTAATAGTGTATACTTTCATTGGTATGTGGGTTTAGGTGAATGAAATAGAGATGAAGAGTGTCTGAAATTTTGATATGGTATAGATAGAGCCTCTTATAATTGGAATGGATGTTCTATTTGAGATTTAATGATTTTGAGATTATACAATGACTACATATCCAAGGGGATCATGTACTAATTATGATATAGGGGCCCCAAACATGCCTTTGGGTGTGGGATAAATTACAAGTATCCTATATGGTTTCCTTTGGACAAATAAAGGGGTCTAGTGAGTTCAAAACATTCAGTTCTTTAGGATACAACTAGTTTGTCTTTATAGAAAAATTGAGAACCTTATTTTAAGAGAAAAATTAGATTCATGGATTTTAGTTTGTATAATAAAATCCTTATAAAGTTTTTTGTATCTTTGAGATCATAGAAATTTGGAGTGGTTAAATATTTTGTGATTGACAATGGTTATCATTGATGGAAATCATCAAAGATTAAGTGAGAGGATAAGATCCTTGGAATTTAAGATCCCTCTTTAAGAGATATAGAATGGGTATTATTGTGTCATATTAAGTTGACCCTTTAGGTGTCTTGAAAAGTATAAGTTAGTGATCTACCTATGATTTGGATGATTTATTGTATTTTTAATGAGTTCTAAAGTTGGATTAGGTGTATGATTAGGAATTTGGTATAGAACTTGAAATTATAACCACTATAGTATTTTTTAGGGAATGTTTGAGGTTTTAAGTGAGGTTTGGGTAGAATTTTTTATATTTATTTTGATAAAAAATATTATTAACATGAGGGTGAGGAAGATTACATGGTTTTAATGAGTTAGTGCTCAGTTTGAGTTAAAGGAAACTAAGTGCGATGGTTTTTTATGCAATATGGAATAGTCTATATATGGAATATCAAGATTAGTCTATAGGGATAATTGGGAAATTAATTATGGTAATTCTAGATTAAGCTATGTTAGGGGTGACTAGAACCTAGGTTGTGTGTTAGGGTATGAGATGCATAGGATGTGCATGATGCTGGTAGAGAGATAAGTATTGGGGTTATATATCCCATTCAAGTGTTTTGTTATTATCCTAAATATATTGATGCAATGTGCATGTGAGGTGATAATTTTTACTCAATAATGATTTAGATGTGAGAGACTCGAGGGTAACCTGATGTTATATTTTTTATGGTATGTAAAGATCTATCATCTGAATTCATCTTTCTATGAGTGTGGTATATCATAATATACCCCTCAGTCACGTCATCTTATTTGGTAGAATTTAAATAATCCACCACCCTGAGAATCCTTATTTTGTGTATTAGATTGAAAAATTATGTTACTAGGACTCCATGTTAATCCTTGGCTTGAATATAATTGTTGTATTCTATAATTCCTTAATAGAATGTGGTATGGAAAGATTAGTTTTGTACTAGGAGTCCTTGTTAGTCTAAGGCTTAAATAGGTCAGTTGTATGTTAAGACTCCAAAATAGTATGTGTCTTTGTCATACCTATTATAGGTCAGGAAACCATGATAGTTATGATATATCATGGAATGAATTTGATGCTAAATTTGATATGATAGAACTATAGAGGGTTAAGTGTCTTGGTGTCCCTTTTAGCATATGATAACCCAAAATTATTTCTTACATGTCTTTTGATATAGATTTATTTATTTTTCTAAAACATACACTAATATATTATGGGGTATCTGAGGAGACCCATTAGTGGTGTCCTATTAAAAATTAATTTGTATTCTCTATGTGTACACCTTGGTGGGAACTCACACCTTATTAATTTCATACATATCTTATCATATATTATACAGGGGATTGAACTAGATTAGATCAAGTAGGTAGAAGGTAGGATATTAGAAGAGGTTGGGAGTTTTAGTCATGCATCCTTGGGTTTTTTATTTCATTATACTTTATATTTGAATGGAATGGTAGGAGATATCTTAAGGATGTATGTGACCTAATTGTTACATAGTTTATTTTATTATAACATGGGTGCATGTTTATTTTATTACAATCTTCTTTTATCTATAATACCATATTCATACTCTGATTATATATTGTGTATAATATTTTTTTTATTTACTTGATATTTATTTATTATGATATTGGGAATATAGTATCCCTAATGTTGTTTGTAGAATATCACTACTAGTTGGAAGCCTATGGAATATAGAGAGGAATTCCTGATATTAGATAGCATTAAAAAACTCAGTCATTATTTTGGTGAACTAGTACAAGGTACTAAAAAGGGTATTAGAGTAGTGTTTTAGATATCTTACTTATTTAGTTTTAGTATATTGTGGTAGTAAAGGCCAAAACATGGTATTAACAATAATAATGTTATTTATGACCACTAGTATAGTGAATGTTCAAGTTACCAGGGTTGTGGGATTTTAGTTTTGATATTTTTAGTTACAATATATAATTTACTCAAGTGTGGTGTTTTGATTATGATTTATTATTTTACTCTTGGATTTTAGTGACAAGAGGTGTTCATTCATGTATCATACTGAACATGTAGGTTTTAGAAAAGTGTTTTCAGAAAGGTTTATTGTTAATTTAAATGTTGATAATAAGTTATTTAGTGTTTTTCTCAATTACCTATTAAGGGAACATTAATCATCTAAAATCAATGGAAATGTTTTTTCAATTTTTATTATATAATCATGATGATATATTCACTATGTGAATGTGGTGTATGACAACCTATAGTGGGTGAGTTTGGGAATTAAAATATTGTTGGCACCAAATTCATCTTGAACCCATAAACAATCATCTTTTAAGGTAACCAAAGACACCATTCGACCTGATCAATCATCCTGGGAAGGAAAAATAAGGAACGTGGAACTTTTGAGGTGTGTACACAAGACTAAAATCTACACATAAGGCTATTATGTTCCCAATTAGATTTTAAATGGATATATCTCATGATTTCCACCAAAAAATAGCTAAGGAATGTGCATGAAAGTGTATCAACCTGTGTGAAAAATGTGTGATCCACATGTAAAGATCTTACACACTCAATGTGATGTCAGTCTCCCATTTCCACACCTAAAATCTTTCATGCTGTTATGAAAATCCTCATCTATATATTGAAGTGTACACCCCCCTCTTTAGTGTGATTCTCTGAAAGTCAAAGTGTCGCTATTCTATGCATAAGACACCTATTCCATGACAGTGTGAAATCCATGGAATGCTCAAGGTATAGGATCTTGAATGATATGTTCCTTGGGGGTACCCCTTTGTTTGGGACCACTATGGATTGAACCTCACCCATTTATTTTATGATTAAGGAAATTACATGAAAAGACCCCTCTTTCACACATCTTCCTCTTGCACACAAGCACCCAGTATTTCATTCACCATATCCTTGAAGATCTATGAGGTGCCTTTACTCAAAAACACCATGTTCGAGTCCCTCTTATGTGAAACCCCACTCTATTACATGCACATCCTCCATGCATCCCTATAGGCTTGCACGTTTCGATTTCTTGGTTCCTCATGAGCCATCCCTCATGAATTTTCCCTACCACTTTCCTTTCAGCGTAGGTATGCTAATTCCTCTTGATTTTTAGAATATGAATGCTAACATGGACCTCATGAGTGACCATTCCTCCCCGATATTCCAAACTGGTATTGTTGAAGCCATCTACCTCTGAAGGGTTTATGAGAGATTGTTATGTAAGCCCAAAGGGGCGAAGAGTGAGTCCCCATGTCTGAGATGCAAAATTTAAAACATCCTAGCACCAATGTCCTCATCACATGATGCTCAACTATGATATCAACTTGTGCAGAAAGTCCAGGATGTCCCCATGTATGTGTGACAAGGAGTGAGATCCTCCTCACAAGGAATTACATTCTCCACGCAGGACTAGAGAGGGGATGGGCACCGAGAACCTCTCACTTTCCGTGCTCTAAATCTTCCATCACCCTCCCTTTGGGATTTGTCGCCATACGCGCCTCAGAATGTTTCCACACGTAAGCCCCAACACACCTTTGATAGGATGCTCTATCTATTACTGACATGGAATAAGATCTTTCTTACATGGAATGAGATCCTCCTCAAATATAATGATATCCTCTTTGGGAAGCTTCCATGCATAATCCCACACCATCTCTTACTGATGATTCTTTCATGATGCAAGCGTCAGGTATACTACTTCCTATTGTTTCTCACACCGACCATGAATCACATGGGATTAAAGGTTAGTAGTTACCATGACACCCATCCAATCCCCAAACAGACATACCTCCTAGAGTAATCTCCAACCATTCCATGTCTCTATCTAAGCATCCTCCTTAGGTGTAAGCCCTAATTACCCTCTAAAACTATGTGGACTTTGATTCCTAACTAATTAAGATACATAGGAATCCTCCCTTAGGTTCAGGATCAACACCCTCAAACAACCCAACCACTCCATCCATTTCATCCAATATATCCATGATACATCATGATTCTTACTCGAGCCTCTACATCCTGGTAGAATCATTCCATCCATCTGGTCCATTCATATACATAATCCCCATCCACATCATCACTACTCCTAACAGCACCCAGGTAGCTCCCATACATAATCCCCACAAAATCCACACAATCAACCAAGATAAATCTTCTTGTGAAGGGAAGGATCCATGCATGATCCCCACACCATCCATCAAACTATGTGGGTTTTGATCCCTTTCTCCAAAAAAAGTAGATATGACCCCTCCCTAAGATTCAATCCCAACCAATGGTAAACCTTGGTTTTCTTATCCTAGGGGTGCACCTCCCTGATCCACCCCCAACGGTTTCTAGATCATCCTTCATGGTGTGACACATTCCCTTTATAGGACATGCCCTTGGGTCCACCTCAAATTCGTTCCAACCCATTCATCGGTAAACCTTTCAGGCACTCTATCCTAGGGATGAACCTTCTTGATCTACCTCTATCGGGCATTATGATCAATCTCTCCCCATATTTTCAAGATGTTAAACTCATGACCTTTCACACTACTACCTCATGTTTAACATGGTATTCTTGAAGAAAACATTAAAAGACATTCCTTAGGCTTCATATACCCTGTGATTAATGTGTTATTCCTAGGGTTACATGCCCATGAGATTCCCTACTATGAGGAAGAATATAGGTGGACAATGTTTCAATATCTGGACATACCAGCGATGCCCAGCGTGACTAATCCCCTAACCAATGTTTTTCACCTTATCAAGAACCCTTGGAATGATCAGAAAAAAATTAGTATAATTAACTTACATCGACAAATACATGACACTAGGAATGAGTTTCACAAACATGTATTAATCAATGAGGGAGACCCAGACTAGGCGATGAGTTCCAAGTAAAAATACATGGAAGGAGGAAGTGACATCCCATCATCCTATTTTGATCAAGGAGAAGGCATTGCTGAGAAAGAGATGAATGTATCTTTCCTTTGGAAAGTAGGAATGCTGGGTACAATGCACATCAATGAATAATAACACAGAAGGCGGCACACCTCAAAAAAGTATCAGAAATAGAAATGGTGAACCTGATATGAAACTCTTCTCCTCAACATGGAAAATAGTAGCATTCAAGACATTAGTTCAATAGATAAGCATGCCACTGTATCCATATATCCATATCCAGGACCCACTAAGCAAACAATGGGATTATCATGGAACTCACAAAAAATTAGGGTAGTTAAACATTGGGAATTCTAGTCTACAACATCATCATCATGGATATATCTCCATCCATGGAAGACTAGATAATGTTAGTGCATTGTTAATTAATATCCCGGAATCTATACTGATAGATGAACCTTCCTACTTTGTAGTACCCAAACTGTTGGAAACCACTCACCCAATTCTCATGAGTATAGGGGAAGGAGAAATACTGATGTAGTAATCCCACATGACCCCACCTCCACCACAACATCCACTACACCATAAGCTACTAGGCACCCATGCCCCATATCACCCTAAAAAATCATTCAGAGGAGGTTGATAGACACCATAGCACGACGATACAAGTAGGAGGGATTCATTCACCCAAGGGATATGTCTCACCAGGACCTAGAGTCTTCTGTGCCTTACCGACACTACCACCCCCAAGGGTTGATAAGGGAGCCACTACTCCCCACTCCAACAATGAAATTCTTCAAGATCCTTTCCCTAGAAAGATCATTTGACTTGACTCACTACATTGAGGAGGTAGGGGATTCTGTGGTAACCATGGTTGTGACTGCAGCTCAGGATCCCCCAAGGAGTGATCCTACAAGGCCTCATCAACACCACCAATGACCAGTCTTTCAGGACAAGGAATAGGTGGACTATTCCCCTACTCCATCGGCCCCAATACAATTAACTCAACGGTAATATTGGGCCCAAGATCAAGAGGATACCCGTTAGGGGGAATTATCTTCCATAACTCTAGTGGACTCTACCACTACTGGAGTACTCTGCCAGATCTCTGCTACTAAAATGTAGGGACTCCTCAACACTCGGTTGGGATCGAACTCTCAACCGACTCACAATAAGGTTGGGTTGAATTTATCAACCATTGGCCTCTCTATCATCCATTACAGGCTAGTCTATGATGTTGAGACTCAGCACAGAGGGCCTCCATGTGCAGTCTCCAGCTAGGTGGAGGTCATCCCCACTCTTGAAACCAACATGGAGGTCCTCCACATGTTCCCACCATTGGTCAAAGTGGAGGCCCTTTCCACTTCATCGACATCCAGTGCGAAGGTCCTCCCTATGGTTATGGTTATAGATATGGAGGTCCTCTACATGTCACCAACCAGCCACGTGAAGGTCCTATTCATGACATTCCAAGCCCCATAGGAGGTCCTCCCCACTCTAATATCAACCAAAGTGAAGGTACTCACCACTCCATTAATGATTAGTATAAAGGTCCTCCCCGTATAATCTCTGGTTAACACAAAGGTCCTCCCCATGCCCAGATTGACTAGTACGAAGGTCTTCCTCACACCTCGATCCACCAAAAAGGAGGTCCTACCCACTTGAACAACAAATGACATGGAGGAACTACCCATATTACCATAAACCAAATAATAGTTCCACCCTGCTACGTCAGCACCCAGAGTGGAGGCCTTCCCCACTCTCATAGTATTCCAAGCAGAGGTCCTCGCTGCTCTGACAAAAATCGATATGGAGGTCCTCCCCATATCCCAACCATCTCCAATAGAGGTTTTTTCCACTCCAGTGCCAACTAGAATGAAGTTCATCCCCATTCTGAAGATCTTACTTTCCCTGAAGGGCCCTCTCGGGGTATAAGGTAGAATCGCCACTACTGAAGGCAAAACTACAGGAAGCACAAGGTCGTTGTAAATCCGGTTTGATTCTCAGATTCTAAGGATGAATGCAACTTGATGATGGATTCTTCCCCCTAGTATTATGAATTAGATTCTAGGGAAGGGGACCTATGGGTGATATTATCTATCCTAGAAGGTGTGATCCATAAGATTCCCAAATCCCTATGCAGGTATATGTAGGAGGAGGAAGATCTGGCTTCCTTCTAGGGTCTTGCGGTGTGGTTATCTCTGTCATCTACAAATTAATTCTCTACCTCTAAAAAATGTCACAGAGTTTTTATAGGATATAATAAACCATGAGAAACCAATATATCCATAGATGAATATCGCTTCCCTCACACATTAGTCTATGGTTAGTACTTTGTCCTACAGGGACATGATGATGTGGTCGATGCCTCCCTCAAGAGACGACCTGACATGCAAAAATCAATAAACCCGTGAAAAAGATTATATGACAATCAGTGCACCACCACGTCACACCACATTAGTGTCATCACCAGTTCCCCATACAACCCAAATTATATTTCAAGATAACAAGGATTCAGGCCCTACTTCTGGACAGGGAATCTTGTGGGACTCTCTTATTGCGGATCAACTGTATGAAGTGTTTTGGATGAACGTGGACCCCAACTTCAACATTCCAGAGTCCCTCACTCAGGATTAGGTTATGTGATTTTCCCAGACCATCTGGGTAATGAATTTTATTCTCTATGACCATCAGTTGGTCTACCAAAAAATATGAGAACACTTCAATGACATCATCCAACAATTTCACATAGTTGAGTTGGCAGCACTCCTAGTGGCACAAAATCCTACATCACCCAGCTACCACCAGACCCTTCATTGAAGATATGTTCATAACTTCATAGTGATTCATAGAATCAATGAGTAAATGTCCCAAAATGTGAAAATCATGGTTGGGGACATCACATCACTCTCTACTTTAGTCCCATCAAGCGGCAACCTGATTCTCCTCGTGATATTGAGGATACACCCCCAAGTGTCATCACAGTGGATATGATTGAGCTCTCATTGCCTAATGATGGGGATAATAGTGTAAAATCAAATAAAAAGACCATCCTACTAGGGTAGCACACTATCTGGTGGACCCTCACATAGGTTTCCTCACTAACCTACAAAGGCAAGCACCTAACCTTGGAGAGCCTTCAACATCATTTACCATTTTTTGAGACACCAATAATGGTAAAGATCGGAATAGAACTTCCAAGTCCTCTGATCCAATAGATGTTAAAAAGAGAATAGATAATGATCCCTATATATATTCTTTATGATAATGGATTGTAGATTAGCACTGTATCATCAATGAGATCCTTACTGAGTGATGTCTAGATTATGGATCCCCTTAGTAGGATCATTCTCTTCCACTAAGGTAGCAGGGGCAGCTGAAAGTACATATCAACCAGTCTCCCCTAGTCGAGATCGGTGATCCCACGCATCCTGATAGGTTAGAGATCGAGTATTATGGTAAGAAACCATGGTATTCATCACCAAATCCGCCCGAATAGTGCGAGAATCTACTTTGGGACCCAGTTCAGGACACTCCAAAAGACACTATATAGGTCTCTCCATGAGCCTCCAGTCCCACTTACTGTGTTAATGATTCAGTCAATGCACTGGTGGTCAAAAATCCTCATCAAGATATAAATTCCCACTAGGTTGATCTACCACTTACTCTCATTGCTCATATTGAAGCCTTGGAAACATGACACATGGAAATCCCACCTGATATAAATCTATATCTAGTGTGAGTGGATGACATGTGAGAACTATCAAATTTTAGGAATCCAACATTCACCCCCTTCAATGGGATGGGAAACCTGCTACATCATCAAGACGACTTCATCTTCAGTTGTGGATCCATGTTAGGAACCCCATAGTAGTAGGAAGCTGCAAAACTCCGATGTTTGATTCAAACATTGGAAGTTTCTACATTTATTTGGTACAACCAGTTACCCATTGGGTCCATCACAAGCTAGGAAGAACTTTTTAGGCAGTTTCTTTACCAGTTCAACTCCACTACAGGAAAAACAAGTATTATTGACCTCTTAAAGTGAAAGAAACTGCCATATGAGTGAATCATAAACTTCAGATCCAGGTGGAAAGGCATTATATATCCACTAAACATGCCACTAACTCAAGATTATCTACTAACGATGTGTGTTGGGAATGTAAAAGTTGAATTGGTTCCCACCCTCATCACTTAGAATTTCCTAGTTGGATTCCAGGATTTCTTCGACCAGGATTAATACCTAGAGGGTTCCTTACAGTAAGAAAATAGGTTCATCCCATTCCACTTCTATCTCATACAATAAGAGTCTCTAAGAAAGATACTTGCACCGTAGTAAAGGTAAGGCCCCCAGAGATGTTGGAGTTGTTTCCCAAAGAGCCTCTCCAAGCATAGCCTCATCGAGGATAACAAACATAGAAAGTTACACCTCACCAAGCTTAGAATTAGATAGAAACTCCCCAACAAGAATAAGAGAATGTATATTGGCATCCTCCTCATCCTCCATTCCCAGTTAGAAATAAGCTCATAGAGCACCCTTTATAAATAGGAGAAACTAGACCTTTTCCTTTCCAGAGGCCATGGTTCTCAGTTATTTCTACAATGATCTCGAATAATAGATTCTGAAGCTTTTGTAATAAAGAAATACTCATGAGGTTGAGATTACTGATCATCCTAACCACTTCCCTTACCAAAGGATCCTTGGACGTACCATCAAAAAATGCTATGTGTTCAAGGATTGGATCTAGGACCAGGTGGAAAATGGTGTGGTCAGATTATGGGAAGTTTTGGCATAGGTAGGACACATCCTGGCCATGCCTGATAGTGAAAGTGAAGGTTTTAGTGAATGGATATAGTTTTCCAACTACAAGACTTAGAAGTATGATGATTGGTTGGCTATCAAGGTAGTTTCTCATGCCCATGGTGTCATTCGTACTCGCTTAGGCCAGCCCAAACCTCCTGAATTCGCTGTGCTTTCTCCAGCTGCTTCTTTTACATCCACCTATCAACTTCCTCATTCCAAAAGAGTAGGCACCAATGAAACAAGGGTTATAAAATTCTCTCATTGGTGCCAAAGTCATCCTGTACTCTCAACAACTTTATACCTATGGTGATGGAAATCGCACCCAGAGTCTATCCATTATTGGAAGACTCCTATGATGATGAACAGGAGTATGTCTATGTAAATACCATAGAATTGGTGGATCCATACATGTTCCCCAACAATGAATAATTCTAGGAAATCCATCCAAATATCACTATCTGACGCCATAAAATATGGTGTCGAGGAAAGGAAAACCACCAGAATGCTCAATCCAATGCTTCAATCCAGGATGTGCATGCCACCAAGACTAGAAAATAGGTGTTGTACATAGCCCAATAGGAACAATACTTCAAACCTGCTTCACAAATGCACCACCACCATTTACCATGATAGTTTACCAGGAAGAACAGCCGCTACAACACCATTATTGACTACATTTAACTAAATATAAGTCTCAGTTAGCTGGCAGTCATCCAGTGGTATTTTTAGAAAGTTTGTTTGATGAGTAGCATGACATTTCTAGCACCAATCAAAATCTAGTGGTTTATCTAGTAGTTCACTCCATGATACCTACTAAGGAGTGACTCCCTATAGATAGAAATGTGCATCTATCATAGAAGTACAATGTTTTGAAGAACCTCTCCGGCATTCTTTCAAAGATCTTGATCCTTGAGGCTCTCTGATTGTCTGAAGAGATGCAAGAAACCCTCATAGAAGCCTTGAGAATTCCCCTATAATTTAAAACTGAGGTTGTAGCTTCTAATTATTTCTATGATGAGGAGTTCAAGTAGTCAAAATGAAATACATCATCTATTTCCATGGAGAAGATTAAATATCTCTCATATAGGGGAACATCCATTAGTTGTACATTATTGTCCAATTCAATGGCATGGAGGTTCATCGCTATCTAGTTGACATGGGTTTCAGGACCAAACTCATCCCAAACCAGATGATCCACTTGTTGGGACTCACTAAAGTAGACTTGAGGCCCTCTGATCTGAATATTTAGGGGTACGATAAGACTGAATAGATATTATATATCAAGATCCATTTTAAGACCTAGTTTGGAAGTTTGGTAGCAAACAATGAATTCATGGTTGTCTCATAGGACACTTCTTAAAACATGTTGATGGTTATTCTCTGGATCTATTTGCATGTAGTAGTTTCCTCCTTGTATGGACAATAACTCAAGTACTCCCTCAGTGGATGAGTAGGAATACTCCAAGGTGATGAATCTCCCTTTGACTATTGTGATTCTTATTATAGTGACACTGATTATTACTAGAGTAAGGAAAAGTAGGTACAAACCAATGAATTTGAGCATGCCTCCATCGCAACTAGCCCTTGGATGGATTTGGATGATGCATTCATCCTCGCGATTCACTAGTTAGTGGCCACAACACCAGAATTGGGGAATTGCTTTTTCATTTATGAGAGGAAATGTTTCCACATACCTAGTTACAAAGGATTTAGAAAGATAACCTAGTACTCCTACATGGGTCAGGGTTGGGTGATACCAGAACCCCTTACTCATGTTAAGCATTGAGATGTTCATCCCATGGCTAAAATTGTACGTCAGACCCATTTGTTCCGTAGAGCTGGGTTGAATCGACAAAAAATGACCTATCACCATTTTTTTTAAAATCATGCCTGAGAACTATAGTCTAAGTCCTGATGTAATTTTCATGACATCCTCTATCGCCATGGTTTCAACAGAGCAGGAGTCTCTCAATGAAGATTCCACCACTGCCCATATAAGCAACAATGTTCCTCTAGAATCATTAGGTTTGAATGAACCATCTCCTCCCACTGATCACCTTGCCTTAGATGATGATGAAGATTTGGAAGAAGCTCCTCCTATATTAAAAGAGGGTGTCTCCACCAACATCGATGATCTACTTCAGGTGAACCTCGGTATCGAGGAAGATCTGAGGCCGACGCTGATCAGTGCATCCATGCCCGTAGAGAAACAAAAATAGTATGTAGATTTATTAAAGAATCACCTTGATGTGTTTTCCTGTATCTATGATGAGATGTTAGGACTGGACCCTTAGATCATCATCCACTATCTTGGTCTCCCAATAAACCATCACAGGTTGAAGCAACATGTAACACCCTAAGCTTCTATGGTACGTTTCTCTTTGAATAATGTGATAGCGTGTGTTGTATGCAACATCGAGTTCTAACACACCACAACCAATCAAACTAGCTGTTATGAATAGTAATACCTACTTTTTGAAATTATATATATTATATATTTCACAATGGACTTCATTTTTTGATTCAAAATATTGAAATTATCCTAAGTTGAATTTTTGGTATTTTTCTGAGAACTTCCAATTTTTATGAATAGTGAAAAATACTTAAAAACAAATTTTTTAATCAAAACAATTTATAGTGATAAATTATATTATTTAGTGGTTTTAAAGTATAATTATAATATATTTTTACCATTTTATCCAATGGTGTTCATTGTAATTAATTTCACTTTGAAATTGGACATAAACAATTGTCAATCTTTTGATATATATTGTTTCTTAAAAACACGCTATTTGTTGTAACAGCGGGAATTAATTATAAAATTAATTAATACAACTTATATGTTTGGAAGTTTTTAAAATAGACATCATTTTTGAATTCGGAATATCAATTATAGTTTAGGGTAAAATTTTGGCATTGTTCTGAAAAACTTCAATTTTTGATGAATAGTGAAACCACTAAGTGGTAGTTAAAAACTGAATTTTTCATAAAACTTAATTTTACCACTTCTGTGAATGGAATTTCGAAAATCCGAGACACGATTAATATCAAGTAGTAAAATGTGGTTCAGTGAGATGAAAATAATTTTTTCTGAATAGTAACTTTTTAATTTTATTTACCACGGTTAAAAGTAAATAGGGTAATTAAGGGTAAAAATGATATTAATATTACCCTAAAACATGTCCTAATTCTATTGGACAAGTTTATCTCGACCAAAAACAACCTTAGGAATAAAATATTATCATTTAGATCCACTTGGATTAGATTAGGACATTTATTATTATTTAATTCAAAGAAGAGTTAAAAGAGTTAAAATCAAAGTTTATTTACTAAAACATTTTTAATATAGGGTTATACATGATATAAATTCGATTTTAAATATTAATTAGAAATATACAATGATTTCATACATAATGATATTTTATTTATAATTTTAGACATTAAATAATTAAATTTAGTTAGGACACAATGATGATGTGGTAATTACCTAATTAATGAAAAATTAGAATAATTGATATTATAAATACCCAAATAAATATAATTTGAGACTTTTTATGAATTACACTAATTTTATAGGTTAATATGACATGTTAGGATTGAGTTAAGTAACTTTTTTAGAAGTAGTCATTCTGTTATGATTTTCACAAAAATCAATTATTGAATAGTGTCAAAATTGACATAAAAGAGTTTTTAAAACAAATATTATATTATTAATTGATATTAAATTCATAAATATATAATGATAGGCCAAGAGACTTATATCATGATATTTGTATCATTAATGGACAAATTGGGGGTATATTGGATGTATATAGTAAGTTTATTAACCATATAATATAAAAATACAAAGAGACATTGTAAAAGTGAAACTAATTAACTAAGAGTTAATACTTAAAGATAAGGTTAATATAGTAACCCAAACCTGTCTAAATTCTATTGGTTGAGTGGTTTTAGACTCATCCCCACCTTAAACTTTAAATAATCCACTTTTTAGCCCTTATAAACCGAATATGAATTTATTATAAAATAATATTTCTAGCTTTTCCAAAGGTGCCCCTCACCCCTCTTATAAAAGGGAACTCTCCCTTCTCATTAACTCACATCTTCAAAGCCTTTTTATTCGGCCAAAATCTAACCAAATACTCTCTCAACTTCCCTAACTTAATCTTAGAGGCCTTCCTTTAGTCAGAAATCCAACCTAAGGAGCCCTTTTGATCAAATCAAAAGGAAGAACCCGAAAAAGAGGTAATGATTTCACCACCCTTTTTCAAATTCATTTCTTCTTCAACTTCTTCTTTATTTGTTATTACCATCCTAAAATAATGAATAAATTATATCCTATATACTGTAATATTATTATAAATATGGTACAACCATATTCAGTATTCTATCCATCCTTTGAATGACATGTCACCATACGTGCGTACGTACGGCTTACCGTCTCCACATCGTGGTGTAATTGTTATTCAATATATTATTATTTGGATGAGTATAATAATGATTTTTAATTCATGTAAATAATAAATATAACATTATAATGATTCTTTATATGTGATATACCATCCAATTATATATTATTTTAATATCAAAAGAATGATATTGTCGCTCGTGCGTACGTACGGACTACCGTCTCCATGAACGCGATGAGATTCATTCTCCATCGTATCCATTCAAGTATAATTATCATTTGATGATTTAAAAATAATGTTTAAGGACTTTATATCATTCTGGATATGAATAAGATACAACCTATCCATTACAAACATGGATTACATAACAAAACATATAAAATAAAATGAGTAAGTTAACACACGAAACGACGATAATACTAAGATATTATTAACAAAGTAATGTTAAAAGATCATATATGATATCATATTAATATATATGATTCTTGTATAATTTAATAACAATTATTTAACCATTATAAAGGAGGTTAACCTACCCTCAACCAAGGAAAAGTACAAGGTAAGGTTTTATTTCACAATCTCTTCATTATTCGAGGTTGTTTATACGTAATAATCTACTGGGATTTCTTTATCATCCACATCCATGTTTCTTAAAAATGTATTTCAAAACATTTTTACTATTTACTAGAATATGGGTTAAATTCATTTATACCCTTGTTAACTTTTATAAGTGTTTTATAAAGGAATCTTTCCGTCATTTTCCAAATAAGGTGTTTTTTAACCTTTTTGACAGAATTAAGGTAAGAATGTTTTTTTTAACTTATACGGCGGGTGTGGCTATTTTCCACCATTATAAAATCTTCAAAGCTTCCCTTACAAGCTTATAAGAATATTTTCAAATAAAATGTTATATTTTATAAATATATGACTCTTAAATGATTTCAAAAAAAAAAAGATATTTCTCTCAAATAGTTTTGATTTCATCTATGTCAACATCCTTTGATGGATTTAACACTTATTTGAAGTTGATTTATTATGATAAAAAAACTTCTATATTGTATTGAAGGTTTTGTGATATGTATGACTGTGTATGTGCTATTTTTATACCATTAATGGTTTATGGATGAAGTATTTACATTTTGAATGCTAGTTTTAATACGAATGTTCATGTTATGTTTAAACCTTTTAATATGGGAATGCATTGGACTTAATATGTGACGGGTGGAGCCTGCTACAACTCCTCGATGCATCGGAAGGTCTCATGAGACAAACTAGTGTCTTGGCACAAGGCCTTGACAAAATCTTATTTTTAGTCTTGGCACGAGGCCTTGGCTATGTGGTTATGATAGTCTGGAATTATGCATTCCATCATTATGAAAGTGGTTATTGATATTGCATGTGATTATTCTATTAGTAGAATATCCATGTGAATAAGTAAATGGCATTATTTCATTTTTTTTCCATACTATGTTGAAGTTCAAGTTTAAAAGGATTTTTTTTTAGTTATACATTTCCTTAAATGTTTATTCTTATTTATGAAAGTTTTTTCTATATTGTTATCCTTACTGGGCATTTGAGCTCATCCCTTTCAATGTTTTATTTTTCCCAGGATGTGAACAAGTAATTTATGAATGACCTAAAGGGATAGTATGTTGGGGATATGAGTGTGGACTATGAAGAAAAGATGTTGTTGTAGTTTTCATTTTTATGATGTAATGTAAGACTTATGAATATATCTAGTGTTTCCAAGGCTACTAAACCAATCGGTCTTTTGAGATTTGATCTTTCTTGTGATCAGGCCAATGTTATGTAATAATGCACCGAATCTGGGTAACTCGGGTCAGGGCGTTACAATTGGCATCAGAGGAAGTTTAGTACAAACCTTGGAAGCTAGATTTAGATAAACTCTGATTAGATCACATAAACCTAAGATGGACTTTGAGGATTAGTATAGAAGAACTTCCTAGAATTTTGGTATTGTAGAGATTTTGTGAGTTTTCCAAGAAATACATCTCTGTCTGGATATGAGCAGGTAGAGGTGGCTCTGACACAGATGTACCTAGGGGTAAAACCTGAAAACACCGCTTTGAGCTAGACTCGAACGGGAACTGGTGCACGACAACGGGCCTTGCTGCACTCTTGGTTACGACACTCCCGAGGGATATGCTTAGGATAACTCTCATTTTCTTTAAAAATCATTATGAAGGGTTTATGAGTATATACTTCCTCAAAGAAAACATTTTTATGATTCTGGATTATATCCATAAATAGTTCAATTTATGTTAAGTGTTTTTTAAGTATGGAATTATGTATTTTGATTCATAAGTTGATCTAGTTTATGCCATTGTTTAGAAATGGTGCCTAGTGGAAGAAATGGAAACCATATCAATGCATGCACTCCATGTAGGTATTTCCCTCCTGATCAAGATAATTATAGTGGAGCTGGTGATGAAACTGGTGCCGATCAGCTAATCACCATACTGGGACAACTCACTCAAGTTATGAATAATAACCTTACCCATATGGAGCACCCGGATCCGCAGCGTGGAGGATCAATGTTAGATCAATTCATGAGGCAACATCCACCAACGTTCAATGGGAGTAAAAATCCCTTAGTAGCTGAGCAATGGATAAATTCCCTAGAGAAAATATTTTAGGCTTTGGGGAGTAGTGAAAGGGAAAAAGTTATCATGGCAGTTTACCGCCTCACTGGAGATGTTGATCAATGGTGGTCATTGATTCAAAACATGAAGGAAGATGATGAAGTATCAAATATGGAATGGAGGGAGTTAAAAGATCTATTTTTAGAAAAATACTTTCCTCGTGACCATCGAGCAGATATGGAAAGGCAATTTCTAAGTCTGAGACAAAAGGAGGATGAGAATGTCGCAAAGTATGAGGCTAACTTTACAAGGTTAGTAAGGTATGCTGGAGATTATATACGTAACCCAAGAAGTAATATTGATCATTTCTTTGATGGTTTAAAACCATTTCTCTGTCGAGCATTAGTCTCACAATCCTTTTCATCGTACGAAGACATTGTCTCATGTGCTATCAAGACTGAAAAGGAATTCTCTAAGTATTATAACATTAAAGCAAAGAAAGAGAAGAAGAGATCTGTTGATCAATCTGGGAATGGAAATAAGGGGAATAAGGGAAAGGTTGAATATCCATCCTGTGGTAAATGTGGGAAGAAACACCCTGGTACTTGCTTGAAGGGAATGGGTGTCTGTTACAAGTGTGGTGAAAAAGGCCACCAAGCTTGTGATTGCAAAGGGAAGAAGGAAGCTACCAATGTTTAATGCTACAATTGCTGGGAGATGGGACATTATGCAAATTAATTTCCTAAGCTTCAGGGGAACTTACCTCAGAAAGGGCCAAGGGATCAAGGCCAAGCTTATGCTATCACTACTGCTGAGGTAGAAGCTCCGAAAGACATGGTGGCAGGTAATTTAATGGTTTCCTCAAGTTTAGAAAATGCATTATTTGATTATGGATCATCGCATTGTTTCATATCTTCCTAGTTTGATAAGAAAATTAGATATTTCTAATTTGATTTAACAAAGGATTTTTCAGTTAAAAATCCTAAGGGAAGTATCATTGCAACAAAGTTTTGTGAATCAGTCCCCATTAGAGCACATAAATGTTCTTTATCTGCTGATCTCATCGTCATACCTATGATTGAGTTTGATATAATCCTCAGTATGGATTGGCTTTCGGACTATGATGTGAAGATTTATTGTAAGAAGAAGGAGGTTATGATTTTTGATAATGATGATAAGGAACACCTTATCTTTAGAGTAGAATCGTCACCACCTAATTCTTATCTAGATCCACCCCTAGTAGCTCAACTAAATTCAATTATTGGGGAGGAAGAGAAAGAAATAACTATGGGTGAGGGAAGGAATGTTCAAATAGAGGATGTACCTGTTGTGAAAGAATATGTAGATGTATTTCTGGAAGATTTACCTAGACATCCTCCAGAATGAGAAGTTGAGTTTTCCATTGATTTAATTCCTGAATCAAGGCCTATATCAAAGACCCCTTATAGAATGGCCACTGTGGAATTAGTAGAACTAAAGAAACAACTAGAGGAATTGAGTAATAAGGGATTTATTTGCCCTAGTGTTTCTCCATGGGGAGCCCCTGTTCTTTTTGTTAAAAAGAAAGATGGATCTATGGGGTTATTTATCGACTACAGGGAGATCAATGCTATAACAATAAAGAACAAGTATCCCCTACCTCACATTGATGATTTATTTGAACAACTGCATGGATCTCAATACTTTTCAAATATTGACCTTCGATCTGGATACCATCAGTTGTGTGTGAAAAGGAAGACATTCCAAAGACAGCATTTCGAACCAGGTACGGGCATTACGAGTTTACAGTATTGCCTTTTGGATTGAATAATGCACCCTCTGTATTCATGGATCTGATGAATAGAGTTTTCAAGGAATATCTATATGAATTTGTGCTGGTATTTATTGATGATATCTTGGTATACTTCAAAAGCTACGAAGATAATGAAAATCACTTGCGCATTATCCTGAAGACTCTGAGAAGACATGAATTATATGGGAAGTTTAGCAAGTGTGAATTCTGGCTTCAGGAGATTTCTTTTCTTGTCCATATTGTCTCTAAAGATGGAATCTCTGTTGGTCCTTCTAAGACCAAGGCAATCCAAGAATGTCCAGCACCTATGATTATAACTGAGGTACGTATTTTTATTGGTTTAGTAGGTTATTATCGACGTTTCGTCCAGAATTTTGCCCGATTGGCTAACCCATTAATGAAGCTCACACGTAAAGGGGTTAAATTTGTTTGGACAAAAGAGTGTGAAGAATGTTTCGAAGAACTAAAGAGAAGATTAGTCAATGCTCCTATATTGACTCTACCATCGGGGAATGATGGGTTCGTTATTTATAGTGATGTATCGAAGAAAGGACTTGGTTGTGTCCTTATGTAGAATGATAGGGTTATTGCCTATGCATCACGACAGTTGAAAACTCATGAACAAAACTATCCTACTCATGATCTCGAGTTAGCAGCTGTGATATTTGCTTTGAAGATATGGAGGCACTACCTCTATGGTGAAAAATGTGACATTTATACTGATCACAAGAGTTTGAAGTATATTTTCTCACAAAAAGAACTCAACATGAGAAAAATGAGATGTCTTGAATTACTCAAGGATTATGATTGTCCGATACAATACCACCCGGGAAAAGAAAACAAGGTGGAAGATGCTTTGAGCAGAAAATATCATGGAGTTTTGAACAATATGAGAATTGAAAGGGATCCAATTTTCATGGATCTAGTGAAGATGGACATGGGAATAACCATGGAAGGTGAAACATCAATTGTTTTTAAAAATTTTGCCAAACCATCTTTACTAGAAAGGATTGAGAGTTCTCAGATCGATGATGAAGAATTTTAAAAGAAGATTAAAGCTGTGAATGATGGGAGATTGAAAGAATTTGTGTATGAAGAAGTAATTTTGAAATTCAGGAAGAGACTTTGTGTTCCCGATATACCTGATCTAAAAAGGGAATTGCTGGATGATGATCATAGTTTCAATTTCTCAATACACCCTGGGAGCACAAAAATGTATAGAGATTTGAAGGAAAATTTTTGGTGGGAAAACATGAAGAGGGAAATTGCTGATTTTGTGTCAAGATGTATGGTTTGTCAACAAGTGAAAGCTGGACGGAAACAGCCTGGAGGAGTCATGCAACCTCTTCCCATACCGGAGTGGAAATGGGAAAATATTATGATGGACTTTGTCATGGGGCTACCAAAGACTCCTAGAAGGAATGATGCAATATGGAATATGGGTTATTGTTGATCGTCTTACCAAGTCAGCACATTTTCTTACTATAAGAGAAGATCTACCACTGGAACGTCTAGAAAGACTATATATTAATGAAGTTGTGAGACTTCATGGATTACCCCTATCGATTGTTTCTGATCATGATCTCCGTTTTACTTCAAGATTTTGGAAGATTCTTCAGAAATCCCTAGATACTGAACTTCATTTGAGCACTGCCTACCACCCTCAGACAGAAGAACAATCAAAACGGACTATTCAAACCTTAGAAGACATGTTGAGATCTTGCTCACTTGACTTTCAGGGTATGTGGGATCAATATTTACCTTTGGTAGAATTTTCCTATAACAATAGCTTCCATTCGAGTATTCAGATGGCACCATATGAAGCATTATATGGAAAGAGATGTCACACACCAACCTATTGGGATGACGTTGGTGAAAGAAAACTTGTAGGTCCAGAACTGGTGGAGGAAACGATGGAAAAGGTGAAGGTAATCCAAAATCACATCAAAGCAGCTCAAAGTAGGCAGAAGATCTATGCCGATAATCGAAGGAAGGATTTGGAATTTCAAGTCGGTGATCATGTTTTCCTGAAGGTATCTCCATGGAAGGGAGTCATACATTTTGGTAAGAAAGGTAAATTGAGTCCCAGGTACATCAGACCTTTCAAAATTCTAGAACGAATTGGGGCTGTAGCTTACCGATTGGCAATGCCGCCAAGTCTCTCCAAATTTCACGATGTGTTCCGCATATCTCTGTTGAGGAAATACATGCCTGAACCAACCCATGTACTCACCTATGAGGCAAAGTGGGAACCTGAGGAACTTATGATGAAGAACCACCCGAGTCTTTTCATGCAGTAGTATTCTAGAAATTTCGAGGACGAAATTATTTGAAGGATGGGAGAATGTAACACCCCAAGCTTCTACGATATGTTTCTCTTTGAATAATGCGATAACATGTGTTGTACGCAACATCGAGTTCTAACACACCACAACCAATCAAACAAGCCGTTATGAATAGTAATACCTAATTTTTGAAATTATATATATTTTATATTTCAAAATTGACTTCATTTTTGGATTCATAATATCAAAATTATCCTAGGTAGAATTTTTGGTATTTTTCTGAGAACTTCCAATTTTTATGAATAGTGAAAAATACTTAAAAACAACTTTTTTAATCAAAACAATTTAGAGAGATAAATTATATTATTTAGTGGTTTTAAAGTATAATTAGAATATATTTTTACCATTTTATCCAATGGTGTTCATTAGAATTAATTTCACTTTGAAATTAGACATAAACAATTGTCAATCTTTTGATATATATTATTTCTTAAAAACAAGCTATTTGTTGTAAAAGCGGGAATTAATTATAAAATTAATTAATGCAACTTATATGTTTGTAATTTTGTAAAATAGAAATCATTTTTGAATTCTTAATATCAATTATAGCTTAGGGTGAAATTTTGGCATTGTTCTGAAAAACTTCAATTTTTGATGAATAGTGAAACCACTAAGTGGTAGTTAAAAACTGAATTTTTCATAAAACATAATTTTACCACTTCTGTGAATGAAATTTAGAAAATTTGAGAGACACGGTTAATATCAAGTAGTAAAATTTTGTTCAATGAGATGAAAATAATTTTTGGTGAATAGTAACATTTTACTTTTATTTACCACGGTTAAAAGTAAATAGGGTAATTAAGGGTAAAAATGATATTAATATTACCCTAACACATGTCCTAATTCTATTGGACAAGTGTATCTCAAACAAAAACAACCTTACGAATAAAATATTATCATTTAGGTCCACTTGGATTAGATTAGGACATTTGTTATTATTTAATTCAAAGAAGAGTTAAAAGAGTTAAAATCAAAGTTTATTTACTAAAACATTTTTAATATAGGGTTGTACATAATATAAATTAGATTGTAAAAATTAATTAGAAAGATAAAATTATTTCCTACATAATTATATTTTATTTATAATTTTTAGACATTAAATAATTTAATTTATTCATGACACAATGATGATGCAGTAATTACCTAATTAATGAAAAATTAGAATAATTGATATTATAAATACCCAAATAAATATAATTTGAGACTTTTTATGAATTAAACTAATTTTATAGGTTAATATGACATGTTATTATTGACTTAAGTAACTTTTTTAGAAGTAATCACCCTGTTATGATTTTCACAAAAATCCATTATTGAATAGTGTCAAAATTGACATAAAAGAGTTTTTAAAACAAATATTATATTATTAATTGATATTAAATTACTAAAAATATAATATTCGGACAAGAGACTTATATAATGATAGGTGTATCATTAATGGACCAATTGGGGGTATATTGGATTTATATAGTAATTTTATTAACCATATAATATAAAAATACAAAGAGACATTGTAAAAGTGAAATTAATTAACTAAGAGTTAATACTTAAAGACAAGGTTAATATAGTAACCCAAACCTGTCTAAATTCTATTGGTTAAGTGTTTTTAGACCCATACACACATTAAACTTTAAATAATCCACTTTTAAGCCGTTATAAACCGAATATGAATTTATTATAAAATAATATTTCTAGCTTTTCCAAAGGTGCCCCTCGCCCCTCTTATAAAAGGGCACTCTCCCTTCTCATTAACTCACACCTTCAAAGCCTTTTGGTTCGGCCAAAATCTGACCAAATACTCTCTAAACCTCCCTCACTTCATCCTAGAGGCCTTACTTTAGTTAGAAATCCAACCTAAAGAGCTTTTTTGATCAAATCAAAAGGAAGAACCCGGAAAAGAGGTAATGATTTCACCACCCTTTTTCAAATTCATTTCTTCTTCAAATTCTTATTTCTTTGTTATTCCCATCCTAAAATAATGAATCTAGTATCTCCTATATACTGTAATATTATTATAAATATGGTACAACCATATTCAGTATTCTATCCATCCTTTGAATGACATGTCACCATACGTGTGTACGTACGGCTTACCGTCTCCACGTCGTAGTGTAATTGTTATTCAATATATTATTATTTGGATGGGTATAATAATGATTTTTAATTCATGTAAATAATAAATATAACATGATAATGATTCTTTATATTTGATATAACATCCAATTATATATTATTTTAATATCAAAATAATGATATTGTCGCTCGTGCGTACGTACGAACTACCGTCTCCACGAACGCGATGAGATTCATTCTCCATCGTATCCATTCAAGTATAATTATCATTTGATGATTTAAAAATAATTTTTAAGGACTTGATATCATTATGGATATGAATAATATACAACCTATCCATTACAAACATGGCTTACGTAACAAAACATATAAAAGAAAACGAGTAAGTTAACACCCAAAATGACGATAATACTAAGATATTATTATCAAAGCAATGTTAAAAGATCATATATGATATCATATTAATATATATGATTCTTTTATAATTTAATAAAAATTATTTCACCATTATACAGGAGGTTAACCTACCCTCAACCAAGGAAAAGTACAAGTTAATGTTTTATTTCGCAATCTCTTCATTATTCGAGGTTGTTTATACGTAATAATCTACTGGGATTTCTTTATCATCCATATACATGTTTCTTAAAAATGTATTTCAAAACATTTTTAATATTTACTAGAATATGGGTTAAAGTCATTTATACCCTTTTTGACTTTCATAAGTGGTTTATAAAGGAATCTTTCCGTCATTTTCCAAACAAGGTTCTTTTTAACCTTTTTGACAGAATTAAGGTAAGAATGTTTTTTAAACTTATACGGTGGGTGCGGCTATTTTCTGCCATTATAAAATCTTTGAAGATTCCCTTAAAAGATTATAAGAATATTTTCCAATAAAATTTTATATTTTATAAATATATGACTCTTAAATGATTTAAAAAAAAGAGATATTTCTCTCAAATAGTTTTGATTTCATCTATGTCAACATCCTTTGATGGATTTTACGCTTATTTGAAGTTGATTTATTATGATACAAAACTTCTATATTGTATTGAAGGTTTTGTGATATGTCTGACTGTGGATGTGCTATTTTTATACCATTCATGGTTTATGGATGAATTATTTACATTTTGAATGCTAGTTTTAATATGAATGTTTATGTTTTGTTTAAACCTTTTCATATGGGAATGCATTGGACTTAATATGTGATGGGTGGAGCCCACTATAGCTCCTCGATGCATCGATAGGTCTCATGAGACAAACTAGTGTCTTGGCACAAGGCCTAGACAAAATCTTATTTGTAGTCTTGGCACGAGGCCTTGCCTATGTGGTTATGATAGTCTGGCATTATGCATTTCATCATTATGAAAGTGGTTATTGATATTGCATGTGATTATTCGATTAGTAGAATATCCATGTGAATAAGTAAATGGAATTATTTAATTTTAGTTTTTCCATACTATGTTGAAGTTAAAGTTTAAAAGGATTTTGTTTTAGTTATACATTTCCTTAAATGTTTATTCTTATTTATGAAATCTTCTTCTAAATTGTTATCCTTACTGGGCATTTGAGCTCGCCCCTTTCAATGTTTTATTTTTCCCAGGATGTGAACAAGTAATTTATGAATGACCTACAGGGATAGTATGTTGGGGATATGAGTGTGGACTATGAAGAAAATATGTTGTTTTAGTTTTCATTTTTATGATGTAATGTAAGACTTATGAATATATCTAGTGTTTCCAAGGCTACTAAACCAATCGGTCTTTAGAGATTTGATCTTTCTTGTGATCATGCCAATGTTATGTAATAATGCACCGACTCTGGGTAACTGGGGTCGGGGCGTTACACAACCTCCCAAGAAGATGCACCCATCCCACAGTGCTATGGTCGAGGCTAAAGTTGAAAATCTTATCAAATCCGGATTAATAAAATAAGTTTAGTACCCCAAGTGGCTAGCCAACATTGTCCCTATCAGGAATAAGAATGAGATGATAAGAGTCTGTATCAACTTCTGGGATCTCAACCACCACTTTTTGAAGGATAATCTTCCCCTTACAGTAATAGAGTTGTTTGTCGATGATACAACAAGGTTCTAGGCTCTCTACTTCATGGTTGAGTACTCTGGATACGATCAGATCTAGATGGCCTCCAAAGATGAGGAGTATACCACCATCAGAGCATCACAAGTCACTTTCTGTTATCAGGTCATGCCTTTTGGTCTGAAGAATGTAGAGTATAATTATCATCAATCCATGCACCACATCTTCAAACCAATCATTGTGATGATAATTTAATGATACACAGACGATTTGGTGGTCAAATCCCACCTATGTTAGGACTATATCAAGAATCTTGATAAAGTGTCCAACTTCCTCCATTATCAATAGTTGAAGATAAATCCCTTGAAATTCACTTTCAGGGTTATGTCCATAAAGTTCCTTAGTTTCATTTTCAGATACAGAGGCATCGAGATCAACTTAGAGAAGATCAATTCCATCAGCTTGATGCCTCCTCCAAGAAACCTCCAGAAGCTCTAAGGCCTTTAAGGCCACTTGGACTACATACGCCATTTCATTGAAATTTTTCTTCTAAGTGTAATCCCTTTTCTCGGATTATGAAGAACGTTTCCATATATTAGTGGGATGAAGAGTGTCAAACCACATTTGAGGATATAAAGAAATATCTATTGTAGCCTATATTTATGATGTCAACCATCTTAGAGAATCCATTGTTCCTTTATGTGATAGCCTTGGAATGATCCCTCAGAACCCTACTTGACTAGAAAAACAAAAAAGGAATAGAAAAAAATTATACTATTTTAGTTTCATGCTCCTCGACATAGATTCAATATACTCTCCTATCGAGAAAAGCTTCCTCGTGTTGGTTTTCGTAGTGCAGAATTTGAGACAATACCTAGAGTATCATGAGATAAATATGGTGTACCATGTGGATACACTAAAGTATATCTTGAATCTAAAATTGTTTACATGTTGTCTAGATCACTAGGTAGTGATGTTTTACTAGCTCAATATCATGTTTGTTTCATAGAAGTCTGTTAAGGTTCAAGAACTAATACACTTTTTTGTCAGCACATTCAACCCCAAAATAGGTTCCCTGGATGTTTATTTCTCCTATGAGTCCATCCTATTAGTGGATTAGGCCGTTCTATTCCAAAAGATGTATTTTTATGGTTCCTCCTAGAGTCCAAATGGTAGAAGGATCAGTGATACTAATATCAATAGAGTGAGTCTAGGAATCATCTTTATCTCCCTCACAGAGGTTATCATTCCCTATTTGTTCCTACTATCATAGGGATGTACCAAAAATGAGGAAGAGTATTAGTCTCTCATTACTGTTCTTGAGCTATCTCTCGAGGTTGAGGTTCCCTTATTTCATGTAAATGGGCACTCCGAGTTAGTCATCAAGAAGATCAGTGGTGATTATATCCTCAATAAGATGGTTCTTGTGCCCTTATTATAATGTGCTTGTTATCTACTGGCTTGGTTCCCTTCTCATCCAGTGGTGGATCATGCTCCCCGGTCACAAAATATTCAAGATTATTCCCTGTCCGGTCAAGCTACTTATCTTGCAGAACCATATCGGGATGATCTGTTCATTCATGTGGTGCATCAAAGAGTCATCACTCATATCATTTTAGACGATAAAAATAGTCAGTACGTAAACCACTTGACCACTAGTTCTTCCACATAGATACCTCTATATCACCCACACCTAAATAAACCTCTGATTAGATGACTCCCTTTTTTGAGTATCTCTAGAAAGTAACTATAACGCTATATAGAGCCAAACGTGAGTGAATCCGTTGGTGCGCAGTGTAGTTTACCCTCCAAAGTGGGACCAAACTTGAGAAGAATCTCTACAGATATGGGTTTGATAGAATTATTATATGTTTTATTCAAGGTGGTGAGATCCCTCGGGTTTTTAAGGAAGTTAATTGTAAGTATTGTGGTTCTCAACAAGTAGGGTTGAAACTCTCTCATCAGATTTGACGGTTGGGATACTTCCTACCCAACATGGTCCATTACTATATTGAGTTCTCCAAGAGGTTCCATGCATGTAACATCCATTCCAAATTCATGCACCAACCACTGAATCCTCTCCACACTACAAATTTATCTTGGATCTATGTAGTTTTGGGTTTGATGTCGTGGGACCATATCTACCAACAACATCTCGACAATGCATGTTCATTATCACTACAATAGATTTTTTTCCAAGTGGACAAAAGCAATTACTCTTAAGGAATTAAAATCCTATTTAGTTGTTGAATTCATGAGCTCTAATATCATCTATCAATTTGAAGTTCATCATGCTATTCTCACCGAAAATGACACCAACTTTCGGGTAGCTGAGCTAAAGAAGTTGTACACCAATTACAACATCAGGTCCAACCATACTCCCCACCACCATGCATAGAAGAATGGACATATTGAGGTGTTAAAAAAATCAACTCCAAAATTATACAGAATATGACGGGAAAAAAAGAAAATATTTACATAAAATATCCCCAATTCCCTCTGGAATTATAGGAAGATGACTCAAAATTCCACCAGGTGACCCCGTATTCCCTAGTATATGGAACAGAGGTAGTCTTGTCCATCAATATTAAAATACCTCCACTCTAGATATCTATTTATGATCAAAATACATTAGATAAGATAGCTGAAGTATATATAATTGAATTGGAATCCCTATAATAGAATAGTATCTGAGCCTTGAATAATCTAAAGAGGCACCATAACAAGATAGCCAAAGTTTTCAACAAGAATATTTTCCTACACTATTTCCTCCAAGGTGATACAATACTGTCTCTCTGAATGCCAATGATACCCAGAAAGAAGTAAAAAATTTTGGAACCCAAGTGGTAAATACCATACATCATTCAAAAGTTCTATCCCAATAATGTGTACTCTTTGGTTACCATTGATGGGGATCACATCACTCCATTAATCAATGTTAAGTTCATCAAGTAGTACTTTGTATGAAAGAGGAACTTCAAGGTCCGAATTAAATGAAATTAATCTATGAAACTATGGTTAGAATTATATTTACCTAAAATAATATCTGGTAGTCCTAATTCTATGAACATAAACTAAGAACCGATGGTCCTAATTGTAGGACCTTAAACTAAGAACAGTTGGTCTAAATTCTATGACCTTAAACTAAGAATCATTTAGTCCTATTTGAATATATTTAAAATACATAGATTTGGTATCCTAACTGCATGATGTTAAACTACACAACATTGATGGTCCTTTATTCATGATCTTAAAAGGAAAGTACCCAATGTCCTAGGCACACAATGTTAAACTGGTCTACCAAGTCAAAACATCACGACTATAAATTGTGTGTGAGTTTTCCTTGGGGGGTGTGGTGTGGCGTGGGCTTCAGTGGTCCTCATTCACATCATGTTATATTTTTCATTCCATACACATCCTAGTTATAACATCTATCTTTCCAACATCCTAGTTTCATGATGATAAACTATGTTATAATCATATTCCTTATCACACAATGTTAAACTATGCAGTACGGTCTGGTAGCATGACCTTAAACTGTGGAATCATCATCCTAACTGTACGATGAAAAATGGAACAACATTGTGGTGTTAATTCCTAAGAGGAATTCACCTTTATAACTGTTCATCTACTTGGATATATGTCAAGAACTATGTATGGATTGGTTCATATATATATATAGGATACATAACGATGCTTGGATTTTTCATACTAGTCTAACCACTCACTAAAAAAAGAGAAGAAAAAAATGGATCTCTCCCTGTGTATGGGTCAGACCTATGTAGAGATACACTATTTCAAGAATTATGTGTTGATTGATTCTAATCCTTATGTGATGAATAGAAACACCTAGACACTTTGTCTTTGGGCCCAGCTGCAATTCTCCATATATTTTGTTTTCACCCTCTGGCACCATTTATGGAACAAGATCCTCTTTGTATCATTCATTCTAGGTATTCCTTCTGATCATACTGTAAAAATTTCTACAGGTCAAATCTCAAAAGTCTCCTCAAAAAATGTGGTGCGTCATCAGGACTCCTAAGTCCTCATTATGTCAGATTCATTACTCCTCCACACCACATATACCTATTTTAGGGAGTCTCCTACCACATGTCTGAACTCCATGAACTTAAACTGGGATCCTATAGTCCAAGCATCACAACATTAAACTATATTCAGATATTCTCATGAGTGTGTTTTGTGGTGTTGAGCCTACTTTTTTCCTCATACACGTCAGGTTTGTCACAATGCTGCACTACACAGGTCCATTTGAAATACCATCCCTCATGGTATAAACTCTATGAACTTAAACTAAGAAGATAACATCCTTACCACATGACACTAAACTGAAACCATTCCCTAAATGATTTTAGTATGCCTCATGATAATCACAGGATGCGTTGGTTCTCTCTCTAGAGAGGATTTCCCCTACTAGTGTCAGCCTTATACCACATTATGCTCAGGAACTATGTGTGACTTGATTCTTACTTTAGCAAGATACGTAGTGATTCCCAAATATTTAATCTTGGGTCCAGCCATGATATTTCCTTCTTTCACATTGGTACCATGAATATTCCTCACCACATTACAATAAACTTCATGGAACATATATAACTATTTATGACTTGATTCCCATCCTCATAGGATACTTAGAGACTCCCATACATTTCATCTTTAGACCCAGCCACAAACTCCTTCAAACCATTGCCCACTTGGCCTTAATTTTAGTCCAGGCTTCATGAACCTAAACTATATGCAGTTCCTATTAAGGTATCTATGTGGTACATGGGATCCTTTGGCCCTCATTCACGTTAGGTTTTATCTCTTGTGTGTCACATATACGCTCTTAGATTGGATTTTTCCCTTATAGTCTATGTAACATGGCTTTAAACTATATGCCACATTCCATGCAATATAACCATAAACTGTATGGAAATATCAAGTTTGATTCCTAATCCCTAATACTCTCATTCCACACTTAGATTATTTTTTGGTTTAGATTTCCACCATCTATCACATCCATATGGACCCCTAACGGTGATGGTCTCATGCCATTTTTGGATCACCTCCTCTCCTGGGCCAATGACTTAATGGATTTACACTAACAAAAAGTGGATCATGTGATTAAAATTTGGTCAACAGTCAATTTTTCATTTATTTTCCCCACTCTTGACTAGTATGGCTATAGTTCTTGTGTTTTGAACATGGTCAACAATCGACCCTTTCCTTTTAGTCACCCCTTCATCCATAACTTGAAAGTCTTGAATCGCCTCATTTAGAAATTCTTGTATCATAGAGGGATTATACTCTTAGTTTCACCCCTAATTTTTACTCTCACATGTCATGTAAACCCCCTATACCATTCCTTATTTCCCACATCAAGCATGGATCACATGGGATTAGAAGTTTGGGTAGGGTGGGTACTGATGTGGTCAAGACACACAAGGTATTTTTGGTCCATGTTCTATGAACTTAAATTAGAATCCTCATTAGGAAATGTGTTGAAACACTAGACCCCCAAAGTCCTCATTCATGTCAGATTTGTCTCTTTCCACATCATATATTCCTCCTTCCCAACTGTTCCCTGATTCTTGTGTGATGCATAAGCCTCTTTTGAATCATTAGACAATGGGTTTATTTCCCCCATACCACACAAATATTCTAGGAATAGACATTATTAGTCTGCATAATAAGGCTTTAAACTATTATCCAGGGTCCATGTAGTATGACCTTAAACTATATGCAATTTCCCGATCACATGATGTTAAACTGTTGGATGCATCTTGATCATATGATGTTAAACTTTACCATGCATAATCCTCACCATATGACATTAAAATGCATGTTCATCATCCTCATTTACATGATAGAAAACTACAAGGCATACCAAACCCTCATCTGAGAGGTCCTCTCCCTCAATGCTAGTTATCCACCACATTGTTCACATCTTGAGTTGTCGCTCAGTATATGAGGTGAAGCTCCTCTAGAAAATTGGTTTGATCTTTAATCAAACCAATACACTTACACCAATTTTTTCTAAAATGTGGTGTTGTAATTCTAAGAGTGTTGGAATACATCCAAGAATTCCATCACTCCATTCTCAAGCTTTGTGTGACCCTTATTTGGATCCTCATCCTCTTCCGAATCTGAAGAAACCCCCTAATAGTTTGGTCTCATGTTTCTTTGGCTCACCTACTATTCTGGTTCAATGTTCCTGAAATATTTGGTTGAAATTTTGAGATAGGTTCCATGTTTTGAACATGGTTAACGATCGACCCTCATTCATTTTACCCATTTCAAGATAATAGTATGGATGTTTTGTTTTGAATATGGTCAGCATTTATCTTGTGTCACCATTCCATATTCCTTCTGTTCCAAATTTTAGGGCATTGTGATTCATACTTTTCATTCCCCTTTGTTCGAGTATATTCCTACACCTCTAGCATTATCCCATTTGTGCACTAGAAAATGTTGGAATAAGTAAGTTGGATTCTTCAAGAACCTTATTCTCTAGCCACATACTCTCTCAGTCTAAATACTCTCGATGGTCGGTCAAAAATAGTATACCCTGAGTGCTCGATAATTATCTTAAATTCTCATGAAAAGTGAAAAATCATGTGGTTGTCCCTTGTTTCTCACACCGGGCATGACCCATGTGATCTTAGGGATTGGTCATTAGTTTTATCACAAGTATGATTAAAGTGTGGTAATTAAATAAAGAAAATAATTTTTCTATTCACATAGAATTTTTCAAAGGAAATAAACAAATAAAATTCATGAGATTGGAAAAATAGTCCCTATAACTCCACTCCAATAATAATGTGATTCAGTTCAACCCACCTTTGGCATGTGGTCTCCAAGAGACACTACCTCTTTCTGAACTCCTATTCTTCATTTCTAGCTAATGGACGAAGCTCATTATCCCTTGTCTACACTCGGATCCACTTAGCCTGGAGGTTAGCAATTTGAGAAGTTGCCTGCTTCATTTGGTTCTTATCATCCTCTAATTGAGGCTTCAACCCACTGATGACCTCTTCTTGATCTATAAGGAAGGTAGCACACTCTCTATATTGGTCCTCCAGCTATTAGATCTCTTGAGTTACTTCCTGTAGCTTTAACATACTATCATATTTATCCTAGATCCTAAAAACCTCTAGGTTCTAGCTCCCCTCCTATGTCTTTTCGGCAAGGCAGTCATATACTAGCATGTGGATACTTTAAGAATATTCCCCTACGACACATATGTTTCAAATCAAATGGTGTAGGGACCCCATTAGACTCACTAGATATTACTCTATAGTTTGATTTATGATGTGTTGAATGCACCTCCATGCCCTGCACTGGATTATGTGATTCTCCTAAGCCACCTTAGGGTTAGAGTCATCCATCTCCTCAAGATCTGTGGGATCATATTCCTAGAAGGTAGCTAGTATTTCATCAGCAAATTATTCTTCTAGTATCCTCTCAAAGGGACTATGATACATGTCATGGGGGTGACCATATTTTCTTGATTCTTCATTCTTCATCCTCAACATCCTCTCCCCTTCCGGCCTCAGGTTTCACCCCACCAATGGAATCACTCATAGGTGCAGTTGCCTTCTTATCTAGATCTAAGGCTGAATGGGCTCAGATGAATGTCTCCTTATGGATAGAAGCATCCATCTAAAGAGATCCCCTAGATTCCCCAACTCTTTCTAATCACTAGGCTTATAATATTCTAAGCACTACACAGAATAAAGAACTTCAATCAATCTAGTCACCAAATGGAAGGAATGATCCTATGAATATAAATAATTATAGGATCTAAGTACCACTAGGTCAAGATATTGAGCTAATGTAGGGACCACCACCATAGGGGATCCTTTCATACTCAGTACTTTGATGAATTCCACTAGTTCTCCTTGTGTCGTTTGAATATTGGTTGCATGAAAAAAGTAATCACGTTAATGATAAAGCTATATGGAAACCCATTTATGATCGAATAGTACAATATTTTCTCTTTAATTGAGGAGGAGGGGTATTGATAATGATCCGTATTGGGTGTGCCATCTCTCTGATAGTGTGTTCCGCCATAAAAATGTCAGGATGAGGCCCCTTGTAAATGAAATGGAGGGTATGGGACCCTGAAGATGCCACCCTAGCCATTTCAGTTTCAACTGGCTCACCACTAACGCCAACCCTAGAGACAGGATCCAAGGAATGATTCTTTATGCCTGTTGGCACTTATTTTTCTCCTAAAGTGGTGGTCTCCTAGTTACTATTGAGACTCTCTTGTTTAAAGACAAGTTTCGATTAGTAGACCTGCATGGTGAAAGGGAGGGATCAAATAAATATTTCTATTAAGGATTACCTTGAGATACTCAGACATCTCTTCTTTGGAGCTTGTGATCTCACCACTCTCTTAGGGACTCCCCTAATGATCATACATCCCTTAGGATGACCCATATTCTCCCTCTTCTTCTTCTTCTTCTTCCTCTTCTTCTTCCTCACTATCACCCTCGAGCAGTGTCTCCTCTGGATCTAGATCTTGACTGAGCATAACTTTCAGAAGGGCATGAGGTTCCTCATACTATCCTCTTTTGAATGAGTAGATTTACATAACCCTTAAGTATGCATGACGCTGATGGAAGTTCACCCTATCTGAAACTTGGATGCACCCAACTTCTAGAAGCTCGACCCCACCCCACTTCAGATTTCTTCATAGATCCTCTATCATCAATGATGTCTTTAGTGTCATCTAAGAGGACCACAGGGATAGAAAGATAACATCAGTGTATTATTACATTAAGTATCTCAACTTCTTCCTAGGGGCCTCTTTAGCTGACCCCCGAGGTCACTTTTAGGACCACCTTCCTTTGGGAGGTGGTGACATGGTAGAACCCTGTGACATTCTTGCCATCACAGTTCTAGCTTGATTTCCCCTCAGATTCTGATTCACCCCTTGAGAAGAAGATTTCTAGATTCCTCACTACACATTATCCACTCTCACTAGTTAGATAACTAGAATGTGCTTTCACAAGATTGCCTCTAGATATGACGGCACCTAGTTTTCAGCATATCCCATCGATAGGCCTATGTCAATTTTAGTTGGTGGCAACACGATGGTTTCACCGGATACTATGATCATCATCATGAACCATAACTAGAGAAGGATGAAGGTATTCCTCTCTTCATGGACCTTTGTAAACACATTCTTCTCCACTTGTTGAATTCATCCAAATTGTCTAGCAAAACAAGATGACACATATGGGTCATAGTGGTTTTTTCCGTTGACACAATCCACTATCACCCCACCTTGGAAGATTTTAAAATACTTATTTTTCTCCCATGAGCCTTGTTTTTTATTCATCATCAAACCTACCCAGGTCACAAAGGGTTAGAAGTTGAAGTTTTCATGGTTTTAGATTTATAGTTTGACTCCGACATCATTAAGCATTGTCAACCGAACCTCAACTATATTCAGCAATGAAGGCCATAGACCAACATCCAGTGGGTAGATGGAATTTGAGAATTCATATACCCTAAGATGTGCTATGATCCAACCATGAAGAAACTGAAATGGTTTGTAGATCCACCTAGTCATGTTTCCCCTTGAAACATGACCCAACATAATGTATATCCTGACCAACATGAGAACTCCTAAGTTGGCCATGTTCCCAGCATCTAGGATCATCTCCATCACCATTGTTCCCAAGTCGATTCCCATTATTGTGACCCTCACTAGAAGCATCCACCCATTTAATAAGGTGGAGAGAAAGGAAGTGTAGTGTACATTGGATCCCAAACTCCCACCATGATATACCCCCACTTCTAATATTATCCTACCTCTAGAATGAACCAGTATAAGATGAGATTCCCTATCTGAGATATGACCAGACACTAATTTCCATGGCATAACATCTTCACCCTTTCATACTTATTAAGGTAAAGGTAAAACCATGAATGGAACATGATTTACTTCTAGATTAATTTTATCTTCATCTTCTCCTTCACTGATTCTAGGATATGTCGTGTCGAGATTGGGGTTCTATTACAATTTTCCTAGGCGTTCTGTGACAGTAGGAATTCATCATATTAAAATACCTCCAGTGGGATGCCTATGATTTAATAGATGTCCCATAGGCCAATTCCAACTTCCACATAGTGGAAGTGGAACATGTTCGTGTATGGGGAACAATGAATGGGTATTTCTGGCACTGAATCCTACTAATGGTAGAAATGGAACTGTGATGTTCACACCGCTTCATAAATCCCAAGGTTGTGCAGTTCTGCCCCATGCTTCTAGAATGTGAAGTGTAGCTAGTATGACCACACCCACTCACTGGTGAAATTACCATATGATCATAGATCCCAGTCCTTTTTCTATCCCTTGTTGATATCCCTGATGCTTCTCTGAAAGGAGGTGGCATAATGTGTTGGGAACTTCTATACTACCATCTCATTCTCCATGACCGTCCTGGTCCTCCCATTCAGTGCATAAATTTAAAATTTCCAATTATACCTAGTAACGTGGCAATGTACATTGATGTTGTGGAATGGGATATCATCTTCTTGAGTGAACCATGACTACGGTGAGTCAATAATGATGCTAGGATAGTTACATCATCCCACAGTCCAAAGTTACAAGGTGTCATAGAGTCAATCAATGGATAGTCCTTTTGCGAATGCGTTAGCATCCCCATAAATATCTGGTTGTTTGATACAACCCCTTCAAGCATGATTATTTTGAGGGTTTTCACCCATCTCATCCCTTAGAGAAGCAATGGAATCCTCGACCTGAGAAGCTTCTTGTGGGTTGGACATTTTGGATGGTTTGAAAAAATATATAAGGTTGAATCATGTAAGATCTAAATACTGGAACACAAGATGTGACAATGTTCATAAGTTCAGGTGATGAATGCAAAAAATCCCAATAATTTGGCCAAGGAAAGTGCGTAGAAGAATCGAGCGCTACATGAAAGAAGTGACTGAAGCTCGGTTTTTCACACATTAAGGGTGATCTTCTATGCATGATAGCAAATTTCCTTACACAAGGAAAGTAATGGTGTAGTACATAGGACCCCTAACACATTTATATGAGTGTACCTAGGCTTCTTCACACACACAAGGTGTCTTACACACCTTCCATCTAGTTTTTCATGCATGCCCGAGAATAGACACCTCTCATTGGAGTTTCCCTCAAAACTCGATCTTCTAATCCCATTTCATCTTAGATTTTGAGGGGGGGTAATTTGTTGGCACTGAATTACACTTGAAGCAAAAAATGGTCATATTTTAAGTGTACTAAAAACACCATCTGACATGAAGAATCATCCTGGGAAGGAAAAAGAAGGTTCACCTAACTTTCAAGGTGTGTGAACAAGACTGACATCCGTGTGTAAGGCTCTTACATTCCCAATGTTATTTCAAAAGGACATATACGACACCAACCACCCAAAAATGGCCAAGGAAGGTGCATTTAAGTGTTTTAACCTATGCACAAAATGTTTTATCCACACATAAATATATTATGCGCTCAATGAGGCATCAATCGCCTATTTCCATGCCTGGAATCTTGCACGCCTCTAGGAAAGTACTTATCTATATATCAAAGTGCACCCCCTTCATCAGTGTAATTCTCTAGAAGTCGAAGCGCCACTTTTTTGTGCATAAGAAAACTCTTCCATGACAACAAAAAATCCATGGAACCCTCAAGGTATATGATCTTGCGTGACAAGTTCCCCGGGGCCCCCCTTTGTGTGGGACCACTGTGGCTTGACCCCCACCCATTTCATTTAAGACTAAGGAAAATGCATGAAAAATTCCCCTCTTGTACATACATCCTGGTCTAGTGTGCATGCTAATATTACACTCAACCATTCCTCTTACACACAAATCCCCAATCTTGTGTGTGCCCTCACCTTAAAGCTCTAAGGGTTACCTTTACTCTAAAACACTATGTTTGATCCCCTCTTGCACACAACCCTACTCTCTTGTGTTCACCTCCTCCATGAATCCCTCAAGGATTTTGTATTAATATTTCTTGGTTCCTCATGAGTCATCCCTCATGCCTTTCCCCGCCTCTTTTTTTAGTATAGGTATGTTAATTCCTATTATTTTTCAGAATATGATGCTAATGTGGACCTCATGAGTGACCATTGTTCCCCGTAATTACAACCTATCATTTATGAATCCATATCCATCCTAGTGGTTGATGAGAAAAGGTTATTTAATCCCAATGGGTGAGGATTGAGTCCCCCATGTTCGAGCTACAAGACGTAAAACTGCCTAGCACCAACGTACTCAGAACATGACCTTAAATGGTGATATCACCCTGCATGGAAAGCCTAGGATGTCCCCATGTATGTGTGACAATGAATGAGATCCTCATCACATGTAATAAATTATTACACATAGGATCTGAGAGGGGATGGTCCCTAGGAACCTCTCACTTCCTACACTCTTAATCTTCCATCCCCTCCCTTTAGGATTTGTCACCATGTGCACCTCAAGAAAATTCCAAACATAAGCCCTAAAACCCATTTTTTTGGATGATATGTGTATTAATGAAATGAAATAATATCTTTCTCACATGGAATTAGATCCTCCTTATACATAATGACATCCTCCTTTGGAAGCTTCCATGCATATGACCCATGCCATCTCTCATCGATGCTTCTTTCGGGACACGAGTGTCAGGTCTATAGGTTCCTATTATTTATCACACCAAGCATGAATAACGTGGTCTTAGAGATTAGTAGAAACCAAGAAAACCATCCAATCCCTTAACATGCATCCCTCCTAGAGTAAGACCCAACCATGCCATGTTTCCATCCAGGCATCCTTCTTAGGTTTAAGCCCCAATGCCCCTCCATAACTACATATAATTTGATTCCCAAGTAATTGGGATACATAGGAAGTCTCCCTCAGGTTCAATCCCAACGCCCTTAAAAAACCTATCCATTCCATCTATTTCATATAATCCATCCATGATTCACCTTGATTCATACCTGGGCCTCCACATCCTGGTAGAATCATTCCATATACATGGGTCATTTCTATACGTAAGCCCCATCCACACCATCGCTGCTCCTAGAAGAACCTAGGAAGCTCCCAAGCATAATCCCCACACAATATACACAATACAACCAAGATAAATCCTCTTTTAAAGAGAATTTTCCATGCGTAATCCCTACACCATCCATCAAACTACAAGAGTTTTGATCACTATCTCCTAAACAGGGTATGTAAGATACATCCCTAAGGTTCAATCCTAACGAATGGTAAAACATGGTGTTCCCCTCTAAGGGGTTCACCTCTTTTATCAACCTCCAACGGTGTCCATATTATCCTTCATGTTGTGAAAACTTTTCTTTATAGGACACACCCCCTAGGCCCACTTGAAAAGGTGTTCTAACCCATCCATCAGTAAACCTTTGGGGAACTCCCTCCTGGGGATGTACCTTCTTGATCTGCCTCCACCAAGAGTTATGACAAGCCTCTCTCTGCCTTTTCAAGACATTAAACTCACAACCCACCACACTACTACCTCATGTTAAACATAAGATACCTAAGGAAAACCTTAGAAGAAATTACTCAGGCATAAGATACCCTGATATCAATATGGGATGCCTTGGGTTCCACGCTCATGAGATTCCCTCATATGAGGAAGAATATAGGTGACCAATGTTCTAGGGTCCTGAAATGCCAGTGATGCCCAATGTGACTACTCCCCTAATCAAAGGTTTCCACCCTATCAAGACCCCTTATAATTTCTAGACATTAAAAGCATAATTAACTGACATTTAAAAATATATGGTACTGAGAATGAGTTTCATGAACATGTCTTAATAAGGGATACTCAGACTAGGTGATTACTTCCAAGGATAAATCTATATAAGGAGGATCTGACATCCCATCATCCCATTTCAATAAAGGAGTAGAAATCACTAAGAAAGTGATGAATTCCTCCCACCTTTAGAAAGTTAGAATGTGGGATACAATTCATGTCAGCAAATAATAACACAAAAGGTGACATGCCCTAATGAAAGCACCAAAAATAAATTCTTAGGGAATGTTTGTATGAGATAGATATGTTTGGGAGGGTCAAGGAAGTCATGATGGATACCCCAAGATGCTTGAAATATAATAAAAAATAACGATGAGGATATTATGGTTATGATGAGAAAATGGGATTAGTAATATTACTAACATTTTTATGGTGGTTTTCAAAAATGATTCTTGGCATGATTTAGGGTATAATAGTTGGGTAATGAGGAATATGCGATAGTAGGGTGGTAAATAATGGTTTATTTAGTAAGTGGGTCAATTTATTATTATATTACATTCAATAAAGTGAGTGAGTTTCATGCATAATGCATGGTACACATGATGATATGATCTAGGATATTTGGCGCATGAGGAGATGCTTGGTAATTCTGAATGACATAAGAGGGTAGTGTGATTGTGGGATTGGTTCCAATATGGGGAATGACTCGAGTAACTTGAAAATTAAATATAAAGTTGTGATTTGTGAGGAATATAGTTGATAGGAAAAGAATGCATGGTTATCTGGTTAATTTCACTAGACTATAACCATTTATAAACAAATCATGCGGGCATGTGTCTAGGGTTATTTTTGGGTAGTATGGGAGTGTATAATTGCTCTTAGTTAGTGAGTAATCAAGAGCAGTAATATAATGTAAACATTAAGAGTGTTGTTTAAAATTAATTTTTTTCTTAGCGGTGAAAAGGTAATCACTCTTATAACATAAGGGTTACAATTATAATGGTTAGTGTAATTATACATGAGATGTATACTAGGTTCACCTATTGTGTGTGTGTGGGAGTTTTACCCTTCAAAGTGGTATGGGCCTTAGGAACCTAGATATTGGACTGGGGTTGAGATAAATCCTTTGAATCCTTAGTCTGAAGATAGGTTAGAGTTATGTTGTGGGGGATCTAGTGGGGTTTAGTATAACGACCCACAATTTACATACATTGTTAATACTTCAAAATTGAAGCACACTTATTACAACATATGACAAAACCACAAAGGACCGTATAGGTATAGTGTCTTTAGAAACTGGGAAACATAAACAACTGGTTCATAAATCTTCTACAGTGTCTCCCATTTATTTCATCATATCTAGGGTCCCTTTTAGCATATTCTACTTAATATCCATCTTCCTGACCTGGGGAAAAGAAAACATAAAAGGGTGAGCTCAAATGCTCAGCAAGGGCAAATAAAGGAAATAAAAATCATATCATATCTTTATGAAAATCAAAACCTGCAAAAGAGATCATAATATCTTAACATGGAATAAATCATAGAAGTGAAAATGAGATCCCCAAAATCATAACATAAAACTTGAAACTTTGTGGCATGCACACATAATCATGGAGATCATTTCTTGTTAGTCATGACTCATTGCCAAGACTATCTTAGTGGACAAAGTCCCTTTCTGAACCGAGTTCACTCCTCGTTTCAGTCCTGTATCACTGAACCGAAATAACCTTCCGTTCCAGCCATGTCTATCTCATGAGATATAAAATCTTTACCCAATGCATTGGAGGGAGATATAGGTCCCACCCATCTCTTAATGAATCCTTTCTTATGTGTGCCACAAAATCATAAATCATACATCATTGCATAACCCATGTAATAAAAATGGGATTCTTAAACAACATGACATCATAAAACCATTCATATAAGATAAAGGAATTCATAAAAATAATTCCATCACAACATAGTCAAATCAATGTAAAAATATGGATAGAAACAGAACCCTTTATTATCTTAGATGGAAAATAATTTTGATAAAACACTTGAAATGAATTCTTGAGGAAAATATCCTTTCTTCTTCAAAATCAATTTCTTTTCACAAAACATCATACAATTTTAAAAGAAAGAGATTTTATTAAAAATAGTCATGAAATATTTTGGAGGAAGGTTCATGAAAATAAGGCTTTATAAAACCGTAAAAATCCGTTCGTGTCGTATATGTTAAAAAAACATTCTTCGTACTTTTGTCGGAAAAGTCAAAAAGTACAACGTACGGAAAAACGACAAAAGATTCCTTTCATATTCTTTACTAAAAACTCACCTAAGGGTAAAATTCGATTTAAACTATTTCAAGTGGATGGAAACAATATTACATATTGAGGGAACATGGATGTGGATGATAAAATACACCCCAGTAAATACTTACGAATAAACAATCTCGGATAAAAATGAGATTGTGATATTTCCCTTACCTTAGGTCCGATTAGCTTTGTACGTGTCCGAAGCTCCTGTATAATGGTTTAAATAATGTTATTGACTTATTCCAGAATCATACATATTTATATGATATCATATATGGTCATATTATTAGCTTCTTGTTAGTAATATTTCATTGTTACTTGTTACTCGGGTCTTTATAACTTTTTGTTCTTATGCGTGTTTTGTCGAATAAATTATTATTCTTATCTTTAGGTTATAGATAATTCATTTCCAGAATGGTATTAGTGTAGTATATACCATATTCATTCATTCAATTCATTTATATAATCATTATGAAATGAAGATCATGTAGAACGAGTCGCATCACATCGTGGAGACGGTATTCCGTACGTACGCACGAGTGATGATATCGTTCCTATGATCGTGGAATTGTATTGGAGTATATATATATATATTATTTCAGTATCAATATTACTTAATAATAATCATATATAGTTACTCATTACACCATTATACCCATCCTTGTAAGGTGATGGTGGAAAATAGATTACACCACGGCGTGGAGACGGTATTCCGTACGTACGCACGCGCGGTGATTTCATTTTTTCCGTAGGATGGATAGAAGGTGAATTAGGGTTGTTTCATATTTATAATAACATATCAGTATGTAAGTAATACTGATGTTATTACTTTATCATGAAACAACTAAAGAAGAAGAAGTTGAAGAAGAATGAAATTGAAAAGATCGGTAATGGATACTACCTCTTCTTTGGAACGCCTCTTTGAATCCTCCACTTAAGGAACTAAGATTGGTCTTTGGAGAAGACCAGGACCTCTAGGATTATTCTAGGGAAGTGGAGAGGAGAAAATGGCAGGGGTTGGCCGAGCTTGAGTGCTCAAATTGGTGTGAGGAGGAGGGGGAGGAGGTGCCCTTTTATAAGGGAGGAGAGGGGCACCTTAGGAATATCTCAAAATATTATTTTATATTAAAGTCAAAATCGGTTTATAATGGTTCCAAAGGGTCTTATTTCGAAGATAAAGTGGGGAAGGGTCGAAATCCTATCAACCAATAGGATTTAGACAAGTTTAGGGTATTATTTTAACCTTATCAATTAGATTTAACTCTAAGTTAATTAATTTAACTTTTACCGTGTCTTTTTGTTTTCTTTCACTATATGGTTAATACACTTACTATAACATGCCAAACGAACCCCAAATTGTTTATTATTAATATGTATATCCTTATCTAAGTCATTTGGCTGAACCTTAGATTTTTAGGAATAAAATAACAATTAATAATATAATATTTGATTTAAAAACTATTTTGTGTCAATTTTGACACTATTTGATATATGATTTTTGTGAAAGTCATAAAAGAATTATATGTTCGAACCAAGTTGATTAAATCAACACTAATATATCATAGTAACCTAGAAAATTAGTGTAATTCATAAAAAGTCTCAAATTATATTTATTTTGGTGTTTATAACATCAATTATGTCAATATTTCATTAATAAGATAATTACTGCATCATCATTATGTCATAAATAAATTAAATTATTTAATGTCTAAAAATTACAAATAAAATATCATCATGTAGGAAATCTTTTTAGCATTCTAATGAATATTTACAATTGAATTTATCTTATGTATAACCCCATATTAAAAATGATTTACTTATTAAACTTTGATTTTAACTATTTTAACCCTTCTTTAAATAAATTAATAATAAATGTCCTAATCTAATCCAAGTGGGCCTAAATGGTCATATTTTATTCCTAAGTTTGTTTTTGGTCGAATTACACTTGTCCAATAGAATTAGGACATGTGTTAGGGTAATATTAATATCATATTTACCCTTAGTTACCCTATTTACTATTAACCGCGGTAAAATAGTAAAAAGTTACTATTCACCAAAAAATTATTTTCATCTCATTGAACCACATTTTAGTCCTTGATATTAACCGTGTCTCTCGGATTTTTGAAATTCCATTCACAGAAGCGGTAAAATTAAGTTTTATGCAAAATTCAGTTTTTAACCTACCACTTAGTGGTTTCACTATTCATCAAAAATTGAAAGTTTTCAGAAAAATACCAAAATTTCACCCTAGGCTAATTTCGATATTCTGAGTCCGAAAATGAAGTCCATTTTGAAAAATAAAATTTATAAAATTTCAAAAAGTGGTTATTACTATTCATAACGACTAGTTTTAATAGCATATTGTTGTTTAGTGAAACTCGGTATTGCGTACGACGCAAGCTATCGAGGAAGGTTGCGATTGCGTGTAAAGCAAGCCAAGCAAGTGTTGTGTAGAAAAAGATTCCTTTGATGATTTATATAACATAAAAGTCTCGGGTGTTACATTCTACCCCCCTTAAAAAGAATTTCGCCCTCGAAATTCGTCACTTTGCAACAAACAAATGAGGATACTTCTCCCTCATCATATCCTCAAGCTCCCATGTAGCTTCTTCAAGTTGGTGGTTTCTCCATAAAACTTTCACCAAGCGAGTGGTCTTGTTTCGTAGGACTTTTTCGCTACGATCCAGAATCTCTATCGGCTATTCTTCATAAGAAAGATCTTGCTCCAGCGGTACAACTTCTGAGCTGAGTACATGTGAAGGATCTAGTATGTACTTTCTCAGGAGAGATACGTGGAACACATCGTGAACTTGAGAGAGATTCGGTGGAAGCGCCAATCGGTAAGCTACCTTCCCAACACGATCCAGTATTTCAAAAGGACCGATATATCTAGGGCTCAACTTCCCCTTCTTTCCAAATCTCATAACCCTCTTCCAGGGAGATATTCGTAAGAACACTTTATCGCCCACTTCAAACTCTAGGTCTTTTCTTCGGTTGTCGGCATAACTTTTCTGTCGACTCTGAGCTTCTCTTATGTGTTGTTGAATAGATCTAACCTTTTCTTCCATTTCATCAACGAGATCAGGTCCTAATAGCTTTCTTTCCCCAACTTCATCCCAGCAAGTTGGAGTCCTGCATTTCTTTCCATAGAGAGCTTCATAAGGAGCCATCTGAATACTGGAGTGAAAGCTATTATTATAAGAAAATTCCACCAAAGGTAGGTGTTGATCCCAACCTCCTTTGAAATCCATAGAGCAAGCTCTCAACATATCTTCTAGGGTTTGAATTGTTCTCTCAGACTGACCGTCTGTCTGGGGATGATAAGCAGTGCTGAAACTCAACTCTGTATCCAGAGTATGCTGAAGACTTCGCCAGAACTTCGAGGTAAATCTCGGATCTCGATCAGATATAATAGAAAGTGGTACTCCATGCAATCTTACCACTTCCTTTACATATATCCTGGCAAGCTGATCTAGAGAGAAATCTTCTCTAATAGCAATGAAGTGTGCAGACTTTGTAAGACGATCAACTATGACCCAGATAGCATTATTGCCTTTGGATGTTTTAGGAAGTCCTGTGACAAAGTCCATAGTGATGTTTTCCCATTTCCATTCGGGTATGGGTAATGGTTGTAACATCCCCTTAGACTTCTGTCTCTCAGCTTTAACTTGTTGACAAACCAAGCATCGAGAGACATATTCAGCAACATCTCTTTTCATGCCATCCCACCAGAAGTACTCTTTCAGGTCCCTATACATCTTCGTGCTTCCAGGATGAATAGAGAATGATGAACTATGAGCCTCATCCAGCAGCTCATTCTTTAATTCGGGGATGGGAGGAACGCAAACCCGATTCCTGAACTTTATTATCCCATCACAATCAAGGTTGAATTCAGGAACATTTCTCACCTTCTTTTGTAACTCGACATCTTCTTTCTGTGCCTCTTTAATCTTCACATGTATAGATGGTTGAACATTCATTTGAGAAAGATAAGATTTTTCCCCTTCCATTATAATTCCAAGATCCATCCTTTGTAAATCCATAAATATTGGATCTTTTGTGATCCTCATCATGGATAAACTAGCATGGTCTTGTCGACTTAATGCATCTGCCACCTTGTTTGCTTTCCCAGGGTGGTAATGGATTGAGCAGTCATAATCCTTAATCAGCTCCAACCATCTTCTTTGACGCATATTCAACTCCTTTTGTGTGAAAATATACTTTAAACTTTTATGATCAGTATAAATATCACACCTTTCACCATAAAGGTAATGCCTCCAAATCTTTAATGCAAAGATTACCGCAGCCAACTCCAAATCATGTGTTGGGTAATTTTGCTCATGGATTTTCAACTGTCGTGAGGCATAAGCTATCACCATATCATTTTGCATAAGAACACACCCCAATCCCTTCTTGGATGCATCACTATAGATCACAAACCTTTCTCCACTACAAGGCAGTGTGAGCACAGGTGCACTGGATAACCTTCTTTTCAACTCCTTGAAATTCTCTTCACATTCCTCTGTCCAGACAAACTTAACTCCTTTCCGAGTCAACTTGGTGATTGGATTAGATAACCGTGAAAAATCTTTTACAAAACGTCGATAATATCCAGCCAAACCAAGAAAACTTCGGATCTCAGTTACTGTTGTTGGTCTTGACCATCTTTCGATAACCTCTGTTTTTGCTGGATCCACAGATATCCCCTCTTTTGAGATTATATGACCCAAAAATGCAACTTTTTGAAGCCAAAATTCACACTTGGTAAATTTGGCATAAAGCTTCTCTTTTCTCAGGGTCTTCAATATAATTCTCAAGTGATCTTCATGCTCTTCCTTGCTCTTTGAATAGACAAGAATATCGTCTATAAAGACTACCACAAATTGATCAAGATAGTCTCTAAAGACTCTATTCATTAGATCCATGAAGATAGCAGGGGCATTAGTAAGACCAAATGGCATCACTATAAATTCATAGTGTCCATACCTTGTACGGAAATCCGTCTTTGGTATATCCTCCCTTTTGACCCTTAATTGATGATACCCTGAACGAAGATCAATCTTAGAAAAGTATTGAGCTCCGCGTAGTTGGTCAAATAAGTCATCAATGCGTGGGAGAGGATATTTGTTCTTGATAGTGATCTTGTTAAGTTCTTGATAATCAATGCAGAGTCTCATTGATCCATCTTTCTTCTTAACAAATAGAACAGGTGCTCCCCAAGGTGACGCACTAGGGCGTATGAATCCCTTATCAAGATTCTCTTGGAGTTGCTTCTTCAATTCCTGCAACTCAATTGGGGCCATTCTATAAGGTGTCTTTGAAATAGGCAAAGCACCCGGTACGAGTTCTATTGAAAACTCAACTTCACGATTTGGTGGAAGACCCGGCAATTCCTCCGGAAAGACATCATCAAACTCCCGTACAATGGGCATATTCTTAATCGTGAGTTTCTCACCAACTATTTGAGATAAATAACCTTCATTTAGTGGAATCAATACCCATAAGATGGAAGAAATTTCCACTGGAAGGTTATGTTCATCCTTGCATTGATAGACGATCGTAGGTTGATCTGGAATATGAAATGTGACTTCCCTTCTTTGGCAATTGATATGAGCTCCATGTAGAGAAAGCCAATCCATGCCAAGAATCACATCAAATTCCACTAAAGGAAGGATCACAAGATTTGCAGGAAGCACTTTCCCACAAACTTCGATCGGAGAAGAATTATAAAATTCTGATGCGATTGATGTGCCATTAGGTGTTGTCACAGCTAACTCAACATCTAATTGTTGAGGTAATACGGTGATACCCTTAGAAAATTTTTCAGAAATAAAAGAGTGGGTGGATCCAGAATCAAATAAAACATTTGCTACTTTAGAGTGGGTGGTAAGTGTACCTTTCACCACATCGTTATCGTACTCCACATCGCTGATAGAAATTGCATGTGACTTTCCTTTGTCTTTAGCCTTAAGAGTTTGTTGACGTCGACCATCATCATCAACCCTTGGATTTGGGCATTGATTGGCATAATGCCCCATCTCCTTGCACTTGAAACATTGAAGTGTTGTAGGTTCATTCTGTGTATCCCTTCCTTTGTTTGCGTCATTAGACATCTTCTTCCCATTATCACGGCATTCAAATGCCCGATGACCTTCCTTTCCACATTTAAAACATTTACTTGTCCCTTTAAGACAACTCCCTCCATGTTTCTTTCCACACTTTGAGCATAAGGGAAAGTTCATCTTCTTTTCCGTGTGCTCTTTAGATTTTTCTTTGAATTCCATCTTCCTCTTCTTATCAAACCCATGTGACTGATGGGTTACTCCAATCTCCATCTCGACTTTGAGAGCACATCGAACGATTTCCTCGTAGCTATTGAAGTCCCTTATGGCTAATGCCCTTCGAAGACTTGGTTTTAAGCCACTAAAGAATCGATCGATCTTACTCTCAGGTTGGATAATAATACCAGAAGCGTACCTTGCAAGTCTTGTAAAATTTGCTTCATAGGTACTAACAGATTCATCATCCCTTTGCTTCAGTTCAAGGAACTCTTTCTCCATCTTTGTTCGGAGAATACGAGGGAAGTACTTATTGAAAAATAAGTTCTTGAACTCGTCCCATTCCATAGACTCAATTTCATCCCTTTGCCTCGTATTCTTAACAAGATTCCACCATTGATCCGCATCTCCTTCCAAACGATACACTGCTAGGATGACTTTATCGTGCTCAGAACATTGAAGAACTGAAAATATCTTTTCAGTAGTACTAATCCATTGTTCAGCAACTAATGGATCAGTAGACCCGCTGAAAGATGGTGGACGCTGCCTCATGAAGGATTCAACAGAATGTTGCTCCCTCCTTTGTTCGTTTGGAAATCCTGCATGATTCATAGCTTGAGAAAGTTGCGTGAGCATGGCTACAAGATTTTGCATTCCAGCTCCCATATCGTTTGGTTGCTCAGGGGGACAATCATTGCATTGCCCATCGCATTCCGCATTAACACGGTTCCTTCGGGTTCCAGCCATTGACTAAAACCAAGAAGAATAGTGTGAGCAACACTAATTATAATAGGAAACCACATAATTCAAGAATAAAATTTTCATGCTTAAGGTCTTATCCTAGGTTATTAAAGGCCACTTCTAAAACACTAAGATTGTGTTCTATGCTTAGACTTATCCTTAGGGTTCTTACTAAGGCTTTCACATCCTAGTTTCCAAAGGTTGACTATACCTTTCCTCTGATACCAACTATAACGACCCACACTTTACATACATTGTTAATACTTCAAAATTGAAGCACACTTATTACAACATATGACAAAACCACAAAGGACCGTATAGGTATAGTGTCTTTAGAAACTGGGAAACATAAACAACTGGTTCATAAATCTTCTACAGTGTCTCCCATTTATTTCATCATATCTAGGGTCCCTTTTAGCATATTCTACTTAATATCCATCTTCCTGACCTGGGGAAAAGAAAACATAAAAGGGTGAGCTCAAATGCTCAGCAAGGGCAAATAAAGGAAATAAAAATCATATCATATCTTTATGAAAATCAAAACCTGCAAAAGAGATCATAATATCTTAACATGGAATAAATCATAGAAGTGAAAATGAGATCCCCAAAATCATAACATAAAACTTGAAACTTTGTGGCATGCACACATAATCATGGAGATCATTTCTTGTTAGTCATGACTCATTGCCAAGACTATCTTAGTGGACAAAGTCCCTTTCTGAACCGAGTTCACTCCTCGTTTCAGTCCTGTATCACTGAACCGAAATAACCTTCCGTTCCAGCCATGTCTATCTCATGAGATATAAAATCTTTACCCAATGCATTGGAGGGAGATATAGGTCCCACCCATCTCTTAATGAATCCTTTCTTATGTGTGCCACAAAATCATAAATCATACATCATTGCATAACCCATGTAATAAAAATGGGATTCTTAAACAACATGACATCATAAAACCATTCATATAAGATAAAGGAATTCATAAAAATAATTCCATCACAACATAGTCAAATCAATGTAAAAATATGGATAGAAACAGAACCCTTTATTATCTTAGATGGAAAATAATTTTGATAAAACACTTGAAATGAATTCTTGAGGAAAATATCCTTTCTTCTTCAAAATCAATTTCTTTTCACAAAACATCATACAATTTTAAAAGAAAGAGATTTTATTAAAAATAGTCATGAAATATTTTGGAGGAAGGTTCATGAAAATAAGGCTTTATAAAACCGTAAAAATCCGTTCGTGTCGTATATGTTAAAAAAACATTCTTCGTACTTTTGTCGGAAAAGTCAAAAAGTACCACGTACGGAAAAACGACAAAAGATTCCTTTCATATTCTTTACTAAAAACTCACCTAAGGGTAAAATTCGATTTAAACTATTTCAAGTGGATGGAAACAATATTACATATTGAGGGAACATGGATGTGGATGATAAAATACACCCCAGTAAATACTTACGAATAAACAATCTCGGATAAAAATGAGATTGTGATATTTCCCTTACCTTAGGTCCGATTAGCTTTGTACGTGTCCGAAGCTCCTGTATAATGGTTTAAATAATGTTATTGACTTATTCCAGAATCATACATATTTATATGATATCATATATGGTCATATTATTAGCTTCTTGTTAGTAATATTTCATTGTTACTTGTTACTCGGGTCTTTATAACTTTTTGTTCTTATGCGTGTTTTGTCGAATAAATTATTATTCTTATCTTTAGGTTATAGATAATTCATTTCCAGAATGGTATTAGTGTAGTATATACCATATTCATTCATTCAATTCATTTATATAATCATTATGAAATGAAGATCATGTAGAACGAGTCGCATCACATCGTGGAGACGGTATTCCGTACGTACGCACGAGTGATGATATCGTTCCTATGATCGTGGAATTGTATTGGAGTATATATATATATATTATTTCAGTATCAATATTACTTAATAATAATCATATATAGTTACTCATTACACCATTATACCCATCCTTGTAAGGTGATGGTGGAAAATAGATTACACCACGGCGTGGAGACGGTATTCCGTACGTACGCACGCGCGGTGATTTCATTTTTTCCGTAGGATGGATAGAAGGTGAATTAGGGTTGTTTCATATTTATAATAACATATCAGTATGTAAGTAATACTGATGTTATTACTTTATCATGAAACAACTAAAGAAGAAGAAGTTGAAGAAGAATGAAATTGAAAAGATCGGTAATGGATATTACCTCTTCTTTGGAACGCCTCTTTGAATCCTCCACTTAAGGAACTAAGATTGGTCTTTGGAGAAGACCAGGACCTCTAGGATTATTCTAGGGAAGTGGAGAGGAGAAAATGGCAGGGGTTGGCCGAGCTTGAGTGCTCAAATTGGTGTGAGGAGGAGGGGGAGGAGGTGCCCTTTTATAAGGGAGGAGAGGGGCACCTTAGGAATATCTCAAAATATTATTTTATATTAAAGTCAAAATCGGTTTATAATGGTTCCAAAGGGTCTTATTTCGAAGATAAAGTGGGGAAGGGTCGAAATCCTATCAACCAATAGGATTTAGACAAGTTTAGGGTATTATTTTAACCTTATCAATTAGATTTAACTCTAAGTTAATTAATTTAACTTTTACCGTGTCTTTTTGTTTTCTTTCACTATATGGTTAATACACTTACTATAACATGCCAAACGAACCCCAAATTGTTTATTATTAATATGTATATCCTTATCTAAGTCATTTGGCCGAACCTTAGATTTTTAGGAATAAAATAACAATTAATAATATAATATTTGATTTAAAAACTATTTTGTGTCAATTTTGACACTATTTGATATATGATTTTTGTGAAAGTCATAAAAGAATTATATGTTCGAACCAAGTTGATTAAATCAACACTAATATATCATAGTAACCTAGAAAATTAGTGTAATTCATAAAAAGTCTCAAATTATATTTATTTTGGTGTTTATAACATCAATTATGTCAATATTTCATTAATAAGATAATTACTGCATCATCATTATGTCATAAATAAATTAAATTATTTAATGTCTAAAAATTACAAATAAAATATCATCATGTAGGAAATCTTTTTAGATTTCTAATGAATATTTACAATTGAATTTATCTTATGTATAACCCCATATTAAAAATGATTTACTTATTAAACTTTGATTTTAACTATTTTAACCCTTCTTTAAATAAATTAATAATAAATGTCCTAATCTAATCCAAGTGGGCCTAAATGGTCATATTTTATTCCTAAGTTTGTTTTTGGTCGAATTACACTTGTCCAATAGAATTAGGACATGTGTTAGGGTAATATTAATATCATATTTACCCTTAGTTACCCTATTTACTATTAACCGCGGTAAAATAGTAAAAAGTTACTATTCACCAAAAAATTATTTTCATCTCATTGAACCACATTTTAGTCCTTGATATTAACCGTGTCTCTCGGATTTTTGAAATTCCATTCACAGAAGCGGTAAAATTAAGTTTTATGCAAAATTCAGTTTTTAACCTACCACTTAGTGGTTTCACTATTCATCAAAAATTGAAAGTTTTCAGAAAAATACCAAAATTTCACCCTAGGCTAATTTCGATATTCTGAGTCCGAAAATGAAGTCCATTTTGAAAAATAAAATTTATAAAATTTCAAAAAGTGGTTATTACTATTCATAACGACTAGTTTTAATAGCATATTGTTGTTTAGTGAAACTCGGTATTGCGTACGACGCAAGCTATCGAGGAAGGTTGCGATTGCGTGTAAAGCAAGCCAAGAAAGTGTTGTGTAGAAAAAGATTCCTTTGATGATTTATATAACATAAAAGTCTCGGGTGTTACATTTAGCAAATGATCACATGAGAGAATTAGAGAAAGGTCATTAAGCTATGTGAAATAGTGATGGGATGGGTGGATTGGAGTATAATTAGAGAATCAGTAAGGTGTTCCATCTATGGTAATGTGGGACATCAATGAGAATTATATTTTGGTGTTTTGAGTGATATTCCATTATGAATAGAAATATGAGAATCACTTAGCTATGAATATATTCAATGATTTGAGGAATTTTCATAAGCATTGGGTATTACAGTGATGAAATGTTAGTGTGGTGGACAACAATATTATAAAATAAAGTAATATATTTAAACCCTTTTAGGGGAATGAGAAAAAAACACTTTATAATGTAATGAGGGTGGATCATGGGAATCAAGGTTTAAGTAATGATGGGACATGATCAATCTAGTGCTCAGGGAGTAGTAATAATGGAATTTATATAGTGGGAATTACACCATGGATTTTTCAGGTGTGAGAAGTTTGTGGTAGAAAAAAACAGAATTTTGTGGGTGAATTATCAAATAATTCTATCCTAGTAGGGGATAAGTATCAGTGTAAATTTTTTAATGAAATTTGATGAGTTTTTTATGGATATTATATTAAGTAACTAATAGAAAATTGGATTTCAAGATCATGTATTTTGGTTTTGTAAGAATTTTTTGTAGAAAATCCTATGGTCGGTAGTATCTAATTGATTTCCTAAAGTAAGAACCCAGTATAGTATATATTTGAAATTTATTTATGATGTTTATGAAGATTCAGTACCTCTAGTGACAAAATCATTATAGGATTTAATTATTATTCTAAGAGGAACTTGGTTCAGGAGTATAATAATAATCTCATATAGAGTGCATTGATAGGTTTATTTATTTCAAGAGTTTTTTAGGGAATCATATCATGAATCAATATTAAACTCAGAATACGATTCTTAGGGGATTAATCTATATATCCAAAGTTGATAAATTGTTATTAGAATAGGAAATATGGAATTATTATATATACACTTGATATTTTGGATGAGTTTGTAAATGAGGGAGCAACATTTTAATTTCATGTATAATTGGATATTGTAAAAGGGAACTAGCATATTATGCATAATTTGGAAAAATAATTGATGCGTATTGTGAATTATAGAGGGAATTTTAATAAAAAAAACTAGTTTTTTTATATTGTGTATGTGATAAATTAAAACTATCCCATTTGGAATCATGAACAAGATGTTGAATTGGGTTCTGATCAATGAACTGGAAGTAAAAATATGTTTCTAAATAATTCCTATAGATGAAAAACCATATGATGGGGTACTTGTATTGAACTAAATTATTATGGGTTGATGTATTTACAATTAGACCAATCTTTAATGAAAGTGTATATAGTGGGAAAATTTTAATTTGAATGAGGATGAGAGGTAGGGATATTTAGACATGATTGAATGATTAAAGGTGATATCTTTGAGGTGGTAGAGTATATGAGAAGTTCCTGAATCTAAATTCAAGGTTTTTGGAATTTTAAAATTCCTTGATGGGCTATAATAAATCCCACTAAAATATTAGTGGGGTCCTATTAGAGTTTGATGTGATCCAATCAAGATTCTAGTGGGAGGGACAACAATATATTTTCACTAGTGTTGTCATCAAGGCATCCCAAACATACCAAAAATAGTGGGGGTGAATTCGAGTGTATATCATCCACTTAAAACTTTTGGCAGATCTTGTTCCTATATTTAAAAGAACATTTGAAACCTTTTACAATCAAAAAATTAAAAAAACCAAATAATAAAATTAAAATTTAGTGATATAGAGTTTTACTTGGTTTACCAACAAGTGATATATCTATGGAGAGTACATCAATGATGTGTCGATATACCAAAATCAATATGCATAGTATGTGATTACAAGGATTTGGGAAGAATCACTATTAATCTAAGGGTCACTCCCTCCTCCTATCTCTCCACTCACTACTCTAATACAAGGTATATGAATTATATACTCAATAGTTTCTCATAAGAATCTTCATATAGATGAATAACACCAAACAACAAGTGTGTATTTTTTATGCTTCAATATTCACAAATAAATCTATATTTTTAATATAAATCCATTCCATAGTATTAGTTCCTCACTTTAATTTATCAGGATGTATCAATTATACTCTTACTATCATTTTCTTCTTGTATTTCTATTATATTGTATATCTTCTTCTTTACTCATTTTCCTTCTTCAATAATCTTCTAAATATAAATCTATTTAAATTTCTACCTATCACACACTAATTTGTAACTAAAAATACCCACTTGGATTATGGATTAACCATTAAGTGATTTTAGAAATATTACCTTTTCAAAAGAATTTAAAATCTTTAAAATAGTCTAGAAATTAATATCTCATAATGTGACATGAATCATTGTAGTATGATGTGTTATAAATTACATCTATATCAAAACCCGCCATCTATGTTTTATTATTACCTATCCCATCAGGGTTATTCAAAAAATTTATGGGGTTTTGTTTCACTGTGATGCAAATTTTAATATCCTAGGTTAATTCCATATTAAAACATATTCTTTTTAATTATGATGAAAATGCTTCAACTAGATTCATATAGTGTGAATCCTAATTTCCATGGGGTATACATTATATTTTTATCCTATCTTCCTTATTTATAAGTCTCACATAGTTTTTATTTGAAGCACTTATTATGGAATAGTTTTTTCAGATGTATCCTTTGAATAATTCAATTTATTCTTATATAAGAATAATTATAACATGACCCCTCATGTTACAACATAACATCATTACCAATACCTCAACTTACTCATACACAATCTTATTTATGGTGTGATAGGAGTTGTTGCGAAGTGGTTTTCTACATTCAACATAAAAATGATTGAAATTTCATCAAACTCCGTAAAGGATTCATTCTAATACAAATAACATCAGTATGACCCATTTACAACAAATAAAACATCACTTATGGACTTCAAGGTCATTTATAATCATTTTACTATTTTTTAACACATGTTCCAATATTCTCCAATCCAAATAACTTTGTTTCCAACATTCTCCACCATTTGTTTTTTTGGAAATCCAAAGTATCACCAATTTTATTTTGTGAAATTCTACTCCATCACAAGCTAAAATAGAAACAAAATAACATTTCTTTCACTTTAAGTCCATGTGAGAAATAATTAGTATATAAAATAAGATATCAAGTGAGAATTCTATGTTCAATTCATGCCACTCAGATTTATAAAACCTCTTGATGATAAATTATAAAACACCATCAAATCCCCCTTATCTTTATATAAATAAATCTTAATCAAGCACATCCCCATGGATCCTATCTCCCCTATCTCATATTCCAAAATCCTTCTCAGGGGTATAATCTATATTAAAATGAAATTTATTATCTTTCACCACTCATTGACCTCTAATCCATCACTCACTTTGACCCCCCCCCCCTATGTTTTTAATGTAACAATTTATTTATATTTAATAGACTTTGATATGGATATTTATCCTCATTTGAAAATAAACACAAGGGGAATATTTTGACCAAATATTAAAAATACATGTTTAACATTAAAAATATACAGGGAGAGGATATTTTTTTAACCTCCTTATCCAAGGGGTGTTCAAACACCAAGGTTCAACCTATGAATTTCAAATACTAGTGTGTCTAATGTTTTTTTGATATTATTTACCACTTTCTAATTTTTTCCAATGTGTTCCAACCAGATCACTCATTGATCCAATTTTTCTTTAATAAAATGATTCTCAATTTTCAAACACTTGATGCTAGAGTGATATACCAAGTTCTTCATTAATTAAATTGCACTATTTTTTTCACAATGAGTCACTATTGGAACTTTCATGTATTCACCAAGATCCTCTAGTTACTGATTCATCAATAATAACTAAGTTAAACCCTTTTTAACTAAAATATACAATAATTCAGTCATTATAAGATATATAATATCTTTTTTCATGTTCATATCGACAATACTCTTTCTTTTCACAAATAAATATCCACCACTTATGAATTTTATATTCAAAATATGTCTTTCCCAATCTACATATGAATTAATAATCAATTCAGTTTCTCTCCCTACATCAAACAAAAAAACTAAAAATTTTAGTACCTTGAATATACCTCTCAATTATTTTTATATCAATGAGGTTTTCCTCATTAATATTACCAAGGAACTGAGAATTTAATAATGTAGCATAAACAATATTTGATCCCAATGTTGTTGGATAAAAAACTCCAAATCATTCTTTAGTATAATATGTGACTAATATCTCTTTGATATTTGTTCTTTCCATGTTTGGTTGAAACTATAATTGGATTTGACACTAGTTTAACCTCATGCATATCAAACTTCTTCCCCCACTCCATTGTGTATTTTTCTAATAAATAAATTTATACTCCTTCCTCTAATTCAATTACAACCTAATAAAATATGTCTATTATCAAATTATTGACATCTCAAACCCTAAGCTCATTAAACTTGAAAAATTATCCACTTTTTTCTTGTTTCTACCAAATATTAAATTTTCAATATAGATGAGTACTAAAAAAAGGATCCTCCTTGGTTGAATTCACAAAGTGGTTCTAGTTGGTGTCACCTATTATGAACTCTAGCTTCACTAAGTGTCTAACTGAACATACTAATCATGAGGAGATTATTTCATTCTATAAAAATCCATTTTCAATATGTAATACTTTTATTCATCATACATAATTTTTAAAACCCATGGGTTGTTTTATTTACACTTTCTACTTGATCACTTTATCCAAAAATTATATCTTGACATCCATTTGTAAAATTTTGAAGCATATCTAAATTGAAACAAACAAGAAGAGTATTATTAACTCAAGTATAACTACCAATGAAAAGGTCCATTCTATATCTAAACCTTAAATTTTTTCATATCCCTTTCTCACTAATAACAGTTTGTTCTTAATCACTTTTCCATGCTCATTATACTTGTTATTAAATACCCACTTAGTAACAATGAAATTATGATATTCAATTATTCTCATAAGATTATATGTTTGGTTCTTCTTTATTTTTTACAACTCTTCATTTAGGGACTCGAACTATGATTCACCATTAACTTATTCTTCAAATAATAAGGGTTCCTACTATGAAATTATAGAAATGTGATCTAGATTTATTAACCTATGAGTTTTCATCAAAGCAGATTTATCTCTAATGATATTTTACTCATCAATTTTAGAACTTCCACTCCTCCTCTATGTTAATGGATTTATTTATTTAGTATCATATTATCACCATAATTTAACCTTATAATATTTATCATGTGTTGGATTTTGAGACTATAAAATTTGTTTCAACGTCATCTTCTTCTGCATGAACTTTTGTCAAGTAAAAACTCCAAGATTTATATCCAATTTTATCCTCAATCACCTTTATATCACAACTCTATATATTTTTTTTCAATATCCTGTTGAAGAAATTTTAATATTTTATATTTATTTAATAAACCATGAAAATTATTTCCTCAGCTATATTTCCATATTTTCCTTGAGTTCCTTCCTTATTCTAGATGTGACACTTACATCTTAGCACTCTAAATTTTAAGAATTAGATTCTATCCAAGATTCATCTCATAAGTTATTATATTATATTAAGGAATCAAAAAATACAAGTTATTTTCTATATATTTCAACTTGAAATACCTAAATTTAGCAGTGTCAATAGATTCCACTCTTAAATAGAAAATCATTTTTGATGTTATTCATCATCTGATTCCATCTTTCAAAAACATAATTTTGTTGTGGTGTTCATATGGATGAAGCTTTATGCTTGATTACATGCTTTTATAAAAAAAATTAAACCTCATTGGAGGTGAATTTAGTTCCATTTTCTAGTTAAATAATTTTTATCAACCTTATAATTTAATTTTCATCTCACTTATAAGAATAATTTGATGCACTCCATGACGTTCATCTTAGTTTGCATGAAAATGATTCAACCCTTTATACTATAATAATTAAAAAATATGATGATGTAACACTCACCTCATGTTTTGGGATGTTTTATTGGACTACACACATTGGTATAAATTATTTCAAATAGATTTTATTCCCTTTTCTTCTATGGTTGGAAAGAATTTCTCACCACCATCCCTCTCATACAAGCATCGTATATCTTTTTCCCATCATGCTTCAAATTTGGAATATCTATCTAAACTTTAAGATTTGATAAATTCTAAATGCCTTACTGATGTATATGGATAATCCTATTATTATATAATCTATTCTATTTTTCTACCACAATGAGACGTGTGTTATATTTAATTTTCACTTGATATAGATTTTTGTTTGTTTTCTAACCTTTCATCAGAGAATTTTTATCTTTTATTTTGATTAGATATCCCTTTAAGTTAAATGTGACTTCAAGTCCCAAGTCATAAAATCTTCTCAAAATCAAAATTTTATATTGAATTCCATCCATATAAATAACTTATGTATTCTTGAAATCACCCTTAAAAGGTTTTTTTTCAGTTCCTTTTATATTTAAAGCATGAAAATTTATAAATAAAATTTACTATTAACACAACATTTCACATTCTTTAAAATATTAATTATTTTTGTTTATATGGGATAATCACCAAATCTTAAGAATATATATGCTACTATCAATTGTTTTCTCAAGATAAATTTTAGTATGGATTGACTTACCCATTTTCTTCCTTTCCTTACATGAAATACCAAATTGGGATGAGATACCTGATGGTATCTCCTCTATATATTTTGGATAAGTATGTAGTCACAATATTTTTCATTTAAATGGGAAATATATTTCACATAGAAATAGAGTCTATATTTATTATCTCCATTATATCAATCATTTATATAAAATATTTATACTAAATTGTTTCCATAAATCCAAATCTCTCGGATAGAATTTAGAGAAAAAATAACAATATCTATATAAAGAAATTCTTATTTGATCTCTAGAATATGTCCTCATCCTCCCTTATTGGATTTTGGTTGCTTCTCCTTTCAATTAGTTCTTCACCTATTCACAATAAGTCATGGTGTAACCAAGATTGATAGAAAATTTCAAATTCACAAGAGGAAGTATCTTATAATCACATTCTCTCCAAAATTCCATTGTTGTGTAATAGTTTCTCGATCTTTGATTTTCTGTCAATGGTTGATATATATATATCCATCATTTTCATTTCCATCATTTTTTTATTCATAATCCCATATTTATATGATTCAACTTCATAACCATTTCCACTTCTACCTTGGTAATTGGGTCTTTGATCATTATGTACATTTTAAATACTCTTAATGACTCTTTAGACCCTCTCTATTAGATCTTTATTAGAGAATTTTACAAATTATAGCTTCTTATTAAAACAAATTTTTTTAATTTTAGATTCAAGATTCATGTTCAACATCGCAAACACTTATTTAAGAGTCTAAATCTTATTTTACCTCTCTTAAATACAACAATTAAGGTCTTCAATCACCATATAATTTTCTTTGATTTTTAGTTTGAAGTTCACTATTTCTTCAAATGTTTCTCAAATAGTACCATAAACCTACACACCTTATCTAAACAAGTGATTTAGATATTTATTTGGTCAAAATATTCTAAGGATTTCTTTAAAAAATAGTTATCTTCCTATTGTTATTATATTGTATATCAATGTCAACAATCATACTTTCAATTTCAACCTTGAGATTGACAACACCTCCCGATTAATATTCTTTCATAGTTTTAGATTGAGATTTATCATCCATTTCCATTATAGAATCCTCTATATATAATTTTAATTCACTTTAAACTTATTTAATGTAGATATGATCTTCCTATTCCTTTCTTACTAATTTTTTTACTAAAACCTTTTTTGGATATATTTCCTGATTTACATTTTCTTTTAAGAGAAATTTACTTTTCTATTTTGCGAGTAATTCAATATACCCTCTTCACTCTCTTTCCTCATTAGATATCATACAATAATATTCCAGGGTTTTCTGCATTGAAATAAAGATAATGGTAACTTTCCCTCAAATCTCCCTTTACCTCACTTTATTTTTCTCACCACATGTGATAATAAATCATCACTTATATATTATTCTCTATCTATAGATTCATGAATATCAAGCTTCTCTATAGATTTAAATTCCATTTAAATTGAGGAATTTCAGGATAAACATTCAATTTTAAATTTTCATAATTGACCATCTTGCTATGCAAATCATCAAGAGATAAATTCACAAGGTTTCTTTATTCCAAAACTAATACCTTTGGATTATAAAATTTAGTAATCTCCATATAATTTTCTTCATAATATTTTCATCCTTCATATTTTCTCTCATTAAATGAATATATCCAAAAACTTTAATGATTTGGTTGAGTAAACCATTGATATTATCACTTGGATGTATCTTCAAATCATTAAATATATTATGTATTAATCGTATCTCTTCCTATTTTACCTTGCTATATCATTTATAAACTTTGGAAAACTTGTCTAAAATTTCCTTGACAAATGTTTAACTCATTACTTTCATGTATATTGGGTTTGAAATTTCTCCCAATAACGTGTTGTTTTTCTTTTCATCAGAATTCAAGAATTTCATATCCAATTCAGTAATAGAAAATTTATTAGTGACACTCACATGTATTCCATGTATAGTGGTATAGAAAACATCATGATCGAGGGATCATAGATGTGATCTCATTTGATTCATCCAAACCTGATAATTAAAACCATTAAATAATTGAACTCCCTTAACATTTATATTGTCCTCCATGATATCCATTCCATCTAATAGATTCACCAAGATAAATATTGTGGCTCAGATACTATGTGTTTTAAACACAATATCCTAAACACAACCTAGGAGAGGGGTAAATTAGGGTTCATATTTTTCACTTTAAACTTCTAATGGATCTTGTTAGGGTGTTTTTAAGAACACTTTTAACACATGATAATCAACTACAAAACTGAAAGATTTAAATACTAAAAGGAAAAGGTAGTGACATTATGTTCTTACATGGTTCACTACTATGTTCTATATCTAAGGAGTATACATAGTGATGTGTTAATGTACCAAGATAACTATTCATTTTTGTGATTATAAGGTTTTTGGAAGACTCACTATTGATACAAAGGTTACTTCCTCCTCTTATCTCTCCACTCACTTATTTGAGACAAGGCACGTGTTTTTTTGGCTCAACATTCACTTACAAGAATATTCACTGAGATGAATAACACCAAATATTGTTAGTGTATTTCTTGTGATTTAATCATCACAATAATATACATATATTTTATATATCTCTATTACATAGAATCATTTCCTCACTTACATTTATATAGATATATAAATTCTTCTCTTACTCTCTAATTATTCCCCTATTTTCATTATAAATTATATCTTCCTCATATTTTATCTTCATTCTTCAAGAGTATTCCAAATTTCTATCCATGCAAATTTTCCACCCATCACACACTAATTGGGAACCAAAAATACCAACTAGGTTTATATATTAAACACCATGTGAATTTTTAAAGAATCATATTTCAAAATCATTTTGAATCTTTAAAATATTCTAGAAATTAATATCTCATATCATAACAAACATAATTGCAGCATGATGTAATATTACTTCCATCGTATTGAAAACCCACTAGCCATGTTACAGTATAACATATCCTATTGTGACATGATTCTAATTATTCATGTAACTTACCTACCCAGATATCTTTCCATTATACCCATACCAATATTACAGAAATCCTAAAGTTCATTATTGGTTTCCATGGGCTGATAAAAATTTCCAAGGGTATCACATCGAAATTGGTAATTATTTACGCTTTATTTTAAAAATAAATAATAAATTAGAAAATACCAAAAATCTGTGTTGAAAGTGATATCCATCCATAAATATTAAAACATACACCTACAAATATAAGCAATTATATAAGGTCAATAAACATAAGCTAAATGAAAAACACATCTAAATTCATATGGTGCATGGCCAATCTACATGCCACCTCCTCCATAGCTTTGATCTCGAACCATGGTCTATGCCTAGAAAATAGAAGCATCTATCAAATGTTGGATATAAAAATAAAATTCAAGTCTATATACAAACAAGGTTGTGTATTTATTGTGTGAGATAAATCTTAGTAGGATTCCACTAAATATTCTACACATTCTTATTCATTGAAAAAACATACTTGCTATTTTGAACAATAACTATGAAAATACCATTGTTTTTATGATTTATGAAATAAACTAACATGAGATTACTTTTTAAAATTTATTTCAAAAGTAAACACATAAAAAGGTAATCAAAAGTATAAAGGTGATTGAATATATACATTTATATAAAGAAAGAATGAGTAAAAAACAAATTATAATAAAATACATAAACAAAAATTAGGGAATGATAAAAAAGGTCAAGGAGACCTAAGATCCTAAAACATAACAAACCCATCCCCATAATCATAACCATATCTATATCTGTATCTATATCCATATCCATATTTATCTGTATATAGTCCACTATCATGAATTTCATTCTAAATTACCAATAATCCCATAATGTACTAGTTAGAGTTTCATCATGGTTATCCACCATAGTAAAAGTATCAACATAACTAGGATGGAACATGTTTGGGGGAGTTTCCTAATAACCTAGTTTGGTACATGTACGAGGGAACCTCCTAAGTACTCAAGGTTTTCCTTTGAAGTTTTACTAATCAATGTGATATAAATCACAATACATGAAGCCACCCCTTTATCTCTACCCATAAATAACCAAGATAATAATGAAATATAAATGTGGTCTATAATAAGAAGGAATATATATTTCAAGGGGTGAATTGTGTAATATATATTTTTGATAAAACACTTTGAATAAATTTTATAATATTTATATCATTTAAAAACATCACAAAAAACATGATTTTCATCATTTATTATTCATAGGGATTTTTTTGAATAAAATAATAGATATTTATCAAGAAAAACATAGTTGGAATTTCATCAAACACATTATGTTCAGAAAAATACTAGATCATAATTTATAGTTTAATTTTAGGAAAACCACTTCAATGTCATTTGAATTGTGAGAAACACATTATAATAAAAAAGGCTCAATGTATAATATAAATCAATGAAAACTTATTTTTATATAGTCAAGAATCCATGGTTTATCTAAAAAAGGTGAAAGAATTGGATCACCTACTCACAGATGATGAAACCTTAACACCTTTACCAATGTCAATGGATTAGAATTGGAGGAGGGGTTTGTATCCATTTGATAACAAAATCCCCATGGAATTTTGGGGTTTTCTTTTACATGTAAAACCCCTCAATTTCTATGAACCCTAGGTATATAAAACTATGAGATGAAAGGGAGAAAGAGATGAGGAAGTGGAAGAGGAAGAGAATAAGGATAACAAACTGTGATTTTGTTGAAGATCCCCAATGGTATCTGAGAGGAGATGAGGTGAGTGGGAAGCATTTTATCCACAAGGATTCCCTTGGGAGAATGTGATAAGAGTAATGAAGTTAATTGGGTAACCCCCTTTTACATGGAAATATATAAATAATAGTAGTAGTAATAATAATAATAATAATATAAATAGGATTATAATATTATACTGATTTATCAAGTTTCTTATGGAACTATCAATTAAAAAAACACACAAACACAAATATATATCTTTATTTAATAATTATAATAATAATAATAAATTTCAATGCCAATTTCTAATAAAACAAATAATAATAACAATAATAATATAATATAATACATAACACATTCTTTTGTATATTCATTTTATTAAACATAATATAAATTATTAAAAACACATTTCCTAAAATTTATAGCTATACATAATATCCAATAACATGATTATAATATTTTATAAATCAATTACAAAGGGTCTTGGGAAGTTTGGACCCGGAAAAAATGAAGTTTTAGGCTAATATAGAAAATGAACGGACCCCTTTCATGGTATCCTAGACCATGTATGGACCATGAGAATCTCATTATAGCTATAAATTGACATTTCATAATCAATATTCACATACATTGGTCTCGTGTACTGACCATGTGTCACCCAAAACATTTAGAATTTAAAAATTTTCATTAAAAATTTACGATTTAAAAATCTATATATAAAATAGAAAAGTGGGGTGTTTCAAATCATCACTAACTAGTGTTGCACTAAAATTTTACGGGGTCTAGTGGTGATAGGCTACAACTTCAGCATCCTAGATCAATTATCTATTATGGCATAATATTTTTAATTTTAGTATGAAACCTTAAAGAAATTTTAAAAAGAGTGATGCCCAATTTTAAAGAGGTCTCCATTGAGTCATGATCTTGTGTCTCTCATTTATATGTCTCGCATAGTTTTTATGTGACATAACTATTTTTTATAGACTTTGGGTTTTAATGTAAGAATTTGGAATTCTTTAAGTTCAATAAATATTTATTTGTCAATTCCTATCATTTTGATCCTCAACGACGATGGTCAAACTAACACTCCCATCAATTATCAATTGATCCATGTTTTAGTTTCTTAAACCTTTATTCCTCCACCTTCATGCGATCATCATAGTCTTTTTCCATCTTTGACGGGTGATCCAATAAAACAATTTATCGCGGGTTTAATCTTTCATTCCTGCCCCAATTCCGGAATCAAGATACAATGTTAAGGACTGCAGACCTAGTCTTGATTAGTGTTCTTCGGGGTTAGAAGGAGGTGACATCAATAATCGGTTCGGGTGGAATAGGGCAGCATAGCGAGCCCACAGCGGCTGGGATGGCGCGGTGTAGCGCGGTCAGCGGAGCAGGGCCACATGGAGAGCCCGCAGCGGCTGGGATGGTGTGGTGCGCCACGACCGGCGGATTAGTGCAACACAGCGAGCCTACAGTGGTGAGCCGAGAGGCATCGTCAATGGAGGAATGTGTTTGGGGGCTTTGATTAGGGTTTTATAGGGGCATTGTAGGGGATAAATGGAGCGATTGGGATTTATCCAGGAAGAAGGATGTTGAAAAAGGATCAAACAAAATGATAAAATATTGATAAAAAAAAGTGGATTCCTTCCCCTCTATTACTTGTAATAATTATTAATAAAATAATAATAATAATAATAACAATTATTATTATTATTATGAAAACACTGTTTTCGAAGCAAGTCTTCCATATGGCATCCGATGGATGCACTATCTATGACGATGCGATCCTGGTCTTGAGATGGTCATTTCAAGACTAATGTTGGATACTAAATTCAGACTCGTGGCTTGGGTGCATAAAATGGATTGGAATAATAATTTTATTATTATTGTTGTCGTTGTTTTCAAATATTGTATCTTACTTACCTTCTCCATACGATGTACATTTTACAAACCTTTAGTGGCGTCATGAACATGAAATGAAGGCGGATGTTTCAAGACCAATTTTGGATATTTAATTTAAACTCGTGGCTCAGGCCACGAAATGCCATTTGAGCGTAATGTGGTAAAATACAACCTTTTCATCAGGTGTCCGATTGAGGAAAATGAATAGTCAATTCCGTGCATTTTTTTATGAGGATCATAATGGTGTGATACGTATATTTTATTTTGGGATTGAGGCATGGTCCCCATGAGGCACTTTTCATGCACAATGCTATGAAATCTAGATTTTTTACTGGGTGTCCGATTCGAGCAAATGAATTGTCGATCTCATGCGTTTTTCCACAAGGATCGCAACAGTTTAATTTTTGTTTGTTTATCCAAGGTAGTTTTAAGGAGGCATGTTAGTGAAATTATGTTTTTTTTCCTTCAGTCCAGTGACCAGCATCGTGCACTCAACAACCTTTTAGCCAGATATGTCATGTACTCTGAGAGTACACTGGAACGTCGAGGCTTACATGTACACAGATTAGTACCCGAGTATGGATAGGTACAGGACCAAACAATGAGGTGATGTCACATGTTGTGTGGTCCCCATACACATCATGTACCTCATTATGAATCTTCTACTGCTCATATCTTCTTATTTTGGACTCATATTTTGGCCTGCGAGTAGCCTATCCTGAGTGTTTTTCCTTATAGAATGCGATGATGGCATTTATAGTGGATTTTTGAGATAAAATTCAAGATGTTATAGGAGTGACACTTATTCAGGAGACATCCGACGATGGTAGTGATTAGACACTGACATATCAGAGTATCTTGGGCTTACCATATAGTACAGATGAGCAGTGTAGTTCCTCAATGCTTTCCGAGTGGCACCCTCCAGCCGGGCTTGGCATGGGTCCTCAACAACCTTCAGAGTGGTACCCTCCTAATGGGCAGGGCATGGGTACTCAACCTATTCCGAGTGGCACCCTCTTGCCTAGCGGAGCATTGGTCCTCTACGATTTTCAAAGTGGAACCCTCCTACTCGGCATGGCATGTGGACTCAACCTATTCTGAGGGGAACCCTCCAACAGGGCAGGGCATGGGTCCTCAACCTTGATTTATGGCCCCCAGACTATGAGGGACACTGATTAGGCATGGTTTGATGTACCTATAGACTCATGAGAAAGTGGGATGTTTTCCCCACTGAGACACATTCTCGTGACATGACCTAAAACTATGCATGTGAGTCACTGTTGCCCAAAGTGGATAATATCGAGGTGTGGTGATTGAGTTCATTTGACTTGTGTGTCATGGGTAGACACATGATGTGGTGGGAATCATAGAGGGATTTTCCTTGGAACTGTTTGTGGCTCTTCTACTTTGGATGAGCTGTTAGATAGATATCCCCTCACTCTCTCATTTGTGATTCTTTGTCTGAGCATATATATATCCTCATTTAGTATCCACTCCTTGGGTTTTGGTTAACCTCCTTCCAAGAGAGGTGAAGACGTGTGGGGTATGACATGTGCTTTCAGTGTCTAGCTTCTCATGGTTGGATAAGTCTACTCTCCTATTATAGGTAGCGAAGAATCAAAGAGAACTTCATCTTCTCACCATGTTGATCTCCTTGTGTTTGGACGAGTTCACTTTCACTATCTTGTTGGGTTGAGATGTACTCTCTTACTACACGTTTTTGTCTCTATTGCTTTCCTCTTCATTTGTATCTCTTATTGCTCCCCCTTCACCCTTTTAGGGGAATTCTATTTGGTATGTATATACTCACCACTGCATGGGATTCACCCAAAACATGTCGTGTCTTTTGCAGATGGTGGATAGGTCGACCATGACTTCAAAAGAGCTTAGGGATACAAGGTTCTTGGACTGTGTATGGTGTTCATAGCTTGGGATCTAGAACTGGGATCTCTCTTCTATTTTACTTTTCCATTTTTCTATCAGGTTGGGAAAAATTTCTAGTTGGGCATGTATTTTTACCCTTTTCCCTTTTTTAGTTTACACTAACTTAATTTTGTATGGTGGTTGAATTTTTTCCATGTAGGAATTTGGAATATTACTAGCGATATTTTTAGAGCTAGGAATTGAGATGGTACGCGCTTCTGAGGCCCGGTAAGCCTGAAATTAATTTAATATTTTTATTACACACACATGATTTTCCATAAAAAGTGGAATATCTCATAAATGGAAGCTCATATAAAAAATCTGAGGGAATGGTTGAGTCTGGAATGTGACATTTACTTTAGGCGTGGCATAACTTTTGTCGGCGTGGGTCATCTGTAGAAAAGTCACCAAGGACATAACCGTAAATAAAATAATAAAATAATTTTATTTTATTTTTACCACTAATCCAAATATCTCAAGAATGGGGACTCAGACTGGAAATATGAGACCACCATTGAGTTTTTACTGTATTGTTTTCCCTTGGTGTGACATGAAATGAGTCGATGTGGGATGTTCAGACCCCTCGCTCATTGGCGGTGTGTTCAATGATTGAATTAATGAATTATTTAATTAATTAGTTAATGTCTTAGCAAAAAAATAGATTTATAAATATATCTCCCTAGAAAACCTTTCCAGTGTTGTCTCTTTTTTTCTTGAATCCACTGATGAGAGATCCTCCCTCTTCCCTCTGTCAAACCGAGATTAGACGAAAAATCCTTGGATCAAGACAAATCAATGCATGATGAATAAACGAATCCCCTTCTCTATTGGAAAGGACATTATTCATCAGAAAAAGATTCAATCTTGAGGTAGGAGTTTTCTTTGTGGATTTCTTATCCCTGATTTAATTTCCATGATGAACGTGAATTAAATTTGTTTGAATAAATTAATTTGTGAATCTAAAAACAATTGGTTGAATCAATTTATTTTTGTTCATCTTAAAATTGAAATTCTTTAAGTTTAATAAATGTTTATTTGTCAATTCATCTCATTATTGATCCTCAGTGATGATGGAAAAACTAACACAGCCATTGATAAATCCTTGTTTGAGTTTTCTAAGCCTTTATTTCTCCACCCAGATTATAATAATCGTTGTCTTTTCCATCTTTGACCAATGATTCAAGAAAAAAAATCACATGTTTAATCTTTTGTGCAATAGTTGATTCCCACACCAATTCTGGAATCAAGTTGAAACATCGAGTATTACTGACCTGACTTGGATTAGTGTTATTCGGGGTTTGAAGGAGGTGATGTCAGCTGCTGGTTTAGGAGAAGCAGGGCAGCACGACAGGCCCACAACGATTGGGATGGAGCAGTGCGGTGCAACCGACGGAGTGGGGTGGCATGGAAAGCCTGTGGTTGTTGGGATGGCACGATGTGGTGAGGCCAGCAGAGTAGGGTGACATGAAGAGCTCACGGTGGTGATCTGAGGTGGACAAAGGCATATATGAGGAGTCTATGGGTGTGGATCTAGGATCTATAGGTGTAGATCTCATTTTTAGTGGATGCGCTATACGGGACCGCGACCCATGGGCTTCACGGGTATGGGGCGGATGCGGGGCAGGGTGTGCCTAAATATTTTTACCGTTAAGAGTGTGGGTAAATGCAGGTTGAGGCCGCACATGTGCGAGCTTACCTGCAGGACTAATTTTAAAAAATATATATTTTTACAATATATGCTTCTTTAACATTTTAGTTTTTTTAATAAAAAATCACGATTAAACAATGGCATATGATTTCTCACCATAATTTTCATACTAATTCACCATTCATTCACATGTGAATTTTAAATTGGTATATATTTATTGTTCTAATATGATATTATGATATTTATATAGTAATTATTAACTATATTCACATGGTGTGTCATCATATCTCTCAAAAATAGAACTCATCTTCTATAATGACCCGAAATTTTGAATAAATCTTGTTTCCTAATTTTGTGTGTTATTTTATTTTTATTTTAAAGACCCGTAAATTTCAAGGAATTTTTTTTTCTTAAATTCTTTGGAATTTTACGAGTACGCAGTTTCTGACGGCACCTGATTCCGAGACCCGGTGTGCCCAGAATCAATTTCCGAAGTTTAGCTCGGGTACGTTCAGTGAACGAACGAACGAGTTTTTTCTATCTTTTGAACCGGTGATCGGAATTGAAATCCGAGGGCACTGATGAAACCACAGCGTTGGTAATTTCTTAATAGGACCTTTACCGAAGATGTGTTTGCTTTGGAGGAGTTGTTAAAAAATGTGGATTAAATAAAAAGGGTGAATAAAATTTGTGGTACAAATTTTATTCTTTATTCTAAGTGGTTATATCCTAGGTGTGGGAGTTGGGGTGGGACCCACAAGTTACTAACTACCCATGAGAGGATAAAGGTTAGGTGGGGCCCACACGAGCCCAACCCTTCACTTTCCCTAACTCCCTAACTCCCCCCTTTATTTGAGTAACTCCCCTCTCTCCCTCTTTAAAGCTTGCCAACTTAACACACAATTAATTAGACAACTCATGTTTAATTAATTAAGTGATTTGTTTTTGAATTTTGAGTTTTTGAATGGTTGGAAAAGTAAAATAAAATAGGGGGAAATCTTATTTTATTTGGTTAGTTTTTCTTGTGTGAGGAAATTTGGGGAGAGAGCTCTATTCTCTTTGGAAGAACTTCATCCTCCCGTGAAGAACTTCATCCTTCCGCGAAGAACGTCACTATTCAACGAAGAACGCCAATTCTCCGACGAAGAACGTTGACTCAGTGGTTCTGGTTTTCTCCATCCTCTTCTTCCTCCATGACAAGGGAGGAGACACCGACGACGATGGAAACGACGCCATCATTTGCGGCGCTTGACAACCACGAACTTCCTTCGAGGTAGGGGTTAAGTTAAATTTTAATGAATTAAAATTGTGCTTTGTTGTCATTGAGCATTTTCGTTTATTTTGACCACTTGTTATCATCATAACGGGAGGAGATCGGACCGCACAAACATGACCGATCCTCCTCCCCTTTTTCGTGATAACTATCGTTGATATTTGTGGCGAAGGCGGCGCAGTGTCATTGCACCGCGCGGGAACTAAGAGGACCGCGGCCAGAGCGGGCCACGACAGTAGAGCGCGACACCATCGCGTGGTGCCAGAGCATCAAGGGGGCCGTGGCCAGGGCGGGCCACGGTGGAGGGGTGCGGCGCCGGTTAGACAGGAGCCGCGGCCTAAGGCCACGACGGTCGTCGAAGGGGCGGCCGGCCGGCCGGCCGGCGTCACCTGAAGGTGGGACCCGCAGGGGTCCTACGGTTACATCCAAGGCCAACTATTATGACCGACCATTTAAGAAGACCGGGGGGGGGGGGTGTAACCCCCGGATATAACCCTAGGGCGGACCCCACGGGTCCGCCGTTTCGGAGACAAGGGGGCGCCCCCCCCCCCCCTTGCACCCCGCTCGACCGCGAGCCGAGCCGTGGCCGACTTCCGAGCCGAGCCACAGGCCGCGCCCAGTCGGGCCGGGCTGCGCCCAAATGGGCCGAACCCGGACCCGGGTCGGGTCGGCCCGGTTCAGCCGACCCAGGGGGTATTGGGCCGGTCAGACCGGGCCCAAACCCCTAGTTTCAGACCAGGTTTGTTCAAACGACCACATCTTGCGCTACGAACCTCTGATCGACGTACCTGTTGTACCTCTCGTACCCCTCAAGGTTTTATTTTCATGATCACAATCACCCTCTTGTTTATCTAATCTCGTTTTAAGTGTTTTTGGATGATAGGCATGAATTCAGGGTGCCAAGGAATTGGGCCAAGAAGGCCAAGAAGGCAAAAGGCCAAAGTGGACTGAAATTCAGTCCACCGGCCAACCGGTGGCTTCACCACCGGCCAGCCGATGGACCTTTGACAGAAGGGTCTCCACTGTCCAGAGCACCGGCCAACCGGTGGCCTCAGCACCGGCCAGCCGGTGGCACCCAGATGAATAGTGGTTGCTACTGTCTCAGCACCGGCCAACCGGTGGCCTCACCACCGGCCAACCGGTGGCCTCACCACCGGCCAGCCGGTGGAGCCTGAACCCGAGCCCTCCTCCTTTTTGCACACACCGGCCAACCGGTGGCTCTGTACCGGTCAGCCGGTGGAGGCAGTCAAACTAGCCGTTGGGCTTTTGACCAGCCTGTCCACTTGGCCTCCAACGGCTCCGAAAGCCTCTCCAACGACTCTGAAGGCCTCCAACGGCCATATGAGGGTTCCCCCTCTATAAATAAAGGACCTTGAACCCCCGGAAGTCTAAGGAACAATAGTGGAACCATAATCAAGCCCCCGGACACATTGTTGATCATTTGGCGAACCTCCGGCGGACTTCCTCCAAGGAACCCCACTTGCTTCATATCAATTCCACATCCAAGGAGCACCACCATAGGAGCTTGGGAAGCACACTTCATCAACTTCATCAACCTTTGGCGCCCAAGGCTTCTCAACAATACGGTTTTTATTGTTTTATTTATTTTGAGCATCAATTTGGGTTTGTGCCTACAAACCCCATCTCTTTCTCATCTCCCTTTCTTTGGGTTTTCACACCACCTTTAAGGTGTGAAGAGGTTAGTCAAGCCTTTCCTTTTAAAAGGCTTGAGTTCTCGGTGAGCTAGCCTTCACCCGTTAAAAGGGCTAGTGGGTTTCTTGCTCAAACCATTAAAAAGCAAGCTGTAATAGGTGAGCTAGCCTTCACCTGTAAAAAGGCTAGTGAGTTTCTTGCTACAACCATTGAAAAGCAAGCGGTAGTGAATCTCGCAACGGTTGAGTTGGGAGCGGAGACGTAGGCCGGGTTTTAGGCCGAACTCCGTTATCAATTCTTGTGTCTTGCCTCTTTATTTCCGCTGCACTTTCAACTTTGATTTTAATTTGTTAATCAATTTTTAAAAGGCAATTCACCCCCCCTCTTGCCATCACTTTTCCTTTCTTTCTCCGCCTAACAATTGGTATCAGAGGCAAAATTTGAGTAATACCCTAACCGGTTTCAAATTCAAGATCTTTTTTTGATGGCTTCAAACTCTTTCGCCCCCGAAGGATATTCTTTGGGTCGTGCTCCATTCTTTGATGGAACCGACTATTCTTTTTGGAAAACCCGCATGACTACATTTCTTAAAAGCATTGGTTATCCTATTTTTAAAATTGTCATGCATGGTTATTCACTTTCTTCTTCCGATGAGTCCAAATGGACCCCCGAAGACATTGCAAATTTTGAGCTTGATGGCAAAGCCATGAATGCTCTTCATTGTGGGCTAGACCGTAATGAATTTTATCGTATTTCTACTTGCTCATCTTCTAATGAAATTTGGAAACTTTTAGAAGTAACCCATGAAGGTACTAAAGGCGATGACAAGCCCGATTGCCCATCCCGCAAGAAAAAGGCCAAGAAAAAGGAAAAGAGGAAGGCATTCAAGGCCTCTTGGAGTGATAGCTCCACATCATCCTCCTCCTCCTCCTCGAACGACAACGGTAACCAATGCCTAATGACAGTACATGAGGTAACATCTTCCGACTCCTCATCCTCAAGTTCTTCCAATTCTTTTAATCATATGTCTTATGAGGATCTCCAATATGCTAGAGATCAATTGGAGGAAGGTTTTCACGAACTTTCTTCCAAATTTGTTGCTTTAAAAAAGAATTTCAAAAACCTCTCTTCCGAAAAAGAACAACTTCTCAAAGAGAAGGAAGAGTTGACCCTCAAAATCCAAAACTTTCCCAATGTTGATTCCATGGAATCAACCATCAATGATCTAAGGGAGACTCTAGCCAAGTTCACTCAAGGTGAACAAAATTTGAACAATTTGCTAGGTTCCCAACATGTATCTAGGACCACCCAAGGGCTTGGCTATTCCAAGCAAGCTTCCTCCTCCCATGCTCCAACTATTTTTGTAAGGGGGAGCTCCCAATTCAAATTTTGTAATTATTGCAAAAAACCCGGGCACTTAATCTATGAGTGCAATTGTAAAAATGCCCGGTATGGCCGCCCCAAAAGTATTTTCTTTAATGATGAATTTTTTAGGAGAAGACCCGCCACTAGACAAGTGTGGATTGAAAAATCCCTTCTAGCGAGTCTCTCCGGGCCAAAATTTGTCTCGGTTTCAAACACCTCTCCCCGGTGATTTGTTGTTTTATTTAGGGGGAGTTAGGTTTGTTTAAGCATTTTTGTTTTATTCAAAACTTTCTTTTCAAACTTTCAATTTAAACACTTGGTATCAAATTTTTCAATTCAAAATTTGTTATTCAATTTTTCGATTCAAAACTTTCAATTCAAACTGTTATTCAATTTTTCACTCAACACTTTCAATTCAAATTTCAAAAATTTTCAATTGGTTTAAAATCTCCATCTTGTTTTTCAAAGTTTCCCTCAATCAAGTTTTATTCCCCGTGCTATTTTGATAATCACAAAGGGGGAGAAATTCTTGGTTGATTGGGGGAAAAATCTTTTAAAGCATTCTTTTCATTTCATTTTTTACATTGATTGTTTTGGTGATTGTGATCATCAAAATAGGGGGAGATTGTTGTACCTCTCGTACCCCTCAAGGTTTTATTTTCATGATCACAATCACCCTCTTGTTTATCTAATCTCGTTTTAAGTGTTTTTGGATGATAGGCATGAATTCAGGGTGCCAAGGAATTGGGCCAAGAAGGCCAAGAAGACAAAAAGCCAAAGTAGAATGAAATTCAGTCCACCGGCCAACCAGTGGCTTCACCACCGGCCAGCCGATGGACCTTTGACAGAAGGGTCTCCACTGTCCAGAGCACCGGCCAGCCGGTGGCACCCAGATGAATAGTGGTTGCTACTGTCTCAGCACCGGCCAACCGGTGGCCTCACCACCGGCCAGCCGGTGGAGCCTGAACCCGAGCCCTCCTCCTTTTTGCACACACCGGCCAACCGGTGGCTCTGTACCGGTCAGCTGGTGGAGGCAGTCAAACTAGCCGTTGGGCTTTTGACCAGCCTGTCCACTTGGCCTCCAACGGCTCCGAAAGCCTCTCCAACGGCTCCGAAGGCCTCCAACGGCCATATGAGGGTTTCCCCTCTATAAATAAAGGACCTTGAACCCCCGGAAGTCTAAGGAACAATAGTGGAACCATAATCAAGCCCCCAGACACATTGTTGATCATTTGGCGAACCTCCGGCGGACTTCCTCCAAGGAACCCCACTTGCTTCATATCAATTCCACATCCAAGGAGCACCACCATAGGATCTTGAGAAGCACACTTCATCAACTTCATCAACCTTTGGCGCCCAAGGCTTCTCAACAATACGGTTTTTATTGTTTTATTTATTTTGAGCATCAATTTGGGTTTGTGCCTACAAACCCCATCTCTTTCTCATCTCCCTTTCTTTGGGTTTTCACACCACCTTTAAGGTGTGAATAGTTTAGTCAAGCCTTTCCTTTTAAAAGGCTTGAGTTCTCGGTGAGCTAGCCTTCACCCGTTAAAAGGGCTAGTGGGTTTCTTGCTCAAACCATTAAAAAGAAAGCTGTAATAGGTGAGCTAGCCTTCACCTGTAAAAAGGCTAGTGGGTTTCTTGCTAAAACCATTGAAAAGAAAGCGGTAGTGAATCTCTCAACGGTTGAGTTGGGAGCGGAGACGTAGGCCGGGTTTTAGGCCGAACTCCGTTATCAATTCTTGTGTCTTGCCTCTTTATTTCCGCTGCACTTTCAACTTTGATTTTAATTTGTTAATCAATTTTTAAAAGGAAATTCACCCCCCTCTTGCCATCACTTTTCCTTTCTTTCTCCGCCTAACAGTACCGTTAGTGGAGTTGAGATCCTTGGATCGATACGGTCGTTTTAGTATATTACACTTGAGGTTTTGACGAAGTTTGGGTATGACTGGGTTGGTTTGAACCTGAAACCAACCAGGCCCTTAGAGCGGAAACACTTATAACTTAACGACCAGACGTCCGAATGACGTGCCGTCAGTTATGTTGAATTCCTCTTAGTGAGATGGTTCTTTTGACTTACTCTACTCGAGGTTTGGACACAGCTGGAGTACGGTCGGGTTGGTTTAACATAAAAACCAACCGGGCCCCTGGGACGGAAAAGCCATTAACTCCCAGACCGGGCGTCCGACTGACGCGCCATCTGTCGTGTTGACTTCCTATTGACAAGACAAAACTTTGTGATACATCAACTCTGGACTTCGTGACAGTTGATGTATCGGCCCCCTTGGCTCGTGGAGCGGACCCTCCCGGAATCGAGCGTGCTGTGTGTGGGAACCCTAGAGTTGGCTGCGACTGTGATGACGACGACGACTATACCTGGATCCTCCATGGGTTCGGCAGCGAGGACGACTGTACTTGGATCCTCCATGGGTTCGGCAGTGAGGACGACTGTACTTGGATCCTCCGTGGGTTCGACAATGATGACGACCGTACTGGGATCCTCCGTAGGGCCCGACATCGATGACTACTATTCTTGTATCCTACGTGGGTCCGGCAGTATGACCTCTGTACTTGTATCCCGAGTGGGTCTAGCAGAGTAGCTGGTCTTGTATCCTTTGTGGGTCCGACCACTTAGCTATTCTTGTATCCTATGTGGGTCCGACAACTTTGATGAATGAGTGACTTCATTTGTTTATCTCTATAACCTTACGAAGTGTATACCTGTGTGGGTTGAGTCTTGTTTTCAATCAATATCATTGATGTGATTGACGTGCAATCCCGTGTGGACTGGGTTGTGCTATCCTGTGTGGACTGGGTTGTGCTTTCCCGTATAGACTGGGTTGTGCTATCCTGTGTGGACTGGGTTGTGCTTTCCCGTGTGAACTGGGTTGTGTTTTCCTGTGTGGACTGGGTTGTACTTGGGCTCGAGAATGGGATCCATTTTATAACTGATGACTTAGGTATATGTATGGGCATATACCTAAGTATTATTAGTTGATACTTCATGTTTGTCTTACTCCTTTGTGGACTATTTCCTTTTTAAATTATGGGAGACCTTCGGGAGTCTCGGGGTCCCTAATGAGTATCGTATACTCACCCCTGCACGGGCTATGCCAGCACTACGTTGTGTTGGATGCAGACGACAGACAGCGCTGATCGTGGTTGAGACCTGTGGAGCGGGACAGTATCTGGAGGTGGACTATCAGGCGGGACGTACATGGTGCTGACGGACGGACCCGAGGAGTCGGCGAGACTATTTGTACTCACCCTTTAGGTGGGAATTCCGGAGTATGTCTTGGTGGTTGTTGCTTTACTTTTCAGCTATTGTACTTTCTTATCTTAGTTGTACTGTACTTTCAGTTGGGTTTGTATACTGGCCCATTTACTTTCCAGCACTTACTTTTGTACTCAGTTTACTTAGTGTTTACTTCAGCTTGCGTACTCTGTTGTTTTTGTTTCCTTATATAAAGGCAATGCCTTCCCTTTTATCGGTATTTATGCCTTTGGTGCTAGTCGCCAGCCCCTGGCCTATGGAAGATGGGCTTGGGGTAGTCACGACACAGGCCCCGAGGATGGGTCGTGGCATTTATACTCAACAAAACTGTTTCATTTGATAACATGAGTATAATTAAAATGAGACCGTTGGGTTTCGATAGTTATATGACCATTGGTCAATATGACCGTTGGAAAATAAATGTTGTGATTCATCTCTAAATACAAGTGATCTTGGTTAATTAATATAGAAAGAAGTTTCGATGGTCTCATCCAGTAGTCTCGGGCCAATCGAAGCCCATATAACAGAACTTGGGAAGGAGGTAGCACCACTGGGCTTTGCTCTGGACCAAACCCAAGCCGAAATTCATCGTGTGAAGCTAGAATGGAATCGCCTTCATGAGAAGTTCAAATTGATAGAAATTACTACTCGTGCAATGTTGGTCGAGCCGCCCTCGGATTCTCTCACCTTAGCAAACCTTACACTTAGGTCCCATGCTGGGGTTATAAGGGGCTATGTAAGGAGACTGTAACTGCTTTATGTAATACTTTGAGATAAATAAAAATTGTGTTTTCTTCTTATGGTGAAGTTTGTAAATTTTCAAATGTCCGAATAAATGTAGGATGTATATTATTGATGAATTTGAAAAAAAGGATATTTTAAAATATTTTTGTAAACCTTAAATAATTAATGATGTGTAATGATTTTCAAAAAATGGTCTTCTGCAAATGTGTTCAGTAAGGAATTTGGAGTCTAATACAATCAACTTAATTTTTGATGAATAGTGATTTATGAATAGTGATTTTACGCTTAGGATTAGTAATGTGACCAAATGAATTAGTAATCTCACTAAAAAAATTATTAATATAATTTAGGCACCTTGATTAAGTAATTTGAATCAATAAAATGGGTAAATAACGATTTCATAAATTATTAGTCAAGTATTAGTTTTTTCGGGTGAATAGTGTTTTTTAATTTAAAATTAAATTAAAAATATTTAGAACGTTATTTTTATAAAATAGACTTTATTTTTGAACTCAGAGCATCGATATTATGTTAAGGTAATTTTTGGGGATTTTTTGAAAAAATGAATTTTTGGTTAATAGTGTTTTTAATTAAAAATTAAATTAAAAATATTTTGAAAAATATTTTTATAAAATAGAGTTTATTTTTGAATTCAGAGCATTGATATTATGTTAAGGTAAATTTTTGGGATTTTTCTAAAAAGGTTGAATTTTTAGTGAATAGTAAAAATTCAGTTTTAAGGTTTCGGTATGTTTAATGACATCATAACTGCATCATGATGATGTCATGATATATTTTAAGGGATGAACGACTAAAGGGGATGAATTATTTTATGAGGTGTCCCAAGTGGCCAATACCATGAGGAAATACCACTTGTTTTTCCAATACCACCAATGAGGTGTCCCTTAGCCATTAATGCATTGTCCCCTCACTTCCCCTATAAATACCAAGCAATTCTCTCATCCTTTCCATTCCAAAAATCATCCTCAACAAAGTTCTGGTCTCCTTACCTCCCAAGGAGTCCTCCCAAGGTTCCCTCAATCCCCTCAAGGTCCCAACCTTCGAGTTTTAAGAGTTACGTTTTAAGGTAAGAGATCCTACCTCTCTCTTTCTTTCCAAGTACTCCCTTTTATGTCATTTATTATATGCTCCATGTTCTTATATTGGGGATGTTATTTTATATCCATCCTACTGTCATTTTCATGTTCATATTATGAGAGACCCACTACTGGAAAAGGGGTCTATCCCCACGCAGCTATTCCCACGGTTTATCAAACCGTGGGAATATGCATTTTTTGTTTATCAATACCCACAGTTTTATTAAAACTGTGGGTATTCAATCCACAATTTCACCCCCCCATCAGGATCTCCTCCTCACTCTCGCGCTCCCCCATCAGTTCTCCTCCTCCCCTAGGTTCCCAACCTCCACCTCTGGCCCTCTCCTCCCCTCCCCGACCACTGCCTCTCGGCTATCCGACCTCTGCCTCCCAGCCCTCTACTCCCCTCTCCGACCTCCGCCTCCTGGCCATCCGACCACCGGTTCCCGACCATCTCATCCCCTCTCCGGCCTCCACCTCCGCTCCCGAACTCGAACTCCCGGCCTTCATCTCCACCTCAACATCTCAGCCTCCGCCTCCCTTCCTCTAGCTCCAGCGACGTTCTCCTCCCCCCTGTCGGATCCCTCTCCTTCGGCAACATCCCCGCCGATTCATTCCATTTAGGTTTGTAATTTTTTCTCCTTGATTTTTTATTCTTTTTAAACTAATCACCGATTCTTATATCAAATGCCTCAGTAATTTGACTACCCAATTTCTGCTAGCTGATTTTCATTGAATAAGTGGCTGATTTTTATTTCCCCTAGTCATTTCACTTCAATTTCCCTCATTTTGCTAGAATTTCTTGTATGTTTTTTTGTAGATGTCATTATTCTTAGGGTATAGACAAATTTATCCAAAGCTTAAAAATTATCTTTGACCGATTATGGTCGATATAGTGGGAAATAAATCAACCCAGCTAACTGTAGTGTATAAATTTCTGATATCTTCTTGTCCAAATGTTCAAAATTCCTTAAATGTTCACTTAGAATCTCTATGAATGATTTTCCTATGGATTTCTTGGGTTCATTATTTTCTTCATGTAATATTCGTATTTATCATTTTTATTATTTAACAAATATTATTACTGGTCATAAAACTAATTAAAATAATATTTTCTATCCTTATGATACAAGATCTCCCTAATTAGCACCATGTTATCCTCTATTACTATACATAATCCTTTAGCCATCAGGTTCCCTAAAACGATCATCACGGGCATAAAAACTATCATCTATATCTCCATGTGGGACTCCCAAAATGAGGGAAAATATCACTAGGAGTGATGGTATTACATGGATAAGATATTATAGAGGGTGTGATTAATTTAAGAAGTCTTGATAAGACCATGAAATCTATACAAGTAATAAAAGTATATGAAGTGCTTGTGGGTTAGTCTCTTCAAGGGTCCTTTTATACCCTAATCGTTCATTCTCACTCAATCATGGGGAATAGTGACATATCCTATAGAAATGATAACTATTTTGGGCATATGATATTCTTTACAAGGTGTTTGACACTAGACATAGCCTAAAAAATGACATGTGAACACCCAAGGATCATCAATGTTGTCCTCAATGCTGAAATGAAAACACTTTACTATAGAATTTAACTAGTATAATATCCCAAATACAATATTTTTTCCCATAAAGTATAACTTATTCAATGTGTTTTACTTTCATAGGCCCATCCATGCGGAGTAAAATAATGATTTTTGGACAAAATTTTATGGTGTGAAGCTATACCCAACTTGTATGGTAAGCATAAAATCGTACTATTCCTATTAATTATGTTGTGCAATGTAAAGTTAGGCAACTATCCATGAAATGTTTACACTTCAAAAACTTAAACAAAAATAGTGTTATGTTTATTGTATAAAGGGGAGAAATATCATTTCATTTGTTATTTCCATGATGTGTATAGAGGGCGACATTTGTCTGGGTTCATCAAATACTTTTTTGCCTCCCGGCTCCGCGTCCTGGCTCCCCCGTGCTCCCCCCACTTCAACCCTACCTCCCGGCTTCGCCTCCCGGCCTTCGTCTCCGCTCTCAACCTGGACATTCCAGACTTTGCCTCTGCCTCAACATCCAGGCCTTCGCCTGCTGCCCCCATCTCGGGCGACGCCCCTGCTCCCCCTTCTCGGCTCCCTCTCCTCCGGGTATCATCAAATTCATCAGTATTCTATTATATATGATGTTTCCCATGCGTTCCTACTTATAAATTTCAATAATTATCCTTCAAATGTAATTGATATTGAGAATTTTGTGTTGGGGGTAAATTATTTGTTTGAGAAAGGTTCAATATAGATTGTTGATCGATGAATAAAGGAACTATGAAGGAAGATGAAGCCTCTTGTTAAGGTTTTATGGAAGAACATACATATTAAAGAAGATAAATGTGACAAGGAATCATATGTTTAGTATTACTAGACCTACTTGTTAGATTTAGACCTCTAGAGACACATATTATGGTCAACAAGTCATTAGAGGGGGATAATGGAACAATCACTCACTTTTTAGGTGCATTATGCCTTATTTTTATCCTTTATTAAGAGTTTATTTGAGTTATTACATTTATTGGGTGATGTATTGGGTAGATTTTGGGAGATTTGGGGGGGGGGGGTTTGAAGAATTTAATGGTGATAATGGTTAGAGGGAATAGTGTAGTCCCCCAACGTAACTATTAAGCCTATTGGAGAGGAGTAGTGGGTGATATATGGTAGGGGTACTTTTAGAGATAACATGGAAACAATTCCACGGTAACTATGTAACTCTAAAGAGAATCAACATCATGATTGTCATAGGGTTTAAAAAACTATATCTCCAAACCATGCAGGTGACTTGAATAGGTAGTGAACTTCCCATGGTTAGAGCATGATTTTTTAAGCCAAGCAACCAAACCATTTACATAGAATTTAATCAGTCCTTGAGATTTAAATATAATTTAACATTTGTTTTTTGTTATTCTTATTATTTATAGATATTATTTATTATCCTTGTAAAGGAACTAGATCTTGGATTTCTTATCGAGGTTTAGGATTTACAATGATATCCAATGTTATCCTTTCTAGATTTACATGGAAAATAAATATGGAAAGATGGTTTATCCTGATCATTCTCAAATCCATCTAGATCTCTTAATTTTGTAGTATCTTGATGGATAGGTCTAAAATTATCCCATCCCATAACGTGTTCTTCATCATATATCATAACCCTTGAATACTCATGTAGTGATTTGGGGATGCTTCCATGGATCTTTGGTTTGTGATATTGATTCAAGTGGTGAACATTGATGTTGGGCTTCAATATGTTGAATGCAAGAAGTTCTTACCATGTTATGATTTTGCAATTATATAAAAATGTATGATATGAAATATTCATGTGTGTGTGTACAGACCATGATAATTCTTTTAAAATGATATTCTTATGCCTCTATATAGATAAAAAGTTTCCTTACTATGACTTGGGTATATATATATGTGTGTATGGATAGTAGACTTATACTATCTTGTATCAAAGTTAAAAGTGGATCCTTCATGAATTCATTAATCCTATATAGGGGGATAATTTGAGATGTGATTCATGATGAATATGGTGGTGTCTTGAATGAAAAATGGAAGGGAATGAAGGCCTTGAGGCATTAATGGAGTCCGGAAGTGGGGAATGATGACATTGTAGTATGACCTGAGATGGTTGATAGGGGATGATAACCTTATGGACTAACCCAAGGCATAATGTCCTATACACCCATTGAGATACATAAATTGGTCTTGTGGTTTGTTTTGAGAATTTTCAAAACCAAAAAAGCTCATGTGAGCAGAACATCCACTTTCCAAGATCCATGGACTTTCCCCTTTAGATATTTTGGGTGAAACTTCAACAACTAAATCTTTCTACTTCACTTTTCTATTCTTCTTTTGATGATTTTGAGTATTAAAAATCAAATATTTTTAGGATGGTATATTGATGAGGCATTCATTTTCATCATGAATAGGATGGTCACACCTTCCATAGACTTATTCAAGAATATCAAACATGTTATGTGATTTCTATATAGAATTTACAATACGTTTCTAACTTTTATTCCTTTAAAGGGGTTGAAACCCCCAAACATTGATTCTCAATACTCCCAAGTATATCATGATGTATATTTTAAAAAACATATCTTTTCCATATGAACAAATATTCTAAAGTTCCAATAGAATCCATAAAAAGTATATCTTGTAAGCATCATGTTGTACAAAATTTTTAGGATACCTTTAAACATTTTTTCAATATTAATTACAAAACATTAAAGTTATAACAACTCTATTTTCATTGAATGTTTTATTCCCCATCAAATAACCCCTACCAAATAATCTATAAAATTATAAATTCATATTATTAAAATAAAATTTTCTTCCCATGTGTATAACGCCTCTATATCTATAAATGAGTATTTTACATTGAAATTTTCTTTTTTATTCCCCATCAATGACCACTTGGGAGTGACTTTTTTAACTTTTTTCTTTAGTTTACATCTCAAGGTAGACCTTTTTTATTTTTTCCTACTTATACAATAATGGACTCCTCTTGTCATTAAATATGTTTTGCTAGCTACTAATATGCATTGATTAATTTAATAATAAAATTGATTGTAATGAATTTTTTAAATACGATTTACATTGTTGATTGAATGATAATTTTTTTTCTTGTTATAGAATGGATAGAAGATGGATGTATCGTACCGATCGGATTTCAACCGATTTTCAAAGTAATTTGGAGAATTTTTTAGATTTTTCATTTAACAATGCGTCAGATGGAGGTTGTATATAGTGTCCCTGCTATAATTGTGTTGGAAGACCATGGTTAAGACAAGAAGAAGTTAGTTACCATTTAATGAAATTTGGATTTCAAGATAACTATAATGTTTGGTTTCACCATAGAGAGACGAGTCAATCTTCGACTGTTCATAAACGAAATGAACGAAGTGACATGGAGAATTTGATATTTGATCAGTTTCCATATGTGCATAATTTCGAGAGAGATAGCATGCCGGTGCAAGAAGACAATGATATCAGTACACATGAATAAAATTTTGAAGATGATGATGTTGAGAGAGTGAAAAAATTATTGGATGATGCCAGAACTCTAGTATATCAAGAATGTACTAAAATGACCAAGTCGGAATTTTTAATGCGGTTATATCATGGAAAAAGCATGTATGGGATTTCTAATACCACCATTGATTATATTCTTACATTTTTGAAGGAGTTGCTTCCTGATGGTGCAGATATTCCCTCCAATCATTACATGTCATGGAAGTTAATTAAGCAGCTTGGATTTGCTACTAATAAAGTCCATGCTTGTCTGAAAGATTTCAGTTTATATTTAGAGGAAACAACTGACCGTAATGATTGTAAAGAATGTGGTACATCTCGATGGAAGACAAATGCAGATGGAACACCATCTCGTGTGCCATAGAAAGTCATGTGGCACTTTCCATTAATTCACAAACTTCAAAATCTATTCATGTCTCTAGAAATATTAGTCAATATGTGATGGCATGATGTTGAGAGAATTAAAGGTAATTATGAGCTAGTCTATCCTGCAGATGGATTAGCATGGCGGACATTTGATGCACAACATCCTGATTTTGCAGTTGAGGTGCGTAATGTCAGATTGGGCCAATCATGTGATGGTTTTAATCCGTTTGGTCAGATGCTTACTGATCATAGCATGTGGCCGGTTTTTATTCATGTTTATAATCTTCCTCCGTGGATGTGTATGAAAAAACCTTTCACTTTATTGAGTATACTGATATCTAGACCTTCAGATCCTAGAAATGATATAGATGTCTACTTGCAGCCTTTAATAAAAGAGTTGAAACAACTTTGGGATTTAGGTGTGCATACATTTTATGCTTCTTCAAAAAATACATTTCAGATGCATGCTGCCCTTCTATGGACCATAAATGATTTCCCTACCTATGCAATGATTTCTGGGTGGAGCACGAAGGGAAAACTATGATGTCCCGTTTGTATGAAGAATACACGATCGAGAAGGCTTAAATATCGTCGTAGTTTTAGTTTCATGGGGAATCACTGATTCTTACCAATGGATCATCAATACAGGAAGAATCATCAGAGGTTTGATAATAATGTTGACAATGAAGAACCACCTCAACGTATGTCAGGAAGTGATGTGCTTGATGAATTGAAAGATTTTAGCTTTTCATTAGGGAAAGGTCAGTTGAAATCTCGAAAGAGGAAGAATGCTGATACTGAAGTCACTTACAATTGTAAAAGGAGAAGTATTTTTTTTGTGTTGCCATATTGGTCTACTAATTTATTACATCATTGTTTAGATATAATGAATATTGAGAAAAATATATGTGAAATGTTGCTTGCAATTATTTTGAATATTAAGGGGAAGACCAAAGATGACTTCCGATCTTGTCAGGATTTATTAGATTGGGGTATTCGACTAGAACTACATCCCGTTTTTATCGGTGAAAACAAATGGAAAGTTCATTGTGCTTCTTATGTGATGACACCGGTAGAGAAAGATCAATTTCTGGCAATATTGGAGAATATCAAGGTTCCAGATGGCTATTCCAGAAATATATCTAAACGATTCAATAGAAGACATTTGAAATTGAAATCCCTAAAAACTCATGATTATCACATCCTGCTTCATGAATTGATTCCAATAGAAATTCGGAATTTTCTATCCAATAATGTAAGGGTGGCAGTGATTCAGTTGTGTCATTTTTTTAGAGACCTTTGTGCTAAATGGTTATCCAAATCATTGTTGATAAAAATGCAGTAAGAGGCTCCGTTAATTCTGTGTGAGTTGGAAAAAAAATTTCCTCCATCCTTCTTCACTTTCATGTTGCATTTAACAGTTCATCTTCCAACTGAGACACTTCTTGGGGGACCAGTCAATTTTTGGTGGATGTATCCCATTGAAAGAAATATGTGCACTTTTAAATCATATGTCCGAAATAAGAATTATCCTGAAGGTTCCATTGTGAGGAGTTATCTGGCCCAAGAATGTATGGATTTTTGTTCAATGTATTTTTCTGATGTGAGCACAAGACATAATCGACCAATGAGAAATGAAGATGAGCAGTATGAGGAAACTCAGCCCTCGTTTCCATCTCTTCCCCAAACAGGTGGAATTGTCGGGTCATATACATTGGTTACATTGAGCTTTGAAGAGCGGAATATGGCACATCGTATAGTCTTGTTTAATTGTGGTTTGTTCGATGCCTATATCAAGTAAGTAATTTGAATATATATATTTTATCTCATACGATATCATATCAGATATACCTTATACTTTTATTGTCATTTTATGTAGAGAACATAAACAAATTATAAGTAGAGTTCATCGGTCTTTGCCGTTGAGAAGGAGAGAGGCTATGCATAGCCGAGAGTTCCCAGCTTGGTTGAAATCAAAGGTATGACCATTACATTATATACCTTAAAATATAGATATATATTTAATTATATTACTGATATGTATTCTAGGTATTAAGTTTACCTGCTGACTTCATTTCTCAAGAATTAAGAGCGTTGGCTTTTGGTCCCAATTCTTTGGTTCGTGACTGCAAATCTTTAATAATCAATGGATATAAATTTGTTACAACTGATAAAGCAGTTAAAATGAGAACACAACATGATGGCGTTATGTTAACTGCTAGAACAGATTGTTATGCCAGTGCATCAGATAGTTGACCTCGATATGAAGATGTGTATTATTATGGACTGGTTGAGAAAATATTGTTATTGGATTACTACTCTCAAGGTTGAGTCACTATGATGAAATGTAAATGTTTTGATTCAATTACGCGACATGGTACATTTATTGATGATTGCAGATTTAGAGTTATTGACATGATTTGATTCCTGCATACCGATGAACCATACATTTTGGCATCAATTGCAAAACAAGTGTTTTATGTGAAAGATCATCTGAAACCTGATTACGGTGTCATTAATGAAGTAATCCCAAGACATGTTTTTCATGATGCTAGGGATGAAATTGTCACCATTTACTCCCCCATCGGTGTTAGCCAAAATATTATATTTGATGACACAAATTGTCCCATTGTGAGAGATGATGTTGAACCTGAGGTAGTGGAGGGTAATATATAAAAGCAACCATATATATTCAGAGTTCATTCAGTTTACCTTGACCTGAGTTTCTCAGGTTGGTATGAATGTAATTACTTTAATTTAGTTTTAGTTTGGAATGATATGTCTATTTTAGTATTGTTTGGTTTTGTTTCATTTAATTATATTTATTTCAATTCAGAAAACTGGGTTTAAAATGTGGTTTTAAAAATTGTATAACTTGGTTTTAAATTATCATTACTGAAAGATGTTATGACATTTTTTGTCTTCTTTGGATTCTAAGTTGTATGTATGATTTGTAAAAATTGTTGCTAAAAAATATTTATTTCATTCTTATACAGATTATGAAGAAAACTACTGAAGCTCGCAAGAAAAGATTATTTGATGTTGATCCTGTTAGACGCAAGCGTGAGTTGTCTTTAGTGAGTATAATAATTCTAATATTTAACTTCCGCATTACATATATTATGAAGTTCATATTTTTGATCAAATTTATTTTAGGGATATATAACTCTAGAGATTCCTCTTCCTAGTATGGGACCGAGCAGGGATCCTCCTAGACCTAGGCGGAGCTCCCGTCTTACCACTCCCCACACTGACCCATCAGTGGACATCCCATCTACCACACATATCCGCCCTCTGCTTGAGACCCCTGGGATGTTCCCATACATGCTGCCATCATCATCCCATTTACCCTCTTTTTCCCATTCCATGTCCACGCCGACTCGACCGATGTTCTCACCTCCACAATTTCCATATCCATTCATATATCCCCAGACCTACTACACATATTCTGACATGTCTATGACACCTCCTTTTCCTACCATCCATCCTACACATATTGAGTATATTCCTTCAGTTTCCACTCCTGTTCATGAAGATCAGCCGGAGCATGCTATGGAACAGATACTTCCTTTGGAGGATGCTGATCCAGCACAGTCCACAGATGCCTCACAGCCTATTTAGGAGCCTGTATCAGGTTTTTTTATTATAAATGTTTCAAATTATATCATTTCACTTTTGTCCTATTGTATTTTCACTTAACTCTTCTCTTTTCACCTCTTATGTTATTTAGTGGGATCTTCTAGTAGGCAACGTGGGCGCACTCAAATGCGGGATGCCTAGAATCACGAAACTCAGATTATGGTGGATTAGAATCCTCAAAATAAAATGGTAGGTAAAAATGATAAGGAGTGTAAAGTTTCATGGCTACTTTAGCCAAATATTATGATATCGTTCCAGTGGAACTGGTCTCATGGAGACATATCAGTGCTGACATCAAGGATAGGGCATGGGCGCAGATATGGGTACGGAAATTTTATAAATTTATATTTATATTAGTAATGTATTTATATGACTTAACATTTTCGTTGCAGAGTCTATTTAACTTTCCTAACGGTGAAGCTGAAAAAGATGCTAGGTTGAGTGATCTTGGAGAGTATTGGCAGTCATACAAGTATGAGTTACATATTGGTTGGAGGATCAAAGTGGGTACTGAGTTAGAGGGTGTACCCACAAACCCCGACTGTCCAAAAAGTCAATATCAAAAAATGATCGCACATTGGAAGACTAAACAGTATAAGGTACTACCCATCTTTAATGGTTTTTATATAAAATTTAATTCTTATTACTTGTATTGTTTTTTTTGTTTCTTATGAAGTGTCAGTGAAAAACAAAAAAAACAAAGATGAAATGATATATCTACACACATTGGGGCGCACTACAATGCCCGATCATGAGAAGCGGCTGGTACGTTCAATCCAATTTTTTTGCATTTATCATATATGGTTGTAATACAAATTTGTTCATTTCTCATATGCAGCAAGCTGAATGGGGTATTGAAGGTCCTGTACCTCGTGCCAAATTATTCTGCTTCAGTAGGAAAAGAAAAGATGGAACTGCAGTTAATTCAAAAACACAAGAAAAAATTGTAAGTTTTTTTATATATATTTCAAACATTTATACGAAATTCATAATTTAATATGTGTATAATTTCAATAGTCTTCCTTGGAGGCCATGGATGAGGAAGCTTACAACTTAGGGCCAAATGATCATTTGAGTCAGGTGTTAGGTGTGGAGCATCCAGGAAGAGTCTGTTGTAGACCAAGAAAAAACATTTTCCCCTCTAGGTATTGGTCATCATCGGACTCCTCTAATGCCTCTAAGTCCTATGATTTGGAAAGTACACGTGCTGAATTAGCTGCGACAAAGAAAATAGTATTAGAGGAGCATGAAAAAAGTAAGCTAATGAATGAACATTTCATGAAAGCTATGTCAATGTTGAGTCAATCACTACCACCAGAGGTTGCTGCCACTTTTCATTCATGCATGGAATCAATGCTCTCTTTACATAATGCCTCAGGTGATTCCCATGAGGGTCCTAGTGGCGATGAAGATGGTGGCGATAAAGCTGGCAAGGATGTTGTTTATGCTATTGTTGGTGATGATATTGCTGATGATGATGATGATGATGATGTTTCTGCTGGTGATGATGATGCTGATGATGTTGCTGCTGATGATGATGATGCTGGACATGGGGACGACGATGATGGTGATGGGGGGATATTAATCCCCTCTATTTTTGACTTAGTAGAGAGACTTGTGTTGGAGTTTTAATTTTTTTTGTATTGGTGGACTACTTGTATGTGAATTTCTTTATGCAATGAAATGAATTTTGGATTATGTTTTCATCACGGGTGTTATTTGACAATTCTTTAGGTAATATTCACATGACATTTTTTTATGGTTTGGTGTGTTAATTATTATCTCGCCATCTAATCTTGGCCTTAGCAGTGGAGGGGAGGCTTGGGATGGGGGGGCTGTAGTGGAGGGTTGGGGGGGGGGGCTGGGAGGGGAAGGTTGGGAGAGGGGGGGGGGGGGTGCAGTGGAGGACTGGGAGGGGAGGGGGCTGCATTAACTTAATCTCTTTTTCATATAATCGACATGAAAAGGATATTCATTAGGCGAGTATGACCGTGTCCTCCACTTTGAAGCAGAAGAGCTCATCTATTTAAGGCGTTGAGAAGATTTAGTTGCTTCTGATCTTTTTCTTTAAACGTAAAGGCACTGATTGGTATGTGATCTGACAGTTATATGAATATTCAGAGCTGACTAACTGATTTAGATGTTGCATATGCTGTTTGTGGTTTTCAGCTTTCCTTTCTCTAATTTTTTAATGTGGTTTTGTGTGTTTTAGGAAGACTCCAAACACAAAAGAAAAAGGCTGTTTAGTGGGGAGGTAGGGGGAGGGGTTGGGCAGTGGGGAGGGAGGGGGAGGGGCTGGGCAGGGGGGGATGTGTAGTGGGAAGGGGCTGGGCAGTGGGGAGGGAGGGGGAGGGGTTGGGCAGGGGGGGTGGGCAGTGGGGAGGGAGGGGGAGGAGCTGGGGAGGGGGGGATGGGCAGTGGGGAGGGAGGGGGAGGGGATGGGCAGGGGGGATGGGTAGTGGGGAGGGAGGGGGAGGGGTTGGGCAGGTGGGGAGGGGGAGGGGCTGGGCAGTGGGGAGGGAGGGGGAGTGGTTGGGCAGGGGGGCTGGGAAGTGGGGAGGGGCTGGGCAGGGGGGGCTGGGTAGTGGGGAGGGAGGGGGAGGGGTTGGGTAGGGGGGCTGAGCAGTGGGGAGGGGCTGGGCAGGGGGGCTGGGTAGTGGGGAGGGAGGGGGAGGGGCTGGGCAGGGGGGCTGGGCAATGGGGAGGGAGGGGGGGGGAGCTTTTCAGTGGGGAGGGAGGGGGAGGGGCTGGGCAGTGGGGAAGGAGGGGGAGGGGGAGGTGGGGAGGGGGAGGGGCTGGGGGAGGAGCTGGACACGATGTCGACTTATCCACCGTCGCTAAAGGTATGGTTTTACCACACCATTTTTTATATCATGACAAGTTTTATTTTTACTCAACTGCATCCTCAAATATCCAATTTAACCCCAGACTCATATTTTCATAATATGATGCGGTTTCATGTTTGGTTGTTTAATGTTTTCAATGTATGGGTGAAATCTCCAGTTTAGTTGATGCTGATTCATCTTCCAGCATCAATGGCATTGAAAAGAGTAAAATTGCGATATCATCTTATTTTCAAGATTAAAATTAATACGTCTACTCTTGTAATTAATGAACACATTATATTGTTATCATTTAATTATTGTGATTTATGATTTCATGTCAAGCATCATTACAAATAGTTTTGACAATGGCCTTGCAATGTGCCTTACAAGGGTTGGGTTCTTCTACTGAAGGCCTTGATGTGTCCATTGAAGAGGGTAAAATTAATGTATGAAGTGTCGATGAACTTTTAATCATTATTAATCTGGTTGTTTTTTTATGCTATTTTTTTATTTGTGCAGAATTTCACATGCATCACATTGCAATTTTAGTCATCGGAATTTTTATGTGGGCATTGGCACCCTCATTGAGTAAGTCCATTGTTTTCTTCTAAAGCAGTGCAATGACCATTGGATTGGATATGGTTTCCATGGGGAAGTCTCCCCAACTCTCTCCCTTGTATGAAAATTATCCTGAATGATCACAAATCAGATGTTTTTGGAATGTCAACCCAGTTTGAGTTAGTTTGTTTTCTAGGGTGAAATTTGATGTGTGATAATTTTCTTGCAGGACTCCCTGTACAAGAACAGATATGATATAGAATTAACCGAACAGAACATGAACAAGGAAATGATCAGGTACTGCTTGAGATAATTTCAGGTATGATATGTGTATTCTGTATATTGTCACATATACATATCAATATAGTTTTGACCCTTCATTTTATTATTGTATATTTCAAATGGGACATAGAGGTACCAGTGGATTCCCTATCTTGTCTCCATCTAATAAAGAATCATATTGGGGGTGTTCATCTTCTCAGATGCTGGGTAAATCCTTCTTGGATAATTCCTCCTCTGGTAAAGAGGTTGTTAACCTACTTTTTAAGGACTACAATCTAGATCCTATGTAGATGTCGTGAAGGCCTTAAAAATCTTAAAAAATGATAGTGGTTAATGATAATAAGGTGGCAGTTAACCTAGATTACAGGATTACTGTGGTATCTCTTGCATCTAGGGATATTTCTTTAGGTGGTATACTTTAGGATATTGTAGTGGAACCTGTTCATAGATGTAGTGTTTCAAATATAGATGATTTAGGATCCCTATGGAGGGGAGAGAAAACATAAAATGAAAAGGGTAAAATAGAGGAAGATTCTATGTGACCTGAAGAGAGGACTAAAATTAATATTCATAGATTGACCTCTCATGATTTATCTATGTGTATTGTTCAATGAAACATTGTTAACGTTCAAATTTCTGGGGGTATCTATTATCTATTATCTATACTAAAGTAGGATTTCTCTTTGCTTACGTGTCACCTCACCATGCATCCATGTCACCATTAATTCTCTATTCCTTCCTCTATACCCTAAAATCTAACCCATTATCGATCCCCCGCTCGGGAATTTTCTTCGACCCATGCTCTCCTCCCTGAAACCCCTCCCCGAAACCCCTATCCCTCTCTTTGGTTCTCGATCCCCTCTGCAAATCCCGTAGGTTTCTCGATCCCCTCCTCAATTCCCCTCTCTCGCTCCCCTTCCCGATTACCCCCAGCCCGCACTGCTCCTGCTCACGGTTTTCATCACTTTCTCCTACACTTCTCGGACGTTATCGTCTCCTTGAATCTCTCCCAAGTGCAACGCCTCTGCAACAACCCTCGGATCCTCCGTCTTCTATGCCTCCTTCTCCATCTTCTCCACGTTTAGATCTTGTGACTCCTCCACAAATTCCGTCTCCCCAATCTCATATTTGCGCTGCTCCCCCGATTTTCCTTCCTCGACGTCTGCCAAATTTACCTTCGTCAATCTCACAAAAATAGGGTTTTTGATGTATCTTGATACTCCACCTTCACCTATTTAGTTCTCCCCAATCGAAGGTTTTCTATGATTCTCCATTCGGTCTCCCCAAACTAGATTCTCCATTTGGTCTCTCTAATCTAGGTTCCTACTCCTTTGTGCTCGCCTTCCACTGCTCCTTCTCCATTGAACACCTTCACCGCCTTCACCTCCTTCACCTCCTTCACCTCCTTCACCTCCATCCTCTATCTTTGCATCTGTATTATCAATGATAATATACTCATCCATCGTCGCCTATAATAACTGCTAAATCCGGCTTCACCTCCTTCGAAAACCCCAATCTAGGGTTTCCTTCACCTCCCCATCTAGGGTTTCCTTTTTTGTATGATCACATTCATACCTAGAAATACTTTTTATGAATGCGCATATCTATTATATGCATCGGTTTGATTGAACTGCATTCTGAAAAAAAAAATCACGTCCATTGAGCAATTGACAGATTTTGTAAATACTGGAAATCAAAATTTCATGTTACTGAAGTATGAACATCCTTGAAACAACTGCTATAGATTTATGTTTTCTAGTCACAATGCATACTATTCAAGTTAGGGGTCCAAGTATCTTTTAAATTTTGATTCTTTTATGTTTCTTCTTCCTTTTTAATTAGTTTTACTGTTTACTTTTTGGGATCTCATTAAGATCCTACTAGATTTAAAAATTATTATTTTTTAATATGCCCGTAATATCATCTATTTATATTTATAGTATTTTTGTTTAATTATTTTTCAATGCAGGAGTAGGCTACATCAAAGTTGTATGGATATTTAATTTAGTGTGTATCATTTTACTATTGTTGGAGAGCATCAACACATCAGCATGTGGTTTACTATATGAACTTGAACTCATCTTCTGTGACGTGAATATGAATTCTTCTTTCGAACATAAGAGCTACAAAGTAATTTTCATCAACAATAATGACAACTACATCAGCATATTTACTGAATGATTTTAAGACATTCTTGTAGGTAGGAGTGTATAAAAATTTCTATTTATATTAGAAAACAAAATAAACAAAATACTAAATTTTTCCTCATTATTGAACAGGGAGATCAAAGCAATGCATCTTCATAAGTAGTGGCATCAAATATATCCAGGTAAAATTTCTTTGGTCTTTAATTTGTTTTATTAACAATTTAAATTATTATTACTGTTATGTTAATTTTAACAATTCATGATTGGAGCATCGAAATATTAGGTCTTCTCCAGGGACTTCAAGCATTGGCACACGATTTGATACTACAACCTTGAATATGTCCACTGCTCAGGTATTCAATAGTTATATTTAATGACTACTAATTTAATTCCATTAACATAAACACATGTGTTTTAATTCAATATAAAAAGTGTATTCTAAGTCTTTCAAACAAACTGTTCTTTCCATATCGTAATTGTCTACAGTTACAGGAGTGTGTACATTTAAATATTAGCATTGTCATAAATATTTCAATTTTTTCTATCTATTTTATCATGAAAATGAACCAAAAATATGGAACTAACAACTTCTCTGGTAACCATTGTTGACAAACCTCTTCATCATGTAATATGTACATTTTTAGTATTTGTGCTATCTGCTTAAGAACCTACAGTACTTAAATTTGTTTTGATGACAAAAAAGCTTTTCATGTAATCTTCTGATTAGTGTGATTTCTACTATCTCTAATCTATAAATTTTTTGACAAACATGTTTAACATTACTATCATCTAAAAATAGTTAACATTTCTCCTGCTATCTGGGGGATGGGGCTGGGCAGGGGGGATGGGGCTGGGCAGGGGGGATGGGGCTGGTGGGGGATGGGGCTGGGCAAGGGGGATGGGGCTGGGCAGGGGGGAGGGGCTGGTGGGGGATGGGGCTGGGCAGGGGGGATGGGGCTGGGCAGGGGGGATGCGGCTGGGCAGGGGGAGGGGCTGGTGGGGGATGGGGCTGGGCATGGGGGATGGGGCTGGTCAGGGGGGATGGGGCTAGGTAGGGGGGAGGGGCTGGTGAGAGGGGGAGGTTCTTGGAAGGGGTGGGAGGACAAGATGGGTAGGGGGAGGGGAGCGGAAGAGCTGGGTAGGGGGGAGGAGGAGGGGGGAGCTGTTGGGAAGGGGGGGGGGGGAGAAGATGAGTAACCATGGATGATTATTTACCTAATAAGCAGTGTCACATATCATTTTCATAATATATTCACTACCATTCATCTTATTTCACCAATATCTACTTCCATTCATTATTTGTATATCGTCTTCACTGTTAGTCTGTTTTAATCACTGTATGTGCATCCTGTTTCTACGATTTTGGTTCCAACATTAATCTTTGGTTTATAGTGTTTCGTAGTTTTAATCAGTTATTCAATTATAATGTTACTTATATGGATCAAATTATCATTAAATTTTTTTGGTTAGGTCGATAATAGATTTGTTTATATTTCATTAAACTATGATGATGTTTGAAATCCCTATTTAAGTGGTCTAAAGTTCCACTGATTTCTCTTCAAAGTTGTGCAAGGTGTTTCAGACAATCCACTAGTTGCAGATGTCTTCAGTCGTTTGAGAAAGGATCTAGGTGATCCTCGTTCACTGGTGCAAATGGGGTTGGAGGCGGAGACAACTGAGAGTGGATTGGACCCTCCGCTTGAGGCCTCCCATGGGTAAAGTAGGCACAATCCAGATGGGGTACTGGAAAAGGTGGATAAGGGAGGTCATACTCCATCAGGCCCTTCTTATGATGAGGTGGTGTGATTAAGAAAGGATAGTAGTGATTGTGGCCAGGCAGTGACTTGGAATCCCAATACAGTTTGCAAGGCCCTGGAACAAGATGCAGGGGGTGAGACCTTGTGCAGGACAAGTCAGGTGGAAGGCTTTGTGCTGGGTAATAATTTTGAGCTTTTGAACAATGATGATCTGGTCCAGGTCTCTACAGATTTGGTCCAAATATCAATGGATGAGCAGGAGGTGAACCGGTCTAGTGATGAATGTTATAGCTCTTATGCAGGTGACATAGAGGATGGGACTCAGGGCAGTAGGAATCCAAGCCTGCGGAGGGGAAATTGTAAAGTAAGGAAAGACTACTCACATTTACCTTTACCTATGGAGACCAGATCCGTGAAGAAGATGAAGGCCAAGAAGATGGAAAATGCCCACGACCTCTCCATATCTTCTTTCTAGCAACGAAGGTCTGCTGCTATGATTGAACACCCTTTGGAACTGCTTTTGAGCTCAGAAGAGGTTGTGGCTGAATCGGTTCTGACAATTAATTCTACTGCTATAGAGGATGAAATAATGATGGAAAGATGTATAAGGGTACCTGGAAATGAGGAAAAATTCAACTAGATTGATAAACAAGATCTCATTCTAATACGAGGATTCAACAACTGGATAATTAGTATAGAGGAGTACATATAGTCTTGGGACAAGCTAGATTTTCAGTTTGAGGATCTTCTGAAGAGGGAACCAGACACTCAGGTGAACACTATCTCTTGGAAATTATCTAGGGAGACTAAAAATGGTAAGATTCACTTTTATTTTAATGGCTTGGTATCTTCCTTTTATGATTGAACTTATGGTTTTTCACTTTTTCCTTAAAAGTGTTTGATAATAAAATAAAAAATATATTGAGGATGCTGATATGCCTCATGGTATGAATTCCAACTGATATTATATTTTAAATTGTTTTAATGGGTGAACTGGAAGCAGGAAGCAGGAAGGCTGTGGCAGCTGGGTGCTCTGGAAGCAGGCAGCAGTTGTACTAGAAGCAGGAGGGAGGTTGCGGGTAGCAACTGCTGGTCTGGGAGAAGAATCTATACACACGGTTCAGTGAACCGTGGGTATATGAGTTTTCCAGGAATCATTTATACCAACGGTTCATTGAACCATGGGTATTTTAGTTTTCCAGGTATCTACTGTTCCCAAGGTTATGAAAACCATGAGAATAGATAATATACCCACGGTTTAAACAAACCGTGGGTATTACAAAATTTCGATTGGCTATCCCCACGGTTTTGTGAAAACCGTGGGTATAGGGCTATGCTGACGCCACTGCAGCCCACGGTTCATAAAACCGTGGGTATATCCTATACCCACGGTTTTATGGGCTATACCCACGATTTTAAACCATGGGTATAGGTGATATTTCCAATAGTGACTCATTCTTGCTCTCATCATTTCATTTTATGAATGTTTAAGTGGCGCCGTTAGGCTGCCAAATTTTTAAGGGATTTTTTCACCCTTCTCATTTTCAAAGTTCTACTTTCATGTGAAGTCGTTAAAGTTACTTTTTATTATGTTGGGGTATGATCTCTATATCTATTATAATGATATTTTATGTTCATATGATGAGATACTCTATTTGATCTTGTCAATTCATTTTTTGAAGTTTTAAGTGACGTCGTTAGACTGCTGAATTTTCATAAGAGAAATCTTATTTTTGTCTTCCTTCCATGTTTTTCATTTTATATGGTATGTATTTCAAATTTCATTACCATGTTCTTATATCCATTATATTCTTCCCCGCTAATGTTCTTTGTATCATTTATGAGCGGGTGACCCATGTCCCCTCTCTTTTCAATATTTTCTAAAACCCTATAACACAGCTGTTATGCTGCAGAATTTTCGTCTCAAAATGTATCTCTCTTTTTCTCAAATTATTTTATTTTATTAAGTGAATAATCAAAGATATTTCTTCTATAGAGGTATTCACATATATATCAAGATGTTCTATTTTAAATTCTGGTATTTAGATACATGAGACCCGATTTCCTTTTTCCGTGGGTTTAAAGTGACATAAAGATCATGTCCTAACAACAGTTTTTAAAATGTTATGATTATGAAATGAAACCCATTTATTTTATGCTATATAAGTTATTTATGAAATGTTGATGATGATATATGTGGCTCACATGATAATAAAGAAAAATTTAAGGGTGATCCCTGATAGCGCTCCAATGCATTGGGTAATGATGTAACCACTAGAGATTACAATTTTAACGATACCTTGGTAAATAACCTTGGTAATTTCAAATGACACCTTGGGGATGGAGCTTGGTGATATTTTCATGATTTTCTAAGTTAAATTTTGTAGCCACATCTTCAATTTATTAAACACATTATTTTTATTATGATATGCCTCATTATCTCTTTCTCATGCCTTAAATTTACTTTTCATGACTTTTTGATGTATCTCAAGTTCACATGTAAAATGTTTCCCTCGTTTCCATTATTGGGCCTTATGCTCACCCTTTCTTTTGATGTATTCTCCCAGGTTATGAGATGCTGTAATGAACTTAGGATGAACAAATGAAGAATCCTTTCAAGTGTTTAATAAGAATGTTTTTTTTCATGTATTAAGTTCCTGGTTTCCAAGACACTAAACCTTAAAGATCCTCAGTTTTGTATAATGTAATGAAAGTTTATGTGATAAAAAGTCAGGATGTAATAGTTGGTATCAAAAGATTGTTTGGTTATTTTTGGAAATTAGGATATAAAAACTTTAGGAAGAACCCTATAGAAAAGTTTAAATATAGGAAATCTTCCTGGTATTTTTGTGAGTATTGAGTAAGTTGTTTATCAAGCAAATACATCCCTGTCTGGATACGAGCAGGTAGAGGTCGCTTTGGCACAGATGTACATAGGGGTAAAACCCAAAAACACCACTTGAGCTAGACTCGAACGGGAACTAGTACACGACAACGGGCCTTGCTGCACTCTTGGTTATGACACTCCCAGGGGATATGCTTTGGTAAATTCATAATCTTAGTATGAACCATTATTAAAGGAACAAAGATAAAATAAATTCACATAAGAATATATGATCATGGATAACCTAGATTGGAACCTAGGGGATCACAAGTTAGGGTATACTTTTCTTCTACAAGTTTATCCTTCTATGCTTAAAGTTTACTTTTCATGATTTTGGCTAAGTATTTAAGCCCCCTAATTATACGTTCTTTTCTTAGTTAATGGAGAGAAATGGAAGAGTATGTCCCAACAACCAATGTGATAGGAAATGTGACTATTTCACTTTTAATATGACATAGATTATGAGAGATCAAGTTGAACATATTGTGATTATGCAAAAAAAGCTATAAAAATCACAATTAATAATTGGTACCTAGTTGAATGCCCAAATTCATTAAGGAAGAAGAAGATGAAGTCTCAAGGAGGTTCATCTGATAAAGTTGATAAGGGAAAGAAGACCCAATTTCATTTGTGAAAAAAGTGTGGAAAGAGGCACCAAGGAGAATGTCACAAAGTAATCGGGAGACATTTTAAGTGTGGGGTGATAGGGAATAAAGTAGCCAATTGCTTTAAAAAAATGGATAATGTGATGAATAGAGATAAGGTTCGATTTAATATACCTTATACTTTTCAATGTCATAAATGTGGAGAAGTTAGACATTATCCAAGGCAATTCTATCTTGGAAGGGATGAGAAGCATGATGAGCATCAACAATCTTCAAGGACAAGGGAACAATGCAAGTCCTATGTTGAGACGGATCATGATGACTGAAGTACATGTAACTTCTTTACAATAATTGTCTATGTCATGTTGTATTTTCGTTCATGCTCTATGAGCATATCTTTAATGTTTTCTAAGAACATCGAGTCACTACCTAAGATGATTTTATATCATTAAGGAAAACATCTATTGTTAGGAATCACATGTTGATGTTGTGAAGCTTTTGTTCTTGAAAAAAAATTATTAGGGGATTAAAAGATGAATGTTATTTTGGAAGACGTTAATTATTTTGGGAACCCTATATGATCAAGGTAAATAGATTACTACGGTATTTTCTTAGAGAAGTAAAGGTGGACTTATATTTTGAAGAATCGATGAATTTAAGGTGAAACTATAGTAATTTAGGTTACTTAAGGAAATGATTAACCTATATTGGGGGAATGTGATTAGGTTAGTTACTTCTATTGTAAGATGTTAAGAGTGGTTGATGTTGTTTGGAGATGAATGATAAAGTTTATCTTGGAAGACTATGTTATAAAATCATTCTTATATTTGGGTTTCAATCTTAGTTTGGTTTATTTTGAGGAATTTTAAGGATAGTTATTTATGGAATGGTCTATGATGAACTTTGGGTAGTACCATGGAATTTTGAAGATTTAAAGTAGTTTCCATTCTTATGGGGTTCTTTCTTTTTGAAGAGTTGTTTTATCTCACCCTTTCTATTTTTGGGATAATTTTTAAAGATAAAAGAAATAGATAGTTAATATTTTTTGTATTATGTGATTCTCTAGAAGATGATTATTTTTCTTTTGATGAGACCAAGTGTTTTTGAATGCTCATTGTTTGAAGAAAAGATTAGTCTTGATAGAAAATTATTAAAGGATGAAACTCTACTTGAAGGTAAGTATATTTCCTTATGTTCTAATTCTATGTAGTAAATGAATCCCTCAAAATTATTAAAAGGAATGTAAAACAAAAATATTGTTGGTTTAAGTTTCCTATTGGGTAATCAAAGACCGTTTAACCCATCACACGTTTGTGATTTTCTGGTGGTTAACTTTCTCTTAGACATGTTTTATATCACTCTCCATCAGAACTTGACCATTTACTATTTTCTTCCCATATCCATGTTTTCCTACATAGAACCCTAGTATGGGTTAACTTGGGTGACCTTTGTACTTCCATTTCTTTCTTTTAAAGTAATAGTGTTACTCACTCTTTTCTGATGTGGGACTTTCAATGAAATTTCCAAGACCAATTTTAAAAATTGTGAGGACGCAATTTCTTAAGGGGGAAGATTGTAACGACCCGAAATTTTGAATAAATCTTGTTTCCTAATTTTGTGTGTTATTTTATTTTTATACTCAACAAAACTGTTTCATTTGATAACATGAGTATAATTAAAATGAGACCATTGGGTTTCGACTATTATATGACCATTGGTCAATATGACCATTAGAAACAAAATGTTGCGATTTGTCTCCAAATACAAGTGATCTTGGTTAATTAATATAGAAAGAAGTTTCGATGGTCTCATCCAGTAGTCTCGGGCCAATCGAAGTCCATATAACAGAACTTGGGAAGGAGGTAGCACCATTGGGCTTTGCTCTGGACCAAACCTAAGCCAAACTTCATCGTGTGAAGCTATAACAGAATCGCCTTCATGAGAAGTTCAAACTGATAGAAATTACTACTCATGCAATGTTGGCCGAGCCGCCCTCGGATTCTCTCACCTTAGCACACCTTACACTTAGGTCCTATGCTGAGGTTATAAGGGGCTATGTAAGGAGACCGTAACAACTTTGTGTAATACTTTGAGATAAATAAAAATTGTGTTTTCTTCTTATGGTGAAGTTTGTAAATTTTCAAATGTCTGGATAAATGTTGGATGTATGATATTGATGAATTTGAAAAAAAGGATATTTTAAAATATTTTTGTAAACCATAAATAATTAATGACGTGTAATGATTTTCAAAAAATGGTCTTCTGCAAATGTGTTCATTAAAGAATTTGGAGTCTAATAAGATCAATTTTTTTGGTGAATAGTGATTTATGAATAGTGATTTTACGCTTAGGATTAATAATGTGACCAAATGGATTAGTAATCTCACTAAAAGAAAGTTTTAATATAATTTAGGCACCTTGATTAAGTAATGTGATTCAATAAAATGGGTAAATAACGGTTTCATAAATTATTAGTCAAGTATTAGTTTTTTCGGGTGAATAGTGTTTTTTAATTAAAAATTAAATTAAAAATATTTAGAAAATTATTTTTATAAAATGGACTTTATTTTTGACCTCAGAGCATCGATTTTATGTTAAGGTAATTTTTGGGGATTTTTCTGAAAAAAATGAATTTTTGGTGAATAGTGTTTTTAATTAAAAATTAAATTAAAAATATTTAGAAAATTATTTTTATAAAATGGAATTTATTTTTGAATATAGACCATTTATATTATGTTAAGGTAAATTTTTGGGATTTTTCTAAAAAGGTTGAATTTTTAGTGAATAGTAAAAATACAGTTTTAGGGTTTCGGTATGTTTAATGACATCATAACTGCATCATGATGATGTCATGAGATATTTTAAGGGATGACCGACTGAAGGGGATGAATTATTGTATGAGGTGTCCCAAGTGGCCAATACCATGAGGAAATACCACTTGTTTTTCCAATAGCACCAATGAGGTGTCCCTTGGCCATTAATGCCTTGTCCCCTCACTTCCCCTATAAATACCAAGCCATTATCTCATCCTTTCCATTCCAAAAATCATCCTCAATGATGTTATGGTCTCCTTACCTCCCAATGAGTCCTCCTAAGGTTCCCTCAATCCCCTCAATGTCCCAACCTTTAAGTTTTAAGAGTTACGTTTTAAGGTAAGGGATCCTACCTCTCTCTTTTTTTCCAAGTACTCCCTTTTATATCATTTATTTTATGCTCCATGTTATTATATTGGGGATGTTATTTTATATTCATCCTACTTTACATTTCATTTTCATATGATGAGAGACCCCCTCTTTATCTCATCATTTCATTTTATGAATGTTTAAGTGGCGCTGTTAGGATGCCGAATTTTTAAGGGATTCTTTCACCCTTCTCATTTTCAAAGTTCTACTTTCATGTCAAGTATTTCAAGTTCCTTTTTATTATGTTGGGGTATGATATCTATATCTATCATACTGATATTTTATGTTCATATGATGAGAGACCCTATTTTATCTCTTCAATTCATTTTTTGATGTTTTAAGTGACGCCATTAGGCTGCTGAATTTTCATAAGAGAACTCTTATTTTTGTCTTCCTTCCATGTTTTTCATTTCATATGATATTTCTTTAAAATTTAATTTCCATGTTCTTATATCCATTATATTATATCCCTCTGATATTATTTAGATCATTTATTAGTGGGTGACCCATGTCCCCTCTCTTTTCAATGTTTTCTAAAACCCTATAACATAGCTGTTATGCTGTAGAATTTCCGTCTCAAAATGTCTGTCTCCTTTTCTAAAATTATTTTATTTTATTAAGTGAAATACTCAAATCTCTTTATTCTACAGGGGTATTCACATATATATCAATATTTTATATTTTGAATTCTGGGATTTACATACATTATACCCGCTTTCCTTTTTCTGTGGGTTTAAAGTGACATAAAGATCATATCCTAAAAGCAGTTTTTAAAATGTTATGATTATGAAATGAAACCCATTTATTTTATGCTATATGGGTTATTTATGAAATGTTTATGATGATATATGTGGATCACATGATAATAAAGAAAAATTTAAGGGTTCGACCTGATAACACTCCAATGCATTGGGTAATGATGTAACCACTAGAGATTACAATTTTAACGACACCTTGGTGAATAACCTTTGTAATTTATGACACCTTGGGGATGGAACTTGGTGATATGTTCATGATTTTCTAAGTTAAATGTTTTAGCCACATCTTCAAGTTATGAAACATGTTATTTTTTTTATGATATGCCTCATGATCTCTTTCTCATGCCTTAAAGTTATTTTTCATGACTTTTTGATGTATCTCAAGTTCACATGTAAAATGTTTCCCTTATTCCCCTTACTAGGCCTTCTGCTCACCCTTTATTTTGATATATGCTCCCAGGTTATGAGATTCTATAATGAACTTAGGATGAAAAAATAAATAATCCTTTCAAGTGTTTAAGAAGAATGTTTTTCTTCATGTATTAAGTTCCTGGTTTCCAAGACACTAAACCTTAAAGATCCTCGATTTTGAATAATGTAATGAAAGTTTATGTGATAAAAAGGCGGGATGTCATATCTTCTCTACACATGGTTTCAATTATAAATGAGTTATTATAATCACAATATTTCTTGGGTTGATTTAATTTTGGAATTATTTAATTTAATTTTGTTATGAAGAAAATAGGAAATGACCTCATGGGAACTCTAATAGCCTCCTCTGAAACTAGTTGTTGCGTGGAGAGTCATCATTCATTCACAGATCCAACCGTTCGCATCAACACACAACCAACATCATCATTCATTGCCCCTCACTGACCAATAATCTAGTCTGCATCATAATAATTATCCACCACATCGGCATCGCCACATTACACCACTAACCCATAGAAAAATGTTTCATCACATCCCTCAAAACTATATAAATTTTCATTTCATACTTCTCCCACAACTACCATTAAGAATGAAAAAAAAATATTTAAATGATTATAAATAGTATATTGTTTAAAATATAGGAAACCCGCAGGATACCTGCGGGATTATGCGGGGTGGGGCTAGCTTGAATTTTTTTGTTTGCATTATATGTGTGATTTTTCAGACAAACCCGCGCGGGCTTTTCCCACCCCACCCTAGACCACCCGTTTCGCATTACTATCAGTGGAGGAGTGTGTTTGGGGGATTCAATTAGGGTTTTATAGGGGTAGCACATGGGATAAATAGTGCGATTAGGATTTACCAAGGAATAAGTCCGTAGAAGAAGGATGTGGAAAAAAAGAAAAAAATAAAAAAAAGAGTAAATCAAGGGGGTGGGTCACATGCTTGGCATGGAAAAAATTAGGGGGTGGGGGTGGGATCAATGGATTCCATTCCCTATTTTACCTTTAATAATTATTAATAAAATAATAATAATTATAATTATTATTATTATTAATATTATTATTATTATTATGAAAATTTTGTTTTTGAAGTAAGTCTTCCATACCGTGTCTGATTGACAGACCATCTGTGGCGACATGATCTTGACCTTGAGACTATAATTTCAAGACCAATGATGGATACTAAATTTAGGATTTTGTCTTGGGTGAAAAAAATGCCTATGAATATTATTATTATTGTTGTTGTTATTATTGTTGGGAAATATTGTTTCTGACATTCCTTCTTCGTACGATGTCTGTTTGAATAACCTTCAATGGTGTAGTGAACTTGAAATTAATGTGGACTTTTTAAAACCAATTTTGTATATTTAATTTAGACTCATGGCTTGGGCCATGAAATGGAATTCGAGTGTAATGCGAAAAAATATGACCTTTTCATCTGGTGTTGGATTGAGGAAAATGAATAGTCGATTTCGTGTGTTTTTTCATGAGGGTCGCAATGTTGTGATACATATATTTTATTTTGGGTTCGAGACATGGGCCCAATGAGGCATTATTCATGCACAATGTGTGAAATGAAGCTTTTTCACTGGGTGTCCGATTCGAGTGAATGATTAGTCGATCCTGTGAATTTTTCTACAAGGATCGCAATAGTTTCATCTGTTTGGTTATTTGAGGATGTTTGAGGATGCATGTTAGTGAATTTTTTTTTTATTTTCAGACTAAGGATGATCATTGTACGTTCATCATCCTTTTGGCCAGATATTCCATGTACTCTGAGAGTACATTGGCATGCCTAGGGGTACATGTACACAGCTTAGTACCCATGTATGGATGGGTACATGACCAAGTTATGAGGTGGGGTCACACATCATGTGGGACCCACACATGTCATGTACCTCATTATAAATCTTCTACCACTTGTATATCCTTCTTTTAGACTCATATTTTGGCTACAAGTATCCTATCCTGAGTGTTTTTCCTCTTAGAATGTAATGGTTCCCTCCATAGTGGATTTATATATATGATGGGAGATGTTACATGAATGATTCTTATTTAGGTGATGTATGATGATGAAAGTGATCAGGCACTAGCACATCAAAGTATCCTAGTCTTACCATCTAGTAGGGATGATCAGTGTCGTTCCTCTATGCTTTTGAGTGGAACCCTCTAGCTGGGCTGGGCATGGGTCCTCAATGATCTTTAGAGTGGAACTCTACTACTGGGAAGAGAATGGGTTCTCAACCTATTTCGAGTGGCACTCTACAGTCAGATTGGGAATGGGTCCTCAATGATCTTCAGAGTGGCACCCTCTTTCCAGGCAGGGCATGGGTCATCAACCTATTCTGAGTGGAACCCCCCATCTGGGTTGGTTATGGGTATTCAAGATTGATATATGACCCCTCGATTGTGAGACACTGTTACGAGGCATGGTTTGACATACCTTTGGAATCATGAGAAAGAGGGACTCTTTCCCCATTGAGACACATTCTTGTGACGAGATCTAAAACCATGTGGGTGAGTTAGTACCGCACAAAAGGGATAGTATCAAGGTGTGGTGATTGAGTTCCTTTGAATTTTGTATCCCAGGAAGATGCATGAGGTGCTGGGAATCATAGAGGGACTTACCTAGGAACCATTGACAACTCTTCTTCTTGGGTTGAGCTCTGATATAGAGACCCCCTTATTATCTCATTTAGGCTTCTTTGATTTAGCATGTATATATATCCTCCTTTAGTACCCACTCCTTGGGTTTTGGTTACTCTCCTTCTAAGAGATTTGAAGATTTGTGGGGTATGCCATGTGCTTTCCATGTCAATATTCTCATGGTTGGATGAGTCTACTCTACTGATATAGGTAGAGAAGACTCGATGAGAAGTTCATCTTCTCACTGTGTCGAGCTTCTTGTGTTTGGATGAGTTCACTTTCACTCTCTTGTTGGGTTGATAAATACTCTATTATTGTACCTTGTTCTATATACTACTTTACTCTTCAATTGTATCTCTTACTACTCCCCCTTACCCCTTTTTAGTTCATTATGTTGGGTGTGTATATACTCACCCATATATGGGATTCACCAAACACGTGTTGTGTCTTTTGTAGATGGTGGACAGTTCGATCATGAATTCAGAGGAATTTAGTGATATGAGGTTCTTGGACAACATATGGTGGTCATAGATTGGGATCTAGGAGCCGGGCTCTCTTAGCTATTTTAATTTTCTAGTTTTTTATCTGGTTGCGATGTATTTCTGGATGGACATGTATTTCCCCCCATTTTGTTTTTCAGTTTACACTACCATACTTTTATATTGTCTAGTGGTTCATGCATGTTTGGTTTACTTTATAGAAATGTTGCATCTTTTCCTTTCCCTCTGCACTTTTGCATTGAGTTATTTTTATGTGTGTGTACATGTTTCTAGTAAAAGGATTCCCCAAGTTAGTTATTCCTTCAATGCTTATCTCAACCCCTAGACTATGGAGGCGGGCTTGGGGTAGTCGTAGATTTAACCCCGACTTGGGTTGGGTTGTGACATATTTCAACATGGTTTATTATGAAATATCCTTTGTATAATTCAATTTATTATTATGTTAGGACAATAGTACTATGTCCCCTTATTTTGTGAGAAGAAATAATTCCCAACACTTTAACTTAGTCATACACAACCACACTTATAGCATATCAAGAGTTTTCATGGTGTGATTTTTTTTTTATTTCTCCAAAAAAATGAAAAAAAACTCATTAGACTCCACTAAATCTTCAAACAAAGACAAATAACATAAATATAGTCCATTTTTTACATGAATATAATTACTTCCATCCTTTAAGATCATTCCTCAATATTATCCTCCTTTTCTAACACATGCTCAAACATTATCCAATCCAAATAAATTTGGTTCCAACAACATTATAGGTCATTGAGATAATAATGGATGCCCATTTAGACCTAAGAGGCCATTGTAATCATGGTGGGGATCCATTGAGAGTCTAGTGTTGGATGGGCCTATATTTTTTAAATTTTCATTTTTTTGAATGGTGAGACACCTTTCATTTTCCAGTTGCATAACCATGGGTCTCTCCCCTTGATTTCCTCTCCATATCCCTCCACTTCCATGTCTTCTAGTTCACTGTATCTCTCGCAATCAACACACCATCTATGAATGTGAGATATTATGAATGTTGTAGCAACCCAAACCCTATTAGCTCAGAGTTGGTGTTTTATACCATTAAGATACAAGGAATCACATCCCAAAGTATTGAATAGTTTATTAGTCATGGTAAACTAGATACATACATGAGTCTTACAATAAAATTTAATAAACAAATTACAACAAATTTTATTTATTTTCATTCAATAATACCTTTATTCCCTATAACATATCCTTGAATATCTTTATTAATACACTTCATGGAATCCTGGAGAAAGGAAAAAAATAAGGGTGAGCACAAATACTTAGAAAGGGTTAAGTAAAGCGAAAGATATCATGAATTAATAATGAATAACAAATATGGAAAGGTACATAACTAAATAGATATTCTAGTTAAATAAACAAATCAATATAGAAAGGTAGATAGCTGAACACACATTCCATTTAAATAACTAGATAAGGAATAATCAATATGGAAATGTAAATAATGAAAACACATTCCATTTAAATAACTGGATAAGGAATAATAAATATGAAAAGGTAAATAACTAAAAACCATGCCATTTAATCAATAAAATTTGAATGAAATGAATCCAATGATTTTTTTATAGTTAAAATATCATGGAAAATAATAATTGAAATATGAATGATGCAATTCTTAATTATTGAATTCCATGTTTTCCCAAGAACATGATACCATTTTCGTTAAGATATATTATATGGACTATCTAAAATTGATGGTTAGAAACCCATTAAACTAAGGATATCCGAATGATTCATCCCATGAGACTACTGATGAATCAGAGGGTTATAATTAACCTAGTATCACCCATATATTCACGTCCAAATCATTCCTCTTATATCAAATAATCGATTTAATTTATAAATAATATGCCTTATCAAATATCTGCATTGAGTAAAGAATACAAATTTATCAATATTTCTCAAGATAATCAAATAACTGTCAAAGTAAACATCATATGTAAAAATGTTATATGTTTTAGGTAATGAAAATATCTATTATAAATAATATGTATATTTAGGGTAAATTAATTTCCAATGATCATAAGAAATTTAACATTTTAAGGGAAAGTTATTGACTACAAAAAATGAATTAAGAAAGTGAATATCAATACTTTCCTTAGTCGAAATAATAATAAACCATCCAGTGGAAGAATAAGGATGGTATTAACATATACCCACTAGATTAATAATAAAGTTTTTTTCATTGATGAATATAATTACCATAAAAATATCATTAAAACCATTCTTGAGGAAAATATCATTTTCATTATTTTTTTAAAATACCTTTTATTTGAAAATCACTTTAAAAAAAAAATTCTTTCAAAATAATTTTGTAAAATTGAAAATGAAGAATCGAATAAATTATATTCATGTTAGTGGGTAATTCTACACATTCTGTAAAGAACATTCCTTTTACATGGTAAATTGGTTAGAATAATGTTCTGTTCAAAAAACATCAAGAATATTCCTTTGATTTTTTTTAAAAAGAAAAAATGGGTGAAAATGTATTTTAATAAATCATTTTTGAAAGGTTAAAGAAAAAAAATTAAAATATATTTAGGAAACATGGTTTTTTAAGAAAATAGATTTCTAACTGAAGAGATAAATAAAGATGGATTTTATTAAAGAATTTTCTCAATACTTTCAAGTACCAATGAGTAGAAAATATGGAAATATCAATTGAAAAATATCACGAGTAACCAGTGGATAATAAAATTAATGGTTTTATGGAACAATTATCATATAATTTACATTAATGTAAATTAAAAATTAAACAATCTCGATTAAAATAAGATTTTTAAATAAACCTTTAAAATGATCATAATGTTGAAGTGAGAATTAATAAATGAATTGATTATGGGTATCAACTATAAATAATTATAAAAAAAGTATAAATACAATAATATATATTAAAAATTCATTATACACATAATCATATAATATTAATGACAACGATGAAGTGATGTAACCCAATGAAAAGGAATTGAGTTATAAATTTCATTACCACTTGTTAACTTTATGTTCAAATCCCCTTAGATGAAATAATTAAAATTTAAATTTAAGATACAATTTATAATTAATTATTAATTATATGACATGTCACGAGGTATTATATACAACATAAAAAATAAATTAGGTGTATAATAATACAATTTTCATCAATAAAATGAAATTGAGACAAAATCCCTTGCCTTACTCTTCCTTTTGGTTTAATTATATTTACCCTACTATATATTGGTTTTAAGAATGTTATTACCTTAAAAAGTAACCATATTTATATTTATAATATCATATATTATTATTTTATAACATCTCATCACCCAATTGTAAATAATATTTCATTATTTTAATTATTTCGAGTGTTAATTGCCTTGTTTTTCAACTATGTTATGAGTTGTTATTTTTTGTTACTCTTAATTTGATCACGATTCCATCATATATAGAATTTAATACATGATTTTAATTATAATATATATTCATTATATATTTTTTTAGTAATCCATAAAATTTGGTGATAGAAAATGAAATACACTATTCATGGAGACAGTAGGTTGTGTGTACGCATAAAGGCCGTTTCCATTTTATTATTGTATTGAAAGAAAAAAAATTAAATGATATATATATATATATATATTAATTATAGTATCATATTTATGTCATATAATTCACACAATTTTATAAAACCCATCCTTAATACATTCTATGTAAATCATGAATGAATCACATCGCTTTACGAGGTGGTTGTCCACCATACACAAGAACGACATTATTGTATTCCCAAAAAATGGAAAGAATGAAGGTATGTGTGATATAATAATTCCAGAAGAATAATAACATCATAAATATTAAATTTATTATATTTAAACAGTATTTCTATCATTATTACCAACCTTTAAAGGTGTTAATGTAAAAATGAATGACATCAATTCCTGAGGTGGTAGTCCGCCGTACACACAAATGATGATTTCATACCCCATTTTATGGAAGTGTGTGTGGTTTTAGGTTTTAACCTTATCATAAAAAAATATTAGTATATATATGATACTATGGTTATTATATAATCATTATATAATAATAATTGAAGTGGTTTGAGGAAGAAATAAAACAAAAACTTGCATTGATGAAGGTCACCTCTTCTTCAGGCATCTCCTTTTGGTTTGCACCAAAGGCCTTCCTTTGTTGGATTTATGACCAAATTAAGACTTCTATGATGAGTTGAGGGAATTTGTGAAGTTATTTTGCTTGATAAAAATGTCTGGGATGTGTGAACAAGTGGGGAGAGTGAAGTTCCTATTATAATGAAGGAGTGACATTCTTGTAAATACCCAAAAGTTTTCACTATTGGGAGGTTTACCTTACCTCATGTGCTTGAAAAAAAGAAAAATAATGGAGGTTAATGAATAATTTTTCTATAAATACCTCCAAAGCATAAAATAAATACATTTTTTTATCAATTTGTTCATTAGTGTTTAAGTTTACTCAATTTTATCTTTATAGATTTTATCAAGGTAACTTGTATATTTTTATTTACCAAGGTAATTTATCCATTAATAATATAATTAAAATATAATTATTATATAATTTATAACCAATTATTTTAAATATTAATTCTATTTCATTAAATAAAATCTTATATGTGTGAAAAAGTAATTTTAATACAAACGCTTGTAATGTGAAAAACCCCGTTTTAACCTTAATCTCATTAATTAATTTTATTTATTTTCACTAATCATTATGGTCAAATATTAAGTTGACCTTATTATATAATATAAATTATCCTAATTCCAAATATTAAATCAAATTTTCCAAATTCCATTCACATAATTGGCATAATTTAATTTAAAATTAATCCCACAGATGTAACACCCCAAGCGTCCATGGTACGCTTCTCTTTGAATAATACAGTAGCGTGTGTTGTACGCAACCTCGAGTTCTAACCACCACAACCAATCAAACTAGCCGTTATGAATAGTAGTACCTACTTTTTGAAATTTTATAAATTTTATCTTTCAAAATGGACTTCATTTTTGGATTCAGAATATCGAATTTATCCTAGGGTGAAATTTTGGAACTTTTTGGATAACTTTTATATTTTGATGAATAGTAGAAATTACTAAATTTTAATTAAAAACAAGTTTTTTAATAAAAATAATTAATAGTGATAAATTATACTATTGAGGGGTTTTATGGTATAATTAGAATATATTTTTACCATTTTATCCAATGGTGGTCATTAGAATTAATTTTACTTTGAAATTGGACATAAACAATTGCCAATCTTTTGATATATATTGTTTCTTAAAAACACGCTATTTGTTGTGACAGCGGGAATTAATTATAAAATTAATTAATGCAAATTATATGTTTTTAATTTTGTAAAATAGACATCATTTTTGAAGTCGGAATATCAAATATAGCTTAGTGTGAATTTTTGGTATTGTTCTGAAAAATTTCAATTTTTGATGAATAGTGAAACCACTAAGTGGTAGTTAAAAAACTGATTTTCCATTTAAATGAAACATTAGCACTTCTGTGTATTGAATTTAAAAAATCCGACATACATGGTTATAATTAGGAAGTAAAATGTGGTTCAATGGGATGAAAATAATTTTTGGTGAATAGTAACTTTTAAGTTTTATTAATCGCGATTAAAGGTAATTAGTGAAATTTAAGGTAAAAATGATGTTATAATAATATGAAATTACCTTGACACATGTACTACCCTTATTGGATGAGTCATGTCCGACCAAGACAATCCATGGGTCAAATTGGGGACCCCATGGAGCCACTTGGGTAAGAAAATGACATTAATAACTTTTTTATTTAAAGTAAAAATAAAATTGTCACAAGCATGTGTTGTTTCACTAAAACAATTATTACATGGGGTTATATAAGGTACCTTTTCGACTATGAATATTCATTGGAAATCTAAAACGATTTCTTACATCATTATATTTTTTTTTTATAATTTTTAGACATTAAATAGATTAAATATTTTATGACACCACGATGATGTAGTGATTACCTCATTAATTAAGGATTTAAATAAAATGAAAAGATATTGTAAACTCTATGACTTACACTTGTCAAAAACCTATTGGATGGGTAGATTTAGAACCCTTATCACCTTATCCTCAAAATATATAATTTTGGGACCTTTGAAATCTGAAAACCACTTCATAATAATGTAACATTTCATTACTTTCCAAGAGTGCCCCTCCTCTCCTCTTATAAAAGGCCCCCACATCTACCACCTTATTCACACCTTCAAAGCCATTTGGCTTGGCCAAAATCTGCCCAAATACTCTCTCAACTTCCCTATCTTACTCCTAGAAGCCTCACTTTGGGCATAATTCTTCCCAAGGAACCCTTTGGCTCAAATCAAAAAGAGTTACCCGATTTTAAGGTAATGTATTATCTTATGTTATTTTGTTTTTTTGCTTCTCCAACCAATTAAACTCCTTTTATTCCTTTCTTTTGTAACAACACCAGTATATTAAATATACTAGGATGTTGTTATGAGAAGGATTTGATTTACACTTACACACACCTTCATCTAATGGTTAAAGAACATACTGTTTCTGTGGATGGTGAATTTCTGCCTCATGAAACAATGATTGTTCAATATTCTTTTAACACCTCTAATGGTGGCCATTAAGATGTAACTATATTTATATATGATATATATTATGTTTATGTTTTCCTTATTCTTCTGTATTTCTCATTTATGGTATACCTTTATGATTTCCATTATGGGTGAATGTGATAATTTCATTTTAGGAAGTGCGGACTACCGCCCCCTCAAAGTGATTTGAATCGTTAATGCCATATGTGGGATGAATAAGGGATGGAGTAAATGATATTATATATGATATTATAATGGAATTATAATATACCTTTATATCATTATTATTTAATTCCATTAAATATGAAATAGAAATGAAAGTAGCGTTCATGCGTACGTACAACTTACCGTCTCCATGAACGGTGGATTTCATTTCTTACCTCTAAATGTTATGTAATATTATAAATGCATGTATATACTGGATATAAATGATATATATTATATCTAAATCATTAATATAATTCTGGATATAATGGATATTTTACCACATGAACAACTTGTAATTATAAGAAGTTTGTTTTTAACTCAAGTACAAAAGATCAACAAAATGACTGTTATTAACTTAAATAATTACATATTGTTCATAACATGGTAATAAGTGATATAAAAGGAATAATTAACTTGAGAAAGGTTCTTAATCTAGTAGAAATTAACTCTAGTTTATTATTCAGGAGGTTAAAGAACGATCGAGTCAAATCGGACACGAGGTAAGGGAACTTCTTAACCAAATTTTCGTTCTTTGGGTTAATCTCCTACTTTCAAATTATGTCCTGATATTATTATCTCATATCTTGTATTTTTACTTTATTTATGTGTACTTATAGTGAATACACATAATATATCTATTTTATTTTAAAAAATGACCTTTTTAATGGACTTCGTCTCAATCTCCTTTCATTGGGGCATATTTTATTTTATACAAAACTTTATTTTATACGGTGTATAAACCCCTTTGACTTTTACTTTTATTCAAAAAGAATATTTTTTTATACGAATAATTTTACTAAATGACAAAAAAGAAATGTTTTTTGTCGTACGTATGCGGCGACAATGACTTCTCTGCCACCGTGACCATTATTTGAGTTTCGGCTTCCTCTACAAGCTATAACTTTTTTTAAATGAAAAATAAATACCAAGTTTTAATTTCCTTTTATTTTGGTATTGAGAATGGTTTTGATAATGTTTTTATTATATCAATGTGTTATATTGATATCTTGTGATTAAAGTGTGGAAATCTTATGTTTCGTTTAATGATGTTTTATGTGATACAATTATGTTATGGTTTATGATATGTTTAAACCTGTTCATATGAGGAATACATTGGACTTAATAAGTGACAGGTGGAGCCCGCTATAGATCCTCGATGCATCGGTAGGTCTCATGAGACAAACTAGTGTCTTGGTACGAGGGCTTGACAAAATCTTATTTGTAGTCTTCGCATGAGGCCTTGTCTACGTGGTTATGATAGTCTGGAATTATGCATTCCATCATTATGAAAGTGGTTATTGATATTGCATGTGATTATTTTACTAGTAGAATATCCATGTGAATAAGTAAATGGCATTATTTCATTTTACTTTTTCCATACTACGCTAAATTTCAAGTTTAAAAGGCTTTTGTTTTAGTTATACATTGCCTTAAATGTTTTTGTTTATTTATGAAAGCTTCTGCAATATTGTTATCCTTACTGAGCATCTGAGCTCACCCCTTTCAATGTTTTAATATTTTCCAGGATGTAAAGAAGTATTTTATGAATGACCTGCATGGATAATCATAATGGGATATGATTGTGGACTATGGAGACCAAGTTATTATATTTTTTCACTTTATGATGTAATGCAACTTTTATGAATGTATCTAGTGTTTCCAAGGCTACTAAACTAATCGGTCTTTCGAGAATTGATATTTTGTGATCATGCCAATGTTACGTAATAATGCACCGACTCTGGGTAATTGGGGTCTGAGCGTTACAGTTGGTATCATAGGCAGTTTATTACTAACCTTGGAATCTAGATTTAGATAAACTCTGATTAGAGCACATAGAACTAAGATAGACTTTGAGGATTAGTATAGAAGAACTTCCTAGAATTTTGGTATTATAGAAATTTTGTGAGTTTTCTGAGAATACATCCCTTTCTGGATACGAGTAGGTAGAGGTGGCTCTAGCACAGATGTACCTAGGGGTAACACCCAAAAACACCGCTTTGAGCTAGACTCGAATGGGAATTGGTGCACAACAACAAGTCTTGCTGCACTTTTGGTTACGACACTCTTGGGGGATATGCTTAGGATAATTATCATTTTCTTTACAAACCATTATGAAAGGTTTATGAGTATATACTTCCTCAAAGAAAACATTTTTATGATTATGGATTATATCCATAAATAGTTCAATTTATGTTAAGTGTTTTGCAAGTTTGTAATTATGAATTTTGATTCATAAACTAATCTAGTTTATGCCATTGGTTAGAAATGGTGCCTAGTGGGAGGAATGGAAACCGTATCAATGCACACACTCCATTCAGGGATTTCCCTCCTGATCAAGATAATTATAATGGATTTGGTGATACAACTGGTTCTGATCATCTTATCACCATACTGGGACAACTCACTCAGGTTATGAATAATAACCTTACTTGTATGGAGCACCCTGATCCGCAACATGGAGGATCAATGTTAGATAGCTTCATGAGGCAAAAACCACCAAAATTCAATGAGAGTACAAATAAATTAGTAGCTGAGAAATGGATAAGTTCCCTAGAGAAAATATTCCACGCCTTGGGGAGTAGCGAAAGGGAGAAGGTTGTCATGGAAGTTTACCGCCTCACTGGAGATGCCGATCAATGGTGGTTGCTAATTCAAAACACAAAGGAAGATGAAAGAAGTATCAAGTATGGAATGGAGGGAGTTTAAGAAAATTTTCTTAGAAAAATACTTTCCACATGACCATTGAGTAGATATGGAAGGGAAATTTCTGAGTCTCAGGCAGAAGGAGGATGAGAATGTCGCAAAGCATGAGGCTAACTTTACAAGGTTAGTGAGGCATGCTGCAGATTATATACGTAACCCAAGAAGTAATATTGATCATTTATTTTATGGGTTAAAACCATTTCTCCATCGAGAATTAGTATCACAAACCTTCTCATCGTACGAATATATAGTCTCGTGTTCTATCAAGACAGAAAAGGAATTCTCTAAGTCTTATGAAAACAAAGTAAAGCAAGAGAAGAAGAGAACGGTGGAACAAGAGATAGATAAAGGGAAAAAGGGAAAGAAGGATTTTCCATTATGTGATAATTGTGGGAAATAATCACCTTGGTACATGCTTGAAGGGAATGAGAGTTTGTTATAAGTGTGGAGAAAAAGGACACCAAGTACGTGATTGCAAGGGTAAGAAAAAGGTTTTAAATATAAAATGTTTCATTTGCAAGGAGTTTGGACACTATGCGAATCAATGTCCCCGTCATCAGAGTATACCACAAATGATGCTATTGGATAATAATCAAGTTATGATACTACTACAGATGAAGAGGAATGACTAGTGTTCTTATGTTGTTATTAAATAATTATGTCATTTCAGTGTTGTATCGATGATGTTCCAATTATATGAATTATGGAAATAAATAAGGATTGTACTGTAGTACTATTTCAGTGAAGATTTGAGATTATATGGTACTATGAAAAGTGACTCAACAGCAAGTTAAACTTTTTTTGAAAATACATGGTTGAAGGAAATGTAATCCTTAATATGGTCCTGATACTGAAATAGTAATGGTTGATTTGGATAAATTATATCGGATATTCTTGACTACCTTGGAACTGATTAATGGTTTGTTTATTTCATCATTGTTGGAGTATTCAAAGTTTTTGGATATAAGGAATATATCTAGTATTCTATATGGAATAAGGGAGCATGAATGTAATCAATAAGGTTTTATGGTAATTCAGGGTGTTGTCATGTTTTAAAAGAATACATGATGAAGGTATTCACATGTTATTACATGGAAAAAAGGGATCCTCATTATGTTTACCTTACATATAAATTTAGAACTATGAGTTTGGATATAAGTATTTTGGATAATTCTAATGGTAAGAATAGATTAAGTTTGAAAGGTTATTTTTGGATTTTTATAAAAGGACAACACGCAGACCGTGTGACAACCCGTCGTGTCGGAAAAAGCTGCGGGAATCGAACCCACAACCATAGTGTGATTAGGACTTATCACCTACCACTAGACTATGTGAAGTACCTAGATTGTATAATGTAGTTTATTTTTTTTAAAAGTTATGATATTTGAATAATAAAGTCATTATTTTTGGAACCCTATACGATTATGATAAATAGAACATATATTTGTTCGAAATCTTTTAGAGTGAAAGATGAGTTTGTGGTAGGAATTAGTTGAAGGATGAAACTCTACTTGTCAAGTATATATATACATATATATTTTCCCCCTTATTCTATGGATAAATTAATTCTTAAAATGGATCTTAGAACCAAAAATGTGTTATCCTAATAACTTATGTTTTGTTGAACCGATGGTATTTTAAATCATCATAGATTGAAGGCTTTGAGGCCCTCAATTTTACACTTGTTTGTGATTGATGACCTCAATCACTCCCTACAAATATTTACATTTTTTCTCCAATTATATGTCTTTAATTTCCACCAATGTTATCCTAATCAAGATCATAATTTGGTGGTGACCTTTTCATTTCTCTTTCCCTCTTATTAAGGATAAATTTTATTAACCTTATTTCCGATGTGGGTTTTCCACAAAGGTATTTTCTATTATCAAAATTTTATTTTTGAAGAACATTTTCAAATTGCGAGGACGCAATTTATCTAAGGAGGGGAGAATGTAACACCCCAAGCGTCCATGGTATTCTTCTCTTTGAATAATACAGTAGCGTGTGTTGTACGCAACCTCGAGTTCTAACACACCACAACCAATCAAACTAGCCGTTATGAATAGTAGTACCTACTTTTTGAAATTTTATAAATTTTATCTTTCAAAATGGACTTCATTTTTGGATTTTGAATATCTAATTTATCCTAGGGTGAAATTTTGGAACTTTTAGGATAACTTTTATATTTTGATGAATAGTAGAAATTACTAAATTTTAATTAAAAACAACTTTTTTAATCAAAAAAAATTATAGTGATAAATTATACTATTTAGGGGTTTTATGGTATAATTATAATATATTTTTACCATTTTATCCAATGGTGGTCATTAGAATTAATTTTACTTTGAAATTGGACATAAACAATTGTCAATCTTTTGATATATATTGTTTCTTAAAAACACGCTATTTGTTGTGACAACGGGAATTAATTATAAAATTAATTAATGAAACTTATATGTTTTAAATTTTGTAAAATAGACATCATTTTTTAATTCGGAATATCAAATATATCTTAGGGTGAATTTTCGGTATTGGTCTGAAAAATTTCAATTTTTGATGAATAGTGAAACCACTAAGTGGTAGTTAAAAAACTGATTTTCCGTTTAAATGAAACATTACCAATTCTATGTATTGAATTTCAAAAATCCAACATACATGGTTATAATTAGGAAGTAAAATTTGGTTCAATGGGCTGAAAATAATTTTTGGTGAATTGTAACTTTTAAGTTTTATTAATCACGATTAAAGGTAATTAGTGAAATTTAAGGTAAAAATGATGTTATAATAATATGAAATTACCTTGAAAAATGTCATACCCTTATTGGATGAGTCATGGCCGACCAATAAAATCCATGGGTCAACTTGGGAACCCCATGGATCCACTTGGGTAAGAAAATGACATTAATAAATTTTTATTTAAAGTAAAAATAAAATTGTCACAAACATGTGTTGTTTTACTAAAACAATTATTACATGGGGTTATATAAGGTAACTTTTCGACTATAAATATTAATTGGAAAGATAAAACTATTTCCTACATCATGATATTTTTTTTATAATTTTTAGATATTAAATAGATTAAATATTTTATGACACCATGATGATGTAGTGATTACCTCATTAATTAACGTTTTAAATAAAATGAAAAGATAATGTAAAATCTAAGACTTAAACTTGTCAAAAACCTATTGGATGGGTATATTTTGAACCTTTATCACCTAATCCTTGAAATATATAATTTTGGGACCTTTGAAATCCGAAAAGCACTTCATAATAATGTAACATTTCATTACTTTCCAAGAGTGCCCCTCCTCTCCTCTTATAAAAGGCCCCCACCTCTACCACCTCATTCACACCTTCAAAGACATTTGGATCTACCAAAATATACCCAAATACTCTCTAAACTTCCCTCTAGTACTAATAGAAGCCTAAATTTGGTCATAATTATTCCCAATGAAGCCTTTGGCTCAAATCAAAAAGAGTTACCCGATTTTAAGGTAATGTCTTCTCTTATGTTATTTTGTTTTATTTTACTTCTCCAACCCCTTAAAATCCTTTTATTCATTTATTTTGTAACAAAAACAGTATCGTAAATATACTAGGATGTTTTTATGAGAAGTATTTTATATACACTTACACACACCTTTGTCTAATGGTTAAAGAACATACTGTTTCTGTGGTTGGCGAATTTCTGCCTCACAAAACGATGATTGTTCAATCTTCTTTTAACACCTCTCATGGTGGCCATTAAGATGTCACTATATTTATATATGATATATATTATGTTTATGTTTTCCTTATGCTTCTGTATTTCTCATTTATGGCATACCTTTATGATTTCCATTATGGGTAAACGCGATAATTTCTTTTTAGGAATTGTGGACTACCGCCCCCTCAAAGTGATTTAAATCGTTAATGCCATATGTGGGATGCATAAGGGATGGATTAAATGATATTATATATGATATTATAATGGAATTATAATATACCTTTATATAATTATTATTTCATTCCATTAAATACGAAATAGAAATGAAAGCAGCGTTCATGCGTACGTACGACTTACCGTCTCCATGAACAGTGCATTTCATTTCTTACCTCTAAATGTTAGGTAATATTATAAATAAATGTATATAATGGATATATATGATATATATGATAACTACATCATGAATATAATTATGGATATAATGGATATTTTACCACATGAACAACTTGTAATTATAAGATGTTTATTTTTAACTCAAGTACAAAAGATCGAAAAAACGACCGTTATTAACTTAAATAATTACATAATGTTCATAACATGGTAATAAGTGATATAAAAAGAATAATGAAATTGAAAAAGGTTCTTAAGAAAGTATAAATTAACTCTAGTTTATTATTCAGGAGGTTAAAGAACGATCGAGTCAAATCGGACACGAGGTAAGGGAACTTCTTAAACCAATTTCCATTCTTTGGGTTAATATCCTAATTTCAAATTATGTCATGATATTATTATGTCCTATCTTGTATTGGTACTTTATTTATGTGTACTTATAGTGAATACACATAATAGATCTATTTTATTTTAAAAAATGACCTTTGTAAGGGACTTCATCTCAATCTCCTTTCATTGGGGGCATATTTTATTTTATACACAAATTTCTTTTATACGGTGTATAAACCCCTTTGAATTTTACTTTTATTCAAAAGGAATATTTTTTATATGAAGAATTTTACTAAACAAAAAAAATGAAATGTTTTTTTTGTCGTACGTATGTGGCGACAACGACTTCTCCACCGCCGTGACCATTATTTGAGTTTCAGCTTCCTCTACAAGCTATAACTTTTTTTAAATGAAAAATAAATACCAAGTTTTAATTTCTTTTTATTTTGGTATTGAAAATGGTTTTGATAATGTTTTTATTATATCAATGTGTTATATTGATATCTTGTGATTTAAGTGTGGAAATGTTATGTTTCCTTTATGCATGTTTTATGTGATACAATTATGTTATGGTTTATGATATGTTTAAACCTGTTCATATGAGGAATGCATTGGACTTAATAAGTGACGGGTGGAGCCCGCTATAGCTCCTCGATGCATCAGTAGGTCTCATGAGACAAACTAGTGTCTTGGCACGAGGCCATGACAAAATCTTATTTGTAGTCTTGGCACGAGGCCTTGGCTACGTGGTTATGATAGTCTAGAATTATGCATTCCATCATTATGAAAGTGGTTATTAATATTGCATGTGATTATTCGACTAGTAGAATATCTATGTGAATAAGTAAATGGCATTATTTCATTTTAGTTTTGCCATAATAAACTGAAGTTCAAGTTTAAAAGGCTTTTGTTTTAGTTATACATTTCCTTAAATGTTTTTGTTTATTTATGAAAGCTTCCGCAATATTGTTATCCTTACTGAGCATCTGAGCTCACCCCTTTCAATGTTTTAATATTTTCTAGGATATGAAGAAGTATTTTATGAATGACCTGTAGGGATAGTCATAAGGGGATATGAGTGTGGACTATGGAGACCATGTTATTATAGTTTTTCACTTTATGATGTAATGTAAATTTTATGAATGTATCTAGTGTTTCCAAGGATACTAAACTAATCGGTCTTTCGAGACTTGATCTTTTGTGATCATGCCAATGTTATGTAATAATTCACCGACTCTGGGTAACTGGGGTATGGGCGTTACAATAGACATGATGATAAAACGAGTTTTTAAAGTGAAAATATTCAAAAGTTTACTATGCTTTTACGTCTAAATTAAATATAAAAATGATTATAATGAAATAAATTGTTTTAATATATTTATAATATTTCTAATTTTAATTTAAAACCAATCTAAAATATAATATAATATTATAAATTATTTAGATGAAAAATTCGATTTCCAATTAAATTCAGTAATTTTGAATATTCATAAAAAATGAAACTTTTGTGGAAAAAAATTAAACCTGAAATAATTTTGAAATTATGATTTAAATAATAAATTTTATTCCTTCAAATAAAATATATAAATGTTTGAAAATTATTTTTAAAAAAAGTATTCCATTAAAAGGTGGAAAACCCACCTTTAGAAAAATACAGTTTTTATGCATAAAATTAGATTTGTTATTATATTATGCCCATAAAATCTATTGGATGAATGCAAAATTATTTATTGAAAATATAATATATTAATTTAATTAATATCATCCAATAATTGTAATTAATTTAATTTATCAAGTTAAAATGCATTTCTTGCATAAAAATAGTTTTTTATAAAAACATTTCCTTTATATTCAATAATTTTTTATATTCATTTATAAATAATTGGTAAAAAATTAAATCAAAATTATATTTTTTAATTTATTTAATCATATTCATAACTATAAATTTAATTTCTAAGACATAATTTTTATTTTAAATAACAATATTAATAGTATTTGGTAAAACCCAGTCTTTTGTGTAATGAAAGCTATCAATGAAATTCGTTGTTGTGGGAAAAAAAATCTAACTCGGTGTTGTGAGAATTTACAGATATATGATAGATAAAATTTATTTAAAATATTAAATATACTGTAAAGTCATGAGGTGTTATATTCTCTTCTACTCTTGTTGTTACGTGTCATACACGCTATCGAAATATGACATTCATGTTTTAAAATTTTAGGGTATTACAGATGTAGATAAGTTAAGCCCCACCATTGTTTATACTATTTAATTTCTGTCACATATATTTCAATTTAAACCCCTATTCAAATACTTTTTTTAATATTTTTCAATTTTATGTGAACAAAGAATAATCGGCTGGTGATGCTGGTTTTTTCATTGAGATTTAAAATTTTTTGGATCACACAATGACTAAATGCTTAGGTGTGCAGAAACAAATTATTATAGGGGGACCCTAAAAAATCATTCAGGTGTGGGATAAATTAAAAGTATCCTAGGATAGGCTATCATGGACTAGTGAATGGATTATAGAGAGTTTAATCCTTCTAGTTCATCAGGAGGTGGCTGTTTTTTCTTGCAAGGGAAATTGAGAACCTTCCTTTAAGGAAACAATTAGAGTCTTGGGTATTGGTTCATGTAGGAAAATCCTTACAATATTTTGTGTATCTTTTATATGTATGTTAAATTTGAGTGTTTAGTGATTTGGTGATTAATAATGGTTCTACATGATGGAAATCATCATAGATTGAGTGAGATGGCATGATCCTTGGGTTATAAGTTCTATCTTTAAGGGAGATGTGGTGGGTATTAAGGTATGGTATTTAGGTGACACTTTATAAGGGTTTAAAATCAATGGTTAGTGATAAACCTTAAAGTAGTTTGAGTTATGGGACTAGAAATGAGTTTCAAATGGATGTAAGTTCCTGGTTATAGATCAGAACATTGTAACCACTATGGGATTTGTCATGGAAAGGCTGAAATTGTAAGGTATGGGAAGATATCCCAAGACCAACATTGGGTATAAAATATATGCATTATGATAACCATTAAGGTGATGGTAATGACATCGTTTTGACATTTTGTGGATCATATTATGTCATAGGAAACCAAGGGTGATGGTTCCCCTTGTACGAGATGAGATAGTCAGTATGTGGTATAGTTGGGCTAGCCCGTGATTCTTAGAGAGTGATGGATTATGGTATGGATGGTTTAGACTATTTCAAGGGTTACTAGAAACTATTTTGCAGGTTTGGGTATGAGACTCATATGATGTGCATGATACAATAATAAAGATAAGTGTTAGAGATTTATATGATATTCAAGAGTTTTATTATCTTCCCGAACATGTTGATGTGCATGTGCGTGAAGAAATTCTTATCCACTGATGGTTGTATTAATGTGTGAGAATTGAGGGAATACTCACAATACCATAATTCTATATTTTTAACAGTATTTAAAAATCCACTATTCTAACTCATTCACTAAGTGTGGTATATTATAATGTACCCCTTGGTTGTGGAATCTTCCCTAGTGGATGTGTTGTGATTCACCACCCTAAGACTCTATATTCCATGGATTGGATAGAATAGTTATGTAACTATGAATCCTTGCTAGTTCATGAAATAGAATAACCAATTGTTTACAATGACTACTTTCTAGTTTATACCTTGACTAAACCAGTCGTATGCTAAGCATCCATACTAGTCTTTGGCTTGGTTAGGATGGTCATAATCTAGAATACCTTTCTAGTTACTCTGTGTCTAAGTATAAATACAATACTACATTAAATATGATAAAACCAAGTAGGTTCAACTTTAATGGTATCCTAGTTAGTACATGATTACCCAACAAAATTGTTTTTCATTTTATATGTTATATATTTATTTATTTTTCTAGTACATACACAAGAATATCATAGTGTATATTTGGCCCCCTGTTGGTGGCGTCTTACTAAGAATTATTTCTCACACCCTTAACTTGTATGTTGGTGGATGTAAATACATTAAATATATTATGATGGTTTAAGAATAGGTGTTATATGTGATCATATTGGTGTATATCAACTGGGTCAGAGGTGGGATATTTGGTAGGTCATGGAGATATTGTTATACCACCTTGAATATTTTATTCTTTCATTATACTTGGAATTTTATTAGATCAATGGGTGTTCATTAAAGGTATTTTGTGATGTATGAGTAGCATAGTTGATTTTATTATAGTATAGGTGTATTATTATTTTATTATGTATTTCTTTTTGATGTAATTATATATGCATATCCTGACTATTTTTTTGTGAATAATATTTTTATTATTTATTTGACATTTATTTCAAGTGATATTAGGACTATAGAATCCCCAATATTTTTCATGGGATTTCACCACTATTTTGTATCCTATGGAATATAGTGAGGCATGAATGAGGTTATATAGTGTCACCCATCTTGGTCACAATTTGAGTGAATTGGGTTGGTGTGTTATAGGCACTTATCAAACCATTTAGAAAGTTATACTATACTTTGGGGATTATTAAGAGATGTGAACCCATACCGTTTATGGAGTGAATTCATGAAATTTTATATTGTCATGTATAGAATAATAATATTATTATTAATATCATATTATCATAAAATAACTATCATGATAATCTATACAAGCCAAACAATCAAGATCCTCAGTTAATAAAGGCCACCTACCTTAATATGCAACTGATTACATCTTCAATCTCACACCGATATCCATCAACTCTAACAAGAACCTCCATTAATGATAACCCCATGATTAAATAATAAATTAAATTTAAATAAAAAATGTTCAAAAGTAATAAATGAAAAATTACTCATAACATAACATAACGTTATTGAACCTATAAAAAACATGTTACAGACCAATCTCAATATGAAACTCCACCTACCACATACAAAAATCCCCAATTTTGATACCCAATAAATCACCAATTTTAATCTAAAATTAATAAAATAGAAAAAATTAATAATTATGCATTATACCTTAAATTAAATGAAAAGTGACAATGGGAAAACACCCATTCCAATCCTATTTTAGAAACCACCAATGAAATCCCTTTGCTATCAAAGTGATTTCACTATTATCTAGTGAAATTACCAAACCAAATCCCTAATAATATATGATGGAATAATAAAGGAAAAAATAGGAGAGGGAATAGATGAGAGAAAAAGGATCCTACCTCAAATAATCACAATAAATAAATCACAGACCACCCAGATTGAATAAAGTCGAAGGGAAGGATGAGGAGGGGGTGGGGAGTTAGCCTCCCCCAGATCACATGTCCCTAAGAATAGAAAAACCAGGGGGATATTTTAATTTAAAAATCCCAAAAATTAAAAACATTCCCATATATAAATGATGGTTTGAGTCTACTAGGTACCTGATTTCCTTGTATAAATCTCTCAGTGGCCCACTGAGTATCCAGTGGCACCTTAACAGGAACCCAAAGGATAAATCAATGGAGAAGCCCTAGTGATCTTTCTACTGGGTACCTAGTGGAAACCTACTGGGTATATGATGGTTACTGAAAATCAGTCACCAACTCTAATAATTTAACAAACACCAAAATACACATTCTAGGCATTTTACAACCATATATTTACATTTAAAACATCCAGTTAAACATTTTAAGATAGTCCACGATACCCTTTATCTAATCTAAAATCAAAACAAAAAAATTAATATTAGATCCAGTTTCATTATCATCCAACCCTTATTTGAATACAATAACACCCAAGAAATTGGTTATTATAGTTTTTTATGAAATACATTTTTTTATAAAATGAAGATCTCTAAATTAGATTAGGAAATATTTGATGGCATTAACATATAAAAACCAGGTTGAAAAATATTCTAATAAGAAGAAAAATATGGACTCATAAGAGGTTGATAATCAAATTATGTTGGAAAACACACCAAAAGTGATAGATGTTTAAATATATTTTTTGGAATTCAAATGATGTTGTAAAATTATTCATGTTTTAAATTAGATACCATGAATAAGGGGTTATAAATTTAGAAGAGGAACTAGGGAATCTAAGAGTATAATGCTACAAAAGTAGGGAAGAGATGAATAAGATAAAGTAAATATTAAAAATTATTCAAAAAAATGTATGAGTAGAATAATATTTTTAATGAAATAAAATATAGTATAGAGAAATGGAAAATTTAATTGATTGGTTCTAGCAAAAAATACATACTAAAATATAAAAACAAACACTTATTTATCTTTAGAAGGCCATGCTACTAGAGGTAGAAAACTATTATAGTGGGATTGAATTAAAAGGAACTATAATAGAGATATATAGCAGTATAAGTTTTGAATTAGTGCTAATAGGATATGTCTATATTTTTATATACATGATCACACTATAAATATGTATAAGGAATCAAAAAATTTGAATTTTAGAAATTATATATTAGTCCTTAAAATAAATTATAACATTTTCCATAAATTATTTGGATATTATTTTATTTATAATGATTATAGATACAAATTTATTCACTATCTAAAGATTTATCAAAGATATTGAGTCACCAGAATGAATTATTTTCTACCAAAGAGAATTCTAAGAGTAAAAATGGTAATCTAATTAAATTGAAAAATTAGTTTAAAAAATTTGGTGAATTAAATACATATTGAGTAGAATATGAACTGATGATGAGGAATAAAACTATAATGTACAATTAGATGATATTGAAGGAAAATAAGAACTATGGTAAAGCTAAGACTATAGATGTAACTTGTGAAGAAAATAGAACAACAAAAGGTTGGATATTAGATAGTGGCATCAACACTTACATGAAATGAGATATGATCATCTTGATGGATTACAAATATAATATAATTATATACATAAAATTTTAAAATAAAGTCTCTTTTAAAATAAGGGGAATTCATAGGGTTATTTTTGGAGACAAAGACTTGTGTAGTGAAGAAGTGTTGTATGATTAAAGAATCATGCACAACTTAATGTGGGTAAAATGGTGATTTTAGATATGTTATTAAGTTTACATGTAATTATTGGTTAAACTATTATATAAAATTTCAATTCTTAAATACATAACATAAGGCCAATTTTTAAAAAATAAATCATTCTATAAATAAATATAGATAACTAGAAAAAAATTAGAAAAGTAGAAAAAGTTATATATAAATATTTCTATATACTATTAATATAGTTGAACTCTATCACGATGATAAATATGACTATTTAAGTTGGAAAAAATTATATCCTAAACCTAATTTTTAACCTCATATATATTCTTATAGTTGTGGGGTACTCTCCAATTACACAAGGTAAAAGTAAAGTTTTTAGTCTAATTGTGTATTATTATTGTTTTCTATCATAAGGAGGGTTCATGAAATTTATTTGAATTTTTTATTATAATTATTATAAGAGTAAATTATAGAAAATTTTAATTTTTTTTATAATCCAATCTTATTGCCTATATCGATCATATATCACATAGTCTTAGATATTTGTGATTAATATTATTAACTAACTGATATATCCTTTTCATTTAAAAAAAACTAGGATTGTGAGCTAAAGGTAGAGTAGAAGTTGGATTCATGGGAGCATAAATCCATGTTTAATGTTAGGAAATACATTTTATGTTTTCATTATATCCAAAAGGGGATAATATTATACTCCAATAGTTTTTGGTGCTTTATTTTTTGATAAAAGTTATGTTTAGATGTCATTGAATATAAGAATATGTGGTAGAGAATTTAGAGTATACAAGATACAAAATAACTTGGGAACATTACCCTATAAAATATAGATAGACAAATTAGTATACACATTCATTAATAATTACTAAATTATTGATTATCTTGTCTTAATGTTTGGGGAATATGGTTTAGGAACTAATTAATTAGAGTTATTTCACTAAATATTTATTTGGGAATTTATATATTACATTATAAGTTTAAATTAATTTAAATTTGACGTATTTTTTTAGAGTTTTAGAATATTCTATAATATAATTTAAGATTAAATAAAAAAATCTATTCATGATTTTTTATATAGTAGGGATTATGTTCTAATTGATGTAACATTATGTATTAGGAATATTATAATTTCAATTAGATAAATTATCGATGGATATAAAATATTTATACAAAAAATTGAGTAAAATCAGAGTCTAATGAATTATTATTTTTAAATAGATAAGGAAATTATATAGAATGAAATTAAAATTTTTGAATAGAGGGTTAGAATGTACTTTTCACACCACACAAATACATTCATTGTTGAATGGAATAAAGTAAAAATTAATTTTATCATAGGTCAATACTATTGGTTTTATTTATGTGTTATCTTAAATATAGATGATTAAATAGGGGTGAATTATAGATCTTAAATATTTAATGTTAAAAATACAACAAAAATAAACCAATATTTTCTAAATAATTTTCAAATTGTGGAAGTTATAGAAAATATTTAATAAATAAAAATAATATTATGTTAAAAATTATTAGATATAGAAATGAAAAGTATGAAATGATTTTATCCAATAGAAAGATTAAAAAATAATTTATAAAATCAGATAAAATAAATATAGTGGAGCATGTAATATGTAATGTCCCGGATCCGAGAGCCACTCAACGGGTGCCCCTAACCCGGTTGGTCACATGACCTCAAGTAAAATTTCACAAATGCCAAAGGATGCTGACTTGAAGCGAGGGACTAGGTCTAATAGTGGAGAAACTATGCCCTCATTTGTCAAAGTGTAGCGCAGCAGAAAATAATTATACCATAAAAAACAGAAGCAGTAAACAATACTAAGCTGAAGTGGAAAACAATACTAAAGTAAAAGATAACAAAATTCATATATAAATTTGATTCAATATGTCCCTAAGTCTAAGAAATAGCCAAAATAGGATACACTGCAATCTAAAACAATATAGTACAAGGTACAAATACAGCAAAACAAATCAACACAGTGCAACAGGAACTCAGCTGCATCACAAGCCTAAGCTCGGTCCCATTCTCTCCTACTACTGTACAACAATCAAGTACCTATATAGGGACTCTTTCCATTATCAACTCCTATAAAAATATATTATGTTTGGGCCCAAGACATGACCCAACACACGACGTGAGAAATAAATCCCAGTAGGCAACCACCAAAGGCCCGTGCCCAACTGTTAGTGAATTCGTGCAACAATAGTGTGCAATAATGAAATGAAGTAAACTAGGAATTACTCAAAAGAATCTACTCCTACCAATTCCATTTACATTTAATTATTATTTAACCATTCAGTATAATTGAATTATAAGTTCTCGAGACTCAGCCTCAGCTGACAATATCCTATACAGTGCCACAGCAAAAAACAGAACAAGCTGTCTAAAAAGTGGAAGATAAAATAATACGAAGCCTGTGATTTAGCTTAGAAGGCATAACATGTGAAATAACCACAATGAATATTCATAGTAAATAGTGTCCTCATACATAAGAACCTTTTCCCTCCGGCTAAACAAAACCTTTCCCTCAGGCAAAATAGAATCTTGCCCTTAGGATAAACAGAACCTTATCCTCAGGCTTTTCCCAAAGGCTAAACAGAAACAAAACCCTAAAGTGATTTCCCTCAGGCATAAAGAATATTTCCCTCAGGCATAAGAAATATTGCCCCCAGGATGAACAAAAACTTTCCCTCAGGCATAAGAAATTTTGCCCACACACTAATCAAACCCTTGCCCTCAGGCTAAACAAAACACTGCCCTCAGGCTAAGCAAGTAACCGGGCTGAGCCCAACACATAAGTAATAAATTATATATAAATTTTCTATCAAGAAAACTCAATGCATGCTATAATCACTGTATACCCTCGGGGATCATGAAAAAACAGCTAAACAAGGGAAACGCACCCACAGGGTGGCCCTAGATCAAGGCAACGATCCCAAACAATAGTTTATACATATTCATTTAATTACCTATGAAATTCTAGGTATTTTATAAGTCAAGGCCTCAGCCATATGACACCCCAAACATGGGTGTGTATCACTAAGGTATACAAAAAAAACTTGGCAGTTGGAAGTAAACATTAGACCACCTACCTCGATGTACTATGATCGATATACGTGAACGATGCCTCCCAAAACAACCAAGAATGACATAGATTTGGGATTAACAACTACTCGTTCAAACATAAATAACTTCCCCTCGGGAAAGAATTGGTTGGAAACACTCAAGAAGGGATAAGATCTCACCCACGCGGTTTAAACGAGATTGTCGGCGAAGGAATTGGAGTCCCGGCGTGCGGTCGGGAGATCTTCCAAGATCCAGCCTCCTCTACCACGCTCCAAATGAGTCCACTACCTCCTCTACTGAATGAGAAGGATACTGCCTATTTTAAGAGAAAAAACATAACTACACGGTGTGTACTCTCAAGTACACAATGTGTACTTTTCATTTTTTAACTGTTCCTTTGGCTGCCACTTTCCACCGCCTCACTGTTCATCTATCTTCATGATTACACGGTGTGTATTTCTGAGTACATGGTGTGTACTATTTCTTCACTGGCGGCTACTCCCACCGCCTTACTATTCACCTGTCGACTGATTACATGGAATGTATATACTAAGTACACGGCGTACAGTCAGTTTTTACACCCTTCATCACCAACAGGACTACATGCCCTATTTACTCATCCCACAGGGCCAGAGTACAAGACGTGTAGAAAAGTACACAACGTGTACCCTGAAATTTTGGGATTTTCCCCACTTTCCCTATTTTCTCAAAAACAATTAAGGAAAAAGGAAAAGAAGAAACTCGTACCTCAAGAATAAAAACCAGGTTCTTACAAACTTCCCACTTAAATCAATTCATCCCTGAATTTCCCTTCCAAGGGTGATGAAGATAAAGCTAACAAAAACTCTGGACACTGATCATGTATGTCGGTCTCCCGCTCCTAGTTTTCATCTTGCACTCGGCCATGCTTCCATAGCACCCATACGAGAGGAACTGACCGGCCTCAGAGAACCTTCGTGCTCCTATCAACAATATGAATCAGATTATCCTCAAATGATGCATCGGCCTAAATTTCAACATCCTCGGGATGAAAAACATGAGATAGGTCTGAGTGATAAAGGCACAACTAATATACATGGAAGATTTCGTGTATGACCCAGTACCTCTATGGTAACTACAGCTGATAGGAAACCGGCCCAACTCTCTCTAGAATCTCAAATGACCCCACATACCTCAGTGAAAGTTTACCCTATCTTCTGATCAGCCTGTGTCCCAACCTCGGTGAAACACGCAAGAAAAACTGATCCCCGAACACAAACTCCAAGGGTCATCTGCGACAATCAACATAAGATTTCTGAAGAGAATGTGCAGTAGTCATCCGCTTCTGAATCAACTAGACCTGCTCTGAAGTCTCCTATACGAGACGTGGTCCCAGTAAAGTTGCCTCACCTGCCTCCAACTAGCACAAGGGTAACTGGCATGCCCTACCATATAAATCCTCGTAAGGTGCCATATCAATAGTTTCCTGAAAACTATTATTGTAGGAAAAATTGACCAGGGGTATTTTCTTCTCCCAAGAGCCCCCAAAGTCTAGGACGTATGCACACGACATGTCCTCTAGAACCTATATCGTATGCTTTGACTTTCCATCGGTCTGAGGGTGGTAAGATGTGCTCAGAAGCACCTGTGTACCTAGTGCCCTCTAAAAACTCTGCCAGTAACGAGATGTAAAATGGCCATCCCTATCTGAAATGATAGAATGAGGGACCCCATGAAGACGTACTACCTCTCAGACATACAAATTCCCAAGCTCGTCAACACCGAAGGTCTCCTTGATCGGAAAAAGTGAGCTACCTTTGTAAGTATGTTCACAAAAACCCACACAACATCACTGCCTCGAGGTGACCTCAACAAACCGATCACAAAGTCTCTTGCGACATCATCCCATTTCCGCTCTAGAATGGATAACAGTTGTAACAATCTGGATGGCCTATGATGCCCCACCTTCACCTACTGACAGGTGAAAAATCTCATAAAAAAACCATCTCCTCCCTTTTCACACCCGGCCACCAATACTGACGTCTCAAGTCATGCTACATTTTGGTAACTCTGGGATGCACTGCCCAAGATAAAGCATGAAATTCCCGCATCAACTCCTCACGTATATCCCCTGGAACCCACACTTGTCCATGGATATGCATTAAATCATCATCACCTATCATCCAACCGAGAGGAGGGTCCTCACTTACCATTGACTCCCGTAGAACTAGGCCTTCTGAATCTGATAGCTGTCTCATCCTCACTCTATACAGGAAGGTAGAAGTCACAGCTAAGGATGAAATATAGGCTCTCCCTTGAATATCGTGCACCTCCAAATTCATCTCAAAGAACAAAGCCATAAGCTGCAACTCACCACTGGCCTCCTTCACTGCCTGTATTTGAGTCCTCCTACTCAGTGCATCAGCTACTGCGTTACCCTTACTAGGTGTATAGGAAAGCTCAAAGTCAAAGCACTGAAGGTATTAAACCCACCTTCACTATCTCAAATTTAGGTAACGTTGAGTAAAGATATATTTGAGACTTTTGTGGTCTGTAAATACCACAAAATGTTCTCCTAAGAGATAATGTCTCCAACAACGTAACGCATGAACAACTGCAGCCAACTTGAGATCATGCGTCAGGTAATTCCTCTCGTGTGGCCTCAACTGCCGAGACCCATACGCAACTACTCTATCTCCCTACATTAACACTTATCCTAGACCAATACCTAATGCATCATAGTAAACTTTATAGCTCTTCCCTTGCTCTATAAGTATCAGGACTGGTGCTGATGTCAACCTTCTCTTCAGCTCCTGGAAGGCTGTCTCACAAGCTTCTAACCAAACGAACTTCACACCCTTCATAGTCAAACCTGTCAACGGTGCTGCTAAGAAGGAGAAGTCCTGTATAAAGTGCTTGTAGTAACCAACCATCCCCAAGAAACTTCGTACTTCAAACACGTTCTTAGGATTCTCCCAGGAAACTACTGCTCTCACTTTCTCTGGGTCTACCGCAACTCCTGCCTCTGAGATAATATGACCCAGGAAGTGTATTTGTCCATCCAAAAGTGTCACTTTGAGAGATTATCAAATAAATGATGCTCTATCAGTGTACTCAGTATGATATCAAAATGGTTGGTATGGTTGTGTCGAGTGTAAGAGTACACCAAGATATCGTCCATGAAGACTGCCACAAAAGAATCCAGATAAGGGTGTAACACATGATTCATAAAATCCATGAAAACTACTGGTGCATTTGTGAGTCCTAAAGGTATGACCAAGTACTCGTGTATATCATATCTACCCCGAAAGGTTGTAAGCGGTATGTTCGATGGTCTAACGCGCAACTGATGATATTTGGATCTCAAGTCAATCTTCGAGAACACTCATGCTTCTCGAAGTTGATCAAAAATATAATCAATACTTGGCAAGAGATATCAGTTCTTGATCGTTAACTGGTTTAGCTTTCGATAATCCACACAAAGTCTGAGGGTACCATCCACCTTCTTCGCAAACAGGACAGGTGAACCCCAAGGAGAAGTACTGAGTCAGATGATGCCCTTTGCCTGTAACTCCCCGAACTACCTCTTGAGATCCTGCAACTCTGGTATAGCCATCCTATAAGGAGGAATGGATAGTGGTGCTACTCCTGGCACAATATCAATAGGGAAATCAACCTATTTCTTCATAGGTAGAAATAAAAAGTCATCTGGGAAGACATCCCTAAAACGATCAACCACTGGAGGGAAGTCCTTATGACAAGTTCCCTGGTCATCCAGATATGAACTCACAATCTGAGCTATCACTCCACCTCTCCCCCGATGATCGGGTCCAGCTAGGCTCGCCTGGACATCCCATTCACCCTTGTATAGAAACTCACTGCCCTCTGGTGAAGTGAAACTCAACTTGAGACGATAGAAATATATAAAGGCTTGAAAGGGTACCAACCAGTCCATCCTAATAATGATGTCATAGTTTGTCATCTATAAGATATAAAGGTCCCATAGAAAGTGACACCCACAAAATTCTATGGGGAACTCCCTACATTGACGCACACCTTCCATTATAATCCCTAACAGAGTGTATAGCATCATGACATCAAAAGAAGAAGAAACATAGATCCCAAGGCTCTCCACAACGGGCATAGATATAAAGCTATGTGTAGAACCAGTATCGAAAATTACTGCAGATAAAACATAAGAAACTAGAATAGTACCTATGATAGTGGAAGTTCCATGATCCTACTCCTGTTGGGTCTATTGCAGTACATATGCCTGCCCAGCGTCGCAGACCTACGACACAACCTGGCTACCCTGAGCTGACCCTCCCTGCTATCTCTGAGATCTTAGTGTCTGGCTACCACGACCACGACCACCACCTCGGCCTGAATGTCCTGAGGTGTTCCAATTCCCTGACTGGTAAGAAGCTGCTAGCCCTACTCCTGTATGTGGAGTCTTCACAGAACCCCTCTCACTAGCCACTGGTGGAAACACCCTGCAAAAACGTTGTAGATGACCCATCTTTCTACAAGTTCATCACTCCACTGGGTCACGAGGACACTGAGGTCTTTTGTGCCCCTCTTTACCACATTGGTGACACATCACTGGTCCACCTAAAGAAATCTTCTGTCTAGTACTGCCACCATGAGAGAAATCTACCTGCCTCTTCCTCTTGCTGATAGAAATAGTACTAGAAACTGGTGCCAAACCACCCAGGCCTACACCACTAGCTTCCTGCAGGTTCTTCTCAGTAATCAGTGACTGGTTCACAATAGCATGGACTGTAGGCAACCTAAAAACATTTACCAGCGCTCGGATGTCATATCGAAGACCATCCTCAAAGCGTCTATCCCTTAACGTCTCATCACCCATGAGAACTGGTGAAAAACACTGTAGCTTGGTGAAGCGGGCAGAATATTCCATCACTGACATGGCGCCCTGCTGCAGATTCATGAACTATCGAGATCGATCTTCCCGTATCGTCTACAGAAAGAAAAATTCATAGAAGACTACCTGAAAATATTTCCATGCCATGTATCAGTGATGATCAGTATGGGTGGTAACATCCAACCATCTCTGAGTGGAATCACACAACATGTATGTAGAGAGCTTGACCCTCCTCCCAAGAGGCATCTCCAGATGCTCGAAGAACATCTGCATAGAACCCAGCCAAGTCTCTATATCCTGTGGTCTGCCATCCCCTGAAAATGTAGGCGGATGCTGCTACTGGAATATACGCATCATCTCTACCATAGATGTGGCAACCAGAGGTGCTCCCTTGAAGGTCCGCATGAACTGCATGAATCCTCCACAGAACTGCGCATCCGCGCCTATGTCCGGTATAACGGCTGGCACCGCATCTGGATCTAGTAGAGGATACATCAGTAGCCCATGGCCTACTGTCTCTAGAGTATAATCATTGCCGCTCTCTTGGTGAAAAACTTGAGGTCGTCTCGATGTCATGACTCTACAAGGTCAAACACACGCTTTAGATCAAGACCATCAAGGACTAAGAACCGAAAGCGTAAGAAGGGAATAAGGAAAATAAAACATTCAAGTTTTTAGAAAACAAGACTACACGGCGTGTATAATAACTACACGACATGTTCCCTCAAGTCTTTCACATGGGTGTGTACTTATGCCAAAAATGGTCATGTAACACCCCAAACACATGACGTGTTGTCCACACACACGGAGTGTACTAGAATTTTCTTCCTCTTCACGAGTCCTTCTACACATCTTGGCCACACTACTCTCTTTTGAATGAGACTACACGGTGTGTACTCGGCGAGCTTCACTGACCTGTGATCTTCGTGACATGGTCGGGTACACAGCTCACACTATACGGCATATTCCAGATGGACACGATGTGTACGACTTAAATTCCAACTACCCGTGTTGTTAGTGACATGACTGGATAATCGGCTGACACTACACAGTGTGTTACACCCGCTCATGGTGTGTACACCACCTTGTCTCCCCAATCGCATGGCCAAGTCCACACAACCTTTCACCAGTCAAGACTACACGGCGTGTCCCATAGGTACACGATGTGTACTAGACAAGATTCTATGACCCGTGTTGTTCGATACACGGCTGGATACACAGATCACACTACACAACATGTTCCGTATGGACACGGTGTGTACAAGAAGGATAACACCGACCCATGTTGTTAGTTACACGGCCTGATTCCTAGATTACACTACACGACATGTTTGATATGACACGGCGTGTTTAAGTGAAGATTCCTCCATTCATGTTGTTAGTTACACTGCAGACACAAGGTTAGCACGACACGATGTGTACAACCAGTACACGGCGTGTTCCCTCTAGAGTTTTCCCAATCCTTGTGTTCTGCCTACATGGCCTGTGACACGGTTAGAAACTACATGACATATACATACAATACATGGTGTGTACTTACTTTTATTTCATTTCTTCCCGAACATAAGAGTACTTGGCGTGTAGTCAAAACTAAACGGTGTGTATTCTGGGTTTTTCCAGACTGTAAGCCTCAAAAACTACTCTAAAGCCCAGAAAAACACTAAAACCAACACTTAAGTGCTAAATTACAATACATGAGGGCCCATACTCCCCAAGAATCAAATATTTGCATCTTATACATGTTATGAACAAAGTATACAAGTCAATGATCCACCAAATTCTGGTTAATGAGGGCCCATACTACTCAAGAACCAAAGTTTGGCATTCATTCTCAAAAACTTACATAACAATACCCTATCAAATAGCAGGTATTTTATCAAGGCATCTATCACAACAACATGTATTTTCTAGTACAACATCAATCACAACAACATGAAATTTCTAATGCACCTACATGACATAGAAACTATGCATGACATGTGATTCTAATATGTGCCTATATGATGCATGAGATGGAATACCCTCATCTCATTGGGTTGCAACTAAATAGAACCCAAGTATAAAAATATAAACAGAACACCACAAGTGTGTCACCCAATGGTGAAAATCCAATCAATTGTAATAATAATAAATATAAAATCACAATTTAGTTCAAGGAAATATATCCTTTACCTGTACACGGGGTAGCTACTCCTGGGAAAAATTATTACCAAATTCCTTAATAGTCTATCTCTTTCCTTTATCGCCAAATAATAAAATAACTCAGAGAAAAGAAAAGTCCTCTGATACCACTTTGTAATGTCCCGGATCCGGGTGCCACTCAACGGGTGCCCCGAGCCCGGTTGGTAACATGACCTCAAGCGCATTTCCCAAAATGCCAGAGGCTACTGACTAGCAGCGAGGGCCTAGTTCTGATAGTGGGGAAACTATACCCTCATTTTTCAAATTGTAGCACAGCGGAAAACAATTATATCATACAAAAACGGAAGCAGTAAACAATACTAAGCTAAAGTGGACAATAGTACTGAAGTAAAAGATAACAACAGTCATATATATATTTGATGCAATATGTCCCTAAGTCTAAGAAAGAATCCAAAAAAAGATACACTACAATCCAAAACAATACAGTATAAGGTACAAATACATCAAAACAAATCAACATAGTGCAGCAGGAACTCAGCAACATCGCAAGCCTAAGCTCAGTCCCATGCTCTCCTACTCCTCTGCAACAATCAAGTACCTGTATAGGGACTCTTTCCCTTATCAACACCTGCAACAATATAGTCTGTTTGGGCCCAAGACATGACCCAAACATGGTGTGAGAAATAAATCACAGTAGGCAACCACCAAAGGCCCGTGTCCAACTGTCAGTGAATTTGTGCAACAACAGTAAGCAATAATGAAATGTAGTAAACTAGGAAGTACTCAAAAGAAGCTACTCCTACCAATTCCATTTACATTTAATTATTATTTAACCATTAAATATAATTAAATTATCTGTTCCTGAGACTCAGCCTTAGCCGACAATCTTTTATAAAGTGCCATAGAAAAAACCACAACAATCTATCTAACAAGTGGAAGGTAAAACAATACCAAGCTTGTGCTTTATCTTGACAGGTATAACATGTGAAATCACCACAGTTAATATTCAAAGTAAACAGTGTCCTCAGACATAAGAACCTTTTCCCTCGGGCTAAATAAAACCTTTCCCTCAGGCTAAACAGAATCTTACCCTCATGATAAATAGAACCTTTCCCTCAGGCTAAACAGAAATGAAACCCTTAGGTGATTGAACTCATGCATAACAAATATTTCCCTCAAGCATAAGAAACATTTCTCTGAGGATAAACAAAAACATTCCCTCAGACATAAGAAATGTTGCCCTCAGGCTAATCAAACCCTTGCCCTCAGGCTAAAAAAAACACTTCCCTCAGGATAAGAAAGTAACTGGGATAAGACCAACACATAAGCAAGCAATTATATATACATTTTATCTCAAGAAAACTAAAATCATGCTAAAATCATGGCATACCCTTGGGTATCCTAGCCAAACAGCTAAACAAGGGAAACGCACCCACGGGGTGGCCCTGGATCAAGGTAGTGATCCCAAACAACAATTTATACATATTTATTAAATTACCTATGAAATTCTAGGTATTTTATCACTCAAGGCCTCAGCCATACGACACCCCAAACATCGTCGCGTAGCACTACGGTATACAAAAACAACTTGACAGTTGGAAATAATCATCATACCACCTACCTAGATCTCCATTGATTTATATACATGAAAAACACCTCCCAAAAAAACCGATAATGTCATAGATCTGTTATTAACAACTACTCGTTCAAACTCAAATAACTTCCCCTTGAGAAAGAATTAAAAGGAAACACTCAAGAAGAGAGAATATCTCACCCACACAATTCAAACGTGATCGTCGAAAAAGGAATTGGAGTCCCATCATGTGGTTGATAGCTCTTCCAAAACCAGGTCTCCTATCCCGCACTTCAAATGATCCCACTGCCTCCTCTTCCGAATGAGGAGTCTACAGCATGTTTTAAGCAAAAAAACATAACTACACAGCATTTACTATCAAGTACATGATGTTTAATTTTAATTTTTTAACTATTCCTATGGAGGCCACTTTCCACCGCCTCACTATTGATCTGTCTAAATGATTACACGACGTGTATTTCTGAGTACATGGAATGTAATATTGCTCCATTGGCGGCTACTACCACTTCCTTACTGTTCACCTGCTGACTGATTACATGACATGTATATACTAAGTACACAACTTGTAGGTAGTTTTTACACCCTTCATCACCGACATGCCTACATGCCCTGTGTACTCATCTCACATGGCCAGAGTACACAGCATGTGGAAAAGTACACGGTGTGTACCCTAGAATTTTGAGATTTTCCCCCAATTTCCCTATTTTTTCAAAATCACTTAAGGGGAAAGGAAAATAAGAAACCCTTACCTCAAGAATAAGAACCGAGTTCTTACATAATATAATGTTTTGGATATATATATAATTGAAATAACATTAAAGAGGTTCATAATAAAGATTCACTAGTATCATAATTATTAACTACTTTGATAAAAAATATTCTTATCCTTATAACTTCTTTTATTTTAACCCAAAGAGGAAGGAGGATGTTATTCCCCAATCTATATGGTGTATCATTGAGTACAATTAGTGCTAATATTCTGGAGTTTTTTAGAATTATATTTTCTTCACTCAGAATTTATCATTAATTTTAACACTACTGAATTCAATGATGTCCTTATTTATTAAAATTATCTCTATTGTAGTTTAAATGAGAATTTTTTAAAAGTTTTGAAATGAAATATATATTTTTGGTTTGAAAGGTAAAATTATAATTTCACCTTTAAAAGGGTATCTGGTTAAGAGATTTATTTTTTCAATAAGTAAAAATAGTGAGTTCCCACTAGGATGAGTTTTTAGAATTTTCTATTGATGTTTGAATATATATTGTATTTGGGAGGATTTAATTAAAATTTTATAATATGTTAAAAATATTATTTTGTCCTAAAAATATCTATGTTTTCATATTTAAGTGGGAGTTAGAATGATAAACCCTAAACCTAAATATTTTATAGATGGAAGTAGGCATTGAGAGATACTTTTTTGAAGAATGGGGAATCATTATTATATAGGTATGGTTCTTTTATCCAAACATTACATTATGTTATTCCCAAGACATCAATTTCAATTATTTATTTAATTTCACTGTAGCTTGAATTTGAATTTTAAGTTCACGGATAATGAAGAAATGACCATTATGAAATAGGAATCACATCAATCAAAGTTATGTACTGAATTAATTCTTAGAGATAATTATGATAGTATTAAAATTCACATTATGATTAAAAGGAATATATTTTAATTCATGATTAATGGATTAAATAATTTGATTCTTTATCCTAACCTGATTTTAATGATATTAAGTTTTTAAAATATAGATATGTGATGTTAGAGTTATTTTATAGAGATGTTTTGATTCAATTCTGATTTTTTTGAATAAATAAAAATATAAATAATTATTCTTAAAGTATCATATAATTTTCAAGAAGTGATGAATTCAATCAAATAAGATCATGAATGTGATGATTTAATGTATGGATTGAATTTTATTTTAGAGATAAATTTATAATTACTTGAAACTTATCTTTAACATTCAGTGGATTTATTTTTTGATTTATAACATGAAACTTATATATCTTTGATCCTCACAATGAGATAAATATATAAAGAAAATTTGGTGGTTATCTAAGAGTTTACCACTCTAGGTTTTAATCCATGGGTGGTAGATATGGTAGAGGGAGGTTGTACAGGTTTTTCCATTTGATTTTTGATTGAGTAATAAAATAAGATTCATGTGATTGAATGCTTTAATTATAGTTTTGAAGTAATGGGGGAAATGTAGGGACATCCAATCCATGATATCAGATTAATAGTAAGATCAAATCTACATAGTTTTATGTAATGTAGTCTTTCTTATTAGAGTATCATGTAAATTATATTTCTATGGTGGAGGTAGTGTTCTTGTACAAAGAGCCAATGATGGAGGTGTATGGGGGGGTCCATGTGGAACTATTTAATTACCCTAATAGGGTTGGTTTAAGTGGGGGCATGTGGGAGGTCCATTTTTTTCTAATAATTTATTTATACATTTAACAACACCCTGTACCTAATGAAACCCTATTTGGATTATTTTTTATAATTTTGGTAGAATAATTTTTATGGGTTTCATTAATGGTGACTTTTTCATGCTTGTTTACTTTTATTCATGCCAATGCTTGATGAAATTATTTCATGAATGATGAGGAAATACTATGATGATTGATTTTTTACTTCTAATGGACAACTTAATCCTTTACTAATAATAATATTAAATTTTGATTCTATTTAAGAGAATTATTTTTAAATTAAAAATATTTCTAATTATCGATACACACACACACAGATATATATCCCTTTTTGTGTGTATATGTGTGAAATATTGAGAATTAATGAATTATACAGAGGTGTAGTGGGTTATTGTTGATAATTAAAAACTTACTTTGATTATGCGAATTAATAATGAAAGATTTAAATATATTATGTTGATGACTATAAAGTTATGATGGTATGATTAGAAACTTATGAGGATAAATAGAAGTAATCATTAACATATTAATTATTTTTAGTATGATATTTTGATAACTTTAAAAGTAATTATTAATTATTAATATAGAATTATTTTTATATGATTGAATTTAAAGAATAATAATGATATAAATATTTTTTTTAAAATTAAAGTAGATATATAAAAAAATAATTATAAATAAAAGTAATTATCATAATATTTATGATAATATTAAATATTGTAAGAAGGATGTGAGTTAATTTTTCAGGTAATAAAAATTATTTAAGAAGACTCAGTAACCTTAATAATGTAATATGAGTTTTATATAATAACATGGTATGATATTTCAGGTAAATAATTAATTATTTAAAATATAATAAAAATTATTTAATAGAGATTTATAATTTTAATTGAGATAAAGTGAGAGTTCAATAGATATTAATTAATGGTACATATATATAACTTATAAATTGATGTCAAAGTAAGGGATTGAATACTGTAAAGTGAATTACGAATATTAATGATGTGATTAATTAAGTAAAGAGAAATATTAACATTTTTTTATGGAAAATTAATATTCTAGAAATAAAATAGAACCCATTATTGTTGTTATGAATAATTAATGAATGGAAAAGTTCATGTAAATAAAAAATAAAATATTAAAAATATTAACAGTGGTGATAAATTTATTTAGTTATTGATGTAAATAAAATATGATAATTTTTTTAGAATATTATGATGAATAATTTTATCACTCTTGATGATATAGGAATTATTATAAGACATTTATATTGATAATAATATTATGAGGAATCAATAAAATGAATAATCCAATAAACAACACTTAATTTTCATTAAATTCTAATATGTCAAGGATGCGGAAAATCCTAGATTATGGTATGATGGTGTTGTAGATTATTATGTGATAAGTTTCAGGTGTCTAATATATATATATATATCATTTATTGGTTAGTATTATTTCTTTGTTTAATCATCCTATATTAATATATGAGTTATTCCAGTTATTTCTATTTGTTAGTGGAGATAATAACCTATAGTGATTATTAATATTCACCCATTTATTTACAATCTTTTTCTCCCATATATTTCGGATCAAGGTATATGATGATTCATGAAGTACTTAATTCTCACCTATGAGTTCAATATAGAAAAGAAATAAAGTTACATATCTAGTATGAGATTATCTATAGAGGTACTTCTCCTCTATGGAATGATGGTGTAACCTGGTTGATTTAGTGGGCTAGAAAACTATGATGTTGTAACTTGTATGTTTAATCATGTATTGTACACTCTTATGTTCATTAATATCAATAGATTCAGATGGTGTATGAAATTGGTGTCTTAGGATAGATTATATATGTGACATATGATAAAATAGAGTCCACATTATGATAAAGAGATATTTATTTTATTATATCCATTTAGGATATATTTTCATCATGTGGTGATTTATTGAGTTACCTTACATTGTATTATGGGAATGATTATTATGTGGGATTTTTTTACATTATATTGTTATCATAAATTTATGTTATGGAAAATGAGGTTTCTTGTATCAGTTGATAGGTTATTTAAATGTTATTACATCCCATTCTATCAAGTAGATACCTCCCCGCTAATCAATATCCCATAACCCATTGGATATGTGTTTGGGGAGTTCACCTACAAGTATGTAGGAATTTGACAGATTTTTATTAGAGTGCTAGGGTGGAGTTTGGTGTTAGGAAATTGTGATTTTTGGTTGGGATATCTTATAATAATTTATACTAAGGCACTTTAGATCATTGAATTACAATAAATAACTTTTCAAAGGTTTCGATCAGCCAATATCTTCATAAGAAAGGATATTATTGATAAATCATAGCTGAAAAACCTTAGCTTATAAACATTATGTATGATCAATATCATGAATCATGTATATTTATCACATAACACTATGATTCAATGTTTTTTTAACTTGATTGAATTTTTTGGAGAGTATATGTGGGGAATTTTGATAAATGATTTGTCAATATCCACCTCATATTATAAAAACACAAGATTAGGATGTTGATGCGAGGATAATGTAATTTTTTTATTGATTTTGGGATACTGCATTGTTCATTACTTGTTGAAATAGTGAGATGAGACTAGGATAAAAGTATATATGTTGGTACATAACACTCCTATGATTTCAGAAATTGAAATTGTTGGAATACCTGAGTAGACTCATATAGTAGTCTTGTTGCATGGTGGTTTACTGAATCTTTATATAAATATGAATAAATTATTATTTATCTTTTTATGTTATCTCCTATTCATACTACATGATTTAAAATTTTGAAGCATTATTTATATAATATTTCAAAATTTTAAGGACTTATATGTGAAGTCAAGTGTTTATACCACCATGTTTGTATTAATTAGAGGAATACTTAGGGGTGATTATTAAATAATGAACATTTTGGGAATAGAGTGTGAATTATCCACACTTGTTCCAATTTGTGAAGTTTAAATCCTCATAGATGATGATACAACTCTTGTTTAAAGAAAGTATTATGAATTTAGACTTATAAAATGTGTGAAATTTAGCTGGATGTTGTTATATAATAGAATATACATTTAAGATAGATTCCTTCCATAATTAAATTACACATGTAAAATAGAGGATTAAGTTTTTAAAGGAATAGTGAGTAATTCATTTACATTCAATTTCCAGGTGAGGGTACACCATATGAGATGAGTTGTGTTCTCATTCAAACTAGTACTATCATTTGATATATGATTTTTTAGTTATTTGGAATTTTATGTGAATATTAACACAATTTTCATATAAAGGTGGATGATGAGATTTTTCATGACTCACATATATATAAATCAATTCAATGAAAGTATATTGGATGATAATTTAATATCCTTATTTTATTTAGTGATGACAAAAAGGGAAATCAAAATAAAATCAACTCATTGAGATATAAACCTGAGTTACTTTATTAAATTAAATAGAATATGGACCATTTATTTATATAATGTAGTTATGGATAATTGAAAGTGGTTTAGAGTATGTGAATTTGGTGTCGCTCTGGGTTTTTCATGTGTTATACTGGGGTCATGACTTGACCGATTAAGGACACTTATGTATATTTAGAATAATCCATTTTAGATGTAATAGTATGAGTTCTTGATAAACTATTAACATTTAAAGTAATTAATAGAGGATGTTGGAGTAAAATTATTATTACATGACCTCTTGGAAGTAACATTAGTAGAAAAGTTACATTGAATATAATGTAACATATTTTAGTTGTGATAAAAATATTAACTAATTGAAGCTATTAGTGTCATGATTTCCCCTCATTGGTACCTATTTTGGGCCAGTAGTGAATATGAGTGTTACCCTTGATGTCCAACTCCAATAGGCCATGAATATGAGACTAACATAGAGGGTATAAAATAAATAAATTTTGGAGGAATTACCTTTAACATACTAGGAATAATAAAATAACTACCAATTAAATCCATAATAATAAATAAATGAACCCAATACATGAATTGTAATATAATGAGAATATAAAATAGAAATTCCATGGGAACACCTAGGACACCAACCAAAAGCACCAATAAATCATTGAAAACCTCTATGATCTAGTAACCCCATTCTTGATCATCCACTACCTCCTTAAAACCTTAAAAAATTATATATATATATAGGGGTGAGTATATATAAAGACTAAGTAGGATCCTCCCTAAAAATTATCATGAAATTGTGGAAGAAGCATACTTAATCCATGGTGAATAAATAAAGGAAATCAATTCATCACCTAAATTAGGTTATATATATTGTTATCCTATTAAAGTCTTGATCACCAAATATCACATAAAAGTAGGTGAAATAATATCAAAATCACACATACATGAACAAACACATGCACACACACACATATAGAAGAAAGTTACCTGCTTCTACTTTCACATTGAACTGATCACCCTAAATCACAATGCATTACATTATTGTTCTCCCATCCCTTTTATATGTCATAATTAACCTCCATGAAAAAATATCATAGCCACATCATAATCTAATAGCACACATTCATGTAAAAATAACATAACCAAATAATCATCACATCACCAAAAACACAAAGTAAGATCTAGATCCATTACAGTGTGTGTAAATACACACAATACCTTAAGACACCATATATCACGTGGAAGTAAAAAAACCATAATACATTATAACTTAATACAAGTATATGATATAATCTTAATATCACACATCCCCCATCAAAATGTATATCAAAATTGATATCCATTAAATCCCATATGAGAACAAACCCTATAACTATAAGCCACCATAGTTTGGATATGCCTACATACACTGTATGTCTAGAAGAGATTATGATGAAGGGGGAGTAGTTATCCATTAAAATCATTGATAAAATAGATGTTGGGAGAAAACCTAGAACCTAATTTCAAATATGGGCTTCAAATTCCCTTATTGACCTAGGTGGTGGAACATAATAAATAACATAATATAATGACAATGAATCACACAACCAGTCTAAGGGATAATAACCTATCTAAGATTTGATATATAACTAATGTACCACCTAAAAACACATATTTCACTACTAAGGTCTAGGAATATATCTGCTAAGAACAGAAATATCAATTTCAATACCATAATTAAGCATTTTTTCCTAATCAATTTCTGATTGTTAATCAATATTTCAAAGCCTTATCATTTAAATTATCCATATAAGCCAATGTTATTTTATATTCAACATTATAATTTAGGATTACACATCCCAGAAATTTTAATCATTAACCATTCATGTATTTCTATTTAATATATCATAATCATTGATAAAGTTTAAGAATAATAATTTCCTTAATTAATTCATTAATTATTACCATTCCATATGTTGTGTACTCTAATAATCAACTAGTCATATCACAATACATATCATACCGGAAATGGGAAAAATAAGTAACAAAATATATTTAAGAAAATAGACACATTAATGTATGAAAACCACAGATAGATAACATTTCCAACTCAATCCAACCATCACAACAACATTCTCATGACTTTCCAATTTTATCCACATCAACCCACTATATTCTACATCAATACACCACCATAAAAATAATGAAAAAAGCCCAAACAACTCAAAATAATCCAAATAAACCATGTTTAATTTTTAAAACATATAAAGGGTGCTAAATGTTCTAAATATATTAATGGAAATGAATCATTATTTCAGAAGAAATAAATATGAACAATTAATTAGTAATGATTCAACCAATGCATGTAAGAATATAGAAAATGAGGAATGAAAATATGTAGATTTTTTTATTAATTCTATATATCATTTTCATTATTTAATAAATTTATTAATAAATTCATTATGGGTATATTTTAGCAAGAAATTCAATCAATTAAGTAACTATCAATTGTAGTATTATAAATAAAATTAATAAAATCAAGAATTACTGAGTAATGTTAAGAAGATTTAAGATGGAATAATACTCAGTATATACCTAATTTTTTATTTTCTTCATATTACCATATTTAAATTCTTAAACTTATTTAATCATGTCAAATAATCTAAGGGGAAACACTAATCAGAGTAATAAATTATCACACTATTTAGAAAATAACATGAAGAAACCATTTTGAAGATTATTATCTTCTTTATGTTATTCTCAGAAATTTACCCATAAAAAATAGATCATGTTAGACCCAAATTTATACAAAAAATTAAAGATAAGTTTTGAATTACCTACCCCAATTAAAGGATTCAATGTTATATGATTGAAAATGGAAGATGAATGAGGAACACCAACCCGAAAACTCACAAAGAACCCACAATCCCATCAATAATTCTCCATCAAAATTAAATTTCAAAACCATTAATCCAATATGGAATAAGTTCCATAACATGGTAATAATAAATAATAGAATAATAAAGAACAAAAAATGGGGGAAACAAGGATACCTTGGTTTTATGATCTTCGTCGTATAGGAAAAGGCCTAAGAATCTATCATAGAGGCCTAGGGTCATCCAAAATGATTTTATAGTTTTCTAAGATTTTAGAGAAGATAGAGGAAATATAAAGAATTATAGATATACCTTGAATTTATCAAAAAACATATAATACCCAACATCATGGCGTGATAGGTATTTATCACACCATGATTATAACATCCAAGACTGGGTTGGGTGTGAACTTGTTTAAATTTTGGTTGAGAACCCAAACTTGTTTAAATTTATATCTAAATTTTTAATTTTAGCTTATAATATAAATTTTAAATGTTTTGGGGCTATTATAAATGGTTTTGAGTTTTAGAGGATGGATTTGGTTTAAACTTTAGCTTTTCCAAGTGTATTGGGACCCGATAAAGTTGTGTGGAGTGTTATAAAAGAGTAAGAAATAGTCTAGGGAATTGAGACAAGGTTGGGGGATAGTTGGTAATATTTTTCAATATTTAGGGGCTTTAGAGAGGCCCTATAAGTTCTATAGTGATTGGGTTTTGAATTCTTTTGAAAATTTTTAGGTTTTGGTTGTTTTTTGAAAATTTTCTTAGTATAAAACCCCCCACACAAAAACTCTCCTAAGTATAAAATGTTACGTATCATAGGGAGGAGAAATAATATATTATTTATAAAGGAAAATTATCTTATAAATCCAAAATATATATTACATAATATTTTCCCCAAAGGTAAAAACCTTATGTATGAAAAATTATCTTTTGTATGGTTTTTCTGCAAAGGAAAAAACCTTACATGTTTAGATAAATATATTATGTATTGATGAAAATATATTACACATGAATAAATATGTTATATTTGTTTTTCAGCTAGGAAAAAATATTATGTGAGGTATAACATATTACATATGAACATAATATATTATGTATCAATTTTTTCCATGTAAAATATCATACGTATTATGATAAAATTTCTTATGTAAGAATATTATGTTACACATCATATTTCATGCACGTAAAATATGTTCTGTATGAAATAATATATATTAAATATGGAGTATACCTATATAAAATATTCAACATATCATACACTATATTAAATATTGAGTCAAATATATCACACATGAGTTAATTATATTATGTATTGAGTTTTTATAATGTAAAATATTTTATGTAGCAGAAATACATTATGTATAGTTTGAAATATCATATGTATGATTGTTCTACAAAGGGAAAAAACTCATTTATGAACAATATATTACACACAAAGTGAAATATATTATGTATGGGGTTTTTCTTAAGGGAAAAACCTTATATTTTAAAAATATTTTACATGTCACAAAAAATATTATGTTTATGGTTTTTAATAAGGAAAAATCCATATGTATTGAATAATATCTTACACTTCTTATAAAATATTACATTTTAGTTTTTTCTCAAGGGAAAAAATTATGCATGAATAAAATATGTTATATATGTGATTTTTCAAAACAAAAACCTTATGTGTTACTTATATATATTACCTATAAAATAGAAACTCATATTTTTTAAAAACACATCCATATGTTAGATAATATATATGTTATGTAGGTGCCTTTTAGGGTTGATACATATGGTTTTTGGTAGGGGTTTTTAGACTTTTCTCATTTTTTCAAAGATTAAATAGTTTTTCTAGATTCTTTCAAAATTTTAAATAAATGTTTAAAAAACCTATTTGAGTGAAATTAGGGCTCTCCCATGATCTTTATACAACAAACATTTTTGAGTTATATCTCTCATACTGTTCATCATTTCCAAGTGAAATATTCCTCATTTATTAATAGATTTAAGCATTGTTTGATATGATTGTAGCTGAAGGTAAATCTACCACAATGTGACTTAGCTCTCTTATTTTCTCATGTGGTTTCATATTACCATTCCAATTATGAATCTTTATGCCCTATTTTAGTGTTATTTTTTCCAAAAAATCCAATTTCTATCATTTTATCTTTGATTAACAATTAATATTCGATGAGTTTCCACCATTAAGGATAAGGTAGGTGGTACTTATGTTATCCATAAATTCTAAACTCTTTTATTTTTGTGTATAATGTGAAATTTCATTGAACTAATGTTCGATTTACCGAAAAATTAAATAAATTCATTTTATTTAAAATATTTAAGGAATAAACATTATTTGGACAATATGTAACCCATTAATGAGTATGAAACTCTACTTTGGATGCTAAGTGAGGTGAGCATGATTTTGGAGAAAAATGAAAATTTAATGAGGTGGCCCAAGGGGTTCCATAATCAAATTAGTGACCTATTAATTGAATATTGAAGGCCTGAGATACTTTATTAACTTGGATGTGTTATTCATTTGATCGTTGGGTGGGATACTCTTCCCCCATATGTGTTATTTAAGTGATTATTTGGTGGGATCTTCTTCCCCCATGCTCTTTATATTTTAGATTATTGGGTGAGTCAATCTTTCCTCAGATGAGTTATTCACGAGATCATCGGGTGGGCCTCTGTTCCCCCATGCACATTATATCTAAGATTATTGGGTGAGATACTATTCCCCCGTGAACTTTATATTTAAGATTACTAGGCTATACACTCTTCCCTTGGGTTACTTTACATGAGATTATTGGTTGGGAAACATTTCTATATATCACTTTTACTAATATGTATTACCATGTTTAGAGACCTCCAACATAGGACAAATAAGGTATTGTCACAACCCATCCTAGTGGGGCCCACACCGCGACTCCCCAAGCCCACCTCCAATATGCCAGGGGCTAGTGACTACCACCGAGCAGACATATCACTAACATGAGAGGCATTGCCTAAGTACCTGTACACACACACACATATCTAAGCCCACAAATGCCGAAATGTAAAAAACCACTGAGGAACAAAATGCATGCATACAACTAAACCCATCCTATAGAATATGATAAAAAGTAGAGTGTTGAAAATAAATTGGGTTAAACTACAATACCACCAAAATAAAGAATCTACAAACTACAAATTACAACTTGTATGAAAGAAATAGGTATTGGGACTGCTTATCATAGCCTTACGAACACCTCATCCTATAAGGAAGCTCAAAAATCTTGGTTCGGTCCTAGTCTTCCTTGGACTTTGTAAAAAGAATGATAATCTACACAAGACACAACACATGTGGGCAAAGCCCATGTAGGGGTGAGTATAATAATACTCAGTTGGAAACCTCAAAAACCAAAAATCAATACACAATGTAAGGGATAGTCATATCTACACAGTATATGTCTACAAATCATAGAACAAGAGAAACATCCAGATATACTTGAAACCCATACCTATAGTCTAAAGGGAAATCCTAACGACCTGTATACCCACGCCAGGGATTCAGTTTGAAGATTACATGAAGCACTCGTTCAGGAGAACTCACTCTAAGAGTGTTATAGCTATGCTGATGTCTGTCTGAGAAGTACTCTTCGCGAGGAAGTGTCACAAGAGAGATAGATTCACTGATAGATCTAAAGAGAGAATAGATACACTCATTCTGGGAGAAATCACACCTGATTAGGGAAAGATCATGATACATGGATGAGGATCACTACCAGGGCCTTGGAATATACGACGAGTCATCCAGACTCACCTGCTATGTAGAGGATCAAAATCCTATAAAATTGGTCACATCGATTCCTGACTCTACCTAGTCCCAAGAATGGGTAGAGTATCTCACTCCAGGCCTCTCTAAGGGACTCTAACTCTATATAGAAAGTATTGATGAAGGGATCATACTCCTGTATATTGAAATGATAATTTACCTTTAGGGGAATGAGATAAGGGGGAATTGACCCAAACGAGACTTGTCTAAGGTATGATGGAAAAGGAGATAAATCCATGTACTAGAATGTACACGGTGTGTAGTCATGTCACATGCCATGTCCTCTGACCCCAGGTACCACCTGTGTACAAAAGACCATGCCTTAAAGATCATGTTGTGTAGAAATATATATACACAACATGTATAAGAGTAACATGACATGTCCTACTATTCGGGGGATTCTCTTTGTACGTTGTCTGTGTTTTCCAACCCATGTACCAGTATTGGCGATCTGAAGTTTCCCTACTATTCCATCAACATTTCAAGAGGTTTTGGGGGTTCGATCGGCCCCAAAAACATGTTTTGATTATACACAAAAAGAATGGTCATATAATTATTTCTCCCAACCATGTCAATTCGACTTCCACCATCGTCGTCACACCTCTATTATGTTGTTATGATGCCAGATCTCCGATATTGGATTGTTGTTCCACAAAACAAATGTGAAACAATCCTTCATTCATATACCCATGAAGAACGAAGAACAAATGAGGATAAAGTGGGAATAAAACAAGGAAACAACTCAAGGAATGAACCCTAGTCATTGTTCGTTATGAAATGGATTTATTATTGTTAGAAGGATCACAGAATAAACCAAACATAAATCAAATCCCTCAAACAAAGCCCATAAGAGAATCCATCTCACAAGAACGAGCGATCCGCAGGTCAACCTGTTCATGGGTTGATCTGTGTCTTCCGTTTAATTCATGAAAGAGAAAAACAAAATTGAAAATAACAACCCCTACATAGATTCTTGATGAAGAGTGGGTTTTCTTCCATTGTTTATGAGATCCTCCGACCGTGCTATGCAATGATCCTCGGGTTGATCGTTCATCATCGTTCGTCAAGAGTTCTCCAAGGGGGTAGCTCCTCTCCAAAACTCCAGAGAATTCCAAAGATTTTTCTAGGGTTATGAGCCTAAACCTAGATCCTGGTTATTTAATACCACAAAATGTGTCGCAACATCATTAAAACATTTAAAATAAAAAAAAATTTAATATATTTTATTTCCTTTAAAACATCCAAAAATTAAATTTTTCAATCGACCCATGCCAGTCAAAGTTAGACCTCTCTTAATGTAAATTCACTACTCTAAATGCAACGATGCCATCATATTTCTGATTCGGGAAACTATTTATGAGTTATTCGACTTTTTTAGGAAAACCACTCATGCATGCTATTTAAAAGTTTAATTTATTTTAAACATTTATTCCAGGAACCCTGGTACTCATAATCACACACTATCACAAATCTTGGTCTTTAATTAATTTTATATAATATTTAAAAATAATATATGGAAAATATAGGATATTACATTCTCCCAACCTTAGGGCTTTATGTCCCCAAAAATCTAAAACAAAGGCTACTCAAACAGATGTAGGTACTAGTTACAAATTTGAGCCTCCCACTCCCACTTGCTCTCCTAAATATTCTTGTGCTTTCCAATAGATATGCACTAGAGGAATTGTTCACCCACAAAGGATCCTCTTCTACTGATCCTCTATCTCTATTGGGTACTCAATAAAAGTCACTCCATCCTTGATGTCCTGTTCACCCCAATCGATAACGTGTGATAGATGATGCACATACCTCCTCACCTGCGATACATGGAAGACATAATGTACCCGGTGCAACTACGGTGGTAGAACTAGGTGGTACGCAACCTCACCAACTCTTCACAGTATATGGAAAGGGCTAATGAACCTTGAGGAAAAATTTCTTCCTAGCCAAATCTATAAAACCCTCATCGAGGTGAGGATAGGAGGAATACATAGTCTCCCTCCTCAAACTCCAAAGGTATCTATCGTCTATCAACATAAGACTTATTCTAGATCCGTGCAGTCTTCATATGCTCTTGGATGATCTACACCTTCTCGGTAGTAGATCACAACAAATATGGACCCATGAGTGCTGACTCTCTGGGGTCAGTCAAGCAGAGTGGTGACCAGTAGGGTTGCTCGTATAAAGCCTTGAACAGTGCCATACCGATGGTGGAGTGGTAGATGTTGTTGTATGAAAACTCCACCAGTGGTATGTGGTCCTCCCAACTGCGACCAAAGTCCAAGATATAGGCCTATAACATATCCTATAAGACCTAAATGGTTCTCTATGTCTAGACATCTATCTAGGGATGGAACTCTATGATCAAGCATAACTAGGTCACAAATGCCTCTTGCAATCCATTCCTCAATTTGGATGTGAAATGACCATATCGATCTAAAACTATAGTCTAGGAGACTCTATGAAGCCAACCTACCTCTTGCACATAGAGGCATCTCAATATCTCTTTTGAACTCTGCTCCCTGATGGCTAGGAAGTGGGTCGACTTGGTGAGTCATTCAATGATCACCCAGATACAATCGTGTCCCCTAGAAATTCATGGTAATATCATCACGAAGTCCATTGATATTGAACCCCACTTCCATTCCAAAACCTCAAGGGGGTGAGTTAAACCCATTAGAACCTGGTTCTTAGCTTTCACCTACTGGAATTTAAGGCATCGAGAAATAAACCCTACTACTTCCTTCATCATCCCTACCCACCAGAACAGATGTTGGAGGTCCTGGTACATTTTCTCCACTCTAGGATTTACTGCCAAAGGGGATGTATGGAAGTCTCTGAAAAACTACTCCTACAACACCGCTGGTAAAATAGTGAATCCTCTTAAAAACATGATGTTCACCCCACCTTATGAATATCCATAAGAAGAATTCCCTGTAGAAAACTAAGCACATAAAGCCTCATAGTTGAAATATCCAAGTTGTGCCTCCCTGGATAATTGGAAGAGTGGAGGGGTAACAACCATCGACTAAACGTAAGCCCGATAATCTTCCTCCACTAAGGATAACTGTAGTGAGGCCAAATGATCTGATGCCTCACTCAATAGATGTGAACTCAGTCTCCTACTGAGATATTCTACCACCACATTCCCCTTCCTAAGAGTATAAATGATCTTAAAGTCATAATCCTAGAGGAACTCTAGCCATCGCCTCTACCTTAGATTTAGATCCTTCTGTGAGAAGATCTACTTGAGGATCTTGTGGTCAAAGTAGGCAATAAACCGCTTGCTCGTCAGGTAGTGATGCCGCATATTCAACATGAAGACTACCTCTATCAACTCAATATCATGGGTTGTGTAGTTATACTCATATGGCCTCAGCTAGCGTGAACCGTAATAAATCACTGCTTGTCTCTGCATCAATACACAACCAAGCTTGGTCCTTGATGCATCGTAGAAAACTACGTACTCAACACCCTCCTATAGAAAACTCAAGATCAGGGAACTCGTCAAACTCTACCTCAATAGCTAGAAAGCCTGCTGGCACTTCTCTATCCATAGGAAAGGTTGTCCCTTATGGGTGAAAGCTATCATTAATGCTGATATCTCAGGGAAATATGGAATGAATCTCTAGTAATATCCTACCAGCCCAAGGAAGCTCCACAACTCTATCATGATTCTAGGTGGATCCCATGCTAACACTTCCTCCACCTTGGTTGGGTCCACCACTACTCCATCTGCTGAGATGACATGTCCCAATAATTGGACCTCTTAAATCCAGAATTGGTACTTTGATAGCTTCCTATAAAGCTGGTTCTCTCAAAGTAATTATAGAACCATCAATAGGTGTCTCACGTGATCCTCCTTTGATGATGAGTACACAAGGATTTCATTGATGAAGATTACTAAAAACCGGTCTAAGTATGGAGAGAAAATCTAGTTCATGAGTCCCATGAACACTACGGGGTCATTTGTCACATCGAAGGGAATCATTAAGTACTCATAATGACCGTATCAGAACCTGAAATCCATATTCGATATATCCTCATTTTGTACTCATAACTGGTGGTAACCCAATTGAAGGTCAACCTTTGAGAACCACCGTGACCCTATCAGCTGATCGAAGAGGTCATTGATCCTCGGTAGTGGATAATTATTATTCACTATTATCTGGTTCAGGTGATAGTAATCCACACACAACCTCAAACATCCATATTCCTTCTTGGAAAACCAAACCGGGGCCACCCAGGGTGAAACATTGGGTCTTAAAATTCCATTCCTTTGCAAATATCCCAACTGCACCCTCAGTTCACAAAGCTTTGTAGGATCCATCCGTGTAACGTACTGGTTCTGGAATCCACCTAGAGGTGCCCCGTACTTGGTTGGTCACATGGCCTCAAGTTCATTTCCCCAAACGCCAGAGGCTGCCGACTAGCAGTGAGGGCCTTGGGTGTGATAGTGGGGAAACTATGCCCTCATTGGAAGAGTACACAACAAAAAAAAACATGCAATAGGGGAAGCAGTAATAACCAATAATATAAACAGTAGAAGACTAAATCAACAAACTGGAGTAGATATGTATATATATGAAACGATGCATAATACATAACTAGGAAAGTATCCAAACAAGTCACAATGCTGGAAAACACTACAGTACCAAAACAAGTACAAAAGAAAAGTAAACATCTCCTCATCATCGCAAGCCAAATCTTGGTCCCATGCTCCCCTGCTCCAAGAAATCAAGTTCTAGAAGTCGAAGGGTGCTTGACCTTGTCTATACCTGTAGCAACATAGTCTGCTTGGGCCCAAAAGTATGGCCCAAACAGGGTTTGAGATAAAATCCCAGTAGGCATTCACCCGAAGATCTGTCCCTAACAGTCAGTGAGTATATGGCAGGTGAAAATACAATATGCAGTAAACAACAACAACAAGAAATAGTCAGTGATAGTAAGCAGTAAACAGTATGATACATAGCATAAAACAATTCTCAACCAATCAACAACAGTGAAAAAAAAACAGCTAATAAGTTAGAAACCCTTTGGGAAGTACTCGCAGCCATCCCCTTTGGTCCTATCCAGGAAGTACCACAACCCTCTGGGCAGTGCACTCAGCCTAACCCCTATGGCTTGGTCATACGCATTTATGAGACTCTCTGGGGAAGCTCACTCGGTCAATTACCCTTATAGTATAGGGTAGTCAGGGACTCTCTTGAGGAAGATCATGCGATCTAACCCTCTTAGCACCAAGGTCTAGAGACTATATGAGGAAGCTATCTCGGTCAATTCCTCCTATAGCCTCAGATATACCATAGACTCTCTGAGGAAGCTCACTTGGTCAATTCCTCCTCTAACCTGGGAAGGTTCTTAAAGAGATTCAAATAAGTTAAGACTCTCTTAGGAAGATCACTCGGTCTACCCTCCTGTATTCTATAAAATTCAAGACTCTCTGGGAGCTCACTCGGTCTATCCCCTCTGTAGTCTGTAATGTCTAAGACCCTCTGGGAAGCACACTCAGTCTATCCCTTATAGTATATAGCACCAGGTTCTCTCAGCCCCGTGCCAAACAGTTCATAATAATTCTATAAGGCCAAAGTACACCTATAGATCTACTTGGCTAACCAAAGTACACCTAGAGAGCTACTTGGCTAGACAGTCTACAAGGCAACAAGCATGCTATGAAAAACACTACAACCTATAATCACAAGGCATGAAACAGGTGTAGCAGCCAAAGGAAAATGGGACCCAAAGGTAGTAAATAGAACAAATCAAGGGAAAATACATCCAAGAACAACAAGTTATCCTCTAACATGGTTAAATTACCTCTACACAAGCATACAATCAAGGCAGGAAAACAACAAGGGAAAAAAAGGTACACACGCAATACCCCGTTCACGGGTATCGGTGAAAATTCGCACATAAACTCAGAGACTTTGAACGGTAAGGCACAAACCACATAAATCGATCCTAGGAGATCGATATACTTGAACCACGAAGGCTGATTCTGCCTAGAACACCGTAGATCTGAAAAAACGCACAAAATGTTCAACCTTAGATAACTTGAGAAGGTGGAAGAATTGGAAAACAAGGTTCAAGTAGAAGGAAGAACTCACCACTGCACTTCCAACGCAATCAACCATTATCGAATCGGAGAATGGACGGAGAGGGGGGGGGGGGGGGCTCGGGGAAGATACCGTCGTACAGGTCGCTCTGGGATGAAGAACCTAGAGAAGGTGTGTGTTCAGTCCGTTAGGCGCGACCCCGGTGCGTTTAGTGAAAAAAAAGTACACGGTGTGTACTTTTAGATTACATGGTGTGTACTAGGTTTTTCCGTACTCCACCAAAATCGGCCTCCACCTCACCCCTACACACCGTGTGTGTGGCCCGGGCACAGCCAGCACACGGCTTTGAGCCGGAGAAGAGTACACGGTGTGTACTCAGAAAGTACACGGCGTGTACTTCAAAATTTTCCAGAAACTCCAAAAATTCTCAAAAACTCTAGAAAAGTAATGACATACCTGAAATGAAGATTCGGGTTCTTACAAACTTCCCCCTTAAAGAAATTCGTCCCCAAATTTCTCTAGATGGGCGTAGAAGAAGGATCCTTGAACAGTTCCGGCCACTGCGATCGAACCTCGGCCTCCTTCTCCCAAGTCTCGTCTTGTACTTGCTCATGCTGCCATAGCACTCGTACCATAGGAACATGACGACCTCAGAGAACATTTGTAATGCGATTGAAAATCCGGATAGGATGCTCTTCAAATGATGCATCCACTTCGAGCTCAAACTCCTTGGGCTGAAAGACATGAGACGAGTCTGAAAAGTAATGTCTGAGCTGAGAGATGTGGAAGACATCGTGCATCGCCCGATACCTCTAAGGTAGTTGCAACCGATAGGCAACCGGCCCAACTCTCTCCAATACCTAAAACGTCCCGACGTACTGTGGTGAAAGCTTACCCTATCTCTGAATCCTCTTGTGTCCCATCCTCGGTGCGACATGCAGGAAAACCTAATCTCCGACCTCAAACTCCAGAGTTCATCTCCACTGATCAGCATAAGACATCTATCGAGGCTGTGCTGTAGCCATCCTCTTCCGAATCAACTCTATCTGCTCTGAGGTCTCCTGAACAAGACGAGGTCCTAGCAAAGCTTCCTCTCCTACCTCCAACCCGCATAAGGGTGATCGGCATGGCCTACCGTACAAATCCTCGTATGGTGCCATCTGAATGGTCGCCTGAAAACTGTTGTTGTAGGTGAAATCCACAAGAGGTATATGCTTCTCCCAAGAACCGCCAAAGCTTATAATGCAAGCTCGAAGCATTTTCTCAAGCACCTGGATCGTGCGCTCGGATTGGCCATCAGTCTGGGGATGGTATGCTGTACTCAAAAGTACTTGTGTACCCAAAGCCTTCTGAAGTCTCTGCCAGAACCAAGAGGTAAAGAGCGCATCCCTATCTGAAACAATGGAGTGTGGAACTCCATGTAGATGTACAATCTCTTAGATGTACATTCTTCCCAGATCATCAACACTGAAGGTTTCCTTGATCGGCAAGAAGTGTGTTACCTTCGTAAGCCTGTCGACGACAACCCAAACAACATCACTTCCCCGAGGTGACCTCGGTAACCCAGTCACAAAGTCCATCATGAAATTTTTCCACTTTCACTCTAGAATGGGTAACTTCTGTAAAATCCCTATTGGTCGTTGATGCTCTGCTTTCACCTACTGACAAGTAGAACATCTCATGAAAAAACTAGCAACATATCTCTTCATACATGGCCACCAATACTGGTGATGAAGATCCCGATACATTTTGGTGACGCCAGGATGAACTGCCCAAACAGAGGAATGAAAATCCCGCATCAACTCCTTGTGTATGTCTGCTGGCACCCATACACGTCCCTGGAAACACAAGATCTCATCCTCTCCCACTGTCCATCCAGGAAGAGGGTCCCCTCCTGACACACTCTCCTGCAGGACCAAGGCCTCTGAGTCTGATAGCTGCCTCATTCGTACCCGATCAAGAAGTATAGAGGTAACAACCACAGAAGATAGGACAATCTATCCCTGCCTGTCGTGCACCTCCAGATGCATCTTATAAAACAGAGCCATAAGCTGCCACTCACTGTTGGCCTCCTGAACTGCCTGAATCTGAGTTTGTCTGCTCAACGCATCTGCCATTGCATTGCCCTTTCCAGGCATATAGGCAAGCTCGAAGTCAAAGGACTGAAGATACTCGACCCACCTGCACTGTCTAAGATTCAGATCACGCTGAGTGAAGATATACTTGAGACTCTTGTGGTCAGTAAAAACCACAAAGTGCTCTCCCCGAAGATAGTGTCTCCAACAATGTAAGGCATGAACAACTGCTGTCAACTCCAGATCGTGCGTCGGGTAGTTCCTCTCATGTGGCCTCAACTGCTGTGACCCGTAAGCAACGACCCCATCTCCCTGCATAAGCACGGCTCCTAGCCCGATACCTGAAGCATCACAGTAAATAGTGTAGCCCTTTCCCGGATCTGGCAAGACTAGTATCGGTGCTGAAGTTAACCTCCCTTTCAGCTCCTCAAAGGCAGACTCACAAGAATCTGACCATAAAAACTTCACCCCCTTCTTGGTCAGACCTATCATCAGAGCTGCAAGGTGCGAGAAGTCCTTAATGAAGCGTCTATAGTACCCAGCCAACCCTAGAAACCTCCGCACCTCAAAAATGTTCTACGGATGCTCCCAGAAAACTATAACTCTCACTTTCTCTGGGTCCACAGATACTCCAGTCTTTGAGATTACATGACCCAAGAAGTGAATCTGATCCATCCAAAAGTGGCACTTCGAGAGTTTAGCATACAACCAATGCTCTCTCAGTGTACTCATAATGATATCAAGATGTGTGACATGGTCGTGTCGAGTGTGAGAGTACACCAATATATCATCCATGAAGACCACGAAAAAGGAGTCCAAGTATGAATGGAACGCTCGGTTCATCAGCGCCATGAAGACTGCAGGCGCGTTTGTGAGACCGAACGACATGAAAGTATACTCGAAAAGACCATACCTGCTCCTGAAAGCTATCAGAGGTATATTTGATGGTCTAACGCGTAACTGATGGTAACTGGACCTCAAGTAGATCTTCGAGAACACCCGGGCTCATCGAAGCTGATCAAAGAGGTCATCGATCCTCGACAAGGGATATCAGTTCTTGACCGTCAACTGGTTCAGCTTCCGATAATCCACACAAAGCCGAAGGGTACCGTCTGCCTTCTTTGCAAACAGGACAGGTGGACCCCAAGGAGAAGTACTGGGTTAGATGAAACCCATTGCCTGCAACTCCTCCAACTGCTATTTGAGCTCCTGTAAATCAGGTGTAGCCATCCTATAAGGAGGAATGGACACCGGTGCCACTCCTGTAATGAGCTTAATCAAGAATTCTACCTCATGCTCTGGAGGTAAAACTAAAAAGTCTTCTGGAAAGACATCCCTAAAATGATCCACCACTGGAGGAAAGTCTAACAGTGAAGTCCCCTGGTCATCCAGATAAAGACTGGAAATCTGGGCTGTAACTTTCCCTAGACTATGATGCCCTGGTCCAGCTCTACCCGCCTAGACATCCCACTCGCCTCTATGAAGGAAGGATTTTCCATCTAGTGATGTGAAACTCACCTTGCGGCGATAGCAATCAACGACTGCCTGGAAGGGATCCAACCAGTCCATCTCGAGAATGATTTCATAGCCCGTCATCTCTAGGATATAGAGGTCCCATAAGAAATGAAACCCCACAACCTTAAGAGGGCACTCTCTGCACTGTTATATGCTAGATGTCCTCATTCCTAACGATGTGTCAAGAGTCAAAAAGTTGGCAGACGAAAAGATACAGAGCCCAAGGCTCTCCACAACCGCAACAGAGATAAAGCTATGGGAAGCACCAGTATCGAAAATATATGAAGATAAAACTAAGGCTACTAAGATCGTACCTCGAACTATCGAAGGGCCGAGATCCTGCTCCTGATAGTTCTGCTCCACGACGAAAGACTGGCCTACACCGCGGCCCTGCGCCCCTGGCTGACCGCTCTGAGCTGATCCACTCTGCTATCACTAATGACCTGGTGAATGGCCACCATGGCCGCGACCTCCACCTCGGCCTGAACGGCTGGAAGAACTCCAGTTCCCAAACTGATGGGAAACTGGTGAAACATCTGTAGAACGCGGGGTCATAGAGGAACCCCTACCACCAGATGAAGGTGAGAAGATATGAAAGAAGCACTGAAGATGGCCCATATTTCCACAAGAATGGAACTCCATCGGATCCCTATGGAACTGAGGCCTAGTATGGCCACTCCTACCGCACTGTTATCATACAACCTGGCTGCCAGAAGACGCATCCCTCGAACCTCGATCTCCTCGAGAAGACTCTCTGCGACGCTTCCTACTATTCGTAGGAGGAACACCAGCTCTGGATGATGAACCTCTCTGGCTCAATGCTCTAGAATCCCTCAGATTGTGATCTGTGATCAGCGCCTAGTTAACGATGGAGGATATCGAAGTCATCTGGAAGATATTAACCTAGGAACGGATCTCCTGCCTGAGACCGTCCTCAAACTTCTTAGCCAGAAACAACTCATCACCTGCTGGGATCAGTGTGAAACGCTGCAGCTCAGTGAAACGAGATGAGTACTACATGATGGAAAGAGTACCCTAATGCAGAATCATAAACTCCCGGGCTCGATCGGCCCTCAGGGTATTTGGATACAAGTAGTCATAGAAGGTGTGGAGGAACTCTTCCCAAGACATATCCTGTTAACGCCCTGACCATGAGATCACCTCCCACCACCTCTTGGTGGTGTCCTAGATCATATAAGTAGCCAGCTTTACCCTTTTCTCCAGAGGGATCTCTAGGTGCTCAAAGATGATCAGTGTGACCTCTATCCACGACTCTATAGCCTAAGGTCCTCCATCCCCTGAAAAAGTAGAAGGATGCTGCTGCTGGAAAACCCACGTCAACTCAGCCATCAATGGGGCAGGAGGCGACGCTCCCTGGAAGGTCTGCATCATCCTCAGGAATTCCTCCCTGAACTGCACATCGGAGCCTGCGACGGGTATAACTGCTGGTGCCAAGGCTGGCACATCAGGTGGATCTGTAGGAGGTCCCTAATCGGCCATATCTGGTGTCTAGTCACCGTCTGGCAACTGACGTACGACCAGATGACGTCTCAGAGGCATAAATCTGAAAGATCAAAAGTACACCTTAGATCAGGATTAACAAGGATTTAAAACACAAGAGTAAAAAATGGGAATAGGGGGAAGAAACTATCAAGTTTTACAAAACACGACTACACGATGTGTATAAAAACTACACAACATGTCTTCTTTAGCTATTAACATGGGAGTGTACCCCTGCCCGACAGGTCGTGTAACACCCCAAACTACACGGCGTGTTGAACCAACACACGACGTGTACTTGAAGACTATTCCCCTGCCCGAGTCTCTTTACACGGATAACCCACACGGTTCAAACAAACCTCATACTACACGGTGTGTTCCCTAGGGACACGACGTGTACTAGACACTGCCTTGGCAGCCCGTGTTGTTACTTACACGACCGTCTACATGGATGGCACTTACACGGAGTGTTCCAAACAAACACGACGTGTATAGGTGAAGGTGACACCATCTCGTCTTGTTCATGACATGACCGGGTACTTGGGAAAGACTACACGACGTGATCTGAAAGAAACACGGTGTGTATAAGAGAAGGTAACACCGACCCGTGTGGTTTGTGACACGACCGAGTACCTGGAAGGGAATACACGGCATGTTTGGTTACAACACGGTGTGTGCTACTCGAGCTTCCCCGACCCGTGTTGTTAGTGACACGGCCGGGTACAAGGCTCTGAACTACACATCGTGCACCTACCGTACACGGCGTGTTCTTGAAGTTACATTCACGACACCGTGTTTCTACTTACACGGTCAGTAACACGGCCTGAAAACTACACGACATGTGTCCAAAAAGTACATGCTGTTTATTCTGGATTTTTCTGGGCAGTAGCTCAGAAACTACACAGAATCCCAGGAACACTGAAAACAAGGCAAAGAGGTGCCAAATTCCGATCCGTGAGGGGCCATACTCCCCACAAATCAAAGCTTGGAATCGCCTACAATCATGTATAAGAGAAAATAGGATCATGATCCACCAATTTCTGATTCAAGAGGTCCCATAACACCTCAAGAATAAAAATTTGGCTTTCATTTAAACAAAGTATAATACAAACAATTCTATAACAAGGCAGCATATATTCTATCAAGCATATATCATAACAGCATGCGTAATCTACACAAAGTCTATCACAACAACATGCAATTGCTAATGCACCCTAGATGGCATGACAAGAATGCATGGCATGTGATTTCTAACAAGTGCCTATACGATGCATGAGATGGCATACCCTCATCTCATCGGGTTGTGATAGAAATAAAACCGTAATATCAAAACAATAACAGCACAAGGCATGTGAATCACTCTTGGTGAAACCATATCAACCGAAAAATCTCAAAACCAGAAAACTGCAATAAACGAGGTAGTATGGATTTTCCTTGTACATGAGTTAGATACTCCTGGGCACAGCTTATTACCAAGTACCGAATCTGTCCTATCCCTGGATAGCGTCTCCAAATAATAAGGCAAGAGAGAAAAAATCCTCTGATACCACTTTGTAACGTCCCTGTTCTGGAAGCCATCCAGAGACACCCCATACCCGGTCGGTCACATGGCCTCAAGTGCATTTCCCCAAACTCGAGAGGCTTCTGACTAGAAGCGAGGGCCTTGGGTGTGATAGTGGGTAAACTATTCCCTCATTGGAAGAGTACACAACGGAAGAAAAATAAACATGCAATAGTGGAAGCAGTAATAACCAACAATATAAATAGCGGAAGACTAAATCAACAAACTGGAGCACATATGTATATATATGAAACGATGCATAATACATAACTAGGAAAGTATCCAAACAAGTCACAATGCTGGAAAACACTATAGTACCAAAAAAAGTACAAAAGAAAAGTAAACAGCTCCTCAGCATCGCAAGCCAAAGATTGGTTCCCTACTCCCCTACTCCAAGAAATCAAGTTCCAGAAGTCGAAGGGCACTTTCCCTTGTCTATACCTATAGCAACATAGTCTGCTTCGGCCCCAAAGCATGGTCCAAACAGGGTGTGAGATAAAATCCCAATAGGAATTCACCCAAAGATCTTTACCTAATAGTCAGTGAGTATATGGCAGGTGAAAATACAATATGCAGTAAACAACAATAACAAGAAATAGGTAGTGACAGTAAGTAGTAAACAATATGATACATAGCAGAAAACAATTCTCAACCAATCAACAGCAGTGAAACAAATAGCTAATAATCCAGAAACCCTCTGGGAATTACTCACAGCCATCCCCTCTGGTCCTATCCAGGAAGTACCACAACCCTCTAGGCAGTGCACTCAGCCTAACCCCTCTGGCTTGGTCATACACATTTATGAGACTCTCTGGGGAAGCTCACTTGGTCAATTCCCCTTATAGTCTAGGGTATTCAGGGACTCTCTTGAGGAAGATCATGTGGTCTAACCCTCTTATACCTAAGGTCTAGAGAATCTCTGAGGAATCTATCTCGGTCAATTCCTCATATAGCCTCAGGTATACCACAGACTCTCTGAGGAAGCTCACTCGGTCAATTCCTCCTCTAGCCTGGGAAGGCTCTTAAAGAGATTCAAACAAGGTAAGACTCTCTGAGGATGCTCACTCGGTCTACCCTCCTGTAGTCTATAAAATCCAAGACTCTCTAGGAGATCACTCGGTCCATCCCCTATATAGTCTATAATGTCTAAGACCCTCTGGGAAGCACACTCGGTCTATCCCTTATAGTCTATAGCACCAGGTTCTCTTAGCCCCGTGCCAAACAGTGCATAATAATGCTATAAGGCCAAAGTACACCTATAGAGCTACTTGGATAACCAAAGTACACCTAGAGAGATACTTGGCCAGACAGTCTACAGGCAACAAGCATGCTATAAAAAACACTCCAACCTATAATCACAATCCATGAAACAGGTATAACAGCCAAAGGAAAATGGGACCCAAAGGTTGTAAACAGAGCAAAGAAAGGGAAAATACATCCAAGAACAACAATTTATCCTCTAACATGGTCAAATTACCTCTACACAAGCATACAAGCAAGGCAGGAAAACAACAAGGGCAAAAAAGGTACACACGCAATACCCCGTTCATGGGTATCATTGGAAATTTTCACATAAACTCAGAGACTTTGAACGGTAAGGCACAAACCACCTACCTGATCCAAGGAGATCGAGGTACTTGAACCACGGCGGCTGATTCTCCCTAGAATGTTGTACATCTAAGAAAATTCACAAAAAGTTAAAACTTAGATAATTTGAGAAGGAGAAAGAATGGGAAAAAAAGGTTCAAGCAGAAGGAAGAACTCACTGTTGCGCTTCCAACGCAATCGACCGTGGTCGAATCGGGGAACAGACGGAGAGGCGAGGGCTTGGGGAAGATCCGGCCGTATGGGTCACTATGGGATGAAGAACCTAGAGAAGGGGTGTGTTCTATCTATTAGGCGTGACCCCAGTGCATTTAGTGAAAAAAATAAAAGTACACAGTGTGTACTTTTAGAGTACACGGTGTGTACTAGGTTTTTCCGTACTCCGCCAAAATCGGCCTCCACGTCACCCCTACACACCGTGTGTGTGGCCCGGGCACGACCAACACACGGCTTCAAGCCAGAGAAGAGTATACAGTGTGTACTCAGAAAGTACATGGCGTTTACTTCGAAATTTTACAGAAACTCCAAAAATTCTCAAAAACTCCAGAAAAGGAAAGACATACCTAAAACGAAGATCTAGGTTCTTACAATCCGATACACTAGTGAAGATATCAGTGCCATCCTGGGGTGAAATTCTGTGTAGAAGTTGATCTCCCGGTGGGGAGGTAGTCTTGGAAAATATTTTGGAAAGAATTACTTGTACTCCTCCACTACTGCTGAGAATTAAAAGCTCATAACATCAGCATCTATAAGGAAAAGGCTAGCCAGCACATGAGTGATCAGCTGCACCCTTCTCTATATGAGAACCTCCTATGCTGCCTGGGTCTCATGATCGTGTTACCATGACATGTCAAATTGATTATGTTTTTAAGTTTGATTTATAATATAGGGATTACCCTAGGTCATCTATAAATGAGTGTTGATAGGTTTATATTATGTGTTTTTAATAAAAAGTAAAAAAATTGTGATTTTGAAAGTAGTTTTAAGAAAAATTAATTCAACTTAAAGAGTTTAATAGTTGATAAATAAAGGTGGTGTTTTAAGAATTATGTGAGAAGGATATAATTTCATGTTCACTACACATTTTTTGATAGATAATTGTTCTGAAAATATTTACATGGTGTTGTTTAATTCTTTGGTTGGGGGTTTTCAATATCTTGATTCCCCTCTTGCCTCTTAAATCATTGCACAAAGTATCTACCCTTGAAACAATAATCATGTTGTCAAGTATTGGACCTCAAAAATATAGTGAAGGATACTACAGAATGATAATATCTTATGTATGTGTGAGAGAAATAGTATTATTGTGTTGCCCAATCGGAAAAACCAAAAATCCCCACTTGAAATCTCAACCCAATCGGTGTTGAGATAAAAAAGTGTTTCACTTAATTATAAAAAAATAAATGTTTTCAGAAGAGAAGAGAATAAATATTAAACATAATTTAAATATTTAACACAAAAATTACAGAGAACTAGTATAATAATAAGTTTTGGAACTCCCTCCCAAGTATGTGTAGCTCCCTCGAAATGATCGTCCATCATTTAGCTTGCCATTGAGAGGAGGAGGAGGCTCGAGTGGAACTTTTCCTTTATCCTTGATCCCCCTATGAATATAGAGGACTACATAACTACTTTGATGAGGAGAGGACTACTTTGGGTCTCAAAAATATCTTATATTTTACTCCTAATTGAACTTACAAATGAGGAGCCCAAGGTTCCATTTTATAGGCAAAGTGGAAGGTGGTTTTGGGAACACAAATTTCTTAAAACCAATTATAAAATATATTTAGATCTCCATAAATCCTTATATCTATTTAAATAATATTAAAAAGTTGTACCCATAGATACCTAATATCTACACTGAATTTTTGGATTCATTTGGAGATCTACAACTCGAGACATGGAGAGATCACAACACACCACTTTTGACTTCGTGAAAATTTAGTGTTTTGGAAAGAACTATTAGGATGGTCCACAATATGGATGAATTAAGATTGGGTTTATTAATATTAAATGTATATAGTTCAATTTAGGACTTCCCCACAAAATATAATCCCATTTAAATGCACAGTTTAGTATAAGTGTGCGGTTTAGTACATTGATGTGTTTGGATCCTACGTAGTTTGGCCCATTTTTCTGGAACTTCATCATGTGCCCTCCAAATCACTTACACCTTAAATGAAATTACAAAAAAAGTAACATTGAACCTTTTAAATGTGATAAATATTAAATAATTCAATAAAACATGAATTTAAATTTGATATTACATTTGTAATTTATGGTGAAAAATTAGTCTAAAACAGTGGTGTAAGGGTGAAAGTGAAACAATGAATCATGGTGCGATGACACCCCCAAACCTAAATATTTTCACTTCTAGGAAAAGAATCATTTACAGAAATTATGAATATAGATATTTCCAACTTCAAAAATATTTAACATTCAATGAAAATTTAATTCATGATAGAAATGTGATCAACGAAAAAATCACACCGAGGAGTTATTCTCAGTAATCATGGAAAAAGACATCTCAAAAATTGTATCCAAATGAAATTCCATGAGACACATGATAACAATAAAAGAAAATAATTAAAAATGTTATCATGTCACTAATTACTTATATATATGTGTGTTACAACCATTTCTTGTTATTCTTTACATTTTCTATCGAGTAAATATAAGTTATTTTAAAAATAGTCTACTTGCATGATCCTTTCCACCAAACCTGCCCCAAATCCTTTGAAATCAAATTCCAAGACCCCTCACTTAAACATTCCCAAAAGTCAAACCATAATCTCCTGGACTAGATATCCCCATATGTTTCACATCTCATCACTCCCCTCATTCATTTTTTTTCAAAAGTTACACTTGGAACAAATATCACACTCTTCTCTCAACCCTTGTTTGATCTCATCATGACACTAATTTTAATAGTTATAAAAAGATCAAAAGTCTAGGAAGGGTGGTTTTTTACCTGCTAATATACAACCCTTTTTGTTTTTTGTTTTTTTGAAGGTGTACAATAGTCGAATAATAGGTACACATGCATAGGTCAATATGGTATAGTAATTAAATAGATTTGATATGGAATGAACATATGGAAAAATGATTTTGGAAAGTATAGAAAAATCAACCTGAATTATATTTACATTCCATTAAGTAAGATATTTTCACAATTCATGGTTGGGTGTAAATATGTGTGGAGAGATTAAGTGAAACAATCTTCCATTAAACTATTCACAAAAGGTTACCATTCTTCTCTATGGTTTAGAAATGATAAAACCATTTATATCATCGACAAAGAAATATATTTCAAAAGAAAGTCTTGAAACAATATTGAATTCTTGTTGAAATTCACATTTCATCATATTTTTTTGAATGTTAAAACAACACGAAATACATAAATTCCACATGCATTTTCAATAACTTTCATTATTAAACGGGCATAATTTTCCATGATAAATTGGGAATAAAAAAGTAATATTCTGACACAAAGGTGAGGGGGAGGGAAAGGTGGGAAAGTAAAAATAATATTCAGCAAGATGAAAAAAATAAAAATAAGAAATATGATGAAAATTTCTAAGTAACCTAGGAATATACTCATCCCCCACACATAAAGTGTGCAGTGTCCTCAATGTAATAAAAGAGAATGTGGGAAGGAAGGATAATACCTAGTGAGTATCATTCGTAGATTGCTTCTTGAACATGGATTTCTTCTATCAAGGACTTCGGAATGGACTCATGGAATTTCTTCAGCTGCTTTCCATTGACAGTGAAGGTTTTCTTGGTTTCTTCATTTTGAACCTAGATAACACCAAATGAAGAGACATTAGTAATAGTTTATGGTCCAAAAAAATGGGAACAAAGTTTACCTGGATGCAAATTCAGCCTTGAATTGTAGATGAGGACCTTATTCCCATTGTGGACCTGAAGATGAAGGACGAGATGGTCATGTGAAGCCTTGGTTCTCTCCTTATAAATCTTAGAGTTCTCAAATGCATCTCTTCTCATTTCCTCCAACTCCTAAATCTGCAACTTCTTTTGAGCACATACACCAGATATATTAGAATTGTATTGTTTAATGGATTAGTAGGCTTAGTGCTCAATCTCAATAGGGAGGTGACAACTCCTTCCAAACACAAGTCAATAGTGTGACATTTAAATGGGAGTTTTAAAGGAAGTGCGATACACCCATAATGAATCATAGAGTCTAAGACTCCAATATTTTCTATTGGGTTGAACTATCTTTTGAAGAATTTGTTTTTCCTCTTTATTTGACACCTCGACTTGACCATTAGTCTATGGGTGATAAGCAGTAGACACTCAATGCCTGACCCCATACTGACACAAAATAGATTTCATTGTTCGGTTGCAGAAATAGGAACCCTGGTCACTAATGATGAACCTTGGTAATCCAAACCTACAAAATATTTGGGTTCTCAGAAATTACACAACTACCTTAGAATCATCATTCCTTATAGCTCGTGCCTCTACCCATTTTGAAACATAATCCACTGCTAGAAGATTTAAAGGTTCCTAAATAAATTAGGGAATGGTACCATAAAGTCAATCCCCAAACATCAAAAATATCATAGAAGAGAAAGGGTTATTGTGGTATTTAATTTTTTTAGATACATTACCTATTCATTGAAAATGAGGAAAAGATTTACAGAAATCATGGGCATCCCAAAAAAGTGTTGGCCAAAAGAGACCAGAATCAAGGACCTTGCGAGCAGTCCATTGGGGACCAAAGTGGCCCCCAAAAAATAAGAGTGTGGTAGAACCTAAGTATAGACTACAAATCACTATCAGGAATGAAACACCTGAGGACTTGATCACTACAAGTGTTCCAAAGGTAGTTTTATCCCAAATGTACCAAAGAGACTCATGCTTTAGATGTTCGACCAGGTTTTTATTGAAATCAATAGAAATTGAAGATGCTACCAAATAATTTACAATTTAATCATACAAAGGAATATAATATTGCACTTGATACAGTTTATCATTAGAAAACATGTCATTTATGGAAATATAGGGGGATGAGTCAATGTATGAGGATGGGTGGATCCTATTGATATGGTTAGGCACCACATTCTCTACTCCTTTTGTATCTCTAATTTCTAAATTGAATTCCTAAAGGAGGAGCATCCAAGGAATGAGTCATGGTTTGGATTCAGGTTTCTTAAAGAGATACTAGAGGGCTACATGGTATGAGAACACAATGAATTTGGACCCTAAAAGATATGACCTGAATTTATCCAAGGTAAACACAATGGAAAAAAATTATTTTTCAGTTGTGGTGTAGTTTTCTTAGGAAGGGTCTAGTGTACGTGAGACATATGCAATGAAATGTGGAGCTCGATGAACCCTTTGTGATAAGACTGTCCAAAATGTATGGTTAGAGGAATCACACATGAGCTCAAATGGTAAATCCCTCTGAGGTGGTTGGATTACTAGGGGTGATGTGGGACTCCATTTTAACTTATTAAAATATTCCTAACATTATTTATCAATAACAAATTTCTTTTATTTTTGGAGAAATCATGAGAGGGGAGTGTAATTTTACTGAATTAATGAATGAAACGATGGTAAAATCAAGAATGAACTAGGAAAGACTGCATATCCCATAAATTTTAGGGGAATAGTAAGGAAGAAATGACATACACTTTTGATTTATCAACTTGGATACCATCCCCTAAAATGAAATGTCCCAAAAATATACCTTGTCACACCATGAAATGACATTTATCATAATTTAATACAAGATTATCTTCAATATAGTGATGTAGGATTGAAGCAAGACTACTCAAACATTCATCAAAAGAGGAGCCATAAACAGTGAAATCATCCATGAATACTTCAATGCAATTCTCTAGGTAATCCAAAAAAAAAATACTAACCATGCATCGCTAGAAATTACTCAGAGCATTTCACAGACCAAATGGAAACGTTCTATATGAAAATGTGCCAAAGGGGAAAGTAAAGGTTGTCTTTTCTTAATCCTCATGGAAATAGGGATTTGAAAGTATCCAGAATACCCATCAAGAAAACAGTAAAGAGACTTACCTTCTATCCTCTATAGCATTTGGTCAATTAATGAAAATGGGAAATGGTCCTTCCTAGTGTATTGGTTTAATTCGCGATAGTCTATACAGACACACCAACTATTCTCCACAAGAGTTGGAACCAATTCATTATTTACATTTTTAATTACCATCAAACCATTTTTTTAGGATCCACTCGTACTAGACTGACCCATTTGCTATCATATATGGGGTAAATAATTCCAGCATCTAATAATTTTTTTACCTCCTTTTTAATCACATCTGAGAGGTTTGGGTTCAGTCATCATTGTTCTTGCCTTCCTATTTTAGCCTCATAATTTAACAATATATGATGTGTGCAAATTGATGGGCTCATACCAGGAATTTTAGAAAGCGCCCATCCCAAATATTGTTTATACACCCTCAAAAGTTCAAGCAGTCACAATTCATGCTATGGAGGGGGTGAACTAGCAATGATTACAAGTAGCTTGTTTCCATTCTCAATATATAAATAATTTAAATATTGAGGTAGTTGTTCTAGTTCCAATTCAGGTGGATTTTTGATTGATGAGAGTATGTGTGAAAGTGATATGTCACTAATCTCATCTAACCGATCAATGGAATCATCCTCAAATGAAGAATGAGATTTTACAAGCATAGCAGCATCATTGATGGTCATGCGATTCTCAGTGTTCAAGAAATAATCAATTAATATACATGCATGAAATTTTTCTAAACTTGTACAATATTCTATCCATGATTCATTTCCTTGAATTTTAATCAATGTTGAAAACTTATAAATGGGATCAATGTAATGAGAATAAGTGTTTTTAGGGGAAGGGAGTAAATCTATAGAGTTAATAGAGAGAGAGGAATATTCTTTCGAGGGGTGCTTTATGGACTTAAGGATACTGATGTGGAAAATGTCACCAACAAAATCCATATATAATGTACCATTGGGAACATTAATTATGGTATTGTTAGTTTTTAAGAATGGTCTCCCCAATATAATATGGGCATTTCCATTCATCCTATCATCTTCCATTTTTAGTACATAAAAAAGAGTAGGAAAAATTAAATTTTGGAACCTCACAAGAACATCCTCTAACACACCCGAAGGGTGTACTGTACTCCAATTTTCTAATTGAACAACAATTCCAGTGGGTTTTAGTTCTCTGGACTTCATTGAAGAGTAAATGGAGTGAGGAATCACATTTATAGAGTCACCTAAATCAGGAATAACATTGGAAAATAAATACTCTCCTATGGTGCACAGAATTGAGAATGTCCTTGGATCATTGCATTTGGTGGGAAGTGATGAATCTGTCAATGCTGAGATGTTTCTCCTCAAGATCACCTTATCATCACCTCTAAGTCTCCTTCTCTGTGCACACATCTCCTTCAGAAACTTGAATTATATTGGAATTTTCTTTACAACATCAATCTAGGGGATGTTAACCTTCACTTTATTTAAAAGTTTCCAATATTTCTTTATCAAGTTTAGTTTTTTTTGTTTTCTTGGTTGGGTGTACCTTTGGGAAAATTGAAGAGGAATGTTTTGTATGGGTGACTCATCAATAAAAACACTCTTTCCTTTGGATGGGATTCTCTCAGGACAAGGTTTTTATTCTCTTGGACCATTTTTAGCAATTCGGATTGTGGTTTCCTAAGGAGGGGAATGACTCTATTGGAGGGTAAATTTTGATTTAAGCTGAGTTCCACTCCCAAAAGTGATGCCACTAACATTTCCTTTATCCCTAGGGTTTACAAGTGGTTGAGAGGGTAGTTTACCTGACCCATGACTTTGGATTCCCACCACCGAGTTAGCAAGTTTTCCTAATTAGGTTTTTAAGTCTTTTATGGAAGCTTGGGTGGTTTTTTTGGAATTAGAGATTGTTGGAAGCCATTTGTTTCATCATATATTCTAGGCTAGGCTCAGGTTTTGGAGGGGGTTGTTGGAAAGTCCTTTGTTTTGGTTGAGGATTTCTAGGTGGTGGTGGATTACTACTCTGTCGCGGTTGGTTCCATTGTTGTTGAGATTGGTTTGAATACCCCTTTCCTATAAGCTTGGTTTTCTTTCCACTCAGGGTTGGATGGATAGTAAGGTTCTTGTCTAAAGTGTTGGTTATAGGGGAATCCTTGAAATATTGCCTAAAAAATGTCAGAATTTTCTCTTAGTTGGGAGAATTGGTTAGAATAATGGGTGTCAGAAGAACATATACAACAATGGATAGGAGGAGGAGATTGGGATTTCACTTGGGAAAGAGAAAGTTGTCAAAGAAGGGTACTTACCTCTTCAAACTTCATGTCCACCTTCTTCTTGAATTCAGTAATTTTCACCTCATGGAATCCTTGAATGGGTACACTAGACCTTGAACCATATTGTTGAGTGTTTTCTACCATGTTCTCAATCAGGGCCCTTGTAACAACTGGGGTTTTATCAACTAGTTCACCACTTTCAGCAACATCAATCACATTTCAATCAATAGTAATTAAACCATCATAAAAATACTGAATTAAAATTTGATCACTTATTTGGTGGTGTGGACATCTTGAACATAACCTTTTAAATCTCTCTCAATATTCATGAAGCGTTTCCCATTGGGATTGTCTTATCCCACATATTTCTTTTTTTTCCAATTCTATAGGCTAGAAAATATTTTCAAGAAAATGGTGTTTCATGTCCTCCCAACCTCTAATTGGTGAATTAGCATAATACAACCAATCTTTCACAGTTTCTTATAATGAAAATGGGAATGCCCTAAGATTTACTTGTTCTCCATCCACATTAGAAGGTTTTAATATATAAAAAATAGTATAAAATTATCTTAAGTGATTTGTGGATATTCTTCAACAAGTCCATGAAATCTTGGCAATAAGTGAATTAGACTGGATTTTAGTTCAAAATTGGGTGTCTCAACTTGTATTTGAATATATGTGAGATGGATATAAACATCATATGAGGTTATTTATTTTAGTGTTATATTTTTTCATCCATGTTATTATCATTAATTTCAGGTTCTAATTTGGTTCTAAATGAAGAGGGGTTTAGAAAAGTCTGAAGTTGTGGTGTGTCCTCCTTCAAAGGGGTGTCTTGTGTATCTCGGTGTCGCTGACGTATGATCCTATCTAGTTAGAGTTCTAAAGGTGGTAAGTCTCCCAAAGTAGAAATCATCATGCACATAACCTACACAAGAAATAAATCATAAAACAAAATTATATTCAAAGGTAGAAGATAAAAAATAAATATTCACAAAAATTTACAAAAATCATATAAAAAACACGTATTGAAAACCAAAGAGCTCCATGGAAAAAGTGAATTTTTTTACCATGTTTCCGTGAAAAAACAAATTAATTTTTGTTGAGGTTAATTTATTATATTGGGGAAACCCTATGTCATCTCTCAAGGAGCGTTGATAGGTTTAGGGTATGCATTTTTAATAAAAAGTACTAAAATGGGGTTATTTTGAAAACTGTTTTAAGAAAATAAATTAACTTAAATATTTTAATAGTTGATAAATAACGGTGGTGTTTTAAGAATTATGAGAGAAGGACATCATTTCATGTTCACTAAAAATCTTTTATAGTTCATTATTCTGAAAATATTGACATGGTTTTATTTAATTGTTTGGTTGAGGGTTTTCAAGATCTTGATTCCCCTCTTGCCTCTTAAATCATTGCGCAAAGTATCAACCCTTGATACATAAATCATGTTTTCAGGTATTGGACCTCAAGAATAGAGTCAAGTATACCAAATCATATTAATATCTTATGAATGTGTGATGGAAATAGGATGCTTGTGTTGCCCAATCAGAACAACCCAAGATTCCCACTTGAAATCTCAACCCAATCAGTGTTGAGATAAAAAGTGATTCACTTAATTATAAAAAAAATGTATTTAGAGGAGAAGAAAATCAAGGTTAAAAATAATTACAATATTTAACAAAAAAATTACAGAAAACTAGTAGAATAAAAATTGTTGGACCTCCCTCCCAAGTATGTGTAGCTCCCTTGAAATGATCGTCCACCATTTAGCTCACCATCGAGAGGAGGAGGAGGCTCAGGTGGAACTTTGACTTCACACTTGATCCCCATATGAAGATAGAGGCCTCCAAAACTTATTGGATGAGAAGAGGAATAATTTTTGTCTCCAAAATTTCTGATCTTTGCATCCTATCCAAACTATCAAATTGGGATCCCTAGGTTCCATTTTATAGGCAAAGTAGAAGGTGGTTTTTGGCATACAGATTTATTAAAACCACATGGCACATGGTTTTTGACCTCCATAATTCACCTCCTTACTATCTTTACTAAAATTTTGGCTTTATTTGGACACCTAAGACTCATGATATGGATATATCATAGCACACCACTTTTGACTTCATGCAGATTCAATGTGTTGGAAATATAAGTTCAGATAGATGGATGAATTGGGCTTGGGTTTCTTAATATTAAATGTATCCCATTAAATTTATGAGAACACCACAAAATATTATCCCATTTGGATGCACAATTTAGTAGAAGTGTGAAGTTTAGTACAATGATGTGTTTGGATCCTGCGCAGTTTGACCCATTTTTCTTGAACTTCGTCATATTCCCTCCAAATCACCTCCACCTTCAATGAAATTATAAAATCAAGTAAAATTGACCTTTTCAAATGTGATAAATATTAAATAATTCAATAAAACATTTAGTGCATTTTTATATTATATTTTTAATTTATGGTAAAAAATCAGTTTAAAATAGTAGTATGAGGGTGAAAATGAAATAGTGAATCACAGTGCAATATTCTCATTTTCACTAACAAAGGGAAAACTCATTGCATCGCTACAGACATACCACAATTTTAAACACAAGTAGTAAATATTGGCATGAACCAAAGAAAATTAATCCATACTGAGAATGACATTGTAAGGCCTCGATGCTGTCTCCATGAGGTTCCAACTAAAACTCTCTCATCTAAGGGTAAGATCAAACTGTTATAAAAGATTCATGATCATTGAGTATCCTCATGTAGGTGTCTCTAAGAATAAGGGTTAAGTCAAAGGATCTATCGGAATATCAAGGTCTCGCAAAAGACATATGGTGTGGAAAGAATGACTGAAACTTGTGTCTATAAGTATGAAAGATAAGGTAGAATAGACACAAATCATACCTCAGATCATCCCTGGAGTCCCTTGGTCATACTCCTCGACCACGTGTAGCTACCCCCAACCCTGTCCCCCAGATCCCTAAGCCTGGTGCGGAACCCCTGGGGGTGGTGGAATTATGTAAAAGCGTCTGTCACCTCCTGAATCTCTCCTCGCTCATCTTCCACATCCTTAGCTTGGGGGTCTTCCTGTTCTACTCATTGCCACTACCTCGGTGGTCCATCCACCGCCTCGCTGTCAGTAGATCGATGGGTTGGATAGTCTATAGTGAGATTTCCTCTTCTGTATCATTAGTAGAATCACCTCTCCCTAGGATGATTGTATCCAACCTGAGAGCCTTGAACTACAGTTCCCCTATTCTGGGTCCTCTTGTGATGTCTCCCACACCCCCATCCACATACCTAACATCAACTCCCTGCTTCTGAGGTCTCTACACCAGTCTACCTAATTCTGACTTCTAGTGCATGTCCCTACTCATCCAAGAATCTCTGTACCACCTAATATTTCTTGATTACTCTTGCATAAGTTAGAATGCATAGAGGAACGACACTAGATCGGATGTCTTGTAGTAATTATTACTCAATGGTCTGAGCTCTAAAGTACCGATCTTTGACCATATCCACTGAGTACCTGGTGAGGTTGGTAAACATTGATGAATAGTTAGTCACCATCAAACTGCCCTGCTGGAGATAAAGAAGCTCATAGATATGCACTTCCCTCAACGTAACTATAGATAACTCCTCCCTAAAGAGTTGCTCGAACTCCATCCATGAAAGAGTATCCTCATCATCAGTACGTGTGGTCAAACTCCTCCATCACCCTGTAGAACCCTAAAGAAGGATCGCTTCTATGTTCACCATCTAGTCCACTAGTGGACTCACTAGACGAAAGACTGTGGTCACCGCCTCAAGTCGGTCCTTAGCCGCCTGAGGGTCAGGCTCAACTAGCAACCTGAGGGGTCTCTGTCTTTGGAACTCATGGAGCATGCTTAACCTGCTCTTCTCATCTTCTAGTACTATAGGTACCACGTGCTACTCTACTGGTGGTGGCATAGCCGGTGCACCAACTAGAGGTAACACCTAGGGAACTATCCCCTAAATCGAAGCCTCATCCTTGATGGGGTCATCCTCATGGTCGAGTTGCTAAATCATAGCTGGTATGTGTTGTATATTCATCCTGTAAAGAAACAATATGTACAATAGTCAATGAGTATATCTGAAGAGAAGACTCAACAAGGACATGGATTCCACAACACATTTCTATATGATGCATTTACTATTATTGTTTCCCTGCAACTAGTTTTCTCATTTACCAAGTCAAAAAGGAGGTTATCAGAGTCCTGATGCATGGATATGTCAGATTCCCACACCAACACTGGAGTCCCTCACCTAAAATTCAATCTTGAGACAATCAAAACTATTTCCCCAAACCAATCTCACAAAATCTCAGTCTTAAGGTAGAACTGAGAACCTTTGATACCACTCTTTCATGAACCATCCTAATGGGGCCCGTGCTGCGACTCCACAAGTCCACATCCAATAGGCCAGGGGATGGTAATTAGCACTGTGTAGGAATATCACTAACATGGGAGGAATTTCTTAAGTACCTATACACATGAACATATCTCCAAGTCCACAAATGTTGAAATGAAAAAAACCACTAAGGAAAAAAAATGTATGCATACAACTAAACCCAACTGACAAAGTATGACAAAAAGTAAAGTTCATAAAGTAAATTGGGCCAGAATACAAGACCACTAAAATAAAGAGTCTTCAAACTAAAAATTCCAACATGTAAGCAAGAAATAGGTATTGGGATTGATGCTTGTAGCTGAAAGAACACCTCGGTCTATAAAAAATCTCACAAAGAACAGTTCAGTCTTGGTCCTCCCTAGACTTTGTCAAAATGCCACTCATCTTCCCAAGACATAATACTTGTGGAAAAATCCCATAAAAAGGTGATTATAACAATACTTAGTAGGAAACCCCCAGAACCACAAAGAAATACAAAAAGGTAGATTCATATCTACACAGTATATGTCTATGGAAAATATAACAAAAGAAACATCTAGATATAGTTGAAACCCAGAACTGTAGTCTAAAGGCATATCACAATAACCGGAATTCCTATTCCAGGGGTTCAGTCCAAAGATTCCAAGAATTAATCATCTGAGAGAACTCACCCCACAAGTGTGATAACTTGGATGACGTTCGTCTGTGAATTACTATTCATCGAGAAGTGTCATGATATAGATAGATGAGCTGATAGATGTAAAGAGAGAACATATAAACTCATTCAAGGAGATATCACTCCTGAGTGGGGAAATATCATGATACACAAATGAGGATCACTTCCAGGGCCTTGGTGTTTACCACAACTCATTCAGATTCACTTTCTATGTAGAGAATTGGTGTCTAGTAGGATTGGTCACATAGATATTTAACTCTACCTAGGTCCAAGAATGGGTATAGGATCTCACTCTGGGACTCTCAGAGGAACTCTAACTATATAAAAAAAGTCATACTAAAGGGATCATATTAATATGGATTGGAACTATAAATATCCAACCTTATTGTACATGGACATTACATTAATTTTTCAGAATACTTAATGCATTAAAAAAATAAACACCCCAAGACTGTATTAGTTTAGTGCCTTTAGAAACATGGAACATAATCTTATAACTTGGTGAAATTTCTTCAACATCTCCCATAAAGATCTTCCCCTTTTGTTTTCATACCTAAACCTTTCTTTATATCCCAGGGAAAACAAAACATAGAAATGGTGAGCTTAAATTATTAGTAAGGGTAAACATGGACAATATATTATAAAACATAAACATAATAATCTAAAAACATGAACATGACTTTTAGAAAAAAAATATACCACATTTAAAATATTCCAAAATCTCGATTCATGAAATAAATCTTGGTAGTTCATAAGACTAAATCATAATGGTATCATGAACCATGAGAAAATAGCATTGATAAAAAACATAGAATTGTGGAAAACAAATAAACACATAATATGATTTCCATATAAGCCAAGGAATTTCTACCAAGACCATAATAGTGGAAAAATTCCATTACTAAATCAAGTTTACTTTTCTTTCTAGCCAAGTATCACTGAACTAGATTTACTTGTCATTACAGCCCATCATTACTGAACTAGATTTACTTGTCGTTCCAACCCTGTATTACTGAACCAGATTTACTTTTTGTTCCAGTCATGTTAGTCTCATGAGATATAAATCTGTACACAATTAATTGGAGGTAGATATAGGTCCCTCCCATCTCATAATGAAATCATTCTTACATGTTCCACAAAAACATAAATCATTCATCGCAGCATAACCCAAGAAATAAAATGGGTTTCTTAAACGTCATTCAATCATAACATAATCCATATAAAATATCTTTAAATCATTAAAACTATAAAATAATAGTAATAATAGGGATATAAAAATAACCATATGTCATCTTAAATGAAAAATAATTTAGATAAAACACTTTAACTTAATTCTTGAGGAAAAAATCCTTTCTTTTTCAAAAACGTTTTCTTTTCTCAAAATGCCATAAAATTTTAAAAGAAAAGAATTTAGTTGAAAATAAACTTTAAATAGTGTAGTGAAAGTTTCATGGAAATATTTTGTCATGAAACCATAAAAATCCATTCATTCCATATAAGTAAAAAAACATTCTCCTCATAATTTTTCAGGAAAAGTCAAAAAAGTACCTGTAATCGAATAACGAAAAAATATTCATTTCATATCGTTTAATAAAAATTAACAAAAGGGTAAAATTAACTTTAAAAAATTATAGAATAATATAAATAATATTACATAATTATGAAATATTTATGTGGATTATAAATATACCCCAATAATTACTTACATATAAGCAATCTCGGGTAAAAATGAGATTGAAAAATTATCCCTTACCTTAAGTATGATTTCTTTTGTACGTATCATAAACTCTTGTATTGTTAGTTTAAAATTATTAAATAATTTTAATATAACCATAATAATATTTATTATATCTTATATGATTCACTTATGACTTTATATTAACCATTTGTTTATCAGCGTCATGTTAAATCAATGTTTAGGTAATAATCATTTTATTTTTCATAAGTGTTTTGACTTGTTATTCTTGATATTATTACATATATAGTGATATAATTACTTATATAATGTAAAAAATGATTTATATATCATAAAAATTCAGTATATAAATATATATAATAGACAGATAAATGAAATGGACTACACTATTCATGGAGACGGTAGGTCGTACGTACGCATCCACACTGTTTCCATTTCATTATTAAATTGAATGGAAGCAAGTAAATGAAATATATGTATATATATAAATAAATATAATAGAATTATTATGTCATATATTTCATTATTATTTATTATATATACTTTATAATCATTCCTGAATGGTTAAAGTGGAGAATGAATCTCATCGCGTCGTGGTGACGGCAGGCCATACGTACGCACAAGCGACGATATCATTCACTTAATGGTTAAATGATATGAAATTGGATGGTATATTAATTATAAATAATTGTTATAATGTTATATTAATTATTTTAATCCTTTATACTCATCATTATACCCATCCAAATTGAATATTTCTGAATTATATATTACACCACAGTGTGAAGATGGTAAGTTGTACGTACACACGCATGGTGATATTGTTATTTGTAGATGGATAAAAGGAGGTATAAGGTTGTACCATAATTATAATAAAATCACATAATGTAGAAGATACTGGATTTATTACTTTATTATGGGAACAACATAAGAAGAGGAATTAGAAGAAGAAAATAATTTTGAAAGAGGTGATAAAACAATCGCCTCTTTTTCGAGTATCACCTTTTGATTTGCACAAAAGGTCTACCTAGGATAGATTTATTCATATAGAGTGGCCTCTACGATGAAGGGAGAGATAGTGGGATCTTATTTTAGTATAGTTTTGATGATCCAAAGGGATTGAAATGTGTGAGTAAGTGGGTATAGGTGGTGATCTTTTATAAGAAGGTGGAGGGGCACTTTAGGAAAGTCTTGAGATATTAATTTATTATAAATTGATTTTCAGTTTATCATGCTTCCAAACTCATTTATTTCAACGATAAGATGATTATGGGTTGAAATCCTCTAAAAAAAATAAAATTTAGACATGTTTTGATTTTATTTTAAACCTTAACATTTTGATTTATATTTATTTATTCTATTTAATTTTTTTGTGGTAATAATATTATAAATACTAAATGGTTATAAATATTTACTTATGTGTTGTCAATTGTACATAATTAGAAACTTTATGACATTTTAGACCATATATTTTTAACTTTGTAATTTTTAAATATTTTTGTGATTTTTAAATAATTTAATAATATGTTATTTTTATAGAATATCAATAATGTTAATTTGGAAAATATATATTTATTTGACTTTAAATAAAATCCATAAAAATAGATAAATTCAAAAAAAATTTAATACACTTATCACATGTCATAGTCACCTATAAAATTTGTGGATAACATTAATTAGTTCATATAATATTTCATTTAATATTTTTAAAACCATTTATTTGATATTTCTACTAATAAAATAATTTATACATCACTATTGTGTTATCATTAATGGAAATTATATAATATCTAAAAATTATAATTAAATTAAGATGATTTATATAATTTCATTAGATTTCTAGGGACTATTTATATTTGAAGTTTTATCAAGTATATCACTAAATTAAAATTATTATACTTATAAGATATATGAGAGTGACATGTTGTCACTTTCTTCTGTTTTAATTATAATTACATAACTTTCAAAGAAAAAAGTCAATTAATTGAATCAATTTTGACCCTTAGGTGATATTGGTAGAATTTAATTCATTCAATAGGATTTTGGAAGGTGTTAGGGTAATTTTATTATCTTTATCATATTGTTTATTATCCTAATTTACCAAATTTACCTTTAACTATAGTAAATAAAAATTATCGTAGTTACTATTCATAATATACAAAAAATAAAAGTAAAATATTAACATAATTTGGACCCATTTATTCCAAATATGGGATCCATTTTTTAAAATTTAAAACACATAAGTTTTATTAATTAATTTAAAATTAATTCCCATTGTCAACACCAGAAAGCGAATTTTTAGGAAGTAAAAACTATCAAAATATTGACATGTGTTTATGTCCAATTTAAATATAAAATTACACCCAATGACCAAAATTGGATTAAATGAAAAAAACATAATCCAATTAAACTTTAAAACTAATTAAAAATATAATCTAACTATATAAATAAATTATAAGAAAAAAAGTTTGGAATTATAATGTTGTATTTTTCACTATTCATTAAAATATGAATTTAATCCGAAAAATACCCAAATTTCAACCAAGGTAAATTTTGATGTCCAACATCCAAATAAGAAGTTTATAATGTCAAATTGAACTTATAAAATTGTCAAAAACTAGATTTAAAAAGCGTTCACCATCAAAAGGTGGTAAAATTGTATTTCTTTGAAAAATAATTCTTTTATCCAAAAAATTGAATTTGTTTTTTTATAATGTCTAGAAAATACATAATATGAATGTTAATTTTATATAAATTAAAAATATGGTTAATTATATTCATAATGTCTAGTTAAAATCCCATTAAATAATAATATTTTAATAATATATCATTGTTTAGTGATACTCGATATTGCGTACAACGCAAGCTATTGAGGAAGGTCACTCTTGCATGTAATGTAATCCAAGTCAGTGTTTCATGTAGTGAAATATTCCTTTGGTGTTGCGTATAAAATAATCCAAACTTAGATTTTATATACATTGAAAAAAATCTATACTCAGTGTTGCATTAATCTTACGCCAACTCGGTTTTGCGTGTAACAAACGACAAGTTAGTTTACTGTGAAAGGAATGTTTTACTTAGTGCATTTCAAAATAAAAATGAAAATTTTAATTTATTCAAAAAAAATGTTCCATAAAAACTCAGTGTTTTACATGAACGATACCTAATCTCCAGGGGAATGGGAAAAGTGAGAACTAACCCAAACAATACTTTTCCCTGATACGGTGGACAGGGAGATCAAGCCATGCACAAAAATGTATATGGCGTGTAGTCGTGTCACACACTGTGTCCTTTGACCCTGGGTACTTTCTATTTACAACGACCCATGTCGTAAATATAATTTCATGTAAAAATAGATATATAAGGTTTTTATAAGAGTAACATTCCATATCCTACTATCTAAGGGATGCTCCATACACGCTGGCCATGTGCCCGTACATGGATTCAACCTGTGTCTACCAACCTGTGTACCGGTACACGGAGTAACCCGTGTAACCGGACTGGTCTGACCGTGTGGTGGAGTACATGTTGTGTACTCCACCTAGTGTCCTTGTATTATCCAAGATACATGTCGTTTCACGTTTTAGAACCCACATGTCATGTGACAAGGGTTACACGCCGTGTCATTGCTTTCTGTAATGAGAAGCCCTAATACCACTCAGCCGATCCCACACATCGTGTTCTCCAGACAACATGTTGTGTTTGTCGTGATTTTCCAAAATCACAGGTTCTTTGTCTGGTGCTTCGATTGATCCTTAGATTCTCAATCCAATAATTTTTTCCTTGAAATTAAAGATACAAAGTCACCCCATGTTTCAGGTTTTTGATTGGCCCTAAAAACTCATTTCGATTATCCGCGTGAAGAATGGTCAAAGAATGATTTCACCCAAAAAATGTTTATTCTACCTCCACCATCGTTTTTTCAACTCCACTTGGTCATCATGATGTTGGATCTTTGATTTTAGATTGTTTCTCTGAAAAACAAATACACAACGATCCTTCATTCTTATACCTGTTAAGAACGAAGAACACACAAAGATAAAGGGGGAAGAAAACAAAGAAATAACTAGAGAAACAAACCTCAAACATTTTTTGTTACATATTTAATATATTCTCATTATAAGGATAAATAACTAAACTAAATATAAATGAAATCCCCAAAATCAAAACCCACAAGTGAATCTCTCCTACAAGAACAAGGGATCCGTGGGTCAACCAGTTATTGGGATGATCCATGTCCATCATATAATTTAGGAATAGAAAAAACAGAATTGAAAATAACAACCCCTACCATGATTGTAGACAAAGAGTGGTTTTACAGCCATCATTAATGAGATCCTCCAGCTGTGTTTCACGACGATCCTAGGGTTGATTGTTCATTACCATTCATCGAGAGTTCTCCAAGGGGGTGGCTCCTCTCCAAAACTCCAAATAATTCTAGAGAGTTTTACTTGGTTATGAGCCTAACCCTGGATTCTGGTTATTTAAAACCAAAAATGCATTACTGCATCATTAAAACGTTTAAAGTAAAATGAAATATTAATTTATTTTATTTTCTTTAAAATGTACAAAAATTAACTTTTGCATCCGACCTATGCCAGTCAAAGTTAGATCTAGCCTAAGGTAAATTCGCTACTCTGAATGTAATAGTTATTTAAAATTTGTGATCTGGGAACCCGCTTAAATGTTATTCCACTTTTTCAGAAAAACTTCTTGCACATGCTATTTAGAAGTTTAATTTATTTCAAAAATTTATTTCAGGCACCACGGTCCTCAGAATCGCACAATGTCATAAAGACTGGTCCTAAATTTATTTCATATAATATTTAAAAAGAAGATAAGGAAAATCAGGGACATTACGGTATGGTCAATCTTGAATGTCTTCTTATAACCCAAGGATCGATGGTGTTATTTAATTTTCATTCTTTTATTTAATGTGAACACTAGTATGCATTTTTACTCAGACTGTATGTATTTATGAATGCTATTGGTGGTTTCCTACTGAGATATACCCACACCCTACTCAAGACTCCATGGATACCTGAGCATATTTTATAGTTTTAGGAAAGGTAAAGGGAAAGGTCTTGATTATTGATGGTTGATCTAGATGGCTAGTATGGTACCTAGTGGATAAGGATATAGACCAAATTTTATAGTTTACATAGTTTGTATATTTTTGTTCATTTTTGGACCTTATTTTATATGATCCACCCATGGGGGATCTTGATATTGTTTGTATGACTTATATGATTTACACAACATTCATTTTGATGTATTATGGGTTGTGTATTATTTATTGGAACTCACTGTGATGTATGTAACCTTGTTCACATGGTTGTGTGATATTGTTAATATTTTTGATGTTGTTTATTACTCTAATATGAGGGTATAGTCTCCCAATAGTAACACCATAAACCATCACTGCTAGTTGAAAGACTTAGGTATATAAGGAAGTGTTCCTGAGGTCATGTAGCCCTCTGGTCTAGTTACTGTGGAGTGAGATAGACCAGGGAATTAAAAAGTGTTATCTAATTTTATTTTGTTTTTTAATACTATTTTTCCATGGTAGAAAAGATATAAGATTCTATTAGAACGTGGTATAGATCTCGTTCTTGGGAGTAACTAACTCATATAAAAGGTAAGTTAAAGTTACTAGGTATAAGATTTATGTTATCATATTTCATTTTTATAGTTTATCTACTTCAAATAGTATGATGAATCAGGTTTTAGATTTCTGATTTATGGGATTTTCACTCTAGGCCTTAAATGGAAATAGGGAATGCATTCATGCATAATATCTGATGGGTAGGATTCACATTCCATATGTGTGATTTCCTATGATTTATTACTTGACTATGAGACAAGGATCAATTATTTGAAGTGTTAACACTAAAATATAAGTTATTTTCCCATACAACATGATGGTAGAGTATTGTCTAAAAAATTATTAAAATGGATAAAAATTTATCAATGGGGTACTGTTACTATTTATTATATGTTTTCAGTTAAATAAAATTCCAAATATAAATTATAAAGTGTTTTCCTCTATAATTTGTAATTAAAAATTCATTTAATTGATCCTCAGTTATGGATCCTATAGAAACATATATATTTGATGATGACCCTGTATAAGGATAGGTGAGGCTAGAGAGAGCACCCAGGTTATGAGATTTCTATGATATGAGATATATAGGATAAAAGAATTATATTAAAATTATTTCATTCCCTAAATTGTGATATTGAGAACTGTTAAAATAATTTATTATGAGGTACATGTTTGGTATTATAAGGGGATTCCTTCACGACAACCTCTAGTGGACCACCAAGATGTGTTGTGAGTGGGTTCCCTAGACCAAACTCCTTTATGTACTTTGATTACCATTACATGTATATAATTTTATATGTACATGTGTTTATTCTTACCACAATAGTGCTGAAAATTCTACATCCACTCTTTACATGGAAATTTCCTTAGATTACATGTCATATCAATACATTATAATAGTTCCCAAAAATAATGATAACATTGAGATACTATGATAGTAATCTTAAATACATGTCATATCAATACATTATAATACCCCATGTAGCTGTGAGTGATAAAGGCATTATTAGAGAAATCTACAAAGAAGGGGGTGTATTAAACCTTGAGTGTTCACCTAGGTATGTCTATATTGTTTTCCTAGGAAGAAAATGGGAGTTTTAGGTTTGGTTTGGGTTGTAATTACCTAAACTAAGTGACTTTTTGAGAGGAGTATCCAACCACGAGAATCAAAAACTTCTTTAACCTGCAGTTATAGATGAATTGGTTATCATAGTTGAACTCAAGATATGTTAACACTAGCTCTAGGTTTAAGATAAGGATTTACTGATGGTGTATTTCAAAATCATATATGGTTTCTTTGAGTTCATAATAATAACTCTTGGTGTATTGAATACCTCAATATATTGTGAGACTTATAGATCAGACCCTTCAACCATGATTAGATGGGTTTATGGTATTTTTCTTTGATGATGCCCTATTTTACTCGACATCAGGGGTGGATAATGAAAGACACTTGATAATTGTTCTAGGATTGCACTGAGAGGACCATATGTATGATAATATTTCAAAGTATGAGTTCTAAATTCTGGAGGACCCCTTCTTGGGATATTTTTCTCCAGACATGGGAATAACAGTGGACCCATAATTGGTTATGTCTATACTAGCTTGAGATCCAATCAAGGGAATGGTCATGGAAGACGATGCTTACAATAATGTTTTGTATCCTCTCTTTTTTATTTAGGTTACAGATCAGTTTATTCATTTGTAGTTGGCCATTGAGTGTGATCATAGTGCAACATATCTATATTCAATGTTTGTTACTCATCTACTTCTTCAGAAATTCAGGGAGAAAAAACTTGGGAATATCAAAGTGAGGTATTGTGTCACTAGATATCCACTAGAAATATTTCTGATGGTTTTTCTAAAGGTGGAGAGGAATTCATACTTCTAAGAAAGGATGACAACACCAGTCACACTGCAAGAGGAGGTGTTGAGGAAGTTATATTATTTCTCTCATCAGTACATCTGAGAGAAGTAGGGATATACGATAATCCCATGTAATTTTATGGGTAGATAAGAATGTTATAACATTTTTTTTATTTTACCTCTTAATGTCTCAACAATTAGTAGGTGAAGGCCAAGCTTCTCGAAAGGAAGAGGAAATGGGGTGGTATCTTTCTAGTTCTCATGTAGTGGCTTCCACAATAAAAGAGGGTCTATGATTCTATCTTAGTGATTATAAAATGACTCTAAAAGTTGTTCCATTTCCTAACAAACTGAGAGTAAATCATACTGAAGATTTTTTATTCATTTTATTGAATAAGGTAGTCCAATTTCATGGAATTCAATCAATGATTGTTTCATACCATGATTCACACTAAAAATCATGAATATGGAAAGGATGTTGGAGTCCTTCGGGGTTCGATGTTGGTTGAGCACACTATTTACACCTGTAAAAGATGGCTTGCTAAAGTGTACTATTTGGGTTTTGGTGGATAAACTTTAGGTTATCATGTTAGTTATGGTCCATAGTTGGGAAGATCATTTACCATTAGTGAGGATTTTTTATCACAAGTTTTACCACTACACCATTAGTTTAGCACCATTTGAGGCCATATATAGGGGACCCTATAGGACACCATTATATTAGTAATAGCTAGTTGGAAAAAGTGCTTTTGGGCCTAGAGTTGGTGCTAGCGATGGTTTTAAAAGTTGTAGTTCATCTAGAGGAATATGAGGACTACCCAGAGCCATTGGGATTCTTTTAGAGATTAGAAATAGATTCCTTTGGAGTTTAATAAGGATGTATTATTATCATAGGGATCTTACATCATCAATTATTATTAATATTTGGCTGAATAGGTAGGTTATCTAGGAGGTTTGTCAGCCTTTTTTAGTTTTTGTGTTGGGTTAGTGATGTGGTGTACCATCTGACCCTACAACTACAGTTAGACTAGGCACATGATGTATTCCACATGTCATAGTTGATGAGATATGTGCACGAATCATTAACTTATTTTGACCAAGATAGGATAGACATTGATGGTAGAGTTACATTTTCTAGAATTTCTTAGATCCTAGTGGTGTTTTAGAACCATTGATAAAATACCCTTTGAGGGAAAGTGAATTTCTATTGGTGTGTGTTTTTTATAGCATGAGAACCACTAGGGGAGCTCATCAGAGTGGGAGATCTAGATGTGAGCTCAGTATCTTCACCTGTTTGTCTAGATATTTTTCATTTTAGGATGAAAATACTTGAAGGTTGTGAGAATGTAGAAACTCTAAAATTTATGTGTATCACTTTGGAATATTATTTGGAATATTTTTGGAGTAATCCACAGAGTCATAATGAAATTTTAGGGCCCAAAGATCCTTGGTGAAAAGATATTAAAATTACTGAATATATTATATCCCATGTATGTAGTTTTTTAGAAATAATGGAATATATCAAAAATGTTGTCTCAGATGGGAATTCTAAAAATTACATTAAATCTGGATCATGGTTTTTAACCTAGGAACTTCATAACCTTGGTTGGTGTCGAGTGATTTGTTAAAGTATATTCATAGATGAAAAAAATTAAATTAATTAATTAATTAATTAATTTTTTTATTTAATCAAATCAACCTAATCCTCAATTACTAAAGCCTTATTAAGGAAATTCCTGAGTGTTAGCCTTATAACCCTAGGGATTGAGAGAGGATTGTTGGAGGAGAGTTATTGGATGAATGATTATAGAACATGCCTTGGAAATTGGTTTGCCAATGAAGTTCATGGATATCTACAACAATAGATACATTTAATTATTATTCATTAGTGATAGATCCAAACTCATAGTAGTTTTTTTAGATTTTATCCCCATTTATTTATATTATGCTGAACATGATCTAGTCCTTTTAACATGATTAATTTATGGATCAACAGTTTATTTGTTGGTATTCCTTTATCTTCCTAAAATTATAAATGGTTGATTTTTCGATGATGATTTGTTTAAATTCCTCAACATCAATTGATTATACATGAATGGATTAAGTCCAGTCTAAACAATGGATAAGGTTTGTTCCTCACATGTATGTTTTGTGGTTTTCTCTCCCAGTTCTTCGTGTATTCATCTTCGATGTTATTTTGATAGATGGTTCGATAAATTCTTAGTGAATTATCATTGTAAAATAATTATTTAGTGAAATGGATCCTTACTATTAGTTTGAGATCAAGATAAATGGAACAATTTTGGTTCATAATGATGGTATATGATCGGGTTCTGATTTGAAGATCCTCAGTTCATGGAGTTTGGTGTTCCGATGAAAAGTTCAACATATGTGAATCTCAATCATATTTGATGGTCAAAATTCAGTCACTAGTGATAACTAGAATCAGTTGATCCTAGATCCTCATTTATTGGTTGTTCTAGTTTTATAATTGATGGTGTTGGTGGAATATGCAATATGTACTGAATAGTTTAGATTTTTCTACTAAAATATTGACTACACGACGTGTTATTTGGAAGAACACATGTCGTATAGTCCACCTATGTGGTGGATATGGTTTTCATGTGGAGATAAATATCACAAACCATATGGTGGGTCAATACACCATGTAAAACTTAGTTGGGAAAATCATCATGCATAAGGATTACATGCCTAGGAAGCTATGTAGAGATACACACTACTTGTACCATGTCACACACTATATAAACCATGCATAGAAGCTTGGTCTGTAGAAGGAATACACACCCATGAGACCAAGTGTACCCACATTCCATATATGGTGAGGCACATGCCATTTACTTCATAAAATACATGGGTATTAGAAGATGTCACACCTTGAGTGCCATCTCGACCCCCACATGCCGTGTGACGTGGGAAACATGTTGTGCAGTTGAAAATTTAATGAGACATGGAAAAAGTACCTAGGAATGCTTTGAGTACATAGGAATGGGCTAAACAAAAGAGGCTTGAGCAGGTGGCATACCAAGTGCCATGCTAACATCTACACATTGTGTACCCTTAGGGAAACACCGTGTATTTTTCTGAAATTAATATCACATGGGCACAAGACATGGGTAGTTCCATGATTAGTGGGATATGACTTATACCACAAGGGACCCTCCATGTACCCCTTTAAAGGGAAGGTTATATCCCTCATTCTTCTCAGTTCATCTCGAGTGTGAGGTTGGGTGAGTTATCATGAACCATTTCAGTATGGACCAATTTCTATAAAGATTGTTCCCTTAGTTCATCCATATGAGGCTATAGTGACGAATCAAGTCCTATACATAGTATGTGATCCCCTATATGGGATTATTCTTGAATATATTTATAGAATCCCTCAGTGAGTCATGAAGTGGGATCCTCTATCATTTTCCTCTTCCTTAGGTGGGGTTTTAGGAATTTTCTCGACCAACATACATGAGATTATGATCCCATAATTAGTGGGTTATTCTAGTTAGGGCCAGTTATATCCCATTGGTCCAGGGTGTGATCCCCAATATATGTATTAAAATCTGTTGTATTTTGATAATTTGTAATATGATCTAGTGTGTATATCAGATGATCCCTCTCAGTTTCCTTTATGATTCTTTATGAAAATACATGGTGAGAATGTTCAATAAAATGATTTTAATTAGTACTGTAAAATCCAATGACCAAGACCTCTTAGATCAGTTCCATCATGGGTGAAAAGGCTTATGGAGTGAGTTCTTTCAAATGAGGATTACCATTGAGCCTCTAGTAGATTCCTAGGATGGAAATGATATCATGAACTCACCTTGAGGTATAGTGTCTATCTTGAGAATATATGGTTTATTGTTAGATATTATTATGGATCATATCCTGATTGATATATCTTTATGGTGATGGGATGACTACTCTCTTGATGCTTTAGGTTTAATGATTTTGTGGTATCCTAAGAAGTATTTTTATACTCACCCCTACCTGGGATCTACTTGAAAACATTGTGACTTATACAGACGACAATACTCTAATTGTAGTCCTATGTGAACCAAGAGAAGGTGGAGATAATTAGAGATTATTTATTCTATACTCACCTAATATGGATCCAATTGTTTCTTTTGGTAGCTTCCCTCATGTTGTTAGTAAGTTGGGATCTTTTCTAGTTTTTATGGGATTGTATTGGGTGATTTTTTCTTTTTGTTATACTAATTATTATACTTTTATGTGGGATATATTATATACTTTCATTTATAGTATGGTATTTTTACCTTTATGTATTATATTGGTGTTTGAAGATGTGTGTGTGTGTGTATAGGTTCTTTAGGCTAAGGCCTCAAATATGTGTGATATTCCTACTCAGTGCTAGTATCCATCCCTTGACCTATTGGAGGTAGTCTTGGGGTGTCATTCTCATCTAACCACCATCCAGAATGGACCTTGTGGGTCAGGTTTTTATATTTACCTTGATAATGGATGGGGATGAGGCAACTAGGATAAGAATATTCAAGGAGGGGTCATTATATGAGATCTAAGTTTAGGTGAATGTATTTCACCTACCTTTATTTTAAAATGTTCTAAACTAGATCATTATTAATAAGAACATGGGAGAGGGAAGAGGCTCAGAGCAGGTGGATTCTACTATAGGGACTGACAATGAGTCCTTCAATGATAGGAAATAGAGTTTTGATATTTCACACTAGGGAGATAGTGTATAGGGAATCTTGGACAATGATTTATCTATTCCACCCTGGGGTGGTAGTTTAGTAGTGTACCCTTAGTGTACATAGTTGGCCACATTTGTTCTCATTTTACCTAGAATCTATTTGAGTGAAGATTATGCAGTTTTATAAGACACTTGTAGATGTTTTATAGGATTTATAAATGATTTTATAGTGACAGATGATCCATACTAGTTTTGAGTTCTAGGGATAGAGCATCTACATTAGGATATAAGCATAGGTGGAGTTTCACAGGCCATTCAAGTTAGGGTAGAGAACATAGTGCCCAAGGGAAAGGGTAGAAACACCAGCATAGTATTGATTCCTTGGGGGCACATACAAGGGAATAGGGATAAGTCACATTCTAGTTGCATGCCATTAAACCAACCACCACTAACCAAGATGTTGGAACATATACTGTCTGAAGTTTAAATTTTGTGGATTCTACATTACCATATTTCTTGTTTGATATGATACCATCACATTATTTTATTTCTCCTTAGTTTGTGAATTTATTATGCCTATCCATAGAATATTTTTATAGAGTGATGTTGATTGACATGAATTTAGGGGGTAGATATGTGGGAATTCATTGATGTAGGTAATGTGCCTGTGTGATTGGTGGATATTTATTCCATTGGGATTTACCTATATTCAAGATGACCAATTTTGAGTTGATCTTAAGGATGGATTTTTTAGTAATGTATCATGACCATATAGATTTTTATCCTAAACAAGTTTCATTTATGTATCCAAAAGGTGGTAGTTATGTCCATGATGGAGAATGGGTCTTATAGGAAAGTTGGGTAGGACTTAACCATCAACAGATGGGTTTTATTAGAGGCTAGGGTTCTAGTTTTTGTATTAGATGATGTGAAGATATACGAAGATGTTTTTACTATAATTATTGATAAATTTTATAATGATTTTCCTAATGATATTAGTTTTTCCACCTGAGACAGAGGTTGAGTTTACTATTTAGATCATTCCTGGTATATATCCAATTTTTATTCCTCCTTATATTATGGATCCTACTGAGCTCTAAGAGTTAAAAGAATAATTTTATGACATATGGTAAAATTGGTTTATATTGTTGGGTAAATCCCATTGGGGTTCCCCAATCATATTCTCCTATAAATTGGATGGTTCTTTGAGGAAATCTGTGGAATATCAATAGTTTAACCATTTTAAATTCAATAACTAATAGATATCCATATACTCATATCTATAATTTATTCTATGAGCATAATGTTTAAAAGGTGATCTCTAAGATTTTATTGAGATCAGGTTATCACCAGCTATGGTTGAAGTGTAACACCCCGAGATTTTATGAAAAATATTCTTTTTAATTTCACTAATGTCTTGTGTTGTACGCTACACCAAAATGATCTTCCACAACACGCATCCTTGATTTGCCTTGCATTACACGCAATCGCGACCTTCCTCAATAGTGTGTGTAGTACGCAATAACGAGTTTCACTAAACAACAATATGCTATTTAAATATTATTAAAACTAGCCGTTATGAATAGTAATAACCACCTTTTGAAATTTTGTAATTTTATTTTTCAAAATGGAATTCATTTTTGGATTCTTAATATCAAAGTTAGCTTAGGGTGAAATTTAGGTGATTTTCGGATAACTTTCATATTTTGATGAATAGTGAAAATTACTAAATTTTAATTAAAAACAACTTTTTCAATAGAAATAATTAATAATGATAAATTATTAATTTGAGTGGTTTTAAAGTATATTTAGAATATATTTTTACAATTTAATACAATGTTGGTCATTGGATGTAATTTCACATTCAAACCAGTTATAAACAAGTGTCAATCTTTTGATAGTTATTATCTCTTAAAAACACGCTAATTGTTTTGACGACGGGAATTAATTTTTAAATTAATTAATGCAACTGATATGTTTTGAATTTGGTAAAATAGACATCATTTTTGAGTTCATAATATCAAATATAGCTTAGGCCTAATTTTTGGTATTTTTCTGAAAACTTTCAATTTTTGATGAATAGTGAAACCACTAAGTGGTAGTTAAAAAAACTGAATTTTTCATAAAACTTAATTTTACCCCTTCTGTGAGTGGAATTTCAAAAATTCGAGAGACACAGTTGATTTCAGTAAGTAAAATGTGGTTCAATGAGATGAAAATAATTTTTGGTGAATAGTAACTTTTCACTTTTATTTACCACGGTTAAAAGTAAATAGGGTAATTAAGGGTATAAATGATATTATTATTACCCTAAAACATGTACTAATTCTATTGTACAAGTGTAATTCGACCAAAAACAAACTTAGGAATAAAATATAACCATTTAGGCCCACTTGGATTAGATTAGTACATTTATTATTAATTTATTTAAATAAGGGTTAAAAGAGTTAAAATCAAAGTTTATTTACTAACACATTTTTAATATAGGGTTATACATCAGATAAATTCGATTGTAAATATTCATTAGAAATCTAAAAATATTTCCTACATAATGGTATTTTATTTGTAATTTTTAGACATCCAATAATTGAATTTATTTATGACAAAAGATGATGCAGTAATTATCTTATTAATGAAATATTGACATAATTGATGTTATAAATATCAAAATAAATGTAATTTAAGACTTTTTATGAATTCCACTAATTTTATAGGTTAATATGACATGTTAGTATTGATTTAATTAACTTTTTTCGAACTTATCATTCTGTTATTATTTTTACAAAAATCAATTACTAAATAGTGTCAAAATTGACACAAAATAGTTTTTAAATAAAATATTATATTATTAATTGTTATTTTATTCCTAAAAATCTAAGGTTAGGCCAAATGACTTAGATAAGGATATATATATATTAATAATAAACAATTTGGGGTTCGTTTGGCATGTTATAGTAAGTGTATTAACCATATAGTGTAAGAAAACAAAAAGACACGGTAAAAGTTAAATTATTTAACTTAGAGTTAAATCTAATTGATAAGGTTAAAATAATAACCTAAACTTGTATAAATCCTATTGGTTGATATTATTTCTACCCATCCCCACTTTATCTTCTAAATAAGAACCTTTGGAACCATTATAAACCGATTTTCACTTTAATATAAAATAATATTTTGAGATATTCCTAAGGTGCCCCTCTCCTCCCTTATAAAAGGACACCTCCTCCCCCTCCTCCTCACACCAATTTGAGCACTCCAGCTCGGCCAACCCCTGAAAAAATCCCTTCTCCACTTCCCTAGAATAATCCTAGAGGTCCTGGTCTTCTTAAAATACCAATCTTAGTTCCCTAAGTGGAGGATTCAAAGAGGCGTTTCAAAGAAGAGGTAATATCCATTACCGATCTTTTCAATTTCTTTCTTCTTAAACTTCTTATTCTTTAGTTGTTTCATGACAAAGTAATAACATAATTATTACTTACATACTGATATGTTATTATAAATATGAAACAACCCTAATTCACCTTCTATCCATCCTACGGAAAAATGAAATCACCGCGCGTGCATACGTACGGAATACCGTCTCCACGCTGTGGTGTAATCTATTTTCCACCACCACCTTAATAGGATGGGTATAATGGTGTAATGAGTAACTATATATGATTATTATAAAGTTATATTGATACTGAAATAGTCTACATACACTTCAACACAATTCCACGACCATGGGAACGATATCATCGCTCGTGCGTACGTACGGACTACCATCTCCACGACGCGATGAGATTCATTCTCAATGATTAACCATTCATGAATGATTGTAAAGTATATATAATAAGTACTAATGAAATATATGACATAATAATGATACTAGACTTATGTAAATTTATATGTATGTCATCCACTTAATTCCATTCACTTCAATAAGGAAACGAAAACAGCGTTCATGCGTACGTACGGACTACCGTCTCCATGAACGGTATATTTCATTCCATTTATCGATATATTATATATATATATATATATATTCTGAATATATATTATATATAAATCATGTTTTACATTCTGGATATAAGTAATCATGATCCAAGTAATCATATTAATAATTACAAGTTAAAAACACGAATGACAAATGAGACGATTTTAACCAAAACGCTACTTTAACATGAATTTACAAAAGAACGGGTAATATAAAGTCATAAGTGGACCATATATGATATAATAACAATGAATATGATTCTGGAATAAGTCAATAACATTATTTAAATCGTTATACAGGAGGTTCGGACACTTACGAAGCAAATCGGACCTAAGGTAAGGGAAAATATCACAATCTCATTTTTATCCGAGATTGTTTATACTTTGGTGTTTACTGGGGTGTATTTTATCATCCACATCCATGTTACCTCAATATGTAATACTGTTTCCATCCACTTACAATAGTTTAAATCCAAATTTACCCTTCGGTGAGTTTTTAGTAAAGAATATGAAAGGAATATTTTGTCATTTTTTCGTACGAGGTACTTTTTTGACTTTTCTGAAAAAAGTACGAAGAATGTTTTTTTAACTTATACGGCATGAATGGATTTTTAAAAAATTATTTCCATGAAGCTTCCTTTACAAGTTTTCAAGTTTATTTTTAATCAACTTCTTTTAGTTTAAATTTGTATGACATGTTAAGAAAGGAAAAATGTTTTTGAAGAAGAAAGGATATTTTCCTCAAGAATGGAGTTCAAGTGTTTTATCAAAATTATTTTCCATATAAGATAATAAAGGGTTCTTTTTTTATCCCTATTATTAAATTGACTTGATTATGTTTTGAGGGAATTATTTTTATGAAGTCATTTACCTTATATGATTTGTTTTATGATGTCATGATGTTTCAAGAATCCCATTTTTGTTACATGTGTTATGCGATGATGTATGATTTATGATTATGTGGCACACATAAGAAAGGATTCATTATAAGATGGGTGGGACCTATATCTCCCTCCAGTGCATTGGGTAAAGATTTATATCTCATGAGATAGACATGGCTAGAATGGTAGGTTATACCGGTTCAGTGAAACAGGACTGAAACGAGGGTGACTCGTTTCAGAAAGGGACTTTGTCCACTAAGATAGTCTTGGAAATTAGTCTTGACTAACAAGAAATGATTCTCTATGATTATGTGTTCATGAAACAAAGTTTAATGTTTTAAGTTATTTGATTACATTTCACTACCATGCTTTATCCCATGTTATGAAATTATGATCTCTTTTGCAGGTTAAGATTTCCAAAAGTTATGTGCTTATGTATATGATGTGATTGATATTTCTTTTTTTTACCCTTACTGAGCATTTGAGCTCACCCTTTCACGTTTTCTTTTCCCCAGGATATAAGGAAAGGTTTTAGGTTAAAAAAAGGAAGATATTTATGGGAGACGTTGAAGATCTTTCACCAGGATTAGAAGATTATATTCTGAGTTTCCAAAGACACTAAACTATTACGATCCTTGTGTGTGTGTTTTTGTTATGTACTAAGTATTCCGCAAATGTAATGTAATGTCAATGTACGTCAAGCTTCAGGTCTCTACAGTTGGTATCAGAGGAAAGGTTTAGACAACCTTTGGAAACTAGGATGCGAAAACGTTAGTGAGATCCCTAGAGATATTTCTAAGGTATGTCTAGGGATGTCCATAAGGATAAGTATACATATAGGTTATAGTACTAGAATTACGCTAACGATCTTAGAATTTAACCTAAGATGTTAGATATTGAAGTTACTCCCCCTTTATTATGATTTTTTCATCTCACACTATTCTTTTTGGGTTTTAGAAAATGGCTGGAAACAAGATGATTCACGATAATGGAGGATATGATGGACAATCTAATGATATTCTTCATAAGAAATCAAATTAAATGGGATTTGGAAGTCCAAACATCATTATTATGCCGAATCAGCAATCTCATAATATGATCAATAATGTAAAATTTGGTAAGTTTCCTTACTCGGCTAATAAGAGAAAGATGGAGTTTCATGATGATCATAGAGGAAAGAAAGTTCAATTTCCCCTATGTAAATCATGTGGGAAGAGGCATCAAGGAGAATGTTTCAAAGGAACTGGAAGATGATTTGGGTGTGGAAAAGAAGGACACAAAGCCAGTAAGTGCAATGGAAAAGTTTCAGTTAACACCATGGATGAGGTTAATGGTATTGCTACGAAATCAATAATGGTTAAATGTTTTAAATGTGGAATGTACAGGCATTATGCAAACCAATGCCCTAAGGGAATGTCTCATGAAGAGAATCGGTATGGTCGTATGGGTAGTATTTTTGTTGATGATGATGAAGAGACTACAAATGATATGTGAGATGAAAGAATTGTTGAAGCTCAGTCTATGGTTTAAGAAGATAGTGGAATGATTACATGTTTATCAAGTGTAATGTTGTACTATAGAATAAAAAGACATCTAAGGATTGTTACACTGTTGTCTTTCCTTAAGTTTTGAAATTTTATGATGAATGGTATGAGTAACAATGAAAGGTTATTCAGATATTTTTTGGAAAGTGGATGATATGCGCATAATGAAGTGATAAAGAGAAAATGAAATGTTTGACAGTATTCATGAGCTCATGATTGATATAAGGACTAAGTGATATCATGGTTTGATTATAAAGAATTTTTAGGATTTTGGTTTGTGGAAAGTGTTAACTTTTAACTGCATTCATGTTTTCACTAAGGTTCAATGAAATACATGATTAAGGCCTTCGAATGATTTGAATGTGACCAACAAGATAGGAATGCAGTATTACGATATATGGGGATCAACGATGGTATTAAATCTCTGGTAATCGTTTTCACTATGTTATGAGAGTGGACCGAAGTATTTTAGATAAGCCTAAAGATTGGAATGGATTATGTTGGACATAAGTTAGTATTGTTTAAGGATGGAACTTTTTTTTTGATATTATTGATGGGATGTTATAGTAATGTAGTTTTAGAAAAAGGAAAACCTGCAGGACGGGCGACAGCCCATCGCGTCGGACAAGGCTGTGGGAATCGAACCCACAACCGAAGTGCGACTGGCCTTTATCGCCTACCACTGGCCTACATGAAGTCCCTGTTTAGTAGAAACTAGTTTTATTATATTAAGCAGTATGATATATGAAGTATAAGTCCATCTTAGGAACCATATATGATTAATCTCACTATAGAATGACTTATGTATATTTAATAACTTTTGCTAACCTTTTGTTTGAGACAGATGGAATGACCCGTCATTCTATCACATGATCTGCTAACACTTCACGAATAACAAATTCAACTTCATTTATTTAAGAGATGAAGTGGAAATTGTTCAAGGCACGAACAACAGTGAGATTGTACCAAAATAAAGTAAGTATTTATTCTAATTCAAATTCTTCAACTTTAGGGAAACGATCTTGAAAACCAAAAATGTTGTCCTAGTACTCTTATATCTGATTAATCGGATGGTACCTTAGATCGTCACAAATTTATGGATTTGTGATTGTTGGATTTTCCATATCCATGTTCTCTACCACTCTCCATCAGAACATGATTGTTAGATTTTTCTTCCGTATCCATATTTTCACCTATGTGGAAACCCAGTGATTAGTTTATTTGGGTAACCATTACGTTTCATACTTTCGTTTTTAAAGATTGGTTTTGGTATTCCTTTTTACGATGTGGGTTTCTATTAAAGAAACTTTCGAATAGTAAACCATTTATAACCCCGACGAATTTCGAGGGAGAAATTCATTTTAAGGGGGGTAGAATGTAACACCCCGAGATTTTATGAAAAATATTATTTTTAATTTCACTAATGTCTTGTGTTGTACGCTACACCAAAAGGAGCTTGCACAACACGCATCCTTGATTTGCCTTGCATTACATGCAACTGCGACCTTCCTCGATAGCGTGTGTAGTACGCAATAACGAGTTTCACTAAACAACAATATGCTATTTAAATATTATTAAAACTAGCCATTATGAATAGTAATAACCACCTTTTGAAATTTTTTAATTTTATTTTTCAAAATGGAATTAAATTTTGGATTCGTAATATCGAAGTTATATTAGGGTGAAATTTTGGTGATTTTCGGATAACTTTCATATTTTGATGAATAGTGAAAATTACTAAATTTTAATTAAAAACAACTTTTCAATCGAAATAATTAATAATGATAAATTATTAATTTGAGTGGTTTCGAAGTATATTTAGAATATATTTTTACAATTTAATACAATGTTGTTTATTAGATGTAATTTCACATTCAAACCAGTTATAAACAAGTGTCAATCTTTTGATAGTTATTATCTCTTAAAAACACGCTAATTGTTTTGACGACGGGAATTAATTTTTAAATTAATTAATGCAACTGATATGTTTTGAATTTGGTAAAATAGACATCATTTTTGAGTTCATAATATCAAATATAGCTTAGGCCTAATTTTTGGTATTTTTCTGAAAACTTTCAATTTTTGATGAATAGTGAAACCACTAAGTGGTAGTTAAAAAAACTGAATTTTTCATAAAACTTAATTTTACCGCTTCTGTGAGTGGAATTTCAAAAATCCGAGAGACACGGTTGATGTCCGTAAGTAAAATGTGGTTCAATGAGATGAAAATAATTTTTGGTGAATAGTAACTTTTTACTTTTATTTACCACGGTTAAAAGTAAATAGGGTAATTAAGGGTAGATATGATATTATTATTACCCTAACACATGTCCTAATTCTATTGGACAAGTGTAATTAGACCAAAAACAAACTTAGGAATAAAATATGACCATTTAGGCCCACTTGGATTAGATTAGGACATTTATTATTAATTTATTTAAATATGGGTTAAAAGAGTTAAAATCAAAGTTTATTTACTAAAACATTTTTAATATAGGGTTATAAATCAGATAAATTCGATTTTAAATATTAATTATAAAGATAAAAAGATTTCCTACATAATGGTATTTTATTTGTAATTTTTAGACATCAAATAATTGAATTTATTTATGACACAAAGATGATGCAGTAATTATCTTATTAATGAAATATTGACATAATTGATGTTATAAATACCACAATAAATGTAATTTAATACTTTTTATGAATTCCACTAATTTTCTAGGTTAATATGACATGTTATTATTGATTTAATGAACTTTTTTAGGACTTATCATTCTGTTATGATTTTCACAAAAATCAATTACTAAATAGTGTCAAAATTGACACAAAATAGTTTTTAAATCAAATATTATATTATTAACTGTTATTTTATTCCTAGAAATCTAAGGTTCGTCCAAATGACTTAGATACAGATATATATATTAATAATATACAATTTGGGGTTCTTTTGGCATTTATAGTAAGTGTATTAACCATATAGTGTAAGAAAACAAAAAGACACGGTAAAAGTTAAATTATTTAACTTAGAGTTAAATATAATTGATAAGGTTAAAATAATAACCTAAACTTGTCTAAATCCTATTGGTTGATATGATTTCGACCCATCCCCAATTTATCTTAGAAATAAGACCCTTTGGAACCATTATAAACTGATTTTGACTTTAATATAAAATAATATTTTGAGATATTCCTAAGGTGCCCCTCTCCTCCCTTATAAAAGGACACCTCCTCCCCCTCCTCCTCACACCAATTTGAGCACTCAAGCTCGGCCAGCCCCTGCCAAAATACCTTCTCCACTTCCCTAGAATAATCCTAGAGGTCCTGGTCTTCTTCAAAGACCAGTCTTAGTTCCCTAAGTGGAGGATTCAAAGAGGCGTTTCAAAGAAGAGGTAATATCCATTACCGATCTTTTCAATTTCTTTCTTCTTCAACTTCTTCTTCTTTAGTTGTTTCATGACAATGTAATAACATCAGTATTACTTACATACTGATATGTTATTATAAATATGAAACAAACCTAATTATCCTTCTATCCATCCTACGGAAAAATGAAATCACCGCGCGTGCGTACGTACGGAATACCGTCTCCACGCCGTGGTGTAATCTATTTTCCACCACCACCTTAATAGGATGGGTATAATGGTGTAATGAGTAACTATATATGATTATTATAAAGTTATATTGATACTGAAATAGTCTACATACACTTCAACACAATTCCACGACCATGGGAATGATATCATCGCTCGTGCGTACGTACGGACTACCGTCTCCACGACGCGATGACATTCATTCTCAATGATTAACCATTCATGAATGATTATAAAGTATATATAATAAGTACTAATGAAATATATGACATAATAATGATACTGGACTTATGTAAATTTATATGTATTTCATCTACTTAATTCCATTCACTTCAATAAGGAAACGAAAACAGCGTTCATGCATATGTACGGACTACCGTCTCCATGAACGGTGTATTTCATTCCATTTATCGATATATTATATATATATATATATATTCTGAATATATATTATATATAAATCATGTTTTACATTCTGGATATAAGTAATCATGATCCAAGTAATCATATTAATAATTACAAGTTAAAAACACGAACGACAAATGAGATGATTTTACCCAAAACACTACTTTAACATGAATTTACAAAATAACAGGTAATATAAAGTCATAAGTGGACCATATATGATATAATAACAATGAATATGATTCTGGAATAAGTCAATAACATGATTTAAATCATTATACAGGAGGTTCAGACACTTACAAAGCAAATCAGACCTAAGGTAAGGGAAAATATCACAATCTCATTTTTATCCGAGATTGTTTATACTTTGGTATTTACTGGGGTGTATTTTATCATCCACATCCATGTTCCCTAAATATGTAATACTGTTTCCATCCACTTACAATAGTTTAAATCCAATTTTACCCTTCGGTGAGTTTTTAGTAAAGAATATGAAAGGAATCTTTTGTCGTTTTTTTCGTACGAGGTACTTTTTTGACTTTTCCAACAAAAGTACGAAGAATGTTTTTTTTAACTTATACGACATGAATGGATTTTAAAACATTATTTCCAAGAAGCTTCCTTTACAAGTATTCAAGTTTATTTTTAATAAACTTCTTTTAGTTTAAATTTGTATGAAATGTTAAGAAATGAAAAATGTTTTTGAAGAAGAAAGGATATTTTCCTCAAGAATGGAGTTCAAGTGTTTTATCAAAATTATTTTCCATATAAGATAATAAAGGGTTCTGTTTTTATCCCTATTATTAAATTGATTTGATTATGTTTTGAGGGAATTATTTTTATGAAGTCATTTACCTTATATGATGTGTTTTATGATGTCATGATGTTTCAAGAATCCCATTTTTGTTACATGTGTTATGCGATGATGTATGATTTATGATTATGTGGCACACATAAGAAAGGATTCATTATAAGATGGGTGGGTCCTATATCTCCCTCCAATTAATTGGGTAAAGATTTATATCTCATGAGATAGACATGGCTGGAATGGTAGGTTATACTGGTTCAGTGAAACAGGACTAAAACGAGGGTGACTCGTTTCAGAAAGGGAATTTGTCCACTAAGATAGTCTTGGAAATTAGTCTTGACTAACAAGAAATGATTCTCTATGATTATGTGTTCATGCCACAAATTTTAATGTTTTAAGTTATGATTATTGTGATTACATTTCACTGCCATGATTTATCCCATGTTATGAAATTATGATCTCTTTTGTAGGTTAAGATTTCCAAAAGTTATGTGCTTATGTATATGATGTGATTGATATTTATTTTGTTTACCCTTAATGAGCATTTGAGCTCACCCTTTCATGTTTTCTTTTCCCCAGGATATAAGGAAAGGTTTTAGGTTAAAAAAAAGGAAGATCTTTATGGGAGATGTTGAAGATCTTTCACCAGGATTAGAAGATTATATTCCGAGTTTCCAAAGACACTAAACTATTATGATCCTTGTGTGTGTGTTTTTGTTATGTACTAAGTATTCCGCAAATGTAATGTAATGTCAATGTACGTCAAGCTTAGGGTCTCTACATGAAGCCTCTGAACATGCCTCACAAATCAATCAAGAGTAGGTATATTCTATAATAGTACTCATTGATTCATTTTGGTTTGATGAACATACCAAGGATATTTAGGGCCTAGATAAATTAGGCCTTCCACTGGTATCTAGAAAATTTTGTGGTATTTTCATCGATGATATACTTGTGTACTCTCGATTGAGGGAGGATTACACACTACATCTGCAGGTTATTATAAGTTCCCTTAGGAAGCATTGCCTATATGCAAAGCAATCAAAGATCCAATTTTGGATTTACCAAGTGTATAACTTGTTACAAGTCAAATAGGATGCCAGTGTATTAGTGGACCCAAGGAAAAGAACATATATGGTTTTTTGGGAGCCACCCAAGAATGTTTTTGAGATCTGTGAATTTTGGAGATTGTTTAGAAACTACTAAAGATTTTTTTAGGAATTATCTAAATTGAAAGTGAAAATGAGAGGATTGAACAATAAATGGGGTATGTTTTTTTCATATTCCTATGAGAGTTAATTTCAATATTTAAAAGGGTGATTGAATAGAACACAGATCCTAACATTACCTGAGATGAGTAAGAAGTAAACATGGAACTATAATGCATACAAAGTATGTATGAGAGTAGTATTAATGCAGGATAGTCCTGTGGTCACTTATGGATCTAGGGAGCTAAGGATGCATGAGAGGAACTACCCGATAGATAATTAAAAGTTGGTAGTAGTGGTTCATGCCTTGAGATGCTGAAAGCATGACCTGTCAGGTGATGGTTTGTGGTTTTTACTGATCATAATATCTTGAAGTAATTTTTTTCCAAGTGGATCCCAAACCATTGGAAGTGAATGTTGGTCGAGTATTTATAGTCTGCATTTTGAGATGGAATGCACCCTGGGAAGAATAAATTCTTCATAATTGTGTTTAGAAGAACAAATTAGACTCAGATGGTGAAGGAGTCCAACTGTGCATGGTATATGATAACACTCTTTACTAATATGTATTTAGATATTTAGTAGTACCAGGTCTCAGTGACCCTTAAATATTTATCTATTTCATATTCACTGTATTGTAGGGTTTATAGGAGTTGACTGTTAGATTCATATTTTCTAGTAACTAGGTAAAACATATATGGTGGGTATTTGTCACTAGAATTGTCCCTGATACTGATGAGGATCTGTATGTATGAGATCTTTTTATGCTTCTTACGAGTATACATTAGATGTTAATGAGGGTCTCACATTACTTGGGGGTGGTTTGTGCATCCAAGTTTGACTAATATGTAACATTACATATGTAGACAACATTAGTGGTTTGGGATGAAGAGGGACATTATGGTGTTCATCACAAGGTTCTCTACCTACTAGCAGGTGAATTCCGAGCAGCATAGACCCACTGATCATATGAAATCATGATGCACCCAAAATTCATCATTAAATCCTCAGGGCTTGGATCAAATTAAAAATTTTATTATCCTAAACCATACTAACAACAAAGGAATAATATAATAGAAGTGGGAGGTTGATCTCATAGAGAGAAGGGAATGCAACAATGAAAACTCTTAACTAATGGTTAGGTCTCTTAAATTTGTAAATGATTTTATTAAACTGATGATTTAATTAAAATAAATTAATTCAAATAGAGAAACATAAGAGAGGGGAACCAATTTTTCAGGATGGTTTTGATAAATTAATTTATCCTTTCTTACAAAATAATCATATTATAAATCTATGCAACAAAACAATTTTATCAATAGATGAAATGGTCATTCCCTATCAAACTACCTTATAATCATAGTTCATCACGTTTAGATGAATAAAAATATATAAAGCACATTAAGTTTAGGTTTCAAAAAGTAGAAGTGTAATTCCATTCAATGGTCATGAATAAATCATCTCAATCATGTTGGGGTTCATTCATTACTGATGGAATATGGTCAATGGATTAATGATTAATAAAATATATATGTAAATAAAAAATGATACTTTTTATTAAAAAAACATTTAGGAGTTAAATTAAATCAAACAATGATGGTATGCACCCTCTTTAACCGATTACTCTCTCCCATATGGGTTTTAGACAAACATCATCAGGTGATTGCCAAATATTATTAAAACAAAACCCATAGGAGAGATATTAAGAATGAAATAACGAGAAGTTGAGAATGAAATTTAATATATTGGATTTAAACTAGAATGAATCCAATTATTACATCAATGAAAGAAAAGAAAAACAGAAACAAAAAGCTATCTACAAAGAAATCTAGGTCAAAACCCTATGACAACCACTCAATAGTCGATCCTCGGCCTAGAATGGAATCCAATTTATCCTAAATTTCACCCATATATATAGGATAAGATATCATAAATAGGGTTCCCCTGGGTCAATTATTGATTTCAATCGTTGTTTGGTTAAAAAGATATCAAGAAATCCAATCAAAGATACACTGTAAATCAAAATTTTTTATTATGTCAGGAATTTACACAATGTGTAAACTTTACATGATGTGTAATTTTACACCATGTGTACCAAATTCATGAAATATAACAATTTTTTTAATACTCCACATGTGTCAGGGCATGACACATATAATCTCCACTTCATGTTGATTTCGTCCACTTCTTGACCTGTAGATCTTCCTCAACTTTCATTGGTTCACCATAGGTAATGTATATACAACATTTAAATTCATGTTCCTATTAAGAAAGATCTATTTTCCATTTATATTTAGTTTTCTATGATCATTCTAAAAATCCGGCGTTGCACTGATTCTCTTTTCTCATGGCGTGAAGTTTCATTTTGTTCCTCAATTTCCATGTTTTCCTTATTATTGCTCGAAATCCAATCCTGCATAAGAATACACAAAACATTAACATGAGGCACAAATCCTATATTTAATTAATTAATATTAAATGAAATTATATATAAAAACCCATAAAATATGTATACAAAACAAATATATCAAGTCACTACCCATTTCCATGTCGAAGTAGGATGATTTTACCATGTACTTCATGATGGTGTTACTAATGAAAACCAAGGCAGTGATATAGTGGGGGTGATTTTGGATCCGCTGACTAAAGTGGATTATTTCCTATCAACATGAGAGATATTTTTAGTTGAAGATATAGGTAATCTCTATTTTTAATAGATAAGAAATTTACATGGCGTACCATAGATAATTTTCTTAGATAGGGACACCCACTTTACTTCACTCTTTTGGTGAGTGTTATAGGGGGAACATGAAATAATAGAGAATATGATCCCTTGACACCACCCATTGATAGATAGGTAGTCAAAGTAAACTAACCTGATTTTAGAGTACATGCATAAAGAATTAATGCTAGAATTTGGTGGTTCTTATGAGAAGTATTTGGTGGTTGTGAGTTCAAATACAAAATAGTTATCATATATCAATCTGAATGTCTCTATTTTGGGCTTTATATATTATTATTTTCCATTCACCATTATATTGGATTGAATCTAGGGAGTTAATTATTTTGGATTCAAGTATCAAACATGGGATATTAATGAATATATAGTTGATCAATAAGTGATTGGAGACCACCTAGAGTATGAAAAGGTCGTATGGTGATAGACAACACTATCCTCTGGTGTTCAAGGAGGGCGGCTGAGTATTTATATGGTTGTCACTAAGGTTAGGGAATCAGTGTATTCTGAGAGAAGGTAAGTTAGTAGCAAGATATGTGGGACAATATGGGATTATGAAGAATATTAGTATGGTGGCACACCTATTATCACTTCCACAATGGTATAGTAATATTCATGATGTATTTCATATATTTTAGAATCAACTATATTATATAGATCCATATCATCATTTAAATATTGATGATGTCGATCTTGAGGTTAATTTATCATTTTATGAGAATCCAATTGTATTTTGGATCTTAGTGTGATGAATTTACCTGGGAAGATAAGTCCTTTTGTGTGGTTGAAATGAAAAAATGACCATATCCCTGATGAGATGTGGGATAAGAGGTCGTACGTGTAATTTCAATGTAAAAATTTGTTCATAAAGAGGATTTATGATGATTGGGAACATCTCTTGGAGATGAGATGATATGTTTTGGGGGATTTTGTAACATCCTAGAACAGGTTGGGTGTGCAATTGTTAAAATTTGATAAGAAAGAAAAACCTATTAAAATTTCTACCTAAATATTAAATTTAAATTTATAATCTATATTTTAGATTTTATGGGGTAGTTATAAATGATTAAGAGTTTTATAGGAGTAACTTGGGATGAAACCGTTCTTGACCAAGTGTATTGGGACCCAATAGAGGTGTTGTAGTGTTAAAATAGATCGAGAAATGGTCTTGGAAGTTGAGATGAAGTTGGGGGTTGGTTGCTAATATTTTTAAGTATTTAGGATGTTTGGAGAGGCTGAAGGAGTGTTGGAGCTGATTTTGGTATGATTATAAATCCTTCTAATTTTTTTAGGTTTTGGTTGATATTTTTGATAATTTTCTATGTATAAAGCCTTATGTTAAAAAATTATCTTAAGTATAAAATGTTACAAATCATAGTGAGGAGAAAAAATATCTTATATAAAGGGGTAAATAATATTACATATAAAAAAATATATATTACGTAATATTGTACCCCAAGGAAAAAACCATACACATTGTTTTTCCATAAAGGAAAAAAACTTTATGTGCTTAGATAGATATGTTAAATATTGAGAAAAAGATGTTTTACATGAATAAAGATGTTATATATTAGTTTTTTAGTAAAGAGAAAAACCTTAGGTTAATATTTATATATTATGTACGAACCTAATATCTTAGGTATATATTTTTTCCCAAGTAGTATATCATACACATTTGAAAAAAATAACTTATGTATGAATATTATGTTACACATCATATTTTTCTCAAGTAAAACATATTTTGTATGAAATAAAATATATTACTTATGAATTATACTTATGTAAAATATTCTAAAAATCATTAATTATATTACATGTTGAGTCAAATATATTATTCAGGGGTTAAATATCTTATATATTATGTTTTCCCAAGTAAAATATATTACGTTTCTATAATATATTACGCATTGGATAAAATATCTTATGCATGGAGTTTTTACAAAGAAAAAAACCTCATGTATGAATAATATGATACAAATGAAGTAAACTTTATTATGCATAGTTTTTTAGTAATAGAAAAACTTAAATTTTATAAAAATGTTATGCATCTGAAAAAAATGTTTCATATAAGGCTTTTCTTAAGGGAAATACCTTACGTATTGAATAATATCTTATGCATCCCATAAAATATTATGTATTTAGCTTTTCCTAAAGAAAAAACCTTATGTATGAATAAAATATGTCACATACAGTGTTTTTTAAGAGATAAAACTTATATATTACTTATATATATATTACATATGGAGGGAAAAATCAGATTTTGTAAAACACCTCCATATGTATGATAATATTTATATATATCATATGGGACTTATATGGGTGAAAAAAATGGTTTTTGATAAGGGTTTGAAGACATTTAGATTTTTTTGAAGAATTAACAGTGGTCCCATATTGTTCCAAAATAATAAATTAATGTTAAAAAAATATATTTGAGTGAAATTAGGGCTCTTACCTAACCTATATACAACACACACATTCAAGTTAGAACTCTCCTCCCATTCATCATCTCCAAGTGAAATCATCCTTATTTCTAAATGGATTTAAGTGTCTTTAAATTTTAATAGTAGCTAAAGGTAAATCTATCACTCCCTGAATTGCCTCTCTTATTTTATCATGTAGTTTAATATTCTTACACCAATTATGAAAAATTATGACATATTTTAGGGTTTTTATTAGAAAATTTTATTTCTACCATTTCATTGTGGATTAGTAGCTAATATCCAATGAGTGACTATGATAAATCATAAGGTATGTGATATATCTAATTTTTATATGTGTTTTCATGGATTTTAATATGGGTTTCCATGAATTATGAATACTATAATATGATAATATTTCTTGATATTATTGTTTTATGTGAACTTATGGTATGACCAACATTTGAAAAAATTTAGAGAAGAATGAGGAATTTTGAATAAGGTGAGGAAACATCAAACAATGGCATGAATAAACGCAAAGAAACCACATAGGAATGAATATGAAATCCAAAATAATTATTCATGTTGATCGAGATTCACATCATGAAAGGCCTATTCACATCATGAGAAGTTCAAGATATGATTTCTCTATTAAAAAAGATGCTTAAAGTAGAAGCGATGCAGATGAACCTTGGTAATAAGGATTCACACCATGAACCCAAATTCATGAAGTGAATATTCAAAATAAAAAACATAAATTCATGCCACAAAAATTCTAAGTATGAGGTGAGCCTAATAGTTTATAGTGTGAAACCCATGTTCACACAATGAAATCCTGTGATAGGATTTAAAAATTCTAATTTTCAATGAACTTTAAATGGGGCCTAAAAATAATGGCTTAGGGACCCTAGAGATTGACTAGGTAATATTCATTGGTCAAATTTATGGAATTTAAGAATTTTGGGGGTTGAATTTCATGCTTATAAATAGAGGATTATTTCATGGGTAAAATATTCGTTCCACCACTGGTGGGGAGATATTTCTAGAGTTTATACCTGAAGATTTTTCATCATAGATAGGGTTTTGTGTTTTTTATTTTCAATTTTATATTTTCTTTTGACATTTAATGATCTTTATTTTAATTCCAATATCAATTCTTCATTATTTTTATCATCCTTTTCTATTTAAATATCTCTGTTATGGGTTGTGGTTTAATTTTTTTCCTCGATCACCCCACAATTACTGGATGAAACACATAGAGGATAGAATAGTCTTTAAAAGTGGGTGCATACTAATTTTTTCTATTTCTTTATTAACTTGTGGGATAATTTTATTCAATTAGCATGGTGTTGTGGTTAATTATTATTATATTTTTTTTATGAAAACACAAAACTAGTGTGTTTTTTAGAATAAATAATCTGGCATGATGAAGGTAATTAATTCACAAACATTGAATTAAAATATTCTTTTACAATTACAATCTTATCTTAATGAATACATGTTATTTTAATTCACATGAACATGATTAATTGAGTTTCTAGGGTAAATTAGTTTGGATTGATAATTTTTTATTTCAATAAAATTAATTGACTATTTATCCAATGGATACAATTATTTTATAAGTACAATTATAATTTCTTTTTGGTAAAACCGCTCATAGAAACAAATCTCTCTATCTTCTTCCCAGTTTCATTGGAATTTATTTATTTTATTTAAAAAATTAAATTTTATAATTTAGTAAATTTTATGTGACCTAACATTTGTTTAAGAGTTATCACTATAATTTCCTACACACTATGGGATATACCCCATGCTTTCTCTATTTTATGCCATTTCAGTTTGTATGGTTGGGAAAAATATAAATTTCTAATTTTTCCATATCTCATGTGGAGGTAATGATTCTCCATGTATGAACTGAATTTTGAATGAAATTATCCTCAACAATATAGAATTTCATCTTGCACATTCACCAAAATTAAATGTAAAGGAACATGAACTATATAATCATAATGAAAAATGACTCTCTCTTGTTGTGTGGGGTTTTTTCTCTTCTTTTTTTCTTATTTTTTTTCTTTTCATCATTTTTTTCAAAATTGTTACATATTATAACTCTCAAATCCACATCCTAATCATATTTTTTTGAGTTCATTGTTTTGTTAATGGTGATTTTTGTCCTCCTAATAAACAACCCATTTCTTTTTCTTCATTTTATTTTTTTCAACAACATAGTTAGAAACTTAAATAAAATGAATTATTAATCATGAAAATTCCCTAAAATTAAATTAAAACACATTGCATCATCCTATCAAGGAAAAAAAATCCTATTTTAACTATAAATAACCCATTCACCCATAGTCATTCAATTGATTACCATGAAAAATACAAAGATTATTGTAGAAAAGGATAAAATAGGCTTGTATCATACCTCTTAACTAACAGGTCATCCATGGATTATATGGGTTAAGTTGGGTTAATGTAATGGTGGGTCTCAAAGATAATGGTATTATCAATAAAATGCCTCATTCATTTCAGAAGTGAATTTTTTCAGTCATAGATTCAGCAAGATATCAATTAAATTTCCAGTTGGATGACAAGCCGTAAGTGTCACTCAAGAAATATGTATAGAAAAATAAGAATTTTTTTGTCTAGAATCTTCTTAGAAATAGAAAAATAAAATAATTCAATCATGTCATGTAATGAACATAAATAATTAGTTTACTCTATGCAAGATTCTAAGATCAACATCAAGAAATAAATCATATCAGAAATCATTTTTATGAAGCTCAAAATTAAAGTAAGAACATGACTTTTAAAATGTAAAACTGTATATATAAAAATTTTGGGCATGATAATTAAAATATCCCAACATATTAAAATATTTTTTTATGGTATGATATCTTTCAAATCATGAAGTAGAATAATTTTTTTTTGTATTTTTAGGTGAATATAATATATTTTTCTTACTTCAAAAATTTAGCTTATTATTAAAAACATGTGGTAATAAAACTAGGGATGTAAAAATATATACAAGTAAAAACTATACTCCCTTACATGAAGTTTTTTTGTTTTTTTATATCTTATTAGCTCCATATTATTTCATTGATCTTGAAAAATAAAAAAGAAAACTCATGAAAGTACACGATTCAAAATATTTAGCTCAAAAAGTTAAAGAGATCAACTATAAGGAGAGTTGTTAAAATAATGTAATAAAATAAATCTAAGTAATAGAAATAAATTTTAAAACCCGGTTTTCCTCCCAGTAGCACTACTTTATGGTCTGTAACTTGAATTTTTACCCATGTTAGCGATTCACACTCAAATTTACCCAAGAGATGAAGGTAGAACAATCCTTGTATTTTTTCTTGGGTTGTCAAATCCTCAGAGACCTAAGAAGAAACCTATAGACATGTACATTTTATGGACTATTTTTGGATATGAAGTGGACAACTTGGGTTTATTTTATATGGGTTTAATTGAACTCTAATACAATTAAGTCAATTCAATTTTAAAGTATGAGTTGACCCTAGGTTATCACTTGGGGTGGATTGGATGCATTCCCTTTTCAACTATTTCAATTTCTTATATTTGAGATGAGTTCATTTAAGAAGATCAAAAATATCATCACTCACTGGTTTAATGCCTACACACCCTAATACTAATCACCTATATACTTGAAGGATCAAATATTTGAGCACTTCAAGTTAAAGGTTCGTATTATCACTTGAAGTGTGTGGCATTAAAATTTAATAATGGTGAAGAAGTTTTAAAATCATCAAATAAAAATCTAATTTTAAAGAAGTTATTAGAGATTAATGTAGTGATAAATTACATTCAATACATCCTCTTTCTACTCCCTTGGATCAACACATAAGTGGGTTATCCCTCCATTGATCCTATGGTTTCAATGGAAGTGGAAAGTAGACTCATGAGGGAGGAATTGGAGAAGTAAAAAAAAATGAAATAACAATCACTCTACCGTTGTGTGATAATCTCAAAAGGTTTGGTATAAACAAGTTCATACATTGAGGAAATGGTATCAAAGTAATAATAAGAATAATAGAAAAATATAAGTTGAAGAACTTTTATAAATAAGCTAAGTTAATTCAAGGAACTTACAGTTGAGGGAATGTGATTACAACATCAAATTGGAAGCATAACATTAAGATGAAACAATGCTCAAAGATTATAAAATAATCCACCACCACTACCTTAAATAGGAATTTTTGGAGCCTTGGGTCGATCCTCAAACAGTATAAATTATTTCACTTGATTATGGTAGGCCTAGGGTGGTGCAAAGCTTGTGGAACTTGGACTTTTCCACTCTTGACCTGAGGTGGAAGCCAGGTTGCAACCACCAAACAGATGCATCGAATAGACCTTCTATATGGCCGAATTAGAGTAGGAAATAGAAGGAGAAAATGGATATCTAGATGTCTCATAACCTCCTGTAAAATTTGGACTCATTTGAAGTTGTGAATCTGGAGTTATGGACGATTTAGTGGGATAATATTTTGGGATGCAGATTCTGGAACAGATTTTGATATTCTAATTGGTCCACCTTAATTGACATCATGTAGGCCGAATTAGCATTGTATACTGCAGACTTATCTGTTCTTATATATGTATTCTATAATCCCATGAAATTTGGGCTTCATTGAGCTTGTATTTTGGGCCCCACATTCTCATCAATGGGCTGGTGTCCAATCTTCCTTCTCCACAATTGTTTGCATGAAATCCCATTTTGGTGGTCTTCCAATGTGAATCTTCCAACACTCCACAATTATGAATTGTTTCCAATAAAATTATAAACCAGAAAATTAAAAATGAAAACAAAATAAAGATCATTGGGTACTTTAAATGATGTTAAAAAATGTACCACATAATAGTGCATTTTAAGATGGAATTACAAATTATAATGTGAAATGATGTTCAAAGTGTAAAATGCACTAAAATGGTGTTTATGAATAACAAAGAACATGAATATTATATATATTAACAATTAATATTATCCTCATTTATTTTCTAATAAGTTATATTATTAGAAAATGATATAAATATAACCATATTGAATTTACCATCATCTTAATAAATTGTTCATCAAGGATAATTGTCCACTTCCTGCTCTATTTGTTCTTTTTGATGGGTGCTTATGTTGGGATGTATATTGAAGAAATACTTAAAATAATATTATATTATATTGAAATTTGAATATATTTTATAGTTATCCTCCTCCAATACTTCTTCTTTCATATTTTCCTTAGGTTTAGATTCTAGAGTGAATTATTGAATTGGAGCCTCCTTTTTCTCCTCTTCTTATTGAAAATGTAGGATGGATTTCCATTATTCTCCAGTCTCTAGATTTTCAATACAGTAGATTCATATTTTATCATTATCCTGTTCATTTAAATTTTCTCATTTTTTATTCAATTAAATGGATTTAACTTCTTCAACCACAATATCCACTTTCTCATATATCATATAACTGATGAGTTCTATCGTGAACTCTTATTATTTTTACTGTAAGAATTGGGGGGAGATTTTTCCTTCTCTTTATTTTATTTTTAGGCATAAGTGAAAAGCTTGATATTCTGCTTCTTCTTCTTTATGAGTTAGAGATTCACCAATTTCGGAAATTTTAGCAGTCTATAAACACTATTCTTTATTATTATTCTCCATATTTTCTTCTTCTATTTCTTCACCAATTTTAACTTCTTCCACCTATTTCTCTTCTTGGTATTCAAACATGTTTTTCCCTAGGTTAAGAATCAAAGGTATGTTAGTTACATGGGAATTTAAATTTTAAATAATGTAAGAAATGTGGTGGGTCATTTCACTTTATTATATCAGTTATAATTTATTATTATCCATCCTCTTATCCATCACATTAATGTACTTTTTTAGAAATTCATTTATACTATATTTTGGATTCTTCTATTAAGGATGTTTAAAGTAACGGTATTCATGAATTTACTATGAAACCCAATAGTAACCTTGGTAGATTTGATAATTAAGAGATATACCAGGTTTAATTATGGTTTAAGGGATGTAATTCATCATATCTATAAGAATATGAGTGATTCCATTTTTTTACTTTATGTGACCACCATTTGCAATTTAGTGCTACCCACATAGTATAATTCTATTAGTATTTTATATAATCCAGTGATAGTGTGGCATGATATCTTCTAATTTTACAGTCCAACCTATAATCCAACATAAACAACTAGTCACATTAAATTGGAAAATAAAAATAAAATAAAATCCTAAACTAAAATAAATAAATAGAAATGAGATAAGAATAGTATTTATCCTATGTAATTAGTCTTGAGTTTATTCCTACATACCACTACTCCTTGGAAATGACACCAAATTTGGTGAATTTTTGGAACATCATTACCTTCCTAAAGGATGATCCAAATTAGAAATTTATATTTTTACTGACCACACTGACTACAAAGGTGTAGAATAGTGTAAGTATGAGGTCGATACCATAGAGTATAGGAAAGGGTAGCGACAGCTGATAACCAAATTTTAGGTTATCCCAAATTAAATAAATTATTAATTTAATGATTCAAATAAAATAAATAAATTAAAATTAAAAAATTTATAAGGGAGGGAAATCTTTTTTCATGGATAGTTTTTCAAAATAGAATTCTTACCACACTTATAAAATAATTGGATCTATTAGCTGCATATTTACTCAATTTTATTAATGTGAAAAATAGTGAATCCACACTAATATACCTTATAATTTCAATCCCTCATGGATAGATTAATAAAAATAACAAGGATTAATTAATATCAAATCATAGTTAGAGAGGAATAATCCAATTTAGTATTCATGAATTAATTACCTTTGTCATGTTGGATTTCATATCCTACCAAACACACTAGTTTAGTGATTTAATAAAAAATATGATAAACATGAATCACAAAACCCTAATAATTGTATGAAATCATCATAAAACTGATGAAATAAATAGAAAAAATTGGTATGCACCCACATTGACCAATTCAACTCCCCCTACAGATTTTAATCAATCATCATTGTGTGATCACCGATGATGATTAAACCACAACCCATATCAAAGAGATTAAAATATAAATGGATGATAAAAATAATAAAGTAAATATATTATAATTTAAATAAATATCATTCAATGCTACAAACAAATATAAAATATAAAATAAAAAATAAAAACCTATCTATGATGAACAATCACCGGGTAGATACTCTAGTAGTACCTACCCAACGGTGGCCAAATGATTATTTTTACCACAGTCAAATCATATATTTATAAGCATGGAATGAAACCACATACATATTAAATTATATAAATTCAACCATTGAATGTTGATTGGTTAATACAGAGGGTCCATAGGAAATTAGTTATATGGATTGATCAAAGTTTGTTGAAAATCATAATTTTAAAACCCCATTAAATTATTTCAAAGTGTGAACATGATTTTCATGATATAAAATATCAAGATCACATCCTTCTATAAATTTTTAGATACAACCTTAATGATTTGAAATTGAAAATATTACACCATGAATTTGGGTTAATGACATGAATCCTTGATACCCATATTAGTCCTCCTCATTTTCACTTTTAGCTTCTCCATTGAACCACAAACTCATATCTCAAACTTCCTATAATGTAAATAGGACTTTCACCCAAATAGCCTGAAGGCCTTCTTTTTGTTATTGATTTTTGATAACCCCCATTTCAAGGGATGAGGGAAAACCCTTAAAAGGCCTGTAGGCTTAGATATTACATGATTTGTTGGATTATGAGACATTACATAACCTGAAGGTATTAGGGAATTCAACCAGACTATAACTATAAGGAACTTCCCCTCCCTGGGATATGCATCTTGATGGTATCTCTACACCTTTTCTTGGTCATTTGGCTAAGCTTCTCGTGCAAGCATGGGAAAGTCCCAATGACATTTCCATACCCTCTCATTCTTCTAAATCCGTTGGTTTTTCTCTGGTGGGTGCGCCTACTCTGAATCCTTCTCTGGGGCTGCTTCTTTTTTGTACAGTTTGTCTGGGGAAACTACATTGATCATGTGTCATGAAGGCCTTGAGGTGGCCCAAAGGCCTTGTGGTGGCTAGAAAGGCTTACTGTCCTGAAGGTCTTGGGTGGCCTGAAGTCCTTGAAGATCTCAAAGACCAAATCGGTGGCCCGAAGGCCCAAACAAGTGAATATTTCCATCTGCTATAGTACCGAACAGTAACATCTATAGTACTTCTACAATACCCAGAAATTATCCCTCAGTTTGGTTTGATCTAAGGTCTCTTGGATGCACTTTCTGAGTCCTCACTAATTGGTTTGAGGCTCTTGTGCATAAATTGGACTTTAATGGTGTGAATATTAATAAAAACCACTTCTTTTATTTGGGTTTCATCTTTATCACTCTACTATTAAACTATTCCACTTCGTGTCACTATGTAGAGTGTCCACACCTTCTTTAAAATTTAATATTATTATCTAGATTATTCCTAATGTTGGTTCTGCTATAAGAGTAGATAAAATAATAAAATCAGGAAAAATATCAAATTAAATAAATAACAATTCAATGAAAACCAATATTGAAACCCATTAAGATACATATGAAAATTTGACATATCAGTAGATGGTTAATAATATATCCCTAATTTCTTGCATCTTTTCATTGTGTGTATGATATGAGGTCACACTGACTTAACATTTATCTAACTTAAAACATAAATAAATGAATTTTATTTCAAATATTCGAGGAATAAATCTTATTTGGTTTGTATGAATCTCATTTGTGAGGTTAATACCTAAATATAGACACCAATTGAGGAGATACCAATTTTTGGAGAAAAATATAAATTTAATGAGGTGACCTAAGGAGCTACTTAAACAAATTTATAACCAAGTAAATGAATGTGGATTCCCAAGGATTCTTACATAGATGTAAAGATTTTACATGAGATATTGATCTTTATGTGATATTAACAAGATTTATGCTCTTCCATTAGATGTTTTATTCATGATATTATAGAGCGGTCCACTATTCCCCTGTACACATTATATCTGTGATTACAGAGTGGACCAATATTCCTTAATATATCTTATTCACTATATCACTAGTTGTGATGATCTTCCCACCTAAACATTATATCTAATATTTCCAATAATTCCTATAGTGACCCAAACCTTTTTATACATATTATTACAAAATTCTTAATATAAATATTTGTTAATACAAAAAAAATGATAAAATGGACTAGTCTCTTTGGATAACTAGGTTCACAATACATCAAAAAGAAAATAAACATGATATCCTTATTTTATTGTCCACAATGAGATCCTAAAATACATTTAGACTCCTAAAACTACATTGGATAACATTGGAAATACATAAAAAAATGGGGTGACCTAAAATTCCTAGTATGGGAATAACATGATAAGAAACTATAATATTTAAGTCTAAAGTAAAACATTATATCATAAAAGAGAAGTCACATGAGTAATAAAATGGGGGTATAAAATTAATAGAATGATATCATAATATCATGGAAACATAGGAATTTGGAAAAAACTTAAATCATTACATAAACATAAATTAAGACGAACCACTATGAAAACATCAAATGGTAGAAAATTCCCATAATGTATTAGGTTCACTCCCTAATACCATACATGACATCTCATGAGACTAAAACATTATCCAATAAATTAGAGGAATATATAATTTTTAGCCCACCCATTTCATTCATTTCATGTAAATTAATATGTGTGACACATAAGGAAGTCAATAATAATTTATAAATATAATAGTTACCCATGAAAAGAAATGGGGTGCACAATCTTTCCCCGTATCATTATCAAGAGAGGTTTATTAATGAATACATTTGAGAATTGAACATAAGGCATGTATTACCCCATAAAATAAAGAGATAATGAGATTGGTGTATATTTCAAATACATATATATAGAATTTATAATAATTTCATATCTTAAAATAGTGATATAAAGTGTGTTAGATATAGAATGGTCATAACCTAAATTAAAGGGTTGTTTATAGAGATCCCTGACATTGAGCCCGATTCATCGTGTTCATTATTTATATTCTTGAATAATAAAATAATGTTAATTTTTTAATTTATTAATAATTTTTTTAAATCTTATTATTACCTTTATTTTATTCATTACCATTTCATATTAAATTACTTAATCATTTAGGTTCATGTCAAATTTTTGATGATGTTCGACTCATATGTCAAAAATCACTTTGGTAAGTCAACTAAGGTAAAATATATTATTAATTTATAATCTATAGAATAATAATAATATAATAATTATAATATTTATTCCTCAGTTATAATTTTAAAATCAATCATTAAGGATGATTATGAAAAATGAACTACATTACAATCATGGGGATGATAAGCCATACGTATGCTTGAGTAACGTTTCCATTTTCAAACGATCATGATGGATAAAAGTTAAGTATTATTTTATCTTTATATAATTATAATTATTTAATAAATAACATATTATTTATTTAAATACACTTAAATATACCATCCATGTGATGTGCTAATAAAAAAATGAATCACATCACTTCGCGAGGAGGTAGTTCACAGTACACACGAGCGAAATTGTTATTTTCAATGGATAATAAGGTAAGAAGGTATATCATATATTAAATTTCATGAATTATTAATATATAATTAATACAATATGTAAACATTAAATCCATCATCATAAATATCCTTGAGAGGTGATGATGGGAAATGAATCGCATCGGTTTGTGGGGCAGTAGTCTGCCATATAGATGAATGATGGTTTTGTTTCCCATTTGATAGAAGTAAAGATGAATTTAGGTTATGAAATTAACATAATAAAATATTATTATAAGGTATATACTAATGTTATTATATGATAATGTTTAAATAATATTTTAAATAGGTGGTGGAATAAATAAAAAAAGATGACTAGTTAAGAATGATACCTCTTCTTCATGCCGCCTCATTAAAATTATGCCTAAAGTCTTACTAGATTAGATTTTAGATCCATCCAAGGATTCTAGGACATGGGAAAAAAATTAAGAATTGAATTTGGATAGGTTTTTACCAAACTAATGGGTTTTTATGTGTGGAAAATAGAGGATAGGGTTCCCTTTTTTAAGGGAGGAAGTGTGACATCCATGTAAATACCAAAACATATTCAATAATGGGAAGTCACTCTCTATCCCAGTGTGTTGGAAATTGATAATTAAAGTAATTCAGGAGGTATAAGGTCAATAAAAACCTTGAAAACTAAAAATAAACATGTTATTTCATTAACCTCTAAGGTTACTCACTTTTTAACATTTTAAATTTTCACCATGGTTACTAGTATTTTACCATTTTTACTATTCATTATGAAAAAATTAAGTTGGGATGATTATATAATATAAATAACACTGATTTCTAAATTTCAATACATTTTATCAAATTAAATAAATATAATTGGTAGAATTTATTTTCAAATAAAACCCATAGATGTGTCAAAAAATGGAGTTTCAAGAAATGCATTTTGCAAGCATAAAATGATCTTATAATAAATATATGACAAGTAAACATAATTAATTAATCTTAAATTAATATTTATAGATTTATAATATATAAATTTAATTTAAATAATTCATAATTGTGTATTATTTAAATTATTTAAAAAGGAAATACACTACGCACTTTAAAACAGTTTTCATAAAAATTTGTTTTTAAGCCTAAAAAAACATACATTACAATACAGTATAATGATGATTTAAATGTAATTAATTGGTCAAAAATTATCAAAATAACAGTTAATTTATTTTAAATTAAATTTAAGGAATAATTTAACTTTTAAATTACATAATTTATAAAAAAAATGAAAATTTTAGAAAAATAAGCATTTTCACTATTCACTGAAAAATCAGTATTTTTGGAAAAATAAAAAAAATGTCACCCTAAGTTAATATTGATATGATTATTTCAAAAATTATGAAAATTTATAAAAACATTTCTAAAATTTACAAATAATTAATTATAAAATATCCTTAAAAAGAAAAAAAGTATTTTTGAAGAAAAAATATTTTTTTGAGGAATAAATGTCTTTATAAAAAAAATGAATTATTATTTCTTAAGAATTTATAAAATGAGTAGAAAATTTATATCCATTTCATAATGTGGTTAATACTATTCATATATTTCAATATAATATCTAGTTTATAATGGTCTTATTTAAATAATCATGGTTCACATGGGTTTAGTGTTACGTGTTGCATACACTATTGAACATAGTTCTCCCTAAAAAAACTAGAGGTGTTACATTATTCTACCATTTAGTAATTTCACACTCAAAATTTTATTTTACATACTAGGGTAATGATAGTTTAGGGTACTTCTATTTCTTCCCCTCTTTTATTTTCGAGGTTGCCTCTTAATATTTATGGTTCCTTCATAGCACTTTGACTAGGTGAGTTGCCTTGTTGTATAATTTTTTTTATCTATAGTCCATAATCTTCCACATATTATCTGAATATTATAGATAATTTTACAAAAATAACATCTCTAAATTAGGTACATGTGATGGATTTGGTATGTACCTCCTTAATAGGGATACATAAAATACACCATTTCCTTCAAAAATAGTTTATGGGAGTGCTAGTTCGAAAGCCACAGATCTGATGCGATCGATAATATCAAAGGGTTTGATGTAGATAGGGATTATATTTACCTTTTACCCAAATATTGTGACCCTATTCCATGGATATATATGGAGAAAAACATTATCCATGGCCTCAAACTCTAGGTATCATCAATAATTATTGAAATATCTCTTTTGTTCAATCTTAGAAGTATTGATGTGATTTTGAATGGTCTTGAAATTTTCTACCATATATGAACCATTCCAGGTCCCAACAACTTTTTTTCTCTAAATTCATCCCCACAAAAATTTTACCTATATCTCGTATCATGAAGGTATTCATATAAAGTCATTCAGATGCTCGAGTGGAAGCTATTATTGTACGAGAACTCAGCCAGAGGAAGATGTTAATCCCAGAATCCTTTAAAGTCTATTAGATATTCTGTAAATATGTCATCCAATAGATGAATAGTATGTTTCTATTAGACATCAATTTGTGGGTGATGATCCATATTTTAGTTTAATTAAGTATTTAATCATATTGGAGGCTATTCTAGAACTTGGAGGTAAATCTCAGATTTCAGTCAGATACAATTGATAATGGTGTTCCATTCAATCTCACCACCCCTATGATGTATATCCTTGCAAGTTTATCAAGTGATAATTCTTCCTGAATTTCAATTAAGTGAACAATTTTTGTAAAATGATCCATCATAACCCACATGTAATTTTTCCTCTTGATGTATTTGGAACACTATTGAATAAGTCCATGCTGATATTTTTCTACTTCTATATAGGTATGGGTAATGGTTAAATCATCCTATTAGACTTATTCCCTTTTAGCCTTCACTTTCTGACATACTAGACACTTTGGTGTATATTTAATGATATTATTTTTCATATTTTCCCACCAATAGTTCTCTAATAGATCTTGATAAATATCCGTGCTCCCAGGGTGGATAGATAAGGTCAAGCTATGTGAATTATTCAATAGATTATTCTTTATATCATGATTTTAAGGAACAAATAGTTATGAAAAAAATATAAAAACTCATTCTTCATCAATTTTGAACTTTGTGGATTTCCCATTTCTTACATATTCCACATTCTTCTTAATTTACACATAATCTCTTTAAGTATTCTTTATCTTCTCCAGAAGGGATGGTTGACCAATCATTGGATAAAGGAATGGTGATGTTCCTTCCTTCAAGATTCCCATGACCATAATTTTTAAGTCTAAGAATATTGGATCTTTATAAATTCTCATCATCGATAAAGTCACTAGATCCTTTCTACTTAGAACATATTCTAATTTGTTTTCATTATCAGGATGGTAATGGATTGAGAAGTCATAGTCTTTGATCACCTTTAACCATCTTCACTGGTGAATAATAAGCTTCTTCTAAGTGAATATATATTTAAGGCTCTTATGGTCTATATATATTCCATAATTACCCCCCATTGAGATTATATCACAATATTTTCAATGGAAAGATCATGAAATCCAACTCCAGACCATGCGTGGGATAGTTCTTCTCAGGAAGTTTTAAATTATTTAATTTTTAGACTACCACTTTATTATTCTATAGAAGTACACATCCAAATCCATTATTTGAATCATCATTTTATTCCACAAAAAGTTCCCAACTTGAGGGTATCATGAAGACTGTTGTAGTGATAAGCCTCCCTTTCAACTCCTCAAATCTATTTTCACATTCATTGGTCCAGAAAAAGTTTTCTCCCTTCTATGTTAGATTGGTTAGTTGATTTTACAATTTTGAAATGTTTCTCACAAATCATCGGTGATAGTTGGATAATATAAGGAAACTATGGATATCCATTATAGATATTGGCCTTGTCTAGTGATAGATTTCCTTTATCTTAGAATAGTATATAGATATCTATTTATGGGTGATAATACTGCCCAAGAATGATACTTTTTTCATTCATAAATCACATTTACTATAATTTTCATATTCATTATCCTTTGAAAATCCTTTAGTACAATATTCAAATGCTTATCATGGTTCTCCTTTATTTTAGAGTAAATCATAAATCATCTATAAAGAATCCAATTTTTTTGAGGCAATATATAATGAATTTAATCATTAATTGCATAATTTTTTTGGATAATTAGTGAGTGAAAAAGGCATCACAAAAAACTCATAGTGTTTATACCTTGTTCAAAGGGTAGTTTTGGAAATATCTTCCTTCTTCACACTGAATTGGAAATATCCTGATTTATGGTACACCATATAGAAATACTAGGATCCTTTATTTGATCAAATAAGTCATTTATCCATGGAATGGGATATTTTTTCTTTATCATGATTTTTTCAATCTGAAAATAATTAATTCAAAGGTTGATTGAATCATACTTCTTGATGAAGCAAACCAGTTCACCCCACAGTGAGGCACTTGGGCATATAAACTTATTATCCAGATTATCCTTTGTTTTCTTCCTTAGCTTCTCAAGTTCAATAATGTTTATTCTATATAGATTTTTGGATATTAGCAAAGATCCAGGTGTAAGCTTGATTGAAAATCCAGCCACTAAGCTTGGAGTAAGTTGAAGAAACTCTTCAAGGAATACATCAGTATAATACCTCACAATGGGAATGTCGCAAGCATGACCTTTTCCTTAGTATCAATCATTTGAGCATGATATTATTTCTAGAAAGGAAAAAATATTCCTGATTCAGATGATGATACCAAATAATATTCATCCTCATCCTTGCACTTTTATAGTGTCATATTATGATTCGTTATTTATAGGGTGATTTACTTATCTAAACATTTTATGTTAGAAATATATAAAGAAATCCAATCCATTCCTATAATTGAATCAAATTTTACTAAAGTAAGTATCACAAGTTTTTATGGGAATTTTAACCCACAAATATGGATATGGGATGAGTTATATGCTTGGGATGAAATGATTGACCCTTTTTCCATCTTCACTGATAGCTCCTCTTCCATGTTTTTGGGTGGTTCATAAATAATTATACTAAAACAACTTGATATGAAATAATTTTTAGAACCAGAATAAAAAAAGTATATTCAATATTATTTATTGAATAACTAGTGTACTTATCACCACTTTATTTTCTGGATCCACTTTCATTGTTGTGATGGCATAAGTTCACCCCTACTCTCAATCCATTGGAGATTTTTGTCTTTAGTTATCATAAAAAACCCTTGACTTAGTTCATTGGTTCATATAGTGTCCTTGTTGATTTTAGTTGAAACATTGAATAATAGGATAATGGTTGGTTAGTGAATTATTTTCTTCTATCACATTGGTGGGTTTCTCCCATCAATAGTCATTAACTTAGTGACCTTCCTTCCTGCACTTAAACCAATTCCATGTTCACTTCAATAAATTTCATGGATTCTTATTCCATCAGTTTTTACCAGTGATATGACAGAATTTATTATAACTATTATATTTATCCTACGTATGATAATAATTAAACACCAGTTTCTAATTCTATCCTCATGAGAGCCGTTAGATTTTATGATATCCATTTCTAATTTTAGGGAACATTTATCAACATCCTCATATCCATTGACGTCTTGAATTGCCAAATATTTTTTCTAACTTGGCTTTAAATCACTGATTAAGTGGTCAACATTAATTTTAGGGGAGATGAAATCGATGATGGTGTATTGTGAAAGTTTAATAAAGTTATATCTGTAAGACCTGATAGATTTTTCATCCTTTTTCTTAAGGATAATAAAATCCATATCTATTTTAAGTCATAGAGTTCAAGGAAAATATTTTTCAATTTTTTTTTCAGAATTCCTTCCAATATATTACTTTGATCTCTTCCTCAAGCTTCATATTTTTTTATAAATGACCACCATTGATCAGTTTCATCCTTTATACAATAAATATCTAACACAAACTTCTATTTATAAAATCATTAACGGATAGATAAGATTTTTTCAATGGACTTTATCCATTGTTCCATGTTTAAAAGATCAAAAGCTCAAGTAAATGTTTGAGGAATTTGTAGCATAAACATCCCAATTGATACATGATCTTTCTCAGGGGGACTCATGTATTCCCACTGATTCAATTTTCTGTTTAAAATGTGATTTAACTGGGAGATAATTTTCATGAAGTTCTTGAATACTAATTCCAATAGGATGGTAATATCATTAGGGAAATCATCACATTTCTCCTCACATGGGTTGTTTACTTGGTTTCTATAATTTCTAGCCATTAACTAAAAAAGGAAAATTAAGGATGATTATTTTTAAATTATTAAACACATACATTGGAAACCATGATCATTAAAGGGATAACACATAGATGACCTATATTCCTTAACATATGAATTTATAGGTTTCAATCTAATTTTTAAATTATCTATTTACATATATAAAATCTTATGAGAGCTTTTTTCCCTTTATAATGGTTTGTAAATAGGTTGTGATTTTACCAAAGAATATCCCTTAGGATCATTAAACCATTTGTACAAAAAGTTCCATTTTTGTGAACTAGGTGATGATTGAGTCCAGCTTAATGTGACATTTTCAGGGTTATTTCCCCTAGGTATCTCTGCAATAAAGCTACATCCACTTGTAGTGTCTTGATAGGGATATATTTTCTTGTAAACCACTCATTCTATACTTCACCCAAATTCCAAGATATTTTCCTTTACTTAGGCCTATCCTTAAACTTATCCTTATACTTACCCATAGGGTTCTCACTAAAGTTTTCTCATCCTAATATCCTATAGTAAAATAAATATTTCCTTTGATAAAAATTATAGTGAACAAAACATTTTTACACATATTACTACATCATTCTTAATATAAATATCCATTAATACAAAACATTGATTGATAAGGCCTCGTTTCATTGGAAGACTAGGTTCATAATGCATCAAAAGGAACATAAAATAAGGAATCCTAATTTCATTATCCATAATAAGCACCTAAAATCCATTTTAGTCCCTAAAAATGCATGGGATAACCTAGGAAATACATAAAAAATGAGGTGAGATAAAAATATTTGTAAGGGAATAACATGATAAGAAAACAGATCATGTGAGTGAAAAGTATAACATGATATCATAAGAGAGAAGGAATATAAGTAATCAAATCGAAACATAACATAAATATAATTGTATCATAAGATCATGGAAACACAAGAAAGTGGAAATAACATAAATAATGACATAAACATAAGTAAAGTCTAACCACCAAGACAACATCACATGGTGGAAAAAGTACCATAATGTATTAGGTTCACTCCCTAATCTAACAAATGAAATCCCATGAGACTAAAACATTACCCAATTAATTAGAGGGATATATAATTCCATTTACACCCAACATAGTCATTTAATGTACATTTATATGTGTTCCACATAAGTAAATCAATCATAAGGTACAAACATACGATTTACCCCTAAAAAGAAATTGGTTGTATAATATTTCCTCTTATAATATTCAAGAGATGGTCCTTAAAGAAGGAATTTGAGAAATGAATATAAGGCATATATTACCCCATAAAAGTAAAAGTGAATTAGATAGGTAAACGTGTAAGATATATATATATATATATATTGAATCATTCCATATCATTAAAGATATAGATGAAGTGAGTTATAAAGAGAATGGTCAAAACCCATAGGAAAGGGTAATTTAGAGAGATCCCTTACCTTAAGCCTTATTTGTTTCCTATGTACTTTATATTCATGTACAATAAACTTATATTAATTATTTAATTTAATAATAACCTTTTTCAATATTATTATTTATTTTATTTTATTCATTATTATGTCATATTAAATTACATAATCATTTAATTTCATGTATGATGTTTTGATTATGTTTGTATCATATATCAAAAATCACATTGGTAAGTTGGATAAGTTCAAAGAGTTTATTAATTAATCCTCTCAAAAATAATATTCATGAAATAATTATCATTTTTATACCTCATTTATAATTTTAAAACTGATCATTAAGGATAGTTATGAAAAATGAACTATGTTACAGTCATGGAGATGATAATATGTACGTATGCATGAGTAATGTTTTCATTTTACAATGATCATGATGGAAAAAAAATTTAAGTGTTATTAATATTTAAATAATGATAATTATATACTAAATATCATATTTTTTAAATACACTTATATATACCATCCATTTTTTTGGTAATAAAAAAATGAACCACACCGCTTCGCAAGGTGATACTCACTATACACATGAACAACATTATCATTTTCAATGGATAGTTATGTAAGAAACACTACTACAAAAAATACAATTAAAAGCACTAGAATATTCCATTATCAGCACTAGAAAAGTACTCACTTCCTCAGTGTGGTTAAAAGGCCAAGGATTTTATCAGCGCTATAAGAGAGCTCATAAAGGGTAGATTTATAAATGCAAATAAAAGCTCTAATAAAGCATACTTTTATCAACACTTTTAAAAACACTGATAAAATACACTATTTATTAGAAATTTTATTTAGCACTCATAAAGAGGCCATTTATCAGCTCTTTTAGAAGAACTCATAAATATTTTTTATTAGTTCATTAAAAAGTTCTCATAAAGGATTCCTTTACTAGTTCTTGTACAATCACAAATAAAGGATATATTTATCAGTTCATTTAGTAGTGCTAATAAATGTGGAATCTGTAGTGTGATGCTACAACACACTGTAGCACCAGAAATATGTGTAATGTGTTGTAACAACACACTACACTACAAGATACAAAAACATAAATTACCAAAATAAGATAAAAATATGGAATTTAAATGAAATAAAATTTCTAAAAAAAATACATGAAAAAACGCTATTATAGAGTTTTCAGCAATTTTTTTCTAAAAATATTGTAAATTTTGAAAAAAATGTACTTGGAGTCATACCAGTCACACCATGAGTTGAATTGAGGTGTAACTAATTCCTACACATCCAAAATGGCTTATGGATCATTTTACTAAAGTATCAAAATAATCCAAATGTGTTTTCTTAGTTTTGAGTATGTTAGTTGTTTTTTTGATTAAAATTAATGTTAGTTTAGAATAAAAAGATGCAATTGGAGTCATACTAGTCACAACTTGCATCATATTTAGGCGGGGATGATTCCTACACATCAAAATTGACTTATGGGTCATTTTACTAAAGTTACAAAACAATATTTATGTGTTTTACTAGTTTTTTGTATTACTTGTTATACCTTGAGTCATATCGTTCACACTATGATCTTAACATATCTTTGAGTGTCTGAATAGATCTTTTAAATTTTCCATTAGTTTGGGGGTGATAGGCCATACTAAAATTCAATTTTTTACTCAAGGCATGTTTAAGACTCCTCTATAATTTAGATGTGAACATTGGATCATGATTAGCGACAATCAAGAGTGGAATCCATTGAAGTCTCACCACTTCGTTAACATATATCATTGCATGTTATTCGAAGTGATAGATCTTCCCGAATATTGGTAAATTGTTCAGTATTGGTTAGTCATTCCACCACAACCCATATCACGTTATTTTCTTTTGATTTATTTGGGAGTCCCATGACGAAGTACATTGTGACATTCTCCCATTTCTACAAGGGTATAGGCAATATTTTCATCATCCCTTTGAAATTATATCGTTTTTCGTTAACTTACTAACATATAAAGCACCTTGATATATACTTATAAATATACTTCTTTATGTTGTCCCATATGAAGTGTTATCGAAGACCATAGTATATCTTGTTGCCACCAGGATGGATAGAGAAAGGCAAGCTATTTGCATTATTAAATAGACCCTTCTTTATCCCAAGTGATGAAGGCACACAAAGTCTTATTCCAAATAGAATCACACCATCTTTGTCAATATGGAACTCTTTCAGATTCCCTTCCTTTACCGCATTCAACATATTTTGTAACTACATATCATCCATTTGCACCTCCTTAACCTTCTCTTAGATAGATGGTTGGGAAATCATTTGGGTAAGTTAGGATGTATTCCCAGTTGTTATGATTTCCAAGTCCATCCTTTGTATATCCATGAAGATAAGGTCTTTCTCAATCCGCATCATGGATAGAGTAGCAGGTTCTTTTCTGCTTATAGCATCATCTAACTTGTTTTCCTTTCCATGATGATAGTGAATATAAAAATCAAAGTATTTTATTAGATATAACTATCTCATTTGATGCATGTTGAGCTCCTTTTGTGTGAATATATACTTTAGGATCTTGTGATCGGTATATATGTCACACTTCTCACCATAGAAGTAGTGCCTCCATAATTTTAATGAAAAAATCATAGCTACAAGCTCTAGATCATGTGTTGGGTAGTTCTGATCATTTTCATTCAACTATTATGAGGCATAGGCTATCACATTATCATTTTTCATGAGTACACATCCCTATAATTTATTTGAAGAATCACTGTATATCACAAAACATTATCCACTTTTTTTTTAATGTGAGTACATGTGTAGGGATCTACCCTCTCATTATCTCCTTGAAGCTTTCCTCATATTCTTTCGTCCATATACACTTTCCCATTTTCTTGTTACCTTAGTTAGTAGGCTTGAAAATCTTGAGAAAATCATCACAAAATGTCAATAGTACCATGATAATCTAAGAAAACTATAGATTTTTATGAAACTAGAGGGTCTATTGCATACCTCAATTGCCTTTGTTTTTGAATGGTATATAGAAATTACCTCACATGTGATCACATGTTCCAAGAACGTGACTTGTTTCATCCAAAAGTCACACTTTATGAATGTGCTGTACAAATTCTTCTTTATCAATGCCACCAACACAAGCCTTAAATGTTCTTTATGTTCCTCCTTTTTCTTGGAGTAAATGAGAATATCATCGATAAAAACTACCAGAAAATTTTCAAGGTATTGTATAAAGACTATATTCACCAAATACATGAATATTGCAGGGTCATTAGTAATTCCAAAGGGAATAAACAAAAACTCATAGTTCCCATAACTTGTATGGATGACAGTATTCTGAATATATTTCTTATTTACCTTTAGCTGATGATATATATAATTAAGATAAACCTTTGATAAGTACTAAGCTCCTCATAGTTGGTTGAAAAAGGCATTAAACCTTAGAAGAGGATAATTTTTCTTTATAGAGATTTTGTTGAGTTCCTGATAATCAATACACAACCACATTGATCTATCCTTATTATTCAAAAAGAGCATTAGTTCACCCCAAGGTGATGCACTAGGTCAAATGAACCCTTTTTCCAAATTCTCTCTCAAATGAATCTTTAACCTCTAAAATTTTATTGGATCCCTCTTATAGGGACACTTTGATATGGGAGTATCTCTGGGTATGAGTTATATTGAGAACTCTCCCTCACAATCTGGTGAAAGTATGGGTAACTCTTCAAGATATACATCACTATCTGCCCTCATGATGGGAATTTACTCTAGTTTGACACTTTCCTTTGACTCAATCATTTGAGAAAGGTATGCCTCTTCATAGGGAATCAACACCCACACCATTGAATGATTTTTCAAATGAGATTCATGATCTTCCTTGAATTTGTAGAGGAGAATGTGATGGTTTGGAATATGAAAATATATTTTCTTTTCCTAATAGTTTATATGTTATATATATAAATAGATCCAATCTATTTCCAATATAGCATCAACTTCCACCTAGGGAAGTATCATGAGATTAAATGGAACAATATTCCCACATATGCCAATAGGAGAAGAGTCCAATACTTGGGTTGCAATGATTTCACAACTTAGTGTTTTTATAGATATCACTACATCAAGGTTTTTGGTATTTGCTTCTATAATTCTAGGAAACTTTCATGATATAAAGGAATGTGTAGAACTAGAATCAAATAATAATTTTTCCATTATTGAGTGAATAGTAAGTGTACCTTGTATGACTTAATTTTATTTCTCCACTTTCGCAGTAGTTATTTCATAATACTTCCTTTTTTTTCTTCGGCTTTGATGGCTACTGATGTTAATTAACCATGTGGAGTCTAGGTTTAGTGCACTGGATTTCATAGTTACCTTTCTCCCTATAGTTTTATAATTGGACCATGGGTGGTGCTCACCTTTACACCACCACATTCTCCTACCTTATCATGTCTTTTCGATACTCTTGAGTTTGGTGGCCTTCTCTCCCACACTTGAAGCATTTCCCCACCCCTTTGAGGTATTTCCCATTATGTTTCTTCCCACATTTTTGACATGTGAGTGGTTGATTTTTCTTACCACCATTCTCATTAGATCATTCGACATGAAAATCCATCTTTCTTTTCTCATCACCATTGACATGGTACCATTCTCCAAACTCCATCTTTGCTTTGAGAGAAAATTGAATGAATTTTTCATAACTACCAAAGTATTGAATTGAAAGATCCTTTATAAGGTATGGTTTTTATCAACAAAATAATCTATCAATTTTTATATCATTGTTTAAAACAAATCTCGAAGCGTACTTTGCATGCCTTGTGAAATTTTCTTCATAGGTCATGACATATTCTTCTTCCTTTAGCTTCAACTCTATGAATTATCTATTCATCTTCATATGAAGAGTTTATGGGAAATACATGTTAAGAAACATTATCGTAAATTCTTCCCACTATATGTTTTAAATTTATTCCCTCATCTTGGTATTATTATTCAAATCCCACAATTGGTAGGTCTCTCTATCGAGATAATAAATGGCCAGAGTCACCTTCTTTGTCTTAGAAAAGTAAATCACAAAAAATATATTCTCCATTGAGTTCAACCACTATTTCACAATAAGTGGATCAGAAGCTCCATTAAACATTGGTGGCCATTGCCACATAATAAACCGGACATCTAGTTTCTCCCTCTTAGGCGAAGGAGGATGTTCCACATTATTCAGGTTACTATTCATAACCTAAGACAACTGGGTAATCATCACCATGATGTTTTGAACTCCACCTCCCAAAGCATTAGGGATTTCATTTAGGCAATAACTGCATTGTCTCTCACATGGGTTGTTATCCTGGTTTCTCTAGGTTCCCACCATTTTCTAAAATGGAAAAGGTTAGTAGAAAACATAAGTCAACAAGTCATGAATAAATAATTTATTCCTTTTTTCAATTAAAAATAAAAGAATATATTATGGGTTTCCTATGTTTAGAAAATATTCTTGACTAATTACTTATTCTTAGTCTCATACTATTATTTTTACTTAGTTTCTTTAATCACAATTACCAAATTAAAAAAACCATCCTCTGATACCAACTATATCGACCCTGATTTTATTACATTACTTTTACATCATTTTAATGATAAAAAACATAAAACAAATTACACCCTGAGGATCAAAAGGATTATTGTCTTGGAAAAACTAGGACTATACATAACTTTTACAATATAAAACATAAACATTTATTTAATTTCTTCTTCTATAACTTCTTGTTGGCTCTTTAATTCTCCTTAGTACAAGTAGTCACCTGAGGATATAAATACAAAAGGGGCAAGCTAAAAGCCCAATAATTGGATAGATTAGAACATGAAAAAATATTACATGGGGTAAAAATATTCATTATCAAAATAACATAGTCATATGATCATAATAATGATATTAATCATTAATATAAGACTTGGAATGTGGCAATGCATAAAAATGAAACATCATTTATTAGGGGTCAACTACAACACATAGTTGAGAAAAACATATAGCATCACATTCATGTATATTTCACTTTAATTCATGAGATTAATCACATTACCAAATTAATTGGAGAAATTTATAATTATAGGTGCACTCATCACATCATAAAATCAACATTACACTATATAATTACAAGCGCACCGGTCACATCATAATGTTAAAATCATCATGCATGTCACATAGAATGTATATAAATATTGGACATAAATAAACCATGTAAAGGAATGGGTTTAATTTCATAAATCTTACATTAATAAACATTGGGTTCCCAAAATAAGGTGGGAATAACATACTTGATACAAGAACCATTAACCTTGAGTGAGAAGTAAAAGGCATGTTTTTGGAAAGGAGGGTCCTTTTGGAAAAAATTGTGTTTGGTATAAACTCAAGTGGAAAAAATTTATATCCTAAAAAAGGTAATATAATGATGAAGAAATTAATTTTAGGGAATAACAAAACTAAAAATAGTGTTAAAGAGGGAAACCCCAAGAAAGAAAATTGGGTTCAAGAATTCCCTTACCTTGTGTCTGAACACTTTCTTCAACTTAATGTCCAGTGTAATCACATTATATTAATTAATTAACACTTAAATAAACCTTTATACTTGTAATTTATTCATTATGGTTTTATTAAGTTCTTTTATGGGCCTTCAAATGAGTTATAGAGTTTAAATTCATTGTGTGGGAGTGTTCTTTTTCTTATTTTTCATGAATGGTTCACTTGTACACATGAACAGAAGTTAATGTAGAACATGAATAAACATCATAGAAATTATATTAAATTACATTAATTATCTTATAAGAGTTTAAATGATCTTATAATTAATTTTGTTATATACCATGAGGATAAATCATTAGATAAAATTTAATGATGATCGTTTTAGATAAATTTTGGTGGTTTTTGGATCACAATGAACAAGTTTTGTTTTATCATTTAGTATTATGTATACAATTTATTTATAGAACATAAAATAAGTTAAAAATAAATATTAAAATATTATTTAGACTATTTAATGGTTTTATTGACATACTTGAAGGTGTTTAAGAAAAATAGAGGTGCATCGCCCATGATGTAGGTAAATTAACACATCTCAGACAACAATTTCATTTTTATAAACAAAGTGAAAGAGGGAAGAATAATGAATAATATTCCATTAAAATTATATCATTAAATTATATAAATTATAATGGATTTATCATGAAATTTGTATTAGATAAGTTGAGTATAATAGAAGTAAACAAATAAAATTTGAAAGGAATTTGAATGAAATGAGATAGAGAAATTACCTCTTGAATTATCCTCTAGATATCCCCCTCAAGGAACCTAGGATTGGTCTTTATATGAGACCAAGAGAACTTGGTTGTGGAATATCGGATAAGGAAGATATTTGGGGAGAATTTTGAAAATTCATTAAGCTTTAGTTGTGTGAAAAAATGTGGTTGTGAGGGGTGGTATTTGTAGTGAAGGGGTGGGGTGTTTTCTCAATATTTAATTCATTAGTTTATTATTTTCCTAAAGATATGAAATAATGATGATTCCATGACTAAATATAGTAAATGGGGCATGTTAGTTCTAAAAAATGGCCATTTACATCAGCCATGGCTCAATCATGATGTAGAAATTCACTTATTTAGCATATTTTGTTAATTATCAAATTTCACTATTCACCAAAAATTAAAGCATTTCAAAAAAATATAAAAATTCACCATATCTATTTTTATACATGTATAATTCAAAAATTAACTCCAATTTATGAAAATATTTTTTAAATATGTGTAATTTAATTTTTAATTAAAATCATAATTTACTTGAAAAATACAAATTTTTAAATTAAAACTACATTTCTAACACTTTTATGAATTAATTTTGGTCTCATAAAATTATCATATAATCACAAGACATAAAAAAATTGTTTATAAAAATAAATTTTCTTTTAAATTATTAAATTAATCATTAAATATTCATGAATTACAAAAATACCAACACTATAATATAATTATATCATATTGTCACTTATATGATGGATAAATTTTATTTATACTATCATTGGTAAGGTTCCAATTCACATATCCAATTTACTATTCATAAAGGTAAAATTGCTATTCATAAGGTTATGTTACTATTCACCAAAAAATATGTTTGTCCTATCAGACTCTAAACATCTTACTGATCGTAACCGTGTATGTCATATTTTTGAAATTCACATTATAGAAGTGGAGAAATTATGTTTAAAGGTTACATATAATTTAGTAGTTCATTTAAACATAATGTGGAATTGTGTTTACTAATGTGATTTTAAATGATAACATTGATATAATAAGAGAGAAACTACATTGATAAATGTTTGGGTCGTTACAGCTAGCGTGTTGAGAATTGTGAACAATTTTCTCTCATGGAAGTGGGAGTGTCTTTTTTGGGTTCTCTAGAACCAAATCCATGATATAATTACCATTACATGTATATAATTTGATATATACATGTGTCTATTTTTTACATAATACTGTTGATACTTATGCATCCACTATTTACATGGTAACATTCTTATATTACGTGTCATGTCAAAAGTTTATTGAAGTTACCAGCTATAATGAGAACATTGAGATACTATGATAGTAATCTTAAATATATTTCATATGGTCTAGATGCATCATAATGATGGGAAAATATTATTTATAACTGTTTGGTGATGGAGGCTCATAAGAATTGAGACTTCTTCTCATAACACATAGTGATCTCGTGTACATGATATCATGAGAAAAACCCACCAATAGAAACACCACATGTTTTGGGTGTTATTGGTTGTTACTATCTATGAACTTATGTATTGGTCTCTTGACTTGAGATCGTTATCAATGTCTACCATTTTTTCATGTACTTTGATGAATGATACAAACCATTTCATTGAAATCATGGTGAGGTATCTTGTTTTGGGTGCATCATTGGTGGTATGATATTGGTGGAATGATCATAACAGAATTTATCACATCTGATTTGAGGAAGATATTTCTCATGGGCCCAAGTTGACTCAGAATTTAGTAACCTTAATTAAATCTATGGCCACGGTAAATGAAGGTATGCATATCTATTAAGGCCAAAAAAATATATAAAGCATCAAAAGTATGATGGAACAAGTGGGAAACATTCTTTATGAGATATTGTGAGAAAAAAAGATTATATTACAAAGAATGTGTTAATAGAAGGTAGTTATAACTATGAAAATATTTATCTATTTTGGGTATATGATGTGTTGCTATAATCCACTCTTGATCTATGGGTTGGACTCATTTCTACAGGTATAAGGATCTAGAGTGTCACACACTAAGTGTATCAACAAGTTCCACCTATTCAGATGAATATGAGTTTCAAAGGAAGTGGGACACACATATGGGGGTTGATGAATGTCCGAGTGTGATAGATCAAAAGAAAAATAATTCAATTATAATATTAATGTCTATAATGATTGAATTTATTTCTCATTTTATTGAAAAGTTTTTTCATCATAAAAGTGAATATGAGAAAATATTATTTTTTGAACGAAAATAACATGTTCAAGGTTTGTTGGATTATTTAGGGAGATTTCAAGCTAAGTTAATGGTTTTAATTTTATAATGTAACATATTAAAGTTTTACAAGTGTGTAATAAAGTATTTTTTACATTTATGATAATTTTATTAAGTTATAAGTGTGAACATATGTTTAAAATGAAGGGCATTTTATCCCAGGTACCAAAGTACAATTTTCGAAAGTATAACCTAGGTATAAAAGCTCATTTTAACCTTTTTAATAGAGATATCCACTATTATTATAAATTTAGAGTGATAATATATCTTATCCTCTCATCTGAAGCACTTAGAGAGAGAATCCAAAGAAAGAATAAGGTTAGATTGATCCCATCTTCTCAATTGAGTCTAAATTCATCATGTAATCAATGGGACGTCCTAAAGATATTTTACATCCCATTATGGAAACCAAGAATCATATATTGATAATCTAAGAGATGTAGGGAACGTATGGATGATATATAGCGTTCCTATCTTTCCACCTTTATGGAATGACATGCCGACAGTGAGCGAATCAAACCAACAATTTCAAACAAACAAGGTACAATTTATGATTTCATTTGATTTTATTTTTCATGATTAAATTAAATTTTGTGCTGTCCTTTAATAAAATTTTAATGGGGTTTTTTGGATTCAATATTTTTAACATTAATTTGAAACCAAAATTTTTAATTGTATGTTTTTCATGCTTACACTATGACCCTGGTTCATTTAGGATGGTGGTGATGAGCATGCCTTATTGGAGGATGGGCCAAAGACTCCTGTAGCACTAGGGTAGATGATAGATGATTATCTCCATGATAGATTATTAAAAGTTGTAAAAAAATGGATAGAGAGACTTGAAGAGATTCACCTACTATGCTTGACCTGACTAGAAATTTTTAGATACAACACCCAAAATTATTTTCTAGGGATGGTGGTCCTTACACAATGAAGCTTTGGGTGGAATCCATTTTGAAGATCTTTAATCATTTATAGACACCCACTAATATGTGGGTGAAGTTAGTTGTTTATTTTCTATAAGCGCAAATAGAGAACTGGTGGGATATTTTGTTCCAGGAGGACCTAACTTTGGGGTAGTACTAGAGGGATTTATTGACAATATTATTTGATCATATCTTACTAGAAACCCCAAATACAAACAATGGTATGGAGTTCATACACCTCAATCATGAGGTATATCGGTTATGGATTATGATGATTGATTCATATACCTATAATGTTTTACTATTGGGGATCTTAAATTTTGATGTATTACTTTGTAATATTCTTATATAAACTCTAAAATTTATTTTTATAACTTTTTATATTCCTAAGAATATTTTCTAAGGAAGGTGTAGAGTCAGTGTGATATTCTAGGGCTCAAAGATCCTCAGTGTAGTGATATTAAAAATATTGAAAATATTATATACTACTTGCGATTTTTTAATAAATAATGTAATATCTTCCAAAAAGTATCTCATAGGTGAATTTTGAGACCTCCATTAAATACAGAATGCAGGTTTTACCCCAGGCATGATGTAATCATTTTTGGCTTCGTGTGTTTTGTTGAAGTGCAGTCACTAGTGCAAAGCATAAAATAAATAAATAAATAAATAAATAAATTTATTATTTAAACTTTTTGACCTAATACTATTTTATAAAATACCAATTATTTAAAATCTCTATGGTTATCTATATAAACCTAGGGATTTAAAGATGACCATTATAGGAGAGTTGTTGGAAGAAGGACAATGGATATTGGATTGGTGATCAGTGTGCCAATGGAGTTCATAGATCTCACCAAATATAGCAATGTGGATTTTTTTTTCATCAGCATCAATCATAAATCAAAGTAAGATTTTGTTTTGTGTATTTTTTCCCTATTTATTTTCCCCATGTCTAATGTGAGACAATCCTTATAAAATGACATATCTTCTAATTGATGGTTGATTTAAACTTATTCCTTTGTTTTCCTAGAATTATAAATGGATGATTTTTTGATTATTACTTGTTTAAATTCCTATTAATTCATCGAATGTAAAACAATGTATTGTGGTCAATCCGAACAATGGATGAGGTTTGTTTCTAATGTTTATGTTTTATGGTTTTCTCTTCACATTCTCCATGCGTTCATCATCACTCTTCCTTTGATCGACAGTTCGAAAAATGCCCAGGGAACAACCATCTTTCATCTATTATTTTTCAAAACATATTCTTACCGTGGGTTTTTGATTAATATCAATGAAATGATAATGGTTCATGATGATTTTAGATGACCGATTTTGGATTTAGAGGTCCCATGTTCATGGTTTTCAGCGTTCAGATGTCACAGTGCGATAGAGGCAACTCTTGATTCAATTTAATGGTTGGAATATGACCAACAATAACATCGAGTATCATTTTATCCAAGATCCTCAATTATCTAGGGGTATAATGGTAAAATTTATAATTTTGGAGATATTAGGGAGATTTATAGAACAATCTATATTTTCTATGAAAATATGGACTACACATCATGTACTCTAGAATAAAACATGTCGTGTAGTACCCCCTGAGTGGTGGATAAGTTTTCCACATGTAAATAAATACCATACACTGTGTGGTGGATCCACATACCATGTTATGTTTAGTTGGTTATCTTGATGTGTATATTGAGTACAGGACCTGGTATTCATGTAGTCATACATACAGTGTGTGTTGTTTCACACACCATGTAACCCTTGGTGAATGAATCAATGTGTATAGGGAACACACACCTAGTGGGACCATATGGACTCACATGTCATGTACAGTGGGGAACACATTGTGTTGTTAAAAAATTACATGGGAATGGGAATAAAACACATGTCAAGTGGTGGCACATACCCTACACACTGAGTGATGTGGGGAACATATTGTGTACTTCGAAAAGTACTCAAACATGGCTAGAGTTCACATGAACACCTTGATTATATGCACTCATGCCAAACTATATGGGACTGATCAGGTGACACTCTGAGTAACAAGATAATATATATATAACATGCACCCCTTGGTATGTGTCATTTATTTTAGAGAAAAATAATTTCATGTGAGAACAAGACACAAAAAAATCGAATCTTAGAGAGACACACCAAGTACCCCTTAAAGGGTAGGCTAAAAGCCGCAGTGTTCTCAGTTCATATTGGGTATGAGATTTCATAAATTCCCATGAACTGTTTCAATATGGACCAATTTATTTAGGGTGTGTTCCCTTAGTACATTCCTATGAGGGTGTAGGGAGGCATCACATTATGGACATAGGATGTGATCCCCTCTATGGTTTTAGTCTTGGATTGAGTTACAGAATCCCTCCATGAGTCTCGGAGTGGGATCCTCTATCCTTCTCTTCTTCCCTAGCTGGGGTTTTATGAATTTTCAAGACCAATATACACATTTATATGATCCACTACTTAATGGGTTATTCTAATTAGGGTTATGTATACATCATTGGTCTAGGGTCCCTATCTATGTTTTAACATATGTTTCCTTCTGATGAATTTTAGTCCAATCAACTGTGTATCTTAGATGACCCCTCTCTATTTAATTCATGATTCTTCATGTAAAGACCTGAAGATAATCTTTTCTTAGATGATTTATATTAGTTTAATAAAACCCGATGGGTGAGACCTCTCATATTAGTTCCATTATGAATAATAAGGGTCATGGAGTGAATTCTCCCAGAAGAGTGTTACCTTTGATCCTCTAGTAAAATTATAGGCTAGTAGTGAGGCTGTGACCTCCCCTTGAGGCCTAGTGTCTATATTGAGCATATATGGTTTATTTTTATATATTATTATATCTCATATCATGATTTACATACCTTAATGGTGATGAGGTGACTATTCTCTTGATGCTTTATGTTTGGTTATTTTGGGGTGTACTATAAAGTATGTTTATACTCACCCCAACATGGGATCTACCTAAACATGTCATATCTTATATAGATGAAAATAATTTCATTATATTCCTATGTGGACCTGAAGTAGGTGGATCTAGTTGGAGTTTAGTTATTCTAGAAATACATCAGATGAATCTAGGTGTTTCTTTTTGGAAACTTCCCATGTGTTGTTAGCAGATTGGGATATTTTATAGTTTTGGTGGGATTTTATTTATCCCTTTACACTTTTTTTATACTACTTGTTATACCCTAACGTGGGATTGATGTAATTAACGAGTTTATAGTATGGGTTTTTTTACCTTTATGCATTATACTAGTCGATGGATATGTGTGTGTGTGTGTATAAGTACTTTAGGATATGGCTTCCTATGTGTATGATATACCTAATTGATGCTAGTAACCATCCATAGGCCTATTAGAGGAAGGCTCATAGTGTCATTATTGACATACCACCATCCATGTGGGCCTTGGTGGGTTGGGTTCTGATATAGTGGTATAAGATCAACTCATCTTATGACTGAAGCTTATATATTGTGTATCCATGAGGTTTGGTTTGGGATCTAGGGAAACAATGTTAAAGCACCTTGAGTTCTGCCTTCAAGCTAGGGAACCCAATATTGGTGTGATGGTTGAAGTATCTATCCACTAGTAATCTCATACCCTACTTGTTGACTTGGAACATGTAAGAACTGGTTGCAAAGAAATCATTGGTACAAGCATCATATATGAATGGGTTGTGGTTCGATATCCTTCTTGAGTCAGCACCCTAGATATGTTTTCTTGAAAATGGTGCATCTTGACTATAATTGGATACTTCCCTAAGACTCCATAGCAGGATCATAGTTATGATCCATTTAGAAATAAGGCTTCAGTTTGTATATTTCTTTTGGTTTTGGTTCCTCTAGGTGGATAGTGAGGGTTGTATCCACCCTTTCAGCAATATTCTAGCCCACCTTTAGTGGTTTAAGTGGATTCTCTCCATCAAGTTGAGTAGTGACTTTTTAAATAGTATCAAAACATGATTCACCTACTCTGAGCATGTTTCATGAGTTTCAAGTGTAGAACTTTCCTAGGGTTCATGGTGATCCAAATCCCCTTATTAGGTAGTAGAGGACTAGAATGAGCCTATGTTGTGATATTCCCTCTTAGATAGGAACCCTCTTGATGGTGTTCCTTTCAGCAAGACTTTTCTAGGGATACATAGGGCATTAATAGAGCCCTGTGTTGGTGATTTTTGACATGGATTAAAACACATAATTAAGAGGGAAGTTCCCCCCATCAAGACATGTTCTTGTGTCGTTATCCAAAACCATGCATGATATTATTTTCTGCCCAATGTGAATTATGTCAAGGTGTGGTGGATGAGTTCCTTAAACTTGTGTGTTTGAGGTTGTTTAATGTGATATGGTGTTGGAGAGATTCCTGGTTATGGTGAACATAAGGGAAAGTGAAAGGATAACTTCATGTTATATTAGTTTGTGACTTATAAGCTTCGATTTTGGTTCAATGTATAACATGTGTATTCCCTGCGCAAACTATAGTTTTACCACTGAGTAAAAAACCACATTTACCTAAATTTATTCCAATTTTGAGGCATAATGATACATGTTGAGAACTTTTAGATTTAATCTTGTGTTTGGAGGATCCCATAGAGAGTATCAATGATCACGTGATTTTTTTGACAGGGTGACCTAAATATGGGAAGAGAGAGATTCTCATGTGTAATATTTCCATCACGGTAGTGAGACCCTATGATTTTTTCTTAAGTATATACTAGTTGCATACCTTCCATTCCCAGTTAAATATTACTTGTGAGGGTTGTAGTGTACATAAATTAGTTGGATGAAATTTTCCTTATCTGGTGAGAGGGAATCCCAAGAAATGTAGGATGTGATCATGTGTTAGAGGATACTACTGATTTCTTATTATTGGTATAGTATAACCCATGGAGTAACTGATGATATGATCTTCTAGTTTTCTACATTGTTGGATGTGTATGAGGAAATATTTTCTAAGAATTTTATAGGCATACCTCCCAATAATTTTTTTTCTACATGGGCCTACATGTAGGGATGACCCGATATCTACACTAGCAAATCAGATGACCCCATGTAGCTGTGAGTGATAAAGGTATTGTTGGAGAGATCTACAAAGAAGGGGCTCTATTAAACCTATTGTGTTCACCTAGGTAGGTTTTTATTTTTTTCATATTAGTAAAATATGAGTTTTAGGTTAGGTGTGGGTTGGAGTTACCTAAACTAAGTGATTTGGGAGGAGTATCCAATACCAAGAACCGATAACTTCTTTAACTAGTGGTTACAGACGAAGTGGTTCTCAGAGTTTGAACTCAAGATAGGTTATCACTAACTATAGTTTCGATTGAAGGATATAATGATGGTGGATTTAAAAAGCTTATAATGTTTCTTTGAGTTCATAATAATACCTTATGGTGTATTGAACACCCCAACATATTGTTAGAGTTATAGACTAGATCCTTCAACCCATATTGGATGGGTTCATGGTATTATTCATTGATGAAACCCTCTTTTACTCGACATTAGTGGTGGATAATAAAAGACACTTGAGAATTGTTTTAATCATGCACCGAGAGGACTATATGTATGATAATATCTCAAAGTATCAATTATGAATTCTAGAGGACCACTTCTTGGGATATTTTTCAATAGACATGGGAATGAAATTGGACCCAGAATAGGTTAATTTTATACTAGCATGAGATTCATCCAAGGTCATGGTCATGGAAGCTGATTCTTATAGTGAATTTTTTCATCCTCTATTTTTGATCGAGGCGATAGAGTAGTTGATCCCATTATAGTTGGCCATTTAGGGTGAGCATAGTGCGACATATCTGTAGTCGATGTTTTTTACCCCTCCACTTCTTTAGAAATTCAGGGATGAAAAACTTGGGAATATCAAAGTGAGGTCTTGTGTGACTAGATATCCACTATACATGTTCTTGATGGTTTTTATGAAGGTGGGGAGCACATCATACTTCTAAGGAAGAATAAAAACACTAGTCATGCTATGAGAGGAGGTGTTGAGGAAGTTTTATTCTTTCTCTCATCAGCACATCTGTGTGAGGTAAAGATATACCATAATCCCATGATATTTTTGTGTAGCTGAGGAAGTTATAACCTTTATTCAATTTTAACTCTTAATGTATCACCTATCAGTAGGTAAAGCCCGATCTTCCAAGATGGAAGAGGAACTAGTATGGTATATCTTTGGTTCTCATGATGGGGATTCCACAATAAGTGAGGGTTCTTGAAGATATCTTAGTAATCATAAACTAACTCTCCAAGTGGTTCCACTTCTAAACTATCCATGAGTAAATACTAGTGAAGAGTTTGTTTCCTTTTCATGAAAAAGGTATTTTAATTTCATGGAATTCAAGTAATGATCATTTAATACCATTTAACACACTACAAATCATGAATATATAAAGGATGTTAGAGGCCATTGATACTCAGTGTTAGTTGAGTACAATGTTTCCTCCTCTAAAAGATGGCTAGTTAAGTGGACTATTCGGGTTCTGGTGGACATACTTTAGGTTATCATGTTATTTAGGGTTCGTAGTTGGGAAGATCATCTACAAATAGTGAGGATTTTTCATCATATTTGTTACCACTCCACCATCTGTTTAGCACCATTTGAGGCCATATACATGGGACCCTATAAGACACCATTGTATTGGTCCTATATAGTTGGAAAATGTGCTTTTGGGCCTAGAGTTGGTGCTAGTGATGGTTATTAAAGTTAAAGTTCATCCAGTGGAATATGAGGACTACCCAAAAAGAGACATTGGGATTTTTTTAGGGATTTCAAATGGAGGCCTTTGTAGTTTTATGAGGATATATTAAGATCAAATGTATCTTACATAATAAATTATTATTATTATTTTGATGAAGCTGTGGGTTATTTATGAGTTTTTTCAGCCTTTTTTTGTTTCTGTGTTGGGTTAGTGAGGTGGTGTACCATTTGAACCTATAACTACAGTTAGACTGAGCACATGATGTATTCCACATGTGAAAGTTGATGAGATATGCACACTAATCATTAAATGATGTCGAACAAGGTGAGATAGACATTGAGGTAAGGGATAACTTTTCTAGGAGTTCTAGGATCTTGGTGGTGTTTGAGAAACCTTAATAAAATACACTTTGATGGGAAGTTATTTTTCTTCAATATGTGTTTGTTGACAGTATGAGAACCCCTAGGGAAGATGTAACGACCCAAAGTTTTTAAATGGAAAATTCCATTCCTATATTTATGTCATAAAAACACAAAATAATGAACTACTAAGTGATAAGTGACCTTTAAACATAATTTTGTCACCCCTATGTTTGGAATTTTAAAAATCCAACATACACGGTTTTGTTCAAGATAGTTTCTAGAGTCTAAGGAAACAAAAATAATTTTTGGTGAATAGTAACCTACCCTTATGAATAGTAACCATCCCTTATGAATAGTAACCTACCCTTATGAATAGTAAATAAGAGTAACATTACCTATGGATAATAAAATAAAATTTAGACATCATAGAAAGTGATAATTTGACCTTTGTAAACGTTTTTGGTATTTTATAAGTCACAAATAATTAATTAATTAATTTAAAATAATATTTATTTTCCTGAAATATATTCATAAATTATTGAATCAATGTCTAATAGTTTTTAGATAATTTTATAAGACCCTAAGTAATTTTTGAAAGAATTGCAAAATTAGTTTTAATTTTAAAAAACTGTTTTTTTAAGTAAATTATGATTTTATTTAAATATTAAATTAATAATACTTAGAAAATTATTTTTGAAAAATGGACTTCATTTTTGGATTCTACAGGTCGAAAAATGGTTGGGGTAAAATTTTGGGATTTTTCTAAGATACTGGAATTTTTGATGAATAGTGGAATACGATAATTCACAATAAAAGCTAAATAATGCATTAATTGAGTCATTGCTGATGTTCTGCTTATGTAAGCCCACTTGGTTCGGGATTACATTATAAAATTACTATTATTGGTCATCCAAGACTCACTATTCCTTGTCTTTGGTGGAATTAATAAACTAATCAATTTAATATTAAGGAAACCCCTCTCCCCTCCACTATAAAAGCCACCCTTCACTCCCTCTTTTTCTCACACCTCTCAAGCTTCAAGCCTTCTCTAAATTCTGCCCAAAAACCTTCCCTAGCTCATCCCCCACGTCCAAAATCTGCTGGTCTCATCAAAATACCAAGCCTAGCTTCCTTAAAGAGGAACTCAAGAGGAGGATTCTAAAGGAAATTTCTCTCCCTCTTCTCCTTTAATTTCCTTTCAAGTTCAAGTTCCTTTCTTGATCTCTCTCTATCTATCTTCATCCAAATTGTTCTGTAAATCTAGTATTATATATATACTGTAATCTTATGATTCTAATGGTATATTATACCCTTTCCCCCTTCCTTTTATTTTATTAAAGAGAACGTTGTTCATGTGGTGATAATTTATCACCTTCAAAAACAACATGCTCTCTTCTTTCATTTATACCTTAAATCTGGTCATGAAACCATTTTTATGGTTGAACCAGAATGTTTTATATCTATTATGTTCTATTTTAAGTTCTGTAAATAACCTATGGCCTTATTACTAAGTTAAATGTGATCCAAAAACCACTCAAATTAACCCAAATAACCATCATTAAATTTTTTATCTAATGATTCGTCCACATGGATCTAATATAACTCATTATAAAATCATTAAAGCTTTTTTAATATCATTAATTACATGTAATATCAGTTTTGTATGTTTACCCATGATCAACCCAAACATCAAATTAAGAATACAAGTGGACCGCTCAAGAAAACCATGAAAATGAACATCCCCGATCAATGTTTTTAAAATCTATAAGTCATCCAAAGGAACATAATATGAAATAATGAAACCAAAATGAACCCTATTAATGTATAAAAGGTTCTTTAATTTCTAATTAATGAATATAATGTCATTATACAGGACATTAAAGAGAAGGAGGCATTCAAGTACAAGGTAAGGGGAAATCTTGAACCCAATTTTCTTCCTTCAGGTTCTCCCTCTTTCACTCCATTTTTGATATGGTTACTCCTCAAAGGTCTTTTGTTCATCTTTTACTTTACTTTTCTGGGATATACATGTTTGTCACTGGTTTTTTTATTTCCATCAAAATGTTTTCCAAAAGAACACTTCTTTCAAGATCTCACCTTTTACCTCTCATTCAAGGTTGATGGTTCTTATATCAAGTATGTTGTTCCCTCTTTCTTTTGGGAACCCAAAGAATATGAATGTGTTATTATGAGATGAAACCAATTACTTTCCATGGGTTATTTATATACATGTTTGATATGTGTTCTATGTGGCAAGCATGATAATGATAATGTTATGATGTGACGGGTGCGCCCGGAATTATATAGCGCAATATGAATGTTTAAATGTGACGGGTGCGCCCAGAATTATATAGCGCTCCAATGCATTGGGTAAAGTGATGAATCTCATGAGTAAATGTGAAATTATGCGTGATCATGATGCTAGCTTTGTTCACAAGTATGTGTGGTAGTTAACCACTAAGACATGATGTTTCATTTTTATGCTTTGCCACATTTCAAGTTTATTGTTTATGCTCCTCTCATGTTCAAGATCTTCTTCCTATGTCATGATTATGATCACCCCATGCTATATTGTTCTTATCTATCCTCTTACTGGGATTTTAGCTCACCCCTTTTGATGTATATCCTCAGGTGGCTACATGTACTAAGGAGAGGACAAGTGCTACTAAGAAGCTATAGAAGAAGAGATTAAATGAATTTTTATGCTTGATGTTGTACTTGTTATGTGTAGTCCTAGTTTTCCCAAGACACTAAACCTCTGGATCCTCCATGTGTAATACTATTATGTTGTTTATCTTTGAAATGATGTAATAGTAATGTAAGAAAAGGTCGGGTCGCTATAGGAGATCATCAGAGTTGAAGATACAAATGTTATCTCAATATCTTCACCTATTTGTCTATGTTTGTTTCCATTTAGGATGAAAATCCTTGATGTTGGTGAGAATGTAGTAGCTCTAAAATTTATGAAAATCACTTTGGAATATTACTAGGAATATTTTTTGAGTAAGACACAAAGTTAGAATTGAATTTTGGGGCCTAGAGAGCCTTTGTGAAAGATATTAAAAATATTTAATATATTATATCCCATGTATGTATTTTTTTAAGAAATAATAAAATATATCTCAAATGGTGTCTGAGATGGAAAATCTAAAAATTCTATTAAAACTGGAACATGGGTTTTAACATAGGCACGACATAACCTTTGTTGGTATCAAGTGATTTGTTAAAGTGTAGTCGTAGGTGAAAATGATAAAATTAATTAATTAATTAATTTTTTATTTAATCAAATCAACCTAATCCTCACATATTGAATCCTTATTATGGAAATTCTCTAGTGTTAGCCTTATAAACCTAGGGATTGAGAGAGGGTTTTTGGAGGATAGTTATTGGATGAGCAACAATAGATCATTCCTTGGAAATCAGTTTGCCAATTAAGTTCAAGGGTCTCACCAATAACATCTATGTGTAATTATTATTCATTATATATAGATCCAATCTTTATGGTTGATTTTTTTGTGGATTTTATCATCATTTTTTTTATATTATGTTGAACATGATCTAGTACTTTTGACATGGTTTATTAAAGGATCTATGGTTGATTTGTTGGGATTTCTTTGTCTTCCTAAAATTATAAATAGTTGACTTTCAATAATGATTTTTTTAAATTCTTAATCATTAATTGATTATACATCAATGGATTAAGTTTAGTCTAAATAACTGATAAGGTTTTTTCCTCACATGTACGTTTTGAGGTTTTCTCTCCCTGTAATTCATGCATTCTTCATCGATGTTATTTTGACCAACGGTTTGATAAATTATTAGTGAACAATCATTGAGAAATAAATATTTAGAGAAATGGATCATTATTCTGGTTTTGATATAAAGATAAATAGCACAAATTTTGTGCCTGATAATGGTAGATGACTAGGTTCTGATTTAAAGATCCTCTGTTTATGGTGTTTGGTGTTCAGATGGCATAGTTCAACAGATGTGAATCCTGATCAGATTTGATGGTTAGAATTTAGTCACCAGTGATAAATAGTCTTAGTTTGTCCTTGATCCACATTTATTGGAAGTTCTAGTGGTAGAATTGACGGTGGCGGTGTCATAGGCAAGATGTTCTGAATTGTTTGGATTTTTATATGAAAATCCTAACTACACGACATGTTATTTGGAAGAACACATGGTTTAGAGTCCCCACTTTGTGGTGGATATGGTTTTCACGTTGAGATAAATATCACACACCATATGGTGGTTCATTACACCTTGAAAAACATAACTGGGAAACTCAGTGTGCATAATAATTACATGTTTAGGAAGCTATGTAGAGATACACACTACTTTTACCATGTCACACACTATATAAACCTTGGAGAGTAGCTTGGTGTGTATAAGGAGTACACACCTTGGAGACCAAGTGTCCCCACATGCCTTTTATGGTGAGGCTCATGACACATACATCATAAAATACATGGGTATGAGCAGATGTTACACCCTGAGTTCCATCCTGAACCCCACTTTCCATGTGATGTGGGGAACATGTTGTGTACTTGAAAATTTAATCAAAAATGGCCCGAGTACCTGGGAATTCTCTGAGTACACAAGTATGGGATAAACTATATAGGATTAAGCATGTGCACACCAAGTTCAACGCTAACATCTACACATTGTGTACCCTTAGGGAAACACTGTGTATTTTGGTGAAATTCATATCGTGTGACCACAAGACATGGCTAGTTCTAGGATTAATGGGATACGACTTCTACCCTAAAGGACCCTCCATGTAACCCTTTATAGGTATGGTTAGATCCCTCATTCTTCTCAGTTCATCCATGGTGTGAGGTTGGGTGAGTTCCCATGAACCATTTTAGTATGGACCTATTTCTATAAAGACTATTCCCTTAGTTCATCCCCAAGAGGGTATAGTGAGGAATCATGTCCTAGACATAGTATGTGATCCTCTATATGGGTTTAGTCATGAATATATTTACAGAATCCCTCTGTGATTCATGAAGTTTGACCCTCTATCATTTTTCTATTCCTTAGGTGGGGTTTTAGGAATTTTCATGACCAACATACATGGAAGTATGATCACATACTTAGCGGGTTATTCTAGTTAGGGCTAGGTATACCCCATTGGTCCTAGGTGTGATCCCCAATCTCTTTATTGACATCAGTTATATTTTGATAAGGTGTATTCTGATCGAGAGTGTATCTTGAATGAGCCCTCTCAATTTCTTTTATGTTTATTTATAGAAATACCTGATGAGAATGTTCAATAAAATGATTTTAATCAGTACAATAAGACCCAATAAACAATGCCTCTTTGATGAGTTCCATCATGGATGAAAATTCTTATGGAGTGAGTTCTCCAAGATGAGTGTAACATTTAAGCCTATAGTAGAATCATTGGATGGTAGTGATATCATGACCTCACCATTATTCTTAGTGTATCTCTTGAGAATATATGGTTTGTTATTATATATTATTATGAATCATATCCTGATTCAAATACCTTCATGGTGATGGGATGACCACTCTCATTATGCTTTAGGTTTGATTATTTTGTGGAATACTAATAATTATGTTTATACTCACCCATTAACATGATCTTCTTGAACATGTTGTGTCTTATACTGATTATCATACTTTAATTTTAGTCCTATGTGGACCCAAAGAAGGTGGAAATAGTTGGATATTATTTATTCTATATGTTCCTAATATGGATCCAATTATTTCTTTTGGTAGCTTCCCCCATGTTGTTAATAAATTGGGATCTTTTCCAGTTTTGGTGGGCTTGTATTTGGTGCTTTCATCTTTTTTGTTTTATAACTAATTATACATTAATGTGGGATATATGTTGTACTTTCATTTATAGTATGGTTTTTACCTTTATGTATTATAATGAAGCATGGAGAAGTTTGTGTGTGTGTACAAGTTCTTTAGGATAAGGCCTCATATGTTTGTGATATTCCTACTGAGTGCTAGTCTCCATCCCCTATCCTATTGAAAGTAGTCTTGGGGTGTCATTCTTAGCTGACCACAAGCCAGAATGGAACTTTTGGGTTAGGTTGTGATATTTACCCCCATAATGGATTGGGATGAGTAAAATAGGATAAGAATATTCAAGTAGGTTTCAAGATATGAGATCTAAGTTCAGGTGAATGTATTTCACCTTTTTTCATTTTTGAAGGTTCTAAACTCGATCATTATTAATAGGAACAAGTGAAAGGGAAGAAGATCATGACAAGTGGATTCTACTATAGGGATTGAAAATGGGTCCTCTAGTGATAGGAATCATAGTTTTGATAGTTCACACCAGGGAGATAGTGGATAGGGAATCTTGGATGATGATTCATCTATTCCACCATGGGGTGGTAGTTTAGTATTGTACCATTAGTGTGAAGAGTTGGCCACATTTGTTCTCATTTTACCAGGTATCTATTTGAGTGAATATTATGCGGTTGTATTAGACAACTATAGAGGTTTTATAGGATTTATGGATGATTTTATAGTTAAAGATGATCCATATAGGTTTTGGGTTCTAGGGATATATAATTTACATTAGGATATGAGGGTAGATGGAGTTTTAGTAGCCATTGAGGTCGGGGTGGAGGACATAGTGCCCTGGGGAAAGGGTAGAAACACCAGCATAGTTTTTCTTCCTAAGGGGCACATATAGGGGTATAGGGATAAGTAATATTCCAGTTGCATACTATTCAACCTACCCCCACTGAACAGGAGGTTGGACCATCTACTGTATAAAGTATAATTTTAGTAAATTCTACATTACCGTCTTTCTTGTTTGATATGATACCATCACATTATTTTATATCTTTTTAATTTTTGAATGTATTAGTCTTATCCATAGAATATTTTTATAGAGTGATGTTTATTTAAATTCATTTAGGGGGTAGATATGAGGGAATTAACTGATGTAGAAAATGTTCCCTTGTGATTGGTGGATATTGATTCCTTTTGGATTTACCTATATTAAAGATAATCAATTATGAGTTGATCCAAGGGATGGATTTTTAGTAATTTATCAAGACCATATGGTTTTTTATCATCAACTTATTTCATTTTTGTATCCAAAAGGTGGTAGTTATGTTTAGAATGGAGAATGGTACTTATAGGCATGTCATGCATGACCTGACCATCAACAGATGGTCAAGATTAGAGTCCAAGTTTCTAGTCTTGTATTAGATGATGTGGATATATACCAAGATGTTTTTCCTACCATTATTGATCAATTATAGAATGTATTTAATAAGTATATTAAGGTTTCCACCTGAGATAGTGGTTTATTTTACTATTTAAATCATTCTAGGTACATAAACAATTTTTATTCCTCCTTATAGGATGAATCCTAATGAGTTACAAGAGTTAAAGGCACAATTTTAGGACATGGAGGAAAATGGGTTTATATGGTTGAGTACATCACATTGTGGTTCCCCAATCTTATTATCCTAGAAGGTCAATGGTGATTTGAGTAAATCCATGGAATATCAACAGTTGAACCCTTAGACATTCAATAACTAATAGATATCCACTTCCTCAAATCAATAATTTATTCTATGAGATTTAAAGAGACAAGGGGTTCTCTAAGATTTTATAGAGATCGGGTTATCGCTAGCTAAGGTTGAGGCCTCCAAACATGCCTCACAAATCATTCAAGAGTAGGTATATTCTATAAAAGCACTCAATGATTAATTTTGGTTTGATGAACACACCAATTATATTTATATCCTAGATAAATTAGGCCTTCCATTGGTATTGGAAACTTTTGTGGTATTTTCATCGATGATATACTTGTGTACTCCCGATTGAGGGAAGAGAACATACTATATCTAGAGAACATTCTGATTTCCCTTAGGTATCATTTCCTATATACCGATCTATCAAAGTTCCACTTTTGTATTAACTAGGTGTATAACATGGGGCATGTCAATTATGATGCTAGAGTATTAGTGGACCCAACTAAAGGAAAATCTATGTTTTCTTGGGAGGCACCCAAGAATGTTTTTTAGATATGTGAATTTTAGAGATTGGTAAGAAACTACTAAATATTCATTTAGGAATTCTCCAAATTAGAAGTTAAAATGATAGGATTTAACAATAAAAGGGTTGAGTATGTTTTTTCATATGGCTATGAGAGAAAATTTCAATATTTGAAAGGGAGATTGAATAAAACATAGATCCTAACATTACCTGAGATGGATAAGGAGTAAACATTGAACTATGATTCATCAAGAGTATGTGTGAGAGTAGTTTTAATGTAAGATAGTTATGTGGTCACTTATGGATCTAAGGAGCTAAGTCTACATAGGAGTAAATAGCCAATACATAACCAAAAGTTAGTATTAGTGGGGTATTTCTTGAGATGATGAAGGAATGACCTATCCAGTGATAGGTTTGTGGTTTATACTGATCATAATATCTTGAAGTACATTTTTTCAAAGTGGTTCCTAACCATCAGCAGTGATGGTTGATCGATTATTTATTGTCTATTCTTGAGATGGAATACACCCATGTGAAGAATAAATTTTTCATAATTGTTTTTAGATAAACGAATTAGACTCAGATGGAGAAGTAGTCCAGATGTGCATGGTATAGGATAACCCTTTGTGCTAAGACACATTTAGATATTTAGTAGTACCAGGTCTGAGTGACCCTTAAATCTTTATCTATTTTATATTCAATCCTTACTAGGTTTTATAGGATTCAACTATTAGATTCATATTTTCCAGTAGCTAGGGAAAACATATATGGTGAGGATTTTTCACTAAAAGTGTCCATGATGCTGATGAGGCACTGTATGTATGAGGTCGTTTTGTGGTTCTTATGAGTATGCATTAAAAGTTAATGAGGGTCTCAAATTCCTTGAGGTGTTTTTTTCATCCAGGTATGACTAAAATGTAACCTGATATATGATGGCAACATCAGTGGATTGAGATAAAGAGGGACATTTTGGTGTTCATCACAAGGTTCTCTACCTAATAGTAGGTGAATTCTGATAACCATAGACCCATTGATCATATACAATCACGATTCACCCAAAATTCACCGTTAAATCCTCAGGGAATGGATCAAATAAAATTTTTTTATTATCCCAAACCATACTAACTAAAAATAAATAGTATAAAAGATGTACGAGGTAGATCCCATAGAGAACATGGAACACTACAATGAAAAATCTTAACTTATGGTTAGGCCGATCCAATTTATGATTGATTTTATTAAACTAATTAGTAAATTAAAATAAATTAATTTAAATAGAGAAACATAATATAGGGGAACCAGTTTCTTGGGATGATTTTGATAAATTAATTTATCATTTCTTACATAATAATCATATTAGAAATCAATTCAACCAAACCATTTTATCGATATAAGAAATGGTAATTCCCTATCAAACTATACTAGAATCCCAATTCATCATGGTCAGATGAATAAAAATATATAAAGTACATTAAGTTTATATTTCCAAAATAATATGAGTAATTCTATTCAATGGCCATGAATAAATCATCTCAATCATGTTGGGGTTTATTCATTACTAATGGAATATGGTCAATGGATCAATGATGAATAAAATATATGTGTAATAAAAACATGATAATTTTTATTAAAATAATATTTATGAGTCAAATAAAATCTAACAATGATGGTACGAACCCCCTTTAATTGATTCCGCTCTCCCCTATGGGTTTTAGCCAACCATCATCGTGTGATCGCCAAAGACAATTAAAACAAAACCCATAAGAGGGAGATTAAGAAAGAAATAATGAGAAGTTAAAGATGAAATTAAATATATTGGAATTAAAATAGAATTAATGTAATTATTACATCAATTAATGAAAAGAAAAATAGAAACAAAAATCTATATATGAAGAAATCTATGTTACAACCCTACGACAGCCTCTTGATAGTCGATCCTCTCGCTCAAACATTTCTTTTGGTCAGTACAAGAATGGAGAGATGTTAGCGGATACCTACATTAATATTCAAAAGAGGATATTAATAAAAGTGGTCAAGGAATTTAAAATGGACCCAAGCATTAATTTTAATGACATCCCTTGGCAATAATTTTGCTCGAGGTTCAATATACCGGACACTTTCTATCTTGACATGCTGCTCCAGATTTTTCCAGCCAGTCTGTCCTGCAGACGGTTGTAGTCTTCCACTGCTCCTCATATTACTACACTAGAAGAGGTAGACATGAGACCTCCTTTAGTGTTGGTGTTACAGGTGTGAGACCTCTTGTTTTAGCCTTCATTTATTTTGTTTCTCTATAATTCTCTATTGGTGTAACTATATTACACCTCGTGGTTTCTGCTATTTAACTTTTGGTTTTAATAAAGTTCTTCAAACATGAATTGGGTGACCAATTCATGTCAATTTATTTTTAAAAAAATAAATGGAAACTATATAAATAGGATAATATGTAATAAATAGGGTTCCCTCTGGTTAATTATGGTGTTTAATGGATGTTCGGTTCAAAAGATATCATGAAATCCCATCAAAGATACGATGTAAATCAACAATTTTTGTTGTGTTAGGAATTTACACAATGTGTAAACTTTACACAACGTGTAATTTTACACCATGTGTACAAAATTCATGACCTATATCTGTTCTTGGAATACTCCACATGTTATATGGCATGACACATACGTTTCATGGAACGACACATGTAATCTCCACTTCATGTTGATTTCATCCACTTCCCGACCTATAGTTATTACCCAACTTGAATTGGTTCACCCTGGGTAATGTATATACAACATGTAAAGTCATATTTATCTTCCAAAATCTCTATTTTTCCATGTATAATTAGTTTTTTGCCATTTAAGTTTTTCACATTAATCCTCAAAACCCGATGTTGTGCTGCTTAGCTTTTCTCATGGTGTGAAGTGTCATTTTGTTCCTCAGTTGCCATGTTTTCCTTGGAATTTCTTGAAAGTCAATCCTGAATAAGAATACACAAAACATTAATATCAAGCACAAAACTTATATTTAATAAGTTAATATTGAATGAAATTATATATAAAAACCCATAAAAATATATATACAAAACAAAGATATCAACTCACTACCCATTTCCATATAGAAGTAAGATGATTTTACCATGTACTTTATGATTGTGTTACTATGGACACCTAAGGTAGTGATATAATGTTGGTGATTTGGGATCAGTTAACTAAAGTGGTTATTTCTTATCGATATGAGAGATATTTTTAGTTGATTATCTAGGTAATCTCTATGTTCCATAGATAGGGAATTTACATGGAGAACCATATATCATTATCTTAGATAGGGACACCCACTTTACTTCACTCTTTTGGTGAGTGTTATTGGGGGAACATGAAATAATGGTGCATATGAGCCCTTTATACCATCTATTGACAAAAAGGTAGTTAGAGTGAACTATCTAGATTTTAGAGTACATGAATAGGTAATTAATACTAGAATTTGGAGGTTCTTAGGAGAAATATTTGGTGGTTGTGACTTCAAATACAAAAATAGTTATCATGGAGAAATCTGAATGGATCTACTTGAGGGTTTATGTAGTAGTATTTTTCATTCACCATTATATTGGACTGAATCCAGAGATTCGATTATTATGGATTAAAGTCTCAAACATGGGATATTAAATAATATATAGTTGATCAAGAAACGATTAGAGACCACATAGATTATGAAAAGGTTATATGCTGATAGGAAACACTATCCTCTGGTGTTAGAGGTGGGAAATTGAGTATTTATATGGGTGTCACTAAGGTTGGGGAATCAGTTTATTCATAGATATGAAAGGTTAGTAGCAATATATGTGGGAAAATTTGGGATCATGTAGAAGACCAGTATGGTGGCACACTGATTATCACTTCCACAGTGGTATAGTTATATTCATGATGTATTTAATATATTTTATCATAGACTCTATTATCTAAATACATATCATGTGGTAAACATTTATGATTTTGATCTTGAGGTTAATTCATCATTTTAGGAGAATCCAATTGTATTTTGGATCTTAGTGTAATGAATTTACATGGAAAGATAGTTCCTTTAGTGTGGGATAAATGAAAAAATGACCATATCTATGAGGAGATGTGGGATAAGGATTCAAACACGAGAGATCAATGTACAAAGTTGTTCATAAAGAGTATTTATGATGATTGGGAACATATCTTGGATATGAGATAATATATTATGGGGGATGCTGTAACATCCTAGAATGGGTTGGGTGTGTAGTTAAAATTTTGGTAAAAAAAAAACCTATTAAAATTTCTATCTAAATATTTAATTTAAACTTATAATCTATATTGTAAATTTTATGGGGTAGTTATAAAAGATTAGGAGTTCGATAGAATTAATTTGGGATGAAACTTGTCTTGACCAAGTGTATTGGGACCCAATAGACATTTTGAAGTGTTAAAATAGATCGAGAAATGATCTTGGAAGTTGAGATGAGGTTGAGGGATGGTTACTTCTATTTTTTTATTTAGGAGGTTTGGATAGGTCATAGGATTTTTGGATCTAATTTTGGTAAGTTTATAAATCTTTTTAAAAAAATTAGGTTTTGGTTGATTTTTTTGAAAATTTTCTACGTATAAATCCTTATAAGAAAAAATTATCTTAAGTATAAAATGTTACACATCATAGGGATAAGAAAAACTGTATTATGTATAGAAGAAAATTATATTACATATAAAAAATATATTATATAATATTTTACCCAAAGGGAAAAACCATAAACTCTATTTTTACATAAAAGGTAAAACTTTATGTTCATAGATAGATTTGATACATATTGAAGAAAATATATTTCTCATGAATAAAGAAGTTATAGGTTGGTTTTTTATTAAAGAGAAAAATCTTAGGTTAAGAATTATATATTACGTATGAACCTAATATCTTATGTATATATTTTTTCCATGTAGTATATCATTTTTATTTGGAAAAACTATCTTAGGTATGAATATTATGTTACACATTATATTTTTTCCAAGTAAAGCATGTATTATATGATTTAAAATATATTACTTCTGAATTATAATTATGTAAAATATCATTGGTATCATTAAATATATTACATATTAAGTCAAATATATTATTCATGGGTTAAATGTCTTATATATTATGTTTTCCAAAGTAAAACATATCACATACCTGTAATATATAATTCATATGATGAAATATCTTATGCATGGAGTTTTTCTAAAGGGAAAAACCACATGTATGAATAATATGATACACATGAAGTAAAATATATTATGCATTGTGTTTTTACTAATGGAAAGAAATTAAATTTTAAAAATATGTTATGCATCCAACAAAAATGTTACATATGAGGTTTTTCTTAAGGGAAAAACCATACGTATGAAATAATATCTTACACATCCCATAAAATATTCTGTATTCAGAGTTTCCTAAAGGAAAAACATTCTGTATAAATAAATTATGCAACACATGGTGTTTTTAAAAAGAGAAACCTTATATATTACTTATATATATATATTGCATATGTATAATAAAATCAGTTTTTTGAAAACACCTCCATATGTATGATAATATATATTTCATATGGGACTTATAGGGGTGATAAACACGGTTTTTGGTAAGGGTTTGAAGAATTTTCGATTTTTTCTATGAATGAACAGTGGTTCCAGATTGTTCCAAAATATTAAATTAATGTTAAAAAAATATATTTTGAGGAAAATTAGGGATCTTCCCTAACCTATATAAAACACACACATCCAAGTTAGAACTATCCTACCATTCATCATATCTAAGTTAAATCATCCTTATTTCTAAGTGGATTTAAGTGTCATTCGATTTGAGAAGTAGATAAAGGTACGTATATCACTCCATGATTTTCCACTCTTAGTTTCTCATTTAGTTTAATAGTCTTACACTAGTTATAAAAAATTATGACATATTTTAGGGTTTTTATTAGAAACATTTATTTCTACTATTTCATCTTGCATTTGTAGATAATATTCAATGAGTGACTATGATAAAGCATTGGGTTGGTGGTATATCAAATTTTATATGTTTTTTCATGGACTTTAATGTGGGTTTCATTGAATTATGAAAACTATAATATGATACGATTTTCTGGTTTTATTGTTTTATGTGAACTTATGGTATGACCAACATTAGGAATAATTTATAGAATAATGTGGAATTTTGAAGTAGGTGAGGAAACTTCACACAATGACATGAAGCAACACAAAGTAACTCTCTAGGAATTAAGATGAAATACAAACAAAATAATTCAGGTTGATCAGGATTCACATCATGAAAGGCCTATTCACATCATGAGAAGTTCAAGATATGATTTCTATATTAAAATAAGATTCTTGAAGTGAAATATATGTGAATGAACCTAGGTAATAAGGATTCACACCATGATCAAAAATTCATGAAGTGAATATCCAAAATAAAAAGCATCAATTCATGCCAAAAAAATTCAGAGTATGAGGTGAGCCTGATAGTTAGTTGTGTGAAACCCATGTTCACACAATGAAATCCCGTGATAAGATTTAAAAATTCTAATTTCAATGAAATTTTAATAGGGCATACAAATAATGGCCTGGCGACCCTTGAGATTGACTAAGAAACATTAATTGGTCAAATTTATGGAATTTAAGAAGTTTGTGGGTTGAATTCCATGATTATAAATATAATATTATTCCATGGATAAAATAATCATTCAACCACATGTGGGGAGATATTTCTAGGGTTTATACTTGATGATCATTCATCAAAGATAGGTTATCGTGTTTTTATTTTCAATTTTATATTTTTTTGTAACATTGAATGATATTTATTTTAATTCCAATATCAATTATTAATTATTTTTATCATCTTTTTCTATTATAATATCTACGTTATGGGTTGTGGTTTAATTTTTCATCATCGATCACCCGATGATTACTAGTAGAAACATATAGAGGAGAGAATAATCATTCAATGTGGCTGCATACTAATTTTTTCTATTTCTTTGTTAACATGTGGGATAATTTTATTCAATTAGTATGGTATTATGATTAATTATTATTATATTTTTTATGAAATCATTGAGATAGTGTGTTTAGTATAATAAAACATTTGGCATTATGAAGGTAATTAATTCAGAAACACGAATTAAAATATTGTTCTACAATTACAATCTTATATTAATGTATACAAGTTATTTTAATTCATACGAAAATGATGACTTGAGTTTCTGGGCTAGATTTGTTGGAATTAATAATTTTTCATTTCAAAAAAAATTATTTATTGCATAGATAATGGATATAATTATTTTACAAGTGTAGTTATAATTTCTATTTTGTAAAACCGCCCATAGAAACCAATTTATCTCTATTCTTCCCATTTTCATTTGAATTTATTTATTTTATTTACATAATTAAATTAATAATTTAATAAATTTTGGATGACCTAATGTTTGTTTAAGAGTTATCCTTATAATGTTCTACAGTCTATGGGATAGACCCCATACTTTATCTATTTTATTCCATTACAGTTTGTGTGGTTTGGAAAAATATAAATTTCAAATTTGTCAACATCTCATGTAGAGGTAATGATGCTCCATGGATGCACTAAATTTTTCATGAAATTATCCTCACCAATATAGAATGAATTCTATCACATCACCTAAAATTAAAAGTAAATTAACATGAACTATGTAATCATAATGAAAAATGACCCTCACTTATTATGTGTTTTTTATCTTCTTTTTATATTATTTTTTTCTTTTCATAATTTTTTCAAAATAATTATCTATGATTAGTCTCAAATACATAACATTATCCTATACGTTTTTGAGATCATTGTTCTTGTAATAGTTATTTTTTATCCTCCTAAGAAACATCCCATTTCTTCTTCTTCATTTGTTTTCACCAATAGGGATGGAAACTGAAATAAAATGAATGATTAATCATGAAAATTCCCTAAAACCCAGTTAAAACACATTGAATCATCCTCTAAAGGAGAATAATAATTTTTTCACTATAAACAGCCCTCACCCATAGTCATTTACTTGATTTCCATGAAAAATAAAAATATTATGCTAGAAAAGGATAAAATAGGCTTATATCATATCTCTTACCTAACAGGTCATCTGTGGATTATATGGTATAATTAGGGTTAATATAATGGTGTCTCTCAAAGATAAATGAATTATAAATAAAACTACTCATTCATTTCAGAAGTGAATTTGTTCAGTCATATATTTGAAAATATATAAATTAAAGTTCTAGTGGTATGACAAGCCGCAAGTATCACTAAAGAAATATATACAGAAAAATAAGAATTTTTTTTGTCCAGAATATTCTTAAGAATAGAAACATAAAATAATTCAATCAAGTCATGGAAGGAACATCAACAATTAATTTACTATATGTAAGCTCTTAGGAATAAACATCAAGAAATAAATCATATCAGAAATCATTTTTATGAAGCTAAAAATTAATGTAAGAAAATAAATTTTAAAATGCACAACTATATATATATAAATTTTGTCCATGATAATTAAAATATCCCAACATGTAAAAATATTTTTCTTATTGGATGATGTCTCCCAGATCATGAATTACAATATTCTTTTATATTATTTTTAGGTTAATATAATTCATTTCTCTTTATTCAATAATTTATCTTATTGTTAAACACACGTGATAATAAAACTAGGGATGTAAAAATATATACAAGTAAAAACTATACTCCCTTACATGATGTTTTGTTGTTGTTTTTTATCTTATTATCGTTATATTCTTTCATTGATCCTGAAAAATAAAAAATAAAAAACATTAAAGTACATTATTTATAGTATTTATCTAAAAAAGATAAATAGGTTGGCTATGGTAAGAGTTATTAAAATATTGTAATAAAATAAATTGAATCCATGGAAATAATTTTTTGAACCCAGGTTACCTCCCATTAGTGATACATTATGGTCTGTAACATGAAATTTTCCCTATTTTAGCTATTGAGAACATGATATAAAGATTAACATCTTGGAATTACCCTCATATTAATATATTTTTCATCAAGTATAGTTCTCCACTTCCAACTTTATTGGTTCTTATGTTGGGTTGTATATTGAGGACATAATTAAAAGAAAATTCTAATATATTTAAATATGACTATATTTTATAGTTCTCCTCATTCACTACTTATTTCATATTTTGTAACGCCCCGACCCCAGTTACCCAGAGTCGGTGAATTATTACAGAACATTGGCATGATCACAAGGAAATCATGTCTTGAAAGACCGATCAGTTTAGTATTATTGGAAACAAGATTTATACATATGTTCAACTTTATAGCTTGAAGGGAAATACAACACAAATATATTACATTAGAACCATCCAAGACTCCTAGATTATTCCTACTAGTCACTCATAATTAACTTATTCATATCCTGGGAAAATGAAACATAAGAAAGGGGTGAGCTCAAACGCTCAGTAAGGGTAATTAATACAATAGAAAATGACATAAATATTAAGCATGGTGAATAATTGAAACCACATGCCTTTACCAATAATAAACATGAATACTTTTATAGTAAGAATATGATATGAGTAAATAATGCCATAATAAAACATAATCATGGGTATTCTACTAATAGAATGACCACATGGACCATCAATATTATTTCCATAATGAGGGAATGTACAATGCCGGACATTCTGAAACATTTTGTCAAGGCCTCGGCCAAGACATCTAAAAATGATTAAGGCCTCGACCAAAACCATATATCAAACTGGAAAAGTGCCTTAGCCAATTCCACGTCTATTTGTCTCATGAGACCTACCGATGCATCGAGGAGCTATAGAGGGCTCCACCCATCACTTACTAAGCCCAATACATTCCTCATATGAAAAAGTTTAAACATATCATAAACATTCGTATTAAAACTAGCATAAGAAATGTCAATAATTTAACCATAAACCATGAATGGTATAAAAATAGCACATCCACAGTCAAACATATCACAAAACCTTCAATACAATATGGAAGTTTTGTATCATAATAAATCAACTTCTAATAAACTTAAAATTCATCAAAGGATGTTGACAAAGATGAAATCAAAACCCTTTTTAAAGAAATAACTCTTTCTATTTTGAAAATTATTTAAGAGTCACATAATTATAAAGAAAACATTAATTTTTAAAATATTCTTATAAACTTGTAAGGGAAGCTTTGATGATGTTATAACGATGGAAAATATCCGCACCCGCTGTATAAGTTAAAAAAACATTCTTACCTTAAATTTTTCAAAAAGGTCAAAAAGTACCTTGTTTGGAAAATGATGGAAAGATTCCTTTAAAAACACATAAGGGTATAAATGAATTTAACCAATTTTCTAGTAAATAGTAAAAATGTTTTGAAATATATTTTTAAGAAACATGGATGTGGATGATAAAGAGATCCCAATAGATAATTACGTATAAACAAACTCGGATAATGAAGAGATTGTGAAATAAACCCTTAACTTGTACTTTTCCTTAGTTGATGGTATGTTAACCTTCTGTATAATAGTTAAAACATTGTTATTAAATTATAAAATAATCATATACATTAATATGATATCATATATGATCTTTTAACGTTTATTTGTTAATAATATCTTAGTATTATTATCGCTTCGGGTGTTAATAGATTCGTTTTCCTTTATATTATTTGTTATGTGTATAACAACCCATACTTTACATACATTGTTATTACATCAGAATTGAAGCACACTTATTACAACATATAACAAAACCAGGAAAGGACCGTATAGGTATAGTGTCTTTAGAAACTGGGAAACATAAACAACTGGTTCATAAAGCGTCTACACTGTCTCCCAATTATTTCATCATATCTATAGTCACTTTTGGAATATCTTACTTAATAACCTTTTTCCTGACTTGGGGAAAGAAAACATTCAAAAGGGTGAGCTGAAATGCTCAGTAAGGGTAAACAAAATAAATATCAATCACATCAAAATAAAAACATAACATTTTGGAAATCTTACCCTGCAAAAGTGATCATAATTTCATAACATGGGATAAATCATGGTAGTGAAATGTAATCCCAATAATCATAACATAAAACATGAAACTTTGTGGAATGCACACATAATCATAGAGAATCATTTCTTATTAGTCATGACTCATTTACAAGACTATCTTAGTGGAAAAAGTCCATTTCTGAACCGAGTTCACTCCTCGTTTCAGTCCTGTTTCACTGAACCGGTATAACCTGCCGTTCCAGCCATATCTATCTCATGAGATATAAAATATTTACCCAATGCATTGGAGGGAGATATAGGTCCCACCCATACCATAATGATACCATTCTTATGTGTTCCACAAAATCATAAATCATACATCATTGCATAACCCATGTAGTAAAAATGGGATTCTTAAACAACATGAAATCATAAAAAAATTAATATAAAATAAATGAATTCATAAAAATAATTCCATCACAACATAATAAAATCAATGTAATAATAGGGATAGAAAAATAACCCTATATTATCTTAGATGGAAAATAATTTTGATAAAACACTTGAACTCCATTCTTGAAAAAAATATCCTTTCTACTCCAAAAACATTTTCCTTTCTTAACATGTCATAAAATTTTAAACTAAAAGAAGTTTATTAAAAATAAACTTGAAAATTTGTAAAGGAAGCTTCTTGGAAATAATTTTTTAAAAATCCATTCATGCCGTATAAGTTAAAAAAACATTCTTCTCTTACTTTTGTCGGAAAAGTCAAAAAGTACCTCATACGAAAAATTACAAAATATTTCTTTCATATCTTTTACTATAAACTCACCCAAGGTTAAAAATTGATTTAAACAATTGTAGGTGGATGGAAATAATATTACATATTGAGGAAACATGTATGTGGATGATAAAATACACCCCAGTAAATACCAAAGTATAAACAATATTGGATAAAAATGAGATTGTGATATTTCCCTTACCTTAGGTCCAATTTGATTCGTAAGTGTTCGAACGTCCTGTATAATGATTTTAATAATGTTATTGACTTATTCTAGAATCATAATTATTTTTATGATATCATATATGGTCATATTAATAGCTTCTTATTAGTAATATTTCATTACTACTTGTTATTCTGGTGTTTATTACTTTTTGTTCTTATGCATGTTTTGTCGAATAAATTCTTATTTTTCTTTTTAGGTTATAGATAAATAATTTCCAGAATGTTATTAGTTTAATATATATCATATTCATTCATTCAATTCATTTATATAATCATTATGCAATGAAGATCGTGTAGAACGAGTCGCATCACATCGTGGAGACGGTATTCCGTACGTACGCACGAGCGATGATATCATTCCCATGATTCTGGAATTGTATTGGAGTGTATATATACTATTTCAGAATCAATATAACTTTACAATAATTATATATAGTCATTATTTACACCATTATACCCATCCAAGTAAGGTGGTGGTGGAAAATAGATTACACCACAGCGTGGAGACGGTATTCCGTACGTACGCACGCGCGGTGATTTCGTTTTCCGCAGGATGTATAGATGGTGAAATAGGGTTGTTTCATACTTATAATAACATATCAGTATATTATTGATACTTATGTTATTACTTCATAATGAAACAACTAATGAAGAAGAAGTGGAAGAAGAAATAAAGATGAAATAATCAGTAACGTACATTACCTCTTCTTTGAAGCGCTTCTTTGAGACATCCTTTTAGGGCACTAAAATTGGTCTTTGAAGAAGACCAGGACCTCTAGGATGTCTCTAGGGAAGTTGAGAGAAGAAATTGGTAGGGTTTGGACGAGCTTGAAGGCTCAAAGTGCTGTGAGGAAGAGAGGGAGGAGGTGCCCTTTTATAAGGGAGGAGAGGGGCACCTTTGGAATAACTAAAAATATTATTTTATTATAATAGCTCCAAATTGATATATTTAGAAGCTAAGGTGGGTATGGGTCTAAATCATAACATAAAATAGAATTTAGACAAGTTTAGGTATCAATTTTAACCTTATCATTTAGATTTAACTTTAAGTTAGATAATTTAACTTTTACCGTGTCTTCTTGTTTTCTTACACTATAAGGTTAATAAACTTTCTATATCAAGACAAACGAACCCCAATTTGTTTATTATTAATATATATTAACTTATCTAAGTCATTTGGCCGAACCTTAGATTTTTAGGAATAAAATAACAATTAATAATATAATATTTTTTTTAAAAACTATTTTATGTCAATTTTGACACAATTTAGTAATTGATTTTTGTGAAAATCATAACAATATCATTAGTTAGAAATAAGTTAATTAAATCAATACTAACATGTCATATTAACCTAGAAAATTAGTGTAATTCATAAAAAGTCTCAAATTACATTTATTTGGGTATTTATAACATCAATTATGTCAATATTTCTTTAACAAGATAATTACTACATCATCGTTCTGTCATAAATAAATTAAATTATATAATGTCTAAAAATTAAAAATAAAATACAATTATGTAGGAAACTTATTTATCTTTCTAATGAATATTTTTTGTTGAATTTATCTTATGTATAAACCCATATTAAAAATCATTTACATATTAAACATTGATTTTAACTATTTTAACCCTTCTTTAAATAAATTAATAATAAATGTCATAATCTAATACAAGTGGGCCTAAATGGTCATATTTTATTCCTAAGGTTGTTTTTGGTTGAATTAAACTTATCCAATAGAATTATGACATGTGTTAGGGTAATAATAATAACACTTTTACCCTTAATTACCCTATTTACTTTTAACCGTGGTAAAAAAAAAGTAAAAAGTTACTATTCACCAAAAAAGTATTTTCATCTCATTGAACCGCATTTTAGTCCTTGATATTAACCGTGTCTCTCAGATTTTCGAAATTCCACTCACAGAAGCGGTAAAATTATGTTTTATGAAAAATTCAGTTTTTTAACTACCACTTAGTGGTTTCACTATTCATCAAAAATTGAAAGTTTTCAGAAAAATACCAAAATTTTACCCTAGGCTAATTTCGATATTCCGAATCCAAAAATGAAGTGCATTTTGAAAAATAAAATTTATAATATTTAAAAAATTTCAAAAAGTGGTTATTACAATTCATAACAGCTAGTTTTAATAATATTTTAATAGCATATCGTTGTTTAGTGAAACTAGGTATTGCGTACGACGCAAGCTATTGAGGAAGGCCGTGGTTGCGTGTAAAGAAAGCCAAGCTAGTGTTGTTTGTAGTGAAAGATTCCTTTGATAAAAACAAAATGTTTCTCATAAAAGTCTCGGGCGTTACAATGTGATCCATATTTGTTATGGATGGGATGTCTATTATTCATTTCTAGAATGATATCAAGTCTTTAAACATTATTTTTAATCATCAAATAAAATTTAGTCTTGAATGGATACGACGGGGAATGAATCTCATCGCGTTCGTGGAGACGGTTCTCCGTACGTACACACGAGCGACAATATCATTCTTTTGATATTAAAATAACATATAATTGGATAGTATATCATATATACAGAATCATTATCATGTTATATTTATTATTTAAATGAATTATACATCATTATTATACCCATCTAAATAATAATATATTGAATAACAATTACACCACAACGTGGAGACGGTTGGTCGTACGCACGCACGTATGGTGACATGTCATTCAAGGGATGGATAGAATAATTAATTTGTTTGTTCCATATTTATAATAAAATCACAGTATATAGAAGATACTGGAGTTATTATTTTAGAATGGAAATAACAAGGAAAGAAGAAGTTTAAGAAGAAAGGAACTTTAAAGAGGGTGGTGAAGAAATTACCTCTTCTTCGGGTTCTTCCTTTTGATTTGATCAAAATGTCTCTTTAGGGTGGTTTTTTGATCAAACTAAGGCCTCTAGGTCGAAGTGAGAGATGTTGGGAGGATATTTGGGCAGAGGTTGGTCGAGGAAAATGGCTTTGAATGTGTTAATTAGTGAGAAGGGGGAGTGCCCTTTTATAAGAAGGGTGAGGGGCTATTTTGGAAAAGCTAGAAATATTATTTTATAATAAATTCATATTAGGTTTCTAATGGCTCCAAAGTAAATTATTTAACGGTTAAGGTATGTATGGGTCTAAAGCCTTTCATCCAATAGATTTAATACTAGTTTGAGTCACTATATTAACCTTATCATTTATATTTAACTCTTAGTTAAATAGTTTGACATTTACCATGTCTCTTTATATTTTTATATTATATGGTTAATAAAATTACTATATACTTCAAGAGACACCCAAGTGGTCAATTAATGATAAACCAATCATGATAAAAGTCATTTGGCTGGACCTTAGATTTTTAGGAATATAATATGAATTAATAATATAATATTTGTTTTAAAAACTCTTTTCTGTCAATTTTGACACTATTGGATATTTATTTTTTATAAATTCATAACAGTATTATTACATCGAAAAAAATTAATATAAGTAATCTTAATATGTCATATTAACCTATAAAATTAGTTTATTTCATAAAAAGTCTCAAATTAAATTTATTTGTGTATATATAATATCAATTATTTTAATATTTCATTAACTAGGTAATTACTACATCACCATCGTATCATAAATAAATTAAATTATTTAATGTCTAAAAATTCTAAATAAAATACCATTATGTAGTAAATCTTTTTATCTTTCTAATGAATATTTACAATTGAATATATCTTATGTATAACCCTATATTAAAAATGTTATAGTAATTAGACTTTGATTTTAACGTTTTTAACTCATCTTTGAATTAAATAATAAAAAATGTCCTAATCTAATCAAAGTGGACCTAAATGATAATATTTTATTCCTAAGGTTGTTTTCGGTTGAGATACACTTGTCCAATAGAATTAGGACATGTGTTAGGGTAATATTAATATCATTTTTACCCTTAATTACCCTATTTACTTTTAACCGTGGTAAATAAAAGTAAAAAGTTACTATTCACCAAAAATTATTTTCATCTCATTGAACCACATTTTACTTACTGATATCAACCGTGTCTATCAGATTTTTGAAATTCCACTCACAGAAGTTGTAAAATTAAGTTTTATATGAATTTTCAAATTCTCCTTGGAGATGGGTAAAAGACGGTGAAAAGTTCTAAGAAATATCTATATATCGAAAATTATTATAAATTGACTCCAATGAATTACATTGAACTTATATCGGTATTATGTGTCTATTTGAACTTAATTAAATTTAAATAAAATAAATAATTATTTAAATAAAAATTCGGTTTTAAACTATAACTCAGTGTTTTTTCACTATTCATCAAAAATTGAAAGTTTTCAGAAAAATAAAAAAATTCACCCTAAGACAATTTCGATATTCTGGATCAAAAAATGAAGTCCATTCTGGAAGATAAAATTTATAAAATTTCAAAAAGTGGGTATTAATATTCATAACAGCTAGTTTGATTGGTTGTGGTGTGTGTTAGAACTCGAAGTTGCGTACAACACACACTACTGTATTATTCAAAGAGAAGCGTATCGTGGAAGCTTGGGGTGTTACATTCTCCCCCCCTTAAAATAATTTAATACAAGAAATTTCTAGAATACTACCACATGAAAAGGCTCGGGTGATTCTTTATCATAAGTTCCTCAGGTTCCCACGTTGCCTCTTCCATCTTATGGTTTCTCCATAGAACTTTTACCAGACGAGTCGTATGGTTTCTCAGCACTTGTTCTCTGGTATCAAGAATCCTGACGGGCTCTTCACAATAAGACAGATCGGGTTCCAGTTCTAATTCCTCATAGGTGAGTACATGCATTGGTTCAGGCATGTATTTTCTCAACTGTGAAATGTGGAACACATCGTGAACTTTGAAGAGACTTGGAGGCATTGCCAAACGGTAAACAACAGCCCCAATTCATTCTAGAATTTCGAAAGGTCTGATGTACTTGGGACTCAATTTACCCTTCTTACAAAAATGTATAACACCCTTCCATGGAGATACCTTCAAGAAGACATGATCTCCTACCTGAAATTCCAAATCCTTCCTTCGGTTGTTGCATAGCTCTTCTGCCTACTTTGAGCTGCCTTGATGTGGTTTTGGATTACCAACTCCTTTTCAATTGTTTCCTCCACTAGTTTCAGGCCAACAAGTTTTCTTTCACCAAAATCATCCCAACAGGTTGGTGTGCGACATCTCTTTCCATATAACGCTTCATATGGTTCCATTTGAATACTTGAATGGAAGCCATTGTTATAGGAAAATTCCACCAGAGGTAAATATTGATCCCATATACCCTGAAAGTCATTTGAGCATGATCTCAACATGTCTTCTAAGATTTGAATAGTTCGTTCTGATTGTCCATATGTTTGAGGTTGGTAAGCAGTGCTCAAATGAAGTTCAGTATCTAGGGATTTCGGAATACTTTTCCATAATCATGATGTAAAACGTGGATCACGATCAGAAACAATTGATATGGGTACTCCATGAAGTCTCACAACTTCATTAATATATAGTCTTTCTGGACATTCAAGTGGTAGATCTTCTCTTATAGTATGAAAATGTGCTGACTTTGTAAGACGATCAATAATGACCCATATTGCATCGTTCCTTCTAGGAGTCTTTGGTAGTCCCATGAAAAATTAAATCGTGATATTATTCCATTTCCACTTAGGTATGGAAAGAAGTTGCAATACTCCTCCAGGATTTTGCCTTCCAGCTTTCACTTGTTGACAAACCATACATCTTGACAGAGAATCAGAAATCTCCCTCTTCATGCTGTCCCACCAAAAATGTTCCTTCAAATCACTATACATTTTGGTTCTCCAAGGGTGTATAGAGAAATTGGAACTATGAGAATCATCCAACAATTCTCTTTTTAGATAAGGTATATCAGGAACAGATAGTCTCTTCAAAAATTTCAAAATTCCATCTTCATATATGAAGTCACTCAATATCCCATCATTCACAGCTTTAATCTTCTTTTTAAACTCTTCATCATCGGTCTGAGAACTCTTTATCCTTTCTAGCAAATATGGTTGGGCAACCATTTGAAAAAGAATTGATGTTTCACCTTCCATGGTTGTTCCCATATCCATCTTTACTAGATCCATGTATATAGGATCCTTTTCAAAACTCATCTTGTTCAAAACTCCATGATCCTTTCTACTCAAAGCATCTTCCACCTTATTTGCCTTCCCCATGTGGTAGTGTATCGTTAAATCATAATCCTTGAGTAATTCAAGCCATCTCCTTTGCCTCAAGTTGAGTTATTTCTATGAGAAAATATACTTCAAACTCTTTTGATCAGTATAAATCTCACATTTTTCACCATAGAGGTAGTGTCTCCAAATATTAAAATAAAAGATTATATCTTCTAACTCAAGATCATGAGTAGGATAGTTTTTCTCATGAATTTTCAGCTGTCGTGATGCATAGGTAATAAATATATCATTCTTCATAAGGACACAACCAAGTCCTTTCTTCAATGCATCACTATAAATAACGAACCTATCATTTCCTGATGGTAAAGTCAATATAATATCATTGACTATTATTCTCTTCAGTTCTTCAAAACACTCTTCACACTCTTTTGTCCAAACAAATTTAACCCCTTTACATGTGAGCATTGTTAACGGGTTAGCCAATCGGGAAAAATTCTGAACAAAACATCGATAATAACCTGCTAAACCAATAAAACTGCGTACCTCAGTTATACTCATCGGTGTTGGACATTCTTGGATTGCCTTGGTCTTAGAAGTATCAACAAAGATTCCATATTTAGAGACAATATGGCCAAGAAAATAAATCTCTTGAAGCCAGAATTCACACTTGCTAAACTTCCCATATAATTCATGTCTTCTAAGAGTCTTTAGGATAATGCACAAGTGATTTTCATGATATTCGTAGCTTTTGGAATATACCAATATATCATCAATAAATACCACCAAAAAATCATCGAGATATTCCTTGAAAACTCTATTCATTAGATCCAAGAATATAGAGGGTTCATTAGTCAATCCAAAAGGCATTACTGTAAACTCGTAATGCTCGTATTGGGTTCGAAATGTTGTCTTCGGAATGTCTTCCTTCTTCACACACAACTGATGGTATCCATATTGAAGGTCAATCATTGAAAAGTATTGAGCTCCATGCAGTTGGTCAAATAAATCATCTATGTGAGGTAGGAGATACTTGTTCTTTATTGTTATAGTATTGATCTCCCTGTAGTCAATGCACAGCCTCATAGATCCCTCTTTCTTCTTAACAAAAAGGATAGGGGATCCCCATGGAGAAACACTAGGGAGAATAAATCCCATATTACTCAATTCATCTAGTTGTTTCTTTAATTAAAATAATTCCATAGTGGCCATTCTATAAGGGGTCTTTGATATAGGCCTTGAACCAAGAATTAAATCAATAGAAAAGTCAATTTCTCGTTCTGGAGGATATCCCGGTAAATCTTCTCGAAACATGTCTACATATTCTTTAACAATAGCTACATCCTCTATTTAAACATTCCTTTCCTCACCCACAATTATTTCATTCTCTTCCTCCCCGATAATTGAATTTAGTTGAGCTACTGGGGGTGGATCTAGATAAGAATTTGGTGGTGATGATTCTGCTATAAAGATAAGGTGTTCCTTATCATCATCAAAAATCATAACTTCCTTCTTCTTATAATAAATCTTCATATAGTGGTCCGAAAGACAATACATACCGGGGATTATATCAAATTAAATAATGGGTATGATGACGAGATTAGCAGAAAAAGAACATTTATATGACTTAATGGGGACTGATTGACAAAACTTTAGAGAAATGATACTTCCCTTAGGGTTTTTGACTGAAAAATACCTTGTTAAATCAAATTGGAAATATCTATTTTTTTAGCAAACTGGGAAGATATGAAATAATGCGATGATCCAGAATCAAATAATGCATTTTCTAAACTTGAGGAAACCATTAAATTACCTGCCACCATGTCTTTCGGGGCTTCAACCTTAGCAGTAGTGATTTCATAAGCTTGGCCTTGATCCCTCGGTCTTTTCTGAGGTAAGTTTCCTTGACGCTTAGGACATTCATTTTCATAATGTCCCATCTCCCTGTAATTGTATCATTGAACATTGGTAGTGTCTTTCTTTCCTTTACAATCACTAGCTAGATGGACTTTTTGTCCACATTTGTAGCATACTCCATTCCCTTTTAGACAGGAACCATGGTTCTTCCTTCCACAATTATCATAGGGTGGAAATTCAATTCTACCCTTCTTCCCTGTTTCCTTATTTCATTTCCCAGAGTGTTCAATAGATCTATTATTCTCTTGATTTGATTTAAAGTCATAAGACTTAGAGAATTCCTTTTCTGTCTTGATAGCACACGAGGCAATATCTTCATATGATGAGAAGGATTGTGATACTAATGCTCGATGGAGAAAAAGTTGTAACCCATCAAAGAAACGATCGATCTTACTTCTTGGGTTTCATATATAATCTGTATCATACCTCGCTAACCTCGTAAAGTTAGCATCAAACTTTGCAACATTCTCATCTTCCTTTTTCCTCAGAATCAAAAATTACCTTTCCTGTAACGACCCAATCTTTTTGAGTATTATATTAACTTACTCTTAATGATTTAATAAGATGTTAATGATTAATGCAGAAAGAGGAGTCGATGGCTTCATCCAGTAGACTCGACCCTTATGAAGCCCACTTATCAGAGCTTGGGAAGGAGGTAGCATCTGTGGGCTTCGCTTTGGACCAAGCCCAAGCTGAACTCTAGCGTGTCAAGCTTGAACGGAAACACCTACGGGAGAAGTTCAAGTTAGTAGAGATTACTACTAGGGCAATATTATCTGAGCCTCCCTCAGATTCTCTCACCATATCACACCTTACACTTAGGTCTTATGCTGGTGTTATAAGGGGCTATGTGACGAGACCCTAGCTTCCTTGTGTAATCCTTTCGGGTGAATAAATTGGGATATCTTCCTTTAGTGATGTTTGTGGATTTTCTTTTTTCCGGATAATTTTAGGATATATTTTATTGATGAATTTTTGAAAAAGGGATATTTTAAAACATTTATGTAAACCCTAAATAACTAATGATGTGTAATGATTTTCAAAAAACGGTCTTCTACAAAAGTGTTCAGTAAGGAATTTGGAGTCTAATAAGATCAACTTAATTTTTGATGAATAGTAATTTATGAATACTGATTTTACGCTTAGGATTAGTAATGTGACCAAATGGATTAGTAATTTCACTCAAAGAAAGTTTTAATATAATTTAGACACCTAGATTAAGTAATGTGATTCAATAAAATGGGTAAATAATGGTTTCATAAATGATTAATCAAGTATTAGTTTTTTTTGGGTGAATAGTGTTTTTTAATTAAAAATTTAATTAAAAATATTTAGAAAATTATTTTTATAAAATGGATTTCATTTTTTGAAATTAGAGCATTGATATTTGATTAAGGTGAAATTTTGGTATTATTCTGAGAAAGTTGAATTTTCGATGAATAGTGAAAATATAGTTTTTAAGTTACGGGTGTTTAATGACATCATTAAATGATGTATTAAGTATATATTCAATATGGTCGAATTATTAATAGTAAGATAAGGTATGAGGTGTCCCAAGTGGCCAATACCATGGGAAAATACCATGGGCAAGCCCATGGTTTTCCCAAAACCACTAATGAGGTGTCCCTTGACCATTATTGCCTTGTCCCCTCACTTTCCCTATAAATACCCACCCTTTCCTCCTTTAGTTTTCACTCCCAACTCTTCCCCAACGAAGTTATGGTCTCCTTACCTTCCAAGGTGTCCTCCCAAGGTGCCCCCAATCCCTCAAGGTCCAAAACATTGAGTTTCAAGAGTCACGTTTTAAGGTAAGGGATTCGACCTCTCTCTTTCTTTTCATGTAATCCTTTTTACGTCATTCCTTTTATGCTCCATGTTCTTATGTGAGAGGATGTTCTTTTATATTCCTCTTACTTCCCTTTTCATGTTTATATGATGAGATATCCCCTCTTACTCTCATCATTTCGTTTTATGAATGTTTAAGTGACGCCGTTAGGCTGCCGAATTTTTAAGGGATTCTTTCACCCTTCTCATTTTTCAAGTTTGATTTTCATGTCAAGTATTTCAAGTTCCTTTTTATTATGTTGGGGTATTATCTCTATATCTATCATACTGATCTCTTATGATCATATTATGAGAGACCCTATTTGATCTTGTCAATTCTTTTTTATTTAAGTTTAAGTGACGCCGTTAGGCTGCCGAATTTTCATAAGAGAAATCTAATTTTTGTCTTCCTTCCATGTTTTTAATTTCAAATGGTATGTCCTTAAAATTTCATTACCATGTCCATATATCCTTCTTATTCTGTCCCCTTACTGTTTTATGGATCATTTATGAGTGGGTGACCCATGTCCCCTCTCTTTTCAATGTTTTCTAAAACCCCAAAACATAGCCGTTATGCTGCAGAATTTTCATCTCAAAATGCCTCTCTCTCTTTTCTCAAAATTATTTTATGTTATAAAGTGAATACTCAAAGATCTTATTTCTACAAGGGTATTCACATATATATCAAAATGTTCTATTTTAAACTCTGGTATTTACATACATGAGACCCACTTTCCCTTTCGTGGGTTTAAAGTTCCGTAAAGATCATGTCTTTAAAGAAGTTTTTAAAACGTTATGATTATGAAATGAAACCCATTTATTTTATGATATGTGGGTTATTTATGAAATGTTTGATGATGATATATGTGGCTCACATGATAATAAAGGAAAATTTAAGGGTGCGCCCTGATAGCGCTCCAATGCATTGGGTAATGATGTAACCACTAGAGATTATAATTTTCACGATACCTTGGTGAATAACCTTGGTAATTTTCAAATGACACCTTGGGGATGGACCTTGGTGATATGTTCATGATTGTCTATGTTAAATGATGTAGCTACATCTTCAAGTTATGGAAAATGTTATTTTTATTATGAAATGCCTCATGATTTCTTTCTCATGCCTTAAAGTTCTTTTCATGTCCTTATTGAAGTATCTCAAGTTCACATGTAAAATGTTCCTCTTGTTTCCCTTACTGGGCCTTCTTCTCACCCTTTCTTTTGATTTATGTCCCCAGGTTATGAGATGCAGTAATGAACCTAGGATGAACTTAAGGATAAGCCTTTCAAGTGTTTAAGAAGAATGTTTTATGTTGTTTTCATGTATTATGTTCTTGGTTTCCAAGACACTAGACCTTAAAGATCTTCAGTTTTGTGTAATGTAATGAAAGTTTATGTTATAAAATGGCGGGATGTTATAGTTGGTATCAAAGGATGGTTTAGTTATTTGTGGAAATTAGGATATAAAAACTTTAGGAAGAGTCCTATATAAAAGTTTAAAAATAGGAAAACTTCATGGTATTTTGGTAAGTATTGAGTAAGTGGTTTATCAAATAGATACATCCATGTCTGGATACGAGCAGGTAGAGGCGGCTCTGGAACAGATGTACATAGGGGTAAAACCCGAAAACACCGCTTTGAGCTAGACTCGAACGAGAACTAGTGCACGATAACGGGCCTTGCTGCACTCTTGGTTACGACACTCCCGGGGGATATGTTTGGTTAATCACAAGCTTTTTATGAATCATTATGAAGGAATTATAGAAAAGTGTAATTTTCTAAGCATGAAGTCTTAGTTAAAAGATTCATAAATGAAATAAGTTTCTCACTAAGGTTTTATTCTTTTAGAAAATGGCGGGAAATAGGAGGAACCGTGCCGATGGGGACCACAAAGCACCATGTGCTGACGACCCTCCGATGGAAGCTGGAATGGAAACATTCATGCGAATGATGAACCAACTGACTCAAGTTATGAGTAATAACTTGAATCAAGCTGAGAGGCCGACCTCACCACGAAGGGAACAACTTTCTGTTGAGTCCTTCATGTGTCAACCACCACCAAAATTCAGTGGATCTACTGACCCATTGGTTGCGGAACAATGGATAAGCTCCATTGAAAAGATCTTTTCTGTACTTCATTATTCGGAACAAGAAAAAGTCACCCTTGCTGTTTACCGCCTAGAGGGAGAAGCTGATCAGTGGTGGTCACTGATCAAAAACACGAAGCCACGAGGAGAGATGGAAGCTATGGAGTGGGAAGAGTTTTGGGGAATATTCTTTAATAAGTATTTCCCTCGTTCGATGAGAACGAGAATGGAGAAAGAATTTCTCAAGTTGAAGCAAAAGGAGAATGAATCAGTTAGAACCTACGAGATGAACTTCACAAGGCTTTCCCGTTATACCTCAAGTTTCGTCATGGACCCTAATGGGAAGGTTGATAGATTCTTTGGTGGACTACGACCTCATCTACAGAAGAATCTAGCCAACAGGGACTATGATAGCTATGAATAAATTGTTCGAAGTGCTATGAAAGTTGAACTAGAGTTTGGGGAGACACAGTGGTCTCACAAATCTAATGAGAAGAATAGAACTCTAGAACCAAGCCTAGGAAGAAGTTTTGATCAGGAAAGAGGTGGAAAGAATATGCAACATGCCACATGCAGTAAATGTGGGAAGAAGCATCCGGGGAACTACATGATCGGAAGTGGTAAGTGCTATAGGTGTGGAAAATAAGGCCATATTTCTCGGAATTGTCGTAGTGATGTGAAGCCACAACTTCCCAACACTAACGACAGAGGAAAGATAGTTCTGGCCCTACCTGAAGTCACATGCTTCATGTGTGGACAACTTGGGCACTTTGCTAATCAATGTCCAAATCCGAGGGAGGGGGAGGGGAATCACCATCAACCTCAGCAGAGGCCAAGGGAGCAAGGTCGTGCTTTCGCTATCACAACAACTGAAGTTGAAGTTCCAAACGATGTGGTAGCAGGCACTCTTGTTGTCCTCTCAAAACTAGCAAGTACTTTATTTGATTCTGGTTCTACGCATTCCTTTATTTCCTCCAAGTTTGGAAGGAATATAGAATCAATCCCTGAACTGCTAGAGGTAGAGTTGTCAGTCAAGACTCCAAGTGGTATTATCCATGCATCAACAGTGTTTAGAGACTCTAGTGTTTACTTTAGTGAGCACAATATTATCGCAAATCTAGTAGTCATTCCCATGTTGGAATTCGACGTTATACTAGGGATGGACTGGCTCTCAAAGTATAATGCTAAGATGAAATGAAGAAGTAAGGAAATCTCAGTAGTCTTGAATAAACGACCTACAGTTATCTTCCAAGGAGAGATATCCCAAACTGATCCCTATCTAGAAGCACCTCCCATAACTTTCTTTATGGAGTTAATAGGTGATGATGAAGAAGGGAAAGGGAGCATACAAATAGAAGATGTTCCGATTGTTCAGGAATACATGGATGTATTTCCTGAGGAGTTACCTGGACCTCCCCCAGAAAGAGAGGTAGAGTTCTCCATTGAACTCATACCTGGGTCTCAACCGATATCAAAGACTCCGTATAGAATGGAAAATGTGGAGCTAGAAGAGTTAAAGAAACAACTCCAAGACTTGTTGGAGAAGGGGTTTATCCGACCGAGTGTGTCTCCTTGGGGGGCACCAGTTCTCTTTGTGAAGAAGAAGGATGGATCAATGCGGCTATGCATTGATTATAGAGAACTGAACGGGATCACAGTGAAGAACAGATACCCTCTTACAAGAATTGATGATTTATTTAACCAACTTCGTGGGGCTCAATTATTCTCTAAGATTGACCTTCGATCTGGTTATCATTAACTGAGGGTGAAGAAGGAAGATATTCTAAAGACTGCCTTCCGATCAAGATATGGGCATTATGAGTTTACTGTTATGCCTTTCGGCTTGACTAATGCTCCTGCTATTTTCATGGATTTGATGAATAGAGTCTTTAAGGACTACCTTGATAACTTTGTGGTATTTTTTATTGATGATATTTTGATATATTTAAAAAGTCGTGAGGAGCATGAAGATCATCTGAGGGTTTTTTTGAAAACTCTATGGAAGGAGAGGATCTTTCGGAAGTTCAGCAAGTGTGAGTTTTGGTTACAACAAGTAGCTTTCTTGGGGCACATCGTAACCAATGAAGGAATCTCTGTTGACCCTGCAAAGACAATGGTTGTGGAGGAGTGGCCTCAACCCACAACAGTAACTGAGATTCGTAGTTTCCTTGTTTTAACAGGATATTATAGGAGGTTTGTGAAAAAAAATTCACGAATTTCTAATCCACTAACCAAGTTGACTCAAAAAGGGGTTAATTTCATCTGGACAAAGGAATGCAAGGAAAGTTTCCAAGAGCTGAAGAAGAGATTGGATACTGCACCTGTGTTAAAACTACCCTCTATCAGAGAAGGATTCTTTATTTTTAGCGATGTATCTCTGAAAGGGCTTGGGTGCGTCCTCATGCAAAATGACAAGGTAATTGCTTATGAATCTCGACAGTTGAAGATTCATGAGCAGAATTATCCTACGCATGATCTAGAGCTGGCGGCAGTTGTTTTTGCTCTAAAGATATGGAGGCACAATCTTTATGGGGAGAAATGTGATATATACACTGACCACCAAAGTCTAAAGTATATTTTCACACAGAAAGAATTGAACATGAGACAAAGGAGATGGTTGGAGCTTATTAAAGACTATGATTGTTCAATTCATTATCACCCTGGAAGAGCAAACAAAGTCGCAGATGCATTGAGCAGGAAAGATCCTGCTGTTCTAGCAACAATGAGGATCCTAGGAGATCCCTTGATTAAAGATCTAGTAAAACTGGACATGGGAATTATAAGGAAAGGGACATCATCAACCCTATCCCAAATGATTTCTCAACCTTCATTGCTAGAGAAGATCAAGAAGGCTCAAAAAGAATATCCTTTGCTGCAGGAGAAGTTCGAGGCTGTAAAGGATGGGAAGTTCCCTGATTTCAATATTGATCAAGAAGGTGTATTGAAATTTCGTACAAGACTATGTGTTCCATCTATTCCAGAGATAAAGAAAGAACTGATGGATGAAGCTCATAGCTCTACTTTCTCTATACATCCGGGAAGCACTAAGATGTATAGAGACCTTCGTGATCATTATTGGTGGGATAACATGAAGAGGGAGATTGCTGATTACACTACAAGGTGCCTGGTGTGTCAGCAAGTAAAGACAGAACGACAACTTCCTAAGGGGGTATTACAACCGCTACCCATTCTAGTATGGAAGTGGGATAATATCACTATGGACTTCGTAACTGGTCTCCCAAAAAAATCCAAAGGAAACAATGCGATATGGGTTATTGTGGACCGTCTCACCAAGACAACCCATTTTATCTCTATTCGGGAAGATTTATCTCTGGATCAGCTTGCCAAGATATACGTGAAGGAAGTGGTAAGGCTGCATGGGGTACCACTATCCATCGTATTTGATCGTGACCCAAGATTCACATCAAAATTCTGGAGAAGTCTTCAACATGCTCTGAATACTGAATTGAATTTTAGTACGGCCTATCATCCTCAAACTGATGGCCAATCTGAAAGGACTATTCAGGCACTTGAAGACATGTTGAGATTATGCTCAATGGAATTTAAAGGTGGATTGGATCAACACCTCCCATTAGTGGAGTTCTCCTATAATAACAGCTTCCATGCGAGTATTCAGATGGCACCCTATGAAGCTCTGTATGGAAAGCGGTGTAGAACTCCTACTTATTGGGATGAAACTGGTGAAAGGAAGCTTCTTGGGGCTGATCTCGTGCAAGAGATGACGGAACAGGTTCATGCCATCCAACAACACATAAAAGATGCTCAAAGTCGGCAGAAGAGCTATGCTGACAATAGTCGAAGGGACTTGGAGTTTGGTGTTGGCGACAAAGTCTTCCTTCGAATTTCTCCATGGAAGAGAGTCATGCGGTTTGGGAAGAAAGAGAAGCTCAGCCCTAGATACATTGACCCTTATGAAATCCTTGATCGCATAGGAGCAGTGGCCTATCGTCTAGCACTTCCACCGAACCTAGCTCAAGTTCATGATGTCTTCCATGTATCTCTCTTGAGGAAGTACATACCCGACCCATCGCATGTACTGAACCCAGAGGTGGTACAACTGGAACATGACCTCTCTTATGAGGAGCAGCCAGTGGAGATCTTGGACCGTAGAGACAAGGTCCTATGAAAAAAGACTACCCACCTTGTGAAAGTGTTGTGGAGGAATCATAAATATGAAGAAGCGACTTGGGAGCCTGAGGAAACAATGAAGCAAAAGTACCCTCACCTTTTCGACTAGGCCTCAAGTGTAAATTTCGGGGACGAAATTTCTTAAGGGGGGAAGAATGTAACGACCCAATATTTTTGAGTAGTATATTAACTTACTCTTAATGATTTAATAAGATGTTAATGGTTAATGCAGAAAGAGGAGTCGATGGCTTCATCCAGTAGACTCGACCCTTATGAAGCCCACTTATCAGAGCTTGGGAAGGAGGTAGCATCTGTGGGCTTCGCTTTGGACCAAGCCCAAGCCGAACTCCAGCGTGTCAAGCTTGAACGGAAACGCCTACGGGAGAAGTTCAAGTTAGTAGAGATTACTACTAGGGCAATTTTATCTGAGCCTCCCTCATATTCTCTCACCATAGCACACCTTACACTTAGGTCTTATGCTGGTGTTATAAGGGGCTATGTGACGAGACCCTAGCTTCCTTGTGTAATCCTTTCGGGTGAATAAATTGGGATATCTTCCTTTAGTGATGTTTGTAGATTTTCTTTTGTCTGGATAATTTTAGGATATATTTTATTGATGAATTTTTGAAAAAGGGATATTTTAAAACATTTATGTAAACCCTAAATAACTAATGATGTGTAATGATTTTCAAAAAATGGTCTTCTACAAAAGTGTTCAGTAAGGAATTTGGAGTCTAATAAGATCAACTTAATTTTTGATGAATAGTAATTTATGAATAGTGATTTTACGCTTAGGATTAGTAATGTGACCAAATGGATTAGTAATTTCACTCAATGAATGTTTTAATATAATTTAGACACCTAGATTAAGTAATGTGATTCAATAAAATGGGTAAATACCGATTTCATAAATGATTAATCAAGTATTAGTTTTTTCGGGTGAATAGTGTTTTTTAATTAAAAATTTAATTAAAAATAATTAGATAATTATTTTTATAAAAAGGACTTTATTTTTGAACTCAGAGCAGCGATATTATGTTAAGGTAATTTTTAGGGATTTTTCTGAAAAAAATGAATTTTCGATGAATAGTGTTTTTATTTAAAAATTAAATCAAAAATATTTAGAAAATTACTTTTATAAAATGGATTTCATTTTTTGAAATCAGAGCATTGATATTTGATTAAGGTGAAATTTTGGGATTATTCTGAGAAAGTTGAATTTTCGATGAATAGTGAAAATATAGTTTTTAAGTTACGGGTGTTTAATGACATCATTAAATGATGTATTAAGTATATATTCAATATGGTCTAATTATTAATAGTAAGATAAGGTATGAGGTGTCCCAAGTGGCCAATACCATGAGCAAATACCATGGGCAAGCCCATGGTTTTGCCAAAACCACTAATGAGGTGTCCCTTGACCATTATTGCCTTGTCCCCCCACTTTCCCTATAAATACCCACCCTTTACTCCTTTAGTTTTCACTCCCAACTCTTCCCCAACAAAGTTCTGATCTTATTACCTTCCAAGGTGTCCTCCCAAGGTGCCCCCAAGCCCTCAAGGTCCAAAAATCTGAGTTTCAATAGTCATGTTTTAAGGTAAGGGATCCGACCTCTCTCTTTCTTTTCGTGTAATCCTTTTTACGTCATTCCTTTTATGCTCCATGTTCTTATGTGAGAGGATATTCTTTTATATTCCTCTTACTGCCCTTTTCATGTTTATATGATGAGAGATCCCCTCTTACTCTCATCATTTCGTTTTATGAATGTTTAAGTGACGCCGTTAGGCTGCCGAATTTTTAAGGGATTCTTTCACCCTTCTCATTTTTCAAGTTCGATTTTCATGTCAAGTCTTTCAAGTTCCTTTTTATTATGTTGGGGTATGATCTCTATATCTATAATACTGATCTCTTATGATCATATGATGAGATACCCTATTTTATCTTGTCAATTCTTTTTTATTGAAGTTTAAGTGACGCCGTTAGGCTGCCGAATTTTCATAAGAGAAATCTAATTTTTGTCTTCCTTCCATGTTTTTCATTTCAAATGGTATGTCCTTCAAATTTCATTACCATGTCCATATATCCTTCTTATTATGTCCCCTTACTGTTTTATGGATCATTTATGAGTGGGTGACCCATGTCCCCTCTCTTTTCAATGTTTTCTAAAACCCCGAAACATAGCCGTTATGCTGCAGAATTTTCGTCTCAAAATGCCTCTCTCTCTTTTCTCAAAATTATTTTATGTTATAAAGTGAATACTCAAAGCTCTTATGTCTACAAGGGTATTCACATATATATCAAAATGTTCTCTTTTAAACTCTGGGATTTACATACATGAGACCCACTTTCCCTTCCGTGGGTTTAAAGTGCCGTAAAGATCATGTCTTTAAAGCAGTTTTTAAAACGTTATGATTATGAAATGAAACCCATTTATTTTATGCTATGTGGGTTATTTATGAAATTTTTGATGATGATATATGTGGATCACATGATAATAAAGGCAAATTTAAGGGTGCACCCTGATAGCTCTCCAATGCATTGGGTAATGATGTAACCACTAGAGATTACAATTTTCACGATACCTTGGTGAATAACCTTGGTAATTTTCAAATGACACCTTGGGGATGGACCTTGGTGATATGTTCATGATTGTCTATGTTAAATGATGTAGCCACATCTTCAAGTTATGGAAAATGTTATTTTTATTATGAAATTCCCCATTATTTCTTTCTCATTATTTAAAGTTCTTTTCATGTCCTTATTGAAGTATCTCAATTTCACATGTAAAATGTTCCTCTTGTTTCCCTTACTGGGCCTTCTGCTCACCCTTTATTTTGATGTATGTCCCCAGGTTATGAGATTCAGTAATGAACCTAGGATGAACTTAAGGAGAATCCTTTCAAGTGTTTAAGAAGAATGTTTTATGTTGTTTTCATGTATTATGTTCCTGGTTTCCAAGACACTAGACCTTAAAGATCCTCAGTTTTTTGTAATTTAATGAAAGATTATGTTATAAAATGGCGGGATGTTATATTTCCATATCTGCTCAATGGTCGTGAGGAAATTATTTTTCTGATAAAAGCTCTTTTAACTCCCTCCATTCCATATTTCATACTTCATCATCTTCCTTTGTATTTTGAATCAAGGACCACCATTGGTCAGCATCTCCAGTGAGGTGGTAAACTGCCATGACAACTTTTTCCCTTTAGCTACTCCCCAAAGCATATAATATTTTCTCTTAGGAGTTTATCCATTGCTCAGCTACTAATGGATTTTTAATCCGTTTGAATTTCGGTGGTTTTTTCCTCATGAATAGATCTAACATTGATCCTTCACGCTGTGGATGAGGGTGCTCTATATGGGTAAGGTTATTTTTCATAACCTGAGTGAGTTGTCCCAATATAGTGATTAGCTATTCAGCACCAACTACATCACTATCTCCACTATAATTTTCTTAAGCAGGAGGGAAATCCCTACATGGAGTGCGTGCATTGATACGGTTTCCATTCCTTCACTAGGTTCCATTTATAAACAATGGCATAAAATAGATCAGTTTATGAATCAAAATACATAATTCCATAATTATAAAACACTTAACATAAATTGAACAGTTTATGGATATAATCCATAATCATAAAAATGTTTTCTTTGAGGAAGTATATACTCATAAACCCTTCATAATGGTCTGTAAAGAAAATGAGAATTATCCTAAGCATATCCCCCGGGAGTGTCATAACCAAGAGTGTAGCAAGGCCCGTTGTCGTGCAACATTTCCCGTTTGAGTCTAGCTCAAAGCGGTGTTTTTGGGTTTTACCCCTAGGTATATCTGTTCCAGAGCCTCCTCTACCTACTTGTATCCAGACATGGATGTATTTTCTCGGAAAACTCACAAAATCTCTACAATACCAAAATTATAGGATGTTCTTCTATACTAATCCTTAAAGTCTATCTTAGGGCTATGTTCTCTAATCTGAGTTTATCTAAATCTAGTTTCCAAGGTTTGTACTAAACATCCTCTGATACCAACTTTAACGACCCGACCCCAGTTACCCAGAGTCGGTGCATTATTTAATAACATTTGCATGATTACAAGGAAATCATGTCTCAAAAGACCGATCAGTTTAGTATTATTGGAAACAAGATTCATACATATGTTCAACTTTACAGCCTGAAGGGAAATACAATACAAATATATTTCATTATAAGTATCAAATCCTCCTAGATTATGCCTACTGGTCACTCATAACTAACTTCTTCATATCCCGGGAAAATGAAACGTAAGAAAGGGTTGAGCTCAAACACTCAGTAAGGGTAAGTAATACAGTGGAAAATGACATAAATATTAATCATGGTGAATAATTGAAACCACATGCCTTTACCAATAAAAAACATGAATACTTTTATGGCAAGAATATGATATGAGTAAATAATTCCATAATAAAACATAATCATGGGTATTCTACTAGTCAAATGACCACATGAACCAAAAATATTATTTCCATAGTGAGGGAATGTATAATGCCATACATTCTGAAACATTTTGTCAAGGCCTCGACCAAGATGTCTAAAAATGATGAAGGCATCGTCCAAAACCATATATCGAACTAGGAAAGAGCCTCGGCCAATTCCACGTCTAGTTGTCTCATGAGACCTACCGATGCATCGAGGAGCTATAGTAGGCTCCACCCGTCACTTACTAAGTCCAATACATTCCTCATATGAAACAGTTTAAACATATCATAAACATTCGTATTAAAACTTGCATATGAAATGTCAATACTTTAACCATAAACCATGAATGGTATAAAAATAGCACATCCACAGTCAAACATATCACAAAATCTTTAATACAATATAGAAGTTTTGTATCATAAGAAATCAACTTCAAATAATCTTAAAATCCATCAAAGGATGTTGACATAAATGAAATCAAAACCCTTTTTAAAGAAATATCTATTTCTATTTTGAAAATTATTTAAGAGTCACATAATTATAAATTAAACATTTATTTTTAAATTATTCTTATAATCTTTTAAGTGAAGCTTTGATGATGTTATAACGACGTAAAATAGCTGCACCCACCGTATAAGTTAAAAAAACATTCTTACCTAAAATTTGTCGAAAAGGTCAAAAAGTACCTTGTTTGGAAAATGACCGGAAGATTACTTTAAAAACACATAAGGGTATAAATGAATTTAACCAATTTTCTAGAAAATATTAAAAATGTTTTGAAATATATTTTTAAGAAACATGGATGTGGATGATAAAGAGATCCCAGTAGATAATTACGTATAAACAACCTCGGATAATGAAGAGATTGTGAAATAAACCCTTACCTTGTACTTTTCCTTAGTCGGTGGTATGTTAACCTCTTGTATAATAGTTAAAACATTTTTATTAAATTATAAAAGTGTCATATACATTAATATGATATCATATATGATCTTTTAACATTTATTTGTTTAATAATATCTTAGTATTATTATCGTTTTGGGTGTTAATGGATTCGTTTTCCATTATATTCTTTATTATGTGAGCCATATTTGTTATGGATGGGATGTCTATTATTCATATACAGAATGATATCAAGTCTTTAAACATTTTTTTTAATCATCAAATAAAATTTAGTCTTTAATGGATACGACGGGGAATGAATCTCATCGTGTTCGTGGAGACGGTAGTCCGTACGTACACACGAGTGAAAATATCATTATTTTGATAATAAAATAATATATAATTGGATGGTATATCATATATAAATAATCATTATCATGTTATATTTATTATTTACATGAATTATACATCATTATTATACCCATCTAAATAATAATATATTGAATAACAATTACACCACAACGTGGAGACGATAGGCCGTATGTACGCATGTATGGTGACATGTCATTCAAGGGATGGATAGAATAATCAATTTGTTTGTTACATATTTATAATAACATCACACTATATATAAGATACTGAAGTTATTATTTTATATTGGAAATAACAAGGAAAGAAGAAGTTGAAGAAGAAAGGAACTTTAAAGAGGGTGGTGAAGACATTACCTCTTCTTCGGGTTCTTCCTTTTGATTAGATCAAAAAGGCTTTTTAGGGTGTCTTTCTGATAAAACTAAGGCCTCTAGGTCTAAGTGAGAGAAGTTGGGAGGATATTATGGCAGAGGTTGGCCAATCCAAATGTCTTTGAATGTGTGAATTAGCGAGAAGGGTGAGTGCCCTTTTATAAGAGGGGTTAGGGGATCTTATGGAAAAGCTAGAAATATTATTTTATAATAAATTAATATTTGGTTTCTAATGGCTCCAAAGTGGATTATGTAATGTTTAAGGTGGGTATGGGTCTACATACTTTCATCCAATATATTTAAGACAGGTTTGAGTCACTATATTAACCTTATAATTTATATTTAACTCTTAGTTAAATAGTTTGACATTTACCAGGTCTCTTTATATTTTTATATTATATGGTTAATAAACTAACTATATACATACAATCAACCCCCAAGTGGTCCATTAATGACACACCTATCATGATAAAAGTCCTTTGGCCGAACCTTATATTTTTAGGAATAGAATATGAATTAATAATATAATATTTATTTTAAAAACTATTTTATGTCAATTTTGACATGATTGGGTATTTGTTTTTGATAAATTCATAACAGCATTCTTACTTCGAAAACAATTCATATAATTAATCCTAATATGTAATATTAACCTATAAAATTAGTGTATTTCATAAAAAGTCTCAAATTACATTTATTTGGGTATTTATAATATCAATTATTTTAATATTTCATTAATTAGGTAATTACTGCATCACCATTTTGTCATAAATAAATTAAATTATTTAATGTCTAAAAATTCTAAATAAAATACCATTATGTAGGAAATATTTCTATATTTCTAATGAATATTTACAATCGAATTTATCTTATGTATAACCCTATATTAAAAATGTTTTAGTAATTAGACTTTGATTTTAACTCTTTTAACTCTTCTTTGAATTAAATAATAATAAATGTCCTACTCTAATCCAAGTGGACCTAAATGATAATATTTTATTCATAAGGTTGTTTTTTGGTCGAGATACACTTGTACAATAGAATTAGTACATGTGTTAGGGTAATATTAATATCATTTTTACAATTAATTACCCTATTTACTTTTAACTGTCGTAAATAAAAGTAAAAATTTACTATTCACAAAAAATTATTTTCAACTCATTGAACCACATTTTACTTACTGATATCAACCATGTCTCTCGGATTTTTGAAATTCCACTCACAGAAGCGGTAAAATTAAGTTTTATGTGAATTTTCAAATTCTCCTAGGAGATGGGTAAAATACGGTGAAAAGTTCTTAGAAATTTTTATATATCGAAAATTAGTATAAATTGACTCCAATGAATTACACTGAACTTATATAAGTATTATGTGTATATTTTGACCTTAATTAAATTTAAATAAAATAAATAATTATTTAAATAAAAATTTGGTTTTAAACTATAACTCAGTGTTTTTTAACTATTCATCTAAAATTTAAAGTTTTCAGAAAAATATAAAAAATTCACCCTAAGATTATTTCGATATTCCGAATCCAAAAATGAAGTCCATTTTGAAAGATAAAATTTATAAAATTTCAAAACATGGGTATTAATATTCATAACGGCTAGTTTGATTGGTTATGGGGTGTGTTAGAACTCGAAGTTACATACAACACACGCTACTGTATTATTCAAAGAGAAGCGTACCGTGGAAGCTTAGGGTGTTACATATTTTCATTAGGTTTAAATGTTTGAGTGAATTCTTGAATTAGAGACTCATTTTTCTTCACTTGTTATTGAAAATGTAAGAGGGAGTCCCATTATTCTACAATCTCTAGAATGTTAGTGTGGCAGATTCATATATTTTCACCATCCTCTTCCTTTACCTTTTTTTTCTTTTTTGTTTAATTTGATGGATCTCACTTATTTAAAAACCTTATCCAATTTCTCATATAGCTTATAATTGATTAGTTCCATCATGAAATCTTATTATTATTACTGTAAGCATTGAAGGGAGATTTTTATTTCTTCTTATTTTATTTTTTGGCATATGTTGTAAGAATGAGATTATTATTATTCTTCTTTATGAGTTAGATATTCATCAATTTGAGAAATTTTAGCAGGCTCTAAACACTCTTATTTGTTATTATCCTCCATCTTTTCTTCCTTTATTTCATCAACTATTTTAACTTCTTCAACATATTTCTCTTTTTCTTCTTCAAATATGTTTTCTACTTTGTAAAAATTCAAAGATATGTTAGTTACATCAGAATTTGAATTTAAAATAATGTGAGAAATGTAGTGGGTCATTTATCCTTATTAATTTAGTTTTTCTTCATTATCATTGATCCAATTATCCAGGACTTTAATGTACTTTGTGAGAAATTTAGTTATACTATATTTTGGATTCTTCTATTGAGGATGTTGAAAGTAACAGTCTTCATGATTATAATACAAAACCCAATAGTCACCTTGGTAGCTTTGATAATCAGGAGATATAACAGGTTCAATTTTGACTCAGGGACTGGAATTCATCATATCTATAATAATATGAGTCATTCCATATTGTTACTTTATGTGACCACCCTTTTCAATTTGGTGCTACCCATATAGTAGAATCCTATTATAATTTTATATAATATGGTGATAGTGTGGCATGAAATATTTTAATTTTATAGTCCAACCAATAACCCAACATAAAAAACTAGTAACGTAAAATTGGAAAATAAAAATAAAATAAAATCCTAAACTAAAATCAGTAAATAGAAATGATATAAGAATAGTATTTAACCTAAGTAATTAGTCTTGAGATTATTTCTACATTCCACTAATAAATTGAAATTATAACAAAATTTGGTGAATTTGTGGAGTGTCATTACCTCCCTATGTGATGAATCCAAATTGGAAATTTATATTTTTACCGACCACACTAACTATAATGATGTAGAATAAGAAAAGTATGATGTCGATCCCATAAATTTTAGGAAATGGTAGTGAAAACTGATAACCAAATTTTAGGTCATCAAAAATTTATTAATTTTTTAATTTAATGATTCAAAAAAAAAAAATAAATTCAAAAGAATAAATTTAGAGGGGAGGGAAAGCTGTTTAATTGAGTAGTTTTTTTAAATAGAAATTCTAACCACACTTGTAAAATAATTGGATCTATTAGCTGCACAATTATTCAATTTTATTGATTTGAAAAATGGTGAATCCCAAATAATATACCTTATAACATCAATCCATCATGGATATATTGATAAAGTTTACTAGGATTAATTATGATCATATTGTAGTTACAGAGGAATAATCTAATTCAGTGTTCATGAATTAATTTCCTTTATCATGTTGGATTTTATATCCTACGAAACACACTAGTTTAGTAATTTAATAATAAATATGATAAATATGAATCACAAAACCATACTAATTGAATAAAATCATCATAATAGCGATGAAATAAATAGAACAAATTTGTATGCACCCACTTTGACCAATTCCAATCCCCCTACGGGTTTTAACCAATCATTATTGAGTGATCACTGATGACGATTATACCACAACCCATATCAAAGAGAATAAAATATAAAAGTATGATAAATATAATAAATTATATATATTATAATTAAAATAAATATCATTAAATTCTACAAAAAAGAAAATTTAAAATCAAAAAATAAAAAACTATCTATAAAGAATAATCACTGGGTAGATGCCCTAATAGTAGCTCCCCACCGGTGGCCGAATGATTATTTTTACCATGGTCTAATCCTATAATTATACACATGTAATGAAACAATAGAAATCTTAAATTCCATAAATTCAACTATAGAATGTGGCTTATTTAATACCAAAGGTTCTTAAGAAATTAGTTACACAATTAGATCAAAGTTCATTGAAAATCATATTTTTTTAATCACATCAAATGATTTCAAAGTGCGAACATGAGTTTCATGCAAGGAAATATTAGGCTTAACTCATTCTCTAAAATTTTATATCCAAACTTAATGATTTTAAATTAAAAATATTACACCATGAATTTGGGTTAATGACATGAATCCTTACTACCCATATTAGTCCTCCTTGTTTTCACTTTTAGCTTCTTCATTGAACCACAAACTCATATCTCAAACTTCTTATAATGTAAATAGTACTTCCATGGTGTTAATATCGATAAAATAAACTTATTTTAATTATATTTCATCTTTATTAATCTATCATTTAACTCTTCCACTTCGTGTCACTATGCAGAGTGTCCACATCTTCTTCAAAATTTAATATTCTTCTCCAGATTATTCTTAATGTTAGTCCTGACATAAGAGTATATAAAATAATTAAATCAGGAAAAAATATAATATTAAATAAATCAAAATTCAATGAAAAAAAAAATATTAATACCCATTAATATACATATATATATTTTAGATATCAATAGATGGTTCTTAAGTTATCTCTAATTTCTTGCATCTTTTCATTGCGTGTATGATAGGAGGCCGCACAGACTTAACATTTATCTGACCTAAAAAATAAATAAATATATTTTATTTCCAATATTCAAGGAATAAATCTTCTTCGGTTTGTATTAATATCATTTATGAGAGGATGACCTCAATTTAGACAACAATTTAGGTAAGATTGATTTTGGATAAAAATAAAAATTTAATGAGGTAACCTAAGGAGTTACTAAAACTAATTTATAACCTAGTAAATTAATGTAAATTATCAAGGGTTAATACTACTATGTAAATATTTTTACCTGATATATTGATCTGTATGTGATATTAAAGATATTTATGATCTTACCTAATATTTTTTATTTATGATATTATAGAGCGGGCCACTCCCCCCCCACTTTATATCTTAGATTATAGAGTGGCCCACTCTACCTATGTATTTTTTATTCACAAGATCAATAATTGTGATGATTTTCCCTCATACACTTTATATCTAAGATTTCCAATAATTAATATAGTGAAAAATCCTTTTTATACATATTACTACATGATTCTTAACATAAATATTTGTTAATAAAAAAAGAATAAAAAAGTCCTAGTGTCTTTGGAAGGCTAGGTTCATAATATATCAAAAAGAAAAAAAACCATACATCCCTATTTTATTCTCCATAATGATCTACTAAAATACATTTAAACTCCTAAAACTACATGGGATAACATGGGTAATACATAAAAAAATTGGGTGACCAAAAATTTCTAGTATGGGAATAACTTGATACGAAACTATAATATATAAGTCAAAAGTATAACATGATATCATAAAAGATAAGGAACATGAGTAATAAAATGGGGGAATAAAATAAAGTGAATGATATCATAATATCCTGGAAATATAAGAATATAGAAAAAAATTAAATCATGACATGCATATAAGTTAAGACTAAGCACTAAGAAAACATCACATCCTGGAAAAATTCCCATAATGGATTTAGTTCACTCCCTAATCCGATACATAAAGTCTCATGAGACTAAAACATTAAACAATACATTAGAGGACTATATAATTTTGGGTCCACCCATATAATTCATTTAATTTTTATGAATATGTGTTCCACATAGGTAAATCAATCATAAGGTATAAATATAATAGTTACCTATGAAAAGAAATAGGTTTCATAATCTTTCCTCATATCATAATCAAGAGAGGTTTCTTAAATAAGACATTTGAGAAATAAATATAAGGCATTTATTACCCCATAAAAAGAAGAGATAACGATATAGGTGTATATTCAAGATACATAAATATAGAATTTATAAGAATTACATATATTAAAATAGATATATAAAGTGAGTTAGAGAGATAATAGTCATAAAATAAAGGAAAGAGTTGTTTAAAGAGATCCCTTACATTGAGCCTAATTCATCATGTTAATTTTTTATATTCATGAATGATAAAATTATGTTAATTATTTAATTTCTTAATAATTTTTTTAAATCCTATTGTTTCCTTTATTTTATTCATTACCATTTCATATTAAATTACTTAATCATTTAGGTTCATGTCAGACGCTTTGATGATGTTCGACTCATATATCCAAAATCACTTTGGTAAGTTGACTAAGTTAAAATATATTATCAATTTACCATATCTAGAATAATAATAATGAAATTATTATAATTTATATACCTCAATTATAATTTTAAAATCAATCATTAAGTATGATTATGAAAAATGAACTATATTACAATCATGGGGATGGTAATCCATACGTATGCATGAGTAAAGTTTCTAATTTCCAAAGATCGTGATGGAAAGAAGTTAAGTGTTATTTTATCTTTAAAGAATAATAATTATTTTTGAAATACAATATTATTTATTTAAAAACACTTAAATACACCATCCATGTGATGTGGTAATAAAAAATTAATCACATCGCTTTGCGAGGAGGTAGTTCACCGTACACACGAGCGACATAGTCATTTTCAATGGATAGTTTGGTACAAAAGTATATTATATATTATCTTTCATGAATGATTAATATATAATTAATATAATATATAAAAATAAAATCCATCATCATAAATAACCCCAAGATGTGACGATGGGAGATGAATCACATTGGTTCATGAGGCAGTAGTATGCCATACAGACGAATGATGGTTTTCTTTCCCATTTGATGGAAGTAAAGATGAATTTAGGTTATGAAATTAACATAATAAAATCTTATTATATGTTATATACTTATTTTATGATATTATAATGGTTAAAAAATATTTTAATGAGGTGGTGGTAGAAATAAAACAAATATGATCTATTAAGAATGATACCACTTCTCCGGGTAACCTCTTTAGGATTATGCCTAAAGCCTTCCAAGATTGGATTTTAAATCAAAACAAGTATTCTAGGAAATGGGGAGTAAATTAAGGAATGAATTTGGATAGGTATTTACCAATCTAATGAGTTTTTTTAGTGTAGAGAATATGGGATAGGGGTTCCCTTTTATAATGGAGGAAGAGTTACATTCTTGTAAATACCGAACAATATTTACAAATAGGAAGTCACTCTCAATACAAGTGTGTCAAAAATTTATAATTAAAGTAATAGAGGAGATTTAAGGTCTATAAAAACATCTAAAAATAAAAATAAACATGTTATTTTAGTAACCTCTATGGTTAATCAGTTTTTACAATTTTAATTGTTCACCATGGTAAATAGTTTTTTAGTGTTTTTACTTTTCATTATGACCAATAATTAAGTTTGAGTGAATATATAATATAAATAAGGATGATTAAAAATATTTATTCCATTTTATAAAATAAAATAAATTTAATTGGTAGAATTTAGTTTAAACTAAAACCCATAGACGCGTCAAAAAATGGGTTTTCAAGAAATGCATTTCTCAAGCATAAAATGATCTTATAATAAATATATGAAAAGTAATAATAATTAAATAGATTTAAATTAATATATATATATATATATATTATATAAATTTCATTTAAATAATTCCTCATTATTTATTATTTTAATTATTTAAAAGGAGAAACACTATGAACTTTAAAACAGTTTTCATAGTGTATTAAGCCTAAAAATAAACATATATTAAAATCTAGTATAAAGATAATTTTAATGTAATTAATTTGTAAAAAATTAACAAATAAATTCTTAATTTATTTTTAAATAAAATTTAAATAATAATGTAACTTTTAAATTACATAATTTAATAAAAATTAATGACAATTTTACAAAAATCAGCATTTTTCACTATTCACTAAAAAATCAATATTATTATAAAAATCACAAAATTTCACCCTAAGTTAATATTAATATAATTATTTCAAAAATTACGTTAATATAAAAAAAATTCCAAAATTTAAAAATAATTAATTATAATATATTCTCGCAAAAGGAAATGAAAATTATTTTTAAAGAAAAAAATATTTTTTTGAAGAATAAATGTCTTTATTAAAAAATGAATTATTATTTCCTAATAATTTTGAGTATAAAATTTATATCTATTTAATAATGTAGTTAATCCTATTCATATCCTTCAATTTAATTTCTATGTAATAATAGTAGTATTTTAATAATCATGGATTACTTGGGTTTTGTGTTGCGTGTTGCATAAACTATTCAACATAGTTTTACCTTAAAAAATTATAGGTATTAAATTATTTTCACCCTAAGTAATTTCACCCTCAAAATTTTATAATACATACTAAGATGAAAATATTTTATGGTAATTCTATTTTATTCCCTCTTATTTTTGAGTTGGTCTCTTAATATTTATGGTTCCTTCATAGTACTTTGACTAGGTGAGTTTCCTTGTTGAAAAAAACTATTTCTCTACAGTCCATGATCTTCAACATCTTATCCTCATAAGATATATCATTTTCCAAAAATACCACCTCTAACTTAAGTACATGTGATGGATTCTTTATGTACTTCCTCAAAATCGATACATAAAATACATCATTTACTTGAGAAAGGGTTTGTGGGAGTGCTAATCAATAAGTCGCATATCCGATGCAATCGGAAATCTCAAAGGGGCCAATATACCTAGGGATTAACATTACCTTTACCCAAATCTCATGAACCGCTTCCTTGGAGATATATGGAGAAAAAATTTATCCCCGAACTCGAACTCTAGGTCTCATCGATGATTATTGATAAATATATTTTTTTTGAATCTTAGAATTCTTGATGTGATTCTAGATGGTCTTGATATTTTATACCATTTATCATCCATTTTAGGTCCCAAAATATTTTTTCACTAACTTCATCCCAAAAAACAGTTTTTCTACATCTCTTACCTTGAAGGTATTCATATAGATTCCTTCAGATGCTTGAGTGGAAGCTATTATTGTACGAGAACTCAACTAGAGGAAGATGTTGATACCATCCTTATTTAAAGTCCATCAGACATTATGTCAACATGTCATCCAATTTTTGAATATTATGATCATATTGGCCATCAATTTGGGGGATGATAATCCATATTTTAGTTTAATTAAGTTTATTAATCATGTTGGAGTTTATTATGGAACTTGGAAGTAAATATATGATTTCAGTCAGATACAATTGATAGTGGTGTTCCATGAAATCTCACCACCCTTTGATGTACATGCTTTCAAGTTGATCAAGTTACAATTCCTCCTAAATTTCAATTAAGTAAAAAAAAATTTGTAAGACGATCCACTATAACCCATATGGAATTTTCTCCTCTTGATGTTTTTGGAACACTAGTGAATAAGTCCATGTTGATGTTTTCTGACTTCCATGTAGGTATGGGTAATGGTAACATCACTCCATTAGACTTATTTCCTTTCATCCTTCACTTAATGAAATTGTAGAAACTTTGTTGTATATTCCATTATAATCTTATTCATATTGTCCCCCCAAAAGTTCTATCATAGATCTTAATACATCTTATTGCTCCCCATGAGGATAGATAAGGTCAAGCTATGTGCATCATTCAATAGACTATTATTTATCTTATGATTTCAGGGGACACATAGTTATGAAAAAAATATAAAAACTCCTTATTCATCAATTTTAAAGTATGAGGATTTCCCCTTTCTTACATCTTCCACCTTCTTCTTAATTTCCACATCATCTCTTTGAGAATCCTTTATATTCTCCAGAAGGTATATTTGAGAAATAATTTGAGAAAGGAATGATGATGTTACTTACTTAATGATTACCATACCCATACTTTTAATGTCTAAGAATATTGTATCCTTATCAATTATCATCACTGATAAAGTTTCCATATCCTTTCTACATAGAGCATCTTCCATTTTTTTTCATTCCCAAGATGGTAATGGATTGAGTAGTCATAGTCCATGATCACCTATAACCATCTTCACTGGTGAATACTAAGATTCTTCTATTTGAATATATATCTAAGTATCTTATGGTTCATATATATTTCATAATTCTCCCTATTGAGATAAAATCAGAATATTTTCAATGAAAAGATCACATTAACCATCTCGAGATCTTTTATGGGATAGTTCTTCTCATGACGTTTTAAATTACATAAGGTGTAGACTATCACTTTATCATTTTATATAAGTACACATCCAAATCCATTCTTTGAATCATCATTGTATTCCACAAAACATCCCCTAGTCGAGGGCAGCATACAGACTGGTGTAGTGATAAGCCTCCATTTCAACTTCTTAAATCTCTCTTCACATTCATTGGTACATAAAAACTTTACTTCCTTCCATGTTATATTGGTTAGTGGATTTTACAATTGTGAATTTTTTTTCACAGATAATTGGTGATACTTGGATAATCTAAGGAAACTATGGATATCCATTACAAATGTAGGTCTATGCTGTCATCGATTTACTTTATCTTAGAACGGTTTATAGATATCTCTTTATGGGTGATAATATGACACAAGAATGATACTTTGTTCATCCAAAACTCACATTTACTATACTTTTCATATTCATTATCCTTTAAAAAATCCTTTAATACAATATTCAAATTTTCATCACGATCCTCCTTGCTTTTAGAGTAAATCATAAAATCATCTATAAACAATACATAAAATTTGCTGAGGAAACATATAATGAATTTATTAATTAATTACATAAAGATTTTTCGATAATTATTGAGTCAAAAATGCATCACTATAAACTCATAGTGTCTTTACCTTGTTCAAAGATTAGTTTTTGTAATATCTTCCCTCTTCACACTAAATTGGCAGTATCCTGAATGAAGGTACACCATATAGAAATACTAGGGTCCACGTAGTTGATCGAACAAGTCATCTATCATTATAATGGAATATTTTTTCTTTATCATGATTTTTTTAATCACACAATAATCAATTTAAAAGAGGATGGATCCATTCTTCTTTTTGAAGAGGACCAGTATACCGCACGGTGAAGCACTTGGGCATATAAACCCTTTATCCATATTATCGTATATTTTATTCTTTAGCTCCTCAAGATCAATAAAGTCCATTCTAAATAGATTCATGGATATTAGAAATTATCCAGGTATAAGTTTGATTAAAAAATACAACCTCTCATCTTAGAGGAAGTCCAAGAAAATCTTCATGGAATACATCAGTATAATACCTCACAATGGGAATGTTTCAAGAAAGATATTTTCCTTAGTATCAATCATTTGAGCATGATATTATTTCTCAGAAGGAAAAAATATCCATGATTTAGATGATGGTACCAAATAAGATTCATACTCTTCCTTTCACTTTTATATAATCATAGGGTGATTCATGATTTATAGGGTGATTTACTTATCACAGCAATTTATGTTCGCAGTGTATAAAGAAATCCTATCCATGCCCAGAATTGAATAAAATTTCACTAAAGTATCAAAAGGTTTTTTGGGATGTTTAACTTGTAAATATAGACAGGGGATGAGTTATATTCTTGGGATGAAATGATTGAACATTTTTTTATCTTCATTGATAACTCAACATCTATGTTTTTCGGTGGTTCTTAAATAGTTACACTCAATTAACTTGATATGAATGAATGATTAGAACCAGAATAAAAAAGTATATTTAATATTCTGGAATTAATAACTAGCGTACTTATCACCACTTCATTGTTGGGATCCACTTCCATAGTTGTGATGGCATAAGTCCACCCCTACTCTCAAGCCATTAGAGATTGTTGTATTTAGTTATCATAAAAAACCCTTGACTTAGTGCATTGACTCACATAGTGTCCTTATTTATTTTAGTTGAAACATTGAACAATAGGATGAGGATTGGTTAGAGAATTTTTTTCTTCCATAAAATTGGTGGGTTTCTCCCATCGACATTCATTAGATTAGTTCCCTTCCTTTCTGCACTTAAATCACTTCCTTGTCTACTTCAAGAATGTTAGTTGTTTTTTTCTCTAAAACTAATGTCAATTTTGAATAAAAAGATGCACTTGGAGTCATACCAGTCACAACATGTGTCATATTACAGTGTGAATAATTCATACACATCCCAAATGACATATAGATCATTGTATTAAAGTATAAAAATAATAATAATGTGTTTACTTGGTTTTAAGTACACCACTGATATTTTTACTAAAATTTCATTTTAAATTGGAAACATGCACTTTTAGCCATACAGGTGACATCATGTGTGGATTTGACATGATAATGATTCATACAAATCAAAAACGAATTATTAATCATTTTCCCAAATTATCCTGAAAATATTAGCACATTTTCTTGGTTTTTAGTGATTAAAATTTGATTTATTAAAATTTAAATTTTAAAATAATAACTGACACTTTGACACCTATCCTCTTCTTTGACCTTGATATATCAATGATGGTTTTACTCCAATAGTTAATTAATATAATTGATGAATTAAGTGGTTTATTACACACATATTTATTCAAAAATTTATATTGGATTATATACCTGTTTGATTATTGGGAGTTGTACAGATGTTGCTTAAAAAAAATAGTGGAGAAAGTAAATATTCCAATGCAGAATGATCTTATAGGTGAATTAATACCCTGTATAAAATCACTTAAAAAAGTGGGGAAATACATTATTTCAATAATCCATCCAAAACACTTTCACAATGGCTCTTATCCTAAGTGACATGTATTTTGTGAACTTTTAAACAGTTATTCTCAAACACAATCATGGTATGATTATCAATCTATTTCATTACCAATTTTTTTTTATTATTTTCAATCTAACGCTTCTTATCTTCCTCCCCCTTGGTCTCCGCCTCAGTCTTCGCCTATTCCTCCTCATTCACATTAGTCTCCATCTTTGACTCTGCCTCCACCTTTACCTTCGCCTCCTCCTCTACCTCCGCCTCCACCTCCACCCCCATCTCTACCCTTTCCTCCACCTATGCCTTCATGATTTCCCAAAAATTTTGTTATTAATAGGTTAGTGATTCTAAAAAAATTGATTTCTTCTATTATACTTATCCTTGAAAAAGAGATCAAAAATAATATATAAGCATTCTGACACTAATGTTTCACACCCAAACATCTTTTGAAGGTTATAACTCATACTAGAACACATACATAGTTTGTAATCACCTTAATTTGTTGTCAGTTTACATTCTGACAAAAAGTATGCTACCCACTCATCATTAAAAAAATTGATTTCTTCTTTTGAGTAATTAGGTTGTCGAAAATCAAGATAGTACTGAGAAAATATATAAAAACAAATGATTATGAAATTTATTTAATGAAATTATAATTATCTATAGAAATTACTTGTTGGGGGATGATGTTATTTTCATGATTTATGATTTGTCTCATAAATTTTCAAACATAATATTCACAATTTATCCCATTATCTTATTTCAAAAACTATAGAAACATTGACCAAAATAAGTAAATTTTTTTGAAAATTTTTTATAGTTAAATATTTCTATACATACCTTAATTTATTTCCATTTGTAGTAATCCACAAGCTTTATCTCTTTAGTCACTGACTTCATGACATGCTCTAGCCTGTATTGAGTGACCACCCTATCATAACAAAATTCTTTTCAAAACACAAACTGCTCTTATAATTTAAAGTTTATCTATAAAAAGTTGATTGTAGTGCATAGCATATTCACAATACACATCATGTGTGTTCGGTGGTTTCATATCCATGCATTGGATCCAAAAAATAAATATAATGGGTGTCAATATTGACTTCTATCAGCATCAATTGGATCCTAAAAAAAATTATGTAATGCAAAAATTTGAAATATATTTTATGTGATTATATTGTAGAGTTTTATCTTTGATTTTTAGACCTCAAAAAGATTATATCTTCTAATGATTTTTTGTAAAATGATTCAAGTAACTCATCTTTTTTATTCTTAATTTATTCTTAATTCAAAGTAAGTTATGGTATATAAATGATATAGGGATTAATAAATCCAAATCCCGATTCACATGATCTTTCCTTTATATAATTGTTTTATAAACGCCTATGAAAAATATTAATAGTTATTAACTTTAATAAATATATCATCTCACTATTTGGATAGACGTATTATGAAAATTTACATTATGTATATATTCACAACCAAGACACCCGACCATTCATACTTGAGAATCTCAGTTAGAGTCTCGAGACCAATTATATCTGTGAAGGAATATCTATATATTTTTTCTTCATATTAAATTTAAGACATAGTTTTATATTTAAATTTGGTCTCTACATGAATATGTAATTATATTAAATGTTTTTATAGAACTGGAGGTGATAAAGTACTCTTAGAAGTTTGTTTTGTTTTCTTGGTCGATTCACTTGATTTTATTGATTTGACCTTCTATTTATCCATCGATTTATCCATATGTAATATCATAACCCACTTCAGAACTTTTATAATCTACTGTTACATGTTTTTCATATCAATGTTTTTAATTACATACTACATGTATCATTATAATATTAGATGACCATGCCATAGAATATCCAATATCATCTTCGACCGTTGTAATATCTAGACCATCAAGTGGAATAGAGAACTCAACAGTAGAGTCATAATCTACCTCAATCACCACACTCATATTATATTTTGGAAGTCCTTTATTGTGTATCTAGTATCCCAGGATATTATACACAGTACCCATCATAACACGGTGGTACGTGGGTGCTGATAGATATAAATCACATACAACTGTACCCTACATAATTTTAGTAAAATAAAGTTATCAAAATTTATTTTATTTATATTTAGGATAATGATTAATGTAGTGATTGATTACGTCAGGTAAGGTATGCGGTTGGGGGGATGACAAACCTCAAAGATAGTGGGATCATTTGGTTCATGTGCAGATCTTTGCTCCACCGCCGGTTCACTTCGATCCTTTCTTATACATTGGTTTTCAAAACTAGACTGCAAAATAATATCTTACTGTGAGTCTATTTGTATCTATAATTGTCTCACCATATTATATGCATCTTCATGTGATTTTATCTTCATGAAATATTTTTAAGGATAGACTCTAAAACATAATCCTCTAATGCGGCCATATTGTTTAGGCTGCTTCAAAGCCATTGAAAGTATCTTTTATTTTAGTATGGTCATTGTTGATTTTTTTGACAAAACATATAAAAAATATGAACATAAATAGATATTTTTATGTAATATTGTTATAAATCACAAAAAATTACAATTATTTTATAATTACACATTCTCCCCATATTTTTTATGTTTTAATCAGCCAATTTACCCTCTTTATTTACATGAACCTCCTTCCGTAGTACATGATGAGAGATGTAAGTGGATTAAAATTTTGATTCATCAATCTAAATATAAATAAAGGAACATATGTTATTTCATATCACATAATTAAAAATTTATTATTGATTTAAAAAACATACCAATTTTTTCTCTAAAAAAGGGTACGCCATCCATGCTTTGCAATAGGGGTATGTTGGTTTTGATGCACGTTCTGTATTTTAATCACTCTTTTATTGTTTCATAAATTAATATTTTTTAATCAAGTTAGATAATATAAATAATTTAAAATAATATATTATCATGTGTAATGCACCTGAAATGATTTCTCATTGAAATGATTTATGAAAGCAGTCCATGTTTCCTGATTCATAATGTGTGCATAACTAAGTGGTGGGTGGGGATTTATTTTCCCCCCAACAACCCTAAGATGTAACTTCATAATAAGAGTCCAAAATCATCTATGGGATTTTATAACGACCATTAAGAAAAATTTCTTACAAAAATTATTCTAAAATAAATGAAGTCTACAAGGAATAATAAATATTAAATCAATATTTAATTGTATGATTTTTCAGTAAAATAGAGAATGAATATTATAACATTACCATTATATATTTTCAAAGGATTTGTTTTATTATAAGTTTGACATGGAACCATGAATCAATATCAATCAGCACATTCATATTCATTGTGATCCTAACATAACTAATGAACATTGGATTCTTGGGGTCAATAGGTTGGATATGTTGATTCCAACCAACCTCACATTTTTTACCCTGAATTATTTCCTTGATAATTTTAATCACCACTGTGATGTTTCCTCGTTGTTGTTTTTTTACATCAACATGTTGTTGATCCCTTAATAATTCCACAGTTTCATCGTCAATATTATGTTCTTACTGGGGATTGGTAACATCATCATTTGAATAATACATTATCGTCATGTGTATTCAAACATTTAATTTCTCTAGAACAACAACAATACAATACAATCCATTCATAAAAGTACATATTTTCATGTATCTTACATGAAAATTATTACTGCCTTGAAGAGATATATAATACTTCAATACTCTATTACCACTAACTATAGAGATCCAAACTTTTCTTACATTACTATTACATTATTTTAAGATAAAAAACATAATAGTATTACATATAGAGGATCCAAAGATTTAGGGCCTTGGGAAAACTAGGACCATACATAGAAATTACATCATCAAGCATTAACATTTTTTTATTTCTTCTTCTCTAGCTTCTTATTGGCACTTGACCTCTACTTAGTACATGTAGCCACCTAAGGATATAAAAAAATGGTTGATCTAAAATACCAATAAGAGGATATATAAGAACAATATATCATGGTGTGAGCATAATAATAACATGGGAAAAATATCATTATCATGAGAGGAAGCATAAATAAAAGACTTGAAGTATGGCAGTGCATAAAAATGAAACATCATGTCTTAGTGGTTAAATACCACACATAATTGTGAAAAAAATCTATCATCTTATCCAAATAATTTCACATTTACTTATGAGATTCATCAATTTACCCAATGCATTGGAGCGCTGTATAATTCCAAGTGCACCTGTCACATTTAAACATTCATATTGCGCTATATAATTCCGGGAGCACCTGGCACATCATAACATTATCATTAATATGCATGCCACATAGAACCTCTATCAATAATGAACATAACTAACCCATGTAAAGGAATGGGTTTCATTTCATAATAAAACATTCATAAACATTGGGTTTCCAAAAGAAATAAGGAATAACATTCATGCTACAAGAACAATCAATCTTGGATGAGAAGTAAAAGGTGTGTTCTTGAAAGAAGAGTTATTTTGGAAAACATTTTGTTTGAAATAAATACTAGTGAAAAACATGTATCTCCCATAAAAGTAAAGGCAATGATTAATAGAATATTTTTAAGGAGTAACTATATCAAAAAGGGGTGAAAAAGGGAGAACCCAGAGGATGAAAGTTGGGTTCGAGAATTTCCCCTTACCTTGTATCTGAATGCTTCCTTCTCTTTAATGTCCAGTATAATGACATTATATTCATTAATTAGAAATTATAGAACCTTTTATACATGAATAGGGTTCATTTTGGTATCATTATGTCATTTAATGGTCCTTTTGATGAGTTATAGTGTTTAAAAACTTTGTTTGGGAATGTTCGTTTTTATGGTCTTCTTGAGAGGTTAATTCGTATTCTTAAATGAAAGTTTGGGTAGAACATGGGTAAACATACAGAACTGATATTACATGTTATTAATGAAATTTTAGAATTTAAAATGATATTATAATGAGTTATATTATATAACTTGTGGATGAATCATTATATAAAAATTAAATGATGACTGTTTTGGTTAATTTGAGTGGTTTTTTGATCAAAACAAACTTGTTTTAATTTATCACTTAGTAATATGTACATAAGTCAGTTATAGAACTTTTAATAGAACCTAATAAATATAACATATTCTATTTCAACCATAAAAATGGTTTCATGACCAGATCTAAAGGTAGAAATGTAAGAAGTAAACATGTCGTTCTTGAAGGTGATAAATTAAGACCTCACGAACAATGTTCTCTTTAAGAAAATAAAAGGAAGAGGGAAATGGGTTGGATTATATAATATAACATTATTATCATAAAATTATAGTATATTTATGTTATTGGAGTTACCATACCATTTGGACAAAGATTGGTGGGGAGAGAATAAGAAAAGAACTTGAAATTGAAAGGGAATTAAAGAAGAAGAGGGAGAGAAATTACCTCTTGAATCCTCCTCTTGAGATCCTCATTAAGAGCTCTAAGATTGGTCTTTTTATGAGACCAAAATCTCTTGGACGTGGGGGAGGGGCTGGGGAAGTTACTTGGGCAGACATTAGACATGGAATGAATCTTGAGAGGTGTGAGGGAATGAGGGAGTGAATGGTGGTATTTATAGTAGAGGGGAGAGGAGTTTCCTTAATATAAAATTCATTAGTTTATTATTTCCCCACAAGGCAGGGAATAGTGAGTCTTGCATGAACAAGAATAGTAATTTTATAAATTAATCCCAAACCAAGTGGTCTTACATCATCAAAACATCACACGTGACCCTATAATTAGCTTATTTAGCTTATTTTGTAAATTATGATATTTCATTATTCATCAAAAATTCAAGTATTTCAAAAAAATCCAAAAAATTTACCCCAACCATTTTTTGACATGTAGAATCCAAAAAGGAAGTCCATTTTTCAAAAATAATTTTCTAAATATGTTTAATTTAGTATTTAATTAAAATCATAATTTATTATTAAAAAACCAGTTTTAAAACAGTCATTTACTTATTATAAAATATAGGTACATCATACTTTCAGTTGAATATTTTTTTCATATTATTATAGGTAAGGTTACTATTCATTAGGTTATATCACTATTCATAAGGGTATGTTATTATTCATAATGGTAGGTTACTATTCACAAAAAATTATTTTTGTTTTATTAGACTCCGAAAATCATCTTGAACACAACTGTGTATGTCAGATTTTCCAAATTCCCAATACAGAAGTGACAAACTTATGATTTAAGGTAACTTAGCACTTAGTAGTTCATTATGTTGTGTTTTCATGTGATTTTATGACATAATTATAAGAAGGGAATTTCAATTGAAAAACTTCAGGCCGTTACATTCTTCCCCCCTTAAGAAATTTCACCCCTGAAATCTCACATTACACAAACAGGTGAGGGTACTTCTCATTCATTGCCTCTTCCGGTTCTGAAGTTTCTTCCTCAAACTTATGGTTCCTCCACAATACTTTAACAATATGATTTGTATTGTTGTGTAGAACCATATCTCTCTGATCCAGAGTCTCTACTGGATGCTTCTCATAAGAGAGATCATCTTCTAGTTGAACCACCTCTGAGTTTAGTACATGTGATGGGTCCGGTATGTACTTCCTCAGGAGTAATAAGTGAAACACATCACGAACTTGATCCATATTAAGTGGAAGTGCAAGTCGATAGGCCACAACTCCTATTTGGTCAAGGATCTGAAAGAGGCCAATGTACCTTGGGCTTAGTTTCCCTTTATTTACAAACTGCATGACTCTCTTCCATGGTGATATTCACAGGAAGACTTTATCTGCAACATCGAACTCCAAGTCCCTTCGACGGTTGTCAATATATCTCTTTTTCTTACTTTGAGTAGCTTTGATGTGTTTTTGGATGACTTGAACCTTCTCTGTAATCTCTTGAACAAGATTGGATCCAAGTATCATTCTTTCTCCAATTTCATCCCAACATGTTAGAGTTCTACATCACTTTCCATACAGACCTTCATATAGAGCCATATGAATACTAGAGTGGAAGCTATTGTTGTATGAGAACTCAACCAATGGGAGATGCTGATCCCATCCACCTTTGAATTATATAGAGCAGGCTCTTAGCATATCTTCCAGCATCTGAATAGTCCATTAAGACTGGACATCAGTTTGGGGGTTATAGGCCGTGCTGAAATTTAATTCAGTACTCAAATCATGTTGAAGGATCCTCTAGAATTTAGATTTGAACCTTGGATCACGATCAGATACAATTGAGAGTGGAACACCGTGCAGTCTCACCACTTACTTCACAAATATTTTTGCAAGTTGTTCAAGTGAGAGATCTTCTTGAATAGTGATAAAATGGGAATTCTTGGTGAGTCGATCAACCACAACCCATATCTTATTATTTCCCTTTGACATCTTCAGGAGACCTGTGACAAAGTCCATAGTAACATTTTCCCATTTCCACATGGTTATAGGCAATGGATGCATCATCCCTTTGGACTTTTTTCTCTCTACTTTAACTTGATGACACACCAAGCACCTTGATATATATTCCGCAATCTCCTTCTTCATGTTATCCCAGTAGAATTGTTCTTGGAGATCACGGTACATCATGGTACTCCTAGGATGGATATAGAAAGTTGAGCTATGTGCACTGTCCAATAGATCTTTCTTTATCCCGGGTGATGAAGGCACACAAAGCCATGTTCCAAACCAAATCACACCATCAGCATCGATATAGAACTCTTGCAGTTTCCCTTCCTTTACTGCATTCCCCCTTTTTTTATATCTATGAAATACCTTTTTTGATTCCTTAATCTTCTCTTGGATGGATGGTTGCACAATCATTTGGGCAAGGTAGGATGTATCCCCTACCCTTATGATTTCCAAATCCATCCTTTGCATATCTAAGAATATAGGGTCTTTCTCAATCAATAACATGGATAGAGTAGTGGTTTCTTTTCTTCTTAGAGCATCAAATACATTGTTTTCCTTTCTAGGATGGTATTGAATAGGGAAATTTTAATCCTTGATTAGATCCAACCATCTCCTCTGATGCATGTTGAGATCCTTTTGTGTGAATATATACTTTAGGCTCTTGTGGTCGGTGTATATGCCACACTTCTCACCATAAAGGTTGTGCCTCCATATTTTCAAGGTAAAAATTCCGGCTGCCTGCTCTAGATCATGCATCGGGTAGTTCTTCTCATGGATCTTCAACTGTTGTGAGGCGTAGGCAATTACAATATCATTTTGCATGAGTACGCAACCCAAGCCTTTCTTTGAAGCATCACTGTATATCACAAAACCTTCTCTACTTTTCAGTAGTGTGAGTATAGGTGTACTAATTCACCTTCTATTTAGCTCCTTGAATCTTCCCTCACATTCTTTCGTCCAGACATACTTTACCCCTTTCCTTGTTAACTTAATTAGGGGGCTTGACAATCGTGAAAATTTTCTCACAAAATACCGGTAGTACCCAACTAATCCAATAAAACTATAGATTTCTGTGACACTAGAGGGCCTGGTCCATTCCTCAATCACCTTTTCATTTGAAGGATCCATATAAATTCCCTCACTTTTGATCACATGTCCTAATAACAGGACTTACTTCATCCAAAATTCACACTTTCTGAACTTGGCATACAACTTCTCCTTTCTCACTATTGCCAACACAAGTCTTATACATTCTTCATGTTCCTACTTAATCTTGGAGTAGATGAGAATATCATCAATAAACACTACCAAAAATTTGTCAAGGTAATTTATCAAGTCTCTATTCATAAAATCCAAGAATATTTCAGGGGAATTAGTATGTCCAAAGGGCATCACCAGAAACTCATAGTGCCCATACCTTGTACGGAAGCCAGTATTTTGAAAATCTTTCTTCTTCACTTTTACCTGATGATATCTAGAACGAAGATCCACCTTTGAGAAGTATTGATATCCTCTTAACTGGTCAAACAAATAATCAATCATTGGGAGAGGATACTTATTCTTTATGGTGATCTTGTTGAGTTCCTGATAATCGATACACAGCCGTATTGTTCCGTAATTTTTCTTTACAAAGAGAACTGGTGCACCCCAAGGTGATGCACTGGGGCGTATGGATCTTTTTTCCAGATTCTCTTGCAGCTGCTTCTTCAACTCCTCCAGTTAGATAGGAGTCATCCTATAGAGACACCTTGAGATAGGAGTAACTCTGGGTATGAGTTCAATTGAGAACTCTACCTCACGATCCAGGGGAATTCCAGGTAACTCTTCAATTAATACATCACTATATTCCCTCACGATGGGAATTTCGACAAGGTTGGAACCTTCCTTTAACTCAACCAGTTGGTAGAGGTATGCTTCTTCATAGGGAATCAGTACCCACACTATTGAAGGATTTTTAAAAGGATATTCATGATCTTCCTTGAATTTGTAGAGGATCATGTAATGGTTCATATATGAAAGGATATTTCCCTTTCCCATCATTTGATATGTGATCTATATAATGAGAGCCAATCCATTCCCATTATAGCGTCTAATTCCACCAAAGGAACTATTATGAGATTTTCTAGAAGAATCTTCCCACATAAACCAACGGTATAAGAGTCAAACACTTGGGTTGCAATGATTACACCACTTGGTGTTTTTACAGATATCTCTAATTCAAGGTTCCAGGGCTTTGATTCTATAGTTCTAGAAAAGTTTAAAGATATAAAGGGATGCGTAGAACTAGAAACAAATAAGACTTTTGTGATTTTTGAGTAAATAGGAAGTGTACCTTTTATGACTTAATTATCTTGCTCCACTTCCACAGTAGTTATGGAATAAGCCTTCCCTTGTTCCTTTGGCTTTGGTGGCTGCTGACATTGATTACCCTCGAGAACCTGAGGTTTAGTGAACAGACATGCATAGTGCCTTAGCTCCCTGCAGTTGTAGCATTGAACCATTGGTGGTTCTCTACTTTCTTCAGCTACATTATCCTTCCATTTCATGTCTTTTCGAAACTGTTGATCATGATGTCCTTCTTTACCACACATATAGCATTTTTCCGTCCCTTTAAGGAAGTTCCCATGGTGTAACTTCCCACTTTTATGGCATGTGGGTCATTGAGTTTTCTTCCAACCTTTATCATTAGATCCACCAGCTTGAAACTCCATCTTTCGTTTCTTATCACCATAGCCATGAGACCATTCTTCAAACTCCATATCCATTTTGATAGCACACCAAACAACCTCTTCATAACTCCCAAAGTCTCGAATTACAAGAGCCTTTCGAAGGTGTGGTTTTAATCCACTAATGAATCTATCAATTTTGTTATCATTGTTGATAACAAAACCCAAAACATACCTTGAAATCATTATGAAATTTTCTTCATAGGTTGTGACAGATCCCCCTTATTTTTTTCTTAAGCTCTCTGAATTCTCTCTCTATCTTTGTGCGAAGATTTCGTGGGAAATACTTATTAGGAAACATGATTTTAAGTCTTCCCATTTAATCTCTTCAATTTACTCCCTTGGATTGGTGTTCTTAATCAAAGACCACCATTGTTCAGCCTCTCCATCTAAATGATAAACATCTAGAGTCACCTTCTCCATCTTAGAACAGTGAAGCACAAAAAAGATCTTCTCCATGGAGTTAACCCACTGTTCTGCAACTAGAGGATCAGAGGATCCAATAAATGTCAGTGGTTTTTGATGCATAAAACATTAGATAGCCTATTTCTACCTCTTCGGTGAATGTGGATGTTCCCCATTATTATTGTTATTGTTAATAACCTAAGATAATTGGGTAATCATTTCCATGAATTTCTGAACTCCACCTCCCAAATCATTGGGGATGTCGTTCGGGAAATCGTTTTATTTTCCCTCGCACGAGTTTTTGTCCTGGTTTCTCCTTGTTCCCGCCATTTTCTAAAATAGAAAAGGTTAGAACAAAACACAAGTCATTAAGTCATGAATACATAACTTATTCATTTGCACAATTTATACTAAAAGAATAACATATTTAATCCCTATTTAGAGATTCTTGTGTGTATATTTTTACTTAGTCTCATGCTAGAGGTTTTCTCTAGGGTTCACTAATCCAAATTCCCAAATTAACTAATCCTTGCCTCTGATACCAACTATAGAAACCCAAATTAACTAATCCTTGCCTCTGATACTATTACATTATTTTTAGATAAACAACATAATAGTATTAAAAATAGAGGATCCAAAGGTTTATTTTCTTTGAAGAACTAGGACCATACATAGCAATTACATCATCAAGCATAAACCTTTTTTTATTTCTTCTTCTCTAGCTTCTTATTGGAACTTGACCTCTCCTTAGTTCATGTAGCCACTAGAGGATATACATAAAAAGGGTTGAGCTAAAATTCTAGTAAAAGGATATATAATAACAATGTAGCATGGGGTGAGCATAATCATATCATGGGAAAATGATCATGATCATGAGAGGAATCATAAATAAAATACTTGAAGTGTGGTAATGCATAAAAATGAAACATCATGTCCTAGTGGTTAAATAACACACATAATTGTGAACAAAGGTAGAATCTTGTCCACATAATTTCATATTTACTCATAAGATTCATCAATTTACCCAATGCATTGGAGCGCTGTATAATTCCAGGCACACCCGTCACATTTAAACATTCATATTGCACTATATAATTCTGGGTGCACCCGTCACATCATACCATTATCATTAACATGCATGCCACATAGAACATATATCAATAATGAAAATAACTAACCCATGGAAATTAATGGGTTTCATCTCATAATAACACATTCATAAACATTGGGTTCCCAAAATAAAGAGGGAATGCCATTCATGCTACAAAAACCGTCAATCTTGGATGAGAAGTAAAATGCGTGTTCTTGAAAGAAGAGTTATTTTGGAAAAAAATTTCTTTGACATAAATACCAGTGAAAATAAGTATATCCCATAAAAGGAAAAAAATGATGAAAAAAATATTTTTAAGGAGTAACCATACCAAAAAGGAGTGAAAGAGGGAGAACCCGAAGGATGAAAGTTGGGTTCGAGAATTTAGCCTTACCTTGTATCCGAATGCTTCATTCTATTTAATGTCATGTATAATGATATTATATTCATTAATTAGAAATTACAGAACCTTTTATACATAAATAGGGTTATTTTTTGTTTCATTATGTCATTTTATGGGCCTTTTGATGAGTTATAGGGTTTAAAAACTTTGTTTGGGAATGTTCATTTTTATGGTCTTCTTGAGTGGTTAACTCGTATTCTTAAATGAAAGTTAGGGTAGAACATGGGTAAAAATACAAAAATGATATTAAATTTTATTAATGAAATTTCATAATTTAAAATGATCTTATAATGATTCATATTATATACAATATGGATGAATCATTAGATAAAAATTAAATGATGATTGTTTGGGTTAGTTTGGGCGGTTTTCAATCACAACGAACTTGTTTTAATTTATCACTTAGTAATATGTACATAAGTCTGTTCTAGAACTTTAAATAGGACATAATACATATAACATATTCTAGTTCAATAATAAAAATGGTTTTATCACCAGATCTGAAGGTATAAATGGAAGAAGTAAACATGTCGTTCTTGAAGGTGGTAAATTAACACCTCACGAACAACGTTCTCTTTAATAAAATAAAAAGAAGAGATAAATGGGTTGGATGATATAATATAACATTAGTATCATAAAATTCCATTATATTTATGTTACTGGAGTTACCATACCATTTGGAAAATGATAGGTGGTGAGAGAATAAGGAAAGAACTTGAAATTGAAAAGGAATTAAAGAAGAAGAGGGAGAGAAATTACCTCTTGAATCCTCCTCTTGAGATCCTCTTTAAGGTCTCTAAGATTGGTCTTTTGATGAGACCAAAAGCTCTTGGATGTGGGGGAGGGGATAGGGAATATGTTGGGGCAGATTTTAGACAAGTATTGAAGCTTTATAGGTGCGAGGGAATGAGAGAGTGAAGGGTGTTATTTATAGTGGAGGGGAGAGGGGTTTCCTTAATATAAAATTCATTAGTTTTTTATTTCGCCATAAGGAAAGGAATAGTGAGTCTTTCATGACCAAGAATAGTAATTTTATAAATTAATCCAGAACCAAGTGGGCTTATATCATCAGAACATCACACATGACCCTATAATTAGCTTGTTTAGCTTATTTTATAAATTACGGTATTTCCCTATTCATAAAAAATTCGAGTATTTCAAAAAATCCCAAAAATTTACCAAACCATTTTTTGACGTGTAGAATCAAAAAATGATGTACATTTTTCAAAAATAATTTTATAAATATGGTTAATTTAAAATTTATTTAAAATCATAATTTATTATTAAGAAACCAGTTTTAAAACATTCATTTACTTATTCTAAAATATAGTTACATCATACTTTCACTTGAATATTATTTTTATACTATCATAGGTAAGTTAAATATTCATTAGGGTATATCAGTATTCATAAGGGTACATTACTATTCATAATGGTAGGTTATTATTCACGGAAAATTATTTTTGTTTTATTAGACTCAAAAACTCATCTTGAACAAAACCATGTCTGTCAGATTTTCCAAATTCCTAATACAGAAGTAACAAAATTATATTTTAAAGTCACTTAGCACGTAGTAGTTCATTATGTTGTGATTTCATGTAATTTTATGACATAATTATAAGAAGGTAATTTCCATTGAAAAAATTTTGGTCATTACATTCTTCACCCCTTAAGAAATTTCGCCCCCAAAATTTCACTTTACACAATCAGGTGAGGGTACTTCTTCTTCATTGCCTCTTCCAGTTCCCAAGTTGCTTCCTCAAACTTATGGTTCCTCCACAACACTTTAACAAGATGAGTTATCTTGTTGCGTAGAACCATATCTCTCAGATCCAGAATCTCTACTGGCTGCTCCTAATAAGAGACATCATATTCTAGCTATACCACCTCTAAGTTTAGTACATGTTAGGGGTTCGGTATGTACTTCCTCCAGAGTGATACGTGGAAAACATCATGAACTTGAGCCATATTTGGTGGAAGTGCAAGTCGATAGGCCACAACTCCTATGCGGTCAAGGATCTCAAAGGGGTCAATGTACTTTGGGCTTAGTTTCCCTTTCTTTCCAAACCACATGACTCTCTTCCATGGCGATATTTGTAGGAAGACTTTATCTCCAATGTCAAACTCCAAGTCCCTTCTATGGTTGTTAGCATAGCTCTTTTTCTGACTTTGAGAATCTTTGATGTGTTTCTGGATGACTTGAACCTTATCTGCCATCTCTTGAACAAGATCGGGTCCAAGTATCTTTCTTTCTCCAACTTCATCCCAACAGGTTGGATTTCTACATCACTTTCCATACAGAGCTTCATATGTTGCCATATGAATACTCGAGTGGAAGCTATTGTTGTATGAGAACTCAACCAATGGGAGATGCTGATCCCATCCACCCTTGAAATCTAGAGAGAAGGATCTTAGAATATCTTTAAGCGTCTGAATAGTCTTTTCAGACTAACCATTAGTTTGGGGGTGATAGGCCATGTTGTAATTTAATTCAGTACTCAAATCATGTTGAAGGATCCTCTAGAATTTATATGTAAACCTTGGATCATGGTCAAGGACAATTGATAGTGGAACACCGTGCAGTCTCACCACTTCCTTCACATATATCTTTGTAAGTTGTTCAAGCGAGAGATCTTCCCAAATAGCGATAAAATGGGCAGTCTTTGTGAGTCGATCAACCAGAACCCATATCTCATTATTTCCCTTTGACATCTTTGGGAGACCTGTGACAATGTCCATAGTAACATTTTCCCATTTCCACATGGGTATAAAAAATGGATGCATCATCCCTTTGGACTTTTTTTCACTCTACTTTAACTTGCTGACATACCAAGCACCGTGATATATATTCTGCAATCTCCTTCTTTATGTTATCCCACCATAAGTGTTCTAGGAGATCACGGTACATCTTGGTACACCCAGTATGGGTAGAGAATATTGAGATATGTGAATTGTCTAATAGATCTTTCTTTATCCCAGGTGATGAATGCACACAAAGCTATGTTCCAAACTAAATCACACCATCATCGTCGATATGAAACTCTTGCACTTTCCCTCCCATTATTGCATTAACCCTCTTTTTTATATCTACATCATTCTTTTTTACTTCCTTAATCTTATCTTGGATGGATGGTTGCGCAATAATTAGGTCAAGGTAGGATGTATCCCCTGCCCTTATGATTTCCAAATCCATCCTTTTCATATCTAAGAATATAGGGTCTTTCTCAATCCATAACATGGGTAGAGTAGCGGGTTCTTTTCTTCTTATAGCATCTGCTACCTTGTTCTCCTTTCTAGGATGGTTATGAATAGATCAATAATAATCCTTGATTAGCTCCAACCATCTCCTTTGATGCATGTTGAGCTCCTTTTGTGTGAATATATACTTTAGGCTATGGTGGTCAGTTTATATGTCACACTTCTCACCATAAAGGTAGTGCTGCTAGATTTTCAAGGTAAAAATCCCTACGGCCAGCTCTAGATCATGTGTTGGGTAGTTCTTCTCATGGATCTTCAACTTTCATGAGTCATAGGCTATCAAATTATCATTTTTCATGAGTACGCAACCCAAGCCTTTCTTTGAAGCATCACTGTATATCACGAAACTTTTATCACATTTCGGTAGTGCGAGTACAGGTGCAATGATTAGCCATCTCTTTATCTCTTTGAAGTTTCCCTCACATTCTTCTGTCCATACATACTTTACCCCTTTCCTTGTTAAATTATTTAGGGGGCTTGACAATCTTGAGAATTTTCTCACAAAACGTTGGTAGTACCCAGCTAATCCAAGAAAACTATGGATTTCTGTGACACTAGAGGGCCTGGGCCATTCCTCAATTGCCTTTGTCTTTGACGGATCCACAAAAATTCTATCACTTGTGATAACATATCCCAAGAACATTATTTTCTTCATCCAAAATCCACACTTGCTGAACTTGGTGTAAAACTTCTCCTTTCTCAATGTTACCAACACAAGTCTTAGAAGTTCTTCATGTTCCTCCTTACTCTTGGAGTAGATGAGAATATCATCAATAAACACTACCACAAATTTTTCAAGGTAATGTATAAAGACTCTATTCATCAAGTCCATGAAGATTTCAGAGGAATTAGTAAGTCCTAAGGGCATCACCAAAAACTCATAGTGCCCATACCTTGTACAGAAGGAAGTCTTCTGGATATCTTCCTTCTTCACCTTTACCTGATGATATCCAGAATGAAGATCCACCTTTGGGAAGTATTGAGCTCCTCTTAACTACTTGAACAATTCATCAATACTTGGGAGAGGATACTTGTTATTTATGGTGATCTTGTTGAGTTCCCGATAATCGATACACAACTGCATTGTTCTATCATTCTTCTTCACAAAGAGCACTGGTGCAACCCAAGTTGATGCACTAGGGCGTATGAACCTGTTTTCCAGATGCTCTTGCAGATGCTTCTTTAAATCCTCCAGTTCGATAGGAGCCATCCTATAGGGACACTTTGAGATAGGAGTAACTCTGGGTATGAGTTCAATTGAGAACTCTACCTCACGATCATGGGGAATTCTGGGTAACTATTCATAAAATACATCACCATATTCCCTCACGATGGGAATTTTGGCAAAGTTGGCACCTTCCTTTGACTCAACCATCTGGGAGAGGTATGCTTCTTCATAGGGAATCAACACCCACACCATTGAAGGATTTTTCAAAGGATATTCATGATATTACTTTCATTTGTAGAGGGGCATGGGATGGTATGAAATATTAATGGATATTTCCTTTTTCCAATAGTTGATATGTGCTATATATAATGAGAGCCAATCCATTTCCATTATAGCGTCAAATTCCACCAAGGGAAGTATTACAAGATTTTCTAGAAGAATCTTCCCACATATTCTAATAGGAGAAGAGTCAAACACCTGGGTTGCAATGATTGCACCACTTGGTGTTTTTACAGATATCTCTACTTCAAGGTTCCAGGCCTTCGATTCTATAGTTCTAGCAAACTAGCAAGATATAAAGGAATGTGTAGAACCAGAATAAAATAAGATTTTGGCCATTATTGAGGGAATTAGAAGTGTACCTTGTACGAATTAATTATTATTATCCACTTCCACATAAGTGATGGCATAAGCCTTCCCTTGTTTCTTTGGATTTGGTGGCTGCTGACTCTGATTACCCTCGAGAGCTAAAGGTTTAGTGCACTGGCTTGCATAGTGCCCTAGCTCCCTGCAGTTGTAGCATTGAACCATGGGTGGTTCTATCCTTTCTTCTGCTACATTATCCTTCCTTTTCATGTCTTCTTGAAACTATTGAGCATGATTTCCTTCTTTCCCACACTTGTATCATTTCCCCATCCCTTTAAGGAAGTTCTCACGGTACAACTTGCCACATTTTTGGCATGTGGTTCGTTGAGTTTTCTTCCCACCTTTTTCATTAGATCCACCGACTTGAAACTCCATATTTTGTTTCTTATCACCATAGCCATGGGAAAATTCTAAAAACTCCATCTCCACTTTGAGAGAACACTGAACAACTTCTTCATAACTTCATAAGTCTCAAATTTCAAGATCCTTTTGAAGGTGTGGTTTTAATCCACTAAATAATCTATCAATATTGCTATCATTGATGATAACAAAACCCGAAGTGTACCTTTCAAGCCTTGTGAAATTAGCTTCACAGGTTGTGAAAAATTCTTCTTCTTTTTTCTTAATCTCTATGAATTCTCTCTCCATATTTGTGTAAAGAGTTCATAAGAAATACTTATTAAGAAACATGATCTTAAAGCCTTGCCATTCCATATCTTCAATTTCCTCCCTTGGCTTGGTGTTCTTAATCAATGACCACCATTGTTCAGCCTCTCCATCTAGATGATAAATAGCTAGAGTCACATTCTCCATCTTAGAATATTGAAGCACATAAATATCTTCTCCATGGAGTTGACCCACTATTCCGCAACTAGGGGATCAGAAGATCCACTAAACGTCGGTGGTCGTTGATGCATAAAACATTCGATAGCCAGTTTCTCCCTCTTTAGTGACGGAGGATGTTCCCCATTATTATGGTTATTGTTCATAACCTGAGATAATTGGGTAATCATCTCCATGATGTTTTGAACTCCACCTCCCAAATCATTGGGGATGTCTTTTGGGCAATTGTTGCATTGGACCTCGCACAAGTTGTTGCTTGGTTTCTCCTAGTTCCCACCATTTTCTAAAATAGAAATGGTTAGAAAAAAACATAAGTCAACAAGTCATGAATATATTACTTATTAATTTTCACAATTTATACTAAAATAATAACATATGTAATCCCTATGTAGATATTCTTGTGTGCATATTTGTACTTATTCTCATGCTAGAGGTTTTCTCTTGGGTTCACTAATCCTAATTCCAAATTAACTAATCCTTGTCTCTAATACCAACTATAGTAACCCACCCTTTTCGTACATTACTATTACATTATTTTAAGATAAAAAAAATATTATTAAAAATAGAAAATCCAAAGGTTTAGTGTCTTGGGAAAACTAGGACCATACCTAGAAATTACATCATCAAGCATAAACATTTTTTTTATTTCTTCTTCTCTAGATTCTTATTGGAACTTGACATATCCTTAGTAAATGTAACCACCTGAGGATATACATAAAAAGGGGTGAGATAAAATCCTAGTAATAGGATAGATAAGAACAATATATCATGGGGTGAGCATAATCATAACATGTGCAAAAGATCATGATCATGAGAGGAAGCATAAATAAATGACTTGAAGTATGGAAATGCATAAAAATGAAACATCATTTATTAGTGGTTAACTAACACACATAATTGTGAAAAAATATAGCATCTTGTACACATCATTTCATATTTACTCATGAGATTAATCACTTTACCCGATGCATTGGAGTGCTGTATAATTCTGGGCACACCTGTCACATTTAAACATTCATATTGCCCTATATAATTCCGGGCGCACCTGTCACATCATAACATTATCATTAAAATGCATGCCACATAGAACATATATCAATAATTAACATAACTAAACCATGTAAAGGAATTGGTTTCATCTCATAATAGCACATTCATAAACATTGTGTTCCCAAAAGAATGAGGGAATAACATTCATGCTACAAGAACTGTCAATCTTGGATGAGAAGTAAAAGGTGTGTTCTTGAAAGAAGAGTTATTTTGTAAAACATTTTGTTTGACATAAATACAAGTGAAAAACATTTATATCCCATAAAAGTAAATTCAATGAAGAAAAATATATTTTTAAGGAGTAACCATATAAAAAAGGAGTGAAAGAGGGAGAACCCAAAGGATGAAAGTTGGGTTTGAGAATTTCCCCTTACCGTGTATCTGAATGCTTCCTTCCCTTTAATGTCCTATATAATGACATTATATTCATTAATTAGAAATTAAAGAACCTTTTATACATTAATATGGTTAATTTTGGTTTCATCATGTCATTTTATGGTTCTTTTTGATGAGTTATAGGGTTTAAAAACTTTGTTCGGGAATGTTCGTTTTTATGGTCTTCTTGGGTGGTTAACTCATATTATTAAATGAACGTTTGGGTAGAACATGAGTAAAAATCCCAAACTGATATTAAAAGTTAGTAATGAAATTTCATAATTTAAAATGATCTTATAATGAGTTATATTATATACCACGTGGATGAATCATTAGATAAAAATTAAATGATGATTTTTTGGGTTAATTTGGGCGGTTTTTCGATCACAACGAACTTGTTTTAATTTATCACATAGTAATATGTACATAAGTTAGTTCCAGAACTTTAAATAGAACATAATACATTTAACATATTCTGGTTCAACCATAAAAATTGTTTAATGAACATATATGAAGGTAGAAATGGAAGAAGTAAACATGTCGTTCTTGAAGGTGATAAATTAACACCTCACGAACAATGTTCTCTTTAATAAAATAAAAGGAAGAGGGAAATGGTTTGGATGATATAATATACCATTAGTATCATAAAACTATGGTATATTTATGTTACTGGAGTTACCATAACATTTTGACAAAGATAGGTGGGGAGATAATAAGAAAAGAACTGGAAATTGAAAGGGAATTAATAAAGAAGAGGGAGAGAAATTACCTCTTGAATCCTCCTCTAGAGATCCTCCTAAATGGCTCTAATATTGGTATTTTGATGAGACAAAAAGCTCTTGGACTTGGGAGAGGGGATAGGAAAGATTCTTGGGCAGTGTTTAGACATCGCTTGAAGCTTTAGAGGTGTGAGGTAATGAGGGAGTGAATGGTAGTATTTATAGTGGAGGGGAGAGGGGTTTCCTTAATATAAAATTTATTAGTTTATTATTTCCCCACAATACAAGGAATAGTGAGTCTTTCATGACCAAGAATAGTAATTTTATAATTTAATCCCGAACCAAGTGGTCTTACATCAGCAAGAACATCACACATTACCCTATAATTAACCTATTTAGCTTATTTTGTAAATTATGGTATTTCACTATTAATAAAAACCTCAAGTATTTCCGAAAAATCCATAAACTTTAACCCAACCATTTTTCAATGAATAGAATAAAAAAAAATGAAATCCATTTTTCAAAAATAATTTTATAAATATGTTTAATTTAATATTTAATTAAAATCATAATTTATTATTAAAAAACAAGTTTTAAAACAATCATTTACTTATTCTAAAATATAGGTACATCATACTTTCACTTGAATATTATTTTTATACTATCATAGGTAAGGTTACTATTCATGAGGGTATATCACTATTCATAAGGGTATGTTACTATTCATAAGAGTAGGTTACTATTCACAGAAAATTATTTTTGTTTTATTAGAATCCAAAAATCATCTTGAACACAACTGTGTATGTCATATTTTCTAAATTCCCAATACAGAAGTGAAAAAATTATGTTTTAAGGTCACTTATCCCTTAGTAGTTCATTATCTTGTGTCTTTATGTGATTTTATGACATAATTATTGTCACGACCCATCCTCGGGGCCCGTGCCATGACTACCCCAAGCCCGCCTTCCATAGGCCAGGGGCTGGCGACTAGCACCAAGGCGTAAATCCCAGTAAAAAGAGAAGGCATTGCCTTTGTAAAGTAAACAAACTCCACAAAGCAAGAAATAAGTAGAAGTAAACACTAAGTAAAAACAGAGTACAACTGTAAGTGCGGAAAGTAAGTGAGCCAGTATACAAACCCAAACTGAAAGTAAAGTACAACTCGAAAGGGAAAACAACAACTGAAAGGTAAAGCTGCAATGATGAGATATCCACTTGGAATCCCACCTGAAGGGTGGGTACAAAAAAGCCTCCACTGCTCCTCGGGTCCAGCCTACCGCTCCGAGTACGTCCCGCCCAGTGGTCCACCTCCAGGTACCATTCTTCTCCGCAAGCCTCCACCACGATCAGCGCTGTCCGTCGTCTGAAACCAACACAACGTAGTCTGGGCATAGCCCGTGCAGTGGTGAGTATAAGCTACTCAGTAGGGACCCTGAGACCCCCCGAAGGTCTCCCAAAATCCACAAAGGATAAACCAAAAAGGTAAGATACAATCACGAAGTAAAATCCGACACTACTTAGGTATATGCCCATACATATACCTAAGTCATCAATTCCAATTCGGCTCCAACATCCGAGCCCAAGTACAACCCAGTCCACACAGGAAAGCAAACGAATTCCACACAGGAAGCAAAATGTAATCCACATAGGATAGCACAACACAATCCACACAGGAAAGCAAACAGGATTCAGCTCACATAGGTATACTTCTTCGAAAGACGATAGAGATGATCACTGATCCGTCTAAGTTATCTGACCCACAAAGGATCGATAGGTACTAACCCCCGCAAATACCCACACATGATCGGTAGGAAATTAACCCCCGCAATGACCCACACAGGATCAGACACACATAAGATCGGACCCACACGGGATCTGTAGGTGCTGGCTCACACAGAACCGCTGAGCGCTGACCCACATAGGATCAGACCCACACAGGACCGGTAGCACTGATCTACACTAGATCGTTGAGTGTTGTAGTCATCGTCATTGAATCCACTGAGGATCTCTGCACAGTCGTCGTCGCAGTCACAGTAGCAGTCGCAGCGAGCTCTAGGGTTCCCGCACATAGCAAGCTCATTCGGGAGGGTCCGTTCCACGAGCCGAGAGGCTGATACATCAACTGACACATAGTCCAGAGTTGATGTATCCAAAAGTTCTGTATCGTCAACAGGAACTCAACGTCGCAGACGGCGCGTCAATCGGATGCCCGGTCTGAGAGTTATTGGCTTTTTTGTTCTAGGGACCCAGTTGGTTTTTAAGGCAAAACCAACCCGACTGTACTCCACCTACGTCCAAACCTTGGGCGGAGTAAGCCAAAGGATCCATCTCACTTAGAGGAATTCAACAAAGTCGACTTCACGTCAATCGGACGTCCGAAGCTCAAGATATGAGCGTTTCCGCTCCGAGGGTCCAGTTGGTTTCGTGTATGAACCAACCTGGCCGAACTCAAAGTATTCTGAAACCTTGAGTGCGATATACCGAAACGATCATATCATTCCAAGGATTGTGTCGCCACTGACGGAGCGTTGATCGGTGGTCCGTAGCATGAGTTATGGGAAATTAAACCCAAATGGTCCGAAAATGGGGGTTTCAGGCCCGAACCGACCCAACCCGCGACCCCCTGGGTCAGCCCGAACTGGGTCGACCCGACCAGGGTCCGGGTCCACTGGTCCCGGCACGGCCCGCCCGGCAGGCGCGGTGCGGCCCGATGGCCCGGACCGGCGACCTGCGCGCTGGTTGGTGCTCGGCCAAAACGGCCGAGCCGTTTTTGGCTCACACGGGGGGGGGGGGGGGGGGGGGGGGGCTACCCCCCAGTATCTTGTAACCGAGGCCCCTTAATTAGGGCCGCTTTGATGGCTGGAAGGGGGATTCAATTCCCCCGGCTTCTCCCTGTCTGGCCGGCCCGACCTGGTCGGCCGGTTCCTGCTCAACGGCATCGGCGATGGCCGATCCCATTCCAGCTCCAATGCCGGCGGCCCGGTACCAGCCTCCGGTCACCCTGCTCCGCCGCGGCCCAGAACCGGCCGCCGGTCACCCTGCTCCGCCATGGCCCGGAACCGGCCGCCGGTCACCCTGCTCCACCGCGGCCCGGAACCGGCCGCTGCCCTTGTTGTCCGGCGGGGCGCGATGGCGACGCGCCCCTCCGCCGCGGCCCCGGTACCGGCCACGGTATTTTCGGATGTCTCTGACGTGATGTGATGGCGTCGTGTCCTTGATAAACTTCGCGGCGCGGCGTGACGACGCCGCAAAGTACTTGTCGTGCGAATTCCGCGTGGTGCGACAGCACCACGCCATTCCATCCAAACCACAAAGTATCAACAAGGATAAAGAAGAGGGTAGGTCGTGTTTGTGCAGTCCCCGACCCCCTCTCGTTAAACGATCACATTTAGTCTATTATCCACGCACATGGAAAAACTAGAATCATGAATGGGAATAATTAAATAAAATAAATCCCCTTCCTCGGTTTCAAGAACGGTGCACGTCAACGAGTCGCGGAAGACGAGCATCGCGGAGGTCGGGCGTCGCGGAAAATGAACGTCGATTCCATTATCGTCGAGGTGAATCCGAAGAGGAAACGTCGTTGGAGAAGTTCTTCGTGTTCTTCGGGGGAGATGTTCTTCGTTGAAGAATGGTGTTCTTCGTCGGAGTCTGAGGTGTTCTTCACGTTCTTCATCGAAGATGTTCTTCGTTGGAGATGAAGAAGATCTTCACGCTTCCAAAACCTCTCAACTTGGCATAAACTCTAACATTAATAAAATAAGCCCAAGTCTTAATTTATTAACACAACTCACCCTTTTGAATTTCAAGAGTTTGAAATTCAATTAACCACACATAACTCACCTCATTAAAAATTCACAAGTTATTAAATTAAATGAAGGGGAGTTAATGGGGAGTTGAAGAGTTGAAGAATATGAAGGGGTGGGGTTAGTGTGGGCCCCACCACCCTCATAACCTCCCAAGGGAGGTTGGGTAGTTACCCAACTTCCACCCATAGCCTTAAAACACAAAAGGAAAATAAAAATTGTAGAATAATAATAAATTAACTTCCACAATTTTTATCATCCACACCCGTGATAACGCAACTCCGGAATAGGATTTCCTAAGCAATTACCGGCACTGCGGTTCCATCGGTGCCCTTAGAATTTTATTCCGGGCACCGGTTCAAAAGTTAGAAATTCCCGCTCGTTCGTTCACTGAACGTACCCGAGCTAAACTTCAGATAGAAATTTTGGGCACTCCGGGCCTCGGAATCAAGTGCCGTCTGAAACCGCGTTCTTGTAAAATTCCAAAGAAAATTAAGAAAAAATTTCCCTTGAATATTACAGGTCTTTACATTACTCCCACCTTAGGTCTTTACGTCCCCGTAAAGATACATCGAAAACTAGGGAAACAAATGAGGGTACTAAGCACGCATCTGAGCCTCCCGCTCCTAAGTGCTCTCCTGGAGGTTCCCGTGCTGCCATCTGATGCGCACTAGAGGAATCAACCATCCACGTAGGACCCGATCCTGTTGATCCTCGACCTCCATCGGAACCTCCGCAAAAGTCTCCCCATCATCAACATCTAGCTCCCCATGGTCAATGATATGTGTCGGGTCGTGCACGTATCTTCTCAGCTGAGATATGTGGAAGACGTCATGCACCCGGTGCAACTGAGGTGGTAGATCTAGGCGATAAGCCACCTCTCCAATCCTGCCGAGGACCTGGAGTGGTCCGATGAAGCGTGGAGACAAATTTCCGCCTCGGCCAAATCTCCATATTCCACATCGTGGTGAGACACGCAAGAAGACGTGGTCGCCATCCTCGAACTCTAGTGGCCTCCGCCTCCTGTCAGCATAAGACTTATGCCGGCTCTGAACTATCCTCATCCGCTCCTGGATGACCTGGACCTTCTCTTTCGTGGCATGAACCATCTCCGGTCCCACAAGTGCTGACTCCCTAGGGTCTGTCCAGCACAAAGGAGATCTACAAGGTCGGCCGTACAATGCCTCGTATGGTGCCATCCCGATGGTGGAGTGGTAGCTATTGTTGTACGCGAACTCCACCAAGGGTAGGTGGTCCTCCCAGCTGCGACCAAAGTCGAGGACAAATGCACAGAGCATGTCCTAGAGAGTCTGAATGGTCCTCTCTATCTGACCATCCATCTGAGGGTGAAAGGCTGTGCTCAGACATAGCTGCGTCCTGAATGCCTCCTGCAATTCCTTCCATAGCCGGGAAGTAAATCGAGCATCTCGATCGGAGATGATAGATGATGGCACTCCATGAAGCCGCACAATCTCCTGAACGTAAAGACTTCCCAAGATCTTCACTGAGCCCTGCTCTCTGATGGGTAAGAAGTGAGCCGACTTGGTGAGTCGGTCGACAATCACCCAAATGGAGTCGTGACCTCTGGAAGTGCGTGGAAGTCCAGTCACGAAGTCTATAGATATGCCGTCGCACTACACTTGGGGACCTCCAAGGGCTGTACCAAGCCTGCTGGTACCTGATGCTCTGCCTTCACCTGCTGGCAGGTGAGGCATCGAGAAACGAACTCTACCATAAACTTCTTCATGCCCGACCACCAGTGCTGTCGTCTGAGATCCTGGTACATCTTTGCCACTCTAGGATGTACCGCCAAAGGGGAAGTGTGAAACTCTCTTAGCACCTCCTCTCGTAAAGCGACTGGTACCAAGTTACATCCTCTAAAAAGGATGTCCTGCTCTGCTCCAAAGGAGAAACCATCAGGTGCCTGTCCTGAGGATATCTGTGCACGCCGCATCTCACAGTCAGTGTCCCCACGCTGTGCCTCTCTGACCCGCTACAGTAGTGGAGGAGTGACTGTGAGAGACTAAAGGAAGGATGATCCATCTGTATCCACAAAGGATATCTGCAAAGAGGCTAGCTGCTCTGTTGCCTCCTCAAGTAGCTGAATGCCCGTCCTCCTGCTGAGGTCATCGACTACCACGTTCCCCTTTCCAGGAGTATAGACTATCTCAAAGTCATAGTCTTGGAGGAACTCGAGCCATCGCTACTGTCTCAGATTCAGATCCTTCTGAAAGAAGATGTATCTGAGACTCTGATGGTCAGAAAAGACTGTAAAGCGCTCTCCCATCAGATAGTGTCTCCATGTCTTCAAAGCGAAGACCACTGCTGCTAACTCCAGGTCATGGGTAGCGTAGTTCTGCTCATGCATCCTCAACTGATGTGATCCATAGGTGATCATGGCCCGCTCCTGCATCAGGACACATCCGAGTCCGATCCCTGATGCATCACAGTAGACTACGTACCCTACTCCCTCCTCAGGAAACCTCAAGATAGGTGCACTGGTCAATCTCTGTCTCAACTCATGGAAGCTCTGCTAACAATTTTCTGACCACACAAAGGGTTTCCCCTTCATCGTCAAAGCTGAGAGTGGTTCCACAACTTTTGAGAAGTCTGACACAAATCTCCGGTAGTATCCAACTAGTCCCAAGAAACTCCACACCTCCGTCATGCTCTTGGGTGACTCCCAAGCTAGCACTGCCTCGATCTTTGCAGGATCCACTGCAACTCCCGCCTCAGAGATGACGTGTCCCAAGAAGTGGACCTCACATATCCAGAGCTGACACTTCGAGAGATTACCATAAAGCTATTGCTCTCGGAGTGTGTATAGTACAATCTATAAGTGGTAGGTGTGCTCCTCCTCAGCCGTCGAGTAAATCAAAATGCCATCGATGAAGACAGCGACAAATCGATCGAGGAATGGATGAAAGATCCTGTTCATGAGGGACATGAACACTACTGGATCATTGGTTACGCCGAATGGCATAAACATGAACTCATAGTGGCCATACCGACATCTGAAGGACGTCTTCTGCACGTCCTCGTCTCGAACTCTGAGCTGATGATAGCCTGACCTGAGGTCTATCTTCGAGAACCACCGTGCTCCCTTGAGCTGATCAAAGAGGTCATCAATCCTCGGTAGCGGATACTTGTTCCTCACTGTCACCTGGTTCAGGCGACGATAGTCGACACAAAGTCGCAATCTCCCATCCGCCTTCTTGGCGAACAATATCGGGGAAGCCTAGAGTGAAACACTAGGTCGGATGAACCCCTTGCCCTGTAAGTCCTCCAACTGTACCGATAGCTCTCGAAGCTCGGCGAGGGCCATCTGATATGCTGGAGTTGATATCGGGGTTGTCCCGGGGTACAGGTCAATATAAAAGTCTACCTCTCTGCGAGGAGGTAGCCCTGGAACGTCGTCTTGAAAAATGTCTGCATACTGATCCACCACTGCAGGAAAACCAGGACTCTGCACGTCAACTGTTCCTAGGATGTGGCTAGCCAACTGATGAGTGATGGGCTGTCCTCTCCTCTACGGAAGTCCATCATGTGCTGCGAAGTATCCCTTCTCGCCGGTGAAGGTGAACTTGCTCCCGTCGGTGCATACACATCGCACCTTGCGCCTAATATAGTCAATCTGTGCATGGACCGTAGACAACCAATCCATGCCCAAGATGATGTCGTAAGGCCTCGACGCTACTACAAGAAGATCCTAGCCAAAGCTCTCACCTCCTAGAAGAAAGTTCACACTACCGGCACCAGTGCGTAATCGTTGAGTCTGCTCCCATAGGAGAATCTACCCGTAAGGATCGAGCCAACATCTCTGTCGGAATCTCTGAGCTCCGAACAAGGGCAGCGACTATGAAAGAGTGACTCACTCCTATGTCTATAAGAACTGCAGAAAGGGTGGAATAGATACAGATAGTACCTCGAATCATCTCGGGCGTGCCGTGGTCGTAGGCCTCTGCTGCCTGGAGATGTGTTTGTCTCTGCCCGCCAGCTCCCTGTGGTCGGGGTGGACCTCCTGGTGGTGGTGGTGGTAAAGCCTCAAAGCATCGCCCACCACCTGTTGCTCGGCCAGCTCCTCTTCCTCGTTCGCCTGCTCCCTGCGGACCTCCATGGTCGACCCACTGCCTCTGCCTCGGTGGTCCCTCAACCTTCTGCTGCTCCTCGGCACGGTGGGTCGGGCAGTCACGAGCCATGTGGCCATGCCCGCTGCACGAGTAGAACTGGCTGCCTCTCGAAAGACTGGCTCCGTGCTGTGTGCCCTACACTGCTGAGCCAGTGTCCTGTGGTTATCTGCCTGAGGGTCTGGTCTACCTGGACCCATGAGTCATCCATCGACTGCCTGCTGCAGAAGACTCTGCTACGTGCCGCCCTACGGTAGGTCTCGGTGCTGTTGTAGACTCAGCAAGAAAGCTCTCGATCAAAAGGGACCGCTCCAGTACTCCTGTCTGAGTCGGAATAATGAGGGAGATCAGCGATGCCCTGATCTTGTGTCTCAATCCCTGCTCAAAGGTTTGGGCTCGGAAGAATTGGTCTCGTACCATGTCTGTCGAGTAGCGTGAGAGATCTGTAAATCTCGCCGAGTACTGGGTGACCGTCAAACTGCCCTGCCGTAGCTGAAGAAGATCTTGTATGCGCACCGCACGGAGGGTGGCTGAGACGAACTTTGAGCGGAAGAGGCTATCAAAGTCCGTCTAGAGAAGTTATGCATCATCATGCACCTAGAGCATCAAGCTCCACCATCGTCCCACTACTGCGTGCAGTAAGCTCGCTGCGAGGATCACCATGAGGTCTGCTGGTGTCCTCACTAGCTTGAAATCTCGTACCACTGCCTCCAGCCAGTCCTCGGCTGCCTGGGGGTCTGTCTCCCCATGGAACCTAGGCGGTCGCTGGCGTTGGAACTCATGTAGTGCACTAAGTTGACATGCATCGTCAGCGGCTTGGGCTGGAAGCATCGGTGGCTCGGCGGGTGGAGGTACCGCTGGTGCCTCAGCTGACAAAGGGCCCTGCACCGAGGCCTCATCGCTCGGTGGGCTGTCATCACACTCAACTCTCGGAACCCTAGCTGGCTGCCATCGTGGGGCCATCCTGAAAAGAAAACAGGTGTGCCACGGTCAGAACAGTATACCTAGTGAGCTGACACAAAGTAATCACAAAGAAAACTTGAAACACACATGCAATCAATGTTTTCGTGCATTAAGTCGGAAATCAGAAGTCAGGGTCCTGGTGTACGGATACGTCGGCCGTCGCACCAACACTTGACTCCCTGGACTGATAACCACACCCAATACGCTAAACACTATTGCTTCACATAGAAAAAGATCAGAGTCCCAAGTTCTGCGTAGAACCGAACTCCTCTAATACCAATTTGCCACGACCCGTCCTCGGGGCCCGTGCCGTGACTACCCCAAGCCCGCCTTCCATAGGCCAGGGGCTGGCGACTAGCACCAAGGCATAAATCCCTGTAAAAAGGGAAGGCATTGCCTTTCTAAATTAAACAAACCCCACAGAGCAAGCAAGTAGTAGAAGTAAACACTAAGTAAAAACAGAGTACAACTGTAAGTGCGAAAAGTAAGTGGGCCAATATACAAAACCAAACTGAAAGTAAAGTACAACTCGAAAGGGAAAACAACAACTGAAAGGTAAAGCCGCAACGACGAGCTATCCACTTGGAATCCCACCTGAAGGGTGGGTACAGAAAAGCCTCCACTTCTCCTAGGGTCCATCCTACCGCTCTGAGTACGTCCCGCCCAGTGGTCCACCTCCAGGTACCGTTCTACTCCACAAGCCTCCACCACGATCAGCACGGTCCGTCGTCTGCAAAAAACACAACGTAGTGCGGGCATAGCCCATGCAGGGATGAGTATAAGCTACTCAGTAGGGACCCCGAGACCCCTGAAGGTCTCCCAAAATCCACAAAGGATAAACAACAAAGGTAAGATACAATCACAAAGTAACATCCGACACTACTTAGGTATATTCCCATACATATACCTAAGTCATCAATTCCAATTCGGCTCCAACATCCGAGCCCAAGTACAACCCAGTCCACACAAGAAAGCAAACGAATTCCACACAGGAAGCAAAACGTAATCCACACAGGATATCACAACACTATCCACACAGGAAAGAAAACATGATTCAGCTCACACAGGTATACTTCTTCGAAAGACGATAGAGATGATCACTGATCCATCTAAGTCATCGGACCCACAAAGGATTGATAGGTACTAACCCCCACAAAGACCCACACAGGATCGGTAGGAAACTAACCCCCGCAATGACCCACACAGGATCAGACCCACACAGGATCTATAGGCGCTGGCTCACACAGAACCGCTGAGCACTGACCCACACAGGATTGGACCCACACAGGATTGGTAGCACTGATCCACACATGATCGCTGAGTGCTGCAGTCGTCGTCGTCGAATCCACTGAGGATCTCTGCACAGTCATCGTCGTAGTCACAATAGCAGTCGCAACCAGCTCTAGGGTTCCCGCACAGAGCAAGATCGTTCGGGAGGGTCCGCTCCACAAGCCGAGAGGCTGATACATCAACTGAAACATAGTCCAGAGTTGATGTATCCAAAAGTTTCGTATCGTCAACAGGAAGTCAACGTCACAGACGACGTGTCAATCGGACGCCCGGTCTGAGAGTTATTGGCCTTTTCGTTCTAGGGGCCCGGTTGGTTTTTATGGGAAAACCAACCCGACCGTACTCCACCTGCGTCCAAACCTCGGGTGGAGTAAGCCAAAGGATCCTTCTCACTTAGAGGAATTCAACAAAGTCGACGACACGTCAATCGGATGTCCGAAGCTCAAGATATGAGCGTTTCCGCTCCGAGGGCCCGGTTGGTTTCGTGTACGAACCAACCCATCCAAACTCAAAGTATTCCAAAACCTTGAGTGCAATATACTGAAACGACCGTCTCGTTCCAAGGATCGTGTCTCCACTGACGGCGCGTCGATCGGAGGTCCGTAGCCCGAGTTATGGGCAATTGAACCCAAATGGTCCGAAAACGGGGGTTTCGGGCCCGGACCAACCTGGCCCGAGACCCCCTGGGTCGGCCCGAACCGGGTCGACCCGACCTGGGTCCGGGTCGTCCTGGCCCGGCATGAACCGACCCGGATGGATGCGGCCCAGCCCGGCAGGCGCGGCCCGGCCCGGACCGGCGACCCGCGCGCTGGGCACGCTGGTCGATGCTCGGCCAAAACGGCCGAGCCGTTTTTGGCTCACGCAGGGGGGGGGGCTGCCCCTACGATTTCTTGTAACCGCGGCCCCTTAATTGGGGCTGCTTTGATGGCCGGCCGGGGGATTCAATTCCCCCAGCTTCTCCCTGTCCGGCCGGCCCGACCTGGCCGGCCGATTCCTGCTCAACGGGACCGGCGATGGCCGGTCCCCTTCCAGCTCCGACGCCGGTGGCCCGGTACCGGCCGTTGGTCACCCTGCTCCTCTATGACCCGGAACCGGCCGCGGCCCCGGTACTGGCCGCGGTATTTTCGGACGTCTCTGACACGGCGCGATGGCGTCGTGTCCTTGATCAACTTCATGGCGCGACACGACGGCGCCGCGAAGTACTTGCCATGCGAATTCCGCGTGGTGCGACGACACCACGCCATTCCGTCCAAACCACAAAGTATCAACAAGGATAAAGAGGAGTGTCGGCTGTGTTTGTGCAGTCCGACCCCCTCTCGTTAAACGATAACATTTAGTCGATTATCCACAAAGATTGACAAACTAGAATCATTAACGAAAATAATTAAATAAAATAAATCCCCTACCTCGGTTTCAAGAACGGTGCACGTCAACGAGCCCTAGAAGACGAGCATTGCGGAGGTCGGCCATCGCAGAAAACAAACGTCGATTCCGTTATCGTCGAGGTGTGTCCGAAGAGGAAACGTCGTTGGAGAAGTTCTCCGTGTTCTTCGGTGGAGATGTTCTTCGTTGAAGAACGGTGTTCTTCATCGGAGTCCGAGGTGTTCTTCACTTTCTTCATCGAAGATGTTCTTCGTTGGAGATGAAGAAGATCTTCACGCTTCCCAAAACCTCTCAACATGTCATAAAATCTAACATTAATAAAATAATCCCAAGTCTTAATTTAATAACACAACTCACCCTTTTGAATTTCAGGAGTTTGAAATTCAATTAACCACACATAACTCACCTCATTAAAAATACACAAGTTGTCAAATTAAATGAAGTGGAGTTAATGGGGAGTTAAAGAGTTGAAGAATATGAAGGGGTGGGGTTAGTGTGGGCCCCACCACCCTCATAACCTCCCAAGGGAGGTTGGGTAGTTACCCAACTTCCACCCATAGCCTTAAAACACAAAAGGAAAAAAAAATTGTAGAATAATAATAAATTAACTTCCCCAATTTTTATCATCCACACCCGTGATAACGGAACTCCAGAACAGGAGTTTCTAAGAAATTACCGGTGCTGCGGTTCCATCGGTGCCCTCAGAATTCGATTCCGGGCACCGGTTCAAAAGTTAGAAATTCCCGCTCGTTCGTTCACTGAACGTACCCGAGCTAAACTTCGGATAGAAATTCCGGGCACTCCGGGCCTCAGAATCAAGTGCCGTCTGAAACCGCGTTCTTGTAAAATTCCAAAGAAAATTAAGAAAAAAATTTCCCTTGAATTGTACGGGTCTTTACAATTATAACAAGGTAATTTCCATTTAAAAACTTCTGGTCGTTACACTAACTTTCACTACCATTATTTAATCCATCCTCAAACTTTGATTATATTCCATATCTTGATGGTGGATTTTTCTCCCTTTTTCAAACTAGTCTTCCTCCCATAATTGTGGTTCTAAAATTCCTTGATGGCATACATCCAGAATAGTTATTATTTCATTTTATTTTATTTATAATTATCTCTCTTCATTTGTTGACATCCACCTATGTTTATTGAACTACTTCAACAAAAAATCATCCCATTCCATTTATTTGGTGATCATTTTGGATGAATACTTCTCATAGTAGTTAAAGCTACATATAAGATATGGGGGATGAGTATCAAGCAAAAAAAATGAAATAATAACTATTTGGGAGATGAAAGTCAAGTTTTCAATGAGGCAGAGGCTCCTTCTTGGCATCCAAGAGACCTAAAATCAAATCTGGATGAGGGTGAGTTTCTGGGTTTCTATAGCAGTTAATATAGCTTGTATTGTTTGGTACTATAGAAACTAGAACTATTCATACGATTTGAGCCTTTATGCCATCAGTTTGGGCCTATGGGTCTTAAGGCCTTCAGGACACCAAATGTATTTAGGCCACATGTCCTTTGGGATATAGGGACTTTGGACCACCAATGGCCTTCGACACATATGGCTTTTGGGCCATAGAGAAGACCAAAGATATAGAACACAATGGAAAAGGCCTAGATGAGGTTTCAGAGAAAAAATAGAAACCACCAAAGCAGAGCTTAACAGATTGGAAGAATGAGAGGGTATGGAAACTATCATTGAGACTAGGAACCATGCAACTCTGCAAGAGGAAAAGCTAGCTGATCAACCATGAAAGGTGGGGAGCTTGACACTTTCGTGATGCAGATGTTGGGGAGAGACTATTTAAAGTATGTAAAGTCTTGGGACTGTAAGATCATCTATTAGGTCTTGTATGGACCTTATACCTTGGGCCTAAATGTCATGTAATTTTTCTCCTTCATCCCTTAAAAATGGGATTATCCCAAATAAAAAAAAGAAGGACTTTGGGCCGTTCGGGCTAAGGAATGAATATTCAAATCCAAACAACATATACTCATAGTAATTTAAATCCACTTATAGGCATTTATTGTTTTCCACTTCCTCTAAAATATTTCTTTTTTTGGAAGGGATTATAGGAGACACAAATTTGTGGTGGTATTTATGTGTGGTGGATGAGAGATCTTGACAACAATTCAATTCATCAAGATTGTAAAAGAAAGTATCCTAAATATGAATTTAAAAACTGGTCTGGAGATCTCTTCTCATTTTTAGGGGAATTCTTTCAATATTCATATTAAATAACTCAGTATAGTAGTATTATCATACATGTATGGATAACTGTGGAGTTCTAATGGGATCCAATATAACGAAACTCAAAATAAAAGTATTTTTTGATGAATTGTTTTCAAAATTAACCTAGTGAGTCGTATTAGATTATTCATATCAAGAAACCAAAAAAATTATTCATTATGTTTTGATTAATTTTTCAGTGTGATTTTTTATGTTCCTTGGAAGTAGTAAATGAAGAGGATGAAAGGTTGAACGAGTTGAAGAATGAGTGGGGAGATGTGGTATTCAAATCCATGGAAGTATTTTTGACAGAGATTAATGACTACAATCCAAGAAGGATTTATGTCCTGAAGTAATATTAGAACCAGAATGATGGGAGGAAGGCTAGTTTTACGGAGGGATTCCAATCCATCATCAATAGATTGAAAGGAAATCAGGCTTCTTAGGATGGATTAAATCAAGCTATTGAAGGTTAGTTGTAATACATTATTGAAGAATTATATATCTATTCAATAAAGTAATAGTTTTCATGAAATATGTGTGACTCGAATGGCTCGAAGGCCTTCTTTTTATTAATTTTTGATAATTCCCCTTTTAACAATTAAAGGGGAACCCTTGCATGGCTCATAAGATTTGTGACATTACATGACCCGAACATCTTAGAGTAATTTATCCAGACTATAACTACTTCAAACTACCCCTCTACAACATCTACATCATGATGTCGGCTCTCCATCTTCGCATGGCTATTCGGCTAGGCTTCTCATGCATGCATAGGCTGGTCCTGATGGAAATTTCCATACCCTATTATTCTTCAAAATCAGTTATATTTTCTCTGGTGAATGTGCCTACTCTAAATCCTCATTCATAACCTATTTATTGTAGAATATTATTAGTCTATTTAATCCCAATTTCATGTGGCCCGAAGGCCATGAGGTGGAACGAAGGCCTTGATATCTCTTGAAGGCCTTGATATGGCCTGATGGTCTTGAGGATGATCGTAAGCCTTATTGACCCGATGTCCTTGGGTGTCCTGAAGGCCTTGAAGGAATTGAGGAACAAACCAGTGGCCCAAAATCCCAAACGTATTAATAGTTCCATCTATTAATGTACCAAAAAGTACATGATTAATTACCTAATATAGTAATACTATAGTATCCCAGAAATATGTCTCCTCTTAGATTTGATATCAGGTCTCTTGGATGCACTTGCTGAGTCCTCACCAACTGGGCTGAGGCTCTTGTGTAACAGGACGTATGCAATTGTGATCCTTTATGCATTGATTTTATTGTATTGTATATTTATCTTACCAAAATGAATCCTTATTTACACAAACTTATTTGTGAAACCCATGTTCCTTTTTTGTGAAAAGTTATTTATGTTTCTTACAACTATTATGTGTTATATGCTTATTTCACAATAACAGCTAGAGATTTAGTTCACAGTGGTCTCGTATGAAGCTGTAATGAGTTTATAGAATAGGGGAATCATTATGTAGTTATAGGTAAAGTATAGAGATAGGTAGATAATATACTCATAGATTAAATTTACATTGATTAATATTTTACCATATGCTTACTTAAAGATAATATTGATGTTAATAAAATTAGGAATAAGTTTTAATCTCAATCCTAGATGATATATAAGATACTCATAAATATATAATTAGAATCTTATGTGTCTTAAGACCATTAACAGGAGTATAATATACTAGGATTGTACATATCACTATAGAAGAAACCTATCAAGCATCATCCATAGACTAATCAACCATAAATAATGTACCAATCATATCTAATGACCTTGGATAGAAGGAATAGCTCAAAAGGACCATTGGAGATAACCTAACTAACCACATCGATAGAAATTTTTCACATCAAAGAGGAAATAAGGATTAAAGTGTCCTAGGAACCTATATCGATTGAATCACTCAAAAAAGTATCCTCAATTGAATAGGAATTTAAATTCCACCACTCTGATGGTATTGAAGAAATGAGTCTCACCCCACCTAGATTCGACATCACTTCAGTCTACTCAAGGATTCATCACCTTCCAATTTTGGATTTTTTCTAAATCCACCATAAGATCCCTCCAATAACATTCATCCCTTTAATGGGTGAATTTTTCAACTTATTCTCAGTATTGATATAGAAATTTTTACTCATATAAATGAAATTAATCTATTAAATGCAATAATAAATTTATTATTATGATATATTGTCATAAAATATTAGAGGAACCATAGATACTATATGTTTTTGTCATTGAAAATTATACCACATAGCTTGAAGTAGATCTAAAATTACCTCTAGGACATGAGAATCAATATAAGATATAATATACATAGGATATTCGTTGGATCCTTCATATGGACATCTAGGGGCCAAAGTGGTGGCATATTCTATATTAATGTAGAGACTCACACAATTTTCCCCTTTTAAAAATCAATAATCTTTCAAAAATAGGTATAAAATAATCTATATTAAATGTGAACCCCAAACCCCTATCTGTCATTTATTTGATTTTCAATAAGTCATTTAATACTTTAAATATAATTTGAAAGATGTTAGAATAATTCTTTTTAATATAAGTATGAAACAACTAACAAATAGTATAAATAATGGGGGTTACTGAATAAACTCAATCAATTAATAAGTTATATAAACCTAATCATCACTAATAAGTAAATAATAATACACTCTTTATTTATTATTCATGTTTCTATTGATATAAATATATAATTTATTGTAGAAAAAAATTAAACAAAGACACATAAGATCATGATATTTTATATATTCTTACTGATTCCAACTTATCGACTCCTAAATAAGTGGCATGAGACTCAAAAACATAAGTCAAGGAAAAAATAAATAAAAAAACCTAGAATTCATAAGGTAACTCAAGTATCCAACATAATTATGCCATCTAGACATATTTATAGATAACTTCTTATGTATGGAAAGTTTTTTCTTTTGTATATAATCAATACCAATATCCATAGTTTCACTCTAATTCCATCTTGTAACATTTTTAACCTAGTATACCCTAATAGATCTCAATTCAGGCCAGAACATCACCTCAAAAACACTTTTTGATCAGTAAAGTCTTGTGTCAATGCTATAGGATATAGATAAAATTACCTTTTCAATAACATTTTATGAAAATCTATTTTATTTATCCACACAGGCCCATACACATATGACGACTGACCTTCCCATATGAAAACATCCTTCTCATTATTATAAAACATTATCTATGGAGGAAAAATTTGAAATAGAAAAACTCATTGTATTTCAGTGAGGAGGAGATGAGATATTAGGTTCTTCATGGTTAAAAACAATACAAAAAAACAAAACTCAGAACCCAAATAATCAAACAATGATAGAGGAAAAGTAGAAAATAACATACATTGGATTTTGCCTTGATTTATTTGAGGGAATGTAGAGGAGTCACACCTAAAGCAGAAGAGTTTCATGAGATCATGAGAATCGTGAGTGACCGAGTCACTGTTAGGGTTATTTTAAATAGATTAGGGACACTTTTAATAATGCTTTCAAAAAATCACCAATAAATATCCATTTTATCAGCGTTAAATTTATAAGTACTAATAAAAAGGATATTTATCTCTGCTTTTTTAGCACTGATAAAGGTCGATCTTTATCAGTTCTAAATAAGAATTGATTAAGGATTTGTAATTATAATTATTTAAATAAACTTATTATAGATTTATAATTTATTATATATATATAATTATTTATTTATAATTTTATAAATACATATTTTAAAAAATAATAATTATTAATTTATAATAATTACAAATATTTAAATTTATAAATATAGTAAATATAAATTTATAATTATATTTATTTATAAATATTTATTTACAAATATATTTTTAATATTATTAATAGATATATAATCTTAAATACATTCATTTTAAAAATGAGTGAAACTGAATAATTCAAAATAACTACACTTTAACAATATTAAAAATATTAATAAGTTTTATTAATTAAATATACATTATTAAAAAAATATGGATATATATATATATATATTAAATTATAGGTGAATACATATTTAAAATACTAAAACATAGTAAATAAATAAATAAAAATAAATAATAGAAAATGATAAAATTCTAAAATAAAATAAAAAATAAAAATAATAAAAATGAATACCCTAAGTGTAATAGTATTAAAAATAAATAAATAAAATTGACTGATTAAAAACATAATATATTAAATGTATCATATAATAATGAAATTATAAACTATACTAAAATTTGAATAAATTACATAAATATTAGGTGTATGTGTTTCTATATATTGTTTAAATGTATTTGTGTGTGAATTTATGTATATAAATGAATTAATTACATGTATATATTTATGTGAAATCAATGTAACACATGATGTTTGATATATTTTAAATTGAAAAATCAAACAATATTAAAAATGAATAAGACATTAATATGTTTTTAATCGAGATTTTATTCATTTATATAAATTTATATTTAATATATATTATTTATTTATATTTATAATATATATATATATTATTTATTTATTTTTATTAATAATTGTTTCATTAGTAAAATTGTAAATAATATTTTTAATTTATTCATTTTAAATTTTTTATTTAATTATTACAATCTATTCGTTTTATATATCTATATTTAATATATACTATTTATTAATATTTAATATATATGTATATATATGTATATGAAATGTATTCATTTTTATCAATAATTATTTAATTAATAAGATATGAAATATTTTTATTAATTTACTAATTTTGAATTTTTATTCTTTTTATTATTTCATTATTTCATTTTAAATATATATATATATATATATGTATTTAATATATATTATTTATTAATCTTTTAATTACATATATATGTATATTCAATTTATTCATTTTTAACAATAATTAATAATTTAATGAAATTGTTAATTTTTTTATTTTTATTTGTTTAATTATTTTATTTTATTGTCAACCTTTATCAGTGTTTTTTAGCGCTGATAAATAGTACCCTTTTTTAGCGCTAAAAATAAAGCACTTATAAATACTAAACTTTATCAACACTGAAATAAAGTGCTGATAAAGTTCCCCTTTATCATCACTTATTTTGTCACTCATAAAGATGGACTTTATCAGTGCATTTTACTATCACTTATAAATGCCAGCGCTGTTAAAGGAATATTTTGTAGTAGTGAAAGTTTTTGATATATTAATTTTACAAAATGATTAATAAGTAATTAATATAATATATAAAAATTAAATATATCATCACAAATAGCCGTGAGAGATGATGATGGAAAATGAATTACATTAGTTTGTGAGTCGGTAGTCCACCGTACACACGAATGATGGTTTCATTTCCCATTTGATGGAAGTGTAGATGGATTTAGATTATGAAATTAACATAATAACATCTTATGAAATGTTATATAATGATTTCCTTATATGATAATGGTTAAATATGTTTGTAAGGAGGTGGAAGAAGAAATAAAACAAAGATGGTCAGTTAAGAATGATACCTCTTCTTTGGACCACCTCTTAGGATTACACATAAAGCCTTCCTCGATCATATTTAAAATAAAAAAAAGTCTTCTAAGAAGTAATTAGGTAATTAATTATGGGACATGGGTAGGTATTTTATAATGTAATTAGTTTTTTATGCGTGGAAAGAAGAGGAGAGCGGTTCCCTTTTATAAAGGAGGAGGAGTGACATTTTTATAAATACACAAAACTATTCCACAGTGGGAAGTCACTCTCAAGTAAAGTTCCTCCAAAATTTATAAATAAAATATTTTAGGAAGGATAAGGTAGATAAAAACCTCTAAAACTAAAAATAAACATTTTTTAATCATGTTATATCATTTAGCTCTAAGGTTACTCAGTTTTTATGGTTTTAAATTTTCCCCATGGTAACTTGTTTTTTACAGTTTTTACTATTAATTATGAACAAAAATTAAGTTGAAATTATTATATAATATAAATTATGATGAATCAAAATAATTAATCTATTTTATAAAATTGAATTCAAATAATTGGTAGAATTTAATTTTAAATAAGACCCGCAAACGTGTCGAAAAAATGGGTTTTCATGAAATACATTTTTCAAGCATAAGATGATCTTATAATAACTATTTAAAAAATAATAATAATTAGATGAATTTAAATTAATATATATATATATATATATATATAATATAAATTTATTTTAAATCATTCCTCGTTATGGGTTATTTTAATTAGTTAATAAGGAGAAATATTATGCTCAATAAAATAGTTTTCAGAAAAAACATGTTTTTAAGCCTAAAATTAAAATTATATTAAAATATTATATAAATATGATTTAGTGGTAATTAATTGGTTTAAATTTAACCAATGAATAATTATTTTATTTTTAAATAAAATTAAAATAATAATGATACTGTTAAAGTATTTAATTTATTAAAAATAAATGGCAGCTTTTCAAAAAACTGATATTTTCACTATTCACCGAAAAACCTATATTTTCTGAAAGAAATCAAAATTTCACCATAGTTTAATATTGAAATTATTATTTTAAAATATATTTTAATTTTATTAATTAAAATTTATATGTGTTTTAAAAAATTAGTTGTAATATTTTCTCATAGAAAGCAATAAAAAATATTTTTGAAGAAAACATAGTTTTATAAAGAAGAGATGTTTATTAAAAAAAATACGTTCCAATTTCATAATAATTTATAAATTGAGTAGAAAAATTATATATATTTAAAAAATTAGTTAATACTATTCATACCTATCAATTTAATGGCTAGGTTATAACAATCGCATTTAAATAATCATTGTTTGTTTTGGTTCAGTGTTACATGTCACATACACTATCGAACATTGTTTTAGATTTTTTAAAAACTCAGGGTGTTACAATGCCTCTTTACCTAGGATATTTTATTTATGAGGTCTCCTTGTTGGATTCTCTTACATCATGTATTTTTTATTTTAGATTATTAGGTGGGACACTCTTCCCATGGAGTTTTTTACATGAGATTACTAGGTGGACCCCCGTGCATGTTTACTAATATTACTTAAAATCTTTAAGACATTAAACACTAGAAGAATTAGGTATATTTGATCTTTTGCATCACCTTATAACCCTTGTATAGATGATTTTATTTATATTTTTTATTTATTAATCAACTTATCATACAACTAAGACTGGATATATTTAGGGACGTCATTGGTAGTGGCATTTTGATTTGTACTCAAACCCTACTCGGGCGACCATGGTTACTCGAGTAGAATAAATGGTTATATAAAATTAAAAGGTAAAGGGACCTATGATTTATAGTTTACCCATATTTCAATGATGGAGTATGGGGTTAATACTGGGGGCCTATTTTTCGCAGTTTACCCAGTTTTTTTTATTTTGGTCCATTTTTTGACCTTTTTGTAATTATCCACCCCAAGGGATATTGATATTGTAAATATGATTTGTATGAGTTTTAAAATTTTTCATTTTGATATATAAAGGGCTTTTCAATATTTATTGTAACAAACCATGAAGTCTACTACCTTTTTCATTTGGGTGTGTTATATTGTTATTATTTCTTCTCTTGTTGTTGTATACTATAATATGAGGATATAGTCTCTGTACGATAACACCATAGACCCTCACTTCTATTCAAAAAATTGTAGCATATGAGTAGGCACACCTAAGGTCCTATTCCCCTCTGGTAATGTTACTGTGGAATGATTTGTGCTGGAGTCTCACCTCAATGGTCCAAGATATGAAGAACATGATGTAATTTCCTTATATAGATCCTCCTTTCTCATAGTCAACAAACACTTATTCAATGAAAATAAAGGGGTTCAAATCATGTAGAACAATGTCACATAATGATGTTCAAATTACCAAGAATTATTACATGTCTCCCTCTCCACCCTCAATCTTATTAATCTCATACAACCCACGCCATGGATCAAGAACCATGATTCAATGATCTATAATATGATAGAACCATGAAAATTGACCTCTAGTCCATTATGTAATGACATACATACTTCAAGATGTGACAATAAAAATGTTAATGGAAATATATAAGGTTCTTCACTTTGAAATATTATCTCAAAACTCATCATGTTGTGACCAAAGATAGCCACACCATGATTAGACTACCAACTGAAACCAGTGTGGCACCTAACTCTCATGGCATATTCCTCGATGCCACAATACATCCTCACACCACAACACATAATATCATACCATGATGAAACCCATCATGGTGTAATTACTAGAAAACCAACCAACCTCTATCAGTCACCCACAAGACTACCACCAAGAACCCCTCATACTCCATGAACTCCTAAGAAATAAAAAAGAAGGTTTCAAGAAAAATTGGCTCCTTACATTAGATTACTCTCAAACGATTATCATCCATGAGAATAAAAATTCTTTGAATGTTAATAAAAGGGGTTATAAGATAAAAACACCATGATATAGCTCTGAAATAGAGAACTTGATGATCCTACTTTTGTTTTTGTATTTAATTTTTTGTCAATATGTCATTAAGTGATGAAGAAATCAATGTCAATATTTATTAAAGAAGAGGACTAGATTATAAGTTTATTTTTGTGTCCTTGATGTTGGTAATGTGTGAATATTGAAGTTCCCAAGTAGTTATGTGCATCACATTGTGAATATTTTTATGCGGATCAAAGTTTCATAAAAAATATTGGAAGTAGTTGAAGTTTTGAGTAATACCTACCCATAAAGAGTTCAAAGGTCGCATTTTATATTTTGGATGAAGTGAATTAACTATAATGATTGTTGAACTGGTCTTAAATCTCAAACACATGTTCACAATGAAATTGAATAAGCTCACATTCTTTACTTCTATGAAAGAGAATATGAAATACTGTTACATCAAGTGTTTTATGAAGACAATGAAAATATTCATTTTCATGAATAAATACTCATTATTTATGAATTTTTTTTGCAGTCCATGAAAAAATAAAAATAAAATTAAATTTTTAAATGATGAATCATTTGGATGAATTCATTTAGTTTGTCTTGGAAATTTAATGTTTGTTAATTACTATGTATATTATATGGGTGTTAACCAAAAAATGGATATCCATATCTAACCAAACTAGGAAAACTAGATCCCACACATGTGGGAGCGGTATCAAATATGTGGGAGAGCCTTCCAGGTTGTCCAGTTATGGTGTGAAGTATTGGGTGTGCATAGTTCCTATATTAAGCATAAGGCTGTGTGCATGGTGTGAACACAAGTCAGCCTAGGTGGACCACACAATGGTGTGTCATAGCCATTGTGTGTAATGTGTGTTGTGTATCCAAGTTTCGACCCTGGTGTTGGATCAAGAAATCTGTGGAGAAGAGATTATTATTAAGAACGAATAATTATAACTCAATACAGATGTGAGATCCCATGAAGCATTACATTTATCCTCCATTATAATGATACATAGAGAATGATAGCCACATGAATAATATGATATTTACCATCCGATTAATCCTCAATGTCATCTTCAACCTTGGTTTTCCCTAGGTTTGTGCCATGATTAACACCCCAAGATTGATGAAATGATATAACTATAGGATGAAACATCCAACATCTCCAACGTTCATGAAGTAGTCTAGAGAAGCCCGAATTATGATATCTCTTGCATTAAATCTCTATATTTCATGAACGAAACTATTTGAAATACGGGGCTTCTCTAAAGATTAAATATGAAGTTACAGAATTTTTATCAATGATTAAAATTCATGGTTCTGTTTAGATTCCTTTTATAAAAAATATATGTTGATATATGAGATCTTATGGATATTTAAAATATATTTTTACTCACTAATTTTATTAGAAATTGTATGATTTATAGATGAAAAAGGGTGGTTAACCTCTTCTATAAATACTGAGGTACCATCATCAAGATGGGTGGATGAAATTTTGAGAGCTCTCATTTTTCCATTTTTAAAATAGAGTATTTTTGAAACTCCTTGACTAAATGAAGAAGGAATAAGAATTCTTGTTCCACTCAGCTAAATAAATATGAATTTTCACGCTTTAATTTGTGTGAAGATTATATTTGTATGAGAACTTTCATGAAGGATAAATATTATGCATAATATTCCTTATTCTAAGAACACTCAAGGGTTTTTTAAGAAGAACAATACTGACATATTGTGTTTACACTGTTTCATGAAGATCTTATTGTATCAGAGTTATGTAAATCCATCTTGGTTTGTGAGAAGTCACTGTGACACTACATATAGTGTTATATTTAAAAAATTTATAAAAAAGGAAGTGATTAGCATGAAATAAATAAAAAAGTTATTTAAGAAACATAATAACATCATGAAATAAATAAAATAAATCACGCCGATCACATACATGATTTGAGAAATTACAAAATAGTGTTCATAAATTGGACTAAGGTTGATATATTCCATTAATGATACACATTTTACATGTATGATATATTTTTGAGATAACATGAGTAACACATACACATGATTCCATGAAGATACAATGGTATTTATTATTTCATTAACAATGTGTCTGTAAATGTGAATGGATGAAATAAATTGATACTATACACTGTAATTAAGCTTAAACTTGTGTAGAGAATAAGTTTTACTATTTATTTATCAATGATAACCCAAAACTAGAATTTGATATCTCATAGTTTCTATCAAATATCTGAAGAATAAGAATAATGAGTGACCAAGTTGATATCTACTAATTTAAATTTGGGTTGAAGAAGAATTATGAGGCATCTAATGTATATAGCATGATCATTTTATTCTGGCTAAATAATAAGAATAAGATACAACACACTGATTGATGTATTTGATGTGGCCCAATATATTACTAAATATACAGTAAGTTTGTCTAAATTTTTTTCTATTAATTAAGGATTTTTATACATTTTTGATCACTTCAGGAGGGATAGTATGATATCCTGTAATCTTGTTATTTAGAAACAAATATTTCTTTATACCTGGTCGGTGACCTGAAAACATTTCTAAGGTAATTACCTTCCCCATTCTTTCTTTGATAAAAAATAGAATTAGTGTCGAGTGTGATAATAACCACTATACAATGAGAACATAATCATCCACATAGGTGGTGAACCTCATTAAAAATCCTTGTGTTCTTTGTGTCACGTTGTTTTTTGTGAATTCTAGCTAACCACAGGTGAATAAGATAATAGATCCGTCTACTTAATATTTAATATAGGTAAATCAAGGGATAAAAGTTTTATAGTAGTAAAAATTTATCCAATAACAGTTCACCTAACACTAAGTGTGTTCATAAAAAATTTAATCTAAAAAATGGTATTAGAGTAGTTCAAACCTCTAATTGGATACTTTGATTTTAAGCTTCTTGATGGTTGAGTTTTTTTTCCTTAATGATTATTTTATGAAGTGAAAAACTTAGTGAAGAAGTATCTATTTAAGATCATAATTTGGTTTCATCTGAGTCACCAAAATGTATGGAATAAAAACATGGAGGAGTTTCATACAATGCATATCAAAACTCTATCTTAGGCAAGTCATTGAAGAAAAAAAAAGATAAAAAACTAACAAAGTTAGTGATGAAATAAATCTTTTGAAAAGTGGATTATGAATCAGTTTCCCAATGAATTATTTGTTATCCTTATATGTCATGCAATGGATTCAATGATATGGTAGTTTATTCTATGACCAAAGATATGGAAAAAATGTTTCCTCACATATTTTTTTATCCCTAAATGAAGGGGTGAAAACAAAAGTATGATATTAAAATTTTCCTCAAGAACATCTATGTATTAGTGGAAGTGATCATATATATAATAAGTTTTCTATTGAATCAATTTCTATATTGAATGATATCCTACATAACAGTCCCAAAGAAAAAATCACTTTTATCTATGGATAATTCAAATGAATGTAGTAATAGATCACTAATCTTAAATAAGATCTTGAAAACAAAGATTAAAATTGTGAAGAAATACTGTAATCCAATATCAAGCTCTCCAAACAAATTGGATCCCATGAAGTAGATAATTTGATATTAAATAATGATTCTATTGTTTTTAAGATCAGTGGATAAATTTAATTCATAAAAATGATAATTCCACTAATGAATTTTAAGAAAAGTTCCAATCATTATAAAGAAATTAGATGGATATCATTGATGTCAAGAGTGTTCAACTTGAAATGAAACAAAATAAGATCAGAGATATTTACACTTCGATATAGTAGAATAATAAAATGCAAGATGATTAAATTGAATAGAGATAGAAATAATGTGAAGATAGGTTAAAGTTAGTGGATAATGATATATTCATCTTAAATATGAAATTACTTAAAATTGGAGTCAAAATCGAAAATATTGAAATTTTTTAAACTGAGTATTCACAATAAGCTTAAAGAAAAGCTATCACTATAGGAGCTACAACCAAAAAAACATATAAGGGAGATTGTTATCCAAAAATAAATCTATCTAGTGGAATTAATAGATCCAAATAATTTAATTATCAATCTCAAGTATTCTAAAAGAAGAAGGTACCATCCACCTTTAATAATAATATCTATGATAACTTTAGTCTTATAAAAAGTGTTGGTTCCAAATTAAAACCTATGAAAAATTGGATGAAGAAGGGAAATTGAGAGACCACCACTACATTTGTTGTGAATAAATATAATTTTAAAATAAGTTGTTACCATAATTAAACCTATTTGAATAATTAAGATAAATAAGAAGAGAAAGCAGGTGAATCAGGCTAGAATTTTATTCAAAAGAAAAGGTCAATATTTGTTAGATACTATTGGTGATAAGAATGTTTTAGGAATATATGTCATGATTATTGGAAAAAAGGTTAGTATTTGAAAATAAATGGATACCTATATAAAGGTGGAGTAAAATAATGATAAATAAAATTATATATAAGGAAAAGAAGAATCTAACTATTATAAATAGATATGAATATTTGAAAAACCTATAAGGTGATTTCAATGGAAGTGGTCACAATGAAAAATTATTCAAGTATAAATCCATCAATCGTTCCACTAAAAATTTTTATTAGAAAAGTACATAGAATCCCAAGATTGGTGATAATCTTACCTTAGGAAATAATTATCTTAAAATCTTTAAAAATAAAATTCTTAAGAGGATTACTAATAAGAAAAATAAGCTAACCTTGGGATAAATTAAGAAGAATACTGATCCTCAACAAAAATCCAGAAAGAAAAAAAGGGATCTATACTAAAAAGAATGATACACTTCTTTTGTGGAAGAAGAGGCCACACCATGAATCACTATAATCAGTCCATAGGTGCCACAATGAGTAGAGGAAAGATTAATAAACAAAGAGATAAACTAGTTCAAGAGAGAAATAATATGAATTAAATGGTAAAGAGTACACTTGATATTCCATGTTGATATACCAATCATTCTATGCATATTCCAAATTATATACTTTTAATTTGGCCATTTGATTTGGATAGAGGAAAGAAAATGGAAGAAATAAGGATGAAAGAAGATTATGAAGGAAGGAAGATGATTACACATGAAGAAATAAAATTTTATAAGAGGTTGTTAATAAATGACAACCAGATAATATAATAAGTAATTTCTATAAGGTGGAAGTAGAATTGACATATCAATAATTATTTTTTGTTTATAACAGTAGCTTAAGAAGAAATATTGAAGAGGAATAAAAAATCACCATGTGATGAATGTGCCGTGATGACTAGTGTGGTATTGAAAATTCTATACAAAATTATCATAAAATAAAGTAAATAAACCATGTTGTCCCAATATATCCAATAAATATAGAAAATTCATCATAAATTGTTAACCCTCACATGAAGAAAAAAACAAAGGAGTCACATGGTTGAGAAGTAATTCTCATCGTATTTTATCTAACTAAACAATGAAGGAGATCCACCTTATTCCCATCTAATTTATGTTTTTTCATTACCTGTGTTTAATTAATGGTGATGAATATATTTTGGTGGTGAACTAAAATGAATAAATTATATTTCCATATATTCAAGATGGTATATTCATTTAAATCCTAACAGAAGACACCATACTGGCTGAATTTATCTATTGATATATTGAAGATTATTTGTTACAAAAGATCAGAGATAAACTTTGATGAAGATGATCAAGATATGATTACTGATCTAAAAATTTGAATTCATCATCATGGATGAGACCAAAAATTTTGGTTTTCACATTAATTTTCATCTAGAAGAACAACTAATGAAGATATCCATCTTGGTGAAGTGAATGTTGAGATCATCCTTTGAGAGGGAGTATCTAGAAAAGATAACACGATATCATATTTCATTAAAAATTGATATCCTTAGAAGGTACATGTTAAAGAACTCATCGATGAGGCATTTGGGCATAATCTCATATTATTATTCACAAAAAATGAAATTAATTAAGATCTTAAGTGGGAAAACATTAAATGAATCAATGACATGAACAAAAGAATCTTGAAAAATTTCTAGGATGGATTTTATGAAAATTTCATGCCTATTATAAATGAATGTTTTTAATATGTGTGTTGAGTTGAGTGCAAAAAATTCAGATGAATTTATATTGATATTTTTCATTAATATTCATATCAGGAAAGTTCCATTTTCATTATATCAATTAGAATCCGTTAATTTCTATAAACATTAAAAACAATTGTGCATCCTATGAGGAAAGAAACAAGTTGTGTTATATTAGTTGGTTTCATAGTTTGAATTGATAATGGAAAAAAATTTCATCTAGATTAGGCCCTCTTTTTTTCTACAAAGAGCATGACTCAAGTGTACTTAGATTGGAATAATAAATGGCACATAACTTAAGAAATAAATGATACCATCCACTCATAGGTAATTCTAAATTGTTATGAACATGGTTAAGAGAAGAAAATTAACGACTAAGAGAATAAATGAAGTAAATGAAGAGAACATGTTGACATTCCATTTTCCACATTGGTATTGAAAAAAATACAAAGGGGTAGATTGATGATCCTACTTGGTGTTTTTTTGTGTTTTTTATTAATTAGTCATTAAGTGATGAATCATTTTATTTCATTATATATTGAAGAATAACAATATCTTGGAAGTGTATTTTAATGTCCCCAAACTTGGTAATATGTGAATATTAAAGTTCAAAATCAATTATATTCATTACATTGTGAATGTTTTTACGAGGATAGATGTTTTATCATGAATCTTGGAAGTAGTTGATGTATTGAAGAAGATCCATCCACAAGGAGTTAAAAGGTCCCATGTTAAATTTTCGATGAAGAGAATCTACTATAGTAATTATTTAATTGGTCTTAAAGCTCAAAGATATGTGAAAATATAAATTTAAGAATTGAATATTGTTTAATTCAGTGAAAGATACGATGAAATATTATTTCAAGATGATTTTTATGAGTTTTTGGAAGTATTTATTTGCAAAAATAAATACAAATTAGTTGTGGATGATTTTTGAATGTTATAGAAAAATATAAATACAATTATATTTTTTCATGATGAATAATTTTGAAGACGAAATTTGGGTTGGATTGAAAATTTAATACTTATTAATTAATAAATATATTATATGGTTATTAAACATAAAAATGGCCATCCATAGCCAACCAGGATAGGCCATGTCAATCCCACACATGTGAGTGCTTACTCAACCACATAAGAGATCCATCTAGGCTAACCAGCTGTAGAGACAGGTAGAGGGCATGAATATCCCCCATAGGGAGAACACATGTGTGTGTATGGTGTGCACATAGGTGAGACCTAGTGGACGATGAAATGGTGTTGAGAGTCCCATTTTGGGCATGTGTGTTGTGTATCTAAGTTCTGAAACTAGTCCCAACTTGAGCGGTAAGCAGAGTGTGGATTATTATTAAGTAGTGTGAATTGGAATGAAAGACCGATGTGGGAACCTGTGAATTATTACACTATTCCACCATTAAAAATTCATACAAAGAATATTTTCCACCCAATCATTTTTGATCTTCTCAATTCGATCAAGCCTCTACATAATCTTCAACCTTGGTGTTCTATGGGTTCACATCAAAATCAAAAACCATAGATCAATGATGCAAGATATCTATAGCCCGCAATATCCACTATCTTTGATGATAATTTGATGATTGAGATAATCCCGAACAATGGGATCCATTTCATACAATATTCATTTTGTATGCACAAAAATATTTGAAATATAGGGATTCTACAAAGATGAAACATGATTTTTTATATATCTTAAATAAAAATGCATGGTTGTGTTTGGATTCCTTTGAGAGGAAATATGTGATGATTAATCATGATCAAGTGATTTTTTTTGCGAAGGAAGAAGTTGAGTTTACAAAAAAGAAGATCTTAATTTTTTTACTTTCCTAAGGTCATAAATATAGGAGATCTTTGATAGCATTGAAATATATATTGACTTACCTATTTTATCTTATACAACACATTTTACTAATGAAAAATGGGATGAACATCATCTATAAATACTAAGGTACCAACATCATGATAGGCTACTAAAATATTGAGAGCTCTCATTTTTCTAGCATGAAAATAGAGTATCCACGAGCCTCCTTGGCTATGCGAGGAGGGTAAAAGGTTCCATGAGTCACTTGTCTATAAAGAGAATAAGTTATGTGATTTCATTAGTGTAATGAATATCTGCATATGAGAACATACTAAAAGGTTAAAGACTCCTCATATTATTTTATATTAGAAGAATACTCGATGGTTACATGAAGAATAAAAATACCACCACAATGTTTTTATACTACCACATGAAGATAAAATTATATTAGAGTTTTGTAAATCCTTTTGGTTTTCATGAAGACACTAGGACATCATGTGTATTATTTTGTAAAGAAGAGAGACAAGAAAGGAAGATATCAGTGCAAAATAAACAAAATAACACCTAGAAAGAAATAAAATAATCCATGAATATCTTGTATAATCTTTGAAAAATGCAAAATAGTGTGGATAAATTGATCTAAAGTTGAGTTATTCCATGCATGATACATATTTAATATGCATGATAAATTATTGAGTCATCAAGCGTATTACATACACCTTATTTCCTAAAGATACATTATGATTTAATATTTCATGAAAAAGGTGCCTCCAAATGTGGATGGATAAAATTAATTGATACCCTACACTCTAATTAAGATTATAATTATGAGAAGAATAAGTTGAAACATTTTTATATCATTTTAAATTAGAAACTAGAATTTAATAACTTATATTCTCTATCAAAGACTAAAAGCAGAAGAAGAATCAGTGACTGTGTTGATATATGCTAATTTTCATTTGGTTCAAAGTAGCTTTCCAAGACATTTAGTATATATAGAACAACCATATTTATGTGTCTCTAAAAACACACAGTTTTCCACATCTTTTTATCTATTATTTATTTATTAAATTAATTAATTTTACAATTTTTGATAAATTAATTTATTTTTATATTTTCATAATTAATTTTGTTAATTGATCAATTTATATACCAAATTATGTATTTTTAGCTTGATTGGAAAATTGTGAAAATATAAAAAATTATTGTTAATATTGAGACCTGTCGCTGAATGAACATCAAAGATCAGTCACCCATAGATTTGGAAAATTGGAAACTCAACCGCTAGTCACCCGTCGTTGTGAGGAGGAACTTCCTGAGTCACAACGCCATCATGGAGAAGGGGACTCGCTAGAGTCATCCTGAGACCCGTCGTTGTTCTTGGGGAGGTCCACCGATTGTGAGACACACTGAACTGCGAAGTCGAGTTTCTGAGTTGAGGAGGGTGCACTTGAGGGAGGGTCGCACCACTGCCTTGCATCCGAGTAGGAGAGAAGAGGCCGCTACTAAGAAGAAGAGCTGAAGCAATTGCAAGACGGAAGATCGCAGTGGAGGAGCTGAAGCTGTCACATCCACCAGTGCTGGTTGCTTCGAAGAAGAAGAATGAGAACCCACTAGGGTTGCATCGAGTATTGGGGGGGGGGAAGATGTTTATGAAAAAAAGTGTATTAAAATAAAACATAAATAAAAAATTAAACTAAAATAATAATAATATCAAAATACTAAACATTAAAAATTATGAATAAATAATAAATATAAAATAAATAATTAAATAGAATTATTAAATTAATTAACTAAAATTATACTTAATTTGAAATTTAGTTAAAAAAAATAAATTAAAAAAATAAAATAAAATAATAAAATGATTAAATAAAATATACAAAATAAAATAATAATAATAATTTAAAAATAAATTTAGAATAAATAATCTAATTAATAATATATAATTTAATTTTTTAAATAATAATAAACTTAATAATTATAATTAACATTAATAATAGTAATTAAATAAAAATATTAACTTAGCTATTTAATATAATATTTAAAACTAAAATATTAACAATTTAGAAATTAAAAATAAGATAACTTAATCAAATAATTTTTAAGTTAAAATTCATTAATGAAATAGGAAAAATTAAAACAATATTATTTAGAAACTTAAATTAAATTTAATAAATATATTAAATTAAATTAATTAATTAATAATTAAATACAAAACAATTATATATATAATTAATAATTTATAAAACTTCTAAAATTAAAATGATTATAAGGATTTATTATTTTTATTATTTATAACTAATCACTTAATATTACTAAAATATTTAATTTTTTATTATAACTTAACCTTTATAAATTAAATAATAACAATTTTAATTATAATTAATTAATTTTAATAAAAATAAAATTATAATAACTTATTTTCAATAATTTTAATAAAATAATTTATTAAATTACTTTATTTTTAAAAAACTTATAAATTCTTATAAATATTTCTTAATAAACTAATGGCTTAAATTATAAATATTTATTTATTTATTTCCTTCGTGTTTTAACTGTTTTACTTTTTTTCTTCTTTTGTAGGTTCATTCAAGAGGTAGAAGCATGTCCAGGTTTATTTAACTAACTCGTGAGAAGTTAGTTACATTGGGAGATTCTAAAGTGATGTGTGTTGTGTGAAAAAATACACGTGTATGGTGAAACAAAGTTGAACAAGATTATGTTGGTGGAAGACAAACAGTGAAACACAATAGGTGATAGAGGTATTTAACCTAGAGAAAGTTTCAAAATTAGTGGGTGGGGGGAATCATTCCATCATTCAATAATCAACAACTTCTCACTCATCAGGGCAGAGCAGATCCGACGAGATCCTGGGGAGCATTCTTTTTCATAGGTATCCAAGGAGAAGAGAAGTGTATTTCTTATTGTTGTAGGGGAGTATTCTACACTTTTATTTTCAATTTCATTTACTGTAATTTTATGTTACCTGTAAAGACCCGAAGCTTGACGTTCATGGACATTACATTAATTTTGCAGAATATCTAATACATAACAAGAACAGACACACAAGGACCGTAATAGTTTAGTGTCTTTGGAAACTTGGAATATAAACTTCTAATCATGTTGAAAGATCTTCAACATCTCCCATAACAATCCTCCCTGTTTTGTTTCCTTACCTAAAACCTTTATTTTAATCCTAGGGGAAAAGAAAACATAAAAAGTGTGAGCTTAAATGCTTAGTAAGGGTAAGCATGGAGAAAATAAAACAAACCATATACATTTTAACTTAAAAACATGAACATTATATTTAAACATCAAAATCTTGAGCAATGACATAAAACATGGCAGTATGTAAGGAATAGATTATAATAGATCATAAATCATGATAAAATAGAATATTAATAAAGCATGTAATTGTGGAATCCATTAAGAACATGTAATGATTTCCATAGTATCCAAGGCATTACTGCCATGACCATCTTTGTGGACAAGGTCCCTTTCTGAATCGAGTTCACTCCTCGTTTCAGTCCTATAACACTGAACTGGATTAACTTACCATTCCATCCATGTCTATCTCATGAGATATAAATCTTTACCCAATTCATTGGAGGGAGATATAGGTCCCACCCATATCATAATGAAATCATTCTTTCATGTGCCACAAAATCATAAATCATACATCATAGCATAACCCATGTAATAAAATGGGATTCTTAAACATCATGCCATGATAACATAATCCATAAAAATTTGATATCATTTCATCATAAGAAAATTGAAACAATTTAAATCATAGAGACATATTACTTGAAACATACACATATGAAATAATGTCATCTTAGATGGAAAATAGTTTTGACAAAACACTTGAAATGAATTCTTGACGAAAATATCCTTTCTTCTTTAAAATCATTTTCTTTTCACAGAATTACATGCAATTTTAAAAGAAAAGGGTTTTGTTGAAAATAATCATGAAATATTTTAGAGGAAGCTTCTTGAAAATGAGGCGTTATGAAACCGTAAAAATCCTTTCACACCTCATAAGTTAATAATAACATTATCCTCGTACTTTTGTTGGAAAAGTCAAAATGTACCTTATATGGTAACCAAAGGAATGATTCCATTCATACAATGTGGTAAAAAGTCACTAAAGGGTAAAAATTACTTTAAACTTTCGTGGAAGAATATTAAACATTTATGAAAACATTTTTAGAAAACATGGTCATGGATGATAAACGTAACCCCGGTAAATACTTACGTATAAGAAATCTCGGATAAAAATGAGATTGAAAATTTATCCCTTACCTTAGGTCTGATATGCTTCGTATGGATCCGAACCTCCTGTATAATGATTTAAATAATGTCATTTACTTATTTCAGAATCATATTCATTGTTATGATATCATATATGGTTCACTTATGACTTTATATTACCCATTCTTTTGTAAATTAATGTTAAAGTAGCGGTTTGGGTAAAATCGTTTCATTTGTCGTTCATGTTTTAACTTGTAATTATTCATATGATTAATTAGATCATGGTTACTTACATCCAGAATGTAAAACATGATATATATATAATATATAATAAGAATATACATATATATAATAGATCGATAAATGGAAAGAAATACACCGTTCATAGAGATGGTAGGCCGTACGTACGCATGAACGCTGTTTTCGTATTCTTATTGATTTGAATGGAATTAAGTAGATGAAATACATATATATATATATATACATAAATTCAGTATCATTATTATGTCATATATTTCATGATTACTTATTATATATACTTTATAATCTTTCATGAATGGTTAATCATTGAGAATGAATCTCATCACATCGTGGAGAAGGTAGTCCGTACGTATGCACGAGCGATGATATCATTCCCATGATCGTGGAATTGTATTTAAGTGTATGTATAATATTTAAGAATCAATATAACTTTAAAATAATAATATATAGTCATTATTTTTACCATTATACCCATCCATGTAAGGTGGTGGTGGAAAATAGATTACACCACGGCGTGGAGACGGTATTCCGTACGTATGCACGCGCAGTGATTTCGTTTTCCGTAGGATGGATAAATGGTGAAATAGGGTTGTTTAATACTTATAATAAAATATAATTATATGATTGATACTGATGTTATTACTTCATAATGAAACAAATAAATAAGAAGAAGTGGAAGAAGAAATAAAGTTGAAAGAATCGGTAACGAACATTACCTCTTCTTTGAAGCGCCTCTTTGAGACCTCCTCTTAGGGCACTACAATTGGTCTTTGAAAAATACCAGGACCTATAGGATGTTTCTAGGGAATTGGAGAAGATAATTTGGAAGGGGTTGTACGAGATTGACGTCTCAAATTGGTGTGAGGAATAGAGGGAGGAGGTGCCCTTTTATAAGGGAGGGGTGGAGCACCTTTGGAAATCTTGAAAATATTAATTTATAATAAATGTAACCCCACTTAAAAACCTCCAAAAATGACTCATATTCTAGTATTAGATGAGATGGGGTTTTAATATCATCAACCAATAAAATCTATACATGTTAAGAAATTATTTTAAATATTATCAACTTGATTTATCCTTACTTAATCAATTTAATTTTATTTGTGGTAATAACATTCTAAATTTTAAATTATAACAAATAATTAATTATTTGTTGTGAATTGTCCATAATTGGATACTTTATTAAATTTTAGACCATATTAATATAAATTTATAATTTTTATATACTTTTGTGATTTTTAAACAATTTTATAATATGTTATTTTTATAAAATAACAATAGTGTCAATTTTAACACGATTCATTTATTTGAATTTAAATAAAATATATACAGAAGATATGTTCTAAATAAAAGATTTAATAGATTAATAAAAGGTCATATGTATCTATAAAATTAGTGGAGAACATTAAATAGTTCATATAATATTTATTTTATTATTTTTAAAACCATTTATTTGGTTTTTCTCTTAATAAAATAATTACTACATCATTTTTTCATAATTATTTAATATAATTATTTATTGCATAAAAATTAAAAATAAAATCCTATGATGAAGATAAATATATTAACTTTCACAATATTACTTTTACTCGAATTTAGAATCTTAAAATCACAATATTTAAATTTTTATATTTATTAAATTATGAAGGTGACAACTTTGGCATCATTTAAAATAAAATAATATAGGTGTCATAATCACTTTTATAAGACTCCAAAGGGTTATATATTAGGTCATTGGATTATTACGATGTATATATACACTAACAATAAGTTTTGGTCAGGTTTTTGGGCCTTTTAATGGGTATATTATGTCAATAAAAACTATATTACTGATTTTTCACTTAATAAATAATTTATGCATCATTAATGTACCACCATTAATGAAAATTATTTAATCCTTAAAAATTATAAATAAATTATCATGATGTATTTAATTTTATTATATTTCTGGAGACTATTCGTGTTTTATGTTTTATGATGTTTATCACTAAATTAAAATTATTATACTTATATGATTTAAGAGAGTGACATATTGTCACTTTCTTTGGTTTTAATAATAATTAAATTATTTTCATTGTCAAAAGTCCATAAAATGAATCTAATCCTACCCTTAGGTGATATGGGTATACTTTTATCCATCCAATATAAATTTTTCATGTGTTAGGGTAATTTTATAATATTATATTTACCCTTAATTACCCGATTTACCTTTAACTATGGTAAATAAAATTTACCGTAGTTACTATTCATAATTCCCAAAAATAAAAATTAGCCTATTAACATAATTTGGACCCAATGATTCCAAATATGGAATAATTTTTTTAAAATTCAATACACAGAAGTTGCAGAAATTAAATTAAAATTAATCCCTTTGTCGAATGAAAACAGGTTTTTGATTAAAACATTGCAAAAGATTGAATTGATTTAACCTACGAATTCAATGTAAAATCAATTCTAATGACATAAATTATATTAAATGGTAAAAATATATTCTATTTATACTTAATACCATTCAAAATTATAATTTAACCACATAAGTTATTATGATGAAAGAAGTTGTTTTTAAATAAAATATAGCGTGTTTTTACTATTCATTAAAATATGAAAGTTATCAGAAAAATATCAAAACATTATCCAATGTAACTTTTTATATCCTGATTCAAAAGAAGAATTTTATTTTGTCAAATTGAACTTATAAACATGTCAAATACTAGATTTAATGTGGGTGCGCCATCAAAAGGCGACAAAACTACATTTTTTGAAAAATACTTATTTTACCTGAAAAATTTATTTTGTTCTTATACCATGTTCTAGAAAATGTGTAAGATGAATACGATTCATAACGGATAGTTCATAATAATATTATAATAATATATCGTTGTTTAGTAAAACCCGGTATTGTTTACAACACACGCTATCGAGGAAGGTCGTGATTGCGTGTAATGAAATCCAAGTTAAGGCTGCGTGTTGTGCAAGACTCCTTTGTGGTTTCATATAACAGAATCCAACCATATTTCATTTATACATTGAATATATATATATATATATACACTCAATGTTCCGTAGAATGACTATTATCAAACGATCTTGAAATTGTGTGTAAAACAATATAAGAATAGTGTTGCGTATACTGCAAGCTAATACGGTGTTTCTTATAGCACAAGATAATTTTGTTGTAGCATAAAACACATGAAATCAAATAAATTAAAAAGAATACTTATCATAAAATATCGGGTTGTTACATTCTACCCCCCCTTAAAATGAATTTCGCCCTCAAAATTCATCGGGGTTATGCATGGTTTTCTACTTGAAAGTTTCTTTAATTAAAACCCACATCATAAAATGAAATACCAAAACTTAACTTTCAAAACTAAAGTATGAAACGTAACAGTTACCCAAATTAACTCATCACTGGGTTTCCACGTAGGATAACATAGGTGAAAATATGGATATGGAAGCGAAATCTAACCATCATGTTCTGATGGAGAGTGGTATAGAACATGGCTATGAAAAAGCCAACAATCACAAAGCCATATATTTGTGATAATATAAGGTACCATATGATTCATCAAATAAAAGGGCACTAGGACATCATTTTTGGTTTTCAAGATCATTTCCCAAAAGTTGAAGAATTTGAATTAGAAGAAATACTTTCTTGATTTTGGTACAATCTCACTGTTGTTTGTTCTTTGAACAATTTCCACTTCATATATTAAAGAAATGAAGTTTAATTTTTTATTCATGAAGTGTTAGCAGATCATGTGATAGAATGGTGGGTCATTCCATCTATTTCAAACAAAAGGTTAGAAAAAGTTATAAGTCCATCTTATGGTTAGATTAATTATATATGGTTCCAAAAATGAACTTATACTTCATATATCATACCGCTTAATAAAATAAAACTAGTTTCTACTAACCAGGGACTTCCTGTAGGCCAGTGGTAGGTGATAAAGGCCTATCACACTTCGGTTGTGGGTTCGATTTCCACAGCCTTATCTGACGTGATGGGCTGTCACCCGTCCTTCAGGTTTTCCTTTTTTCTAAAACTACATTACTATAACATCCCATCAATAATATCAAAAAAAAAAGTTTTATCCTTAAATAATACTAACTTATGTCCAACATAATCCATTCCAATCTTTAGGCTTATATAAAATACTTCGGTCCAAGCTCATAGTATAAAGAAAATAATTACTAGAAAGGTTATCTACCAAGAATGTGAATACAAGCATTTATCCCACATATATCATAAGATATATCTTATTGGTTGCATTCCAAACACATGAATACCTTAGTCATATATTCTCTTGAAACATAAATTACCATAGAACCTTAGTGAAAACATGAATACTGTCAAAAGGTAACTCTTTCCACATACCAAAATCCCAAAAATCTATATAATCAAACCATAATATCACTTATTCCTTATATCAGTCATGAGCTCATGAATAAAATCAAACATCTCATTATCTTTTTATCCCTTCATTATGCGCATATCATCTACTTTCCAAAAATATATGAATAAACTTCCATGGTTACCAGTACCATTCAACATATACTTTCATATACTTTTTGAAAAACAATAGTGTAACAATCCTTAGATGATTCTTTATTCCATTGTACCATACATTATTCTTTATAAACATACAATCATTCCACTAACTTCTTAAACCACTAGCTGAGCTTCATCATTTATTTCATATCATATTTCATTTGTAGCCTCTTCATATTCTTCCACATAAATACTACCCGTATGACCATGCTGATTCTCTTCATGAGATTTTCCCTTAGGTCAGCGGTTTTCATAATACCCATACATTCCTCATTTAAAACATCTAATCATTGTTGATGTCGTAGAAATACCATTATCCTTGTCCATGATGTTAACTGAACCTTTTCCTTTGCACTTACTGGCTTTGTGTCCTTCTTTTCCACACCCAAAGCATCTTCCAGTTCCTTTGAAACAATCTCCCTGATGCCTCTTCCCACATGATTTACATGAGGGAAATTGAACTTTCTTTCCCCTATGATCATCATGAAACTCCATCTTTCTCTTATTATCTGATTCGAGAAACTTACCAAAGCTGAGATTATTGATCATATTATGAGATTGCTGATTAGGCATAATAACGATGTTTGGACTTCCAAATCCTATTTCATTTGGTTGCTCATGAAGAATATCATTCCATTGTCCATTATATCCTCCATTATCGCGAATCTTCCGGCTTCCAGCCATTTTCTAAAACCCAAAAAGAATAGTGTGAGAGGCAAAAATCATGCTAGGGAAAACAACATAGTAAAGGGGGAGTACCCTCAATATCTAACATCTTAGGTTAAATTCTATGATCGTTACCGTAGTTCTAGGACTATATCCTATACGTATACTTATCCTTAGGGAAATCCCTAGACATACCTTAGAAATATCTCTAGGGATCTCACTAACGTTTTCACATCCTAGTTTCCAAAGGTTGACTAAACCTTTCCTCTGATACTAACTGTAAAGACCCGAAGCTTGACATTCATGGACATTACATTAATTTTGTGGAATATCTAATACATAACAAAAATAGACACACAAGGACCACAATAGTTTAGTGTCTTTGGAAACTTGGAATATAAACTTCTAATCATGTTGAAAGATCTTCAACATCTTCAATAACGATCCTACACTTTTTTATTCCTTACCTAAAACCTTTCTTTTAATCCTGGGGGAAAAGAAAACATAAAAAGGGTGAGCTCAAATGCTCAGTAAGGGTAAGCATGGGGAAAATAAAACAAACCATATACATTTGAACTTAAAAACATGAACATAATATTTAAAAATCAAAATCTTGAGAAATGACATAAAATATGGCAGTAAGTAAGGAATAGATCATAATGGATCATCAATCATGATAAAATAGCATAGGAATAAATCATGTAATTGTGGCATCCATTAAGTACATGTAATTATTTCCATAATATCCAAGGCATTACTGCGATGACCATCTTAGTGGACAAGGTCCCTTTCTGAATCGAGTTCAATCCTCATTTAAGTCCTGTAACACTGAACCGAATTAACTTACCGTTCCATCCATGTCTATCTCATGAGGTATAAATCTTTACCCAATGCATTGGAGGGATATATAGGTCCCACCCATCGCATAATGAAATCATTATTTCGTGTGCCAAAAAATCATAAATCATACATTATAGCATAACCCATGTAATAAAATGGGATACTTAAACATCATGCCATCATAACATAATCCATAAAAATTTGATGTCATTTCATCATAAGAAAATTGAAACCATTTAAATCATAGAGAAATATTACTTGAAACATACACATATGAAATAATGTCATCTTAGATGGAAAATAGTTTTGACAAAACACTTGAAATGAATTCTTAAGGAAAATATCCTTTCTTCTTTAAAATCATTTTCTTTTCACAAAATTCCATGAAATTTTAAAAGGAAATGGTTTTTTTGAAAATAATCATGCAATATTGTAGAGGAAGCTTCTTGAAAATGAGGCGTAATGAAACTGTTAAAATCTGTTCATGCCGTATAAGTTAAAAACAACATTCTCCTCGTACTTTTTTCGGAAAAGTCAAAAAGTACCTTATATGGTAACCAAAGGAAAGATTCCATTCATACAATGTGGTAAAAAGTCAATAAAGGGTAAAAATGACTTTAAACATTCATGGAAGAATAGTAAACATTTATGAAAACATTTTTAGAAAACATGGTCATGGATGATAAACGTAACGCCAGTAAATACTTATGTATAAGCAATCTCGGATAAAAATGAGATTGAAAATTTATCCCTTACCTTAGGTCTGATATGCTTCGTATGGATCTGAAACTCCTATATAATGATTTAAATAATTTCATTGACTTATTACAGAATCATATTCATTGTTATGATAACATATATGGTTCACTTATGACTTTATATTACCCATTCTTTTGTAAATTAATGTTAAAGTAGTGTTTTGGGTAAAATCGTTTCATTTGTCGTTCGTGTTTTAACTTGTAATTATTCATATGATTACTTAGATCATGGTTACTTACATCCAAAATGTAAAACTTGATTTATATATAATATATATTCAGGATATACATATATATAATATATCGATAAATGGAAATAAATACACCGTTCATGGAGACGGTAGGCCGTACGTACGCATGAACGCTATTTTCGTTTCCTTATTGAATTGAATGGAATTAAGTAGATGAAATAAATATATATATATACATAAATACAGTATCATTATTATGTAATATATTTCATGATTACTTATTATATATACTTTATAATCATTCATGAATGGTTAATCATTGAGAATGAATCTCATCGCGTCGTGGAGACGGTAGTCCGTACGTATGCACGAGTGATGATATCATTCCCATGATCATGGAATTGTATTGAAGTGTATTTATAATATTTAAGAATAAATATCAATTTACAATAATCATATATAGTCATTATTTACACCATTATACCCATCCAAGTAAGGTGGTGGTGGAAAATAGATTACACCACGACATGGAGACGGTATTCCGTACGTACACACGCGCGGTGATTTCGTTTTCCGTAGGATGGATAAATGGTGAAATAGGGTTGTTTCATAATTATAATAACATATAATAATATTAGTGATACTTATGTCATTACTTCATAATGAAAAAATTTAAGAAGAAGAAGTGGAAGAAGAAATAAAGTTGAAAGAATCGGTAACGAACATTACCTCTTCTTTGAAGCGCCTATTTGAGACCTCCTCTTAGGGCACTAAGATTGGTCTTTGAAGAAGACCAGGAACTCTAGGATGTTTCTAGGGAAGTGTAGAAGAGAATTTTTTGGGGGTTGGCCGAGCTTGAAGGCTCAAATTGGTGTGAGGAAGAGAGGGAGGAGGTTCCCTTTTATAAGGGAGGGGAGGGCCACATTTGGAAATCTAAAAAATATTAATTTATAATAAATATAACCCCACTTAAAAACCTCCAAAAATGAATCATATTATAATATTAGATGAGATATGGTTGTAATACCATCAACCAATAAAATTTAGACATGTTAGGAAATTATTTTAAACATTATCAATTTGATTTCTCTTTACTTAATCAATTTAATTTTATTTGTTGTAATAACATTCTAAATTTTAAATTATAACAAATAATTACTTATTTCTTGTGAATTGTCCATAATTGGATACATTATAACATTTTATACCATATAAAAATTTAAATTTATAATTGTTATATATTTTTTTTTATTTTTAAACAATTTTATAATATGTTATTTTTATAAAATAACAATAGTGTCAATTTTGACACTATTCATTTATTTGAATTTAAATAAAATATATACAGAATATATGTTCGAAATAAAAGCATTAATATATCCATAAAAGTTCATATGTATCTATAAAATTAGTTTATAACATTAAATAGTTTATATAATATTTATTTTTTTATTTTTAAAACCATTTATTTGGTTTTTCTATGAATAAAATAATTACTACAACATTTTTGTATAATTATTTAATATACTTATTTGTTTCATAAAAATTAAAAATAAAACCCTATGATGAATATATATCTATTAAATTACACAATAATACTTTTACTAGAATTTATCTTCTTAAAATGACAATATTTAAATTGTTATGATTATTAAATTAGGAAAGTGAAAACTTTGGAATCATTTAAAATAAAATAATATAAGTGTCATAATAACTTTTATAAGACTCCAAAGGGTTATATATTAGGTCATTGGATGATTAAGGTGCAGATATACACTACCAATAAGTTTTGGTCAGCTTTGTGGGCCTTTTAATGGGTATTATTATTTCAATAAAAACTATATTACTGATTTTTCACTCAATAAATAATTTCTGCATCATTAATGTATCACCATTAATGACAATTATTTAATCCCTAATAATTCTAAATAAATTATCATGAAGTATATAATTTTATTATCTTTCTGGAGATTATTCATGTTCAAAGTTTTATGATGTTTATCACTAAATTAAAATTATTATACTTATAAGATATAAGAGAGTGACATGTTGTCACTTTCTTTGGTTTTAATAATAATTAAATTATTTTCATGGTCAAAAGTCCATAAAATGAATCTAATACGACCCTTAGGTGATATGGATATACTTTTATCCATCCAATATAATTTGGTCATGTGTTAGAGTAATTTTATAATATTATATTTACCATTAATTATCCGATTTACCTTTAACTATGGTAAATAAAATTTACCGTAGTTACTATTCATAATTCCCAAAAATAAAAAGTAGCCTATTAACATAATTTGGACCCAATTATTCCAAATATGGAATCCATTTTTTCAAATTCAATACACATAAGTTTCAGAAATTAAATTAAAATTAATCCCGTTGTCGAATGAAAACAAGTTTTTGATTAAAACATTGCAAAAGATTGAATTGATTGAACCTACGAATTCAATGTAAAATCAATGCTAATGACATAAATTATATTAAATGGTAAAAATATATTCTATTTATACTTTAAAACCATTCAATATTATAATTAACCGCAAAAGTTATTACGATGAAAAAAGTTGTTTTTAATTAAAATATAGCGTGTTTTTACTATTCATTAAAATATGAAAGTTATCAGAAAAATATCAAAACTTTATCCAATGTAAATTTTTATATCCTGATTCAAAAGATGAATTTAATTTTGTCAAATTGATCTTATAAAAATATCAACAACTATATTTAATGTAGGTGCGCCATCAAAAGGCAGCAAAACTGTATTTTTTGAAAAATACTTATTTTATCCTAAAAATTTATTTTATTCTTATACCATGTCCTAGAAAATATGTAAGATGAATAATAATGTTATAAAATTAAAATTTTAGTTAATACTATTCATAACGGCTAGTTCATAATAATATTATAATAATATACCGTTGTTTAGTAAAACCCGGTATTGCGTACAACATACGCTATCGAGGAAGGTCGTGATTGCGTGTAATGAAAGCCAAGTTAGGGTTGCATGTTGTGCAAGACTCCTTTGTTATTTCATATAACAGAGTCCAACCATATTTCATTTATACATTGAATATATATATATACACTAAATGTTGTGTAGAATGACTATTATCAAATGAACTTGAAATTGTGTGTAACACAATCTAAGAATAGTGTTGCGTATACTGCAAGCTAATACGGTGTTGCGTATAGCACAAGATAATCTTGTTGTAGAATAAAACACATGAAATCAAATAAATTAAAAAGAATACATATCATAAAATATCGAGTTTTTACATTACCAGTTTATATGATAATTAACATGATTTATAGGTAGATCTTCTATTTCAGGGAATAATTCTAGTTCTGATGGTATTTTCATATACCATTTCATTTTTTCATTCTAATGCACTCAAAATTGGTTAAAAAGTTTTATTAAGAGTTCATTCAATGACATCATTCCACTTGCACTTAATTTCATAATTCCACAATCATTGAGTGATATTTATTGATGTTACAACTTCAAAAAAATTTCAATCAAAATGAAAACTTCTGAAGTAACGACAAGTCTATTCTGTTGTATTTTTTTAATTTAAAATACTATAGTTGGACCTTTCTTGGAGTGGTGAAATGCAAGATTGTTTGACCTGAGAAAATTATCATCTGGAGAGGAAAATAAATAACTCATTTGTAGTGGACACAGTTTCAATTATTTTTGGGAAAAGGAATACGTTTAAAACCAGTAGAATAGAGTTTTTTCCCAAGCATATTTCTCTTGATTGTTCATTTATCAGAATTTTATATCACTTTTACATATTATTTTCAGTATGTTTCCTATTTCATTATAGTTTAGAAAAAAAATCACAAAATATTGTGGGGTTTTTTTCTTTTTAAAAACACAGAAAAATATATAAATGGTTTTAAAAAATAAAAAATCCACCCCTACTACTGACAATAATGGAGTCTTTTTTAATTTTTTTAGAATAATAGTGGTAACATATCCTTCTTTGTAGGTTTGAACCTACTTTTCACTATACAGTAGAATATAAGAAATTATAAATAACTAAAATTGGATTCAATTTCAATAACATTCACATCACATATTATTCTAACTGAAGAAAAACAAAAAAAAATAAAACCCAATGACTACTATATTCAATTTAGACCAATATATTGCTGCATAAATAGGAAACTAATAAAAATAATTATTGTATAATGAGGAATACTTGTTATACATTGTTGACCAATTTAGGAGGGATATGTATATATATTGTAATCTTGTGAGTCAAAGATAAATCTTGAATTGTACCTAGTTGGGGCTTGAAAAATGGGTCCAAGGCAATTCCCTTACCCATGATTTTTTTTGTAATTAAAATAAAATCTTTACTTGAGTGGGATAAGAACCACCATACACCGAGGATATATTCATACACACTAGAAGAAATTATCATTAAAAATATTTTTTTTATTTGTAGTTTATTGTTTTTTTCATGATAGCTAACCACATGTGAAGAAGATAAGAGATCCATTTACTAAATATGTAACTGAGGTAAATAAAGGGATAAAAGTTTTGATGTGGTAAAAAATAATCCCAAGCTAATTCACCCCTCTTAGCATGATCATCACAAAGTGATATTAAAATATATCATAATAATATGAGTATAACCAACCAATGATAAGGAATATGAAAATAATTAAACAACATCATAAATCATTCACCAATCAAACCAAGGTCACACATATGCATATCAACATAAATCAATCAATAAAAAACACATATCATATCAACAAAAATCAATCATCAAACAACTTGATATATTATGCACACATCTACAACCAGTGTTACCATATACAGTCTCCCAATCCATTATGTCACCATAGGACATGGACCAAAGAAATAATCAGTCAATAAAATACCTTATCCTGATAGTCTGGAATCATGATATGTCATTCCTCAAATGTTACATAAACTTCAACTTCCGACTAAACCCACTCAAATACATTGAAATAACTATGAATATACTAATGAAGTTTCAATGCATGGAATATTTAATGGATTTGACCTAACTATTATGGGGATCCATCAATACACAACTTCACTGATGTAATTGAACACCTCAAAAGGTTCAATAAATTTGGTAGAAAGTTTATTCTAACAACCAAAACTATGATGAAAATTAAGAGTATATATCTTTAAGAACACATGATATCAAACAAAAATCTCTAACATACTCTTATTATGATCTACAAACTATTTCTAAGGATCTAGAGATGCATTAATCCAATCATGAATCACCTATACCATCACTATTGGGCTCTACATCAATTTAAGTCTAAGAATAATTGAATCACCAACCTTGGTCCAAAAAATAGATATATGAATAGTAATCCATATATTAATTCAAATCAATCCAAACCAATAGTTGAGTGAAAAAATTTATTATAAGAAAACTCTATATAGTGTATGTGTATTACCCACGATCCTCTAAAATCCTAAACATATATGAACATAATAACTTCTAATGTTTGTATAGTCCACTCTTCCTGACAATAATTCTATGGATGAAATGTTATGTTAAGGTATTTTTGATATAAAAATCCCACTGGAGACCTATCCACATGTTATAGGTGAAACAAGGATGATGATCATAAATAATCATCTTCGATACCCAATGGAGCATCACAATATCCTTTAGATACTACCTAAGTACTAAATCAATTTTTCATGACTCCTTAATCTCTATGAAGTGATCATATTTCTTAAAATGATCCAGGATCAACTAGATAGAATCATATCAACATTTTTATTGAGGTAAACCGGTCATTAAGTGCATCGATATATCCTCCCATTTCTATTGAGAAATGTTCAGTATCTAAAGAAACCCACCAAAAACATGATTCCCACACTTCACCTTCGAGTAGAACAAAAATTAAGATATAAAATATATAACCGATCTATTTATCCATACCCACCACAATAGACTACTCAAGGAATGATAAATCTTAGCCATAACTAGATGCAATTCAAAGTGTGATATGTGTAAATCGTGAAGAAAAACCTCTTATAACACTAACAAGATGAAGTTCCTCTAAAAAATAACACCTAGTGAAAATAATTCAACAACCATTCCTAAAAGGAATATCTAAAAATAAATCAATCTCACCAAAAATCCAGCTCATAATCCCCTAACTAAAATTCCTCCACATGTTGCACTAAGTATGACTACATGATCATCTGGTAGAGACAACCTATGAAATCCATATCTATCATATTAAGATACATCATTGTAACCTCCTCCATCACCCTCCAAGAATATTCATAATCCTAAACAACATCTACACACAACTTCCTGCTTAGTGCATTTGTAATAAAATCCAAATTGCCTATTTTATAGGAAATATAAATGTAATGATCTTGTGAGTATTATATCCACTATCATTGTCACATGTTCAAATCACATAAGGAAAATATATATAGAAAACTCTTGTGATCTGTAAAGACCAAAAAGTGAAAACTAATGAAATAGTGTTTCCTTAACATCCAGGAAACAACAAATACAGAACGATATAGATCATGGGAAGTGTTGTTATGTTCACAAGGTTATAACAACCAAGAACTATTAGAGATTAATTGTCTCTATTAAATCAAAATACAATCCAAGATACATAATTATGCATCATATAAAATATAAAACATAATACCTTTCCCAAGAATATAAAGAAAAAAATCACTGAGTAGACTCTCTTTTAGATAATCAAAAGTATCTTGATAGTAGTTAAAAAAAAATGAAAACCCATTCCTTATTGTTCAAGGTATTGATTTGAAAGTTTACTTTCAACATTTTCTAACCTTAGTTTTGAAAAACACAACACACTTCCTTAAATATTTTATTTTACTAAATTTACATTTCCATGTATTTTGTGATGTTTTTTAGAAAACGTATACTTTTACCAAATGTAGAATAGTTTTTAAATCTGAAAAAACTTATCTTAAGTCTTCCAGATGAAATAAAATGGATAGAATAAGATTAAGTATTCTATAGAAAAAAAAACAGATGGAATATCATAAATAATATGAACATATTCTTTGTATAATGGAAAAAATTATTTCAAGATAAATGAGATGAAGGTATATAATATCTATAAGATGAAGTATAATAAATTTTCACAAGTAAAAGTTATATAAAGTATATCAGACAAATTTTTTAGATGAAGGAAAACCTGATCTTCATATGATATTTTATAAAGTCCTACCTAACGAAACTTATATATTTTTCAAAACCTAATACAATAATTCCATTAGATATAACCTTTCAATAATTCTAATAGTTCCTCATAATAATCAACCATTATATGAATAATATCTAATGAACCTTATCAAGTAAAGATGAGTTCATTCTAAGTTGTTGTAATCACCTCTCAGAAATGTGAAATTTGACCATTGAAAAAATATCTATAAATAGAAATATTATTCATGGAGGAAAAATATTTTGAATTAATGAATATATGAAACTACTTTGAAGCTTTTTTATCATCTTGTTACTCATTCAATCATATTTAGATAATTTTTTCTTAAGAAATCCATGTGAGGATTGTAAATTCCAAATATTGTTTTTGAGTTTTTAATTTTATATATGATCTAATGTTTGATCAAGGGATTTTGGATACAAGAAAACATAAGCTATTTCAATATTTATTATTAAGGGTTATCAAGGATAGGGAAACAGAATTAGTTTCTATCATTGTATCAAGGGATTCTTGCATAAAGAAGACATTCCTTTATGGTTTGGTAAAAAACATGGACACCTAATGTCTAGGTCATTGAATTCATTAATACAAAAGGATAAATCATGAAACTTTGATATAAAGTTTTATATGTTTTTATTAATCTCTTTATAATGTTTACTTTACTTATTTTCACAAGTTTACATTTCTGCTGTGAATGTTTAAGGAAAGTACCATTGATATAAACTTTTCATTAACTCTGATTTAAGAAAGTACTGGTGAAACTGTTTGTCTAATTAAATTCTTTTATTAAAAAAGGGGTTTTTTACAAATTAACTATATAAAGTGGTTATGAAAATTTTATTTTTATTCTATAAACTAGAATTAATCCCCCTATTTTAGTAAATTTATTACTCTTTCAATCATATATTTTGTATCAGAGCCAGTTTTTACTTTTATAATTTGTTATAAATTATTAAACTAAAATCTATTATATAAGAAGACTTTTATATTTTATAATATAGAATGTTTAAGTGTTTTTACATTTTATAATCTCAATGAAAGAAAACCTATAATTTTTTAATGTGATAACTATGAATACTGAAGAGATAGAACAAATAATTTTACAATCAACACTCATGTTGATAATTTTTTAATACTGATAAAAAATTATATTATTCAAGATAAATATTTATTTACTTTTACTAAAGATAAGAAGAATGAGTATCAAATGAATTACACAGTTAAAAATACTTTTCTATGTTCAGTGAAATGTAATATCTACAATCAATTTTTTCCTTGTGAAATAACCAATAGTACATTGAAAAAGCTTGAGATTACTCACGTTGTAATGTACAATGTCATTCAAACAAGAAGAGATATGTTAAGATATCATTATCAAGACTTTGATTTTTTATGTTGAGAATATATTATTAAGATGAATTATAGATTCCCGATAATTTGAAATGGTTTACAATATTTGAGAAAAAATATTTAACTAACAATTATTTGGTTGAAAAAATTATTGATATTTTGCTAATCCAATGGGAATAAAAAATAATAGCAATTGAAGATACTAAGAATTAGACAAATATTGTCCAGAATTATTTGATTGGAACACTCATGTATTATATGGTTAGATTGAAAAGAAATTCTAAAAAATATAATACGAAAATGGTGGTGTAGCTTTTTTCTATACCTATACGACCATTAATAATGAAAAATCATCTGAATTTTTTTTTTCCAAATATTCTAGGAAGTATAAAGTAAAATTTGAGAATGAAATTAGTTGTGTTGAAAAATGGTAGAATGAACTTGTTAATCTTGCAATGATAATGAAAAAAATCGTAGGAATGAAATATTTCTATTACAAATATTAGAATATTTTTAAGTAAAAAATGAGACGAAAGAGTCTTATGATAGGATATGTTATGAACAAAATAATATAGGTAACAACATACTAGATTGTCTAAGACTTTAGAGGATGAAAAAGAGAGAAATAAGTTCTAAAAAATTAAAAACTTATAAAGGAAATAAATTTTTTAAATCTTCTAACACATTAATTGAATTTATAGGGGATAACTCTTCTAAGAATTATTTTGACAATAGTTATGACAGTAAGGAAATTATCGTATTTTATGGAGGTATTTCAAAGATTAGTGAATGATATATGGAAAAGGTATCTGATGAATCCCATACAAATAAAATTTTAACTAAGTGATATAATCATTAACATGATGAGTGTGAATGAATTTTTTTTTGAAGAATAAAAATCTAGATCTTATATAGAAATTGATTCTTTAACTAGCTTTAAAGAAGATTAAATATTTTCTATTTTTTTAGAAAAATAAAATTTTAAAATGTTTAACGACCTTTAATATGATAAGATAAAACCATTGAAGTTAAATTTAATAATTTATATATTTACTTAAAATATTTTAAATCTTACCTTACATTTTGAAAAAAATATGATTATCATACAGTTAATGAGGACAAATTTTTATTTATAAAAAAAATCTAAAATATTTAGTTTAAAGAAACTTTTATCAAAATTTACTTCTCAAAATAATATTTTTGACAAACATTATTGAAAAATAAAACCACATTGAAATACCTCTTGGGTAGGTTTTTCTCAATTAAAAACTCATTTTCAAAATAATTATTTTTCCTTAATGAATTCACCATTTAAAAAAATGTCAGTGGTAGAAATTGGAAAAATAAATATTATTTAAATAAAGTAAAATATTTTTGATTTGATAAAGCCTATATTTATAAATAATTTACAATTGTACAATATATAAAATTTGGAAAGATGTGGACTCATAAAATTTTATTTCATAATGATGTTGGACCCAAGAAAGTTAGGGTTACAAAAATCTAAATTTTCATATTTTTTAGAAAATAATTAAAATTGAAACATGAACAATATTTGGTACATGGATAGTGGTTGTTCCATTCATATGATTGGAAGTAATCAATTATTCCAAATGTTTATAAATATAACAAGGGTAAAAGTTACCATTGGTGATAACAATCAATGAGAAATATATGGTATAAGTAATATTCTTCTTATTGAAAAACCTTTAATTTTAAATGTTTTATTTGTTATAAGAATTAAGAACAACCATAAAATCATAAGAAAATTATGTGACAAAGGTTAAATTGTAAAATTAAATAATGAAAAATGTATTGTTCAAATTTCATAAGTTAAATTAATTCTTTCTACAAACATCAAAGAGAATATATACACACTAAACTTAGAAGACTTAAGAATCCACAATATACCTTTCCATAGTCTAATGGAGGATAAATCTTGGTTTTGACATATAATTCCAGTACACTATTATGTTATAACTTTAGCTAAACTTTCTAAGAACTGGTGTTTTGGAGATCTACAAGATCTTTGGTTAAATATTTATATAGTATGTTATTCTTCTTAATTTTAAAAAAAAGTGAAATTTTAAATCTTGTAGTTATGTTTCAACTTCTAATGCTTAATGTTAGTGCACACAGATTTTTTTTGTATAGTAAAAACTGGTAGTATTAGTAGAAAATTTTATTTATATGTTATAGTTTATGACTACAATAGATACACATGATTCTATCTTCTTGAAAAAATATGAAAGCATTTTTCTATTTTAGTTTTTTATGCTATGTTAAAAATGTGAAAAACCAATCATTGGTAACTATTAATAGTGATCATGGTGGATAAGTTTTAAATAATAAATTTGAATCTTTTTGTGGTAAAAAGGGTATAATACATAACTTTTAAACATCTAAATAACCTCAAAAAAATTTTGTAGATGAAGGAAGAAATAGTGTTCTTCAAAATATTACTACAACCATGTTCAACGAATAGTCAACACTAAACATTTTTGTGGATAAAGCAGCTTATACTACCTTATATACTATAAATTGATTTCTACTTAGACCCTTTATTATTAAAACTCCTTATGAGTTGTGGATTGAAAGAAAGCCTAATATTTCTCAAATCTGAGTTTTTGGTTGAAAAGTTTTCATTTTAAATACTAAAGATAATTTATATAAATTTGACCCAATAAGTGATGAAATAATTTCCTGGATAGTATAAAACTACTAAGTATTATAGAGTTTTTAATAAAAATACAAATACTATAGAGGAAACAGTGCATGAAAAATTTGATGAAACTGATCCTTTTGTTTTCTAATTACATGAAATCACATATTCATATGTTTTTATAAAAAAACTTCAACCCATGTTTGAATATTATTTTCTTGAGAGAAAAACTGAAGAAATTTTTTATAAAGTTATAACTCTAGAATAAATTCAACCTATTATTAAATAATATAATTTTACAAACCCCAAAATTTATACGATAATTAAGAATCAACCTAGTGATAATATCATTGGTGATTTTCGAAAAATGGTTAAAACTAGAAGTTTTTTAAGATAAAAATATAAAAATTGTTCATTTTTATCACAATTAAAGAAAATACTCCTAATGAGGATTTAGGTGATAAAGATTAGATAAATAAGATGTAGTATGAGATCAATTAATTTGATTGGAATCACATTTTTAATTTGGTTAAACATCCTAAAGATTCTCCAATAATTGATGTAAATTGGGTTTTCCATAATAACGGTGATGAAAATAGAGAAATAGTTATAAATAAATATAATTTTTTTTGTAAAATGTCATAATCACAAATAATTCAGAGAATATGAAGAAAATTATTCACCAGTATATAGGCTTGGATCTATTTTTATACTTCTATAATATACAAAACTTCATATTTTCAATCTTTTTCAAATGGATATAAAGTGTGTTATCTATAATGGATATGTAAAGAAGGTAGTTTTTGTAGAAAACCCACATGTTGATGAAGTAAAAAAATCACTAGATCATGCTTTTAGACATACTAATGCACTTTAGGTACTTAAACAAACTCCAAGATCCTTGTATGATATATTTTCCATATTTTTTTTACAAATCAATTCTATTAAGGGATATGCTGATCTAAATTATTATATTTTTTTTTTTAAAGATTTCATAGTTTTTGAAATTTATATAAATGGAATTATATTTGGATTAGATAAAAAATATCTCACAGATTCCTTCATGGATATTATGAAATGTTAGTTTTAAATAATTATTATGGGAGGACTAACTATTTTACTTGGGTTTAAAATTTCTCAAAAACTAGAAGTAACTTGTATATATCAATAAAGGTATTTCAGATATTTACTTATTTTTTTTCTTATGAAAGTAATAATAATATTATAATTACTATGAGGATAAAAAAACTCTTTTTCTCTGTGAATATGGTAAACTAGTTGATCAAAAATGTTTTAGAGGAATGATTAGTAGTTTTCATATATATCATATATAGGAGGGAAACTAATTTTGCGGCTGTTGGGTAAGTGGCTGTTGGGTAAGATGGAAACCTCCAAATAGCGGTTTGAAATTGAATATTGATGCTTCTTATATGGATGGGGTTATGAGGGGCAGTGGTGTGCTTTGGGATTACTGGGGCTCTTTCCATATTGCCTTCAACGCTTAGTATGGTCCGGGGAGCTCCCTGGGTGCGGAGGTTCAGGCCCTCGACTCGGGTTTGATGGTTTGTAGGAGAAGAGGTTTGGAGGTGGCCAAGATTGAATCTGATTCTGAGGTCCTTGTGAAGGCCTTAAAGGGACGTCAGTGGATTCTGTGGGAGATGATTTATCTTATACGAAGATGCAGAATGAGCACACATCAGGGAAGGCTGATCCACCATAGTAGGAGGGAAACTAATTTTGCGGCTGATTCTCTTGCTCGGTTGGGTAGACAGGGTGAGCCTCTAAGGATCTTTGATAGTCTCCATTCTTTTCCTACGGAGTGTGCTAGTATTGTGCAAAGGTATGCTCTTGGACTTTACCACTTCCGTCCTCCTTGATGGATTGTATTTGTTTTCTTCTCCCTTATTTTGAAATAAAAAATATATGTCATCATCATCATCTATATACTTATGTCCAAGATATCTGTAAAATCCAAAATAATTCGATATGAAAGCTGTAAAATAATTTTTTGTAACTTAAGGGAACTATGGATATTGGTCTATTTTTATTCTTTCATTTTTTTAAATTTTTATTTTTCTAGATTTAAAATGGGTAGAAAAAGTATATATTGAAATTGTCATTTATTTGTATAGGATTTAGTTTCATGTCTTGTAATAAATAAAACTCAATAGAACTTTTAACTACTAAATTTGAATATGTTGTAGCTAGAAGTTTATGTGATCAAGTGTTTTGGATGTTACATACACTCACTGAATTTGGCCTGAGATTTAGAAAAACATTTATTTTTTGTGATAACACAAGTTTCATAACTTTATGTAAAAACCAATCACAGAACTCATGATCTAACATATTTATAAGACACCATTTCCTATGGGATAAAACAAAAAAGTAAGATATTATTTTATAATTCATCAAAATTTAACAACAACTTGATGATATTTTTACAAAACTCCTAAATTATAATAGATTTGATTGTAATAAAAAAATCATAAAATGTTAAACAATAACTGATCATTTATATATAATGTTTTTAAAAATTTAATTATATAAATAACTCCTTAAAAAAGGGGGATGTTTTGAAAAAAAAAATTCTTAATTTTTATCAATTTTTTACCCTATCTTTCATATTTTCAGAAAAAAATTTCTTAAAAAGGGTTTGAATTTTTTATTTTTATTTTCAGAAAAACTTTTTTCTTAAGAGAAGATACATTCAATGTTTTTTAGAATGGTAAAAAGTTACAATAATTATAAAGAATTACTAATTAATGTGTATTTTATCTCTGAGAGGTAATTTATAAATCATTAGTTTTTACTATCAATTATTATAATATGTTATATGTTGTTTATAAATTTTCAATTTTATAATTTTCTAAAAAAATTTACAAACTTATATGTTTTTTTTGAAAAATTTTCATCTTAAAAAAAACACCTCCAAAGTTTATAAAAACATAAATAGATTAGTAAATATATTTCATATTTTTAGAAATCTATCAACCACTGATATAGAAAAGAATTTTGAGCTAATCCATAAGATATAGGAGAAGATAAACCATCAATATTCTCAGGCCTATAAAAAGGAGTGTGGGTCACCCCTATATCCCTTCTAAGTGTTTTCATAGAATATCTCTCATTATCCAAATTTTGATCCTTCCACAAAGTTGATTTTTTTTATTAGCCTCAGTTTATCTAATCAGCATAATGACTTCCTCAAATGATATTTCAAACATAATTGAAATTGAAAAAATACTCATAGAAAAAAGTTAGTTTAAAATGTTTGATTATTTTCTTAAATCAATGATCTTTTTACAAGTATAGGAATATTAATGTGTATAAAAAAGATTTTGACCATCATTTTCATGATATTGTAAGAGAATTATATTTTTTTATTAAATTTTATGTTACTAAAAATCAAAAAGTTATGAATTTTACACTTTTTTAATAGTTGTATAAGTTAAATATACAACAAGTTAATGATTTGGTTAGAGTAACCTTGGAAGAAGTATAGAACTTGGTAAATCATAAGTTACCCGAAAATTTAGAATGTTTAAAAAAACCAATTCTATGAATTCATTTTTTACTTCTTATGAGAAAGTATGTAGAGTTATTAATCTATCTTCGAATGTAAGGATTATGATGATTTGGATAAAAAATTATCTCATACCAAGAAAAGGGGATACAGATACCTTGGATGTGCATGATATATATATATAATCTTTTTAATATTATAAAGTTCAATATTATAAAATTTGTATTTATTTGCATAATGGTTTTTATTTAAAGATCTATAATGTTAATGATTCTCCTTTTTTTGAGTTTTATAAACATGTTTCTGGTGAACTTCAGGGAAGTTAAAAAGATAATAAAAGTGACTATAGTAATTGGGAATACAAATTTTATCAGTTAAGAAACTATTCACAAAACGAGATTTGTTTTTGTTCTAAACGAGAATAATTTTTTTGATAAATTGGGAAAACATGTGTCCGAAATAGAAACTGAGAAATTAGAATAGGAAGTTTTAGAAAATACAAAGGTAGGATAATTTCCCCTGTTTTCCCAATAAGAAATAAAAAATGATGTATGTTGAGTATTTTAAACCATTTATGAAGAAAAAAGAAGGGAAGAATCTTGGAGATTCTTCTTTTGGGTTAGATGAGGCAAAGGAATTTTTAATTAAATTTTAACTTATAAAAATATTAATGAAAAGGAAAAGAAGAAGTACCAAAATAAAAAATATGAGCAAACTCTGTTGGCTAGAAATTTCTTAAAAGGATCTGAGTAATTTCAAGCTAATGTTTAAGTAACAATATAAGGAGAACCTCTATATATTTATCCTCTATCATTTTCATAAGCATAAATTTATTAGTTTATTCCACAGGAAAGAAAAAAGACCAATCATTAGAAATTACTCTTTCTATTGAAAAGGAAAAATAAAAAAAACAACTTATATTGAAATGTCTCAGTCTAATGATGTTATGGTTTTTAAATTTATTAAAATATAGAAATGTATAGAAGTGAATAAGAACTTTCTAATGAGTTGGATAAATCTATGAAAGATTAAGAGAGTATATCCACATCTTCTAATTCTACATCAACTTAATCTCATAAGGATGTAGATCTATAAGTATTGGACATATATGAAACTTCAGAAGAACATGATTGACATTCATAAATAGAGGATTAAAAAAAACCTAACTCCAATAAAGAAATTTAATAAGTAGATGTTTTGGAAGAAAAAATTGGTTAACATAAAGAATAAGTGTGTACATTAATAAATATTCCTATATACCTTCTCAAATTTTCATATGATTCAACTCATTCATCCTCCAATGTAAGTGATCAATGATTAGATAGAAGAATCAGTCATTTCAATTAAATCTTAAATAAACAAGAAGATTAAATCCATATCATCCCTAATATTCAATATGGATTCAAATATATCAAATGAATGTATAATGTGCTATAAAATTCAAACTTATTAAAACATATGGCTGAAATAGTTATCCAAAATAAGAAGTATTTCAAAAAATTTAAGAGAAAATAAAATTCAGGTTGAGAAGATTAAAATAATTTGTTATAGGGATAATGAATACTAAGGGTGGCATGAAATTTATGATAACGATATTGAAAGAATAAGAAAATATTCAAAATAATATTCCAAAATGAGTATAGTTATGATTTATAAAGTAAACGAAATCACAATGGTAGATAAAAATATCAAATATTTAGAACTACAATATGATGATGTGATTTCAGAACAAGTAAATATGTTTTTAGATTAATAAGAAGATGTTCTAAAGTTGAAGACTTAAAGTTTTTTTTCAAGAAGAGATAAAAAACCTCAACTTAGTAGCTTTTGAATTAGAAAATTATCAAGATTAGGTGAAGAATTTGATGGTTGTTTTAAAGAATATTTACAAGTAAGAATGACTCCTTTCTTCTAAACTCTTTAATTTTTTTTGTTATAGATAATTTTTTTATAACAGTTTCAAACGAATGATCCTATATAATGAAAAACACTACATTATTATTTAAAACCTAATTTTTATATAAATAATTTTTTATTTTATTTAAATTTATATTAGGTAACAATAGATATATAATACCAATATATGTTCAATGTAATTCATTAGAGTCATTTTAGAATAATATTAGATATATAAAATTTTATTGAACTTTTATGATCTTTTACCCACATTCTAGGATCATTTAAAAATTTACATAAAACATAATTTTACCACTTTTGTGAATTTAATTTCAGAAACCCAAGTGACACAATTTACATTAGTAAGTAAAATTTGGTTTAATGGGATGGAAATAATTTTTGGTGAATATTAACTTTTATCTTTTATTTACCACGTTTAAAAGTAAATAGGGTAATTAAAGGTAAAAATGATATTATAATTACCATAGAACATGTCCTAATTCTATTGGATAAGTGTATTTCAACCAAAAGAAATATTATGAATAAAATATGATCATTTTGGTCCACTTGAATTAGATTAGTAAATTTATTAGTTTTTAATTTATAGAAGAGTTAAAAGTGTTAAATTCAAAGTTTCATAACCAAAACATTTTTAATATTGGGTTACACATAAGATAAATTTTACTGTAAATATTCATTAGAAAGTAAAATTTATTAACTATATAATGGTATTTTATTTAAAAAATTTATACATTTTATATCTAAATTTATTTATTACACAATGATGATGTCTTAATTACCTTATTAATGAAAGATTAAAATAATTGATATTATAAATATAAAAATAAATATAAATTGAAACTTTTGATTAATTAAAAGAATTTTATAGGTTAATATGACATTTTAGGGTTTATTAAATATTTTTTACTAATTAATAATGTTTTTAGGACTAACAAAAATTAGATACTAAATAGTGTCAAAATTGATATAAATGAGTTTTTAAAAAAAATACTCTAATATTAAATGATATTATGATACAAAAAATCTAAAGTTCGGAAAAAGGACTTATATAATAATATATATGTCAATAATGAACCACTTGGGTTTATCTTGGTATTTTATAGTATGTTTATTAACCATGTAACATTAAATAATAAGAAGACATGATAAATGTTAAATTATTTAACCAAGAGAAAAATATAAAATATCAGGATAATATGTTGTCCTAAACCTATCTAAAACCAATTATTTGAGCGTTTTTCAACCCATAACCACCTTATCCTTGAGATAAATCTTTTGTGTGCCATTATAAATTGAATATGATTGTATAATAAAATAATATTTTAAGTTTTTTCAAAAGTGACCCTCACCTCTCTTTTAAAAGGGTACTTCCCCTTATCTCAAAATCACACCACCAAAGCCATTTGGATTAGCCAAAACCTACTCAAATATCCTCCCAACTACCCTCCCATAGACCTAGAGTATTTATATTGATCATAAAGCCAACCTAAGGTGACCTTTTGATCACCTCAAAAGGAAACACCTGAAGAAGAGGTAATAATTTCACCACCACTTCCAAAGTTCTTTTCTTCTTCCACATCCTCTTTCTTTGTTTTTTCCATATAAAAATAATAAATCTAGTAATTTATAAATAATTTTATGTTATTATAAATATGTTACAACTATATTCATTATTCTATCCATCCTATGAATGACAAGTCACTATATGTGCGTACGTACAGCTTACCGTCTCCTCATCGTGGTATTCTTTGTTACTCAAACACTTCATTATTTGGATTGGTATAATAATGAGTATAACTGATATAAATAATTAATATAACATGGTAATGATTTGGTATATATGATATACCATCCAATTACATACGATTTCACCATCAATAGAATGATATTGTTGCTCGTGTGTATGTACGAATTACCATCTCCATGAACGTGATAAGATTCATACCCCATCGTAACCATTAAAGAATAAATTTAATTTTATGATTAAAAATAATGTTTAAGAACTTAATATCATTTGGGATATTAATAAAATAAATCTTATCCATAACAAACATGACTTATTTAAGAAATCATATAAAGGAAAACGGATCAGTTAACACCAGAAACGATGATACTACAAAAATATTATTAACAAAGAAATATTATAAGATCATATATGATATCATATTTATGTATGTGGTTCTTGTATAATTTAATAATAATAATTTAACTATTATAAAGTAGGTTAATGTACCATCAACCAAGAAAAATTACAAGGTAAGTGTTAATTTTACAATCTCTTTATTTATCTGAGGTTGTTTAAATGTAAGTATCTACTGAGACATCTTTATCATCCACATGTGTTTTTCTTAAAAATGTATTTCAAAACATTTTTAATATTTCCTATAATATTGGTTAAATTCATTTATACCCTTTTTTGAATTTTTATAATTTTTTTTAAAGGAATATTCCTATCATTTTACAAACAAGGTACTTTACAACCTTTTTGACGAATTAAGGTAAGAATGTTTTTTTAACTTATACGGAGGGTGAGACTATTTTCCACTATTATAACACCTCGTAAGCTTAACTTAAAATATTATAAGAATATTTTTAAAATAAAATTTTTCTTCTATAATTATGTGACTTTTAAATGATTTCAAACTAGAAAAAGACATTTCTGTCAAACAATTTTGATTTCATATATGTCAATATACATTGATGGATTTTACACTTGTTTGAATTTGATTTATTATGACAAAAATCATCCATATTTTTTTGAAGATTTTTTGATATGTTTGACGGTAGGTATGTTATTTTTATACTATTCATGGTTTATTATTAATGTATTAACAATTCATATGCTAGTTTTAATACAAATGTTTATATTATGTTTCAACCTTTTCATATAAGGAATGCATTGGACATAGTAAGTGATGGGTGGAGCCCGATATATCCCTGAGATGCATTGGTAGGTCTCATGAGACAAAATAGTGTCTTGGCTCATGGAATTGAAAAAATCTTATTTTTAGTCTTGGCACGAGGCATTGACTTTGTGTCTATGATGTCCGACATTACACATTCCATAATTATGAAATTGGCTATTGATATTGCATGTGATTATTGGACTAGTAGAATATCCATGTGAATAAGTAAATGGAATTATTTGATTTATATTTTCCATATTAATCTTAATTTTAAGTTTAAAAGGTTTATGTTTTAGTCTTATACATTTCCTTAAATGTTTATGCTTATTTATGAAATTTACCGCTATATTGTTATCCTTACTAAGAATCTCAGATCAAACCTATCTATGTTTTCTTTTTTACTATGATATGAAGAAGTATTTTATGGTTGAACTGTAGGGATAGGATAAGGGATATAAGTGTGTTCAAAGGGAATAAAATGTTGTTATTGTTTTATTTCATAATGTAATGTAAATCTTATGTATGTATCTAGTACCTTCAATGCTACTAAATTGATCTTTCATTCAGGATTTGATCCCTTATGATCATGAAAATGTTACGTAATAATGCACTGAATCTAGGTAACTAGGTTTGGTGTATTATAGTTGGTATCAGAGGAAGTTTAGTACAAACCATGGAAGCTAGATTTAGAAAAACTCTGATTAGAGAACATTACCCAAATATATACTTTGAGGATTAGTATAGAAGAAATTCCTTGAATTTTGGTAATGTAGAGATTTTGTGTATTTTCTAAGAAATACATCCATGTCAGGATATGAGCAGGTAGAGGCGGATCGGGCACAGATGTACCTAGGAGTGAAAACTCTGACATGGAGATTCAGGTTTGACCCAGGGTATCCTGGTACATGACAATGGGCATTGTTTCACTCTTGGTTACGACACTCCTGAGGGATATGCTTAGGATAATTCAATTTTTCCATACAAACCATTATTAAGTATTTATGAATATACACCTCCTCAAATATTTTTTTATGATTATGGATTATTTCTATAAACTATTCAATTTATGTTAGGTATTTTTGTAGTTTAGAATTATGTATTGTGATTCATAAACAAATCTAGTATATTCCATTATTTAGAAATGGAGCCTAGTGGATGTAATAGAAACCGTATCAACCCACATAATCCATGTAGGGATTTCCCTCCTACTCAAGATAATTATAGTGTAGTTTGTGAATCAACTGGTGCTGATCTGATTATCACCATACTGAGACAACTCACTTAGGATATGAATAATAACCTTAAATGTATGGAGAACTCTGATCCACAATGCAGAGATTCAATGTTAGACCGCTTAATGAGGTGAAAACACCAACATTAAATGGGAGTATAATTCTATTTGTATCTGAGCAATGGATAAGTTCTTTAGAGAAAATATTTCATGCTTTGGGGTGTAGCGAAAGTGAAAAAGTTTTTATGGTAGTTTATCACCTCATGAGAGATACAAATCAATGGTGTTCATTAATTCAAAACACAATGGAGGATAAAGTAGTATCAAATATATAATGGAGGGATTTTAATGATATTTTATTAGAAAAATACTTTCCTCATGACCATCGAGCGGATATGGAAATACAATTTATGAGTCTGAGGCAAAATGAGGATGAAAATGTTACAAAGTAAGAGGCTAACTTTACAAGGTTAGTAAGGCATGCAGCAGATTATATACATAACCCAATGTCTAGTATTGATCAATTATTTTATAAGTTAAAACCATTTCTCCATCAAGCATTACTCTCACAATCCTTCTCATCGTACAAAGATATTGTCTCATGTGCAATTAAGATAGAAAAGGAATTCTCTAAGTCGTGTGATTTTAAAGAAAAGAAAGAGAAGAATAGATCTATTGAACACTCTAGAAATAAAAATAAGAGGAAGAATGGAAAAGTTGAATATCCATCCCGTGGTAAATGTGTGAAGAAACACCTTGGTACATGCCTGAAGGGAATGGGAGTCTGTTACAAGTGTGGTGAAAAAGACCACCAAGCTCCTGATTGCAAGGGAAAGAAAGAGGCTGTTAATGTTGAATGCTACAATTGTATAGAAATGGGGAATTATGAAAATTAATGTCCTAAGTGCCAAGGAAAATTACCCAAGAAAAGTCCAAGGGTGCAAGGCCAATCTTATGAAATAACTACTATGGAGGTTGAAGCTCCAAAAGACGTGGTGGTAGGTAATTTAACAAGGGAGTTGTCAACCAAAACTCCTAAGGTAAGTATCATTGAAACAATGTTTTGTAAATCAGTTCCCATTAGGGTATATAAATGTTCTTTATCTTCTGATATCATCATCATACCCATGAATGAATTTGATATAATTCTATGAATGGATTGAATTTATGACCATGATGCGAAAATTTATTTTAAGAAGATGGAGTTTACAATTTTCGATGATGATAAGGAGTACCTTATCTTTAGAGAAGAAACATCACCATCTGATTATTATCTAGATCCTCCCCCAATAACTCTACGAAATTCAATTATTGGGGTTGAAGAGAGTGAAATAACAATGGGTGAGGAAAAGAATGTTCAAATAGTGGATGTTTCTATAGTTCAAGAATATGATGATGTGCTTCTATAAGAATTACCTGGACATCCTCCAGAATGAGAAATTGAGTTTTCCATTGATTTAATTCCTGGTTCAAGGCCCATATCAAAGACCTCTTGTAGAATGGATAGTACAAAATTATTGGAACTAAAGAAAAAAACTAGAGGAATTGAGTAATGAATTATTTATTCACCCTAGTGTTTCTCTATGGGGAACCACTGTTTTTTTTGTTATGAATAAACATGGATCTACGCGGTTGTGTATTGACTATAGGGAGATCAATGCTATTACAATAAAGAACAAGTATCCCCTACCTCACATTAATGATTTATTTGACCAACATCATGGAGATCAATATTTTTTAAATATTGACCTTCGATATAGATACCATCTGTTGGGTGTGAATAAGGAAAACATTTCGAAAATTGCATTTTTAACATGGTATAGGCATTACAAGTTTACAGTAATGCCTTTTAGACTGACTAATGCACCCTCTGTTTTGATAGATCTAATGAATAATGTTTTTAAGGAATATATTTATGAATTTTAAGTGGTATTTATTGTTGATATCTTGATATACTCCAAAAGCTATGAAGATCATGAAAATCACTTGCGCATTATTCTAAAGACTCTTAGAAGAAATTAATTATATGGGATGTTTAGCATGTGTGAATTCTATCTTCAGGAGATTTATTTTCTTTTCCATATTATCTCTAAGGATTTAATCTCTCTTGATCCTTAAAAGACCAAGGAAATACAATAATGGACATAACCGATGAGTATAACTGAGGTATACAGTTTTATTGGTTAGGAAGGTTATTATCGGCACTTTGTCCAAAATTTTGCCCAAATGGAAAACCCATTAACCAAGATCACACATAAGGGGGTTAAATTTGTTTGGATAAAAGAGTGTAAAGAATTTTTTAAAGAACTAAATAGAAGATTAGTCAATTCTCCTATCTTGAATCTACCATCAAGGAATGATGAATTTATTATTTATAGTGATGCATCAATGAAAGGACATGGTTGTGTCCTTATGTAGAATGATAGGGTTATTGAATATTCATCATGATAACTAAAAATTCATGAACAAAACTATACCACTCATGATCTTGAGTTTGTAGCTATAATATTTTCTCTGAAAATATGGAGACACAATATCTATGGTGGGAAATGTGATATTTATACTGATCACAAGAGTTTGAAGTATATTTTTCCACATAAAGAACTCAACATGAGGCAAAGATGATGGTTTCAATTACTAAAGGATTATGATTTCACTATACACTACCACCTGGGGAAGTAAAATAAGGTGTAAGATGCTTTGAGAAGAAAGGAACATGGAGTTTTGAACAAGATGAGAGTTAAAAGGGATCATACTTTCATGGATCTAGTAAATATGGATATGGGAATATCCATGGAAGTTGAAACAGAAATACTTTTTCAAATGTTTGCATACCCATCTTTACTAGAAAGGATAAAGAGTTCTAAGACTGACGATGAGGAGTTTCAAAAGAATATTAAAGCTATGAATGATGAGATATTGAGTGACTTTATATATAAAGATGGAATTTTGAAATTTGGGAAGAGGATTTGTGTTCTTGATATACCTGATCTAAAAAATAAATTGTTGGATGATTCTCATATCTCCAATTTCTCTATACACCCTGGTAGCACTAAGATGTATAACGAATTGAAGGAACATTTTTGGTGGGACAACATGTGGAGAGAGATTTCTGATTATGTGTCAAGATGTATGGGTTGTCAACAAGTGAAAGCTAGAAGACAACATTCTAGAGGAGTCATGCAACCTTTTCCCATACCTAAGTGGAAATGGGATGATATTATGATGGAATTTGTCATGGGACTACAAAAGACTCCCTGAAGAAATGATGCAATATGGGTCCTTGTTGATCATCTTACCAAATCATCACATTTTATTTCTATAAGAGAAGATTTACCACTTCAACATCTAGAAATACTATATATTAATGAAGTTATAAGAATTGATAGAGTACCCCTATCAATTGTTTTTGATCATGATCCCCATTTTACATCAAGATTCTAGAAAAGTATTCAGAAGTCCTTGGGAAATGAAACTTCATTTGAGGACTGCCTACGACCCTCAAATTGATGGACAATCAGAACGGACTATTAAAACCTTATAATACTTGTCGAGATCTTGCTCTTTTGAATTTCAAGGTTTGAAAGATTAGTATTTACCACTGGTAGAATTGTCATATAACAATAGCTTCCATTCAAGTGTTTAGATGGTACTATATAAATCGTTTTATGGAAAGAGACGTCACACACCAACTTGTTGGGATGATGTTGGTGAAAGAAAACTCATACACCCAGAACATGTTGAGGAAACAATGGAAAAGGTGAAGGTTATCCAAACCCACATCAAAGCAGCTCAAAGTAGGCAAAAGAGCTATGCTGATAACTGAAGGAAGTATTTGGAATTTCAAGTAGGTGATCATGTTTTCTTGAAGGTATCTCCATGGAAGGGTGTTATACGATTCATTGAGAAGGGTAAATTAAGTCCCAGGTACATCGAACCTTTCAAAATTCTAGAACAAACTGGAGTTGTAGCTTATCATTTTGCAATGCCACCAAGTCTTTCAAAAGTCCATGATGTGTTCCACGTATAACTAATGAGAAAATACATGCGAGACCCAACACATGTACTCAGCTATGTGGAAATTTAACTAGAAGCTGATCTGTCTTAATGTGAATATCCTGTCAAGATTTTTGATACCAGAGAACAAGTGTTGAGAAACAGAACGACTTGTCTGGTAAAAGTTCTATGGAGAAATCATAAGATGGAAGAGGTAGCATGGGAACCCAATGAAATTATGATGAAGAAACACCCAAATATTTTCATTATATAGTATTATATAAATTTCAAGGATGAAATTATTTTAAGGAGGTAATAATGTAACACCCCAAGATTCTACGGTACATTTCCCTTTGAATAATACAATAGCTTGCGTTGTAGGCAACTTAAAGTTCTAGCACACCACGACCAATCAAACTAGCCATTATGAATAGTAATACCCACTTTAAGAAACTTTATAAATTTTAATTTTCAAAATGGACTTAATTTTTGGATTCAGAATATCAAAATTAGCTTATGGTGAATTTTTGGTATTATTCTGAAAACTTTTAATTTTTGATGAATAGTGTAAAAACACAGCATTATTGTTTTAAACTGACTTTTTATTTAAATATTTGGTTATTTTATTTAAATATATATTAGGTAAAAATATATACATAATACCTATATAAGTTCAATGTAATTAATTGGATTTATATTATAATAATATTAGAAATATTAAATTTTATTGAACTTTTATTGTCTTTTACCCATCTTCTAAGAGAATTTACAAATTTGTATAAAACAAAATTTTACTACTTCTGTGAATTAAATTTCAAAAATATGAGAGACACGGTTGGAATCTGTAAGTAAAATGTGGTTCAATGGGATGAAAATATTTTTTGGTGAATAATATCTTTTAGCTTTTATTTACCATAGTTAAAAGTACACATGGTAGTTAAAGGTAAAAATAATATTATAATTACTATAACACATGTCCAAATTTTATTGGAGAAGATTATTTAGACTAAAATCAACCTTAGAATAAAGTATTATCCATTTGTTCCACTTGGATCAGTTTCAGATATTTATTATTGTTTAATTTAAAGAAGAGTTAAAAGTGTTAAATTCAATGTTTCATAACAAAAACATTTTTAATATAGGGTTACACATAAAATAAATTTGACTATAAATATTAATTAGAAATATAAAAATATTTCCTATATAACGGTATTTTATTTATAATTTTTAGACAGTAAATAATTAAATTTATTTATGACATAATGATGATGCAGTGATTACTTTCTTAATAAATGATTAAAATAATTGATTTTATAAATATCCAAATAAATATAAATAGATAATTTGGATCAATTATAATAATTTTATAGGTTAATATGACATGTTAGGGTTGATTGAATAATTTTTTTGAATTAATCAAGTTTTTACGACTTTAACAAAAATCAATTTCTAAATAGTGTCAAAATTGACATAAATGAGTTTAAAAAAAAGACTATACTATTAAAAAATATAATAATCTAAAAATATAAGGTTTAGACAAAGGAATTATATAATTATAGATATTTCAATAATTAGCCACTTGGGGTTCTCTTGTAATTTTATCGTATGTTTATTAAACATATAATATAAAAATACAATGAGACATGGTAAATGTTAAAGTATTTTACAAGAGTTAAATCTAAATGATAAGGTTAATATGGTGACCAAAACCTGCATAAAACCTATTTTTTGAGAGTTTTCGACCCATAACCACCTTATCCTTAAAATAAATCTTTTTATAGACATTATAAACTGAATAATATTCTATAATAAAATAATTTTTCAAGCTTTTCCTAAAGTGACTGTCATCTCTCTTATAAAAGGGTTCTTCCCCTTCTCTCATAATCACACATCCAAATCCATTTGGTTCGGACAAACCCTTCTAAAATATCCTCCCAAATACCCTCCCTTTGACTTATATACCTTATATTGATCATAAATCCAACCTAAGATTCCCTTTATATCAACTCAAAAGGAAACACCCGAAGAAGAGGTAATAATTTCACCACCTCTTTCAAAGTTCTTTTAATCTTCCACTTACTATTTCTTAGTTGTTTTCATATCAAAATAATTAATCTAGTGACTTATACATAATTTTATTTTACTATAAATATGGTACAACTTTATTCAATATTCTATTCATCCTATGAATGACAAGTCACCATATGTGCGTACGTACGACTTACCGTCTTCAAGTCGTGGTGTAGTTTGTTACTAAAACATATCATTATTTGGATGGGTATAATAATGAGTATAACTCATGTAAATAATAAATATAACATGTTAATTATTCTTTATATATGATATACCATCCAATTACATACTATTTCACCATCAATAGAATGATATTATCACTCGTGCGTATGTACGGATTACCGTCTCTACAAAAGCAATAAGATTCCTACCCCATCGTAACCATTCCAGAATAATTTTCATTTTATAATTAAAAATAATGTTTATCAACTTAATATCATTCTGGATATGAATCAAATACATCATATTCATAAAAAAAAGACTTAAATAACAAAACACATAAAGGAAAATGAATCAGTTAACACCCGAAATGATGATACTGCTGAAATATTATTAACAAAGAAATATTTAAAGATCATATATGATATCATATTTATGTATGTGGTTATTGTATAATTTTATAAAAATTATTTAACTATTATATAAGATTTTAATTTTCCCTTGACCAAGGAAAAGTACAAGGTAAGGGTTAATTTTACAATCTCTTTATTTATCCAAGGTTGTTTATACGTAATTATGTACTGGGAATTCTTTATCATCCACATCCATGTTTCTTAATAATGTATTTCAATTTTTTTTAATATTTCCTATAATATGAGTTCAAGTCATTTATACCATTTTTTGAATTTTAATAAAAAAATTTTGAACTGAATATTTCTGTCGTTTTCCAAACAAGGTACTTTATGTCCTTTTCGACGAATCAAGTTAAAAATGTTTTTTTAACTTATACGGCGGGTGTGTCTATTTTCCTCCATTATAATGCCTCCCAAGCTTCCCTTAAAATATTATAAGAATATTTCTAAAATAAATGTTTTCTTCTATAATCATGTGACTTTTAAATGATTTCAAAATAGAAATAAATATTTCTATGAAATAGTTTTGATTTCATCTATGTCAACATCCTTTGAAGGATTTTACACTTGTTTGAAGTTAATTTATTATGATAAAAATCTTCCATATTGTATTGAAGGATTTGTGAAATGTTTTATTTTGGACGTGTTATTTTTATACCATTCATGGTTTATGGTTAAAGTATTAACATTTCATATGCTAGTTTTAATATGAATGTTTATGTTATGTTTGAACCTTTTCATATGAGGAATGCATTGGACTTAGTAAGTGACGGGTGGAGCCCGCTATAGCTCCTTGATGCGTCGGTAGGTCTCATGAGACAAACTAGTGTCTTGGAACAAGGCCTTCACGAAATCTTATTTGTACTCTTGGCACGAGGCCTTGACTATGTGTTTATGATGTCTGACATTATGCATTCCATCATTATAAAATTGGCTATTGATATTGAATGTGATTATTAGACTAATATAACATCAATGTGAATAAGTAAATGGCATTATCTGATTTATATTTGCTATATTATACTAAATTTTAAGTTTAAAAGGCTTATGTTTTAGTCTTATACATTTCCTTAAATGTTTATTCTTATTTATGAAAGTTTCTGCTAATTTTTTATCCTTATTGAGAATATGATATCACCCCTTTCTTTGTTTTATTTTTCCTAGTATGTGAATATGTATTTTATGGTTGAACTGTAGGGATAATCTAAGGGATATAAGTGTGTTCAAAGGGGAAAAAATGTTTATATTGTTTTATTTCAAGATGTAATGTAAAACTTATGTATGTATCTAGTATTTCCAAGGCTACTAAACTAATTGGTCTTTCGGGATTTGATCCCTTGTGACCACACCAATGTTATGTAATAATTCATTGAATATAGGTAACTAGGGTAAGGGTGTTACACTAGCCATATATACATATAATACACAACTTTATTTTGGTTGAGAAGATCCATTAAAGTCACCTTATAGATCACAAATATTCAAATTTAAATCATTATGGAGAGTCATAACTTCTATTAGAAATTGGAGTGATATACTAAGTTAAATATGAGTCTTTTAAACAATCATTATAATCCTTTTAATAAGTTGTAAAATATCTTTGAACAGATCTTTACTTCTGTCAAGACTGTTGCATAAATATCCGATAATATTGCAGATTTAAAACTCTGTCATTTGAATATTCAAATGCAGGGTTCCTCCTTGTAACGAAAAAATATCAAATGTAGGGTTGAAAATGTATGGTTGAATAGAAAATTGGGATTGATATACCATACATTTATTTTATCAAATATAGGATTTCTTCCAAACATAGAGTTCTTTATCCAAACATTCTTGACAACATTGGGTTGATGATTCATATGCGCTATTTTGAATGTAGGGTTGATTCTTTATATGTTGTCCTAAATATATGGTTCATTCCTTTCATGCTATTCTAAACGTAGGTTTCATTACTTACGATATGCTTACAAAGGTAGTGTATGAACATTTTTTATAGAATACTCCAAAAAACATTCCTAACACTTCAAAAAAAATTCCCCATAGATTAATGACGTTTGAATATTAATTTTCTAAAATTCGCTTAAAGTAATATAATCAATAAAACAAACAATGTTTTTGTGAGAATCAAAAGCAATAATATTTACAGAGTATTATTGAGATATTACATGCCCAAAAACCTTCCCTATTTTGATGATCACAAAACCCATTAAATAATTTACATAAAATATTGGATTTAAAAATAATAATAAAATGATTTTTCAAATAAAACATTTATTGTTTTAAAAATTAAAATTTTACAGTATTATTTTGATTTTAATATATTATTTTGATGGAAAGAATACTCTTAATTTCATAATATTGTGTTTACCCAATTTCCCCATATTTTTAGTGATATAAAAAAGAATGTATTTGAAAATGGATTAAAATACAATCAATGTAGTGTATTACTGTAAATGAATGTTATATTTTAATGTAGATAAAAATAAAACATGTCTTCTTGTAGTATAATTCAACAGTTATAAAATTAAACATATAAAAAATAATAAAGAGAAATAGAAAATATAAAGAGAGATATTTTCATTATAATAATGTTTATGATTCAAGGGAAATATTGGATGGGAGAGATTAAAATGAAGGGCTGGTTGAGTGTGAAATTTTTGGTTTAGAGGAGGGCTCAGGTACTTTCAAATATTGAGAATCCTAAAAAAGTTCATTTAACTTAGCAAACTATCCTTGTAAATTTTCTGAATGATTTTAATATAGATGTTGAATAAAAATTCTTATGTCTAGTCCCATTTTTAAAATCTTAATAAAATTAAATTTTAGAAAGTCATGAATATTTTCCTTTGAATGTAGAAATTGAGTGAGATTTTAACTTAACTGATTGTGCAGTAGTCTAATTCTAGGTTCACTTGAGGTTAACTGAGTGATAAGATCTCTCTTATTATCCAATAATACATTCAAGGGCGTACTGTTACATTGAAGTGATTGAATCTTGTCTTCCATATCAGCCATCACTGAAGTAACTATTTGAAAATTTCTGTCTAGTTCTGGAGAATATTTTCATGAAGAGGTAGAATCTTTTGATTTACTAGAACTTCTTTTAATTAATTAAAACTAACTCCCAAAATACCATTCCAAATTAGAAAAATCTATTTGGAAATAGATATTGATTTCAGATTTCCAAACTGATCTAAATTTTCTCTCTGAAAAGCATCAAAATCTCTTCTATATACAAAATTTTCTTTGAGATTATGAATCTAAGTCTGAATAGATTCAAATCCCTCTCTAGTAACTATTTAATGTAACAAATCTTCCAGATATTTTTTGGATGCCTCTCATTCTCCTTATAGACATAAAATTTCTTGTCTTTGTTTATTGAATTGTGAAAATAATTCTTCAATTTGATTTTTTTAAAGAATCATAAGATTATACTTCATGAAATCGAGATGGTTGGACTATGTAAACCAAGGATGAATATTTTTAGTTACTCATCTCACTGTATCCAGAAAATTTAATTTCAAGGACCTCGATTACCTCAACAAGTTTATTGGTTTCATTTTCCATAGAATTAGCTATAAAAGAAATTGATTTATTTTGGAATGAATATTTAGTTTCATCGACCACATGAGGATATTTCCCATATTATTAATAATTTTTTGAAACTTTTTCTTCAATAGTATTTTGTTGATTTTGATTCTCATTTTGATTTAGATCCTATTTCTCTTTAATGTTGACCGAGAAATTTTCTGTTGGAACATCTTCACCAAATACAAAAACCTAGAAAATAAGTTCTGGATTTCAAATTTATTAACTTACATGTTCATCCCTATTTCTTTTTTATATAACTAGAGCCTAAAAATTTTCTTCATTCAAATTTTCTTTGGGAGATAGTGGTACATATCTTTCAGCTTCTATTTCTGAGACATCGTATCTGGTTCTTTGTCACTTTGGCTATGTTTCATCATAGATTCTTGATTATATGAATTATTCTTTTTGAATTTAAATCACATCTACTAATCCCAAAATTATTTTATCCCCATAAGAAATAGAACTAGTTCTTTTCTGGTTTTATACACTAATAGTTAATAGTGATCCTTATTCGGTACTCTAAAATTAACATATTTTCCTTAATATTTCAGAATTAAGAATGTTAATGTGATGACATTAGGAGTTAATAGTAGTATCGATTATCTTCCATTTTTGTTATAGAATCTTCAAAATTTTCCTTCCATAAGGATAAAAGGACTTCATTTCCTCCACCTGACAGTAGTGGTGCATGTACCTCAACATGTATCATGGGAAGTTAAACTTGACATCACTCATCATCAGAAACATAATGTACATATCTGGATAAATAATTTTCTTAAGCTCAACAGTCATTAGAACTATAAATGATTGAATAAACATGACCAGTATCTTCTGTTCAACTTCACGATCCTTCACATAAATTTTTTAAAAGTGTTTCAAACTAAAAAGAAAACACATAACATCCTTAGATTTATGTTCTTATTTTCCTATAAACAACAGATGAAAATGAAAAAACCCTTCATGGGGAAATTGGAAAAATTTGACTATTTTTTTCATAGATATTGAAAATTAATCATGATAAATATTTGAAATGAAAATATCTTATCTATGAAACTGTACATAGAATTTTGAAAAAAAACTTTTACTTCAATATCAAAAATAGAATTGATTTTTCCTTTAGAGAAAATATTTCAAGCCCTTAAAAGTCTATATAATTCTTCAAAATAAGATTTTTCTGATTAATCATTTTGAAATCTATGACCATACCTTGACGAATATTCTTATTGGTAACACACTTATTTTTTATGCTTTGTTCTCCTACCTCTTTTATTTAAGAATATAAAGGTTGAAGGTTTTCAGATTCCATGGTTTCAAAGGATGACAAGAGCTCTTGTAGGGACAAGGTTTCAAAATCTTAGGGTAAGACGAGAACATAGAGAGGAATGGTTTTTTGATAGTTTTAGGTGACATGGTCTTAGTTTCTCAACTCGATTATATATTGGAATAATTAATTTTTTATTATTTTGAAAAGATTCAATTTTTCAAATAAGCGAGATAAATTTTCTTTTTTGCTTTTAAATAAAAAATAAAAAAAAAATGAATAAAAACCATAAATAGAAAATTTTAAAAAATAAATTAAGAAACATTAATTTCAATTTAAATATTCATAACTCTCTCTTAATAAAATCAAATCTTACAGTGAGAAGTGTTTTAGTAAAAATATCATCTTGTTGATATTTGACATTGATATATTCTAAAGATATATACTTTTTAACAACATGATATATTAAAAAATGATGCCTTATATCAATATTCTTGGTTATTTAATGACGTATAAGATTTTTGGAAATATTAATTGAACTAGTATTATAATATAAAATATGTATATTATTAAAATAAAGATCAATATTCTTTAAGGTGTGTGTCATCCACAACATTTTTGAACAACAACAGATAATAGATATATATTCTTCATCAGATATTGACATGGAAAATGAATGTTGTTTCTTACTTGACCATGATACCAAATATTTCCCTAAAAAGTGGTAGGTCCCTAAAGTGATTTTTCTATCTAATCTATATCCTCCAAAGTTATCTTCTGAATATGAAATTAAATTAAAATTAGAGGTTTTGGGTAAAGTAGATATTGAAAAATGGTACCTTTTAAATATCTAAAAATCCTTTTAATTGTAGTAATATTGAATTATTTTGTGTTTGATTGAAATCTAGTACACATACATACATAAAATATTATATCTGGTCTACTAGAGGTATGATATAGTAAGCTTCCAATAATACCTCTATTTAACTTGCTATCAACTGGTTTTCCAACTCCATCCAAATAAAAATTTTCAATAGTACACATGGGATCTGTGTAAGTATTAATATTTTCAAGAACAAAATTTTTCAATAAATCAATAAAATAGTTTTTATTAAAAAAAATTATATAATATTTTTGATAAATTCTAAATCTTAACAAGAAAATAAATTATCTAATAATACTTATCTAAAATTCATTTTTCATTAGATTTGAAAAATAATTACAAATATTTTTATTTACTGATTCGAATATAAAATCCTCAACATAAATTTGCACTAATAAAATATTAGAGAAAACAACTTTCTTCAATTAAGTAGGAACTTCCAATCTGATAGAAAAACCATTTTCTAATAAAAAAGAACTTAATATCTCATACCTAGATCTAGGTTCCTGTTTAGGGCCATATGGTTCTTTGGTAAGTTTAAAAATAGAATTTGGTTTATGAGAATTTTCAAAACACTATGGTTTTTAGTGTAAACTTACTCTATTAAATATCCATTTAAAAAGGTATTTTTTAACATCCATAAGATATAATAAAAAATTCACATGAGATGCATAATCTTGAGGGATTCTAATTGAATCAAATCTAGAAGAATGTGAAAATGTTTCATCATAATCTATTCTTTCTTCCAAGTTATATCCTTTTTCTACTAATATAGCTTTATTTCTGGTAATTATCCTTTAATCCTATTGTTTATTTCTAAAGGCACATTTTGTTCCTATCAATGGATAATTAGATGGTCTTTCCAGTAATTCAACGACATTATTTATACTAAATTGGTTTAGTTATTCTTGCATATCTAATAATCAACTCTTATGTTATAAATCTTATTCAATAGAATTGGGTTCTAATTGAGATAGAAAGGTAGAAAATTCAGCTAGTATTTCTAAATTTCTTCTAGTTCTAACTCATATTTCAATATTTCCTATAACAGTTTCTAAAGGATGATCCTTTAAAGTTTTAAAATTCCTAGGTAAAACACTTTTAGGTTCATCTATCCCATGTTCTTCGGGACTATAATTAATTTCATTTACTTTATTTTCAATATGAATTTTAGATGAATAAAGCCTCATGTTGTCTAAAAAGTTAGTAATCTCATATGTTTGATCTTTCTCTTTAGTTAAGGGGTATGTTTCATCAATCTTCATAGAAAATTATTCTTAAAAAATACTTGACATTTTTAAAACACTATATTGGATTTATAAGTAGTAGAATATCCTAAATATTTTCCTTCAACTTCTTTTTGGATTAATTTACCAAGGTTATCCTTTGTATTCATGATATATACCCTACATCTAAAAAATTTAAAGTAATTTAGTTAGGTTTTTTGTTATTCTAAAATCTCATGGGTGTCTTTTTAATAATTAGTATTATTAAAACTCTATTCATGATATATCATGCTATTATTACAGCTTCGGCCCAAAAGTAGGTAAGACAACTGTATTCATTTAGTATAATCCCATTTATTTCATGAATATTTCTATTTATTCTTTCAACAATTCCATTTTTTGAGGTGTTCCTGGTATAGATAAGGTGTGTTTAATACCCATATTTTTGAAAAAAGAATTAAATTCTTGATTACCAAATTCTCCACCATGATCACTTCTTAATGAAATTATTTTAAAATATTTTTCATTTGGAATAATTTTATAAAAACATTCAAAAAAAGTGAACACGCAACTTTTGAGTTTTAGAAAATAAATATAAGTAAATCTTTAAAAATCATCATCCAAAACACAAATATATATTTTTTATCCAAAATTTCTACCCTAGATGGTTCAAAAAAATATATGTGAATAAGTTCTAATTCTTTATATATATCAATATTTTTAATTGATTTAAAAGATTATTTTTGTTGTTTTCCTTTTTAACATGCATCACAAAATCTATAATTTTAATACTTAAGACTAGAAAAATAAGAAACTAATTATTTAATAGATAATTTATATAAATTATATATATCACAATATTCATGTCTCATATTATAGATTCAAAATTCATTTTTCCTATCTATCAAATAGTTCACTTTCTGTTTACACAATGAATTGAGATCTAAAGTATAAACATTTTCATTTTTTGGTGATCTAAATTTAAGAAGTTTATCTTTTAAAAAATGAGTAGGAATTATTAGAAAATCAACATAAAAGATATCATCCGAATGTTTATAAATACTTATCAGGTTATTATTTGTCCCTTGTACATATAACAATTTATTGATTGAGATTGAATTTGGTTCTCCAACAGTTCCTACTCGACTAACATTTCTTTTTGAATTGTCTCAAAAATTGTGGGGACTCCTTCTAATTTGTTAAGGTATAAAAGATGGAAGAGTATCCTCTCATATACCTTGAGCAGAAACTGCCCATATAACATATAAATTTTTTGTTCTTGTGGTAGTTTTCCTACAAAAACATTTAAGCCCAAGTTTATTTTGCTACCCATATTTTCTTGGGTCAATTTGTGTCAGCATGAAATGACATGGGAATCCAGATCTACCTTATTTTTCAAAAATTTATGTTACTTGATTCGAACATGTTTTTGAAAATGAAAGATTTTTTAAAACAGGTAATTTATGGATTTATTAAATAAAAGTTGTTAGTGCAATGTCATTTTATTCCATAATAAAAAGGTAGTTTTTTTTATAATTGGAAAAAAGTAATTTGTGTATAAATTTTTCTTTTCTCCCTTGCTTCATATTCCATATTTTTTCTTTTTAATAATATTTTTTTGATAATTTTATTTAGAGTTATTTCTATTTTAGTTAGTGTACTAAAAATAATTTTATAAAATTATACTCTATCTAGTAATTATTTTATCACTTTTTTATGAACAATAAATTTTGATGTATATGAAATAAAATGTTAAATTAGTTCTTGATGTTGTTTTACCATTATATCTCTTTCACATAAAACAAAATTTTGAATATTATTTAATATTTATGATTTTTTATTAAAGAATAATATTTTTATTTTATCACTGAACAGTAAGTATCCTATTTTCGATTTGACAATTTATCTGAGTTAGAACAAAAAGAGTAATAGGATTGTACCGCTTCTTCTTCTTTATCCATAAAGATAATGTTTCCTTTGAGATTTTGAGGATATTTTGTTTGAATTAGATTTGGAAGAGCCAGTGGAGTATTCAGAGACACTCCAAGTAACTTTTATAGATTTTTTTCCTTTATGCTCATAATAAATTTTCTTTTGACTATTCATTTCCATTTTCCTTCTTTATTCGTTTTGTTGAGGGAGACCAAGTCTAATGTGACCCATCTTCTTATATTCCTATAACCTAAATTCTTTGGATCCTTTATCATATTTTCTATAGGATTTTCTAAATCCACTCTTCTTATTATAGAATGTGCTAAATTTTTTGACTAACTGAGCCTGTTCCATATCAGAATCTGATCTGTCAAAATATTTTTATATTTTTACATATTCTATAAATTTATTTTCATGATTATGAGAAGTAACCTTAAAGGTAGTGTTTCCCTTTTTTATTTCTATCTTATAATATCCAGCTTCTTCTTGCATCTCTGCTTCTTTCATCATCAATATTCGAATTAATTATTTCATAATCAATTTTTTGACTGGTGATGATTCTCAAATAGATATAGATATGACATTCCACATTTCAGGAGGAAATCTATGAACTTTCATCACTTGATCGAATGGAGAAATTGGATCTCCAAATGTAGTAATATTATTGACAATTTCTATGAATTGTCTATTCATTTGTGTGATTCTATCTCCATAATACATATTAATGGTGTCAATATTTAGTTTTGAAGAAACATATCTCATTTTTATTATATTATTAGTTCCTTCATAAGAAAAATAAACTAACTTCTACATTTCATAGTTAGTAAGGAATTTTGGTACTCGATTGAATTCATTAGGACCAAGTCCGGAGATAATGACATTCATTTATTTTGAGTTGATATTGTATTCAACTTCTTGTGATGCATCCCAAGTCTCTGGATTCTCAAGAATTAATTATTGTAGTGATGATATTTGAATAAACTTTAAATCTTAGATTCTTCTGGTAGATGATCATGCATTATTTCTAACATCCATAGTTTTCGCCATTGAAATATGGATTATAGATCATGGAAATACCTTATCTTGGATCATCCATTGAAATATTATTTTTATAGATCATATAATAATAAAAATACTATAGATTTATAAAAAATCTCACCTCTGATACCAATTGTTTGGTCTGTATAAAAAAAAGATACACAATATGGGGGTGAATTGTTTCTTTTCGATAATCTTCATAGATTCTAGATTTTAAGTTCCTTTTCAATTTATTTATATTTTCATCATTATATTTTCTATGTAATATGAGTAGCAGATAAACAGTAAAGATGAACAAATCTATTCTTATAGTGATTTGGGTCACAAATATCCCATAGTTCACTCCACCAATGCTCTCTCTACGAGTTTGGTGATTTCACTAGAAAAGGTATTATTATCACAGTACCTTCAAATCCATAATTTATTGAAGGAAATTGAAACCTTTATAAAAGCGCTAAATATATCCTCCTAGTTTCTTTTACAGTGTTATCCAAATTTTAGTGCAAGAATTTGGAACTTAACCACAACTAAGTAAGAGTAGTTGAAACACCAATAAATCAAAAGAGTTTGATTTGTTGATGGTATAGGTTGAACATCACAGTTGCAGCAACAACTGATCGAATATAGATAGTATTATTCAATGATTAATGTCTTCAAGGAAGAATAGATATGAATAGATCCTGGCTATAAATTATTTTCAATACAAATAACAATAAATAAATAACAGTAGTTTCAGAAATACAAGATTGAAATGTAAACCATCAAAGTATATTCTATTTAGAAAACAATAGAGTCATTCATTATTTTTATAATTCTATAGAAAGATATTCAAAAATATATAGTTTTATATATCATGTACCATTATATGGAAAGAAAATTTTTTCCAGCCATATATGTAGAATTCACAACTTTCATTCGATTTAGAAGATCCAAGAAAGTTTCCTGATAGATCAAAAATATTACAATTTAAATCATTTACGGGAGTCTTAAATTCCAGTAAAAATAGAAATTATTTAATCTATTAAATAATATTCTTTTAAATGATCATTATGAGACTTTGAATTTGTCATACAATTGATTTTAATAGATCTTTACTTCCATTAATATTGTTGTATAAATCTCAGATAATATCACATATTTAAAACATCATCATTTGAATAGTCAAACGTAGGGTTCCTGCTTATAATGTAAAAATATCAAATGTATGGTTGACAAAGTAGGATGTAATACAAAAATTGGGTTGATATACCATACATTTGTTTCCTCATGCATAGGGTTGCTTCCAAATGTAGTGTTATTTATCCAATTTTTCTCGACCACATTGGGTTGATGATCCATTCAAAATTTTTTGAATATAGGTTTCATTCCTTATTCAATTTTTTGAATGTTAGGTTCATTCGTTATGCTATGCTTTCCAATATTGGGTATGAACAATGTTTCTAGAATAAACTAAAATATGTTCCAAACAATTCAATTAATATTCCTCACATATTAATGAATTTTGAATATTAATTTCATAAAAGTAACTTAAAGAAATATCACCATTAAGAAAATGAATGTTATTTGTGAGCATCAAAATAAATAAGATTTACAAAGTATTTTTATGACAATACATGCCCCACACTATCCTCTAAACAAACCTTTTAAACAAATTTTATTCAAGAATTAAAGAGAAATCAATTAAAATGTATAAATAGAGAAATAATTTTAAAGTGTGAACTTCTTAAATATGTTAGACAAGGGGATTAATAATTTTCAAAGTTATTTAAGATTTAATTTTTTTCTTTAAGAGTTGTGATTAGTGTTTTTCAAAAATGGTGATATTTTTGAGTTAATAATTTACTTTCAACAATTTATAACTTTATTTTTGTAAAATAAAAAACACTTCCTTAAGAAATTAGTCTTACTAACTTTAAAATTTCCTAGTATTTTAGAACATTTTTTAGAAAACATATACTTATACTGGATGTATAATTATTTGTAAATCAGATGGAACTTAGCATAAGTCTTCTAGAAAAAATAAAACAGATAGAACATAGATTAAGTCTTATGGAATAACCCAACAAGATAAAATCTTTTAAATTAGATGGACTTGTACTTTTTTCAATGGATAAAATATTTCAAGGTAAATTGAATTAAAGTATATAAATTCCATGAGAAGAATTATAATAATGTCCCAAAAAGTACAAGTTATATAAATTATACTGGAAAAAATATTGGATAAAGGGATATATATTTTTTAGTTAATATTTTATAAATACTACTAGTAGAAACTTATATATCTTTAAATACCTAATAAAATCATTCTACCAAATAGAACCTTTCAAGAATTGTAATGGTGCTTCATTAAAATTGACCGTTGGAGAAAAAAGATGTACTGAACCTTATTATGTTAAGATTAGTTCATCTAAAGCCATTACAAACACCTTTGAGAAATATAGAAAATAAGAACTGATGACATGTATATAATGCTAAGTAGTATTCAAGGAGGAGGAATCTTTTTCATTAATAATGATATGAAGTTAATTGTAATATTTTGTAACATATTGTTACTTATTTACTCCATTTTAATCTTTATAGAGTTTTTATCTTAAGGAATTGATGTGAGGATTGAAAATTATTTAATATATTTTATGTTTGTAATTGTGTTTTGATATTATGTTTGATTGACAAATTATAGAGATAAGAATAAAGGGGTTATTATAATATTTTTTATTAATATTTCCAAAGTCTAGGCAAATAAAAGTCGTTCTGATATTTATATCAAGATATTCATTTCTTAAGGAAGACAAATATTTATGGTTTGGTGAAAACCATGGATACCTAAATTCTTTGTTATAGTCTTCCTTAATGCTAAAGGTTAAAGCATGTATATTTTTTATAATGTTTTGTAAAATTTTAATCACTTTATGAAGTTTAGTTTACTTGTTTTTACAATTATATATTTATTATATTCATGTTTGGGGAAAGATTCATTGTTATAAACTTTACATTAACTTTGATTTAATAAAGTATCAGTACAACTATTTATTTCATTACTTTTTCTACCAGACAATGGTTTTACCAAATTATCTACATAAGGAGGTTATGAAAATTTTATTTATTATTTTATAAGATACAATTTTCCCACTTTTATGGAAAATTTATTACTATTTTTATCCTACAAAATCCTATTATAGGAGTCATAATATTTGAGTAATTGAGAAACAAATGTCCAATAACTACCTATGATACCAAGGAATCTCTGAACCTGTGAAACATTCCTAAAGCACACCTAAGAAACAACTTACTTAATCTTTGTTGGATCTATACATAACCACCACTCACATATGAATCATCTTATGAAATTCACCTCAAAGAACAATAACTTAAACTTTGATATATTTCCAAATAACTGTTGTTATCAAAGAATATCCAACATAGCTCACATATTCACTACCTGGTCCTCCATAAACACAAAATATACATGGATTACATCAATAAAAACCACTAAAAACTAGTGTTAAAACTCATGGAAAACAGTGTTCATCATCCCCATGAACATGATTTATTTGTCCATGATTCTAAATGGCATCACTATGTACTCATATTCCCATAATGACATATGAAGGCCTTCTTCAAAATATCTTCAACTTTTACCCTTATATGATGATATATTAATTTAAAATCAATATTCTAGAACCAACTAAATTATTTCATCTAATTAAATAAATCATCAATACATGGGATATATTATCATTTATTCACAGTCACCTGATTCAAGTGATGATAATCATTGCACAATAATAGACTATTATCTTCCTTCTGTAGGAATAATATTGGTTCACCATAAGGAAACACACTAGGTTGCATAAAACCTTACAGTAGAATAATTTCAATCTGAATCCAAAGATCTTGAAACTCTAAGGGATCCATCTATTATAGAGACATTGATATCATAGACACACCTTCCTACAACTCTATCCCAAACTCAATCTCATATCATGGGGGTAGTGTAAAAACCAATCCAGAGAAGATATTTAGGTATACTTCTACAACCCTAAGAAACATCACCAGATGAACCTATGTTGAACTAAAAATAAAATCATCCATTATAAAAGATACATGCTTGACATTTTTCCAACCCATCAGAAGATATCGTTCACCGATGAGCATGGTGTTATATCCCTTAAAATTTAAGATTATGACTCACCACTTAAATTAATCACCAATGTTTTAAACCGAAAACACCAATTCCATGCCATGGATGAAATCGTATGGTTGTATCCCAAAATATAATAAATATCTTAATGTGAGATACTCCCATAATATGATATCAAAATATCTATACACATCATATGACCAAGTACAAAATCTAACTGGTGTATTCAATGAAAAGAGAACTAAAACTATATCTAAATAAAGTATTAGAACTTAGAGTAGGGTGAGTATAATGAAGGAGAGTCTAAATTTTGATTCAAAAAATATACACCTAGGTGGAATATTGACAGATGGTACCTCACATGATTTTTGGGTCACATGGTACTAGAAACTCTAAGGAATAAATCTGACCGGACCCTACTTCATGAACTCTTTCCCCCTTGATATAGAAAACCTCTATATCCATGATTTTCTCTATATCCATAAGGATCATGAGAATCTTGGGTCTATCCTCTACATTCCCTAACTTCTATCCATTTATCAAATTCAAGATCACCCCACTATTTCTGTTACCTCAGAGGATACTGTTGTAACGTCTTGGGTTCGGATTCCACTGAATGGTACCCCTAACCTAGACGACCACATGGACTCAAGCACATCTCCCAAAAATATATAGGATGATGAATAGAAGTGAGGGAATAGAGTGTGTCCATGGAGATATTATTCCCTCATTAATATAATGTAACATAATGGAATATCAATAAAAATAAATAATGGAAGCAATAAATCAATTAGACAACATATAAACATCCAAATGAGAGATATAAACAAAAAACTAAAAAAGAAATCTCATATACAATGATGATCATGTCATGTGTCTAAAAATAATTCAAAATAGGTATACATGGCCTCAATACAATACAAGTTTGAAAATAAAAAGAATAATAAAAAGAACTGTCCCTCTACAGCATCATAAGCCTCAGCTTGGTCCCGTGCTCCCTTGCTTCTAAGCATGACGCAAAATCAAGGTTCAAACTATAAGAGCTTTCCCCGGTCCCTACCTGTATGAAAATAGTCTATCTGGGTGCCCAATGAAAGTCTACACAGAGTGTGAGATACAATCCTACACTACTTTAATGGGAACCTATACCCACTATTTTGAACTATGGGCATAGTCCCCAAAACTGTGGGTATAGGCTATACCCATGTTTTTGGGAACCACGGTTTAGATATCGATATATATCTAAGATATACCCATAGTTTGAAAATTTTATACCCATTGTTTCAAAACCATGGGAATAGGTGTATTCCATCATGTCATTAACCCCATGCCCATAAATTCAAAATCACTGGCATAGGTTTTAAAAAATCTCCAGCCATGGGTTTCAATCCCAGGACCGCCTGTATAAAATTCTTGCACCTAACCACCACACAATGTTGAATTATAAGTATATAAATATATATTTATCTATACCATGGATATAGGTGGGAAACCATGGAAATAGGTGTTCCTGCATATTTTTTTCCCTTGGAATTTTTTCCCGCCTCAATATAGGAAAGCTATACCCATGGTTGTTGGAAAACTATGGGTATAAGGCTTGAAAACCCCTATATACCGAATTGTTTTTCGAAAATCACGGGTATAGTTATTGAGAAAATCCTATACCCACAATTTTCAAAAACTATGGGTATATGTGACAATTTCCAACCTATAACCATGGTTTTCAAAAACCGTGGGTATAGGTTCCCATCCAATCCATATACCCACATTTTTGAAAAACTATGGGTATGGGGGAGACCTATACCCATGTTTTTTTCTAAAAACCATGGTTATAGGGTATTTTCCAATAGTGCTAGTTGGTAAGCACCCAAAAGACTATAATGAGTTCTATATGTGCAATATAACATGATAAAGAAGAGTACAATACATATAACTAGTAATCATTAATAAAAAGTAAAGTGCCTATGGAATACATACTATAAAGCAAGTGATACTATATAGACCAACAAGCCTCCATGAAAAACATTATAACAAGGAAACTACAACAATACATAAATAACTAACACAACATCAACATACATCCATACATATCATGCCAATCATGACCTTTCCATATAATATGTAAATCAAACAATTACAACCACACCTTATAACTAGAAGTGTCAAAACAACCATGCTCGATCTGTATAATCAATCATATTTCATTTTCCATAGACATTCTATATAAATTTTTTTTAAACCCCTTGGGGATGAATCCAAGGTATAGTGGACCCCAAAATCCTCATCGAGTCCTTATAGAATCTTAATGGAAACTTGATTAGGCTCAAATTGGGGTCCAAGGAGCAAGTCTACCGACCATGTACATTGTGAGCCAAAACAAACCATATCTAAGGGGTATTAAGGCCTAAGTAATCCCATAAAATAAAAATCTAATGAACATAATAGTCAATGGAATTATCTACCATTTCCATGATCTATGGAATAACACACACATGGTTTCCTATGCAACCATTCAACATTCAAATCATTTATCATTCCATACCACGAGTTTACCATCTCATATAAAAATTCATTATCATTCACATTTCATGAGTTTACTCACTCATTTCCACAATTAATAAATAATCCATTCAAGAAATTAAATTAAGAAACAACATGATAACACATGGAAATGGAGTAAAACCATGTTATATTCAACCAATTCAATTCAATTATTTATTAATAGAATTCCTCTAACTAGGAAAGCACTAACTCACCACAAGGGTTGTTTTAAAAAGGATTAATCATAGTAAATTTACATGGAACACCCCTTGTGTGGAATTTTTTATGTAAAAAACCTCCAACTTATCTAAATAGAACTAATGGGTATCCTTAAAAAGGATCATCTAATTTAATTTAACCAATAAATTCATTTTTGGGGCTACGTTGGAATGTCCCGTGGGTGACATAATGCCCATTTTCCCTATAAAGAACCAAACCACCCGTGAAAACTATTGGACATCTACTGTGGGTCCATATTAGAGGGCTCATCTAGTATCAATCCTGATTTGACTCAGATCAGAATAAACATGAATAATGAATGAAGTACTGATGCAGATCCAACGAGATCGATGATGCTCGATTCCAAGATAGGATGGAGAAACGATAGAAAATCCTACAATTTGGATTTAAAAGGAAATATCAATGTTCATTATATCCAATGGGAGAGGAAAATATAAATTTGTTTAGGTTTAAAGATATTTTAATGTAAATCTCATAATTTCAACAAAAATACCAGGCCACATGGTTTGCACGCATAGTTGCCCGAACCACATGCTAATAGTGCACCCACTACTGTATAGAGGAGAACCTAACCTGATTTTCATGCACGGTTTGACTAAACATGAAAAAACATGCCAAAAACATCCTTTAAAGACTAAACGTGCTTCTGAATAGGCATGCACACCCATATGTATAGTTTAAAAAACCGTGTAGGCTACTCTTTCCCTTGGTACATGAATCAGAAGGATAGTCAGACCATATGAACTATTCCGTATAGTTTTTACTAATTGTGTTACCTAACTTTCCCCCCCAAAAGTTCTGTTATAGGATTTGAACAAGCCTGAAACCCCTTAGATACCCCATGACCTCAAAGTCTATTCACATTAGTCCATAATTAAGAATTTAAACTGAAATTAAAGATATTCATAACTTGTATGAAAACCCAAGATCTTTAAATATTCTCTCCTTAATGAAATTCTTCCTCAAATTTCCTTCTCAAGGTTGGTCAAGATTCGTCTAATAATAACTCCATCCATTGATCATGTTCATCAAACTCCTACTCCCATGTATTCTCTTATAAACGGTCGTGTTACCATAGTACCTGTACTAGAAGAATTGACTGGCCTTAGTGAACCTTTGTGATCTGGTCAATGATACAAATAGGATGCTCCTCAATGGATGAATCTACATATAACTCAACCTATTTAGGGTGAAAATCATGAGTTGGTTTCAAATGATAATGAAACAGCTGAGGTATCTATAAGATTTCAGTCATGGCTTGATACCTCTGATGTAACAACAACCAATAGGATATTAACCTGACTCTCTATATAATCTCAAATGACATGACATATCACAGTCAAATATGACCCTATATCCTGATCCATATATGTCCCAACATCAATTAGACACATAAAAATACTTTATCCCTGACCTTGAACTCTAGAGGTCATATTTGAGGATCAGTGTAAGATTTCTATCAAGACTATACAGTATCCATCAGCTTCTTGAACAACTAGACCTGATTATAAGTCTCTTGCATGAGACATGTTCCTAGTGAAGCTTCCACACCAACCTCTAACTAGAGTAGGGGTGATCAGAATGGCCTAAAATATAAATATTCATAAGGTTAAATCTTCACAGTCTCTTGCTAGCAGATATTATAGGTCAACTCAACTAGGGGTATATGCCTCTCTCAAGATCCCCCAAAATCCAGGGTGCATGATCGTACCAAGTTTTCAAGAACTTGTATTGTATGCTCTGATTATCCATCAATCTAATGGTGGTAATCTATTATTGGAAGAACCTATGTACCTAGGGACTTTGGTAAAATATTACAGAAAATAGATGTAAATCAGGCATCCCAAGTTGAAACTATAGTGCGTAGGACCCCGTGAAGTTGTACTATCTCATAGATATATAAACTCACAATATCACATACACTGAATGTCTCCTTGATCGACATGAAAATGAGTATCCTTCATGATCCTATAAAAAACAACCCAAAAAGCATCTCTACCTTGAGACGACCTTGGTTAACCTGTCATGAATCCCATCATGGCGTCATCTCACTTCCACTCCAGAATATGTAATTGCTATAAAAGTCTGGCTGGTCACTGATGTTCCATAGTTACATGTTAATAGGTGGAAAAACTTGTAAAAAAACCATCTACCTCTCTTTTAATACCCAGTACCTAGTACTAACAACATAAGTCAAAATACATATTGGTAACACCGAGATGCACTTCCCAAATAGAGGCATGAAAATCTAGAATCAGCTCCTCGCGTATGTCCACTGGAACCCATTCATATCCATGGATACATTGGATATCATCCAAGAATGTAGTCCAAATAGGAGGAGGTACCTCACCCACCACACTCTCCCATAAGATTAGTCCCTTTGAATCAGATAGCCGCATCATCCACACTCTATCCAGTAAGTTAGAGGTCATAGTTAAGGATAAAATACAAGTCTTCCCCTAACTGTATTACACCTACAAGTGCATCTCATAGAATATGGATATAAGCTTCCACTCACCACCAGCCTCCTGAACCTCCTATATCTATGTTATCCTACTTAGTGCATCGACTATTGTATTTCCATTTCCAAATGTGTAGGAAAACTATATGTTTAAATACTGTAGGTACTCAACCCACATTCACTGCCTCAGATTTAGATCACACTATGTTAATATATAATTGAGACTTTTATGGTATGTTTACACCAAAAAATGTTATCCCAATAAATAGAGTCACCAATAGCACAAAGTATAAACAAATGAAGATAAATTGAGATTATGCATTGCGTGGATCCTATCATGTGTTCTCATCTGCTGAGACCCATACACCACAAATCTATTTACCTATATAGGCACTGATTCAATCCCAATATCTAGTGGTCACAATACAAAATATAGCTTCTACCCTGATCTGGTAGAATCAGGACCAACACTGAAGTCAATCTTCCTTTCATCTCCTAAAAGGTTTTCTCATAGGTATCTATCCCTAAAAACATAACACCCATCTTAGTCAATAATTTCAATGGCAATGCTAAGTGTGGGATGTCCTATATGAATTTCTTGTAATATCCATATGTTCCCAATAAACTTCATTTGTTAAATATATTCTTGTAATACTCCCATGATACTAAAGCTCTCATCTTATCTTAGTCAAGTGATACACATTTTTTTGAGATAACATAACCTAGGAAGTGAATCTTATCCATCTAGAAGTGGAAATTTGTGATATTATCATATAAATTATTCTCTCTCAAAGTATCCTAAGTGATTTAAAGATATTTTTCATGGTCATATCAATTGTGATAATACACCAATATATCATCCATGAAAACCACCACAAATTAATCCTGATAAGGATGGAAAACTCTATTCATCAGCACCATGAAAATTGAAGGAATATTTGTAAGACTAAATGGTATAACTAGATACTCATATAGACTATACATGCTATGAAAATATATACGAGTCATGTATGTAGGTCAAATACATACCTGGTGATATCCTTACCTCAAATTAATTTTTAAGAACACCGAATCTTTTCAAAGTGTATCAAACAAGTATTATATCCATGGAAGGGGATATCAGTTCTTAACCATCAATAGGTTCAATTTATGATAATATATGCATAGTCTAGGGGTACCATCTACCCTTTTCAAAAAAATACAGGTGAAACCCATGTAGATTTACCAGGTCATATAAAACCCTTTTCCTTAAAATTCCATACCTATCTCTTGGGATCCAACAACCCCATCATAGCCATCCTGTAAGGAGGAATGGATACCCGTGAAAATCCAGGAACTAGTGCAATATAGAACTCCAAATCTATATAAAAGGATAAATAATAAAAGTAATACACTAAAATTTCTTTGTAAAGATCAACCATTGGAGTAATGTATGTCTGACACGCTTCCTGATCATCCAGATACTAACTAGCAATCAGGGTTGTCATCCTTCTCATCCCACAATGTTGTGGTCCATCTCAACTCATGTAGACATACCATTTTTCCTTGTGAGTATAAAATTTTCCCTATGGTGATGGGAATGCCACCCTATGACAATAATAGGCGATGTAGACTCAAAAAGATACTATCTATGAAATCCTGAGTATGACGCCAAACCCTGTCATCTTGAGGAAAAAGGATTCCTGATGAAGTGACACCCACCAAACTCTAGGGGACACTCAGTGAACTAATGTACGTACTCTATACTGATCCCTTAATTAAGTTTCAAGCATCATGATCCCCTTATAAAAATGAATCACAATCCCAAGGCTATCCATAATAGGTAAAAATATGAAACTATGCGAGTCACCTGTATCAAAAAGAGAATATATAATAGTTGATGCTACAAAAATTTCACTTATCACCGTATACAGTCTGGAACCCCACTCCTCGATTGTAGGATGTAAAGAATAGATCTATCATGAACTGAAGACCCATTACACAACCTCACTACCTGGTGTAGGTCCACTATTCTATCTCGATAAAACTGGTGTTTGGATACCTCAATCATGACCACCACCACCTCAGCTTAATCTACTGGTATTGCTCCATCTCCCTACTAGATACAAAGCTGTGAAACTTGATCCAGAACCTGGCATCAGAGTTGACCACCCACTCACTCCTGGAGGGAAGGTCCTACTAAAACGTTGAACATGGCCTATCCTTATACAAGATCGACATTCAAATGGGTTGTGATTTCCCTGATCTCTCTCATTTATCTATCTACCATACTGATGATAAAAAACTACACTTCCATGGGAAGCCTCAAATCATCGCTTCCTACCACTGAAAGTTAGACTACCAGGTTGAGAGACTATAATGATCTACTTTGTTCCCCCCCCAACTTTCCTCAGATTACACTTTGTAATTAGCATATGATTTACTATATCAGTAATAGAGATAAATCTGAATTCCTTGACCTAATATTGAATGACATGTCAAAGACCATCTCTAAAGCTTCTCTCCCCCAATAACCCATCAACATGGTATGTTGGTAAAAAACACCATAGCTCTATAAAGTATGTCGAGTACTCCATAACTATCATTTCACCCTACTCTAGATGCATAAACTCAAGAGACCCCTCTTCACTCAGAGTATCAGGGTAAAATTATTCAAATAACCTAGTTTGGAAATCAACCCAAACCATATCTTGATTCCTGTCAGCTTGGTTCAGAACATCCCACTAGTGCTTTATTTCTCCTTGAAGTATATACGTCATGAGATTAACTCCCCTCTCAAGAGGTGTCTTATGATGATCAAAGATTAATAGTGTAGTCTCAATCCATATCTCAACAACCTATGGATGAATGATACCTACAAATTATTAATGAAGTAGAAAAACCCCTTATAGAACCATGCCTCAACACCTGTGTCTGATTAAACAACTAGTGTTGTATATGAAAATAATGGGGGATCCACTGGTAGCCCATATTCCACCACCACTAAAGCATGGTCATTTCCACCATCCTCGTGTATGAATAATGTTCATTATGGTGACATACATATATAATGTAAAACACATGCCTTAAAAAATAACAATATCAAATATCACAACTCAAAAGTGTAGGATATGTCAAATCCATCCTATAAACAAGCCATATAACATATCCTACTCCTGAATCCATGTTTGTAAAAAGAAATGGTCACAAAATTCACTAGATAAACTACGTCTTACCCATTAAAAAGTTGGATCTAGGTTGAGTTATCTATCTATCATTTAAATTTTCCATTTGAATTTCATATTTATTTCACATTACATTCTAATGGTCAAATCAAATGAATCACCACTTTTGATCTATAAGGGAGCATACTTATCATGAATAAAAATGTGGAATCCACCTAATCTACACCATAAAACATTTCAAACATTCAACTCATGGTCCATAACTCAACGTGACACAATTGGTTTCTTAGGGCGTCTGTTGTAGACTAATCAAGAAAACACTACTTAGGTTATAGATGTCACGCTATGTACCAACCATGTTTCTCAATTCCTTGCAGATAAGTATATCACAACAGTAAGTATATCTATCATGAAATCTATCAAAACACTATGAAAACAAGCAATGTATCTTAAATGGCATGGCATAATGTATCACATGTGATTCTTGTAAAGTGCCAAAAATGATGCATGAGAAGGAACATCCTCATCTAATCAGGGTTCAGAAAAATATAACATTTAATCATATCAATGAAAACATCACAATTAAAGTGAATCACTCAATGGTAGAATAAAAAAATATAATAGACAAAATTTTTGAAAAACAATTTCATTTGAGGAAATTTTTCTTTATCATGTATGTGGGTTAGCTACGCCTAGACAAAATGCATTAAAAAATTTAAATTCCTTTCTATACCCATCTATTACTTCCAAATAATAAACCAGAAAAAGAAATTTCTCTGATACCACTTTGTAACATCCCAGACATGGATTTTAATAAATAGTATCCCAAGCCCGGTCATCCACATTGTCTGAAGTTCATCCCCCCAAATTTTAGAGGATTCTAACTTGAAGTGAGGGCATAGGGTGTGTCCATGGAGAGACTATTCCCTCATTACTATAGTGTAACAAGATAGAATATCAATAAAAGTCAATAATAGAAGTAGTAAATCAATCAGAAAATACATAAACATCTAAATGAAAAATATATAGTATAAATACCAAAAGTTATCTAATATAAAATTATGATCATTTCATGTGTCTATAAAGAAACCAAAATAGGTATACATGGAATTAGTAGAATATATGTATCAAAATAAAAAAATTCAAAAAATAAATATCTACCAATAGCATCATGATCATCAGCTCTGTCCTATGCTCCCCTGCTCCTAAGCATGGAACAAAATCAAGCATCTAATTGTGGGAGCTTTCCCCGGTCCCAACCTACATCCAAATAGTCTGTTTAGGTACCCAATGATGGCCCAAATAGGGTGTGATATTCAATCCAATTATGTAACCACCAAAAGGTCTATAAAAAGTCTAGATGTGAAATATAACAAGTTAAAATAGAGTACAATACATATCACATGTAAGTATTAATAAAAAAAAGTTCCCATGGTGTATATACTATAAATAAAGTGATCCTATATAGACCAAAAAATATCCCTACAAAACATAGGTCAAGATCCTATAAAAAGGAATCAACAAAAAATATAGAAATAACTAACATGACTTCACCATACATCCATAAATATCATGTCAGCCACAAACTTGGTGTATAATCTACAAATAAAACAAACATGGCCCATCCATATAACTTGAATTTTCAGAACAACCATAGCTGAGCCATGAAATCAAGAACATCACATTTTCCATGCCCATGCTGTATAATCAAGTTTTAGACCCCTTAGGGATGAATCCAAGGAATAATGGACCAATGAATCATCGTTGAGTCCTAGGAACATCTCAATGGAAACTTGGTTAGTCTTGAATTCAATCCCAAGGAGCATGTCTACCGACCATGTCCATTTTGATCCTAAATAAACCAGATAAAAGGGGTAACAAGGACCAAGCCATCCCATTGAATCAAAATCCAAGGAGCATACATGTCCAAGATATTCTCTACCATTACCATTATCCCGAGTGTATCACACACATGGAATCCTTTGTTACCATTCATTATTCAAATCATTTATCATTAAATACCATGAGTTTAACCACTCATATAATAGTTCCCCATCATTCACATTTCATGATTTTTCTCACTAATTTCTACACTTTCAAAATAACCCATTCAATAAATTAAATTAAAAAACTTCATACTAACACTTGAAAAGGGAGGTAAACAATCTTATATTCAACCAATTCAATTCAATTATTTATTAATAGCCTTCATCTAACTAGGCAACACTAACTGACACTATGGGTGGTTTAACAAAGGAATATGCATCAGAAATTTACATAGAACACCTCATGGATAAACTTGGATGGGGAAACAACATCCAAAACATCGCAAAGGAACTAAATGGAATCCCTAATATGTTTAATTTAATTTAATTTATTTAATCAATTAATTTTCAGGATCGTTCTGTAAAGTCTGGTGGGTGGAACAATGAAAACTAGCTCTGTAATGCACCAAAATACCAAAGAAAATTATATAACACCTACTATAGGTCTGTAGTAGAGTTATCACGTTGAATCTTCTTCTAATTTGACTTAGATCAAATTAAAAATAAAGAATGGATGAAGAACCAGCATAGATCCAATGAGACCGATGATGCTCGATTCCGAGATCGGATGGAGAAATAGTAACGAATACTACAATTTGACTTTCAAAGGATCTCTATACATATGTTTTTCCACAAATAGAATAAAAGATAAATAGATTTAGGTTTGAATATATTTTAGGGGAAATTTCATAATTTCACATAAAATACTAGGGCATATGGTTTTGATGCACAGTTGGACAAACCGTGTGACAACCATGCACCCACTACAATAAGGAGGGGAATATCTCTTGGTTTTCACGCATGATTTGACTATCCAATCTCAAAACATGAAAATAACCACTGTAAAAAACTATAGGTTCTCCTGCATGGGAATGCACCTCCATCTGAATATTTGGACAAACCGTGTAGGCTCTTCTTCCCTTATGTCCATGCCTCATATAGTTAGTCAAATTATGAAACCTATCCCACATGGTTTATACTAACTTTTGGACTACCTATATTTCCTAAAAAATTTAGTTCTAGTATCTAAAAAAGCCCTAGACACATTTAATACCCCCATGAATAGAAATAGCATTCACATTAGGTTGTAATTAAGCATTTAAACCGAAATTAAAATGAATTGTACCTCATACAAAAACCAAAGATCTTATAGATGCAATAATGAATGAACCTGAAGCAAGTTTCCACCATCACACTGATTTCCATGGAAGGTTGGATGCTGAATTTTCTGCTGGAAATTAACTTCATATAAAAATAAAATAATGACTTGTCTACTAATATGTGTATAAGCACTTCCAGCTTTGGTAAAATGCGATGAAGATGATTGGAAATAACTCCCTACAATCCAATTTTTTTAATAATTAATCAAATGAGTGCATATACCCATATCTCTACTCATTGTCTAGTCATGGAAACCTATCTCTTAAAACTATATGATCTTATCCACTATCCTTTTGAAAACCTCCACCTCCTCTATCAAAATAAGATTCACCCACAACATGAATGTAGTGAAATATCATTGGATCGTTATATGGAATTCTTTCTAAGAATTACTCACTCTAGACTTCTTACCTAGAAAAATATTTGAGGCATTACATAATATATTTTTGAATAAAATTCAAAAATCTTTTTCATTAGAACTCCATTGTAGAAGAGTAAGTATCTGCCATTGATAATATTCCTTCATATTTGAAGAAAGGAACTCAAATTGAATCTAATCCATAAACATCTCCCATTAAACTAATGGATCCATGTGATTCCTTAGGAACAAAAACCACTATTTATGAGATGATACATGAAATATAATGATAGTCAATAGAATCTAGTCCTCCCTCTAAGCATGGATTAAAATGAAATCAATATCCCCATATTCTAACCAATATCCAATATCTTGATATAATCAAAATCCTTAATACTTCTAGAGGACTTGGAACTAAAACCTTAGAAGTATCTTCCTCCAAACATCATATTTTTCTAATACAACTTTGATTTGATTTTCTATCAAATCCAGCTGATTATCATCAATATGATCCTAGTGAGGACATCCATATAGATCTATACTTATAAAAGATAAAATTATAGGTACTTCCTAACCCTAGAATATGGAATAATTAATATTCAACCTAATTTATCATTATCTACCCAATTCAATCATGGGTGAAAAAATCATTATGAATGATCTTTACTTAGGTCTATAACCTTAAAGAAGCATAAATTTTCTTATCATGATGAATAATATTATGTTCCTTTTTTATGATTATGGGGGGGGATTGTATGTCCAAGCTGGTCACCCTAGTTTATATTCCATGTTAAGTTCAAAGGATACCATTTTCCAACCAACACATTTAATCCTAACTCATGCCTATCCCAATGATCCATCTCATCACTTAACCAAAATCTTTAATACTAATATATCACAACCCACTCCAAAAGTAATCCCCACTAGGTTGGTAGTAAATATGAGAGTAACCTCTGAATCTCTCCTCTAATAGGTCATTATTTGGTGAGTAGACTCAAGGGTATAAAACACCCTAATATGGGATCCATTTCATTAAATATCCCAATAATAAAAAAGACACCAACAATAAACTCCATAATTATAAATAATTTATTAATTGAGTGACATGTATCCTTCATGTCTTGATTTTAAAAATAAAAAATGGAATATGTAAGGTTCTTCAATTTTTCCAAATTCTCTCAAAACTCACAACTCCATGACTAAATCTAGTGACACTTTGACATTAATCCCAATCTAAAATAGTGTGATGTTTAAATCTCATAACCTATGTCCCCATTGTAACAGCCCAAGATTTTATGAAAAATATTCTTTTTTATTTCACTAATGTCTTGTGTTGTACGCTACACCAAAAGGAGCTTACACAACACGCATCCTTGACTTGCCTTGCATTACACGCAATCGCGACCTTCCTCGATAGCATGTGTAATACGCAATACCGAGTTTCACTAAACAACGATATGCTATTAAAATATTATTAAAACTAGCCGTTATGAATAGTAATAACCACTTTTTAAAACTCTGTAAATCTTATTTTTCAAAATGAACTTCATTTTTTGATTTGGAGTATCGAATTTAGCCTAAGGTGAAATTTTAGTGATTTCCGGATAACTTTCATATTTTGATGAATAGTGAAAATTACTAAATTTTAGTTAAAAACAACTTTTTCAATCGAAATAATTAATAGTGATAAATTATTAATTTGAGTGGTTTTAAAGTATATTTAGAATATATTTTTACAATTTAATACAATGTTGGTCATTGGATGTAATTTCACATTTAAACCAGACATAAACAAGTGTCAATCTTTTGATAGATATTGTTTCTTAAAAACACGCTATTTGTTTTAACAGCGGGATTTAATTATAAAATTAATTAATGCAACTTTTATGTTATGAATTTGGTAAAATAGACTTCATTTTTGAATTCGGAATATGAAATATAGCTTGGGATGAAATTTTGGCATTATTCTGAAAAACATCAATTTTTGATGAATAGTGAAACTACTAAGTGGTAGGTTAAAAACTGAATTTTGCATAAAACTAAATTTTACCGCTTCTGTGAATAGAATTTCGAAAATCCGAGAGACGCGGTTAATATCAAGGACTAAAATGTGGTTCAATGAGATGAAAATAATTTTTTGGTGAATAGTAACTTTTTACTTTTTTTACCGCGGTTAATAGTAAATAGGGTAACTAAGGGTAAATATGATATCACTATTACCCTAACACATGTCCTAATTCTATTGGACAAGTGTAATTCGACCAAAAACAAACTTAGGAATAAAATATGACCATTTAGGCCCACTTGGATTAGATTAGGACATTTATTATTAATTTATTTAAAGAAGGGTTAAAATAGCTAAAATCAAAGTTTAATAAGTAAATCATTTTTAATATGGGGTTATACATAAGATAAATTAGATTGTAAATATTCATTAGAAAGCTAAAAAGATTTCCTACATGATGGTATTTTATTTGTAATTTTTAGACATCAAATAATTTAATTTATTTATGACACAACGATGATGCAGTAATTATCTTATTAATGAAATATTGACATAATTGATGTTATAAACACCAAAATAAATGTAATTTGAAAATTTTTATGAATTCCACTAATTTTCTAGGTTACTATGATATATTAATGTTCATGTAATAAACTTGGTTCGAACATTTAATTCTGTTATGACTTTCACAAAAATCATATATCAAATAGTGTCAAAATTGACACAAAATAGTTTTTAAATCAAATATTATATTATTAATTGTTATTTTATTCTTAAAAATATAAGGTTCGGCCAAATGACTTAGATAAGGATATATATATTAATAATAAACAATTTGGGGTTCTTTTGGCATGTTATAGTAAGTGTATTAACCATATAGTGAAAGAAAACAAAAAGACACGGTAAAAGTTAAATTATTTAACTTAGAGTTAAATCTAATTGATAAGGTTAAAATAATACCCTAAACATGTCTAAATCTTATTGGTTGATAGGATTTCGACCCATCCCCACTTTAGCTTAGAAATAATACCCTTTGGAACCATTATAAACCGATTTTGACTTTAATATAAAATAATATTTTGAGATATTCCTAAGGTGCCCCTCTCCTCCCCTATAAAAGGACACCTCCTCCCCCTCCTCCTCACACCAATTTGAGCACTCAAGCTCGGCCAACCCCTGCCAAAATCTCTTCTCCACTTCCCTAGCAACATCCTAGAGGTTCTGGTCTTACTCAAAGACCAATTTTAGTTCCCTAAGAGGAGGTCTCCAAAAGGCGCTTCAAAGAAGAGGTAATTACCGTTACCAATTCTTTCATCTTTATTTCTTCTTACACTTCTTCTTCATAGGTTGTTTCATTATGAAGTAATAACATCAGTATCACTCATATACTGATATGTTATTATAAGTATGAAACAACCCTATTTCACCATCTATCCATCCTACGGAAAAAGAAATCACCGCGCGTGCGTACGTACGGAATACCGTCTCCACGCCGTGGTGTAATCTATTTTCCACCACCACCTTACATGGATGGGTATAATGGTGTAAAGAATAACTATACATAGTTATTAAAACATCATATTGATTCTGATATATTTTATAATCCACTCCAATTCAATTCAATATTTATAGAAATGATATCATCGCTCGTGCGTACGTACGGAATACCGTCTCCACGACGCGATGAGATTCATTCTCCATGTTAACCATTTAAGAATGATTATAATGTATATATAAGAAATAATAATGAAATATATGACATTATAAAGCTACTGGATTTATGTATATATATACATATGTATGTCATCTACTTACTTCCATTTCAAGACAATAAGGAAAGGAAAACAGCGTTCATGCGTACGTACGGACTACCGTCACCATGAACGGTGTTTTTCATTTTATTTATCTACCTATTATATATATATATATATATATATACTGAATATATATGATATATAAATCATATTTTAAATTCTTGAAGTAAGTAAATCATGATATAAGTAATAATTATTTCAAGAACAACAAGTCAAAACACCTACGATAAATGAAACGATTTTACCCAAAACGCTTCTTTAACATGGAATTTACAAAAGAACGGGTAATATAATGTCATAAGTGAACCATATATGATATCATAACAATGAATATGATTCTGTAATAAGTAAATAACATGATTTAAATCATTATACAGGAGGTTCGGACACTTACAAAGCAAGTCGGACCTAAGGTAAGGGAAATATCACAATCTCATTTTTATCTGAGATTGTTTATTCGTAAGTATTTACTGGGGTGTATTTTATCATCCACATCCATGTTCCTTCCATATGTAATATTGTTTCCATCCACTTACAATATTTTAAATCCAATTTTACTCTTCGGTGAGTTTTTAGTAAAGAATATGAAAGGAATCTTTTGTCGCTTTTTCATACGAGGTACTTTTTGACTTTTCCGATAAAAGTACGAAGAATGTTTTTTTTAACTTAAACGGAATGAACGGATTTTTACGGTTTTATAAAGCCTTATTTTCATGAAGCTTCCTCCAAAAGATTTCATGACTATTTTTAATAAAATATCTTTCTTTTAAAATTGCATGATGTTTTATGAAAAGAAATTGATTTTGAAGAAGAAAGGATATTTTCCTCAAGAATTCATTTCAAGTGTTTTATCAAAATTATTTTCCATCTAAGATAATAAATGGTTCTGTTTTTATCCATATTTTTACATTGATTTGACTATGTTGTGATGAAATTATGTTTATGAATTCCTTTATCTTATATGAATGGTTTTATGATGTCATGTTGTTTAAGAATCCCATTTTTGTTACATGGGTTATGAAATGATGTATGATTTATGATTTTGTGGCACACATAAGAATGGTATCATTATGAGATGGGTGGGACCTATATCTCCCTCCAATGCATTGGGTAAAGATTTTATATCTCATGAGATAGACATGGCTGGAACGGAAAGTTATTTCGGTTCAGTGATACAGGACTGAAACGAGGAGTGAACTCGGTTCAGAAAGGGACTTTGTCCACTAAGATAGTCTTGGCAATTAGTCTTGACTAACAAGAAATGATTCTCTATGATTATGTGTGAATGCCACAAAGTTTCATGTTTTAAGTTATGATTATTGGGATTACTTTTTCACTGCCATGATTTATCCCATGATTATGAAATTATGCTCTCTTTTGCAGGTTATGATTTCCAAAATGTTATGTTCTTATGAATATGATGTGATTGATATTTATTTTGTTTACCCTTACTGAGCATTTGAGCTCACCCTTTTATGTTTTCTTTTCCCCAGGATATAAAGAAAGGTTTTAGGTAAAAAAAGAAGAAGATCTTTATGGGAGATTTTGAAGATCTTTCACCACGATTAGAAGATTATAGTCCGAGTTTCCAAAGACACTAAACTATTACGGTCCTTGTGTGTGTGTTTTTGTAATGTACTAAGTATTCCGCAAAAGTAATGTAATGTCCATGTACGATAAGCTTCGGGTCTCTACAGTTGGTATCAGAGGAAAGGTTTAGTCAACCTTTGGAAACTAGGATGCGAAAACGTTAGTGAGATTCCTAGAGATATTTCTAAGGTATGTCTAGGTATGTCCCTAAGGTTAAGTATACGTATAGGTTATAGTCCTAGAATTGCGCTAACAATATTAGAATTTAACCTAAGATGTTAGATAATGAGGGTACTCCCCCTTTATTATGTTGTTTTCCCTAGCATGATTTTTGCCTCTCACACTATTCTTTTTGGGTTTTAGAAAATGGTTGGAAACAAGGTGATTCACGATAATGGAGGATATGATGGACAATGGAATGATATTCTTCATGAGCAACCAAATGAAATGGGATTTGGAAGTCCAAACATCATTATTATGCCGAATCAGCAATCTCATAATATGATCAATAAAGTAAAATTTGGTAAGTTTCCTGACTCGACTAATAAGAGAAAGATGGAGTTCCATGATGATCATAGAGGAAAGAAAGTTCAATTTCCCCAATGTAAATCATGTGGGAAGAGGCATCAAGGAGAATGTTTCAAGGGAACTGGAATATGCTTTGGGTGTGGAAAAGAAGGACACAAAGCAAGTAAGTGCAAAGGAAAAGGGTCGGTTAATACCATGGATGAGGATAATGGTATTTCTACGACATCAAAAAATGGTTAAGTGTTTTAAATGTGGAATGTATGGGCATTATGCAAACAAATGCCCTAAGGGAAAGACTCATGAAGAGAATCAGTATGGTCATATGGGTAGTATTTATGTGGATGATGATGAAGAGACTACAAATGATATGTGAGATGAAAGAATTTTTAAAGCTCGGTCAATGGTTTGAGAATGTAGTGGAATGATTACATGTTTATCATGTGTAATTTTGGAATAAAGAGACGTCTATGGATTGTTACACTGTTGTCTTTCCTTGTGTTTTGAAAGTGTATGATTAATGTTACCAGTATCCATGAAAGGTTATTCAGATATTTTTGGAATGCAGATGATATGCACATAATGAAGGGATAAGGAGAAAATTAAATGTTTAACAGTATTCATGAGCTCATGATTGATATAAGGACTAAGTGATATCATGGTTTGAGTATATAGAATTTTGAGGATTTTGGTAACTGCATTCATGTTTTCATTAAGGTTCAATGGGTATTCAAGAGAATACATGATTAAGGACTTTGAATGCTTTGAATGTGACCAACAAGACATATCTTATGATATGTGGGGATCAACGACAGTATTAAATCTCTGGTAATCGTTGTCACTATATTATGAGAGTGGACTGCAGTATTATGTATAAGCCTAAAGATTAGACTGGATTATGTTGGACATAAGTTAGTATTGTTTAAGGATAGAAGATTTTCGATATTATTGATGGGATGTTATAGTAACGTAGTTTTAGAAAAAGGGACAACCTGCAGGACGGGCGACAGCCCATCGCTTCAGACAAGGCTGTAGGAATCGAACCCACAACCGAAGTGCGACTGGCCTTTATCGCCTACTACTGGCCTACAGGAAGTCCCTGTTTAGTAGAAACTAGTTTTATTATATTAAGCAGTATGATATATGAAGTATAAGTCCATTTTAGGAACCATATATGATTAATCTCACTATAGAATGACTTATGTATATTTAATAACTTTTTCTAACCTTTTGTTTGAGACAGATGGAATGACCCATCATTCTATCACATAATCTGCTAACACTTCACAAATAACAAATTCAACTTCATTTATTTAAGAGATGAAGTAGAAATTGTTCAAGGCACGAACAAAAGTGAGATTGTACCAAAATAAAGTAAGTATTTATTTTAAGCAAATTTTCAACTTTAGGGAAATGATCTTGAAAACCAAAAATGTTGTCCTAGTGATCTTATACCTGATGAATCAGATGGTACCTTATATCATCACAAACCTATGGATTTGTGATTACTGGCTTTTCTATAGCCATGTTCTCTACCACTCTCCATCAGAACATGATGGTTAGATTTCTCTTCCATATCCATATTTTCACCTATGCGGAAACCCAGTGATTAGTTTATTTGGGTAATAGTTACATTTCATACTTTAGTTTTTAAAGCCAAGTTTTGGTATTCCTTTTTACGATGTGGGTTTCTATTAAAGAAACTTTCGAATAGTAAACCATTTATAACCCCGACGAATTTCGAGGGCGAAATTCATTTTAAGGGGGGTAGAATGTAACAGCCCAAGATTTTATGAAAAATATTCTTTTTTATTTCACTAATGTCTTGTGTTGTACGCTACACCAAAAGGAGCTTGCACAACACGCATCCTTGACTTGCCTTGCATTACACGCAATCGCGACCTTCCTCGATAGCGTGTGTAATACGCAATACCGAGTTTCACTAAACAACGATATGCTATTAAAATATTATTAAAACTAGCCGTTATGAATAGTAATAACCACTTTTTAAAACTCTGTAAATCTTATTTTTCAAAATGAACTTCATTTTTTGATTCGGAGTATCGAATTTAGCCTAAGGTCAAATTTTAGTGATTTCCGGATAACTTTCATATTTTGATGAATAGTGAAAATTACTAAATTTTAGTTAAAAACAACTTTTTCAATCGAAATAATTAATAGTGATAAATTATTAATTTGAGTGGTTTTAAAGTATATTTAGAATATATTTTTACAATTTAATACAATGTTGGTCATTGGATGTAATTTCACATTTAAACCAGACATAAACAAGTGTCAATCTTTTGATAGATATTGTTTCTTAAAAACACGCTATTTGTTTTAACAGCGGGATTTAATTATAAAATTAATTAATGCAACTTTTATGTTATGAATTTGGTAAAATAGACTTCATTTTTGAATTCGGAATATGAAATATAGCTTGGGATGAAATTTTGGCATTATTCTGAAAAACATCAATTTTTGATGAATAGTGAAACTACTAAGTGGTAGGTTAAAAACTGAATTTTGCATAAAACTAAATTTTACCGCTTCTGTGAATGGAATTTCGAAAATCTGAGAGACACGGTTAATATCAAGGACTAAAATGTGGTTCAATGAGATGAAAATAATTTTTTGGTGAAAAGTAACTTTTTACTTTTTTTACCGCGATTAATAGTAAATAGGGTAACTAAGGGTAAATATGATATCACTATTACCCTAACACATGTCCTAATTCTATTGGACAAGTGTAATTCGACCAAAAACAAACTTAGGAATAAACTATGACCATTTAGGCCCACTTGGATTAGATTAGGACATTTATTATTAATTTATTTAAAGAAGGGTTAAAATAGCTAAAATCAAAGTTTAATAAGTAAATCATTTTTAATATGGGGTTATACATAAGATAAATTCGATTGTAAATATTCATTAGAAAGCTAAAACTATTTCCTACATGATGGTATTTTATTTTTAATTTTTAGACATCAAATAATTTAATTTATTTATGACACACCGATGATGCAGTAATTATCTTATTAATGAAATATTGACATAATTGATGTTATAAACACCAAAATAAATGTAATTTGAAAATTTATATGAATTCCACTAATTTTCTAGGTTACTATGATATATTAATGTTCATTTAATCAACTTGGTTTGAACATTTAATTCTGTTATGACTTTCACAAAAATCATATATCAAATAGTGTCAAAATTGACACAAAATAGTTTTTAAATCAAATATTATATTATTAATTGTTATTTTATTCCTAAAAATCTAAGGTTCGGCCAAATGACTTAGATAAGGATATATATATTAATAATAAACAATTTGGGGTTCGTTTGGCATGTTATAGTAAGTGTATTAACCATATAGTGAAAGAAAACAAAAAGACACGGTAAAAGTTAAATTATTTAACTTAGAGTTAAATCTAATTGATAAGGTTAAAATAATACCCTAAACTTGTCTAAATCTTATTGGTTGATAGGATTTAGACCCATCCCCACTTTAGCTTCGAAATAATACCCTTTGGAACCATTATAAACCGATTTTGACTTTAATATAAAATAATATTTTGAGATATTCCTAAGGTGCCCCTCTCCTCCCCTATAAAAGGACACCTCCTCCCCCTCCTCCTCACACCAATTTGAGCACTCAAGCTCGGCCAACCCCTGCCAAAATCTCTTCTCCACTTCCCTAGAAACATCCTAGAGGTTCTGGTCTTACTCAAAGACCAATTTTAGTTCCCTAAGAGGAGGTCTCCAAAAGGCGCTTCAAAGAAGAGGTAATTACCGTTACCAATTCTTTCATCTTTATTTCTTCTTACACTTCTTCTTCATAGGTTGTTTCATTATGAAGTAATAACATCAGTATCACTCATATACTGATATGTTATTATAAGTATGAAACAACCCTATTTCACCATCTATCCATCCTACGGAAAAAGAAATCACCGCGCGTGCGTACGTACGGAATACCGTCTCCACGCCGTGGTGTAATCTATTTTCCACCACCACCTTACATGGATGGGTATAATGGTGTAAAGAATAACTATACATAGTTATTAAAACATCATATTGATTCTGATATATTGTATAATCCACTCCAATTCAATTCAATATTTATAGAAATGATATCATCGCTCGTGCGTACGTACGGAATACCGTCTCCACGACGCGATGAGATTCATTCTCCATGTTAACCATTTAAGAATGATTATAATGTATATATAAGAAATAATAATGAAATATATGACATTATAAAGCTACTGGATTTATGTATATATATACATATGTATGTCATCTACTTACTTCCATTTCAAGACAATAAGGAAAGGAAAACAGCGTTCATGCGTACGTACGGACTACCGTCTCCATGAACAGTGTTTTTCATTTTATTTATCTACCTATTATATATATATATATACTGAATATATATGATATATAAATCATATTTTATATTCTGGAAGTAAGTAAATCATGATATAAGTAATAATTATTTCAAGAACAACAAGTCAAAACACCTACGATAAATGAAACGATTTTACCCAAAACGCTTCTTTAACATGGAATTTACAAAAGAACGGGTAATATAATGTCATAAGTGAACCATATATGATATAATAACAATGAATATGATTCTGTAATAAGTCAATAACATGATTTAAATCATTATACAGGAGGTTCGGACACTTACAAAGCAAGTCAGACCTAAGGTAAGGGAAATATCACAATCTCATTTTTATCCGAGATTGTTTATTCGTAAGTATTTACTGGGGTGTATTTTATCATCCACATCCATGTTCCTTCCATATGTAATATTGTTTCCATCCACTTACAATATTTTAAATCCAATTTTACTCTTCGGTGAGTTTTTAGTAAAGAATATGAAAGGAATCTTTTGTCGCTTTTTCATACGAGGTACTTTTTGACTTTTCCGACAAAAGTACGAAGAATGTTTTTTTTAACTTAAACGGAATGAACGGATTTTTACGGTTTTATAAAGCCTTATTTTCATGAATCTTCCTCCAAAAGATTTCATGACTATTTTTAATAAAATCTCTTTCTTTTAAAATTGCATGATGTTTTATGAAAAGAAATTGATTTTGAAGAAGAAAGGATATTTTCCTCAAGAATTCATTTCAAGTGTTTTATCAAAATTATTTTCCATCTAAGATAATAAATGGTTCTGTTTCTATCCATATTTTTACATTGATTTGACTATGTTGTGATGAAATTATGTTTATGAATTCCTTTATCTTATATGAATGTTTTTATGATGTCATGTTGTTTAAGAATCCCATTTTTGTTACATGGGTTATGAAATGATGTATGATTTATGATTTTGTGGCACACATAAGAATGGTATCATTATGAGATGGGTGGGACCTATATCTCCCTCCAATGAATTGGGTAAAGATTTTATATCTCATGAGATAGACATGGCTGGAATGGAAAGTTATTTCGGTTCAGTGATACAGGACTGAAACGAGGAGTGAACTCGGTTCAGAAAGGGACTTTGTCCACTAAGATAGTCTTGGCAATTAGTCTTGACTAACAAGAAATGATTTTCTATGATTATGTGTGAATGCCACAAAGTTTCATGTTTTAAGTTATGATTATTGGGATTACTTTTTCACTGCCATGATTTATCCCATGATTATGAAATTATGCTCTCTTTTGCAGGTTATGATTTCCAAAATGTTATGTTCTTATGAATATGATGTGATTGATATTTATTTTGTTTACCCTTACTGAGCATTTGAGCTCACCCTTTTATGTTTTCTTTTCCCCAGGATATAAAGAAAGGTTTTAGGTAAAAAAAAAAGAAGATCTTTATGGGAGATTTTGAAGATCTTTCACCACGATTAGAAGATTATAGTCCGAGTTTCCAAAGACACTAAACTATTACGGTCCTTGTGTGTGTGTTTTTGTAATGTACTAAGTATTCCGCAAAAGTAATGTAATTTCCATGTACGATAAGCTTCGGGTCTCTACACCCATGTCACAAAACACCCCCATGATGCGATGCATACCATTATTCCATGGAAAATCCCTTCACGTCTAAATTTCAAGAAAAACCAAACAATATATTTCCCTCTCATACAAGACTACCACTAAGCACTCCTTAGAAAAACTCAACACTATAGAGATTAAAAAGGGAGGGTTAAATAATATTCTGGCCCTTATTAATGATATTTAAATATTATAAAGCATAATTTAAATCAAGGAGAATTCATTTTAAATTAATATATTGTGATGATATTGGTGGAATTATGAGGTTTTTATTTATTTATTAAAATTTAAACATTGTTTATATGGTCACCTTGACTAGTGGGTGGATACTTAAAATGATATGGATGGAATACCATTAGGCATTGTGCAATAAAAATGTATTAATGACCTTGTAATTATTAAATAATGGGGTTATTTTTTATAATTATGAAAACTTATATGCATTGTTATAGCATTATGAGTTTTAGTAACAATATTTATTTATGTTTGAATGAAGAATACTTTTTTTTTCAAATGGATAGAGTGAAAATATATGTAATTAATTATACTTTTCTTTTGTTAAATAATTGGTGATGAAATAGATAAAATAATTATAAATGTTTATTTTTTTAATTATCATTATATGTAATAAATGTATTAAAAATAATACCTTAAATGAATGGTGGTAAGAAAAATCACTATATAATTTTCTCTATTGATCTCAGCTCATTGGATCCATTTCATTGGTATATTAAACCAATTTTTTTCTCTAGTGAGTTAACCACTGAGGGGATATACAATAGTAGATGAGAGTTTAAGTAATTCATAAAAGGTGGATTGATATAATGATGTCTCATTTTTTCAATCTCATGGAATTTAAACTAATATATAGTTTACTCATATATAATGATGATTTGTTATAATATATTGATAATCTTTTCCTGGATCATTTTGTATGATAAATTTAATGAAATGTTGTAGAGTTTTATTGATCATTGAGTTGTTTTGTGATCTTTTGATAAGAATTTGATAAATATTATGTTCAAGATCAGATATTATTGGGTGAAACCCATGAAATTTATTTTTAAATGTGGGGATCTTGAGGCTCAATACTAGAGATTAATCCTTGGGAGAAAGTGTTATTTAAGTCTTGTACTTTTGGATGGTAATATTTTAGTGTTTTGAATATATATATATATATATATATATATATATATATAATTTTTAGTTTTGTGAAATTTTATGTTTTTTATTTTTTAGGAATACAGTTACCAATTTTTTTAAATATGATAAGATAAGTTGAGTAACAAGTATCTTATGGGTTGGTAAGTCAGTAATTGACTACATGGAGATACGAGGGTAATGTAAAGTGGTTCTTATTTTCTTTAACATTATTATAGAGTCAAATTTAAAAATAATGATTATTGGTTGTGAGAAAGTAAGTCTTTAAAATTTGAATTTTATATGAAAGGAAGTTATTGATTCATTTATAGAGAAAATAATTTATTAGAATTTAAAAATATATGATTGCACCATATATGTATTCTTACTATTGTATTCCATAACCCATTTCCATGAATGGTTTCATGTGAGTGGTAAAATTTAATAGAATGATGTTGGATGATAGTGAAAATAAATGTGTGTAATATTTAATTTAGTGGTATGAGAGTATGGATGTGGATAAGATTTATAGTGGACATGCATTCAATTAGTTTCCTTGTTTATTAAATCATAATATTTCTCTTTATATAAATAACTGGTATTTAATATTTATTGGAATTGAATATAAATAATGATTTATTTATTTTGGTAACATATCATTATATATGTCTTCTTAGAATTATGGAATGTTTTTGAGTATATTTGGAAAATCAACACTTCCTAGTTACTACTTTCCAGATACTAGTTAAAAAATGTATAAGATTTATCACTTTCTTGGGAAGAATGGTTTGAAATAATGGAGGTAGTTATTGGGTTGTTTAAGGCCTATTTTCTTTTAAAGGATGAAAATTTTTAATGGTTCAGAGAATATTATAATTCAGTTCATTTTGAGAATAACTTTACTTGTATTAAATATTTTACCTTATTGAAATCAATGATGACTAAATTTGTTAAATAATTATTTTTTTATGTTAAAATGATAATTTTTAGTCACGCTTTGAAAGGAAACATTTTTTATTTAAATTGAAAAATTATTATTCCACCCTTAAGAGGGTGTTAGATTGAGAAATCTACATTATGAATAATTCCATAATGAAGATCTTAATTTGTGATAATATTCTTAAAATTAAATAATAACATTTAAATTCTTGAGGTGATTTTGAGATTTCAATTAAAATATTAAAATATATTTAAAATATTTTTTAAACCTTAAAATACCTCTACATATTCAAATTTTAGATATATTTTAGATAGTAAAACCTATACCTAAATATTTCATAAATAGAGGCATCCATCAGGAGGAGTGAATTTTCTAAAGAATGAGAAATCATCCTTAACTGGGTATGGTTCATTGATTCAAAATTTCCATAGTGTTAATATCAAGAATTTAAATTCAATCATTCTCCTAATTTCATTGTGATGTGAATTTGAAGATTAATTTTTTTTAACTATGTAGAAATTGGAAGTACATTAATCTATGTTATAGATTGAGATAATTATTAAAGATAAGTTTGATATTATAAAATTTTTGAAATATATTTTAAGGCTTACAACATTAAAATCATGATGAATTATTACATACTTTGATTATATGTATAAATATGATTATAATGATATTATGGTCATGAAATTTCAAAATTTGGTTTTAGATAAATTTTTGAGTGTTTTTTTGAGGAAAATTATAATAAAATTGAGTATAAAATAAAATTGAGAACAATTATTTAAAACATAATATACCATTTCTTATATTGTGATAAAATATCCAATGATACCATGAATGTTTGGATCCAATATGTGGGTTGAAAGTTATTATAGAGATAAGTTTCATTGATTTTGACACCTCTCTCTATCTTTAGTGATTCTAATGTTTTATTTATGGTACAAAACACATATTTATGTGTTAATAATGATGATATAAATCTACGTTGAAACTTTTATTAGTTATAAAACAGTTTCAATCTATAGTTTAAGACCACTTGTGATGGAGTGTAGAGGGTATCAACAATGGCTCTGATAGAGGGAAATGACATTGTTTTAGTCACTAGATCATCAATTAGACAATCCTGGAGGTGACACAGGGTCCTTATATTTAACTATATTGTGAATATAGTGAGTGATATTGAGGTATGTCTGATCTATTTGATTATATGGGTAGAGAGGGAGGTGTAATGTAGCTCAAATCTATATGGAGAAGCCTGGAAAAGTGAGTATGATCCATATATCACATGTATTTGAGGGATGGGTTTGGGGAAGCATTTTCATGCATGGAATTGATGTTATAAGTGTATAAGAGTTTTTCACATGACACCACTAGATTATTTGAATATGGTATGGGAATGTGGGGGATTGTGTGGTGTCCTTTTTGGACATTGAGAATTGTGTTAGAATCATATCAACACCCCAAACAATCAGACACTATTTGAATTATTTTGGAAAAATTTGGTGCTATAATTTGGATAATTTAAATTAATATATACTTATGATCATGTATATACTTTTCTTCATGTTGATTCTATTGGGATTTAAATCCTATTTAAGGTCCAAAATCATTCTACTAGAAGGAGATACAATGAACAATAACACAATCATGATGGTTCAGGAAAAGCTAAAACACCCCTTAACATAGTTGGGATGATTAGATTAAAGTGTAACAAAAAAAACTTTTATAAATTAAATTCCATTTTGAATAAAAATTCCTTATTAATAAATTTAGTTATATAAAACACATAAACTACATTTCAATTTGTTATTTTAGACGATTATAAAATATGGCCAATTTTTTTTTTCTCAAACAAAAAAGACCATTAAGAACTATAAATACTGATATTATTGTCATTATGTTTTGGCCTTTAAGATTAATATATCATATAGGTTATGATAAAGTATAATTGACACAGATGGAATACTTAATGGACTCAACTAGAAGGATTATACCCTACGAAGCCCCGTTATTAGAGATTGGAAGGGATATGGAAACATTGTGATTTCCCTTGATGAAGCCGAAGATGAGAATTAATAATTGAAACCAGATAAAAATCATTTATGACATAATTTAAAGCTTATCGAGAACACTTCTAATATCATGTTTTCCAAACCACTATAAGAAAGTACCACTATCATACACCTTACCCTTAGGGAATACACTAGTGTAATAGAGTTTATGTATCTAGACCCCAACAATATGAATTTTTATATTTTATTTTTTAAAAATAATTAATATACTTATCCCTATTTCATCATTACATAATACATATATATTATTATATAATTAGTTTTAAAAAATTGACTTTGATATGAAGAAACTAAAATTATATTTTTTTGAAATATATAGTTTTAATTAAAACACTCATTTTGATAAATTCAAGAATTTTTTAAATAAGTTTAATTTTCATGAAAAATTCTTTATTAATAATATTTATTTAAATATAAATTATAATATAATTTTATAAAGCCTAATATAATTTTTTTTAATGGTAAGAAATTGGTTAGTGTCTTAAAAATAAAAAAATTCCTATAAATATGGATCATTATTTATAAGTGTAAATTCTCTTATTTATAAAGTTATTTTGATAAAATAAATATTGTTTTTGAAATTGTCACAACAAAATTATCCAATGGTGACTTTTTCATAATTTTATGAGACTATTGATTTTTTGGGTAAAAATTCAATACAGTATAAATATATGGCATATATGTTGACATCATATGAGAAAAAAGTGATGTGATGAATTCTATAAATCTAAAACATGACCAAAAAAAATATTTCCCCTTTATAATAATGTATTTTTGAATTTATTTTATTAATTTAAAAAAACTTTAATGAATCCCCCAAAACCTATATTATATTTTAATGTTTAAAAAAATTCTTTATGAACATCACTTTGTACCACATCATGAGTGGTGTTATTTTAACAAGTTTGGTTATTATCCAAATAAAATATTGAAAAACAAAAACTCTTTGGAAGAAGAAATGGGAAAAACCATGAAAAGGTTTTTTATTTGGATTATTTTATCAACTTGTGTTGAAAACCTATGTTTAGAAATTAATAATTAATTCCCCTCTATTTTGATATAAATACCAACCCAAACTCCAAACCATCTTCACTAAAAACCCATTAATCATGAATTTACTCTCTCTATTCATCACTAAATAACTCATATAGTTTTCCCAAGATCTTAATAATCTCCTCTCAAGGTTTTTCTAAGCCCCCTCTCAAGGTATGGAATTCTCTCATCTTCCTTTTTATCCATGTACTTTCTTTTCAAAAAGACTTTTTATTTGAAATTCATCATGTTATAATAACTTTTTACAAATTACTTCACTATCATTATGATTCCCAATTAACTGAAGATTACCTTTCACTGTTATTAAACCCTTCCTTGAACCTTTATGTACACCTGTTCCGCTGTCAAAATTATCACTTGATTTTCCATGCAAAAAATTTATTTTGTGAATTCCTATACACATATATAATAAATGTTATTAACATGGATGTACCTATCCTTAATTAATTTAGGAATTATATGTATATATCATACATTCCATAATTATGGGATTAAAAGTGATTAATGTCATTCTTATTTTATATTATCTATGTGGAAGATTAGTGCATGTACATAATATGAATATGATGGGTTGGGATGGAATAATATATCCCTGTAATTTATTAGGTAATTTTTGTATCTCATGATATACCATGCATAGTGTACGAGTGGTTAGACTAAGAAAACTATGTTATTCTATATCGATAGTTACATTGACTTATGCATATGATGTCATGTTTTATGTTGTTTCCACATTCGTATGTTTCTTTGATTTCATCATCTTATATAATTCTTATATGTTAATTTTTATGATTCCCACCCATTTATTTCATATTTATATTCCTATTTCCTCACATTTATTACTTTTATCATGTTATTATTTTATATTTACTTTATTAGTCTTTATATTTTAACCCTTTCTAATGTACTTCCCTAGATAATCCCATACAGTTTTTGAAGATCAGTAGAAAATTAAAGGTAAGTTATGGTGTTTTAAAATAATACTGTTATATCCCTAAATCAAGTTATTTTTTTATGTATCTAATTAACCAAAGATACCAAACCTATCGATCTTTTGGGATTTTATTATGTGCATCTTTATGTAAAAATCATGAATTATTGTTTATAAAATATTTCGGTTCTCATAGTTGGATTAAAAGAAAGGTTTAGTTATTTTGGGTATCTGGATTAGAATTTTTTTTTTCAAATTCCTAATGAAAACAATAAACATTGGAAAGGAAACCTAGATTTTTTGAAAGTGTAGAGAGAGTGGTTTCTATGAAAAAAAATCAGTATCTGAAAACTATAAGTGTACATGACACTTGAAAAATTTTACATTGGGATAATAACATTGAAAAAGGGGAAATTTGGTATTTAATCACTCATCACCTAGTTTACAAAAACTAGGACTTTTTGTACTCTTGGTTTGAAACTTCTAAAGATATGATTTGGTAAACTTAAAATCTCTTTATGAACCACTATGAAAGGAATAAAAATGACTATAAAATTTAATGTAAATAATTAGAAAGTGGATAACTTATATTGAAGCATAAAAATTCATATGTTAAGTAATATATTTCATTTATGAGTAATCCCTTCAATGTTCATAGAATCCATTTTATATTTTAATAGTTTTAAAATACTCATCCCTAATATTCTCTTTATTTTAGTCGATGAATTGAAATGGGAGGAACTGAGTCAAAAACCTGTGTGATGGAAAATGTTAAGACTTACCAAATGATATTAATACACTAATGGGAGTAGTATTTGAGAAATTCATGAAAATAATTACTTAATTAACTCAAGTTTAAATAGAAATTTTAATCAAGGAAAAAATCACACCCCTCCCAGAGAAATAAAAATTTGAAATTGAGACATTAATATGCAAAAGACCTGTGAATTTTAGATAATATTAAAATCCATTAATTAAAAAATTGTATCAACTCCATTTAAAAGATATTTCACATCCTTGAATTTTATGACTAAGAGAAGGTTGCACTGGATGTTTATCACACTAAGGGATATGCTTCTCAATGTGGGATGTTTATTAAGAATATAATTCCTAGGGAAGAGAGGAATGTGAAGGATTGGAAAGAATTCAAGAATTTTTTTCAATAAGTATTTTACACTCACACTCTGTCTTAAAATGTAGGGATTTCATTTTCTGTAACCACAAGGAGGAGTAATCTATCGAGGAATATGAGGAGAAATTCACAAAACATTAATGATTTGACATAGGATTTGAAATTAACCTTGAAAGGAAATTTTACCACTTATTTTTTGGGATAAAGATGAATATATAAAAATAATTGGGGATTCAAGACATTGAAAACTATGAATAACATTTCTAATTTTATATCAAAGATAAAATAGAAACAGGTGAATCTTAATGGCCTCATGGATCTGGAGATAGGAAGTGGAGAATAAATTTTAATTATGGAATAGTGTTGGGGAAATATCATAGTGGAAATAAAGTCCAACATCAAAATTTTCAAAATTTTGGAAAGAAGAACCCTGAAAATTTCATGAAGATGAAAAAGAAATAATTTAGGTCTTGGAAGGAGACACACCTAGTTAGATAATGACGATGGGAGAAACCCACCAATGTGAAAGAAGAAAGGAATTATCCATTCAATAATCAGCCTGTTGTCTAATACTATAACTTCAAGGATCAATAAAAATATGATAAATAATGAACAAATAGATGGGTAGTTGAAGATTATCGGTGACAATAACCTCCATGGCCTAGAGAGTAAGGGTGATCATATGCCATCAAAGCTGCTGAGGTGGATCTCGATAATAAAGTTATGACATGTATGTTAGTTATTAATCCAAGGATAGGTAACATAATATTTTATTATGATTCTATGTATTCTTTTATACCATAAAAGTTTATTATAACCATTCAAAAACCTCCTAAAAACATGGAATTCAAGCTATCAATGAAAATGAAAAATAGGGAAATTATTTCATCCCTAGTATATAACATCTCCTCTATCAATATTTGAGGGCAGAAATTTCCATAATACCTTATGATACACCTTTTAGTAGAATTCAATGCTGTTATAGGTATGCATTTTTTCCCTTGTGTAAGGAAAACATAAATTTTCAAGGGAAGGAAATTACCCCCATATCATGAATCTCCCTCCAAATTTATACAAGTGTAAGAAGATGGATGAATATCCTTTGGAATCATTATCTCAAGAATGGATATTATTTCATTATTAGAAATCATATCTATCTCAAATTTTCAAGACTAATGAAAAGAAAATCCATGATGACAAGCACACTATAATATAATACAATGAACTGTTTCATAAAGAATTTCCTAGTATTCCTCAAAGTCAAGTGGTTGAGTTCTCAATAAAACTTATAACCATATAATTGAAATCATTCAAGAATATATATAGAATTTATCATATTGAACATGAAGAGGCAAATAAGCCAACAAAATAGAATCTAGATAAAGTTTTTATATGCCTAATTTCATCACCGTGGGGTAAGCTACTCCTCTTCATTAGGAATAAGGATGGGTAAATGTTCCTCTTCATTTATCATCATGATATCAAGAAGATATTGATAATGAAAAATTATCCTCTACCACAAATTTATAACTTGTTCAATTAGCTATGTAGATCTCGATACTTCTCTACTGTGGATCTTCGGTCGGGATATTATCAATTAAAGGTGAAAATGTGGATATCCTCAAGAATAATTTTCATACAAGGTATGAGCAATATGAGATCATAGTGACTCCATATAGACTTACTAATGCTCTTGATATCTTCAAAAACATAATGAATAGAGTATTTTGAATTTTCCTTGATAAATTTGGGGTATTATTTAAATATGATATTCTTATTTACTCCAAAAGAGAGGAGGGACCTGAGGATAATTTGAATGTTGTTAAGAAGACCTTTTACAAGGAAAACGTATATGTAAAGTATAGTAAATGTGAATTTTCGATAGAGAACGTAACATTCATGTTGAATACCATCACCAGTAAAGTGATATCTATGGTCCCTTGAAAACAGTGGAAACTGAAGGATGGTACAAACTGAAATCTATGAAAAAGATCCATTTTTTCCTTATATTAGTTGGGTACTATCATTGATTTGTGATAAACTTATCTAGATTCTCAATCCTACTAACCAATATAACTCAGAAGGGTGTAAATATTTCTTGACCGATGAATGAGGGGTATTCTTAAAAGAGTTAAATAAGAGAATAATCATTGCACTTATTCTCACATTAGCCACAAGTAGGGAAATATTTATGATCTAAAATAATTAACCCAAAAATCCTTGGGTTTTGTACGCTTGTATGTTGACAAGGTGATATCCTATGCCTCCCACTAATTAAAGATCCATGAGAAAAACTACTCAAACCATGACTTGGAACTAGTTTAAATAATATTTATTAGAAAAGTCAGAAATATATATGAATCATAAAATACTCTAGTATTTATTCACAAAAAACAATCACAATATGTGATAAAAAAGGTGGTTAGATCTGATCAAGGATTATGACTATTTAGTCCATCACCATCATGGGAAGATCAAAAAAACGGAATATGATCTGAGTAGAATAGATCACACACCCATATCCATGTTAATGAATGAAAGGGACCTAATATTCATGAACATGAAATGATAAAAATGGGATTCATAAAATGAATTTCATCCTACCTTTCTCAAATAACCGCTCAACCATCCATTTTTTATAGGATCAAGGAGGCCCAAAATGATGATGCAGAGTTAAAAACCAAGATAGCGAATATTCTACTGTTAAAATTAGATAAAGATGTTTTTATAATGTTTGTAAACTGGATATGTATCCCATAAAAACTAGAAATGAAGAGGGAATTTTTGGATGATGTACATAGATCATCATTGTTCTTTCATCTAGGAAGTATAGTTATGTATAGTGATCTAAAGAAAATTTTTTGGTGGGATGACTGAATAGGGATATTTTATAATTTTTATCTAAATTATTGGTATTCCAAAAAGTTATGGATGAGTAAAAAAAATTTAAGGGTATGATGAAACCATTTAATATACTAGTAGGGACGTGAGAAAACATAACAATGGATATTTTCATAGTACTTCCTTGTAAATATAGAGGAAATAATAGCATTTGAGTGGTATCCAATCACCATAAAAAGGAAACACACTTTATTGCTATTAAGAAATATTTATCTATTAATTTACTCTCCATGATATACATTTTTTAAGTGGTGAGACTTTATGGATTACCACTCCATATTGTATCTGATTGAGATTTGTGGTATACCACAATATTATGGAGAATACTTCATCAAGAATTGGATAAAAAGTTGAGTTTTTGTACTATTTATCACCCTGAGATAGATGGATAATCTGATAGAACCATCAAAACTCTAGAGTATATGCCGAGATATTTTTCAATGGATTTAAATGTATGGTGGTATCATCAACATCCCCTATTAGATTTATCATATTAAAATGGGTTCCATCCAAACATTCAAATGGAACCTTATGAGGCTCTGTATGGGAAGAGGTGTTAGACACCAACATACTAAGATGAAGTTGGAGAGTGAAAGTTCATTGGACCTGATCTTATTCAATAGGTGATACATAAGTTTCAAACCATTCAAAATTATATGAAATATACAAAATTTTGATAAAAAAGCTATGCAGACAATCATCAACATGATCTGATGATTGACGTTAGAGAATAGGTTTTCCTTTATATTTCATTTGGGAAGAAGGACATGAATCTTGGGAAGAAGGGAAAGCTTAGTCCTAGATACATTATCCCATTTTAGATCCTTTATTCCATCAGAGTTGACTCCTATCGACTAATAGTACCACCTAACCTATCCTAAGTACGTGATATGTTCCATGTATTTATCCAAAGGATGTATATATCAAACCCTTAACTTTTATAGAATCCTAAGGTGGTACCCTTGGAGAATGGGGTATCATATGAGAATCAGTAGGTAATGATCAAATATTTTCAAGATAAAGTTCTATGAAATAAGATAACTCATCCGGTTAGAGTATTGTGGTGGAAACAAACGTTTTAGAAGGCAATGTTGGAATTAGAAGAGGAATTGAATCTGAAATTCAATCATCTATTTTAGTGTATGAAATGAAATTTGAAGTGATATATTTTTAAATGGGGTAAGAATTTAATGACCCAAAGTTTTATAAATGAAATTCCATTTTTAATGAATAAATTACTTATTAAGAAATATAGTCATACAAAACATATGCATTTCATTTAATTTTTGTTATTTTTTAATTTTAAAAAATATGGCCATAATTTATCCATTGGGATTAAAAAACTATTAATCATCATAATATTTGATAATATAAACATTATATAGTGACTATTAATATTATTATATAATATGTGTTATGATAAAGTCTAATTGAAAAAGACCGAAGAAGTGATGGCCTTAACTAGTAGCGTTGTACCCTATGAAGCCTATTTATTATTTCTTTCAAGGGATACAAAATCACTATGATTTTTTCCTTGGATTATACCAAGATAATATTCAATGACTAAAAATTTATTGAAACCATTTTTGGGATAAGTTCAAGCTTATCAATATCATGACCCAAACCATGTTCACTAAACCACCCTAAGAAAGTACAACTATAACACACCTCAACCTTAGAGAGTATGTTGGTGTAATAAAGGATTTTGTATCTAGAATCTAGTAGTATGATTTTTTATTCTATATTTAATAAAATAATGATTATATTTACCCCTTTTTAATTATTAATACCAATATTTATATATATATAACTAAATAATGAGTTTGATAAAAAAATTATATATTGATAGGACGAAACTAAAATTGTATTTTTGGGAAATATATAGTATCAATCCATACACAATTTTTGATAAATTAATTATTTTTAAATAAATTCAATTTCCAAGGAATATTATTATTAAATAGTATTTATTTAAATATAAATGATAATATAATTTAATGAAGCACAAAGTGATTTTTATAAGTGTCAGAATATGGTTAGTGTTATAAAAAATAGTATATTCCAATAAATAACGATTTTTATTTGAATGATAAAATTCTCATATTTAGAATATTATTTTGGAAAAATAAATATTTTTTGAACTAGTATGTTGAAATTATATAATTTTCAATTTTTCATATAATTCTAAGACAATAAAATTTTTAGGTAAAAATTAAGTATGATATAAATATACGGTATGTATTATGACATCCTAATATCCCAAAAGTGATGTAATAAATAATATGAAGGGATACCATGACCAAAAATCTATATATCCTTTGAAATTATTTTTTATGTTATTTTATTAATTTTACAAAACTTTAATGAGTCCTTCTAAAACTACATTATATTTTAAGGCATTAAAATTAATTCTTTATAAACATGACTCACTTTGACATCATGAATGGTATTATATTAATGAGTTATATATCTAGACTAATAAAACATTTAAAATCACTACTATGGCAGAAACCATGGAAAATTCATGGGAAATTTTTCGGGTTTTATTATTTTAGAACTTAGAGACAAAAACCTATTTTTTTTAAAATAATAAATAATTCCTCTCTCTTTTCAATAAACACCCACAAATCCTCCAATTAAGCTTCAATAACAATCCATTTACTAGGAATGTTTTCTCTATATACCACGCTAAATCTATCCCATGGTGTTCACAAGATCTTAAGATACTTCTCCCAAACTTTTAGAAGCACCCTCTCATGGTAATTTATTCTATAATCTTACTTTTTATTCAAGCTCTTTCAGTACACCAGGAATTTTTATTTCCAATTTATCATGTTATAATGTTTTTTTACACATCCATTTACTATAATTATGATTAAAAAGTAATTATATACAACTTTTCACTATCATTAAACACTTTATTGAACCTTTATGTACACCCGTTATGCTCCCAAAATTATATCATGATTTTCCCTACCAAAATTTTGTGATGTGAATACCCATCCCTATTTTCATTAAAGGGTACTATCCAAGATGTATATATACATCATTTATTGGGGATATCTATTTATGTAACCCAAACTCCTTAATCACAAGATTAAAATAATGAAATATGTTTATATAATTTATGATCTTTGTGAAAGGAAAATGCTTGCATATAATATAAATGTAATGGGTGGACCCATAATTATATATCACTCCAATGCATTGGGTAATGTTTTTATCTCAGGATATACCATGAATTGTGAACTAGTGATTGGAAAAATCACAGTATGTTATGATGTATCTATGGTTATCCTTTACTTATGATTATGATGTCTTGTTTTATATTGTTTTCACATTCTTATGTTGTCTTGATGTCATCATCTTATATCAAATTTTTATGTTCACATTTAATATTATCTCCCTTTTATATCACCTTGATATAAATATTAACTCACATATATTACATTAATCATTTTATTATTTAATTATTTCATTATTAGGATTTATAGATCACCCATTTTTATGTACATCCCTAGGTTATCATGTGCATCCTTAGAAGACCAATATAAATTTAAGGGCACTTAATGAAGTTTTTAAATATTTTTTTTATTTCTCTATTTGAATTTATTTAACTATGTATCTAATTACCCAAACATACTAATCCTCTCAATATTTTTTGATTGTATTATGTGTATATTTATGTGATAAACTATGGCCTAACGTTTCTAAAAGATTTTTTTTCATATATTCTATCGTCTGATGGGCATGTACTACGGTGATTTTTTTAATATAATATTTTCATCCGAAGATACGTCATATTCCTTATAGTTTAGCAACAAAGGGATACGTGATATTTCATTTCTAATCAGATTTAGTGGTTAGGTGTTAATAGCTATAAGATATCAGTAGTCACTTGGTTCAAACAATATACCTTTTATGAATTTCAGATTATAATGAAACTAGATGAAAGCATGGAACATACAATAAGTAATCGAGACAAAAAAATATGAATTATAATTAAATGGATATTTTTTTGTACATAGGGAATTAGTGTGGTGACTCATCAAAAGTGATTATAATTTTTTAACTTCTTTTTATAATGGAATGAAATAGTGGTTCACCCATAGATATTGAAAATTTGTGGATTTACTATTCACAATGTTGCATTGGTAGTCATGGAATTTTATTTTTTCTTTTTGGTGTCCAGGTTTTTTCTTGGGCATCGTCAGTTCTTTCAAGCTCCGGTTTGTTAGCATATGTCATGATCCTAGATTTGATGATCTCTTCTATGGATTTTGGTGTAGTGTCAGTCGAGAACATAGGAGATATAGTCCCGAAGCTTAGAATTGTGATGGGTAATGCACGAGCTTTGAAGGGCGATGATGGGATGGGTGATGCATGACCCGTTGTATTCCCTTGTGTGTTTTTGGGCAGGTCTGGTCTTGGGCTTGGCTCTTTTTATGGCTCTTTTATGGACTCTTTTGGGGTTTTACTACTTTTTTTGGTTATCACTTTACCTTAAAGTTATTTTGTTTGCAAATAAAAAAAATTGGTGGTGAAACATGTAGACTTAAGTGTTCAAATATCTTTTCATTGATTGGTTTTTTTCTCTGTAATATTGTGTGTGCTTTATATTAGTTAGATTGAGTGTGTGTGAGGTCAACTTAGTATAATTAGTATTTTATAATGTCTTCTGATATTTCAAAATAAAAATTTCATGTGAGAAAATATAGAGGATCTTATTCTTCTATATATATCAGTTGGTGGATAAATTTTGGTGATCAAAAGTTGGAGGATTCCAAATAAGTGGTATCAAAGATTTTGGTTGGTTAAGATCACCCTTCAACAAACTCAGTATCAAATTAGGTAACACCCACTCTCTTTACATGATTTAATTTTGATATCAGTTGGTGTTTAATATCACCATAATGTCTAATGTCAGATAAAGGTACAGTTTGTGTAAATATGTTGGGATGGGCAGATTTTATCTTCTAGATAATGTAGATGTAGGATAATCTCATTTAAAATTCTCTATATGTCCCATTTTATAGCGTAAAATTAGATAAAGTATATTTGGAATGTATGGATAGTAAATATCTTGGTTTGGTTAGGATGTAACTAGAATATTACATTTCCTTTGACATTCAATAAGTGAAAAAAATAGTTGAGATGGTGGATATCTTGAAATACATGAACTAGATATTTAAGGAACATAAAAAAGTGTTCATGATGCAGTGTTTATTCATCTTAGGGATATTAAAAGTTAGAACTATTATGGATCTTTTTAATTGCTTCAACATGATCCATTAATAGCTTCAATTAGTGAATGTGAAGTTTTCTGATGATGTTTGTGCACTTCTAATACTTTCACCATTGATGGGGTTATGATGTATGGTGATAATATAGTTATAAATTCCTATATAAAAATCTATTTAGTATTTGAGGAATCAAGGAAGATAATCCATAATGGAGATATCAAAAAGATATAGAATGAAGTATCTTATAAAATTGCACTAAATGCTAAATGAAGGGGGTACTCACCTCAAAAGAAAAATTGGTGAAGAAAAAAGTTAAATCATATGAAATAACTATGAGAAAATATATAGTTCCTAGTCTTATATAATGGAGTTATGGGAATAAAGAAAACTTTAATAAGTATTGTAAAAATCTAATAGAGAACCTTGGAATAGTAGATTTTGGAAGATCAAAATTTATGTGTACTTTGAAGGGAGGAAACAAATTTTTAATAAGTGACAATATTTTAGTGGAGTCATGAGTGAATGACTTTAGAGAATCATTTAACTCTACAATAGAGTAAGGGTGATTAGACTACTATATGATTAAAAGGTTTAAAAAATTAAATTGTAAAATGATAAATCTCTAGAAGTCATGGGAAAGGGCATTGTTGTGCATGTGAATGTACCTTGTTGTGTTTTTATTTCATTAAATATTACTTTATTACATTCATTATTATTGTTTTTGTTTGGTTATAATTTCTAGCATGATATTCTTTAATTTTTTAAGTGTTTTTATATTTTTTACATCACATATATTAAATATTTTAATCATACGTGTTAATATTAAGTGTGATATTTATCTCATTATATATATATATATCATGTTATTAAAATATATTATATCATATGTTATATATTTATTTTTGTAAAAAAATTTAATATATTTTACCTATATCAGTATATATATACTGTATATAGATCTTATATATATAAAAATATATGCACACATTACACTATCATCTTATTTAATGCTCCTTGGATTCTAAAAGTATTTAAAACAATGCCTTCATGTTCCAGTGCTTCAACATTCTCTTCACTCAGGTTCCCTTGTTCATGGTAAAAGAACATATTATTTTTTATAGTTTCACTCCTCAACACACTAGAAAGACCTATTCACCTGGGAATGGTAGCGACACGTCATCTTCAATGAAATATTTCTTTCATGAGTCATCTATAATGTTAATAGGGTTATACTCATCAATGGTATAGATCAACCTCCCTTGGGGGTAGATTTTCTCCCATATTTTACCTTCATGTAGATCAGCTTCCCATCATGGTACCATTTCTTTACGATAGTGGTAAAACCTCTTAACAATTGTTGTATCATCGCTGAACTATATTATTAACATTAGTTTGGAATATTAGTACACTCCCATATAGAAACACTCTTTTCGAGAAATATCTCCTTTCATCCTCAAAAAGGTAGTAGGTTCTTGTCACTTAAAAACTCTAAAATCTTACTCTCTGATTCCTTTATTTTAATCTAGTGGTAGAACTACTATTCAAGTAGTATTAAAATTTCTCTCAATGCTGGTAGATTCCACCCTTCACAGTATCTATTCTTCAAAGTTGGCAATAAAAGAATCTTGCTACCTCTAGGTAAAAATTTATGATACTAAAATTTATTCTTCTACCGCTTGCTCCTTTTTTATGTTACCACCAATTCAAATTTTTAATTTTTCAAAATCTAAAAACATTTGTAAAAAAATTTAATAATGTTATTTTTAATTTTTTCTACCATTCCTAAATATAAAATTATTTTCTTAAACATATTTTATTGCTCTGTTTGGTTATAATTAAACATTTTAATTACTGGAAGTATATTTTAAATATTTTTATTATTTATTTATTCTATAATTATTTTTTAATCATGTTTAGTATGTGTGAATAGTTGCAAAAAATTATAAACCAATTTTGAATATTATTTTTAAGTTTCATTGAAATCGACAACATCTTAATTCTACTCGATTTAAAAATATTTATTATTTTTTAAATTCATTTTTTTAATTATACGTAAAATATATAATAATATTATTAAATATTTTCAATGCATTTTTAAGGTATTAAATTCATCTTAAAAGTGTTTTTATATTTAATTAATTTATATAGAAATATATTCTAATATTTTTTTAAAGTTAATTTTCATGTGATATTTATTGAATTATTTATCAGAGTTTTATGAAGATAGTTTAAACTATTTAATTTTTTTGACTCACCTAATGTTATTCAAACATTTTATTTAAATTATTTTGAATTATGAAATATTTCTAAAAACCATTTTATCTCTATGAGATTACTGGATGACTCTGTTTTTATTACATCAAATTATTCTAATGGTTTACTCGAGTGTGTAGCCCAAATATTTTTTTATTTAAAGGAATCAAGGATTCATGGCATTGATACAAATATTCACAATGAGAATAAATTATTACATATATTCACACTCTTAAGACAACAAGATGATATAATTTTCAAATGTATACATCATTTTTAACAAACTCTCAAGGGATTATATATTATTATTCAACTATATAACACCTAGAAGAGTTGATATGTACCTTTTTTGGAACACCCTAAGTATACTGTCTATATCATTTGAAAGGTCATGAAACAACTGTTACATTACCAATAATATTTCTATTTTATATAGTTCTAATATTTGTTCTATATTTTATATTTTAGTATAGGTATACAAATAATATTTTCTCACATAGGTTATGTTACATCAAAAAGGTATTCCTTAGTCATTCTCACCTGACAAAAAAGAAGAAAACATAGTTTGGGGATAATACTGTAGAAAAGTATGGATTACTGTATGCTCAAGTGAAAGGTCATGTATTTTTAGTTTTGAGTATTATCATCAGAAATCCCTCAGTAGGGAGTCATCCTATATAATAATATGGGTTTAGATTTCTCCTTTGTAAAATAATATCTCTCTTTCATTGTGGGTTTCATACTACATCGGTATGGGTGTGAAGAGTGGACTGTGTTGATTAGATTAAACCACTATGAAATTCTCAGTGTTGTCTTTAATTTTCTTTTCCTCTCCTTTATCATGAATAATTTTAATAGTTATCATAATTTTAATAATGGTCTTTTCACCCCCCCTCTATTACTTCTGTCATCGATGAATTAAACCTAACACTTGGTATCAATGGTGAACCTTATTTAATATTACTTAGCTATGTTATACTTTTTAAAAATACCTACAATTGGTATCTAAGGGATTCCATTTTAGGAATCTTTTGTATTAATCTGGTATATTTTTATTTATACAATCAGTTTTCAAAACTTTTTATCATTAAATGAAATGATTTTATCTCTTTTTGTATTTTTTATTTGAGATAACTTGTATCCTATCCCTTAAAAAGACTAAGGAAAGATCTATTTAAGTTATGGAAACTCATGAGATTGAATTCTTGAATCCATTGAAACCACCTCATTTTAATGGAAGTGATTATAGATGTTAGAAATAAATAATGGAGGTATTTTAGAAAAATACATGTATTGAATATTGGGATATCAAGGATATACCTTATAAAATACCATAATATTATCTCGAATATATAATAGGAAATGATGCTTAAAAATATGACATAAATTACAAATTCATGAATTATATTTATTTACCTCTTAGTTTAGGTGTGTATAGTCATATATCATATTGTAAAACATCTTTTGAAATTTGGTGGAATTTAAAATTCACTCATCATGGAACTACAAATTTATAGAGAAGTAAGATTGCAATTCACGGGGCTGAATTTGAAGTATTTAGAATGTTTTTCAGTGAAAGTGTGAATGATATGTTCAAAAAATTCCAAAATATCATCAACAGCAAGTTCACACTTAGTGAATCCATAAATAATTTTTTATATATTGCTTGTTTAATTGGAGCCTTACTAAATAATTAACACTCAAATAAATTATCCATTGATGGAAGAAAATATTTTTCGAATACTCCCTAGATGAGTTGATTGGAACTCTATTACAATACAATATTGAATTTAATAACAGTGAGTTTGATTCATCAAGTAAAATAAATGGATTTTATTTTAAATCTAAATATTTTTATGCTATCTCTTCTTATGATTTCTCATATTATTCTAGCTTAGAGAAAGATGATGATCTATGTCAAGTTGAAAAATACATTTAGGGGAACATAATGAAAAAGCATACAACTAAAATGGATTAAGGGAAAATAAAGAGATATAAGAAATATTTCAAAAATAATGATAAATAATGATAAATCCATTATTATTTTTTATGAATTAAAAAACCCATCCATAACAAATATAAATGTCCAAAGTTGAAACAAGAATGGAAAGATACGAAGTAAAAAATATTAATTAATTAAACGTGATTATCATGCTAGTTGGAGTTGTAATGAAGAATCAGACATTAGTAATGAAAATGGTAGTGAAAAAAGACTAGTAAACTTATTCTAATAAGAAAATAACATTAGATAAAATATCCGTTTATGACATATTAATGCTTATGGTTTTTTGTTTCATGGAATCATTGAATAATATAAGTAATTCTTCTAATTATGATTTTGATTTGAAATCCTATTCTAGTCCGGATTGTGACAATTCTAAATTTAAATAATAAGGTGATTTATGGGATGAAATTATTGAGGGAAATAAAAATCCTGTAAAAATTTATTAAAAATTGACTATGGATCACAAGAACATTTCTTGATAAAAGAAAAATATTAATTTGGAAAATAAAATGTTGAAAAATTATAATACCGTGATTAATAAAGAAAAGGATAAAATGAAGATTATACTGAATAATCTTTATAACATTGAAAAAGAAAATAAATGTTTGGGAAATTCTGCTTCATTGACTAAATATAATGTCTATGATGATCTTGATATTTTTTAGATGGAAAATTTTAATCTGATATTGAAATTTTAAATTTGAAAAAAATGTTATCTACCTTTATTCAAGGAAAATAAAAATATGATAATATAGAATCTATGATCAAAATAAATATATATAATTCGGGTTTTGGTTATAGTCATCTAATTTATAACATTTAAAATACCTCTTTTATTAAAAGTTCTACAGGGATGTTTTGGGAAGTTACCTATTTCAAATTACGATTACAAGGAAATTATGGAAATAAATGTTCTCTATGGTTTCCTCCATATCTATATATTACTATTTTTTATGTCATGAATAATTTAACTTATTATTTACCTTTAAATTCATGTTTTAAAACTTCATGGGTACCAAAATATTATGTTACTAACCCAATTGAATCCAAAATATCATAATTACCAGAAATTGTTTTTATTTTTATAGGAATCCACCACATGTGATTGATTGTTTAATCTAGTAGTATATACTCACTAAATAAAGTTTAATTTTTTTAAAAATTATGGAGTATTTAAATTATATTTTATATTCTCCAACTATTTTATATAGGTGGATAATTTTTATTTAAAATGCATGAAGAACTCTTCGTCTATCTAATTTTTTATTTCTTTCAGGGGGATCTTTACATAATGTTTTATCATAGAATCTTTTTGTGGGAGTTTATGTTTTTACCTCTATATCCTTAGAGTTTATTTGTTAATTAATGTTTTTATCTTATTGTAGCGACAAGGGGGATTATTATTTTTCTCATAATATTTTTATATTGAATTAGTTGTTATTTTATTTTATTTAAAAAAGGGGGATACATTTTTGAATTTCTATATTTAGTTATGTATTAAAAAAATGGGGATATTTTTGTGAATGATCATGTACTCTGCTTTGTTTTGTTTTATTATTTTAAATATTTTTTGGTTACATTGATTATTATAATTTTTGTGGTTTGATTAAAATTTCTAGCATGATATTCTTTAATTATTTACGTGTTTTATATTTTTGACATCACATGTGTTAATTTTATTAATCATATCTATTTATATTAAAACATAATATTGATTTTATGATATATATATTTAAGTTTTTCATATCTTTAAATATATTATACCATATTTTATATTTTTCTTGTAAATAAATTTAATATATTTTACATATATAGGTATATATATATATTCTACATCTCATATATATATATACAAAAATATATATTCATAGTACATCATCATCTTATTCTACACACCTTTCCTTAAATAGATATTCACATCACTACGTTCCCATTCCAATGATTCCATATCTTTTCTGCTTAGGTTTCACTATTCACAGTAGCATCACTTGTTCTCCATTCAAATTTGCACTCCTCAGCAAAACAGAAGCACCTCTTCACCTAGAAACAATAGTGGTACCATATTTTTAGTGAAAAATGATTCCTTCCCTCACCTATAATAGTAGTTATTTTCCACTCATAATTATTAGCAATAAAACTCCTTTATGAGTAGATGTGATCCCCTATTTCACCTTCACACATATCAGCTTCATTCTATTGTAACGCCACTTAATGGTATCTATAACACCACTTAATGGTTTCACTATCTCTAAAATACAATATAATTATACTCCCATGGTGTAAATCTCTATTTGTGTGGTATATCCTTTCATCATCATAGTGGTAGTAGGTTCTATTATTTTAATGACAGTTGTAGCATTCTCTTTACTTCCTCTGTTTTCATCATGCGGAAGAACCACTATTATAAGGGTATCAACATTTCCCTCAATGGTAGAAGATTACACTTTTATCCATACCTATTCTTCAATAGTTATAGAAACTAAATCTTTCTATAGGCAGGTAAAAATGTATTTTAATTCCCCAACCCCAGTTACCCAGAGTCGGTGCGTTATTACATAACATTGGCATGATCACAAAGGATCAAATCCCGAAAGACCGATTAGTTTAGTAGCCTTGGAAGTACTAGATACATTCATAAGTTTTAAATTACATTATATAATGAAAAAAAACCACAAAATTGTCTCCATTTACCACATTTATATCCCTTAGACTATCCCTACAGGTCAATCATAATATACTTCTTCACATCCTATGAAAAATAAATCAAAGAAAGGCGTGAGATCAGATGCTCAGTAAGGATAACAATATAGCGGAAACATTAATAAATAAGCATAAAAATTTAAGGAAATGTATAAGACTAAAACATAAGAACTTTATACATAAACTTCTACATAATATTGCCAATATAAATCAAATAATTCCATTTACTTATTCACATGGATATTTTACTAGTCGAATAATCACATTCAATATAAATAGCCAATTTTATGATGATGGAATGCATAATGCCAGAATTCATAACCCCATAGTCAATGCCTTGTTCCAAGAATACAAATAAGATTTTGTTAAGGCCTTATGTCAAGGCACTAGTTGGTCTCACGAGAACTACTGATGCATCGAGGAGCTATAGCGGGCTCCACCCGTCATTTAGTATATCCAATGCATTCCACATATGAAAAGGTTTAAAAATAACATAAACATTCATATTAAAACTAGCATACGAAATGTCAACACTTTATCCATAAACCATGGATGGTATAATAATAACACATCCACATTCAAAAATATCACAAAACCTTCAATACATTAAGAAAGATTTGTATCATAATAAATCAACCTTGATCAAGAATAATATCTCGTAAAGGATGTTAACAATGTTGAAAATGATCAGTAAAAATCTTTGAGAGAAATATCCCTTTTTCATGAAAACATTTAAAAGTTTCATTATTTATCAAGAATCTGTTTAAAATAGATTTTTGAATCAAAGTGTCCCATAACATTTTGAAAATTTTAAAAGGAATTTAAATTTTAAAACATTATTTTCTATATAAATAAATCCTTAAAACAATTTTTAAAACATGGACATTATTGAGAAATATTGAGAAGAATAAAATTTTAAAACATTTGAAACGATATTTTAGTTAGAGTTTCAAACCAAATTAGAGAAACTTGAATAAAAATAATTGAGTTAATAAAAACATTATAATGTCATGATAATAAAGGGATTCATGATATACTATGTAAAAGTATAGTATATACCCGAAATAAAAGTGAATTAGCGCATAACAACAAAAAAGTCTCAATGGAATGTAAGTTGAGATGAATTCATTTATAAAGGCCGTATCCATAGGTTAAGGATAAATCAATGACATAATTATGTGTGGAAAATATAAATGCACTCAATATGATTCTATATTTAGTTTAAATCAATCATAGGACATTCACACATATTATTTTAAAAACAACACCAATGACTTGGATGTTTAACTCAATGAATAAAATAAAGATAAAATTACTCTAATAAAGTTTATATCGATGACTTGAGAATTACACAATAGAGTGATTATGTGTATCAAAAGTATTTCTAAAAAAAGGGGAGTGAAAATTACTACATAAGTAAATAAACAGTGATTTCACACATAATCTTTGAGTAAAGTAATCAATGATGTTTTCCTAAAACCGAATGAGTGGAAATTGAAATTTGAAATTCCCTTACCGATTTGGTAACATACAATACATACAACCCATGATAGAAGGATCATCCAATTATGATGTAAATACCCATAATTTAAATTATATTACACAAAAAATACAATCATGGGCAGTACATATACCACAGAAAAGGTAATAGTGGAAAATATAGCAAGAATCTCACGAGAATAAAAGTGATATGAAAACCCCTTACCACATTGTAATCAATCAATTCGTATGAACAAAAGTTAATAACCACCAAATGAATCACAAAATACCATGAATATAAAGATAAAAATGATAATATATATATATATATCAAATAACAGTACAAAATACACCAAATGCAACAAATAAGTGGCGAACAATGGAAATACCACCAAATTAAAAGTGAGATAAGAAACCCCTTACCTTGTATGTTTCCTTAGTATAGGGTATGTTAACCTCCTGTATAATGGTGAAATCATTATTATTTAATTATAAAATAAATAAATAAATAAATATGATATCATATATGATCTTCTAATATTGCTTTATTAATGATATTTCAGTAGTATCATTGTTTTGGTAGTTAACTGATTCATTTTCCTTTATATGTTTTGTTACATAAGTCATGTTTGTTATGTATAGGATGTATTTGATTCATATAAAGAAATATATTAAGTTCTTATGAATTATTTTTAAACATAATATAAAAATTATTCTTGAATGATTACGATGGGGAATGAATCTCATCGCCTTCGTGGAGACGGTAAGCCGTACGTATGCACGAGTGACAATATCATTATACTGATGGTGAAATCATATTTAATTGGATGTTATATCATATATACCGAAAACATAACATGTTATATTTATTATCTACATCATTTATACTCATTATTATACCCATCCAAATAATGTAGTGTTTGAATAACAAACTACACCATGACATGGAGACGGTATGTCGTACATACGCATGTATGATGACTTTCTCATTTATAGGTTGGATAGAATAATGAATATGGTTAGAACATATTTATAATAACATAAAATTATGTAGAAGGTACTGGATTTATTATTTTGTTATGTTAAAAAAAAAGAAAGAGGATGTGGAAGAAGAAAAGAATATGAAAGAGGTGGTGAAATTATTACCTCTTCTTCGGGTGTTTCGTTTTGACTTGATCAAAACGGCTCCTTAGGTTGGATTTATGATCAATGTAAAGACACTAGGTTGAAGTGAGTAAAGTTTTGAAGATATTTGGGTAGGTTTTGACCGAGAAAAATCACTTTGGATGTGTGAAATTAAGAGAAGGGGAAGTACCATTTTATAAGAGAGGTGAGGGTAAATTTAGGAAAATCTTGAAAGATTATTTTATAATAATAACATTTTCGATTTATAATTTCTCCAAAATGATTTATATAGAATCTAAGTTGGGATGGGTATAAATTATGTCAAACAATAGGTTTTAGAAAAGTTTAGGTTACCATTTTAACCTTATCTTTTAGTTTTAACTCTTAGTTAAATAGTTTAACATTTATCATGTATCTTTGTATTTTTATATTATATGATTAATAAAATTACTATAAACTACCAAGAAAACCACAAGTGGTTCATTATTAATATTTATAAAATTATTTATGTTCTTTGGACAATACATATATTTTTAGCAATAATATATCAATTAATAATATAGTATTTGTTTTAAAAACTCAATTATGTCAATTTTGACACTATTTAGTATTTGATTTTTTTGAAAGCCATAAAATCTTTATCACTTCGAATAAAATTTATTTAATCAACCCTAACATGTCATATTAACCTATAAAATTATTGTAATTCATCATATTCCTTAATTTAAATTTATTTGGATATTTATAATATCAATTATTTTAATATTTTGTTAATAAGGTAATTACTACATCATCATTGTGTCATTAGTAAATTAAATTATTTAATGTCTAAAATTTATAAATAAAATACTGTTATATAAGAAATATTTTTATATTTCTAATGAATATTTATATGTGAATTTATATTGTGTGTAACCCTATATTAAAAAGGTTTTAGTGACTAAACTTTAAATTTTACACTTTTAACTCTTCTTTAAATAAAATAATAATAAATGTTCTAATCTAATCCATATGGACAAAAAGAATACTATTTTATTCTAAGGTTGTTTTTGGTCGAATTACACTTATCCAATAGAGTTAGAATATGTGTTAGGGTAATTATAATATTTTTTTTACCTTTAATTACCCTATTTACTTTTAATAGTGGTAAATAAAAGTCAAAAGATACTATTCAAAAAAAATTATTTTCATCTTATTGAACCTCATTTTACTTTATCATATTAACCATGTCTCTCGAAATTATGAAATTCAACTCACAAAAGCGGTAAAATTAAGATTTATGCAAATTTTCAAATGCTTATTAAAGGTGTGTAAAAGGCGGTAAAAAGTTCAGTAAAATTTTATACATCTAATTTTATTATAAAATTAATCTAATGAATAAATTGGACTTATATATGTATTATATATTTATTTTTACATAAAATAAATTTAAATAAAATAAATAATTATTTAAATAAAAAGTCAGTTTTAATCAATATCGCAGTACTTATCACCATTCATCAAAGATAGAATATTTTTAGAAAAATACCAAAAATTTACCCTAAGATAACTTTGATATTCTAAATTCAAAAATAAATTCTATTTTACCAAATTAAAAACATAGAAGTTTTATTAATTAATTTAAAATTAATTTCCGTTGTCAAAACAGAAAAGCGGGTTTTTAAAAAGTAAAAACTATCAAAAGATTGACATATGTTTATGTAAAATTTAAATGTGAAATTACATATAATGATCTAAATTGTATTAAATGATAAAAATATAATCTAATTTTACTTACAAACCATTCAGATTCATAATTTAACACTATAAATTATTTCAATTTAAAATGTTTTTTTCAATTAAAATTTAGTATTTTTCAGTATTCATCAAATTATGAAAGTTATCAGAGAAGTTCCAAAAATTTATACAAAATAAATTATTATGTCCTGGTTTTAAAGAATAATTTAATTTCATTAAATTAAATATATAAAAGTGTAAAATATTTGTTTTAAAAAAGTTTTTCCATTAAAAGGTGGTAAAATTTCATTTTTTTGAAAAATACTTCTTTTATCTAAAAAAAATGAATTTGTTTTTATATTATGTATAAGAAACACATAATATGGATTATGAAGTTATATAGAGTATATAAAATTCAAAATTAAGTTAATACTATTCATAATCACTTTTTAATGGCTATTTTGGTAAGTCTTGGTGTGCTCGAACTTGGTGTTGCGTGAAGCACAAGCTATTGAATTACTTTAATGAAAATAACTTAATATGAAATCATGGGGTGTTACATTATTCCTCCCTTTTGGAAATTTTATTTTCATATTTTTAAAATTTGGCTTGGGAACTTCATTGAATGTCCCACATCAGAAAATAGTCAATAAAACTATCACTTTAAAAGAAAGAATGAGAAGTACAAAGGTCACCCGAGATAACCCATACTAGGATTCCAAGTAGGAAATCATGGATATGGAAGATAAAATAAGTGTCAAGTTTTGATGGATAGTGATAGAAAACATGATTAGGAGAAAGTTAACAACATGAAAACCACAAACTTTTGATGGGATAACCCGTCATTAGTTTCCCAGTAGGAAAAGTAAAAAAGACAAAAAAAAATTTAAGTTCCATTTCATAATGTTCAGGAATTTATTTATGGGATTGACTAAAAACATAAAGATATATACTTACTTTTTAAGTAGAGTTTCATCCTTTAATAAATTTGTACCACCAAGTCATCTTTTTTTTTTCAAATGTTGAGTATTCAAGATGACATGGTCAAACCTGAAGTGCTAGAATCAATTTCTAGAGAATCACATGATCCACAAAGGATAAACTATATATTTCCCTTGTCTTTAAGGATTAACCAAAAAAAATGTTTAGTACAAGATCAGATGATCCAAAAAGGATAATCCTTTAGAGAAAAAAAATACTAATCTTAATTTCTCCATTAAATTTTATCTCTAAATAACATCGACTACTCTTAAAGTCACATACTTAAAATTAATTAACCTAGTCACATATTTTCTATGATAGTTCAATCAATTCGATAAATAAAAAAAATCTCTATATATCCACAATAAAAAACTTTGATAAAAATCGACCATTACTCTTCAAATTAAATCCCATAGTATTCTATTTTCCTTAGGCATATAGTGTTCCCAACAGAGCGAACATCTTCCAAAATAACATTTATCACTTAATCACTAAATCATTTTCCTATACTATAGATATCCATTTGATAAGACATAAGATCCCAAATTAACTTATTATTGATCAATAAAATCATTTAACTAAAAATAATTAGTCACACTAACTAGGGACATGTAGGCCAGTGGTAGGTGATAAATCCCAATCGCTGTCTGGTTGTGGGTTCAATTCCCATAGCTTTGTCCAACGCAATGAGTTATCACATGGTCCACATGTTGTCCTTTTTCAAAAACAATATTTCATTACATTCCCAAAATGAGATAAATTCCTCAAAATAATTATAACATAATTTCACCACAAATGTAATCTCATACCTCACATTTTCATCCCAAAATTTAATAACATATTATTTCCTCAAATTCTAGGATCATATAAACCCAAATGGTTATTTATTACTATATCAACAATATAAAAGATAATTATTCATAAAATATAATTTTCACATAATAAACTGTATGGTTACACATATAAGAGAAAAGTCTTCCAAAGTTATCTCATTAACAAAGAGCACTAATACTTTTAAACATTTCTCCATCCATTTATTTCCACATAGGTTCTTCCTTAACCAAGAGGTTATCCTATATAATAGGGCATTCACTCGGGTAATGCCCAGGTCCCCTATATTTACGGGAAATGACTGTAAATGGATTCATGGGATCATTTTTATTTTCTTAGTACTATTCATTTTTCCTCAGCAATTCTTTACATTATATTCTTTTTCCCACATGTAAAGCATTTCTTTCTTCCATTGAGACACTTTCATAGGTGTCTCCTTCCAAATTTCCTATATGATGGAAATTGATCATTTTTTTCTCCATGGTCTCCACTGTTGGAGCTCTTACCATTCACCACCTTTCTCTTCTTTGTTGAGTTCGAGAGTTGGTTAATATATACGTTGTTCATCATATTTTTGTAAAATTGATTCAGCATGAATATGATATCCTTTAAACCTATAAAAATTCCATTTTTTTGCTCATTTCCAATATTATTCCCACCTTGTACATCATGTTCAATGTTACTCTGACTTCCTTGGAATCCAGCCATTGACTAACATAAGAAATCATAGTGTGATTTATAAAATCATTTAGAGATTATCATAACACATTATTTTTCAATCTAAAACACTTTAAGCTTAACCAAGGTTATTTATTCTCATTTTATATTAAAATCCTTCAAATTGTTTTGTAAATAAAATGTGAATTATCTTAAGCATATCCCCAAGGAGTGCCATAACCAATAGTGAAACAAGGCCCATTGTCGCGTACCAGGATACCCCGGGTCAATCCCGGAACTCCTTGTCGTAGTTTTCACTCTTTGGTACATCTTTTCTAGAGCTTCCTCTACCTAATCATATCCAGAAAGGGATGTATTTCTTGGAAAACCCACATAATATTAACATTACCAAATTTTTTGGATGTTCTTCTATACTAATCCTCAATGTCTATCATAGGGTAGTGTTTTATAATCAGAGTTCTTTTTTTATAAATATAACTTCCAAGGTTTTTAATAAACATCCTACGATACCAACTATAACTCCCTGACCCTAGTTAACCAAATTTGGTGAATTATTACATAACATTGGTATGATCACAAGGGATCAAATCCCAAAATAATGATCAGTTTAGTAGCCTTGTAAGTACTAGATACATTCATAAGTTTTACATTATTTATTAAATGGAAAGAAACTTCAACATTGTCTCCATTTACCACATTCATATCCCTTATAATATCCCTATAGGTTAGTCAAAATATACTTCTTCGCATCCTGGGAAAAATAAAAGATAGAAAGGGGTGAGCTCAGATCCCCAGTAAGGATAACAATATTGTGGAAACATTCATAAATAAGTATAAACATTCAAGGAAATGTATAAGACTAAAACATAAGTCTTTTATACATAAAATTCTACATAATATGGCCAATATAAATAAAATAATTCCATTTACTTATTCACATGGATATTCTACTAGTCAAATAATCACACGTGATATCAGTAGCCAATTTCCTGATGATGTAATGCATAATTCCAGACTTCATGACCACATAGTCAAGGCCTTGTGCCAAGACTACAAATAATATTTTGTCAAGGCCTTGTTACAAGACACTAGTTTGTCTCATGAGACCTACCAATGCATTGAGGATATATAGAGGGATCCAACCGTCACTTACTAAGTCCAATTCATTCCTCATATGAAAAGTTTTAAACATAAAATAAACATTTGTATTAAAACTAGCATACGAAATGTCAACACTTTTTCCATAAATCATGGATGGTATAAAAATAACACATATAAAGTAAAACATATCACAAAACCTTCAATATAGTATGAATGATTTGTATCATAATAAATCAACATTGATCAAGAATAATACCCCATAAAGGATGTTGATATAGTTGAAAATTATCAGAAAAAATCTTTGAGAGAAATATCCCTTTTTCGTGAAAACATTTAAAATTCTCACTATTTATCATGAAGCTGTTTAAAATAGATTTTTGGATTAATATGCATCATACCACATTGAAAATTTTAAAAGTAATTTAAATTTTAAAATATTAATTTTCATATAAAAAAACCTTGAAACCATTTTCAGAAAATGGTCATTAATGAGAAAGATTTAGAAGAATAAATTTTTAAAACATTTAAAATGATATTTTAGTTAGAGTTACAAACCAAATGAGATATGATTGAATACAAATAATTTAGGTAATAAAAACATTATAATATCACGGTAATAAATGTATTGATGACATAATATGTCAAAGTACAATATATACACCAAATAAAAGTGAATTGGTGTATAACACCAAAAAAGTCTCAATAGAATGAAAGTTGAGATGAATTCCTTTATAAAGATAGTATTCTTAGGTTAAGGATAAATAAATGAAATAATTATGTGTGAAAAATATATGTACACTCAATATTATAGGATATTCAGTGTAAATAAATCAATGGACATTCACACATATTCTTGTAAAAACAACCCCAATGAATTGGATGTTTAACTCAATGAATAGAAATTGAGTGAAAATTAATCTTATCAAGTATATATTGATGACTTGAGAATTTAGAAATGGAGTTATTATGTGTATCAAAATTATATCCAAAAAATGGGAGTGTGAATTACTACATAAATAAATAAATTGCAATTTCACATATAATCTTGGAGTAAAGTAATCAATGATGTTTGCGTAAAACTGAATTAGTGGAAATTGAAATTTGAAATTCCCTTACCGATTTGGTAACATACGTATTAAACACCCATGACAGAAGGATCATCCAATGAAGATTTAAATACCCATAAATAAAATTATATTACACAAAAAATACAATCATGGGAAGTACATACACCACACAAATGGCAATAGTGGCAAATATAGCCTGAATATCACGAGAATAAAAGTGAGATAAAAACCCCTTACCATGTTATAATCAATCAAGTCGTCTGAAATAAAGTTAATAACCAACCAATGAATAATATAATACCATGAATATAAAGAGAATCGTGATAATATATATATCAAATGGCAGTACATAATACACCACATGTAATAAATAAGTGGTGAACAATGGAAATCTCACAGAATTAAAAGTTAGATAAGAAACCCCTTAAATTGTAATTTTCCTTAGTATAGGGTAGGTTAACCTCCTGTAAAATGGTGAAATAAATGTTATTAAATTATAAAAGAACCAAATATAAAAATATGATATCATATATGATCTTCTAATATTTATTTGTTAATGATATTTTAGTAGTATCATTGTTTTGGTTGTTAACTAATATGTTTTCCTTTATATATTTTTTTACGTAAGTCAGGTTTGTTATGTATATTCTGAATTTTATTCATATCCAGAATGATATTATGTTCTTATAAAATATTTTTAATCATAAAATAAAAAGTATTCTTGAATTATTATAATGGGGAATGAATCTCATCGCGTTTGTGGAGACGGTAAGTCGTACGTATGCACGAGCGATAATATCATTATATTGATGGTGAAATCATATGTAATTGGATGGTGTATCATATATACAGAATCATTAACATTTTATATTTATTATTTATATTAGTTACACTCAATATTATACCCATCCAAATAATGAAGTGTTTGAATAACAAACTACACCACAACGTAGAGATGTTAAGCCATACGTATGCACGTATGGCGACTTTTAATTTATAGGATGGATAGAATAATGAATATGGTTGTAAAATATTTATAATAACATCACAGTATGTATATGGTAATTTATTTATTATTATGGTATGGAAACAATAAAAATAAAGAGGATGTGGAAGAAGAAAAGAACTTGAAAGAGGGTGGTGAAATTATTACTTCTTCTTCAGGTGTTTCCTTTTGAGTTGATAAAAAAGGCTCATTAAGTTGGCTCTATGATCAAAATAAGGCCTATAGGTTGAAGTGAGGGAAGTTAGGAAGATATTTGGGTAGGTTTTGGCTGAGACAAAAGGATTTGGAGGTGTAAAACTATGAGGAGGTGAAGTACCCTTTTATTAGAGAGGTAAGTGTCACTTTAGGAAAAGCTTGAAATATTGTTTCATAAAAACATGATTTTCGGTTTCTAATGGGTCAAAAAAGATTTATTTCTAAGATAAGGTGAGGATGGGTCTAAATAATCTCAACAAATAGGTTTTAGACAAGTTTAAGATACCATTTTAACCTTATCTTTTATATTTAACTCTTAGTTAAATAGTTTAGCTTTTACTGTGTCTTCTTGTATTCTTACACTATATGGTTAATAAAATTACTATAAACTACCAAGAAAACCCCAAGTGATTAATTATTCATATATATAAACTTATATAAGTACTTTGGATGAACCATATATTTTTAGGAATATCATATCATTTAATAATATAGTAATTTTTTAAAAACTCAATTATGTCAATTTTGACACTATTTAGTATTTGAAATTTTTGAAATCCATAAAAACATTATCACTTAGAATAAAATTTATTTAATCAACCCTAACATGTAATATTAACCTATAAAATTAGTGGAATTCATCAGAAGTCTCAATTTACATTTATTTGGATATTTATAATATCTATTATTTTAATATTTCGTTAATAAAGTAATTATTGCATCATCATTGTGTCATAAATAAATTAAATTATTTAATATCTAAAAATTATATATATAATACCATTATATAGGAAATAGTTTGATATTTCTATTTAATATTTATAGTTGAATTTATATTGTTTGTAACCCAATATTAAAATGCTTTAGTTATTAAACTTTGAATTAAACACTTTTAACTCTTCTTTAAATAAAATAATAATAAATATCCAAATCTAATCCAAGTGGACCAAAAGGATCATATTTTATTCCTAAGGTTTTTTTTGTCTAATTAAACTTATCCAATAGAATTATTCCATGTGTTAGAGTGATTATAATATCATTTTTACCTTTAGTTACCCTATTTACTTTTAATTGTGGTAAATAAAAGTCAAACATTACTATACACCAAAAATTATTTTCATCTTATTGAACCACATTTTACTCAATGATATTAAATTTTTCACTCAGTTTTTTTAAATTCAACTCAGAGAAGCAGTAAAATTAACATTTATGCAAATTTTTAAATGCTCCTAAAAGGTGGGTAAAAGACGGTAAAAAGTTCAATAAAAATTTATATATCTAATTTTATTATAAAATGAATCCAATGAATAAATTGAAATTATATAGGTATTATATATCTATTTTTAATTAAAATAAATTAAAATAAAATAAATAATTATTTTAAAAAAATTCGGTTTTAAACAATAATGCAGTGTTTTTCACTATTCATCAGAAATTGAATTATTTAAGAAAAATACCAAAAATTTACCCTAAGCTGATTTTGATATTCCGGATTGAAAACTAAATTCTATTTTATCAAATTAAAAACAAATAATTTACAATAATTAATTTAAAATTAATTTCTCTTGTCAAAACTGAAAAGCGGGTTTTTAAAAATTAAAAACTATCAAAAGATTGACATGTGTTTATGTCAAAATTAAATGTGAAATTACTTATAATGACCTAAATTGTATTAAATGATAATAATATAATCTAATTATACTTCAAAACTATTCAAAATCATAATTTAACACTATAAATTATTTTTATTAAAAAGTTGTTTTCAATTTAAATTTAGTATTTTTCAGTATTCTTCAAAATATAAAAGTCATTAGAGAGGTAGCAAAAATTTATCCAAAATAATCTGTTATGTCCTGATGTTAAATAAGAATTTAATTTCATTAAATTGAATATATAAAAGTGTCAAATATTAGTTTTAAAAAGGGTTTTCCATTAAATGGTGGTAAAATTGCATTTTTTGAAAAATATTTCTTTTATATGAAAAAATGAATTTGTTCTAATATTATGTCTAATAAAAACATAATATGGATTCTGAATTTATATGGTGTATATAAAATTCAAAATTCAGTTAATAATATTCATAATTTTTTTTTGAAGTTCTAGTTTGCTATGTCATGGTGCGCTTGAACTCGGTATTGCGTGTAGTGCAAGCTACTGAATTATTTTAAAGAAAATAACTTACTATGAAATATTGGGGTGTTACATATATGCTATCTCCATTTATTAATGTAGCAACCCAGACATTCCATATATATATATTACATATTTTTAGATGAATATTTACTATATTTCAAAAATAAACATATGAGGATCATAAAGGTTTAGTTTATTTGGATACTAGATATACAAACTTCTTATTTCATAATATTTCTTCAATGTATCCCATAAAGATCATCTCATATAATACACTTCATAGAAATACCTCACTTAAAACATTTCTTTATAACCTAGAGAAAGGAAACATAAAAAAGGGCGAGAATAGATGATTATTAAGGGTAAACATGAGAGATATCAATATAACACGAGTTTAAGGATATTTGAACATTAAAATAAAATTTCAAAACCTTGCCTTATATGTCCTAAATCCCAAAATTGAGTCATTTCATAAATATTGGTAGTTCATAAGACATGAATCATAAAATAATAAATGATCATGAGCCACAAATACATAATGTTTGCATATAAAATTGATATATCAAGTACATACAGTATTATAAAATTTTGAACATTTTTAAATAGAAATAAGTTCACTCATTAATTTTTTTACATGAAATTAGGACCTAGCATAAACTTATGGACATGAAAGCAGGTCCATGCATAACATTATGGACATGAAAGATGGTCTATGAATATCCTTATGGAAAAGAAATAATGTCCATGTATAAACTTATGGAAATGAAATCAAGTCCATAAATAACCTTATGTACATTAAAGTATTTCTATACATAACGTTATAGACCTAAAAACCTGGTCCATGGTTAATATTTTTGACATGTAAATCAAGTCCACACATAATGTTGTGAATTTGAAATAAGGTTAATGAAAAATATATTTACTCATGAGTTCTCCATCTTTAAGCAATGAATTGGAGTGAGATATAGGTCCCAAAAATCACATAATATATTCATTTTGGTTCTAAAATATCACAAAAAATTTATCATATTAAAACCCCTAAAAAATGGGTTTCATAAAATTTTATCATAGTATATGTAACACCCCGACCCCAGTTACCTAGAGTCAGTGCATTATTACATAACATTGGCATGGTCACAAAAGATCTAGTCTCTAAAGTCCGATTAGTTTAGCAGCCTTGGAATTACTAGATACATTCATAAGGTTTACATTACATCATAAAATTTAAAACTACAACAACATTGTTTCCATAGAAAAAACTGATATCCCATAGACTATCCCTGAAGGTCAGTCATAATATACTTCTTCACATATTGGGAAAAGTAAAACATAGAAATGGGTTTTCTCAGATGATAGATATGGATAACAATATAGTGGAATCTTTAATAAAAAATCATAAAATTTTTAGGCAATGTATAAAACTAAAACAAAGGCCTTTTCAACATAAAATTCATCATAATATGAAAAAATATAAATCAAAATAAATCCATTTACTTACTCACATCGATATTTTACTAGTAGAATAATCACATGAAATATCAATAGCTACTTTAATAATGATGGAATGTATAATTCCAGACTTCATGATGACATAGTCAAGGCCTTGTGCTAAGAGTACAAATAATCTTTTGTCAAGGCCTTTTTCCAAGACACTAGTCTGTCTCATGAGACCTACTGATGCATCTAGAAGCTATAGCGGGCTCCACCCGTCACTTACTAAGTCCAATTCATTCTTCATATGAAAGGTTTTAAACATAATATAAACATTCGTATTAAAACTATAATACTAAATGTGAAGAATTTATCCATAAACCGTGAATGGTATAAAAATAACACATCCACATTCAAACATATCACAAAACATTCAATACAAAATGTAATATTTGTATCATAATAAATAAACTTCAAACAATATTAAAATTTATTAAAGGATGTTGACATAGATGAAATCAACAGTGTTTCTGAGAAATATCTCATTCATTTTTTGAAATCATTTAAAGTTACATAATTAATAAAGGAAACATTTATTTTGAAAATATTCCTATAAGAATGTACGGGAACCTTCAATGATGTTATAACGGTGGAATATACCCACACCCGCCATATAAGATAAAAAACATTCTTACTTTAATTTTTTTGAAAAGGTCATAAAGTAACTTGTTTGGAAAATGACAGAAAGATTCCATTCAAAATATATAAGGTCAAATAAGGGTATAAATGAATTTAAACTATATTCTAGTAAGTATTAAAAATGTTTTGGAATTCAATTTCAGGAAAACATGGATGTGGAGGATAAAGAGGTCCCATTAGATAATTACATATAAACAACCTTGAATAATTTAGAGGTTGTAGAATTAACCCTTACCTTTTACTTTTCCTTGGTTGAGGGTGAATTAACCTCCTGTATAATAGTTAAATTATTTTTATTAAATTATAAAAGAACTATATGCATAAATATGATATCATATATGATCTTCTAATATTTCTTTGTTAATGATATTTTAGTAGTATCGTCATTTTTGGTGTTAACATATTCGTTTTACATTATATTATTTGTTACATAAGTAATGTTTGTTATGTATAGGATGTATATTATTCATAGTCAGAATTATATTATGTCTTTAAACATTATTTTTAATCATCAAATGAAAATTAGTATTGAATGGGTACTATGGGGAATTAATCTCACCGTGTTTGTGGAGACGGTAATCCGTACGTACGCACGAGAAACAATATCATTATTTTGATATTAAAATCATATATAATTGGATTTTATATCATATATACAGTATCTGTTTCATATTATATTTATTATTTTAATCATTCATACTCATTATTATACCCATACAAATGATGAAGTGCTTGAATAACAAACTACACCACGACGTGGAGACGGTAATCCATACGTACACACGTATGGTGAATTTATCATTTATAGGATGGTTAGAATAATGAATATGGTTGTACCATTTTTATAAAAATATCATAGTATATAGAATATACTGGAGTTATTATTTTATAATGTAAATAACAAAGAATTAGGAAGTGGAAGAAGAAAAGAACTTGAAAGTGGTGATGAAATATTTACCTCTTCTTCAGGATATTCTTTTTGATTTGATCAAAAGGGCTCCTTAGGTTGGTTTTATGACTAAAGTAATTCCTCTAGGAAGAAGGGAGGACAGTTGGAAGGATATTTGGGTAGGGTTTGTCTGAGAAAAATGGCTTTTAAGGTGTGAATTTTAGATAAGGGGAAGTGCCATTTTATAAGAGGGGTGAAAGGCACCTTAGAAAAAGATTAAAATATTTTTTTTAATAAAATAATTTTATCTTTATAAAGGATCTAAAATGAATTATATAAAGGATAAGGTGGGGATGTGTCAATAACCTCTCAACCAATAGGTTTTAGATAGGTTGGGTTACTATATTAACCTTATATTTTAGATTCAACTCTTAGTTAAATAGTTTGACATTTACCATGTCTCAATGTATTTTTATATTATATGGTTAATAAACTTACTATAAGATTTCAAGAGAACCAAAAGTGGTTTATTAATGATACTCCTATAATTATATAATTATTTTTTACTATCCTTATATTTTTAAAATTATTATATCAACCAATAATATTGTATTTGTTTTAAAAACTCATTTGTGTCAATTTTGACATTAATTAATAACTGAATTTGGTTAAAGTCCTAAAAACTTTATTACTTAGAACTAAATACATTTAATCAACCCTAACACGTCATATTAACCTATAAAATTATTTTAATTCCGTAAAAGTCTCAAATAAGATTTAGTTGGATATTTATAATATCAATTATTTTAATCTTTCATTAATATGTTAATTACTACATTATCATTGTGTCAAAAATAAATTTAATTATTTAATATCTAAAAATTATAAATAAAATACCATTATGTAGGAAATATTTTTAGGTTTCTAATTAATATTTAGATTCCAATTTATATTGTGTTTAACCCTATATTAAAATATTTCTATTGAATAAACATTGAATTTAACTCTTTTAACTTTTCTTTAAATAGAATAATAATAAATGTCTTAATATAATCCAAGTGGACCAAAGAGGTATATATTTTATCCTTAAGGTTGTTTCTGGTCAAATTATACATATCCAATAGAATTAGGAAATGTGTTAGGGTAATAATAATATCAATTTTACCCTTAATTACCCTTTATACTTTTAACCATGGTAAATAAAAGTAAAAAGTTTCTATTCATCAAAAATAATTTTCATATTATTGAACCACATTTTACTTACTGATATCAATCGTTTCTCTCAAATTTTTTAAATTCAACACACAGAAGTGGAAAAATTATGTTTTATACTAATATGCAAATGCTCCTTGGAGGTGGGTAAAAGATGGTAAAAAGTTCAATAAAATTTTTATATATCTAAAATTATTATAAACTGACTCCAATGAATTACATTGCACATATATCAATATTATGTATCTATTCTGAATGAAAATACATTTAAATAAAATAAAAAGTTATTTAAATAAAAATTTGGTTTTAAACTATAACTCAGTGTTTTTCACTATTCATCAAAAAATGAATGTTTTCAGAAAAATACAAAAAATTCACCCTAATCTAATTTTGATATTCTGAATCCAAAAATGAAGTCCATTTTGAAAGATAAAATTTATAAAATTTTAAAAAGTGGCTATTAATATTCATAACGGCTGGTTTGATTGGTTGTGGTGTGTTAGAAATCGTAGTTGTGTACTACACACGCTATTGTATAATTCAAAGAGAAGCGTATTGTGGAAGATTGGAGTGTTACATTCTCCCCTCCTTCAAATAATTTCATTCTCGAAATTTCTAGAATATTACTATATAAAAATATTCGGGTGGTTCTTCATCATATGTTCCTCGGGTTCCCACGTTGCCTCTTCTATCTTATGGTTTCTCTATAGAAAATTTACCAGATGAGTCCTCTAGTTTCTATGCACTTGTTCTCTTGTATCAAGAACCTTGACATGCTCTTTGTAGTAAGACAGATCGGGTTACAGTTCTAATTCCTCATAGGTGAGTACATGTGTTGGGTTAGGCATGTATTTTCTCAACAGTGATATGTGGAACACATCGTGAAATTTGGAGAGACTTAGTGGAATTGCCAAACGGTAAGCTACATCCCCGATCCGTTCTTGAATTTCTAGAGGTCCAATATACTTAGGACTTAATTTTCCTTTCTTAATAAAACATATAACATATTTTCATGGGGATACCTTCAAGAAAACATGGTCTCCTACCTGAAATTCCAAATCCTTCCTTCGATTATCGGTATAGCTCTTCTACCTACTTTGAGCTTCTTTGATGTGGGTTTGGATTATCTTCACCTTTTCCATCGTTTCCTCCCCATGTTCTAGGCCTACAAGTTTTCTTTCACAAACACCGTCCCAACATGTCGGTGTGTGACATCTTTTTCCATAAAATGCTTTATATGGTTCCATCTAAATATTTTAATGGAAGAATTTTTATAGGAAAATTCTACCAGTGGTAAATATTGATCCTACATACCTTGAAAGTAATGTGAGAAAGATCTCAACATGTCTTCTAAGGTTTGAATAGTCCGTTTTGATTGTCCATCAGTTTGGGGGTGGTAGGCAATGCTCAAAATAAGTTTAGTATCCAGGGTTTTCTGAAGACTTTTCCATAATCTTGATGTAAAATGTGGATCACGATCATAAACGATCGATAGGGGTACTCCATGAAGTCTCACAACTTCATTAATATAGAGTCTTGATAGACGTTCAAGTGGTAAATCTTCTCTTATAGCAATAAAATGTGCTGACTTGGTAAAATGATCAACAATGACCCATATTGAATCGTTCCTTCTAGGATCCTCTGGTAGTCCCATGACAAAGTCCATGAGAATTTTATTCCATTTCCACTCAGGTATGGGAAGAGGTTGCATGACTCCTCCAGGCTGTTTCCCTCCAGTTTTCACTTGTTGACAAACCATACATCTTGACACAAAATCATAAATCTCCCTCTTCATGTTGTCCCACAAAAAACTTCCCTTCAAATCTCTATACATCATAGTGCTACCATGGTGTATAGAGAAATTGGAACTATGAGAATCACCCAACAATTCCCTTTTTAGATCAGGTATATCAGGAACACAATGTCTCTCCCCAAATTTCAAAATTCAATCTTTATACACAAATTCACTCAATCTCCCATCATTCACGGCTTTAATCTTCTTTTAAAATTCCTCACTATCCTCCTGTAAACATTTTATCCTTTCTAGTAAAGATGGTTTGGAAACCATTTGAAAAAGCATTGATGTTTCACCTTCCATGGTTATTCCCATATCTATCTTTACTAGACCCATGAAAAAAGGATCCCTTTCAACTCTCATCTTGTTCAAAAATCCATGATCATTTCTTCTCAAAGCACCTTCCACCTTATTTGCCTCCCCCAGGTGGTAGTTTATTGTGCAATCATAATCCTTGAGTTGTTCAAGCCATCTCATTTTCCTCATGTTGAGTTCTCTGTGTGAGAAAATATACTTCAAACTGTTATGATCGGTATATATCTCACAATTTTCACCAAAAAGATAATATCTCCATATATTAAAAGAAAAGATTACAACAGCTAACTCAAGATCATGAGTAGGATAGTTTTTCTCATGAATTTTTATCTGTCGTGGTTCATATGTAATAACTCTATCATTCTGCATAAGGACACAACCAAGTCCTTTCTTTGAAGCATCACTATAAATAACAAACTCATCATTAATTGATGGTAGAGTCAAGATAAGAGCATTTACTAATATTATCTTCAGTTATTCAAAAAATTCTTCACACTCTTTTTTCCAATCAAATTTAACCCCTTTCAGTGTGATCTTTGTTAATGGGTTAGCCAATTAGGAAATATTCTTGATGAAACTCCGATAATAACCTACTAAACCAATAAAACTGCATACCTCAGTTATACTCGTTGGTTCTGGCCTTTCATGGATTGCCTTGGTTTTAGAAGGATCAACATAGATTCTATCCTTAGAGACAATATATCCATGAAAATAAATCTCTTGAAGCTAGAATTCACACTTGCTAAACTTCCCATATAGTTCATGTATTTTAAGAGTCTTTAGAATAATGCACAAGTGATTTTCATGATCTTTGTAGCTTTTGGAGTATACTAAAAAATCATCAATAAACACTACTACAAAGTCATCAAGATATTCTTGGAAAACATTATTCATTAGATCAATGAAGATAGAGGGTTCATTAGTCAATCCAAAAGGCATTACTGTAAAATCGTAATGCCCGTACCTAGTTCGAAATGCTATTTTCAGAATGTGTTCCTTCTTCACACACAACTGATGATATCCTGATCAAAGGTCAATCTTTTAAAAGTATTGAGATCCATGAAGTTGGTTGAATAAATCATCAATGCGAGGTAGGGGATACTTGTTCTTTAATGTTATAGCATTGATCTCCCTGAAGTCAATGCACAACCTCATAGATATATCTCTCTTCTTAAAAAAAATGAACAGGGACTCCCCATGGAGAAACAATAGGGAAAATAAATACCTCATTACTCTATTACTCTAGTTGTTTCTTTAGTTCCCCTAATTCCACAATGGAAATTATATAAGGGGTTTTTGATATGGTCCTTGAACTAGGAATTAAGTCAATGGAAAACTCAATTTCTTGTTTTGGAGGATGTCTAGGTTAATCTTCTGGAAACACATCAACATATTCGTGCACAATAGGTTCATCCTCTATTTGAACATTATTTTACACACCCATAGTTATTTCATTCTCTTCCTCCCAGATAATTGAATTTAGTTGAGCTACTGGGGGTGGATCTAGATAAAAATTAAGTGGTGAAGTTTATACTATAAAGATAATGTGTTCTTTATCATCATTATCAAAAAATTTAACCTAATTATTCTTAAAATAAATATTCACATTATGGTCCAAAATCCAATCCATACTGAGGATTATATCAAATTCAATCATGAGTATGATGATGATATAATCAAATAAAGAACATTTATATTCTCTAATGGGAACTGATTCACAAAACGGTGTTACAATGATACTTCTCTTAAGAGTTTTTACTAACAACTCCGTTGTTAAATAAAATTGTAAATATCTAATTTTCTTAGCAAACTAGGAAGATATGAAATAATGTGATGATCTAGAATTAAATAAATAATTTCCTAATCATGAAGTAACCATTAAATTACCTTCCACTACGTCTTTCAGAGCATAAACCTCAGCAGTAGTGATAGCATAATATTGACCTTGATCCCTTGGCCTTTTCTAAGGTAGGTTCCCATGATGCTTAGAAAATTCATTTTTATAATGTCCCCTTTCTCTATAATTGTAGCATTAAACATTAACAACCTATTTCTTCTCCTTGTAATCAAGAGAATGGTGGGATTTTTCACCACACTTATAACAGACTCCAATTCCATTTAGAAAAGTAATAAGGTGTTTCTTCCTTCATTTACTACAGGATGGATATTTAACATTTCCATTATTCCCCTTATTTCCATTTCCAGAGTGTTCAACAGATCTCTTATTCTCTTGCTTTGCTTTAAAGTCGTAAGACATAGAGAATTCTTTTTCTATCTTGATAGCACATGAGACAATATCTTCGTACGATGAGAAGGATTGTGCGACTAACAATCGATGGAGAAAATGGTTTTAACCCATACAAGAAACGATCAATATTACTTCTTAAGTTACGTATATAATCTGCTACATTCCTTGCTTACCTTGTAAAGTTAACCTCATACTTTGCAACATTCTCATCCTCCTTTTTCCCCAGACTCAGAAATTTTCTTTCCATATCCGCTCTATGGTCATGTGGAAAGTATTTTTCTAAGAAAATATCTTCAAACTCCCTCCATTATATATTTGATACTTTATCATCTTCCTTTGTGTTTTGAATCAATGACCACCATTGATCAGCATCTCCAGTGAGGTGGTTAACTTCCATGACAACTTTTTCCCTTTCTCTACTCCCCAAGGCATAGAATATTTTCTCTAAGGAATTTATCCATTTCTTATCTAATAATGGATTTGTACCCCCATTGAATGTTTGTGTTTGTTTCCTCATAAAGCATTCTAACATTGATTCTCCATGCTGCGGATCAGGGTGCTCTATATGGGTAAGGTTATTATTCATAACCTGTGTGAGTTATCCCAGAATAGTGATAAGATGATCAGCACCAATTGTATCACCAGCTCCACTATAATTATCTTGAGCAGGAGAGAAATCCTTACATGGAGTGAATTCATTGATATAATTTCCATTCCTTCAAATATGTTCCATTTCTAAACAATGGAACACACTAGATTAGTTTATGAATCACAATTCATAATTCCAAACTTATAGCATAATTAACATAAATTGAACATTTTATGGATATAATCCATAATCATAAACAATGTTTTATTTGAGGAGGTATATACCCATAAATAATTCATAATATTTTGTAAAGAAAATGTGAATTATAATAATCATATCACCCGGGAGTGTCGTAACCAAGAGTGTAGTAAGGCCCGTTTTCATGCACCAGTTCCCGTTCGAGTCTAGCTCAAAGAGGTGTTTTTGAGTTTTACCCCTAGGTAAATCTATGCCAGATCCACCTCTAACTACTCTTATCCAGACAAGGATGTATTTTTTAGAAAATACACAAAATCTCTAAATTACCAAAATTCTTGGAAGTTCTTCTATACTAATCCTCAAAGACTATGTTAGGGTAATGTGCTCTAATCAGAGTTATTCTAAATCTAGTTTCCAAGGTTTTTACTAAACTTCCTCAGATACCAATTGTGATGCCCCAAACCCAGTTACCCAGAGTCGGTGCATTATTACATAACATTGGCATGATCACAAAAGATCTAGCCTCGAAAGACCGATTAGTTTATTATCCTTGGATTACTAGATACATTCATAAGGTTTACATTACATCATAAAATGTAAAACTAGAACAAAATTGTTTCCATAGAAAAAACTGAGATCTAATAGACTATCCCTACAGGTCATTAATAATATACTTTCTCAAATCCTGGGAAAAGTAAAACATAGAAATGGGTGAGCTCAAATTCTCAGTAAGGATAACAATATAGCGGAAACTTTCATAAATAAGAATAAACATTTTAGGCAATGTTTAAAACTAAAACAAAATCCTTTTAAACATAAAATTCATCATAATATAGAAAAATATAAATATTAATAGTTCCATTTAATTACTTATATGGATATTCTTCTATTCAAATAATGACATTCAATATCAATAGCCACTTTCATAATGATGGAATGCATAATGTCAGACTACATAACCACAAAGTCAAGGCCTTGTGCCTAGACTACAAATAAGATTTTTTCAAGGCCTTTTTCCAAGACACTAGTTGGTCTCATGAGGCATACTGATGTATCGAGGAGCTATAGCAGGCTCCACCCATCACTTACTAAGTCTAATACATTCCTCATAAGAAAAGTTTTAAACATAACATAAACATTCATATTAAAACAAGAATATAAAATGTCAATACTTTATCCATAAACTGTGAATGATAGAAAAATAACACATCCATAGTCAAACATATCACAAAACATTCAATACAAAATAGAATATTTGTATCATAATAAATCAACTTCAAACAAGATTAAAATTCATTAAATGATGTTGACATAGATGAAATCAAAATCGTTTGAGAGAAATATCTCATTCTTTTTTTGAAATCATTTAAATTTACATAACTATAAAAAGAAACATTTATTTTGAAAATATTCTTATAAGAATGTAAGGGAAGGTTTAATGATGTTATAATGGTGGAATATAGCTACACCCACCATATAATTTAAAAAACATTATTACCTTAATTTTGTCGAAAAGGTCATAAAATAACTTGTTTGGAAAATGGCAGAAAGATTACTTTCAAAAAGTATAAGTTCAAATAAGGGTATAAATGACTTTAACCCATTTTCTAGTAAGTAGTAAAAATGTTTTGGAATAAATTTTTATGAAAACACAAATGTGGATGATAAATAGGTCCCGTAGATAATTACATATAAACAACCTAAAACAATGAAGAGGTTGTACAATTAACCCTTACCTTGTACTTTTCCTTGGTGAAGGGTGAGTTAACATTCTGTATAATAGTTAAATTATTGTTATTAAATTATACAAGAACTATATACATAAATATAATATCATATATGATCTTATAATATTACTTTGTTTATGATATTTCAGTAGTATCATCATTTTGGGTGTTAACTGATTCGTTTTCCTTTATATGCATTGTTACATAAGTAATGTTTGTTATGGATAAGATTTATCTTATTAATATTCATAATGATATTAAATATAACGACCCATATATTACATAAATTTTTAGTACTTCAAAATTGAATTACACTTATTACAACATATAACAAAACCATGAAAGGACTGTATAGGTATAGTGACTTTAGAAACTGGGAAACATAAACAACTGGTTCATAAATCATCTATGTTGTCTCCCATTTATTTCATCATATCTAGAGTCCCTTTTTGGAATATACTACTTAATAACCTTCTTCCTGACCTGGGGAAAGAAAACATACAAAAGGGTGAGCTCAAATTCTCAATAAGGGTAAACAAAAGAAATATCAATCACATCATATTCATAAGAACATATCATTTTGGAAATCTTAACCTACAAAAGAGATCATAATTTCATAACATGGGATAAATAATAGTAGTGAAACGTAATCCCAATAATCATAACATAAAACATGAAACTTTGTGGCATACACACATAATCAAATAGAATCATTTCTTAGTAGTCAAGAATCATTTCCAAGACTCTCTTAGCGGACAAAGTCCATTTCTGAAATGAGTTCACTCCTCGTTTCTGTCCTGTTTCACTGAACCGGATTAACCTTCCATTCCATGCATGTCTATCTCATGAGATATAAATCATTACCCAATGCATTGAATGGAGATATAGGTCCCACCCATCTCATAATGATACCATTATTTTGTGTGCCACAAATCATAAATCATACATCATAGCATAACCCATGTAATAAAAATGGGATTCTTAATCATCATGCCATTATAACATAATCCATATAAGATAAAAGGACATCATAAAAATAATTCCATAATAACATAATCAAAACAATGTAAAAATAGGGATAGAAACAGAACCCTATATTATCTTATATGGAAAATAATTTTGATAAAACACTTGAACTCCATTCTTGAGGAAAATATCCTTTCTACTTCAAATTTTTTTTCCTTTTTTTAACATGTCATATAATTTTGAACTAAAAGAAGTTGATTAAAAATAAAATTGAAAACTTGTAAAGTAATCTTCAAGGAAATAATGTTCTAAAAAACCATTCATGCCGTATAAAAAACATTCTTCTCGTACTTTGGCCGGAAAAGTCAAAAAGTACCTCGTACGAAAAATGACAAAAGATTCATTTCATAACTTTTACTAAAAACTGACCGAACGGTAAAATTGGATTTAAAAAATTGTAGGAGGATAGAAATAATATTACATATTGAAGAAACATGTATGTGGATGATAAATATTCCCCAGTAAATTCTGAAATATAAACAATCTTGGATAAAAATTGAGATTGTGAGATTTTCCCTTACCTTAGGTCCGATTTGATTCGTAAGTGTCCAAACCTCCTGTGTAATTATTTAAATAATGTCATTGACTTATTAAATAATCATAATTATTTTTATGATATCATATATGGTTATATTCTTATCTTCTTATTAGTAATATTTTATTACTACTTGTTATTCGGGTGTTCATTACTTTTTGTTCTTATGCGTATTTTGTTGAATAAATTATTATTCTTATTTTTAGGTTATAGATACCTCATTTCCATAATGGTATTAGTGTAATATATATCATATTCATTCATTCAATTCATTTATATAATCATTATGCAATGAAGATCATGTAGAACGAGTCGCATCACATCGTGGAGACGGTATTCCGTATTTACGCACGAGCGATGATATCATTCCCATGATCGTGGAATTGTATTGGAGTGTATGTATAATATTTCAGAATCAATATCAATTTACAATAATAATATATATTTATTATTTACACCATTATACCCATACAAGTAAGGTGGTGGTGGAAAATAGATTACACCACGGCGTGGAGACGGTATTTCGTACGTACGCACGCGCGGTGATTTCATTTTCTGAATGATGGATAGATGGTGAGATAGGGTTGTTTGATACTTATAATAACATATCAGTATATGAGTGATACTGATGTTATTACTTCATAATTAAACAACTAAAGAAGAATAAGTGTAATAAGAAATAAATTTGAAAGAACCGGTACGGACATTACCTCTTCTTTGAAGCGCCTCTTTGAGACCTCCTTTTAGGGCACTAAAATTGGTCTTTGAAGACGAACATGACCTCTAGGATGTTTCTAGGGAAATGGAAAAGATAATTTTTCATGGGTTGGCTGAGCTTGAAGGCTCAAAGTGGTGTAAGGAAGAGAGGGAGGAGGTGCCCTTTTATAAGAGAGGAGAGGGGCACCTTTGGAAAAACTAAAAATATTATTTTATTATAAAGTCATATTCGGTTTTTAATAGCTCCAAATTGATTTATTTAGAAACTAAGGTGGGTATGGGTAGAAATTATCTCATCCAATAGAATTTATACAAGTTTAGGTTTCTATTTTAAACTTATCATTTAGATTTAACTTTAAGTTAGATAATTTAACTTTTACCGTGTCTTCTTGTTTTCTTACACTATAAGGTTAATAAACTTACTATAACAAGCCAAAAAAACCCCAAGTTGTTTATTATTAATATATATCCTTATATAAGTAATTTTGACGATCCTTAGAATTTTATGAATAAAATAACAATTAATAATATAATATTTGTTTTAAAAACTATTTTATGTTAATTTTGACACTATTTGGTAATTGATTTTTGTGAAAATCATAATAGAAATATTAGTTAGAAAAAAGTTAATTAAATAAATACTAACATGTCATATTAACATAGAAAATTATTGTAATTCATAAAATGACTCATATTACATTTAGTTGGGTATTTATAACATCAATTATGTCAATATTTCATTAATAATATAATTACTGCATCATCATTGTTTCATAAATAAATTAAATTATATAAAGTCTAAAAATTACAAATAAAATACCATTATGTAGGAAATATTTTTAGCTTTCGAATTAATATTTATAGGTGAATTTATCTTATGTATAACCCTATATTAAAAATGATTTAGTTATTATACTTTGATTTTAACTATTTTAACCCTTCTTTAGATAAATTAATAATAAATGTCCTAATCTAATCCAAGTGGGACTAAATGGTAATATTTAATTCCTAAGGTTGTTTTTGGTCGAATTACACTTATCAAATAGAATTAGGACATGTGTTATGGTAATAATAATATCATTTTTACCCTTAATTACCATATTTACTTTTAACCGTGGTTAAAAAAGTAAAAAGCTACTATTCACCAAAAATTATTTTCGTCTCATTGAACCACATTTTAGTCCTTGATATTAACCATGTCTCTCGGATTTTCGAAATTCCACTCACAAAAGTGGTAAAATTATGTTTTATGTAAATTTGTAAATTCTCCTAGGAGGTGGGTAAAAGACGGTGAAAAGTTCAATAAATTTTTTATATATCTAAAATTATTATAAAATGAATCCAATGAATTGCATTGAACTTATATAGGTATTATATATCTATTTTTACCTAAAATAAAATAAATAATTGTTTAAATAAAAAGTCGTTTTTTAAATAGTAACTCAGTGTCTTCACTATTCATCAAAAATCGAATGTTTTCAGAAAAATACCAAAATTTCACCCTAGGCTAATTTCGATATTCTGAATCCAAAAATGAAGTCCATTTTGAAAAATAAAATTTAAAAAATTTCAAAAAGTGGGTATTACTATTCATAACGGCTAGTTTTAATAAAATTTTAATAGCATATCATTGTTTAGTGAAACTCGGTATTGCGTAGGACGCAAGCTATCGAGTAAGGTCGTGATTGTGTGTAAAGCAAGACAAGCTAGTGTTGTGTGTAGTGAACGATTACATTGATGATTTATATAAAAAGAAAATATTTCTCATAAAAGTCTTGGGTGTTACATTCTACCCCCCTTAAAATGAATTTCGCCCTCGAAATTCGTCACTTTATAACAAACATATGAGGATACCTCTCCCTTATCATATCCTAAAGCTCCCATGTACCTTCTTCTAATTGGTGGTTCCTCCATAAAACATTCACCAAGTGAGTGGTCTTGTTCTATAGGACTTTTTCACTACGATCGAGAATCTCTATCGGCTGTTCTTCATAAGAAAGATCTTGCTCCAGCGGTACAACTTCTGAGCTGAGTACATGTGAAGGATCAAGTATGTACTTTCTCAGGATAGATACATGGAACACATCGTGAACTTGAGAGAGATTTGGTGGAAGCTCCAATCGATAAGCTACCTTCACAACACGATCCTGTATTTCGAAAGGACCGATATATCTAGGGCTCAGCTTTCCCTTCTTTCCAAATCTCATTACTCTCTTCCAAGGAGATATTCGTCAGAACACTTTATCACCCACTTCAAACTCTAGGTCTTTTCTCGGTTGTCAGCATAACTTTTTTATCGACTCTGAGCAGCACTAATGTGTTGTTGAATAGATCTGACCTTTTCTACCATCTCATTAACAAGATCAGGTCCTAATAGCTTTCTTTCCCCAACTTCATCCTTGCAAGTTGGAGTGCTGCATTTCTTTCCATAGAGATCTTTATAAAGATCCATCTGAATACTGGAGTGAAAGCTATTATTATAAGAAAATTCCACTAAAGGTTGGTGTTGATCCCAAACACCTTTGAAATCCATAGAGCAAGATCTCTACATATCTTCTAGAGTTTGAATTTTTCTCTTAGAATGACCGTCTGTCTGAGGATGATAAGAAGTGATGAAACTCAACTCTCTATCCAGAGTATGCTTAAGACTTCGCCAGAACATCGAGGTAAACCTCAGATCTCGATTAGATATAATAGAAAGTGGTACTCCATGAAATCTTACCTCTTCCTTCACATATATCCTGGAAAGATGATCCAGAGAGAAATCCTCTCTAATAGAAATGATGTGTGCCAACTTTGTAAGACGATCAACTATGACCCAACTAGCATTATTGCCTTTGGATGTTTTAGGAAGTCCGGTGACAAAGTCCATAGTGATGTTTTCCCATTTCCATTCTGGCATGGGTAATGGTTGTAACATCCCCTTAGACTTTTTTCTCTCAGCTTTAACTTGCTGAAAAACCAAGCATCGAGAGACATATTCAGCAATATCACTTTTCATGCCATCCCACCAGAAGTATGCTTTCAGGTCCCTATACATCTTCGTGCTTCCAGGATAAATAGAGAATGAAGAAATATGAGCCTCATCCAGCAACTCCTTCTTTAATTCTGGGATGGGAGGAACACAAACCCGATTCCTGAACTTTATTATACCATCACAATCAAGGTTGAATTCAGGAACATTGCTCACCTTCTTTTGTAACTCTACATCTTCTTTCTATGCCTCTTTAATCTTCACATGTATAGATGGTTGAACATTAATTTGAGAAAGATACGATTTTTCCCCTTCTATTATAATTCCAAGATCCATCCCTTGTAAATCCATAAATATTGGATCTTTTGTGATCCTCATCATGGATAAGATAGCATGATCTTGTCGACTTAATGCATCTTCCAACTTGTTTTCTTTCCCAGGGTGGTAATGAATTGAGTAGTCGTAATCCTTAATCATCTCCAACCATATTCTTTAGCGCATATTCAACTCCTTTTGTGTGAAAATATACTTTAAATTTTTATGATCAGTATAAATATCACACCTTTCTCCATAAAGATAATGCCTCCAAATCTTTAATGCAATGATTACCGCAGCTAACTCCAAATCATGAGTTGGGTAATTTTGCTCATGGATTTTCAACTATCGTGAGGCATAAGCTATCACCATATCATTTTACATAAGAACACACCCAATCCCCTTCTTGGATGCATCACTGTAGATCACAAAACTTTCTACACTACAAGGAAGTGTGAGTACAGGTGCACTGGGTAACCTTCTTTTAAACTCCTTGAAATTCTCTTCACATTCCTCCGTCCAAAAAAACATAACTCCTTTCCGAGTCAACTTGGTGAGTGGATTAGATAATCGTGAAAAATCATTCACAAAACATCGATAATATCCATCCAATCCAAGAAAACTTTGGATCTCGGTTACTTTTGTTGGTCTCGACCATCTTTTGATAAACTCTATTTTTGCTGGATCCATATATATCCCCTCTTTTGAGATTATGTGACCCAAAAATGCAACTTTTTGAAACCAAAATTCACACTTGGTAAATTTGTCATAAATATTCTCATTTCTCAGGGTCTTCAATATAATTCTCAAGTGATCTTCATGTTCTTCCTTGCTCTTTGAATATACAAGAATATCGTCTATAAAGACTACCACAAACTGATCAAGATAGTCTCTAAAGACTCTATTCATGAGATCCATGAAGATAGTAGGGGCATTTGTAAGACCAAATGGAATAACTATAAATTCATAGTGTCCATACCTTGTATAGAAAGTCGTCTTTGGTATATCCACCCTTTTGACCCTTAGTTAATGATATCTTGAATGAAGATAAATCTTGGAAAAATATTGAGCTCTGCGTAGTTGGTCAAATAATTCATCAATGCGTGGGAGAGGATATTTGTTCTTGATATTGATATTGTTAAGTTCTCGATAATCAATGTAGAGTCTCATTGATCCATCTTTCTTCTTAATAAAAAGAACATGTTCTCCCCAAGGTAACGCACTAGGGAATATGAATCCCTTATCAAGATTCTCTTGGATTTTCTTCTTCAATTCCTGAAACTCAATTGGGGCTATTCTATAAGGTGTCTTTGAAATAGGTAAAGCACCCGGTACGAGTTCTATTGAAAACTCAACATCAAGATTTGGTGGAAGACCCGGTAATTCCTCTGTAAAGACATCATCAAACTCTAGTACAATGGGAATATTCTTAATCATGAGTTTATCACCACCCATTTGAGACAAATAATCTTCATTTAGTGGAATCAAGACCCATAAGATGGAATAAATTTCCACTGGAAGGTTATGTTCATCCTTGCATCGATAGATGATCATAGATTGATTTAGAATATGAAATGTGACTTCCCTTCTTTGGCAATTGATATGAGCTCCATATAAAGAAAGCCAATACATGCCAAGAATCACATCAAATTCCACTATAGTAAGGATCATAAGATTTTCAGGAAATTCTTTCCCACAAACTTCAATTGGAGAAGAATTATAATCTTTTGATGCGACTGTTGTGCCATTAGGGGTTGCACTGCTAACTCAACATCTAATTGTTGAGGTAATACGACAATACCCTTAGAAAATTCTTCAGAAATAAAAGACTGTATGGATCCAGAATCAAATAAAACATTTTCTACTTTAGAGTGGATGGTAAGTGTACCTTTCACCACTTCCTTATCGTACTCCACATCACTGATAGAAATTGCATGTGACTTTACATTGTCTTTAGCTTTAAGAGTTTGTTGACGTCGATCATCATCAACAACCATTGGATTAGGGCATTGATTAGCATAATGTCTCATTTCCTTTCACTTGTAACATTGAAGTGTAAGAGGTTCACTCTATGTAGCCTTTTCTTTGTTCGCATCACTAGACATATTCTTCCCATCATTGAGGCATTCAAATGCCCGATGACCTTCCTTTCCACATTTGAAACATTTACTTATCCCTTTAAGAAAACTCCCTCCATGTTTCTTTCCACACTTTGAGCATAAGGAAAAAATCATCTTCTTTTCAGTGTGCTCTTTAGATTTTCCTTTGAATTCCATTTTCCTCTTCTTATCAAACCCATATGACTGATGGGTTACTCCAATCTCTATCTCAACCTTGAGAGCACATTGAACGATTTCCTCGTAACTATTGAAGTCCCTTATGGCTAACTCCCTTCGAAGACTTGGTTTTAAGCCACTAAAGAATTGATCGATCTCACTCTCGGGTTGGATAATAATCCCAGAAGTGTACCTTGAAATTATTGTAAAATTTTCTTCGTAAGTACCAAAATATTCATCATCCTTTTTCTTTAGTTCAAGAAACTCATTCTCCATCTTTATTCGGAGAATATGAGGGAAGTACATATTGAAAAATAAGTTCTTGAACTCATCCCATTACATGGACTCAATTTCATCCCTCTGCCTTGTATTCTTGATACGATTCCACCATTGATCAGATTCACCTTCCAAACGACAAACTACTAAGATGGATTTATCATGTTCAGAACATTGAAGAACTGAAAATATCTTTTCAGTAGTACTGATCCATTGTTCAGCCACTAATGGATCAGTAGACCCGCTGAGTGAGGGTGGACGCTGCCGCATAAAGGATTCGACAGAATTTTTCTCCTTCCTTTGCTCGTTTGGAAGTCCGGCATGATTCATAGCTTGAGAAAGTTGTGTGAGCATGGATACAAGATTTTTCATTCCCGCTCACATAACGTTTGGTTGCCCATGGGGACAATCATTTCATTTCCCGTCGTATTCCTCATTAACATGTTTCCTTCGGGTTCCAGCCATTGGCAAAAACCAAGTAGAATAGTGTGAGCAACACTAATTATAATAGGAAAAACACATAATCAAGAATAAAATTTCACACTTAAGGTCTTATCATAGGTTTTTCATGGCCATTTCTAAAACACTAATATTGTGTTATATGCTTATACATATCCTTAGGTTTCTTACTAAGTCTTTTACATCCTAGTTTCCAAAGGTTGACTATACCTTTCCTCTGATACCAACTATAACGACCCATACTTTACATACATTGTTAATACTTCAAAATTTAAGTACACTTATTACAACATATAAAAAAACCATTAAAGGACCGTATAGGTATAGTGTCTTTAGAAACTGGGAAACATAAACAACTGGTTCATAAATCATATACGTCGTCTCCCATTTATTTTATTATATATAGAGTCCCTTTTTGGAATATCCTACTTAATAACCTTCTTCCTGACCTGGGGAAAGAAAAGATACAAAAGGGTGAGCTCAAATGATCAGTAAGGGTAAAAAAAGAAATATCAATCACATCATATTCATAAGAACATATCATTTAGGAAATCTTAACCTGCAAAAGAGATCATAATTTCATAACATGGGATAAATCATAATAGTGAAATGTAATCCCAATAATCATAACTTAAAACATGAAACTTTGTGGAATACACACATAATCATAGAGAATAATCTCTTAGTAGTCAATGCCCATTTCCAAGACTATCTTAGCAGACAAAGTCCATTTATGAACTGAGTTCACTCCTCGTTTCAGTCCTGTTTCACTGAATAAGATTAACCTGTCGTTCTAGCCATGTCCATCTCATGAGATATAAATCATTACCCAATGCATTGGAGGGAGATATAGGTCCCACCCATATCATAATGATACCATTCTTATGTGTTCCAAAAATCATAAATCATACATCATAGCATAACTCATGTAATAAAAATGGGATTCTTAATCACCATGCCATCATAACATAATACATATAAGATAAAAGGACATCATAAAAATAATTCCATCATAACATAATAAAAAAAATGTAAAAATAGGGATACAAAACAGAACCCTATATTATCTTATATGGAAAATAATTTTGATAAAACACTTGAACTCCATTCTTGAGGAAAATATCCTTTCTACTTCAAAAAACATTTTCCTTTATTAACATGTCATATAATTTTGAACTAAAAGAAGTTGATTAAAAATAAACTTGAAAACTTGTAAAGGAATCTTCATGGATATAATGTTCTAAACATCCATTCATGCCGTATAAAAAAACATTCTTCTCATACTTTGGCTGGAAAAGTCAAAAAGTACCTCGTACGAAAAACAACAAAAGATTCATTTCAAAAAATTTACTAAAAACTGACCGAAGGGTAAAATTGGATTTAAAGCATTTTAGGAGGATAGAAATAATATTACATTTTTAAGAAACATGGATGTGGATGATAAATATTCCCCAGTAAATTTTGAAATATAAACAATCTCGGATAAAAATTGAGATTGTGAGATTTTCCCTTACCTTAGGTCTGGTTTCTTTCGTAAGTGTCTGAACCTCCTGTATAATGATTTAAATAATGTCATTGACTTATTCCATAATCATACTTATTTTTATGATATCATATATGGTTATATTCTTAGCTTCTTATTAGTAATATTTCATTACTACTTGTTATTCGGGTGTTTATTACTTTTTGTTCTTATGCGTGTTTTGTCGAATAAATTCTTATTCTTCTTTTTAGGTTATAGATACCTCATTTAAAGAATTTTATTATTTTAATATATATCATATTCATTCATTCAATTCATTTATATAATCATTATTCAATGAAGATTATGTAGAACGAGTTCCATCACATCGTGGAGATGGTATTCCGTACGTACGCACGAGCGATGATATCGTTCCCATGATCATGGAATTGTATTGGAGTGTATGTATAATATTTAAGAATAAATATCACTTTACAATAATCATATATATTTATTCTTTAAACCATTATACCCATCCAAGTAAGGTGGTGGTGGAAAATAGATTACACCACGGTGTGGAGACGGTATTCCGTACGTACGCACGCGTGGTGATTTCGTTTTCCGTAGGATGGATAGATGGTGAAATAGGGTTGTTTCATAATTATAATAACATATCAGTATATGAGTGAAACTGAAGTTATTAATTCATAATGAAACAACTAAATAAGAATAAGTGGAAGAAGAAATAAAGTTGAATGAATCGGTATGGACATTACCTCTTCTTTGAAGCGCCTCTTTGAGACCTCCTTTTAGGGAACTAAAATTGTTCTTTAAAGAATTCAATGACCTCTAGGATGTTTATAGGGGAATGTAAAAGAGAATTTGGCAGGGGTTGGCTGAACTTGAAGGCTCAAAGTGGTGTGAGGAAGAGTGGGAGGAGGTGTCCTTTTATAAGAGAGGAGAGGGGCACCTTTGGAAAAACTAAAAATATTATTTTATTATAAAGTCATATTCGGTTTTTAATATCTCTAAATTGATTTATTTAGAAGATAATGTGGGGATGGGTCGAAATCCACTCATAAAATATAATTTATACAAGTTTAGGTTTCTATTTTATCCTTATCAATTAGATTTAACTTTAAGTTAGATAATTTAACTTTTACCGTGTCTTCTTGTTTTCTTACACTATATGGTAAATAAACATAATATAACAAGCCAAAAGAACCCCCAGTTTTTTATTATTAATATATATAACCTTATTTAAGTCATTTGGCCAAACCTTAGATTTTTAGGAATAAAATAACAATTAATAATATAATACATTTTTTAAAAACTATTTTATGTCAATTTTGACACTATTTGGTAATTGATTTTTGTGAAAATCATTACAGAAATATTAGTCCCAAAAAAGTTAATTAAATAATTAATAACATGTAATATTAACATATAAAATTATTGTAATTCATAAAAAGTCTCAAATTACATTTATTTGGATATTTATAACATCAATTATGTCAATACTTTATTAATAATAAAATTATTGCATCATCATTGTGTCATAAATACATTAAATTATTTAAAGTCTAAAAATAATAAATAATAAACCATTATCTAGGAAATCTTTTTATCTTTCTAATGAATATTTATAGTCGAATATAGCTTCTGTATAACCCTATATTAAAAATGATTTAGTTATTAAACATTGATTTTAACTATTTTAACCCTTCTTTAAATAAATTAATAATAAATGTCCTAATCTACTCCAAGTGGGCCTAAATGGTCTTATTTTATTCCTATGGTTGTTTTTGGTCGAATTACACTTATCAAATAGAATTATGACTTGTTTTAGGGTAATAATAATATAATGTTTACCCTTAATTACCCTATTTACTTTTAATCGTGGTAAAAAAAGTAAAAAGTGACTATTCTCCAAAAATTATTTTCATCTCATTGAACAAAATTTTAGTCCTTGATATTAACCGTGTCTCTCGGATTTTCAAAATTCCACTCACAGAAGTGGTAAAAATAAGTATTATGTTTATTTGGAAATTCTCCTAGGAGGTGGGTAAAAGACTGTGAAAAGTTCAATAAATTTTTTATATATCTAAAAATATTATAAAATGACTCCAATGAATTGCATTGAACTTATATAGGTATTATGTATAAATTTTGACCTAAAATAAAATAAATAATTATTTAAATAAAATGTCGGTCTTTAAATAGTAACCCAGTGTTTTCACTATTCATCAAAAATTGAATGTTTTCAGAAAAATACCAAAAATTCACCCTAGGCTAATTTCGATATTCCGAATCCAAAAAAGAAGTCCATTTTGAAAAATAAAATTTAAAAAATTTCAAAAATTGGGTATTACTATTCATAATGGCTAGTTTTAATAATATTTTAATAGCATATCGTTGTTTAGTGAAACTCGATATTGCGTACGACAGAAGCTATCGAGGATGGTCGCGATTGTGTGTAAAGCAAGCAAAGCTAGTGTTGTGTGTATTGAAAGATTCCTTTGATGATTTATATAAAAACAAAATATTTCTCATTAAAGTCTCGGTTGTTACATTAAGTATTTAAAAATTATTTTTAATCATCAAATTAAAATTAGTATTGAATGGATATGATGGGGAATGAATCTCATCGCGTTCGTGGAGATGGTAATCCATACGTACGCACGAGCGACAATATCATTATTTTGATATTAAAATAATATATAATTGGATTTAATATCATATATAAAGAATCATTATCATATTATATTTATTATTTAAATCATTTATACTCATTATTATACCCATCCAATTGATGAAGTGCTTGAATAACAAACTACACCATGATGCGGAGACAGTAATCTGTACGTACGCATGTATGGTTACTTTTTCATTTATAGGAAGGATAGAATAATGAATATGGTTGTACCATTTTTATAATAACATCATAGTATATAGAAGATACTGGAGTTATTATTTTATAATGGAAACAACAAGGAAAGAGGAAGTGGAAGAAGAAAAGAACTTGAAAAAGGTGATGAAATATTTTACCTCTTCTTCGGGTTCTTCCTTTTGATTTGACCAAAAGGGCTTCCTAGGTTGAATTTATGACTAAAGGAAGACATCTATAATTAAGGGTGGATAGTTGGGAGGATATTTGGGTAGGTTTTGGCCGAGCCAAATGGCTTTGAAGGAGTGAATTTGAGAGAAGGGGAAGTGCCCTTTTATAAGAGGGGTGAGGGGAACCTTAGGAAAAGATTGAAATATTATTTTATAATAAAATAATTTTAGGATTATAATGGATCCAAAATGAATTATTTAAAGTTCAAGGTGGTTATGTATCGAAAAACTTTCAACCAATAGGTTTTAGATATGTTTGGTTCACTATATTAACCTTATCTTTTAGATTTAACTCTTAGTTAACTAGTTTGACATTTACCATGTCTCATTATATTTTTATATTATATGGTTAATAAAATTACTATAAACTTCCAAGAGAACCCCAAGTGGTTTCTTAATTAAGCACCTATTATTATATATTTCTTTTGGAAGAGCCATATATTTTTAAGATTATTATATCAACAAATAATATTGTATTTGTTTTAAAAACTCATTTATGTCAATTTTGACATTATTTAATAATTGAATTTTGTTAAAGTCCTAAAAACTTTATTACTTCAAAATAAATACATTTAATCAACCTTAAAATTTCCTATTAACATATAAAATTAGTTTAATTCATTAAAAGTCTCAAATTATATTTATTTGGATATTTATAATATCAATTATTTTAATCTTTCATTATTATGGTAATTACTGCATTATCATTGTGTCATAAATAAATTTAATGATTTAGTGTCTCAAAATTATAAATAAAAAACTATTATGTAGGAAATAGTTTTATATTTCTAATGAATATTTATAGTCCAATTTATATTGTGTGTAACCCTATATTAAAAATGTTTTAGTTATTAAACATTGAATTTAACTCTTTTAACTCTTCTTTAAATAAAATAATAATAAATGTCTTAATCTAATCCATGTAGACTAAAGAGGTTTATATTTTATCACTAAGGTTGTTTCTAGTTGAATTATACTTATCAAATTAAATTAGGACATGTGTTAGTTTAATAATAATATCATTTTTACCCTTAATTACCTTATTTACTTTTAACCGTGGTAAATAAAAATAAAAAGTTACTATTCATAAAAAATTATTTTCATCTTATTGAACAACATTTTACTTACTGATATCAACTGTTTCTCTCATATTTTTGAAATTTGACTCATTGAAGCGGTAAAATTATGTTTTATACAAATATGAAAATGCTCATAGGAGGTGGGTAAAAGATGGTAAAAAGTTCAATAAACTTTTATATATCCAAAATTATTATAAAAATAATCCAGTGAATTACATTTAACTTATATAGGTATTATGTATCTATTTTGACCTAAAATAAATTTAAATAAAATAAATAATTATTTAAATAAAAATTTGGTTTTAAACTATAACTCAGTATTTTTCACTATTCATCAAAAATTGAAAGTTTTCAGAAAAATACCAAAAATTCACAAAGCTAATTTCGAAATTCTGAATCAAAAAATGAAGTCCATTTTGAATGATAAAATTTATAAAATTTCAAAAAGTGGGTATTACTATTCACAACGGTAGGTTTGATTGGTTGTGGTGTGTTAGAACTCAAAGTTTCATACAACACACTCTATTGTATTATTCAAAGAGAAGCGTACCGTGGAAACTTGGGGTGTTATAGTATAACTCAAGGAAAAGAAATGGGTTCAATAATATTTTCATCATTTCATCATTTCATAAAAAATAGAAAAATAATGGGTTTCATAATTTTTTAATCATAAATATAAACCATCCAGATAAAGTATAATGATCTTATCATTGGGTCATATTTAAATTAAATCTTAAGTAACATCAAAGGATGTCATCATATATGGAAAATGATTTGGAAAGAATCCTTGGAATGTTTGTTTGAGGAAAATATCAAATCCAGATTGAAAACACATCTTTAAAATATAAATATTTCATAAATATTAAACTTTTTTTATTATTTTATAATAAACATTAAAACATGAAAAATAATCATTAAATCATTTAAAATTCATGACAGTGGGAAATATTAGTTATGTAGTACACATTAAAACAAATATGCCTTTAACATTTTTAGTAAAATCCAAAAGGGACTTGTTCGGAAAATGATAGGAAGATTCATTTTGAACCAATTATTAAAAAATTAAACATGGGTAAAAAATTATTAAAACAATAATTATATAATAGTAAATAGATTATTTAAAACATTTTTAGAAAACAAGGTCATGGAATAAAAAAATTCGGTCAAAGATAAAATTACTGTCTTTTTTTTAAAGATTTATTTAGGTTTATTTCATTTATAAAGATATTAAAATGAAATGAATACATGTATTATCTAAAAATAACCATATCATAATAAAATAAATGAGTTTATTTAGAAGTATATTATAATATTTCATCATCATAAACTTAATCTTATACAATCCCGATAAACAATGAGATTATAACATTAAACATTCATCACTTTTGTAACTTTTGAATAGAAAGTAACATGAAAGAAAGAAAATTATATGGAGTCATATATCCCATAATTTTAACGATAATAATAATAAAATAAATTCATTTTCAGTATATATACACCATACAAAATAAAAAATTGGCGTATAGGGAATGTGCCGCAGATAAATAAATGTGAGATGAAATTCCTTTACCTTAAGTCTCAAATTTATTCATACACATACAATACTTCTATATAATAAATTTAGGGTTTTTATAAATATATTATTTTGATATAAAAATATTTATCATATCATATATGATATACTAATGACTTTTTTTCACTAGTTTATTAACATTTTTGGTTAAAATCATTGTTTTGGGTGATAACTGCTTCATTTGTCATGTATGTTCTGGTTTGATATTTGCGGTCCTTGTACATTGATTATGTTACATAATATCTAGAAGGTTAATAATTATTTAATTATAATATATACTTATTATATATTTATTTATAGTAATCCATAAATGTTACAGATAGAAAATGAATTACAATTTTCATAGAGACTGTGGGCCATATGTACACGTGAATGTTATTTACATTTTCTTAACGGATGGAATGAAAAAAGATAAATATTAATTCAAATTTATTTAATAATATTTTATTATTTATATCATATATACACATTAGATATATCCTTATTAACATCCTTTTAAACATAAAATGAATAAACATATCACATCACTTTATAAAGGCGGTAGTCCACAAGTATGCACAAGCGACATTATTGTTTTCCAAAGGATTAGAATATAATATATTATATATGATATTATAATTTAAGGACTATAATTATGTAACAAATATCATATATATACTTTAAATGCATCATTATATCCATCCATGATAGGAAGTGTTAAAATATAAATTATATTCGTTTGTGAGGTAGTAGTCCATCGTACACACAATTGAAAGTTTCGTTTTCCATTTGATAGAGTATGAAATGGATATAGGTTATGAAATTAAAATAAAAAATATAATTATTGGTATATAGTTATGTTATTATATCATCACAATTAAATAATATGTTTAATACATGGACTATGAAAAAAAATAAAAATTATTATTGAAATGTGATACCTCTTATTCAGACTATCTCTTGAGGTTATCACAAAAAGACTTCTTAATAGGGTTTAATAATCAAAATATTTCCCCAAGTATGTTAGGATTGAAGTAATTACCATATTTTGGTAGGTATTTTCCGAAGCTAAGGGGTTTTTTCGATTTTAATAGGTGAGGAGAGGGGTTTCCCTTTTATAAGTAGGGGAGAGGTCACACATCGAATTTTTGAAAGGAAAACGATGTACCCTTGTTTTTCACATACCAAGAGAATCCGAAACGAAGCAACAATGAAACTTAGATGAAATACGGTTTAAATATTTTTATACAATAGGAATTGGATATGTGTTTATGTAATTTTAACCCTTATCAGTTTAGTTTAAGCCTTTGTAAACGTGTTTTAACCATAACCGTGATAATTTATTTTCAATATTTATACTATTCATTATGACCAAAAATTAAGTTCATCTCATTGTATAATATTAATTATTATGACTAAAAATAAGGAATAAATTTTAAAAAATTAAATTAATTGAAGTGGAATAATTTAATTTAAAATCAATCTCATAGGCATGACAAAAAAATGGTTTTTTAAAGAAAAAATATTCAAAATTATAAAACATTTTTATATCAAAAATCAATATGAAACTGATTCCAATGACATAAATTAAATTAATAATAACATAAATAATCTAATTTTACTTATAAAAAATTTTAAAACAAAAAAACTTTTTAAATTATTTAAACAAAAATGAATTTATCAATAAATATAAAAATTTTTCACTATTCATTAAAAAATTAAAATTTTCAGAAAAATACCAAAAATTCACCCTTAGATATTTTTGAAATTTCAATTAAAAAAATAAAATTAATTTTTTTCAAATAATTTTTCTAAAATAGAAAATAATTAATTTTATTATCTATCGAAAAATAACAATAAAACCCATTTTTTGAGAAAAAATGTATTTTTAAAACATATAAAGACTTTACTGAAAATTAAGAACTAGTTTATAAATGTATTTTTTAATATAAAACCTCTATAAACAATCTTCAGTTTTTTATTCCTATTAATACAACCAATTTTAATTGATTATTGACAATATTCATGTTTAAATAATAATATTAATAGTGTATTGTTGTTCGTTAAAAATCATTGTTGCGTGCAACACAAGCTACTAAAGAAATTAAATTTCTTAAAAAAAATTCCATAAAATATAGTGGTGTCACATTATACCCCCAATAAATTGAATTTTACCCTTGAAATTATATCACATTGATAAAAATAAAATAGGATACTTCTTTCTCATTATATCATCAGGTTCCCATATAGCTTCCTCAAGTTGGTGGTCTTTCCATAAAACCTTGACTAAGTGAGTGGTTTTGTTGCATAAAAATTTATCTCTATGATCCAAAATCTCCACCAGTTGTTCCTCATAGGAATGATTATGATCCATTGGTACAATATCTGATTTCAATACATGTGACAGATCATGTATGTACTTCCTTAAGAGAGATACATGGAACACATTGTAGACTTTGGAGAGTTTTGGTGGAAGCACTACATGATAAGAAACCATTCATAATCGATCAAGAATCTTGAAAGTTATAATATAACTAGGGATCAAATTTAATTTATTCCCAAATATCATAACCTAATTCTGAGGATAAATTCATATAAAAAACTTCTCACCAACTTTAAATTCTAGATCACATCGATGATTATCAGAAAAACATTTCTATCAACTTTGTGTTGACCTTATGTGTTGTGGAATGGCTCTAACCTGCTGTCCTATTTCTCAAGCTAGCTCAAATCCCAATAAATTTCTTTCCATAACTTATCCTATTATATTGGATTTATATACTTATTTATATAGAGGGATTTATAAGGATCCATATAAATGATCAAGTGAAAGCTATTATTGTAGGAAAACTCAAATAGTAGATGGTGTTAATACCAACTAACTTTGAAATACCTAGAAAAGAACTTAGAATATACAATAGGGTTTGAATATTTATCTCATATTGACCATATTTCTAAGGATGATAAGATGTACTGAGACATAACTCTTTATCCAAAACCTTTTGTGGACTTCAATAGAACTTTGTGGTAAAACTCAAATCCAAATCAGATACAATAAATTGTTGTACTTTGTAAAACATTACCAGTTCCGTAATTTATATCCTAGAAATATTATCCATATAGAAATATTCTATATTAGTAATCAATTTTTTTTACTTAATAAGAGATCAACAACAACCCAAATAGCATTATTCCCTTTAAATGTTTTGGGTACTGTAATGAGAAAATCAATGGTGATTTTTTGAAATTTTCAGTTTGGTATGTGTAATGTTTGTAACATACCCTTATAATTTTTTCTCTTAGCCTTAACTTTTTGGTATACCAATCATCGAGATAAAAACTCTTCCAAATATATCTTAATTCCATCCCATAATAAATATTATTTCAAATATCTATACATATATTTACATATAGGATGAATGGAGAACGAAGAACTTTGAGCTTCCACTAACATCTCCTTCTTAAAATTTATTATGGATGGGAAAAATTCACCAATACTAAAGCTTATCATTCAATCACAATCAAGGTTAAACTCAGGAACATTTCTCACCTTATTATACATCAATACATCTTACTTTTTCACCACTTTAATCATCTCTAGGATTGATGGTTGAATTTTTTTTTGAAAAAGATAACTTTTTCCCATCCCTTCGTAATTTTTAGATACATACTTTAAAAATACATAATTATTTGGATCCATTTTTATCCTAATATTACATAATCTATAATGGTACTTTTAACTCAAAACATCAGCCACCTTGTTCTCTTTTATTGGGTGGTAATGTATTGAGCAGACATAATAATTAATCAACTCCAACCATGTTCTCAAGCACATGTTCTACTATTTTTTTGTGAATATTAATTTAAAATATTATGATCAGTATATATATAATACCTTTATATATAAAGACAATTCCTCTATATATTTAATATATAAAATACCACATCTAACACTAAATCATGATTTGGGTGATTTTATCTCACGAACCTTCAATTTTCATGAAGCATAAAGTATCACCATTTCATTCTACATGAGTATTCATCCAAATACTTTCATTGATTTATCATTGTAGATTTCAAACCCTTATACATTATTGGGTAATGTAAACATATTTTTACTGAGTTATGTTATCTGTAGTTTAATGAAATTCTCTTCACATTCATTAGTCCATAGAAACTTTTCTCCCTTATGACATAACTAGGTGTGTGGATGGGAAAACCATGAAATATTTTATAAAAATCATAGATAATATCCTGAAAAACTAAGAAATCTAGGGATATAATTCTCGATCATCATTCTAGTCCAGTGTTAAATAACCTCCTTATTTGATGGATCCACTAATATTCCCTCAGATGAGATTATATAACCTAAAAATGAAACATTTTGTATCCAAAATTCACACTTAGAAAATTTTGCATAAAACAGCTCTTTCATTAGGGTCTTAAGAATGATATTCAAATGTTATTAATGCTCTTACTTGATATTTTAATAGATAATAATATCATCTATAAAGAATACTAAAAAATGAATAAGGTAATCTCTAAAGACTCTATTCATTAAAACCATAAATATAGAGGTGAAATTAGTAAGGCCAAATTGAATAACTATAAGTTCATAGTTTATATGACTTGTATATAATTCTTCCTTGGGTACATCCTTCTTCATGACCCTCAATTGATGAAATCTAGAACAAAGATCAATCTTGGCAAAATATTTAGTTCTACACATTTGATAAATCATGTCATCAATTTAGGAAAGATGATACTTGTTCTTGATTGTGATATTTTTTAATTCTTGAAAATCAATAAAAAGTCATATCAATCCATATTTCTTCTTAATAAAAAGGAAAATTTCACCCCAAGAAGACACAATTGGATAAATAAATAAATTTTTAAAATTATCCTTGAGTTTCTCCCTATACCTATGAGATAAAAATCCATTTTGAATGGGAATAAAGACCCATACAATGGGTTCAATTTCTATTCAAAGTTCACATTTATGGTCACACTGATAGACAATCAAAGGTTTGTTTTGAATATCAAACAATAATTTGCTTTCTAAAATATTGATGTGATATTTATGTACATAAATCCAATTCATGCCTAATATAACATTAAATTCCACCAAAGGGATAATAAAGATATTTTTATGAATCACATTCCCATAAACTTCAACTTGAGAGGAATCACAAGCTTGAGATAAAATCATCAGAATGTTATGGGTTTTCACTTCTAATTCAACATCTAAATATTAACGTGGTATAGTGATTGTAACACCCCAAGATTTCATAGTGTGTTATTTCTTCAAAATAATTCAATAACTTTCACTACATGCAACACCATGTTCAAGCACACCATGACTTACCAAACAAGCCGTTCAAAAGAGGTTATGAATAGTATTAGATAAATTTTAATGTTTATATAATCCTTATAATTTTAGAATCCATATTATGAGTTTCTTAGATATAATGCAAGAACAAATTCATTTTCAGTATTGCACTTTTATCAACTTTAATAGTGAACCCTTTTTAAATACTATATTTTAAACTTTTTGACTAAATGGGGACATCAAAAATTTAAAATGAAACATCCCAAGCTTCCACGGTACGCTTTCTTTGAATAATACAGTAGCGTGTGTTGTACGCAACCTTGAGTTTTAACACACACCACAACCAATCAAACTAGCCGTTATGAATAGTAATACCTAATTTTTGAAATTATATATATTTTATATTTAAAAATGGACTTCATTTTTGGATTCGGAATATCGAAATTATCCTAGGGTGAAATTTTGGTACTTTTCGGATAACTTTTATATTTTGATGAATAGTGAAAATTACTAAATTTTAATTAAAAACAACTTTTTTAATCAAAATAATTAATAGTGATAAATTATGAATTTGAGTGGTTTTAAAGTATATTTAGAATATATTTTTACCATTTAATATAATGTTGGTCATTGGACATAATTTTACAATTAAACCGAACATAAACGAGTGTCAATCTTTTGATAGTTATTATCTCTTAAAAACACGCTTTTTGTTTTGACAGCGGGATTTAATTTTAAATTAATTTCTGCCACTTCTGTGTTTTGAATTTAGAAAAATGGATTCCATATTTGGAATCAGGATGTCCAAATTGTGTAAATAGGTAACTTTTATTTTTAGACATTTTGAATAATTACTGCGGTAAATATTTTATTTACCATGGTTAAGGGTAAATCCGGTAAATAAGGGTTAAAAACATAATATTATAATAATAATAAATTACCCTAAAATGTGTCTTAACCCTATTGGTTGATACATGGTCGACCATGGGCATCTTTGGGTCAATTTTGGGACCCCATGGATCCACTTGTAAGTGATAATGACACTTTATATTAATTAAGTTAAAATGAATACAAAAATGACACAAGCATATATCTTTTAGCAAAACAATTGTTACATAGGGTTATATATGCTGGATTTTAGATTATAAATATTCATTAGAAAGATAAAAAGATTTACTACATAATTATATTTTATTTATAATTTTTTGACATTAAATAATTTATTTTATTTATGACACAATGATGATGCAGTAATTACTAAAATAGTAAAAAATTAACATAATTGATATTATAAATACGCAAATAATTATAATATGAAACTTTTAATGAATTAAACAAATTTTCTAGGATAATATGATATATTAGGATTGATTTATTTGACTTTGTTCGAAGTAAGCAATCTGTTATGAGTTTCACAAAAATCAACTAGTGAATAGTGTCAAAATTGACATAAAAGAGTTCTTAAAACAAATATTATATTATTAATTGATATTAAATTCCTAAAAATCTAAGGTTCGGCCAAGAGACTTATATTATGATAGGTTAATCATTAATGGACCACTTGGGGGTCTTTTGGATGTATATAGTAAGTTTATTAACCATATTATATAAAAATACAAAGAGACATTGTAAAAGTGAAACTAATTAACTTAGAGTTAATACTTAAAGATAAGGTTAATATAAGTACCCAAACCTGTCTAAATTCTATTGGATGAGTTTTTTTCGACCTATCCCCACCTCAACCTTTGAATAGTCAACTTTGGAGCCATTGGAAACCGAATATGAATTTATTATAAATTAATATTTCTATCTTTTCCAAAGGTGCCCCTCACCCCTCTTATAAAAGGGAACTCCTCCTTCTCATTTCCTCACACCTCTCAAGCCACTTGGCTCGTCCAAACTCTGCCCAACTAAGCTCCCCACATCCCTCTCCTCCTCCTTGAAGCTTCCCCTTAGGCAGAAAGCATTTCAAGAAGTCATTTGGTTCCAACCAAAGTGAGTTACCTAAATTAAAGGTAACAATTTCTCTTAAATTATTTTCATTTATTTTGCTTCTTCAACCCCCAAACTCTTTTTATTTCCCTTCTTTTGTAACAACAACAGTATCCTCAATATACTAGGAGGTTGTTATAAGAAGTATTCAAACTACACATACACACAACTCCATCTAATGGATGATGAACATAATGTTTCTGTGGATGGCAAACTAACGCCTCACGAAACGATGATTGTTCAAAAACATCTTACCGCCTCTCATGGTGGCCATTATGATGGCACTGTAATTAAATATGATATTAATGATATATATTTTATATATAAGCTTCTGTAATTCCATTTTATTTCATACCATTATTCGTTTCATGTCGTATATACATACGATAATTTCATTTGAGGAAGTGCGGACTACCGCCCCCTTAAAATGATATGACTCGTTCATACCACACATGGAACGTATAAAGGATGGTGTTAATGAACTTAAGTAACATATATAAAATATTATATTATACTGGAATAGTAATATACCTATGTATAATTTGGATTCGATTCTTTTAAAATAAAAAATTAAATGGAAGTAGCGTTCGTGCGTACGTACGGACTACCGTCTCCACGAACGCGATGAGATTCATTATCCATCGTATCCATTCAAGTATAATTATCATTTAATGATTTAAAAATAATGTTTAAGTACTTGATATCATTCTGGATATGAATAAGATACAACAAACATGACTTATGTAACAAAACATATAAAAGAAAATGAGTAAGTTAACACCCGAAACGGCGTTAATACTAAGATATTATTAACAAATCAATGTTAAAAGATCATATATGATATCATATTAAAGTAAATGATTCTTGTATTATTCAATAACAATTATTTCACCATTATACAGGAGGTAAACCTACCATCGACCAAGGAAAAAGTACAAAGTAAGGGATTTTCTTATCTCACTTTTAATTCCGTGAGAATTCCATTGATCACCACTTAATTATTGCATGTGGTGTATGTGTACTGCCCATGATTGTATTCATTGTGTTATATACTTTTATTTATGGGTATTTACATCATCATGGTATGATAATTCTTTCATGGGTGTATGTTTCTTAAGTTACCTAATCAATAAGGGAATTTGAGATTTCAATTTCCACTCATTTGGCTTTACACATATTTCATTGATTATTTTACCCCAAGATTATGTGTGGAATCACTATTCATTTGATTATGTCATAATTTCCACTCCCCTTCCTGTGGATATAAGTTTGATACACATAATCACTCCATTGATAATTCTCAATTCATTGATATGAATTTGATAAGAGTAATTTTAACTCATTCTCCATTTGTTGAGTTAAACATCCAATTCGTTGGTATTGTTTTTACAAGAATATGTGTGAATATCCTTTGATTGATTTACACTGAATATCCAATCATATTTAGTGTATTTATATTTGTCACACATAATTATGTCGTTGATTTATCCTTAACCTAAGGATACAACCTTTATGAGAGATTTCATCTCAATTTACATTCCATTGAGACTTCTTTGATGATATACACCAAATCACTTTTATGTGGTGTATATAATGTACTTTGACATAGTATATCATGAATTCATTTATTCTCATGATATTACAATGTTTTGATTACCTCAATTATTTGTATTCAAGTGTCTCTCTTTTGGTTAGAAACTCTAACCAAAATACCATTTTAAAATGTTTTAAAGAATTATTCTTCTAAATCATGCTCATTAATGTCCATATTCTAAAAATGGTTTTAAGGATTTATTTTTATGGACATTAAAGTTTTAAATTTAAAAATCCTTTTAAAAGTTTCAAAGTGGTATGGGACACTTTGATTCAAAAATCTATTTTTGAATGTCTTCTTGACAAATAGTGTGACTTTTAAAAGTTTTCAAGAAAAGGGGGATATTTCTCTCAAAAAGTTATGATGATTATTTTCATCTATGTCAACATCCTTCATTATTCATGATTGAGGTTAATGTGATACAATACAATCTTTCATATTGTATCAAATGAGTAATGTTTGACTGTGGATGTTCTATTTTTATACCATTCATGGTTTGTGGTTAAAGTATTGACATTTCGTATGCTAGTTTTAATACGAATGTTTATTTTATGCTTAAACCTATTCATATGAGGAATTCATTGGACTTAATAAGTGACGGGTGGAGCCCGCTATATCTCCTCGATGCATCGGTAGGTCTCATGAGACAAACTAGTGTCTTTGCACAATGCCTTGGAAAAATCTTATTTGTAGTCTTGGCACGAGGCCTTGGCTATGTGGTTATGATAGTCTGGCATTATGCATTCCATCATTATGAAAGTGGTTATTGATATTGCATGTGATCATTCGACTAGTAGAATATCCATGTGAGTAAGTAAATGGCATTATTTCATTTTACCTTTGCCATTTTATGCTGAAGTTCAAGTTTAAAAGGCTTTTGTTTTAGTTATAAATTGCCTTAAGTGTTTATGCTTATTTATGAAAGCTTCTGCTATAATGTTATCCTTACTGAGCATCCGAGCTCACCCCTTTCAATGTTTTATTTTTTTTTTCCCAGGATTATGAAGAAGTAATTTATGAATGACCTGCAGGGATAGTATGAGGGGATATGAAGACAAGATGTTTTTTTTATGATGTAATGTAAAAATTTATGGATGTATCTAGTTATTCCAAGGCTACTAAACTAATCGGTCTTTCGAGACTTGATCTTTCTCATGATCATGCCAATGTTATGTAATAATGCACCGACTCTGGGTAACTAGGGTCGGGGTGTTACAGTTGGTATTAGAGGAAGTTTAGTACAAACCTTGGTAGCTAGATTTAGATAAACTCTGATTAGAGCATGTAGACCTAAGATGAACTTTGAGGATTAGTATAAAAAAAACTTCCTAGAATTTTGGTATTGTAAAGATTTTGTGAGTTTTCCGAGCAATACATCCCTGTCTGGATACGAGCAGGTAGAGGCGGCTCTGGAACAGATGTACCTAGGGGTAAAACCCGAAAACACCGCTTTGAGCTAGACTCGAACGGGAACTGGTGCACGACAACGGGCCTTGCTGCACTCTTGGTTACGACACTCCCGGGGGATATGCTTAGGATAATTTACATTTTCTTTACAAACCGATTTAAGTAATATATACATAAGATGAGAGAAAATGACCTTGGTTAATCCTAATATGTTTCAAATTGAGAATATGGTGACATTTTAATCTCTAAATGATTTTACGACTACTATTACTCACACAATGCCTTCTGGTTTTAGTCAATGGCTAGATTCCAAGGAAGTCATAGTGACTTTGAGAATGATGTACAAGTTTGGAACAGTGGTGGCAATGAGCAACAAAATGGAATGTTGATAGGCGTGAAAGATATCGTCTTTATGCCAAATCAGTTTTCCAAAAATATGATCAACAACATATATATTAACCAACTCCCAGACTCAACAAGGAAGAGAAAGGTGATAAATGATAAGATCTCCAGCAATGGAGACCATGGAGAAAAGAAACCTCAACTTTCATCATGCAGGAATTGTGGAAAGAGACACCCAGAAAAGTGTCTCAATGGGACAACGAAATGTTTTACGTGCGGGAAGGAAGGACATAAAGTGAAGAATTGCCGAAGAAAAATGAAGAGTACTATGGAAGAAGATAAAAATGGTCCCAAGAGTCCATTTACAGTCATTTGTCGTAAATGTAGGGGACCTGGCCATTACCCGAGTGAATGTCCTATTTTATAGGATATTTTCTTGGTCAAAGAAGAAGCTATGTGGAAATAAATGGCTGGAGAAAAATTTAAAAAGTATTAGCACTCCTTGTTGATGGGTTTGCTTTGGAATAATTTTCTCTTGTATTTGTAACCCCGCAGTTTGCCATGTGAGAATGATATTTGAGGAAGAATTGTCTCTTCTCTTGTGGATGTAGGTATAAATAACCATTTGGTTTTATATGATCATTGGGGTTTGAGAAAATGATAAGTTATTATAATTTGGGATGAAAATGCAAAGTATGATATAACATTTGTGGTTAAATTATGTTATTTTGAGGAATTTATCTCATTTTGGTAATATTATAAAATATAGTTTTTGAAAAAGGACAACACGTAGACCGTGTGACAACCCATCGCGTCGGACAAAGCCGTGGGAATCGAACCCACAACCAAAGTGCGATTGGGGTTTATCGCCTACCACTGGACTACGTGAAGTCCCTGGTTAGTGTGACTATTTTTTTTTGTTAAATGATTTTATTGATCAATAATAAGATGATTTGGGTTCTTATGTCTTATCAAATGAATACCCTTGGTATAGGAAAATGATTTGGTGATTAAGTGATAAATGTTATTTTGGAAGATGTTCGTTTTGTTAGGAACACTATATGCCCAAGGAAAATAGAATACAATGAGGTTTCATTTGTAGAGTAATGGTGGATTTTTATCTACATTTTTATCGTTGATTTATAGTGATTTGGGTTATTTATGGAAATGATTAACCTATAACAGAGAATATGTGATGATTACTTTTAAGTATGTGACTTTAAGAGTATTTGAAGTAATTTGGAGATACAATGTAACATGGGAGACTACATAATCAAATTCTTCTATGTTTTGGGTTTCAATATTAGTTTGGATTATATTAAAGGATTTTAAGGACAATTGGTTATTGAATGGTATCTATTTAACTTTGGGGTATTGTTGGTTTAATTTTAGAAATTAAGATTAGTGCATATTTATCTCAATGAATATCCTTTTGGGGGATCATTAGATCATTCAATAACCATTTTGGTTTTGATTAATATATGGTTTATCCTGCATGGATCATGTGATTCTATAGAAGTTTATTCTAGCTCTTCCAGTGTGACCAAGTCTTCTTGAATACTCATCGTTTAAAAAAAATTGAGTTAGTGGTGGAAATTTATTAAAGAATGAAAATCTACTTAAAATTTAAGTATATCTCATAATTTTCTTAGCCAATCTCATAAATAAAATCCCCAACATTAATAAAAGAAACATAGAACAAAAATGTTGTCCTAGATGGTACCTTAAATCATCACAAATTTATGGCTTTGGGATTTTTGGCCTTTTCATAGCCATGTTCTCTACCACTCTCCATCAGATAATTGATGGTTAGATTTCTCCACCATATCCATATTTTCCTTCATGGAACCCTAGTATGTGTTATTTTCGGTAATCTTCATACTTTCGACTCTTTATTTTAAATAGAGGCCTCATTAATTCATTTTTCGATGTGGGATTTCAACTAAGATATTTTGAAACGTCAAAAATGTGTTATCCTAATACCCTATGTTTTGTTGAACCGATGGTATTTCAAAATCATCATAGATTGATGATTATAAGGACCTCAATTTTACACTTGTTTGTGATTGATGACCTCAATCACCACCTATAAATATTTACGTTTTTCCTCCAATTATATGTCTCTAGTTGCCACCAATGTTCTCCTAATCGAGATCATAATTTGGTGGTGACCCTTTGATTTCTCTCTTTCTCATATTAAGACTAAATTTTAGTAACCCAATTTCCTATGTGGGTTTTCCCACAAATATATTATCTATTTTCAACCTTTTTTTTTCGAAGAACAATTTCAAATTGCGAGGACGCAATTTATTGAAGGAGGGGAGAATGTAACACCCCAAGATTTCATAGTGTGTTATTTCTTCAAAATAATTCAATAACTTTCACTACATGCAACACCATGTTCAAGCACACCATGACTTACCAAACAAGCCGTTCAAAAGAGGTTATGAATAGTATTAGATAAATTTTAATGTTTATATAATCCTTATAATTTTAGAATCCATATTATGAGTTTCTTAGATATAATGCAAGAACAAATTCATTTTCAGTATTGCACTTTTATCAACTTTAATAGTGAACCCTTTTTAAATACTATATTTTAAACTTTTTGACTAAATGGGAACATCAAAAATTTAAAATGAAACATCCCAAGCTTCCACGGTACGCTTTCTTTGAATAATACAGTAGCGTGTGTTGTACGCAACCTTGAGTTTTAACACACACCACAACCAATCAAACTAGCCGTTATGAATAGTAATACCTAATTTTTGAAATTATATATATTTTATATTTAAAAATGGACTTCATTTTTGGATTTGGAATATCGAAATTATCCTAGGGTGAAATTTTGGTACTTTTCGGATAACTTTTATATTTTGATGAATAGTGAAAATTACTAAATTTTAATTAAAAACAACTTTTTTAATCAAAATAATTAATAGTGATAAATTATGAATTTGAGTGGTTTTAAAGTATATTTAGAATATATTTTTACCATTTAATATAATGTTGGTCATTGGACATAATTTTACAATTAAACCGAACATAAACGAGTGTCAATCTTTTGATAGTTATTATCTCTTAAAAACACGCTTTTTGTTTTGACAGCGGGATTTAATTTTAAATTAATTTCTGCCACTTCTGTGTTTTGAATTTAGAAAAATGGATTCCATATTTGGAATCAGGATGTCCAAATTGTGTAAATAGGTAACTTTTATTTTTAGACATTTTGAATAATTACTGCGGTAAATATTTTATTTACCATGGTTAAGGGTAAATCCGGTAAATAAGGGTTAAAAAAATAATATTATAATAATAATAAATTACCCTAAAATGTGTCTTAACCCTATTGGTTGATACATGGTCGACCATGGGCATCTTTGGGTCAATTTTGGGACCCCATGGATCCACTTGTAAGTGATAATGACACTTTATATTAATTAAGTTAAAATGAATACAAAAATGACACAAGCATATATCTTTTAGAAAAACAATTGTTAAATAGGGTTATATATGCTGGATTTTAGATTATAAATATTCATTAGAAAGATAAAAAGATTTACTACATAATTATATTTTATTTATAATTTTTTGACATTAAATAATTTATTTTATTTATGACACAATGATGATGCAGTAATTACTAAAATAGTAAAAAATTAACATAATTGATATTATAAATACACAAATAATTATAATATGAAACTTTTAATGAATTAAACAAATTCTCTAGGATAATATGATATATTAGGATTGATTTATTTGACTTTGTTCGAAGTAAGAAATCTGTTATGAGTTTCACAAAAATCAACTAGTGAATAGTGTCAAAATTGACATAAAAGAGTTCTTAAAACAAATATTATATTATTAATTAATATTAAATTCCTAAAAATCTAAGGTTCGGCCAAGAGACTTATATTATGATAGTTTAATCATTAATGGACCACTTGGGGGTCTTTTGGATGTATATAGTAAGTTTATTAACCATATTATATAAAAATACAAAGAGACATTGTAAAAGTGAAACTAATTAACTTAGAGTTAATACTTAAAGATAAGGTTAATATAAGTACCCAAACCTGTCTAAATTCTATTGGATGAGTTGTTTTCGACCTATACCCACCTCAACCTTTGAATAGTCAACTTTGGAGCCATTGGAAACCGAATATGAATTTATTATAAATTAATATTTCTAGCTTTTCCAAAGGTGCCCCTCACCCCTCTTATAAAAGGGAACTCCTCCTTCTCATTTCCTCACACCTCTCAAGCCACTTGGCTCGTCCAAACTCTGCCCAACTAAGCTCCCCACATCCCTCTCCTCCTCCTTGAAGCTTCCCCTTAGGCAGAAAGCATTTCAAGAAGTCCTTTGGTTCCAACTAAAGTGAGTTACCTAAATTAAAGGTAACAATTTCTCTTAAATTATTTTCATTTATTTTGCTTCTTCAACCCCCAAACTCTTTTTATTTCCCTTCTTTTGTAACAACACCAGTATCCTCAATATACTAGTATGTTGTTATAAGAAGTATTCAAACTACACATACACATAACTCCATCTAATGGATGATGAACATAATGTTTCTGTGGATGGCAAACTAACGCCTCACGAAACGATGATTGTTCAAAAACATCTTACCGCCTCTCATGGTGGCCATTATGATGGCACTGTAATTAAATATGATATTAATGATATATATTTTATATATAAGCTTCTGTAATTCCATTTTATTTCATACCATTATTCGTTTCATGTCGTATATACATACGATAATTTCATTTGAGGAAGTGCGGACTACCGCCCCCTTAAAATGATATGACTCGTTCATACCACACATGGAACGTATAAAGGATGGTGTTAATGAACTTAAGTAACATATATAAAATATTATATTATACTGGAATAGTAATATACCTATGTATAATTTGGATTCGATTCTTTTAAAATAAAAAATTAAATGGAAGTAGCGTTCGTGCGTACGTACGGACTACCGTCTCCACGAACGCGATGAGATTCATTATCCATCGTATCCATTCAAGTATAATTATCATTTAATGATTTAAAAATGATTTTTAAGTACTTGATATCATTCTGGATATGAATAAGATACAACAAACATGACTTATGTAACAAAACATATAAAAGAAAATGAGTAAGTTAACACCCGAAACGGCGTTAATACTAAGATATTATTAACAAATCAATGTTAAAAGATCATATATGATATCATATTAAAGTAAATGATTCTTGTATTATTCAATAACAATTATTTCACCATTATACAGGAGGTAAACCTACCATCGACCAAGTAAAAAGTACAAAGTAAGGTATTTTCTTATCTCACTTTTAATTCCGTGAGAATTCCATTGATCACCACTTAATTATTGCATGTGGTGTATGTGTACTGCCCATGATTGTATTCATTGTGTTATATACTTTTATTTATGGGTATTTACATCATCATGGTATGATAATTCTTTCATGGGTGTATGTTTCTTAAGTTACCTAATCAATAAGGGAATTTGAGATTTCAATTTCCACTCATTTGGCTTTACGCATATTTCATTGATTATTTTACCCCAAGATTATGTGTGGAATCACTATTCATTTGATTATGTCATAATTTCCACTCCCCTTCCTGTGGATATAAGTTTGATACACATAATCACTCCATTGATAATTCTCAATTCATTGATATGAATTTGATAAGAGTAATTTTAACTCATTCTCCATTTGTTGAGTTAAACATCCAATTCGTTGGTATTGTTTTTACAAGAATATGTGTGAATATCCTTTGATTGATTTACACTGAATATCCAATCATATTTAGTGTATTTATATTTGTCACACATAATTATGTCGTTGATTTATCCTTAACCTAAGGATACAACCTTTATGAGAGATTTCATCTCAATTTACATTCCATTGAGACTTCTTTGATGATATACACCAAATCACTTTTATGTGGTGTATATAATGTACTTTGACATAGTATATCATGAATTCATTTATTCTCATGATATTACAATGTTTTGATTACCTCAATTATTTGTATTCAAGTGTCTCTCTTTTGGTTAGAAACTCTAACCAAAATACCATTTTAAAATGTTTTAAAGAATTATTCTTCTAAATCATGCTCATTAATGTCCATATTCTAAAAATGGTTTTAAGGATTTATTTTTATGGACATTAAAGTTTTAAATTTAAAAATCCTTTTAAAAGTTTCAAAGTGGTATGGGACACTTTGATTCAAAAATCTATTTTTGAATGTCTTCTTGACAAATAGTGTGACTTTTAAAAGTTTTCAAGAAAAGGGGGATATTTCTCTCAAAAAGTTATGATGATTATTTTAATCTATGTCAACATCCTTCATTATTCATGATTGAGGTTAATGTGATACAATACAATCTTTCATATTGTATCAAATGAGTAATGTTTGACTGTGGATGTTCTATTTTTATACCATTCATGGTTTGTGGTTAAAGTATTGACATTTCGTATGCTAGTTTTAATACGAATGTTTATTTTATGCTTAAACCTATTCATATGAGGAATGCATTGGACTTAATAAGTGACGGGTGGAGCCCGCTATAGCTCCTCGATGCATCGGTAGGTCTCATGAGACAAACTAGTGTCTTGGCACAATGCCTTGGCAAAATCATATTTGTAGTCTTGGCACGAGGCCTTGGCTATGTGGTTATGATAGTCTGGCATTATGCATTCCATCATTATGAAAGTGGTTATTGATATTGCATGTGATCATTCGACTAGTAGAATATCCATGTGAGTAAGTAAATGGCATTATTTCATTTTACCTTTGCCATTTTATGCTGAAGTTCAAGTTTAAAAGGCTTTTGTTTTAGTTATAAATTGCCTTAAGTGTTTATGCTTATTTATGAAAGCTTCTGCTATAATGTTATCCTTACTGAGCATCCGAGCTCACCCCTTTCAATGTTTTATTTTTTTTCCCAGGATTATGAAGAAGTAATTTATGAATGACCTGCAGGGATAGTATGAGGGGATATGAAGACAAGATGTTTTTTTTATGATGTAATGTAAAAATTTATGGATGTATCTAGTTATTCCAAGGCTACTAAACTAATCGGTCTTTCGAGACTTGATCTTTCTCATGATCATGCCAATGTTATGTAATAATGCACCGACTCTGGGTAACTAGGGTCGGGGTGTTACAGTGATACCCTTATAATATTATATAGATATAAAAAGTGGGTCGATACAGAATTGAATAAGATGTTATCAATTATAGAGTGGATTATAAGTAGAAATTTCACCACATAGTTATCATATCCTTCATTAGAAATATCAATTACATGATATTTCCATATTTCTCTCAACTTAAGAGATTTATTACATTGATAATTTTCAATAACCTAAAAATTTTGACACCAGTTAGCATAATTACCATAATCCTTACCCTTGAAACACAAGAGTTTGAGTGTTATATCCTTTTTAGCTTTCTATATATTCACATAATTAGATAACTTCTTCCCATCACATTTATATTCTACTACTTTATGACCTTCCTTTTAAACCTAAAACATTTATGAGTCACCTTAAGGTAGTTTCCACTAGGATCCTTACACACTTATAATATAAAGGAAAGTTCAACATATTTTCCCCATGTGTTTTTTGGTTTATTTGAAATCCATATTTCTTTTGTAATCAAGACCATTAGATTGATGGGTAACTCCAAGATTCATTTCAACCTTGATAGCATATTGAACAGTTTTTTCATATCCACTAACATCCCTTACGAATAATTTACATTAGACAATTGGTTTTAAATATCTTATGAATAGATCAAACATAATTTTAGGATTGATAATAATTCCAGAATCCAACCCTACAAGTCTTGTAAAATTTTCCTCAAGGGTACCAACAGATTTATCATCATTCTACTTGAGCTCAAATAATTCCTTCTCTATTTTCATATATGTAATATGAGGGATGTAATTATGGAAAAATAATTTCTTAAACTCATATAAATCTATGGATTAAGTTTCATCATGTTGCCTTGTATTTTTGATAGGATTCCACTATTGATCTACTTCCCCTTCCAAATGATAGAAAACTAAAATGAATTTATCCTCATTTAAAAACATATCCTTTCAATAGACACTACTACAAAACATGGGCAAGGGAAGTGCTACCCCTTTATCAGTGCTAAAAAATGTGATGATAAAGGGGGCCCCTTTATCAACGTTTTTTAGTAGCATTGATAAAGTGGGGCTTTATCAGCACTAATAAAATTTAAATTTCAGAAAAAAAAATCATGAAAAATAAATTATTGTTATATAAGTATATTTATTCGTATATAAATATAATATATATATTTGTAAATATGTTTTAGATACGTATAAATCGACTATTACATTTAATATATAATAAATTTAGTGAAAATGGTTTTAAAATATTTAAAAATATTATTAATTAATAATTTGATAATTATTATCTAATCAAAATCATTTAATAACAATTTTATGACACAAAAAATCAAAACAATTAATAAAAGATATAAAATAAGTTGAAAATGTAACTCAAAATTCAAACGGACATAACTTTTGATCCGGGTATCCGTTTGAGCTCTTCAGTATATCAAATCGAAGCCTGCAGTGAGCTCTACACACTAGTGACCGAAGAATGCTTCTATCACATTTTTTGAGGCTTAAAACGGCCCAGAAGGCCTCCAAAACTGAGTTTTTGGTCGGGATAACCCAATTTGTTAACATTAAAACAAGTATAACTTCTGATCCGGATGTCTGTTAGGCATGTACCACATATCATATCGAATACTGTTTCATTTTCTTCGATTTTACTGGTTTTGGAGTTGAAACGGGTTTCTAGATTATATGTTATGGTCGTTTTAACATTCTATGGCTTTTTAAAATACACACATATATGTATTTATTCATAAATATATATGTGTCAGTGTTTGTGTGTTTCTGTGTGTGTGTAAGTGTGTTGTAGATATATATATATGTATGTATGTATGTATTTATTTATTTATAAACACACATAAAAACATATTTTTTCATAAATGTATTTAAAACTAATCTTATAAGTATATATTAATATGCAAATAAATATATGAATAAAAAATTATAACTAAATATATATATATAAATAATTATAAATATATATTAATATACAAATGAATATATATATACTAATACATGAATAAATATATTTATATTAATATGAATCTATATCAATATATGAATAAATATAACTATATATATATATAATAAATAGATATATCATTAAATAGAGAACAAAACAAAATGTCTTAGTGGTAAAGGTGTAGCCACAAAAGGGGGGTGGTCGTGGGATCGAGGTTGGGTGGAAGAAAATGGGCGTGCATGTGTGAGGATGTCCGATAAGGGCAGCACGTCGCCTAGCGCGGATAAAGGGGGGGGGGGTTAAGCACTGTTAAAAGCTGTCCCCCCACATTTATAATTCTTTTTTATTTATTTTTTTAACTTTTATCAGTGATTTTTAAAAGCTCTGATAAAGTTCCCTTTTATCAGTGCTAAAAAAGTGTTAATAAAGGTCCCTTTTATCAGTGCTACAAAAAGCGCTGATAAAGGTATATTTTATCAGTGCTTTTTTTACCACTGTTAAAAGAGGCCTTTATCAGTGCTTTTCGAAGCACTGATAAAAGGGACCCCCTATATCAGTGTTGAGATTTAGAGCACTTTTTAGCACTGTTAAAGCCCATTTTGAGTGCTGCTAAAGGCTGTTTTTGTAGTGGTGAGAACTGATCCATTTCATAACATATAGTGGATCAATGGAACCACAAAAGTTACGTAGATGTTTCCTATTTAAATAATCAATAGAATGATTTATTTTCCTTTGATTTTTTGGTAGTTTGACGTGATTAATAGTTTGAGTATGTTGTATGAGCATACAAATAATTCTTTTTTCATTCGAGATCCCATAACATTTGGTTTCTTGGGAGGAAAATCATTTCATTTTCCATCACATTAAATATTACCATTTTTCCTTCAGGATCTAACCATTTAGTAAAACTAAAAATAATAATGTAAGAAACGCTAATCATATAGGTAAACCACATAATCATGAGAATTAATTTATTTTATATCTAAATCATGACACCTTTTTTCCAATCTATGACACCTTATGTTTTACCGAGGTCATTCAAAGTTGTCATTTATTCTAATCCTTCATGATGGTTCATAATGTGTTACTAAATTTCCAAATCATATCCCTTGAGAGTGTCGAACTAGGAGTCAAATGAGAACCATTTTCATGTTCCAAGTGATGATTGAGTCGATGCTCAATGGTCTATTTTATATGTTATTACCCCTAGGTTTAATTGTTCCATTGGAATATCCACTTTTTGTATAAAAAATTAATTTCTTGGAAACCACTAACTATATTATTCACCAAACTTCTAGGATATTCTCTTATACTCAGACTTATCCATAGAGTTATAACTAGTTTTTTCTAACCCTAATCTTAAAATATAGACTAAACCTTTCCTCTAACACCAACTCTAGTGACATAAGATGTCCATATATAAATATTATTTATTTTTAGATGAATATTCAATAAATTTCCCAAATAAAAACTTGAGGAATAGAAAGGTTTAGTGTCATTGAATTCTAGATACATAATATTTTTATTTTATGAAATATCTTCAATATCGCCCATAAAAAATCTTCCCACATAGTAAACTTCATAGACATACCCGACATAAAAACATTCTTCATAAACTGTGGAATGGGAACATAAGAAAGGGTGAAAATTAACTTATTATCATTAAATAATGTCCATACATAACCTTATATACATGAAAATTTGGCCCAATTTTATCTTATGGACATGAAAATAAGTTCCATGGAAAAGGTTATGAACATATAATATGGTTCCTGCATAATATATTTACTCATCAGTTATCCATATTTAACTAATGTATTAGAGGGTGATATAGGCCCCAATTTTTATATAATAAATAAATTTATATTACCAAAGATCATAAAACATTCATCATATCATAACTGAGGAAAATTAACGGATTTTATATACATTTTATTATATTATAACCTATGGAAAAGAAAAGGCTTCAATAAACATTTCATCATTTCATCACTGCATAACTAGTGGAAAAGGAATGGTTTCCATAAAAACATTTTAATCATAAGTAAAACAAACATATAAATAATAATGACGGTATAATTAGATCACATCGCCGAGTAATCTTAAGTAATATCAAAGGATTTCATACTATATGGAAAATGATTTTGAAAGATCATTGGAATATTTCTTCTTAAAAATATACATTCCACTTTGAAAACACATATTTAAAATATAAATATTTCCCAAAAATTAATTAAAACATTTTCTATTAAAAATTCCTTAAAAACATTAAAGTTATTCATTGAATCATTGATTTTTCATGAAGATGAGAAGTATCATTAATGTTTTATATGTTAAAATAAAAAATATTTTCACATTTTTAGAAAAAGCCAAAAGGGACTTGTTTATAAAATGATAAGAATATTCCATTTAAAACATGGGTAAAAATTATTTTAAATAGTAATTTTAGAATAATAAAAACTTACTTCAAAATTTTTTTAGAAAAAATGTATATATAAGAAAAAGGTTTTTCAACCGAAGAGAGAAATATAGAATTTTTTCTTAAAAAAATTATTTTGGTATATTTAATTCACAAAGAGAGGAAAATGAATGGAAAAAATGTATTATATAGAAAAAACCAGATAATAAAAGAATAAATGAGTTTATTGAGATTTATATCATATGAATTCATCAGTGGAAACTTAATCATAAACAATTTGGATAAATAAATAGATTTTAACAAAAACTTTTGACCAATTTGAAAAATTTTGATTCCTAAGAACAATGAAATTATGAAAATTACATGTATATTTAGATACCATAATTTTTATGATAATAATAATAAAATAAATTCATGGGAAGTATATATACACTACAAAAAACTAGTGTATAAGGAACGTGTCAAACAAAAATAAATGTGAGACAAAATTCTCTTACTTTAAGTCTCAAATTTCATCATACATGTTCAAAAATCATGTATAATAAATATAGGATTATTATAAATATATTAATAATACATAATCATATTTAGTATACCATATATTATTTACTTATAACCTTTAATCACCCATTTATTAACAAGTCTTTGTTAAAACCACTATTTCATGTGATAAGTGCTTCATTTTCACGTATGTTTTGGTTCGGTAGTTTTAGTCATTGTACATTGATTATTATTCCCTAATATCCCAAATTTTAATAAAAATAAAAATATAATATATAATCATTATAAATATATATATTTATAGTAATCTATAAATGTTATAGATAGAAAATGAATTACCCCGTTCTTGGAGACGGTGGATCATACATAAACATAAATGTTATTTCTATTTTCTTAACAAATTGACTGAAATAAATGTAATTATTAATAAAACTTTATAGAATCTTTTTTATATCAAATATATTCATTAAATATTTCCTTATTACAATACATTTCAACGTAAAATGAAAAAATATTTCACATTGCTTCTTAGAGGCGGTAGTTCACACATTCCCTTGAGTGACATTATCATTTCCAATGAATTGGAATGTACAAATTTAGATGTGATAATATAAATAAAAGGGTATTATTATTACTTAAATATCATATATATATATATATAATTTAAATTTATCATTATATCCATCCTTGAGAGGTGGTGATGGAAAATGAATTACATTGGGTTGTAAGGTGATAATTTGTTATACACACGATCGATAGTTTCATTTCCCATTAGATTGAGGAGGATATGGATATAGTTTATTAAATTAACATAATAATATATAATAAAATGATATAAAAGGATGTTATTATATCAACATATTTTAATCGTATTTTAAGGTGGTGGAAGAATAAATAAAATAAAAATGCTTGGTAAAGAACAATACCTCTTCTTCATACAATCTTCTTAAGTTATCAACAAAAGCCTTCTTAAGAGAGTTTAAGGAAAAATTATTATTTGATATTTGGAAAGAATTAATAAATATATTTGGTCCTATATTTTCTGAAAAAAATGTATTTGTAAGTATTAATAGAAGAGGATAGGGGTTCCATTTTATAAATGGGGGAGAGGACACACATGCAATTTTTGAAACGAAAAAGGAATACCCACGTTTTACACATTTGAAAAAGATCCAAAATGGATCATTATCAAACCTTATACAATTTAAGATAGAGATATGTCACTAAAATATAAATTTTACAAGTTTTAGGTCATTTTAACCATTATTTTTTTAGTTTATCCCCCAAAAAACCTATTTCAACCTTAAGCATAGTAAATAATTTTTATTAATGTTATAATTCATTATGACCAAAAATTAAGTTGAAAATATTATATAATGTTAATTATGATGATTCCAAATACGTAATCCATTTTAATAAATAAAATTATTCAAATAGTAATAAATAAATTTGAATTTAGACCCATATATGTGAAGAAAAAATCTATTTTCAGAAGAAAAAACTTTTAAAAGTATATAAAAAAATTAAACGAAAAGGAAGTTTTCAATAAAAATAAACATTTCACTATTAATTAAAAAAATAAAAATTTCAAAAAAATCCAAAAAATTCACCCATGAGTAATTTTAAAATAATGATTCAAAAATTTAAGTCAAATTTTTCAAATACATTTTGTAAAAGTATAAAAATATAATTTTATTATTTTTTCATAAAAAATAATAAAAGTGATTTTTTGAGAAAAATATATTTTTGAAGCATATAAAGACTTTACTAAAAATTATGTTCTTATTTAAAAATATATTTTATATATCTAAAACCTTTATAATTAATTTTTAGATTGTGTTTATTTCTATTTATACCACCTGGTTTAACAACTAGGTTATAAAAAGCAAGTTTAAATAATAATATTAATAGTATTTTATTGTTCCTTAAAAGTCGATGTTGCATGTAGCACAAGATATCATAGAAATTAAACTTATTTGAAAAATATTATTTCATAAAATCTTATAGTATTATAAATATTTTAATTCTAATTAATTTTTTATGTTACCTCATATTCAAATTTTTGTTATACCATCATCTGCGATCATTAGTTTACAAATTTAATACATTAATTTTTTATTTTTTCAACTACTCTTAAATATAAAAATATTTTATTGTTATTTTTTTATACTTTAATGTTTTAATTAATGGAAGAATTTTTTAAATAGTTTTATTATTTTCTTTATTCAATAATTAATTTCTAATCATGTTTAGTTTTTGTGAATAGTTTTAAAATGCTATGAACCTATTTGGAATATTATTCTCATGTTTCTTAGAAACATATACTATCTCTATATTTAAAGATTTAAAAATATTTACTATTTATTAAATTAATTTTTTTAATTATACTTAAATTATTTATTAATATTATTTGATATTTTAAAAGTGTTTTTTATGTATTAAATGAATACTAAAAGTGTTTTCATATTGTATAAATTTATACATATTTTTTTTGATATTTTTATTTATAGTTAATTTTCATGTGATATTTATGTAATTAGTTAACTACGTTGTATGGTAGTATTTTGAACTATTTAATTTATTTTACTCCCTTAAACATATTCAAAAATAGTATTTAAATTATTTTTTAATTCCTCTATATTTATGAAATATATTTTATCTCCATGAGATTATAAGAATACACTATTTTTATTACATTAATTTTATTTAATAATTTACTCAAGTATGTATCCCAAATAGGATTGTATTTAAAGGACTAAAGGATACTTGTAACTAACACAATGGTACACAACAAAAATTTATGATTACATATTTTCATACCCCGAAAATCAAGTGATACAGTTCTATACTGTTTAAATTATTTTTGATGAACAATCACAGGAGGGGAAATTATTCTTCCACTACATAACAACTTGAATAGTTCACCTTTACCTTTTCTGGAAAACATTAAGTACATTTTCTACATCATTTAAAAGGTCTGTCATCAACTATTTAATCTCCATAAATATTTATACTTCTATTCATTTGATTGTATCTTTTATCTCTATGAAGAGGTATGCACATAATCTTTTCTTTCATAGGTTTTACTACTTCAAAAAGATATTAATTGGTAATGATCACCTAACCAAAAATAAAACTTAGGTTAGGAATACTCCTTGTATAAAATCCTTGGTTTCTTTATGCTCAAACAAAAGTCACTCTGTTGTTAGGATTGAAGATAATCCTCACAAAATACTGGGTATGGATTTATCCCATGTAAAATTATGGATTTATATTCCTCATGTGTAAAAGTATCCTTATATATATCTCTATCTATCTTTCATAGTTGCTTCCATACTCCATCGATTGGGGTGTGTATAGAGGACTATGTTAGTTAAATTTAACCACTATAGAATTCTCTGTGTTCACATTCATTTTATGTTCCACTAATTTATCAATCTTAATTTTAATAATTTGGATAATTTTAATAAAGGTCTATTAGCCACCCTCCATGCCTTATACATTCAATATATTTGACCTAATATTAATTTCAATGGCTAAATGAATAATGGAATGTTATTGTTTTAGAAATAAGTGGGGAAATTTTAAAGCTGTTGAAGAAACTAATTTCTATTGGACATATAGATAAGGCCAATTATGGTACTAGATTTTACAAAGGATCTTGAAAGGTGACATGATCATCCATAGTTGTGGTGCAATGAGTAATGAATGTTAACCAATATCTAACTAAAATATTATATGGAGTGATAATTGTGAGAGAGAAAATGCTTGATTATCTATAGTTATGGAATTTTTGACTGTGACACCCCAATAACAAGAATATAAAAGTTCCAATTTAAATAGTTATGTTGAATCTTGATGAATGTATATTAAACAATTGAGGGTTTTTTGTTCTTAAGAATTAGAATAGAGTTCCCTATAAATTGGTCAAATGGAATCCTAGAGCCTATAAGTTATAACTCATTCACTCAGTTGTTTGGGGACCTTCCCTAGTCCAATATTTTCGTGGGTTTCATTATTTATGACATCTATTAATGAGAAATTGGAACATATGGATTTACCTTATAATTCATAATTATTATGTCTTGGTAATATTCATTTAGTATAGTTCTATAATGTATAAGGAAACTTGTCCAATGTTAAAATTCATAATATTTGATAATGGTGGTGAGTGAAATAGTATAAAATTTTGGGACTTATTTTGGGATAAGGTGATTTGTATGAAGATAAATATGTAGGGTCTAAAAAATTAGAATAGTGTAACTGATTTAATTAATTACACATTAAGAGAAAATGCATAAAGTGTGTGAGTACACTTAGGAATTCCCAATTCATCTTTGGTAGAGGTAGTGAACAAAAAAACGTACCTGGATACTAGTTGTATATTCTCTATATTGGGATAGATAGTTTTAGAACAACTATGGTTTCTTAAAAATTTGATTTTGGATACCTCAATATTTTTGGGTGTGTTGATTATGCCCATGTGGATGATATGAATCAAGATAAACTCAAGGGAAAATACATGGGTTTCTTTTTTTGGATATGGAGATGAAAAAGTTGGATATAAATATTGGATGATGATAAGTGACAAGTCGTAATGAGTCAATATGTTCCCTTAAATTAGAAGGTGATTTTTAAGGAAAATAACTTGTATGAGATAAATGTTAAGAAAAAGGTATAAAATAATTAAATATAGGTTGAAATAAATAGTGATATTGGAAGGGAACATGTTTTGATGAGTTTAGATGGAAACATAGTAGGACTAATAAATAGACCAATATAAGATGTGCCAAAATGATCGAGGACTACTTATGTTTAAGGTAAATCTTTGAAATTTAGATCATTTGAAAATTGGTCTTCAAAATATATAAAACCAAAATATATAGATCAAGATTGAGAAGATAAAAAAGTTTTATTACAGATATCTTCAAAATTTAGGTGACTAGTCTAGTGGTTTTCGGTCAATATGAATAATTTTACATATATGATATGAGGGTGAAACTGAAATCACATAAAATATGAAAACTCATAGTGATTCAAAAAGGTTTTATCTAGTAATGAATGAATAAATATATTTATTTTATAACAACAGAACATGGAAGTTAAATATTTTAACACATGAGAAAAGGTCACTTGATAATAAGTCGGTGTCTCATTTGAAAAAGGAATCCAATGGAAGGATGATATATATATTGAAAATGGTGGTGAAGGGATTCCAACAAATAGATGGGACCGAATTATCTAAAATAATTTTATCATTAATTAAGCATGATACCATATAAAAAGTGCTATTTTTGTTAGCTTATGATAAATTTTACTTGAAGAAAATCAGTGTAAAGAAATCCATTATTTAATATGAATTAGTGGATGTGATTTACATGAATAAAATAATGATTTTTAAAGATTATCATAATGATAACTTGGGTTTTAAGATGAATAGAAGACTCTATGACTTATAGAAAGTTCCATGGTATTGAAATTTGATACTCAAATTCTTTAAGGTAGAAGAAGGTTTCAATTGGTATAGTGTGGATAAATGTTTCTACTTGTATTCATTGAATGATGGATGTTTCATCATAATTACTCTACTTATGGATGAAATATTTCTAGATAGTCTAGAAATTATGAGTACATAGGAGTTAAATATTGAATTTTCAAAAATATTTGGGGATAAAGATATTCGATTGGATAAAAATATTTAAGAATGATGATTGAGAGTGATAAGAGAGTTGGGGATTTAGTTCCATATTTGGGGAAATATATATGGAAGACTATCAAAGGGTTTGGTATAACTAGATAAAATCTATTTTCAATAGAATTTTCTAAACACTTTATATTATATAAAAAGAAGGTTATTAAAATAATAGATAAGGGTTGTTTCTAGGGGAAAGTTCCATTTGTCATCACCTATTGGTAGTCTCATGTGTGCCATGAAATGCACACTACCAGATATCAAATTTGTCATGGGATTAGGGAGTTGATTAATTTCAAATCCAGTACGGGAAAAATAGAAGGATATAAACCAGATCATTAGATACTTTAAGGTATCATAAGACACATATCTATTATCTAGGGAATATAATCTATTTCAAGGATACATCGATGCTAAATTTTCTAGTTATTTTGACACTCAATATAGAACCATCAATTTTGAGTACACCTATAGAAGAATGACCACCATTTATGTCATAGCTTTGAATGATAGTTACATTGTACACAATAGAAGTTAAGTATTTATGATAAACATAATAAGTTGAGAAAATAATTTGGTTGATGCCCTTGGTAAAGTATGTTGGAATTAGTATGGAGGGTCGAGTGTTATGTTGTGATAGTTAGAGTGAAATTAACTTTGATTGGAATCCAATGTTACATGAAAGGATAAAACATATAAATATGAAATATCACTTCATCTAATGTTTGTTTGAGGAAAATGTATTGGATTTACAGATGACAGATGGGAAGAATAATCCAAGAAACATATTCACCAAGACTTTTGTCAAATAATTCCCAAGAAAACACTATGACTCAGTGGGACTTGGGTGAAAAGAAGGTGATAGAGAGAACCAACTATTGTTTACTGTGAAAGTGGAAGAATTTTCCTATTTTTGGAAAGTATACAGGATGTTCATTAAAATAGTCTTGAAGTGTGATATTTTTGGTATGTTAATCTTGTTCAAGTGATAATCTCATTCTATGAAAGGAGGTACTCTAGAAAATAACATTTTCTTGATAATTTAGGTTGTGACAACACTTTTTTCGGTAGAGGTAGGATGATGATACAATAATATCATTCTATGGGATTGTGCAGTGGTTAGATTTTCATTATATGATTTTATGTATATATTAGAGTGTAATCCTAATGATTTAGAGGAAAAGTATGGCGTAATATTTCAATATTCACTAGCATCATTGGTCAGGTACCAATAACTATTGGATATTAGCCATCACTAGGTTCAAATGATGGGTTCATTAATTATTTTTATGGTTGTTCAATAATATGAACATATAAGACTTACTATAAGTGTGTGGGACCATATATACGCATATTAACAATGTGATTAAGATAATAATTTTAATTAGTGATCTAATTTGTTGTATTGAAAAAAGTGATTGTAATTATTGAAACTTTAATTTGCGATGGAATATATTAATGCCTATCTCTTGTATATAGGATGTAATTTCTGACCCATTTAAACCAAATTGTTCAAATTTCATTTACTGTTTTTAATTTTCATTTTACTGAAGGTTCTATGAGAGTTTTTTGAGTTAGCTTGAGTGTGTGAAAGGTTGAAATGGTGCAGTGAGCATGGTGGAATGTCTTTCTATCCTCCAAAATACCGATGTCAATTGATTCAATTCATAGGATCTGATTTTGATGAATGTATCATCTGGTGGATAACATCCAATGATCATAATTTAGTTTATTACCAATATATTTTTTATATAATTCTTCCATGATTGATAAGAACTTATAGTGATTATTGATTTTAACTTCTAATGGAAATTTAAATCCTTCTGTAATAATAAGATTAATTATTAGTGGTAATTAATATAATTATTATGAAATTATTAAAAAAATTACTTATTAATATATATCAAATATCAGGAACTAGATAATTTCACCAACGAGTTGTGGATTATTGTTCATGTGAACAATCCTACTATAATGATATGATTATTCAGAAATTATATCTGTATATTATGTTTATGGTTACAATGTTATAATGGTATAATTAAAAATTTATAATAATAAAGAGAAAAAACATTAACATATCAAATATTTTTCTTAGGATATTTTGAAAACATTAAAAGTAATTATTAATGTTTTATAATGAAATGAGATTTATTTGATGGAATTTAGATCATATGAAGGTATATATAATGTATTCAATGTTAAATAGGTAATATATATTATTAAATTGAAATAAATTTAATTTTAGTAAGAATTATGATAATATTAAATATCCTAAAAAGAACATCATTTAACTACCTAAGAGTAATTATTTAAGAAGTCTTAGTGACATTAATTTCATTCAGGTCTTTCTATTAATGACATGTATGGTAAAAGAGGATAAAAATTAATTATTTAAAGGTAATAATAATTATTTATGAGAGCTTGGTGAATTTTATTGAGATGATAGTAAGAGTTCAAAGGAGTTGAATTAATGATATATATATTTTTATGTCTGTGAATACATGTATCACTTTCGAAAAGGTGATCTCAAAGAAAATTAATTTTGGAAATTAAAGGATGAATAATAATGATTTTCATAATTAAGTGAATAAAAAGATTAACTACGTTGACAGTAAAGTAATATTCTATTAGTGAAATAGTACCCCTTGGGTTTTATAAATAATTAATGAATGATTTAATTATAGTAATAATGGTAAAAAATATGAATTTTTTTAATTTAGATAGGTAATTTTAAGTGTTGTTTATGTAGATCAAATATGATGATCATGTGAGAATATTGTGATAAAGTTTTGGATCTCGCATGATGATATGATCATGATCATAGGACATGGTTAATGATAATAATATAATGGTTTCTTGATAAATTAAATAATTATATAAATTACACCTAATTTTCATTTTATCTTAATATATGGAGTATATGGAAAATTATATATCATGGTATGACAACAATGTAGGTTATTATGTAGGATGTTTCATAATACTAATATATGTATCATTGATTACTTGATATGATTGATTTTTTTACTCATCTTACATTGATGTGTGATGGAGTCTAGTGGTTAGTGGATATTCCTGTAGATAATTCTCAATATTGATTATTTATACTCATGTACTATCTTGGGAATAGTAGATAATGTATCATACACATATTATTACATGCTTTTTAACATAAAATATCAAAAAACACAACCAAAAAATATGGAGGTATAGTGAATTTGGGTGATTAGATACATAATAAATAAAAATAAAAATCAATTACTTCAAATTTATTGTGATCTTGATAATTTGGTCATAATTCCATTTGTTCTTTAATTAATTCAATGGATATCCTAAAAAAATACATAATGAAAAGGGTCTCCTATAAATCCTAGTAAGGGAACAAACATGATGAGGAAATATAACAAAAGATTCAATAGTTAAAACATGATATCAAAAAATAGAAAAACCACATGAATTCATGGAATAAAGGAGTAGATATTATAATATCATGACATCATAAAAATGTAAAAACAATAAAAAGATGTAATTGTATGTATAATCCAATGCTCGCTGCTAAAGAAACAAAACACATTGTGCTAGGCTTATTTACCATGAACCATACATGGTATCTCATGAGATGAAAGTATTATCAAATTCATTGGGGCTGTATAATTATAGATCCACCCATAATTTCATAATATCTATATTCACATGTGTTTCATATAAATAATTCATATATAAATCATAAACATAAGAAAAAACCCATGAAAAAGAAATGGGATACATACTATTATCTCAAAAAATAACTCAAGTATATATCATAATGATTCCTAATATAAGAAAAAATTATTATTATTGGACATTCATATTTTAATAAAGATTAACAGGTATTAAATATGAATGTTAATTCAAGACAAATCATAATAAATGAGTGTATAAGTGGGTGTAAAATTTAACCTATTAAATGTTGTTTTAAGGGATGACTAAAAAAGATAAAATTTAGGTGAACACATGGTTATTTTATTAATTCCATTAATAAACCAGATTTTTTAATTAAAATAATTATTATTTTTGGAAATCATTTAATGGAAAAAATAGTAAAATAGTGATACATAAAAAGGAATATTGAATCGGAATGTTCCCTTTAAACTGGTTAGTTTTAAAGAAACATTGGGAATGTAAATTGAAAAACATGAATGATCCTAGTAAATAAAGGGAAAATAAATAAGGTACATATTTAATAATCATATATTTATATGAAAATGAGATGAATATAGAATTAAAGTGAGTTATAGAGAGAACATTTATAGCCCAATAAAATTGAGGGTGGTTCGGAAGATTCCATACCATACGCCCCGAACAACTTGCTCTATGCATCTAACCTCCTGAATAACAATATTATGTTTATTAAATTCATTATTAATAACCTTTTTAATTTATAATATATATTTATTAGATTATATCATTCAATTATTTCATAGTTTTTTCTCTCATCGATCACTTTCAGTTGTTTGGTCAATTTCTCAAAAACTATTTTGTTATGTTGAAAATAGTCAAAGGTGTAATTAATTAGATAAATAATCTAAAAAATAATCAAGGTACTATAATAGAAGTTACATAATGACTTATTATGTTTTAGATTCCTTCCATGGGATTTTTGGATATGGTTCTTGGAGATTCAATCCATAAAATGATTGTTTTGGTAATTTTTAACAAATACAGGGTGGTATATTAACAATGTTTTAATTAATAATATTATAATTATAGAACTAAAAAATTGACTACTTATTAATATAATATATTATTAGTAATTAATTTTCATCACCATCTTTGATAAAAATTTATAACATCATGTATATAGGTGGTTAAACAGACCAAAACAAAATCATGTTATAATCAAGGGATTATTATGATTATGAAGTAATTTTTTTGGGTTGAAATAATACAAAGATACATAAGAGGGTGAGGGATTTTTACTTTTCATAAATATATATAGATATGATTTTTTTTCTTATTCCTAATTTAAGAAGATATGTAGCATTCTATTCTTTATGTAAGTTGAACAGTGGATAAACAGAGAAGAAGAATAAGAAATTTTTTTAGTGTTTTAGGGTACAATGACACCCTAGAAAATTCCACCCACACTCTCTCTATGAGCTTATTAATTTTCACTAATTATTTCCTCTTATCAAAATACCATAACAACTGATTACAAGAAGTTTAGACAGTTTCAATAAGGCATTTATAGAGGATTATAGTACTTTTATAGGGAATAAATTTATCTAATGATTAATATGAGAATAAGATACTCTATCCCCATGAGTAATTACAGGAATCCAAAACTCCAATAAATCAATATATTTTTATTTGATTAAATAAATTGTACTCTTCATAGTTTCAACAAAAACTGAAATAAAATATATCTTCTCCTCAAATGATAAATGTATTCAAGAAAAAAGATCTTTGAAGAGATCATGGTAGAAAATAATCATAAAAAAAATAGAAAAAGACAAGTAGTAACAAAAATAGTAGTTTTAGTATGCATAATATTGAAACATGTATGTACCAGAAGTGTAGATTCTTTATAATAACAGATACGTTAAATCTTTTTTCTTTTCCAACCACTATATATTCAAAAAAGATCTTACACCATCTTTTGAAAACAAAAATTTTCTTGATATTCAATAAGAAATATTATCTTGATTTCTCTTATAATAGATCCTATAATATTTCTTTTAAAATAATGATTATTTGATTTAAAATATTCTAGTGTGTCTTAACATCCCATAGATATAAGAACAATTTAATTTTATGAATACAACCCTTTGATCAGTAATTAAAGAGCATTAAAAATATATTTACTCTAATCAAGACCATTGTAGAAAACAACGACACTATTTTTAACTTAAAACTCCATCATTTAATAGTCAAACATAGGGTTTGTTTGTATATATAAAAACTCCAAAACTATGGTTAACAGCATACAGTTATTCACAAAAGTATGGTTGATAAACCATACATTTATTTCTTTAAATGTATGGTTTCTTCCAGATGTTGGTTTTTTTATCGATAATTTACCAAAATTGAAGGGTACATGATCCATACATTTCATTCAAAATTTAATATTCTCAAACCATAGATTACACATATAAATATATTGTATTAATAGTTTTTCCATAATTCTTTAAAAAAATATTTTAACCCATAAATAGGATAAACTTCTCAAGAAATACATTCCTGAAAAATACATAAAGTAACTTATCTAGAAAATAATGAATGGTATCTATTAGCATCAAAATAAATAATATTCATAGAATATTTTTGATACAGTACATGAAAAACAATTTTCTCTTCCCTTTTGTGATATAAAAAATGAATTACTTGAAAATGGATTAAAGCACATTTAACGTAGCAGAAAACTGTGAATGAATATCATAATAATCTAAGAAAAAATGATATGTGTTTTCGAATTAGAAGTGAATAGAAATAATTGAAAATAAACAAAAACATAAAAAAAATTAATTCTTTAAAAATATGGTTATGATTAAAAGAATCATTTGGATAATTGAATTCAAAAATTAGAAATGGATAAGGTGAAATATCTCGTTTAGAATAGGGTTCAGTAGATTGAACAACCAGATAAAGTTCCTTTAACTCTTCCAATTGTCCTCAGCTTTCATCAGTATTGTACACCTAATCTCTCATCAAAATTTTTAAATCTTGATCCGCCTTCAAAATTTAAACAAAAGTTAATTTCAAAGAATCATTAACATTTTCTTTCATCTAAAAAAACATTGAGAGAATTTCTCCTAACTAATTGTAAATATTTTTGATACTGGGATATCCAGATGTTAATTTCTCAATAATATTTTATTGCTCATTCAACAACACATTGAGAGGATCGCTTCCACACTGAACTGAATGATGTCGATCGTGAAAGGTAGAAATTAAAATAAAAATTGATTCAAACATTCTGATTAAATATTGGGAAGATATAGTTATAGAATTAGATGCTATGAAATGATTATAATTACTATTAAATAATTATAACCAGATTGATAAAAACGTATTTAAATATCCAAAATATATTTTTGAAACATATTCTTCCATCAAATTTCCAAACTGATCATCCATCTCTCTTTGAATTTAATAAAAATATCTTCTTTAAACCGAACATTCTCTAATATTTTGTAGTTGATATTGAATTGAGTCCAATTATTCTATTATAACAATTAAATTTCTTAGATATTACAAATATTTTCTCTTAATCTCTAGCTCATGTTGCAAATTGGAATTTTCCTCTCAAAACTTATTAAATTTGATAACAAACTCATCAATTTTATTATTGAAATAATCATAAGACTATTATCCTTGGTCTCTTGATGGTTGTCCTATGTCGACCCCAACTAATGATTTTCCTTTATGATTTTCACTTGAATAGGAAGAGATATTTTCAAGAACATTTTTTCTTTCATTAAAAGAAGAAATTTCCTTCTCCAAAGAATCAACAACAATAGAGATTGGTGGATTATAAACTAAAAAAGTAGTGTCAACTAATAAAGGTTTTTCTTTCTCATTCCCCTGAGAAGTTTCCTTAACTTATTATTCGTTCATAGCCATTATTCAACTTTTATCTTTTAAATATTCATCTATAGACTTCGGTTCTAAATATTATTGGAAGGAATAAAATTCTACTAAGTTTATCACATTCCATCTAGTTCCCACTACTATATCTAGATCTCCTATTAATATTTATAGAGGGTGATTCCTTAAGGTTCTATTTTTTCATGGTAGTATAGTTTCATGATCATAAATTTCACATTCTTATGAACTAGAATAAATTTCATTTATATTATTTCATAAATCAATATTAGGTGATTGAAGTCTCATGTTGTCAAAAGAGTCAAAAAAAAATTTTGATCATCCCTTTTATCAAAATGAACATTTTTATCAAACTTCACATGAATAGATTCTTCAACAATCCATGAATTTCTATTAAATATTATATAAGATTTATATGTCATAGAATATCCTAAAACATTCCTTCACCAACCTTTGGATCAAATTTACCATGGTTTTACTTATTATTCAAGATATACACCTTGCATCCAAAAACATTATTGTTTTAGACATTAAGTTTTCCATTATTCTATAGTTCATAGGGTTTATTTTTAAGAATAATTCATATTAAAAACTTATACATGATATATAAAGTTTTTTATACATATTATTACCTAAAACTAGATAGGAATAATATCTTTATTTGACATAGTTCATTTCATTTCCTAAACAGTTCTATTTTATCTTTCTACAATCCCATTATATTGAGGTGTTATTGGTGTAGAGAATGTTTGTTTAAAACCTATGTCTGAGAAAAAAGAGTTAAAGTATTGATTCTAAAAATATCCACTATGATCACTTCTTATAGAAACTATTTTAAAATCTTTTTCATTATGAACAATTTTACCAAATCGTACCAAAATAGAGAACACATCACTTTTAAGATTTAGAAAATAAATTCATGTAAATTTTAAAAAATCATCAACTAACACATAAACCTATAATTATCAATCCAAAATTTCTACTAATGATGGTCAAAACCAATATATATGGATAAGTTCAATTATTTTGGATGTATAAATTTTTTTAGTTGATTTTATGGATGAATTATCCTATTTTTTAATTTGTAATAAATAAATGAATATGTCTTTATCAAATATAAGACTAGGAAAATCAGAATCTATGTTTTTATTAGACATTTTATATAAAGTAAATACATTTAAGTGGACAATCCTTCTTTGTCGGATCCAAGATTCATTTGTTTTAGAAGTTAGAAAATTCAATTTTTATTTATACAAGGAATTAAGATCTGAGGTATAAACATTTTCGGTTCTAGGTTCTCAAAATTCATGTATTTTATATTTTAAAAATGAGTATAATTAATTAGAGAAAAAAAGCAGAAAATCAATTTTCATAGAGTTGATAGATACTTATCATATTGTTCTTTATACCTTGAACATATAACACTTTATTGATTGAAATTGATTGTGGATATCCAACTGATCTAACTCTAAATATCTTCCCTTATGAATTATCTCCAATGATAACTAGTTATCCATATTGTTTTTATATTGTGTGAACATTTGAAGAGTCTACACTCATGTGTCTTGGAATGTCACTTTCCAAATACCATGCAATATTTTTTCCCTCTGAACTATTTCCTACAAAATCATTTACATAAGAGTTTGTTTGGCACCAATATTTTCATTAGTCTAGCCATGTCAGTATGAAAAGTTCCGCGTAACTAGATTTTCATTATCTTACCAGATTTTCAATATAAGTTTCATACATTTTTTGCAAATAAAGGCCTATTTATTTCCTCTAATATGAGGATTTCTTAAACAATAGTAATTAGATTAATTCCCCTTAATTCTACATTAAAAAAGTAACTCTAAAAATTTTATTGGTTTTAGGACTAAGTATAATGTAATTTTTATATAATATTGATTTTCACCCTTGCTTCATATTCCATATTTTTTTTCATGATAATTGTTTTTCCAAGAATCTGATTTAGATATTTATCTTTTTTTAGTTAGTATTCTATCAACATTTTTGAATGAATATACTTTATATTGAAATTATTATTTTTCATGGTCATTATAATTTGAATTGGTTTTGTTAAATTTTTATTTTAATTCTTGATCTTATTTTAACATAGAATAATTATCACATAAAATAACATTATGAATATTTTTGAGTTACTTATGGTTTTCTACTAGATATTCATATCCTTTTTCAATCATGGAGAAATAAACAACTAATATTTTGTTATATTAACTTTTAGAAACATGATCATAAGAATAATAGTTTTTTACCTCATCTTATTCATTATCCATAAATAACATATTTGCCTTCATATTTTATGGATATTTTTATAAGTTTGATTTGGAGGAGATCCTAGAGTCTTCAGATACACTCCAAGCATCCTTCATATATTTCTTTCCTTTTCACTCATAATTAGTTCTCATCTAATTTTTATTTTCTTTCCTATATATATTTATATTTTATTATTTTAACTGTTAGAAATAAGGACTGATATGTCTCATATGTTTATATTCATAACATAAAACTTATTTAGACCATTTTTCATATTTCATGAAGGTCTTGTTGAGCCTTTCTTTTTCTTATAAAATTTTCTGAATCTTATAGATAATTGAGCCATATTCATTTTAGAATATGAACATTTTGAATCATTTGAATATTTTGTTTTCTATTCATGCAATTGAGTATTAACTGTAAGGGAAATATTTTCCCTTTTTATCATTTTATGATCTTCATCTTCATCTATCATTTCTTCATCACACATCATTAAGGTTATGATCAATTCATTCATTGACAAATATTTGACTAGTGTTTATTGTATTATAATAACATATATTCCATTCCATTTATATGGATGTAATATATGTACTTTTAGTACTTTATATAATTTTGAGATTCGAGTTCCTATGGAATCAACACCATCGACTATCTCGATCAGTCTCCCATCCATTTGGGTAAATTTTTCTCCATCATAAATTATTAAGGTTTCAAATTTCATCTATTCAGCTCTATATCTTAATTGTCTAACATTATTAGTTACATCACTGGAAAAGAATAATACTTTTCCAAATTTCATAGGTAATAGGGAATTGAGACACTCAATTGAATTTTTATAGACCATGTCCACATATAATGGTGTTCATTGCTTTTTGATTGATATCATACTCAACTTTTTGGTAGCATCCCATGTGTTTGGTTTTTTAGGAACTACATATTGAGTGAAAATATTCATGTATACATTGAATCCAATATTTTTTTGATAGATAATCATGTGATATTTCTAACATCCATAGTTATCACCAATGAATTATTTAGAACAAATCATTGAAATTCCTTCTATAGGTTCAATCAATTCCATCTGTCTTTGTATAGAACTTTTACTTTTATCTTTCTAGAGTTTATCTACTTTCATAAAAACTCACTCATTTGATACAAATTTTTCGGTTGAAATAATACAAAAATACACAAGGGAGAGGGTGAATTTTGTATTTTTATAAATCAAAACATATTCAAATGTTTATGCCTCCTCATTATTTAAGAATATATGCAGTGTTCTGTTCTTTAAGTAATATGAGTGGTGGATAAATAGAGAAGAATAAAAATATATTTTTATAGTGGTTCGAGGAAAAAATATTCCATAGTACACTCCACCAATTCTCACTCTACAATTATGGTGATTTTCACTCAATATGTTCTCCTATTAAAATACCAGAACAACTAAGTACATGTACTTTATAACTTTACAATATGGATTTTATAGATCCTTCTAGTTCTATTTCAGGAAACTTATTTATCCACATCATAGTCTAAGAAGATGATACACTATCCCCATGACTGATTCAAAGTGGCCAAAACTCCAAAAAATCTATAGTGTTTGGTTTGATTGAATAAACAGAGTCTTGTTCACAGTTCTAGTAAAAATTGATAAAAATGGATCCTATTCTTCAATGATAAAAGTCATTAAGAATTAATATATTTGATGATATCCTAGTTGAAAATAATATTCAATATAAGAAGCAATAGGATAGCAGTAAAAATAATAAAATTTTTAGTCAAAAAAATATATAAACATGTCTCTCTCAAAAGTGTAGCTTCTTCAAAACAACAGAGACATTCAAAATTTTGTATTTTTCAGAAATAATTTAATCAAAAGGATATCACATCATGTTTTGAAAATTAAAATGTTCTTTCTATTTAATAAGAAATATTGGCTTCCCTTTGGTCATAACAGATCCAAGAATATCAGTTAAAAATCATGATTATTTTATTTGAAATATTTAAGATACTTATAACTTCCCATAGATATATTAACGATTTAATCAGATGAATATGGGCCTTTGAATCAGTCAAAAAACACATTTAAAATTTTATTTACTTCCATCAATACCATACAGAAAATGAAGATAATATCTTTAATTTAAAACTCCATTTCTGAATTGTAAAACATAGGGTTCCTTCACATATAGAAAAACTCCAAAAGTATGGTTGAGAAGATATGGTTATTCTCAAAATTAAGGTTGATGAACCATACATTTATTCCTTAAAAGGTAAGATTTATTTCCAACATAGGGTTAATAATCCATACTTTACTAATAACTTAGGGTATATGATCCATAAATTTCATTACAAACATAGGGATCCGAAGCCGTGTATTATGATTACAAACGTAGGGTAAGAATAGTGTTTCCTGAATAATTTAAACAAATATTTAACCTATAAATAGGATACACTTCTCATGAATTATATTCCTGAATCAATAAGATCCAAACATATAGTTGTGATTTGGGACATGACTATACATACCATTATATATTATGTAAATAAATAGATATTGATCAATTCTTATAGACCAACATTCTTTATCCACCTAGGAAGTAGAAATATGTATAGAGAATATAAGATCACTACTGGGGGACCAATATAAAGAGTGAGATTGCTGAATATACATCAAAGCACTTATTATGACAACAAGTGAAGAAATAAATGGAAAATTTTAAGGGGATGATGTAACCATTACTAATTATTATATAAAAATTGAAGAACATTTCTATAGATTTTGTCATGGGTATTCTGAAGACATCCAAAGAAAATAATCCCATAAGGGGTTTAATAGACGACATCAAATAGAATAATCACTTAATCATTTTTAAATAGAAATTTCCATCCAATAAACCAATTATTATTTACATTATATGAGGGGTGAGGATACATGAAACACCACTTTCAATTATATTTCATCAAGATATAAGGTTCACCTCAAAGCTATAGAAATGTCTTCGACACACCTTAAATACGAAGTTGATCTTTAATATGTCCTATCACCCCCAAACTGATGTCCATTCTTAATAGACTATCCAAAAATCAAGGATATGTTGAGAGTGTATTATATATAATACAAATGAGGTTAGGCACACCATCTTCTTATTATTGAGATCTCATACAATAATTGATTCCAATCAAGAATCCAGATGGATCATTATGAATCCATATATAAAAAGAAATGAAGGAATACAAAATGTTTGGATGATGTTTTAGAATGTAAGATATTGTTAACTAAACTTTTCAAAGAAATGAAAAATAAGTTCAAACCCATTCAACAACACATCAGGGTAGCAAAAAGTAAATAGAATAGCTATGCTGACAGTTGCCTAAAATACTTTGAGTTTGGAGTTAGAGAAAAAGTGTTCCCTCATATATCTCCATGGAATGGAGACATGATTATTAGAAATAAGGTAAAGATAAGTCCTAGATACATTATCCCTTTTAATATTATTCTTTGCATCAGAGATGTGGCCTATCAACTATCACTTCCACCAAACCTACCTCAAGTGCATGATGCGATCTATATATCTCTATTAGGAAAGTATGTATATGATCCCTCACATGTACTAAAAATAGATGTAGTTGAGTTGAACCACGTTATCTCTTATGTGGAGCATCGGGCGATAATCTCTAACTGTTGAAAGAATGTTAAAAAATATATAAAACTTACATTGCCAATGTACTTTGGAGGAACCATAAATATAAAGAGGAAACAAGAGAACCAAAAGAAGAAAGGAAATAGAAGTTTCTTAATATATTTTCATTTTAGTATGTAAAATAAAATTTTTAGAATGAAATTTATAATGGGGAGAAGAATATATAAACCAAAACATTTATATATAGAATTATCATTTTTATTTGACATGTTTCATGTTTAGTAATATTATATAGTATAAAATTCATGCACCACATAATAAAAACAACAACCTTTGAATTCATTAATTTTTAAAATTATATTTAGAGAATAAAAGTATAATAAATATAAATTCTAATACAATTAAATATAAATTATAAATACGATAAAATAAATTTTTGACATAAATAAACTTTCTTATATTTTTTTAAACCATATATATTTTATTTTCATTAAAATATATTTTTTTGATAAATTTTGGAATTTGAAATAAAATTTATTTTCATAAAATGGATTTATAAAATTCATGTCATTTGTATACAAATGATAATATAGTTTTATTAAATTATAAGTGATTTTTATATGGGATATAAATTTGATCATCTCATGGAAATTAAAAAATTTCAATAAATAAATATTTCATTTAAAAATTGAATTTCCCATATTTAGAAAATTATTCTGATAAAATGAATTTTATTATTAGATTAGCGCATTGATTTTTTATTTGGGTAATTTTTTAGGATGTTCTCAAAACAATTTTATTTTTTATGAATAGCAAAAATATAGATTTTATAAATACTATAAATTTTATGACACCATCATAATATAAGAATGTCTTAAAAATTTATAAAACATTTTTATTATTAAAAAATGTATTTTAAGAGTAAAACTAAGCATTTATAAATACATATTTGAGTTATAAAAAGGATTCATAAAATTTTAATTCATTCTTACGTTATAATAATTTCATAAAATTTATAATATTTACAAAAACTATATTTTTACTATTCATAAAAAAACTTTTTTCATAAAATCCAAAATATTTACCCTAAGATTACTTCAATGCGATAATCTATGAATAAAATTTATCTTATAAATTTTTTTTTCTAAATATGGTAAATTCATTTTTTAAATAAAATATTTATTTTATGAAATATTTTAATTTCAATGAGATGTTCAAATTTATATCCCATAGAAAAATCAGTTATGATATCATAATACTATATTATCATTTATATAAAAATCAAAATAATTTTATAAATTAATTTTATGAAAATAAATTTTATTTAATATTTAGAAATTCAACATAATAATTTATTTTAAAGAAAATGAAATATATATAGTTTATAAAAAATACAATCATTTTTTATTTATGTTAAAATTTTATTTTATCGTATTTAAAATTTATATTTAATTTCATTAGGATTTATATTTATTAAAAAATTTAATTTTAAAATGTAATTTTCTAAATTAATATATTCAGAGGTTGTTCTTTTTATTATGTGGTGCATGCATTTTATACTATAAAATATTACTAAAAAGGAAACATGTTTAATCAAAATGTTAATTCCTTATATAAATTAATGTTTTGTTTTATTATTACCCCATTTATAAATTTCATTCTAGAAATTTTATTTTACTTGCTAAGATGAATATATATTAGTTTACTTTTATTTCCTTTCTATCTTAGGTTCTCATATTTCATCTTTATATTTATGGTTCCTATCAAGTACATTGACACTGTGAGTTATCTATTTTTTATAACTTTCTTTCAATAGTCAAAGATCATCCCCAGATACTCCCCATAAGAGATATCATGCTCCAACTCTACCACATCCAGCTTTAGTACATGTGAGGGATCAGGTACATACCTCCCCAATAGAGATATGTGGAACACATCATGCACATAAGGTTGGTTTGGTGGAAGTGATATTTGATAGGCCACATATCTGATGAGAACTATATTCTTAAATACTATAATGTATCTAGGTCTTATATTTCCTTTCTGTCTAAGACTCATGCCTCCCTTCTATTGGGGTATATAAAAGAACACTTTTTCTCCAACTCTAAACTCTAAGTCTCAGAGATGATTGTCATTATAACTCTTTTATTGACTCCAGGATTCCCTAATGTGTTGCTGAATTCTTTTGAAATTATCTTCCATTTCTTCAACAACTTTAGGTCACAATATCTTACATTCTATAACTTCTTAAAAAATGTTACATGGTGACATTTCTTTCTATAGAGGGATTCATAAGGATCCCTCTAGATGCTTTAGTGGAAGATATAATTGTATGAAAACACAATTAGTGGAAGATGTTGTTCATAAACTCATTTAAATTTAATACAATATACTCTAAACAAATACTGTATTTTTTGGATAGTCCATTAAGAATTTACATCAGTTTAGAGGTGATATTCCATACTAATGTTAAACTCTCTATTTAGGGCATGTAGAATACCTTTCTATAACTTTGAGGTGAACCTCAGATCTCAATAAAATATAATTAATATTGGAATTCAATGCATCCTCACCACTCATATAATGTATATAATTATAGGTTTATTGTTTGAGAAGTCCTATCTTATAATGATGAATTGAGTACCCTTTTTGAGATGGTACACTAAAACCCATATAGAATTATTTCATTTGTATTCTTCAGAAGACTAATGAAAAAATCCATAGTAATGTTATCCCATTTCCATATATGAATGGGTAATGGTTACATCATCCCCTTAAACATTTCCATTTATGCCTTAACTTGTTGTCATACTAAGCACTTTTATGTATATTTAGTAATCTATTTTTTTATATTGTCCCACCATTATTGATATTAGATTCTCAAAATATCTTTGTTCTTCTTGGGTGGATAGAAAATGTTTAGTGATAAAAATTGGTTAATATATCCTTATTTATATTAGAATTTAATGTTATGTATAGTCATGTATCAAATGAAAAATACTTCTTCATAAATATTTAACTCTTAGGATTTAACATCTCCTATAACATCCACCTTCCTTTGTATCGCAATATCATCCCTTAGACCATTCTTAATTTTATCTAGAATGGGTAGTTTAGAAAATATTTGACCAAATTAGGATAATGACCTTTTATTATTACTATATTAATCCTTTTTATGTCTAATAAGATTTGGTCCTTTTCATTTATCATCGATGATATGATTTCATGATCTTTTTTAGTTAGAGAATATACCTTGTCATGACCCAAATATGGCCCACCTTGAACCAGGAACTCGAACTGGCCTACAAAAATTCTTGTAGTGAGTTTCCAATTTCCCCACGTAAGAAACTAATACCAAGGTATCAAATGAAATCATTTGTAATTATTTCACCATTGAAATATTAAGGAACCACAAGGATTATTACTAGAAATCCAACATAACTAGTCTATATATCACTAGGTTATATGCTTTAGGAGGGATCACTCTCGGCTCTTTGGCACTATTAGTGATGACCTTTGAGGATATAGACACTGCTATGGTACCTACCCTATTAGAGGGGGGACTCCCATTTTCTTCCTCTGGGGATCAACATATCCCTTTCATCCCATTCTCTTAACTAGGTTCTCATCCAATGTTTCTCGACATCATGCTTAGAATGAAAGTGACATATATATTTAAATGATTTCCTCATATTATAGTTTCGACCATGGAGTTCATTGGGGCTTGGATCTCCTAAAAATGAATTTGGTGGATCATTTTATCCAACATTATCCACAAGTCAATTCTTTTGATAGGTTTGTTTTCATTTTTTGAGCTTTACAAGAGAGTGTGACTATTAGTTTTGACAACATGCAAAATATCATGATACAATTTTCATTGGAAGATGATTTAATTAATTCTTGGTCCAAAGATCCTCAATGCGGAAACGGATCCCATTTATTCCTCTTTCAATGGACATATGATTTTCATAAGAATAATGATGATCCATCTATGGAACGGTGGGTATGTTTTCTAGAACACCCACTTCCTTTACAAAAACTATCGATCATCCACAAGATAGAGGATATAACATCACTGACCTTCATTACACACTTAAAAATGATTTATTACATAAAATTATACTTAATAAAACCTAAGAAGATATATAAGTCTAGTGTCTTTGGAGATTAGGAACATTACATGAGAACATAGTACATAAAATACAATAACATTATTTAAAACTTATCTGACATAACGAACTCATTCCTTCATACTTAACACTTTATGGGATAACATGAGGGAATACATAAGAAAGGGGTGATCTATAAATCCTAGTAAGGGAGTAAAAAAATATCATGAAGAATACAATACATGGTATGCCATAGGCATATCAATGGATCATAAGAGAAACATGAACATAAAGTCATGATATAACATGTTTATCATAACATTGAAACATAGAAATAACATACACCATGATATTATAATGAGACGAGGATCACCGCACATGGATTATCATGAGTAAACCCTAATTTGACATGTATTAGCATGAGTAAACCCTCATTGTACATGGATTATCATGAGTAAACCCTCATTTCACCTGGATTAGAAATATTATACCCTTATTGTACTTGGATTATCATGATAATAAACATTACCCAATGCATTGGAGTACTATCAGGGTGCACCCTTAATAAACATTTCATTTCATGCATCAGTGTGTCACTTGGATCATATAACATGGAATCATTCAACATCATAAGTTATTCCAAGATTAAAGAATGTGGAATAAATACATCTAAGTACCATTCAATAATTATATGTTCATAACCGATTTTGTGGTTTCACAATAAAAAAAATAAGTATATGTTCATAAAGGTGAATACCCTTGATAGATAAATGGGTATGTTATTCACTACACTATGATTTTGTCTTGTAAAATCACGGTGCAATTTCGGCAGCATAACGACATCATATGGTAATTCATAAGTTGGTTTGATAAGAGATAAATCTATATCACATAATTTATACATGAAATATATAGTATTTGGATCATGTGAAATATTATCCCAACATATGGAATGGAATTTATATGCATAATATGGAATAAATTCTTGAATGGAAATAAGAAGTGAGAAATACCATACAGAATTTTGGCATGGTAACAGGTGTACACAAAAGTCATTAATGAGAGAGAAAGTGGCATATCATCATTAAAACCTAAGGAGGGAAGTATGGGGTAGGTGATAAATCATACCCCAAAAGTTTTAATTAGAATTAAAAGTGTATTAAAACATAAATAAATTTGGATAAAATATAGAAAGGAATGAATCCCTTACGAAAATTTGGCATGGTAATAAGTACACATAAGGGTTCATAAGAGGGATAAATGAGAGTGAAAGGGGATATATTAATTTATATATCAAATGTAATATAAGGAGAATATATAATAACTTATCCCAATATAGTAATAAATTAAATTAAAAGACATAACTTGAAAATAATGCTTGACAAAAGAGGAGGGTGGAAGACCCCTTATGGAATTTCGGTAAAGTAAGAGGTGTGATTAAAGGATCATAGGGGGGCTTGATGAGACTTAAAGGAATATATCATCACATATACATAAAATAGATAGTATGGGGGTCTTTTTTCATCATAAATAAACATATAAATATGGAACTTAAGAAGCGTAATGTAAAAGAGTAGCTTAAATGGAAATGAGAAGAGTGAAATCCCTTATGAAATTTTGGATTAATAACAACATAGGTAAGGGTCCAAATGAGAGAGTATAAATATTACCTCATTAAATTAACATAAAATAGACAGTAATAGAATGATTATAAAATAATAACATTATAACAATTTTAAATTACAAGAACTACTTTCAAATAAGATTCTTGAATTTGAAAGGAGGAGAGGAAAGTGAGGATCCCTTACTTGGAAGTGTGATCCCCAAGGATTGGGAGAGGATTATCAGGAGCTTGGGGGAGCCTCAAGAGGACTCTAGGTATTATGGTTCAGAGGTTTGTAGAGATAAAATTGGTTTGAGTAAATAGGAATGGGATATTGGGTGGGTTTATATAGGAAAGGAGAAGGAATTCTTTATTATTTTGGTTTTGGACACTACACATTTAACTAAAAAAAACATACCATCCATTGGTTTTTGCCCATGTTTTCTTCTAGATGGTAGTGGTATACAATATTTTATAAGTACAAGGGATGAAAATATTAAAATATTAGGCTTGATTATGTGGAGTTGAGTCACACTCTCATGGAAATCATTTTAAAATGTTAAAATATTTAATAAGTCTTGTAGGTTCCACTAAGGCATTATAAAATTAATCAAACAAATTTAAAATCAAAATATTTTAATGTTAAAGAATATATTGGCCTAATATTCATTTTATAGTATTTTATTACATCACTATTTTGTCATTATGATGTCATAAAACACATTATATATTAATTTGGTATATAATGTCTACAAAAAAATCGACTATCTAAAAAATATTTAAAAATTTACCATTGGATAATTTTGACATCCTGATTCCAAAATTAATATTTATTTTATCTAAATAATTTTATAAATATTTTATGTTTCACTTTTAAAATAAAAATAGATATTTACTGAAAATTGACGGGTTAAAAAACAGTTTTTAACCTTAAAAAAAATTACATTTGACTTCATAAAAATTATATACTTGTTTATTATTCATAGAATAAATTTGATAATAACATTTTCTTAAAATATTAATTATTTAGAAAATTCACTAATTCATCAAAATAAATCCTTTAATTAAAAATAAATTTCTTTTTTATAATATAAAAACACAAGTCTTATCAAACGGAATACATAATATTTTATAGAGTAAAAATAAATAAATATAAAAGTCATTTTATAATTAAAAGTATTATTATTATAAAAATATTATAATAACATTATTAGTGAAATATTAGTTTTATATAATAATTTATATATTTACAGAATGTACCATTTTACTTAGAAAGTCAATTTATCTAATTCATTATATTTTTAAGAAATAATATTCTCATAAAATTTTGATGGAATAAGAATTTTATTTATAAAACTGATAAAACAATAAGTAACTAATACATTGTATCATAACCCCTTATAACACTTTCATAATACCTAAGGGTAAGGTTTGAGATTGTGACATACTTTTGGGGCGGCTCAGATAACATCTCTAGGGTGGTAATCTCTATTAACTTGAACTTCTATTATAGGATATTCGGTTCAAGCTTAACGTGTTGAAGCTCGAATTGGGCCTAGTCAAAGAGAATCCCAATGACACTACCTCCTTTCCTAACTTTGAAAAATGAGCTTTGTACGGCCCAAGTCTACAGGATGAGGCCATCCTCTCCTTTTCCTATATCAAAAGGATATTTTTTAAAAACATTAATTTTGTACTAGTCATGTGATCACTGTTCAACGACTATATTATCGACGGAAATGTTACTTAATGGTCATTTAAATCCAATTTGATAAAATAAAAAATTCATGTGTTTCCTACATCATTATGACATATAATTAAATAAAATAAATGAATTTTTAATAATTAATGCTCGAGTTGTTACAAAATTCCGCCCTTTAGAAATTTCACCCTCGAAATTTCGATTTCCCATACTAAAACAGATGTGGGTAACTCTGATTCATCACTTCCTCTGGTTCCCACATTGCTTCTTTATAATTTTGGATTCTCTATAACACTTTGACAAGGAGAATTGTCTTATTTTGTAGAACTTTTTCCCTACGATCTTAGATCTTCACTGGATTATCTTCATAGGAGAGTTCATTTTCTAATGATACCACCTCTGGATTGAGTACATGCAATGGGTTAGGTATGTACTTCCTCGAGAGTGATACATGAAATACATAATGTACTTGAGACATGTTTGGTGGTAGTGTTAGTCCATAGGCCACTACTCCAATGAATTCAAGGATCTCAAAAGGGTCGATGTACCTTGGACTAATATTTACCTTCTTCCCAAATCTCATAAATCTCTTCCACACTGATATGTGAATGAATACCATGTATCCAACATCAAACTCTAGGTCTCATTCATAGTGTTCAGCATAGCTCTATTATCGTCTCTGATTAGATTTAATGTGTTGATGGATGGTCATAAATTTATCCACCATTTCTTCAATCATTTATCGACCTAGACGTTTTCACTCCCCAACTTCATCCCAACATGTCGATGTTCTGAACCTATTTTCATAAAGAGATTCATAAAAATCAATTTAGATGATTGACTGGAAACTGTTATTGTAAGAGAACTTAACCAAAGGAAAATGTGGATCCAATCCTCTTTTGAAGTCCATTGATCATGATCTCAACAAGTTGTCAAGTGTTCAGATAGTCCGCTTAGATTGGCCACTATTTTGAGAATGATAAGTCGTACTGAAGTTCAACTTATTATTTAGAGCATGTTGGATACTCTTCCAGAATATAGAAGTGAATCTTGGATCTCGATTAGATACAATCGGTAGTGGTACTCAAAGCAATCTTACCACTTCTCTTATGTATGTTCATGCGATTTGATCTAATGAGAAATCTTCCTGAATTGCAATGAAGGGTGCAGTCATTGTAAGATGATCCATAACAACCTAGATATAATTGTTTAATTTGTATGTATTTCTAAGTCTGGTGAAAAAGTCCATGGTGATGTTATACTATTTCCATGTTGGTATGGGTAATGGTTGCATAATACCCATAGACTTATGACTCTCAAACATCACTTTCTAATATACCAGGAAGTTTAATGTACACTCATAGATATCCTTCTTCATTTTATCCCACCAATAATGCTCTCGGAGATCTCGATACATGTTTTTGTTTCTTGGGTGAATGGAGAAATTCAAACTATGTGCATCAACCAAAAATTCTTTATTTAACTAATAATTTTATAGAACACATGGTCTTGACAGAAATCTCACAATTACTTCTTCATTAACATTGAACTTTGAAGATTTCCCTTTTCTAATTGTTTCAACATTATTCGAAATTCTCACATCATCCTTTTGAGAATCCTTTATCCTTTCTAAAAGAAAAATTTAAACAATTATTTTTGAATGAATTGATGATATTCACTTTTTTATGATTCCCATTTCCATCTTTCTAAAATCGAATAATATTTGATCACTAATTCAAATACCACTTTTATCAGCGCTAAAAATGGCCTTTAAAAGTGCTAGAAAAGCGCTGTTAAAGCCAGCATAGATAAAGGGGGTTCTCCTCTATCAGCTCTCCAAAAAGTGCTGATAAAGTCCCCTTTTATCAGCACTAAAAAAAGCGTTGGTAAAAGGGGTATTTAATTAGTGCTAAAATGAAGTGCTGATAAAAGGGTCCTTTATCAGCGCTTTATTTTTAGCGTTGATAAAAGTTAAAAAAAATTAATATTTTTTCAAAAAAATCCTGGCAATCTGGGGGGGATTTTATAGTGCTTGAGCCCCCACCCCTTTATCAGTGCCTTCCCACACCTCCAACGCCCCCATGCACCCACCTCCACCCTTTATCAGCGCTATCCCCTACCCTCATGCGCGTGCACCCCTGCCTCCACTAGGTTTTGAACTCGAGACCTCCCCTCTACGTGCCTAAGCCCTTACCACTCCTCTATTTTGATTTGTTCTCCATTTCATGATATCTATATATATATAGTTATATTTATTCGTATAGTAATATATATTTATATTAATATATTTATATTTATATTAATATATATAGTTATATTAATATATGTGTTTATAGTGATATTAATATATATATTTATAGTTATATATATATGTAATTATATTAGTATATATATAGTTAGATTAATATATAGGTATATAAATATTCATATATTTTTATTTTAAATAAAATGGATATTAGATATTATTTAGATAAATCTAATATATTTTATATGTAAATATATTTTATTATTTATATTTATAATTAAATTTTTATGTGTGAATATATAAAAAATATGTATATATTGATATATATTTGATTATAAATAACAGTGAATTATAAGAAATGATAAAATTTCAAAGAAATAATATCAATATGAATGTAATACCTTGGAATAAATTCAGTCCCCACCATAAAAATCCAATAATATCCCCTTAAATGCGGCAGAAAATCCACAAAATTTTAAAAAATCGGGGTATCCCAACTAAAAACTGAGTTTGGGAGGCCTTATGGGCCTATTTTGGCCTCAAATAAACCTTGACCAAGGTTCCTCGGGGTCATAGGGGTGTAGAGATCATTTCAGGCATCGATTTGATATATGGTAGAGCTCAAAAAGATACCCGGATCAAAAGTTATGGCCGTTTGAAGTTCAAGTTGCGTTTTCAACATATTTTGGATCTTTTTTTAATTTTTTTAGTCTTCAATTTGTTATTAAATGACTATTACTCCATAATAATTAGCAAATTAGTAATTAAAAATATTTTTCTAATTTTTTTGTAAGCCATTTTCACTAAATATCTTATATATTAAGTGTAACTGTATATTTATACTTATCTAAAATATATTTAAAATTATATTTAAAAAATATATATTATATTTATATCAATATAACTATAACTATATATTTAAATATTAATATATATTTTTAATGAATTTTTTTGGAAGTATACCCTTTATCAGCACTTTTAAAAAAAGTGATGATAAAGACGCCCCTTTATCAGCGCTACTAGAAAAATCACTGATAAAGGGGTACACTTTAAAAGTCCTAAAAAAGCGCTATTAAAGGGGGCACTTTTATCAGTGCTAAAAAAGCACTGATAAAGGGGTAATTTTACCACCGTTTGTTTTTGCGCTGATAAAGGTACCCTTTATCAGTGCTTTTTTTAGCGCTGATAAAGGTACCCCTCCTTTATCAGCGCTTTTTCGTTAGCACGGATAAAGGGAGGCACTGGCCTTGCCCCGTTTTGTGGTAGTGGATCCTTTTAAATTATCATCAATGAGAGAATCATTGGGTCCTTTCTACTTATAGAATCTGCCACCTTATTCACTTTCTCATGGTGGGAAAAGATTTAGCAGTCACAGTCTTTGATAATATCTAACCATATTCATTAGCACATGTTCATCTCTTTATGTGTGAGTATATACTTGAGGATTTTGTGATCTGTATATATTTCAAACTTCTCCCCAAAGAGATAGTTCCGTCTAATTTTTAACATAAAGATCACTGCTGCCAACTCCAAATCATGCGTGAGATAGTTTTTCTCGTGAATTTTCATGTGTTTTGAGGAACATGTAATGACTTTGTCTTTTTTCCTCAATTTACATCAAAGGAATACTTATAAAATTTTCTGGAATAAAATCCCCACAAACATCATCATGAGATACAAGACTTATAGAAGTTTTTCCGAAATGATTTAATATCATTTCTACTGTAGACTCAATGTTCTTAGAATAGAAATATATAAAAATAGGGCATGAATTGAAATACATTAAAATATACGCTACTTTTAAGTAGTTATTACATGTGATTCATTCATCATTATCTATATTAACATTGGACTCACCATTCTCCCTTGATAACGGAGATTTTTGATGCTCATCATGCTTCTCAACCCTTGCAATAGATCATTGTCTTATGTAATTTTTGAGTTCTCCATATTTATAGAATAGAATTGTCAAAGATTAATTATCTCAAACATTGTTTCCAACCATCACATTATCCATTCTGTTATGGAAATTGGGTACTTTGTGCCCTTCTATTCCACACTTAGAACATCTCCAAGTCCCTTTTTGAAATTTCCATTGGTTCCTCTTTACACACATGTTGCATGAATAAAATTGGGTTTTATTCCCCTTATCAACTTTAGAAGATGGACTTTCATGAGTTTTAATCTTCTTCTTCCTTGATTTCTTTAGGAATTCAACAATGTGCCAATTATAAATAGTGTTTTTTGATAGATGGTTTAGCATAATTATGATATGTCTTACTTTATCTCCATTTGGTTTGGAATCTCTCTGGGACATTGATCAAGTTACCCTTCACATTGGTTGTTAGCCATATTCCTCATATTAACGGCCATTGGATAAAATAAAATAAAAATTTGGGATGCGTATCTCAAACATTTTAACAATAAAGGGTAATCTAATGACATTAAAGGGATTACTTATAAATTACATCTATCTCATAATGTATATTCTTCTAGGATTTTTTTCTCCCTTAATAATGGTTCATACTATGCTTATGAACTTACCAAAGCATATCCCATGGGAGTGTCAAACCAATAGTGTATCATGGCCCATTTTCATGCACCAGTTTCCATTTGAGTGAAGCTCAAAGTGGTTTTTTTCAGTTTTACCTCTAGTTTTTTGTATATAGACAGGGATGTATTTTCTTGATAAACCACTTAATCTATACTCACCAAAATTTAGGAATATTTTTATTATACATATTCTTATCCCCAAGGATTTCACTAGGGTTTTCTAATCCTAATCCCAAAAATAACTAATCCTATCCTTCGATATCAACTATAACAACCCCAGTCTTTATTAAACACTTAAACATGATTTATTACATAAACTTGTACTTAATACAACCCAGAAGATCAAGAGGTCTAGTGTCTTTGGGGATTAGGAAAAATACATGAAAACTTAAGATATAAAATACAACATCTTTATTTCAAACTTCTTTGACATGACCAACTCATCCCTTTATACTTAACACTGCATGGGATAACATGAGGGAAAACATAAGAAATGGGTGAGATATAAAGCCCAGTAAGGGAGTAAACAAGAAATAACCTAAAGAATACAATATATATTAGGCAATTTTCATATCAATGGAGTAGAAGAGAAACATGAACATAAAAGTATGACATAACATGATTATCATAACATGGAAATGTGGAAACAACATACAATATGATATTAGGATGATCCAAGGCTCATCACACATGGATTAGCATGAGTAAAACCTCATTGCACATTGATTATCATGAGTAAACCCTCATTGCACATGTATTATCATGATTAAACCCTCATTTCACATGGTGCATCATGATACTAAAATTACCCAATGGATTGGAGTAGTATCAGAGAGAACCCTTTATAAACATTTCATTTCATGTATAAGTGTGCCGCATGGATCATATTACATTGAATCATTCAACATCATAAGTTATTATGTGATTAAGGAATGTGGAATTCATATATGTAAGTACCATTCAATATGTAAATGTGCATAAAGGTGAATACCCTTGATAGATAAATTGTAGCATCCCCAACCCGAAATCCACTAAAATGGTGCTCCGATTCAGGTTGTTACATGACCTCAAGTGCAACTCCCCATTTGCCAGAGGTTGACGACTAGCAGCGAGGGTCTAATGAGCCATATGTGGAGACTATACCCTCTTTACCAGAGTAATACAAAGTATAACACAATATAAATAATGGAAATAATATGAACTGCTAATTAAATGAGCATAAACAACAGTTTCCCAAATAGGGTACAAACCAAAAATCAAATACAACCATGCCATGCCATACTAGTGGTCCAAAGTGGAAGAATCCAAAAAATATAACAAATGGAAAAAACATCAAACGGGTCCATACTCCAAGTCTGGGTCCTTCTCTATGTACATCCCAAGCCCAACTCAACAACTCAGAGTAGGGCCTCTGCCCTTATCCCAACCTGCAACCAGGAGATCTTCTCGGGTACCCAACAGTAGCCCGAGCCGGGTGTGAGTACACAATATATCAATCCATCACCAAAGGTGTCTACAAAATATCCAGTCTAATAATCGTTCATGCATGTAAAAAATAAATGATAACAAATAAAGGGACAATACGGGTGCTATTAGTTATCAAGGTTCATTTAATTCATGACTATCATTTATCCCAATTCCATTTCATATACCATATTCATTACATAATCCATATTTATCACATCTTCCATGTGTTTGGCATAATTATCATCCACCTAAGGTCTACAAAAATCATTCACAATGTATAGACAAAAAAAATCAAGTCCCTATATCACTAGGGATACACATATCACATCAACACATTTTCCACACCTCAAAGCCTCAGTGTGGGTGGAATGACATCAATACAATAACCTCACCAAGGTGCCTCAGTCCAGGTGGAATGATATCAATATAATAATCTCACCTTGGAGCCTCAGTCCAGGTAGAATAACATCAATACAAAAACCTCACCTTGTAGCCTCAGTCCGTGTGGAATGTCATAAATACAATAACCTCACCTTAGAGACTCAATGCAGGAGGAATTCAACCAATAGGGGAATAGAACATGATTCATCATCCCTAACCTGTCCATTAGAGGTGGAGTTTAGAGCATCAGTTCAACTTGACCCGTGGACGTATTTCCTCAGTCAATACCCCGCACTACCAAGCCATGTGTACATTCGTATTTATCAAATCCCCACAACCATACCATAACAAAACCAAGTATATTAAATTCAATTGGATATCACAATACATAACACAACATAACATAAACAATGCCATGGGGAATCAACATTCACAATGCATAACAAAAAACATGGGAATTAATACTATGCCACAACCACTACCAGAAAATGGGGCAAGGCCAGTGCCACCCTTTATCAGCGCTAAAAAAGGGCTGATAAAGGGGTACCTTTATCAGTTCTTTTTAGGGATGATAAAGGTACCCCCTTTAACAGCGCTTTTTTAGCGTTGTTAAAGGGGACCCCTTTATCAACGCTTTTTTTTGAGTAGCGCTGATAAAGGGGGGTCTTTATCGACACTTTTTTTAAAAGTGCTGATAAAGGGTATACTTCTAAAAAAAATTCATAAAAAATATATATTAATATTTAAATATACAGATATAGTTATATTGATATAAATATAATATATATTTTTTAAATATAATTTTAAATATCTTTTAAATAAGTATAAATATACAGTTACACTTAATATATAAGATATTTAGTGAAAATGGCTTATAAAAAAATTAATTTTTTTTTAAATTAATAATTTACTAATTATTATGGATTAATAGTCATTTAATAACAATTTTAAGAATAAAAAAATATAAAAAGATAAAAAAAGATCCAAAATATGTTGAAAACGCAACTCAAACTTCAGACAGCCATAACTTTTGATACGAGTGTCTGTTTAAGCTCTAACATATATCTAATCGAAGACAACGACGAGCTCTGCACCCTTGTGATTTGGGTAGACCCCGATCAAGGTTTTTTCAAGGCTAGAAAAGGCCCATAAGGCCTTTAAAACTGTGTTTTTAGTCGGGATACCCCGATTTTTAAACATTTTGTGGATTTGCAGCCTTGTTTAAGGGGGTATTATTGTCTTTTTATGGTAGGGACTGAATTTATTCCAAGGTATTACATTCATATTGATATTATGCCTTTGAAATTTTATCATTCTTTATAATTCAATTCTATTTATAATCAAATATATAACAATATATACATATTTTTTATATATTCACACATAAAAATTTAATTATAAATATAAATAATAATATATATTTACAAATAAAATATATTAGCTTTATCTAAATAATAACTAATATCCATTTGATTTAAAATAAAAATATATGAATATTTATATACCTATATATTAATCTGACTATATATATGTTAATATAACTACATATATATTAATATCACTATAAATATATATTAATATCACTATAAATATATATATTAATATAACTATATATATTAATATAAATATATATTATTATACAAATAAATATAACTAAATATATATATATAGAGAGATATTATGAAATGAAGAACAAATCTAAATAGAGGAGTGGTAAGGGCTTTGGTGCGTAGGGGGGGAGGTCTCGTGTTCAAAACCTGGTGGAGGCAGGGGTGCATGTGCATGGGGGAGGGGGATAGTAATGATATATGGTAGAGTGGGTTCATGAGGGTGCTGGAGGTGCATGAAGGTGCTGATAAAGGGGGGGCTCAAGCACTGTAAAAAGCCCCCCTGAGATTGCCAGGATTCTTTTTTAAAAAAAATTATTTTTTAACTTTTATCAGTTCTTTTAAAAAAGCACTGATAAAAGGGGTATTTTATCAGTGATAAAAATAAAGCACTGATAAAGGACCCTTTTATCAATGATTCATTTTAACTCTGATAAAAGACTCCTTTTATCCGCACTTTTTTAGGGCTAATAAAGGTGTCTTTATCAGCGCGTTTTGGAGCACTGATAAAGGGGACCCCCCCTTTATCTACGCCGGCTTTAACAACACCTTTCTAGCACTGTTGAAGGCCATTTTTAGCACTGATAAAAGCGGTATTTGTAGTAGTAAACCCATTAACACATTTTCCACATTTCACATATTTTATCCATTTATCGCAATTCCCTTTTTTTCACACTTATCTCACTAAGCATTCATTCATTGTTCCTATCTCACGAGGAATCGTTCATTAGTCCTAACTCATTAGGCTCTAATACAAGGATCATAATCCATTCTATTACATTCTCTAGTCATTTCCACTTAATAACACATTCACCAAAATTACAAATATAATTCATATCCATTTATCTAAATTCCCATTTCTGTGCCATAACCCATTAGGTGTATTCAACCATCACTTTTTCCTTATCAAAATTCATCATTGACCATTCATTAACCAATTTATCCCATTTATCATTTCACAAGAATTTACCCAATTTTGCATTCTAAGAAAATTCTCATATCACATAACACAATACCTTCATTACATTCAATCATTTAGGTGCACCACCTAATTATAATGTATTAACCCATTCCACAATTCATCCCCAATTATCATTTCCCATGCTTATCTCACTAAGAATACTCATGTATAAATCTAACCCCTTATCTTTTCTATTTATCTCACTTATCCTCCCTTTTAATCACACCAACACCCACATAGGTCACACCCCATCCCATGTGTGTTACTAGGACTCCCATTCACATCCTTTGAGCTTACTATCACATTCACCCTTGTCTCTATGTTCTCATGCAAGTCCCTACATTTACTTAGCTAAACTCTAAATCTAGGAACATGGAAACACCCCATGGGTGGTCCTATCATAGGTCACATCGTCCTCTATGCATCCCGCAGGAATAATGAGTGTTCCATTTGATTTTTTAGACACCCTAAACATCACATCACAATAATGGCATGATGGACTCTTCACAAGAGGGTAAGAATCAATACCCTACATGAAAAAATCTCTATAAAACTCAAGGTATATAACTTTTAGACCACCTAACTCGAATCCATTAATGAACACTCCCTTAATCTTGTTCTTTGATCCTAGTTCAAACATCCATTGGAGCCCAACCTAGATCTCACACAAAAAATAGGGTTTTAGAGCTTCAGAAGGAGATGGAAGAAACCACAAACGCTAATATGAAAAAGACAAGGAATGAGGGGATTAGACATACTCGATGATTCGATCTGAAACAGATGATGCTCCAAATGACCATGAGAATGAGGGAGATTGATCCATGAGAGCTCTTGAGGTCCGTGGGGTGTCACTAGGGTTGTTGGAGGTATAATGGAGGATAAACCTGAATTGGGTCTTAAAATCACTAGGTGGAAATTTTATAGATTTTTCAACTTTTATGGGCCACATGGTTTACCCGCACGGTTTGTCAAACTCGACACAAATAGTTTGAATTCTTATACCTTAAGGATCCCCCATCACACAATTAGCCACATGATTTTCCAAGCTATGTGCAAACCGTGCGGAGGCTATTGTTTGGGGATGGATGGTCTCTACAGTCTACCCGTACGATTACCCCTAACCATGTGCAGACCATGTGACTAGCACTTCTTAGCTTGATTACTCTATAATTTGCACCCCGAGCACCTGGGGAACCCCTGAGCCCCCACTTAAACTTGGGAAACACTTATCTAGCCAAAATAATAGGCCAAACAAAAACTTAAAGAAAAAAATACATTAAAAAGATCCAGGATCTTACAACCTCCCCACCTTATAACGGCTTATCCTCAAGACTCTCTTCTGAGCATCACTGACTTCCATTCCAAGGAATTATGCCACAAGGTCTACCTATCCACTCTCGCTTTCCATGTTTCTGGTCAAACATAACAATGCCACTAGAAAATGTCCAAGGGCGCAAACTTTCCCATCAAGACTTCCTCACCACAACCACAACATAAATTGAGAACTCCTCAAGGATTCATCATCTTCAACCATTCTCACCATGATAAGTTCATCGGAAAAACTTAGGTTAAAACACCTAACTCATAACACATGGAAACATAACACACAACATCCCATCGTCATGGGGAAACTAATCAGCACCCCATCGGCCCGATTCTCCACACAACTCATAACCCAAACACTTGGCATCATTTTCTATTCACCAAACTCTAATGGTGACCCAACCCTGTATCACCCGGAGGAAAACACACTATCCTTCCACCCACATTTCCTAAAGACCTCACTCCAGAACTATATATCCAAATGAAACTCAGATCTCTTGGATACTCAACCAGTTAAACTATTCCAATGTTCTCTACTAGGGACAACTCACTAGAACGGTGACCACTCGAGTCCTTCCAATGAGAAACTATAGTCACGTCATCAACCAACCATTTATCTGGTATAGTCCCCTCCACCATTTCTAGTTACTTGGAACCTCCTCCATTGACAAAGGACTACAAAAACTCAACCCAACCTTCCCATTGCCTAACACATTTCAACATACCATCCTAATCATCTATAAGAGAATTACCTCACATTGGAATCCAGATGCACCATCACAAGCATCCAGAATGACATTCCCTCAATATCCATTAAATAACTATGATAATCCTAACCACACTCAGGTAAAAATTCGTTTTGAAAGGATCTTTCTGCTACCACATGAACCCGAAGGTGGTTCACTCTCACCTTACCCATGAAGTTTACCATCTCAGGTTGGACCACCTTCGTATGGATTGCCCCAAAATAACCTCCTTCAACTGAGGTCATTTCTCGAATTCTAGTAAAATTCCATCATCATGGAACTACCGCCCTCCAGACTTTCGTCGACTTCACCCTTCAAATGACACCACATCACATGGACAAGGTTCACCCAACTTCAAGTTGTTCCATAACCACACGAGGAAAAACTAACCCAAGTCTAACCCCAATCTTCGTTGGAGTTATAAGTCCCAAAATTATCTTACCACAACCTATTTTTATATCCAATGACATCCTCCTATGACCCAATATAGGTCTCAAAAGCTTCAATTGGAACTACCATGAACTCAAGTCCACACTAGGCTAATATTCCACCACATCCAAGTCTGACATGCCTCTCCAAGGAACCTAACACACACCTCACTTTTTCCTAATTACTACCCTGGTGCCACTATGTCGTCTCGAAGTTCTATTTCCCACATCAAAGGATGATTTATCACTCCCCACCTTAGGAGGGTCATAAAAATATCTCACCATGAGGGATTCCAACCACTACATATTAAAAATGATCCCAAATTGAACCCCAAACTTAGATATGGCCATCCAGACATCTTCCCAAAACTAGAGAATGAACGTCACCCAGTACCCATTCTCGGCTTCCGTGAATGAAACCCAAGGAAGTTTTTGACATTAGGATCATCCTAAGGTCCACACACAATGTCATCGAGGGTGTACATCTCATCATCAAACTCCACACATAATGATTCCTTACACATAAACTCCATGATGCCCCTCATCCAACTAAATACCTCTATGTCTCTTGCCGTGATCCAGAGCTTCTCAACATACCTGGGATAATGTAAAGTTGTTGGGAACGCTCATCACTAGCTGAGGTATGATAATAAGTCATCGAAGAACACCACCACCTACTTACCCATTTCTGATGTCAAGATATGGGACACCATGACCTACCAGGGATCTCGGGCTTCCCTGCTAAACATGTCACACCAAAACATAACCATCACCTATAATGTGTGATTTCAAACCAGGTTCAACCATCAATCCATATCAAAACCATCCATACAAACATGTTCAAACACATGACCACCCTTAGCTCAGGTGTCACCATAGAGTGAAAGAATATAACCAGACATGAGCCACCCTTATCTTTTCTATTCAAACAACTTCTAGACCTCCGTTAATCCTCACTCAAACAGGCGAGTCAGGCATTCAAGCAATACAACCTTTCAAAAAAACCTTACCTCTTATTAAAAACACTAGGGTTCCATTATGAAAGAACCTGGTAAAACTATACCATTAACTATCCCACTTATCCTTACATCACAAAACTACACCAAGAAGCACTCTATGTCCCAATTTCAAAGTCCAAAACATCCTTAGGTGTGACATACACCCAAAAGCACTAGAATCCTTGTGTGACCTCTCTCATAGGTCACCTTGAAGGTTGAAAAAACCAAACTCCCCTGACTAGAGTCACAACCAAGACAATCCATTGGCTCTCTGTAAGAACCCAAACCTTCTTTTCAGGTTTTTTTTTCCTTTCTGGTCATTTTTAGAGAAAAGAGGTATTTTTGGAAATTTCCTAAGTACACGCCATGTACTTTATGAGTACACGCAGTGTACTTTCTTTCCATAGAAGGCCATCTGCTGAACATGTAGTATCCGCACACACGGCTGTGTGGGAGTGAATTGGAGGCCACTTAAAGCGGAGTATGGAAAAGCCAAGTACACTCCATTTACTTCAAAAGTACACGCCATGTACTTTTTTTCATTAAATGCACAGGGGCCGTGTCTAATCACCAGAACTCGCTTGTTTTAGGTTTTCATCGTCTGAGAGAACTCATATGGTTTCAGACCTTCGATGAGCCCCCCCAATCCTCTGTCTTTCCTCTAATTCGATCATCATTGATTGTGTTGGGATCACATCGGTGAGTTCTCTCTTCTGATTCAACATTGTTTTTCAATTCATCTTCCTTTCCAAGTTATCGTGGGTTGAACATTATGGACGTTTTATTAGATCTATGGCATTCTAATGAGATTTAATCTTCATGTTCTAGGTATATTGATCTCCTAACCCCGACGTAGGTTGTTTGTGCCTTTCTGTTGAAAGTAATTTTATGTGAAAATTTTCCCAGTACCCATGAACGGGGTATTGTGCGTTTACCGTTTCATCCCTATTGTTTCTCTGATATGATGGTATGCCTGATTAGATTATTATTGATTATAAATAGGGTGAATTGTTGTGATTTGGATGTTTTTACCATGCAAATTTTTCCGGTTTTGACCTTTGGGTCTTGTTTGCCTGTTTGGTTGCTGTTCAATTTCCCATGCCTAGTATTGTAGGATGGTGTGACTGTTGCTCTATTATCCTATTGTGATTTAGAATGATAGCCATGTAGTTCTTGAGGTTGACCTTGGACGTTATGCACTACTATAATTGCTTGAATTACACAGGGCCGAGAGAACCTGGTGTATAGACCATAGGGAGAATGGATGTTAAGGTTTTCTCCAGAGTGTCTTTATATTTTACGATGTGAGACCACATGGGGAATTGACGATGAGTGCTTCCCCAGAGTTTCAGTAGTTCCTCGACACGAGGCAAAGGGGGAATCAGACTTTGAGTGCTTCCCTAGAGTGCCTTCAGTACAGATATGAGACAATAGGAGAAATTGACGGTGAGTGCTTCCTTAGAGAGTCTATGCTTAAGCTAAACGAGAGGGGTTAGACTGAGTGTACTAACTAGAGGGTTACTATCACACCTATTTTTTAGTCATTTTATTCAATTTATTTCTCTTAGTGTCGGGTGATTTTGCGTAAGTGCGGGTGAGTCCCGGTTTAAAATATTAATGTTGGTATGAGTTTATGGTTTGGGATAGAGCGCGAACACTGTACGTTTAAGATGCGTAGACCGCATGGGCACGTGCTTTCCTCTTGGGTATGTGCAGCCCGCTTTCAGTCCTCTTGGGTATCGTACGGTGCGCAAATACTACACGGTCATCCAGTTTTAACTTTATTAAATTAGTTGGTTGAGTGGATAAATAAATAAATATATGTGTATATATGTTTATGTATTAATGTTAGGTGTATATATATATATGTTGATATGTGTATATATGTTTATAGGTATATATATATATACACATATGTTTATAAATAAATATGTTTTAACTGTAGTTTCCGGGAACAGTGGAAGCGCGTTGATAGGTTTGCCCAACTTTAATTTTAACGTTAAACAACGTTCAATCCGAGATCCGTCACGATATAAAATGCAGAATCTTCGGAATAGAATGAACAATGAAAAGAAAAGAAGAGTCCTGGAACCATTGAGGAGGATCATCATATGTTGATTATAATTAATTTAATTAATGCATAAGAATTACCTCGTTGTAATTCTTTCTTCGTTGATGTGTATGGTCACGATTCGGTGAACCGTCATTGCGTCGTAGAATCCAATTGTAGGATTCCTCTAGCGGTGATCCACAGGTGTGTCATGTATCTTCGGACATCGTCGAAGGGATCTCTGGGTGCTAGCATGGAAGAACCTTCGCTTGTGATGTCCGCCTTCGACCGTCTTGATCCGGTGGAGGATCTTAATCTCGTAACTTGTGGGCGTTCTTGGTGAAAAGGGAATTCTCTCTTGGCTTGAGAGTATTTCCAAATCCGTTGTGAACACCAATCGCTCTCCAAAATGTTGGGGTTGTGAGGATATTTATAATCGGGTTTGAGGTTAATAGAGTTATGAAAATAAATAAACAAGTTACACATTTTATTTATTTCATTAACTCTTATTTAAAACCCCCATGTCAAATTATTAATTCCTTGACATGTGCCCATGCTGATTATAATAAATATCATTTAATAAAACAATATTAAATCCTCAAAATCCCAACTGGAAGAACTACACGACGTGTAATAATTAATACACGGTGTGTACTTTTATTTTCCATTTTCTCCACCACATTTATTAGACCTTGAGTAATGACAATTTATTTCTTAAATAAATGTAACTGCATTACTCTCTAATCAATATATTATTCCATCCACAATATATTCTCTCAAATAACTGGTGTCAAAATAAATGCGATCAGACATCCTTAAATAATTATTAAACCACAGTCAGGAATAATATTTATTTAACTTGTTAAATTAATATTTAACTGAGATACATGGACACACTTAGTGTGTGACCCTCTAGGCCTCTTTCTCAGTGGCATTAGGATGAGCCTGCCTAAAGTCCAAGGTTTTCATCTAGAAACATGCCAAGTCACCCATAGGGAAAGAAGTTAATGCCACAATGACGTGTCACCTCCTACGAACGCTTACCGTGTAATATAATCCCTTTGTCTCGATATCTCTAATCAAGCGGGTTGCATGATAGTGCCATCAACCCATGTGCTTGATTATTCTTTCTTTGACTTCTCGGAATTGAAATTTCCCATACCTTACCATGGCCATGGATTTATTTAGGCTATATCAATTCCATCAAAGGGCCTAAGATATCTACTTCCATTATGGAACGGAAGAGACAAATCCTTTCTCGCATTATCTATTAATGCGGTATTACTCGTGATGCACCCAACGTATCCTAACTCACTGCGAACAGTGTTTCATCATAGTTTTCATCAATACATCTAAGTGGCTGAGTTGTAATACCCATTAATAATAATCGTAAAGTCTAAGGACCAATACACGTGTCCGTAGATAGGAACATCCAATGACACTATGAAATGTGGATTTCCTACTGGCAGGTCTCGTTCTCATAATATCCTCCTAGATATTACCAAGGGCGCACACCATGAGAAGGTGCCTCAAATGTTTATGAGTCCTCACCCCTAATGACCTGTATTATTTGGGTCCCTCAAATAATATCATCCTACCATAGAACATACATTCAAGAATAGTGTTATGGCACTTCTGGGTTCTCATCATAGCAGGGATCCGCAACGACCCTTTAATGCAATAGATGTCCTTAGGACATTATCACATGACATGTCATGCAGAAGAACAATCAAGATGTGATAAGGCTTTTATTTAATGAATAAAGTACAAAGTAGTTGGTTCTAGACCACCAACTCCAACAGACTCCCACTTGGACTAGAGCCAACTTCTAACAACCTTTAACCCGCTAGCTCTCACATGATATCCATGCTTATACTGAGATAGGCCTTTAGTCATGGGTTCTGCCACGTTCTCTTCCATGGACACTCTGCTCATTGCAACTTCAACCCCTTGATAGAAATCCCTCAAGAGGTGATACTTCCGGAGTATGTGCTTTGTCCGTTGATGTGACCTTGGTTCTTTTTCAAGAGCCACCACTACAGTATTATCATAATACAATGTAATGTGATCTTTATTTCTAGGCACCACATCAAGATCTTGGACAAAGTTTTGAATCCAAACGGCTTACTTGGCTATATCAGAATCCGCTATATACTCGGACTCCGCTGTATAATCGGCAACAACTAGCTGCTTTGAACTCTTCCAGCTCATAGCTCCTCCATTGAGACAGAAAACATATCCAGATTGCGACTTCAGATCATTCTGATCTGTTTGAAAACCAGAATCATCATACCCTCGGATGACAAGCTCCTCATCTCCTCCATACACTAGGAACATATCCTTAGTTCTTCTCAGATACATAAGGATAGTATTAATAGCAGTCCAATGTTGTTCTCATGGATCTTCTTGATATCTGCCTACCATGCTCAGTGCATAGGCAACATCAGGCCTAGTACATAACATGGCATACATGATGGATCCTATAGCCGAAGCGTATGGGATCTTGCTCATCCTATCTTTCTCCTGTTGTGTCTGGGGACACATTTTCTTAGAAAGATGTAAGCCATGTGACACTGGAACCAATCCCCTCTTGGATTTTTCCATACTAAATCTCATTAGTATCTGGTCAATGTATGTACCCTGACTTAGTCCAAGCAGCCTCTTGGATCTGTCATGAATGATCTTGATCCCTAGAATGTAGGCTGCTTCTCCTAAGTCCTTCATGGAGAACCACTTGTTCAACTAGTCCTTAACTGACTGTAAGCTTGGTACATCATTTCCAATAAGCAATATGTCATCAACATATACCACTAGGATGACGACTGCATTCCCATTAAACCGCTTATAAATAGATGGCTCACATTCGTTCTTAATGAAACCAAATTCCATTATGGCTTCATCAAATCGAATGTTCCATGACCTGGATGCTTGCTTCAATCCATAAAAGGATTTCTGCAACTTACAAGCCTGTTTGGCTTCACCTGGTGTCACAAACCCTTCTGGTTGTGTCATATAGACATCTTCCTGAAGGTTCCCATTAAGGAATGCTGTTTTGACATCCATCTGCCAAATCTCGTAGTCATGGTAAGGTGCTACGAAAATTATGAATCTTATGGATTTAAACATGGAAACTGGTGAGAAGGTTTCATCATAGTCAATTCCTTGACGTTGTATGAATACTTTAGCCACTAGACTTGCTTTATAGGTGCTAACTTGAACTTCCATGTCCATATTTATTTTGAATACCCATTTTCATCCAACAGGATTTACATCAACTGGCTTATCGACCAGAACCCAAACATGGTTCTGATACATGGAATCCATCTCACAATTCATAGCTTCAAGCCATCTTGCAGCTTCTAAGATTTCTACTACTTCCTTGTAGGATAGAGGTTCATCATTGTCCCATAATAATGATTCACCATCCTCGGTGACTAGGAAACCAAATCTCTCTGGTTCCCTTACCTCTCTTGAGCTCCTACGCAGTACTTGTGTTTTTGGAACCTCTTCCACGGGGACCTGTAGAACTTGTTCCTGTACCAACTCCTGTGTATCTTGAGCATCAACTTCGTCGAAGTCAATCTTGTTCCCACTATCCTTCTTGAGGATGTGCTCCCTCTCAAGAAAGACGGCTTGTCTGGCGACAGTCACTTTCTTGTCTTGAGGGTTATATGGGTAATATCCTTTTGTTTCCTTGGGATATCCTATAAAGATACACTTAGTGCCCCGGGGTGCTAGTTTGTTTCCTGAGAAGGCTTTAACAGATGCCTCGCATCCCCATACACATGTGTGTGACAATGTGGGTTTCCTTTCATTCCATAACTCGGATGGAATTCCATTTTCCATCTTAGTTGGTAATCGATTTAATGTGTATGTTGCAGTTTGTAATGCATATCCCCAAAAGGATAATGGAAGATCCACATGACTCATCATCAACCTCACCATGTCGAACAAGGTGTGGTTCCTCCTTTCACTAACACCATTCCACTGTGGTGTATAAGTAGGAGTGATCTGAGATAGAATCCTAGACTCCCATAGAAGATCAATGAACTCTTGGTTCAGATATTCTCCACCTCGATCCGATCAAAGCTTCTTTATATTCTTACCAAGCTAATTCTCTACTTCATTCTTTAATTCCATAACTTTCTCTAAGGACTCTAACTTATACCTCATTAAGTAGACATATCCATATCTACTCAAATCATCAGTAAAAGTAATGAAGTAAGAATATCCACCTCTAGCTTCTACTGGAAATGGTCCACACACATCCGTGTGTACCAATCCTAGAAGCTCTATGGCCCTTTCACCTTGTCCACCAAAAGGCGGCTTGGTCATTTTTCCTTGTAAACAAGTGTGACATATATCAAGTGGTTTTAGCTCAGTAGATTCTAAATAGCCATCTTGGCAGATCTTTGTCAAACGCTTCTCGTTCACATGAACAAGGCGGTGATGCCATAACTGGGTGATGTATGAGTCATGTGAGTTTGTTTCGTTATCGATTTCCAACACTTGTTTTCATAATTCAATACATACAAACCATTATTTAAATGTGTCGTACCATAACATACATTGTTCTTATAAAAGAGACAACCCTTATTTACAAATTTGAAAACAAATCCATCCATATCCAAACAAGATACAAAAATTATGTTCTTGGTAACACTAGGCACATAATAACAGTTATGTAAAACCAAAATCATCCTAGTTGCAATGAGATGTGGTAGTCGCCAATAGACAACGCAACTAGCCTTGCGCCATTGGCAGCTCGAAGATCCTCCTATCCTCTGGTGATCTTTCTAAATCTACTTGGTTCCTGCATTTGAATACAGATGTGATCCCCACAAGCTGTATCTAATACCCAATGTGTAGAAATAGAAAGATTGAACTCAATAACAAACACACCTTTAGCGTCCCCATGCTTCTGTGGTAATTTCCTCTTCCAGTGGCCCTACTTTCCACATGAAAAACACACGACCTCCTGTTCCTTGACCTGCCTCTGGATCTTCCCCTTCTTGGAGTGACGATGCTTGGGGGCTTCAGACCGTTTATAAGTCTTTGGACCCTTTTCCTTGTCCTTCCTTTTCTTGTTCACCATAAAGACCGTGGGTTTGTTATTCCCCATGTCTTTATCTACCTAGAGAATCAAGGTCAGAAGCTCCGATATACTCTTCTCATTGCCGCTCATGTTATAGTTGACAATGAAGCTAGAGAAGGTCTTGGGCAGTGATGATAGTATGAGATATGTACGCAACTCATCCGGGAATTTAATCCCTAAGATATCCAAGCATTCAATGTAGCCAATATGCTTGACTACATGAGGCCCAGCTAGCTTAGACTCTCCATGCTTCATGGTAAACAAAGAATTAGAGATCTTATACCTCTTATGTCTCGCCTTCTCTTGGTAGAGATCTTTAAGGTGATACATCATGCTATATGCGTCCATGCTTTCATGTTGATTCAAGATCTCATTAGAAATGACCGATAGCATGAAACACTGGATATCTATGGCATCATCTATGTGTTTCATGTAGAGAGATAATTCCTCATCACTAGCCTCTTTCCCAGATGCAACTGGAATAGACTCTTCCAGAATATATAATTTTCTTTTGTGGCGAAGGATGATGCGTAAACGCCTCTGCCACTCTTGGAAATTGGTGCTGGTGAGAAGGTTTTCTTTTCCAAGTATGGTGCGCAATGATATGTTTGAAGTCATTTTATTGTCGTTTATAAAAATTAATATGAGCAATGGTTTAGTACTTTATTACAAAATTTGAGACAAATAAATAAATTAATACTTATTAGTCTCCCACTATTTTATCGAAATCCAATAGCCCTCACCATTGAATCCAGAATATTCTGTTGCGTGAATATTCTAGTGGCAAGGATACATATTGACCTTCTCATTACCCCAACTAGGGTTGGTCAAGCAACTTGAAGGGTTTTAGTTAGGCATTCCAAATGCCAACTGCATTAACTCACAGCTCCTTGATCCGCTGAGTGGACTCCCTAATCCAGAAATCCTTTTTGGATTTCATCAACCTTTGCCTCTTGGTCACACCAAGTCCTGTTGTGGTATTCAAACCTTGATGCGAACCAAGTCAAGTCAACCCAAAACCTTGAATTATAATTCCCCAATAATTGAAAGCACCCCAACTAGGGTTGGTCAAGCACTTTGAACTATGGTTCGATTCTAACCAAGATTATGGAAGGCTATGCCGACTTAATATTTATTTTGAGGGATTTTATCTTTATATGTAAATTTCCATTTTATTATCTTTGATTACATTCTTGTTAATATTTAGTGGGATATACTTATGTGATTAACCATGTATAAGATAATATTTACATATAAGCTGGTTTTATTTTAGTTCCATCTTGCATGCTCGTTTAATTCATTAATTGTGTGATCGTGACAACACACCCACAATAAATAAACCATGAAACTGACAGAAATAAAATAAATGGTATGATCATGAGATTTTCTATTGGTTAGTTTATCTATCAGTTGATAAACTAACCCAAGACCTAGGGGAGAAACACCTTGAACCTTTCGGGTTCGTGTTTACAATTTTCCACCTGTCCACCTTTGTATCTCCTTGGATTGGTTTCACCTTGGCTCTTGACTTGAGCCACCTCCACTAGCTTGGGAGCTCCATCCATTATATATGCATTTATCTCACATGTAGGTGAGGGGTAAAAGGGGTTTTTACATAAAAGAATCCTTGGGCGCACAGGCCCTACATATTAATGAGGAGATGACTCGTAGGCCAACATATTTAATTTAAATAAATAAATTAAAAGAAACCATTCACATACAAAGGTCACGGTCTAGCTAATGATCATCCATACATGCAACAATATTTACACATAAATAAAACAAGCATTTAATTCTTTAATCGTTATTGTTTAAGAAAAATCACGCTCAAATCAATTAATTATCTTCAATTAATCAATCCTTTTATCTCAAATCCCTTTTCTAAAATTCCTTGAGATTCTCATCCATCATAATTTTAAACAAATAAATTCATTTAAAATTATCCTTGTACGTAACTTGTACCTTGGAGGCAACCCGGTGAATTCCCATTTATTACGCTGATGTTAAATTAAAAACATATATATAAAAAACCTATCACGTGTTGTGCCTCAGCTTTACGCCTTCACCATGGTACACGTCTCAAGGGTTTTCATAATATAATAATAAAATTTAATAAATCTGTGTAATTTAGGCGAGTACACGGAGTGTAGTTTCGAATACACGGCGTTTACTTTTCTTCACCGTCCATCTGAAGTATACGCCCGGGGACAGGGTGTGGTAATGTACTTCGGAAATTTTTAGAGTACACGGCGTGTACAGTGGGACACACACCGTGTAGTTTCCACGTTACACGGTTTCCATCCAGGCAGGTCGTGTACGGAGTACACGACCCAACCCTAACCCGAAGGGACTACACTCCATGTTCATTGGACCACACGGCATGTATTCCGGAAAACGTGTGCCACCTGTTTCGGGTCAACACACAGTGTCTTAAATTCTTAAAAAGAATCCAATACACGGCCTGATTTGGCGGATTAGTCAATGCACTGAACCTAGACTACACAACATGTACTTCCGAATACAAACTGTGTATTCTGGTGTTATATGGTCAGAAATGTTTGGCTTCTCCGAATGAGTTCCTCTATTTTATTTTAATCAAAATTAAAAGAAAAATTCATTTCTGTGAGGTGAACGAGAAATGAGAAAGGAGGAATAGATCTCTATATTCAGATTTCCAGAACGATTAAACTTGAATTGAAATAACTAAATTATTAAATGTGTAAATTACCAACGAAAAAATAAATAATTATAATCAACGATATGACCCCCTCTGATACCACTTGTAGTTTTCGTGCATAGTGGAAGCACGTTGATGGGTTTTCCCAACTTCAATTTTAACGTTAAACAACATTCAATCCGAGATCCGTCACGATATAAATCACTGAATCTTCGGAATAGAATGAAGAACGAAAAGAAAAGAAGAGTCACAGAACCCTTGAGGAGGATCATCATATGTTGATTATAATTAATTTAATTAATGCATAAGAACAACCTTGTTGGAATTCTTTCTTCGTTGATGTGTCCAGTCACGATTCGGTAAACCGTCGTTGCGTAGTAGAATCCAAGTGTAGGATTCCTCTAGCGGTGATCCAAACGTATCTCACGTATCTCCAGACGTCGCCAAAGGGATATCCGGGTGCTAGTGTGGAAGAACCATCGCTTGCGATGTCCGCCTTCGACTGCCTTGATCTGGTAGAGGATATTACTCTCATAACTTGAGGGCGTTCTTGGTGGAAAGGGAATTCTCTCTTGGCTTGAGAGTTTTTTCAAATACTTTGTGCACACCAATCGCTCTCCAAAATGATGGGGTTGCGAGGATATTTATAATCGGTTTTGAGGTTAATAGAGTTATGAAAATAAATAAACAAGTTACGCATTTTATTTATTTCATTAACTCTTATTGAAAACCCCCATGTCAAATTATTAATTCCTTGACTTGCGCCCACGCTGATTATAATAAATATCATTTAATAAAACAATATTAAATCCTCAAAATCCCAACTGGAAGAACTACACGGCGTGTAATAATTAATACATAGTGTGTACTTGTTTTCCATAAAACTACACGGTGTGTATATTTAATATACACGGCGTGTACTTTTATTTTCCATTTTTCTCCACCACATTTATTAGACCTTGAGTAATGACTATTTATTTCTTAAATAAATGTAACTGTATTACTCGCTAATAAATATATTATTTCATCCACAATATATTCTCTCGAATAACTAGTGTCAAAATAAATGCGATCAGACATCCTTAAATAATTATTGAACCACAGTCGGGAATAATATTTATTTAACTTGTTAAATTAATATTTAACTGAGATACATGGACACACTTAGTGTGTGACCCTCTAGGCCTCTTTCTCAGTGGCATTAGGCCGAGTCTGCCTAAAGTCAAAGGCTAGCGTCTAGCAACACGCCAAGGAACCCATAGAGAAAGAAGTTAATGTCGCAATGACGTGTCACCTCCTACGAACGCTTACCATGTAATATAATCCCTTTGTATCGATATCTCCAATCAAGCGGGTTGCATGCTAGTGCCATCAACCCATGTGCTTGATTATTCTTTCTTTGACTTCCCAGAATTGAACTTTCCCATACCTTACCATAGGCATGGATTTATTTAGGCTATATCAATTCCATCAAAGGGCCTGAGATATCTACTTCCATTATGGAATGAAAGGGAAAAATCCTTTCTCGCATTATCTATTAATGCGGTATTACTCGTGACACACCCAACATATCCTACCTCGCTGCGAACTGTGTGTCATCACAGTTTTCGTCAATACATCTAAGTGCAAGAGTTATAATACCCATTAAAAATAATCTTAAATTCTAAGGACCAATACACACATCCGCCGATAGGAACATCCAATGACACTATGAAATGTGGATTTCCTACTGGCGGGTCTCGTACTCATAATATCCTCCTGGATATTACCAAGGGCGCACACCATGAGAAGGTGCCTCAAAGTTTTATGAGTCCTCACCCCTAATGACCTGTATTATTTGTGTCCCTCAAATAATATCATCAGGCCATAGAACATACATTCAAGAATAGTGTTATGGCACGTCCGGGTTCTCATCATAGTAGGGATCCACTACGACCCTTTAATGCAACAGTTGTCCTTAGGACATTATCACATGACATGTCACGCAGAAGAACAATCAAGATGTGATAAGGCTTTTATTTAATGAATAAAGTACAAAGTATTTGGTTATAGACCACCAACTCCAACATTAACGTTATATGCTTATGTGTATATATGTTTATATATATGTTCATATATGTTTATATATGCTATATATGTTTATATATATATATGTATATATGTATCTATGTTTATATAAGTTGGTTTATATATATTTATATATATTTATATATTTATATAGGTTTATAATAACTATTTTTATTAGTATCATTATTATTATTATTATAATAATTATTAAGATAAAAAATGGAAACCTAATCTACCTCACCCAGGCGCCCCCCCCCCCCCTCGGAATCACGTAGCGCCCACCCCCCTGGTCCGTTCCTGTGCGTGCGCTCCCTACCGGAGCTTCATCCGGACACGGCCCGCCTCCCGGCCACCTCCTCTCTAATCTGAAACCCCCTCCCAGCCTCCTCCTCCCTTTGTCGCTACCCGCACCTGCTCTCTGTGTCGTCTGACCACTCCGGCCGATCCTGCCTGCTCCGGCCGATCTCGCCTGCTCCGGCCGACCCTGCCTGCTCCGGCCGACCCCGCCTGCTCTGGCCGACCCCGCCAGCTCCGACCCCACCACCCTCAACCGATGTGACTCCCCCCACTCTCCGGTATCCTTTTTTTTCATGTTTTCTTAGGGTTTTCTTTGAGTTGGCCAGACCCTAACTTAGGGCTTTTTGTTTGTGTGTGTTCCTCTTTTTTTTAGGTATGCGAAGGGTCCGTGAGGTTTTTTTCTCCCTTCTGTTGAGGCACGATTGTATTCGTGCCCCTCTGAGGAATGTTTTTTCGCATATTTTTTTCCAGAGCACTCCATTAATGTTTTCACTGCTCCTTTTTGTTTTAAAACTTGTTTCGCAGCTTTTTTATTAGATTAATTATCTTACTATAGAGTTCCGAAATTTTTAGAATTGATTAATAATATATTTTGAGTCAGTTCCTGATTTATGTCAATACGCGTCTACAATTATTTTCTTACCTAAGTGTCAAATGTTATTTTGACGTTTTTTTAAAATGAAATTTGCATCCCTATTGTTTCCTCATCCGTTTTGGTTTGGTCGAAGCCCGTGACTTGGGTTTAATGCGGTGACGTGTTTAAATGTTCAAGGTTGTGCGAGCATCTTGTCAGGACCGTTAGACCACGCTCTGACAACCGCGGGTGAGCACGACTATGTTTATGGTCGATATTTGGGTAAGGATATATTTATTCATTGTTATATATTCTTATGCCAATTTAAGTGTGAAATTGAGTTACCGACCCTTGAGGTCTTTATTTGGTCCAGAGTCGGGTTTACCTGAATTATTAATTTAGCAATGTCTCGCTATTTACATTGCAAGATATATATACCTATGGTATATAGGTGTATGGTGTATATATATATATGCACATCAAAGACACGTGAGCACGACTGTGTGATGTGTGAAGATGGTTTCTGCTTGAAGAGCATGCGTTTTGGACATGGGTTAACCGAGGTAGGTGTCTTCAACCATTTCCTTTTTTTATTCAAACCATGAGAACTTTAATGTTTTCAATTAATTCTTTTATATTGGTGCATTTCTGTTGTGTTTATGAAAAGCATCTGACATAGTTATATTGTTGTTTTAAATTTCTGAAAGTGGCTTTTGATGTTGGTTTATATGAAATTCATAGGCTCTTGGTAAAGTTATATTTAGTGCCTTGTGATTTGTTTGGTTGTAATTGATAGTGATTGTGTTTTGGAAATGTAAGTTTTGGTTTGGCATGTTTGTTTTACAAAATTATAAACCAATAGGTTGTTTTAGAAATGTTTTGGAAATGGTGGTTGGTTTGAAAGATGCAATTTTCTTTTATAAGGTGTTGTAAAAGAATTGGGTTTGGTTTCAATGCTAAGTGTTTTATGAAAATGGGTTCTAAGGTGTTTCTTCTAAAAACTAGATGTGCTGTTGGGTGTTGGCACATCCATGGGAGCACTAGGTGCTCACATGGATGTGCCTCCAAATGAAAATGGAACATAAAAACTATATTTTCTTAAAACTAGGTTTTTTATGGAATGGTTTGGTATTTCAAATAGGGATGAAAATAAGTTGGCTCGGTTGGCCTTTGGCGTGAGTTGAATGGTTGTTCGTTTTGAAGGGCCGTTTGGTATTGGGTTTTGAATGGGGTGTTTGTACCGACTTTTGGGAAAAGTGTGTGTGCCCCATTGGCAACTTAACTCATTTACGAAATGTTTGGAAACTGCACATGCTGTGAAGGCCCGGTTGGAACCTTATTGAATGTGAAAGAATTTCATATATACATATTTGTGGGCATCTCTACAGGGGGACTTCCCTTCGAGGGTTGTCGTGTAGTGTTGTCTGTGTAAGGGGTTGGCAAGTGCAGTGAGATGAGTCACACGTGCGAGGGCCTCCTACTTACAAAGTATTATCGAAATCACCATGGGTTCCTGGGCATCTTATAGATTATCGAGTGGTGGTTTCTATCCAGCCCTGATTAGATAGGTTCGTTACCCCTTGGTAGATGGGCCTTGTGGGGCGTGCCACTGGTTGGCTATTAGGGTGGCCAGTTGGTTATTGACTATATAGTACTATGCCGATAGGTAGTCTGAAACCGAGTACGTCCAGGGGTTTTCTAGGGATGTTTAGGACCACCCATGGTTATTGCTTATATCTTCTTGTTTACTTTTACTTGAACTTGGTTTCCAGCATTTACTTATTACCTGTTCTTCTTTTGCACAAATGTGGTAAACATGGATTTGAAATTCTGTTTTCAAGAAAAGCATTGTTTTGGGGAAAACAGGTTGTGGTATGTGTTGGTTTTTGAAATGGTAAATCGGGATCCTTTTCCCTTTAATATATGAAAACCCTATTTTCTATCTTTGTATGTTCAAACTAGTGTTTTTGGGATTATTTTTGGAAAGTGGTCTTGGTTGGATTCTGTGGTTTATTTTGGAATCCCTACTGAGCATTTTTAATGCTCACGCCTATTTTATCATTTCAGTCGCATGTTTCCCCTGTTCAATTTTTCGTGGATGAGTTGCTCATTTTGGGAGAAATGTTGGCTTTGGTTGGGAGGTGACTGAACGGTCACATGGAGTTACGTCTGTTGTTTGGTTTTATTTATTTCTGCTACTAGAGTTTAGTGCTTTTGTTCTATTTATTCTTATTTACTTATTTATCTGTTTTTGGGACAAATCAATCCTAATGTTTTATCTTTGATGCCCGAAACTAGTTTTCATCCAGGGGGAATCGGGAACGCCCCTCGGGACTTGACGCAAGTCGGCTCGGGTCACCGGTTTAGGTTCACCCCAGGCTGGTTCGTGACAAAATGGTATCAAATGAGGCCCTTGATATTTCAGATGTCTAGTAGAAGGAGATTAGGATTGTCGGGACTCAAGAGGTAGGTTATGGGTTTGTGCTTGATCATCACCACCCATAACGAGACCTGAGTTACCAGGGGTATTCTGGGTTTTGAGTCTTTTTCCTTCGGTTTTTGTGGTTTGAGGGATGATAATGAAGGAGAAATGGTTCATGTTGTGGCCTCACATGGGGTGGTGACCCATGTGGAGTCCAAGTGTCCAGTTCAAGGTCATTTTAGTGATATACCTTACTTGGGATATGGCTCACCACCATGTCGCCGAGTTTGGAATATGCACTAGTTCCTCGTTCCGGTGGTTTGTTATTTACTGTGTTTCATTTTGATCTTGGTTGATGTGAGCGTGTGTTAAAAATGAAAGTGATTTTAAAATGGAAAATTGTTTCTTTTAAATTTTTTTCAAATTGGTAATCTAAATTTTTAAAGTAGAAGTGTTTCGATTTGGAGACATTTTGTTGCTTGTTTGGATTTAATAAGGGAAAGAAGTGTTCAAACCTTGGTATTCCTTATGGAGGATCACATGTGCATCGATATGTGCAGAGAGTGTGTGGGAGAACTTTTCCACGAGTGATGTATTCAGGATTTGATGAATGCACATATGGTAGTCTATAAGGGGCCATAGGCGAATTTTCAAATTTTAAAGAAATGACGGTTTTTGGAAAAGAAATTTTTACTTATGTTTGTATATGTTTAACTTATGAGTTTGTTTCCCTTGTATCGGGCTGTTGCTTTGATTGAGTTTTTGCTAGATTCCAATTTCAGTTGTGTTTTTCGTGTTGTTCTGAGTATGCCGACCAGAAAGGTCTCTAAGGTTGCTAATGAGTCATGCCCAGTTTTCAGTTCTTTTTGCATGTTGCCTATCGATCAAAGTAATCAATTTCTGTGAGGGGAAGTTGTGTGGTTGTGGAATTAGAGTGGGTCTTCAGGTTGTTGGGAACTCCCAAGGTTGTTAGGGTTCGTACCGTCTCAGGTTTATTTGAGGGTCCAGTTTTGGAATAGTAAAGGTAAAATGTCTCGCCATCTTTGATGTTTGGGGGTGTGTTTGATGGTAGTTGTGTCTAGTGAGGGTTCCCCATCTGGAAAAGAGTGCATGTCGGAGGAACCTATCGTAAAGACTGCATCTTCATCGATGCCGACTTCCAGGTTGTCTAACTATTCTCTTATGTTCCACTAGTGTATCATCTTTGGGCATTCTAAACCTTCATCTTGCATCCATTTGAAATCATGCCACCATAGTGGGAATTTGAATCATTGAGGAGAAGAATTTGGGGACTGGAGGATGCAAATGGGTGACTGTGAGGCAGGAGATGCTTCAGCCATCAGAGCCCCAACCACAGGTCTCGGGGTGAAGCTCTCGCACAGTCAGGAGTTTCCAAGGGTGCATAGAACATCTCTTTGGATTATGTTTTCAGCTTTCTGAAGGGAAATATGAAAATTTTTCTTGTCCTATTCTTGTCGTTGTTGTAAGCTCATCCTTGTTGTGGTTGCGTGATGAGCTCGTTCTACTACAATCAAGTGGCCTCATTTTCTCTTGGTGTAGTTTCTAAATAGTTTAGATTATTTGAAAGGCGTCGGGTCCATGACTAAAAGAACACGTTTTGATCTTGATTATGGTCTCAGCTGCGTACGTCAGGGGGATGTTTGGTTCTGGAAAATTAATGGTTGTCGTTTCTGGGATTTTTATTAGGTCGGATGCCTCTCCGTGAGTTTTCATTTAGTGTGTTTGAGTTTTGTAGGGTATTCCTCCTTCCCGGTGTCTCAGTGTGCCATTTTTTCACAGAATAGTTTTAATCCTAGTGGTGGAGTTGTTCTATTATCATTGAGAAGTTGGAATGAGTTCTGTTTGGGGAGTTCCCGCATTGCCCCCCGGGGCGGTGTGTTTGAGTTTCAAGGTCCTTGTGTTAGTAAATTTTTGTGGTGGGGAGAACCCTCTTGTGTTCTCCCCTCAACCTCGGACAATGATTTTACTCAAGTTGGTCGGGTGTGACTTGTGTTGGTAATGGTCACCCTGAGCCTCTCAGTTTCTTCTGGTTTTTCCTGGGCACAGACTCGAGTTATGCTAACTGTTGATTTGGTGACTTTCTGGGGGTAGAAAGTGTTTGTGGTGGGGAGAATTGTCACAACTGTTTTTTAGTCATTTTAGTCATTTTATTCATTTTATTTCTCTTGGCGTCGGGTGATTTTTCATAAGTGCGTGTGAGTCCCATTTTAAAATTTTAATGTTGGGATGAGTTTATGGTTTGGGATAGAGCGCGAACATCGTACGTTTAAGATGCGCAGACCGCTTGGGCACATGATTTCTGCTTGGGTACGTGCAGCCCGCTTGTGGTCCGCTTGGGTATCGTATGGTGCACGAATACCGCACGGTCATCTAGTTTTATCATTATTAAATTATTTGGTTGAGCGGATAAATAAATAAATATATGTGTATATATGTTTATGTTTTAAAGTTAGGTGTATATATATATATATATTTATATATGTATATATGTTTATAGGTGTATATATATATACACATATGTTTATAAATAAATATGTTTTAACGTTATATGCTTATGTGTATATATGTTTATATATATGTTCAAATATGTTTATATATGTTATATATGTTTATATATATATATATATGTATCTATGTATCTATGTTTATATAAGTGGGTTTATATATGTTTATATATATATATTTATATATCTATATATTTTTATAATAACTATTATTATTATTATCTTTATTATTATTATAATTATTAAGATAAAAAAATGGAAACCTAATCTACCCAGCCCAGGCGGCGCCCCCCCCCCCCCCCCCGGAATCGTGCATCGCCCCCTTGGTCCATTCCTGCGTGTGCGCTCCCTACCGGAGCTCCCTCCGGCCGTAACCCACATCCCGGACTCCTCCTCTCGAAGCTGCAACCCCCCCATGGCCTCCTCCTCCCTTTGCTGTTGCCGGCACCTACTCCCTGCACCGTTCGACCACTTAGGTTGACCCCACCTGCTCCGGCCGATCCCGCCTGCTCCGGACAACCCCGACTGCTCTGGCTGACCCCACCAGCTCCAGCCGCACCACCCTCAACCGGTGTGACTCCCCCCCCTCTCTGGTATCCTTCTTTTTCATTTTTTCTTAGGGTTTTATTTGAGTTGGCCAAACCCTAATTGAGGGCTTTTTGTTTGTGTGTGTTCCTCTTTTTTTAGGTATGTGAAGGGTCCACAAGGTTCTTTTCTCCCTTCTATTGAGGCGCGATTGTATTCACGCCCCTCTGAGGAATATGTTTTCACGTATTTTTATTTCCGGAGCACTCCATTAATATTTTCACTCTTCCTTTTTGTTTTAAAACATGTTTCACAGTTGTGTTATGCGCCTAATTATCTTGCTATAGAGTTCTGAAAATTTTAGAATTGATTAAGAATATATTTTGAGTCGGTTTCTGGTTTATGTCAATATGCATCTACAATTATTTTCTTTCTTAAGTGTCAAATGTTATTTTGATGTTTTTTTAAATGAAATTAGCATCGCTATGTTTCCTCATCCGTTTTGGTTTGGTCGAAGCCTACGACTCGGGTTTAATGCAGTGATGTGTTTATATGTTCAAGATTGTGCGAGCTGCTTGTCAGGACCGTTGGACCATGCTCCGAAAACCGTGGGTGAGTGCGACTACGTTTATCACCGATATTTGGGTAAGGATATATTTATACATTGTTATATATTCTTATGCCAATTTAAGTGTGAAATTGAGTTACAGACCCTTGACATCTTTATCTGATCTAGAGTCAGCTTTACCTGAATTATTAATTTAGCAATGTCTCGCTATTTACATTGCAGGATATATATACCTATGGTATATAGGTGTATGGTGTATATACGTGTATATATATATATATATATATGCACATCAAAGACACGTGAACACGACTGTGTGATGTGTGCAGATGGTTGCCGCTGGAAGAGCCTGCATTTTGGACATGGGTTAACTGAGGTAGGTGTTTACAACCATTTCCCTTTTTGATTCAAACCTTGAACACTTGAATTTTTTCAATTAATTCTTTTATATTGTTGCATTTCTATTGTGTTTATGAAAATCATCTCACATAGTCAAATTGTTGTTTTAAATTTTTGAAAGTGGCTTTTGATGTTGGTTTATATGAAATGCATAGGCTCTTGGTAAAGTTAAATTGAGTGCCTTGTGATGTGTTTGGTTGTAATTGATAGTGATTGTGTTTTGTAAATGTACGTTTTTATTTGGCGTGTTTTTTTGAAAAAAGGATGAACCAATAGGTTGTTTTAGAAATGTTTTGGAAATGGTTGTTGGTTTATAAGATGCAATTTTCTTTTATAAAGTGTTGTGAAAGAATTGGGTTTGGTTTCAATGATAAGTGTTTTATGAAAATGGTTTATAAGGTGATTCTTCTAAAAACAAGATGTGCCTTTGGGTGTTGGCACATCCATGGGGCACTAGGTGCTTACATGGATGTGCCTCCAAATGAAAATGGCACATAAAAACTATATTTTCATAAAACTAGGTTTTTGATGGAATGGTTTGGTATTTCGAAGAGGGATGAAAAAAAGTTGGCCCGGTTGGCCTTTGGCGTGAGTTGAATGGTTGTTCGGTTTGAAGGCCCATTTGGTATTGGGTTTTGAATGGGGTGTTTGTACTGACTTTTGGGAAAAGTGTGTGTTCCCGATTGGCAACTTATCTCATTTACTAATTGTTTTGAAACTACACATGTTGTGAAGGCCTGGTTGGCACCTTGTTGAATGTGAAATAATTTCATATATACATATTTGTGGGCATCTTTACAGGTGGACTTCCCTTCTAGGTTTGTCATGTAGTGGTGTCCGTGTAAGGGGTTGGCAAGTGCAGTGAGATGAGTCACGCGTGCGGGGGCCTCCTACTTGCACATTATTATCGAAATCACCATGGGATCCTGGGCGTCTTATAGATTATCAAGTGATGGTTTCTAGCCAGACCTGATTAGATGGGTTGGCTCCCCCTTGGTAGATAGGCCTTGTGGGGTGTTCCACTGGTTGGTTTTTAGTGCGTCCAGTTGGTTATTGACTAAGGAGTACCACAGCGGCAGGTAGTCTGAAACCGAGTACGTCCAGGGGTTTTCTATGGATGTTTAGGATCACCCATGGTTATTGCTTATATCTTCTTGTTTACTTTTACTCGCACTTGGTTTCCAACATTTACTTATTACCTGTTCTTATTTTGCACAAATGTGATAGACATGGATTTGAAATTAAGTTGTCAAGAAATACATTGTTTTGGGGAAGACGGGTTGTGGTGTCTATTGGTTTTTGAAATGGTAAATCAGGATCCTTTTCCCTTTAAAATATGAAAACCCTATTTTCTATGTTTTTATGTGAAAACTAGTGTTTTTGGGATTGTTTTTGGAAAGTGTTCTTGGATGGATTCTATGGTTTACTTTGGCATCCCTACTGGTCATTTTTAATACTCACGCCTATTTTATCATTTCAGGCGCATGTTTCCCTCATTCAATTTTTCTTGGATGAGTTGCTCATTTTGGGAGCAATGTTGTCTTTGGTTGGGAGGTGAATAAAGGGTCACATTGAGGTACATCTTCTGTTTGGTTTTATTTCATTCCACTGCTAGAGTTTCGTGCTTTTGTTCTGTTTATTATTATTTACTTATTTATATTTTTTTGGGCCAAATTGTTTCCAATGTTTTAACTTTGATGCCCGAAACTAGTCGCCATCCCGAGGGGATCAGGAACGCCCCTCGGGACTTACCGCGAGCTGGCTCGGGTGACCGGTTTAGGTTCACCCCAGGCTGGTTCATGACAGTTTCTTGTACTTGTTAGGTAGGACGAGAGGGGATAGGCTGTGAGTACTTCTCAGAGGGTTGCCTTATTTTTAGTTGCTTGCTTGTGTTTCTAGGTAAGACTAGAGGGGATATGATATGGGTACTTTCTAGAGGGTTACCTGTTATGTTTATCTACTTTGATTAGCTGTTGCATGTGGTGCAGTGATTTGAATGATTTGAATTGTGGATTATTTACTGCCTTATGTATTTTACCTTCTATATACTCACTGACTGTTAGGCACATATCTCATGGTGGTTTCCTACTGGTATTTAGTCTCACACCCATTTTGGGTCATGCTTTTGGGCCCAAACAGATTATATTGTTGTAGGTATAGATAAGGGTAATTTCCCTTCTACTTATGGTACTTGACTTGCCGTGGAGCTGGAGAGAAAGGGACCAAGCTATGGATTGCAATGCTGAGGAGTTGTGTATCTTTCTTTTTGTACTTTGGTTTAGCACTGTTTCTATTTCCAGCATTGTGACTTGTTTTGATGCTTTCCTAAAGATATGTATCATGTATAATTTCATATATATATATATGCTCCATTTGATTATTATTTTAGTCTTCCTCTATTTACTGTTGTTGGATATTTACTACTTCCACTATTGTATGAGTTGATTACTTCCGCTATGTACTCTACTAATGAGGGAATTGTTTCTCCACTATCACACCCAAGGCCCTCACTACTAGTCGGCATCCTCTAGTGTTCGAGGAAATGCGCTTGAGGCCATGTGACCAATCGGGTGCGGGGTGCCTCTAGGTGGCTTTCAGAACCAGGATGTTACAAAGTGGTATCCACGGATTTAGTTTCCCTTGACTTATTGTTTGGAACCTATAGTCCAGGATAGGAAGGAATTGGTACTTGGTGTTAAGCTGTGCCTGCGAGTAGCTAACCCGTGTACAGGGAAAAGCCAATCTACCTCATTAAATTGAAATTTTTCTAGTTTTTCAATTATTAGAGTTGATCTGATTCACCTTGAGTGATTCACATGATTTGTGTTCTTATTATTTCTGTTATTTAGGTTCTATTTATATTGCAACCCGATGTGATGAGGGTATGCCATCACATGCATCGTATAGGCACCTGCTAGAAATCACTTGTCATGGAGTTTTCCATGCCATCTAGGAAGCATTAGTGATTTCATGTTGTTGTGATAGATGATGTGTAAAATATGCATGTTGTTGTGATAATTTCCTTGATAGAAATACCTGCTATTTGATAGGGTATTTTTGTGTATAGATTTGCTAGAATGAATGCCAAAAAATGGTTCTTGAGGTGTTATGGGCCCTCATGGACCAGAATTTGGTGGATCATTACCTTGTTTGATATGTTTTAATGTGTATAAGATGCCAAATTTTGATTCTTGAGGAGTATGGTCCCTCACAGATAAAAATTTGGCACTTTCAATGATTATTTCATTGTTTTTTGGGTTCTGGAGTAGTTTCTAAGGCTTACTATTTGGAAAAACCAAAAATACACGCCATTTAATGTTAAGTACACGTTGTGTGTTCATCTGTTCGAGAAGAAACAATTTTTCTTAAGTACACACCATGTACTTCATATACACGCCATGTGGTCTCTTACCGTGTCATAGGTTATGTGGACAGAGACATGGGATGGGGAAAGTCTAGAGTGAACACACCGTGTATCATTCATACACGCCATGTAGAGTCGACCTCGTGCCCACCCATGTCACTAACAACACAGGTTGGCCAAGTCGTGTCTAGTACACACTGTGTGCCATCTAAACATGTCGTGTAGTCTTACCCAGGTACCCAGATGTGTCACTAACAACACAGGTTGGTTTCACCCTTTCTTTTACATGTCGTGTCTGCCTTGAACATGCCATGTAGTTTTACCTAGGTACCCGACCGTGTCACGTATGACACGGGATGGTGTTATCCATTCTCATACACGCCATGTCCATCCAGAACATGTCGTGTAGTGTGAGCCATGTGTCAGGCCGTGTCACGAACAACACATGCCAGGTGAAGCTTGTCAAGTACATGCTATGTAGGACTTTCACACGCCATGTAGTCTTTCTTTAGGAGATCCATTTTTCCTAGTTGTGTAGAAGAACTCAGGCATAGAAAGAGGATTCAAGTACACACCATTTGTTAATACAACACGTCGTGTGTTTAGGGTTTTACACGACTAGTTTAGGTAAGAGTACACGCCCATGTGAATGACTTCAGGGAACACGTCGTGTAGGAAATGTACATGCTGTGTAGTCATGTTTTATAAACATGAATGTTTCTTTCTCTTGTTATCTTCGTACAATTACTTTTTTCTGTCCCTGTTAATTCTGATCTAAGGTGTATGCTTGACCTTTTAGAATCATGCCACCGAAACTTCCTCCGGTTGTATGCTAGTTTTCATATGGTGATCATACACCAGACATGGCTGATTAGTGACCACCTCCAGATCCTCAAGTTGTGCCATTCTTGGCACCAGGTGTTATACCTATTAATAGTGTTGATTCATAGTTTAGGGAGGGCTTTCAGAGGATAATGCAGACCTTTCAGGGAGCGCCTCCTCCTGACTCATCGATGGCTGATTTGACACGGGTCTTCTAGTAGCAGCATCCTCCAACTTTCTCAGGGGAAGGAGAACCTCAGGCTTCAGAGTCATGTCTATAAGCCTTGCTGACAATCTTTGATCATCTGGAGACGCCTCTAGAGAGGAGGATCATGGTTTCTACCTATAAGCTTTGGGACTCCTCCAATAGGTGGTGGGTTGTGATCTCACATGCGGGACACTAACAGGTTATGGCGTGGGATGAGTTTCAACATATCTTTTTTGACTACTTCTACCTGGATACCCTGAGGGATGATCGAGCCCCGAAGTTTATGAGTCTAGAGCAGGGTACTTATTCTGTTATGGAGTATTCCTCCTACTTTACCGAGCTGCAGAGATTCATGCCTATTCCAGGAGGTGATCAGTTGTTCATGGCAAGGAAGTTTGAGGATGGTCGTAGGAACGACATCCGCTCACAGGTGAACATATTCCAGTAGACATCTATCACTTCTATAGTCAATCAGACACCGATCACAGAGTGAAATAAGAGGGATTATGGAGTTGTGAGCTAGGGCGGCATGACATCTAGGGTTAGTGTTCCTCCTACTGACAGCAGGAAGCACTGTAGGGAGTCTTCACGCTGTGATCCGAGGAGGCGAGACACTCTTTCTGGTAATCAGGTAGTGTGTTACCAGTGTATAAAGTGTGGGCATACAAGGCCACATAATCCAAAAGACCCAGTGGAGTGCCGATCTTGTGGCAAGATGGGTCACCTTCAGTGCTTCTGTCAGATCTTCTCTCCAGCAGCTGGTGATAGGGGTTCTTCTATGACTCCTCATTTAGGATCAACACCACCTGTTTCTCACCAGTCTGGGAATAGGAGTTCTTCCAACCATTCAGGCCGAGGTGGTGGTCATGACCATGGTATCCAGTTGCGTGGATTTTAGTGACATCAGGGAGGATAATATCAGAGTGGTTAGGTAGGGTCACAAGGCCATGGTACATGCCATACTTTTGCGGTGGAGCAGACCCAACAGGAGCAGGATCCCTTAACTTCTACCATTCGAGGTACGGTCTTAGTAGACTCAATTTTAGCTTATTCCCTTTTTGATACAGAGGATTCCCATAACATTATATATGATTCTTCCATAGAGAGCCTTGGGCTCTGCATCTTTTCTTCTACGGATACCTTGATGCCAGACACTCCGTTGGGGACTAGAACGGCTAGTGTACGTCAGTGCAGAGAGTTCCCTCTACAGGTTGGTGGATGTCTCTTTCTATGGTACCTTTATGTCTTGGAGATGACAGGCTATGATTTCATTCTCATGATTGACTGGTTAGTTCAATTCTAGGAAGTCTTCAATTGTTTTTACCGTAGGGTAAGTTTCATATCACCATAAGGTGGATTCATTCTTCATAAGGGTGATTGGGATGTCCAGGTGAGCAGAGCGGGTCCATAGCATCATGGGTTGAGACGAGTTACAACCCAGATTTCTAGTGTTTATCTGGATGACTATGGGACTTCATAGTTATATTTTTCTCTAGTGGTGGTTCATTTCAGAGATGTCTTTCTAGATGACTTTTCAGGTTTTACTTTGGAACATGAGGTTGACTTCTCAGTTGATATTGTGCCAGGAGCGGTACTAATGTCCATTCCTCTTTATAGTATGGCTACACCAGAGTTGTAGGAGATCAAGAAACAGTTGGAGGAGTTGCATACAAGGGGTTTCATTCGACCCAATACTTCTCCTTGGGGTTTTCTTGTCCTGTTTGTGATGAAGGAAGATGATAACCTTAGGCTTTGTGTGGACTATCGGATGTTGAACCAGTTGATGGTGAAGAACCGATATCCCTTGCTCAGGATTTATGATCCCTTTGACCAGCTTCGAGGATCCCGGGTGTTCTTGAAGATTTTCTTGAGATTTAGCTATCATAAGTTTCACATTAGACCATCATATATTCCTCTTACAGCCTTTCGGAGCAGGTATGGTCTATACGAGTACTTGGTTATTCCGTTCAGTCTCAAAAACGTGCCTGTAGTTTTCATGGCACTGATGAACCGAGTGTTCCATCCATACGTGGATTCCCTCTTTGTGGTCTTCATGGATGATATATTGGCGTACTCTCACACTCGACATGACCATGCTACCCATCTTGAGATCGTTTTGAGTACACTGAGGGAGAATCAGTAATATTCTATGCTCTCAAAGTGCCACTTTTGGATGGATCAGATTTACTTCTTGGGTAATGTTATCTTAGATGAAGGAGTATCAGTAGACCCATAGAAAGTGATACCTGTAGTTTCATGGGAGAATCTGAAGAATGTATTTGAGGTGTGGAGTATTATAGGGTTGGATGAATACTAAAGACATTTCATATGGTACTTTTCACATTTTTCAGCACCGCTGACAGGTCTAACTAAGAAGGGGGCGAAGTTCATATGGTCAGATTCTTGTGAGTCAGCCTTTCAGGAGCTGAAAGGGAGGTTGACTTCAGCACCGATACAAGTCTTTCCAGAGCCAGGAAATAGTTATACTATTTAATGTGATGCATCAGATATTGGGTTGGGAGCTATGATTATGTAGGGAGATGGAGTCGTTGTGTACAGGTCTCGACAGTTGAGGCCACATGAGAAGAATTACCCGACACATGATCTGGAGTTGGAACTTTTTTTTCATGCCCTACATTGTTGGAGACATTATCTTCTAGGAGATCACTATGTGGTTTTCACCGACCATAAGAGTCTCAAGTACATCTTCACTCAGAATGATCTAAATTTGAGACAGCGGAGGTGGGTTGAGTACCTACAGTCCTTTGAATTTTAGCTAGCCTATACGCCTGAGAAAGGCAACACTGTGGATGATGTATTGAGTAGGAGGACTCAGATACAGGCAGTTTTGGATGCCAATAGTGAGTGGAAGCTTATGAATCTGTTATCTGAGATGCATTTGGAGGTGCACGTCAGTCAGGGGTAGACGTTTATTTCTTTTATAGCTGTTACCTCTACTCTTCTGGATCGAGTTCGAATGAGGAATCTCTCAGATTCTGAAGGCCTAGACCTACAAGAAAGCATGTCAAGGGAGGGCCCTTTTCCGGGATGGATCGTAGGTGAGGATGAGATCTTTTGTTTCAAGGGGAAAATATGGGTGCCATCAGATATACATGAGGAGATGATGCAGAATTTTCATTCATCAGTTTGGGAAGTTCATTCTGGCATCACCAAGATGTATCGTGATCTACAACATTAGTATTAGTGGTCAGGTATAAAGAGGTACATTTATGGTTTCTTCTTGAGGTGTTCTACTTGTCAACATGTGATGGTGGATAATCAGCAACCATCATGGATTTTGTAGTAGTTACCTATTCTCTAGTGGAAGTGGAATGACATCGCGATGTACTTCGTGACTGGTTTGCCGAGGTCCCCTCGTGGGAATGACACTGTTTGGGTTGTCATTGATAGACTCACAATGGTTTCTCACTTCTTGCACATCAAGGAGACCTTTAGAGTTGATGAGCTAGGACGGTTTTACGTCTATGAGTTTGTACATCTTCATGGAGTTCCACACACCATTGTTTCATATAGGGATGTAGGCTTTACTTATTGGTTCTGGAAGGGGATTCGGAAGGCCTTGGGTACAAAAGTACTTTTTAGTATAGCTTACCACCCCCAGACAGATGGCCAGTATGAGCGTACGATTCAGGTGCTTGAGGATATGCTCCGAGCATGCATTCTGGATTTTGGAGGCTCTTGGGAGAAGCATATAACTCTTGTGGAGTTTGCCTTTAACAATTGTTTTCAAGAAACTCTTCAGATGGAACCTTATGAGACTTTGTACAGAAGGCCATTCCAATAACCTTTATGTTGGCTAGAGGTAGGATAGGTATCTTTGATAGGACCTCGTCTTGTTCAGGAGACCAAAGAGAAGATAAGGTTGATTCAGAAGAGGATGGCTACTGCACAGTCTCGACAGAATTCTTATGCTGATCAGTAGAGACGACCTCTGGGGTCGAGGTCATGGATCATATTTTTCTGTGTGTTACAATGAGGTTGGGACACAAGAGGATTCAGAGATAGTGTAAGCTTTCATTAAGGTATGTTGGACCATTTTAGGTGTTGGAGAGAGTTGGGATAGTTGCCTATTGGTTTCAGTTACCTCAGAGGTAATGAGCTATGCACTATGTCTTCCACGTTTCTCAACTCTGTAGTTACTTTTCAGACCCATCTCATGTCTTTCAACCCAAGGAGTTTGAGTTTAAAGCGCATGCATCATTTGAATAGAATCCTATCCAGATTGTGGATTGTAGTACTAAGGTTTTCCGTGGCCGGTCTGTTCCTCTAGTGCGAGTGCTATGGCAGCAAAGGCAGGTACAGGATGAGACTTGGGAGACGGAGGCTGATGTACGAGCACAGTAGCAAGAACTATTCAGGGTTTCTTCTTCTACGCTACCCTAGGGAAATTCGAAGATGAATTTCTTTAAGGGGAAAGTTTGTAAGAACCCATACCTTCATTTTAGGTATGCTTTTACTTTATGGTCATTTTTGGAGAAAAGAGGAATTTTTGTAAACTTCCTAAGTACACACTATGTACTTTATGAGTACATGTCGTGTACTTTCTTGCCGCAGCAGGCCGTGTAGTAGCTGCACACACATCCGTGTGGGAGTGACTTAGAGGCTGCTTAAGGCAGAGTATGGAAAAGATGAGTACACGCCGTGTACTTTATTTTTTTTCATTAAACACACCAGGGTTGCATCTAATCACCATAACTCGCTTCTTTTAGGTTTTCTTCATCCATGAGAACCAGTACGACCACAGATCTTTGTGGAACCCCTGAGCCACCATCCTTCCTCTGATTCGAACACTATTTATTGTGTTGGAATCGCATCGGTGAGTTTTCTCTTCTACTTGATCACTGTTTTCCAATTCAACTTCCTTTACATGTTATCATGGGTTGAATGTTTTGGATGTTTTTTTAGATATAAGACGCTCCAAAGAGATTAAAACTTCGTGGTTCAAGTATATTGATCTCCTAACCCCAAGGTAGGTGGTTTGTGCCTTTCTGTTGAAAGTCTTTGAGCTTTATGTGCACATTTTTTCATAACCCATGAATGGGGTATTGCGCGTTTACCGTTTCAACCCTTTTGTTTCTCTTCTATGATGGTATGTCTAATTAAATGATTATTGATTATAAATAGGGTGAATTTTTATTCTTTGGATGTTGTTCCCATGCATGTTTTTCCTATTTTGACCCTTAGGTCCTGTTTTCCTATTAGGTTGCTGTTTACTTTCCCATGCCTAGTAATGTAGGATGGTGTGACTGTTGATTTCTTATCCTATTGTGCTGTAGAATTATAGCCAAGTAGTTCTTGAGGTTGACCTTGGATGTTACGCACTTCTACACATGCTTGAATTACACAGGTCCAAGATAACATGGTGTATTGACCATAGGGAGAATGTACATTGAGGGCTTCTCCAGAGTGTCTTTATATTTTATGATGCGGGACCATAGGGGGAAATGATGATGAGTGCTTCCCCAGAGTTTCTGTAGTTCCTCGACGTGGGCCATAGGGGGAATGAGACATTTAGTGCTTCCCTAGAGCACTTTTAGAACCAATAAGAGACTATAGGGGGAATTAACGGTGATTGCTTACTCAAAGTTTCTATTCTTAAGCTGAACCAGAGGGGTTAGACTAAGTGTACTGACCAAAGGGTTTCTTGTACTTGTTTGGTAGGACAAGAGGGGATAGGCTGTGAGTACTTCCGAGAGGGTTACCTTGTGTTTAGCTTCTTAATTTTGTAGCTAGGTAGGACCAGAGGGGATAGGCTATGGGTACCTCCCAGAATATTACCTATTGTTTTTATCTGTTTTGATTAGTTGTTGCATGTTGTGTAGTGATTTTAATGCTTTGAGCTATGGATTGTTTACTGCTCAGTACTTCCTTGTTTATTGCCTTATTTATTTTACCTTCCATATACTCACTGACTGTTAGGAACAAATCTAGTGGTGATTTCATACTGGGATTTAGTCTCATATCTTGTTTGGGTCATGCTTTTGAGCCCAAACAGATTATATTGTTGTAGGAATAGATAAGGGAAAGTGCACTTCTACTTCTGGTACTTGACTTGCCATGGAGATGGAGAGCATGGGACCAAGCTATGGCTTGCGATGCTAAGGAGTTGTTTATCTTTATTTTTGTACTTTGTTTTAGCACTGTTTATATTTCAAATATTGTAACTTGTTTGGATACTTTCTTAGATATATGTATCATGCATCATTTCATATATATATGTGATATAGTTGTTTATTATTTTAGTTTTCAAATGTTTACTGTTGTGGGATATTTACTACTTCTGCTATTGTATGTGTTGTTTAATTCCACTGTGTACTTTGCCAATGAGGGAATAGTTTCCCCACTATCACACCCAAGGCCCTCGCTGCTAGTCAGTAGCCTCTAGAATTCAGGGAAATGCACTTGAGGCCTTGTGACCAACCGGGTTTGGGGCTCCTTTGGATGGCTTTTAGAACAGGGACATTACACCCTCTCTCCTAACCACACTTATCATGACACGAACAAAGAAAAGTGTGTGAATGGAACTCTCACTCCCATTCCGATGCACACGATGCTTTGTGTACCAGAAAATCGTCCACTATTGGTTCTGCACCAAAAGGTGTACACATTAATCAGCACTACAGAAAATCATCTTCCTGTAATTCAAGTCGCAACATGCAATATCCCTACTCACAAGGTCACAAAGATCCTGACACCATCCTTAGGGTCCAGCATGCACTCCAAATAGTCATGAACCACAAGAGTTTCCTCACTAACATCACCAAACAATTCCTCATAACCCAAAGTCCATAGACCTACCAAGGATTCCCTAAACACACCACCAAGGACATATCATAACTGGCCAGGCCTCACAATCCAATCCAAAGTCTCAACTAGGGAACTCTCATTGCCCCAACCCACACTTACAAGGGTCAAACCTACACACCAAGGATACCCAACTTTGAACCCAAACATTATCATTCCAAACATACATTTCACTCGACACTTCGAAGAATGGAATAAAAAATTTAACCACATCTGGAAAAGATCTCACACTATCAACCTTAAACAAACCATTATTCATACCCTATCCCAATAGTTATTATCACACCTAAAACACTACCCCAAACCATACCTACCATAGTCATTGTCAACATGGGGTAACCAACTTACATAATCACAAGTCTATCATTAGAAAAAATTCATTAACAATTTTACCATCATTATGCAACCCCTTTTTCTTTTGGAAATTGAATCAACCCTTACAATTTATCATAACCCAAAACATTACACCGGTCACAAAATTTCATTATACATGATATTACTTAACTCTTTATTTGTATTCTTTTCTTTCTTCTACTTTCATTACCATTATTTACCATCATTTTTTCATATTTATGAAGGACATAAAATGTATTTAACTCTCTATTCCCAACACACCCATCCTGTGTGTGTGTCTATAAACATGCATGAAACCTATACTTAGAAGCCTAAAATGATGCATGAATGCACATCCCCATGCAATTCCGACAATGAGAGAAATATCATAAATTAGTCAAATCACACAACTTGTGAATCACCCTACAGTGAAATATCATTCAACTATAACAACACACATCAATAACAAAAATTCCTACCCAGGCTGACTTGTGTTTTCCCTCATACATGGGTTAGCTACTCCCAAGAATGAGCTCATTACCCAGGCCTGAAACTATCCTAATCTTCTGTCTACCATCCACAAATAGTTAGAAAGAGAAATAAATCCTTCTGATACCACATTGTAATGTCCCTAACCTAGAATCCACTAAACCGGTGCTCTGAGATGGGTCATGACATGACCCATGAGAACATAGCATCATTCCTCATCCCTAACCCATGCATTAGAGGTTGAGTTTAGAGTATCAGTCCAACTCAACCCATGGGAATAGAACCTCAGTCAGTACCCCAGTCTACCATGCCATGTGCACATGCTTATTTATCAAATCATCATAACCATACCATAACACAACCAAGTATATTCAATGACTTGGATAACACAATACGTAAAACAACATAACTTAACCAATGCCATTGGGAATCAACATTCATAATTCATAACAAATAACATGAGAATTGATACTATTCCACAACCCATTGACACATTTTCCACATTTCACATCATTTCTCCATTTATCCCATTTCACTTTTTATCACGCTTAACTCACTAAAGATTTAGTCATTGTTCCTATCTCACGTGGCATTATTCGTTAGGCCTAACTCAGTAGGCTCTAAAAATGGGCTCATAATCCATTCTATTATGGTCTCTAGTAATCTATACTTCATAAAACATTCACACAATTTCCAAATACAATTCATATCCATTTATCCAAATTCCCATTTCTGTGCCTTAAACCATTAGGTATATTCAACCACCCCTTTTGCCTTAAAAAAATTCATCATTGAAAATTCATTAAACCATTTATCCAATTTATCATTTCACAAGAATTAACCAACTTATGCATTCCAATACATTTCTCATATTACATAACATAACCCCTTCATTAAATTCAATCATTTAGGGGAACCACATAATTCTCATGTATTAACCCATTCCACAATTCATCGATAGTTATCATTTCCCATGATTATCACACTAAGAATACACATGTATTATGATAACCCCTTAGCTACTCACTTTATCTCACTTAACCCCTTTTTAATCCCACCGATGCCACTATAGGTCACCGCCCATCCCATGTGTTTTACTTGGAATCCCATTCACATCCTTTGATCTTAATATCATATTCACCCTTGGCTATATGTTGTCACACATGAACCTACATTTAATTAGCTAAACTGTAATTCCAATAACATGGGAACACCCCATGGGTGGCCCTAAAATAGGTCACATCGTCCTCCATGCATCCCACATGGATCATGAGGGTTTTATTTGGTTGTTTAGACACCTAAAACATCACATCACAATAATTGCATGGTGGACTCTTCACAAGAGGTTATGAATCAAAACACTACGTGAAAAATCTCTATAAATGGATATAACCTGTAAACCACCGAACTCAAATCCATTGATGAATTCTACCTTAATAGTGTCCTTCGATCCTGGTTCAAACATCCCTTTGAGCCCCAACCGAGATCTCACCCGAAAAAGAGGGTTTTGGAGCTTCAGAAAGAGAAGGAAGAAAGAAAAAACCCTAATCCACAACAGAGTATGAATGAAAGGATTAGAATAAACTAGAGATTTGATAAAAAAATGAATATTCTCCAAATGACCAGGAAATGATGGATATTGATCCATGAGATCTCTTGAAGTCCTGGCGGTGTCACTAGGGCAGGAGGAGGTGGAATGGAGGAGAAACCCAAATTGGGTCTTAAAATCACAGGGTGGAATTTTTGTAAATTTTCCAACATTTCTGGGCCACATGGTTTACCTAAATGGTTTGAAAAACCATGCTCAAACTATGCAGATGATTCTATCCCGAAAGTCCCCCTCGCACAGTTTACCCATACGATTTTCCAAACCATGGAAAAACTGTGTAGAGGCTTCAGCCCAAATGAGACCCCATCTCTCACATAGTTTAGCCACACGGTTTTCCAAAACCTGCGCAAACAGTGTGGAGGATACTATTGAAGGATATCTAGTCTTCACAGTCTACCCCCATGGTTACCCCTAACCATGCACATACCGTACACCTAGCACTGCTTGGCCTGATTTCTCTACTCTTTGCACCCCGAGCCCCCGGGGCACCCCCAAGCCCCCACCTGAACTTGGGAAAAACTTATCTTGACAAAAGAAGATAACAAAATAAAAAATAGACAAAAACATAACTTAAAATGATCTGTTATATTACATAAATGGGTATGGAATTCATTATATGATGATTTTGTCTTGGAAAATCACAATGCAATTTCAGTAGCATAATGGCGTCATATGGGAATTCATATGTTGGGTTGATGAGATATAAATGGGTCTCTCATCATTTATACATAATATAGATAGTAAGGGGATCATGGAAAATAATATCCCAACATATGGAATGGAATTTAGATGCCTAATATGGAATAAATTAATTAATGGAAATAAGAAGAGAGAAATCCCTTACATAATTTCGACATGGTAATGGATGTAGATAGAGGACATTAATGAGAGATAAGGTGGTATATCATCATTAAAAAATAATAAGGGAAGTATGGGGGAGGTGAGAAATCATTTCCCAAAATTTTTAATTGAAATTAAGAGGGTATTTCAATATAAATAAACTTGGATAAAAATGAGAAAGGAATGAATACCTTATTAAAATTTGGCATGGTAACGAGTATACATAAGTGTCCATAAGAGGGATAAATAATAGTGAAATGGGATCTAATAATTTATACAAAAAATTATAAGTAAAGAGTATATATAATAAAATATCCCAACATAGTAATAATATAAATTCAATGACATAACATGATAATAATTCTTGATAAAAGTGGAGGGTGGAAAATCCCTTATGGAATTTCGAAAAAATTAAAGGGTGTGCTTAAAGGATCATAGGAGGGATTGATGAGAGTGAAAGGAATATATCATAATATATACATCAATTGAAAAGTATGGGGGTAGTAGAACATCATAACCCAATATATAAATATGGAACTTTAGAGTCATAATGTAAAAGAGTAGCTTGAATGGAAATGAGAAGAGTGAAATCTCTTACGAAATTTTAGCATAGTAACAGCTTAGGTAAAGGTAAAAATGAGGGAGAATAAATAATACCTCATTCCAATAACATCAAATGGACAATAATATAATGATTAACCATTCAAAATTTCAACAACTACTTTCGAATAAGACGCTTGAATTGGAAAGGAGGAGAGGAAAGTGAGGATCGCTTACATGGAAGTGTGATTATAAAGGATTGGGAGAGGGTTATTGGGAGGTTGAGGGAACATTGGGAGGACTCCAGGGAGTATGGTTCATATGTTGGTCAATAACCAAATGGTTTTAGTTTAGAGGAATGAGAGATTGGGTGGGTTTATATAGGAAAGGAGAGGTAATTATTTATTATTTAGGTTTTGGACACTAAACATTAGACTAATCAAAACCAAAAACCATACCATGGTTTTTCTTATGGTTTCTACTAAATGGGATTTTTATAAAAAATTTCATTAGTCCAAAGTCCAAACATATTAAAATATTAGTCTTACTTATGTAGAGGTGACTCACACTCTCATGGAAATCATTTTAAAATGATAAAATATTTTATAAGTCATGGAGGGTCCACTAAGGCATTATAAAATTAATGAAACAAATCTAAAATAAGTCTATATAAAAGCTAAAACATTATTGGACGAATAACCCTTTTAAATTATTTTATTACATCACTATTTGGTCATTATGATGTCATAAAACACATTATATATATTTTCGGTATTTAATTTTTACCCAAAAATTATACGCTCAGAAAATTATGAAAAATACCCCATTGGATAATTTCAATGTCATTATTCCAAAAATAATATTTAATTTATCTAGATAATTTTATAAATATGTAAATTTCCACTTTTAAAATAAAAACCAACTTTCACTAAAAATTGACGGGTTTCGATAAAAAACGTTTTTAACCTTAATAAAAATTACATTTTCCATCATAAAAATTATATAATAATTTATTATTCCTAAATATAATTTGATAATAAAAATTTATTAAATTATTAATTATTTAAAAAATTCATTAATTCATCAAAATAAATTCTTTATGTAAAATTAAAATTTTGGTTTTATCATATAAAAATATAATTCTTATCAAACTGAATAGTTAATATTTTATAGAGTAAAAACAATAAATATAATAACAATTTTTAATTAAAAGGAGTGTTATTATAACCATATTATAATAACATTATTAATAAAAATATAGTGTAATATAATAATTTATATATTTCTGAAAAGTACCATTTTACCTGAAAAGTCAATTTATCTAACTCATTATATTTTTATGAAAAAAAATTCACATAAATGAATTGATTGAATAAGAATTTTATTTATAAAAGGGTTTACACAATAAGTAACTTATACCTTGTTACACAACCACTTATATCACCAACATAAGACTTGATGTAGAGACCCGAAGCTTGACGTACATAGATATTACATTACTTTTGTGGAATACATAATACATAACAAAAACAGACACACAAGGACTGTAATAGTTTAGTGTCTTTGGAAACTTGGAACGTAATATTCTAATTGTGGTGAAAGATCTTCAACATCTCCCATAAAGATCTTCCACTTTTTGTTTCCTTACCTAGAACCTTTATTTTAATCCTGGGGGAAAATAAAACATAAAAAGAGTGAGCTCAAATGCTTATTAAGGGTAAGCATGGATAAAATAAAACATACCATGTACATTTGAACTTAAAAACATGAACATAATGTTTAAACATCAAAATCTTGAGCAACGACTTAAAACATGGAAGTACATAAGGCATAGATCATAATGGAACATAAATCATGATAACATAGAATGGGTATAAAACATGTAATTGTGGCATCCATTAAGCAAATGTAATGAATTCTATAGTAGCCAAGACATTGCTGCCAAGACCATCTTAGTGGACAAAGTCCCTTTCTGAATCGAGTTCACTCCTCGTTCCAGTCCTGTAATACTGAACAGGATTAACTTACCGTTCCAGCCATGTCTATCTCATGAGATATAAATCTTTATCCAATGAATTGGAGGGAGATATAGGTCCCACCCATCTCATAATGAAATCATTCTTACTTGTGCCTCAAAATAAACATACATCATTCATAATAACCCAACGAATAAAATGGGTTTCATAAACATCATCCCATTATCACATAATCCATATAAAAGTAATGGATATCATTTCATAATTATAAAAGTGAAACCATGTAAATCATAGAGACATTATACTTGAAACATACACATATGGAATAATTTCATCTTATATGGAAAAATGGTTTTGATAAAACACTTGAAATGAATTCTTAAGGAAAATACCGTTTCTTCAAAATCATTTTATTTTAACAAAACGTCATGAAATTTTAAATGAAAGAGATTTTTTTGGAAATATTCATGAAATATTTTGGGGGAAGCTTCATGAAAATAAGGCTTTATAAAACCGTAAAAATATTTTCATTCCGTATATCTTAAAAAAACATTCTTCTCGTACTTTTGTCGACAAAGTAAAAAAAAGTACCTTGTAGGGTAAATAAAAGAAAGATTCCTTCCATACCATGGGGTAAAAGTAAAAATGGGTAAAAAGGACTTTAAATATGCATGAAAACACTTTTAAAAAACATAGACATGGATGGAAACAATAACCCCAGTAAATATTTACGAATAAGCAATCTCGGATAAAAATGAGATTTGCAAAATTATCCCTTACCTTAGGTCCGATATGATTCGTACGTACCCAAAACTCCTATATAATGATTTAAATAATGTCATTGACTTATTACATAATCATATTCATTGTTATGATATCATATATGGTTCAGTTGTGACTTTATATTACCCGTTCTTTTGTAAATTCCATGTTAAAGAGCGTTTTGGGTAAAATCGTTTCATTTGTCATCCGTGTTTTGACGTGTAATTAATCATATGATTACTTAGATCATGATTACTTAATTCCAGAATATAAAAATTTATTTATATATAATATATATTCAGAATATACATATATATAATAGATCGATAAATGGAAAGAAATACACCGTTCATGGAGACGGTAGGTCGTACGTACGCATGAACGTTGTTTTTGTTTCCTCATTGAATTGAATGGAATTAATTGGATGAAATAAATATATATATATATATATATATACATAAATCCAGTATCATTATTATGTCATATATTTCATGATTACTTATTATATATACTTTATAATCATTTATTAATGGTTAATCATTGAGAATGAATCTCATCGCGTCATGGAGACGGTATTCTGTACGTACGCACGATCGATGATATCGTTCCCATAATCGTGTAATTTTATTAAAGTGTATGTATTCTATGAAATAATCAATAATAAATTACAATAATCATATATATGTATTTATTTTCACCATTATATCCATCCAAGTAAGGTGGTGGTGGAAAATAGATTACACCACGGCGTGGAGACGGTATTCCGTACGTACGCATGCGCGGTGATTTTGTTTTCTGTAGGATGGATAGATGGTGAAATAGGGTTGTTTAATACTTATAATAACATATCAGTATATTATTTATACTTATGTTATTACTTCATAATGAAACAACTAAAGAAGAAGAAGTGGAAGAAGAAATAAAGTTGAAAGAATCGGTAATGGACATTACCTCTTCTTTGAAGCGCCTCGTTGAAACCTCCTTTTAGGGCACAACAATTGGTCTTTTAAGAATCCCAGGACCTCTATGATGTTACTATGGAAGTGGAGAAGATAATTTGGCAGGGGTTGTCCGAGAATGAAGGCTCAAAGTGGTGTAGGGAAGAGAGGTAGGCGGTGCCCTTTTATAAGGGAGGAGAGGGGCACCTTTGGAAAAACAAAAAATATTATTTTATTATAAAGTCATATTCGGTTCTTAATAGCTCCAAATTGAGTTATTTCGAAGGTAAGGTGGGTATGGGTAGAAAACATCTTATCCAATATAATTTAGGCAAGTTTAGTTTTCTATTTTAACCTTAACATTTAGATTTAACTTTAAGTTAAATAATTTTACTTTTACCGTGTCTTCTTGTTTTCTTACACTATAAGGTTAATAAACTTACTATAACAAGCCAAAAAAACCAAAATTTGTTTATTATTAATATATATAACCATATATAAGTCATTTGGATGAACCTTAGATTTTTAGGAATAAAATAACAATTAATAATATAATATTTGTTTTAAAAACTATTTTATGTCAATTTTGACACTCTTTGGTAATTTAATTTTCTGAAAATCATAACAGAATTATTAGTTTGAAAAAAGTTAACTAAATCAATAATAACATGTAATATTAACCTAGAAAATTAGTTTAATTCATAAAAAGTCTCAAATTACATTTATTTTGGTATTTATAACATCAATTATATCAATATTTCATTAATAAGATAATTACTGCATCATCTTTGTGTCATATATAAATTAAATTATATAATGTCTAAAAATTATAAATAAAATACCATTATGTAGGAAATATTCTTATATTTATAATTAATATTTATAGTCAAATCTATCTTATGTATAACCCTATATTAAAAATTATTTACTTATTAAACTTTGAATTAAACTATTTTAACCCTTCTTTAAATAAATTAATAATAAATGTCCTAATCTAATCCAAGTGGGACTAAATGGTCATATTTTGTTCCTAAGGTTGTTTTTGGTCGAATTAATCTTACCCAATAGAATTAGTACATGTTTTAGGGTAATAATAATATCATTTTACCCTTAATTATCTTATTTACTTTTAACCGTGGTAAAAAAAAGTAAAAAGTTACTATTCACCAAAAAAATTTCATCTCATTGAACCACATTTTAGTCCTTGATATTAACCGTGTCTCTCCGATTTTCGAAATTCCACTCACAGAAGCGGTAAAATTAAGTTTTATGAAAAATTCAGTTTTTTAACTACCACTTAGTGGTTTCACTATTCATCAAAAAAATGAAAGTTTCCAGAAAAATACCAACAATGAGGCCTAAGCTATATTTGATATTATGAATTCAAAAATGATGTCTATTTTATCAAATTAAAATCATATTAGTTGCATTAATTATTTTAATAATTAATTCCCGTCGTCAAAATAAATAGCGTGTTTTTAAGAGATAATAACTATCAAAAGATTGACACTTGTTTATGTCTGGTTTAAATGTGAAATTACATCCAATGACCAAAATTGTATTAAATGGTAAAAATATTTTCTAAATATAATTTATAACCACTCAAATTAATAATTTATCACTATAAATTATTTTGATTAAAACATTTGTTTTAAATTAAAATTTAGTAATTTTCACTATTCATCAGAATATGAAAGTTATCCGAAAAGTACAAAAATTTCACCCTAAGATAATTTAGATATTCCGAATCCAAAAATGAAGTCCATTTGGAAAGATAAAATTTATTATATTTCAAAAAGTGGGTATTAGTATTCATAACGGCTAGTTAATAACAATATTATAATAATATCTCGTTTAGTGAAACTCGGTATTGTGTGCTACCCACGATATCGAGGAAGGTCTTTATTGCGTGTAATGCAAGCCAAGTCAGGGATGCGTGTTGTGAAAGCTCTTTTTGGTGTAGCATACAACACAAGACATTAATGAAATTAAAAAGAATATTTTTCATAAAATCTCGGGGTGTTACACTTAAGGTAGGGTGTGCGATTGTGACATATTCTTGGTGCAGATCTGATAACATCCCCCGAGTGGTAATCTCTATTAACTTGAACTTTTCTCGTAGCCTATTCCATTCAAGTTTAACGTGTTTAATCTTGTATTTGGGATTGATCAATAATGAATCCCAGTGATTCTAACTTCTTTTCAAGCTACGAAAAATGAGCTTCGTACGGCCCGAGTCTACTGGATGAGGCCATCCTCTCATTTTTCTACGTCAAAAGGATTATTTTTAAAAACATTAAATTTGTATTAGTCATGTGATCATTGTTCAATGGATATATTATCAATAGTAATTATACTTAACATTCATTTAAATCCATTTGTATAAAAATAAAAAAGTGCATCTGTTTTCTATATCCATAATACATTTAATTAAATGAAAGAAAAAGAATTTTATTCATGAATGTTCGGGTCATTACAAAATTCCCCCATTCATAAATTTCACCCTCTAAATTTACCTTTCCCATACTAAAATAGATATGGGTAACTCTGCCTCATCACTTCCTCTAGTTCCCACATTGCTTCTTCTAACTTATGGTTTCTCCACAACTCTTTAACGAAGGCAATTGTCTTATTTCGTAGAAATGTTTCCCTACGATCTAAGATCTTCAGCAGATTATCTTCATAAGAGAGTTCATTCTCAAATGGTACCACCTCTGTATTGAGTACATTTAATGGTCCAGGTATTTACTTACCTAATATTGATACATGGAATACATCATGTACTTGAGAAAGGTTCAGTGGGAGTGCAAGTTGATAGGACACTACTCTAATGCGATCAAGGATCTCAAAATGGCTGATGTACCTTGGACTAAACTTTCAATTCCTTAAAAATATCATATATCTATTCCATGGTGATATATAGAGGAATTCCATGTCTCAAAAATCAAAATCTAGGTCTTGCCGATAGTTGTCAGCATAGATCTTTTGTCAAATTTTAGTATATTTAATTTGTTATTGGATGGTCTTAACTTTATCCACCAATTCTTCGACCATTTCTAGACCTAGATGTTTTTTCTCCCCAAATTCATCCCAGTATACCAGTTTTCTGCACCTCTTCCTATAAAGGGATTTATAAGGATCCATTTGGATGATTGGGTATAAACTATTATTGTAAGAGAACTAAACCAGAGTAAGATGTTGATCACATCCTCCTTTGAAGTACATTGATGATGCTCTCAAAAAGTCCTCAAGTGTTTGGATAGTCTACCCAGATTGGCCATCAGTTTAGGATGATAAGACGTACTAAAGTTCATCTCGGTATTAAGAACATATTGGATACTATTCTAAAACTTAGAGGTGAATCTTGGATCTTGATTGGATATAATCAACAGTAGTACTTCATGAAGCCTTACCAATTATCTGATTTATATTTGTGCAAGTTGATCCAATGATAACTCCTCCTGAATTACAACGAAGTGTGCAATCATTGATAGATGATCCATAACAATCTAGATAGCATTGTTTTCATTGTATTAATTCATAATTCCATTGAAAAAGTCTATAGTGAGGTTCTCCCATTTCTATATTAGTATTGGTAATGGTTGCATCATACTCTTATACTTTTCCCTACCAGGATTTACTTACTGAAATACCAGGAACATTGATGTATACTCAGTGATCTCTTTCTTCATGTTATCCCACAAATAATTCTCTCAAAGATATTGATGCATCTTTTTGATTCCTAGGTGAATAGAGAAATTAGAACAATGTGCATCCTCAAAAAGTTCTTTCTTCAACTCCAGATTTAATGTAACACATAGTTTGACCCAAATCTCACAATTCCTTCTTCATTAACATTTATCTTCGAGGATTTACATTTTCTGATAGTTTCCAATTTATTCTGAATTCCAACATCATCCTTTTGAGCATCCAACAACCTTTCCAAAAGAGACAGTTGGAAAATAATGTTTGATATATAGGATTTATGAAGTTCCCTTATTTATGATTCACATGTCCATCTTCATCAAATCTAATAAGATTGGATTCTTTTCAATTATAAACAATGGTAGAATTTCTAGGTCCTTTCTACTTAGATCATCCTCCATTTTGTTCGCTTTCCTAAGGTAGTAATGGATTGAGCAGTCATAGTCTTTGATCAGCTCTAACCATCTTCATTGGTGCGTGTTCGGCTTTTTCTATGTGAATATATACATGAGGATTTTGTGATCCATATATATTTCAATCTTATCCCCAAAGAGATAATGTCATCTAATTTTTAATGCAATGATCACTACTGCCAACACGAGATCATGCGAGTGATAGTTTTGATCATGAATTTTTAATTTCCTTGAAGTATTGGAAACAACTTTGTATTTTTTATTAAAATTCCGTCAAAGGGAGAATTATAAAATTTTAAAGAAGAAAATTCCCACAAACTTTAACATGTGATACAACACATATAGAAGTTTTTCCCTAATGATTTAATATCAAATATGTTGGGGACTCAATTTTCCTAGAATACAAAAAATATATACTAATAGAACATGAATTGAAATACATTACGACATACACTAGTTCGAAGTAGTGGTTACATGTGAATCATTCATCATTATCCATTTTAGAATAGGACTTCCCATGTTCTATTTATCATGGATATTGTTGATGCTCATCATACTTCTCATCCTTTTCAATAGAGCATTGTCTTGGGTAATGCCCGACTTCTCTACATTTATAGCATAGAACTGGGTAAGATGCCTTAAATAGAACTTGTTTTTACATCCATCACATTATCCATTCTTATATGGAAATTTTATACATTGTTACCTTCCCTAACACACTAAAAACATATACTAGTCCCTTTGTGACATTTCTCTTGGTTCCTCTTTCTACACATATTGCACAAAGAAAAATGAATGTTCTTCCCCTTATCAAATTTAACAGATGGACTTTCACGAGATGTCATCTTCCTCTTACTTGATTTCCTTGGGAATTCAAAAAATTTCTATTTGTTAATCATGATTTTTGTTAGATGGTTTTGTATAATCCTGATATGTCCTACTTGAGTTCCCATTTTATTGGTAATCTCATTGGTACATTCATCACATTGACCTTCACATCGGTTTTTATCCATATTCCTCATATTACTATCCATTGGATAGAATAAAAGGAAAATCATGGATGATCATCTTAAACATTTTAACACTTAAAGGGGAATCCAAGGACAATAAAGTGATAACTTATAAATTACATTTATCTCTTTAACTTATAAATATCTAGGTTTCAAACTATGTTATCCGTGATCTATTTCTTAATGTATATTATTATGGGAATTTTTTCTCCCTTAATAATGGTTCGTACTAAGCTTGTGAATTTACTGAAACATATCCCACTACTACAAATACGCCTTTTATTAGCGCTAAAAATGTACTTTAACAGCTCTAGAAAAGCGCTGTTAAAGTTGGCGAAGATAAAGAGGGGGGGGGTCCCCTTTCTTAGCGCTCAAAAAAGAGCTGATAAAGATACCTTTTATCAGCCCTAAAAAAACGCTGATAAAAGGGGTATTTTATCAGCACTAAAAAAGCACTGATAAATGAGTCCTTTATCAGCACTTCCTTTATCAGCGCTTTTATTTTAACACTAATAAAGAAACATTTTATCAGTGCATTTAAAAAATCACTGATAAAAGTTAACAAAAGTTAAAAAAAATTAAAAAAATTTAAAAAAATTTAAAAAAATTACAAAAAATTAAAAAAATCCTGCCAATCCGGGGGGCTTTTATAACGCTTGACCCCCGTTTAATAACAATTTACACCCCCTCCAGCGCTAGCCACTACATCCACCCCCATGCGCGCACCTCTGCCTCCACCAGGTTTTAAACTCGAGACCTCCCCCTTGCACGCCTAATCCCTTACCGCTACTGTATTTTGATTTGTTTACCATTTCATGATATCTATATCTATATATATATATAGTTATATTTATTCATATAGTAATATATATTTATATTAATATATATAGATATATTAAAAAATATATATAATTATATTAATATATATAGTTATATTAATATATATAGTTATATTAATATACATATAGTTATATTAATATATACCTAGTTATATTATAATATATATATATATTAATTTATATATATCTATTTATATATATATATATATTTAGTTATATTTATCCGTATAGAAATATATATTTATATTAATATATATATAGTTATATTAATATATATTTCTATATATATATATATATATTTAGTTATATTTATTCGCATAGTAATATATATTTTTATTAATATATATATAGTTATATTAATATATATATATAGTTATATATATATATAGTTATATTAATATATATATTTATATTAATATATATATAGTTATATTAATATATATATATATATAGTTATATTAATATATATATATATAGTTATATTAATACATATATAGTTATATTAATATATATATCTATTTATATATATATATAGTTAATATTTATTCGTATAGTAATATATATTTATATTAATATATATATATAGATATATTAATATATATAGTTATATTAATATATATATAAAGTTATATTAATATATATATATATATATATATATCTATTTATATATATATAGTTATATTTATTCGTATAGTAATACATATTTATATTAATATATATATATATATAGTTATATGAATATATATATTTATAGTGATATTAATATATATATTTATAGTCATATTAATATATATATTTATAGTAATATTAATATATATGTAGTTATATTAATATATATATATATATAGCTAGATTAATATATATATATATATAATTAAGTTAATATATAGCTATATAAAAATTCATATATTTTTATTTTGAATAAAATGAATATTTGTTATTATTTAGATAAAGATAATATATTTTATATGTAAATATATTTTATTATATATATTTATAATTAATTTTTATGTGTGAATATAAAAAAAATATGTATATATTGTTATATATTTGATTATAAATAGAAATGAATTATAATAAACGATAAAATTTCAAAGTCATAATATCAATATGAATGTAATAACTTGGAATAAATTCAGTCACCACCAAAAAAATCCAATAATTCCCCCTTAAGACGGTCCTTGTAGTTTAGCTTGGGTTATCGAATCCATAGAGATCTAAGAAGAAACCTATAGACAAGTACATTCTATGGACTGTTTTCGGCTATGAAGTGGCCAACATAGATTGATTTTGGATGAGTTTTAAATATATCTAACAGATTTAAGTGAATTCAATTTAAAATAATGAGTTGATCCTAGGTTATTTCTCGGGGTGGATTGGACGTATTTTCTTTTTAATGATTTCAATTTCTTAAATTTGAGATGGGTTCATTTGAGGAGATAAAAAAATATCATCACTTACTAGTTTAATGCCTACACCCTTTAATACTAATCACCTATACACTTGAAGGATCAAAGTTTTTAGCACTTCAAGGTAAAGGTTCATATTAGTACTTGAAGTGTGTGGCCTTAAATTCATCAAGGACGACCGAGTTTAAAAATCATCAAATAAAAATCCCAATTAAAGAAGTGATTATACATTAATTATGTAAAGACCCGCAAATTTCAAGGAAATTTTTTCTTTGGAATTTTACAAGAGCGCAGCTTCAGACGGCACCTGATTCCGAGGCCCGGTGTGCCCGGAATCAATTTCCGAAGTTTGGCTCGGGTACGTTCAGTGAACGGACGAGCGGGTTTTTCTATCTTTTGAACCGGTGCCCGGAATCGAATTCTGAGGGCACCGATGAAATCGCAGCGCCGGTATTTGCTTAGAAACGCCTCTTCCGGAGTTGCGTTTGCTCAGACGTGGTTTTTAAATTTTACGGCTTTAAGTCAGAAATAAAATAAAGTTTGTGCGACAACTTTATTTTATTTCACTTAAGCTGCTTGGAAGCCACTTGAAGTCACTTAAAGACGGCTTGAACTGAGTTGAACTGGATAGGATGCTATCCAGAAATATCCTACCCCTTGGTAGGATATTTGTGCGGTGGGACCCGCACGAGCCCCGCCGTTTCTTTCGCTAAGTAACGCACCCGCGAAAACCCGTCAAAGTAACTGAAAAGTCAACCGACGCGTTTTCTTTAATTCTTAACAGACCATTTAATTGGGCGGTTTATTTCGTGAATTAAATGGACTGTTTCTTCGTGAATTAAATGGGTCGTTTCTTTCGAATTGATGGATCGTTTCTTAACCGGTTTCGTGTTGGCATGTTTATAAAATAAGACCAACATAAAAATCCTTGGAAAGGATTTGAGAGAATCTTCGTTCCTCCACCCTCTCCGCGAAGAACGCGAAGAACGCGAAGAACGCGAAGAACGCCGGCGACCGGAATTCGACGACGCACACCAAGATCTGCGACGTCGACGAGATCTACCCGCGACGTTCTTCGGCGACGTCTTTCTTCCGCGGCCGATCCTCGTTCGGCAACAAAGGTGAGAATCGGATCTTTTCTTCTCCCTTTTTAATTTCAATATCAACGGATTTAAACTAATTAAATCCGTTGATCTTGATCCGGAGATTGGCGACGCGACGAGCGATTCCGCGACGACGCGGCGATCTCCATCTTCCGCGACGAGCAATCCCGCGACGATCCCCCGTTCGGCAACGACAAGGTAAGGGATGTTGGAATTCTTTTTAAAATCCCGTGTTTATTCTTTGAAATATGGAACCCGATCACGAAACAATTTTAATTTATTTAAAATTGTTGATTGGTTTCTTTCTTGTTTCTCCCGTTGTTTATGACTAACGCGGAGGGTGCGGGTCTAACGAACAAGACCCGGCAACCCTCCGTCGATCTTCCTTTGTGTGCGGATTTGGCGAGCGACGGCAAAAGCGCGACGCAAGGGCCATATGTTGATTCCGCAGTGGAGGACGCATCCCGGGAGGAACAACGGCGCAGACGGGAGGCAAATCGGGCCACCGGAGCATCTCCGGCGGCCCGCGGAAGGAGGCGGCGGCGCGGGTCGCCGGCGCGGCGGCGCCGGCGACCGGGGGCGGCGGCGCCCGGCGCGCCGCCGGAGGAGTCCGCCGCGGCCGAGCCGCGGCGGCGGCGAGCCGCCGGACCGCGTCCGCGGTCCGGCCTTCCAGCACGCGGCCCGCGCGGGCCGCGTTTTCTCCAAGCCGCGGGTTTGACCCGCGGCGGCAGCGCTTCGGCCGCTCGGCCGAAGCCGAGCCGGTCCGGTCGGCCGGGCCGCGCCCAGGCCGGACCGGACCCGGCCGAGCCGGTTCGGGCCGGGTCGGGCCGACCCGGTTCGGGCCGACCCGGTTCGGCCGACCCCAGGGGGGGGTTCGGGCCGGGTCGCCCCGGGCCCAGTACCCCCGTTTCGGGCCCTCTACGGTCTTTCGCCCATATCTTGGGCCTGGGACCTCCGATTGACGAACCGTCAGCGGCTACGCGATCCTTGGATCGAGACGGTCGTTTCGGTATATTATACTCAAGGTTTCGGAAGACTTTGGGTTCGGCCGGGTTGGTTCGTACACGAAGCCAACCGGGCCCTCGGAGCGGAAACGCTCATAACTTGAGCTACGGACGTCCGAACGACGTACCGTCAGCTGTGGTAGTTTCCTCTAAGTGAGACGGAACTTTTGGCATACTCCGCCCGAGGATCGGATACAGGCGGAGTACGGTCGGGTTGGTTTTGCCCTAAAAACCAACCGGGCCCCTGGGACGAAAATGCCAATAACTCTCAGACCGGGCGTCCGATTGACGCGCCGTCTGTCGCGTTGAGATCCTGTTGTCGATACGGAACTTTTGGATACATCAATTTCGGACTACGTGTCAGTTGATGTATCAGCCCCTCGGCTCGTGGAGCGGACCCTCCTAAACGAGCTCGCTACGTGCGGGAACCCTAGCGCTGGCTGTGACCTCGACGACAGAGCAGAGATCCTCCGTGGACTGCGACGACGGCAGAGCAGAGATCCTCCGTGGACTGCGACGACGGCAGAGCAGAGATCCTCAGTGGACTGCGACGACGGCAGAGCAGAGATCCTTCGTGGACTGCGGCGACGACTGTGCAGAGATCCTCAGTGGACTGCGTCGACTACTGCACTCAGCGATCCTACGTGGAAGAGTGCTACCGAACCTGTGTGTGCGCTTGGTTGTAGCGGCGGACCCGCGATACTCTACGGAGTGTGTGCGCTTGGTTGTAGCGACAGACCCGCGACGGTGGAGACGTGCGTGCGGAGTACGGAGACCGTGTAGATGACTGAGACCTGACGACTGCTTGACCGACTCGACTTGGAGTGAGTCGACTAGCCCAGTGGACGGAGCGCCCAGTAGTTGGCAGCAGACCCACGGCGGACGGAGCGCCTGGTAGTTGGCGGCAGACCCGCGGTACTCGACAGGAGGAGTACCTCAGTAGGCTATCTGGGTGAGCGCCCGGTATTTGGCAGCAGACCCTCAGCGGACGGAGCGCCCGGTAGTTGGCAGCAGACCCGCGGTACTCGACAGGAGGAGTACTTCAGCAGTCTTAGGTTAGTGAGCAGTACCTCGGAGTCGTGACAGGACCACTGTACACTTCAGAGATGGGGCTCTTCAACACTTACGGTTTCGATAATGAAAATCCTGGTTGAGCTGAATCTTATGTTACTCTCCTTTGTGGGTTGTGTTGAACTATCCTTTGTGGATTTACTGTTTACTCTCCTTGTGGATTGTGTTGAACTATCCTTTGTGGATTTACTGTTTACTCTCCTTGTGGATTTGAGTCTTGCTTTCCTTTGTGGATTGAGTTGTTCTTGAGCTCGTGAGCAGAGCTAGAATTGGGGACTTAGGTATATGTATGGGCATATACCTAAGTCGAGTCAGATGTTACTTCGTGATTGCATCTTTCTTTTGTGCTATATCCTTTGTGGATTTCGGGAGACCTTCGGGGGTCTCGGGGTCCTTACTGAGTAGTTGTACTCACCCCTGCACGGGCTATGCCCGCACTTCGTGGTGTTGGTTGCAGACGACGGACAGCGCTGATCGCGGTTGGGGCGTGGAGCAGGACGGTACCTGGAGGTGGACCACTGGACGGGACGTGCTCAGAGCGGACGTGGGGCCCGAGGAGCTTGGAGGCTATCTGTACCCACCCTTCAGGTGGGATTGCCAGTGGACGACACGAGGCCGCCGTCTTTTCTTCAGTTGCTGTACTTTACTTTTCAGTTGTACTTTACAGTTGGGCTTGTATTTCCGGCCCCTTTACCTTTCTGCACTTTACTTTCCGCTTGCTGACTCTGTGTGGTTGTTACTTATAAAGGCAATGCCTTCCCTGTTTACTGGGATTTTACGCCTTGGTGCTAGTCGCCAGCCCCTGGCCTATGGAAGGCGGGCTTGGGGTAGTCACGGCACGGGCCCCGAGGACGGGTCGTGACAAATTGGTATCAGAGGTGGTCGGTTCTACCGCAGACTCTGATCGTCCTTTCTTTCTATGTGAAGCAATAGTGTTTAGTGTATTGAGTGTGGTTATCAGTTCAGGGAGCCCAATGTTGGTGCGGCGGCCGACGTATCCGTACACCAGGACCCTGACTCCTGATTTCCGACTTAATGCATGAAACATTGATTGCGTGTGTGTTTCAAGTTTTCTTTGTGATTACTTATGTCAGCTCACCGGGTATACTGATCTGCTTTATGAAAGTCTCAAGTTTTCCTTGTGATTACTTGTGCCAGCTCACCAGGTATACTGTTCTGACTGTGGTGCTCTTGTTCTCCTTTTCAGGATGGCCCCGCGACGACTGCCAGCTAGGGTTCCGAGTGTTGGGCGCAATGGCAGCCCACCGAGCGACGAGGCCTCGGTGCAGGGCCCTTTGCCAGCAGTGGCACCGGCGGTAGCCTTACCCGCCGAGCCACCGATGCTACCAGTACCAGACGCCGACGATGCACGTCGCCTCAGGGCACTGCACGAGTTTCAGGGCCAGCGACCGCCCAGGTTTCGCGGTGAGGCGGACCCCCAGGCCGCCGAGGACTGGCTAGAGGCGGTGGTACGGATCTTTAGGCTAGTGAGGACACCAGCGGATCTCATGGTGATTCTCGCGGCGAGCCTCCTGCAGGCGGCGGCAGGACGATGGTGGAGCTTGATGCTCCAGGTGCACGATGAGGCATCTCTTCTTTGGACGGACTTTGAGAGCCTCTTCCGCTCGGAGTTCGTCCCAGCCACCCTTCGTGCGGTGCGTATCCAGGAGCTTCTACAGCTGCGGCAGGGCAGCATGACGGTCGCTCAGTACGCGGCAAGGTTCACCGACCTTTCTCGGTACTCGACAGACATGGTACGGGACCCCTTCTTCCGGGCCCGGACCTTCGAGCAGGGTTTGAGACACGAGATCAGGGCATCGCTGATCTCCCTCAGCATACCGACTCAGACAGGAGTACTAGAGCGGGCCCTTCTGATCGAGAGCTTCCTTGCTGAGTCTACACCAGCACAGAGACCCACCGCAGGGCGGCACGTAGCGGAGTCTTCGGTGGCAGGTAGCCGACAGATGACTCAGGGTTCCAGGCAGACCAGACCTACCAGTGGCCGACTGCACGACTCAGGCTCAGTTGTGCGGGGAAGCCGGGGTGGAGTCAGAGCCAGGCGTGCCGAGAGTGGGCAGTGCTACTCCTGTGGCGGAATTGGTCACATGGCTCGTGACTGCCCGACCCGCCATGCGGGGGAGCAGCAAACGGTTGAGGAACCACCTAGGCAGAGGCAGAGGTTCGACCGTGGCGGTCTGCAGGGAGGAGACGGACGAGGTAGAGGAGCTGGCCGAGCAGCAGGTGGTGGACGACGCTTTGAGGCTCTACCACCACCACCACCAGGAGGTCCACCCCGACCGCAGGGGAGAGCTCAGCTTCAGGCAGTCGAGGCCTTCGATCATGGAGCCCTGGGAGCTGATGGACAGGAGCAGAACTAGTGGATACATCCTTTGTACTTCTGGTTCCTTGTTGCTTTTGTGTAGCGTCTTGTAATATGAGCTGCAATAATAAAAGATGCATACCTTTGTGATATTTTCGTTCCTGTCCTCTTTCGTGATGTTACTAGGAGATTCCAGTTTTGGCTGTTGACTTGACCCTCACTTGTGAGACATCTACTGGAGGAGACCCAGTTACCACACACTGATGCCGACAGTGTGACTCAACCCTTGGAGGCGAGAGTAACAGTTGAATCTCTTAGTAGTAGCGTCGAGGCCTTACGACGTCATCCTTGGTATGGATTAGTATCATCCATGTTAGGATTGACTGTTTTAGGCAAAGAATGTGGTTCATCCAGGGGATGAGACCAGATTTCTCTTTTCGGCAAAGAAGAAATCTTGCAGCTCTTGTGGGACCTGTGATGGTCCAGGCCACGACAGAGAAGGTCCAGATCATCCAGGAGAGGATGAGGACAGCTCAGAGCCGGCAGAAGTCATATGCTGACAGGAGGCGGAGGCCACTAGAGTTCGAGGATGGCGACCACGTCTTTTTGCGTGTCTCACCTCGACGTGGATTACGGAGATTTGGCCGAGGCGGCAAGTTGTCTCCACGCTTCATCGGGCCTTTCCAGGTCCTCAGCAGGATAGGAGAGGTGGCTTATCGCCTGGCTCTACCACCTCAGTTGCACCGGGTGCACGACGTCTTCCACGTGTCTCAGCTGAGGAGATACGTGCACGACCCGACGCACATCATCGACTTTGGGGAGCTGGACGTGGACGATGGGGCGACTTTTGCGGAGGTTCCAGTGGAGATCGAGGATCGACAGGAGCGGGTCCTACGTGGGCGGGCGATTCCTCTTGTGCGCGTCAGGTGGCAGCACGGGAACCTCCAGGAGAGCACTTGGGAGCGGGAGGCTCAGATTCGTGCTCAGTACCCCCATTTGTTCCCCTAGTTTTTGATGTATCTTTACGAGGACGTAAAGCCCTGAGGTGGGAGTAATGTAAAGACCCGCAAATTTCAAGGAAATTTTTTCTTTGGAATTTTACAAGAGCGCAGCTTCAGACGGCACCTGATTCCGAGGCCCGGTGTGCCCGGAATCAATTTCCGAAGTTTGGCTCGGGTACGTTCAGTGAACGGACGAGCGGGTTTTTCTATCTTTTGAACCGGTGCCCGGAATCGAATTCTGAGGGCACCGATGAAATCGCAGCGCCGGTATTTGCTTAGAAACGCCTCTTCCGGAGTTGCGTTTGCTCAGACGTGGTTTTTAAATTTTACGGCTTTAAGTCAGAAATAAAATAAAGTTTGTGCGACAACTTTATTTTATTTCACTTAAGCTGCTTGGAAGCCACTTGAAGTCACTTAAAGACGGCTTGAACTGAGTTGAACTGGATAGGATGCTATCCAGAAATATCCTACCCCTTGGTAGGATATTTGTGCGGTGGGACCCGCACGAGCCCCGCCGTTTCTTTCGCTAAGTAACGCACCCGCGAAAACCCGTCAAAGTAACTGAAAAGTCAACCGACGCGTTTTCTTTAATTCTTAACAGACCATTTAATTGGGCGGTTTATTTCGTGAATTAAATGGACTGTTTCTTCGTGAATTAAATGGGTCGTTTCTTTCGAATTGATGGATCGTTTCTTAACCGGTTTCGTGTTGGCATGTTTATAAAATAAGACCAACATAAAAATCCTTGGAAAGGATTTGAGAGAATCTTCGTTCCTCCACCCTCTCCGCGAAGAACGCGAAGAACGCGAAGAACGCGAAGAACGCCGGCGACCGGAATTCGACGACGCACACCAAGATCTGCGACGTCGACGAGATCTACCCGCGACGTTCTTCGGCGACGTCTTTCTTCCGCGGCCGATCCTCGTTCGGCAACAAAGGTGAGAATCGGATCTTTTCTTCTCCCTTTTTAATTTCAATATCAACGGATTTAAACTAATTAAATCCGTTGATCTTGATCCGGAGATTGGCGACGCGACGAGCGATTCCGCGACGACGCGGCGATCTCCATCTTCCGCGACGAGCAATCCCGCGACGATCCCCCGTTCGGCAACGACAAGGTAAGGGATGTTGGAATTCTTTTTAAAATCCCGTGTTTATTCTTTGAAATATGGAACCCGATCACGAAACAATTTTAATTTATTTAAAATTGTTGATTGGTTTCTTTCTTGTTTCTCCCGTTGTTTATGACTAACGCGGAGGGTGCGGGTCTAACGAACAAGACCCGGCAACCCTCCGTCGATCTTCCTTTGTGTGCGGATTTGGCGAGCGACGGCAAAAGCGCGACGCAAGGGCCATATGTTGATTCCGCAGTGGAGGACGCATCCCGGGAGGAACAACGGCGCAGACGGGAGGCAAATCGGGCCACCGGAGCATCTCCGGCGGCCCGCGGAAGGAGGCGGCGGCGCGGGTCGCCGGCGCGGCGGCGCCGGCGACCGGGGGCGGCGGCGCCCGGCGCGCCGCCGGAGGAGTCCGCCGCGGCCGAGCCGCGGCGGCGGCGAGCCGCCGGACCGCGTCCGCGGTCCGGCCTTCCAGCACGCGGCCCGCGCGGGCCGCGTTTTCTCCAAGCCGCGGGTTTGACCCGCGGCGGCAGCGCTTCGGCCGCTCGGCCGAAGCCGAGCCGGTCCGGTCGGCCGGGCCGCGCCCAGGCCGGACCGGACCCGGCCGAGCCGGTTCGGGCCGGGTCGGGCCGACCCGGTTCGGGCCGACCCGGTTCGGCCGACCCCAGGGGGGGGTTCGGGCCGGGTCGCCCCGGGCCCAGTACCCCCGTTTCGGGCCCTCTACGGTCTTTCGCCCATATCTTGGGCCTGGGACCTCCGATTGACGAACCGTCAGCGGCTACGCGATCCTTGGATCGAGACGGTCGTTTCGGTATATTATACTCAAGGTTTCGGAAGACTTTGGGTTCGGCCGGGTTGGTTCGTACACGAAGCCAACCGGGCCCTCGGAGCGGAAACGCTCATAACTTGAGCTACGGACGTCCGAACGACGTACCGTCAGCTGTGGTAGTTTCCTCTAAGTGAGACGGAACTTTTGGCATACTCCGCCCGAGGATCGGATACAGGCGGAGTACGGTCGGGTTGGTTTTGCCCTAAAAACCAACCGGGCCCCTGGGACGAAAATGCCAATAACTCTCAGACCGGGCGTCCGATTGACGCGCCGTCTGTCGCGTTGAGATCCTGTTGTCGATACGGAACTTTTGGATACATCAATTTCGGACTACGTGTCAGTTGATGTATCAGCCCCTCGGCTCGTGGAGCGGACCCTCCTAAACGAGCTCGCTACGTGCGGGAACCCTAGCGCTGGCTGTGACCTCGACGACAGAGCAGAGATCCTCCGTGGACTGCGACGACGGCAGAGCAGAGATCCTCCGTGGACTGCGACGACGGCAGAGCAGAGATCCTCAGTGGACTGCGACGACGGCAGAGCAGAGATCCTTCGTGGACTGCGGCGACGACTGTGCAGAGATCCTCAGTGGACTGCGTCGACTACTGCACTCAGCGATCCTACGTGGAAGAGTGCTACCGAACCTGTGTGTGCGCTTGGTTGTAGCGGCGGACCCGCGATACTCTACGGAGTGTGTGCGCTTGGTTGTAGCGACAGACCCGCGACGGTGGAGACGTGCGTGCGGAGTACGGAGACCGTGTAGATGACTGAGACCTGACGACTGCTTGACCGACTCGACTTGGAGTGAGTCGACTAGCCCAGTGGACGGAGCGCCCAGTAGTTGGCAGCAGACCCACGGCGGACGGAGCGCCTGGTAGTTGGCGGCAGACCCGCGGTACTCGACAGGAGGAGTACCTCAGTAGGCTATCTGGGTGAGCGCCCGGTATTTGGCAGCAGACCCTCAGCGGACGGAGCGCCCGGTAGTTGGCAGCAGACCCGCGGTACTCGACAGGAGGAGTACTTCAGCAGTCTTAGGTTAGTGAGCAGTACCTCGGAGTCGTGACAGGACCACTGTACACTTCAGAGATGGGGCTCTTCAACACTTACGGTTTCGATAATGAAAATCCTGGTTGAGCTGAATCTTATGTTACTCTCCTTTGTGGGTTGTGTTGAACTATCCTTTGTGGATTTACTGTTTACTCTCCTTGTGGATTGTGTTGAACTATCCTTTGTGGATTTACTGTTTACTCTCCTTGTGGATTTGAGTCTTGCTTTCCTTTGTGGATTGAGTTGTTCTTGAGCTCGTGAGCAGAGCTAGAATTGGGGACTTAGGTATATGTATGGGCATATACCTAAGTCGAGTCAGATGTTACTTCGTGATTGCATCTTTCTTTTGTGCTATATCCTTTGTGGATTTCGGGAGACCTTCGGGGGTCTCGGGGTCCTTACTGAGTAGTTGTACTCACCCCTGCACGGGCTATGCCCGCACTTCGTGGTGTTGGTTGCAGACGACGGACAGCGCTGATCGCGGTTGGGGCGTGGAGCAGGACGGTACCTGGAGGTGGACCACTGGACGGGACGTGCTCAGAGCGGACGTGGGGCCCGAGGAGCTTGGAGGCTATCTGTACCCACCCTTCAGGTGGGATTGCCAGTGGACGACACGAGGCCGCCGTCTTTTCTTCAGTTGCTGTACTTTACTTTTCAGTTGTACTTTACAGTTGGGCTTGTATTTCCGGCCCCTTTACCTTTCTGCACTTTACTTTCCGCTTGCTGACTCTGTGTGGTTGTTACTTATAAAGGCAATGCCTTCCCTGTTTACTGGGATTTTACGCCTTGGTGCTAGTCGCCAGCCCCTGGCCTATGGAAGGCGGGCTTGGGGTAGTCACGGCACGGGCCCCGAGGACGGGTCGTGACAAATTAGGTGATAAATAACATCCAATCCAGCCCCTTTCTACTCCCTTGGATCAACCCATAAGTGGGTTAGCCCTCCATTGATCCCATGGTTTCAATGGAAGCGGAAAGTAGACTCATGAGGGAGGAAATGGAGAAGTAAAGAAAACAACAAAAATAAAATGTTCACTCCACCGTTGTGTGAATAATTTCACAAGATTTTGTGTGAATAAATTCACATCTTGATACAACGGTATCAAATTGATATGAAGAACACCAGAATAAGAGTATAAGAAGAACTTTTATTAAGAAACTAAAGTGAATTGAACAACTTACATGCGAAAGACAAATTTGAGGCAACAAAAATGCAGCATAACATTACAATTGAACAAAGCATCCAAGATTCCAAACTCCCTCACCAACACTACCTTAAATAGGAATTTTGGGAGCCTTGGGTCGAGCCTCAAACAGTAAAAAGCATTTCAATTAATTTTGGTAGGCCATAGGTGGTGGAAAGCTTGTGGAATTTGAACTTTTCCACATTTGACCCGAGGTGGCAGCCAGCTTTACTTCACCGAATAGACGCGTCTGGAAGACCATCTAGACGGCCGAATGAGAGTGGGCCATAGAACAATACAATGGAGCTCCGGATGTCGTCTAACCGCCTGTAAAATTTGGGCCCATTTGGAGTTACGGATGCCGAGATATGATAAAATTAGTGGACTGTTTTTCTGGGCCGCAGAATCTGGCCCAGAATTGTATCTATAACTTGGGCCTCTTTAATTACCACCATAGAGGCCGAATTAGCATTGGATCATGAAGAGTTATTTGTGCTTCAGAATGTCTTCTAGAATCCCACATAATTTGGAATTTATTGGGCATGTATGTTGGGCCCCACAGTCTCATCAGTGGGATGGTGTTTAATCTGTCTTCTCTAGAATTGCTTCCTTTCATCACAAAATATCTCCATCTTCATCCATGAATTCTCCATTGATCCCTGAATAAAAAATGTTCACATTTAAGTGTAGATAATGTTCCCAAAATATAAAATTAAAAAATTTATAATTACATTTATTATAATCAGATGACTCATTGGGCCTAAATTGGTGTATATTAGGCATGAAGTGCACAAATGATGAGAATGAATGTTCATAATGAAAATGCACTAACTCAGGCCCATAAGATCAAAAATGAACATTTAATACCATTAAAATGTAATTAAAATATATGTTTTTATTGGAAAATCACACCCCAAACTTGAGATTTTTTAGTCCCGAGCAAATAATTCAATGATTTTATTTGAATTCCTTTCTTCAAACACTTTATAACAAACAGTGCTCACAATGTAAACTGCACAAAAATATATTTTTATAACCTATCAAGATAATTTAAAACAAGATGAATTTAAAAGAAGATCCCAATCCCATGCCCATTCCTTTGATCAAATCCATCATCATACTTCATCCAACTCAATTAGGTGTAATGATGTGTTGTGTATCACAATAGATATGGGGGTTCATTTTCATTCAAGGGGGAAATCATGGAAGCGCTAGGTGGAATCACATTTAATCCTAATATGAATATTCTTCATTATTTTTTTTTGATTTTTTTTTGCAATATTTCCATAGTAATTGAGATTGCAGTTAATCAAATTAACCCATGTAGCAAGACTTTGCCGATGACTCCCAGACTCAAAGGCCTTAGGGCACCAAGTGAAGCCCACATACTCGGGCATCGTCTCGAGTTAACTTAATCAAAAGAAAATTCATATTACCATAAATAGAGATATATTGAAAAACTCATGGCTAGACAACTCTGGAGTCACGATCCCCAAGTGCCTAAAGCCTTGCATTTTATCAATCCAGTGCTCTACACGCAATTTTTGTTGTTGTTTTTTTTTGAATACTAATATTATTCATAAAAAACAAACCAGCCTAGGCTATTTATTATGGGACCCCAAAAATTAAAATTATTACCCCACAGTCTAAAGGACGTGCATTGTGGCATTTTGATTTAATGGATGAAAATAAAAATGATGAAAATTTTCATTGGACATCTGAACTTCCAAAATCAATGCTTTTAAAATTAATCATGAATTAAATTAAGAGTCAAGGAAATAATAATTATTTGATATGTAGTTTTTATGTGAGCAAAGATGTTATTATATGAATGATAAAGGAATTTTACTTCTTTTTGTTATCATTGTTTTTTTTAACAAACATTTTGTTTCCACACCCCCCAACTTAGAATGAAACTGTCCCTAGTTTCATAAAAACAAAATTTTGAATGGGGTAGAGGAATAAAAAGGGGAGTTCAATAAGGAAATTGAAATATGAGGATCATGGAATGAAGTCACCTGGTGGTTGAAGTTTTAAGTTCTTGCTGCTCGAATTTATTCCTTTGATATCCATGTCGCTTGCAAAGTTCCCTAGTGGAAAAAGGAAAAACAAAACAAACAAAACAAACAAAAACAAACAATATATATATATATATATATATATAATAAAGGAAGTAAAATATAAGAATATATATAAAAATTATAGAATAAGGAAGCACAAGAAGCCGCAGGTCAGTGGTAAGCGCGCGCCCCTGTCTCCCTTCGGTCCCGGGTTCGAGTCCCCGCGGCTTCGCCGGTTGTGACGGGGTTTTCCCCACAGCCTGCAGCGTGGAGTTTTTTTTATTATTATATTTTTATTTATTTATTTTTGTTTTTTAATTTTTTTAACCTAAAAACACATTAAAAAAAACAAACTGATGATACATTGTCTTTTTTTTAAATTTCTGGGTAAGGTATTACTCAAGGATCACACCACGTGACATGGATGAATATGGTGCTCCCCTTTCATGCCCATCCATACGCATTATAGAAGAACAGGTCAACAGTTTATTTTTTTTCAAAATATCAAAATGTCTCATTAACCCTATTTAAAATATAAAGTTGATTAAAACAACGAAATTATTGGAAACTTGAAAACCTTGGGTTGCCTCCCATTCAGCACTTTGTTTAACGTCGTTAGCCCGACATGGACCCTAAATCTATTAATTTTTTCCTGGTTCATAGGTTGGCTTAGTTAACTCAACCTCTATTTCCTGTTTATTGAATGATTCAATGAATGGTTTTAACCTTTGACCATTGACCTTGAAAATGTAACCACTTTTGGGATCTTGAATCTCTACTGCCCCATGGGGGTACACATAATGCACTATGAAAGGTCCTGACCATCTAGACCTTAACTTTCCTGGGTGTAAATGAAGTTTTGAACTATATAAGAGTACACATTTTCCTGGTTAAAAATGTTTGACTTTGATATTCCTAGATTGGTAGGCTTGAACTCTAGCTTTATTGATCTTTGAATATTCATAAGCCTCCATCCTTAGTTCCTCCAGTTCATTGAGATGTAATTTCCTTTTTGTTCCAGCCAATGAGAGGTCATAATCCATTTTCTTAATTTCCCAAAAGGCCTTATGTTCAATCTCCACTAGCAAATGGCATGCTTTACCATAAACCAACCTATACGGGGACATTCCTTAAATGGTTTTGTATGCTGTACGATATGCCCAAAGAGCATCTAAGAGTTTCTCAGACCAATCTTTCCTAGAAGGATTGACAGTTTTCTCAAGAATTTGCTTAATCTACCTATTCACTAACTCAACTTGACCATTGGTTTGATGATGGTATGCAGTGGAAACTTTATGAGAAATACCATACTTAGACATGTGTGAAGAGAATGGGAGGTTTCAGAAATGGGTTCCTCGATCACTGATTATAGCCCTAGGAATTCCAAATCTTGAAAATATGTTCTCTTTCAGAAATCGAATCACAACTTGATGATCATTGGACTTAGTGGGAATGGCCTCAACCCATTTTGATACTTAATCAACAGCTAAGAGTATGTAGAGGTATCCCCGAGAGTTTGGGAAGGGACCCATGAAATAAATTCCCCAACAGTCAAATATTTCAAGCACTAAGATGGGAGTGAGTGGCATTTGATTCCTTTTTGTGATAGACCCTACTTGTTGACACCTAGGACAACTTTGACAAAATATGTAGGAGTCCCTTGAGAGGGTGGGCCAAAAAAGACCACATTGAAGAATCTTAGCAGATGTTTTCTTAGAGGAAAAGTGACCTCCACATGCCTCACTGTGACAGAATTTAAGGATGGACTCTTGTTCAAATTCTGGAACACACCTCCTAATGACTTGGTCAGGGCAGAACTTATAGAGGTATGGATCATCAAACACATAGTGTCTAACATCAGAAAGGAATTTTCTTCGAGCTTGAGTCCCTAAGAATTTTGGAGTTACTCATGTCACTAAGAAATTTTCTATGTCAGCATACCAAGGGCAGTCACTCACAGAGTATAGGTGTTCATAAAGAAACGAATCAGAAATAGAAAGGTGATTTGAGTTGTCTTTTAATTCCATCCTAGAGAGGTTATCAGCTATAAAATTTTCAACTCCCTTTTTATCCTTTATTGTGAGGTCAAATTCTTGTAAGAGGAGGACCCACCTAAACAGTCTAGCCTTAACATCTTGTTTTTGGAAGAGGTATTTTAGTGCAGAATGGTCAGTGAACACAGTGATGGGGGATCCTAAGAGGTAGGACCTAAACATCTCTAAGGAAAACACAATAGCAAGTAACTCCTTTTCAGTGGTGGCGTAGTTGATTTGGGCATCATTTAAGGATTTTCTTGCATAAGCAATGACATAAGGATTTTTATCACAACGTTGTCCTAACACATCTTCTACAACAAATTCACTGGCATCACACATAAGTTCGAAAGGAAGGTTCCAATTTGGATATTTCATGATGGGAGGAGAGGTGAGAGAGGATTTGAGGGTTGAGAATGAACCCTCACAACTTTCTGTCCAAACAAATGGAGCATCCTTTATTAGGAGAGCACAAAGGGGACAAGAGATTGAACTAAAGTCCTTGATGAATCTTATATAGAAACCAGCATGTCTTAAGAAAGACCTCACTTCCTTGACAGTTTTGGGTGATGGAAGGTGACGAATGATGTCAACCTTTGCTTTATCAACTTCAATCCCCCTACTTGAGACCAGATGTCCTAGAAAAAGTCCCTCTTTAACCATGAAATGGAATTTTTCCCAGTTTAGGACTAGATTCTTTTCTTCACATCTTGACAAGACTCTCTCCACATTCTGCAGACATCCCTCAAAAGTATCCCCAAACACAGAGAAGTCATCCATGAAGACCTCTAGAAAATCCCCTACCATGTCTGAGAAGATTCCCATCATGCACCACTGGAAGGTTCCAGGGGCATTGCATAACCCGAAGGGCATGCGTTTGAAGGAAAAGGTACCGAAAGGACATGTGAATGTAGTCTTCCCTTGATCCTCTAGGGAGACCTCAATTTGATTGTACCCTGAGTACCCATCTAAGAAACAGTAGAAGGCATGACCTGCCACTCTCTCAAGGACTTGGTCAATGAATGGTAAGGGGAAATGGTCCTTCTTGGTGAATGAGTTTAGTTTTCTATAGTCAATGCAGACCCTCCATCCACTACTCACCCTTGTTGGAAGAATCTCTCTATCCTCATTGGTTATCACTGTGATTCCAGCCTTTTTTGGAACCACTTGGATTGGGCTCACCCATTCACTCTCAGCTATGGGATATATGATACCATATTTCAACAATTTCATATGTTCTTTCCTTACTACCTCCATGATATTAGGATTGAGTAGCTGTTGAGGTTGACGATATGGCTTTGAATCAGATTCCAGAACAATCCTATGAGTCTCAATAAGTGGGCTAATCCCAGGAATATTAGAAAGGGTCCAACCAATGGATTTTTTATGCTTCTTAAGGACATCTAGAAGCATCCTCTCATGATTGGCTTCAAGAGAAGAAGAAATGACAATAGGATGTGTTTGATTGTCCCCTAGGAAAGCATACTTGAGTGTAGCAGGAAGTTCCTTCAATTCAAGATCAGGTTGGTTCAAAATTTCAGCAGAAGATTGGGACATTGGATCAAGATCAATTTTTTTTAGAGTTTCAGATAGGATTGATTCCCCACATGTAGAATTTTCAGCTACTAGATTGGATTGATCAGCTTTAGGGAAGGAATTTGGAGTGGTCTTCATGAAAGTGGTTTCTTGAAAGGTTTCACTGATTGTTGGACCTAAGAATTCATCATAAGAGCAATTTTAAAATGATTCAATCCAAGGAGATAAACTTCCTTTATATGAACAAAGGAAATCAATCTCATCCTGACTTAAACATTCATCAAATATTACTTGATGTTCCATGGATTCATTATCAATTCTTCCTATCATGCTTACTTCATGAATGTCCTCGTCATCGCCTATTTGTGAGCTTGCATTATAGATGTTCAAGTCTAGACTCATATTCCCAAAGGTGATGTTCATGTTCCCATTTCGGACTCAGATAACAGAGTTGATTTTTGCAAGAAAAGGACGACCAAGTATGATTGGGGTTTGTTCCTTATTTCCTAAGTTTGGATGCTTGTCAAGGACAATGAAGTCAGCAGGGTAGATGAAGTTTTCAACCTTTACCAGAACGTCCTTTAAAATCCCCTTTGGAACCCTAATGCTATGATCAGCAAGCTGAAGTGTGACAGATGTGGGTTGGAGCTCTTCTAGGCCTAACTGGCAGTACACAACATATGGGATGAGATTGACACTAGAACCTAGGTCACACAAGGCCTTGACAACTTTGCTCTCTCCTAGATCAACATTGATGTAAGGGAAACCTGGGTCTTTCAACTTAGGAGGGATGGTCCCTTGAATGGTGGTACTCACATTAGCAGCCAAAAGGACTTGGTTTTTATGTGAAAATTTTCTTTTAAAAGTGCACAAGTCCTTAAGGTACTTTGAGTAGGAAGGTATGGTTTGGATTGCATAGAGAAGAGGAATGTTCAACTTGACTTGTGAGAAGATTTCCCTCAATGTTTCACTCAGTCCAGGCTTGGGTTTCCCCCTCATGCGTTGAGGAAATGGTGCAGGTTGTGGGGTCATTTGTTGAGGAGTTGTTTCATTGAAAATGTTATCAGTTTCCTCAGTTTGATCTTGTGGTTCATTTGAATTTTCATCCAAGTTGGAATCTTCAGGTGGGTTCTGATTTAGTTGTTCAGGTTTCTCAATTGATTTCCCACTTCTTAAAACAGTCACAACCTTTAGTTTTTCATGAGTTGCTTGAGCACAACTTGACTCTCCCCTTGAAGTTGAGGATGGAACCGCCTGAGTAGGCATGGGTGCCTTTCCAGTTTTGATGGTTTGAAGTTCTTGTTTAAGGGAAGAGACTTCTGAGTTCATCCTCTCTATTTTTTTGCACAGTTGTTCTAGTAGGCTTTGTGGAATAGTTTGGGTTGGTGCTTGAGTATATTGGTTTATCCTAGGGGGTAATTTTTGAGGTGGGATGGTTTGTTGAAAATGGACCGATGGCTGTTGGTATTGGATAGGTTGGGTTTGGAACTGGTTATGGGTTTGGTAGTTCTGATGGGGGTAAGGATTTTGTCCCTGTGGTTGGCTAGGTTGTTGGTTATCTTTCCAGCGGAAGCCTGGGTGGTCGTTATACCTTGGGTTGAAGTTTTTTTGGTATTGAGGCTTTTGAAAGTTCAAAGAATTTACTTACGTTGGGGGTCCTCCTAAGAGAACATCCTTGATGGATGGAATGGTTGGGCAGTTGTTTGTCTTATGGTCATGTTTGTCACAAATTGTGCAAACAGGGTCAACAATTTGGATTTCATGGACTTTCCTAAGGTCTATCTTTTCATCCTTCCTAGAGAGTGCTGCGAGTTTAGCCCTAAGGCTTTCCTCTTCTCTAAGTGTATGAATTCCAGTAGTTCTTTGTGGCTATTCAGAATAAGGTGAAGTTCTCCATGTTTGGTTTAGTTCAGAAAGTCTTTCTAGATACTCGTAAGCATCATTTGGGGATTTGTTTTTAAATGTTCTATTACACATCATGTCATTGAATTGTTTGTTCCCCGGACCCAACCCTTCATAGAAAATTATCACTTGTTCAGGAATAGAAAAACCATGGTGTGGAACCATTTTTAGAGTGTCTTTGAACCTCTCCCATGTTTCCTAGAATGACTCTCCCTCTTTTTCAAAAACGTTTTGGATACTCTTTTTATGTGCAATTGTTTTGTGGTGGGGAAAGTATTTTTTGTAGAATTCTCTTTGTAGTTGATCCCAAGAGTTAATGGATGATGGTCAAAAATTGTTTAGCCAATTTTTAGCTCGATCCTTTAATGAAAAAGGAAATAGCCTCATCTTACCAGATTCTAGTTGATGTGGGGGACACATGGTTTCTACAATATCATTGACCTCCTTAATGTGCAGGTATGGCATCTCGGACTCCATTCCATGGAATGTGGGAAGGTGGTTTAGTACATGGGGTTTAAAGATGTAGTTGGAATCTCCTAGGGAATTGTGTCTAATGCATTAGGGGGAATTGTTCCAGGAAGGTGTGAGGTAGTCATTCATGGTTTGATCAATTGCATTCCCCATGTTTGGGGCGGCCTCATTTGGGTTTCCATTTTGGTTCCCACCCGGGTTTATGAGTTGGTTTCTTTGAAGACATTCCATTGAAATTGGCTCAATTTATGACTCGGGGGTGATAGAAATATTAGGATCTAATGGAAAGAGTTCCCTTCGTGTACTTGACTCCCCCACCCCAGGACTATCCACCCTAACTAGATGGTTTGTTTGATCGCGGGTGTAGGCGGACATGCGCCAAAGAAAAAAACAACGAGAAAGGGACAAGATAAGAGAATTTGGATGAGAAAAGAAGAAATGGGGGAGAATAGAATAGGTGTTTATATGACTTACTTGTGTACCCAGCAACGACGCCAAAATTTGATTCTCACTCAAATTTACCAAAGAGAAGAAGGTAATACGGTCCTTGTAGTTTAGCTTGGGTTATCGAATCCATAGAGACATAAGAAGAAACCTATAGACACGTACATTCTATGGACTGTTTTCGGCTATGAAGTGGCCAACTTGGATTGATTTTGGATGAGTTTTAAATATATCTAACTGATTTAAGTGAATTCAATTTAAAATAATGAGTTGATCCTAGGTTATTGCTCGGGGTGGATTGGATGTATTTTCTTTTTAATGATTTCAATTTCTTAAATTTGAGATGGGTTCATTTAAGGAGATAAAACAATATCATCACTTACTGGTTTAATGCCTAAACCCTTTAATACTAATCACCTATACACTTGAAGGATCAATGTTTTGAGCAATTCAAGGTAAATGTTCGTATTAGTACTTGAAGTGTGTGGCCATAAATTTAACAAGGATGATAGAGTTTAAAAATCATCAAATAAAAATCCCAATTAAAGAAGTGATTATACATTAATTAGGTGATAAATAACATCCAATACAGCCCCTTTCTACTCCCTTGGATCAACCCATAAGTGGGTTAGCCCTCCATTGATCCCATGGTTTCAATGGAAGCGGAAAGTAGACTCATGAGGGAGGAAATGGAGAAGTAAAGAAAACAACAAAAATAAAATGTTCACTCCACCATTGTGTGAATAATTTCACAAGAGTTGGTGTGAATAAATTCACATATTGATCCAACAGTATCAAAGTGATATGAATAACAGCAGAATAAGAGTAGAAGAAGAACTTTTATTAAGAAACTAAAGTGAATTGAACAACTTACATGTGAAAGACAAATTTGAGGCAACAAAAATGCAGCATAACATTACAATTGAACAAAACATCCAAGATTCCAAACTCCATCACCACCACTGCCTTAAATAGGCATTTTGGGAGCCTTGGGTCGAGCCTCAAATAGTACAAAGCATCTCAATTAATTTTGGTAGGCCATAGGTGGTGGAAAGCTTGTGGAATTTGAACTTTTCCACATTTGACCCGAGGTGGCAGCCAGATTTCCTTCACCTAACAGACGCATCTGGAAGTCCTTCTAGACGGATGATTCAGAGTGCTCCATATAAGAATAAAATGGAGATCCGGATGTCTTCCAAACGTCTGTAACATGTGGGCCCATTTGGAGTTACGGATGCCAAGATATGATAACATTAGTGGACTGTTTTTCTGGGCCGCAGAATATGGTCCAGAATTGTATCTCTAACTTGGTCCGCTTTAATGGCCACCATAGAGGCCGAATTAGCATTGGCTCATGAAGAGTTATTTGTTCCTAGGAATGTCTTCTAGCATCCCACAAAATTGGAGATTTAGTGGGCCTTTATGTAGGTCCCCACAGTCTCATCAGTGGGCTGGTGTCCAATATCTCTTCTCTAGAATTGCTTCCTTTCATCACAAAATATCTCCATCTTCTTCCATGAATTCTCAATTGATCCTTGAATGAAAAATGTTCACCTTTAAGTTTATGTAATGTTAAAAAAATATAAAATTAAAAAATTTATAATTACATTCCTTATAATCAGATGACTCATTGGGCCTAAATTGGTGTATATTAGGCATGAAGTGCACAAATGATGAGAATGAATGTTCATAATGAAAATGCACTAAATCAGGCCCATAAGATCAAAAATGAACATTTAAAACCATTAAAATGTAATTAAAATATATTTTTTTATTGGAAAATCAAGTCACCACCAAAAAAATCCAATAATAACCCCTTAAACGAGGCTGAAAATCCACAAAATGTTAAACAATTGGGGTACCCCGACTAAAAACTCAGTTTTGGAGGCCTTCTAGGCCTCTTTTGGCCTTGAAAAAACCTTAACTGGGGTCCCCCTGGTCACAATGACGTAGAGATCGTCACATGATTTAAATTGTTATGTGGTATAGCTCAAACGGACACACAGATCAAAAGTTATGGTCGTTTGAAGTTTGAGTTGCGTTTTCAACATATTTTGGATCTTTTTTTATTTATTTTTATTTTTTTAGTCTTAAAATTGTTATTAAATGATTTTTAATGAATAATAATTAGAAAATTATTAATTAGAAATATTTTTTAAATTTTTTAAGAAGCAATTTTCAGTAAATATCTTATATGTTAAGTATATTAAGTGTAAATGTACATTTAAACTTATCTAAAATATATTAAAAAATTATATATTATATTTATATCAATATAAATATATTTATATATTTATATATTAATATATTTTTTTTAATTTTTTTTTATGTCGACCCGTTATCAGCGCTAAAAAAGCGCTGATAAAGGGGTACGTTTATCAGCGCTTTTTTTAGCGCTGATAAAGGTACCCCTTTATCAGCTTTTTTTTCGTTAGCGCTGATAAAGGGGTGGAGCTAGGAAAAACTGTTTTTGTGGTAGTTTCCCCTAGGAGTGTCAAACCAAGAGTGCATCAAGGTCTGTTTTCATGCACCTGTTCCTGTTCAAGTCTAGATCAAAGTGGTGTTTTTTATGTTTTACCCCTAGAAACATCTGTGTCAGAGCCACCTCTACTTGTTTGTATCTAGACATAGATTTATTTGCTTGATAAATCACATACTATTTACTAACCAAAATTTAGGGATATTTTTATTATACATTGTCTTATCCCTAAGGATTTCACTAGGGTTTTCTAATCCTAATCACCAAAAAAAACTAAACCTATCCTTTGATACCAACTATAACAACCCCTATCTTTATTACACACTTAAACATGATTTATTACATAAAAGTTTACTTAATACAACCCAGAGGATCAAGATGTCTAGTGTTTGGGGGATTAAGAACATTACATGACAACTTAATACATAAAATACAACATATTTATTTCAAACTTCTTTGACATGACATACTCAATCATTTGTACTTAACATTTCATGTGATAACTTGGGGACATACATAATATTGTGGTGTGCTATAAATCCCATTAATGGAGTTAACAAGGAATAATATGTAGAATACAACAAATATTAGGCAATAGGCATATCAATAGAGAATAATAGAAACATGGAAATAAAGAAATGATATAGAATTATTATCATAACATGTAAATGAGGCAACAACATACGACATGATATTATCATGATCCATGGCTCATCTCACATAGATTATCATGAGTAAACCCTCATTACACATGGATTGTCATGAGTAAACCCACATTGCACATGAATTAGCATGAGAAAACCTTCATTGCACATGGATTGGAATGAGTAAAACCTAATTTCACATGTATTAGAGTTAATAAACCCTCATTTCACATATAATATCATGATAAAAACATTACCCAATGCATTGGAGCACTATCAGGGCACACCCTACATAAACATTTCACTTCATGCATAAGTGTGCCACATGGATCATATAACACGGAATAATTCAACATTATAAGTTATTAAATGAAAAAATAGTGTGGAATAGATACATGTAAGTACCATTCAACAAGTATATGTGAATAAAGGTGGATACCATTGACATAGAAATGGGTATGGTATTCACTATAAGATGATTTTGTCTTGGAAAATCATGGTGCAATTTTGTCAGCGTAACGATGTTATATGGGAATTCATAAGTTGGATTGATGATATATAAAGGGGTGTATGATCATTTATACATGAAAATAAAGTAAAAGGATCATTGAATATAAATATACCAATACATGGATTAGAATTTAGATTCTTAATATGGAAGAAATGCTTAAATGGAAATAACAAGAGAGAAATCCCTTATGGAATTTCAGCATGGTAAGGGGTGTACATAGAAGGCATTAATGAGAGATAATGTGGTATCTCATCATTAAAAATTAAAGAGGGAAGTATCAGGGAGGTTAGAAATAATATCCCAACATTTTTAAATTAATGTAAAATGGTATTACAATATAGAGAAACTTGAATAAAAATGAGAATGGAAGGAAAGCCATATGAAAATTCGGCATGCTAATGCATAAGGGTTCATAAGAGGGATAAATTTGAGTTAAATGGGATATAATAATTTATACATAAAATGGGATGTAAGTAGTATTTATAATAACATATCCCAATAAAGTAATAAAAAAATTCAAAGACATAACATGAGAATAATGGTTGATAAAAGAGGAGGGTGGAAGATCCCTTATGGAATTTCGACCAAGTAACGAGTGTGATTAAAGGATAATAGAGGGGATTGATGAGATTTAAAGGAATATATAATCATATATAAATAATATGGATATTATGGGGGTCTTGGAACATTATAAACTAACATATAAATATTGATCTTAATAAGCATAATGTAAAAGAGTAGATTGAATGGAAATGAGAAGAGTGAAATCCCATACAATATTTTGGCATAGTAACTACTTAGGTAAGGGTAAAAATGAGGGAGGATACATAAAACCTAATTAAAATAACATTAAATGGATATTAATATAATGGTTATAGATGAATCACATTATAACCATTCAAAATTACAAGAATAACTTTTAAATAAGATGCTTGAATTTTGAAGGAGGAGAGGAAAGTGAGGATCCCTTACTTGGAAGTGTGATCCCGAAGTCTTGGGAGAGGATTATTGAGAGATTGGGGGTGCCTTTTGAGGAATCTAGGTAGTATGGGTCAGAGTTTTGGTCAATATACAAATGTTTTGAGTGAAGAGGAGTGGGAGATTAGGTGGGATTATATAAGAAAGGAGAGGGAATTCTTTATTATTTAGGTTTTGGACACTACACATTAAACTAATAAAAAACACAAACCATCCCATTGTTTTACCATGGTTTATACCAAAGGGGAGTGGTAAAAAATATTTTATAAGGCCAAGTCCAGAAAATATTAAAATATTAGGCTTGCATATGTGGAGGTGAGTCACACTCTCAAAGAAATCATTTTAAAATGTTAAAATATTTTATAAGTCTTGGATGGTCAACTAAGGATGAATAGAATTAATAAAACAAATATAAAATCACAATATTTTAAATGTAAAACATATATTGGTAGAATATACCTTTTATAATATTTTATTTCATCACTATTTTTTCATTAGGATGTCATAAAACACATTATATATTTGTTCGACATTTAATATTTACCAAAAAATTCAACAATCTCAAAAAATTATAAAAAATTCACTTTTGGATAATATTGACATCCTGATTCCAATAATAATATTTATTTTATCTAAATAATTTTCTAAATAGTTGAATTTACACTTTTAAAATAAAAACATGCTTTTTTTAAAAATAGATAGGTTTTGAAGAAAATAGTTTTTAACATAATAAAAATTACATTTGACTTTATAAAAATTATATACTCATTTATTATTCATAAAATTAATTTGATAATAATATTTTATTAAAATATTAATTATTTCTGAAATTAATCAATACATCAAAATAAATTCTATAATTAAAAATAAAATTTATGTTTTATCAAATAAAAATATAATTCTTATCAAACTGAATACTTAATTTTTTATAAAGTAAAAAAATAAATATAATCATCATTTATAATTAAAAGGAGTGGTCTTATACAACTATTATAAATACTTTATTAACAAAAAATTATTTTAATATAATAATTTTTATATTTTTTTAAAAGTACCATTTTACCTGAAAAGTCAATTTATCTAATTAATTATATTTTTAGGAAAAAGTATTCTCATAAATGAATTGACGGAATAAGAATTTTATTTATAAAAGGGATTACACAATAACTAACTAATACCTTGTTACATAACCCCTTATATCACCCACATAAGACCTAAGGGTAATGTGTGTGATTGTGACATACTCTTGGGGTAGTTCAGATAACATATCTTGGTTGGAAATCTCTTTTAACTTGAACATATCTCTTAAGTGATTCCATTAAAGATTAATGTGTTGAAGCTCATATTATGCCACGTAAAGAGAGAATACTAGTGATGCTACCTTCTTTCCAAGCTCCAGAAAATGAGATTCGTATGACCCAAGTCTACTGGATGAGATCATCATCTTCTTTTTCTGTGTCAAAAGGATTATTTTTAAAAACCTTAAATTAGTACTAGTCATGTGATCACTGTTCAAGGGATATATTATCAATGATAATGATACTTAATGGTCATTTAAATCCAATTGGATAAAATAAAAAAATCATGTTTTTTTTGTATCCATAATAAATTTAATTAAATAAATGAAAGGGAATTTTATTCATGAATGTTTGGTTCATTATAGGAGATTTGCTATGCCATTTTGTATATCCATATAGTAGAAAATAGATGGATTTTCACCCTATCTCCCCATGTATATGCGTCGAATTAATTGTTTCAAAACCACCAGTTGAATGGATTTGTACTACAACCAATGAAGAGTTTTGATGCAAACAAAAGGAAGGATTCAAATCTTGGATAGAATATTGTTCTTGTTTCAATAATCTAGGACAATTGGTTTCATCTTTATCCCATGGTCATTGTGAGAATCAAGATTCTACTAGTATATCCATTGTTCATTTGGTTCTTGAAGATATATTCAACTTTATTTCTATTAATGAAAATACAAGACAAATGAATACTGATCCAATAATCAAGGATATTTTTCCAATTTTTGGTATGAATTAGTTTATTTCAAGTTGGAAGAGCTGGTTCCAGGGGAGGATGGTCCAATACATCAGACTGACCCTCCCTCCTTTGAGGACATTTTAAAGGATGGAGTTATGGGAAATATATAAGGGCTCATGCAAATCACCAATTCTAGGGATGATAGATTTAATAATCAAGATTAATCTAGGGAAAATTTTGCGACATAGGATTTCCCTAGTCTGAATTTAGTATTGAATCTAAGGTTGGGGTCTCATGGCCAATGAGGCCCTTCAATACTGATTCAGTCACATCAAGTCCATTTTAGTGTGACTTTCAAATGAGTTGGTATTGAAAACAATTTTTTGTTATTGGGAAATGGTGATCCTACCCCACTTGGTGGAGGAGATGGTGGGGAGGCAGGCCATAAAAGGAATAACCTTATTTGAGGTAGGTTGGATGAGAAATAAGTTCAGATGGAATATGACTCTGAAACTTATTTCTATGAGGTAAGGATGCAGAACTAGTGGAATATTACCTTCTATCCTATTAAAATAAATGAAATAAGACCCTTTTTGATTAAAATGGGTTCATCCAACATGTGAGGAGGCCATAGCGATAGAAGGGTTACAGAAATATTCCAAATCCTCCAGTTACACAATCATCTATCAAAGTTACCTTCCTTCAAAAGATATTTATTTTTGGTGTATACACCCTAATGGGAAGTGGAATTGAAAAATTATAGTATAAAATTGGTTGTATTTCTATCTTGATACTCGAAAAAATTATTTCTAGGGAGCCTCATTTTCATGTGGATCTAGAAACATCACCTTATGAAGAGGTTATGGAATCCTAGGCAGATACAACAATCATCCAAGATCAGAAGATAGAAACAACAGCTAGCACTCCGAAGTGAGTATATTAGTAGGCATTCGACATATATAACACCTAGGATATTCTCCTACATTATTATAATGATATGATAGAGGAGTATTTCCTATTCAAGTTCTCAAATGAGGATTCCCATAAAAGTTTTGAAAGGGCACATTGAGTTGATTTGAATGCAGAGAAAACATCTTGGACCGATAAAAAGAATCATATTTTGATATGTTGTTTTAGTGAGGGGAAAATAATCTTGGTGGAACATGTACATACCTAGGAAAATATGGAATAACAATTAAAGAAACAAATCAAGTAAAATTTAGATAAGAATGTAACATCCATTGAGTGGAGATTATACAAGGTAAAGGATTCCAAACTTTCTAAATTTTTATGGAATGGCCTGATTATCCTGAATGCGGTTTGATTTTTTTCTTTATCCTGACTTTTGATGGGTTCCCAGTTTTCCCTTAAAGTTATTATGTGAGATTTTTTTCAATTGAGGTGAATAGTATGTATATCAGATTCCCATGAAAATATAAATAGGTAAATCAATAATAATAATACATCCAAACTGAATGTGTAGCATAAATAGATAAACCGTCTCATGCACCAAACAACATAAATAATAATAATCACTGAATAAATATAAATAATTAATTAGGGTTATTAAGAACAATATAAGAGCATCCCAAAATAAAAAAAGTAATCCCAAATCAAAAATACCAAAAATCTATATGTGACCCTTATTTACTCTTCACATCAAATCCTACCAACTCTTAACAACCTTATAGGAAGATAACCATATAAATGCAGTTGAAGAGAAACCATAAGTGCTGCATACATCAGATAGTGTATACTGAGTGTGATAGGAACTAAGCACCGTAGTATCCAACCATGGAGTTTGTGTTATTCGTTTAAAATGGTATTTCATCCAACCTAGTTTGAAATAAAAATTATAAAAGGGAATTTTAAGACAAAAGTATTTAAAAGACAACATCAAATACATGATCATTTTATAAAAATTCCTTTTTCTTTTTCTATACATTAAAATAATCTCTTCAAACAAATTCTTTCATCCCATAAACCTTTATTAAAATATCCATTTTAAATACACATTAAAAACACATTAGAAATATACTATTTCATAGAGCATTGGAAAAAAATTAAATAAACAAGATAAATAAAATAATGACCAAAAAAGACATTAAGGCACCTCATCACTAATGAAATAAAGTATTCAAGAAGAAATCAAGGTTCAATAGATTCCAATTGATCTAGGGGACACAAATAGAAGTCCCCCATGGGTTCATATAATATTATGATAAACATATTAGGAACTAAGAAAAAAATAGTCTTAGAATTTACCAAATACATGGGGCCAAATTCCATTAGATATTCTGTTTAGACTACATAAGCCACATGACTACCCTAAACCTAGCCTAAAATCATAGGTACTCTTTATAAGCCATGGAATACAAAGTAACTAAGGGAACACTTTAAGTTTGTGACTATCTAGTTTTTCATAGGTCCATAACTCTTCTTAAGTTCATAGGTTCCCATGAAATAAATAATGGGCAGTGAGAAACCAAAAAGTTACATAATAAATATAGAAACATAATATAAATATCATTTCACCAAAAAATTCTTCATAATAGGGGTTTACTATAAGAAATCCACATTGAATCAATGCGGAGAAACTCAAAAATAGACGAGGAAGTGAGGGAGATCTCCCTATTCATGCACCAAGTCTTGGTAAAACTAAATAAAGGATAAATAAGTGAAAAACTAATTTTAATGTGAGTATAGAAAAAAAACCATGTTTTTAATAAACTTGGAATTTGGCACAATTTGGCTGCATAGTTTGGTAAATCGTGCACAACCTACACGACATGAATTTCCTAAGAAAAACCCACTCACATGGCCTTCCTTCATAGTTTACCAAACCATGTTCCAACCAAGTAAAACTCACTACTAAATACTAAAACACCACATATGGTTTCCTCACATTGTTTTTACTAATCGTGCACAAGTCATGCACTAAGAATCCAAGACCAAAATTTCTCACAAAGATTCCAATGGGTTATATGTGGTTTGGACCCAACCTATTCACTACCCATAAAGACTAAACTATAAAAGAACAAAATGAACTATAAAATCTATATGTTTAAGAGTAACATTTGTGTCATTTCATAGTTTTCCTAAAATATATTCACTAACCATTCAATAGATGAAAAATTGCAGAATTTGTAGAAATCAAACCCAAAAACTCCAAAAAAATTAATTAATAAAAAATTAATTAATATAAATAAAACGAAGGTGACAGAGGGTGTTACAATCTCTAACCATAATAATTTCTACCACAATAAATTTTTATTAATTTTTTATGTATTTGAATAAATTCCCTACTAGCACCTCATGAAGTAGGTGGGTTAGGAATGGAAAATAAAAGAATAATTTCATAAAAAAGAAATACATGAAACTCAATAAATTCTATAAAACCCAAGAAATATCCCCAGGAAAAATGATACATAACTATAGATGATAAAACCTTAGGATACAAAGACCAAGCATGGGTATCCCAATCATTTAGAATTAATATACAATGGTGGTATATAATATAGACATGAACCACAATAAAAGACAACACTAAGAGATTAAACTTCCACCTAAAACCCACAAAACCACGAGTCATCCAAGAACTGATTTGGAACTCTTCAAGAACAATACAAGCTAAAATATATCCACCATAAGAATAAAGAGAAATATAGCACCCCAAGGCTAAACATAAATCATCCTGGGATCTAGACCTCTGGTCACTACACTCTATAGGTAAACTAGGACCTCCAACCCCGAACATTATCCCTTGGATAACTAAAAAATGAAACAAAAAACTAAAAAGTGATTAAAAACCCTAAGGATATAGTGGTAATAGTCACCCATGAATGGATCTAATGGTATCCCATATTTAAACCAACAATATATCAATCTTGGATAAATGAAATTTCAAATGCACACCCAAACCCATAAGGCACACATAGAACCATAAATCATCACCATGCACAAAAGAATAAACCAATAAATCATCAATAAACACTAGATGAAAACAACACTTAAAAACCACCTAAAACCCAATTACACTTGAGAATTTCCCTTATAATAACTCGACTTACAAAACCTCTAAAAAATTCCCAAATATCCAGACCATATACAATGCTTCCAATATTTCCTGTAGTACGTCTTAGAATTCCCAAGAGCTTCACATTGAATAAACATGTGATGTATATTATTATTCTTCTAAAGATCATTTTTATGATAACCCTAATCTTTTGTATCAGTATCAACTAATTTTTATCTTTTATATAACAAATAATCTCCTCACTCCCCAACTAGAATTCGCTGACTAAAATCCACTAACAAGGATCTAAAAATTACATATTCATGTGATGATAGATCATTTCTAGAAACAAATAAGCTGGGATCTAAGAGGAATCTTTGCTAATTTAATATGTCCTAGCTAGAGTCCAATAATAGGGAATAAATCATCTCAACCACTAATCCTTGAGTCTTAGTCAATTCTATGGGAAAAATCTACTCATTATTGGAGAAAAGATCCATACCGATGACCAGTCTAATGGAAAAACCTTCTATTTTTTCAATGAATCTATAGTAGGAATATCATATTTACACATGACATAATTCTAAATTAGTTAATTTTCCATAAATCAAATTACACAATTCCATAAAAAAAATAATTTTAAAAGAATACCCAACCAATAATCACATATAAAACATTCTTTAAAAAAAACACAGAACCCCAGAAAATAAGACAATATTTTAATAGTAAATATTTTAATTTTAAAATATAACTCTTAAAATAAGACCTCCCATCAAAAAATTTCCAAGAAAATTCTCTTTGAAAACACTTTATCTCAATTATTATAATATCAAAAGGCTATATAATGTTTTCTCCAACATCTAGAATAGTTTCAAAATTTAATAATGATTCTTATTACTTCTAAAATAACTATATATATAAAATTTTAAACATCCCAATATGGTTAATAAATTTTCACAAAAAATTTATAAATTACATTATTTCTTCCAAAAAAACAATTTTTCCGAAACACACAATGAACATTTATGGGAGATCTAATAATCAAAACATAAATACCAACTTAAACCATATTAATATATAAAAAACTCCCTCATTTAACAACATTAAATTAGTAAGAACTATTGGGATAATTTTAAAAAACTTGGATGTAAAAAAATTCTGGTGGATAAATTGTATCGTACATGGATTAGCTTCATGGGTTAGTGAACCATGCACGAACAATGAAATATGCTCTGTGAAGTTTTGTGTACCATATATATGGGTTCTATATAGTTCACCAGACCATGAAAACTAATCATGTAGCCTTGCATATTTGACCAATTCTACACAAAAACTCAATATAACACCTAAAACAAATAATATATTCACCATGAATCAAAATATCATAAATATATATCAAAATACATAAAAAATACTAAAAAAACTCAAAATGTAGACTAAAATCTAAACTACCCATGGAAACTCAATTTTTAGTGTGAAAATGACCTAGAAAATCACTTCCCAGCACCCTTTAGCTGAGTCTTAAGGATTATAATAGTTTTTGTTTCTTCCTATACATACCCTAAATAGTAATTGGGTGTTATTTTACCATTAAGTCATGAATCAAATTCGTCCACCCCTAAACCAGAAATCTGATCTATCCCGTGACAAGGTCTGAGGGCTGTTACCAGTTAACTCGGGCCAGAAACTAGTAATTTGGTACCAAAATAAATAATTGAGAATGATTAAACCCTCATATGATCATGTCACCACACAAATTCTACCTATATATATTTATTAACTCATTCATATATTTTAATCCCATGAAAAAATAAATAATAAGATAAATAATAATAAAATATCCAAACATATTTTATAATATAAATAGATAAATAAAATCATGAACCCAAAAAAACATTAATAAACATCATTAAATAAATATACAGAACAAATCCAGGATATTAAGACCAATACAAGTGAATCCAAAAATAAAATAGAATAAAAGGCCAAATCAAAACTATAAACCAACACCATGTGACCTTTGGTCACTATCTACATACAATATAACCAATATAGGCCAACCCCACATGAAGAATACCCAATCCAGGACCATAAAAATAAACCATTAGTGTTGTATACATTGAACATTTTCTGTAGGGTGGGTGAAAAACCAAGCTTAGTATAATCCCATCATGAATTCTATTTTATTCCCATTGAATTTCATTCTAACCTTGATAGTTTGAAATAAAAATTAGAAAATAGGGTTTTCATATATTAGTATATAAAATACAGTATCATATCCCTAACCACTTTTATATACATTCCTTTTTTTCCTTTTTATTAAATTAAAACAATCACTTTGAAAACATTTCTTCATCTTATGCCTCTTTTATTTAAATACCCATTTTAAATCCACTTTTAAACCAATCTAGAAATAAAAAAATCAATGAATTTTGAAAAAACTATAAATTATCTTGATAAATCCAATAATAACGAAAAAGGACACTAAGGTGCGATATCAACAATGAAATAATATAGAAAAGTAGAAATCATGGTACCATAGATTCCAATTGAGCTAGAGGACACAAAAAGAATTCCTCTATAGAATTATCTAGTGTTATGAGAAACACACTAGGTCCTAAGGTAATCACTATACTAGAATATATCAAACACATAAAACCATCTACTAGTAGATGATAAGTCCAAACTAAAAAATCTAAAAAAATGTCCTTCTCATATCCTTAAATCAAGGGAACTCCCTATTATCCCAATCATATAAAACAATTAGATAGATATTAGTTGGGTGTACATATTTAGTGTTTCATAAGTATATAAATATTCCCACATGACTTGGTTCCCCTGAAAGAAAAAAATAATAGGTGAGAAAATAAACAAGCCATATAAGAAATATAACTATATATTATAAATGTCACCTCACCTTGAACTCCCTACCAAGAAACAACCCCAACAATGTAATCTGCATCATAATGAAATATAATTAATTACCCTAGAGCCATAATCTATATACAGTACAAAAAACATGGGGGCTTTTAGAGGACCCCACACAAAAAAAATTAATACCAATATAAATGTGCCAAAAGGGCCATATTAAAATGGATTGGGGTTTCCAAGACACTTTATATACCCCTCTAAATTGTATTCTAAAATCATCTTCTTATTTATAAATTTTAAAATACACATTTAAAAAATTTTAAACCCCAAACCATATTTAATTTAAAATCATTAATGGAACCCAAAAACATCCCTTTACCCAGATCATGAACCAAATGAGGCCAAACACCATTAAAACACCAATTTCATATAAAACAATCCATTAAAACCTTTTTTTAACACTCAGAATTCACAAATCATTTTAGAGACCAAAACATCTTGAATCCACCATTAATTAAAGTGAAGAACAAATTAAAAACAATTATGAAGTGAATTTAAATATTAAATACAAGTATAACTTATAAAATAAAAAACTTATAAACCTCAAGCATTAAATGACATGTTAAAAAAGAAATACATAAAAACACCTACCTCAATTCAATGAAAATCATTTCAAAAGTTTTTGCCTATAATGGTGAATTATTAAACATGATAATAGACATACCAAAAAATACCTAACAAGAAAAACCACCAATATTAGATAACTCATAAACCCTAATAAAACAATGGAATATTGTTCTCTAATGGAAGTGAATCTAAAAGAAAAAGTATAGTAACCCTAGACCCATACACCCAGGTTTGATGCAGAAAACCTAGTATTTATATACTTGTATTTATACCAACTCAGGAAGTACAATTTTAAACTTCCATAATTACAATTTCTATAACAAATTTTGAGTCACTATACATCCCAAATACATTTTAGGTTTATAGTTTTTTAGAGTTTGGAAAATATCTAACAAAGAAAAACTTATATCATTCTAATCTAATAGAAAAATTTTCCTAAAATATAAATATTTTATAATTCCATAATAAACATTAATTATACCTCAAATAATTATATAATCATGATTACCTTATTGAAATATCATATTTTTTACTCTTATTCATAACCTAGTTAAATGAAAACAAAATTAATGGCGAGCTCAAACACTAATAATGTTAAAGTGTATGGTAGAATATATCATGAATACATAAGGTCTAAAAAATATGTAAGAGTGGATAAACAATACATATTCCATTTAATTAATTAAATTAATAATGAAATTGAACTATGGATAGATCAATGTAGTAATCACATGGAAAATAATAACTGATTTTATAATGATGGAATGAATAATTCCAGACATCATAATCATACCATCAAAAAAGTTTCCCAATATATCATAAACACACCATCAAGGCCTCATGACAAGACATCATAAATAATTAGAAAGTAATACACTAAATACCCAAGATAGTTTCTCTCAAGGGACTTACCAATTAATAGAAGGGGTATCTAATATCAATCCTATAACATCCCAGGTAAATAAAGAATAATAAATATTTCATATTTATAAAAATTTGTGAGTTAAATATTAATTTTAATTTAAAAGGGTTTCTATGTTCGATAGATTATCAGATATGCAACAATGAGTTTATTTGAAATCATATTTGCACACTAATAATATAATATTATTATTTTAAATGGTATTCAACTCCTAGCCTTTGTATTGGCCAGAATGAAAAAAACTAACTACAATATGATTATACATGTTTTTTAAATGTATTTAGTTTTATCCAATAAAAATTTATAGGCTTAAAGTGTGAATGAATCTAATTTTAAGAATAATTTACATTAAAAGGTCGATTTACGGCATTTTAATGGAGAACCCTTGTTAAATATAGTTTTGCTCACTTTAATACATCTTATCTGACCAAAAAAAATCCTTCTTTATAATGGAGGCATCAAAATTTGCATTGCGTAATTTTTTGAAATTTTTTCGATAAAGTTCATTTTTAATGAATAGTGAAAAATATTGAATTTTAATTCAAAAGTTCCTTTTAATATAATTTATTTATATGGTTATATTATATTTTTAATTGATTTTAAAGTGTAATTAAAATATATATTTACCATTTAATCTAATTTTGGTCATTGGATGTAATTTCATTTTGAAATTGGACATAAAAAAGTGTCAATCTTTTGATAGTTATTATTTCCTAAAAACACAGTATTAGTTTTAACAGCAGGAATTTATTTTAAATTAATTTATTCCACTTATATGATTTGAATTTGTAAAAATGGATTCCATATTTAAAATCAGTAGGTCTAAATTGTGTAAATAGGTAACTTTTATTTTTAGACATTTTAAATATTTAATTCAGTAAAATTTTTATTTAACATGGTTAAAGGGTAAATCTTTTAAATAAGGGTAAACAAATATTATTATAATAACATAAAATTACCCTAAAATGATTCCTAATTCTATTGGTTGATACATATCTGACCATTGGGATCTTTTTGTTGATATTGGAACCCCATGGAGCCACTTATGAGTGATAATGACACTTTAGATTAATTAATTTAAAGTAAATACAAAAATGACAAAAACAAATACCTTTTAGTAAATTAATTTTTTCATGGAGTTATAGAAATTATATTTTTGACTATAAATATTAATTGGAAATATAAAAATATATCCTACATCATGGTATTTTTTTTATAATTGTTGGAAATCAAATAAATTAAATTATTTATGACACAATAATGATGCAGTATTTACCTCATTAATAAAGGATTTAAATAAATAAGATTATAAATATTAAAATAACATCCAAAACCTGTCCAATTATTTTTGGATGATTTTATTTCGACCATGATTCATCTTATCTTCATCTTTAATGAGTTTTGGATCTTTAGAAACTGAAGATAGGTTTATAATAAAATAATATTTGCAAACATTCCTAAAGAGCCCCTCCTCCCCCTTATAAAAGAAGACTATTTCTAAACAATTCCTAACACCTCTAAAGACTTTTGTATAATCCAAAATCTTCTCAATTAAGCTCCCTAAATCCCTCTCCTCATCCTAGAATCCTTACTTTATGCAGATGACACTTCAAGAAGTCCTTTTGGTTCAAACCAAAAGATGTTACCAAAATTAAAGGTAACAATTTCTCTTAACTTCTTTTCTTTTATTTTACTTCTCCAACCCCCAAAATCCATTTATTACGTTATTTTATAACAAAAATAGTATCCTAAATATACTAGGATTTTTTTTGTTAGAATTATTTGAACTACACTTACACACACCTCCATCTAATGGGTGAAGAACATACTGTTTCTGTGGATGAAAAACTAACGCCTCACGGGATGGTGAGTGTTCGATTATCTCCTAGCGCCTATCATGGTTTACATTAAGATGAAACTATATTTATATATGATATATATTATGTTTATGTTTTCGTTATTCTTCTATATTTTTCTTTTATAGCATACCTTTATGGTTTCCATTATGGGTAAACATGATACTTTCATTTGAGGAAGTGCGGACTACCGCCCCCTCAATGTGATATGACTTGTTAATGCCATATATGGGAAGTATAAAGGATAGAGTTAATGATATTATATATTATATTATACTGGAATTATAATATACCTATTTATCATAATATTTTAATTCCTTTAAAATAAGAAATATAAATGAAAGTAGCGTTCATGCGTACGTACGACTTACCATCTCCATGAACGGTGCATTTCATTTCTTAACTCCAAATGATATGAAATTTTATAAATATATATATACTAGATATATATGATATATATGATATATATGATATCTAAATAATGAATATCATTCCGAATATAATGGACTATTGACCACATGGGCAACTTGTAAATATAAGGTGTTCATATTTTACTCAAGTACCAAATATTGATAAAACGAACATTATTAACATAAATGATTACATAATGTTTATAACATGGTAATAAGTGATATAAAAGGAATAATAAACATGAAAAAGGTTCTTAAACAATTAGAAATTATATTAAGTTTATTATTCATGAGATTAAATAATGACCGAGTCAAGTCAAACATGAGGTAAGAGACTTCGTCTCAATATCCTTTCACTACTAGAAAATGGGAATATACCCATGGTTTTTCAAGAAACCGTGGATATAGGGTACCCATATACCAACAGTTTTAGAAAAACACTAGTATAGGGATAATATGGGGACCTATACCCATGATTTTCCAAAATCGTGGGTATAGGTAATCTATACCCATGGTTTTTCACAAAACCGTGGGTATAGATAATTTTTAAAGACTGATACCCACAGTTTGGATAAACCGTGGGTATGGGTGTTTTTTACAAGACCTACACCCATGGTTTAGGTCAAACCATGGGTATAGGGTTTTTTCGGATGACCTATATCCATAGTTTTTAAAACCAAAGGCATTGGGGGTTTTATTTTGAAGACCTATAACCACGGTTTGGCCAAACCGTGGGTATAGCTTTCCTGTGGGAAAGAAATTACATGGGACAATAAAAATATTTGGTGAGAACACGGTTTTGATTAATATAATTACATAGATACATGTAAATATACAAATAATATTTGTATGTTAGTCGGTCGGGTACTCCTTGGCATTGAAGGCAATCCCTTTTTCGAAACTCAGTGAGTTCGTTTTATAATAAATGAGTTATAACTAATATAAGTAAATAAATATATAGTTATATGGATAGAATTTCTGTAGGTCAGTTGTTCAGATGACCTATTGTCCTTCAACCAGTCTTGTGTTCGATTCTCAATGTCTTCAATTTTAGATAAACGTCTATATTAATAAATTTATATAAATATATACATATATATTGAGCATGAGTTTGGCTCGGTTGGTCAGAGAGGGCGGCATACATGCAGGGCATTTCGTGTTCGAATCCCAGTGTCGACTTTTGTTAAAATAAATGCTTATAATGATATTAATATATTTATATAAATATATGTACGTATTTCCAAAATTGGTTTGGCTTGACTGGTTGGAGAAGGTGGCAGTCTTGCGGGGGGTCGTGTGTTCGAATCCCAGAGCTCCCATTTTATAAAATAAATGATTCCAGGGATATTAATATATTTATATAAATATATGTATATATATCGAACATGAGTGTGGCTCGGTTGGTTAGAGAGGGCGGCAGTACTGCGGGGGGTCCCGTGTTCGACTCCCAGCCATCGCGTTTTCTAAAATAAATGCTTCCGGTTATATTAATATATTTATATAAATATATGTATATATATCAAACATGATATTGGTTTGGTTCGTCAGAGAGGGTGGCACTCTTGTAGGGGGTCACGTGTTCGAATCCCAGCAGTTCTATTTTGTAAATAATAAATCCTAACGGTTCAAAAACCGTGGGGGAAGTGTGTGCCACGCCATACAGTGGGTTGCCAAACTGTGACACCTCTATACCCACTATTCCCAAAACCGTTGGTATAGGCTATACCCACATTTTTGGGGGATATACCCACAGTTTTGAACTTTGGGTATATGCCGTCTTTCCAGTAGTGTTTCATTGAGGCATATTTTGTTCTAATACCTGACTTTATTTTATACACTGAATAAACACCTTTGAATTTTCATTTCATTCAATGGGAATATTTTTCTATGAAAGATTTTACAAAATGATAAAAAAAGAATGTTTCTTTTTAATGTAAGCGGTGACAATGACCTTTCCACCATCGCTTTTATTATTTGATCTTTGGCTTCCTTAACAAGTCGTAATGTATTTAAAAGGAAAATAAATACCATATACTATTTTATGTATATTTGGCATTGAAAATGGTTTCTGATAATGGTTTTGATACGTTAATATATTGAAATGTTATATTGTTATTGCAATGTGGAAATGTTATCTTTCAGTTTCGGCTTATGTTATGTGTTATGATCATGTTATGATTTTTGGGCATTATTTATGCATACGGGTGGTTCCATGATAAAACTAGGGTGAGTGAGACCGATATATCTCATCCCAAGTTTTGACATGTTTATCACAAGACTTAAAGATGAATAGGGTCAAGGATAGGATCAATGAAAATTCATGCTATCTAAAACATGGAACTAGACATGACTCTTTTTGTCAGGAGTTTTTTCTTTTATTAAAAAATGGAAACTGAGTAGAAGCTTCCACTTTGTAATCTTTTGAGATTTAATAGTTATGTCCTAATTATCTAAAAATATAAACCTGAAAAGATCCTTAATGTGAATTCTTCGTTTAATTCAATATTTTGTAATGTTTTAAGGTCGGGTCCTTATAGTTGGTATCAGAGGTTGGTTTAGATAACTTTAGGAGTTAGGGCATTGTTAAATTAACATCCATAAAGTAATTTATGTTAATATTGAAATCATATAGCATTTAAAGATTACCATATTGCTTCGTATAAGATATTTTTCGTGTTCGAAATTGTTTTCCAAAGAGGAAACATGGAAGCTATGTTGGGATGTCATCAAGAGGAAGACAACATTCCAAATCAACAATCAGAGATGGTTAGAATCGGAACTAAATAGTTTGTTGCAGTGATGGAATAGTTGACTTAGGCTATAAATTGTGGTGGTATCCATGTATGAGATCAGCCATGTAAGAACCCATTTTTTTCTATAAAAGACGTTGGAATATTATTGATGTTATTCCAGAGCAGCGCCTTCAGTTGGCGTACGATTCTGAGGGCCAGTGTGGTCGGAATTAAATTTTTAGTGCGTTCACACTGGCCACGCAAAATAAATGGGATAACTCCTAAATGGTGGTTCAGATCAGAAATTTGAGTTTATGGGTAGGTCTGAAATGGGTTTTTACCCTAGGAACGACATAAATCATGTTGGCACGGGACGTTGGGACCCCTTTCCCGTTAATGGAACATTAAACGGATAAATAAATAAATTAATTTATTCTCTTAATGTATTAACTCTAGTATCTCTTAAATGGTAGCTCAGATTGGAAAACTGAGGGCACCGTTGAGTACGAAACGTGCTGTTTACCCTATGAGGGGTGTAACTTTTGCGGGCGCATGCCTTCTGTGAAAAACTTCGCCAGGGGCATTTTCGTAATTTAGCATCCTTGGTCGTTAAATTTTATAACTTTCGAATAGAGGCTTGGATTAAAATTATGACACAGCCGTTGTGCTCGGGAGGTGGTGTTTTCCCTAGGTGAGGTTTAATGTTGACCTTGCCAAGAGTTTCAGATGCAGGTCTTTTAGAGGTCTAAATTAATTAAACTTTTTAAATAAGTTTTTTTAATTTAACCAACAACTCATCCCCTCTCCCTCATTTTTATCCCCCGGAGAAACCACCCCCCTCACCCACAACATCCTCTCCTCCTCCTCCTCCTCCCTCCCAATCAAGGTGGAAGCGTCAACGACGAGGGGTGGATCAACAATGAAGCGTCGGGCTACGTCCATGCAGGTAGGATTCTTGTTAATTTTCCAAACCCTTGTTTTCAATTCTTAATTTATTTGAAATGTCATCTTTTGATCTTTGTATTGATTATGATCATTGATCTCCACACGATTATGACCCTCAAACCATGCATGTAATCACCCTTTTTCACGTGTTTTTCATCAATTTTCGGGCACTTCGAAATGGCGACCGACCATCCGGCGAAGTTGGATGGTGTGAAGGTTTCATCTAGGATTTCGATACCGGTCTCGGTTTAGTTTTTGGATGAGCGAGGTGGTTGTGGTGGTCCACGGAATGGATCACCAGAGAAACCCGATCAGCAGAGGCCGATGGTGGACTACAGTGGCGAGCAGGCGGAGCTGGCAGCCTGGCGTGCAGGGCTGGGCGTGAGGCTTTGGCTGGATGACGGCTCACAGAATAGGGCCAGGAGGCGAGGCCGGAGCTGCAGCAGTGGTGCTAGGGGTGTACGGTGCAGCAGGATTGGGAGCGGCCGACAGGGCAGGCTGCGGCATGGCGCAGCAAGGGACCGCAGATCCAGGCGGAAGAGGCGGCTATCGGGAGCTGGGCTGGCTAGCGGTTGAGGCTGAGGCGGAGCGGGGAGCTTTGGGTGGTGTTGCGGCGGAGTGCTGCAGGCGGGGGATTCGACGGCTTCGGTCCATGGCACTCAGCAGGGGCAACCGGACCCGCGTGTTGCAGGTCATCTTTGACGCAGCGTGCGGGAGAAGACCGGCCAACCTGGCCGGTCGGTGGAGGCGGCGCCCTCGGAAGGAACAAGACCCGCGTGCTGCGGGTCTTCCTTGACGCGGCGCAAGGAAGGAGACTAGCCAGAATGGCTGGTATACTAAAAAAAAAGAGAAAATCGGACCTGAGGCGGGTCCTATGGCTTGAGGCGGGCCACAGCGTGATGGGCCAGACCTGCGGCTGGGCCGCGGGCCGACAGTCCGGACCGACCCATTTTAGGCACCCTTGCATTCGGGGGGCCGTATCATCCAAACGGAGTGTCCGTTTGACGCGCTGTCTGCAGCCGTGGGTTCGTATCGGCAAGGCGAACTATATGAAATGGGTTTCAGGGATTTTAGGTTATTCTCCTAATGTTGGGTGCCCTGAGACACGTTAATTAATTATTAATAAATTATTATTAATGTTGCGACGGATGTGGCTCGTGAGCCGGACGTCCTTTTGATGTGCCTTCAAGGGCACAATTGCCCCGGAGATGAGACGGTCCTTCCAAGGTTGGTTCGGAGCCCTTACAGGTTGGTTTCGTTTCTCGGTAGCACGAAACACTAAATGTGAAAAATTAATTAATTAATTAATTGTTGTGTCAGACCTAACTGCTACTTGGTATGTCTGATTGACACGCCATCAGTGGCAGCGTGACCCCAGTCTTCGTGCGGAATTTTTGAGATTCTTTCTGAAGCGTTTGGGTTGGCGATAAGGTGATTGCCACATAGGGCCTAGTTCGCACTTTTTACGGTGAAACACCACCTTTTCACCCGGCATCCATTTAGGCTGAATGAGCACTCTTTTATGAGTGTTTTTCTGAGGGGATTTCATCGGTACAATCCAGCCACCTAAATTCGGGCTCGAAGTGCGGGCCCCATAGGGCCCCATTTGCGAATAACGTGGGGAGTTGCAAATTCTACATCTGATGTCCGATTTGAGCACCGTCAGCGGCGTTGCAACCCTGGCATCGAGGTGGAGTTTTCCAGGGTGGTTTCGAGCATTGAATCCAGAGTTGAGTCATGGGACATCTCTTAAGCTGTGTGCAACATTTTGCGCCTTTTTCACCAGATGTCCGTTCAAAGCATTTGAGTAGTCATTTCCGTGTGTTTTTACGAGAGCATCATGATGGCGCAGCTCTACCGACGAGTATCGGAGTCGGGGTGTAGGCCCCACATAGGATGGCTATGGTGAATAGTACCTTTTTCACCGGTTGGCCATTTCGGGTGAGTAAATGGTCTATATCGCGTGTTTTTTCGCGAGGATTGAAATGGTGTAATCTGTTTGGGCATGTGAAGCCTCATTGGAGATCTTATTAAATGTGGAAATATGAAATGGCATTGGTCGGAGGTTCTTTTGTCGCACTCCGAACCTACGCATGGTAGTGGTGCTAGTGACACCCAATGATGGCACGGGAACTGGACCTCTATTAGGTGTTTTGTTCTGTAGTTGGGTGGTTGTGCGATATCCCCTCTGTGTTCCGTTGGCCAGTGTTGTACCATCCAGTAGGGATGACCAGAGGAGTTCCGGGTTTACCCTCCAGCAGAGACTGTGCAGTGGGTTTCTCATTGGCTTCTTCAGGTTTACCCTCCAGCAGAGACTGGGCAGTGGGTTTCTCATTGGCTTCTTCGGGTTTACCCTCCAATAGATATTGGGAAGTGGGTTACTCATCAGCCTCTTCCATTTTACCCTCCAGTAGATACTGGGCAGTGGGTTTCTCATTGGTTTTTTCGGGTTTACCCTCCAACAGAGACATGAAAGTGGGTTGCTCATCGGTCTCTTCCGGTTTACCCTCCAGTAGAGACAAGGTAGTGGGTGGCACATAGGCTTCTTCGGGTTTTCCCTCCAGCAGATACTGGGCAGTGGGTAGCTCATCGACCTCTTCCAGTTTACCCTCCAGCAATGACTGGGTAGTGGGTTGCTCATTGGCTTCTTCGGGTTTACCCTCCAGTAGAGAATGTGTAGTGGATTTCTCATTGACTTCATAGGGTTTACCCTCTAGTAGAGACTGGGTAGTAGGTTACCCGATGACCTCTTAGGGTTTACCCTCCAGTGGGGCTGGGCAGTGGGTTACCTGACAACTTCTCTCAAACTCAGTCCTTTCTACTAGGCTAGTCTGTGGCTTTTCTCTATGACTATCGGAGCGGGACCCTTGGTTATACGGGTCGTTGATGTGATAGTTTGACTTTGAGGACCTCTCGACTGTGTGACAGTGATGAGGTGTGGCTTGACGCTTCCCCCAGAACTATCAAGTATGAGGGGAAATTTCCCCACCGAGACGCGTCCTTGTGACACAACCTAAAACCGTGCAGGTGAGTCAGTGCCACACAAAGTGGGTATTGTCGAGGTGCGGTGATTTGAGCCCCTTGATGTGAAGTTCAGGGAAGACATTGCGGGATGCCGGGCATCGATGGTGTTTACTTCTGGGACTGTTGGCTACTCACTTTCTTGGGCTGAGCTATGGGACGGAGACCCCCTTATGATCTTATTTGGGTTTCTTGATAGAGCACATATGGATATGTATATACCTTGTTCCAGTAGCCACTTCTTAGGTTTGGTTACTCTCCTTCTAGGAGAGGCGAATACGTGCGGGGTATGCCACATGCTTTCCGAGTCTAGATTATTGTGGTAGGACGGGTCTACTCTCCTGATATAGGTAGCGAAGGCTCGACGATAAGTTCATATTCTCTTCGTTCTTAGCACCTTGTGTTAGGACGAGTCTACTTTCTTCCTCTTGTAGGGTTGAGCTATACTCTTTACTACACTCTATGTTGTACTCCTATTCTATTCCCTGTTCGATCTACTGCTCACTCTTCGGTACCTCCTTTGTTTCTCCCTTGAGCCTTCGGGGCATCCTACTGAGTATTTTTATACTCACCACTTCTTGGGCTTTCCCACACTTGGTGTGCCTTTGTAGAAGACAGACAGGTTGGTCATGACTATAGAAGAGCTTAGGACTTTAGGAGCATGGACTACGTGTGGTGGTCGTAGTCGGGTTCCAGATGTGGGACTCTCCCAGCTATTTACTTTTTTTCACCTGTTGCTGGGTTGTGACACTTTTCTGGTTGGGCCTGTGTTTTACCCTTTTCTATTCAGTTTAACTTCAGCACTTACTTTGTACTATTTATAGGTCGATGCACATTTGTGGTTTATTTATAGCAGTTGGTACTTTACTTTTATTTTTTTACTCTGCACTTCTGTATTAAGTGGGCTACGTGTGTGTGTGTATAGGTACTTAGGCAAAAGCCTCCCCGAGTTGTTGTGCCTTAGGTGCTGGTTGCCAGCCCCTGGCCTATGGAGGCGGGCTTGGGGTAGTTGCGGCTCAATCCCGAGTAGGGCCAGGTCGTGACAAAGTGGTATCAGATCTGGTTCATTCCCTGGGACATTGTTCGGATGTCCCTAAAAAGGAATTTTTTGGGGGCAGTGGGTTGCTCATCGGCCTCTTCTGGTTTACCCTCCAGCAGAGACTGGGCAGTGGGTTGCTCATTGGCTTCTTCGGGTTTACCGTCAAGCAGAGACTGGGCAGTGGGTTTCTCATCGTCCTCTTCCGGTTTACCCTCTAGCAGAGACTGGGCAGTGGGTTTCTCATTGGATTCTTCGAGTTTACCCTCCAACAAAGACTGGGTAGTGGGTTGCTCATTGACTTCATAGGGTTTACCATCCAACAGAGACTGGGTAGTGGGTTACCCGACGACCTCTTAGGGTTTACCCTCCAACGGGGCTGGGCAGTGGGTTATTCGACAACTTCTCTCAGACACAGTCCTTTCTACTAGGCTAGTCTATGGATTTTCTCCATGACTATCGGAGCAGGACCCTTGGTTGTACAGGTCATTGATGTGACAATTTGACTTTGAGGGCCTCTCGACTATGTGACAATGATGAGGTGTGGCTTGACGCTTCCCCCAGAACTCTCAAGTACGAGGGGAACATTCCCCATTGATACGTGTCCTTGTGACGCGACCTAAAACCATGCAGGCGAGTCGGTGCCGCCCAAAGCGGGTAGTGTCGAGGTGCGGTGATTTGAACCCCTTGACTTGTAGTTCGGGGAAGATGTGCGGGATGCTGGGCATCGATGGTGTTTACTTCAGGGACTGTTGGCTACTCACTTTCTTGGTCTGAGCTGTGGGAACGAGATCCCCTTATGATCTTGTTCGAGTTTCATGACAGAGCACATATGGATATGTATATAACTTGTTCCAGTACACACTTCTTAGGTTTGGTTACTCTCCTTCCAGGAGAGGTGAAGATGCGTGGGGTGTGCCACGTACTTTCCGTGTCTAGATTCTCATGGTTGGACGAGTCTACTCTCCTGCTACAGGTAGCGAAATCTCGATGGTAAGTTCATCTTCTCGCTGTTCCTAGCTCCTTGTGTTAGAACGAGTATACTTCCTTCCTCTTGTTGGGTTGAGTTGTAATCTTTACGCACTCTTTGTTGTACACCTATTCTATTCCCTGTTCGATCTACTGATCACTCTTCAGTACCTCCTTTGTTTCTCCCTCAAGCCTTTGGGGCAACCTACTGAGTATTTTTATACTCACCCCTTCTTGGGCTTTTCCCACACTTGGTGTGCCCTTGTAGAAGACAGATAGGTTGGTCGTGACTCCAGCAGAGTTTAGGAGTTCATGATCTTGGACCACGTGCAGTGGTCGTAGTTGGGTTCCAGGTGTGGGACTCTCCCAGCTATTTACTTTTGTTCACCTGTTGCCGGGTTGTGTCAATTTTCTTGTTGGGCGCGTGTTTTTCCTTTTTCTTTTCAGTTTACCTTCAGCCCTTGCTTTATACTGGTTAGAGGTCGATGCACATTTGTGGTTTATTTATAGAAGTTGGTACTTTACATTTCTTTTTTCTCTGCACTTCTGCATTGAGTGGGATGTGTGTGTGTGTACAGGTACTTAGGCAAAGGCCTCCCTGAGTTGTTGTGCCTTCGGTGCTAGTTTCCAGCCCCTGGCCTATGGAGGCAGGCTTAGGGTAGTTGCGGCTCGATCCCGGGTAGGGTCGGGTCATTAAAATGTGGTATCAGAGTTGGTTCGTTCCCTGGGATGTTCTTTGGACATCCATAAAAAGGAATTGGTTGGGATCTAGGGAAACAATTTCAACATGTCTCGAGAGCGGCTCTCAGTCAAGGGAGTTGAGTAATGGTGCAACGGCCGACGTATCCACTCACCGGGACCCTGATAACCCGCTTGTTGACTCGGCATGTTGAGACACTCATTACAGGGAAATTGGTTTGTGCATCACATAGGATTGAGTCTTTGAATTCCCTTCTTGAGTCATCTCCCCATTGTTCTGACTGTTATATATATACATATATGCTTATCTGACTGCGACACTCTTTGATAACATTCAGGATGACTCTGTGAAGATAGCTAGCCAGGATACCAGCTTTGGTTCGTGATGCCGACCCTATGAGAGATGAGGCCTCAGTCTGGGACCCATCATGTGAGTCCCTTTCTCCAGGTGGACCGGTAGTAGCACCCCCACTTGGTGAGCAGTATAGAGCTTCAGCAGAGCAGACTGAGCTTGAGTGTAGGCTGAGCACACTCCGTGAGTTTCAACGTCAGAGACCGCTGAGGTTTAATGGTGAGCTGTACCCTCAGGTAGAAGAGGTTTGTCTTGGAATGGTGGTTCTCCTTTTCAGGCATGTGAAAACACCGACAAGTCTTATGGTAGCTTTGGCCGCCAACCTTTTCCATGGAGCAGTTGGGCGTTGGGGGAGTCTGGTGACTCAGTTTCATGACGAGTCGTCGCTTTCATGGGGAAACTTTCAGCAGCTGTTTCATGAGGAGTTTTACCCCTCCTTCTTATGCTTCGTTCAGATCCAGGAGCTTTTGCAGTTTCAGTAAGGAGGGATGTCGGTGACTTAGTATGCGACTGGTTTCAAAGACCGTTCACGCTTTTTCCCAGACTTGGTCCACGACGACAACTTCCAAGCGCAGAAGTTTGAGCAGGGTCTCTGCAGAGAGATTCGTGATATCATAGTACCCTTGGGCATTCCCACTTATGTCGGGGTTCTAGAGAAGGCGATAGTGACAGAGAGCTTCCTATCACGCTTTATGAGTGGTGGTGATAGAAGGCTCGATAGAGCCGAGACGTCTGCTACAGTTAGTAGGCATCGGCAGACAGAACCTCGACACAGGTGGATTTCCGATAACAAGACTCAGGGGCGTGGTCGTACAAAAAAGTGGTGCCGGAGGGCACCAGTGCATCCCAGAGAGAGTCGGTGTTATGATTGCGATGAGCGAGGTCACATGGCATGATATTTCCTGGCCAGGCGTGCTGAGAATATCGGGCAGACAGTAGGTGCACCACCACGGTAGAGGCAACATCGTTATTGGAGTAGCACCTAAAGAGGTGGTGCTTGCAGAGGAGTGGGAGGAGATGGAAGTGGAGGACGACCTTGTGAGGTCTTCCCATCACTACCAAGCAGTCCACGCCCGGCTCTGGGAGCTAACAGTTGGGACCACAGACAGCTGTGAGCTTTGGATGTCTATGATCTTGCAGAGCATGAGGTGGCAAGAGGTACGCCCTACAACTCTTCTACCTTTTTGTAGTAGAATTGTTTGACCTTTTGTGAAAAGTTCTCTTTTCTCCTTTCTCCTTTCTTGAGTTATTACCAGGGTGACGCGGGGCGTCCGTGTAACCCTGTGTTAGTGGAATAGAAGGCGTAGAACCTTTCTCATTAGTCGATGGTGTTGACTCCATCGCTTACCGATCATGTAAGAGAGTCTTGGTTGTGGGAAATCAACTATGAAACCTTGCGTGACCATATATCTTTAGGTGTATCACCATATGGATATTCTGATGGATGGAATCACATGGCTTTGTCCCAGGTCCAAACGGTGATTCCAGTCACGGCGTGCGATGTAGGGGTTAGATCGGGGAGGCAAGTTGCCCCGAAGGGCCTTCGGGATGTTTGAGACAGTGTGAAGGGATGGTGTGGTTGTCTACCACCTTGCCCTAACCCCCCAAAGTCGGAAGTGGATGCATGAAGTCTCTCGTGTGGCTTACCTGAGGAGATGTGTGCGTGCTCTTATGCATTTCGTCGGCATGGGCAGAACCCATGTGAATCGATCAAATCCTTTGGTCTGTGTGCGGTGATGCGAGACTGTGCAAGAGTTCTTCTGGGTATGGGAGAGCCAGGTGCAGGCTTAGTACCCTGAGTTTTTCCCGGGTTTTGATTTTCGGGGATGAAAATATTGAAGGAGGGAATGATTTAAGAACCCATTTTTGCTATAAAAGACGCTGGAATATTCTTGATGTTATTCCAGATCAGTGCCTTCAGTCGGCGTGCGATTCCGAGCCCTGGTGTGGCCGGAATTAAATTATCAGTGCGTTCACCCTGGGCACTCCAAATAAATGTGATAACTCCTAAACAGTGTTTCAGATCAGAAATATGAGTGTACGGGTGGGTCCGAAATGGGGTGTTTACCCTAGGAGCAACATAAATCTTGTCATCGCGGGAGGTTGGGACCCCTTGCCCGTTAACGAAATATTAAACTTATAAATAAATAAATAAATTTATTCATTTAATGGCTTAACTCTATTATCTCTTAAACGGTAAGTCGTATTGGAAAAATGAGGTCACCGTTAAGTCATGAACATGCTGTTTACCCTATGTGGGGTGTAACTTTCGTGGGTGCGGGCCTTCTGTGAAAAACGCCGCTAGGGGCATTTTCGTAATTTAGTGGCCAAGGTCGTTAAATTATATAACATTCGAATGTAGGCTTGGATTAAAATTATGACACCATTGTTGTTCTCAGGAGGTGGTTTTTACCATAGTGGAGGTTTAATCTTGACCTCCCCAAGAGTTTCGGATGCAGGTCTTTTAGAGGTTTAAATTAATTAAAGTCTTTAAATAAGTTTTTTTCATTTAACCCACAAGTCATCCCCTCTCCCTCATTTACATCCCCTGGAACCCCCCCCCCCCACCCTCAACCTCCTCTCCTCCTCCTCCTCCTCCCTCCCAATCAAGGTGGAAGTGACAACGATGAGGGGCAGATCGACCATGAAGGGTCGGGCTACGTCCCTACAGGTAGGATTCTTGTTAATTTTCTGCACCCTTATTTTCAATTCATAGTTTATTTGAACCATAATCTTTTGATATTTTTATTGATTATTTTCGTTGATCTCCATATGATTACAACCCTCAAACCATGCATGTAATCACCCTTTTTCGCGTGTTTTTCATCAATTTTTGGGCACTTCTAAATTGCGAACAATCATCTAGTGGAGTCGGATGGTGTGAAGGTTTCGTCTAGGATTCCGAAACCGGTCTCGGTTTAGTTTTTGGATGAGAGGGGTGGTCGTGGTGGTCCGTGGAATGGATCAACAGAGAAACCTGACCGGCGGAGGCCAGGGGTGGACTGCAGCGGCGAGTAGGCGGAGCTGGCAGCCTGGCGTGCGGGGCTGGGCGTGCGACTTTGGCTGGACGGCAGCCGACAGAATAGGGCCAGGAGGCGAGGCCGGAGGTGCAGCGACGGTGTTATGGGTGGCCGGTGTAGCGGGCTCAGGAGAGGCCAATAGGGTTGGCTGCGGCATGTTGCAGCAAGGGACCGTAGGTCCAGGTGGAAGAGGCGGCTACCAGGAGCTGTGCTGGCCAACGGTTGAGGCTGAGGCGGAGCAGGGAGCTTCGGGCGGTGTCGCGGCGGAGCGCTGCAGGCGGGGGAGTCGATGACTTCGGTCCGTCGCACTCAGCATGGCAACAGGACCTGCATGTTGTGTGTCCTCATTTACGCAGCGCGCAGAAGAAGACCGGACAGCCTGGATGATGGGTGGAGGCGGCGCCCTCGGAAGGAACAAGACCCATGTGCTGTGGATCTTCCTTGACGCGACACGAGGAAAGAGACCGGCAAGGATGGCCAGTCTGTTAAAAAAAGGGAAAACCAGACCTAAGACTGGTCTGATGGATTGAGGTGGGCCTCAGTGTGATGGGCTGGACCAGCATCTGGGCCATGAGCCGGGCCGGCCGGTCTGGACCAGCCCGTTTTAGGCCCCCTTGGGTTTGGGGGGCCATATCATCCAAACGACGTGTCCGTTTGATGCGCCGTCTGCAGCCGTGGTTTCTTATTGGCGAGAAAAACTATTTGAAATGGGTTATGGGGATTTTGGGTTCTGTGCCCGAAGTTGGGTGCCCCGAGATGCATTAATTAACTAAAATTAAATTATTATTAAAGTTGTGATGAATGTGGCTCACAAGCCAGACGTCTATTTGACGTGATGTCAGAGGCGCGATTGCCCCGGAGATGAGATGGTCCTTCCAAGGTTGGTTCAGATCCATTGTGGGTTGGTTTCGTTGCTCGGTAGCACAAAACACTAAATGTGAAAAATTAATTAATTAATTAATTGTTGCGTCGGACCAAACTCCTGGTTGGGATGTCCGATTGACGCACCATCAGTGGAAGCGTGACCATAGTCTTCGTGCAGACTTTTTGAGATACTTTTTGAAGTGTTCAGGTTGGAGATAAGGTGCGGGCCCCAAAGGGCCTAGTTCGCACGTTTTACGGTGAAAGGCCAAATTTTCACCCAACATCCGTTTAGGGTGAATGAGAACTCATTTCTGAGTGTTTTTCTGAGGGGATTGCAGCGGTGCAATCCACCCGCATAATTTCGGGCTCGAAGTGTGGCCCCCATAGGGCCCCGTTTGTGTATAACATGGGGAGTTGCAGCTTATACATCCGTTGTCCGATTTGAGAGCCGTCAGCGGTGTTGCGACCCTGGCATCGAGGCGGAGTTTTCCAGCATGGTTTCAGGTGTTGAAGTCGGATTTGAGGTGTGTGCCCCACAGGACGTCTCTTAAGCTATGTGCAACATTTTGCGCCTTTTCCACCAGATGTCCATTCGAGGTGTTTGAGCATTCATTTCTATGTGTTTTTATGAGAGCATCGTGATGGCGCAACTTTCCTGATGAGTATCAGAGTCGGGGTGCGGGCCCCACATAGTATGGCTATGGTGAATAGTACCGTTTTCACCGGTTGGCCGTTTCGGGCAAGTAAATGGTCTATCTCACGTGTTTTTTTTTCGCGTGGATTACAACGGTGTAATCCATTTGGGCATGTGAAGCCTCGTTTAAGATCTTATTAAATGTGGAAATATGAAAGGGAATTGGTTGGAGGTTCTTTTGTCGCACTCCAAACCTACGTACAGTAGCAGTTCTAGTGACACCCAATGATGGCACGAGAACTGAACCTCTATTAGGTGTTTTGTTCTGGAGTTGGTTGGTTGCGCAATACCCCCTCGATGTTCTATTGGCCAGTGTTGTACCATCTAGTTGGGATGACCAGAGAAGTTCTCGGTTTACCCTCTAATAGAGACTAGGCAGTGGGTTGCTCATTGGCTTCTTCGGGTTTACCCTCCAGCAGATACTGGGCAGTGGGTTTCTCATTGGATTCTTCGGGTTTACCCTTCAACAGAGACTAGGCAGTGGGTTGCTCATCGACCTCTTCCAGTTTACCCTCCAATAGAGACTGTGCAGTGGGTTGCTCATTGGCCTTTTTGGGTTTACCCTCCCGCATAGACTGGGCAATGGGTTGCTCATAACCCTCTTCCAGTTTACTCTCCAGTAGAGACTGGGCAGTGGGTTGCTCATTGGCTTCTTTGGATTTACCCTCCAGCAGATACTGGGAAGTGGGTTGCTCATCAGCCTCTTCCGGTTCACCCTCCAGTAGTGACTGGGAAGTGGGTTTCTCATTGGCTTCTTCGGATTTACCCTCCAGCAGAGACTGGGCAGTGGGTTGCTTATTGAATTCATAGGGTTTACCCTCTAGCAGAGACTGGACATTGGGTTACCCGACAACCTCTTAGGGTTAACTCTCTAACGGGGCTGGGCAGTGGGTTACTCGACGACTTATCTCAGGCTCAGTTCTTTCTACTAGGCTAGTCTGTGGCTTTTCCCTATGTCTATCGGAGCGGGCCCCTTGGTTGTACGGGTCATTGATGTGACATTTTGACTTTGTGGACCTCTCGACTGTGTGATAGTGATGAGGTGTGGCTTGACGCTTCCCCCATAATTTCAAGTACGAGGGGTGATTTCCCCACCTAGACACATCCTAGTGATGCGACCTAAAACCGTGCGGGTGAGTCAGTGCTGCCCAAAGCGGGTAGTGTCGAGGTGCGGTGATTTGAGCCCCTTGACTTGCAGTTCGGGGAAGACATGCGGGATGCTGGGAATCAATGGTGTTTACTTTTGGGACTGTTGGCTACTCACTTTCTTGGGCTAAGCTATGGGACGGAGATCCCCCTCTGTTCTTGTTTCGGTTTCTAGATAAAGCAAAAATGGATATGTATATACCTTGTTCCAGTACCCACTTCTTGGGTTTGGTTACTCTTATTCCAGGAGAGGCGAAGACATGGGAGGTATGCCATGTGCTTTCCGTGTCTAGCTTGTCGTGGTTATACGAGTCTACTCTCCTGCTATAGATAGCGAAAGCTCGACGAGAAGTTCATCTTCTCACCGTTCCTAGCTCCTTGTGTTAGGATAAGTCTACTTCCTTCCTCTTGTTGGGTTGAGCTGTACTCTTTACTGCACTCTCTGTTGTACTCATGTTCTATTCCCTATTCGATCTACTGCTCACTCTTCAGTACCTCCTTTTTTGCTCCCTCGATCATTCAGGGAATCCTGCGGAGTATTTTTATACTCACTCCTTCTTGGGCTTTTCCCACACATGGTGTTCCCTTACAGAAGACAAACAGGTTGGTCATGACTTTAGTGAAGCTTAGAAGTTCCGGAGCTTGGACTGCGTGAGGTGGTTGTAATTGGGTTGCAGGTGTGGGACTCTCCCAGCTGTTTAATTCTGTTCACCTGTTGTCGAGTTGTGTCGCCTTTCTGGTTGGGCACATGTTTTTCTCTTTTCTTTTCAGTTTACCTTCAACACTTGCTTTGTACTGTTTAGAGGTCGATGCACATTTGTGGTTTATTTATAGTAGTTGGTACTTTACTTTTATTTTTACTCTGCACTTCTACATTGAGTGGGTTGCATGTGTGTGTACAGGTACTTAGGAAAATGCCTCCCCGAGTTGTTGTTCCTTCAGAGCTGGTCACCATCCCTTGGCCTATGGTGGCGGGCTTGGGGTAGTTGTGGCTCAAGCCCGGGTAGGGTCGGGTTATGACAAGCCAGATCAACCACAGAGGAACATTCCAGTAGAGGAGAATTTCATGAGGAAAAATCCACCATCATTAATAGGATCATCTGACCCAGTGCTAGTAGAAGGGTGGATTAAACCACTGGAAAAGTTCTTCGATGTCATGGGTTTCTCATAACATCAAAAGGTTAGTCTCGCTGTTTACCATTTTGAAGGTGAAGCTGATCAGTGGTGGTAGATGATGAAAAATATCAAGGATAGTGAGGAAGTTGATTCTCTCGATTGGGATGAATTCAATGGTATGTTTATTGAGAAATATTTTCCTAAGGTGGTTCGTCTTAGAATGGAAACAAAATCCTATAATTGAGGTAGGGGGATGACTCAGTGGCTGCTTATGAAGAAAAATTCACTTGACTGGAAAGGTATGTTCCAAATTTCATTTGATATCTTGATAGTAAAATCAACAATTTTTACTTAGGATTAAAGCCAAAGTATCGAAGGGTTTTAGCTTCTCGCGAGTTCAAAAGTTATGAAAAACTTGTTCGTTGTGCGGAGAAAGTGGAAATGGAGTTTGCTGATGATCAGTTGTTATTCGAAAAAACAACAGAATAAGAGGTCGAGGTGGCAGGCGAAAGGGAAGAACTCTTTAAAAAATTCTAATGGTAAGAAAATTAAGTTTACAATTTGTAAAAATTGTGATAAAAAGAATGATGGGGAATGTCTTTTGAATTCTGGTAAGTGCTACTGATGTGGTAAAACGGGACATAAGCCTAGTAATTTCATGGAAAACGACCAGGGTAATGGTAAGACAAAATATGATTTATAGTCATTAAAATGTTTTAAGTGCAATGAAATGGGTCATTATGGAAATGAGTGTCAAACAAGGAACTCAAATGATGGAAAGCATCCAGACTACAAGTAGAAAGGGGTGGTGAAATCTTTTGGAACTACTTCGGAATATGTTGGTCCATCAAATGAAGTAGTATTAGGTACACTGTTTGTTTGTTCAGATTATGCCAATGTTTTGTTTGATTTAGTGTCTACACACTCTTTCATTTATGAGAAGTTTTCTAGTAAATTGGGAATTCCATATCAAGATATTAATACAGAACATATATTAAAAACACCTAGATGAAATGTTGAGACAAAAAAGAAAACATAAGAACATTCATGTCCTTGTGTGCAGAAAAAATCTACCTGAAAACATTATTGTTGGCCTCTAATAGAGTTTGATATTATTTTGGGTATGGATTGGCATTCTATTTATCATGCTAAGATTAACTGCAAATCTAAAAAGGTTTCTTTTCAGAATGATTTTCAATTTGTGTACAATAAGGAACCATCGATTTTGATAACATATCAGGAAGCTGAGAAACCAGTAAAAGATTTAAATGAATGTTACCTTGCTCATATTGTTGAAAATAAAGTATGTGTTGAGATTAATGATGTTCCAGTGGTAAATGAGTACCTTGATGTTTTTCCTAATGAGTTTCCTGGTATTATACCTGACCGAGAACTTGAATATACTATTGACTTAGTTCCTGATTCTAATCCAATTTCAAAACCCTCTTATCGAATGGATCTAATTGAACTTTTAGATTTAAAGAAGAAATTGCAGGAGTTATTAGATAAAGGTTTCATTCGACCTAGAACATCACCATGCAGTGGTCCTGTCTTGATTGTTAAAAAGAATGATGGTTCAGTGAGACTTTGCATTGATTATAGAGCATTGAATAACATCCCTGTTAAGAAAAAGTATCCTTTGCCTCATATCGATGGTTTTTTTGATCAGCTACCGGGAGCTCAGTATTTTTCAAAGATTGATTTGAGGTCGGGGTACCATCATTTGAAAGTAAAGGAAGCAGACATTTCGAATACCACATTTTGTACTATATGGCCATTATGAATTTGTAGTTATGCCTTTTGGTATAACCAATACACCTACTGAATTCATGGATCTTATGAATAGAATTTTTCATGAGTTCTTAGATAAGTTTGTAGTTGTGTTCATTGATGATATTTTGGATTATTCCAAAAATAAATAGGAACATGAAAGTCATTTAAGGGTTGTCTTGAAAACCTTAAAAGAAAAGAAACTATTTGGGAAATTCAGCAACTGTGAGTTTTGGTTGCAACAAATTTCTTTCCTTGGTCACATTGTTTCAAAAAATGGCATAACTGTTGATCCAGATAAAAAAAGTTGTTGGAGAATGGACAAGACCCACAAATATAACCGAGATCCATTTTTTTCTTGGTTTGGCAGGTTATCATCAGAGGTTTGTTGAAATTTTTTCACGGTTATCTAGTCCAATGACTAAGTTAACTCAAAAGGGGTTAAGTTCATCTGGACAAAATAATGTGATGATTGTTTTCAAGAATTGAAAAGAATATTGGTGAATTCTCTAGTTTTGGAATTTCCATCTAGAAATGGTGAGTTTGTTATCTACAGTGATTTTTTGTTGAAAGGACTTGGTTGTGTCCAAATGCAGAATAATCAGGTAATTTATTATGCTTCACATCATTTGAAACCTCATGATTTAAATTACCCTACACATGATTTGGAATTAGCTATTGTTGTTTTTGCTTTAAAAATTTGGAGGCATCATTTATATAGAGTAAAATCTGAAATATATACTGATCACAAAATTTTAATGTATATATTCATTCAAAAATAATTGAACCTGAGACAGAGGAGATTTTTGGAATTAATCAAGTATTATTATTGCACAATCCATTACCATCCGGGAAAAGAAAATAAAGTGGCTGATGATTTGAGTCGAAAATGTAATGCTTCATTAACCATGTTACGTTTGGAACAAGATCCTTTGATTTTTGATTTGATAAACATTGGCATAGAAGTTGTGAGGGCATGAAATTCTTCTGTTTTGTATTAGGTGTCAGTGAGATCATCTCTATCAAACAGAATTAAGCAAGCACAGAAGGAAGACAGTGAGTTACAAAAAAAGGTAGAGTTGGTTCAGAAGGTTAAGTTGCATGAATTTAACATTGATAATGACTGTGTTTTGAGATTTGGAAAGAGGTTATGTGTGCCTTGTGATTCATAGTTTAAGTATGAGTTGTTATGTGAAGCTCAAAGTACCCCGTTTTTAGTTCATCCTTGAAGTATTAAGATGTATAGAGATCTTCGAGAGTATTACTGGGGGGATGGAATGAAAAGAGATATTGCTGATTTTACTGTGTCATGTTTGACTTGTTAGGAGGTTAAAGATGAGTGGTAGTTACAAAAAGGGATGTTTCAGCCTTTACCAGAGCCATAGTGGAAATGATAAAATATATCCATGGACTTCGTTGTGGGATTACTAAAGGCATCTCTAGGTAATAATGTAATCTGAGTTATTGTTGATCGATTGACTAAATATGCTCATTTCCTTTATATTTGAGATACTTTCTCTCTAGATCAACTTTCTCGGTTGTATGTTAAATAGAAATCCAGGTTGCATGGAGGTCCCCTCTCTATTTTATCTGATCATGATCCCCGGTTTACTTATAGCTTTAGGAAAGGACTTTAGAAGCATTGGGTACTAAATTAAAGTTTAGTATAAATTTTTATCCATAATCAGATGGGAAATCAGAACGAACAATTCAGACATTGGAGGATATGTTACATTATTGCTCAATGGATTAATGAGGATGTTGGGACCAACATCTTTCATTGGTTGATTTTCCATATAATAACAGTTTCCATTCCAGTATACAGATGGGTCCATTTGAGGCATTTTATGGAAAGCGTTGTCTAACTCCAGCTTTTTGGGAACATAGGTTAAAGGAAGCTGATGAGACTAGTATTGGTGGATGAGATGACAGAGAACGTTCAGTTGATTCAGAAGGTCATGAGAATAACTTAGAGCAGACAGAAAATTTATGCAGATAACCGAAGGAAGGATATTTCTTTAGAGGTAGGTGATCATGTCTTTCTAAAAGTTTTTCCTTGGAAAAGTGTGATGCATTTTGTTAATAAGGGAAAGTTGAGTCTGAGGTTCATTCGACCTTATGAAATCCTGGAGAATGTTGGATCAATTTCATACAGAGTGGATTTATCTCCATGCTTATCCCAGGTACATAATGTTTTTCATGTTTAAATGTTGAGAAAGAATTTTCCAGATCCATCTCATGTTTTGAGCCCAAAGGTAGTTCAGTTGGAAGAGAATATATCTTATGAGGAACAACCACTCAATATTCTTGACCAAAGAGAATAGGTGTTGTGGAATAAGGTAATTCACTAGGTAAATGATTTTTGAAAAAACCATATGGTTGAAGAGGCAACGTGGGAATCTGAAAATTCTATGAGGGATAAATACCCCCACTTATTTTGATAAGTAAAATTACGAGGACGCAGTTCACAAAATGGAGGAAAGATGTAACATCCCAGGTAAATAAAGAATAATACATATTTCATATTTATTAAAATTTGTGAATTAAATATTAATTTTACTTTAAAAGCGTTGTTATGTTTGATAGAGTACCCGATACACAACAAGAGGTTTCTTTGAAATCTTACGTTGCACACTAATAATATAATATTATTATTTTAAATGGTAGTTATCTACTAGTATTTGTATTGGAAGGAATGAACAAAACTAACTACAATATGATTATACATGTTTGTAAAATGTATTTACATTTATCCAATAAAAATTTAGTGGCTAAAAATGTGAATGGATCTAATTTTAAGCATAATTTATATTAAAAGGCTAATTTACCACCTTTTAAGGGAAAAACATCTTTAAATATAGTTTTGGTCAATTTAATACATTCTATTTGACTGAATAAAATCCTTATTTAAAATTGGGGCATCGAAATTTAAATTGTGTAAATTTTTGTAATTTTTCCAATAAAGTTCATTTTTAAATTAATAGTGAAAAATATTTTATTTTAATTCAAAAGTGCCTTTTAATCTAATTTAGTTATATGGTTATAATATCTTTTTAATTGTTTTTAAAGTGTAATTAGAATATATTTTTACCATTTAATCTAATGTTAATCATTAGAAGTAATTTCATTTTGAAATTGGACACAAAAAAGTGTCAATCTTTTGATAGTTATTAATTTTTTAAAACACACTATTTGTTTTAACAGCGGGAATTAATTTTAAAATAATTTCTTCCACTTCTATGTTTTGAATTTGGAAAAATAGATTCCATATTTGGAATCAATTGGTCCAAATTGTGTTAATAGTTAACTTTTATTTTTTGACATTTTAAATATTTACTTCAGTAAAAATTTTATTTACCGTGGTTAAAGGGTAAATATGTTAAATAAGGGTAAATAAGTATTATTATAATAATATAAAATTACTCTAACATGTGTCCTAATTCTATTGGTTAATACATATCCAACCATGGGAATCTTTCGGTCTATTTGGTGACCCCATGGAGCCACTTATTAGTGATAATGACACTTTAGATTAACTAATTTAAAGTAAAGACAAAAATGACATGAACAAATATCTTTTAAAAAATTAATTTCTTCAAGGGGTTATATAAATTATATTTTTGACTATAAATATTAATCTTAAATATAAATTTTTTTCCCACATCATGAATTTTTTTTATAATTTTTGGACATCAAATAAATTAAATTATTTATGACACATTAATGATGCAGTATTTACCTCATTAATAAATGATTTAAATAAATAAGATTATAAATATTAAAATAACATAAAAAAACTCTTCAATTCTTATTGGATGATTTTATTTCGACCATGAGTCTTCTTAACTTTATCTTTAATGAGTTTTAGATCTTTATAAACCGAAGATAGGTTTATAATAAAATAATATTTGAAAACCTTCCTAAAGAGCCCCTCCTCCCCCTTATAAAAGGAGACCATTTATAACCAATTCCTCACACATCTCATGCCTTTTGACTCATCCATACTCTAATCAATTAAGCTTCCTACATACCATTCCTCATCCTAGAAGCCTTATCTTAGGTAGAAGGCCCTTCAAGAAGTCCTTTTGGTTCAATTCAAAGGAAGTTACCCAAATTAAAGGTAATAATTTCTCTTAAATTGTTTTCTTTTATTTTACTTCTCCAACCCCTAAAATCTTTTTATTCCTTTATTTTATAACAACAACTGTATCCTCAATATACTAGGATTTTTTTATGAGAAGGATTATAACTACACTTACACACAACTCCATCTAATGGGTGATGAACATACTGTTTCTATGGATGGAAAAAAAATACCTCACGAGGCGATGATTGTTCAATTATCTCCTACTATCAATCATGGTTTCCATTAAGATGAAAATATATTTATATATGTTATATATTATGTTTATGTTTTTTTGATTCTGTATTTTTATTTTATAACATACATTTATGGTTTCCATTATGTGTCAACACGATAATTTCATTTGAGGAAGTGCGGACTACCGCCCCCTCAAAGTGATATGACTCTTTAATACCATATGTGGGATGTATAAAGGATAGATTTAATGATATTATATACGATATTATACTAGAATTATAATATTCCTATATATCATTATGTTTTAATTCCATTAAAATAAGAAATAGAAATGAAAGTAGCGCTCATGCGTACGTATGACTTACCGTCTCCATGAACGGTGCATTTCATTTCATACCTCCAAATGACATGAACTGTTATTAATATATATATACTGTATATATATGATATCTAAATAATGAATATAATTCTTGATATAATGGACAATTGACCACATGTACAACTTGTAAATATAAGGTGTTCATTTTTGACTCAAGTACCAAATATCGATAAAATGAATGTTATTAACATAAATGATTACATAATGTTTATAACATGGTAATAAGTGATATAAAAGGAATAATAAACTTGAAAAAGGTTTTTAAGCAAGTATAAATTAACTTTAGTTTATTATTCATGAGATTAATGAACGATCGAGTCAAGTCAGATATGAGGTAAGGGACTTCTTCTCAATCTCCTTTCATTGAGACATATTTTGTTCTAATACCCAATTTTCTTTTATACGTTGTATAAACACCTTTGACTTTTCATTTCATTCAAAGGGAATATTTTTTTTGAATCATTTGACTAAAAAACTAATAAAGAATGTTTCTTTTTAATGTAAGTGGTGATAATGACCTTTCTGCCGCCATGAGTATTATTTGATCTTTGGATTCCTTACCAAGCCGTAATGTTTTTAGAAGGAAAATAAATACCATATACTATTTTATGTATTTTTGAATTTAAAATGGTTTTGATACATTAATATATTGAAATGTTATATTGTTATTGCAATGTGGAAATGTTATCTTTCCTTTATGCTTATGTTATGTGTTATGATCATGTTATGGTTCTTGGTAATTATTTACGTATACAGGTGGTTCCGTGATAACCCTAGGGAGGGTAAGCCTGAGATAACTCTCTAATTCATTGGGTAACGTGATGGAGGTAAACATGGATATTTCTCTTAAGATATTTAGGGAATATACTGTGATGGGTATTCCAAAGTAACTTCCTATTTAGTTGTGATACTACAATGTATGTATGTTTTAGATGCCACATGTTACCATTATGTTTTATGATTTCTATGTTTTATTCATATATATTATGATTTCATGGTGTAAGTAAAAGAGTTAATGTTCTATATGTATTTATGAACTAATGATTTACTTCTTTGTATTATAACCCTTATTGAGATTTTTATGCTCATCCCATGTTTTGAAATGTTTTTCACAAGACTTAAGGATGAATAGGGTCAAGGATGAGATCAAGGAAAAGTCATGATGTCTAAAACATGGAACTAGACATGACTCTTTGTTTTCAAGAGTTTTCTATTTTATAAAAAAATGGAAACTGAGTTGAAGTGTCTACTTTGTAATATTTTGAGATATAATAGTTATGTCCTAATTATCTAAAACTCTAAACCTGAAAAGATCCTCAATGTGAATTATTCGTATAATTCAATATCATGTAATGTTTTAAGGCTGGGTCCTTACAAGTCTCTACCTATCACTTACTAATCCCAATGTTTTTTTAATATCAAATAAAAGAATAAAAATTTACTACTAAATCAACATGCCTTTATAATAACATTCATTTTAGAAAACTAGAATACATAATGTTCATATTTCCCTAATAAAAATTAAATTTACCTTATAAATAAATAACAATACATATAAAACTAATATATATAAAGGTTTTTCTAGCTAATAACTGAGTTATATTTGTTGGTAAACACCCCCACTTGATTTATCTAAATTTGGGTGTTTACACCATACAGAGTAATGGGTATATATATAATCTAATAATAAAAATGATGTAGATTAAATCCATGACAATAAAGAGAATGGATGTGAAAGATAACATCAATTATTCAAAAATTTAGGAGTTGAAATAAAGTCTTGTTATTTGTAAAATAAATTGGAAAATAGAAGTGATTATTTTAAAAGGAGTTTTCCATTAAATATTTTCCAGCATTATTATAAAAAATGATATTAAAAGTAACTTTAAAAACTATTTTATTGATATTTCATGAATAAATTTAATAAATTATTTATAAAATAATTTAAAATAATGTAATCTTGAAAAAATTATACTTAAGTAAGTAGATGTGGATTGGAAGATAAAAATATAAATAAGTGAAATAAAATATCAATAGAAAACATTTATAAAAATAATATCAATTAATTTTGAAAATTTCACATATTAATGAAAATATATATTACATTATAAAACCATAAAAACATAAAAACTAAGCAAAATAATGAATAATGGTCTTGATGATGTGATAATTTGTTCATCCATAAATTTTTTAAATATATATATTTTTACATTTTTGTAAAGAAAGTCAAAAATTACTTTTATCGAAAACAAAGAAATTATTAATTTAAAACATTATAATAAAAAACAAAATTTAAAATTAATTTAACTTCAGAAGACATTTAATTAGAGAGAAAAAGTTTCTTGAAATAAAATAATGAATAAGGATATTATAGAGAAAGGGTCCCAACCAAAAAGGATAAATAAGGACAGATTTTTGTAAAATCATTATTTCAGTATATTTGGGTATCCAAGAGGGGAAAATGTAAAGAATATTTGAAAAACATATAAATAACCATATTATAAAAAATATATGGTATTTATGAGAGTAATAAAATATAATCCCTTCAAAGTAAATTGAAACATAAAAAATCTCGATAAAGAGTGAGATTACAAAATAAACCCTTGCATATATTATAACCCTTAAATAAAAACATAGTAAAATAGGAAAATTGAAATGGAACTTCCATTTACATGATTAAATATTGTATCATGATATAATATTTAAAATAGATAGTATATTCACCATAAATTTTAAATGGGATCATAATTAAAAACATTTTTCAAATTAGGAATTTTGAGATGAGAAAGCCGGACAATATTGGTATCACTTGAATCAAAATTTCATGGAACATAGAAATCGATATAGATTTGTATATCACTTTAATTTAATAAAAATTATGATAAAAACATTTAATAAATTAGTATATAAACTACACAATATAAAACAAGCTGCGAACATATAATATGTCTCAAAGAAATAAAAGTGAGATGTGAATCCCTTACCTTTTCTATCGACCATAAAGAAAGTGATTTAACCAGTTTTATAATAAACATAAATATCTTAAAAAATTATTTCATAACCATATTAATATCTACTAAATTTTATACTATTTTATTATAATAAATCTATATACATTTATTATTAATTATTTTCATTAGTAGATATTAATAATTTTAATTATTCCGCACATGTTTCATATTAGTGATGTATGACCCCATTCTTGGATGAATAGTTCCTCATTCCTATATCACTTATGTTTATATAATATATATTTAATTATTATCAATAATTGTTAAATCCCTAGGAGTTTCAGTTACAATTCTTGAAGATGAAATTGGGGATGACCAAGATTTCAAGTACTTTGCTGATATCAAAAATTTACTTTATAATGATCATTAATTATAGTTTTTTCCTAAAATATTCATAATAAAATTATAATTATAATTATTATTAATTAAATTAATTATTATGAGCTACCATTTTTTGTGTAAATTAAAAAATAATCACATTGCTTTGTAGAGGTTGTAGTCCACACATAGAAACGATAAATGTTATCATTTTTTAATAGATGAGGGGATAAGAAGGTAGATAGTTTTATATATTTAAGAAATTATAATTATGTTATAAAAATTATATATATTAATAAATTACATATTTATAAATATCCATGTGAGGTAGTAATTCATAATTAAATGCATCTCTTTTTGGAGATGGTAGTCCATACATATACATGAGTGATGTTTTCATTTCCCATTAAATGGAAATGAGGTAGAAAATAATATTTACATCGATAAAATAACATTTAATTATATTAAAGATATTTATTTAATTATATTTTTATGGATATAATTTATTTTAATGAGGTATAATAAGAAATAAATTTGAAATAATTTGGATAATACTTATACCTCATCCTTGGATATCTTTCTTTGCAATACACCTTAAGCCTTCTAAGATTGGTCTTTTGGTGAGACCATCACCTATAGAATGTTGGGAGGAGAGTTGGGATGGTATTTTTTAGGGAATTCTTGATATAATGTGTCACATGTTCTGTGGAGATGTGAAGAAGGAATTTTCTCTTTTATAAGTTAGAGGAGTGACGCCTTTGAAAATATTAATAAATTTAAAATATAATAAATGTATTTCTCAAGGAAAATGGATCCAAGGAAACTCAGTTTTTATGATAAGATAGGGTATGGTATAAATAGACCCAATAAATAAGTTTCAATATGTTTTTCAAATATTTTAAGAAATATCTCCTAATTTAATCCCCTCATTAATCCTTTTAACCTCTACTGCAGGGACAAACTATTACCATAGTTACTATTCATTTTGAAAAACTAAATTTAACCAATTACCAAATTATAAAATTAAGATCCAAAATATGGAATCCATTTTATATTATTAAAATTCTATAAGAGGTAAAAATAAATTTTTATATAAGTTTTGAAAATGAAAGGGATTTTTTTGAGAAATTACTTTTTTAAAAACAAAAATGAATTTATATGAATATAAAGTATAATTTGGATTAAAATATAATTAATTAGATTAGATTAAATAAATATGGAATAATTTGGCTTTTATAACTATAACATAATAAAAAGTAACATTGGAAAATATTGATTAAAATATAAGAACAAAGAAAAATTTATTTGAATATAAACATCACATAGATTTTCAAAATTTCAAACATAGATTTATAAGTTTGAAATAATATTTTTAAATGACTTATATTACATATAAATATATATTTAATATATTAAAAGGTTTTGAAAACATTAAATTCATAATTATATCATAAATATTTAATAAAATTTATGATATTTATTAAAATAATTTTTTGTTATTCACCAAAAAAATATTTTAAGCTCATTTTTACATGAAGATGTCAACAAAGAAGTCCATTATATCAAATTAAATTATTGGATTTTGGAATTTATGTTTTAAATAAAAACATAAAATATATTGAGAAATTGATTTTATATAAAAATAAACCATTTAAACATTAAGTGGTATTAGTGTTATCTCATATCAATTTCAAAATAATTGTGTGTTAATATATTTTTTATAAAATTTAAATATTACACAGTATAATAAAAAATAATTTAAATGTGATCAATTCAATTTTTAAGATAAAATATATAATACTTTAAAAACAGTCCTTTAGAAAATACAAATTTTTAATGTTTTATAATTTAAATCATATCATATTAATTATTTATTTTATAATAATTAAATTTTATCAATCATAACAAAATAATATAATTTAAGTATAATAATTGATTACTATATTTCTATTTACTAAGGGTTTATTGGAATATGTCACTACTCATTTTAGTTTAATGTTACGTGTAACATAAGCTATTGAACATAGTATAATGTAAAAGAGAATTACATATTTAAATATTCAGGTATTAAAAAATTAATATATAAGAAGGAAAATGGAAGATAACTAATAAATAAGGTGTTAAACTCATGAAATCTACTTTTCATAAACGTTTAGGAGATTAGAAATGGAAGATGATGAGTGGGAGAGCTCCCACATCATGCACCTAGGCTTATTAGACCAAAATGGATGAGAAATAAGGGATAAACCCCTTTTAATTCATAGAGGTAAATACCCAAAATATATAATTTTAATAATCAAGGAACGTCACATGATTTTTCTATAGTGTTCGGTAAACTATCCACTAACCATGAAGTTGGAACTTCTTAAGAAAATCCCACTTGAAAATTTGGATGCATGGTTTACCAAACCACATTCCAATCATGAAAAAATTACTACTAAAAACTACATAACTATACATAGTTTTCCCCATATTATATACTAAACTTTTACAAGACATGCACCAACAATATAATCCCAAATTTTATCACTTGGATTCTGTTGGGTTTCACATGGTTTGGACCCAACCTGTCCACTACTTATGAGATCTAAACCATGTGACAAAAAAATGAACTGGAAAAGTTCCCCTTATATGAGTCACATAGAGTTCAATGTATGATTTCCCTTAAATTGTGCACACATACCATGTAGTAGAGGAAAAATTCAAATTTTTTAAAAATTTGTACCGAAAAACTCTAAAAACATAAATTAACAGAAAATTTGTTAATATTAACATAACTATAGTGACATAGGGTGTCACATTACACTTAATTCACCTCTCTTGAATGGATATAGATTGATAAAACATAGTCCTTAATCAGCTCTAATCATCTTAATTAGTGAATACTGAGCTCCTTTTGTGTAAATATATACTTTAAGATCTTAAGATCAGTATATATGTCATAGTTTTCCCCATAAAGATAATTCCTTCATATTTTAATTTGAATATTACTTCAACTAACTCTGTATCTTGTTTTGGATAGTTTTCATAATCAATCATAAACTTTATTTAGGTATAGGATATCAATTTATCTTTTTACACGAAGACACAAACTAATCCCTTCTTTGAATAACTAATATAGATAAAAAATACTTCCTTAGAGGTTGGTAGTGTGAGTACATGTGTAATAAATATTTTCTTCTTTAACTATTTGAATATCTCTTCAAATTTATCAGTCTAGAGAAACATTATTCATTTCTCTGTTATCGTGGTTAGTGGGTTTGACAATATAGATAATTTATTAAAAAATAATCAATATCACCTATCCAATCCAAAGAAACTATGTATCTCCATTATAGATCTTGGTCTATTCCATTCCTAAATATCTTTTATAATTGAAGTATCCATATACATCCCCTTATTTTTGTTAACATGACCTAATAATGTTAATTTCACCATAAAAAATCACACTTATTATAATTTATATATAACTTATCCCTTCTTAATGTCATTAGAACAATACAAAAGCACTTTTCCATGTTACTCCCTACTTGTAGAGAATATGAAATTACCATCTATAAAGACCATCACAAATTTTTTAAGGAAATATTTATATACTCTATTCATAAGGTCTATAAAAATTCCTAGATCATTTTTGATCTTGAATGACATCACTATGAACTCATAGGGTCCATACCTTTTATAGAAAGTAGTCTTTGGAATATCCTCCCTATTAACCTTTAATTAATGACATCCTAACTGAAGGTCCAACTTAGAGATGTACAGGGAACCACATAACTTATTGAACAAGTCATAAATATATGGAAAGGGATACATGTTACTTATCATGATATTTTTTAGTTCATGATAATTGATGTATAGACACAGTGAACTATCATTTTTCTTAATAAAGAGAACCGGTACCCCCCATTGTGAAGTGCTTGGTTATATAAAATCCTATACCATATTCTCTTGTAGATTCTTATTCATTAATTCTTGCAAAATTTGGGATATTCTATAATGAATTCAGTATATGGGAATAGATCTAGGTATAAGTTCAATTAGAAAATCAAACTCTTAACCAGGTGGAATACCATGAAACTCTTTAGGGAAAACATTTATATATTCTCCCATAATGGTCATGTATTAAATTTTGTTCCTCTATTTTTTCTCAATCATTTGATCTATATATTTTTTCTCACAGGGTAATAATATTCGTACATAGAGATAATTTTAAAATAAAAATCATCATCATCATCTATTAACTTTTATTGAATCTTAGGATGATTTGGGATATGGAATTTGATTTCATTTCCCTAAAAATGATGTTCATTCAATATAAAGATTGTCGATCTATTCCCAATATAACATAAAATTACACTATAAGGACCATGAATAGTTATTTTAGGATATTCTTCCAAAACATGTTAACTTGGGAAGATTTATATACCTGAGATGCAACAATTACACAACTTATTGTTTTCACTGATAACTCAATCTCCCTATATTGATATGGTGTTTGAATATTTATAGTAAACTTTCAAGATTTGAAATAATTCGTAGAAATAGAATAAAATATGTAATTTTTCATCCTTGAATAAATAAAAATTATACCTTTCACCACATAATTTTTATGACCCACCCAAGAATTAATTATATCATAATTACATCCCTTATCTCATTTCTTTGGGGGTTATTGTGTACTGTTATACTTGATAGCTTCTATTATAGTAAACTAAAAATCATAGTGTCCATTTTCTTTATAGATGAAAATGTTTACCATACATGGAGTATTTATTTGATAATTAATTTTAACAATTATATTAATTGGTGTTTTTTAACTCCTATTGAAATTAATTAGCTAGATTCTCCTCTTATTCACACTTACTATCTCTCTATGTTCACTTGAGAAGTTTTTCTTAATGATTTTTCCACATTATAGTTGGATTTTATTTCATTTGTGAGATTAGTTGATTTAACCTCTATAATTGAACTCCATTATAATATTTTTATCTCCATCCCCATCAGGCCCATGAGAATAAAAAATCTCGATCTTCAAATTAAGATCACATTTATCTATTTCCATATATCTTTCAAAGACACAAATTGCTGAATATTTTCAATGACTCAACTTATGTTCACTATAGAAGAGATCAAACTTAGTTTTAGGGTCAATGAAAAATCTATATGCATACCTTGAAATCCTTGTAATTTTTTTACATAATACCTGATTAATTAATCCTTCTTTGCTTGAGTCCAAGAAACTCCCTCTTTATTTTATGACAGAGAGTGTGCAAAAAATATTTATCAGAAAATATTTTCTTGAATTATTCCTCCTACATTGATTTGATGTATTCATTGGGTTTTTTATTCTTGATCAGTTTCCACCACTGATCGGCTTCTCCCTAAAAACTATAAATAGAAAATAGAAAGTTATCATGATCCTAGAATTGGATGATAGAGAATATATTTACAATAGAATTAATCCGTTATTCCACAATTATGGGAACAAAAGATCCACTGAAAGTGGGATAACTTTTTCATATAAATGACTCAACCAAAACCTATTCTCTTATGGAATAATAAAGGAATTCCACATAATTCAATTTATTATTCCATACCCAATTCACTAGTGAAAATATCATTATATGGTTATCATTTCCTACTCACATAATATTAGGCATCTTTTTTGGAAAATAATTACATTTTCCATAATATATGTTATTGGAATGATTCCCCATATTTATAGCCATTTAATAAAATAATAAATTCAAATTAACAAGATTATAAATGAAAATATATAAAATATTAATGAATAAAATTAAAATAACTCATAAGTGTCTTGCATATACTAGTTTAATAATTTCCACCTTTAATTATAGGTTATAAAAGTAATATTTCATATGATGTTCTCTAACCTAATCAAAATATATATATTTATATATATATACAAACCTTTATTGGATACCAACTATATCATACTTAGTCTCATTCATGTATTATTACATTATTTTTTCCTAATATTCCATAAACACAACCATAAACTTTAGATATCTAGTTTAATTTTGATATTAGATACATAACACATCAAAATAATATAAATAGACTTTGATTGGATACCAAAAAGAGCATTCTGATTCCCATTCACATATTATTATATGAATTTTAACATAAATTTCTATAAAACACACCACTGGAATTTAGATCTCTAGTGTCATTATAAGATTATATACATAACACATCAACATATAAATAGACTAATTCAACATTATTTCAATCTTAATAATGTTATCCTAAGTCTCTTTGTTCATTTATTACTACAATGGATACCCTCCAGAAATAGATAATGAAAAGAATGAGTTATAAATCCCAGTAATGGAACTGACATGGTAAGGAAATATAACATGAGAGTCAAAAGGAATAAAATATTCCCATAAATTAGATTAACCCCATTAAACCGTAGAAAAAAGGAGTATATATCATAATCGTTTGGCATTATAAGAATGTAACAACAACATTAAACATGGCATCATGAGCATAAGTCAATCCTCACTACAAAAGAAATATAAAATAGTGTGGTAAGATTATTGACCATAAACCATAAATAAATCTCATGAGATGAAAATATTAACCAATTCATGGGGGTTGTATAATTCTAGGCCCAACCATCACATCGTAATATATACATGTAAATGTTATCGACATAATGAATTCATACATAAGGGATAAGCATAAGAAAATACCATGAAAAAGGAATGGGTTACATAATTTTATCACAAAACGTATCCCAAGGATATATCCTAATGATTAAAAAGAAAATATAGAATTGAATATCTTTAGATTTTAATATTTTAACAAATAAGAAAAGTTCTTAAATGTGATGTTCAAGTAAATAAAATTCATAAGACATGAGTGGATAAATGGGTATAAAACTGGACCTCTTAAAAAATATTTTAGAGGATGATTGAATAACTAATGAAGAAGGAAAGAACATGGAATTTCATTTAAAACTAGTAAAAATTATAATGGATTTACATAAAAAAAAATTCTATTTATTGAAATCATGTGAGGTAATAAACTTTAAAATATTGACATATGAAAAAGAATACTGAATAAGAAAGTTTCACTTAATCTAGTTTGTTTTAAGGAAATATTGAGAAGATAAATCAATAAACAGGTATAATCCAAAAAACAAAAAGAAGTTATATATGTAAAACCAAAATATATAGAAAAACATAAGAATTATAGTGAATGAAAATGAGGTAGATAGATAAAATTCAGAACCCAATGGAAGAAAGGATGGTTTAGAAGTTCCCTCACACCTTACCCCAAATCAGATGGTACATTCTTAAAACCTCATGAATAACTAAATTAGGTTTATCAAATACTTTATTAATAACATTTTTCATTTATATTTAAATTTTTATGGTCTATTATTTATCATTTGTCATTAATGTTCTTTATATTTGTTTCTCTCATCGGTCACTTAGAGTTATTTGATCAATTTCTATAATAACTAATTTTGTATGTTAAACACATTCAATGGTGTTATCAATTAGATACTTAATATCAATAATTTTTGAGGTACTATGAAATAAAATCCATAATGAGTTATAAAGTTCAGGGTTTATTCAAATGGAGTTTCAGGTTTGATTCTCCAAGATGAAATCCACAACACACTCATTTTTGTAAATTTTAATGAATACCAGTTTATATATTAGGAACAAGTTAAATATTAATATTACTATTATATAAACAAAATAAAAAAATAAATTACTTATTAATATCCTATATTACTAGTAATTATGTTTAGAAAACCATCCTTGATTAAAATTTACAGTATCGTTCTTGTAGGTAGTTAAACAGACCAAAATAAGAACATGTTATAATCAATGGATGATTATTATTATGATCTATTTTTATTATAATAACATAATTAAATAAGTATAATTAAATTATTTATATGTTTTTAAATAGATAAATTATAATTTATAAGCAATGGATCAAGAATATAAATAATAATTAATAATGAAATGTTATCACTTACAAAGAAGAAATTGTATCTCCTCGAGAAAGATTTCTTATTTTTGAAGAAATTAGAGGATTCTATTGAATCTAGAAGCTACCCAACATGGGGGAGGATTATTGGGAATTAAATATTTCATATTATAGGGATTAATTATAATTTTATGTGTGTCAAGGGAATGGTAGTGGAAGGGTTCTTTAATAAGTGAGAGGGGTGAAATTTTTGTAAATATTAATTTTATAATATAAAAAAATGTTATATTCAAGTAAAGGGGACCCAATATTGACAATTAATGAGTATAAGATAAGTTAAGAAAGAGAAATAACTCATACACCCGTTTATCTATAATGTTTTTTTTTGATATTTTGGAATATTATCCCTTGATTTAACACTTTTTCCTCATTTTAGTCATCACTGAGATGACTAACTTTTACATTGGTAAAATATTATTATGAAATAAAATTTAATTAAAATTATTACCAAATTTTGATTAATATTATTAAAAATATTAAAAATATTTTATTTAATTAAATTTATAAAAGTGATAAAAATTAATATCAATATAATTACGTATAAGGAAACAAAAATAATTCTTAGATAAAGTATGTTTAAGTATTGAAGTTCCATTTGGATTGAGTTTATTGTCAACATGCATGTCAATAACATTCAAGGAAACCTAGAAGATGAAATTTATTATCCAACCACTACATGGAAAGTAGGATCCCCATACATTATGGTAATGAAAAATTGAGTGTGATGTCATTGGAAATATAAATAGAGTCTCATGAGCTGACAATGTAATAAGAAAGTAAATTTTTCAACTTGAAGATCTAGTTAGAAAAATTTGAGTAGTTTCATAAACATCAGATAATTGAAATAACTAATATTAATTGATAAATCAGTATTGGTATTTATATATATGATCCAATGATTTCTCGAATAGTTTTTATAAACGAGAGTTTTGCCTAAGTGAAAAACTTGAGGGTTACTATTAAAAGTGTTAATAAAGATAACTGATTGTAATTTGATGACCTAAGAAATTAAAGGAAACAATTTTTTTGTATTACTGTATATGGTTGCTCTGCGAAGTTGTGTGGTTGATCGATTAATTCATATGGTCAATCCACAATTCTCAAAGTCACTAATATGATAAGTTTTTTATTTTTTTTGATAAAAATCCACATGTTTGATTGACATAATCGATCACTATGTTATATGGATGTTCCAAAACTTTACAAAAAATAGAGAATAACTCATGCATATGATCATTAAGTTATGTGGTCAATCATAGTGATTAATTTAGTTGGTAGGTTAGTCGTGTTTTTTATGCACTCACAATCACTTTTATACCATGATGTGTTATCAATTACACACTTAGTAAAAATATTATGGTTTATATAGTTAGAAAAAATGTAATAATTTCATATGATACATCTGAAGAGTAACTTGAAAGGGATGAAATTTGAGATAATTTTAAGTGATCAAAACATCAATAAAATAAGTGTGATATAATATTGGAAATGGTGAGTGATTATCTTTAAGGTTATTAATCAAATATCATAGAAATAGGGATTATGAGAAATTTTAAATGATAGTTAATTAAGAAATTCCATAATTAAGTAGCAATGAAATTTGATGGTATAAATGCTATTCTGAATTGATCTAAAAATAGTGAGACTACTAAGATCCATGATCCAATCCTTGATTTTTTAATCATGAGGGAATATAAGTTTTAGGATATTAATGTTTTATAAGTTTGAGGATTTTCATATTATAATATTTAAAAATCTATTCTAGTGATCAGAAATCAAGAAGTGATATTTGAAGATGCATGTCCTAAGATGCATTTTTATTAATATCACACGAAGATTTTGTTGATTAAGAAGTTGATTATTAGATTACAAGATGGGTTTATATCTAAACTTATAGATCATTATAATATCTAATCTGATATTATTTGAAGTACTCATGGAATAAGTGATCGAGGCAATCCCTGAGAATGAATGCAATGGGATGTTTTATACAACTATTACAAATATTGGATATTGTATTGAGATGGAGAAATGTTATACATGAAGCAGTGAATATATTTTTAGTTGTGATAAGATACAACTATTTATATCATTAATGCTATAAAATATATTCATAGGTATGTAGAACCAATAAGTAGAAGCTGGGAGGATCTGGGATTATTCTTTTGGATGAGTGAAAAATGAGAAATTTTTTTTTGATGCGCTCTTAACATTATATAAGAGAAAATGTTTTGAGAGAAAAGTAATACAGATATTATAAGGTAATATAATATATAATAAAAGTGATAAATTAAATTAGGATCATGGGAGGGTAATTAATTGGGAAATATTTTATATTAAAAAATAAAAAATCAAATTATATATTGACATACATATAAAAGGCGAAATATGAAGAGAGAATAGTGGATCACAAGTTAGAGAAACTAAAAACTGTGTGCTATGAGAAAAAATTAGGGAATACAAAGATGAATAACAACAACAATGATTCAAGAATTTTATTTGGTGTAAAATCATTAGGGTATAAAATATAATGGAAGAAGAAGATATTCTTGTAACAATCATTGTTGTAGAAGATTGAGAAGGAGAAAATAGAGTAAGGATTATCTATAGTGTATGGTCTCATTTATTGATGTCAGTATTGAATTAAATCCTGATTTGGTGTGTTTTAATATATCAAAATATCAGGGAGTGAGGAATCTAGATGAATAGGTTCTATATCAATGAAGATAAGGTTCATTTTGTGATTGAGTTTCAGAGTATTCTTAAAGAATAATAAGCATTCGAAGAAGATAATTATGAGAAGAAGGAGATCCAAATTATTAGTGTAGTGTCATCCTATATAGAACCAGAGATATGATTACAAGAAATAACTTTAGCACAACACTTTAATATATATTTTTGGACTCTATAGAACATGTGTGACTACATGAATATCACTGTGCAACTCTATTAACACATTGTAAAGTTGTAAATGGAATTACAATGGTATGTATGCATTTATATGTCCTATTAGAGAATTTTATTAAAGGTGTGGAAATCACCACCCATTGTAGTGAAGATCATATTATATTTTATAATCCTATATTGGGGAGAATATCTAATCAAGGAAAGGATTATGTCTTCGTACTGAACCTAGTAAAAATATTGTGTTCCTCTTTATTGATTTACTTCCATTGGATACAATTGATGATTTATATGTTTAAAATAAATTAGTTCTATATTACATAACCAAAATTAGTGTTTAAATTCAAAAGGCTATCATGATAGTTTGTATTTATTCTTAAAAAATAGACAACAAAGAATTTACCCCCAACTCATGTTATATATTTGTCTTGTTGTGCATTTGAAGTATAGAAGCAAATATTTATTTATTTATGAAAATAATTATGTGTATTATTTATAACCATGGAATTTATTAGATTATGATTAAATAAAATAGTTTAATCTTAATTTCCAACCATTCCAAAACTAAATTGAATCATATGATTAGTTAATTAAATGAAAAGAACCAAAAATGGGTTTTTTTTGAATAAAATAAAAAATCACTTTCAAAAGGTCAAACATAGTTTTATAAATTAAATATATAATTTTTAAACACATTAACTTACTACTTTAATACATATTTTATCATGAAAGTGGCTTCATAAATTTTTATTTTGTTCTTATATCATGATAATGTCATAAAATTTGAGGTATTTATAAAAACTGAATTTTCACTTTTAACCAAACATGATATTTTTAGAAAATATCAATAACACTAAGATAAATTAACCATATTAATTTAAATAATTAAATTATTTTTATCATTATTATTATCTAAATATGAGAAATTTAATTTTTAAATATAATCCTTCTCTATTGAATGTTTTTTATTTTTATAACACGATCAAATTTCTGACCCTTAAAAAAATTAATTATGATTTCATATAATTATATTATAATATTGATGAAAATAATTGGTGTTTTATAAATACATTTTATGAAAATAATATTTATTTAAAATTTATAAATTTATCATAAAAATATATTTTAATGAAAATAAATATATATGTTTTACAAAAAATATAAGAATTCTTTCTTTGTGCTAAACATTTACCAGATCATATATAATAATTATCATTAAATGTATTAAGATTTAGATTTCATATAATTTTATTCTCTAAATGTAATTTTATAATTTTTTATTAATGGGTGAATACATTTTAATCCATAGTATATTAATAAATATGACACATGTTTAACTGGAAGGATAATTCTGATATAAAAGTCTCAGTCATTACAATTGGTAAGAGTCATATGATTAAATATAAGCATATCAACTTCTCACCAACTAACCAAGGTTGGTGTATGGTAGTGTAATGGAAATTTAATTTTTATTTTTGTCATATATATATTTGGGTAAGAGGTTTTTGATGAAACATTTTCACATTTGATTTTAATATCACCCACAGATCTAGGGTTGATATAAATGAAGATTCAACCATGTGTTTACACACTTTCTCACCCACAGAATTGGGATTGGGTTATATAGACAAATAATAATTAATTACTTACTCCTCAAGCACAGATATATGTTAGAGTAAGTATAGATGTAAATTTACAGCTCAAACATGAGATTAAATATAGAGGTACTTCTCCTGTAAGTCTTAATGCTGCATCATTGGTAACTTATGAGGCTAGAAAACTTCAATTTAGTATAACATAATATTATTATTTTCTTATATTTTATTAATATTACATTATTACCTTATATATATTGGGTGAATGAGTTCTAGTATCCATTAACAGAGATTTGCAATGATTTTTCAGATATCTAGGGTTTTGTAACTAGATGTTCTCTTCAATTATTATGGGTTTAAAATTGAGGTATGTGTACATAGTGGATATGTAATAGTATATAGTTCATATATGAACTTATTATTATGATATTAGAGAATATAAATAGTATATAAATATACAAAAACATTAATACTTTTTTAATTTTCGATTATAGAAATGGTGAGATTTGGGTAACCATGTAAGAAATGAATCATTACATTATTATTATTTTTTATTATGATTGAACATACTAATTATTATTTCTCATTATTGTAGGTGTATTCATGTGTTTTACCGTTATTTTTTCATACAGGTTAGTAGATAAAAATAGTGTATAACCTTAGAGGCTTGAGATGGATGATAGATATGGTCGATAATGGAATTTATTCATTATTATAACGGTATTATTATTTTGTTATTATATATATTTATGTTCTTTATCAACACACAATGATTTTTTGGATACATTACATAGTATTTTTGGGATTCTTATTATGTATAATTGATTTATGTTGATTTTTTATCATTTATGTATGTTTTAATGTATAATGTTTTATGTAGTAGGTGACATGTTATATTGAAAGGTAAATAATACCATTATATTTAGTGGATACCTGACTGATAGTCACTATCCACTAACCTGCTGGAGGCTAGTATAGGGAGTTTAGTTATTTGTATTTTGGGACATTCTGTCACTTATACCCAAATTATCACAGCTAGAAATTATTTAATCATAAAATTTATAGGAGTATAAAAATATTAAAGTTAAATAAGTCTTATAAATTTTTATTGTTATAGAAAAAATTTATGTTAAACAACATGATAGGAAATAATGACTATAAAAAACACAAAATTAGAAATAGTTTTTCTTGAGAAAAAGATATTGAGATAATTTAATGCTTTCAATTCATACAACAACAACCCATGAGATAAATCTCTTTTATTTATTTATAGGAGTCCAAAATATGATTTTTCATGTGTCTCACTATGATATTTTTTCTACTCAAAGACTATGGTATTCTAATATTTTCACATATTTTCATGAACATTCCTCATATATTTTTCATTTAATGTAGTCATTGAGATAATAAATATTCTTGTTTTAATCTTGGTGTAGCTAAGTATTTGGTAGAAAATGATCTAATATTTTAATCAGTTATTTCAAATATTTTTTAATATATTTGAATTTTAATCCTTCCAAAGTATCATTAATTAGATTCCATTATTTTCATACTATATATAGTCTTTAATGATATAATATAGACATATACATTCTATGTATATTTAAATTTTTTTTAAAATAACTAACTACTATATAATTAAAAAAATTGTAAAAAATGGACATTTATTTTGATTAATCAAAGTCGAGGATCTAAAAGTCTTCATAAAAATAATAAAAAAAATAATATCCCACTTTTTTATAAAACAAATTAATTCTATGTTTATAGTAAAAAATTATTAATAATACTAAAAAAATTTTAAACTATAAAATGGATAAAAAAGATAAGATTAAGAGAAAAATGAACATCTAAATTTAATATTTTCATCCATTTTAAATTAAATTATTATTAATACTAGTTATTACTTACCATAAATTCCTCCCAAAAAAATATATTCTATCCACCTATTACATATAATTATTTTCCCATATTTTTTGATTCAAAAAAAGTAAAAAATTGTTAAATATGATATAGTAATATACTAAATGTAAAGTAAACGAGATAAATTATAGGAATTTTTTTAATTAATAAAATAGTAATAAAAATTCGAAATGTATAAAAGATAAATAAATTATCAATCCTTAATTTCTAATTCCTTAAAAGAATTTTCCATTCCTTTTGAAGGCTCTTTATCTTTACCTCTTCTATATAAGGATTCAATATATCTTCCCAAATATAATATGAATTCATAATTATTTTGCATCATTTTATTATCTTATTTAAAATATTCATTTTAATAAAACAAATAAATCCATTCTCTATGTAAAAAGTATTCTTTATAGTGTCAAAATCATTGGAAATCTAAATTTATTCACATTGGGAACTTATGATATATATATTTTAATTAATATTTATATGGGATTATTATAGTTTTACAAATTTTCCATGGGATTTTCTATATTAATAAATTTTCCATCATTTAATCCTTTAAAATGGTGTTATATTGTGTATTATTTATAGTAGTGGGTTCCACTATTAGACCATTAAAAAGTTGAGATTATGTATATTATATAGGTTTATCCATAAAATACAGAAGATCTTAAAAATTTAGTGAATTAATAATCATATCAAGACTTAGAGTGGTTGGTAGTGAACTCTCAATTGAAATAGTAATTTTAGTTGAAGGTAGAGTTTATTTTAAATGAAAAATGTTATTCAATGGATGAAATTTGTGAAATTAATTTCTTATAAGGATTTTTCTTATTTGGTAGTATGTTTTTGTGGTTTATAGAGGGTAAAATTTCTTAGTATAAGTTATAAAAGGATTTAAGGTTTCATAAGAAGTGAATAATTATACATTTTTGAAAATATCAACAGGTAAATATAAACATTATCCATTCGATTGGGTTTTACTATTAGTTAATAAATAATTAGACACTATATTTAATGAGTATTAATTTTCTGGTTCATTAGTGGTCATTTATTTTCCTTTTTCATTTTAAAAATGAGTACACAAATGTTTATTCATTGGTAAATTGAAAAAGATTATCACATCCAATGGTTGTTTAATATAGAGATAAGTTAGTGGAAGTTTTTTATTTTAATATATTTGATACCACTTGATGCTTTGTATTACTATATTATATAATATTTATCTTAAAAATCAAAAAATTATTTATCAAATTTAATTTAACTAATTTTGGTTACATAATCTTAATACGTTATTCTTATTTCAATATATTTTAACATAGGGATATAATTATCCTATGTGATAAAATATTTATAATTACAATGTTGGTTGGAATAGTTTATTTGTATTCCCACATAAATTTATCTATATTACTATTCCATATATGAAAAAGAATATCTATTATATAGATATCATACACCTTAACCATATCTATTTCACATTCTCCCAAAATGAGAAAATTATATATTCATTTTCACACTATATATTGTTCATCTAAAAGACTAGTTATCTTTTGTGTAATTTTAGCATCTAGGAATATAAAAACCAAGACCTTTTCATTCCAAAATATTGGTATTTTTCTACAATTTTATTAGTAGATACCGTGAATTCACATTTAATAACTATCAAAATTTAAAAATAGAATCATTATGTATTCATCATAATATTGTGAAATTTATATAGAAAATATACCTCCAAGGTCCAAGTATTCTATCGTGCTTTAAGGAACTATAAAATTTATATACAAGTTTTTGTCAGTAAATAGTAGGATACATAAATGGAAGTGTTATATTATTAAAATTTAAAAATAGTATCGTCTTTTTTAAAAATGATGAAATTTTGTCAAACCAATCAAGAATGATCAACCTTTCAAAACTGATTTCCTTGAAGGCCATCCAACAAAGATTATTTTTTTATTTCTTTATAAATATGGGAAGACATTGAAGTGTTTTTTATTGAAAAAGGATCCCTTTTAACCAAAATAAAACATTGAATCTATGATAGAGAAATAAATTTAGAGTAATTTTAGTCAAGAATTATATCTTTGAAATCATGAAAAAATTATAATGTTAGATATCCATTAAATAAAATCACTCAATTAATCATAGTTATTGATTAAAAAACATAAAGATGGACTAAAAAATCTAATAACAAAGTCAAGATTGTTTAGATAATATCATTTTTATTTTAAAAACATTTAAAATATGTCTATTACCTATAATGTTTGAAATTTCAAAAATAAGGTATTTATTATTTTTGAGAATTTTGATTTTTTTATTTGAGTTTTAGATGTGTCAAATTGTTTATAGAGGATTTGGATGAAAATTAGTAATTTTAAAATTTATCATTGGAAGTACCACACTGTGGAGGGATCCATGTTTTACTTATATATTTCCTGCATAAAATGTAGTGATCATCATGCCCAAGAAAAGTGTGGTCATGAGTATAGAGCATGGGAAGAATCACTATGGACCCTAACTAAGATGGCCTCCCCATGACAAGGTGTATGATATGTAAGGTATAAAATGGCTAGGTTCATTCCTCATCACCATGTTTAGTATAATAGGAATTGTGTGATTGATGCCACTATGAACATGGGGGAAACCTCCACATCGTGTTGTTGATAGTTTTAGAGTTTTGAGATAGGATAATTGGTCACCTGGTCTTCAAGGTAAGTTACACCAATTGATAATTATGGCATGTGGTCATTACAGGAGGTTTTTTAATGTATCTTTGACTAGTTTTATTCTATAAAAACCCATTTTCCTAGCCCCTTTATGAGAAATTATAGATCTATATGGTTCTAAGGTGAGTTATGGATTACCTATCTTCATTTGAATGACTAACTTAAAAGATATATATCTTTATGTTCTATTTCATTTGATCTTTTTCTATATTTTCAAACTAAAGGTTCTCTATTTACCCTATTCTTATAAATTCTATCCGGTTGTAAGAAATTTAAATTATTTAAGGTAGGGTATCTCAAGATATACCTTTAGGTATTTATGGTTTCGAAATGTATGTGATGTGAAAAAATGTAGATATAATGTGTACTTGTCCCTTTATAATTAGTAATTTAATTGCGACCCTAAATTAAATGTGTTAGGATTTTCTATAGACCCGGAGTAGTCCATCAGTATGAAAATAATGGGACTTGGAAACCCAAGTATGGTAGGAAAACATTTAAAAACCTAAAGGGGACTAGAGTGGAGACACTAGGAGTTTCATGGCCTCAACCAATGACTATTTTGTTTCCAATGATTCTAAATGTGTTCCCAATATAAAAGAGTATTGAATTTAATTATTCATTGATGATCAAAATTTAAATGTCTAATTGACGAGTCTATGGAAATAGATCTTTTATTTATAACCAACTAAGGAAATTATGAACCATAATTGATAATTTTCAAACATTTTATTATGAATTTCATTTTTTAGAAATTTAATATATACATTGTTGGGGGACCTTGATGTAATTACAAGGATCTGGTATATTTGTTATTATGATTATTACTTATGGGGGACTATGATGTGATACTGAAGATATAGTATTCCTATTTTTATGAATATTAGTATTTGGGGACCTTGATGTGATTCTAAGGACCAGGTATACCTATAATTATAATTATTTCTATTGGGGGACCTTGATAATATTCCAAGGATCTGATATGATTTTTATTTTTATTATTATTAGGGGAGGCCTTGATGTCATTATAAGGACCTAGTGTGTATGTGGTTATGATTACTATGATTGGGGAACCTTAGAACAAGATATAAGGGTTTGGTATGTATTTTTACTTAAAAATCTAACTATGGTATTATGGATAGAGACATACAATATTATCCATAGTAGGTATGGTTGACCCCGGGTTCTACTTTGGACCAAGTGGTTGAAAAAATATACTATTTTTTGATGATATATCACACTATATCTATTTACAAGAACATTTGAATATACTTTAATCATCCTGGATCTATTTTTTGACACCATTGGTGGTGGAATACCTAATTTTATTCACACCCTAATTAGGATTCCTTTGGCACCTGAGAAGATTTTATGGTTGCACTTTAGGAAAATGAAAAAAGATCCTCTTTTGGATAGTTGAATATTTGATTTTGGATTGGATCAGGGATGGTGGGACCAAATGTTTCCTTAGAACCAATTGGGTCTTATATTTCTCTTTGGGATTATTTCAGGTTTTATCTAATATACTATATAACCAACATTTTATTTTTGTATAGATACGTGTTTTAGATTATTTGGAACTTTCTTAGTTGTTTGATTATCATAGTACATGATAAATGAAATTAATATTAATTTTTTTATTAATAATTTTACCAAAGTTTATAGTATCCCCATTATATCCATTAGATCCTCACTCCTAGTCAGAAGCCTCTGGCATATGGGGAGATGCGCATGAGACCATGTAGTGACTCAATTAATTTAAGTATGAGTAAATCAAGTAAAGGACATTATCAAAGGGTATCAAAAGATTTTTTTTCTATTTTATATTACTTTTTGGGCGTGGTATATAAGATATATGATAGTTTAGGGATTTGGTGTGGAATTCATGCCTAAGTATAGTTAAGCCATATATGTGGAATCCAGAGTTATTGAGTGTGGGATTTCTATTTTCGGTTTTATTATTACAGTTGATTGATTTGAATTCAACTGATATCATTAATTTTTTAGATTTATAATTTACGATATTTTAATCATTGAAAAATATGGAATGAGGGTGAGTGTTCATGAATCATGATAGGTAAATATGGATTTCACTTCAATGTGTTTTTATTTATGATAATTTGTTAAGAAAATGTGATTCACTTATAAGTTTTAAATTGTGGAAAATAAATAATATGATTTTGTTGTTGTTATCATTTACCTTAGAAATGATGTTCTAAATATTTATTAATTTTGTCAAACATGTGTGTTTTTCAATGCCTCCATGAAGAAAGATGATATTATGATAAGAGGGTGGAAATGAAAATGCCCCTCCAATTTTTAAATGAGAGCCTCTAGTATCTCTTGTAAATACAACATAGGAAAAATTCCATGCTAGAATATTTCATGTTATGTGGTCGATGGAGAAAGGAACTCCATGAGCTAAGCCAACTATGTCAGATGTTACTAAGGAGTTTCTGTTACAATACCCAACAACCTTTATAGGTATAAAGTTCCCCCCATGTAGTAGAATTCTGGGTTTAATTGATGTGGACCATCTTTGACCATTAGGTGACTCCCCTAGTATAGAGAATAAATCATTAAGATTATATTATTAGAGGATTATGAAATTGATGGTGGTACATCTTGGTTCAAAAAGATCATCATGTGGACATAACTTAGAAAGAATTATAATCCAGGTTATTTGATTATTTCCTTCCATATACCCGGATTGTAGATGAGGTTAGGGATTTCACATACCATAAATAGGAAAGTACATCTGTGATGGATTATGCTACCTATTTCATGAACATGGAATATTTTTCTATAATGTTTGTAGGAGATAATTTAACTCTTATAAAGAGATTTAATGGAGGCCTTAGATATGAGTTAGGTTATATGTGAATGTATTTCTCATGAATACTATTTTTTTCAGTGGTGAACTAGACCATAATCATAGAGGAAATCCAAAAAGAAACCCATAAGGTGGGAAAATAGTTTTATCTATTAGTGCTAGTAGTGAATCTATTAGAACTAGAAAGTTCAACTATAATCAATTTCATCAGGGAAATAGTAGGTAGAGAATACCTGGAAGTGGCATAGTGTAAGGTTTTAAGTGTGGAAAGGATAGACACAATCAACCTAAGTGTGATCTCCCACTAGTAGAATATCAATGTTATGAGAATATGGGAAACATATTGAGGTTCTGTAGGAACCCTTCATAGATATCTAGTATTGAGGTGTTCAGGAAGACCAAAAATTCTTTAATTGGATAAATTTTACTATAGAAGGCATGAAGTTGGAGCTCTATGGGTCATACAAGATTAGGTGGGTGATGTTACACCCCATGAAAGGGGCAACAACTTCAACGGAGTGGTAAAATATAAGTGGGACATGTTGTGACTCTGGGAAATGGAATATTCCAGCTTCATGTCATATGTTTTACTTCTAACAACCCAAGATTTCATAGTACATTATCTCATTAAAGAAATTCAATAGCTTTCGTTACACGCAACAATGAGTTCAAGCGCACCACAACATACCAAACTAGCTGTTCAAAAAGTGGGTATGAATAATTTAACTAAATTTTGTATCTTATATACTCTATATAATTTTTACATCCATATGATGTGTTTATTAGACATAATATAAGAACAAATTCATTTTTTAGATAAAAGAAGTATTTAAAAAAATGAAATTTTACCACCTTTTAATGGAAAACCCTTTTTAGAACCAATATTTGACTCTTTTATATATTAAATTTAATGAAATTAAATTCTTCTTTATAATTGGGACATACAAATTTAGTTTGGATAATTATTTGGTAATTTTCTGATAACTTTCATATTTTGACGAATAGTGAAAAATAATATGTTTTAATTGAAAACAGATTTTTTTAAGTGAAATAATTTATAGTATTAAATTATGCATTGTAAAGGTTTTTAAGTATAATTAGATTATATTTTTATCATTTAATATAATGTGTGTCAATATAATTAATTTCACTTTTATATTAAACATAAACATATGTCAATCTTTTGATAGTTTTTACTTTTTAAAAACCCTCTTTTAGATTTCCACAATGGGAATTAATTTTAAATTAATAAATGAAACTTCAATGTTTTCAATTTGAACAAATAGGCATCATTTTTTAATTCGGAATATCAATAATATCTTTGGGTGAATTTTTGGTATTTTTCTGAAAACTTTCAATTTTTGATGAATAGTGAAAAACATTGCGTTATTATTTAAAACTGACTATTTATTTAAATAATTATTTATTTTAATTTTATTTTAAGTCAAAATAGATATATATTACCTATATAAATTCAATGTAATTCATTGGAGTCATTTTATAATAAAATTATATGTGTAAAATTTTATTGAACTTTTTATGCTCTTTTACCCACCTTCTAGGAGAATTTATAAATTTGCATAAAATTTAATTTTAACGATTCTGTGAGTTGAATTTCAAAAAACTGAGAGACATGGTTGATATTAGTATGTAAAATGTGGTTCAATAAGATGAAAATATTTTTTGTTGAATAGTAACTTTTGACTTTTAATTACCACGGTTAAAACTAAATAGGGTAATTAAAGGTAAAAATGATATTATAATTATCCTAAAAAATGTCCTAATTCCATTGGATAAGTGTATTTAAACATAAAAAACTTATTAATAAAACATGATCCTTTAGGTTCACTTGGATTAGATTAATACATTTATTATTATTTTATTTAAAGAAGAGTTAAAAGTTTTAAATTCAACGTTTAATTACTAAACCATTTTTAATATAGGGTTAAATAGAATATAAACTCTACTATAAATATTCATTAGAAATATAAAATTATTTCCTACATAATGGTATTTTTTTATAAATTTTTAACATTAGTTAATTTTATTTTTTTATGACACAATGATGATGCAATAATTACCTTATTAGTGAAAGAATCAAATAAATGGAATTATAAATATTAAAATAAATGAAATTTTATAGTTTTTATATCATGAAAGAATTTTTTAGGTTCATATTACATGTTAGGGTTGATTAAATGTACCATTTTCGAATTAATCAAGTTTTTATGACTTTCAAAAAAACCAAATACCTAATAATGTCAAAATTGACATAAATTAATTTTTGAAACAAATATAATATTATTATTATATAAAATTCTGAAAAATCAAAGGATGGACCAAAAGGATTAAATAATATTATATAAGTCATTTATAAACCACTTGAGGTTATCTTGGAAGTTTTCATTACCTTTACTAACCATATAGTGTAATAATACAAGAAGACATTATAAAAGTTAAAATATTTAATTAAGAGTTAAATATAAAAGATAAGGTTAATACGGTGACCTAAACCGGTCTAAAACCTATTGTTTGAGCGTTTTTTGACCATGACCACATTATCATAGAAAAAAAAAATTTAGCTATTAGAAACCAAAAATGATTTTATTATAAAATAATATTTCTTTCTTTTCCTAAAGTGACCCTCACCACTCTTATAATAGGGTACTTCCCCTTCTCTCAAAATCACACCTCCAACGCCATTTGGATTGACCAAAACCTACCCACATTTCCTCCAAAAATTCATCAAACTAACCTAGAATCCTTACTTTCATCAAAAAGCTAACCTATGGAGCCCTTTTGATCAACTCAAAAGGAAACACTCGAAGAAGAGTTAATAATTTCACAACCCTCTTTCAAGTTATTTTCACCTTCCACTTCCTCTTTATTTTCTTTTTCCATACCAAAATAATAAATCCCATACTTCCTGCATACTGTGATGTTATTATAAATATGTTACAACCATATTTGTTATTCTATCCATCTTCAAAATGACAAAGTCACCATATGTGTGTACGTACGGCTTACCGTCTCCACATCGTGGTGTAGTTTGTTATTCAAACACATCATTATTTGGATGGGTATAATAATGTGTATAACTAATGTAAATAATAAATATAACATGTTAATGATTCTTTATATATGATATACCATCCAATAACATATTATTTCACCATCAATATAATGATATTGTCACTCGTGCGTACGTCCAGATTACCATCCCCACGACATGATGAGATTCATTCCCACTTTCACCATTCAACGATGATTATAAAAATATATATTATTAATATGTATGTAATATATGACATAATAATTCTACTGGATATATATATATATTACATATATCTTATTCACTTAATTCCGTTCAATACGATATGAAAACCGAAATTTTATTTTGCATACGTACGACCTACCATCTCCATAAACTGTGCCACACATTTCATATATCTATCTATTATAAATATTTATATTATAAATATACATGATATATATATCAAGGTTTATATTTTGGAATTATTTAAATTTTTATCTAAATGATACGATCAAAAATTACAAGTTAAAACACGTATGATAAAGAAAGCGATTATTACCCAAAATGTTAATTTATCATGGAAATAATTATTAAAAGGGTAGTATAAAGTCATAAATTTATCATGTATGGTACAATAAATATGAATATGGTTCTGGTATAATTTAATAACGTACAATGGTCATTATACATGAGTTAAATGCACCCGGAGACCAAAGGAAATTTCAAGGTGAGGGTTAATTCAACAATATCTTTATTATCCGAGGTTGTTTTTATGTAAGTATCTACTGGGACATATTTATTATCCATTTCCATGTTTCATAAATTAGTTTTCCAAGGGATTCTTTTAAGGTAATTTTTTTACTGAAACATCATTTTAAATGTTTTAAGGATTTATTCTTCTAAATCTTTCTCATCAATGTCCATGTTTTCAAAATGGTTTAGGGATTTATTTATATGGACAAGAATGTTTTAAAATGTTAATTCCTTTCAAATGTTTCAAAGTGATATGAGACACTTTGATTTAAATCTATCTTTTAAATGAATTCTTTTATAAATAATATGACTTTTGAATGATTTCATAGAAAAGGGATATTTCTCTCAAATATCATTACTGATCATTTTCAACTATGTCAACATTCGTTAGGGGATATTATTCTTGATCGAGGTTGATTTATTATGATATAAATCTTCCATATTGTGTTGAAGGTTTTGTGATATATTTGAATGTGGACGTGTTATTTTTATTCCATTCATGGTTTATGGTTAATGTATTGACATTTCATTTGTTAGTTTAAATACAAATGTTTCTGTTATGTTTCAACCTTTTCATATGAGGAATGTATTGGAATTAGTTAGTGATGGGTTGATCCTGTTATAGATCCTTGATGCATCGGTAGGTCTCATGAGACGAACTATTCCCTTGGAATAAGGCCTTAAGAAAATCTTATTGGTATTCTTGGAATAAGGCTTTGACTATGTGGTTATGAAGTCTGGCATTATGAATTCCATCATTATGAAATTAGCTATTGATATTACATGTGATTATTCTACTAGTAGAATATCCATGTGAATAAGTAAATTGAATTATTTGATTTATCTTTTCCATATTATGCTAAAGTTTAATTTTAAAAGGATTTTTTAGTTTTATATATTGCCTTAAATATTTAGGATTATTTGTGAAAGTTTTAGATCTATTGTTATCCTTACTAAGAATCTGAGATCACCCCTTTCTATGTTTTATATTTCCTAGGATGAGAAGAAGTATATTATGACTGACCTATAGGGATAGTCTAAGGGATATGAATGTGTTCAATAGAGACTATGTGGTTGTTGTTTTTCATTTTATAATGTAATGTAACGTTAATGTATGGAATCTATTTTCTAAGACTGCTAAACTGATTAGTCCTTCAGGACATGATTCCTTGTAATCATGCCAATGTATCAAAAAAATGCACCGACATTTGGTGACTAGATTCAGGGCTTTATAGTTGGTATTAGATGAAGTTTAGCCACAACCTTGAAAATTGATTTATGTAACACCCCGACCCCAGTTACCCAGAGTCGGTGCATTAATTACATAACATTGGCATGATCACAAGAAAGATCAAATCCCGAAAGACCGATTGGTTTAGTAGCCTTGGAAACACTAGATATAATCATAAAGTTTTACATTACATTTCAAAGTGAAAAACTACTACAACAACAAAGTCTTCATATCCACACTATTAACCCCTCATAATATCCCTGCAAGTCATTCATAATTTACTTCTTCACTACCTGGGAAAAATAAAACATAGAAAAGGGGTGAGCTCAAATGCCCAGTAAGGATAACAATATAGCGGAACATTCAAAATAAGCATAAACATTTAAGGCAATGAATTACTAAAACAAAAGCCTTTTAAAATTGAACTTCAACATAGTATGGCAAAAGTAAAATGAAATAATGCCATTTACTTGTTCACATGGATATTCTACTAATCGAATAATCACATGCAATATCAATAACCACTTTCATAATGTTGGAATGCATAATGCCAGACTATCATAACCACATAGCCAAGGCCTCGTGCCAAGACTACAAATAAGATTTTGTCAAGGCCTTGTGCCAATACACTAGTTTGTCTCATGAGACCTACCGATGCATCGAGGAGCTATAGCGGGCTCCACCCGTCACTTATTAAGTCCAATGCATTCCCATATGAAAAGGTTTAAACATAACAGAAACATTCGTATTAAAACTAGCATACGAAATGTCAATAATTTCACCATAAACTATGAATGGTATAAAAATAGCACATCCACAGTCAAACATATCACAAAACCTTCAATACAATATAGAAGTTTTGTATCATAATAAATCAACTTTAAATAATCTTAAAATCCATCAAAGGATGTTGACATAGATGAAATCAAAATTCTTTTTAAAGAAATATCTCCTTTTATTTTGAAATCATTTAAGATCCATATAAAATAAAACATTTTCTTTGAAAATATTCTTATAAGCTTGTAAGGAAAGCTTTGAAGATTTTATAACGGCGTAAAATAACCGCACCCGCCGTATAAGTTAAAAAAACATTCTTACCTCAATTCTGTCGAAAAGGTTAAAAAGGACCTTGTTTTGAAAACGACGGAAAGATTCCTTTATAAACCTCTTATAAAAAGTCAAACAAGGGTATAAATGACTTTAACCCATATTCTTGTAAATAGTAAAAATGTTTTGAAATACATTTTTAAGAAACATGGATGTGGATGATAAAGAGATCCCAGTAGATTATTACATATAAACAACCTCGGATAATGAAGAGATTGTGAAATAACACTTACCTTGTACTTTTCCTTGGTTGGGGTAGGTTAACCTCCTGTATAATGGTGAAATAATTGGTATTAAATTATACAAGAATCATATATATTAATATGATATCATATATGATCTTTTAACATTGATTTATTAATAATATCTTAGAATTATCATCGTTTCGGGTGTTAACTTACTCATTTTCTTTTATATGTTTTGTTACATAAGCCATGTTTGTTGTATCTTATTCATATCCAGAATGATATCAAGTCCTTAAACATCATTTTTAAATCATAAAATGATAATTATACTTGAATGGATACGATGGAGAATGAATCTCATCGCGTTCGTGGAGACGGTAGTCCGTACGTACGCACGAGCGACAATATCATTCTTTTGATATTAAAATAATGAATGGTATATCATATATACAGAATCATTAACATGTTATATTTATTATTTACATGAGTTACACATCATTATTATACCCATCCAAATAATATTATATTGAATAACAATTACACCACGACGTGGAGACGGTAAGCCGTACGTACGCACGTATGGTGACATGTTATTCAAAGGGTGGATAGAATACTGAATATGGTTGTACCATACTTATAATAACATCACAGTATATGTGAGATACTGGAGTTATTATTTTAGAATGGTAAGAACAAAGGAAGAAGAAGTGGAAGAAGAAATGAACTTAGAAAAGGGTGGTGAAATCATTACCTCTTCTTCGGGTTCTTCCTTTTGATTTGATCAAAAGGGCTCCTTAGGTTGGCTTTCTGATCAAACTAAGGCCTCTAGGTTGTAGTGAGGGATGTTGGGAGAGTATTTGGGCAGAGTTTGGCCGAACCAAAAGGCTTTGAAGGTGTGAAGAAATGAGAAGGAGGAGTGCCCTTTTTATAAGAGGGGTGAGGGGCACCTTTGGAAAAGCTAGAAATATTAATTTATAATAAATTCATATTCGGTTTCTAATGGCTCCAAAGCTTATTATTCAAAGGTTAAGGTGGGGATAGGTCGAAAACCACTAAACCAATAGAATTTAGACAGGTTTGGGTACTTATATTAACCTTATCTTTAAGTATTAACTCTAAGTTAATTAGTTTCACTTTTACAATGTCTCTTTGTATTTTTATATAATATGGTTAATAAACTTACTATATACATCCAAGAGACCCCCAAGTGGTCCATTAATGATTAACCTATCATAATATAAGTCTCTTGGCCGAACCTTAGATTTTTTAGGAATTTAATATCAATTAATAATATAATATTTGTTTTAAGAACTCTTTTATGTCAATTTTGACACTATTCAATAGTTGATTTTTGTGAAACTCATAACAGATTGATTACTTCGAACAAAGTCCATTACATCATTCTTAATATATCATATTAGCCTAGAAAATTAGTTTAATTCATTAAAAGTTTCATATTATATTTATTTGGGTATTTATAATATCAATTATTTTAATTTTTCACTATTATAGTAATTACTGCATCATCATTGTGTCATAAATAAAATAAATTAGTTAATGTCTAAAAATTATAAATAAAATATCATTATGTAGGAAATCTTTTTATCTTTCTAATGAATATTTATAATCTAAAATCCAACATATATAACCCTATGTAAAAATTGTTGTTCTAAAAGATATATGCTTGTGTCATTTTTGTATTCATTTTAACTAAATTAAAATAAAGTGTCATTATCACTTACAAGTGGATCCATGGGGTCCCAAAATAGACCCAAAGATGCCCATGGTCGACCATGTATCAACCAATAGGGTTAAGACACGTTTTAGGGTAATTTAGTATTATTATAATATTATTTTTTAACCCTTATTTACCGGATTTACCCTTAACCATGGTAAATAAAATATTTACCGCAGTAATTATTCAAAATGTCTAAAAATAAAAGTTACCTATTTACACAATTTTAACATCATGATTCAAAATATGGAATCCATTTTTCTAAATTCAAAACACAGAAGTGGCAGAAATTAATTTAAAATTAATTCCCGCTGTCAAAACAAAAAGCGTGTTTTTAAGAGATAATAACTATCAAAAGATTGACACTTGTTTATGTTTGGTTTAATTGTAAAATTATGTCCAATGAACAACATTATATTAAATGGTAAAAATATATTCTAAATATACTTTAAAACCACTCAAATTCATAATTTATCACTATTAATTATTTTGATTAAAAAAGTTGTTTTTAATTAAAATTTAGTAATTTTCACTATTCATCAAAATATAAAAGTTATCCGAAAAGTACCAAAATTTCACCCTAGGATAATTTCGATATTCCGAATCAAAAAATGAAGTCCATTTTGAAATATAAAATATATATGATTTCAAAAATTAGGTATAACTATTCACAACGGCTAGTTTAATTAGTTGTGGTGTGTGTTAGAACTCGAGGTTGCGTACAACACACGCTATCGCATTATTCGAAGGGAAATGTACCATAGAAGCTTGGGGTGTTACAATTTAGATAAACTCTGATTAGAGAACATTACCCTATGATAGAATTTGAGTATTAATATATAAGAACTTCCTAGAATTTTGGTAATGTTGAGATTTTGTGTATTTTCCAATCAATACATACCAGTCTGGATATGGGTAGATAGAGGTGGCTCTGGAACAGATGTACATAGGAGTGAAAACTCTGACAAGTAGTTTCAGGATTGACCGGAGGTATCCTGGTACAAGACAACGGTCCATGCTGCACTCTTGGTTACGACACTACCAGGGGATATGCTTAGGATAATTCAAATTTTCATTAAAATCCATTATGATAGATTTAGGAGTAGATACTTCCTCAAAGGAAACGTTTTATGATTATATATTATATGCATAATCATTTCAATTTATGTTAGGTATTTTACAAGTTTGGAATTATTCATTGCGATTCATAAACTAACCCAGTATTTGACATTATTTAGAAATGGTTCCTAGTATAAGGAATGATAATTACATAAATACGCATGATCGAAAGATTAAGAAGGATCGTATCTTTCATGTTATTAAGCCATCATTTAAAAGGTCAATAGTATCCCATGTATTCTCATCATATGAAGAAATAATATCATTTATTATTAATATAAGTAAATAATTCTCTGAGTCCTATGGCTTTTAAGGGAAGAAAGAGAAGAAAATGACGGAAGAGAAAAAGATGGATAAAGTGAAGAGGGGAAAGGGGGATTTTCCTATATGTGATAATTGTGGAAAGAATCACCATGGTAAATGCATGAAGGGAATGAGAGTTTGTTATAAGTGTGAAGAAAAAGGAAACTAAGTACGTGATTTCAAGGTTATGAAAAAGGTTTCAAGTGTACAATGCTTCATCTATAAGGAGTTGGGACACTACACAGAGCAATGTCTAAATCATCAGAGTATACTCCAAATGATGCTATTGGATAATAATCAAGTTATGGAACTACCAATGATGAAGGGGAATGATTAGATTTCTTATGTTGTTATTAAAGTATTGTATCATTTGAGTATTGTATTAATTATGCACATTTTATAATAATTATATAGTATAAAAGGATTGTACTGCAGTACTATTTCATTAAGGACATGAGATTGTGTGGAACCAAGAAAAGTGACTCAGTAGCAGGTTAATTTTTTTGGAAAATATATGATTGAGAGAAACATAAACCATAATATGCTTCTGATACTGAGGTATTGATTTTGGAATAATATATGATGGATTTGGATAAATTATATTGGATATTATTGACTACCTTGAAACTGAATAATGATTTTTATATTCCATTATTATTGGAGTTTACAATATTATTGGATAGAAAGAGTATATCCAGTATTCTATAAGGAATAAGGGAGAATGAATCTAATTAATAAGGTTTTATGATAATTCAGGGTGTTATAGTGTTTTAAAATAATACATGATGAAGGTATTCACATGTTATTACATGGAATAATGATCTTCATTGTGTTTACATTTCTTATAAATTTTGTACTGTGAGTTTGGACAGAAGTATTTGGATAAGTCTAAAGGTTGGAATATATTAAGTTTTACATTAGATACTATTGTTAAGGTTAAATGATTTCTTGATATTATTTTTTTATTTTCATAAAAAGGACAACCCGAAGGTCGGGTGACAACCCGAAGGTCGGGTGACAACCCGTCACGTCTAGAAAGGCCACGAGACTTGAACCTGCAAACGATTGGTGCCATGGGTGGGTCACCTTCCACTGGAATACGTGATGTGCTAGTTTTTATAATGTAGTTTTTTAAATAGTCTGAAAAATGAATTATAAATTCACTATTTTATTAACCCTATATGATTATAATAAATAGAATAATTTTGAATTCTATTATCTTTTGGAGTGAAAGATGAGTTTGTGTTTGGATTTAGTTGAAAGATGAAACTCTAATTATCAAGTATATTTTTTTACTCTTATTCTATGAATAAATTAATTCTTAAACATTAGGGAAAGGGGTCTTAAAACCAATAATTCGTTATCCTAATACCTTATGTTATGTTAAAATAATGATATTTTAAATCATCAGGGATTGATGGCTTTGAGGCCCTCAATTTTACACTTGTTTGTGATTGATGACCTCAATCACTCCCTATAAATATTTATGTTTTTCCTAAAATTATGTGTCTCTATATTCCACCAATGTTCTCACAATCAAGATCATAATTTGTTGGTAAATTTTTTATTCCCTTTCCCTCTTATTAAGACTAAATTTTATTTACCTAATTTATTATATGGGTTTTCCACAAAGGTATTTTTCAATTTTTAAACTTTTATTTTCGATTTTTTTTCAAATTGTGATGATGAAATTTATTGAAGGAGGGGAGAATGTAGCACCCCATGATTTCATAGTACATTATCTCATTAATGTAATTCAATAGCTTGTGCTACACGCAGCACTGAGTTCGAGCACACCACAACTTAACAAACTAGTCATTCAAAAAGAGGGTATGAATATTATTAACTGAATTTTGAATCTTATATACTCTATATAATTTTAAAATCCATATTATGTGTTTCGTAGACATAATATAAGAACAAATTCATTTTTTCAGAAAAAAGAAGCATTTTTTCAAAAAATGCAATTTTACCGCCTTTTAATGGAGAAATCTTGTTTAAAAAATATTTGACACTTTCATATATTCAATTTAGTGAAATTAAATTCTTTTTTATAAGAGGGATATAAAAATTTAATTTGGATAAATTTTTGGTACTTTTCTGATAACTTTCATATTTTGACGAACAGTGAAAAATACAATGTTCTAATCCAAAACAAAATTTTTAATCGAAATAATATATAGTGTTAAATTATGAATTTGAATGGTTTTAAAGTATAATTAGATTATATTTTTATTATTTAATGAAATTTATGTCATTATATGTAATTTCACATTTAAATTTGACATAAACACATGTCAATCTTTTGATAGTTTTTACTTTTTAAAAATCCTCCTTTTGTTTCTAACAACGGGAATAAATTTTAAATTAATAAATGAAAATTATATGTTTTGAATTTGGTAAAATAGAATTAATTTTTGAGTTCAGAATATCAAAATTATATTTGGGTGAATTTTTGGTATTTTTATGAAAACTTTCAATTTTTTGATTAATAGTGAAAAACACCGCGTTATTAATTAAAACTGACATTTTATTTAAATAATTATTTATTTTATTTCTATTTTAATTAAAAATAGATATATAATCCCTATATAATTTCAATGGAATTCATTGGAGCCATTATATTTTAATATTATATGTATAAACATTTATTGAACTTTTAAGCTCTTTTACCCAACTTCTAGGAGTATTTGCAAATTTTTCATAAAAATTTATTTTACCTCTTCTGTGAGTTGAATTTCAAAAATCCTAGAGACAATATTTATATTAGTAAATAAAATGTTGTTCAATAAGATGAAAATAATTTTTTATGAATAGTAACTTTTGACTTTTATTTACCATAGTTAAAAGTAAATATGGTAATTAAAGGTAAAAATGATATTATAATTACCCTAACACATGTCCTAATTCTATTGGATATTTTTATTTCGACCAAAAGAATCCTTAAGAAAAAATATGATTCTTTAGGTCCACTTGTATTAGATTAGGACATTTATTATTATTTTATTTAAAGAAGAGTTAGAAGTATTAAATTAAATGTTTAATAACTAAACCATTTTAAAAATAGAGTTACACAAAATATAAATTCGATTATAAATATTAATTATAAATCTAAAAAGATTTCCTACATAATGGTATTTTATTTATAATTTTTATACATTAAATAATTTAATTTATTTATGACACAATGATGATGTAGTAATTAACTTATTAATGAAAGAATCAAATAAATGATATTATAAAAATTACAATAAAAATTATTTCAACATTTTTATGACATACATGAAGGTTAATATGACTTTTTAGAGTTAATTCAATGTATCTTGTTCGAAGTAATCAATTTGTGATGACTTTCACAAAAACCAAATACCAAATAATGTCAAAATTGACATAAATATATTTTTAAAACAAATACTATATTATTGGTAGATATAATATTCCTAAAAATATAAGGTTCGGAAAAAGGGCTTAAATAATATTATATATAACGTTAATGAACCACTTGGGTTATCTTGGACGTTTGGATAATGTTTATTAACCATATAGTGTAAGAATACAAGAAGACCCGGTAAAAGATAAAATATTTAACTAAAAGTGAAATCTAAAAGACAAGGTTAATATGGTGAACTAAACCTATATAAAACCTATTGGTTGAGTATTTTTCGACCCATCCCAACCTAATACTAGAAATAAATCATTTTGGAGCCATTATAAATTGAAAATTATTTTTTATAAAATAATATTTCATGTTTTTTCTAAAGTGAACCTCACCTCTCTTATAAAAGGGTACTTCCTCTTCTCTCAAAATCACACCTCTAGAGCCATTTGGATCGGCCAAACCCTGATCAAATATCCTCCCAACTTTCCTTATATCAATCTAGAGTTCTTACTTTCATCATAAATCCAACCTATGTAGCCCTTTTGATCAACTCAAAAGGAAACACTCGAAGATGAGGTAATAATTTCCCACCCTCTTCTATGTTCTTTTCATCTTCCACTTCCTCTTTATTTGTTGTTTCCAAACCAAAATAATAAATCCAATACCTATTACATACTATGATATTATTATAAATATGGTACAACTATATTTTTTATTCTATCCATTCTATAAATGACCAAGTCACTATACATGCGTACATACGACTTACCATCTCCATGTCGTGTTGTAGTTTGTTATTCAAACACTTCATTATTTGGATGGGTATAATAATGTGTATAAATAATTTAAATAATAAATATAACATGTTAATTATTATTTATATATTATATACCATCCAATTATATTTTATTTCATTATCAATATAATGATATCGTCGCTCGTGCGTACGTACTGATTACCGTCTCCACGATGCAATGAGATTCATTCCCACGTTCACCATTCAATGATGATTATAAAATGACATATTATTAATAAGTATATAATAAATGACATACTAATTCTACTGGAGAGATGTATATATATATATATGTATTTACATATATCTTATTCACTTACTTCCGTTCAATACGATATGAAAACGGAAACAACGTTTATGCGTACGTACGACCTACCGTCTCTATCAATGGTGCCTTACATTTCATATATCTATATAGTATAAATATTTATATTCCAAATATATATGATATATAAATCACGGGTTATATTCTTGAAGTATTTAAATCATGATCTAAATGATACGATCAAGAATAACAAGTTAAAACACGTACAATAAAGAAAGTGATTATTATCAAAAATGTTAATTTAACATGGAAATCATTATTAAATGGGTAGTATAAAGTCAAAAATGATTCATGTATGATATAATAAATATGAATATGGTTTTGGTATAATTTAATAACATACTATGGTCATTATATAGGAGGTTAAATGTACCCTCGACCAAAGGAAAGTGCAAGGTAAGGGTTAATTCCACATTCTCTTTATTATCCAAGGTTGTTTTTATGAAAGTATCTACTGGGACATATTTATTATCCATGTAAATGTTTTATAAAGGAGTTTTCAAAGGGATTATTTTAAGAGAATTTTTCACTAAAACATCATTTTACATGTTTTAAAGATTTATTCTTCTAAACCTTTCTCATTAATGTTGATGTTTTGAAAATGGTTTTAAGGATTTCTTTATATGGACATGAATGTTTTAAAATGTTTATTCCTTTAAAAAGTTTAAAAGTGGTATGGGAAAATTTTATTCAAAACTATCTTTTAAATGAATTCCTTTATAAATTATGGGACTTTTAAATGATTTCATGAAAAAGGGATATTTCTCTCAAATATTTTTACTGGTCATTTTCAACTATGTCAACATCCTTTAAGAGATATTATTCTTGATCAAGGTTGATTTATTATGATACAAATCTTCTATATTATGTTAAAGGTTTTGTGATATATTTTAATGTGGATGTGTTATTTTTATACCATTACTGGTTTATGGTTAATTTATTGACATTTCATATGCTAGTTTAAATACGAATGTTTATGTTATGTTTCCACCATTTCATATGATGAATGTATTGGACTTAATAAGTAAAGGGTGGAGCCCACTATAGCTCCTTGATGAATCGGTAGGTCTCATGAGAAAACTAGTTTCTTGGAAAAAGGCCCTGAAAAAATCTTATTTTTAGTCTTCGCACAAGGCCTTGACTATGTGGTTATGAAGTCTGGCATTATGAATTCCATCATTATGAAATTATCTAATGATATTACATGTGATTATTCAACTAGTATAATATCCATGTGAATAATTAAATTTAATTATTTGATTTATCTTTGCTATATTATGATTAATTTTAAGTTTAAAAAGCTTTTGTTTTAGTTTTATACATTTCCATAAATATTTAATCGTATTTGTGAATGTTTTTTCTATATTGTTATCCTTACCGAGAATTTGAGCACACCTATTTCTATATTTTATTTTTTCCAGGATGCGAAGAAGTATATTTTAACTGACCTACAGGGATAGTCTAAGGGATATGAATGAGTTTAATGGAGACAATTTTGTTGTTTTTTTTCATTTTATAATGTAACGTAATGTTCATGTATGTAATATATTTTCCAAGACTTCCTAACTGATTTTTCATTCAGGACTTGATTCCTTGTAATCATGGAAATGTATTAAAATAATTCAGAGACTCTAGGTAACTTGGGTTGGGGAGTTACATTACTCCGGCCAATCAAGATGTATTACCTTTGACCATTCAAGGTACTATTTTGGTTCCTTCAACTTTCACATATTTTTTTGATATATGATCTTCCCACTCATTATAGATATTCTATTTGTTGATAGATTAGGCCTTATTTTGGAGTACCTATATTAGTTGATAACCATTGATACACCACTAGGGAAGTAGTCAAAGGGTAATAATTTTTGTTGGGAATGCGCTCTGTAGGTTGGTGGTTTCCAATTTCTTTATGATTTATATGTTCTTAAAACGAATAGATTTGACCTAATTCTTAGACTAGATTAGTTAATACCATATTGATCTGGTATTGACTGTTACCACTATCATATATTCTTCACATTACCCAATGGTGGTAATAATGTTCATGTGGGAAAGTGGAATTTTCAGATAGAATATTCCAGACCTGAATATCTGCAATTGGGTGTAATTATAGAAAATTTGCCTTGAATCATATTAGATAATTAAATATAACTATAGAAAGTGTATCATTTCGTTTTGAACTTGTTCTAATATTTTTTACAGACGATTTATAAGTATTTCTACTAAAAAAGAGGTGTAAGTCACTATAAAACTTATACTGGGGGTTGATAACAATTTCATTCCTCCATATTAGATAAATCCAATAGTGCATTGATTATTAAAAATAAACTTTTATGTCTTCGATGTCAAGGTATTTATCCATCAAAATAACTCACTATGGGGTTCTTCGTTAATATTCTCCCTGAAGTTTTTTAGTATCATTGGTACAACTTATCAAGATGATGAATTAGTGTTGATATTTTACAATTTTTAATTCTCTAAAATAAACTCCTTCTATTTGTTAGAGTTTTATCATTTTACTAATTATATAAAAAAAATAATTATTCAATAATATGTATAAACGTAAAGGAACAAATGATTTAAATGGTTCATCCTTAGTCTGAGAAACTACATTCTTTCCATGGAAATTCATGTCAGTCTATGGAAATTAAATTTTAGAAACAATTGAATACATATTGAACCAACTATTTTCATAATCTTTATATATTCATATAAGAATGAATATACTAACTCTCATCAGTTTACAAATTGTTTTCAGAAAAATATTATTCCACCAAAAATATATGAAACTTTTTTAAAATATTGCCCAAAATTTCATTAGAAAATCTCCATCCTTTTTTCTCTATCATATAAGTGTCCATAGGGTTTGTATTTCTTCATATGAATACCACATATGATACAACTTACTGAATCTATACCATTTTTCAAATCTAAGTTCTACCATTTAACAAAACTACTATGCATCAAACTCTACTTAGAACCTCTATCTATTAAAATAAATTTGGGTCTCTTTATAATGATACTGGCCATTAAGCCTATGTTTTATGACTTTTAACCAAAACTCTATTTGGTAAAATCATCTCTGAAAACTCTATCTATTTTATCACTTCTTCAAACAAATTAGTTAGTGACTCATACTATCAAAAAAACGACATTGTGATAGATTTTCATATTACTGATCAATATTAAGTACATTCATAATTTTTAACCCCTTTATATTGGTTTTAATGAAGCACGAAAGGAAGGAACAAATTTTTTCCCACTTAACTAATATTCACATGAAGCTTATTGATCCTTATATAGTTTTCATGAATCTTCAAAAACATACATCAAGACTCCACTGATTCAAACTTTCTTCAAATATACTTAACATAAGATGTCAATATACTTATTTATAATTCCTTCTCTAAGTAAGAAAACAAACCAATTGAAATATCAGTATTGAATCTTCATTTTAATTAAGTACTTTATAAAGTTATGTATTGATTCTCAAAAATCCATCGAGTATTCCTTATGAATCTCTTCTGTCTGGTCTTCCTTATACGAAAAACCCAGTCTAGTCACCCCGACACATATTAGACATCATTCATTGCTCCATATCATAAAAATATATCAGGTAGAGCATCTCTAAATAATTTTTTTTATAGAATTGATATTTTTTATTTGATTAAAATCTATCAGATGGATCCTTATCCTTCTATTGTACTTATTTGATTCAATTCAAAATCTTCTTAATTTTACTGTTCATCATCCAATGGAATCAAACTGTAGACACTATAATTCAACACTCTTCACAAATTTAAAATTTATATATTATATAATTTTTAACTATTACATTTAAATATATAAAAACTAGTTATCTTGAAAATTGAGGTGCTGAAGATGGATGATTACATTATTTAAAATATTAAATACTTCAATTAGCTACAAATTCTCTATCTGGTTCCCTACACAAATTTCTACCCCTTTGTTTTTTCAATGATAATAACTTGAATTATGAATTATCATTTTTTGAATTATCTCCATTTATAATTTATTCATCAGATTTTAACATTTTCTCTATTTGTATAAACTCACAAAAATCATAGCATATTTTTTTATTTCAAATATTATTTCGTAACTTCTATTCAGTCATCTAAGTATTTTGAAATTTGTTTGATAGTGTTTGTGAAGGAGTCCCTATTTAAAAATATATTTCTGGGAATCATTTTCTGATGGTTTATTTTCAATAATCATTGTGTGGTGTTCCTTTTGTAGTATAATATTTTGGTGGCTTAATCTTACCCTTTGAAGAAAATCTTTGATAATGAGATTTTCCATGATGTTAGGAACTTGTTTAATAAATTTTCATCACATGAATTTTATAAAAGTTTCTTAACAAAGTTAAGGGAAATTCCTAACCACCTATAATAACATAATAACAATGATTTATTAACTTATATCAATTATTTCTCAATTTTTTAGAAAAAAACATTCATAATAATGTATGTTTTAAGAAGATAAAAAAATTTCTATGAAAACATCACGAAGTATCTCCAATCCATACCTTTGTATTTGTTCGAAATAATCACTAGAAATTATAAAAAATCATGTTTTTTTACTAATTATTTTTTTATCAACTCTAATATTCTTGAATCCTAAATTTTTTATCATATCATGGCATTTATAATAAATAATGTTATGAAATTATAATACTGGATAAAGTAATTTTTTTATGAAATTCCTCACCTATATGAAAATAAATTTTGTGACCATGTAAAGATAACCCCCACCCCTCAATTTTTTTCTCAACATTTTACTCTCCCTCATTGTATGATAACCACAACATCAGATTGATATAATAATGTTTTGTACTTTCTCTCTCTCTTAAAAAGAGTTTTACTTAATATAAGGCCTCCACCTTAAACATTACATAATCATGAGTTATGTTAATAATATTACTTTCACTGACATTGAGGATCTTTTCAGGTTTATATATTTAGAGAATTAGGACATAAATTATAAATATCAACTTGATATTTATAAAGTAGACAGTTCTACTCACTATATAATTTTTTTTTCATAAAACAAAAACATTTAAAAAACATGGTTTAGTTTCATGCTTAAACATCATATCTTTACCATGATTTCATCCATGACTCCATTTTACGTTAAATAATATAAAAAAAATTACAAAACATTGGATGAGCAGAAAAATCATACTATGGGATACACAATGAAAGAAAATTGATAGCTTTTCAAAAAAAAAAGTAAATAATGAATACATTATCATAAATTAATAATTATCTCCTTTATTAAGTATTAAATACTCTTCACTAAATATAATCTCATTTATTACACTTTTTAACTAAAATATTACCATAAAACCCATATAAATCACACATAACATTTAAAAGTTAACTTTGTACATAATCATACATAAATGGAATAACCATTCTGTCGACTTCCACACATGTCATTATTTCAAAGGAAATAGTCGAACAACCAAATTCCATACCCAATTCATTGGTAGTTATGATGTAACCACCTTTCCATGGTTTATCATGGAACCACTCATATTTGGCTTATCACATAATAACCCATTGAAATTCCAAGTACCATTTAATAATCATAACACAAAAAACAAGCATAAAGGAAAAAATAACATTTCCATATTGCAATCACAAGAGATAATTTCAATATATTCACATAATAAGTGATTTATCAAAACGATTTTCAATAAAAAAATAAATAAAAAGGGTATATTGTGTTTATTTTTCTTTTAAAAACATTACGTCTTGTAGTGGAATCCAAAAATCAAATAATGGTCACAACGACAGAGAAGTCGTTGTCACCATATACGTAACAAATATTCCTTTTGTCGTTTAGTAAAATTATTCATAAAAAATATTCATTTTTGAAAACCATTGAATTAAATATAAAATAAAATTTGTATATTATAAACTATATAAAAAATGTCATGTATAAATCAAAATATGCCTCAATGAATAGAGAATGAGATGCGGTCCCTTACCATGAGTCTAACTCATCACGTGCAATCATTATGTTCCTAAATAAAAAACATCAGTTAATTTCTAATTTCTAAGGAAACTTTTTTATTCTTATTATTCCTTTTATATCACTTATTACCATGTTATAAATATTACACAGTTATTTTTGTTCAAATCAGATTTTTTGTCGATGTTCGGTACCTGGGTCAAAAATGTGCTTGTTATGATTAAAAATTGTCCATGTGGCCAAAATTTTATTATATACTGAACAATATCCTAGATTTAAATATCATATATATAAATTATATATGTATTTATAAAAATCCATAGTATTTTTAGATAATAAATGAAATTCACTATTCATGGAGACGGTAGGCTGTACATAAGAAAGAACACTACTTATATTTCATTATCAAATTAATGGAAATAATAATAAATTATACATAGGTATATTATAATTATATTATAATATATATGTTATAAATTTTATGTAAGTTCATTAACGATGTCCTCTATATGTTACATGCATGGTATGAACGAGTCATATCACTTTGAGGGGGCGGTAATCGACACTTCCTAAAATGAAATTATCATAATTACACATTATGGAAAGTATAAAGGTATGATATAATAAAAATTAAATAATCATAGAGACAATATAAATATAATATATATCATATATAAATACAGTTCCATCATAATGGCCACCATGAGAGGTGGTAGGATAAAATTGAACAATCATCGTTTCGTGAGGTTGTAGTTCACCGTATAAAGAAAATGTATGTTCTATATCCATTAGATGAAGGAGTGTGTAATTTTTTTTCAAAACCTTATCTTAATGACATCCTAGTATATTGAGGATACTGGTTTTGTTATAAAATAATGGAATAAAAAGAGGTTATGGGGTTGGATAAGGAAAAATAAATGAAAGGATCTTGAGATAAGAAGTTACCTCAAAATCAGGCAACTTCTTTTGATTTGAGCCAAAAGGATTTCTTGAATTTCATTATACCCATGGAATGGATTATAAGAATAAGGTAAGGATGTTGGGAGATTATTTGAGTATAATTTGGATGATACAGGGGATTGAGAGGTGTGAGTAATTGGGTTGAGGTGGTGGCCATTTATAAGAGGGAGGAGGAGCACTTTGGACATGTCTCAAAATATTATCTCAGTAAGTTGGACTAATATGTGATATTTATAACTATTACATAATTTAATAAAATAGTATTTGTTTTAAAAACTCATTTATCTCAATTTTGACACTATTTAGTAAATTATTTTTGTTATAGTCATAAAAACATGATTCATTCAAACAATATATATTAACTTAATAATAACATGTCATAAACATCCAAAAAATTCATGTATGGAATAAAAAATTTCCAATTATATTTATTTTCATATTTATAATATCATTTATTTGAATCTTTCATTAATTAGGTGATCACTGCATCATCATTATATCATAGATAAATTTATTTATTTAATACACAAAAACTATAAATAAAATTTCATGATATTTGAAATAATTTTAGATTTCTAATTAATATTTATAGTGAAAGATATTTGTTAGAGAACCCTATATTAAATTTTTTTTGTAAAAATATTCATGTTTATGTTATATTTCTCTTCACTTTAAATTAATTATTATAACATGTCATTATCACACCCACGTGGCTCCCCAATGCCAAACGTTCAGGATAAAGATTGTTTTGGTCTGCCCTGACATATCTAATAATATTAGGCCATGTGTTAGGGTAGTTTTATATTATTATAATATTATTTTTACCCTTATTTACCTAATTTACCCATTAAATGTGGTAAATTATAATAAATACTAAAATTACTATTCATAATGTCCAAAAAAATAAAAGGTAAATATTTACATAATTTGGACATTATGATTCCAAATATGGAATCCATTTTTACGAATTAATAACATAGAAGTGTCATTAATCAATTTAAAAATTAATTCATTTTTTCAAAACCAGAAAGAGGGTTTTTAAGAAGTAAAAACTATCAAAAGTTTGACATGTGATTATATCCAATTTAAATATGAAATTACCTTCAATAAAAAAATCATATTAAATGATAAAAACATAATATAAATATACTTTAAAACCAATTCAAATGATAATTTATAAATACAAATAAATAAGATAAAAAGTCTGTTTTGAATTAAAAATGCAGTATTTTTCACTATCCATTAAAATATGAGTATTATCATAAAAATACCAAAATTTCAACCAAAGAAAATTTTTATTTACCTATTCTAAAGAAGAAGTTTATTTCATCAAATACAATATTGAAATGTGGAAAACTATACTTAAAAATGGTTCTCCATGAAAGCACATGAGCCTCAGCCCACTTGGTGAGGACTCTTTAAGTGTATCCAGGAGACCCAGGATCAAATCCAGGAAGAGGATAATTTCTAGATACTATAGTAGTACTGTAGCAGTTATTATTATAGGAAATATGTGGCACTATATTTGGTACTCTAGCGGGAACTGTACCAGGCACTGTTTGGCACTGTAGAAGCTGAGAATATTCCCTCATTTGGGATTTCAGGCCACCAATTTGGTCTGCGTGTCCTTTAAGGCCTTCGGGCCACCCGGGCCTTAGGGCCAGTAAGGCCTTCAAGACACCTCAAGGCCTTCGGGCCAACATAAGTGTAGATGAAAACCAGACAACCTACAAGGAAAAATCTTCAGAAGGAGGATGAACAAGGAGCTTTCAACATAGTAGAAGCTAAATAGATTGTAATAATTAGAGGGTATGACACCTGCCTGTGGGACAAGCCTATGCATGCACGGGAAAGCCTATAAAAACAGTAATACAAAGGCGGAGAGTTGATTTCACGATGAAGATGCTAGGGAGGAGCATTTACAAGTAGTTAGTCTGGGTTGTATGTAATGTTTGAAGCCTATGGGAAATGAATTCATTTATAGCCTATGGTCCATGTAATACTTACTCCTATGGGCCCTGTAACGGTTCCCCCTCACCCCTTGAAAAGTGGATTACTAAAAATAAATAAAAAATGAAGGCCTTCAGGCCATATGAGGTTCTCCATGAAAAGGCTGTAAGATGATATTTTAAAAATATTAGAGTATTTTATGCTTAAAATTGGATTAATTCTTTTTTAGGCCTCTAATTGTTTTTGGATAAATGTAAAATAATTTAACAGACATGTTTAATCATATTTTAGTTATTTTTGTTCATTCCATCCAATATAATGGCCAGGTTATAACTACAATTTAAAATAATAATATTATTATTGTATTATTCTTCTATATAACTGAATGTAGTGTGAAACATAAGATTTCAGAGAAACCGATTATTGTGTGTCGAGTAAACCATGAGAAAAATAATCCACTTTAACATTAAATTAAAATCTTATTCATAAATATTAATAGATATGAAAAACTATTATTCTATAAATACCTAGGATGTCACATCCTTCCCCCGTTTTGGAAATTGTGTCACCATAATTTTATTTACTTATCAAAAAAGAGAGGGTATTTCTTATTCAATGATTTTGATGTTTCTCATGTTTCGTCTTCAAATAAATGAGTTTTCCACAAAACATATTCTTTATGATTCACCTTATTCTGCTACACTTTTTCTCTATAGTCAGGAATATGTACTGGTTATTCCTCATAAGAATGATTCTCTTCCAACTGAACTACCTTTAGACTTAAAACATTAGATGGATCCATTATGTACTTCCTTCACTTTGAAACATGAAAACCCTTGTGTAACTAGGATAAGAATTGAGGTAAATACACTTGGTACACAACTGATCCAACATTCTCCATAATTTCAAAGGGTCAAATGAATTGCAGACTCAGCTTTAATTTATTATCAAAATGCATTATACTCTTCATGGTTAAACTTTAAGAAATACATGACCACCTACCTCAAAAGAAAGATCGTTCCTTTGATTATCTAAATAAATTTTATGTCTACTCTGAGCTTTCCTTGTGTGATTCTGAATTAACTAAACTTTATCTGCCTTCTCTATTACCAATTATGATCCCATCAACTTCTTTTCGCCTACTTCCTCCCAAAAATATGGAGTTCAACACCACTTCTCACATAATTCCTCAAATGGTTCCATTTGTATACTAGAATGAAAGATTTTATTATATAAAAACTCACCCAAAGAAATTTGTTGATCCCAACATTCTTGGTAATCCATTGAACAAGCATATGGCATATCTTCCAAAGTCTAAATTGTTCATTAGGACTGCCCATCTCATGGGAATGAAAAGCTATAATGAAATTTAATTCAGTACCCAACGAATTCTGAAGGCTTTTTCAAAAGTTATAATTGAACCTAGGATCATGATCAGATACAATTGATAGGGAAACTCCGTGTTACTTGAATATCTATTTAATATAAAATCGATAAAGTTGTTCTAGACACAAAATATCTTGAATTCGAAGAGAATGAGTAGTTTTAGTCAATCGATCAACAATAACCCAGATTGAATTATTAATTCGAGATATCTTCGGTAATCCCACAATGAAGCCCATATATATATTTTCCCATTTCCAATCAAGCACTAGAAAAGGCTGAAGCATCCCTTTCTTCACCTGTAATTATGATTTCCCCTATTGAAAAGTAAAACATTTTTTGGAAAATTCAGAAGAATCTCTTTTCATTCCATTCAACAAGTAATACTATCGAAGGTATCTGTAAATCTTAGTGTTGCTTGAATGAACTGAAAACGTAGAATTATGAGCTTCACAAAACCAATCTTTCTTTAACTATGAATCACAAGGAAAACTTAATCTCTTCCCAAATCCAGAACACAATCTTTATCAATGTTAAATTATAAAAACTAACCCTTCTGAGCTAATTCAACATTTTCCTATCACTCACTGTCTTTTTTCCGCATTTTCTTAATTCTATCTCATAGATATGATTTCATTGACACCTGAAACAAAACAAAATAATTTTCTTCACCAATAACATCCAAGCCAAAATTCATCAAATCATTAACCAAAGGATCTTGTTTCAAATGTATCAGAGTTAATGTAGCTTTACTATTTTCAACTGAAATCATCAATAACTTTATTTTCTTTTCCTGAAGGGTAATTAATTGTGCAATCATAATCCTTGATTAATTCAATCCATATCCTCTATCTCATGTTGAATTCTTTCTGAGTGAATATATGCTTGAAAAGTTTATGATCAGAATATATTTAACACTTTACACCATAAAAATGTTGCATCAAAAAATTTAATACAAAAACAAAATTAGAAAATTAAAAATTATGTGTAGGGTAATTTAAATCATGAGGATTAATCTTTAGTAAAGCATAAACAATTACATAATCAATATGAATTAAGTTAAAACAGCGTCCTTTCAATGATAAATCCCTGTAGATAAAAAATTCACTATTCTGAAAGCAAGGGCCAAAACCGTAGAATTTACTAATCTTCATTTCAGTTATTGAAAACAATCATCACATTATTTTTTCCATATTAACTTAACTCCATTATGTGTTAAATTCGTTACTAGTCAAGATAAATAAGATAAGTTTTCAACAAACCTTCAGTAATAACCCACTAATCCAAGAAAACTACGAATTTCTCTGATATTGGTAGGTATTGGACACTCTTCAACAACTTTTGTTTTAGAAGGACCAATTATTTTTCCATATTTAAAAAGAAAATTACCATGTAATGAAATTTTTTTCAACCAAAATCCACTCTTAATAAGCATTCAATATAGTTTCTTTTTTTAATTTTTGAAATACAATACTTAATTTATTTTCAAGTTCCTCTCAGATTTTAGAATATATGAAAATTTTATCTATAAACAGAACCACAAACTGATCAAAAAAATTGATAAAATACTTTATTTTTACCCTCTCAGCTCATTGTACAGGTTTCACATAGTTTTTGAACTCACAAGAAGCTAAATACCTTAGATATTTTGGCTTCAATCCTGATTAAAATTGATATATCTTACTATTAATATCATGGATAAACTTTGGGGCGAACTTTGAGAAACGGGTGAAATTTTATTCATATGCATCCACATAATCTTTCTCCATTTGTCTCAATTACATGAATTTATTTTCCATAATCATTCAAATACCCCTAGGAAAATATTTTTCAAGGAAAATATTATTAAATTCATCCCATTCCATGGCATCAATCTCTTCTCTTTTTCTGATTTTTTAATCATTAAATTATACTGATCAACTTCACCTTCAAAATGATAAATTGTGAGAATAACCATTTGATTGTCTAAATACTCCATTACTTCCAAAATCTTATCCAGTGCCTTAATCCACCCTATATCTTGCACAAGTTTAGATGATCCTTTGAATTATGGGAGAAATTTTCCCATGAAATGATCCACTATAAACATATTCCTCTACAGTTAGTCTATATGATCTCATGAAGGGACACCAATACCATTTTTTTCTTAAGACAACTAATCCATCACTGCAACAAATTGTTTAGTTATGAATCTAAATATCTAATAATGTGGATTTTTAAGGTTATATTCCTATGTATTCCTTCTGAACATAGTTTCCCTATTTACCCTACGAAAAACCATTCTGAACAAGAATACAATAGATGAATAAAAATGGTAATCATTAAATTCTAAATCCATCAAATTTTACCACAAAACAAAAAATAATTATATATATTCTATTAACAATATTCTAACTCCTAAAGTTATATAAACCAACCATTGATACCATTCTTAAGGCCCCAACCTTAAATATTACTTAATATTGAGTTAAGTAAATAATTTTACTTTTAATCACATCAATGATATTTTCAGGCATAGAGATTTAAAGAATTAGGCCATAGCCTATACATATCAACTTGATTATTAAAAAGTAGACACTTATACTCACTATCCTTTTCTTAATAAAACTAATACTTTTAAACAAAACATGGTTTTATTTGCTGCTTAAACATCATGACTTTTCTATGATCCCATAATTAACTCTATTCTCCTTTAAATCCTTTGATTTTTTTTCAAAACATGGTATGAGCATAAAAATCTCAGTAAGGGATATAAAAATATGGAAAACTATTAGATTTTCTAAAATATGTAAACCATGAATACATTACTATTATGTAATACTTTTCACCATTATGAAGTAGTAAATAATCTTCACTGAATATATGCTCATTTAATACCCTTTTGTAACCAAAATATTACCATAAAACCCACATAAAGCACACATAACATATAAAAGGTAACTTCGGACATAATCATACTTAAATGGAATAACCATATGGTCGACTTCTACATATATCATTCTTACAAATAGAATAACCATACGACTGAATTCCATTCACAATGCATTGGAGTTTATAAAATAACCACCCATCCTTTATTTACCACAGAACCACCCTTATTTGGTCTATCATGTAACCACCTGTCAAATGTCCAAGTACCATTTAATAATCATAATATACAAATTAATCAGGATGGAAAATAAGATTTCCACATTGAAATAACAAGATATCAATTCATGATATTAACATAATAAATGATTTATAAAAACCATTTCCATAACAAAATTCATAAAAAGGTATTTAGTATTTATTTTTCTTTTAAAAACATTACTTCTTGTAGTGGAAGAAAAGTATCAAATAATGGATTTAACGGCGGAGAATTCGTTGTCTCTGTATACATTACAGACATTCATTTTTTCATTTAGAAAAATTCGTTATAGAAAAAGATTAATTTTTGAAAACTATTGAATGAAATAGTATGTTAAAGGGATGTATTATATACTGTAAAAAATGTTGTGTATAAATTGAAATGCATCACAATGAAAGAAGATTGAGACGATGTCCCTTACATTGAGCTTGACTCAACATGTACAATTTTTTTGTTATTGAATAAAAAAATTAGGTTAATTTATAAATTCTTGAGAACCTTTTTAAAGTAAATTATTCATTTTATATCACCTATAACCATGTTATAAAAATTATATAATTATTTAAGTTTATATCTGAGGTGTTATCGATGTTCGGTACATGAGTCACAACTGAGCTTGTTATGATTACAAATTGTCCATGTGGTCAAAATTCCATTACATATAGAATAGTATTCATGATTTAAATATCATATATATCTAGTATATATGTTTAATAATCTAAAATATATGGAGATAAGAAATGAAATTTTTCATTAATAGAGCCTGTAGGTCGTACGTACACATGAACGCAACTTCCATTTGTTTTCCATATTAAAGAAATGAAAATTAAATGATACATAGGTATATTATAATTCCAATACAATATCTATGTTATATATGTTACATAATTTCATTAACATCATCATTTATATGTTTCATTTATGGAACAAATGAGTCATATTACTTTTAGGGGGCAGTACTCCTCACTTCCTCAAATGAAATTAGCATATTTACACAGTATAGATAACATAAAATTATGTTATAATAAAAATTACAAAATCATAGAGACAATAAAAATATAATATATGCTATATATAAATATTGTACCATTATAATGGGAACCATAATAGGTGGTAGGAGAAAATTGAAAAATCATCGTTTCGTGTGGTAGTAGTTCTCCACACACAGAAGCAGTATGTTCTATATCCATTAGATGAAGGTGTGGGTAATTATAGGTCAAACCATTATAATATAAACATACTAGTATATATAGGATACTTTGGTTTTATAAAATAGTGTAATAAAAAGATGTTAGGGGTTGGAGAAAGAAAAATAAATGAAAGGATCTTAAGAGAAGATGTAGCCCTTAAATTGGGTAACTCCTTTTGATTTGAGCCAAAAGGTTTCCTTGGATTATCTTATGCCCAAGGTAGGGATTTTAGGAGGAGGTTAGGGAATTTGAGAGCTTATATGAGTATAATTTTAATGAGACAAGTGGCTTGATAGGTGTGAGTAAGTGGGTAGAGGTGGTGGCCTTTTATAAGAGGGAAGAGTGGCACATTAGGAACGTCTTAAAATATTATTTTATCATAATTTGATTTTAGAATTATAATATCTCCAATGTGATATATTTAGAAAATAAGATGAGTATGGTTCGAAATACTCTCAAATAATTGGTTTTAGACAAGTTTATGTCGTAAATATAACCTTATCTTTTGTCTTTAACCATTTGTTAAATAAATTAACACTTACCATGTCTTCTTTTATTTTTATACTACATGGTTTATAGAGTTATTATAAAAATACAATAGAACCTAAAGTAGATAATTAATGAAAATTTTAACATTATATAAATTTTTTGGATGAATCTTACATTTTTATGACTATTATATAATTTAATAAAATATTATTTGTTTTAAAAACTCATTTATACCAATTTTGACACTATTTAGTAATTGATTTTTGTTAAAGTCACACAAACATTATTCATAAAAAAACCATATTAACTCAAATATGTCATATTATAAACATCTAGAAAACTCATGCATGGCATTGAAAGTTTTAAATTATATTTATTTTAATATTTATAATATAATTTATTTGAATCATTCATTAGTAAGGTAATCATTTCATCATCATTATGTCATAAATAAATTTATTTACTTAATGTCTCAAAATTATAAATAAAATACCATGATGTAGGAAATATTTTTATTGATTTATGATGACTATTTATATTCAAAGAGATTAGTTATATAACCCTATATTAAAGAATTTTTTGTAAAAAGATATTTGTTTATGTTATATTTCTCTTTTCTTTTAATTAATTATTATAACATGTCATTATCACACCCAAATGGCTCTCAAAGGCCACAATTTTAGCATAGGGATTGTTTTGGTCGTCCATGACTCATAAAATAATATTAGGACATTTGTTAAAGTTGTTTTATATTATTATACTATTATTTTTACCCTTATTTACCTAATTTACCCTTTAACTATGGTAAATAAAAATAATTATTGAAGTTCCTATTCATAATGTCTAAAAAACAAAAGGTAACTATTTACATAAATTGGTCCTTCTGATTCCAAATATGGAATATCCTTTTCCAAATTCATAACAAATAAGTTTCATTAATTAATTTGAAAACAATTGCCATTGTCGAAAACTAGAAAGTGGGGTTTTAAGAAATAAAAACTATCAAATGATTGACCTGTGTTTATGTTCAATATAAATGTGAAATTACATAAAATGATCAAAATTGGATTAAATTATAAAAATATAATTTAAAAATACCTTAAAACCAATTAAAATTATAATCTATCAATACCAATAAATTAGACAAAAAGATAGTTTGGAATAAAAAATACAGTATTTTCACTATTCATTATAATATGAATTTTATCAGAAAAATATCCAAATGTAAACCAAATTTAAATTTTTTGTCCTAATTCCAAATAAGAAGTTTATTTTTTCAAAATGAACATATAAATGTATAACAAACTATATTTTAAAATGGTTCTCCATCAAAATGTGGTTAAATGACCTTCTAAAAATATAAGAGTATTTTATGATTAAAATTAAATTCGTTGTCATTTTAAGCCTCCAAAATTTATTAGATAAACATAAATACATTCAAAAAACATGTTCAATAATATTTTGGTTAGTTATTTTCATTTCTTCCAATAAAATGGATAGGAGTTAACAACCATTTAATATAATAATAATATTATTGTATTGTTTTTCAGTATAACTCAGTTTTGTGTGCTATGTAAGATTTTGGAGACATCTGTTGTTGCGTATCGAGGATGCTATCAGAAAAAGTGTCCCCTTTATCATAAACTTAATATCTTATTAATAAATTTTAACAATATAAAAACTCATTATTCTATAAATACCTAAGATGTTACAGTTACTCTCCTCATTTAAAAATATAATCCAAATCCGGACAATAGTAGCTTCATTAAGAAATTTAGGATGTCTATGGTTGAGGTAGAATGTTTAATTTCACCTTTAATTCCAAAAATAATTATCTTGGTATAACTTTAGTGAAAGGGTCTTGAATTAGATTCTTTGTTGAAATATACTCAAACCTAAATCTCTACCAGGAAAATTAAATTTTATGACTTGATACTTAATTAAAATATATTTTGAACATGAATGTTGTACATGCCTTTTTGAAAGTCCAATGTACCTTTTATTATCATATTGAATCTTTAATGGTTTATATAAATTTAATCTAAAATAATCTAGATAAACATTCATATAAATCATTTGTGTGTAATAATGGGTAGAAAAAACATATTATAGTTATTATATAATCAATGTAATAGAAATTTGATTCTTATTTTCATAAATCACACAATATTCTCCCGAGAAAAAATATCCTATTGACATTGATTTTATTTCCTTGAAATATCCCGCAAAATTAACATTAGTGTATTAAAAAAAAATTCATATCACAACATTATTGATATAATATCCCATAATAATATATTCCTTTAACATATATAAGAATTATTTTTTCTTCAAATATGTGATATTCCTTAGGATAACTTTGATATCATGTATATAATGTAAAAACATAAAATATGTTGGGACTTGAAGTTAAAAGACAAAGAAAACTTCATATCAGTTTATAAAAGTGTTTCTAATCTACCCTTTTCCCTGGTTTATCTTTACTCATCTTCATGTCAATAGAAATGGGAGTATATAATTATTTGGAATATTGAATTCCAAATTCTTATAATAACTTCCCAATATACATTTTTTATTATAAAAAGATATATCTTTCATTTTTTGAACTTATATTCCAAAGAAGAAACTTAATTATATGATAATTTTTATATCAATGTTTTTCCTCTATGGTTTTTTATAAACTCATTAAATTTTTTTCCCAATCTCATGTAAAATTAATTTCATGAACATAAATAGTAAAAATTAGGTTTCCTAAGGTCATCTTATACACAAATATTTTTTCTATCATATTTTCCTTTAGAAAAGTAAAAATTCTTTAGGAAACCATAATTTTTTGAGTACCAGGAACATGGATCTTATTTTAACCCATAAAAATGTTTCTTCAACTTACACACCATTATTCCATATTTATCAAGTAAACACCCACTAGGTTTCTCAATATTAACTTCTTTATCAATTTCTTTATTTAAGAAATATGAATTGACATCTGTCTGATAAAATTTGTAAAAATAATGCGTAGTACCTTTTGACAACATTATTAGGATTCATATTAAATATGTTTTAGATCATTATCATCATCCATTTTATTATTTTTATTGTATTTTTTCAATCTATCTTATATAACATCTTTAAAAAAATATTTTAAGGAATTTTGATTCTGAATAACATTCACATTATAATAATGAAAAATAAAATTGTAGATTTTTATTTCATTATTTTTAACTTCTTATGTTGGATCAATATATTAGAAAATTATTTCTTATTTTTTCTCATAAAATTATACAAGATCTACCTTTTTTTAACTTCATTAGGAAAGGGCTCCAAAAAACCTTGAAGTATTTTACTAAAGAATTTTTCATATACCATATATAAAAAGTACTCATGTTAGATTCTGATCGTAATAAATATGCATTTTGTTCTCGAACAACATTACTAATGACTTCTCTCCATAAAAACTCAAAAATTTTACACTCATCCATCACGATTATTCCTATTTCTACTAAACTACTATTTTTACTTTATTCCCCTCCATTTTGTATGGAGTGTATTGAAAAATATGTTAATTTTTGTTTCTATGACTTCACAGTTAGGATATGAAAGTATTAATTTTTTATTCATTTCAATTGGTTGTTTTCGGCTTCAATATATAAACCCCAATTTCTCTTTCAACATAAATTTTGAAATATATAAATGTCTATGTAGCCTCTAATTTATGTTTCATAAACATGTTTTTTGTTATCAATGTGAAATCATATATGAAATTAGTAAAGTAGACATCACCTTTTATTGATTGATGTATCATCAGCCCACAATGATCAGTGTAAATGAGCTCTAAAGGTATGGTGTATTAGAGTACAATTTTATTATGTTTTCTACTAACCATCTTTCCTTTCTGAAAGGTTATAAAAAACACCATATTTCTTCTTCAAATATTCTTATTTTCATAAAAAAAATATTATTTATAATGTGTGTTCATAATTTTTTGGCCAATATTTCAATTCATCAATTCCACAACTTATTTCCATCTTCAACACTCAAGTAACATGAGTGGAAAAGTTTTCTAATAAAAAGTAGATTACCACTGGTTTTTTCTACCATGGTAAAAAAAATTAATCTTCCATAGTTCTGATGATAAAAAAATCTTTCTTAAAGATAGAATCCATACCATCATCACAATGTTTTCTAACACTCATTAGATTTTGTTCGATCCTATAAAAAACAAATACTTTCTTATATTTAAATTTATATGTTTCAATCTCAAATGTTCTTATTATTATTATTATTATGAAATTATCATTTCTAAAATTAACTTCTCCCCAATTAATTTTTTCAAAAAGTTTCATGATTTTCATATTACCCATCATGTGTGAGGAACAACCACCATAAAAAATATATGATTTTCTCATATTTCTATATTTTAGAGTTCTCTGAAAAACAAAATATTTTTTACCTTTCAAGTATCCTTTTATTTTCTAGAACAATAAACATTTCCTAGAAGAGTTTTTAAACACTATTCAGAAAAGTGACCATTTGGTCACATCTTCCACAAACCATCTCTACTAACCAGAATTATTTTCAATTAGAAATTTTCTAGCATCTTTGGATTTTTTAATTTCATTATTCTTATAGATTAAGAAATTTTATCTATTTTATTCCTCTATTTCTCCCCTAAGATCATTCCTTTTATTTGGAGATACATGTTGTGCCAAAAATAATAATACTATTTCCTATAATTTCAATTACACAAAAAAAACCATCAAACCTTAGTATTTAATTAAATTAGGATATTTCCCTATAAATATTTTTCTGAGGTTCGTAACATATTTATATTTTTCTTTCTTCCTAGCATGGGGAAATTTTTTTACATAGATTATTTTAAACATTCATTGTTGTATTAAATTTAAAACACTCTTTCGGAACCCATATTTTCCCAAAATTGTTTCTAATAGCGTCATTGTTGTAAAATCACATAAAATTCTATGTTTTTTGTATTTAGATCTCACCTATTTCTAGAAATGAATTTTATAATTATCTAGAGAGGATTAAACCTTTATCTCTAAAGCCTTGTTGAAATTTTTTTCTGCACTAATTTTTGCTACATTAATCCTCAATAAATATTTAATGAGTTTTACAAATATCATCTTCCTTAGAAATAACCTTTTTATCAAGATCTTACACCATATTTTTTAATTCAGAAACCTTTAGTTTGAGGTTTATAATCTCTTAGATATAACAACCTTCCTATCTAAGGACATATTTTCTTTATTAATCATTCTTTCCACTTTCTTTCTTCAACATTTTATTATCTTTATTTAGTTTTTTTTGATCAAAACATCGAATGAGTTCTATACTCAGCTAATATTCTCTATAAGTTTATTCACTTTATTCTTTTTAAGGTTTTAGGAATATTCATTATTTTCATAATTTGAAAACAAAGTTATAAAATTACTTATATTTTAATCTTCTGAAGAATTTTTTTATAATATTCATATTAATCATTCTTACTTAATATACATATTTTGTTTCTAATAAAATTCTTCTTACCACATATGGATTTTTTATATTCCTTAGAAGATTTGTTTTCCTTCATCCACTTATGTTTTTCTTAATTATCATTTTTATATATAATAACATTATAATGAATTAAATATATAGAAAAATTCCAATTCCTCAACATGTGAAACATTTAAGAGGGATTTTGTTTCCATACTTTCCTCAAACTCATTAACATTGTTTTTAAGATAATACATATAACATTTTTATTCATTTGATTATATTCTTTAACTTACAAATAGTTATGGTCTAAAATATCAAAATATTTTATTTTTAACTCTATCATATCTTCAAAATAAATATTATACTTGATATTATATTTGAATGATTGATATTTCATCATCTCATATGAGTAAAATAATGTTATAAAATTCATCAAGAGATAAGTCAACATAATCTTCCCAAGAAAATATTTTGGAATAAAAAATATTAGTTAGGTTTCTCTTGAGTTAATTATAAACGTACAATATTCCAAGACAAAATTGAATCCTTTAAAATGTAACATAAAACTTCACTAACAATAGTGAAGTATTCTTTAACAGTTTCTTTATTTAGTATTCTGATATCTTAGAACTTTCTTCACAGAATTTTTAAATTTCTACCTTCACTTCGGTATTTACCTCAAAAATGTATTCACGTTTTCCAAGTTTCCTTTGTTATTTTGATATCCATCACTATTATTATTTTTTTATAAAAATAAAAAATAATATAATTTCTAACTTTTCAATAAAATTCATTTTTTTTATATCGGTAAAAAATATTGCGTAATTCTTCTCAACAGGTGGAAAACCAACTGTTGTGGAAATAATGACCTCCATCCTAAGAGACATATGATATTATTTCATTCTATTTTTCCAATGGTGATAATGTTTTCCATATAATATATGAGTTCCTTTACTATTGAATGAATTGATATTTTCTATGATAAGGATCAAATATGTGAACCTTGTATCTCATACTAATTAATGTTCCGTAGGATCACAAGAACCACTTAGAAGGGGGTTGAATTAGTGGTGAACTACTACAAAGTGAAATTATTTAAAATTAATCCCTACAAATTATTAGAGTGTTATCCTTATCAATTTGTTATAAAAAACTCACAAGCATCAAATAATATGAAAAAAATTTAAAGGGACACATGATTTACAAGCTTTAACAATACTGTGAGAATATACATGCTTAATAGAGTGACTTTTTCTAGTCTATATAAATCCACTATTTAAATGAAGTTAATAAAAAGTTAAAAAAATACCATTACACTCCTTATATCTCCTGATATTATTAATTATAATGAATCCTCTTAGTTTACAAATTTTTTTTCTTAAAAACTGATGCACCAAAAATATATGATACTTTGTTAAAATATCTCTCAATATTTAATTGTGAAATTTCCATATGTTTTTATATATAAGTTAAGTGTCTATATGGTGTGATTTCCTCTTTCTAGAATACTCTATCCATTAAGCTATTCTGAAATTATACTTGTTTTATGACCTACATTCTATTTTTTTTGAAAAAAACTACTTTCCCTAAAACTATACTTAGAATCTCTATCCATTAAACTCCATTTTTCAAATTTTTTAAATCCACTAGTCAGTAAAACTCTTTTAAGTAACTATAAACCAAAACTCTATCAGGTATAATCATCTCTAAAAACTCTATCAGGATCCCTTATTCTTTATCCAAATTTTTTGGTGACTTGGACTTCCATAAAACTTCTTCATTTAATATTTTCATTCATGTTAACAATTTTACGTGTAGTATAACTTTGTACCCCTTTATATTGGTGCTCCCAAAGATGAAAATGTGGAATCACAGTTTTTTCTCACTCAAATAAAATTCCCTTGATGCTTCTTAACCCATCTATAATATTTATGAATCTTATTGCAATAATATAAAGACTCAAACTATTCTAACATTCCTCGAACATCCTTAAATTCAGATGTTATTGAACTCATTCATAATTACATATCTCATCAAGATAACAAAACAATTGAAAGATTATTATTTATTCATCATTGTAATAAGGGACTTTATAAAATTGTGTTAAAGTTTCTCAGAATGCTATTATTTATTACACCGGATCTAACTTCATACGTTTCTCCAAATAAAAAAACACAGTCCATTACAATATCTCAGAATTGCTGATCCAATAACATCAATAATTTTAATCTGATTCCCATCCATCTAATAGAACATTATCTATCTATTATTCTTATTTGATTATGTTGATACTTATCTCCATATAATGTTTTACAATCCAATTTAATCAAAACATAGGCTTCATGACTCATCACTATACACTACTTCAAACATTATATAACATGTAACATAAAACAATTGAACATTACCATTTTATATACTATCAATCCAGAAACACGAGCCATTAAATAAGATTGATTACATTGTTGAAATTCTAAATAATTCTATAAAATTCAACATATATATCTAGTACAATTCATGATTTTTCACACCCTTTGTGTTTTCATAGATAAAAACTTGAATTTTGACTTCTCATTTTTTGTCTTCTTGTTTATATAGATAAAATATTGAATTCAGGCCTCTCATTTATGGGATTATCTTATGTTTTAACTCATTTATCAGATTTGAACATTTTCTCATTTTTATAGACCTATAATAAACCCACCTTATGGTTTCTTTTCAGCTATATGTCCAGAACTTTTTTCTAGTCATCTGGGTCTAGTGATGTCTATTTGACGGTTTATGTTTGGGAATGTCAATATGATGGTATCTGTTTGGGAATGTTTTTCTAGTGATCTATGCCTAGTATACAACATCTGATGGCTCAAAATTCCCCTTTGAACAAAATATGGGATCATGTGATTTTAAATTATGTTAGTGATTTATTAAAAATGATAGCATCATATAAATTTATATGAATATTTTTTATAAAATTAAGGAAACTTCATACCATATTCTAGGAATTACATAACAAAACTATTTTAACTTCCAATAACTATTTCTCACCTATTTATCAAAAAATTCATAACAAAATATGTTTTTAACCAATACAAATATTATCCCTAAAAACAAAATAAAGGATATTCAATCATTATGGGGTTATCTATTCTTATTTTTCATAAGGGTAACAGTTCCTTGAAATTTTGTGTGTATTATTAAAGGTTAAACCAAGAAATAATCAAAAAATAAATAATTGTATCTACGTATAGATGATTTATTTGATCAACTCATATGATCCCATGTTTTTTTAAAGTTTTAATTAAGACCGGTATATAACCAGTTGAGAGTAATCCCTTCATATATATACATTATACTACCTTTAGAAGCCAGTATAATATATATAACTATTTAGTCATGTCATTTGGCTTATCTAATGCACCCATAGTGTTTATTTCCTTATTAAACTAAATTTTCTCCAATTTATGGATAAAGTTGTGTTATTTTTTCAATGATATCCTAATTTAATCTAATTCATAGGTGTTTCATGCATAAAATATGGATTTTCTTAGAAACATTAAGGGGAAAATAGTTATCTACCAAACATTAAAGGTGTCACTTCTTCGGTGACTAAGTAAACATCTTAGGGATTTTATATCTAAATCTAGGATGTCATTGGATTTGATTCCTCAAACTCTCACTCTAGGATCTAGTTCTATAAACACATAAATTACATAATAACCTTGATATTAGCTGTAAAATCCTGGATATAGCCATCCTTAATTAAAAAATCAATAATTATTATTTCATCTCTTACATCTAAAGGCGTCTTTTTAGGTTTAGAGCATTATATAGTTAATACACATCATAAACTAATAAATCCAATTCCTTTCTCACCAAATGGATTTTTTTATTATATATAAAGAACTAATTGATTGATGATAATTCTTTAAATAATCCCATAAATTATTCCACAAATGATATCCATATAAACATGTCATGTGTATTACATTAATTTATAACCTAGGGAATGGTAATATAAGAAATGGGTAATCTAAAATGATTAATAAGGGATAAATATAACTAAAAAATCATGGAATAAACATGGCATAAATATTTTGGAAAAAATAATTGAACAACATGAATCCATAATCACCTTGAAAATGGGAGCATTCTCTATCCATAATAATAAATAAAAAAATGGATATCAATAAAACAAATCTCTTACTGATGGGATGAATAACAAAGAACATCAAAAACCTATTGTCAAGGCCTTGTTCCAAGAATCTATCCTGCTATGGGAATATGCATACAATAAATCCCATCCTCTTTTGTCTCATGATACCTGTCTATGAATTAGTGGACTATACAATTTTGGGCCCCACTCATCACTTGATTATGTATAATGTAGTCACAATAAGAGTCAACAATACCATTTATAACAATCCCTAATGAAACTATTACTAAATAAAATAATTGATATCCACAAAATATAATATGAAAATTTTCAATAAAAATTCAACCTTCATTATTAGTCAATAATCACGAAGAATTTTAATACTTTTCCCTATGTCTATACAGAGATAACATGATAATAACCCATTATTCATATGAAAGTGGATTGTTAAACAATCTATAGTCAAATTTGCCAAAATAATTTTAATTGGAATAACAACACATGGATTGTAAATAAATTTACTTAGGTAAAAAAGATATAACATGATCATAAACCATTCAATGATAGAATGAGGATGGTTAAAAAATACATATAAAAAATTCCCATAATCATCGATATTGTAATAACAAAATATGGAATGCCATTACTTTTTTTTGCCAATAAAAGGGATAACTTAATCGTAACCCATCTAGAAGAAGAAGGTGAATGGTTAAATAATACATAGTCAAATTTTCCACAATAATAAATATTTAAATAACAACATATGGAATAACAATATTGTCCCCATGTCAATAAAAGGGATAACATGATCATAAACCTTCCTCAAGAAGAAGTTTGATTATTAAATAACACATATTATACTTTCCAATAGTCATATATATTGGAATAAAAACATATGGAATGAAAATACATTGCCCTTTGTTCATATAAGGGATAAAATTATTTAACCCATATGGAGGGGGAATGTGAATAGTTAGACAATACATAGTCAACTTGTCTACAATCATTCATATTGAAATAAAAAATATTGAATACCAATAAGATTCCCCATGTTAATTAAATAAATTAAATGAATAAAATCATCATAAACCTTTTGGAGGAATAATATTGATGGTTGTGAAAGAACATAACCCTAGTGTAATAAAGGAAACATATAAAGGTGGCAACATAAATTAAAACCATATTCAAAAAAATAATGCTTCAAAAGATATCACAATAATCGATTTTTTTTTTCTAGTAGTTAAATCCAAAAAATGATAACACACACACAAAAATATATATAAATTAGAAGATGACTTATGAAACATAAACCCTGTTATGGTGAATCATTTTGAAAATTATATGTTAAATTGATTTGAAACAATAAAATATCCTTTAGAAAACATTTTTAACAAAAATATAAAATACCAATTTACATGTCATTTTAAATGTTTAATTTTGAAAAGGTAACATTAAAAACATTGAAATCCTTTAATTTTATACAATAAACTCAATTATTCCATAAAAATAATATTTAACCTTGAATTTAACCATCAAGACCATCCATCTAATGTTGTGTTCACAAGAAAAACCAATGTCAATCGTTCCACTATGGACATATTCTATATGTACGAAATTTTGTTTATTTCATTTTCCATAGAATGGGAAAATGTATTAATATGGTTTATGGTTTGTGAAACATAATAATGATATAATATCATAAATATTTTATTAAATTATCCTTTTATAGTAGCCTTATACGGTGGTGAAGGAAATCGAAACACATTGCGTTGGGGAGGGAGTAGTCTGTACAATAAACAAATTATGGTTTTATTTTCTTCATAGATCAAGAAATAGTGATTATTTATTTTTACCATAATATAATAAAAAATATTATAAAACCAATACAGTTTCCATTACATAGTTATTTTAAAATTATAATCAGAAAATATAAATAGATTTGAAAGAATTTAAGTAAAAATAAGTACTCATATTGAGCAGTTTGAGATTTCCTTGGAAGATTCCTTAAAAATGGATGAAATGTGAAAATATATTATAAAAATTGGCCTAAGAGACAAACATATCTTTACAGTGTAAGTAAAAGTAGTATTGTTTCATTTTGAAACCTAATATTTTTTATTACCAGGAAGAGGTGGTGAGAGGACCCTTTTATAAGTGGAGAGAATGAAATTTTTGTAAACATTTTAACATATTATAAATTGTAAACATGTTAAATAGGGTAAAAAGATTCACAATTTAGAAATAATTGAGTGGTAAATATATAAGGTTGATAAAAAACATATACACACAACTACAGATAATTTGTTATCAAGTTTAAATCCATCATCCTTTTAAATTATCACTTTTGCCCTTTTATATTTTATCTTGGGAACTTGTTTTTACCTAAGTTAATTTAATATCTTTGATTAAAATAATGTGGTCCATGTTAGATAATTTTGACTAAATTATTATAAATTTTAAATCCATTAAATTTAATTCAATTTATATAAGTAATAAAAATTATGTTTAAAATAAATCTGTATAATGTATTTATTTTTTTGAGAAAATATTACTTATGTTTTAAAAGAAAAAATATATAAATATAAATTAAAAACAACATTTTTAAAATTATAAAGTAACATATATAATAAATATTTTGTCTTAAAAAAATCTTTCATGAATTTTAAATTTATACTTATATACTAATAATTTCATAAAATTTAAGCTATTTTTTAAAAATGATATTTCTCAATTTTCAGGAAAAATTATTTTTTTGGAAATATATCATAAAAAAATTTGAATTTTATTTTATTATTATTAATAAAAAATCAATGTTAAATTTTTAAAAATAAATTTATAATATTTGATAATTTAATATTTTAATAAAATCCCCAAATATAGTGGAAAACTATTCATGTTGGAAAATAAGTTTTTAAAATGCTATTTATTATTTATTATTATTTCCTATCAAAAAACTGATTAATTTATTGGTAATATATTTTTAAGATTTTATTATTATGTAACCATAATATACTTAGTTTCTTAAAATAAAACATAAATTTTTGAAAAGTGTATATTTTAGGATAAATTATTTTCTAAGTTGTTTTAATTAAATTAATTAAATTTCATTAAAATTAAAAATAGACATTATTTATACTCTATAAAATTTCATAAATCAGTTATTCTAATTCATTCTCTCAAATTAAATTGTTAGGTTCCAGTAGTCATACTTCATATTTATATTTTTATTAAAATATATTGTGGTCCTGTTTATGTTTAGTGTTGTGTGCATAGAAAGACATCAAACACATTGACCTATTTAAAGGTTTTCATATATTAAAATTTTATGGTGTTATATTTGACCATGATAAGGTGAGTGAAGTAGTCTCTTGGGAGTTAAAGAGGAATGTTTCTAAGATTCATAGATTTTGGGTTTGGCTGTATATTACCAATGGTTTATTTGGGACTTCTCATACTTGGTAGCACCAATGAAATGAATGAACATGAAAGGGGTGATGTTTATATAGTAATATTATTACATGAAATCCTTTTAAGATTTGATAGGTTGGTTAATCATAACACTAATATTGCTATTATCTGATTTGGGTAAGGAATATACCTTGTGTTGTGATGCATCCAGAGATCGGATGAGATCAATATTACTGTAATATGGTAATGTGGTTTCATATAAATCACAACAACTAAGGCCACATGAAAAAAATTTCAAGAACATGACCTAAAATTCATATGTATGGTTCATTATTTTAAATTTTGTTGGCATTATGTTTTTGGGTGAGAGGTTTCTGGTAGATACATACCATAAAATCCTAATTCACATTTCCTTATAGTGTGATTTAAATCTTAGATAGTGGAGATGGGTTGAGTACCAAAAATAATTAGATTTTGATCTAGAAAACACCACAAGGAAAGGAAACATAATTATTAATTCCTTTAGGGAAAAACCATAGGCTTATGTTATTCCGGACTCTTCCAATGAGTGGCTGATGATGGATATTTTACATAGGTGCATTTGTATGTGTCGAAGTATTAGGGTCAAGCATTACTTACGTTATCCATTTCATCTTTGATTCTCAATATGATAAAGAGATAGAAATTATTAGATCAAAAGTGCTTATCCTTGAGGGACAATATATATGGTTGGGATTCACCAAAAGATTATACCATCAATAACTATGATATTATTCATGCCCATGGTTATGTATTAGTTACCATTAGTATTTTTGAAGAATTAATGAGGGTGTTTCATGCTTCTAAGTTGATGGTACAACTCAGTTCTACCATGATGTATTGTGAAATTCATAGTCAATACTGGTGTCTAAGGATAAAAAAGGATATATCAAATTTTTACACTATTTCCCAACTTTCTGTAGGTGAATACTAAGCACTAATATCCCATTATACCTCTACATCCATTCTTTACACCTGAGTGGAAATGGGATGATGACGCTATCAAAATTTATCAATAGATTACCAAGGAAAACCTAGAGGAACGGTGTTGTATGGGCTGTCGTTGATCATTTTATTAAGGTAACTCATTTCTTACCGAAATGGGAAATGTTCAACGTGGTTGAGTTAGGAATTATTTATTTTTGGGACATAGTGTGTCTGAAAGTATTAACTCGGTGTATAGATTCATAAAATGATGATTTATTTACATCATTCTTCTAGTAGGTGTTGCATAAATCACTCAGTATGCACAACTATTTGATTACTGCTTATCATGTACAGATTGATAGATAGTTTGAGCATACCATGCAGATTTTGGAGGACATGTTAAGAGAATTTGTCTTAGACTATAGTGGTTATTAGTAGAATCAATCAAATTTAGCATAAATATATTACAGTAATAAATTCTATGTTTCAACTCAGATGGATATGTTTGAGGCCTTATATAGTAGGATATGTTTTTCACCATTGTATTGATTACAGGCTAGTGAATTAGCACTTTTCAAACCATATCTCATGCAGGAGACATCATGAAACATTCAGCTAATTTGAAATTGGTTAGCAACTACCTAGAGAAAAGAGAATTCATATGTTAATCATTGTTAGAGTCCTATAGAGTTTGATTTTATAGACCATGTATTTCTATGGGTGTCATTAATATTGTGACATCATTTCATATAAAAGTAGGAAAATTTGGATCCTAATTACATTGGGATATTTTAAAATTTTAAGAATATTGGTGCATTGAATTAAAAGTTGGCCATTATACAATTTCTTAGTTCCATGCATGAAATTTTTCATGTGTTTCAAATTGAAAAGTGTTAGGATTATCCTTTGTAAGTCATTAAAACTGATTATATCAACGTAAGTAATGATGATTTTTTTGAGAAGCATTCAGTTTATATAGTGCATTAGAGTGAAAAAACCCTATTCATGAAGAAGATTCCTATGGTACCAGTGATAAAGTAGTATAGGAAAATTTATAAGGATATTTGGGATTTGGAGACATATATCTAGGCCTAGTGGGCTAAGCATTTCACTAGTGATGATTAGTGATACTATTGAGGAAAACTCATGGAAGGGTTGTAATATGGATGGAAGATATTTACATCGATGGTTTATGGTATATATTATTTTTGAGTCTTGTGATGGATTTATATTATTTTAGGACATGAAAGATATAACGACCCAAAGTTTCATTAATGGAAAATCCCTCTTGATCTAGTTAAATGTATTTTTATGCAAAATATTTTTATAAGATGTCAACTTCTTTGGTTTTATGTTAAGAATTTTGATCGTTGCTAATATAGCCATTGAACAGTGAACACATGATTAGTATAAATATAAGACTTTAACAAATCCAATTTACTCAGACAAAAGAAGCAATGACCTCATTCAGTAGAATTTCCCCATACGAAGCCCATTTTTCAGAGCTCAGAAAAGAGGTGGCGTCTTTGGGCTTCGCCCTTGACCATGCCCAATCTGAGCTTCATCATGTCAATCTCGAATGTGACCGTCTACGGGAAAAGTGGAAGTTGATTGAAATTACCACTCGAGCGATGTTATCCGAGCCACCCCCAGAGTCTGTCACCATCGCACACCTTACCCTTAGGTCTCATGCGTATGTTTTAAGGGGTTATGTAACAAATAAGTAGTACTATGTTCATGTAAATTATTTTTTTATATAATAATGAATATAATTTCTAGTCATTTTTGATACATTGTAAATAGTTTTTAAAGTACAAATGGTGTTTTTAGTTATTAGTTAATTAAGAAATCTATTTTATTAAATTAAGGGATTTTTGAATTAAATAATATTTTAATAAAATAATAATAATAATATGAAATTAATTTATATTAAATATAAATGATCTTATAATGTTATGAATGCAATTAAATTTTTTTATTAAGGTTTGAAAGCCATTTCTGTCAAAACCCGTGAGTTTTTGATAAATGCCGGTTTTTATTTTAAAAGTGAAAATTAACATATATAGAAATTTTTTTAGATAAAATAAATTTCATTTCTGGAATCAGGATTTCGAAATTATCCAATGGTGAATTTTTCATAATTTTCTAAGACAGTCAAATTTTTGGGTAAAAATTAAATACCGGTTAAATATATAATGTGTTTTATGACATCATAATGACCCAATAGTGATGTAATAAAATACTATAATCTTTATGTTCGGCCAATATATGTTTTACCATTAAAATAATGTGATTTTGGGTTTGTTTGACTTACTTTTCGAAGTATTAATAGACCCCTCAAGACATATTCAACACCTTGCCTTTTTAAATTAATTCTCATGGGAGTGTGACTCACCTCCACATAAGAAACCCTAATATTTTAAGAAGGTCGGAATTTGGCCTTATAAAATATTGTTTTCCTCTTCCCTTTTCGAAAAACCATTGGCAAAAACCATGGGATGGATTGTGGTTTGGGTTAATTTAATGTAGGGGGACCCAAACCTAAATAATAAAGAATTCCCTCACCTTTCCTATATAAACCCACCCAAGCTCCCACTTCCTGCTCACTAAAATCCCTTGTAGTTCTTCCAAACTCTTCCCTACTCTCTCTAAAATCCACCCAAGGTTCCCCAAGCTCCCAAGAATCCTCTCTCTAGCCTTTGGAAGCACACTTCCAAGTAAAGGTTTTTTCTTCCTTTCTCATTTTTTTCAATTTTCTTTAAGTTGTATTGCCCTTTTAATTTCAATTATGAATGTTGGGGTATGGTTTCGTACCTACCCCATACTGCCCTATTATTTTTTTAATGATGGGAGACCCGTTCCTCTCTCATTCAATGCCTCCCATGTACACCCGTTACTATGCCGAAATTTCGAAAGGAACTTCTCCCTCTTCTTTTACATTCAAGCAATAATTTTGCACCATGAATCTAAATTCCATTACAATTGTATGTAAATGTATCTAAATGACCTCCCTACTGTCCATTACATGTAAATATGATGAGGAACCCATTTCTCTCTCATCAACCATTTTTATGAATTCTTATGTCACGCCATTACGCTGCCGAAATCACACCGATTTTCTTAGCCAACGCCAATGTGTAGTGGATACCATGCCCATTTCTCCATCAAGGGTATCCACCTTTATGCACCTTTACATATTGATTAAAAAGTTTCATATATTATTTGCACATTCCATTATCATGGAATAAATGTTTATGTTTTATGAATCCATGTTTTATAATCCATGTGGCACACTTATGCATGAAATGAAATCTTTAAGATGGGTGCGCCCTTATAGAGCTCCAATGCATTTGGGTAAAGTATTGTATCATGATACGTCATGTGCAATGAGTGTTGACTCATGCTAATTCAAGTGCAACAAGGGTTTACTCGTGATTTATGTGAAATGAGTATTTACTCATGCTCCATGTGCAATGAGCCTTGGCTCATGCTAATGCCATGTTAAGTGTTGTTTCCACATTTCTATGTTATGATTATCATGCTTTATCATGCCTTTATGTTAATGTTTCTTTTATTCTCTATTGATATGCCTATTGTCTAACATGTATTGTACTCCTCATGTTATTCCATGTGTACTCCCTTACTGGGCTTTATAGCTCACCCATTTCTTATACATGTCCTTTGGTTATCCCATGCAATGCTAAGTACGAGGGAATGTAGTGGTCATGTAAAGGAATGTTTCAATAAAGATGTTGTATTTCATGTTTTAAGTTTTTATTCAATGATCCTAAGCCCCAAATACACTAAAACTCTTGATCTTCTTGTTGTATCAAGTGAAGTTATATGTAATAAATCATGCGTAAATTTGTCATAAAAGCAGGGTTGTCATAGTTGGTATCAGAGGATAGGTTTAGTTATTTTTGGGATTAGGAAACCCTAGTAAAGCTTTAGATACAAGACTAGTTATAATAAAAACATCCCTAAGTTTTGGTAAGTACTGAGTAAGTGGTTTATCAAAAAAATACATCCCTGTCTGGATATAAGTAGGTAGATGTGGCTCTAGCACAGATGTATCCTAGGGGTAAAACACGAAAACACCGCTTTCAGCTAGACTCGAATGGGAACTGGTGCATGACAACGGGACTTGCTGCACTCTTGCTTATGACACACCCGGGGGATATGTTTAGATAAATTCACAAGCTTAGTATGAAACCTTATTAATGGAATTAAAAGAAATTCCCTTAAGAATATATATTAGAAAGTAGATCATGAAAATCCTATATTGAATCCTATAGACTCATGAGTAAGAAAATAAAAGTTTATTTATAAGTCATCAACTTTTGTCTTTGGATTACCCTTTATGTGTTACCCCTAACATTCCTTTTATTCCATCCAATGACTGGTAATAGGAGGACTCGGGCTAACAACTGTTGTGAAGATCAATGTGATGACTGTACTAATGACATGCCAAATCCAATGTGAGCGGGAATCACGAACTTTGTCACGCTTCTCTCTTAGATGACTCAAGTTTTGAATAGAAACATGGGTCAAGAGGAACGTTCAAACCCCCTAAGAAAGAACAAGTCACAATCGAGAGCTTCATGAGACCAAGGCCTCCCACTTTTAGTGGATCATCCGATCCCACGATTGCTGAACAATGGATCAAATCCATTGAAAAGATATTCTCCATCCTTCAATGTTCTGAATAAGAGATGGTTCTCCTAGATGCTTATCGTATGGAGGGTGAAGCTGATCAATAGTGGACATTGATCAAAAATACGAAGCCTGAGGAGGAGATCGAGGAGTTGGAATGGAAGGATTTCCGAAAGATGTTTTTTGATAAATATTTTATGCGCACCCTCCAGCTTAAATGGAAAGGGACTTCCTTTCCCTCAAGAAAAAAGATGAATAATCTGTTGGAGTATACAAGGAAAACTTCACAAGGCTTGCATGTTACGTTTCCGGCTTTGTCGTTACCCCTGAATGCAAAGTTGACCACTTCTTTGGTGGGATGAAACCTAGCTTGCGGAAAGCATTAGCGATCCGTGACTTTGACAGCTACGAGGAAATTGTCTGATGTGCCCTCAAGGTCGAAATGGAGATCGGGGAATCACAGGGGTATCATGGGGACAAGAAGCGTAAGGTGGAATTCAATACTGGTGGTCTGATGGATAAATCCAATGGTTCTAAGAAGATCCAACACCCCACTTTCCAAAAGTGCGGAAAGAAGCACCCTAGTAATTTCCTTAAGGGGACGAGGAAATGCTTCTGGTGTGGAAGAGAAGGGCACCTTGCTATTAACTGTTGGAAAGAAAGACCCACGGCTACGACAGAGGAGAGGAACGCTTCATTCGAACCTCAACGTGTTGTTCAATGATACAAATGCAAAGAACCGGGTCATTTTTCAAATCAATGCCCTAATCCAATGGATTTTGGAGACAACCAACAACCTCCAAGGTAGAAAGGAAGAGTTTTTTCAATCACTTATACCGAAGTGAACCCCGACAACGAAGTGGTGACAGGTACACTAGTTATTCATTCAAGAATAGTGAACGTACTTTTTTGATTTAGGTTCTACGCATTCTTTTATATCTCAAAAGTTTAGTAGAACAATCCCAGCACCACCACAAATCATGGAAGTAAAGATGTCGGTGAGTACGGAAAATGGGGAAATCATTGCATCCCATGAATATAAGTCCTGCCCTATTATAGTCTGTGGATTGAATTTCCCGGTGAACCTCGTCATACTCCCTATGGTGGAATTTGATGCAATTCTTGGCTTGGATTGGCTTTCCTTATATAGAGCCAACATAAATTGCCAGGATAGGGAAATCACACTTCATATGGAGAATCGACCCCCGATTCATTACAAGTTTCAGGAGGAAGATGAATCTCCTTTAGCTCCATCATCTCAAGCATGGATATTACTTCCCTACGAGCACGCGTATCAGGCTCAGATGATTGAGTCCAAAGAAGAAACCATCCTTGAAGAAACACCTATTGTGAGGGAATTCGCTGAAGTGTTTCCCGAGAAACTGCCTGGTATTCCCCCTAGAAGAGATGTTGAATTCTCAATTGAACTTATACCTGGGGTGCTACCAATATTCAAGACTCTATATAGAATGGTTGTTTTTGAGCTTGAAGAGCTGAAGAAACAACTACAGGAGAATCTGGATAAAGGGTTTATACGCCCAAGTGCTTCACCACGGGGTGCACCAGTCCTCTTCGTCAAGGAGAAGGATGGGTCAATGCGGCTTTTCATCAATTATCATGAACTTAACAAAATCACGATAAAGAACAAGTATCCTCTCCCAAGAATCGATGAATTGTTTGATCAGCTGCATGGAGCACAATACTTCTGCAAGGTGTATTTGCGGTCGGGATATTATAAAGTAAGGGTAAAGAAGGAAGATATCCCCAAGACTACTTTTCGTACAAGATACGGGCACTATGAATTCATAGTAATGACTTTCGGACTCACCAATGCTCCAGAAATATTCATGGACTTGATGAATAGAGTCTTTAGAGATTACCTTGACAAATTTATGGTAGTATTTATAGATCATATTCTAATATACTCCAAAACTAAGGAGGATCATGAGGAGCATTTAAAAACTGTACTAGATACTTTTCGCAAAGAGAAGCTCTATGAAAGGTAAACAAAGTGTGTGTTCTGGTTGAAGGAGGTCTCATTCTTGGGCCATATCATCACAAGTAATGGGATATCTGTGGACCCCTCCAAAATATATGCAATTGAGGGATGGACAAGACTAACATCGGTAACGGATATCCGTAGCTTCTTGGGGTTAGCTGGATATTATTGACGGTTTGTGAGAAATTTATCACGATTGTCCAACCCTCTTACCAAGATAATTTGAAAGGGAGTAAAGTTTTATTGGAATGATGAATGTGAAGAAAGCTTAAAGAAGTTGAAATGGAGGCTTATCACTGTGCCCATTCTCACTTTACCCACAAATGGAGAAATTTTTGTTGTTTTCAGTGATGCTTCAAAGAAGGGCTTAGGCTGTGTGCTGATGTAGAATGATACAGTGATATCCTATGACTCAAGGCAGTTGATAATCCATGAGCGAAACTATCCCACGCATGATCTGGAGTTGGTGGCGGTGATCTTTGCCTTGAAAATCTGGTGGCATTATCTCTATGGAGAGAAATGTGAGATATATACTGACCACAAGAGTCTTAAATATATATTCACACAGAAAGTGATTAATATGCACCAGAGAAGATGATTAGAGTTCATTAAGGATTACGACTATTCAATACATTACCACCCTGGTAAAGCGAACAAGGTGGAAGATTCCCTAAGTAGAAAGGATCTAGCGATTCAATAAATGATGAGAATTGAGAAGGATCCAATCTTCTTAGACATGATGAAGATAGACGTGGGAATCATAAAGAAGGGAATATCATCAATCATTTCACAAATGATTTCTCAACCATCTCTTTTGGAAAAGTTAAAGGATGCTCAAAAGGATGATGTGGGAATTCAAGAAAAAGTGGAAGCTATCAAAAAGGGAAAATCGTTGGAGTTTAATGTTAATGAAGAAGGTATTGAGCCGTTTGGGAAAAGACTACGTGTTCCATCAAGTCCGGAGCTGAAGAAGGAACATTTGGATGATGCACATAGTTCAAATTTCTCTATTCACCCAAGGAGCACAAAGATGTATTGAGATCTCCGGGAAAATTTTTGGTGGGATAATATGAAGAAGGAGATCGTTGAATATACATCAAAGTGCCTGGTGTGTCAGCAAGTGAAGGCAGAGAGGCAGAAGTCTAAGGGGATGATGCAACCATTGCCCATACCAGAATGGAAATGGGAGAACATCACCATGTATTTGTCACCAGACTTCCAAGGACATCCAAAGTCAACAATGCAATCTGGGTTGTTGTGGATCGTCTTACAAAGACTGCACACTTCATTGCTATTTGGGAGGATTTCTCATTGGATCAACTGGAATGAATATATATCAGGGAAGTGGTAAAGTTGCATGGAGTACCACTATCTATTGTGTCTGATCGAGATCCAAGATTCACCTCTAAATTTTGGAAGAGTCTTCAACATGATCTAAATACTAAACTGAACATCAGTACGGCCTATCATCCTCAAACTGATGGCCAATCCGAGTAGACTATCCAAATACTTGAGGATATGTTGATAGCGTTCTCAATGGACTTTAAAGGAGGATGGGATCAACATCTTCCTCTGGTTGAGTTCTCTTATAATAACAGTTTCCACTTGAGCATCCAAATGGGACCATATGAAGCCTTGTATGGGAAAAGGTGTAGAACACTGACATGTTGGGATGAGGTCGGTGAACATAAGCTGCTTGGACCAGAAATGGTCGAGGAAATGGTGGAGAAGGTAAAAACCATTCGGCAGTATATCAAGGCAGCTCAGAGTTGACAGAAGAGTTATGCAGATAATTTTCAATGAGACCATGCGTTTAAAGTTGGAGACATGGTTTTTCTATGCATATCTCAGTGGAAAAAGGTCATGAGGTTTGGAAAGAAAGGGAAGTTAAGTCCAAGGAACATCGGCCCCTTCGAGATTCTTGATCATGTCGGGGGTGTGGCCTATTGACTAGAACTTCCACCTACTATGGACAAAGTACATGATGTCTTTTATGTATCCCTATTAATGAAGTATATACCGGACCCTTCACATGTAATCTCTTCTGAGGTGGTACAATTAGAAGATGATTTTCTTATGAGGAGAAACCAGTGAAGATCTTAGATCGTTGAGAAAAAGTTCTACGAAATAAGTCAATGCCCCTCATCAAGGTGTTGTGGAGAAACCAAAAGTTTGATGAAGCAACTTGGGAATCAGAGGATATGATGAAGCTTAGTTACCCACATTTGTTTTAGTGTGGGAAAAGGAAAATTTCGAGGGAGAAATTTCTTAAGGGGGGAATATTGTAACAACCCAAAGTTTCATTAATGGAAAATCCCTCATGATCTAGTTAAATGTCTCTTTATGCAAAATATTTTTATTAGATGTCAACTTCTTTGGTTTTATGATAAGAATTTTTACCATTTCTAATATAGCTGTTGAACAGTGAATAAATGATTAGTATAAATACAGGACTTTAAAAAATCCAATTTACTCAGACAAAAGAAGCGATGGCCTCATCCAGTAGAATTTCCACAGACAAAGCCCATTTTTCGGAGCTCGGAAAAGAGGTGGTGTCTTTGGGCTTCTCCCTTGACCAAGCCCAAGCTGAGCTTCATCATGTCAAGCTCGAACATGACCGTCTACGGGAAAAGTGGAAGTTGATTGAAATTACCACTCGAGCGATGTTATACGAGCCACCCCATGAGTCTGTCACCATCCCACACCTTACCCTTAGGTCTTATACTGCTATTTTAAGGGGTTATGTAACAAATAAGTAGTATTATGTTCATGTACATTATTTTTTGTATATAATAATGAATATAATTTCTAGTCATTTTTGATACATTGTAAATAGTTTTTAAAGTACAAATGGTGTTTTTAGTCATTATTTAATTAAGAAATCTATTTTATTAAAATAAGGGATTTTTGAATTAAATAATATTTTAATAAAATAATAATATTACTATTAAATTATTTTTTATTAAATATAAATGATATTATAATTTTATGAATGCAATTAATTTTTTTTTATTAAGGTTTGAAAGCCATTTCTGTCAAAACCCGTGAATTTTCGATAAATGTCGGTTTTTATTTTAAAAGTGAAAATTAACATATTTAGAATTTTTTTCAGATAAAATAATTGTCATTTATGGAATCAGGACATCGAAATGATCCAATGGTTAATTTTTCATAATTTTATGAGACAATCAAATTTTTGGGTAAAAATTAAATACCGTTTAAATATATAATGTGTTTTCTGACATCATAATGACACAATAGTGATGTAATAAAATACTATAATCTTTATTTTAGGCCAATATATGTCTTAACATTAATATAATGTGATTTTGGGTTTGTTTTACTTACTTTTCAAAGCATTAATGGACCCCTCAAGACATATTCAACACCTTGCCTTTTTAAATTAATTATCATGGGAGTGTGACTCACCTCCACCTAAGCAACCATAATATTTTAAGAAGTTAGGACTTTTGCCTTATAAAATATTGTTTTCCTCTTCCCTTTTCCAAAAAACATGGGCAAAAACCATGGTATGGTTTGTGTTTTGGGTTAATTTAATGTAAGGGGACCCTAACCTAAATAATAAAGAATTCCCTCACATTTCCTATATAATCCCACCCAAGCTCCCACTTCCTCTTCACTAAAATCCCGTGGAGTTCGTCCAACCACTTCCCTTCTCTCTCTATAATCCTCCCAAGGTTCCCCAATTTCCCAAGAAGCCTCTCACAAGCATCTCTCTATCCTTTGGAAGCACACTTCCAAGTAAGGGTTTTTTCTTCCATTCTCATTTTTGTCAATTTTCTTTAAGTTGTATTTCCCTTTTAATTTCAATTATGAATGTTGGGGTATGGTTTTTCACCTCCCCCATACTGACCTATTATTATTTTAATGATGGGAGACCCCTTCCTCTCTCATTAAATGCTTCCCATGTACACCAATTACTATGCCGAAATTCTGAAAGGAACTTCTCTCTCTTCTTTTACATTCAAGCAATAATTTTGAATCATGAATCTAAATTCCATTACAATTGTTGGGACATGTATCTATATGACCTCCCTACTGTACATTACATGTAAATATTATGAGGAACCCCTTTATATCTCATCAACCATTTCTATGAATTCTTATGTCACGTTGTTACGCTGCCGAAATCGCATCGATTTTCTAAGCCAATGCCATTTTGTAGTGGATACCATGCCCATTTATCCATCAAGGGTATCCACCTTTATGAACCTTTACACATTTATTAAAAAGTTTCATGTATTAATTCCACATTCCTTTATCATGGAATAAATGTTTATGTTTTATGAATCCATGTTTTATGATCCATGTGGCACACTTATGCATGAAATGAAATGTTTAAGAACGGTGCACCCTTATAGCGCTCCAATGCATTGGGTAAAGTATAGTATCATGATACGTCAAGTGAAATGAGTGTTGAATCATGCTAATTCAAGTGAAACGAGGGTTCACTCATGCTTTATGTGCAATGAGTATTTACTCATGCTCCATGTGCAATGATCCTTGGCTCATGCTAATTCCATGTTAAGTGTTGTTGCCACATTTCCATGTTAGGATTATCATGCTTTATCATGCCTTTATGTTCATGTTTCTTTTATGCTCTATTGATATGCCTATTTTCTAACATGTATTGTACTCCTCATGTTATTCCATATGTACTCCCTTACGGAGCTTTATAGCTCACCCTTTTCTTATGCATGTCCTCAGGTTATCCCATGCAATGCTAAGTACGAGGGAATGTAGTGGTCATGTAAAGGAAGATTTCAATAAAGATTTTGTATTTCATGTTTTAATTTTTTATGTAATGATCCTAAGCCCCAAATACACTAAACTTCTTGATATTCTTGTTGTATCAAGTGATTTTTTATGTAATAAATCATGTGTATGTTTGTAATAAAAGCAGGGTTGTCCTAAAAGATGGTTCCTAGTGGATTTGGGTGGAAATTTGTCATTTCTAGGTACAAAATGGGAAGGACTATGCTATTGTTGGAGTTGGGTTTCTCGTGGAAATCACCTATGTAAAGCAGAGAGATCAACACACCCAGTAATATTGTTATCATGATCAAAGAGAATGGGGAGTATCCATATGGACCATAACTATGATTTTCTCACCATGTCATGGTGTAGGGAATAATGGGTCTAAAATTTAATTGGTTATTCCACTACAGCATGTTCCATCTTCATGGCCAGTTTCTTGTTCATGGTGCGATCAAATCAACTATAGCCAAGGTGAAAAAATCCAAAGGATATTTTCATCTATTTAATATTTTTAGAATGGTTTAATCGACCACTTGTTCATCTGGGGAAGTTACAACTGTTGATTAATATGTAATATAGTCTTTAAGAGAGGATGTTTAATGCATCTTTGACTGATTTTCTTCTCTATAAACCCCTTTATATTTCAAATTTATGATATATTATATTTAAAAATGATTCCAAGGTGATTTTTTGATGACCTATAATTATTCTAATGGGCAGCTTAGATGATACCTCTCTCATAGACTGGACATGGTCGAGTAATTATTGTATGTTTAGACTAGAGGGGCTCTCTTTCCCCTCATCTTCTGGATCACATTTGGTTTTTGTAAATTTCAAGTGTTTGAGGTAGGTTGTCTCATGATATCCATTGTGGTCTTAATTAATTCCACACATATGAGATGTGTGGCCTCAATAACCAAATTTTAAGTTTTTCTTTTCTAATTAGTAATTGAATTCAAACACTAAATTAATTATACTAGGAATTTCGATGGACCTCAAGTGATTTATTGGTCTGAAAATACTAGGACATGGGCCACCAAGTATAGTTATGTAACCTTTAAATACATAAAGGGAACAATAATGGTCACATAATGAGTGTCTTAGACTTGACTAATGATTAATTAGTTTCCAAATATTCTGAGGTTGTACCCTAGACATAATAATACTTAATTAAATGATTTATTGATGATCATAGTTTAAATGTTTGACCAATGAATCCGTAGAAAACAAAATTTTATATATAATTGGTTAATGAAATGATGAGATAGAGTTGATGAATTTCAAATACATCACTATTAATTGAAATTTTTACTATTTCATATATATATATATATATATATATATATATATATATATATATATTTGGGAAACTTTGATTTGATTCCTAGGATATGGTATACCCGTTATTATGATTATTGCTGTTTGGGGACCTTTATGTGTTTACAATGAGTTGGTCTTACTATTATTATGATTATTTATATTGAGGTACATTGATTTGATTCCATATATCTTGTATTCTTATTATTATAATAATTATTGTTGGGTGACAATGATGTGATTATGAGGATCAAGTATGCCCATTGTTATGATTATTACTATTGGGTGATCATATGGTGATCCAAAGGAGATTGTGTTCCCATGATTATGATTAATATGTTTTAGGGGACTTTGGAACTATCTTAAAGGATCTGGTATGTCTGTGTACTTATAAACATGAATGTGGTATTGTGGTCAAAGACATCCGACATTAGCCAAACCGGGTATGATTGACCACAAATTCCACTTTGGACCAATGGATTGACAGTATATGTTATTTTTAATTGTGATAACACCCTTTATTTCTTTACTGGAACATTTTTTATATACTTTATTGTGGCCTAATGAGTTTTACCCACACCATGTTCGGGCCACCTTTAGCACCCAAGAAGATTTCATGGATGCAAGTTGGGATAAGGGAAATGAACCTATGTTTGATAGTGGACCATGTATGTTGAGATTAGATTAAGGATGTTGGGACTAGTAATATCCTCATTACTAGTTGTGTTTTATCTTTCTATTTGGTATTGTTTTGGGTTTTTCTAGTTTACTATATGGCCCTCTTTTTATTTCAGCATGGTTATATATTTTGGATTATTTTGAACCTTCCATGTTGTGTGATTGTGTTGGAATGTGATAGATAAAATTTATATGTTTTCATTAATTATTTATACATTTAATATAGGTTATTTTCTTCTGATGATATCCATAATACTCTTACTACTTGTTGGGAGCCTATGGCATATGGGGAGATGCATTTTAGATTATTTAGCAACTTGATTCGGTAACATATGAGTGAACTAGTCTAGGGATGTTACATATTATCATAAATAAAATAATTTCTTATATAAATATTTTTCACTTATGAGTGACATTCTAAATTTTTAGAAATTGAAAAGACACTTGTGTTGTTGCACAGAATCAAAAAATGAGTGAATGTGAAACTAAAGTCATAAAGTGTATGTTTCATCCACAAAAACTATACACAATAACTTGAAACAACCACATATTTTTTAATAGAGAGTGATATAAACTATTTATTCTTACCTGAAAATGATATTAATGTCTCCACATAGATGAACTATTCTTAATGTACTCTTTCTATCCTGTCTATATCCTCTAAAGTCAACATCTAGAAGAAATTTTAAATTCTAATCATATAGGGAAGGATAAAATAAACCAAAATTAAAATTTCATTTCATATTTTTAGAAATAAATTTTAACTATTTTAAATGTTTTTTATATATATTTTTTATATAAAATGTATAAATACAATAAAAACATAATTTCTAGTAAAAATTATATTATGTACAATGATTTATCAATAATATATCTATAAAGATTCTAATATACTGATTTTCTTATCTTTATCCAAATATAACTAAAAAAAATTACTTATATGAATAATTATACTTACTTCCATGACTAAAAAGTTATATAAAAGATAATTTGAATACTTGTTTTGAGTTTGAATATTTCATTCCATTTTTTTGAAAAAATTTATAATCCAAGGTAAAAGATAACTTTACCCATCAAAATCATTATAAATTATTTCATAAAATGATTTTTATTTTATAAAAAAAGTCACATTATGGTTGTGAAAAATGGGACCAATGAAGGTCCAACTAAAATAGAATGTGGATAGAGAAAAGGATTCACCAAACAAGACTAGTCCATTTGGTATCTAATATTGATGTCATCATCGACTGATATGGATCCAATACTGTCACCAAAAAACACTTATAATGAAATCCAAGTGTTATATACTACATGTTTTTCATTTACCATAGGAAACCATACGAATTTCTTCCCACCAATACCTTGAATCAGAGGAGTATCATTTTCATATATTTTGGAATCAATAGAGTTATCTCTCATCAAATAAGATTAGATTAGGGAACCTAGGATCAGATTCTAGGTGGATGAAAAAAAAATCAAAAAATGTGGAACTAGATCAAAATCATCAATAGAGTCCCAAATAGTCAACAATAAAAGATTATAAACCAATGAATGAAATAATAGAAGTAGATTTCATTGATAATGACTACTGTGATGAAGATATTCAAGAGTAATTACTAAAGGTGGGGGAGATAACAATGGTCATTGTGTGAAACATAGGTGGTTATTTGTTCTATATATTAATTTCTTGATAACATGAAATATTGTTCATACGGTCACACACCATGTATTACCCTCCCTATAGAACTAGGGTTTTCACATCATCATAAATATCACATTACTTGTATCTCAAGAATACATGTCGTGTCATCCAGGATCTAAATAAGATTAGGTTCCCATGATTTATAAATATCATATGGGGTGTGACTCTGGGGAACAAATCATGTATTTTTAGTAAGGTTATTTGATCAAGGAATAATGTATGTTCTTGCCTAACCTACTTACCTGACACACTATGAGAGCCATCGTACACATATTGTATAATGAATTTCATGACTATGAATGTACTAAGAGTATACAATGGATAAATATATATTTCCACACACCATATGTTATAAATATTTATTTAGTACTATAGTATATGATATAGAGTCAAGTATAATAAACTCTACTTAACCCATGTGATTTAACACATAGTGTGTTCTGGTATATTCCATGTTTTATTGAAGTGGAGCTCAGTGTGTATTGAAGTACATTCCCAATTAGAGAATAAGGTAATATACATCATGAACCCAACCAATACTCTATATAGGATGACTACAAATGAGTTGGGTAGTATTGTTACATGTCTAACTACAACCTAGGGCCTAGAAACCATGTACATAGATGTACATGTTGTTTTCTAGATAACCTTATAATTTTTTAACTTCTTCTCACACAAGAATAAAAAATAAACAGGTAAATATTCTATTATGAGATTTTTATATTATGAAAAATGGCAGTTTAAATAATTTATCATTAAGAAGATTTTTTTAATATAATTTTTGGAAACTAAAGCTTCTTATATTGGTAGAGATTATAATGGGGTTAGGATATATATCTGGATGAGATCCGAGGTTGATAAACCCCCTTGGGATACATTGTTGTGAGGGACCTGGTCCTCTATATAATTATTCAAGTTGGTAACCACTTATTATTAAGGGTCATGGGTCTTGAACTTATAGACATGGTACCCCCTAACCTGATGTATAACCCCTATGGATAGGTGCAAGTCCTCCATAGAGGTTAATAACCCACTCGACTGGTAGATAGTTTTGCAACACATATGCCCCAACTATAGATTGTGAGAGAAATTATAGAGGGTTGGAGCTACATTTTATTTGGTTTAGGTACTCCCCCATACACTAATTCATGATTCCATATAAGATATTACATTCCCTTGATTGATATACATTCCTCTAATGAGGCAGTGTTCCACTCCTTAATTCATGTTCGGTTACGCGAGATTTATGTGGTTATGTATTTTCTAGATAAGATGGGTTCCATGATTTAATTTGGTTACCATAGAGCATGATCATTGATGATCAAGAAAATAATGGTTTAATGACTCTCTATATATTCTTGATCACTATCAATGTTTATCTTTAAATATGGTTGTATAATTAAAGAACATTAACGCTTACTCTATCCTGAGTTTCCTTGGTTATGTAAATATATTAATCTTTATGGAGATAAGATATAAACATTGAGCCTTACCTATATTGTAGTGTTTCCTTAAAATAAATAACATATAAGTTTTTCATACCTTCATTATATTACATTATGGTTCTAGAGATTAAACTAACGTGTTATTATATCTCTCATTTTGGTTTTGGGGTATATACCATAGTATATTTAAAATCAATATTGTGTGAGACTTGTGATGAAACATGATCTATTTATATAGAATATGAAAAATTCAGAGATTGTCTTAGTGGTTATAGAGATGTAGTTTCTTAAGAGACAATTCCTGGTGGTTCATAGTGATACTCAGTGGTGGAAATTTATATTGGAAGGCACATCCCATGTGTCCTTACAGTGAGGATATGAAATCCTATTTCATATGTCTATCATATAGTGTAGTGTTATCATGTGTATTAATTATAAGTGATGGTTTCCCCTGGGAAATTATGTTGTGAAACTATTTTCCATGGATCCATTGTTATATAATTTGGTTTTTATTTACATTTATATTGTTTTTGTGGGCATATTCTATTTATTATTATATATATATTATACAATTTTTTATAGTCCAAGTACTCCCATGTATGTTTATGACTTTTTAGTGCTAGTGTCTAGCCTTTGGGCTATTTTAGGTAGGTATGGAGTGGCAGACTCTTCTTACCACCAACCGGGAAATATCCCAGTGGGTTGGGTCATGTAATAATTCTTACTAAAAAAATTTAAAAAATAACTTTTAACATCCATTTAGAATAAAATGAACTTCATCTGTATTGTAAAATATTTTAAAATTTTAAAAGATTCAATTAATTCTATCAATGATTTTTTTCTTCATAATATATTCTTTCTTCTTGATTATATCACTTTGTAACATATCTATATTTATTATAGTTAATGATTGTATTTTAATCACAATTATTTTGAAATACCCAAATTTTTCCAATAATAAAATGAATTAGAAAGTTTCACCAATCAATCAATAATTATTTTTTTATTTTATATAAATAATGACTTTTAAGGGATGAGTAAGAAAACTGATACATTGATATAAACTAAGTACCAAATAGAAAATTTCTAAAATATAAAAATACAAAAAAAATAAACAGATGATAACATCAATATGAAAATATTAAACCTTGGTGAATGAGGTTTCTGGAAATTTCTAGAAAATATCTAATGTAACAGCTTGGTTGTAGAAAAATACTCTATTCTATGTAAATGATGATAAAATAAATTAACCATAAGTCATAATTTAAATAAAAAATATGAAGCATTAATTTGGAAAAATAAATACTATCTTGTGGGTGGAACCATTTCACACATTTTTTATTCAAACTAATTATGTCATCCTTGCATAAATATAATCAAAATTTCATCACATAAGGTATCATTTCTTATTTTGAGATTCAATTTAGATAAAAAAGGATCCAAGTATTTATTCCACAAGGAACTTCATGATATTTTCTATTGATTATCACCCCCAATAAAATTATAAATAGTGTGATTCCATAAAAATAACATGTTTTTATATAAAATAGAAAATTCTTACAATTATTTTATAAAATCACCTTTAATTTCCTCATTTTATAGCATTATAGGTTTATACTTTTTTATTTTTAGAGTCATATTTATTTATTGTAATAACATCTAGATCATTATAATCTAGTAGTTTTGATTTTTTTGAAAAAGGGTTACTCTCATCAAATTTTACATGTATAATTTCTTCAGAAGTATATATTCATTTATTAAAAACCTGATAGGACATACATATATGTGAATACCCAATAAATATTCCTTTATTAGATTTTGGGTCAGCTTATAAATATTATCTTAGTGTTAAAAATTAATTATTTGAATATAAAAATCATGGAGAACATAATCATTTTATTTTTACCATTACATAGTTTATAATGAGTTATCTTCCACATGATATGAAGTAAAAATGATTTTTATTATTGAATGTTATATTATTATCCTCAAAATAAAAAATATTTTTTATCTTTTTATTCACACAATATAAAACATGCTATCAATAAAATGGTTTTATTCCTTGATTTAATTACCCTATTTTATTATAGAGTTTTTTTGTTTTAAATAGTTTTGTTTAAAACTATTTTTAAATGTATTTAAATTAAATATTTCTAAACTCAATAACATGATCTATATAGATAGTGATTATCTATAATAAAATGGATTTAGTCAACTCATCACACCACTTGAGATATCCCACCACAAGGATCTAATAATGTTATTGATCTCTATGAACTATAGACAAGTTCCAAGGGTATAAAACATAACCACTATGAAAATTTTCACCCTATAAATCCATTAAACTACAAATCATACTCCAACTTGGAATCCAACATGAGGTATTCATATGTTGGAAAAATATTCCAATTAAATAAGATGTTTCAAAAATAATAACCCACCAAATTGGGTATAAAAAGTGAGAATAATATGAATAACCAAATATAACTCCATAAAGAGGATAAAAAGTGAAACATGACATATTTAATACAAAAGTGAAAAAAAATATATTAAAGGATGATGTGGCTGGTATATATACATCTTGAAAGAACCATAAATACTTAAAAATCACATTAAACATCTCTACACCACCCTTGGTCATCACCCAATAATCATGCCTTTAAAATCATGATAAAGGAATCTACGACACACCAAAAAAATAAGTGGCTCCATTACATTTAACTATATTAGATAAAACAAGATATATATATACCTTAGGTGTGTCTAAAGGGTGTGATAAATCATCTTGTATAATACCACTATAGATCTATATATTTTCATTTAAAAATAAAACACATAACACTAGATTAAAATAAAATTACTAATTACTTATCCTTTTTTCATTACATGAGTAGGAGAAAAATCATAATTTACATTGGTTAGTAAAAACCATCCAGTATAAAAACAAAAAAAATTAAGGTACATGTAAATAAATCTAAATAAACGTATAATGTAATAATACTGAAGTAAACTGGAGTAATACTTAAAACAAGACATGAACATGTAACAAATATGGGATGTCAACCTTGAGTGAAAAAGGGATAACCTTATACTAAAATTATGGGAAACAAGTTATCCAATTGGTAACTAGAAATACTTGGACCCTGACCTAACCTCCCTTATATATCATGTGAAAACCCCCTATTCAGTGTATGAACATCATTAGGGTCACTAATTAATGTGTTATCTATTTTAGTGTAGCAATCATACTAATTACCCATGCAACTACCCAAGGTTCTAATGTTTAACAATTCAAAATCCAAATATCATAAATGTAATTAGAAATATTCTAATCAAAATATTATATCAATTTCACCAAGAAATATTCATAATAAGAATATTAATAACCTATATAAAAAATTCATCATGCTCAATAAACCACCTTTTTAATAGTTGAAAGTGAGGTTGATGTGTACTCCCATCCCAATTCTTTCGGAACACGGTAAAGGCTGTAAAATGTATTATGATTCTAAAGGGAATAATATTAGGGTGTTTCTTGATTTAACATGATCATATTTTTTACATATGGATTTCTTGAGTTATACCATCATGAGAATAATTACCCCACTGATGGAATGGAATTGGAAGTGGTAATAATATCATATATTTCATGTGTGTGACTATTTATATATTCTCATAAAAAAATCAGTGCGATGATTTTAAATTTATTTTATTTCATTTAATACAGATGAAACGAAATTATAATTAATATATATATTCATATATAATTACCACTTAATTATTTTTCATTATTTGATTACATACATGTTTATAAAATATGAATCGTAATACAATGGTATACAATAAATAATGTGTATGAATGGCATAAAAAACAAACACTATTTTATTTTATCAATAGAGAACTTTATATAGAAATATTAAATATGATCCATAAAATTAAATATAGTATTTTTAGGGAATCAAAAAATAATATAACAAGAATTTAAATTCTGGAACATTATGGTGCTCTAGAGTTATCATGGTCAGAAAAAACCCTGAAAAATGAAAAAAACCATAAAAGTGTGATAGGAATATTTCCAAATATAGAGATAATTTTGATATAAAACTATGGGAATTAAAAATAAAGGAAACTGAGAGGTATTTATAAGATGTATAAATCTAGTATGACTGTTGAAATAATAACACATAATGTTATTGTAACGCCCCGACCCCAGTTACCCAGAGTCGGTGCATTATTGCGTAACATTGGCATGATCACAAAGATCAAGTCTCAAAAGACCGTTTCGTTTAGTAGCCTTGGAAACACTAGATACATTCATAAATGTTACATTACATCATAAAGTGAAAAAATAAAATAACATAGTCTCCATTTTCCACATGGATATCCCCTTCAGACTATCCATGCAGGTCATTCCTAAAATACTTCTTCACATCCTGGAAAAATTAAAACATTGAAAGGGGTGAGCTCAGATGCTCAGTAAGGATAACAATATAGCAGACGCTTTCATAAATAAACATTAACATTTAAGGCAATGTATAAATGAAACTAAAGCCTTTTAAACTTGAACTTCAGCATAATATGGAAAAAATAAAATGAAATAATGCTATTTACTTATTCACATGGACATTCTACTAGTCGAATAATCACATGTAATATTAATAAACACTTTCATAATGATGGAATGCGTAATGCCAGACTATCATAACCACGTAGCCAAGGCCTCGTTCAAAGACTAAAAATAAGATTTTTTCAAGGCCTCATGCCAGGACACTAGTTTTTCTCATGAGACCTACCGATGCATCGAGGAGCTATAGCAGGCTCCACCCGTCACTTATTAAGTCTAATGCATTCCTCATATGAATAGGTTTAAACATATCATAAACCATAACATAATCGTATCACATAAAACATGCATAAATGAAACATAAAATTTCCACATTTCAATCACAATATATCAATAAAACACATTGATATAATAAAAAAAATTTCAAAACCATTTTCAATACCAAAATAAAAGAAAATTAAAACATTGTAATTATTTTTCATTTAAAAAAAAGTTATGGCTTGTAGAGGAACCCGAAACACAAATAATGGTCACGGTAGTGGAGAAGTCGTTGTCGCCGCATACATAAGACAAAAACATTCCTTTTGTCCTTTAGTAAAATGATTTGTAAAAAATATTCCTTTTGAATAAAATTAAAAGTCAAAGGGGTTTATACACTGTATAAAAGAAAGTTGTGTATACAACAAAATATGCCTCAATGAAAGGAGATTAAGAAGAAGACCCTTACAAAGATACTTTTTTAAATAAAGTAGATCTATTATGTGTATTCACTATAATTACACATAAATAAAGTACAAATACAATATAGGACATAATAATATCATGACATAATTTGAAAGTAGGAGATTAACCCAAAGAATGGAAATTGGGTTAAGAAGTTCCCTTACATCGTGTCTAACTTGACTCGATCATTCTTTAATCTCCTGAATAATAAACTAGAGTTAATTTTTACTTTCTTAAAAACTTTTTTCATCTTCATTATTCGTTTTATATCACTTATTAACATGTTATGAACATTATGTAATTATTTAAGTTAATAATGGTCATTTTGTCGATCTTTGGTACTTAAGTCAAAAATAAACTTCTTATAATTACAAGTTGTTCATGTGGTGAAATATCCATTATATCCAGAATTATATTCATGATTTAGATATCATATATATCATATATATCCATTATATACATTCATTCATAATATTACCTAACATTTAGAGGTAAGAAATGAAATGCACCGTTCATGGAGACGGTAAGCCGTACGTACGCATGAACGATACTTTCATTTATATTTCATATTTAATGGAATTAAATCATAATTATATAAAGGTATATTATAATTCCAGTATAATATCATATATAATATCCTTTACTCCATCCTTTATACATCCCACATATGGCATTAACGATTCAAATCACTTTGAGGGGGCGGTAGTCCGCACTTCCTAAAATAAAGATATCGCGTTTACCCATAATGGAAACAATAAAGGTATGCCATAAATTAAAAATACAGAATCTTAAGTAAAAAATAAACATATTATATATCATATATAAATATAGTTTCATCTTAATGGCCACCTTTGAATGTGTTATATGAGTGTTGAACAATCATCGTTTTGTGAGGCAGAAATTCTCCATCCACAGAAACAATACGTTATTTAACCATTAGATGTAAGTGTGTGTAAGTTTAGCTCGAATAATTATCATGAAAACATCCTAGTATATTGAGGATATTGGTTTTGTTACAAAAGAAATTAATAAAAAGAGTTTAGGGGGTTGGAGAAGAAAAATAAAACATAAGAACACAAGGGAAAACACTACCTTTAAAACGGGTAACTCTTTTTGATTTGAGCTCAAAGGCTTCTTTGGGAAGAATTCTGACCAAATTGAGGATTATAGGAGTAAAAGTGGAATGTGGAGAGACTAAATGATTAGGGTTTGACTGAGAAAAATTCTTGAGAGGTGTGGGTATGGTGGTAGAGGTGGGGGCCTTTTATAAGAGGAGAGGAGGGGCACTCTTGGAAAGTTATAAAAGGTTACTTTATTATAAAATGATTTTCGGATTTAAAAAAACCCAAAATTATATATTTCGAGGATAAGGTGATAATAGTTCTAAAACAACCCATCCTATAGGTTTTTGACATGTGTAGGTCTTATATTTTACATTATATTTTCATTTTATTTAAATCGTTAAATAATGAGGTAATCACTGCATCATCATGCTGTCATAAATAATTCAATTTATTTAATGTCTAAAAATTATAAAAAAAAGCATCATGATGTAGGAAATCATATTAGATTTCTAATGAATATTTATAGTAAAACATATGACTTGTATAACCCCATTTAAAAATTGGTTTAGTAAAACAACTCATGTTTGTGACATTTTTATTTTAACATTAAATAAAAAGTTTTAGATTACATTTTCCTACGAAAGAGGATCCATGGGGTCCCGAAGTTGACCCATGGATTGTATGGGTCAGACATGACTCATCCAATAGGGGTAGGACATGTGTCAATGTCATTTCATATTATTATAACATTATCTTTACCTTAAATTACACTAATTACCTTTAATCGCGATTAATTAAACTTAAAAGTTACTATTCACCAAAAAATTATTTTAATCCCATTGAACCACATTTTAATTCCTAATGACAACCATATATGTCAGATTTTTGAAAATAAAGTCATAGAAGTGGTAATGTTTCATTTAAATGAAAAATCATTTTTTTGACTACCACTTAGTGGTTTCACTATTCATCAAAAATTGAAGTTTTTCAGAACAGTGCCAAAATTTCACCCAAAGCTATAATTGATATTCTGAATTCAAAAATGATGCCTATTTTAAAAAATGATAAACATATAAGTTGCATTAATTTATTTTATAATTAATTCCTACTGTCACAACAAATAGCGTGTTTTTAAGAAACAATATATATCAAAAGATTGACAATTGTTTATGTCCAATTACAAAGTGAAATTAATTCTAATGACCAACATTGGATAAAATGGTAAAAACATATTCTAATTATACTTTAAAACCACTAAATATCATAATTTATCACTATAAATTATTTTGATTAAAAAAGTTGTTTTTAAGTATTTTTCACTATTCATAAAAATTGGAAGTTCTCAGAAAAATACCAAAAATTCAACATAGGATAATTTCGATATTCCAAATCCAAAAATGAAGTCCATTTTGAAATATAAAATATATATAATTTCAAAAAGTGGGTATTACTATTCATAATGGCTATTTTGATTGGTCACGGTGTGTTAGAATCTCAAACTTGCGTACAATGCAAGCTATTGCATTATTGAAAGAGAAGCGTATCGTGGAAGCTCGGGGTGTTACATTATCCCCTCCTTCAATAAATTCCATCCACGCAATTTGAAATTTTTCTTTGAAAATAAAAGGTTGAAAATAGAAAATACCTTTTGTTGAAAACCCACATAAGAAATAAGGTTAATAAAAATATAACTTTAAAAGAAGGAAAGATAAGTACAAAGTTCAACCGAGATAGCCCATACTAGGATTCTATGAAAATATGGATATGGAAGAAAAAAAAACCATCAAGGTCTGATGGAGAGTTGTAGAAAACAGGATTAGGAGAAAGTTAACGACAAGAAAATCTCAAACTTGTGATTGGTTAAACGGTCATTGAATCCCTAGTTGGAAAAGTTAACCGGCAACGTTTTTATTTTAAGTTACCTTTTATAATGTTGAGGAATTTATTTTGAAGATTTAATAAGAACGTAAGGGAATATACTTACTTGTCATGTAGACATTCATTCTTTAATAAATTTTTACCACAAACCAATCTTTTACTCCAAAAGGTAATAGAACTCAAAAATATTCTATTTATCATAATTGTATAAGGTTCCAAATATTAAAACATACCATTTATATTAGGAAAACGTTTTTCTAATAACCAGGGACTTTCTGTAGGCTAGTGGTAGATAATAAAGGCCTGTCGCACTATGGTTGTGGGTTCGATTCCGGCAGCTTTTTCTGACGCGACGAGTTATCCCCAAACCTCCAGGTTGTCCTTTTCCTAAAACTATAGTATTATAATATTCAAAAAATAATCTTCATACATTTTTTAACCTTAAACAATACTGTCCAAAGTTCAACTTAATCCATTACAATCTTTATTGTTATCCAAAATACCTCTGTTCAGACTTTATCTAAAAGGTCTAAAAATTCCAAAATCAATTGTAACATCAGATTCCCCAAACAAAGTAAATTTTATCTTATTATAACATACTAAAAATATGATTACCTTCATCATATTAAAACCTTAGTAAAAAAAAACAAGTACTGCAGTACAATCCTTATATATATCACATTATTCTTATAACTAGAATATAATCCTTGATTCCAAAAGCACCAATACATTAATTATTCCACTTCAACTGTAGTAATAGCATAAGATTGTCCTTGATACCTTGGCCTTTTCTGAGGTAAGTTTCCCTGACGCTTAGGAAATTCATTTTCATAATGCCCCATTTCTCTACAATTGTAGCATTAAACATTGATAGCCTATTTCTTTCCCTAGCAATCACGAGCCTGGTGACCTTTTTCTCCACATTTATAACAAACTCCCATTCCTTTTAGGCAAGTTCCAGGGTGATTCTTCACACAATTATCGCATAATGGAAAATTATTCTTTCCCTTTTTCCCTTTATGTGTCTCTTGTTCCACCGTTATCTTCTTCTCTTACTTTCCTTTATTGTCATAAGATTTAGAGAATTCCTTTTCTTCTTGATAGCACACGAGACTATATCTTCGTATGACGAGAAGGTTTCTGAGACTAATTCTGGACGAAGAAACGGTTCTAACCCATCAAAGAAATGATCGATCTTACTTATTGGGTTACGTATATAATCTACATCATGCCTCTCTAACCTTGTAAATTTAGCCTCATACTTGGCGACATTCTCATCCTCCTTCTGCCTCAGATTCATAAATTTCCTTTCCATATCTGCTCGATGGTCATGTGGAAAGTATTTTTCTAAGAAAATTTCCTTAAACTCATTCCATTCGATACTTGATACTTCTTCATCTTCCTTTGTGTTTTGAATCAGCGACCACCATTGATCGACATCTCCAGTGAGGCGGTAAACTTCCATGACAACCTTCTCCCTTTCGCTACTCCCCAAGGCGTGGAATATTTTCTCTAAGGATATTATCCATTGCTCAGCTACAAATGGATTTGTACCCCCATTAAATGTTGGTGGTTGCAGCCTCATGAAGCGATCTAACATTGATCCTCCACTTTGTGGATCAAGGTGCTCCATATGAGTAAGGTTATTATTCATAACCCGAGTGAGTTGTCCCAGTATTGTAATAAGTTGATCAGCCCCAGTTGTATCACCAACTCCATAATAATTATCTTGAGTAGGAGGGCAATCCCTGCATGGATTGCGTGCATTAATACGGTTTCCATTCCTCCCACTAGGTGCCATTTCTAAACAATGGCATAAACTAGATTAGTTTATGAATCAAAATACATAATTCCATACTTGTCAAACAGTTAACATAAATTAAATAGTTTATGGATATAATACCTAATCATAAAATTGTTCTCTTTGAGGAAGTATATACTCATAAAACCTTTATAATGGTTTGTAAAGAAAATGAGAGTTATCCTAAGCGTATCCCCCGGGAGTGTCATAACCAAGAGTGCAGCAAGGCCCGTTTTCGTGCACCAGTTCCCGTTCGAGTCTAGCTCAAAGCGGTGTTTTTGGGTTTTACACCTAGGTACATCTGTCCCAGAGCAGCCTCTACCTGCTCGTATCCATACAGGGATGTATTTCTTGGAAAACTCACAAAATCTCTATAATACCAAAATTCTAGGAAGTTCTTCTATACTAATCCTCAATGTCTATCTTAGTGCTATATGCTCTAATCAGAGTATCTAAATCTAGCTTCCAAGGTTAGTACTAAACTGCCTCTGATACCAACTATAACGCCCTGACCCCAGTTACCCAAAGTCAGTGCATTATTGCGTAACATTAACATGATCACAAAGATCAAGTCTCAAAAGACCGATTAGTTTAGTAGCCTTGTAAACACTAGATACATTCATAAATGTTACATTACATCATAAAGTTAAAAACTACAATAACATAGTGTCCATTTTCCACACTCATATCCCCATCAGACTATCCCTGCAGGTCATTCCTAAAATACTTCTTCACATCCTGGAAAAATTAAAACATTTAAAGGGGTGAGCTCAGATGCTCAGTAAGGATAAAAATATAGCGGAAGCTTTCATAAATAAACATTAACATTTAAGGAAACGTATAACTAAAACAAAAGCCTTTTAAACTTTAACTTCAGCATAATATGGAAATAATAAAATGAAATAATTCCATTTACTTATTCACATGTACATTCTACTGGTCGAATAATCACATGCAATATCAATAACCACTTTCATAATGATGGAATGCATAATGCCAGACTATCATAACCACGTAGCCAAGGCCTCGTGCCAAGACTACAAATAATATTTTTTCAAGGCCTCGTGCCAAGACACTAGTTTGTCTCATTAGACCTACTGATGCATCGAGGAGCTATAGCGGGCTCTACTTGTCACTTATTAAGTCTAATGCATTCTTCATATTAACAGGTTTAAACATATCATAAACCATAACATAATCGTATCACATAAAACATGCATAAAGGAAACATATAATTTCCACATTTCAATCACAAGATATCAATACAACACATTGATATAATAAAAACATTTTCAAAACCATTTTCAATACCAAAATAAATGAAAATTAAAACTTTGTAATTATTTTTCATTTAAAAAAAATTATGGCTTGTAGAGGAAGCCGAAACCCAAATAATGGTCACGGCAGCGGAGAAGTCATTGTCGCTGCATTCGTAAGACAAAAACATTCCTTTTTTTTGTGTAGTAAAATGATTTGTAAAAAATATTCCTTTTTAATAAAAGTACAAGTCAAAGGGGTTTATACACCATATAAAATAAAGTTGTGTATACAACAAAATATGCCTCAATAAAAGGAGATTGAGAAGAAGACCCTTACAAAGATCATTTTTTAAATAAAGTAGATCTATTATGTGTATTAACTATAAGTACACATAAATAAAGTACAAATAAAAGATAGGACATAATAATATCATGAAATAATTTGAAAGTAGGTGATTAACCCAATGAATGGAAATTGGGTTAAGAAGTTCCCTTACATCGTGTCCGACTTGACTCGATCGTTCTTTAATCAATTGAATAATAAACTAGAGTTAATTTCTACTTTCTTAAGAACTTTTTTCATGTTCATTATTCGTTTTATATCACTTATTACCATGTTATTAACATTATGTAATTATTTAAGTTAATAACGGTCATTTTGTCGATCTTTGGTATTTGAGTCAAAAATAAACTTCTTATAATTTCAACTTGTTCTTGTGGTGAAATATCAATTATATCCAGAATTATATTCATGATTTTTATTTCATATATATAATATATATCCAGTATATACATTCATTCATAATATTACGTAACATTTAGAGGTAATAAATGAAATGCACCATTCATGGAGATGGTAAGCCATACGTACGCATGAACGCTACTTTCATTTCTATTTCGTATTTAATGGAATGAAATCATAATGATATAAAGGTATATTATAATTCCAGTATAATATCATATATAATATCATTTACTCAATCCTTTATACATCCCACATATGGCATTAACGATTCAAATCACCTTGAGGGGGCGGTTGTCCGCACTTCCTAAAATGAAGATATCGCATTTACCCATAGTGGAAACCATAAAGGTATGCCATAAATGTAAAATACAGAAGCTTAAGTAAAAAATAAACATATTATATATCATATATAAATAGAGTGACATCTTAATGGCCACACTTGAAGGTGTAATATGAGTGTTGAACAATCATCGTTTCGTGAGGCAGAAATTCGCCATCCACAGAAACAGTATGCTCTTTAACCATTAGATGTAAGTGTGTGTAAGTGTAGATCAAATAATTATTATAACAACATCCTAGTATATTGAGGATACTGGTTTTGTTACAAAAGAAATGAATAAAAAGAGTTTAGGGGGTTGGAGAAGAAAAATAAAACATAAGAACACAAGAGAAAAAACTACCTTTAAAACGGGTAGCTCTTTTTGATTTGAGCTCAAAGGCTTCCTTGGGAAGAATTCTGCCCAAAGTGAGGCTTCTAGGAGTGATAGTGGGATGTAGAGAGACAAAATGAGCAGGGTTTGGCCGAGACAAAGGCTTGAGAGGTGTGGGTAAGGTGGTAGAGATGGTGGCCTTTTACATTATCATTTCATTTTATTTAAATCGTTAAATAATGAGGTAATCGATGCATCATCATGGTTTCATAAATAATTTTATTTATTTAATGTCTAAAAATTATAAAAAAAAAATCATGATGTAGTAAATCTTTTTAGATTTCTAATTAATATTTATATTAAAAAATATGACTTGTATAACCCCATTTAAAAAGTGTTTTAGTAAAACAACTCATGTTTGTGACATTTTTATTTTAACATTAAATAAAACGTTTTTAATTTTATTTTCCTACCAAAGAGGCTCCATGGGGTCCCCAAGTTGACCCATGGATTTTCCGGGTCAGACATGACTCATCCAATAAGGGTAGGACATGTGTCAAGGTCATTTCATTTTATTATAACATTATCTTTACCTTAAATTACACTAATTACCTGTAATCACGATTAATTAAACTTAAAATTTACTATGCAGCAAAAAATTATTTTAATCCCATTGAACCAAATTTTACTTCCTAATGAAAACCATGTATGTCGTATTTTTGAAAATCAAATCACAGAAGAGGTAATGTTCCATTTAAATGAAAAATTAGTTTTTTAACTACCACTTAGTGGTTTCACTATTCATAAAAAAATTGATGTTTTTCAGAACAATGCCAAAATTTCACCCTAAGCTATAATTGATATTCCGAATTCCAAAATGATGTCTATTTTACAAAATTACAAACATATAAGTTGCATTAATTAATTTTATAATTAATTCCCGCTGTCACAACAAATAGCGTGTGTTTAAGAAACAATATATATCAAAAGATTGACAATTGTTTATGTCCAATTTCAAAGTGAAATTAATTCTAATGACCACCATTGGATAAAATGGTAAAAATATATTCTAATTATACTTTAAAACAACTCAATAGTATAATTTATCATTATAAATTATTGTGATTAAAAAATTTCTTTTTAAGTATGTTTCACTGTTCATAAAAAATTAGAAGTTCTCAGAAAAATACCAAAAATTCAACATAGGCTAATTTCGATATTCCGAATCCAAAAATGAAGTCCATTTTGAAATTTAAAATATATATAATTTCAAAAAGGGGGTATTACTATTCATAATGGCTATTTTGATTGGTCGCGGTGTGTTTGAATCTTGAACTTGCATATAATGCAAGCTATTGCATTATTGAAAGAGAAGCAAATCGTGGAAGCTCGGAGTGTTACAGTTATAATAGTAATATGACCTCTAAAATAATAACATGAATATTTCAATAATATCTTCATAATTTTAATAGTAAATTAAAAGGTAAATGATATTTTATTTGAATAATGTATGTAAATATAAACATTAAGATTCTAATAAAATTTTACATTTAAATAAATTATAAGTATATATCTTTAATATTTTAATTTGAATTATTTTTATAAAACATATTTTTTTTGTAATTATATAAATTTTCATGATTAATATGTTTTTAAATGAAATTTATTTTTGAAATAAATACATTTAAATGTTCTAAGTGTGATTTTTTGGCAATTTTCTCAAAAAATTCAATTTTTTGATGAATAGTAATAAAAATATATATTTTCAAAATACCGATGTTTTATGATGGAATATTGAGGTTATAATACACTAATAAATTATAATATAGCAACTCCAACCCAAATTGAGTTTAATGAGAAAATGTATTCATTTAAAATCAATAAACTTGAATTCAAAACCCAATAAAAATCCAAAGTCTAAAATGAAAAATTTGTAAGATATATTCCCTCAATCCATCACACACACACACATATATATGATATATATATAAATATATATATTTAATATTTTATGTTGAGATATACCCAAATACTAAAATAATATTTGCCAAATGTTTTTTTTGGCATGTACAGTTTTTGACTATCTTATTTTACAATTATGGTGTCAATTGTAAGGCATGGTATGAGGTTCTCATTCCACTCCACTATCATTAGTTCAATATTAGTGTACAATAGGAATGGAATAATTAAAGTTTATTTCAATCATGTGATAAATGGGTAGCCGATGATTTAGTTGTATCATATGAATAATGTAATGTGATTACATATTATTTCCCTGTTAATATGCTATTGCATTTCCATGAATATTATACTATAATTAATATGGAAACGAGAGCACACTTATCTAGAATTAGAATGTTATGATTTTACATTATTATTTTTCAATCATGATGACATTCATTAAAAATAATAATTATAAACAATGTAACATAATGGATGCATCATATTTAGGCATACGATGCGTGATCAAGTTTAATCACTAACTCATGTATTATAATAAATGAGTTAATGCATTCTTGACCAAGGATCATCATTCATGAAATATAAATTCAGTTTCCATGAGAGGGAAGCTGGTATGATTATTTCTCATATATTGTTCAAGACTTCCTGAAACATTGAAAGTCTCTTTTATTGTTCCGCCTTAGCACATTGATATTCCCACACACCATGAGTGAATATGAGTGTCTATCATGCAATGAGAGATTCAACCCAAACCATTCATACCCATGGAAGTGAGATATATTTGTATATCACTAATGTTATAATCAAAAAAACATTTCCAAATGAGTTCAAAGGATTATAAGATGATGTAATGGCTCGACTATGAAATTTATTCAAAGTTAATATAGTTTTTTATTTTCAATTAATAATTCTTTATATTTCTAATCGATGGAGATTATTGGATTGGTTTCTCATCACTTCATCAAATTAAATAAGTTTTTTTAATTCCCTACAAAACCTATCAATTTTTTTAGAGATTCCTGTACATTTGGATATGTAAAATCATGTATCAAAATGTTGAAACACATATCATATTAAATACCAAACAAGAAATAGTTAAATAAAACATGTAGATTTTTCTACGGGTTTTGTATCCCGACGTATGATATGGGATTTCATATACCCCAATATAATTGAAACAAGTAGGTTTTGAATTGATCATAAGATACCACATCTATAAGTCTTGTAAAATTATATCCTTCACTATTTTTACAAAATAAATCATTGTATCATACAAAGGATACGATGTGAACTATAAAATATAATTTGTAGGGATTGATGGTAATCACATGAATCTATATGCTTATCAGTCAAATAAATTGTTTATAGTACATATTTATTGCAGCCTGCAACATGGATTCAATCAAAAAGAGTGATTAGAAAGAATTGTTTTCATTATTCATTATTTTTAATTAAAAATTTAATTAAAATTTTATTAATTGTCTATGAATAATAGAAAAAAGTGTTTTAGGATATATAATAATTTATAAAGAGTTTATAAGTTAATTATTCATAAATGTTTGATACTTAATTAATAAATTTGTATGAATTTTTTTTAATAAATATTCATTAAAATATTAAAAGTAAATATTTAAAATACCTATTATAAAAATATGTGGCATGCCTTGTAGACTATAAATATTTTTTTTAATAATCATATTTATAAATATATAAAGTGATTATAAGTTATAAAATAAGGTTAAAATATAAATAATTAATTTTTATTCTTTAATTACTCATATCAAAATTGAATTTTTCAAATTGAAAGGAGGCTTTATTTTGTAAATTATGTAAAACTCAAAAAAATACTTTGATTAATGATTTAATTATAGGTGAAATATTTTTAATTATACGATATAGATATTATTTAAATAGTTTACATAATAAATATTATAATATAAAATGTTTATATTTCATGAAAATATCATATATTTAAAGAAAAATGATACAAAATTATAATATGAAAAGATTATTTTATAAATGTAATGTGTTTATATTAAAGAATTATGAAATTTACGTAATAAATAACAAAAACATATTTTTTATGATTAATCTTTGATTTATGAATATTTCATAAATTATTATCTCTTGATCAAATATTTGAAGTGTTCATTTATTTAAGACTTATTATATACCTTATTCATAATTATAAATTATTTATATTATAAATTTTTGTGTAATATTTTAGTCATGAGATACACTGCTTCTTTTAAATTTTCATACCATAATTTGTATGCCAATATATGTTTTAGTTTTCATCTACCATGGCCACTGTTTTTCATTGATATTATATTATTATAAATTATTGTTGAATATAGTTTATACAATTTAGATTTTTTAATTAGGATGAATTTAATTCTATATTGATTAAATTATCCTCGAGTAGAAGGAAATTATGTCACACATCCCACCATCTTAAAGACTATGCATTTTTTAAAATAGTGGGGGCTGGTTATCTATGGCTTCATTCTTACCCATGTAGAAATTATCAATCTTATATAAATCTAATCCAATATAAGTAGAGTTAAATAATATTATGTATAAAATTTATTTGAATATGTGTAGATATTTTTGGAATCTATTTTTTGTTGAGTAACACAAACTACATGTTATTTAAAGTGTTGTACATTAACATTGATAGATTATATTGATATATTAGAGAAAATATAATTCAAAAAGTAAATCATTTGAAGCCCAAATATATAAAAGGGAATAACAAGAAACAATGTGGTGATATTAAATCCCCTTCAAATTAATATGTTCTATATTCCTTTAAAAGCAGGTCCTACAAAGATATCAATCTTCCAAATGGGTAGGCCATACTACAGTTGTGTTCCCCTAGATTATCTTTTGAAATGAAATAAATTAATGAGGTTACCATAATGGTTATGTTCATTGTTATTGGTGTTTTATTTAGGTTTCACTCAGTTGGGAAAAACATAATAGTTATGACACTACATTAATACAGTTGGGTTTATTCTCTTAACAGATTAGATTAAGATTTTTTTTGAACGCTATAAGATTCAAATTTAAATTTATTGACAAGTGTTTCTTCTAGATGTATTCATGAATTATTTATTTTATTAATCGGTGTAATTCATGAAAAAATATGGATCGTGTAACACTAATGGATATGATACATTCTAAAAGGGATTATCATTTTAATGGGATCCTGTTTAATACAATTTATTATTAAATGGTAATAAAATATTACACTCATTTGGTTAATGATTTTGGTGTAGATAAATAGGATTATCATCATCAAAAATTGTTTTCAATCTTTTGGAAGGAGAAATTTAATATAATAATCTCATAATACAGGTAACTTAAGAAAAGTTATTAAATTTAAGAGGAAGTAATATTTTTTAGAGAAAATCCTTCCTGGGTAACCATGTGTTTAAGTTGTTCAATAAGTGAATCTAGATGATTTTTAAGTATATAATGATTCACTAAGTTGTTAAAAGGCATAAAATTTAAAATGACCTATGGAATATTAGTATTCAATCATATATTCAATATGATTGGATATTCTAATTATTTTTTGAGATTAAGAGGTTTCCAATATGTCTTGTTTTAGTTGAAGGACCAATCAATTTAGCAGTTTTAGAAATCAAGATTTCATACATGAAACCCATAATACATTGTGAAATAACAAATACAAACACGATACATAATAAAATTAAATAAAACGCATCCATAAAATCTTATCCAAACATTTATTCTTCATAACATGAGTAAAGTAAGAAGAATAAGGGTGATAAAAAAATATTATTATGGGAAGTAAAGAAGAATCAATGATTAATTTATGAATGTAAATAAACTTGTAAAGTTAAATAACTAATAACAAAATCCATTCAAATAAACTAAATAATGTATAATCAATATTGATAGGTAAGAAAATAAAAAACATTCCATTTAATCAATAAATTTAGAATTATATGAATCCAAATATACATCGATTCAATTATCTCAAGAATAATAATAATAAATGAATTCTCAATAAATTTAGTGATTAATTATTGGAAGTCATGTTTCCCAAGAGCATGATAAATTTACCATCTGGATAAAATTTGAACTTTTTTGATTTAGAAAAAAAGTTGATCTCATGTGACTACTAATTCATCAAGGGTCTTGAATTAACCAGTCCCCATCCAATAGTACATCACTTAAATGGTCATAAATTCATTTATTTCAGTACAAATGCATTCTTCATTTATCAAATAATCGTTTTAGTTAAGAAAAAATATGTTTTATCAAAATGTATATGTATTGAATATATGATATGAAGATATCAATAAATCCTCAATGGAAGATAAGTTACAACAAGGGTTTTTACAATTATGAATTTAAATAACCTTGAAATTTTATTAAAATATTATTGAGGAATATGACCTTTAAACATTCCAAAGTGTCCAATACCACTTTGAAACATCTAAATCAGAAGCCCCATGAATAAAAAGATATAAAATGAAACATTAAATACCGTGAAGATAAAATAATTCAAGATATAATATGTATAAATGGTATGTATATACATGACACAAATAATTAAGGGGGGAATAATGGTGTATTCCTCACAGAATGAAATGTGAGATAAAAATACCTTACATCATCCTTCCTTTTTTTTACGGGTTTTAACCTCTTGTATAGTGGATTAATACATTTTAATAAATTATACTACAACCATAATTATATTTATTATATAATTTATGATCTTTTTATAATATCTTATTACCCATTTGAAAATAATATTTAATTATTTTCACTATTAAGGGTGTTAATTGACCAGTTTATCGAGTATGTTTTTCTTGTTATTTGTTGTTATTATTAAATAGATTAATATTTAATATCCTCCATAATTTTAACCATAATTTAATTATCATATATATTATGTATTTATAATAATCCATTATATTTTTAGATAATAATTGAAATGAACAAGTCCTGGGTACGGTAGGTCGTACGTACGCAAGAACACTGCTTTCATTTATTTATCATTTTAAATGAGTGATAAGTAAATCATACATATTTATATTATTACTCTTATATAATATAAATTTCTTATATATATCAAAATTTTATTAAAATCATTTTTAATATATTAAATTTATAACATGAATGAATTACAACATTATAATGAGGCGGTAGTCCACACTTCAAAAAACGATTATATCGTATTTACACAAAATGTATAGTATAAAGGTATGTGTCACAAAATAATTATATAAGAATAATGAAATGATAAAAATTAGATATATAATATATAAATATAGATTATATCATAATTTCCACCATGATAGGAGATAAATGAAAAATAAAAAACATCGCCTCATGAGATAGTAGTTTACCATACACAAGAACAATATGTTCATTACTCATTAAATGGATGTGTGTGTAAGTTCAGGTTGAAAAATTACAAGAAAAACATATTATTATATTTAATATTTTTTTTATATAATTATGTAATAATATTAATTTAAATAGTATAAAAAATAAATAAAACTAAAGACCTTTAAAAAGGACGTTACCGCTTATTTGAGTATATTCTTTTGGTTTGTACCAAAGGGAATCTTTGGATGTATTTATTCACAAGATGAGACATAAAATGTGATGTGGGTGATTTTGAGTAGATATTTGGGAAGATATTTTTCATTAAAAAGTGTCATTATAGGTGTGAGGAAGTGGGATGATATGAAGCCTTTTTATAGTGGACGAGAAGTGACACTCTTGTCAATTTTGGAAAAGGGAATTCTGCCTAACTTTTTTCCATTTAAATTGGATCCAATAATATAAAAAAGTATATATAAAAGATTATATGGTATATATATGGACATAAAATATATTTTTTAAAGTTTTATTGGTTATTTGGGCCATTTTGTTTAATTCTAAGTCATTTGTTGAGCTTATTTTCACCTTAATTTTTGAAATTAATATTTATCAAATTCACTAATATTTTTTGTCAAATAATAAATTTAAATTATTATAAATTATGAATTATAATGATTAAGAATATTCATTAAAATTTTCCAATTTTCTAAGACATAAGTGGAAAAAAATAATTTAAAATTAATCCCATAGTTAGAAAGACAGTACAAGTTTTTAACGCAAAAACGTTCAAAAGATTGATAAGTTTTTATGTCCAATTTCAATGTAAAAATGAATAAAATGACATAAACTAGGTTAATTTATAAAAATATAATATAATTAAACATTTAAAAAATATAAAATTAAAATTTAACCTTATAAATATATTAGACAAAAAAGCATTTTAGAATTAAAATTCATTATTTTTCACTATTCATTAAAAAATGAATCTTCATAGAAAAATTACAAAAATTTACCCTAACCTAATTTTTATAACCTGATATAAATGGTTAATTTAATTTTTATGTATAATATTTAAAAAAGTTTTCAGAATTTCATTTAAAATAGGTTCTCCATTAAAAGGCGGTAAAAGAGCCTTAATAAAAATATAATATTTTATGCATAACATTAGGTTTGTTTTTATCTTAAAACTATAAAATATATTTAATGAATATTAAAAATAATTGATTAAATATAATATATATATATTTCATCAATATCATTCACAAATTTTAATTATATTAATTTATTATTATAGAATAGTTATGTGAGCGTATTAATGTTTTTCTTTATTTTTATTTGGTTTTCTTATATATTTCTAATTAATTTGTAACTAATGAATTAATTTTATATTTTTGTAAACCATAGATTTTAAAATTTTCATTATCCATTTTTATAACTACTAATTTAATGACTAGGCCATATCTAATTATATTAAATAATAGTATTTTAATAATATATTTTTATTTGGTTATACTTGGTATTTCACATAACACAAGTTATTGAAGAAACTCATTGTTATGTGAGATGCACGCTAACTTTGTATCACATGCACTATAAGATATATCATAGATTTAATTTAATTAATATAGTAAATATATTATAAATTCTACAGGTATTATATTCCCTTACACACTTTGTGATACGTGTGGTGCACAATGTTATTACTTTATAATCTCGGGGTGTTACATTATAACAACCTTAAATAAATTATGTCCTTGAAATTTAAACTCAATCTCAGTAAATAAAGGGATTGAAATTTGAAAATAAAATTTTGTTGAAATACTCACATTGTAAATAGGTTTAAAAATACATATTCATAGTAAAAGGGAAAATGAAATGAGAAGGTGACAACAAAACTAGGCTTTCAAATAGGAGAAAATTAAAGAAAACATGGACATGGAAGAAAAATGAAACCTTCAAGTTCTTATGGAGAGTTATAGACACTACTAGAAATCCCAAATTTACCAACGCTTATATCCCAATGGTTTGATAAACCATTGGGAATGGTTATGTAAACCAACGGTTGTCTTAAAACCATTAGTATAGAGGATTTTATGAAGAAATTTACCAACGTTTTGTAAAACTGTTGGTATAGGCCTCTTTTACCAACGGTTATACACTAACCGTTGTTATAGGCCTCAATCTATCCAACCTTTTACCAAAGGTTTAACAAAACCATTGGTATAGGACTACATTCCTAGTGGTTTTTAAAAACCATTGGGAAAGTTTTCCCCTAAATCCAGTGCGGGTGTCCAGTAGCCCCTCTGCTCGATTGTAGTCCCCCTCCACTCGACTGTAGCCCTAAATTGAAGCTCTCCCGACGCTCTCTTGTCACCCAGTCTCCGAAACTCCATCCATCCTCTTCAATCAAACAATTTTTTTGTTCTACACTTCAAATTTGTAAGTTCTACCTCAATTATAATGTTCTTCATCTATTTTTATAATTTCTGTTTTGATTTGACCTAAACGTCTGGGATCTCTCTACACAAAGACTCAGAAACTCGTTCCACTCATAGATCAATCTTAAATCAAAAAATTTTGTAGTTATACACTCTAAATCTGTATGTACTCCCTTAGTTTTAATGTTTTTCATATATTATTTTGGTTTTCTGTTTTAATTTGGTATAAACTAGGTTGTGTTGTTTATGGCATGCGAAGGTTAGTGATATTGAGGATGAATTGGATGCTTCTTGGGTGATGGATTGGAATTGTGATTTTTTTGGATTATGTTTAGTTAATTTTCAATGAATTATTTGGGTATTTCCTCCTTTTAACAGAGCCCCCACTCCTCATGGACCTTGGACACCCCCCTCTTAGACCCTGGACAGTCCCCCCCTCGTGGAACTTGGATAGCCTGGCCCCCCTCTTTCCTGAAACATGGACAACCCCACTATTGGACCCCAGACAACCCCCCTACACCCTCCTCCAAGGACCTTGTATAGTCCCCCTCCTTCTTGGACCCTAGGAAGCCCCCCCACCCTCCTCCCTGGACCCTGGATAGTCCCCCTCTTCGATGGACCCTGCACAACCCCCCTCCTTCCAAGACCATAGATAGCCCCTTCTCCCTTTCTCCTTGACCCTGGATAGCCCCCATCCCCCTTCCTGGACCCTGGACAGGCCTCCACCCCTCCTCCTAGACCTTGGACATCCCCCTCATCCCCCTCCTCAACCACCAAATACCCCCCCACTTCAAAACATTGACCACCAAACTTCGACATGCTGGATTTTCTCTAAAAAGATAGATTTGATCCTCAAACCACCTCAATAATATCCTAAATAATTATTATAATGTGGTTTTCTCCACATAACATCCAATTGTATTCCAAGTCACTAGTCTATCCTCCCTTGTCTAGATTTTACAAAATTAATTCAACCTTAAGGATCCAAATAAAAATAAATCGATATAAGACATTTGATAATGGATTATAATTTCAAATTGGGATCCAGTGAGGAATATTTGAGATATTATGCATCATGTCCATGAGTGAATCCATTTTTATATATCTAATAAGTTATTTTCCACAATTTTCACACATTAATTGTTTGTAAAAATGGGACAAAATTTTATAAAGGTTCTAATATATAAAAATGAATCTATTTGTGGATGCAGCTTAACCAACATTGTCTAGCTTTTCTGCCTCTTCCATGATCATCGATGTGCACGTCCTGTCTCCATCTGACCTCGCACGATGGGTGACTCAGCGTATGGCTGATGAAGAGAACCAGATTCTCTTACTTCCACACCAGATTCACGCCCGCTACGCTCCTAAAGTGATCAATCCCACTAAGCATCCCTGTGAGCTTGATGACACGGCCACCAGTTCTTGTAAGAGGCAGAGGAGTTCTGAGCTGATGGAACAAGATGATTGACCAGTGTCCATCCATCTGGATGAAGACTTAAAACTTAGCGCTTCTTGGGAGGCAACCCATGTTATAGAGTTTCAACATTTTTCTTTTTTTTACTTTGTTTTAGGAAATAAACATGGCATGTATGCCACAATTTTTTAGCTGCTTCTGATCTGTATGTGCACTTGTAATTAATCTGCGTGAATGCTTCTATTTTGTCTGATCCTTGGTGTTATTTTTTATGAAATGATGTGGCTATGTGTTGTCTATGTGTTGATTTTATAGTTACACAATTATGTTCACTTTTCATTATTCCATTCTTTCAGTGCTTAGGCCGATGGTGGGAGGGAGGTTCGTACCAGAGGTATACAAGCATCTCCGCGTACCCAACTAGACCCTTCCACTATGAACAAACACATTTGGATTCTGTTTAAACTTAAGGGAAACGATCCATGGGTCCAATTTGATGTGTATAAGTCAACCCCGCCTCAATAAAAGGCACGGTGTGGCCAAGATAACTCAATCTGCCTCTCTTTTGTTCAAAATTGACTTATTTTTAAGTGAAATCAACAACTGACATATGGGAAACCAACCAAACACCTTTGGATTGTGTTGAAACATTAGGAAAACGATCCATGGGTCATATTTTACATGTAAAAGTCAACTCCGCCTCCATCCGATGCGCAGTGTGGCCAGTATCACTCCAAGTGTATGTATTTAGTTTAAAATGGACAATATTTTACGTACATACGCCAATCCAATCAAACAAATTTTGATTGTGTTGATACTTTTTCAAAATGATCCATGACTCATATGTATTGTGTACGAGTCAACCCTGCCTCAATTTGAGGCTCGGTGTGGCTGATACCACTCAAAGTGCCTCTGTTTTGTTAAAAATGGACTCAATTTTAAGTGAAATCAACAACTGACATACAGAAAACCGACCAAACCCATTAGGATTCTGTTGAAACTTAAAGAAAACGATCCATGAGTCTAATGTGACGTGTATGAGTCAACTCCACATCAATACAAGGCTCGGTGTGGCCGAAACCACTCAAAATGCCTCTGTTTTGTTAAAAACGGACACAATTTTAATCGAAATCAACAACTGACATAAAATAAACCAACCAAATGAATTCCGAATCTATTGAAACTTTAGGAAAACGATTAATGGGTCATATGTGACATGTAAGAGTCAACCCCGCCTCAATCCGAGGCGCGGTGTGGCCGGAACCACCGAAACTGTCCCTCTTTTGTTTAAAATGGACAATATTTTATGTACATACATCAAACTGACAAAACAGCTTCTGATTGTGTTTATACATTTTCAAAACTATACATGACTCATATTTTATGTTCATGAGTCAACCCTAGCTCAATCCGAGGCCTGGTGTGGCTGACACCACTCAAAGTGCCTCTGTTTTGTTAAAAATGGACTTAATTTTAAGTGAAATCAACAACTGACATATGACAAACTGACCAAACGCATTCGGATTCTATTAAAACATAAGTAAAATGATCCATGGGTCGAATTTGATGTGTACGAGTCAACTTCGCCTCAATCTGAGGCATGGTGTGGTCTGGACCACCCAAACTGCCTCTCTTTTGTTCAAAATGGACTTATTTTTAAGTGAAATCAACAACTGACATACGGGAAACCGACCAAACGCCTTCAGATTGTATTAAAACTTTAGTAAAACGATTCATGGGTTATATGTGATGTGTAAGAGCCAACCCAGGCTCAATATGAAGCACGGTGTGGCCATAATCACTCCAAGTGTATGTATTTTGTTTAAAATGGACAATATTTACGTACATACGCCAAACCAATCAAACGGATTTTTATTGTGTTGATACTTTGGAACAACAATCCATGACTCATATGTGATGTGTACGAGTCAACCCTGCCTCAATCCGAGGCCCGGTGTGTCCAACACCACTCAAAGTTCCTCTATTTTGTTAAAAGTGGACTTAATTTTAAGTGAAATCAACAACTAACATACGGCAAACTGACCAAACACATTCAGATTCTGTTGAAACTTAAGGAAAATGATCCATGGGTCAAATGTGATGTGTAAGAGTCAACTTCTCCTCTATCCGAGGCGTGGTGTGGCTGACACCACTCAAAATTCCTCTGTTTTGTTAAAAATGGACTGAATTTTAAGTGAAATCAACAACTAACAGACGGGAAACCAACCAAACGCATTCGTATTGTGTTGAAACTTTAGGAAAACGATCCATGGGTTATATGTGATGTGTACGAGTCAACCATGGCTCAATCCGAAGCACAGTGTGGCCGATATAACTCCATGTGTATGTATTTTGTTTAAAATGGGCAATATTTTATGTACATACACCAAACAAATCAAAAGGAATATGATTGTGTTGATACTTTTGCACAATGATCCATGCCTCATATGTGACATGTTAGAGTCAACCCTGCCTCAATCTGAGGCCTCAGTGTGGCTGCCATGTCTCAAAGTGACTCACTTTTCTTTGAAATGGAAAACATTTTAAGTGAAAACAAAAACTGACATACTGAAACCCAGCAAAACGCATTCGGTTTCCATTGAAACTTTAAGAAAACGATCCATGGGTCATTTGTGATGTGTACGAGTCAACCCCACCTCAATCCGAGTCGTGGTGTGTCCGAGATCACTCTAAGTGTATCTCTTTTATTAAAAATGGAAAACAATTTAAGTACATACAGAAAACCAACCAAACAGATTCTGATTGTGTTGATACTTTAGCACAACGATCCATGAGTCATATGTGATGTGTAAAAGTCAACCCCTCCTCAATCCAAGGTGTGGTGTGGGAGACACCAATCATAGTGTATCTCTTTTGTTTAAAATATACATCATTTTAACTTAAAAGAACAACTGGCATATGAAAAAAAGACCAAATGCATTCAGAATCAGTTGAAACTTTAGGAAAACGATCCATGGGTCATATGTGACGTGTACGAGTCAACCCCACCTCAATCCAAGGAGCGGTGAGGCCAGAACCACTCAGAGTGTCTCTCTTTTGATTCAAAAGGATATCATTTTTAGTGGAAACAACAACTGACATACGGAAAACTGAACAAATGCATTTGTATTCCACTGAAACGTTACAAAAACAATCCATGAGTTTTATGTGACGTGTACGAGTCAACCCCACCTTAATCCGAGTAGCGGTGTGGCCAGAACCACTCGAAGTGTTTCTCTATAGTTTAAAATGGACTTCATTTTAAGTAAAAAGAACAACTGACATACGGAAAACTTACCAAACACATTCAGATTCTATTGATACTTAAGGAAAAGGATCCATGGGTCATTTGTGACGTGTATGAGTCAATCGCGCCTCAATCCAATCCTTGGTGTGGCTGCCACGACTCAAAGTGACTCACATTTCATTGAAATGGAAAGCATTTTAAGTGAAAACAACAACTGACATACCGAAACCCCACAAAACACATTTGGATTCTATTGAAACATTAGGAAAAAAATCCCTGGTTCATTTTTGATGTTTAAGAGTCAACCACGCCTCAATCCGAGCCTTGGTGTGGCTGGGAAAACTCAAAGTGACTCACTTTTCTTTGAATTGGAAAACATTTTAAGTGAAAACAACAACTGACATACTGAAAACTGACCAAACACATTAAGATTCTGTTGAAACTTTAGGAAAATGATCCATGGGGAATTTGTGACGTGTAAGAGTCAACCCCACCTCAATCCGAGTCACGGTGTGGCCGGGATCACTCTATGTGTCTCTCTATAGTTTAAAATGGACTTCATTTTAAGTGAAAAGAACAAATGACATACAGAAAACTGACCAAACACAATCGGATTGTGTTGATACTTTAGGAAAAGGATCCATGGGTAATTTTTGAGGTGTACGAGTCAACTGCACCTCAATATGAGCCTCGGTGTGGCCGCCACAACTCAAAGTGGATCACTTTTATTTGAAATGGAATGCATTTTAAGTGAAAACAATAACTGACATACGAAAAACTGACCAAACACATTTAGATTCTGTTGAAATTTTAGGACAACAATCCATGGGTTATTTTTGACGTTTACGAGTCAACCCCACCTCAATCCGTGTCGCGTTGTGGCAAGGATCACTTAAAAATGTCATTTTTTTAAATGAACCACATTTTAAGTGATAATAACTGTCATACGGAAAACCAATGAAACCCTTTTGGAATATGTTGATACATTAGGAAAATGATCAATAGGTCATGTGTGACATGCACTAGTCAATCATGCCTCAATACGAGGCATGATGTGACCAATACTACTCCAAGTGCATGTATTTTGTTTAAAATGGATATCAAATATAGTAAAAACACTTGTATACGAAAAACCAATCAAATTATGAATTGAATTCCAAATTTCATATATAATTGTCATCTAAATTTGAAAGTTAATTCTAAATGAATTTTAAAATGAATTCTAAATGAATTCTAAATGATTTTTAAAATTAATTCTAAATGAAATCTAAATTATGTATCTTTATAATTACGTTATGAATTATGAATTAATTCTGAATGTGTGTAGTTTCAGGATGTATTATATGTTAAATGTATATGAATTTGTTCTGTATATGTATATGTTAGTTGGTTATTACAGGTAAAGGAGAGGGATTGAAGAATCACAGGTGAATGGAGACCCTACTCCTCCCCTGTGCAAATTGCAGCCTGCTGTGCAAATTGCAGGCTACTATGCAATTTGCACATCATAGGCTATGCCAACGGTTTGAAACCATTGGCATAGTCTTCTAAGGAGGTTTATACCAATGGTTCAGATGGAACCGTTGGTATAAACTCTTTCCCAACGGTTTCAAACCGTTGGGAAAAGATGTATAGTTGGAGTTTTCCCAACGGTTTTGAGTGAACCGTTGGGAAAATCTAGAGATTTTGTTGGGTTTTCCAAAGGTTTACTTAAATCCCTTGGGAAAACATATGCCAACGGTTAATGTTAACCATTAGGATAGGTTTATTTTTCTAACCTATCCCAACAGTTCTTTGTAAACTATTGGAAAATTTTTTCCCAATGGATTACTTCCCCACGGTTTTTAGAACCATTGGGATAGATATTCCCAAAGGTTCTGCAGCCTTTCCCAATAGTTGTGAACCGTTGGAAATGCCTCTTTTTCCAATAGTGAGAGAACATGTTCAAGTGAACTTTTTTGACCACAAAACAATAGAAAAGAGGTATGTATAATAGTCATTGATATCCTAATGAATCATGGTAATATGACACCATTTTTGTTTCAAGACCATTTCTTTTCCAGAGTTGATAAATTATTTTACTCCCATAATATAAGAATATATATATTTCTATAAACATAATCTTTTACATTGATTGGACCTTGAACAATTTATATTTCAATTCATTGAAAAAGATTTTTCATATAGTGAAGTAACACATTAATCTAAAAAAACTCATTAAAAGTTTAAATTAAAACATTTTATAAGTGGTTAACTATTATAAAAGATTATAATCCAAAAGATAAAAAGGAAGGGCGCTGAATTTACGAAATAAACATATAAAATAACATGAAAGGCTATTAATCATCATATACCAAACATGTGAATATGGTAATAACTTGTATTACCATAATATTTTATTGGTAACATTAATTATTCTATATTCCTTAAGTAAAACACATGTTATTTGAAATATTCAATAAATCCAAAAGTGTTTTAAACTCCATAAATGATAGAATAAACCACTTTGTCAATAAATCATTACTCAGTTACAAGGTAGTCAGCACTTATCCAATTTACATTATCTAAACCAATCATTTAGTTATCTAAAAAACATTATCTTAATATTAGGAACATATTGAGGGTTATCATTCCCTCAACCATGTGTTTTACTAAATGGGTTACTTTTTTCATAATAACATTTCATAGTACCATTCAAAATATGATCTCAAATCCTTAATTAAAAAGTACTACAATATAATACTTACATCTTTCCTAAATCATATGATTAAAACATTTTAAATTATATACTTTTGAAACATATTTCTTAGATCCCAATATAGAAGTACATTAATCATTCCACTTCAGTTGTGTCAATAACATATGCTTTACCTTGACCCCTTAGCTTATTTTTAGGTATATTTTCATGACTCTTGGGGAATTTATTTCCATATTACCCCATCTCTTTACAATTGTAACATTTATTTTTAGCATTATCATTTTTCAATTTCATTATTTTTCTAGGTAACCTTTTATACTCACTTATGAAAAATCACAATACATTCAAGCATTTAAAAGGGTGATTATTTCCATAATTAGCACATGTGGGAAATCCCATCTTTCTCTTCATCTAATTTAACTCATTCAAAATTTTATAGTTATAATATGACCAATTAATGTTTAGGTTTCCCTTAGATATATTAATTATCAAAACTCCCTCTCAATCTCGAAGAGAAATAAAACTATTCCATCATATATTGAATGATTTTGTGAGACCATATCCTTTCAGAGATTTATCTTGATACCTGTAATGAAGTGGTCAATATTGCACTCTGGTTTTCATATGAAATCCTTAGCATACCATGATAACATAGTAAAGGTATCTTCATACTATGTAACATGTTATTCCTCCTTTTACTTTAAACTAAGGAAAATTATCACCATCTTTGTTTATTTGTCATGAGGGATGTATTTATCGAAGAATGTTTCTTTATAAGTACTTGATTCCATGATTTCAATTTCTTCTTCCTCCCTAATGTTTAGGATCAATGACTACCATTTATCCAAAACACCATTTAGGAAATATACTACATGTGTAGCCTTCCCATTTTCACTGCATCTCAATACCATTAATATCTTCTCCAAAGACTTAATCCATTACTCAACCAGCATAGGGTCTATAGTCATATGAAATGATGAGGACATATATAGCATAAAGTGGCCCAACAATGGATACCATCATTATGGAATAGGTCAATCCATATAGGAAATGTTATTTCTCATAACCTGATTAATCTACGCTAATATTTCAATAACATTATCTATTCCAAAACTAGCTATATTGGTTTCCTAAGTAGGGAAATATCTAAATTTTCCACTAGTACTGATACCATTATTCCTTTCAGGTATAATTTCTATACAATGGAATAAACTAGATTCAATCATAATATTATATAACATAATTTATTTTCCCGAAACCAGTGAAACACTTAACATAAACTGAAAACATTTTCTACAAACAATCTTTTAATAATAGTCATGGTTTCTTTGGGGATATAATTAAATTCAAATCATTCATTATATTTTATAATGAAACTATGAATTATCCTAAAAATATCTCCTAGGAGTGTCAAACTAATTTCATAGTAAGGACAATTTTCATGTACCAGGTTACACCTAGTCAGGCCTAACATAACTTATCAAATTTGTTACTTCTAGGTACATATATTATAGAACTAGATCCACTTGTACTATCCAAATAGGAATGAATAGCTTGTAATGCCCACATAATATCTACCACATTAAAATTATATGATTTTATTCTATACTTATTCTCAATGTCTATCTTATGGTTATGTTCCCCAATATAAGTTTTCTAAATATAGTTTCCATGGTTGTTACTAAACTTCCATTTATACCAACTATAATGCCCCAACCCAAGAAGCCCAGAGATGGTACATTATTTTATTGTATTGGCATGATTAAAAAGAATAAAATCCTAAAATTTGGATTAGTTTGGATGTTTTGGAAAGCCAAATTACATACATGAAACCAATAATAATTGGGAAATAGGAATTACAAACTTGATACATAATAAAATGAAATAAACAACATCCTTGAAGAATTATTCAAATATTTCTTCTTCATAAGCTTGGGAAATGAAACATAATAATGTTGAGATCATATTATCAGTAAGGGTAAGTAAATAAGAATCAATGATAAATTTATGAGATTAGATCAACATGGAAAGGTATATAACTGATAACACTTGACATTAGAATAAAATAAATAAGGAATAATCTATATTGGAAGGTAAGAAACTGAAACACATTCTATTTATTCAATAAACTAACAATGAAATGAATCTATAAATATTTCAATGAATTTATATCATGGATAATAATAATAAATTGAATCTCAATAAAATCATTTCTTAATTACTAGAAATCATGTTTCGAAGGCACATGATACCTTAACCGTTAAGAGATAATTTAAACTATTCTAATTTGGACAATTGATTCATCTCATGAAACTGCAAATACATCGAGGGGATTTCATTAACTGGTCCCCAGCTTTTAGGGATAGCCTTAAATGGTTCTCAACCCATGTATTTCATATCAAAATCATTCCTCATATATCAAATAACCGATTAAATTAAATAAAATATACCTTATTAAAATGTATACATATTAAATAGAATATTTGAATTTATCAATAAATAATCATTTTATTATAAGTGAAAATAATGTTTTTGACATTGATGAATGGAAATACCCTTGAAATGTTATTAAAACATTCTTGAGGAAAATAACCTCTAAATATTCCAAAGTGTCGCATACCACTTTGAATCATTTGAATAATAATCCCCATGAATGAAAAGATATAAGATGAAACATTAAATACTCTTATGATAAAATAATTCATGATATAATATAAATAAATGGGTAGTATATGCACCACAAAAATAAGTAAGTGGTGAATAATGGTGTATGAATCACAAAATGAAATGTGTGACAAGAATCTCTTACTTTATTATTCAATTTTTTGTGTGTTATTTATCCTCTTATATATTGATTTAAAACATGTTAATAAATTATAATATCACCATACTTATATTTATTATATCATGTATAATATTTTAAAAATATCTTATTGCCCAATTTAAAACAATCTTTTATTATTTTCACTACTCTAGGTGATAATTTCACAGTTTGTCGAGTATGTTTTGACATGTTATTTGTTGTTTTTATTACATAGATCTTGATTTAATCATATAAATAGCGTAAAACATGATTTAATTATAATATATATTATATATTTATAATAATTCATAATATTTGTAGATAATAAATGAAATGCATCATTCACAGGGACAGTATGTCGTACGTATGTATGCACACTACTTTCATTTAATTTTCATGTTAAAAGAGTGATAATTAAGTGATACATATGTATATTATAACTCTGGTATAATATTAATGCAATATTTTCATATAGTTCTATTTAAATCATACCTATTATATTTTATGTATAATGTGAATAAATCACATCTCTTTGAGGAGGCGATTGTCCACACTTCTCAAACGATGTTATTTTATTTACACAAAAAGGAAAGTATAATGGAATGTGTTATAAAAGAGTTAAATAATCATAAAGAAATGATAAATTTCATATATATCATATAGAAATATATTTCCCATCATATGTTCCACCATGACAAGTTTTAATGTGAAAAAAACAACTTCGCTTTGTGAGACAATAGTTCACTCTACATAAGAAAGGTAAGTTTGTTTCCCATTAGATATAAGTGTGTGTAAGTGAAGGTCAAAAAATTAACATAAAAATATACTATTATATTGTGTATATTTTTTTATATAATCATTTAATAGTTATAATTTAATGAGTGGAAAAAATAAATAAATCTAAAGATCTTAAGAAGGATGTTACCTCTTATTTGAGTAACTTATTTTGGTTTATACCAAAGGGATTCATTGTATGACATTATGAACAAGGTGAGGATTCTAGGGTGAGGTTAGAGAATATTAGGAGCTATGTTTATAGAAATTATTCAATAAAAAGAGTCCCGAGATGTTTTAATATGTGGTAGGAGAGGAGGCCTTTTTATAGTGGAGGAGGAGTGACACTATTGTAAATTTCGAAAAGGGAATTCCACTAACGTTTTTCCCATTTTAAATGGATCCAATAATAGACCAAAGTCAATAAAATGGACGATAGGGTATAAATATTTCCATAAAATGAAATTTGGAAAATTATCCTGGTCATTTGGGGCCTTAAGTTTATGGTTTAGTCCTTTATTAAGCTTAATTTCACATAAATCATTGTAATTAATTTTAATCACTTCCAATGAAATATTTTTTTATTAAAAAATAAGTTGAACTAATTATAAATTATATAATATTATTATTCCAAATAAATAATCCATTTTACCAAATTACAAACACATAATATGTGGAAATTAATTTAAAATTAATCCTTCATAGGGGACGACAATGCATGTTTTTAAAGTAAAAATGTTCAAAAGTTTGTTAAGTTTTTATATCCAATTTCAAAAAGAAAATGATAACAAAGGAATAAATTGGATTTGTAATAAAAATTTAAACCAGTAAAAATTTAAAACCATTTCAAAATATTATTTAATCTTATATATAAATTAGACCAAAAATTAGTTTTTAATTAAAATTCATTATTTTTCAATATTAATTAAAAAATAAAACTTCACAGAAAATACAAAAAAAATCACCCAAACTAATTTTTATTTTCTTATTTTAAATATTATGTTTATTTGGAAATATAATATTTATAAAATTTTGAAAAATTGGATTTAAAATAGGTTCACCATTAAAATATGGTAACAGTTCCCTAAAAAATATAGCATTTTATGTATAAAATTGAGTTTATTTTTATCTTAGGCCTATCAAATATATAGTATTAATGTAAAAAATATCTTATTGAATATATAATATATATATATTTCATTAATATCATTTACCAATATTATATTATTTAATTTTTGAAGATAAAATAGCTTTTTGAGTATAATAATGTTTTCTTTTATATTCAATTGGTTTTTATATTTATTTCTAATTAATTTGTCACAAATGAATTTGTTTTATATTTTTGTAAGCCATATATTTTCATAATTTATTTTACCCTTTTTATAAATTCTAATTGAACGGCTAGGTAATATCTTATTATATTAAATTGTAATATTTTAACAATATATTACTTTTTGGTAAAACTCGATCTTGTGTGTAATGTAGGCCATTGTAGAAACTCATTATTACATTTGATGCAGACTAACTCAGTATCATGCACTTTGAAATATATATCATTGATTTAATTTATTTAGAATAGTAAATATTTTATTAATTCTTGGGGTATTATACTCCCTTACACACTTGGTGATGCGTGTGATACACAATGTTTTTGCTTTATAATTTCAGGGTGTTATAGAAGATGTTACCGCCATTATTTATTAGAATATTTTGACAAAAATTCTTATTATTTGTGACTAATTCTACAAAAAAATAGAAATACATATGTGATATGGACATATTATTTTTTTCTTTAAATATTACTACCAATATAAGATAAGTATTATATCCCAACATAAAGAGTTTATGTATCTTAGATAGATTTTCTAAATAGAATATAACATCTATGAGTTTAAATAGATTATGTTTGAACTTAGAGAATTTGAAAATTATCTATTAATTTTTCATAGGTATAAAGATAACTTTATTTAAAATTGAATATCCTATAAATTTTAATATATGTTAAAGTGAATAAAAATGTAATAGTAACATTTAGGTAATGTGAAAAGTGAATGAAAATTTAGCATAAAATATTATTATAGGTAAAATACAATGTGAATGTCACTCTATCCTAAAGAAGACATGAATTTTATATTAAACAATAATGTAAATAGTTCTATTTTTTCAATTAATTTTTTTATGGAATAGGGATCCAAGGATGGTGATGAAAAGACATAGAAATATTTATAATTATATAATAAGATGTCAACATCATAATATTCGATGCTATGATGTTTGGGAGTCTGAATTGTTTCAAGGAGTTGAAAATTGAGAATATGATTCCTAATTATCAACATTATTCCTACTCGATTTCTTTATATATTTTACTCAATATTATTTTAGTGGGAACATTTTATATGATGGTCATGTAGATATTTGACTAGAATTACTTGAAGATGTAATAAGTTGACATTACCCTTGGAAGTGAAATGAATACAAGGATGAACTAATAGTTTATTATATATGATATGATAGATCATTGATTATGGTGGGTTTTATAAATTATTATTAAAAGAGTTTAAGAATAAAAAAGGAATTATTTAAATGTAAATATTAATTTTATCATTCTTACATAATGGATTTATAAGTGTATATATAGATATATATTTCATGAAATGAAATGACAATTGAGCTCTAAATGTTTGACTTTTAGTTATCCTTAACTAATGTTTATCATGGGGTATTATAGGTCATGAATGAATGTTATGTTTATCATGAGTATGTTTCTTTTAGAAAGATATTTATATGATCATGAGTGATATAATAAATGGAAAAGAATCTCTGTGTGAACTAGACGACCCACTATGTATAACACATAGTATGTCATACACTATGTCTCTTGTATACTAGGGGTTCTGGCCCATTTTTAGTCTCTATTACTTGAGGTCTATGAGATACATAGATTGAAAACATCTACAAATTTATACCATTAAAATTAAATCCATTTAGAGTAGATAGTCATGGAGTGGTTGGGTATGTTAACAATATTTTAAACAGTTGAAGCTCAAACAGGATGGGATTTGTCCCCTTATATAATGAGTATGACACCAATAACGCTAATTGAGATAAAATATGAAGTGTGTGGACACACCTAGATAGTACAAATGATGTTATTATATATTCATATAAGGTTTTTGTGATGCGGTAATCAATAAAAGTTAATTTGATATGGTGTATTCATCGAATGGGTCAGTCTATACCTAGATAATCAAGATTGTATGATTTTTCTATAATATAATTACATACACCATTTCCCATGCTGACTCTATGTCTTTGACAAATGGATCATATGAGAAATCATTATATCATGAGATATGATAGTTAGAAATAGGTATAAAGATACATGTATCTAATGTAGATGATTCCATATTCCTTTATAGCTTGAGCAGCATCAACACTTTTATAGAGGCCTATCTTTTATTACAATCATGGATCCAGTGATTTATATTATTTCTCAACACTATACATAACAATGGGGTAACATTTTTTGGTTGAGAGAATGGGATTTGATTTTCACTCAAAGAGCTACTCTAAGTGTTTTTAGAGTTAATCCCAAAGTGTTTTGGATGGGTATCCAAAGGTATTACATACAATGTGATATAATGTGAATTTAGTGGTAGATTTTTAAAAAGTGTTTTTGAAGATAAAAAATTAGTTTTGGACTTGGTTTCATGGGTTATCTTATATGATAGATTATAAGGTGATATTTCACAAAAGTCTTTTAAGATTTATAAAAAGTGAAATATTTAAATACATATTCCATAAATCCATCATATATATATTTATATATTGAGGTACACCTATGGAGGGATATGAAAAAAGATAACTATGTTCTTAGGTAATGTAATATTTGTGGTAACCTTGGTTGTCTCTGGAGAAGAGTGCTTCAAATCTAGTTATCATGAGTAAGAAAATAAGTGAAATCGTTATAATTTTTAAAACTAATAAATAAATAAAAAACAATAAAATTAGATTAATAAATAAGTTTCTTAGTTATGATTAGCTTCCCATTGGAAAGATATCACAATATTTTAAAATTGATTTGTTGCTACTGTTAGTGGACAAATGAGTGGTTCCAAAATCACTTTCCCCCTTCACCCTTGATTGATTAATTATGTTTAGAATATTCTCATATTATTATCTTATTTAGTATACTATCATTCCAATTAATTAAATAAATAGTTATCACACTGAATTCAATTTAGAAATGCCCATTCGGGTGTTATGATTCTTAAGTAAACGAAGTATAACCACTACTACTTATTTGGGTGTTAGAAATAACTAAAAACTCACTACTTAGCCTCATATCATTCAATATAAATGATATAAAACAATGTTTATGGAGATAATTTATCCTCAAAAAAGGAAATAAATAATATTACATAAATAATTCAAGAAAAATCACATTCATGATCAATTATCCAAATAATTGATGAAATAAATTAAAAATAAAAATAAAATTTTGTTTAATAAAAATTTCTTGAATAAAGAATTATAAGAGAGTTTCCTTACCTTATCCAATAACCCAATAATTCACTCTAACATTTAATATGAAAAAAGGTGAAATAATGAGTAGAAGGCATATTAAAACATTCTGTGGAAAAATTGAGGTAATAAAAATCTATGTGAAATGATGAGTAGAAGGCTTATTAAAACATAATGTAGAAAAATTGAGGCAATAAAAATATATGGCAGCAACTCTTCGATCCTCCACCCGAGTTCTATTCATATATGATATGTTCCAATCCTTTATCATACCATTCCTAAAATATTAGACTCAGATCACCTACATTGGGGATTTTATCTCTCTGCACTCACAAACATGTATCCAAGTCTTGGGCCGACATGCACAGGGCCAATGGGCCTTTTCCCACCCATTATGCATGCCCCATGGGCATCCTGCCCCAGATATGATTCAGATACATTGAATCATTACTTTATACTTGTTTTCTTGTTATGTTGGTCTCTTACCCTTATCCTATTGGTAAAAGAACCATTTTATAACACACAAAAATAAATAATCTTAGTACAATGTTTTTTAATAAAATCATAAGATTAAAGGAAATTTAATTTTATCATTTTATTTTATTTTCTCTGATTTTATTGTTTAAATATAAATTATCCCCATTTTAATAAAGTAATTAATTATTTATGTAAAATATTTACAATAATTAAAATTAAATATAAAATTTTAAAAAAATCTTGAAAAATGAGAATTAGATTGAGTCACGCATGAATTATTCTTCTCCTCAAACATTGAATCTCAATATAAATTAAATTGGAACACCATGCATACCAATAATCAAATTTAAAAGTTTAAAATTAAGATTATAATAAAAAAAACTAAAATTTCATGTTCCATATAAAATATCAATTCAAATTCACACTCTTCAAAGTAACTAATCAACCAAAGTAATTTTCTTTCTCCCATTGGAAACTAGTGGATCTTTTACATCAATTTATTCACATATCATGATCCATTGTTATCAAGCATGGTAATAATGATATACCTCACATTTATTTTGTTTAACTCATCAATCAAGGCACTAAATTAAATTAAATTTATTTTCAAACCATTATTACATTCTCATACCATTTACTTTAAAATGAACCACCTTTTAATCATTGTAATGATAAAAAACACATGAAATCACGAGGGATTTTAAATTAAGGTTCTCATAACTCTGAGGTTTTGGGTTGCTGGGTAATGATATATAAAATATTAATGATAAAACGTGAGGTTTTTTTATAAATCATAATTCTTGATATAAAAACTAAATTTTAATTAATTTCAAACCTCTAAAAAGAGATAACACTAACTTCACAATCCCAAAGTAAAGTCCTGAAACAATTAAAGATTAAAGAATAATGAACACCCTATAGAAATTTCAATGCATTGATTACATTTTTTTTCAAAATAATATTTCATACATTTATTTTTAATTTTTTGAAATTTAATCTTGGAATGAATCTCATTTCCACCACCTAGGCCCATATTAAAAAAATCAACACTCTAGTAATGTTTATTTTTTATTCTCTGAAGTCAAAAACTTATTTTTTATAAAAAAAATATAATATTGTATTTTTTTAACAGGAGTATAAATAAAATAAAATAAATAAATGAACATGAATTTTTCCTAATAAACAAAATAAAACACACAAATGTTTCCATATAATATAATATATCTATTCCACTATGTCTTCCCTCTCCCCAACAAATCAACTATAAAATTTCATAAACAGTACATAGAGTAGAACATGAAAGAAAAATATTGGATTTTAATATTGCGGAATCCTAACAAGATAATTTATGTATTTTATGGGATAAAAAGTGTTAATGTAAAAGGTGGTCTCAAGGATAAGGTATAAATAAATAAAAATTTATCAATCATTATAAATGGGTAATTTTAAATCATATATTTTAAAAAGTTCCAATGAATGTTATAATAGGAGGAATGCCACTTGATCTTTCTTATAAATATGATAAAGATATAGTTGGAAATATTATTTCAATATTTCATTTTAGGAATGGACAAAAAAAGATGTTTTATAATGACTCATGACATGATATATCAATAAAAAACAAATCTATAAAAATTTAAGATATTTTATGTGTGAAAATAGTTTGTAAATTTTGTCTACATAAATAATCTAATATAACTAAATCATGATTCAATAAAATACCTATTATTTATTCATAAAATTAAATTTTATATGTTAATCATTAAATATCATTATGTTATAAACTTAAAACATGGATTTATAGGATTCTTAAGAAACTAATGTCTCTTAGATTAAATAAGTAAAAAATAAATCACAAGTGTGGTCTTGTAATTCTATTTGAAAGCTAAAAAATATATTTTTAAAAAATATAGGGAGTTAAAATATAATGAATGGAGAAGATAACCCTCTTTTCCACATACCACTCTCTTATTCCTTCTTCTTTAATATGCTTGAGGGGATTTCTCATGACATCATCCTTATACAGCTATAAAAGAAGATAAATCCTCAACGAAAAAGGTTCATTGTGATGTAATCTCAAATATAATGAGGGGAATTCAACTAAATAATAATATATTAATAAATTTACATTCAATAAATAAATATAAAACTAATTTCATATAAATAATAAAACAAATGTAGATAAATATTGTGTTGATCCCCCCAACTGTGCCCAAGATTTTGATTTCATCTAAAAAGGCATTACCAATTTTTATCCAATGTTTGATGGTGGATGAGGATTCTTTGATTTGAACCACCACATATTGTTTTTCTATCTTGAATTATTTATTTATTTCTATATCGATTAAACTATGGAAAAAATACACCACATCCACACCCATGTCAATGATATAGATATTACATGGTTTGAGTAGGAAAAATAATGGGCCCTCCTTATTTTTATTTTCCATGTATACCACCTTGAATTCATTATAAATTTATTACATAAGGAATTTTACATCAAAGAAATAATAAAAGGGAAATCCACAGTGTAATTCTATTTAAATAAAATTATAACATAAAGAATAAATATCAAAATATTCCCCTCAAATACAAAAAATACACTAAAAAGGGGGAATTAATAGTGTTTTTTGTGGACTAGTGGTGGTTTAAACCACCATATATTAGAATCGCGACAATTTCATGAACCGCCACATATTGCATGGTCCTAAGTCATATAATGATGGTATCCAAAAATTCATGGTGGTTTTATTATGTGTTGTTTTAGGAGTATTCAGATGAGGGTTCTATTTTATTTAGTGACATTTTTTTATAAAAAATATCCCAATGAAATATTTAAAAAATGTAAATAAATATCGTTGATATGTTCATCAGAAGTTTTCATTATCTGTGGTTAATCATAACTGCTGCGAAACAAATTTTATTTAATGTATTTATCAGTGGTTTCTAAAAACCTCAACTACATCAGGTTTTTTAAATACAATTAAAAAAATTAATATAAAAAAGTGGCATGAAATAAACTAAAATATTAATATATGATAATTCATTATACATACATCAAACATCTATAAAAAATATACATACATTCACATTATTATAACCAATATCTCATTCAACCCATACATATGTCAACCAACACATCTGTCAGCCCCCACTACCTCTATGTGACGACCAATATACATCTACACCATGAAGTCTGCAACATTTGTCTTCATCCACTACATCTCATCAACCAAAACCAACCAATATATATCATCTTCATTAACAAAAAAGGAAAAAAAATTAAAACAAAACATAATAAATCAAAATTACTATAGAATAATTGATAAAATTTTAACATACCACGGAAACTAAGAACCATCATGACTACCTTATGAAAAATGTTATGGATTAGAACAATCAACCTCCTACCTAGTACCGGAATATACCACCTAAAATTAAAAATAGAATATTTAAGAAACACAATGATGAAAAGATAAGACACATAATATATTCAGAATTCTAAACATAATTTATTTTATTTTTTCAATAAAATAGAATAAATTTTATCATAAGAAAATATATAATGCAAACAATTTAAAAACATAAACATACATATTTAATATAATATTAAACACATGAAATATAAAATAGATAATTAAATATTCAAATTTATTTTTAAAGTGATGTGAGGTGTGATTGTAATTTTATTATTAAACAAATTTTAATTACTTAGATATCCCAACATGTACTATTTTACAAAAATAAATTAATAGTGGTTGTACAATGATTTAATGCCAATCTACGGTCATTTTCAATGGATTCGAACATTCCACCCTCGTTCAAATGTTTTAAAATTCTAAAAACATGTTTACAACAAAATTGAGAAAACCATTATTCAGAATGACTTTCCATAGGTACATAAATTTCAAAATTAAATATATTGTTGTTGCTCATAAATTTATAGAAATATGAAATTGTTTTCCTAGTTTCGTCCCCCCGAAACGTGTTTTTAAAGGTTTTTGTAACTTTAAGAAGTGGTTGCCATGTCATTCCAACCACACCACATGTCGTATTGATGTGTTATCTGCACATACACATCAAAAATAACTTCTTATTGGTTTTACAATGATTTAATTTCAATCAATGGTCTTTTTATATGGTTTCGACAGTTCCATGCACATTTTAGTGTTTTAAAACACTAAAATGCATTTATGATCATAATGGGAAATCCGCCATTCAGAATTATGTTTTGTTGGTTCCTACATTTATAAAACTAACTATTTGATTTTACCCTAATTTTAGTTCAATATGAAATCATTTTCCTAGGTTTGACTCCCCCGACACATGTTTTCAAAAGTTTTTATACCTTTAAAAAGTGGTTACTAAGTCATTCCAGCCACACTGCATGTCTGATTGATGTGTTGTCTATGAATACATGTAAAAAGTAACATAATGGTGGTTTTAAAATGATATGATATCAAGGTGTGGTATTTTTCTAGGGTTTTGATTCCATAAGCATTTTAGTGTTTTAAAACACTAAAACCGTATTTACATCTATAACGGGAAAACCCTCATTCAGAATGACGTGCTGTTAGTTTTTTAATTTCAAAATTAAATATATGATAGTTTTACAATTATTTCAATGCAATACAACATTATTTACATGGTTTTGACCCCCCAACACTTGTTTTTAAAGGCCATAATACCTTTAATAAGTGGTTACTGAGTAATTCCAACCACAACACATTGAAATTGATGTGTTGTTTATGTGTAGACATAAATAATATCTTATTGATAGTTTGAAAATAATATGACATCAATAAGTGGTCATTTTCTAGAGTTTGTACCATTAAACAAAAGTTTTAGTGTTTGGAAACACTAAAAACACATTTACAGACATAACAGGAAAACCTTCATTCGATATGACATGTTGTTAGTTCCAACATTTCAAAATTTAAATATACATTCATTTAACTATTATTTTAGGGTAATAAAACATCATTTTTCTAGTTTGGACCCCACACCATTGTTTTAAAAGGGTTTTATACCATCATGAAGTGGCTACTGAGTCATTCTGACCACCTTTCACATCATATTGATTTGTTTTCTATGTTTAAGTGTCAAAAATAACATATCGGTGGTTTTATATTGATTTTAAATAATATGTTGTCTATTTTATATGGGTTTTTCCATTACCGACATGTTTTAGTGTTTTAATACACTAAAATTGCATTTACAACCATAACAGGAAAACCGTTATTTGGAATGATGTATTGTCAGTTCCTATATTTAAAAATTAAATCTATGGGATTTCACATGTTTTTAAGGAAAAAAGACGTTATTTTATTTGTTTTGAACCCCTAATGCATGATTCTTAAACTTGGATATCTTTCAAAATTTGATATAGATTCATTCCAAGCACACCACACATGAATGAACATGTTGTTTCCTTTTATATGTCAAAAATAATTAAATGGTTATTGTACCATGAATTCACATCAATATGAGATCCTTTATTATTTTTTATCATTAAACATCCATTTTAGTGTTCTAAATCACTAAAAATGTATTTATGAGCATCATAGGAAAACTGTAACTCAGATTGAAGTAGCATCGATTCTTATATTTCATAAGTCAATATGTGGTTGTTTTCCCATGATGAAATTTTTAATCATTATTTTTTAAAAAATGACAAATTTTTAATTAATTAATTTTTTTAAAAATTAATGATTTAGAAAACTCTTCCTAGTCGTGTATAATTTCACACCCTATCTAGTCCCACCACCCATCATCCCCTATCTAGTCACATCACTCCTCATGCCTGATCTGTGTCACGCATACACCACATTATGTTCTCAAAGGAACTGAGTGATTGAATCTATTATAAGAGGTTCAATACAAAAAATATGGCTAATGTAGTGGTTTTGTTACTTATTGTATTTTTTTAAATCTGGAGATAAATTATTTAGTGGCTATTAAGTAAAGAACATTGAATTTCATTGTCAAAAATAAATTAGCAATGATTTTTAAAGTTGAGTGGTAGTGTTTATATGTGTTGTTTTTGGGCACAAATCGGTGAGTTCTTATTCAGTCAGTGATAATTTTTTATAAAAAAACAACAACAAAAAATCATTGGATAAGGTAATGGTAAATCTAAATGTCCAGCAAAAAAGTTTTCCAATAATGTTCTCATTGATTCTAGTAGCATCACCACCTCTCTAGCAGTCCCGGGTATAATAGAATTACTTGGATCCAAACAAGACGATGGAAGTGGTGTCATGATCTATGATTCTGATCGGCTAGGATCCGATATTTTTTTTTGTTCTTGGCATTCCCTCATTTCTAATGGTTAAGGTATATTAAATGTATAAAACATAAACAACCAAATGATTTTTAATAAAAAAAAGAAAAACTGGGGCAATGTATATATTTGGAAAAAACATATCAATGATAAATTTCAATATATTTTCATAACAAATTTATATATTCAAGTATCTTCATATTCATTATATTCATTTTTATCAAACTCCATTATGATGAGTCCTTTATTTTCACCCTCTCTTGCAAGTTATACTATTAGGATTTTTTAGGAAAAAACTATTCAATGTTTTGTGGTTGGTGAGGTTCACTATCACAATGTACCAATTGACCTTACCTTCCCATATCATATAAGTCACCGAGACTTAAGTGTCAAAAAACACTCCAACCATCATTTGTTTCATCATCCATATAATAAAATATCTTTGATATGAATCCATGTTAAATGGATCATGTTCTTCACACTCACCTTTATCCATCAAATGAGAGAAGTTGACAAAAGTAAATTGTATTGAATCTTTTATTATGCCTCTATCAATGTTGAACCACTTTTATTTGAATAAGAAAACTAAAAATTGTCCATGTTAGTTTAATTAAATTTTATCATTCAGATTCCCATAGTATCCCACCTCTTCAAATGTATATACGCCACTATTCCGAGTTTTCAATTCGTCTTCATGATAAATTACATGAATCCTAAATCCATAAAAAGTTTAGGCATATAATATTTTACTTTTCCTTAGAGGTCCTTGACCAAAAAACATCAAATCATTAGATATTTCATATTAATTGGAAACATTAATTGTCTACTTAAAATTATATAATATATTAATTTTAACATACAAAATAACTAGACATAAATTAAATAAATATGAGTATATTTGTACACAATGCGTAAACCATTTGACAAGCTCCTTATTAATAGATATTGTTAATTCTAGCTCATTCAATGCTTAACCCCTTAATCAACTCTTTGTTTATTGAAAACCGTATTCAATAAATCGATATACAATAACACTATTGAGTAATATATATCTATGCTCTTGTAGAAATGAAAATTCAGTCATTGTAAAATTTTACCCCATTCCAATTGGTCATCTTATAGTTGAAAATACCAATGACTAATTTTTAGAATGAGAATTAATGGAGATGTCATCAGCACAACAAACATGATTTAATCTAGTCTCAATCGCATCCAAATACCAATAATAGAAAGTCCAACAATCTTCATCTATACAACACTAGAAATATAGACTTATGGTTGAGATTTATTCATTACATATGAATTCAAATGACCAAAGTACCTAATGGAAAAAATTAAGAAACATTAATAAAATTACATAATTGGAATGGAATATCTAAATGAAATAGTTTCAACTAAATAAATGGTGGAAATAACTTATCTAAATGAATCATGAATATTACAAACGAAGTGGGAAATAATAAATCTAAATGAAATTGTTTCAAAACAATTATTTCTTGAAGTTTATCAAGCTCTATTAAATTTAGAGTTTTTCCACAAGGCTCTCCGAAAATGGTAAAAATTACAATATAAGCATGTTTACTATTTTTGGTAAAGTATTATGAAAATCTGACAACAATAATTATTCAATTAATGTGATTCATGAATTTTTAATACATGTATCTTTCAATGTTTTTTTCAACACACCTTGATATATTACTAGAATATCTATTTAGAACTTTTACATTCTTTAAAGATTGAAGGTATATGACTTTAGTATAATTTTGCATTATAAAAATATCCAAATGATACTTTTTGTTCTTTTTTCCCACAAACCATGCTTTATATACATTGACTCCAAATCCGTATGATCATTAAGAAGATCCTTAGATTTACCATACTGATTAAGCATTGTTAAAATTACCTTTTAACAGATAATCTTCTCAATAAACATTATGTCAAGATTATGACATATCAAATTAGAATCCAAATAAGTAAGATTGTAAAATATACTATTTTTTTTTCTATTATTGTGTTCCAACTTCTTCGGATATTGTACCAAATAACCTTTCCCCCCTTCTTTAAACTGATGACAATTCCAAAATTATTCAGCAACATTCATTATATTTCCCAAATGTTTTGAAGTAGTTAAAATGTTTAGTGATTTTATCATTTTAATATCTCTATATAATAATATGTTATTAAACCTCAATTTATGAGAATCATCACAAAATAAATAATGAAACATAAAACACCATTTTCAGCAATGAGGGAATCATTGAGGTTCAAAATCAAAATTACAAACTGGAAAAGCCAAACCAGTATGATTTTTCTAACCATATAAATTTCCTTATATAGAAAAGGCACAAATTTTATACATTAAATCACTATGCATATTGAATTGTTGTCTCTTTGAATAATTATATGTTTCCATTCCATAACCTAATAATTCTCTCAATTCTTTGATTAGAGGTTGAATTCATACATCAATGTAATTTCCAGAAATTTTATTTTTAGGAATAATAATAAAAATATTGAAAGAAGTATTCTTCATACATATACATGGATGTGGATTATTGGGGATAAAAATTACTAGTGAAATACTAAAATTAGTACTTAAAGTATCAAAAGGGTTAAAACCCATAGAAGCTAATTCCAAATGTAGATTCCTAGGATTGAAAGAAAATATGGATATAATGAATCAAACATCATACATGATGTTTAATCTTTTGGATACCTCATCAACCCATCGTTACTATCCTAAACACGCCACTTCATGTTTCATGTAATCATAGACAACATGAATAATATTTTCAAGAATATTTATAGAGGAAAATAACCTAATACCTTTGAAGGAGTTCTCTTCTTCTATTTCTTCATGAGGATGCATTGATTTATAATATCATTGTTGTTTATTGACTTACATATGATTGTATGATATCTTTTATATTATTATTTATCATAATATTCTCCCCAGTAAAGCATGAAATCATTAGGTAATTCATATATCTATACATAATCGAGTCCATGTTTTGTGATGACTTTCTTTATATCATAGAATGATGCAGGGATATAATCTTCACTAAATGCATTAGGAAGAAACTCCAAAAGCATGGAAATTGCTTTTTTAGTAATTCCACAAAGACACTTGACATGTCACTACTTAAGTAAAAAAAGACAACATTGAATACATGACACACCCTTCATATAGTTCTTTTTGTTTTTCTTTAACTAATTCATAAAAATCATTTTCTCTCACTAAAGTTATGATCAAGATTAACCTACTCAGTATCAATTGAAGATTATATTAATCTATTAAAATATTTGAAATTTTATTCTGGAAAATCAAATTTATTTTTTAACAAATTTTAAACTAAATTCTCCTCTATCAGGTTACTTTGTATTTCTTTGATAGTATTTTCATTATTTTGAACTTCCATAACATTTGATTCACCCTCCCAAATACAATATAAATATTGAAAAGGATACCTTTTAATATCAAATGCTCATATACTTCATTTCTATTAAACCATTGCATGAATTTACAATTAGGACATGAACATTTTATTCTATCATCCATTGACCAATTTTCAATTTCATATTCTAAAAAATATTCCAATCCCTTGGAATACCAATGTGTTTCTTGAGATAAATTAATCCAGATTTTATCCCTTGGTATTGGATTTTATTCTCCCTATACATTCAAATATATTTATATAATTGTTTCATCGAACATGTATAATCAAAATTTATGAAGAATCTATACGTGTTAGAATAAGACATAAGAAAATTTAATTTGAAGTTAGATATATTCTTAAAAAAATTAATATTTAGTGATGGAAGTGTGTGACAAAACCTCTATATTAAAAATGATAATGATGTATCAATTTTATATATATTATATATAAATGATATTATTTTTATGGGAGATAAAGATAATGGTGTATTCTACCCTAGTATTGTAACTAATGAGTGTTCATTCCATTAAAAAATTAGCTACATTAATCAAGGTCCGAACCATTTCTCATGATCTAACTAAGACAAAGATCACCCATTTAAAAATATGAATGAAAAGCATACATTATTTGTATATCGCATACTATTTGATGGTTAAAACTAATAAACAGTTACATTTTAGGTAGTTATATGTTCTTATACTTTATTCTACCATTTAATGTCATTTAATATGTCCACATAAATTTCCTTGAAAAATAGTCATCAATTCCCATGTTATAAAATATAGGTCACACATAAATTGTCACCAAAGAAGATAATAAACCATTTAACATATAAGCTCACCCCCACCTCTATAAAACCATTCAGAAATATCTACTTATCCTTCATTGCAAAAAATAATCATTATGGAAACACCGTATGAGAAATCCAAGTTCCAAAACATTTCAATTTCCAAAATATATCAAGGGTAATGGTCTATTGTTAAAGTTTAAAAATATTTATGAAATTTTGTAACCATAAAGTCGAATACAATTTGAGAAACCTTTTTATAAAATTTCATTTGAAAACTCAAAGTCTCAATCATCATAAAGTCACTATATTCAAGGTAACCCAACATTCGTTCTTAAAAATCCATGCACACCATTAAAATTCCCAAGTTTCAATTAAAAATTATTTTAAGGACCAAAAATTCTTTTAATGTCTTGAAATCATGTAATAAAATATTTTCTACTATTTTATCAAATGTTAGGTGTTCAAGGTAGTTCAAAAATTAATTTAAAATACATGTTTCATATATAAAAACTTTTCATTCAATGAAAAAAGTGAAACATGGGTTCCCTAAAAAATAGATTTATATACCAATATAATAATTTCATTACAAATATAAAACCTACCATAAAAGGGAATAAAATAAGTTTTTTTAATTTAATGAACAATGAAATGGTGAAAACCAACCTTTGATTTTACTCATATACAAAGTGTCACACTAAATTACCATAACAAGGCCAGATAAGCCTTAATATATTATGATAAGGGGAAGTGGTCCTTTGATAGAGAGGTTGGGGGGGGGGGGTCTGCATCGCTACTTGAGAGGGGAATCGTCGGGAGAAGGAGGCCACAGGGGGGGGGGTCACCACTGAGGATGGAGAAGAGATGTTTTAGGGGGTTATGAATCATTGCCATGGAGAGGAAGTAAGAGGGGGTGGGGGTCATGGGGTCACGGTCGTACGAGGGAGGGGGGATAAGGTTTGGGGTCATGAAGAGGGAGTAGGGAGGGGGAGTAAATAGGGTTTTTTAATTTGTGAAGGTTTAATCGAAACCACTACTAATAATTAAAATAAAAAATATAAATTCTATTCAACTAAACCATTAATATATTATTATTATTTTTAAAATGAATTTTTATCCAAGTGGTTAATAGATCCACCAATAATAAAATACCTCTAACAAATTCTTTATTTTGTAGTCATACGTGACCCAATTTCCCCATAAAATTCCACTTTGATCTCATGATGTACTCTCCTTGATAAATGTTTTGCAAGTTCAGGAGCTTCATGTGTTCCTCATTAGGTGGAAATTAGTTTTCCTCATCTTCCTCCCAGATAGTCCACGTGTTGTCCAAATATTTGAAATTTAAACAAGGAGAGGTAATAATCCATTCAACTTTAGTGATATTAAATGAAATTGAGTTCAAGAATGTATTATCTCCCTTAGTTGGATCAACTCTAATTGATTATTTAGTGTAAAGTACCTCTTGGATTATATTTCTATTAGATAGAGGAAGATAGTAATATTCCTACAACATTACCATGAACTCCACCACTTGGGTTATTTTTCCTCCTATATAAGTTAGAGCAATTTATATAGGTTTTTTTCTTATTATTTAAATATAGGGAGATAATGTTTTATTTCATCACTTGAGTATTCAGTCTAAAATTCATCCAAATATTATTAATCTTTTATATGTAAATAAGTAGGGAAAAAATATTCATGAATCTCTTATATAAACAGTTAAGAGTGGTGGAATGGATATTCATGTACTTTCTCTTTGAACTCATAATGTTCTTTAATATGAAAAATGAGTTGGAAAATCTTTTCCATGGAGTGTTATGATTCATTCTATAGTTTCTGCTCATAACATATTTGGTCCATTTTACTCTTAATCTATTATATCTTCTCTTTGATCCATTAAAATTTTTATTTTATATCATTTTGAAAGGATTTTTTTGATGTTTATTTTATGGAATTTCATTAAACAAAATTGGAGAAAATAAAAAAGGTTATTTTTGTTCTACAACCATTTCTTGATAAAATTCCAGGAAGTACTCTTGTATTTATTTTAATCTTACAAAAATTTATACCACTAATGGGTATTCTAGGGTCTCTCTAAGGTCCGGAATGAGCTACTTGAATTCCACTTGCAGGAAAATTTAGCTTCGAGCCCACTGATCTATTTAGAAAATAAATCACCACCAACTTCTATAAACCAGGGCAAGTGAGACAATTTTTTTAAAAAAAGGTAATTATTTACACAATGTGTAAGGGAATAAGAAATGAAATAATACATGGATCCCAAGAATAATTCCAAGTGTTGACACACACCTGTCATTGGGTTTGGAAAAATGATAATTAAATTCCTAGGTAATGTAGTATCAATGGTAGACAATATTCCATTGAGAGAGGAGTTTTTGTAATGTTGTTTCCATGAGTAAGAAAAGAAATTATAGTGCTAAAATTTTTAGGAATAAACCTGAAATAAAACAAGACTAAAAAATCAGTTTGTTTTGAAAGTGATAATGCCAGGTTTTTCCAATTATAATGAAAACATGATCTTATAAAATAGATCTCTTTATCTTGTTAGTTGATAATTGAAATGTTCCATAATCACTGTAACACCCTGAGATTTTATGAGATATATTATTTTTAATTTCTTTGATCTTTTATTATAACCTACTCCAAGATTAGATTGTACTATACACAACACTGCATTATCTTTCAGTATACGCAACACTATTCTTTGCTTGCCTTACCCACAATTGCGACCTACCTCGATAGCGTGTATAGTACATAATACCGGGTTTCACTAAACAATGATATATTGTCATAATATTATTATGGACTAGCCTTTATTAATATTATTAAATAAATTTTGAATTTAATAACATTATTATTCATCATACACATTTTCTAGAATATGGTATGAGAACAAAATATTTTTTTCGTGTAAAATATGTATTTTTCAAAAATTGCAGTTTTCCCACCTTTTGATGGCGCACCCACCATAAATCTTGTTTTGACATGCCTATAAGTTAAATTTGACAAAATAAAATTCTTATTTGGAATCAGGATATAAAAATTTACTTTGGATAAATTTTTCATATTATTCAGGTAACTTTCATATTTTAATGAAGAGTAAAAACATGTTGTATTTTAATTAAAAACGAATTTTTCATCGCAATAATTTATATGGTAAGATTATATTTTTAATTGGTTTTAAATTTTAATTATAATATATTTTTACCATTTAATTCAATGTTGTTCATTGGAATTAATTTCACTTTGAAATTGGATATAAACAAGTATCAATCTTTTGATAGTTTTTGTTTCTTAAAAACACGCTATTTGTTTTGATAATGGGAATTGATTTTAAAATTAATTAATGCCACTTTTATGTTTTGAATTTGGAGAAATAGACATAAATTTTTAATTTGGAATATCAAATAATACTTAGGCTGAATTTTTGGTATTTTTCTGAAAATCTTTAATTTTCGATGAATAGTGAAACCACTTAGTGGTAGTTAAAAAAAATAAAATTTTCATTTAAATCTAATTTTACCACTTCTTTGAATTGAATTTCAAAAATCGTAGAGACATGGTTAATATCAAGGACTAAAATTTGGTTTAATGAGATGAAAATAATTTTTGGTGAATAGTAACTTTTTACTTTTATTTACCACGGTTAAAAGTAAATATCGTAATTAAGGGTAACAATGATATTAATATTACCCCAAAACATGTCATAATTCTATAGGATATGTTTAATTTGAACAAAAACAATCTTAGGAATAAAACTTGACCATTTAGGCCCACTTGGATTAGATTAGGACATTTAATATTATTTTATTTAAAGAATAGTTAAAATAGATAAAATAAAAGTTTAATAACTAAAGCATTTTTAATATAGGGTAATACATAAGATAAATTAGACTATAAATATTAATTAGAAATATAAAATGATTTCCTACAGAATGGTATTTTATTTATAATTTTTAGACATTGAATAATTTATTTTATTTGTGACACAATGATGATGCAGTAATTATATCATTAATGAAATATTGACATAATTGATGTTATAAATACCCAAATAAATGTAATTTTAGACTTCTTATCAATTAAAGTAATTTTATAGAATAATATGACATGTTATTATTGATTTAATTAACTTTGTTCGAACTAATAATTTTGTTATGATTTTCACAAAAATCAATTATCAAATAGTGTGAAAATTGACATAAAATAGTTTTAAAAAACATATTATATTATTAATTGTTATTTTATTCCTAAAAATCTAGGGTTCAGCAAAATTACGAAGATAAGTTTATATATATTAATAATAAACAATTCGGGGTTCGTTTGGCTTGTTATTGTAAGTTTATTAACCTTATAGTTTAAGAAAACAAGAAGACATGGTAAAAGTAATTTTTTTTAACTTAAAGTTAAATCTAAATGATAAGGTTAAAATAGAAACCTAAACTTTTCTAAATTCTATTGGATGATAGGATTTTGACCCATCCCCACCTTAGCTTCGAAATAAATGAATTTTGAGCTATTAGAAACCGAATATGACTTTATAATAAAATAATATTTTACGTTTTCCTAAGGTGTCCCTCTCCTCCCTTATAAAAGTGCACCTCCTCCCTCTCTTCCTCACACCACTTTGAGCCTTCAATATCGGGAAACCCCTGAAAAATTATTTTCTCCACTTCCCTAGAAATATCCTAGAGATCCTGGTCTTCTTTAAAGATCATCTTTAGTGACCTAAGAGGAGGCTAAGAAGAGGCGCTTCAAAGAAGAGGTAATGTCCATTACTGATTCATTCAACATTATTTATTCATTTACTTATTATTCCTTTTATGTTTCATTATGAAGTAATAACATTAGTATCACTCATATAATGATATGTTCTTATAAGTATGAAACAACCCTATTTCACCATCTATCCATCCTACAGAAAACGAAATCACCGCGCATGCGTACGTACGGAATACCATCTCCACACAGTGGTGTAATATGTTTTTGACCACCACCCTACTTGGATGGGTATAATGGTTTAAATAAATAACTATATATTATTATTATAAAGTGATATTGACTCTGAAATATTATACATACACTTCAATACAATTCCACGATCATGGGAATGATATCATCACTCGTGCGTATGCACGGACTACCGTCTCCACGACGCGATGAGATTCATTCTTCATGTTAACCATTCATGAATGATTATAAAGTATATATAATAAGTAATCATGAAATATATTATATAATAATGATACTGGATTTATTTATATATATATGTATGTCATCTACTTAATTCCATTCAATTCAATAAGGAAACAAAAACTGTGTTCATGCATACGTACGACCTACCATATCCATGAACGGTGTATTTCATTCCATTTGTCGATCTATCATATGTATATGTATATGATGAATATATATTACAAATAAATAATTTTTTACATTATTTAATTATGTAAATCAGGATATAAGTAATAATATCAAGAACAATAAGTCCAAACATGTACGATAAATAAAACGATTTTACCCAAAATGCTGCTTTAACATGGAACTTACAAAAGAACGGGTAATATAAAGTCATAAGTGAAACATATATGATATCATAACAATGAATATGATTCTTTAATAAGTCAATTACATTATTTAAATAATTATACAGGATGTTTGGAAACGTACGAAGCATATCAGACCTAAGGTAAGGGATAATTATTCCAATTTCATTCTTATCCCAAATTGTTTATTCGTAAGTATTTACTGTGGTTATGTTTATCATCCATGTCCATGTTTTATAAAAATGTTTTCATAAAATGTTATTATTATTCCATGTATATTTAAATTCATTTATACCCTTTTTTGAGTTTTACCACAAGGTTTTGAAGGAATCTTTCTTATGTTTACCATACGAGGTACTTTTTGACTTTTCCGACAAAGTACGAGAAGAATGTTATTTTCAACTTATACGACGTGAATGTTTTTTTACGGTTTCATAATTCCTAATTTTAATAAATCTTCCTTTACAAGTTTTCATAATTATTTTCAACAAAACCCTTTTCTTTTAAATGTGAATGGAATTTTTTTAAAAGAAAATGATTTTGTAGAAGAAAGGATATTTTCTACAAAATTCATTTCAAGTGTTTTATCAAAACCATTTTACATCTAAGATGACATTATTTTATATGTGTATGTTTCAAGTATAATGTCTCTATGATTTAAATGGTTTCAATTTTCTTATTATGAAATGATATCCATTTCTTTTATATAGATTATGTGATGATGGGATGATGTTTATGAAACCCATTTTATTTATTGGGTTATTATGAATGATGTATGTTTATTTTGTGGCACAAGTAAAAATGATTTCATTATGAGATGGGTGGGACCTATATCTCCCTCCAATACATTGGGTAATGATTTATATCTCGTGAGATAGACATTGCTGGAACGGTAAGTTAATCCGGTTCAGTAATACAGGACTGGAACGAGGAGTGAACTCGATTCAGAAATGGACTTTGTCCACTAAGATGGTCTTGGCAGACGTGGCTTGGATACTATGGAAATCATATCATGTGATTAATATTTTTCCACAATTACAAGTATTATTTACAAGCTATTTTATCATGATTGATGTTATATTTTGATCTATGCCTTACGTAGTGCCATGTTTTATGTCATTGCTCAAGATTTCTATGTTTATACATTATGTTTATGTTTTTATTTCCAATGTATATGGTTTGTTTTATTTTCTCCATGATTACCCTTACTAAGAATTTGAGCACAACCTTTTTATGTTTTCTTTTCCCCGGGATATAAAAAAATGTTTTAGGTAAGAAAAAAAGGGGAAGCTCTTTATGGGAGATGTTGAAGATCTTTCACCACGATTATAAGATTACGTTCCAAGTTTCCAAAGACACTAAACTATTACGGTCCTTGTGTGTCTGTTATTGTTATGTAATAAGTATTCCAGAAAAGTAATGTAATGTCCATGTATGTCAAGCTTTGGGTCTCTACAGTTGGTATCAGAGGAAAGGTTTAGTTAACCTTTGGAAACAAGGATGCAAAAACTTTAGTAAAATCCCTAGAGATATTTCTAAGGTATGTCTAGGGATGTTCCTAAGGATAAGTATACGTATAGGTTATAGTACTAGAATTGTGATAATGATCATAGAATTAAACCTAAGATGTTAGATATTGAAGGTACTCCACCTTTATTATGTTGTTTTCCCTAGCATGGTATTTGCCTCTCACACTATTATTTTTGGGTTTTAGAAGATGGCTGGAACCTGAAGGAACCGTGTTGATCAATGTAATGGACAATGCAATGATTGTCCTCCTGACCAAACCAATGTCATGGGAGATGGAGTGCACAATATTATTTCTATACTTACACAAGCTATGAATCATTCTAGACTTAAAAATGAGAAGAGAAAGGAGCAACATTCTGTTGAATCCTGCATGTGGGAGCATCCACCTTCATTCAGTAGGCCTTCTGATCCCTTAGTGACTGAACAATGGATTAGTACCACTGAGAAGATATTTTCAGTTCTACAATTTTGTGAGCATGATTAAGTCATCTTAGTAGTATATCGTTTGGAAGGTGATGCTGTTCAATGGTGGAATCTTATCAAGAATATGAGGCAAAGAGATGAAATCGAGTCCATGGAATGGGATGAGTTCAAGAACTTATTTTTTAGTAAGTACTTCCCTCGTATTCTTCGAACCAAGATGGAAAAGAAGTTTCTTGAGATTAAGTAGAAGGATTATGAATCTGTTGGTATATATGAAGCGAATTTTACAAGACTTGCAAGGTATGAATCTGGCTTTATCATCCAACCTGAAAGTAATGTTGATCGATTTTTCAGTGGATGAAAACCAAGTCTTCGAAGGGCATTAGCTTTAAGAGACTTTTGTAGATATGAAGAAATTATGTGTTGTGCTATCAAGGTAGAACTGGAAGTTGGTGTAACATATCCATCTCAAGGTTTTGACAAGAAAGGAAATATGGAGTTCAAAGAGAAATCTCAAAACAATGGTGAAAAGAAGATGAGTTTTTCTTTATGCTCAAAGTGTGGAAAGAGGCCTGGTGGATATTGCCTAAAAGGTATTATAAAATGTTTTTAGTGTGGAAAGAAGGTAATAGAGCAATTGATTATAGAACTAATGGGAAAAAGGTTTCTAATAATGTGAATAGAGAAAAGACTATGGAGAACTCTCCACCAACACATCAATGCTTCAAGTGTAAGGAAATGGGGCATTATGATAATAAATGCCCTAATCCACGGGTTAATGATGACCAACGTGAGCAACCTCTTAAGGAAAATGATAAAGGGAAGTCTCATGCGATCACTATTTGTGATGATGAGTATGAAAATGATGCTCTGTAATGATTAAGTGTTTATGTAATGAGATTTTAAAATAGTATCATGGAATCTTATCTATATTATTGTGGAATTTTGGAATATATATGTATTGGTTTTCAATAATTATATGGTACTGGTAACCATGAAAAAGTGATTGAAATATTTTTGGAAAGCAGATGAAATGCGCATAATGAAGGGATAAAGAGAAAATAATATGATAGTAATCATGAGCTCATGACTAAAATAAGGATAAAGTGATATCATGGTTTGAGTATATAGAAATTTTGGGATTTTGGTATGTGGAAAGAGTTAACTTTTGAGAAAATTCATTTTTTCACTAAGGTTAAATGGGTATTCATTTTTCAAGAGAATACCTAATTAAGGTATTCACATGATTGGAATGTGATCAACAAGATATATCGGGGATAAATGATGGTATTCACATGCTCGATAGATGACATTTCTAGTAATTGTTTTCTTTATACTATAAGCTTGGAAAGAAGTATTTTGGATAAGCCTAAATATTTGAAATAGATTATGTTGAACATAAGTAAGTTTAAGGCTATAATGTTTTTCGATATTATCGATGGAATATCACAATGATGTAATTTTAGAAAAAGGACAACCTACAGGACGGGCAACAACCCGTCGCGTCGGACAAGGCTTTGGTAATCGAACCCACAACCGAAGTGTGACTGGCCTTTATCGCATACCCCTATTCTACAAAAAGTACCTGGTTAGTAGAAACTAGTTTTATTTTTTTAAGTGGTATGATATATAAAGTATAAGTTCATTTTTGGAATCGTATACGATTAACCTCACCGTATGGACTTATGTATATTTGATAACTTTTGCTAACGTTTTGTTTGAAACTGATGGAATGACACATCATTCTATCACATGATCTGCTAACACTTCATGAATAACAAATTCAACCTCATTTCTTTAAGATATGAAGTGGAAATTGTTCAAAGCACAAACAATAGTGAGATTGTACCAAAATCAAGCAAGTATTTCTTCCAATTCAAAATTTTCAACTTTAGGGAAATGATATTGAAAACAAAAAATTTTGTCCTAGTGCTCTTATATCTGATGAATCAGATGGTACCTTAGATCATCACAAATTTATGGCTTTGTGATTGATGGATTTTTCATAGCCATGTTCTCTACCACTCTCCATCAGAACTTGATGGTTAGATTTTTCTTCCGTATCCATATTTTCACCTATGTTCTCCTATATGGAAACCCAGTGATGAGTTACATTGGGTAATAGTTACATTTCATACTTTAGTTTTTAAAATTTAGTTTTAGTATTCCTCTTTATGATGTGGGTTTCTATGAATAGTAATTGACTTATAACCCTGACGAATTTCGAGGACGAAATTCATTTTAAGGGAGGTAGAATGTAACACCCCGAGATTTTAGAGATATATTATTTTTAATCTCTTTGATCTTCTATAATACACTACACTAAGATTATCTTTTACTATATGCGACACTGCATTACCTTTCTGTATATGAAACACTATTCCTGGCTTGCATTATACGCAATCCCGACCTACCTCGATAGCGTGTGTAGTACGCAATACCAGGTTTCAATAAACAACGAGATATTGTTATGATATTATTATGGACTATCATTTATGAATATTATTCACTAAATTATGAATTTAATAACATTACTATTTATCTTACACATTTTCTAGAATATGGTATGAGAACAAAATAATTTGTGTGTGTAAAATATGTATTTTTCAAAAATAGCAGTTTTCCCTCCTTTTGATGGCGCACCGACCTTAAATCTTGTTTTTGATATGTCTATAAGTTCAATTTTACAAAATAAAATTCTTCTTTGGAATCAGGAAATAATAATTTACTTTGGATAAAATTTCATATTATTCTGATAACTTTCATATTTTAATGAATAGTAAAAACACACTATATTTTAATTAAAAACAAATTTTTTCATTGCAATAATTTATATGGTTAGATTATATTTATAATTGGTTTTAAATTTAAATTAGAATATATTTTTACCATTTAATTCAATGTTGTTCATTGGAATTAATTTCACTTTGAAATTGGATATAAACAAGTATCAATCTTTTGATAGTTTTTGTTTCTTAAAAACACGCTATTTGTTTTGATAACGAGAATTGATTTTAAAATAAATTAATTCCACTTCTAGGTTTTGAATTTGGAAAAATAGGGATCAATTTTTAATTCGGAATATCAAATAATACTTAGGGTTAATTTTTGGTATTTTTCTGAAAAATTTCAATTTTCGATGAATAGTGAAACCACTTAGTGGTAGTTAAAACCTGAATTTTTCTTTCAAATAAAATTTTACCACTTCTGTGAATATAATTTCAAAAATCCAAGAGAAATTGTTAATATCAAGGACTAAAACGTGGTTCAATGAGATGAAAATAATTTTTGGTGAATAGTAACTTTTTACTTTTATTTACCACGGTTAAAAGTAAATATAGTAATTAAGGGTAAAATTGATATTAATATTACCCCAAAAAATGTCTTAATTCTATTGGATAAGTGTAATTATACCAAAGACAACCTTAGGAATAAAATTTGACCATTTAGGCCCACTTGGATTAGATTAGGACATTTAATATTATTTTATTTAAAGAATAGTTAAAATAGTTAAAATCAATGTTTAATAACTAAATTTTTTTTAATATAAGGTTATACAGAAGATAAATTAGTCTATAAATATTAATTAGAAGTATAAAAAGATTTCCTACATAATGGTGTTTTATTTATAATTTTTAGACATTAAATAATTTAATTTATTTATGACACAATGATAATGCAGTAATTATCTCATTAAAGAAATATTGACATAATTGATGTTATAAATACCCAAATAAATGTAATTTGAGACTTTTTATGAATTCAACTAATTTTCTAAATTAATATGACATATTAGTATTGATTTAATTAACCTTTTCTGAACTAATCATTCTGTTATGATTTTCACAAAAATCAATTACCAAATAGTGTCAAAATTGACATAAAATAGTTTTTAAAACAAATATTTTTTTATTAAATGTTATTTTATTCCTAAAAATATAAATTTAGGCCAAATGACATAGATACGGTTATATATATTAATAATAAACAACTTGTTGCTCGTTTGGCTTGATATAGTAAGTTTATTAACCTTATAGTGTAAGAAGAAAAGAAGACACAGTAAAAGTAAAATTATTTAACTTAAAGTTAAATCTAAATGATAAGGTTAAAATAGAAACCTAAACATGGCTAAATTATATTGGATGAGTGTATTTCGACCCATACCCACATTAGATTCGAAATAAATCAATTTGGAGCTATGAAAAACCGAATATGACTTTATAATAAAATAATATTTTAAGTTTTCCTAAGGTGCCCCTCTCCTCCCTTATAAAAGGACACATCCTCCCTCTCTTCCTCAAACCACTTTGAGCCTTCAATATCGGCCAAAACCTTCCAATTTCTCTTCTCCAATTCCATAGAAAAATCCTAGAGGTCATGGTATTCTTCAAAGACCATATTTAGTGCCCTAAGAGGAGGTTAAGAAGAGGCGCTTCAACGAAGAGGTAATGTTCATTACCGATTCTTTCAACTTTATTTCTTCTTTTACTTCTTCTTATTCTTTAGTTGTTTTATTATGAAGTAATAACATCAGTATCAATCATATAGTTATATGTTATTATAAGTATAAAACAACCCTATTTCACCATTTATCCATCCTACGGAAAACGAAATCACCGCGCGTGCGTACGTACGGAATACCGTCTCCACACCGTGGTGTAATCTGTTTTCGACCACCACCCTACTTGGATGGGTATAATGGTGTAAATAAATAACTATATATTATTATTATAAAGTGATATTTATTTAGAAATATTATACATACACATCAATATAATTACATGATCATGGGAATGATATCATCGCTCGTGCGTACGTACGGACTACCGTCTCCAAGACGCGATGAGATTCATTCTCTAAGTTAACCATTCATGAATGATTATAAAGTATATATAATAAGTAATCATGAAATATATGACATAATAATGATAATTAATTTATGTATATATATATATGTCATATACTTAATTCAATTCAATTCAATAAGGAAACGAAAACAACGTTCATGCGTACGTATGACCTACCATCTCCATGAACGGTGTATTTCATTCCATTTATCGATATATCATATATATATGTATATGATGAATATATATTACATATAAATCATGTTTTACATTCTAGAATTATGTAAATCCGGATATAAGTAATAATATCAAGAACAACAAGTCCAAACATGTACGATAAATAAAACGATTTTACCCAAAACACTGTTTTAACATGGAACTTACAAAAGAACGAGTAATATAAAGTACTAAGTGAAACACATATGATATCATAACAATTAATATGATTCTATAATAAGTCAATGACATTATTTAAATCATTATACATGAGGTTCAGATACGTACGAAGCATATCAGACCTAAGGTAAGGGATAATTATTCCAATCTCATTCTTATCCGAGATTATTTATTCGTAAGTATTTACTAGCGTTATGTTTGTCATCCATGTCCATGTTTCTAAAAATGTTTTCATAAAATGTTATTATTATTACATGTATTTTTAAATTCATTTTTACCCTTTTTTTACTTTTACCACAAGTTTGGGAAGGAATATTTCTTTTGTTTACCATACGAGGTACTTTTTGACTTTTCCGACAAGAGTACTAGAATAATGTTATTTTTAACTTATACGGAGTGAATGGATTTTTACGGTTTCATAATGCCTCATTTTCATAAATCTTCCTCTACATGTTCTCATGATTATTTTCAACAAAACCCTTTTCTTTTAAAAGTGCATGGCATTTTGTGAAAAGAAAATGATTTTGAACAAGAAAGGATATTTTCCTCAAGAATTCATTTCAAGTGTTTTTTCAAAACCAGTTTCCATCTAAGATGAAATTATTTCATATGTGTATGTTTCAAGTATAATGTCTCTATTATTTACATGGTTTCAATTTTCTTATTATGAAATGATATCAATTTCTTTTATATGGATTATGTGATGATGGGATGATGTTTATGAAACCCATTTTATTTATTGGGTTATTATGAATGATATATGTTTATTTTGTGGCACAAGTAAGAATGATTTCATTATGAGATGGGTGGGACCTATATCTCCCTCCAATGAATTTGGTAAAGATTTATATCTCATGATATAGACATGGCTGGAAAGGTATGTTAATCTGGTTTAGTAATACAGGACTGGAACGAGGAGTGAACTTGATTCAGAAAGGGACTTTGTCCACTAAAATGGTCTTGGCAGAAATGCCTTGCCAACTATGGAAATCATATCATGTGCTTAATGTTTTTACACAATCCCAAGTTTTATTTACAAGCTATTTTATCATGATTGTTGTTCTATTTTGGTCTATTCCTTACATACAACCATGTTTTATGTCATTGCTCAAGATTTCTATTTTTAAAAATTATGTTCACATCAAATGTATATGGTTTGTTTTATTTTCTCCACGCTTACCCTTACTGAGAATTTGAGCTCACCCTTTTTATGTTTTCTTTTCCCCAGGATATAAATAATGGTTTTAGGTAAGAAAAAAAGGGGAAGATCTTTTTCGGGGATGTTGAAGATCTTTCACCACGATTAGAAGATTACGTTCCAAGTTTTCAAAGACACTAAACTATCACTGTCCTTGTGTGTATGTTTTTGTTATGTAATAATTATTCTGTAAAAGTAGTGTAATGTTCATGTATGTCAAGATTTGGGTCTCTAAAATCACTTCCCCTATTCACACTTGACCGATACATTAAGGTGATACAAGACAAAAAAAATTATATTCTTTGGATTAAGATTATTCCAAAGTGCGGAAGATGTAAAAATAACCCTCAATTCAATTAGTCAATACCCAATCATATTTTGTGATGACTAAATAATGAAATCATAACAATAGTAACATCCTTGTGTGATAGAAATCCTTAAACACTTACTTATTATCCTTATGTCATTAAATTTATATGATCCAAAACCAAGTATAAGGAGGTGATAGATCCTCAAAAAATGAAATAGATAATATTAGAAAAATAATTAAAACAAAAAAGTATTCAAGATTAATTGTGTAACAAATTATTGATATATGTTAACAATAAAAAGTGAAGTTTTTTAATAAAAAATTATTGATACAAGAATAATATTAGTGTTACTATCCCTTCCCCAATCACAAAAATAATTTTACCCATCCATTTGATTTGATTAAAAGGATAAGTAGGAGTATAATACATATTAAAACAAAATAGGGATAAAGGGAGGTATAAGAAATCTAGGGACATAACTCTTTGATCTTATAGATGAGTCCTCTGGACCTTTGATTTATTCCACTCCTTTAACATAATCAACTCAGGAAGCTAGGATGAAATCTCCTACTATAAGAATAGGATACTACTACACTCACACACACACAAACAACCCGAGCCCATTATGATATGCACAGGCTCAATAGGTATTGACTAACCCTATGTGTGCACTATACATTTGATATTCTCTATCAATGATTCTTGTTTACCATTCCACAACTATACACATGTTTTCATGTCTTATTGGTTTCTTTTCCTTAGACTAGTGATAAAACACCCATTTTTTACCCAAAAAAATAAAATCACTTGATTCAAATTTATCGAAAAATTATCATACGAACAAATGAACGTCAATTTTATCATTTAATATTATTTAATCCAATTTTATTATTTAAATTTAAATTACCATAATTTTAATAAGATAATGGATTATTTTTTTAAATTAATTCAAAATAATTAAAATTCATTACCAGAATCTAAAAAAAATTATGAAAAATAAATACATCATATATATGTTACATATTATGTTACGATACCCCAAAATCCTAAAATATGATTTTTATAATAAAAAAATGTTTTGTATATGAATTTGATCTGTATAATATTTTATAATTTTGGAAGAAATCATAATCCATGGTATGATTATTTATATCCACTTTACTATAATTATTTCAATTTTTTTGTATGGTTGAAAGGAACTAATTAAAAATCATTTCATATATGGGATTCATGGGTATACCATGAATCAGTTGAATCATAAGGGGATTATAACAATAATACATTCTACTAATTGGATAATATTATATTTTATTACCATTACTTTTATACCATAATTAATTTATAAATTTGATGATATCTATCATTAATTAGAATGTTTTGAATTAAAATTAAATTTTATTAACCATGATGGATATCATTTAAACTAGTGTTATATATGATTTAATGTAAGGGAGGTGTCATATTCATGAATAAGATGAATGATGAAGAAAATGAATCAACCTATTCACTATGGAACATTAGTTAATTAATGATTAACCTAGTATCCTCCTAGGGGTTTTTTAAATACCACTTCTATGAGATGGTAGTTTGTGTGATTCTTGTTAATAACATGGTTGAGACTCTAAAAAACACTGACATTCTATTGTTTACTTCGTACCTAGAATAGTGACGTGATAACACATCATGGAGTTAAGAGGATCCCTTCTCATATAATGATAGATTCATCTTATCCTATAGATACATATGGAGGTGAGGTCCCATTTTCTGTCACTTATGTGATCATTATAATGCATATTTGAAGATGTTTGAAGGATTGAAATATGATGTAGTGGTCAAATATGAATGGTACATATGATTTATATAGTTCTTCCTTTATAGTTAATAATTTTCATATTTTATTAATAGAGATCATATGATTAGTTCCTAATCACTTCCGTTAATTAAAATAGTGTTTTAAATCCTATATGAATCCTTTCAAAAGCATAACATTAGTTTTTTATTTATTTCATTATTTTTTATAAACTAATAAATTCAATTGTAGAATGGTTTAAAAGTCACAAATCATGTAATTTCTTTAAAATAAGATTCATAATGGAAAATAAGACCACTATTTCATATTGTACTTAAGAAAAAATAATTTATTCATTATTTTAACCTAAAATACCCTTTATCACTCCCCTTGATAATTAAATTATCAAATAATTCACATTTCCCATGCTCTACCCAATTCCCCTCCCTAAATAATTCTTATAACCACTAGGATAATATGGTCTCATCCAAATGTAACACCCCAACCCAAAAAAACTAGAGTCAGTGCCTTTCTTTATTACATTGTAATTATTATAAGGAATAAAATTTCAAGGGACATATTGTTATAGTATTTTTTAAAACTATATTAAAAACATGATAATTATTTTACATTGGGTATAAAAAATAAAATACAATACATAACAAAATCTAATAAACTGAATCCTTGAAAACGCATTCAAAGATCTCTGGTTTATAACATAGGGAAAAGAAACAAAATAAGGATAAGATGAAATTATTAGTAAGGGAAATGTTTAGTGGAAGATATAATGAATCAATAATTAATAATTAATATAGAAAGGTAAATAAATCAACACACATGCCATCTAATCAATAATATGAGAATGAAATGCATCTATAGATTTTGTTATAGTGAATATCCTCTAGATTATAATAACTAAAATTAAGGAAATTCATAATTATTAGATGTCATGTATCTATAAAAAGAACCAGTATACCTTCAAAACATATTCTCAAGATAGTTTAAGTCTATGTGTAGAAACCCATTTAATTTCACTCGGAAACAAACTTGAAGAATTTCTCACCAATTGATTTCATCTCAAGAGACTACTGATGCATAGAAGGGCTTATATTAACTAATCCCCAAACCATTTCACACACAACCAATTAACTACATATATATTGAATAATTGAGCTAATTCAAAAATAATGTGCCTTATCAAATATCTGTATTGAGTAAAATATACATATTTATCAATATTTCCCAGATTAATAAAAGAACATTAAAAGTGAAAATCATATATAAAAATGGAATAAAGTTTAGGAAATAATAATATAAATCATAAAATAGTATTTATTTTTAATTTTAATTGAAATTAAAAATAAAAATGTTTACAATAATGTGATTGTTTGAAGAGAACGTTAACAATCATAAAATAAAATTAGATTTCCAAGAAAACTTTTACCACTTGGTAATTTTCAATTCAAACCCATTTGGTTGAGATAATTCACAGTGAGACTTAACCATGAGGTATAATTTATTCATGATATTAAATTAAAATGGTATGTATATACAACACACAAAAGGAATAAGTGGTTAATATAACATTTATCTCACATATGTAAAAAGTTAGATGAAAATCCCTTACCTTACACTCCCTTTTGGTTGAATGCTTTTTAAACTCTTGTATAATTGTTTTAATCCTCTTATTAATTTATAATATAACCATATTAATATTTATTATATCATATGTAAGCCTTTTATAACATATCATAACCAATTCATTAATAATATTTCATCATTTTCATCATTTCAAGCGTTAATTGACTTACTTTTCGAGTGCGTTTTGACTATTTTTTTTGTTACTATTATATGTATCATGATTTAACCATCTCCAGAATATAAAAAATATGTAAAAATTATATATATTCATTATATATTTATTTATAATAACCCATAAATTTTGGATATAGGAAATGAAATACACAGTTTATCAACACAGTAGGTCATACATACACATTAATGTTGTTTCCATTTTCTTTTTACATTAAAAGAATAAAATGTAAATGATACATATGTATATTATTAATATAGTATCATATTTATTTCATATAAATAAAATGTTTTTATTTAAAACAATCATAATACATTTTATGTAAAGTGTGAATACATCACATTGCTTTGAGGAGGCGGTAGTCCACACGTCCACAAACAATGTTATCGTATTCTAACAAAATGGAACAAATGGAGGTATGTAATATATAATATTGAAATTAGAATAAATAAATTAAAAATATCATATAGATCATATATAAAATATAAACAAATCATTATTTCAAACAATGAAATTTGGTAACGGAAGAACGCACTACATCCGTTCATGAGGCGATAGTCTATCATACACACGAATGATAATTGTGGATCCAATTTAATGGAAGTGTATGTAGGTGTAGGTTATAATATTAGAATTAAAAAATTTATGAATATTTAATATAATTAGGTTATTATATACACATTATATAATAATAAATTAATGAGTAGAGGAATAAACCAAACAAAAGTGCCCGTTGAAGAACATTACCTCTTTTTCGAGTAACTCTTTTGGTTTATACCAAAAGACTTACATGGTTGGATTTATCCAAAAGTTACAACTCTAGGATTAGGTGAGGGATATTGTGAAATTATTTTTTTAGTTCTTGTAAGAGTAAAATAGATATATAGGTGTGAATAAGTGAGAGAGTTGAGTGCCCTTTTGTATTAGAGGAGTGGTTATCTTGTAAAAATAAAAAGGTAAACACAATTGTGGGGTCTAACTTACATCATGAGGCTAGAATAATGAAAAATATTCGATAAAAGGTAGTATATTTTATAAATATATCAATAAAAAAGTTTTTTAACAAGTTTCTAGGTCATTTGGGCTCTTATGATTAAAGATTAACCATGAAGTAAACTCATTTTCACGTTAGTTGTTGTAATTAATTTTAATTGATTTCACTAATATTTTTTTGCCAAAAACTATGTTTAACATACTATAAATTATAAATTATACTGATTAAATTTATGGAATCTACTTTTTAAAATTAAAATCACCTAACTATCAGAAATTAATTTAAAATTAATCCCATAGACAGAATGATATATCATGTTTTTAAAGTGAAAATGTTCTAAAGTTTAAAAATACTTTTATTAAAATTCAATATAAAAATGATCCCAATGACATAAATTGGATTAATATATGTAAAATTTATCTTATTAAAAAGTATAAATAAATAAAAGTATAATTTAACTCTATAAATTTATTTTTTATCAAAAAACAGTTTCAATTAAAATTATGTATTTTCACTATTTATAAAAAAAATGAAAGTTCACACTAAAATAAAAAAATACCAAAGATAATCATGAAATTAAAATTTAAAAGATTAATTTTATTTTTTAATATAATTTATAATAGTGGATAAATTTATATTTAAAATATGTATGCCATTAAGAGGCAGCAAAACAATCTTTAGAAAAATATAGCTTTTTGTGCTTAAAATATGATTTGTTCTTATATCATTTCTATAAAACCTATTGAATGAATGTAAAAAAATAAACTATTGAATAAATAATATATATATTTAGTTAATATAATTAACTAATTAAAATTAATTTAATTTTTTAAGACAAAACAGATTTTGGTGCATAAAATAGTTTTCTTTTAAAAACATTTTCTTTATATTCAATTGGTTTATATATTCATTTATAAAAAAATGAATTATTTAAAAAAATGTAAATTTTTTTCCAAATTTATTTAATAATTTTCATAAATTTCATTACAAAATCTTTTTTATGGCTATAATATTAAATAATATTATTAATAATATATTGCAGTTTGGTAAAAATCAGTCTTGATTGTGATGCAAGATATCAACGGAACTTGGTATTGTGTGTAATACAAGACCAACTAGATTTTCATGTACCAAAAGAAAATATCAATTTTGTGTGTATAATGAACCAGTTTTGATATCATAGTACCATGATTACTTATCCTATCATAACATATCTCAATGGGAGTTCCCAATCCCCATGGGTTGGCGATTCACACCTAGTGTAATGAAATATAAAACAGGGAACGAATTTTCTTCATAAACAATTAATGAAACAGTTACAAGTCAGTATACTAAAAATGAAACTCTAGAGAGAGACTAAAACCTGATTTAAAATAGGGTAAACCCCTAATGTATGGAAATAAATTTCTAGAAAATAACCTAACCAAACCAAGTCCCAATAGACAAAGACCATGGATTAACAAAAACAACCACCTCTAGGTGGTGATTTACCCTTTCTCAAAACAAGAAGAAGATAATACACAAAAAATTTAATTCATAGGTAGGGTGTGAAAAAATATCCTAGTAGGGTCTTACAAAGGATTCCGTATTAATATTACATAATTAATTAACCAAATAAAGATTTTAATTTTAAATAAAATTGCATGGAAATAAAAAACTATTTTTAAAAAAAATAATGCTTTACATTTCAATTGATGGAAATATTTCAAACAATGGATTAATAAAAATTTTATATAAAAATTTTTTATATAAATTCACAAGGAATATGTAAAATTGTTTACAAAAATTGTATATATATCAATATAATCACATAGTAACAACATAGACTTCTTAAAAGAGGTATGATAGTTCCAGGTTATGGGATCCTCACACACTCGAATAGGTGATCACCATAATATGTGTACACATTTCTCTCAAAAACTGGTTAAAAATGAGTCATCATTATTCCATTGGGGATGTGACATACTGTATATGTTTAGTTAGAATTGTAAATCCTGAATAAAGTGTTGTCCAAAATAACTCACTAACTACCTAGGCTTACACGTTCTTTAAAAAATCAATAATGGGTAATTTATCTTTATGATGTTCAAAATAAAATCATCACAATCTACATTTCAAAATATCTTGATATAGTATAGAGAAGGGATCCATAATAGGGTTCAGTAAATTTTTTAGTAATTTTTTTGGATCAATTAAAATTTTCTCACACTGCTAGTTGGGCAGGGCCGCATGGTTTTTCATACAATGATCTATAACTGTGTACCCATATAAATGGGTGCAACATTTCTATTAGGTGAGAACATGCATTGATAAAATGTTTGTAAACCATTAAAACCCTCACATCCTAGGGTTCCATGGTTTTCACTAGCATGGCGCAAGGTTTGAAAAAATCGTTCACCAATAGTGTACTGCCAAAATTACCTCTATAATTTTTAAAATTATTCCCAAAACAACCCAAATTGAGAACCAACCAAATAGTGATCAAAAGTGGGGTTTAAATGAACCTGAAAATTGTAAGAGGATGTTATAACATCCTGACCATAGAAAATTTATATCCTCAGAAAGCCTGTTAAGAATATTCCATGTTAAAAAGATGAGGTCACTCCTCTCTGATCAATGCCTCCCTCTCACAAGTCTCATTAGTATTAGAATAGTGTTTCCATTGCACTCAAACCAAAGTTATCATCCTCCCATTAGGTACCTTGGTTTAAGAATCCACTATCATGACTGGATTCTTTGTCAGGGATAAATCAAGCTCAACCTCAAGATCTCCCCAACCCAGAACATAAGATGGATTAGAAAGTTATATTTGTATCTGTGATACATGTAATATGTTATGTATTGAAATCAAATGTTTAGGATGTTATAAATTATAATACACTCTCTCAAACCTCTCAAAAACCTCAAAATGTCTCACAAAATGAGAAGCATGTTTCCCTTGCCTCCAAGAAGCCGATGACCTAAATAGGGTAAAACTTTCAAGAACTCTTGCTCACTAAATTAAAAATCCACTGGTCTGTAAGAATTATATTTTCTCTATAAAATCAAAATTATTTGATGAATCAACTAAATCATTGTGGTTATCTTTTGAACAAATTTCATCCCAATAGAGGAACTTTCACTTATCTCAATCTAACACAATAGATATTTGCAATGAAAACTATAAAAGGCCTCAAAAGCATCCATTTAGATCATGGACTGGTAAATATTATTATAAAAAACTCAACCAAACCTAAATGGTCATCTCAAGCTCTACCAAAGTCAAGGACATAGGTACGAAGCATATCCTCAACAATTTGTATAGTTATTTCTATCCTACCATCTAACTTTGGATGGTATACCAAACTCAAATGAACCTGAGATCCCAGTTCCTCCTAATAGCCTATCCAAAAGTGAGAAGTAAACCGAGGATCCCTATAAAAGAATATAGTATATGGAAATCCATGAAAATTAATAATCCCTTTCATATAGAGATTTCGCAACTCCTAAACTTTGGATGAATAAAAATTGGTAAAAAGTGTGCCAATTTTGTTAGCCTATCAATTACATGGATACCATAGTAAAAAATCCATAGAGATATCATCCCATTTAAAAGTAGGTACTGAATGTGGATGAATCAAACTAGATGGGTTTTGGTGATCTGCCATTACCTTTCGACATGTATAATAATGAGAGAAAAAATCTTAAATGCCCCATCTCATACCTAACCACCATAATATATGTTACATGTCATAGAATGTATTTTTGGTTGCTAGTTTCACTGCCAAGTGGGAATTATAGAAATCTCCGACAATGGATTTCCCTACTGTTAATATCACAAAACAATTCTAATGACATAGAATGCCCTATGTGGAAAATGACAGGTCAATAACGGTCTCCCCACTATAAATAAAGTATCTAATTATATAAAAAACATAGTAAATATTTTGTTCAGGAAGAATCAACTTGAGAAGAGTAGAAGCAAACTGAAAACTGGTCAATACAACCCCATCCCTCAATTCTTGAAATGCTATTTGAAACTATGAAAAAAGAGCCATCACGTTTTAGTCTTCTAAATATTCTTTCATGTATCAGGTCTAAGGATTCCAACTCAAATAATATATAATGACATTCCCTTTCCCCAGGGTATAGGAAATGTCAAAATAATAAGTTTTTTCGTATTCCACACAATTACTATAGAAGATATTCATATATTTTTGAGTGATGATATAACTCAAGATCTTCTGTTTATAATACATGGTTAACCATTCTCTAAAAAGGTATTTCTTCCAAATTTTAAGCGAATGCATCATAACTGAGAGTTCAAGGTCATGGTTTAGACAATTATTCTTGTGTGGCCTCATTTGACGAGATCCATAGATGATGAAATGATCTCCTTTCATAATAACACAACATAAACATGATCCTAATGCATTAATAAAGACCGCAAATATCGTCACATCCTCTAGAAGAGTCCACACCAGTGAAAAATTCAAAAAATATTTTAGCTTGACAATATAACTTGGACATTTCTCATCCTAAAAAAATACTTTTCTCCCTTAGGAGATAGAGGATTAATTGAGGAATCCAACTTTAAGGAGTCCTTTAAAAACTGGTGATTACACCCAACTAAGCCCAATAATCTATAATTCTAGAAAATATTTTATGGTTGCTCCAATGTCATAATAGCTTTTACATTTTTAGGATCAAATGAAAGACTATGTTACGAAACCACATGTACGAAGAACATCACTTCCAAAATCTAGTAATCACATTTCAATAGCATGTCATAATGTTGGTGATTTATAAAAAATTCCATAACTGATCTCATATGACTTACATGATCCTACTTGGGCTTATAGTAAGAAAGGATGAAATCCACAATGATTACCATGAATTTATTAAGATAATCATGGAAAACCATGTTTAATAACTCCATAAAGACCATGGGAGAAATTTTGAGTCCAAGAGGATTGAAAAGGTAATTGTTATGGCCATACCTCTCTAAAAGGTGGTTTTCTGAATGTTGGATTCTTTAATCCTCAGAAGATGGTAACCTAATCCAAGATCAATCTCTGAGAAACAATTATCCCCTATCAATTGGTCAAATAAGTCATTAATCCATGGAACTTGTTACATGTTCTTTACTATAACTCGATTGAGTCTTTAATAGTCAACACAAAGACAAAGCGACCCATCAGTTTTCTTATTAAAGAGAGAAGGCACCACTAAAGGTAACACACTCTGGAATATAATTCTTTTCTCTAAAAGATCATCCATATGAGTCTTCATGTGCTTAATTTCATCTATATCCATGTGATTAGATGGAATAGATAACATATGGGTAACCAAAACTAATTTTATAGAAAAATATACCTCCCTTATCAGTGGTAGTCCGGATAATTCATAAAGAAAAATTTCAAGAATCTCAAAGATAATCAGAGGAATATCATCAATCAATTATTCTAGCTCCATATAAAATGAAAACATAGATATTACGCTAGATAAATATAGATAGGAAGGCCTATCTATTCTCATCCTTGGGTCCAATTATACTTGAATGATATAGAACACCCCATAGTGTGCAGTAAAGGGGACCCGTCAAAGATAACAATCAATGTGGGATTTATCAGTAATGCGACTATCCATCTTAAATATGACATCAAGAGGTTTCATGTAGAGAACCAAAAAATTAAAAGCAATATTAATATCTGATAATGAGAAAACACAAGCATTACTAGGGAGACCCTGTTCTTTATTTACCCTACTACAGACTCCTATATTGAAGTTGGAACATTTCACCTTGATTTCATCAGCTATTTCCACGAACTCAATCAAAAGCCCAATATTTCTCAAGAAATCCACAAACATTTGATTATTATTAGAGCCTTATAATGCTGATGGATTTTCGAAAAATAAACTCATGAGAATTAATCCGAAATTTATCCCTTTGAGGTTCCATTGCTGGAGTATAAATGTGAATGGGTTCAGTTTCCTATCATTGATCTTGGACAACAAACAAAATTACATCAACTAGATTCTTGTTCACACGTGGGTTTTCTCATTATGGTTCATTAGTAGATTCCTCTTGGACCTGATTTAAACATATTTTAGAGAAATTCTTCTACACAAAATTAGTAGATAACATTGAAGATATCAGAATGGTTAAAAAAATTACTTACAAATAAGAAAAATATGGAAAATTAATCTCATTAGATAGATAAATAATATTTGGATTTCACCTATCCAAATCCAAAGTTGGGAAGAAAATAAAAATAATCCCTAAAAATTCTTTACCAAACTACACATGGTGGATTAATTCCCATTACAGTGAATGATGGTGAGAAACTCAATCAAAACTAACTCATTTGTCTAGAAGACATTACACTACACCATACTATGATTAAAGAATGATTCTTCATTATCAACATTGATAGTAATTTTGAATGAACCATCCAGTATAACCTGGTACACTAATAATCGAGCTGATCCTAATATATCCCAGAGCATTCTTAATCCCCATGGGTTAGAGACAAGCACCTGAAATCATAGAAGATACAAATATGAATGATTATTCCATATAAACAACCGAATAAATTGTTACAATTTAGTATTATAAAAACAAAACTCCATATAGAGAAATGTAACAAAAGATAAATAGGCAAACAAACCTAAAGTAAAAGCACAATTTATAATAAAATACGATAAAAAACTAAAGTCCAAGCAGACATAGCTCTCCAAGCCCAATGATCAATAACAAGAACTACCTTAAATTTGTTCTTTACCCTTTCTTGAACCTATATGAATAAAATCTACAAACACTCTAAGGAATATATAGGGTGTTATCTACAATCCCAATAGGGTCTCACTAAGTATTTGACAAGAGTATTTCACAACTAATTATCCAATTAATTTTTTTTTAATTTTAAATAAACAGGATTGGAAGTATGAAAATAATATTTAAAATAAAGAATGATTTACATTTTAATTGATGGAAATATTTCAAACAATATCTTAAGAAACATATTATGGAAACTAGTTTATATAAATTTACAATCCAGGGGTAAAATAGTTTAAAACAATGTAATATATATTAAAATAATCACAAAGGAGAATCATGGCCATATTTCAAGAGATATGATAGTTCCCAGTTATGGGATCCTTACACACTCAAATAGGTGATCATAAAAATATATGTACACATGTCCCACAAACACTTTCCAAATAGAAATCATCACCATCCCACCAATAATGTGAGCTACTGTATATGTTTATTTAGAGTTGTAAAGAGTCAATAGATTGTTGTTATAAATTACTCACTAACTACCTAGGCTTTTATGTGCTCTAAAAATAATCAATAATAAGAAATTTATCTCAAAACTATTCAAAATACAATTAACCGATTTTCTATGTCAAAATTCCAATTTCCATTAAAAACCAAGATGAGTCTCTAATCAATTCATCCCATTTTCTAGGAAAAAATAATGGTTTCTTATAAAACAATAAATACACTTTCCCCAAATAAAAATTTTAAATCAATTTCACAAATAAATTCTGAAAAATAATTTCATAATTTTCCATCAAATTTCAGAATGATACCCCAATTCACTGTAATTAGCAGTTTCCACAATTTTCATGCCAATGAAAATCCAAATCCCAATATACCTAATATAAGGTTTTCATAATTCAATTTAAATATATTTAATTAAAATTAATCAATTTAGCGTTAAATCAATTGGAAAATATTAATTGGAACCACCTATCATAACAAAGAGATCACATATCCCATTGACCATAATGGGAGAATCCAATAAAGAATGCCAAAAAGGATTTGAGAATAAAAAATAAATTGATGATCTAAAATGGTGGGGATTAAATCCTAAAAAAAGCACAAGGATATAACAAACCATATGAAGGAGAGATGAAGAGAGGGATGGAAAGGATCGAGGAATGAATTCTTGCCGGTAGAGGATTGGACAATGACTGATTAGCTTTGATCCACCTTGGAAATGGTTTAGAAGAGCTAAAATGGGTCCTTGAGAGTCCTCTCAACCTTGGATAATTAAATATCCCAAGTTACGATCGAGAAGGGGCCCAAAATATGGTTTTGGAAATTTTATTAACAATTATAAAAATAATTAAATTCCACACGCATGATTAGCTATGCATGGTCATATGGTTTTTCAAAATATGTTCCCTAACCATGATCCCCTATAAAGGGGTGAAAGATTTATACTAGCTGGGAACATGTTTTTAATAACCATGAAAACCCTCACTACCTGTGTTTTCAAGATTTTCTCTAGTAGCATATATAGTGTGGGGAAATCTTGTACCAACTATGTACAAACCAAAAGCCCTCCAAAATTCTCAAATATCTTTTTAAAACACCCATAATCAATACCCAACCAAAGAATGATCAAATGATGGATTAATAAGTGCCTAAAAATAGTAACAAGATGTTACATTATGTAGCATAAGATTAATTTTTGTGTGTGTAAATTGATAGTTATAGAATTATTTTTATTCTAAAAGAAAAATATTGTAAAGTATTGCGGTGTTACATTCTACACACCATAAATAAATCATGTCCTCACAATTAAAAATTTATCATAGTAATTAAGGGTTTCATATTTGATAACACTGTTGTTTAATAACCCGCATCATAAATTGGGTTAATAACACATCTTATTAATAAGGGAGAAAAGTAAAGAAGAAAGTCACCACAAAACTAGGATTTTGAATATAAGAATATTAGTGAAAAATGAGAATGGAATAAAAATATTACTACAATGTTATGATGGAGTGTGATAGAGAGAATGTTCATAAGTATTTTTTTAAAAAAAATCCCAAAACCAAAGGTGTGAAAAATTTAATTGATATCATAAGAAATTATGATAATGGGAAAACATTTTTTTAATACCATTTTCTTAGAGTTGAACAAATTATTTAAATCTCTTGGTATCTAATAAAAAATAAATATTTGATACAATACCATTTCATAAACACAATAATCTCCTTTGGTTGTTCCATTAATTATATCTACTTCGTTTATTAGAATAGGTTTCATAATATGTTGAAGTAATACATTAATATCTAAAACCTTGTTCAAATATCAACTTAAAACATTTTATAAAAGGTTAACGATTCTGAAAGATTATGATTAAACAATTTATAATACTTTACAAGGTAGATAGTAGTACCCAAATTAATTTACCCATATCAATAATATATTTATCCAAATGTCATTACCTAAACATTAGGAATATATTAAGGTTTATATTTCCATCAACCATGTGTTTTCAAAAAAAATTTGACTTTCTACTAAATCACTTTTCTTGGTAATCAGTATTGATCAAAAAAATATTTTAAATCTTTTATGAAAAATTACTATGTTATAATAATTATACATTACAAAAAACTTATAACAAGAAAATCATTATTAACATTATTTTTATAAAATTATTCAAGGATCCAAATACATGAGAAAATTAATCATTACACTTCAGAAATATCGAAAACATAATATTGACCTTGATCCCTTAGCTTCTTCTGAGGTATATTCATTTTAGTCTAGGGGTATTATTTTTCATAGTTCCCTCTCTCCATGTAGTAGGAAGGCTGAATAGATTCTTTTTTATCTTTTACTTTTCATTCTTTTTTCCTAGTGACCCTTATCCCCCCAATTACAATAAACTCTTAATCCCTTCAAGCACTTCCTAGGGTGATTCTTTCCATAATTATCACATGTTGGAAAATCCTTCTTTCTCTTCTTCCCTTTATCCATATTTTTCATTCTTTTCATCATATTATCTTTCTTCCGTTATAAACCATAGGACATGGAAAATTAAGTCTTTATATCTATAGCACATAGAACTATTTAATCATATGGAGACAAATTTTCGGACACCAACGCCCTTTAGAGATGTGGATAAAGCCCATTAATCAAATGTTCATCCTTGAATTCCATGTTGGGTATGAAATCTATAACATACCTTTCTATCCTTATAATCATAGATTCATACTCAACACAAATTTATTACTCTTATTTAATTAATCTAAGGAAACATATCTTTATCTCAGTTTGGTTATCATGGGGTAAATATTTATCAAATAATTTCTCCGTTAAATCATTCAATTCTATGAGTTTTATTTCATCCCCCTAGTATTCTCGATAAATGACCACCATTGATCCATATTGTGATTGAGACAATACTCTACAACTGTAACCTTTTCGTTTTCACAATATCCCAACACATTAAATATCTTCTCCAAAGACATTATCCATTGGCCAACTGCCATTAGATCATTAATAACAGTAAATGATGGGGTGTTTTATCACATAAAGTTATTCAACATAATATAATCTCATTATATAATATATTTTTGAATTCGGGAAAGGTTATTTGTCATAATTTTATTAAGTTTCCCTAATAAATCCATAACATGCTAAGTTACAATACCAGTTATATTGGATTTATCACTAGGAAAACTTCTATAATTGCCTCGAGTATTGATACCCTTCTTCCTTCTAGGTTCCATTTCTAAATAATAGCATAAACTGGATTATCTCATAAAAATATGAACTTTTTATAATTCTAAATATTTCATAATAAAAATTGAAAAATTAATGCACATATTATCTCCAAATCATAAACATGGTTTCTTTGGGATGATGTCCTAAAATTATATAATAGGGTTATGTTACCTAATCAATTTTTTCTTGAATCTAGTTTCCATTTTATCTACTAAACATCCTTTGATACCAATTATAATTCCCAACCCAAAAATCCAAGTGAGGGTGACTTACTTAATTGAATTTCAAAGACTACAAGGAATTAAATACAAAAGGACTAGAAATTTTTGTAGTTTTTTAAAACAATATTACATACATGATATTGATTTTACATTGGGGATATAAAATGAAATACAATACAAAACAAAATCTAATAAAATGCATCCTTGGAAACTCATTCAAAGATCTCTTCTTCATAACCTAGGAAAATGAAAAAAATAAGGGTGATATAAAATTATCAATAAGGGTTATATATAGTGGAATATATAAGGAATCAATAATGAGTAAAAAATATGGAATGTTAATTAAATGAACACACATGACTTTTAATCAATAATATCAGAATAAAATGCATCCATAGATTTTATCATAGTGAAAATATTATAGATTATAATAATAAAAATGTAGGTGATGATTAATTATTGGACATAATGTTTCTGGAATGTGATCCACTATATAATCATAAGCTATTCTCTGGAGAGTTTAATTCTGTGGGTAGAAATCCATCTGATTCTTCTTGGAAACAAACTCAAATGGGTTTTTTCCAAATAATTTCATCTCATGAGACTACTGATGCATCGATGGCCTTTCCTTTACTAGTCCACAAAATGTTTCATGCATGTAAAAATCATTAATAATATATATAATAGTCGATTTAATTAATAAATAATATTTCTTATAAAATATCCATATTTCATAAAAGACACAAATTTCTCAACATTTCCCCAGTTAATAAAATAACATTAAAAGTAAAAAAAAACATTTAAAAATGAAATAAGGCTTATGAAATAATAATATAAATTATAATATATATATATATATATATTTAAGATTAATGTAATTTCTAATGAAATATTAATACAATAATGGTATTTTTTTAAGATAATGTTAATAATCACAAAATAAAGTGAGATTTCAAAGATAACATTAACCACATGGTAATTTCCAATTAAAAACCCTATTAATGAGATAATTCAAAGTGATAATTAAAATACAATGATGTATGAGTGAGTCATGATATTAAATAAAAAATGGGAAGAATATATACAACATAAAATAATTAAGTGGTGTATATGACATTCATATAACAGATTCAAAAGGCAATATGAAAACCCCTTACCTTACACTATGTTTTGGTTTAATGATCCTTAACCTCATGTATAATGATTTTAATAATTTTTTTACTTATAATAGAACCATATTAATATTTATGATATCATATCTAGTCGTTTTATTACATTTCATTACACTTTAATTAATAATCATTCATTATTTTCATCGTTCTGGGTGTTAATTACCTTATTTATTGAGTTTATTTTTACTTTTTATTTCTATTCCTATTACATAAATAATTATTTAATCAAAAAAATGTAAAAATACATTTAAAAATTATATGTATTCATTTTTATGTATTTATAGTAATCCATAAATTTTGGAGATAGGTAATGAAATACACCATTCATGGAGATGGTAGGTCGTACGTATACAAGAAGGATGTTTCCATTTTATTGTCTCATTCAAAGAATTAAAAGTAAACGATATATATGTATATTATAAGTAAATTATTATATTAATTTCATATAAATCAAATATTACTATTTAAATAATTCTTAATATATTCTAGGTAAAGCGTGAACACATCACAAGGCTTTGAGGATGCTGTAGTCCACACATTCACAAGCGATGTTATCTTATTCCAAGAAAATGAAACACATGGAGTTATGTGTTACATAATAATTAAAGAAGCTTAGAGACATTATAAATATCAGATATATCATATAGAAACTATAAATCCATCATTATTTCCATTCTTGAAATGTTGTAATGGAAGAATGAATGACATTAGTTCATGAAGCGGTAGTCCGTCGTACAGACGAATGATGATTGCATATCCCATTTTAGGGAAGTGTGTGAAGGTGAAGGACAAAATATTATCAGAAAAATATATAATTATATTTATTATAATAATGATTTTATAATATCATTATAAAATAACAATTTATGTGGTATATAAATAAATAAAACAAAATATCTCGTTGAAGAATGTTACTTCATTTTTGGGAAACTGCTTTTGGTTTATACCAAAAGACATCATTGGTTAGATTTATGACCAAATTGAGGCTTATAGGATTATGGGTGGATTTTTGGGAGGTATTTTTTATGGGTTTTATTGGAACATGGCCTTATATGTGTAAAGAAGTGAGGGGGTGATTGGTCTTTTATAGTGGAGGCGGAGTGACATTCATGTAAATATAAAAAGGTAAACACTATTGGGAGGTATCCCTTAAATAATGTTCCAAAAATAATGAAACAAATTATATAAAATGGATTATATGGTATAAATATATTATCAAATTGTTATTTAATATGTTTTTAGTTCATTTTGACACTTAATATTAAAGCATAACCACTAAGTAAACTCATTTTCTCATTTATCATTCTAATTAATTATAATTCATTTCACTAATATTTTTGATAAAAAATAATTTTAAATTAATATAAACTTTAAATTATTATTATTACAATTGTTAAATTCATTTTTCCAAATAAAAATAAAAATATTGTTAGAAATTAATTTAAAATTAATCCCACAGGAAAATGAGAAAGCGTGTTTTTAAAGATAAAATATTCAAAAGATTGAAATGCTTTTATACCAAAATTGTATTAATAGATGTTATATTTATCTAATAAAATTTTAAAACAAATTAAAAATATAATTTTACCCTGTAAATTATTTACAATAAAATGAATGTTTCAATTAAAATTCATTATTTTCCCCTATTTTTCCAAAAATTCATCTTCACAGAATTTACCAAAACATCACACTAAGATAAAATTTATATTTAAAATATAAAAATTATTTTTATTTTCTAATATATAATTTATAGAAGTTTCAAAATTTAGAGTTTTGATAGTTGAGCCACTATAAGGCAGCAAAACTACGTTTAGAAAAATATTGATTTCAAGCATAAAATTCGATTTATTAATATATTATGCCTATAAACCTATTGGATGAATGAAAAAAAATTATTGAATATATTATATACATATATATATATTTAATATCATCAAATAATATTAATGGATCTAATTTATTAATACATAATACCTTTAGGTGCATAAAAATATTTTTCTTATAAAACAGTTCCTTTTTATTAAATTGGATTCTATATTCATTTTTAAGACAAAATAATTATATAAATATATGTAAGAAATATTTTCTAGATTTATTTAATAATTTTCATATATTTATTTATGAAAAATAGTTGATAAATATCATTTTTAATAATTATATAAATACTATATTTTAGTTTCGTAAAACAAGGTCTTTCGTGTAATGCAAGCTATCTAAGGAACTCAGTATTGTGTGTAACACAAGACAACATAGTGTTGAGTGTATCACAATCTAATATAATTCTTTTTTAGAATAACATTTACTTTGGGTTGTGTATAAATCATTATAGTAGCAAAATTAAATTTATTTGAAAAGGAAAATATTGTAAAGTCACGGGGTGTTAAACCAAATCTATGTCTCTATTAAAATAAGGCCAAAGAAATGGGTAATATTCAAAGACTAGATAACTCCCCACTGTTTTTCTCTTCACTCTTATTCTTATTCCATTATAAAATTATTCCATTACATATTTTAAAAATATTATTTTTTAATTGTTTAATTATTATATAAAAAATATATAAATTTTATTATGATACTATAGATTTATTATATACTATTTATAATATGTATATTATCTCTATTACTCTCTTTTCTAATGTCTCGTTTGTGGAAAATTTATAAGCTATAAGGAACATATCAATTAATTATGTATCACCACCTACATTTATGGTTAAAAAGATTATATTTAAAAAAATACTATTATACCATATAATTATTATGATCAATTTATAATATATTTTATGATTCTCTTTCCCTATATTTGAAAATGCCCCGATAATTGTTAGTTAGCCACCAATAAGTACGTTTTTCATTCATTATTTATCACCACCTTCATGGATAGTTATAATAAAAAAATAATAATGTATTAATATGTATAAATATTTTTTTATAAACTTATGTAAGTAATTTAACAATTGTTTAAATTAGTAAAAGTCAAAACCGTAAAATCAAAACAAACCATGATAATACAAAGAAACATATCATCTAAATATTTTATCATCAAAAAAATGTAAATAGATAAATTATAGTTTTTATAATTGATCAATATTTACAATAATAAATTTAATACACTACTGTATTAATTTTTTTTGAAAATAATTTTCTTATACACGAGGTGTTAATGTGATAGTACAAAACATAACCAAAGGTAAAGGGATACTCTCCTTGTATTAATCTTTGGTATTTAATACCTTTGACTACAATTAAAATATTTGTTTGTATTTAATTTTAAAAAAATTATAATCATTTTATTAAAGAATTATTTTATGGATTTACAAAATAGTTTTATTTTTATCAGAAATATTTACAACTAAGTTACACATTAAAATGTTTGTAAGGGGATTATACCATGACAATATTCTTATGATTTTATCTCTTTATATAATCTTATTTAAAAAAATGAATGTATTCAATATTCCAATTATCATATTAATTTTTTATTATCCTTTTATAAAGATTTTAATGTATATTCATTTAAATACAATTCATTTACCCTCAAAAAATATTATTGTATTCATAAGGTGACTCTCAACTCTTTCATCTTCTTTTGGGTTTCCCCTATTCTCATCTCTTTTTTCATCAGGTATATTATAAAATTTCTTGAAAATTTCATTATTTTACTTTAAAAACTATTCTTTTAGGGATATTAATATCTTTAATTCAATGAGATGCATTCTTGGCCATCTTACTGGTTATTAATAATTACTTTATTCTCAATGGTTTCATTATTACCACTATTTACCTATCTATGAAATATGATATATTCCATTTAAATGATATCATATACTTTCAAAATTATATAATAAAATATTTTCCAGGATCCTAAAATTTTAATCATTATATAATCATTAATACATTACTAAGAAACGTTTTCTTTTATCATGGGTTCATTTCATATATATGATTGATTTATGTTTTCCTTCCTATGTAGAATTCAATATTATTAGAATATTATGATGGGATGGTTGGTCTTAGAATTACATATCCCTATAATGAATTGGGTAAATTGATATATCTAATGAGAGTAAGAATGTTAAACATGAATAATATTCTAGATTTGTTTACATTTCTATGATATGAGACTTGTAAAAATATGTATTGTGTGAACATTATTATTGATTTATTCACATTCTATGAAAGGTATTTGTTCACAATGATATAATGTTTCATTATTATTCATGTTCCATATTAATATTTTGGAAATATATTTATTCCATGCTATATTATTATGACTTATATTTCTATTATAATCATATCATTCACTTAAAAATATCATGGTATTCCTCATTCCCATTCCATGTATTATTTTGTGATAATATCATGTTATGGTTCTATTTATTACTTTTGGATAACATGGTATCTCACATTTATTATGTTTCCCATTTTTTCCTTTCTTTTCCACTTAATAGGATTTAAATGTATAACCCTAGGTGATCGCATGTATTAAGAAGTTTAGTATCATTCCCCAAACCCAATGGCATAGAAAGATGTAAAGGAACTACTAACCTTATGTGACATCCTTTGGATCCTAAATATTGAAAAGAAATTCCATGGGTGTTACTCAAACATGGGGGATGTTATGAATTTAAACCAATAAAATACAACAGATTGAAATTATTAGATATAATTCTGTATGGGAAGGTGACCAAAAAAACTCAAGATACCAAATAACATAACAATATTAGAGTAGTAGAAGAAAAAAAAATAGGAAACCTCAAATCCAATGACATGCATGATGCTGGGAAATAATATAAAAACACTCCAGAAACCAAGACCTATTAAACTTCTAATGAATATCTCAAACCATCCATGATAGAAATGTCATGAGGGTCCTCTAAAGAAATATTAAATCATTTCATTACACGTGTCATCACGAAAAATGTATGTATACACTTTAAAGTCCATAAATATTGATGAGTACATCGACCCCATAGGAAAAAAACCAAAAGAATCCAACAAATTCTTCAAATACTAGAATAATTTTTCACAATCTATATACAAAATGAGTATGAAAATATTTTTAAAATTTATTTATAAAAATATGCAGTGTCATCTAAAAATAGTTTATATCAAATTATAATTTAACAATATTTACATGAACAACAAATATATGAATCAATCATTTATTAGACAACAATATCTTTATTTTATCATGGAATAAAAATTCTATATACTCACACACAAATGCATGGATTTAGGTTGATAGTTAAAATACTCATTAGTGGTAACTCATCATTCAAAAAAATTGATCACTTAGTCAGGCACTCAAATACCCTAATTACCTCATGAAACCAAACATGAATCCAAAAAAAATTCTTGTTATTCAATAATGAACCCAAAAAATCCCATGTATATAGTCAATTCAAAACATATTTTATTTAAATAATATTTCTTTTAAGAATTCAATCAAACACACTGTGTACATCTTTCTAAATAAGGATCTCATAACAATATGATAAGGGTTATTTCTACAATATTTCATCAAGGGTTTTAAAAAACATACATACAAAAAATTATTAATCTAAATCAATAAAGTTATAGAATCAGTGGAGATAGATAAAGAGGCCACCAAATTCAAAAAATTTACTTTTTAGAAGAATCACATAACTATCTAGATGGATTCAGGTTCCCCTTCCTTTCATTATACAATTCCCCATAAAACCCATCAAAAAATTTCCTAAATCATAGATCCAATCATAAAATTTATTACATAGGGTTCTTCTAGATATGAAATGAAGATATTTAGAGAGAGAAGGTGAAAAGAAAAATATATATTTATTCTATAGATCTAACACAACAAGATCCATTAAAATTAGATCTAGGATGAAAATAATAATAAACTATTTTCAATAGTTGTCCTCTTGTTTGAAAAACTAGTAAAATATACTAAAAATGAGGGTTTTAATATAGTAATTGGTTAAAAATATAATTTTTGGATTTAATTAGTCATCTCACATGGTAAAGATGCACGACTTACATAACCTTGAAACAATTATATATGCGCCACTATCTCAAAACTCCAAGCACGAATGATTTTGAAATCCATTAAAAAGTCATATAAAATGATTCTTTCCCATGTAACATGTTTATAAATAAAATATACATGGTTTTCAATAAACATGCTCCAATCATGCACATCTTTATTGACTCTACCAAGATGTTTCAGGGTTACCTGGATAATTCACATGGTTTTCCGTAATCATGGACTAACCATAAACCCTGTCAAACACTTCCAAATATTGAAAAAATATCTTATAAATATCCTTAGACTAATCCAAACCATATTATAAAACAAAAACAAACAAAATTGGTGCACATATCACAAAATATATGTGTTATATTATCTCCAACATTTGGATTTCCATCTATGAAATTATGGATATTGACAATTATTTAGAAAAGCTTTAGCCATTAACCTAGAATGAATTCCTCACATTCCCATGTCTACTTGTGAAAATTACCACGCTTTTATAATACCATCAGTAAAAAATACATTACCCATAAAATATATTCTCTTATTTGATAAGAATATGTATCAATGCATGGAAAAGTATGACATATGGCTCAAGATAAACATGACACCATAAAATTATATGGTTAGGTTTAGGTTGATACTTCTTCATTTAAGATTCATAAAACACATTATGGTACAAAATGAAAAATACTGGAAAATTTAATTGATAAGTAACATCACTAATCCATTTAATTATCTCACATGGTATAACATATTGAGTATAAAACATACCTTATTTACCCAAATGATTATTCCCTAGACTTGGAGATACCATCAAGAAATTATAGTCCACCACTGTAAATGATAATGGGTGATGATGATGATCCATATAAGATTTCTAATGGTTCTTTTCTATTTCCATTATTTTCTTGATCATATGAATCTTCTCTGTTATCTCAAGTTCCAAGCATGGTCTAGTAAGTGAATTCTTCCTTCTCTCTACACAAAAAGTAAAGGGAGGCATAAAAAACCAAAAACAACTTTTAATGAAGCCATATGTATTATAGATTTATAATTGATTTATATAAGTACTCCAATAAAGGTATATGATCCTCCCACAGGCCACCAATATTGATAACATAATCCATGAGTACGTCTTCTAGTGTTTGGATCATTTATTCTAACTAGCCATTCATTACATGATTATATAATGTTCTAATGGTTAATTGGGGTCTCTAGGATTATAGTAAGGATCACCAAAATTGATAGGTAAACCTCAAGTCTTAGTTAGATATGATCGAAACTAGTGTACCATTGAACTTTAATACTCCATGGATGTAATTACATTCCATAACATCTATCGTATTGGATTCATATATCAGAATGAAGTTGTATAACATTGTGAGTTAGTTTATATTCTCCTATATAACATCATGATTTTGAATTGTTCTTGTTAAACCCATGAAAAATATCATAGTTATTTTCTACCACTTCTATTCCAGTATATTAATGGATTTCAATATCCCATATGGTATTTTGGTTTATCATTGACCTGTTTAAATGTGAGAAATTTGTAAACATATTTAGTGGCTCATCATCTTATACCCAACAAAAAAAATGGGCCCCTAATGTGTTATACATATTTCATGTTCTTGGATGAATAACCCATTTTAATAGTGAGAAGAACAATTTTCTACTATTAAGATAGAGGAACCAATATCAATTTTTAAACTAAAACAACAAGTTCTTATCTTCTATGCATCTAATAATTGTCTCCCAAACAATGATTTTTGGCACCATTATTAGTCAATAAGGGCCATATCTTTGAGAATCCTTGATATAATCAACCATAACAGGAACAATAGACATTGAGGAAAATGCTCCAACACTATCTCAGTTAGAAGAATCAATATAGATATCTAAAATCATCACTCTCAACTGCCACTAGTTAAAATATTCTCTATCTAAATGATTATATAAATTCAATATCAGAGTATCATTCATAAAATTAAATTTACCCAGTGTATAATTTATTTCAAAGTCAAAAATATAAAAATATTCCATCATTCACCACTACATAATGGTGAATTTTATTTGTGAAAATTTAAGTTTCAAACATTTAAAATCAGTCAAAACTGTAAAATTTTCATTGAATGGATAATGATTAATACTTTTCAAAGTATAGACTACTGGAACTAGTTCCATTTTTTTCAAATAATTATTTTCGTGAAAATTAAATTGGTTTGATTTGTATTCTAGGAGATGATATCTTTATATGAGAACACATTACCTACCACATCTATATAAATTTTAGTGTATCCCATAACATTTCCTTGGTTCTTGTTAGGTAAGGATCAGTGCCTATGTGAGTTTGGTTTTAAGAACATGAAATAATTTTTGATGGTCATCGCACTATTGTAATGAAATACCTTTTCTCAACTAAACATTCTTTGAACAGGAAAGACATGAAAACTCATAAACCAAGAAATGTTAATTGTATGATAAGTTGGGGGAATATGTATATCTTAAATAAATTCTTGGTTGGTTTCAAAGAGAAAACAACTTCTATCTTTTTAGAATCTACCAATACACCTTTCTTAGAAATCACATGTCCAAGAAATCATACTTATTGTATCTATAATTCACACATATATTATTTAACATAAATCTAGTGTCCCTTTTGTGTTCCCAACACTACCTCAAAGTGTTTTTCATGGTGACACGTATACAAACTATACACCCGGATATCATAAAAAAACACCACAACAATAGAGTCAAGGCACCTATAAAACATATGATTCATAAAGTACATGAACATTTCTATTAGATTTGTGATACCAAATGGCATATCAAGTCATTATTAATTACCATAATGCTTCCAGAAAGATATTTTTAGGATATAATCGTTCCAAAAACAATGTTGGTAATACCTTGATCATAAATCAATTTTAGAGAACCATTTGTAACCCTTTCATTGATCACACAAGACATCAATTTATATAGGAGTATAAAAATTATTTATTACAAACATATTTGACATAGAATAATCAATGAAAATCCAAAAATACTGTTATGACCCATCACCTAGGGGTCGTACTGTGACTACCCCAAGACCACCTTCTATAGGCCAGATGCTGCTGACTAGCACCAGAAAGGCTTATCCCAAAAAGGGAAGGCATTTCCTTTAAACCTGTACACAAATAGACATGGCATACCGCACAAAAGAAACCACAAACTAAAGAAAGTAGTGTAACCACCAAAAAGTATCACTACTGAGAGTAAAGTGTGTAAATTAAAATTAAAGGTTCCAAAATATAAATCGAACTGAAAAGAAAGTAAAAAAAATAAGTATAGGTTTCAGAAGAAATCTTAAAGGATCCTACCTGAAGGGTTGGTACAACTCTCTGTCAGATGTCACTACAACACAACACATCTACCGACCCAAATTTGAGCACCGTCTAGTCCAGGCTCCCCAAATTCTCGGTCAAATCATTCTGTAATCATCACAAGACACAATGGGTGGGGGTGATGCCCATGTAGGAGTGAGTATAAAAATACTCAGTAGGGACCTTGAGACCCCTGAAGGTCTCTCAGTAATCCACAAAGGAAAACACCACAAAGTAAAATACCCTAGAGTTAATACCACCCAGAAAGATATCAAACACATAGCACAAAGTAAAAGACTTATCTAACTCTAGGTATAACTTAAGTACAAAAGTTAAAATTATTATTCATAAAGCTAGATCATCTTTTTCTATCGAGAGGCTCTGCTGCTGATCTATACAGGGTCGCTATGTGCTGACCCAAACAAGATCGCTAGGTGATTACCTACACCGGATTAGTAGGTTCTAACCCACAAAATATCTCTAGGTGTTGACCCACATAGAATCACTAGTTTTTGAACAACACATGATCATTATTCATTTCTTACGTGACATCCAACCACTGGATTCCTGAGTTAAGCACACATGATTTTGGGAGGATCTGTTCCTCATTCCATTGGTCATACCTCAACTACCATGAAGTACCACATAGAGTAACACCAATGGACTGTCTCATTGTAAGGGTCCCAATATAATAAATGGTGTGTTGAATGGACGACTAGTCTGTAAGATATGGGTATTTTTTTTAAAAGGGCCCAGTTCGAATCGAGTCCGATCCCACCTGGATGTATTTTGAATTATTTAAAAACTCACGTAGAGTGTCTCATAAGGAAATCCTTATCACAAGGGTCCCAACACCACATAAGATGTGTCAATCAGATGCTTGGTAATAGAGATACCAGATTTGTAGTGAAATGGGGGGACAGTTGTGTCTGAGCCCGATCAGAACCAGTCAGACCAACCTGACCAACCCAGCTCGGGGAGTCCCACATACCCCGGTTTAATTCAACCTACTCAACTTGTCCTGCTGGCATGGGGCGTTGCCCGTCAGCTCGAAGACCTGCTGCATGGGCGGCTGGTGGTGTGTTCTTGGGATGCAACAGCCAGCCGCATTCGGCTTCCCTTCTACCCTGTGGATGCATGGGGCACCTCTAACCATGATCGGCTGACCATAGCTCACTGTCCACCCAGGAAGCCCAAATGTGGGCCAACCCTCCACATGGCCCAAGTTGGTGCCCCTCCTTCCACCGCCACAACCAGTTGGCCACAACCTCTTTCCACTATGGTGCGCCGCTCCACTCGGTCTTTAGAATGGCTGGAGACCTGTTGTCCCACCATCCAACACGCATTCAGTGTGCCAACAGATTTTTCAATGAACCACTAGATGCGCTCCAGTTTTCCATTCTTTGCGACACCTGTGCCCATGGACTCTTCCTTGGTTTCAATTTAGAAAATCCATTCACTCGAAACACAAATATGGAGGGGATTGGGCCTTGTTTGTGTCAGCATATGCCCGCCATGTTAGAAGTTTATTCTCATGGGAAGGATTAAGGATTGTGCCTTAATCAAACTGGAGATAAACTAATCCCAAAAAATAATTCCCACTGAAAATTTACATTCTTGCATAAATGCACGATTCAATGGTCAAATTTTTTGTGGGTTGATTCGTGTTCAACATTTCTCGAATAAGAGCGGGGAAGAACTTTCACAAATTAAACCCGTACATATTTGAAATTTATTTCCTTAGTATTACATCCCTGAGGTTTCAAGACATTGACATCGTTTGTCGCTTTCGACTTTGTTCTTCAAGGTGTGTCAAAGATGTTTATGTTCATTGAAGTTTTCCATTCTTCGTTGGAGAAGATGTTTTTTGGAGGTCCTTCAAAGAATATTCACAGTTTTATTCTACACTCTCCAACACATTCATATAATAAAAAGAAACAAGTCATAACATTTCTGTTACGCTGCGATGTAGTGGATTTTCTTGCATACTAAACCATTAAGGGGCTTCGCTAATTGAGCCTCATCACCGCCTTGTCTCCACCCTATAGCATTCTCACCCGCTTCTCAACAGTGTCGAGAAGAATAAAATAAAAATTTAAAGTTATTTTATTATATTTTCAAAAAATCAAAAAATTAACTTTTCTACCTAACCCTTACTGGTTGATGTTTAGTCATTTCTATGTGAATCCAAGCATTTGGAGTTCATTGGTTCCATCATATTTTTGATCCATGCACCGGGTCAAATGTTAGAAAATCCCACTTTCACATTTATTAAACATACCTTAAAAAAAGTATAAAAATCAGTTTCGGGCTCACCGGGTCTCAGAATTAGATTTGATCCAAGCGTGTAGTCTCAAAAGTATTCTATATAATTAAAAAAATTACATTGAAATTATGAGACATTATATTGTCCCCATCTTATGGATTTACATCCCCAAAATAAAAAACAAGGGCTAATCAAACATGTGGGGATACTGAGAATGGATCTGAGCCTCCCACTCGTATGTGCTCTCTTTGTGGTTACCGTTCTACCGTTGAATGTGCACCATAGGAATCGACCGTCCATGAAGGAATCGATCATTTTGATCCTATATCTCCATCGGGATCTCCGTAAACATCACCCCATCATCAATTTCCAGCTCAGTCCAGTCAATGACATGTGATGGATCATGCACGTACCTCCTCAACTACAAGACATGAAAAACATCGTGCACCTGGTGCATTTATGGGGAAAAATCTATGAGGTACGCCACCTTTCCCAATCTTATCAGGATCTAAATTTTTTTGAAGAACCTGAGAAGTATATTTCTTCCATAGCCAAATCTTCATAATACTCATCAGGGTGAGACCAGAAAGAATATATGATCACCCTCCTCAATATCAAATAGTCTTTATCTCTTATCGGCATATGAATTCTTCTTACAATTTTCATCCCTCATATTCTCTTGGATGATCTTAAACTTCATTATGGTAGCCTATACCAACTCTGACCCTATGAGTGCTGACTCCGCTGGGTCTATCCATCATAGGGGTGATTTACAATGTTACCCATACAAGGCCTCAAATGGGGCCATGCCAATGGTGGAGTGATATTTATTATGGTATGAAAACTCCCCTAGTGGTAGGTGGTCCTCCCAACTTCATCCAAAATCCAGGACACCATCACAACGAATTTCCTCAAGGTCTATATGCTCTGCTTTTTATGACCATCCATCTAGGGGTGAAAAGCTGTGATGAAGCGCATCGAATTCCTGAATGCCTCCTGAAACCCCTTCCACAATCGGGATATAAATAGTTCATCACAGTCTAAGATGATCATTGAAGGAAGCCCTTTAAGACTCAAAATCTCATGGATATAGAGGCATTATAATCCCTTTATCAATCCCTACTTCTGGATGGGTAAGAAGTGACCCAACTTGGTGAGTCAGTCAAAGATCACCCAGATAGAATCGTGGCCCCTAGACGTGCGTGGTAACCCCATCATAAAGTCCTTGGAGATAACATCCCACTTCCACTCTGGTAACTCAAGTGGTTGTGTCAATCCTGCTAGGACCTGATTCTCATCCTTCACCTACTAACAAGTGAGGAATCAAGAAATGAACTCTACCACAACTTTCTTTATCCCTAGCTACCAGTACTGATGTTAGAGGTCCATGTACTTCTTTTCCACACCATTATTTACCACCAAAGGGGAATAATGGAACTCCCTCAGCACCTCCTCCCAAAACATCACTGGAACTAAGGTAACTACTCGGAAAAGGATGATGTGCTCCCCACCTATTGAAAATACATTAGGATCATGTCCTGAGGATATCTGAGCACGTTAGGCCTCACAGTCAACATACACAAGATGTGCCTATCTAACATGCTGTAAGAGTAGGTGAGTGATAGTAATTGACTAAAGGTAAGTTTATCCATCACTATCCATGAAGGATATATGCTTCATGGCTAGCTGATCTATCACCTCACTCAGAAGATGCAAACCAGACCCCCTGTTGAGTGTATCTGCCACCATTATCCCCTTATTAGGATTATAGAATATTCAAATTCATAGTCTCAGAGGAAATCCTACAATCACTACTATCTCATGTTCATGAACTTTTTTGAGAAGATATACGTGAATCTCCTGTGGTCGGAGTATGCGGTAAACTATAAGCCCATCAAGTAGTGTCTCCACATATTCAAGGAAAAGACCACTAATGGTAACTCCAGGTCATGGGTCGCATAGTTCTTCTCATGCTTCCTCAACTACCATGAGTTTTAGGCGATAACTACTCACTCATGAATCAGGACTCAACCTAGTCTAGTCCTTAATGAATCACAATAGACAACCTTCCCAACACACTCTTCTATTAGTCTCGAGATGGGGGTACTCATCAATCTCTACCTCAGTTCCTGGAAACTCTACTAACACCTCTCCATCCACATGAAGGGTTGTCCCTTATCTTTCAAAGATAAAAAGGGTTCTGCTAGTTTGTAAAAGTTAGGTACAAACCTCTTATAGTACCCATCCAACCCCATGAAACTCTGCACCTCAATGACACTCTAGGGTGGCTCCCAAACAAGCACTACCTTTATCTTCGCCAAATAAACTGCAACTCCAGCCTCCAAGATGACGTGTCCTAGAAAGTGGACCTCCTAAATCCAGAATAGGCACTTCAAGAGCTTACTATAAATATGGTCCTCTTGGAGTGTTTCAAGGCCTATTCACATGTGTGTAGTGTGCTCCTATTATGAACCTGAGTACACAAGGATGTCATCAATCATTATCAATGGATATTTGTTCTTCACGGTCACCTAGTTCAGGTGCCGTGAGTCCATGCAAAGCCTCATGCTACCGTCTTCCTTCTTGGAAAACAACACCGGGGCATACCATGTAGAAAAACTGGGCCATACAAACCCCTTCCCTTGAATGCCCTCCAGTTGTACCCTCATCTCATGATGCTTCATTGGATCCATACGATATTCCAGGGTAGATATCAATTTCATCCCTGGGTATAATTCAATGCAGAATTCTACCTCTATGTGTGGAGGTAGTACTGAGACATCTTCTGGAAAGGCATCCTCATACTCATCCACCACTATTGGAATGCATAGAATCCTCTCATCCACCCCACTACTGGTGAGGCTCACCAACTGGTGAGTGATCGGATGCATGCTCCTCCAATAAAATCCATCCAGTGTTGTAAAGGTTCCCTTCTCACAGTTGAAGGAAAACTATTCCCATCCTCGCGAACACACCACACTTTTCTCCTAAAACGGTCAATCTGAGCATGGACTATGGATAACTAGTCCATACCCAAGATGACATTGTAAGGTCTCGACGCAACTACTAAGAGATCCCAGCCAAAGATATTGCCTCCTAGAGTAAGCTTACACTACCGACATTAGTGTTTAATCATTGAATCCTCTATCATATGAGTCTCTAATCATAAGGATTGAGGCAACAAATCCACCGAAATGTTCAAACCTCGAATGAGGTTTATGGTAAAGAAAGAGTGACCAGCACCTGTGTCTATTAGAACTGGAGCTAAGGTGATGTATACACAGATCATACCTCTAATAATTTCTAGAGCACATTGGTCGTAGGACTCCATCACCTAATGTTGGCCCCACCCATATCCACCCGCTCCATGAGCTTGTGGTGGACCTCCTGGGGGTGGTGGTGGTAGTACCATGAACTGTCGTCCACCGCCTACCGCTCGGTCGACTCCCTTTCCATGGCTCCCACCGTGCGGACCTCCTCACTCTAACCTCTGTCATTTTCTCGATGATCCCTCACCTACGTACTAGTCATCTATATTGGGAGTCGGATAGTCCCGAGCCATGTGCCCCTATCCACTGCAAGATTAACATACTCTTGCTATCAGATGACCTCCGACCCTGCATCCTGGGGTCATCCATCGGAAGGTATGGCATGTTTAGACCTCTATTTTGTCTTCCTAATTCCTACTGTAGATGACTCAGCCACCTGTATTCTGGTGGTTGCTCTCACCATTGGTGCCTTCTTAGCTATGAATTTTTCCACTAGTAGGGATGTCTCTAGAACTCCATCCTACACTGGGATGCTGATTAAAATAATTGATGCTCTAATCTCCCATCAGATCACCTGCTCAAAGGTCTGGGCCCTAAATAAAGGATCTCATACCATGTAGGTGAAGTAGCAGGAGAGGTCGTTAAACCTCATTGAGTACTGGGCAATAGTCAAGATGCCCTGTTGTAGGTGCAATAACTCTTGAACATGCACTGATCATTGTTTCGCTGGTAAGAACTCCACCCTAAAGAGGCTCGCAAAGTCCAACCAAACAAGGGTTGCCTCCTCATGTGTCTAGAGCATCAAGCTTCACCATCTCTATGTCGTGCCTTGAAAAATGCTAGCAGATAGGACCACCATCTGGTTTGTTGGTGTATCCACCTGGAACAAACCCTTGAAACTACCTCCATCCAATCCTTAGCTTCTTGAGGACCTGTCTCACCTCAAAACCTCAGAGTCCCATGTCTATTGAATTCATGTAGTGTGCTCAGTCAACCTGCACTATTCACTAGTGGGGCTGGTAGCAACTACTGATCTATGGGTGGTGGTGTTGTTGGTACACAACCCAAAGGTGCTATCATTGTAAGTGGTCCCTACATCGACATCTCATCACTTGGTGGACCATCGTTGTGATCTCTCACTGGAATCTAGGATGGATGTCTTCATGTTGGAATCCTGTAGAGAAATAGATGACCCATAGTCAATAAGTGATACCTGGTGAGTTGATTAATAATATATCAAGAGAAACAAAATTACAAAACCTATACAACTAGTGTTTTCGTGTACCAAGTCAGAAAACAAAATTCAGGGTAATGGGTTATGGATACATTGGTCATCGTACTAACACTGGACTCCATGGATTAAAAGCTGAACTCAAGACACTTGAAACAATTTTCCCCATTGAAAATACAGACTCTTAGTTCTTCTGGTAGAACCAACCTCCCACTGATACAACTTTGTCCCAAACCGTCCCTCGGGGACCGTACTGTGACTAACCCAATCCCTCCATCCATTTTCCAAGGGATGGTTACTTGAACTAGAGAGGAATATCCCAAAAATGGAAGGCATCTCCTTAAATCTGTATACACACACACAGGGCATACTGCACAAAGAAAACCACAATGGAAAGAAAGTTCTAAAAACACCAAAAAGTATCCCTACTAAGAGTAAAGTGTATAAAATGAAAGTAAAGGGGCTAGAATACAATCCTAAATGAAATAAAATTATATTAAAAGAAGCACATGCTATGAAGGTTGTCCACTAAGGATCCATCTTGAAGGGTAGGTAAATCTCTCTATCGGATGTCACTACAGCACACCACACCTATCAAACCACCTCCAAGAACCATCTAGTGCTAGCTCCCTGATGTTCTAGTCAAAGCTATCCACCATTTGTACAAGTCCCAGTAGGTGTGGGGGAATCCCATGTAGGGATGAGAATAACAATACTCAGCCGAGACCTCGAGACCCTTATAGGTCTCTCAGTAATAAAAAAAAGAAAACACAAAAAAAAAAGAAAATACCACATAAGTAATAACACCATGAAAGATCTCAAAAACATAGCAAAAAGTAAAAAACTCAACTCACACCAGGTATAACATAAGTAAAAAAGTAAAGTTGATTAGTCATAAAACTAGATCATCTTATTCTATTGAGATGCTCTGTTTCTAATCCACAAAAGGTTGATAGGTTCTGACCTAAACAAGTTTGATCGGTGCTGACCCAAATAGGCTCTCTAGGTGCTGACCGACACAACATATCTAGGTGCTGACCCAAACAGGGTCCCTCGGTGCTGATCCACACACAATAGCTAGGTGTTGGACCACACATGATCTCTATTCACTCTTCATGTCAGAGCTTGCAACTGGATTCCTGCACATAGAAAAAATGATTCTGAGAGGATCTGCTCCTCAAGACATTGATTTTACACCAACCACCACAAAGTACCATGTAGAGTAACTCCAATGGACTGACTCCTCATAAGGGATCCAACGCAATAGACGACACATCGAACAGACGCCCTATCTATAAGATATGAGTATTTTTTTAAAGGCCCTGGTTGGATTCGAGTCTGATCGAATCTAGCTGTATGAAAAATTCCACTAAAACTCACACAAAGTATCTCATATGGACTTTCTAGTCACAAGGGACCCAACTCTACTGATGACGCGTCAATCAGACTCCCGATCTGAGAGATATGAGTATTTTAGTGAAAAACGGGTCGATTGGGTCCAGGCCCAGTCCGACTCTGTCGAATGGACCCGACCCACCCAGACCGGGGGTCCCACATACTAGAGTTTAATTCAATCTAATCAACTAGACCCGGTTCAGGTCTGGGTCAGTTTGATCCAGCATGGCCAGCGGGTTAGGCCTAGTGGGACTCTCTTAAAACGGCCCAGTTTGGACTAGTGTCCAGCACGCCTGCTCACCCGGTGACCCAATCTAGCTCGGACCGGCCCATTGGGTGTGTGTTCGGGATGCCAGTGTGGGACCGGCCCAGCTCGGTAGCATGGGGAACTGCCCGCCCACCCAAAGACTGGCCGCATGGGCCGACGGTGGGCTATTCTTAGAATGCAACAACCTTCCGTGTCCAGCTTTCAGCATGCCCATGGACGTGTGGGGCTCCTCCAGCCGCGTTCGGTCGACCACAACTCACTAACCACTTGGGGGTGCCCGGTCATGGGACACCCATCTACACGGTGCTATTTGTCGCCACTCCACCTGGTTGACGGCTTGTTGTCGCACCATCCGGCATGCGGCCAGCACCAACGTGTGCCGCCGCTGGCACCGGCTCACTAGCGGATTCTTTGGCGGAAAAATGAACACACCCCGGTTGTCTGTTCTTCATCCCACCTGCATATATAACCTATAGGGAGAATTCTATTAACTAATAATGTTGAAAAATCACCTTAATGTTGATTTAGAAAATCCATTCACAAGGAGCGCACAAATGTAGGGCTATGACCTTATTCATGTAATCCCACACCCTCTGCGTTAGAAGTTTATAATCATGAAGAGGATTGAGGATCATGGATTAATGAAAATGGATATATACTAATCCTAGATAATACATCCTAAAAGAAAAGTCACCCTCTCAAATAAATTCATGATTCTTGGACCAATATGTTCTTTTGTTGATCTTCATTAGTCGTTTATAGAATAAAAACATGGAAGAACTTGCACAAATTAAACCCCCACCTCTTTGATGTTTCTTGCCTCTGTGTCTAATCCTCGAGGTTTCCATACATCTATGTTGTTCTTCACATCCGAATCCATTATTCAAGGTTCATAGAAGATGATTGAGATTTGATGGATTTTTTTCATTCTTTATTGGAGAGGAAGTTCATCAGAGGATCATTAGATAATCCTTGAAGTTTAATTCTACACTCTCCAACACGTTCATTTAAGAAAAAGAAACATGTTGTATTCTTTCTGTTATGTTGCGACATTATGTCGTTACACATGAACAATGAGCCATTCAGGGTATTTCTTAATTAATCCTTGTCATCTGCTCGTTGTTGCACCTTTTGGTCCTCATTTTCTGCTCAGTGGTGCGAATAAAACTAAAATAACTTTTTAAAGTTATATTATTATTTTTCCATAATGTCCCAAAATTTAACTTTTTCGTTAAACCATTTCTAGTCAATGTTAATTTTTTTCTAGGAGAATCCTAGCATTCCATGTTCAACGGTGCCCTCAGAGTTTAGATCCGAGAACCAGCTCAAATGTTAGAAAATCTTTCTTTCATGTTTACTGAATGTACCATAAAAATATGTTCAATAATCTATTTCGGGCTCACTGGACCTTGGAATCACATACCGTCTAAGATTATGGTCTCTAAATTATTCCATGTAAATAAAATAAATTACACTAAAAATTTGAGACATTACAAATACCCATTTAACTTATTTATAAATATTATTAGAGTCTCTTAAAGTGACATACTAGGTCTTATGAAAAATTTTATTTCCAAATTTTCGTAGTAGATTTTCAATTCCGTCAATTATACTCATTCCATCATATAAGATGGAAGTGTAATAGGATTGGAACCTTAAAAATATCAATAAAAAATTATTCTTCTATTTTACGTGGAAATCTAGATACATTTATAGGGAAAACATCATGAAATTTATCATCAATGGTTGGAAAATTCCTTTAACTGATTTCATAAACATTTTCCAAATTTACAGCTATAAGTTGACAAAAGATATTCTTAACCATTGGTACCCTAGTCCCTTATCAACCAGTATTTCGATCTCATTCTACCTTAATGTGATTTTTTATTTCAAAAGAATATTTAATATTCACTTATCAGGTATAAAAATGGATGTGGGAAGTAAAATCTATCAACAAATTCATTCATAGAATTATATCAAATATTTCTATCCTCGTAATTAAAAAATACAAAAAAAGGATCCCCGAAAACGGTTATAAAACATTTTTCACACACAAATAATTTTTACTCTTGTTACTTGAGAGGTTTTTTGATTATCATAACATGATGCATAATTTACACATGCAATCACAAATGATTTATGACATGGGAATCAATAAACTATTGGTACGCACTTGTGTCAAACAAAATTTTCATAAGAGTTGAGTTTAGAAAGATGGTACCTCATACCATCTAAGGGCTATATTGATCCTCCATGAATTTTTTCTATAATCTATACACTTTCTTACTATGTCATAAAAAATACTCTTTCCTTCCATATTGTTGTTTCATAAGCTATGGTTTTAGGGTGTTCCATGAATTATCTTGACTTAATCAGTTTTGGGATCGAGAACTATTATGAAAAGATCAACCCATATGATTATAAGAGGCTAGCAAAATGTTAGAGATATTTCCACTATTTTTCTATGTGTGAAGAATAATAACTTTTGAGGTGTCCCATTTAACCAAAATTGTGAAATATTAGAGATGGTATCCTATAATACATTTTCTTATACTCCGATTATCCTCATCAGAAACAATATATTATAGTGTTGTGATGTGGAGGAAATATAAGCAATATGGTGGATTGGTTCTTTGGTATTGTATTCCCTTGATAATAGGAATCCATTTTATGATTATTTTTAGTATTGGAGTTCACAATTATACTTATATAAGGAAATGTTTTTCCCCCACCATATGTTTGTGTGATATATTTCTCTTCCATAATCACTCTATTTACCATTATTATATATTCATCAATACAGAAGATGAAAACATTAGAGTGAATATTTGGTTACATATCTGCTTCAAAGATTATGGTTTTCATGTATTCACTAGTGTCAGACTATAAAGAAAATAGATACATTTTCATAAAATTAGCTACATACTCTTTGATATAAATATTTTCTTTCTTGAGAGTAAATAAATCTATCATTTTTGTCTTGAATGTATGTGGGTATATTTTTTGGTTAAAAAATAACCCAAACCCATTCCAAAAAAGGAACTAGTCTTATATAGTTTCAATAACTATATCCCACTATTTCCTCACTAGGTCTTAGAGAATTTATACCAATACATTTACCATGATATTGATTGGGGATCCCTAAAAATCAATTATTATTTTAATCTTACCAATCCATGCCTCTACGTTTTCTAGTCCTGAATCCCCTGAAAGATTACTGGATCATTCTTAAAAAATTATAATGGTAGATTTTAATTGTTTGGTTTATGAATCTAAATCCCATTTATAAATAGATCGTACGGATTGATCAATACTATGAATGATTTTTTAATTCACCAATGGTTCAAGATGAACCACATTTTTAACCACATCCTCTAGTTGATTTCCCAATATTCATACTGGTTTCATTTCTCTGCAACCATAACCAACTTCCACTTATTCACCACATTACAACTAAATTGAAGGTTTTTGATATCTAAAAACATAAAAAACAAATAATTTAGATAAAAATATAAACAGTCAATAAATAAAACATAGATGAGTCAATATATGGGGGAATTTTGTATACTAATGCAATATACTCTTAACCCATTAGGTAAACACACTATGATGAGGTGAAAACACTCTTAGAGGTTTGTATGAACACTTTTTATCCCTGAATAACCTTGGTAATTAAATTTTTAGAATAAAGAGGATGGGTATTCATTTTTTTGATTTTCACTTAAAGTTACGAGATGTCCTATATCTGAAACCACCATCCCGATGGATTGACCCAAACTCTTATACCATTTACAATTTCTCTCCCCTAACCCACTATATTGGGAAGAGTCAGAAGTTCTATATCCCTTAGGTGACGTCCCTAGGACACTATTGATTAGAAATAAATTGTGTGGGATTTTTTAACCTTAAAATAAAATTGTAGAAAAAAATGATGAGATATAATTCAATGCATGAGGGTAACCAAAACAACTCAATATAAAAACACCTTAACCGTATCAAATTATCATAATAAATAAAATAATTGGAAAACAAAAACAAAAACACATATAATATGTTTGTAACTAAGATAAAACAACACGATACCCCATATATCGATCAAATACAAAGATTTATCTATCATCACCCATGACTAAAATAGCATTATGGTCCACTAGAAAAATATGAAATCTCCCCAGAATTATTTCATGAAAAGTACTTCTACATATACACCAAGCTGCATATATAGGGGGTGGGTATATCGAATCAGTAGTATATCTAACATAATATTATTAAATATTCATCTATGACTGAAATAAGTTAATATAAATTATCAAAATAGATAGGAATATGAAAAATGTTATCAAAATCATTTCATAAAAAGATAAAAAGTGGAATATAAAAATATTTTATGTCAAAGAATATTTCATTAACTTCTATATGAACCAATATTTTAGAAGACCGTTATTTGTTAAATAGAGTACCCATTCATTCATCTTGGAATAACTTTTATATATACTAACACACATATGTACTTATCGAAGATAATAGTTTTAATACTCATTAGTGGTTAGTCATCTTTCTTACAACATCGTCATTAGTTCATGCACCCACATACCCTAACTAGCATAGGAAACTGAGTATGAATCCAAACAGGCCCCTAATGATGTAATCATGAATTCACACCAACCCAATTATGATAATCTTTATTCAGAATGTACTATTCTAAATAATTCATCTTTTACTTATTTCAGAAAACTCATTTTTTATCTATTTATCAACCATGATTTGAAGACCATATGATAACATCGCATTAAATAATATTTCATTAGGGATTTTCCAAAAAAATAGAAAATATTTTTTTTATAAATTTCAAGGCATCATGTTCTATAACACTATATAATATACAGAATCCACTTTCCTGAAATGATTTTTTAGAAGAATCGAACAATGTTCATGTTAGATTGTGGTTACTTATTCCTTTCCTCCAATAATTCCAAAAAACCAATTATAACGTTTCTTAACCCATTCATATAAGCCTAACAGTTTCCATATAGTGTTATTCCTAAAATATAATAGTGATCGAGAAGTTGAAGAAACAAATAGAAATAATAACTTGATTTTCTCTATCTAACACACCAAGATCCATTAAAATTAGCTTAAAATTAACAAGAATCCCCAAAATAATCTATTGGATTTATCCAGTTCTACATAATAAAACGAAAGATAAATAATGAGGGTTTTGGAGGGATTTTCTAGGTTAAATATCAAAATTTAGGATTTAACTAATCATGTTACATGGTTAGGTCCAATATATTACCAAATAGTGTATCAACTATGTGGGGTCCACTCTCTAAAAACTCCCAACTCGCATTGTTTATCTGCAGGGTTTGGCATTCCATGCACCAAACATATGAAAAAACCATGTATTATTCTATATAATTATTCAATAAACATACAGATTTCTCATAATTATGTGATAATTGTGTGCCTCTTCCAAGTCTCCCTTAATATATCCCCCGATTTCATAAGGAATTTTCATGGCTTCCCCTAACATTGAACCTACTATGAAACCTATGAATCACTTCAAAAACATACCAAAATTACTTATAAACATCTTGATACTAATCCCAACTAAACCATAACTCAAAAAAATATAAGAGTGGAAAATATGTTAAATTTAAGGACTTGTATTAATTATTTTATCAACTTATAATAGTTTAAAACTAATGGGTTTGATTATTGATTTATAGTATTTTATAGGTGGATGTTGTAATATGTACCTAGATCCCAAAGGCATTAAACTTATAATTTTAGAAATGGTAATATGTAATAAATATTTATGATATGTATATGTTGCAAAATATCTGGAAGTGTCACATTTGGTATCAAGGATATGTTTAATTATTTTTAGAAATTTAGACATCGATACATTTCTATATAAAGCTTTTGGTTGATAAATTTTAGTTTTATAATACTAGTACATTCATAAACTATATGTAACAAGATAGTAAAAAATTAGACACCATTAATTTTTAATCATACCATGAATTGATAATTACTCTAGTCTAATTAATTTTTTTAGAAACCATAGAATAAAAATTAATAGGTTCTTATCAATGAGTAAAATTTAGTCTTATATATGGTTTATACCTTGATATTGAGGGAGAGAATAAAATAATTTCAATTCAAAATTTATCCATTTCAAAATTATATTGTTTAAATTTTATTACGGACACTTATCTCCCCCTATGATTCATTATTAAGAAATAAATTCCATAAAAGAGAGGCCAAAGAGATTTTACTTTTTTCACCAAAATATTCTAATGTAAGGAGTATGCATGGAAATTTTCATATTAACCTGAATAATTCTATCTCAGTACATTTTGGTTTAAATTTCTAGTGTATACATAATTACCCTTTGTGTTTAATACCTAGAACAATTGAATAATACACTTATCTCTTTACAGAATTGATTGAAACACTCCTCCTATAACTTCTTTCTTACTCAATTAATAGTGGATGAAAATTACACCAAAGATAATGTAGCACACAATGTTGTCTCCTACAAATTCCAGTGAGATAACTCCCTGAACACATTATAATTTTACAAAACAAATTATGTGTGTTCCTAGAATTATTATTCTTTATTTATATTATATATAACATCATCTATTATCGCTTATTATTTTATGATATCTCTTTATGATAATTTTTTTAATTTTTCATATGAGAAAATATTTCTATAATAGAATATGGAACTTCAATGGTAAAGAATGATTTTCCCTCCCATTTTTAAATACTAATAAAAAACATAAAAAAAAATGAATAATTAACTCTATAATTATCATCAAAATCATGTATTAAAAAATCCCCTCACAACTCACTACTCCAACCTATATGTTTCTACCTTCCTTTTATCAGTCCTGGTGTGTATCGTCAAACCCAAATCCAATAAATATGATTTAATATTGAATTATAATTATTCAAAAATATTTTAATTACAATATCTAAAATCATGGTTTGATTATATATTTTAATTTCAAGATTAATTTTTATTTCAATTTTGAAAGATCCATCTGTAGTTGACCGATATTTCCCACTGATTTTTTTTCTAAAGGGAATGACTCATATGAACATCTGTAATGAATCATGTATAGTCTGTAATTATCATAATTAGATACCAATGAATCATATTAAATTCTATAATAGATTATATTAATTTAAAATGACTAATATTGTATCACCTGATGATTTTATTTGTATTTTCATTTAAATAAATTTTAAGTATTCAATAGATTACTTACATGAAATCATGAGTCTAAATGAATCCTTCTATAGAAATCCTTTATAAGTAATAAATTATATGGGAATACATGAAAATTAATAAAAACATAATGAAAAAAATGAATATATTTTTTAAATAATGAAAATATATAAATTAATGTATAATAAATAATTTCATAATTTTTAGTAAATTTATTTTATGCTTCAAAAATATGTTTTTTCAAAAATGGGTTTTGAATCATTTTTTTCATGAATATTATAATTAATTTAAATAATTTGTTTAAATTTTATTTGAGGTAATGAATATAATTTTTTAAATCCTCATTCAAATATTATCTTATGGCACATTTTTGGATTTATTTAAAAATATCTATTTTTTAGCAAATAGTTAAAAGTATTGATTTTTGTAAAATTATCATTTAATATCATGAAATAAAGTAATTTATAATATATCACTATTAATTTATTTTTATATAAATTAAAATTATATATCCTTTAAATATAAGTTATATAACTAATTATATATGAATCAACATTGTAATAACCCCAACCTTAGTAGCATGAAGCTGGTGTCTTGCTTTATTAAATTTTCTTAGATACAAGGAATCAAATACCGAAGGACCAAAAATTTTAGCAGTTTAGTGAACTAGATACATATATGATACCCATTTTACATTATTAATAGAAAATAAAACATAATAAAAAATAAAATAAAATTCTCATCATCCTTGAAAACTCATTCCGAGAATTTATGTTCACATTTGGGGGGATGAAAATAAAATAAGGGTGTGGTAAAATGATCAGTAAGGGTTAATTAAAATAAAATATATAATAAATAAATAAATAAATAATCTTCATGTAAAGTTAAATGAATTAAACTCATTCCAATTAATCAATAACTTGGTCATAATATGGCATGAAAGAAATTTGATCAAATAATTACATAAAAATAATCACATGAGCTTGAAATTTTACCATGGATATCATGAACAATAGAATAATCACATGGAATAATAATTATTATAGAATATATAATTTTTTACATATTAACTACCAATATATATCCACAAGATAACCACTTTCAAGATCAATCCTCATGATAGTTTATGTCTGTGGGTAGAAACCTGTTTGATTTGGCCATCTGATTTGTCTCAAGGGACTGCTGATGCATCAAGGGGATTGGATTAACTGGTCCCCAACCCAGGAAATGAATTTACAAAAAATTCCTCATATATTTAATAATAAATTTTAATACTAAACAACATTACTTATAAAATATCAATATTGGTTAACTAATACCAATTTATCAATATTTCCTTAATAATTCATATAACATTCAAAGTAAAGAACATGTGTAAAAACAGTAGACAAATTAAGGAAATAATCACATCCATCATAAAATAATATTTATATAAATAATAAAAATAATTTCCAATGAAAAATGATTATAAGAAAATGATTATTTCATGATAAAGTTAACAATCACCAAACGAATTTAGATTTTATGATAACCTTTTCCACTTGGAAATTTTTGAGTCAAATCCCCTTGGATGAGATAATTCAAAGAGAAAAATAAAATACCATGAAGTATGATTTAATCAAGATATTAAATTTATAATTTTTAGTATATAAAATTCCTAAAAGTGAGTTGGTTCGTGAAAATAATTAAGTCCCAATAGAAAGAAAATTGAAACAAAATTTCTTACCTTACAATTCTTTTTGGTTGAACACTATTTAACATATTGTATAATGGTTTTAAGAATTTTATTAACTTATAAAAAAACCATATTAATATTTAAAACATAATATATGAACCTTTTATAACATCTTATCACCTATTTGTTAATAATGTTTTATTAATTTCATTTTTTCAGGTGGTAATTTCTATGTTATTCGAGTATGTTTAGACTTTTTTTAGTCCCTCTTTCATCAATACTTATTTAATCATCTAAAAAATATATATAATGATATAAATAATATATATATTTTGTATATTTTTATTTATTTTAATACATAAAATTAGGTGATAGGAAATGAAATACACTGTTCATGGAGACGGTTGGTCGTATGTATGCATGAACAATGTTTTCATTTTCTTATCATATTGAAAGAAAGAAAAGTAAATTATATATATATATATTATATAAATTATAATTTTTTATTTCATATATATCAAATATTATTTTGAAAACCATCCTTAATACATTCCTTGAAAATCTTGAACAAATCACATTGCTTCGTGAAGTTGTAGTCCGTGGTGCACACGAGTGACGATATCGTATTCCCACAAAATAGAGAGCGTGAATTTATGTGTGATTTAATGATTAAAGAATTATAATAACACCATTAATATCATATATATAATATATAATCTATAAATCTATCATTATTCACTATCATTATAGATGGTAATGAAAAAACTAACGACATCGATTCAGGAGGCAGTAGTCCACCATTCACATGAACAATGATTTTGTAACCCATTTTATGGATGTGTGTGAAGGTTTCGGTAATGAAATTAACATAAAGACATATCACTATATATATTATACAATGATTAATATATAATTATTGTATAATAGTAATTAAAGGAGGTAGATAAAGAAATAAAATAAAAATGATTTTAGAAGAACACTGCCACTTCTTCAGGTATTATCCTTAGGTTTTCACTAAAAACTTTATGGGTTTTATTTATACAAAAAAATAAAGCATCTATAATGAATGGATTAATGTTGTTAAGTAATTTATGGTTGGTTTTGGCTAATCTAAATTTATTGACTGGTGTGTAAAATGGGGGAGAGTGAGCTTTATTTTATAGGTAAGGAGGATTTTTATTCTTATAAATAGTAAAAATTATTCACTGTTGGGAGGTCTCCCTTACCTCATGTGGATAAAAAAATTATAATAATGTATTTGAGGCTTTATTTGGTTGATTAAAACCTCCACCAAACAAAAATAAGTGCATTTTATAATGTTGTTTCTTAACATCTATGCTTTCCCATTTTTAAAATTTTAGTTTTTATTAAGGTAACTAATTTTATAACCTATGTAATTTATTCATTAGGAATAAATTGAAAGGAGACTTATTTTAAAGATTATAACCAATAATTATAAATATTATATTTAATTTATAAAATAAAAAACAAATCTGTGTTGGAAATTAATTTAAATAGATGTGAAAGTAACACACAAAAACATTACATTAACCATAAATGTGCTAACAAAGTTTTTACTATTTATTGGTTAATATATTCATTATAATAGGTAAATTTATCAATTAATGGGCCATATTTTATTTTTATTAACACATAAAATGCACTTCGTATATGATAGTATTTTCTTGAAATTTAATGTCATTTAATAAAATATCATTTATTATATAATAACATAAATTTCAATTTTCACACTATTTATTAATTTTGAATTTAAAAATATCAATTAAGTCTTGAAAATTTTATATATTAAGTTAATACCTATTTAAAATGAAATATTCATCTACAAAATTAATGGAAGACAAAACTTCATTCAATTTACATCACTTTTAATATTTTTAGTAACATTTATTTTAGTTAATTATTAACTATAAAATTCCTCCATTGATGTTTTTAAGCATTTAAAGTAATTATTTAATCTATAAAAAATTAAAATTAATTATCATGATAAAAAAAATATTTTAAATTTTTAAATAATATTAATAACCTAAAATATGATGTTTTTCACTATCCAATTCTTTATAAGTATTAAAGGAAAGGAAGGTTCTTTTTTTGTATTTTTATTTACTTAACTTATTATGTAGGTGACTTTCGTGGAATATTATCCCAATAAATCATAAAAGAACTATCCTAGGGTGTTAAGGTTCGACATATTTCCAAAAAATTGGTGTTGTGCAAGTTGGTATTTAATTTTATACCTTATATTATAAATTACCACTAAGTAAACTCATTTTTACCTCAATCACGGTAATTTGTTTTAAATATTTTCACTAATCACTTTAAAAAAATATTTTATTCTTTTATATACATAATAATTTTTTTATTCTAACTATATAATCTATTTTTCTAAATTGAACTCATATATATGGAATTATTTAATTTAAACTTAATCTCACAGACATGATGAGAAAGTAGGTTTTTAATGTGAAATTATTAAATATTTTGAAAACTGTATATATCTATATTCAATATGAAAACTATTCCGATTAAATAAATTTGGTTAATTAATATAAACTTTTATCTAATGGTTTTTAAAACCATTTTAAATTATAATTTAACCTTAAAAATAATTATAATGAGAAGGAAGATTTCAATTAAAAATCAGTATTTTACACAATTCATCAAAAAAATAACAAAAATTCACCCTATAATAATTTGGGTATTATTATTTAAAAATTAATTTTAATTTTTCATAGAAATTATTTCAAAATATGAAATTTTATTTTTAAATTATGTGTTCCAAGCATGGTTAAACTATCTTTTTAGAAAATATATAATTTCTTTAAAAAAAATTTCTTCATTTTTGAAATGATTCCACGTTTATTTATAATAAATTGATAAACAATAAATTTGTATTAAATATATATTTTAAAAAAATATTTAATCCAATTAATTCCCTTCATTCTAATGATTAAGTGCTGACTACGATTTTAAATAATGATGTTAACAATATATTGTTGTTTGATAAAAACTATTGTTACATACATTTCAAGATAGATAATATACTAAATTTATCTTAAATATTAAATATTTAACAATTACTTGGGGTGTTATATTTTCTTATACACATGGTGTTTAATTACATACATTCTATCAAAGAAAATGTTCTTAATTTATAATTTAGGGATGTTACATTCTCCCCACCATTGTTAATTTACATCGTCAAAATTTAAACTTTATCTAAAAAATATCCAGTTTGATATTTTAAAATAATTTTCTTAAAAACCCCACATTGTAAAAGGGTAAATAGAAAATCATCTTAATAATTGATAAATGGAAGTAAAAAATTTCATCTTGAAAAATCACATAACTTGGTTTCTAAGTAGGATAACATTGGTGTGAAATGAAAACATAGACATTGAAGATAAAAATAACTCCCAAATACTAAGGAAGAGTGATAGAGAACATGCTCAGAACATGGTTAATGACCACAAATACTAAAACTGTTTGCGGAAAAAAGTTCATTGATATCATTAAAAAATGATTATAACAGAAGAACATTTTTGTTTCAAGACCCTTTTTCTAAAGTTGGGGATTTATTTAACACTATAAAAAATAAGGAAATATGATTACTTGATACATTTTTATTTTATAAGAAAAATTTTATCCTTTGGGTTTTCCTTGTACTATTTCTAATTCATCTCATAAAACAATTTGCATTATATGGTTATGTAATACAATACTCTCTAATACCTCACCCAAAGTTAAACCAATTCATAAATGGTTAACCTCATTACCCTTCCAAAATATTATGATCCAAAACATTAAAATCAGTTCCGTGGTAGATAATAGTATCCAATTTACTTTATATATATAAATTATTTATTTTTTCAAACATTATTATATCAATATCAAGATCATGAAAAACATTATTTTCCCCTCAACCATGTGTCTTACAAAAAGTTAAACTTGATACTGAATCACTTTTTTGGGTACCATTCATCATATGATTTCAAATCCTTTAGAAATGGTACTAAACTAAAATCCTTATAGATTTCGTAATTATTATTATATTAATATTATTAATAAAATAATTTTACATCATATTTTATTTATCCAAAATACATAAAAAATTAATCATCCACTTCGGTTGTATCAATAGCTTAATCTTGACCTTGATTCCTATGCTTCTTATGAGGTATACTTTTTTGATGATTGGTTAATTTATTTTCAAAGTGATAAATTTTAATATAGTTTAAACACATAATATTAGTCTTTTATTTATTATATTTGTGTTATTTCTCTTCATGTCCCTTTTATCCACACCTATAATAAACTTCTAATACTTTCAATAATTTCCCATGGCAATTCTTTCAACTATTATCACACATGGGAAAATACATTCTTCAATTTATCTAAGATTTTCTCAGTTTTCCCCTTCTTACAATTCTACGCTTTTGAGTCATATAACTTGGATAATTATTTCTTTTTCATGATATCATATAAACCTATTTCATAATATGATTAAAAATTTTGAGAGACTAGAACCTTTCAGAGTTTTTTATTAATACCTTCAATGAAGTGATCAATATTTCACTTTGTGGTGTTTATGTAATTCGTATCATACCTAGTAAATATTTTTAAGGTAGATTCATACTCTACAATACTTTGTTTTTCATTTTTTTTAATCTAAGGAACTTTATATCCATCTCAATTTGTTTCTCATGTGAGAAATATTTGTCAAACAATGTCTCCTTAAAAGTGTTCCATTCCATGAGTTATATTTCTTCTTCCATTATATTATTCTGTATCAATGAACAACATTGATCAAAATTACATTGATAAAATACACTAAAAGTGTAAAATTTTTCTTTTCATGAAATCATAATTCATTATATATATTCTCCAAATAATTAATCCATTTCTTAGTTTTCATGCGATCAGTAGTATTACAAAATTATAGGGGCCTCTGTTAGATAGAGAAATGTCACATAGGATAATCATGATGTGTAATAGGTTTATATATCTAAGAAAGTTTATGTGATATAACCTAATTAATTTAAACTAGAATATTCACAACATTCTTAGTTCCAATAACATCTATATCTACCTCTTCAACAGGGTAACCTCTACATTGGCCACATGTATTGATAACATTCTTCCATATATGTTACATCTCTAAACAATGCAATGTACTAGATTTGAAAACAATATTAATAATTCTAAATCAAAATTTATTTTTCCAAATATATTGTAACACATAGAATATATTAAATTTTTTGGGTTGTTAATCTCAAAAATCCTAAAATTGGTTTCTTTGGGGATATATTTTCTTCTAAATCCTTCATAATGGTCTATAAAGAAAATATGAATTATCCTAAGAATATTCTCAGAGAGTGTCAAACCAGGTGCATATTAAGTTCCATTTTCAGGTTCTAGGTAATGCTCATATCAAGCATGATTCTCCTTTTTTGGAGTCATTAACCATAGGCACCACTGTGCCAGAACTAGGTCCACTTGTAGTATTTAAAAAGGTATATATTTCTTGGAAGAACCACATAATATCTACCGAACGAAAAATTAGGATATTCTTCTTTACATAACCTCAAATTTTATATTAGGTTTATGCTACCCAGTCTATATTTTCTTAAATATAGTTTCTATTGTCTCTATTAAACATTCACTAATACCAAATATAACGACCCTGGCCCTAGTAGCCCCGAACTGATGTCTTAATCTATTATATTTGGATATATAGATGGAATAAAATAACAAAGGACTAAAAAGTTTATATATATTGGAAAATAGATACATAAATTATAACCTTATTACCTTAGTAATAGAAAATAAAATATAATACATAACAAAATAAAATTCCCACCATCCTTGAAAACTCATTCTGTGAATTAATCTTCATATCTTTGGGAAAGGAAAAAAATAAGGGTGAGATAAAATGATAAGTAAGGGTTAATAAAAACATAAACTATCATAAATAAATAAATAATAAAAATCATGGAAAGTTAAATGACTAAAAAAATTCAATTAATCTATAACATGAGCACAATATGTCATGATTAAAAGATGGTCAAATAAGTCCATATAAATAATCCCATGAGCTTAACACATGACAATGAATATTATAACAAGTCAAATAATCATATGCAATAACAAAAATTTTGTAATTAATTATGTTATACATTTGAACCATTAATATATATCCTCATGATTGTTACTTTCAAATTCTATCCTTAGGACAATTTAAGTGTGTGAGTATAAACCAATCTGATTTGGCCAACTAATTTGTCTCATGAGAGTACTGATGCATCGAGGGGATTCAATTAAATGATCACAAACACAAATAATTCATTTCGAAAATAATTATCACATATTTTATAATAAATTTAAATCATAAATAATGTGCTTTATAAAATATCTGTATTGAGTGAAGGATAATGATTTATCAATATTTCCACATTAAATTATATAACTTTTAATGTAAAAACCCTATGTAAAAATCCAATGTAGTTTTTAAAATAATCATATGAATCATAAAATAATTTTTACATAAAAAATAAATATAATTTCCAGTGAAAAATGATTATAATAAAGTGATTTTTTAAGAGAATGTTAAGAATCACAAAAGAAATTTAGATTGTATGATAAAATTTTCAACGTGGAAATTTTCATGTGAAATCCTCTTATATGAGTCTATTAAAATTTAAACATAAAATAACAATAATTATTAATTATTCATGATATTATATATCTAATTTATTGTATATAAACCATAAAAAATTATATTCTTGCATAAAAAAATAATTCTCAAGGAAATGTAAATTGAGACGAAATCCATTACCTTACACTTCTTTTTGGTTAGACACTCTTTAACCAAATGTATACTAGATTTAATCCTGTTATTAACTTTTAAAATAACCATAATAATATTTATAACATCATATATGATCATTTTATAACATATTATCAAGTACTTGTCAATAATCATTCATTATTTTCATTATTTTAGGTGTTTATTTCCATTTTATGGAGTATGTTTTTACTTGATATTTTTTCTTCCTCTTACAGAGATCAGGATTTCATCATCTATAAAATTCCATACATGATTAAAATATCATATATATTCAATATATATGGAATTAATCCATAAAATATGGTTATAGGAAATGAAATACACCATTCGTGGAGATGATAGGTAATACATATGCAAGGATGTTGTTTCCATTTTCATGTCATATTGAAAATAAATTCTATATATATTATAGATAAAATTTAAATTTAATTACATTTATATAAATTATGGTTATTAAACCCATACTTATACATTCCATGTAAATCAATAATGAATCACATCGTTTCACAGGGTGGAAGTCCGCCGTGCACACCAGCGAAAATATCATATTCTCACAAAATAGAGAGAATGAAGGTATGATTGATATAATAATTAAAGAACCATACTAACATCATAAATATCATATAGAGGTTATAATAGGGATATTATGATGAAAAAATATAATAAAAACCTCTAGTGAAACAGAAACTTGTAGAGGTTATAGTGAGTGTGGTCCATGATCTGGGCCAAGGGGTTGCACTTAATATCATTCATGATAGAGAGCTGAAACCAAAAGGGACAAAAATAGAGACCATTCTTAGTATTTTTATCATTAGAAACCACAATATTTATATAGAACATATAATCCTTAGAAGTTAGAGGATTTTTTTGGAATGATATAATAGATCTTCAAGTCCTTGGAGATTCCAGATTTTATTATGGTGAAATGTGTCATATTCATAATTAAATGGGATAGAAGAAGGTGATTGGATGATATAGTTTAAAAAAGAATAATTAGGGGATGAAGTGGAAATAATTCAATGATACTTTCACAGATATTTACTATCTAGAGTCAATGGTTTAGGCTATGTCCATGGAGTTTCATAAACTTTATCAAGGTGATTAGACAATGACTCAGTATACCGATTATTTTTCTGAACATGATTAGTTAGCACCTATGGTGGTGTCTAATGTGAAGCTAAAGACCTATAGGTTTTATATGGGTCTTCAATCATATATCTTTTCTCATGTATTCATACTAAATCTTACCTTATATTTTGATGTTCTATATGGATATCTATTGGATGAAATTGACATGGATGGAATGTATGGGTTGAATGGAGTACCTCCTACTCCAAGTGGAAGATTTATCAATTCCATTAAAATATTAAGAATGTGGAATGATCCTTTTATTTGAAACAATGGTTTTAGTACTCAACAATATATTTTCATCAAATCATTTTCAGTATCTATTAAAGGACCATCAACTTGTTTCCAATGTGGAAAATATGGGAACTTGGAGGATGCTTGAATTGAGGTATCAAATATTTGTATCTTATGAGAATTATTAGATCATATAAAGATATTTTTTCATGTTTTTTAAACTCTATATAATTGTATGAGAACATCAGTACCAAGTGTATTTGTGACATAATCATATTCTTTAAGTATAATGGGGTTCCAACTATATGCAATAAGAATAAAGAAACAACACATAATATAAGAGTCTCTAGTGGGAACTAATATGGATCTAGAGATATTTATAGGTAGCATTACTATTATTTAATATTTTGAGACTGATTAATTTGATATCAGTGCCTATAATTATTTCACATCAACTAATATTTTTTAATTTTACAATCTTTTTACAGAGCTCATTACCTATATAAAGAAAACATTATACATGTCTTGGGATGAAAAGATCACAAGGTCTCTAATTCAATTCTTATACATTATGATTATTAGATATTGATCCCATCTAAGACATTATTGTTTATGATATGAAACTTCTTGAAGTTTTCTCAAAATAGACTATTTGGTGGCCCACAAAGATCAGATTGAATGTTACCTTTGGTGGTATCTTCTATTACCCTTTATGGGCAGTATAGTTTTTTATAGGAGAATGTGACCTAATGTCTCATAGAGCTAGACCACCTCTTCTGAATTTGGGTAGATTATATCCATTTATAATATTGAACTAGATCAGTAATATTCATGTGGTGGTCTTCCTCTATTAGATTTTGTATTTCTATATGTTTTTTCGTAAAATATTTATGGCCTACCACTAGAGAGGGAGGTTGAATCCTCTATCAACTTGGTTCCAAGTAATCATTGTGTATCTATCTCCTCTTACAGTATAAAACCAGTTGAACTGAAGGGAACAATGAATTAGTTTTATTACTTGATGTACAAAGGCTTCATTCAACCCTCTGTATCACCCTAAGAATAACCAATTCCTTTTTACAATAAATCAGATGAAAACCCATGCTTGTGTATTGATTAACCAATGCTCAATAGGGTTATGTTTTAGATAAAGTATATATAACCCATTATAATATTTTTATTAGAGTAAAGGGGGAAGTAGTTATACAATATTGACCTTAGACCAGGATATCACCATCATGGGATCGAGGATCCTAATATCCCTAATATATCTTTTAAGAGTAGGTATAACCACTATGGGATTATTATTATTCCCTTCGGTATTACCAATTAACTTGTTCTGTTTATGGAATTGATGAATATGATTTTATAATAATATATTTATTCTTTATTTGTGGTATTAATTGATGACAAATACGTTTAATCTATAACTAATTATGATTATGTGTATCATTTGAGAGCATTTATGGATATTTTGAGAAGTAACTAACATTATGGAAAATATATTTAGACTGAAATTTATATATTCAGGATGTGATGTTCCTTGGGAGTACGGTTTTTAAAACATGGTATCTCATTTTATCCTAATTAGTGGAAAACAATTATGTCATGGGGGGGACTATGCAATGTCTTTGAATTTAAGATCATCTTGGTCTTAATATGGTTTTACCACTGATTCTTAAATATTTTCTCTATGTTATATTCTATTTTAACTAATCTCAATATGAAGGGGGTAATTTTTTTTTGATTCGAAATGATAGGATTTCATGGAAATGATAAATAACTGTTTGACCTCATATTGATTATTGACTCTTATAGAGGTTGTGAAGGGCTATGTGGTCTTTTTTTTATATCCTAGGATAAGGTTTTTGATGAATTACCATATAGGTTGATCACATGGTATAATATGGTTATCATAACCTTCATTTTAATGAGAAGAACTATACAAAAAATGACCTCAAACTCATATTTGTGATAAAGTCTCTTATGACATGATGTAATTACCTTTTTAGAGAGAGGTTTTCTATTTGCTTTGATTAAAAGAGCATAAGATATATATTCTCATAAAGGTATTTGAATCTTCAATATTTATGATGTGTAAAGTACCTTTAATATTTTGACATTGATATCACCAATAACCATATTAATTGTATGGTTTTTACTAATGATTCAATTTGGAAACTATTATCCAAGTCCATGAACGAATCATCAGAGGAGTGGAATCTCATGGGTATCATTGCTGACATGCATTTGGAATTCGTGGAGGATATGACTGAGGTTATTTTGGATATATTTCAATTGAAATGATCTATTATTTAGATAATCATCTATGAACATCATATTTAATATGAGATATAACAGATTATTTATATGGTAGGGAGACCGACAATGAATGTTATCAATCTTCAGAGGGTATGATTTGCTTCCAGAACCATTATGTAATTATGTCCCATATGATGAAGGAAGTGATGGGGGGTTTCATCATTTAGAGTGGGAAGTTCACCCATGAAATATGAATTTGTTTTATTATAATATGCATCTATTTAGGTATCCTATTATGAAAGCTAATATCATAGATTTTGTATCTCATTTTTATTCATGTCAATAGGTTTATATTGAAAATCAGAATCCTTAAGGTTTTATTTAGCACCTTTCAATGATGAATTGAATGTGGGAAAATATATCAATGGAGTTTGTGGTTGGGTTTCCATAAGATAAAAAATGAAATAATATTTTTTTTGAATAACAGATTTACCTGATCAACTCACTTTATTCGTATTTATTATATAAACGAGGTTGAGGAATTGGAAAATCAATATGGAAAAAAGATTATCTGATTTCATGGTGCTCTATTTGAAATTTTTTATAATTGTTATCCAAAGTTGACATAATTAATTTGGAGAGGCCTCTAAGAGATGATGGGATCCTATATCAGGTTATCAAGGCATACAATCCTCATACATATGGTCAGATGGAACAAGATAAAAATTCTAGAAGACATGCTTTGAGATTGACTTTTTTTACTTTGGAAGAGTTTGAGATTGTCAATTTTGTATGACCAAGTTTACCTAAAATAAAAATACCATTATTCAAATAAAATGTAACCCTTTGAGGTCTTGTATGTTCAACCTTCAAAAACTCCACTATTTTGTTCTGAGATTGGTGAAACATTACAAGTAGAACCTTGGTTGGTCCAGGAGATTAAATTGAAAATCTATGTGATTTGAAAGATGTTGGTGATGGAAGAAATATGGTATAAATTTTTTATAAATAATCATCAATGTCATCTGGAACTCCTAGTTACAGATAATGTGTTTTTTAAAAATATCACATCAGTTGGGTTATCTATGAATAGGAAATTAGGGGATGTTGTCACGGAGATATGTGGAAACATTTTAGAGTACTAATATGATTAGTAAAGTGTCATATTGATATTATTTTCCACCTCCAATGAATTTGAACTTTGTCTTGTTTCATAGTTTGTAGTTCAGAAATTATCATTCATACATATCTTATGTTTTGAATTGGGAAGAAAAAGATATAGATGCTAGTATGACCATGAATGAGCATCTGGTTTGGGTTGTTGAATCTTCCTGATATTTTTTTTAACTTTGGTATGGAATATATGGTATCATGGATTAGTTTTTCATGAGACATTAGAGCATGATATTTTGAGGAGAGAGTAGTAGCCTCATAATTTTTTGGACCAGTCTTATTGATAAGATTTTTGTGGGTAGAAATCATTTATGGTGGGGAGAATTGTAACATAATGATTCCTAATATCAGTTACAATTTTTTTGGATATTCTAGTTTTTCATGGTGATATTTGGTTTCACCTATTGATTAAACATTGTTACTGATTGCGTGAGACTTTTCGGGGTTGGGAGTGATTTTTTTCTCTAGTTTGAGAAGTCAGGTTGTAATGACTCAAAATTTTATCAATGGAAATTTCATCCTTTTGATTATTCCATATAGTATAATTAATATAAAATAATTTTGAGATAATAATACAAACATTATAAATGAATAACAAATGAAAAAAGATGTATTTTTAGGAAATAAAGAACGTATCTCGATAAAATAGTAACTTGACCCTTGGAATAGTAAGATTACCATTAGGAATAACAATCTAGAAAATAGATTAGTAACCCCACCTTTAAAAGTATAATTATTATTTAAGAATAATATTAATGATAATGTGATATAATTATATCATGGTTTAAGTAATAAGTATTTTAAAAATTATTAATTAAGTGTTGGTATTTTTATAAAACATTAACGTTTATTTTTAATTTTATAATTAATATAATTATTTAAAATATTATATATTTTCATAAAATTGATTCATAAAATAATTTTTTTTCTTATTATTATCATATAATTTAATGAGCCCATAATTAATTTTTTAAATTTCTATAAAATTAGTCTTAATTTTAAAATTAATATTTTCCAATTAAATGATGATTTTATTTAATTTTTTTAATATTTATAAAATTATTTATATAAAATTAAGATAATTTTTTCAATACAACCTATTAAAAAATTTTAAGGGTAAATGTTTGGGATTCTTATAAAATACTTGATTTTTTTGTTGAATAGTAAAAATCGATAATTTACAATAAAATATAAATACATGAATTTTTGCGTTATTATTGATGTAAGGATGATGTAATTCCAAAATCTCAAACTAAAATTCACTATTTTAATATATTTATTCAAATGGTTTAAAAATTTATGAGTCTAGAGCCCAGATAAAAAACTAATGAATAAAATAATGAGAAAACACCCCTCCCCTCACCTATCAATACCACCTCTCACCACCTATTCTCCTCACAACCTCTAAACCTTGAATCATATTCAAATACCACCCAATAAAATTCATATACATCTACATGACATCTATTATCACTTGGTCTTATCAAAATACCCAACCCTTTACCTAAGGATATTCTCAAGGAGGAGAAATTGAAGAGGTAAATCATATTTTTTTTCTTTTAATTACATTTAAATTTATTTAATTTTATTATCCTATACCAAAATATAGTTTTTATAGTGGAATTATAAGAACATTACCTTTTATATACAATAATTATATTTTTTTAATGGAGCAATCCCCTATCAAAATCTTCCTCCTCTCCCTTTTATTCTAAAATGAAAACATCGCCCGTGATGTGTCGATTTACCGCCATCATGGATGATGAAATTTCATTTCTTATAACAACTTCAAGGATGGACATAAAACCATCCTAATTGCATAAAAATATTTTAAAATTTATTTTATAACCTATTTTCTATTTAAGGAATAACATATATAGAAAGTATTAAATAATAAAACAAAACAAGTTCGTTGTGATTAAAAACCACTAAAATTAACTTAAATGATTATCATTAACATTATATATAATGATTCATACAAATATATGTATAAAAAAATTTATGAAAAAATTTAAAATTATATAAGATAAATAATAAAATATAATCTCTATTCTGGATATTTATCCTCATTTTACATGAACTTCTATACATGTATACAAGCGAATTGATCATAAAATCATAGGACATAAACACCCATGAATGATGAAATTGAACATTATGAATCATCAAAATGTATATAGACAGTCTTCCTAAAATTATAATGAAAAAAATACATTTTTAAGTGGTTCTGGATTTATTTATTAATCAATATATTTTGATTATCTTTGATATTAATGTGAATAAAGAATTCAGACAAAAGGTAAGGGGATTCTCAAACCCAATTTCCTTTCATTTGGTTATTCCTTTTTAATTCCAAATTTTAGTGTGCATTTTTTAATATTACTCAAATATAATTTCATTGTTCATAATTATTGTTTCTAAGATATAAAATCTTCTAATAAAATTTCATGACAGATGTATATATATTTTTCAAATGAACTCTTCTTTCTAAAAAAACACATCTTTTACTTCCATTGAGATTGTTAATTATTCACTAAATATTGATGATTCTTATAGAAATTTTGTTAGTAACATTTAATTTTTTTAAAACCAATTTTTATTCATGAAATTATTATTTATGAAATTATCATGAATCTTATTTCCTTTCCATGGGTTTTTTTGGAAAATATTGTTATAAGTTCTATGTGGCAAGCATGATTATGTAAATGTTATGATGTGATGGGGGAAAATAGAATTATGTATCACTCCAATGAATTGGTTAATACAATGTATCTAATGTGATAATGTGCATTATGCATGAAAATTATTCTATATTTTTTCACAATGATGATATACATATGTTATGTGTTAACATGATACAAGATTTGTTCACAACTATGTGTGGTAGTTGACCAATAAAACACGATGTTTCATTTTTATGTATTTCCACATTCCTTTCCTTTATCTAGTGATACCAATCATTATTATAATGATGATACTTTTCACATGTTATGATTATGGTTATTATGCTCACCCATGTTTCATATCTTTTATTCATCCCCTTACTGGGATTTTATCTCCCATATTATTTTTATGTATATCCTCAAGTTAATACTTGTACTATGAATAAAACTAGGGCCAATAAGAAATTAGATAAGAAGAAATTAAATAATGTTTATGTTTTACTATATATATGTTTTCTATGGTCCAAATTCTCCCATGACACATAACATTTGGATCCTTGTTTTGTAACACTTTTATTTTGTTTATCTTTAAAATGATTTAACAATATTGTTAGAAAAGTATGACTGATTTAGCTGGTATTAGAGTATGGTTTAGTTAATTTGTGAATTATTATTACAGAACCTTCGTGAAAACCCTTAACATGAGACTATGTATATATAATCATACAATAAGATTTGTTTTAGAAAATAATAAACATAGGGATCCTAAGAGATAGTACCTTAGAGTTATTTTTACAAAGGAATAATTTATTTATTGATAAATTATTGATTTATGTTTTGTTCAGAACTGTTCTATTTTAGAAAATTGTGGGAACTAAGAGAAACCAGGCCAAAAATCCATGTGAGGTGGAATATCGTGTTTTCCTGAATTCCATCCCCAATTCATTGGGTGGAAGAGTTTAAAATTTCAGGGTGATGCATACCGAGCTATTTCAGGCCATGATTAATAAAATGAATAACCTGGAATGTCCTTTTTCAACTTATACGGATAAACTGACTATGTAGTCTTTTATAAGGAAAAGACCACATATTTTTAGTGGATCTTCTAATCCACTAGCCATGGAAAAGTGTGTGAAATCAATGTAGAATATATTTTATATAATTCTATATTCTGATATGGAAAAGGTTACTTGGGATATTTATAGTTTAGATAAAGAGGCTAAAAATTGGTGGACATTGATTTAGAACACCAAGAAAAATGATGAAATTGATGATATAGATTGGTAATATTTTAATAAATTATTTCTTAATAATTATTTAACATGAAATATTCCAAAAAATATAGATAGAGATTTCTTAGAGCATAAGAAAAGGGAATGTGAATCTATCATAATATGTGATGAAAATTTCATAAGGCTTTGAAGGTATTCCTCAGGTATTATTATCTATAATGAAAAAATAGATAAATTTTTTGTAGATAAAAACGCACCTTCAATAGGATCTATAAAAGTGTGCCTTTTGACATTATAAATTATTTTTTTGTGCTCTCAATTTGGAGATGATGTTTACAGACTGGTCTCATGGATATGGTGATTAGAAAAGAAAGACGAAGTTTGAAGTTGGGGGATCTAATGAAATAAGTGAAAATAAAACTCAACCACCCACATGTTAAACATGTTGGAAGAATTATACTAGGAACTAAGTCAAAGGGAATAATAAATGATTCATGTGTGGTATAGAAGGCCACCAATCTCATGAATTTCAAAGAAACATGAGAAAGTTGGAAAATATGGTGGAATGACGGATAACACCACCTATGGTTAAATGCATCAACTGTTGGGAGTAAGGGAACTATGCAAGATAATTTAATAAACCTATAGTCTTCAAGGGTAATCAACATAATCAGCCACCAAAGACAAAACAACAAGGGAAATATTATTCCATCACTACTACTAAGGTGGAGGCAAAAAATATTGTGGTGATTGGTACATTGGTTATTCATCAATGTATAGTGAATGTACTATTTGACAATGGTTATGTGTATTCTTTCATATCGTTCTTTTTTAGTAGAACTATTAAAATAACACATTTAAATATGGAAGATAATTTATCTCTAAGAAAAATTAATTGTGAAATTGTTGAATCCAATGTATATAAATCTTCCCCAAATAATGTTTGTGGTCTAAACCTCCTAGAAAATATTGTTTTACTTCAATTGGGAGAGTTTGGTGCTATAATGAGAATTTATGCTCTATTTTCAAAACAACATACTACTAAAGACACCCATCCTGGGCTCTAAATAGATAAAGGGAGATAATGACCGCCCCAAGTCCCCCCTCTAATAGGCCCCAAGGTGGAGACTAGCACCAAGGGTATACAAATCTCACAAAATTAGAGGCATTTACTATTTTTGAGAAACACGATCAGGATATAAGAGGTATAAAACTAAAAACAACTATATTACATATATAAAAGAACACAAAACCTTCCCAAGTGAATGTTTACAACAAAACATTAATATATAAAATGAAAACTCTAACGTAAATAAAAAATAAAGCTAACCAGCGAAACAACAACTGTCCCAAATATCAAGCTAGTAATGTCTACCAGGGTCCATGCAATCCTCCAGGAAACTAGAAAAGTCATTATATATGTAAAGTGTGTATACAGGTATACTCAATAGTAAAAACAAAGGCTCTCATGCACAAGTGAGCGAAGAAGACTAATGATCATATGAGAAAACAACAGAACCAACAACACCTAAGCATGTATACTAGACATCCCAACATCGCCAAGGAATACTAACTAAGTAATGAAAGTCAAGTAAAGTAATATAGTAATTAAATAAATGATTTGGGTACCCCAAACCCCTTCCCACAAGTTTACATACTCCTACCTAATAGTAAAAATCATCGTACACTCTCCTCTTCTGAAAGTACCATGTCACAACCACCCTGCACATGCCTGAGCATCAAAGGTATTCCTATCGCTTGGGAAAAAAAGCACATCTGATACCACCCACAACACACCTGGGCCTCAAAACTAGTCTAATAACCTCAGAAAACAAATCACATCACACCCCTCCAACAGACACCTGGGCCTCACAAATCACACCACATGACACCTACAGAAACTTGGGCCACAAACCACTTCATATCAATAAAACACCAAGGAAAGCACAATACATTTCACCCCAAAACACCTAGGAAAGCACACCTTATATCATATTAAGGACCAGTGGGAAAGAATAACTGACCCACACACACCTAGGCCACCAATATGACAACTTTCCCAAAGAATCTTGGGATACCAGTGCCTAGAAGAGGGAGTAGGGAATAATGGGTAGCCATCCATCCGTCCTTCCACCAAGTTGTTTCGAAAAGACACCCTCCCCCATGAATATGGGGGTGTCTGGCACATAGTTCTAAAAAATGGTGGGGGTGCATATATAAATCCCAATGAAAATACATGTAGTACATATATGATACAAATAAATCTAGATTATCTAATGGGTTTTCCAACAAAAAACAACTCTCAATACTGCCTCTGCTACTACCTCTAAAATCCCAACCACATGACCAACTAGAAACTCAATTCATATTACCATTCAATTTTGTTAACCAATTCACAATATTTATTAAATAATTAATTTATTCATTCAATCCAGTACTATCTGAGAAACTACCACATATAGCACACAATGAGAAACACATCCCAAGACAAATATGGGAAAACTCTGGGTGAATTACCCATACCAACCATTACCATCATTATTATTCAATGTCATGTTTCCTAATCCATCATATAACCAAAGAAAACCCCAAACTCATATCAGTACCCAGTAAAACATCTCATCAAAACCATTCTTATCAAATCAATTGTATAACCACACGGCACCCATCATGTCCAGCATCACAAACATAGAAAAACCCGATCATAACCTTTATGTACAAGACTTTCAATTCATTCCACAATCAATCAATATCTAAACCCAAGATTCTATTACACCTTCCAAACCACCCAATAACAACAAACAGATCTCACATCCATACCACCACACAAACCAAACAAAAAGTATTCAGATTTAACAATTCATCCATTATTTAATTCCACTTGTAAACTTCTAGGGTTTTGATAGAAGGTACAGTCTTGGGGAATCCATTTATTCACTGGGAATATGTGGTTAGGGAATATAATATATATTGTTTAAATAAAAAAATAAATTAATTCCATATACCATACCATGTGAAAATAGACACCAACAACCATGATTTTTAGCAGGCAGTTTAACCTGTATAATTCACAACAACAACCAAAATCAAACCATAATAAGATCATACATCACTTCCCCCCCAATATATTGATTTTAAACCAATTCAACAATATTTACATAATTTTTATTAAAATATCCTCACATGGTAAACATTTTAACACCCAAACTTCATGATACACACATTATAGAGAAGATAGAAAAACTACTTAATAGAAGAAGCGATCAACACTTACTTATTGTGCCCAAGAAGGGGGTGCACATGCCCCAAGAAAAGTCTATAGGGAAAGATAAATCGAAAAAATATCGAACAATGCATGAATCATTAGGGAAGAGAGGTTCTTTGGATGTACTGTATCAAGAGAATAGAGAAGTAACGAATAAATGGAAGGCCTCCATCTTTGAAAGATTAGATCTTAGGCTCACATAATATGAAACAGTTTCAAATTTCCATTAAAACTGTATCTCAATAAAACCACACATTTTAACCATTTAAAAAGATCCCATACATTTAGATAATCAATGATATGACTTATAAACCTTGAAATGGATTCAAAAACAGTTAAATATGGTGTTAAACTCATTTTACATCAAAGAAAATGATGAAGGGTGAAATTGTAGAAAGTTGGAAACAATGTTCACGAATCATAGTTGGAATGACCTAACATTGGATGATTAATCATTATGAGTCACTCTTGTGAGATACCATCATGAGTTACCATCTTGACTCATTGGCCCTAACTCACTAATCCCGACCCACTATTTTGACTCATCGCTTTGACTCACTGGTCCTGACTCCTTAATCCAGACTCACCAGTCCTCAACAACTATTTTGACCTACTACTCCGACTCACCAAAAGTGAACTATCATCATGACTCACTATTTAGACTCACCATCATAATATACTAGTGTGATTCACTGTTATGAATCACCAGCATAACCATCCATCAATGACCTGCCCTTGGAGAACCTAAAAAAATGGAAATTTTGAAAAGTGTTGAAATAAGTCCATGTGATCTCCACGAAAACATCATGAAATGGATTTTAACAAATTAATGGATTGTAGAGGTCTAGGCCATTATATAAGATACCAATAAAATTTATTATTTCCATTTAGAATTCCAAAAAAACCTAGAAGAAAAATAGTGGTCCGAAGAACCACCCTGTGAGATACCTCTCAAGAATCTCACAATGTTTCAAACACTGCTACCGACATCAATGTTCAAAGATATACAAACCTATGTCATTCAAAAGATGGAGTGAAAACATGGCATCCAAGAACACCCCCTCAAATTCTACCAACCCAACCAATCAGAAGAAACACCACACAATAACAACCACTATGTCATCCCTAAAATATGAATCAAGGAATTCCATTTTCCATGTTAAGATACTACCTGCATTGGGTGGCACTAACTTGGCCTCCTGGGTATAATCACACCACATTTAATGAATCTTTATTATGAATATAGTCCTCATCTTTTCACATGTTAGGAATTCATCACAAATTTCACCACACACATTTCAAAACAAGGGATGAAACTTATTTCATAAAAAAAGTTCAAACATTACATTTAAGAACCAAAAAAAGCACGGGAAAACTAAAAACAAATCTCAGTACTAGGCATACATCTTTGATTCTCACTCCCAAGTACTCTTCTCCATGTTAAAATGCCTTCATAACTCACAAAACAATAGAATGGTCTACCCACATAGCACCTTCCCTCGACGATATTTGATCTCAGTTGGCCACTCCACATACATCGTGTCATATTCGATATCAAAAAAAATTTCCAATAAATGACATGGGCTTTATTGTGAAGATACTAATGGGGTTGGGAGGCATGAATGATGTAGTGGATCCTCTCACACTATGGCGGAAACAATAATTAGGACACCACCTTTCCAACTTGTCCCAACACCTCGAAGGGTCCGATGAACCAGGGAGAAAGCTTACTCTATATGCCAAACCTTTACTATTCACATAGAGGGAAAACCATCAAGAACACATAGTCCTCAAATAGAAACTCCAAGGTTCTACTCATGTGATCGAAATAAGATTTTTTCTATTCCTGAGCCACTTTCATCCTATAACGAACAAGATAAACCTTCTCGATCATCTTCTATACCATGTCTAGTATAAGAATATATATCTCCCCATCCTCCATCTAGTAAAACAGAGAATGGCATAGTATCCTATAAAAAACCTCAAATAGAGACATGAAAATAGAATGGTGACATGTAGTATTATAATAAATCTCAAACAAGATAAGGTGTTGTACAAAATATCTAGAAAATTCCAAAATGTAATATCTCAATATATCATCCAATGTATGGATAGTCTATTACATCTTCCCATTTGTATGAGGGTGGAAGGTAGTGATGAGGCATAATGAGGTGCCAACATCCTAATACAATCCCTTATAGACTTGCGAGGTAAAAAATGTGCCTTGATATGATTCAATGGAGCTCAAAAACTTATGAAATCACACCTCCTCATCCTCATACCAATTTTCCCAGGCATCCACTATTCCGAACTCCTTGATCGCTAGGAAGTGAGAAGATTTCTTCAACAAATCAACTACCACCTAGATAGTATCATAGCTACCCTATTCCATGGGTAAACCTGTGATGAAATACATTGAGAATTAATCACAATTCTACTTATGAATATTTAAGGGATGCAACAAATCACTGAGAACATGATGCTCAACCTACACCTGTTGGTACACTAAGAACTTCGCCATGAACTCCACCATTGAACGTTACATCCCAGGTCACCAAACCTACATCCTTAATCCATGGTACATATTATAAATTTCAGGTTGTACTTCCATGGGTGATCTGTGAAACTCATTGAGGACTCCCTCATGCATTACTACCAGAAAAAACAACCTCTTATGGAACAACATCCAGTTCTGAAAATCCTTTGACCATCCCTATGGAGCGTCACCATGGCCTACATGGTCATGTCATACCTTTACCTCTGAGTCTCCAAACCGATATTCTTTTATATATTTCATCAGTGGATATTGAACTATCATTTGGAACAAACAACCTCTGCCACCATCAGCCCATACATCTAAGTAAAAGTCTCCAAATCCTCCATCAATTTCTACGAACCTATATATTCTCTAACAACTTTATTTTATGACATTCTCCTAAAATAATCAGCCACGAAATTGCCCTTTCTTGAGTTTTAAGAGACCTCAAAATCATAGTCTTGAAGAAACTCCATCCACCTCTACAGTCACTAGTTAAGATCTTACTTGGAAAAGATATAAATCAAGCACTTTTGGTCCATAAATACCACAATGTTCTCCCCAATGAGGTAATTCCATCAAAGATTAAGTGAAAAAACAATAACTACTAACTCCAGACCATGGTTGGCATATTTATTCTCATGGGGAAAAAACATCATGGACCCATAAAATATCACTACCCACTTTTGTATCAACACACATCCCAAAACCAAATGGGGAGAATCACAAAACACCCAGAACATCACACCTTACTATGTAAACTCGAGCACTATATCACTAACCAATGTCCCCTTAAGATAAATTAATGATACCTAGAACTGCTCACTCCACACAAAATCATGGTCTTTTATGGTCATAGATGTCAACTTGAGATGTAAATTGAGAGAAATCAGGTACAAACCCCTGGTAAGATTCTGCAAGACCATGAAAGTGGCAAGCCTCAACCACATTTTTGGATGATTCCTAGGAAACAACTAAATCAACCTTAGATACATCCACTAATACATTCTATTGAGACAATAAATGTCCAAAGAAATGAAACTCTCATGTCTAGAAGTTTCATTTCGACAAATTTACATAGTTCAAGTCACATAAAAGTACTTTCAAGAATATAATAAGGTGTTCGTTATGATCTTCCTTTGAATTCATGTAGATCATGATTTCGTTGATGAAAAATATGATGAACCAATCCTGGATCTCATGAAATATAGAGTACATAAGAAACATGAACAATGTTGTTGTGTTCATCACACTAAAAGACGTGAAACTTAATTCAAAGTGCCCGTACCTGTATCTAAAATCATTCTTCAAGATATCACCCTATATAATCTTTAACTGGTGATATCCAGACAGAAGATCAGTCTTATAAAACCTATATTCTCCTCTAATCTGGTAAATAAAATCATCTATCCTCAAAAGGGGGTAACCGTTCTTGATCGTCACCAGATTCAGCCTCCTGTAGTCTATACACAACCTCAGAACACTGTCAAACTACTTTGAGAACAACATCGGAGGACCCCATGATGATACAATAGGCCGATTAAATCAATTCTTCATCAGGTAATCAATATGAATCTTCAACTCCGAAACTCAGAAGGTGTCATCCGATAAGGATCCATTGAAATCGGACAAGCACCAGACTGTAATTCCATCTCGAACACAACATCATGTCAAGGGGGTAGAGTCACATCATACTAATAGAGAATATAAAATAATTAATCATCTTCCCTAGGAGACTCCACTATCTCAGTTTTCACAGATTCCATTGAAAACTCATCCAAAAAAGAGAGAAGGGGTTCCACACGTCGACTACCCACTAGGAAGATACGCTCGCCCACTAAATGCACACACTAGCTATCTAAGTATGAAAACAAAAATCTTATTCATAATTATTCAATAATATCATGCGTAGAAAATGATCATTAGATACCAAGAATGACATTATTTGGTCACATCTATAGTAAGAATAAATCCCCATGATATTGATGTGGTCCCATCATCAGTCTACATCCCCTAAAGACATCAAACAAGTTTGTCCGACCTCTGACTAATGTACTAAATAGTAGAGGCACATGAAAACTTTATACTTCTATCCCCAGTGTGTGGGATAGAGTGGGTGCAATAAAGGAGTGTGAATCTCTCCAATCAAAAAAAAAGAACAATCATGGTACAAAACAAACTGACTATATGTCTAACGATCTCTAGACCAGCTGAAACTTCTAATTTTGGGGTCTGAAACTAACCATGGATATATCCTATACCCCATTATTGATGAATTCCTCCATGAACATTCTTGGTTTGAGGTCCCAGAGGAACACACTATGGTTGAACTATACTTTCTCCATCTCTCCTTAGTGGAGAATGAGCCTACTATCCCTGATACTGAAATGGCCTACTTGGAAACTACTAATGAGGAATGTGTTTAAACTACCCACCTCCACCATATTGATCTCAAACAGACATTAGAAACTGATTATAAAGATTCCCAAGGAATCCAAAGATGAGACACCTCTGTCCAAAGTTCATGAAAGAGGCACAAGAACCAGAAGGTTGAAATAGAGACTACTAAGGTCGACTCCCTGCCGGTAAAACGCTTGAAGACCCTGGAACCTAAGACCTAATGTTGGTAACCCTTCCTATCAATGAACCATACTAGCTCTGCTACCCTAGTAGATCTACTCACGAGCACATCCACTCAATCACTTCATCCTTCTACTGAACCTGCAAGTATGTTGGAAATATTAAGGGAGTAACCACATAATAGATTGAAGGACGATTTGCCTCTTCTAGGTGTCTCCCATGAGAATCCTCCTCAAGAAAGAGATCCAAGAAAAAATGAAGGATCTACATGAACTTAATCACCAGCTCTCATTATGACATACAACATTACTGGCGGGATATTAAATTTTTCCTCTTCTTAGCCTTCATTGTCTATGAATGTAATTCTTATCCGAACTCCTTTTTGAAATCATCCCATGAAACATCATCCTAATTCTTATCTCCCAGGTACAATGTCCACTGATAACACACAACTCCACACATTTGAATTAATTCCAAAGAAACCCAGTACTTCATCAGATCCCAGATCAAAATCAAGGTGATATCAACCTCCTCGAGATAGATCTCCATCTACATATCTAAAAAATCTCCCTCATACTTCCCCAAGGCCTACTAAAAAATTGCATGTATCTTCTCTTCAACTAATCATCCTCCTCCATCAGATTAACCCTATTCTAAAAAACTAGATAAACCTAAAGAGCCTCAACTTCAATACCAACATGAGGAAAATGACTATGTTCCATAGATGAAAAACATAAATAAGGAATTCTGAATCCCTAGTAGTGTGGTATTTTATTTTAGATTCATTTTAACTAATTTAACCCATTTATTTATCCATTTCAAATTCCCCAAAACAACCCCAGTCAGAAAATTACATAGGTCATTATGATGCAAGAACCTTTATTAGGGTTTGTACCCTACAAATGTTGTAGCCTCCCTTGGTCATTCAGTAGGGCCAGAGTCCCTGAATCAGACCATGGGGGGCCATAAAATCCCATGTCCTAGTAATTATTCCCTTTCTTATGTATGAATCAAAGATCACCTGACATTGTTTCCCTACCAACCCGTGCAATACTCACTATACCTAACTCCAAAATCATTCATATATCTCAACCATCATCTCTAATACCATTCTATCATGACCCAATCCCTCCAAAGATACCCCTATTAAGATGGAAATAGAGAGAGAGAGATAATGACCCCTGAGTACTTCCTTGAGTAGGCCCTAGGGTGGTGACCAGCACCATGGGAATACAAATATCACAAATGGGAGGCATTTCCCTTTTTAAAGAAACAAGATCAGGAGATAAGATATATCAAACTCAAAACAAATTCAAGAAATTTATAAAATAAATGAAATACAATCCCACATGTGAGTTTAAAACAAAACTCTAAAAAATAAAATGAAAAGTCCTATGTAAATATTAAATAATGATAGGGAGAGACATGAAAACTATCCAAAATTTTAAGCTAGTGTGGTCCAACACTGTCCAAGTAATCCACCCTGGAAACCATAAAGAGATTTTTATATACTTAGGGTGAGAATATAGGAATAATCATTAAGAAAACCAATGTCTATCATGAACATGTAAGATAGGAATACTAATTCCCCCGTGAGAAAATAGTAGATCCAACAACACCTAATGAGGTATACTAGCCATGCCAATCTTACCAAGGTACAATATCCAAGTAAAAAAATTCATGTAAAGAAATATTGTAATAAAATTGATGATTTGGTCACTCCACACCATTTCCCAATGGTTCAGATTCTCTTTCTAAATGGAAAGTATCCTCACACTCCCATATATTCTAAAAGTACCATGTAGCAACCTGATTGCACACACATGAGCCTCATAGCTAGTCCTATCACCTAGGAAAATGAATCATATCACATAACTCCTACACATACAACTGGGACTCAAAACAAGTCTCATAACATGGGAAAATGAAGAACATAAAATATCTCCCACACACACCTAGTCCTCACAAACCACACCACGTCCTGCCCATAGACACCTGGGCCACACAACACATCATATCCTAAAAGACATGGGAAGGAACATCAAATATAATATCCAATACACCTAATAAATAACAACTCATCTCATTTTAAAGACACATGGAGATGAAAAAATCACCTGCACACACCTGGGCCACACAAACCACACCCCACCTGAAGAGTCATGGTATACCACCACTTAGAAGAGGGAGTTAGGAACAACGGATAGCCATCCATCAATCATCCCACTAAGATGTCTGGGAAAGAAACCCTCCCCACTGATGATGGGGGTGGTCGTCACATCGTGCTCAACTAAGGTGGGGTGCATATATAAATAATATGGAAAATACAAGAAATACATATATAATACCAAACACTCAATCCCAAGCTACGAGTTTTCAACCAACCACAAAATCCCAATACCAAATTTACTATTACCTCTAAAAGCACAACCACACAACCAGCCACAAACTCAATTCGTACCCCTAGCCAATTCGGTTAGGAAATTCTCATTATTAATTAAATAATTCATATATTAATATATTCCATTACATTATGAGAAACTACTAAGCACAACACACAGCAAGCAACACATCCCAAGACAAACTTTGATAAACTCTGGGTGAATTACCCATACCAATCACTACCATTAGCATTATTTGATGTATTTCCACGCAATCCATTATATCCCAAAAAAACCCCCAAACGCACCCAACAAAAAATCGAATCACAACCATTCTTAGTAGCCCCACTATATTAATGCACCACACCCATCAAATCGAGCAACACAAACATAGATAACCCGATCACAACCCTATTGTACAACACTTCACATCTATTCCATAATCAATCAATAATTAAATCTGGGATTCCATTACAACTTTTGATCCACACCAAAACATATAATGATTCCCAAAACCATACCACCACACAAACCAAACAAAACATATTCATATTTAACAAGTTGTATGTTCTTTAATTCCACTTGTTAACCTTTGTGTTTATGTTAGAAGGTATGATCCTAGGGAATCCATTTATTATCCACGTATATGTGGTTATAAAATTTCATATATAATTTTTCAAAAAAATTAAATAGACAAAATTCATTCTGTAGACCATCCCATGTGCAAACAAAGACCGCTAATGACCATGATTCTCAACGGGATGTTTAGCTCGTATAATTCAAAAAAATAACAACAAACAGATCATACATCACTTTTCCCCAAAAACAATATATCGATATTAAATTGATTAAATTATATTTACATAATTTATATTAAATTATACTCACTTGGGAAACATTCCTACACCCACCCCTCATGATACACAATAAAGATAGTTGAAGGGAAACCTTCTTGGAAGAAGAATCATTCAACACTTCTTTATTGATGTAATGCCCCGACCCTAATTACCTAGAGTCGGTGCATTATTACATAACATTGGCATGATCATGAGAAAGATCAAGTCTCGAAAGACCGATTAGTTTAGTAGCCTTGGAATAACTAGATACATTCATAAATTTTTTTACATTACATCATAAAAAAAACATCTTGTCTTCATATCCCCTCATACTATCCCTGCAGGTCATTCATAAATTACTTCTTCATAATCCTGGGAAAAATAAAACATTGAAAGGGGTGAGCTCAGATGCTGAGTAAGGATAACATTATAGCAGAAGCTTTCATAATTAAGCATAAACACTTAAGGCAACTTATAACTAAAACAAAAGCCTTTTAAATTTAAACTTCAGCATAAAATGGCAAAGGTAAAATGAAATAATGCCATTTACTTACTCACATGGATATTCTACTAGTCGAATGATCACATGCAATATCAATAACCACTTTCATAATGATGGAATGCATAATGCCAGACTATCATAACCACATAGCCAAGGCCTCGTGCCAAGACTACAAATAAGATTTTGCCAAGGCCTTGTGCCAAGACACTAGTTTGTCTCATGAGACCTACCGATGCATCGAGGAGCTATAGCGGGCTCCACCCGTCACTTATTAAGTCCAATGCATTCCTCATATTAATAGGTTTAAACATAAAATAAACATTCGTATTAAAACTAGCATACGAAATGTCAATACTTTAACCACAAACCATGAATGGTATAAAAATAGAACATACACAGTCAAACATAACTCATTTGATACAATATGGAAGATTGTATTGTATCACATTAACCCCAATCATGAATAATGAAGGATGTTGACATAGATGAAAATAATCATCATAACTATTTGAGAGAAATATCCCCCTTTTCTTGAAAACTTTTAAAAGTCACACTATTTGTCAAGAAGACATTCAAAAATAGATTTTTGAATCAAAGTGTCCCATACCACTTTGAAACTTTTAAAAGGATTTTTAATTTTAAAACTTTAATGTCCATATAAATAAATCCTTAAAACCATTTTTAAAATATGGACATTAATGAGCATGATTTAGAAGAATAATTCTTTAAAACATTTTAAAATGGTATTTTGGTTAGAGTTTCTAACCAAAAGAGAGACACTTGAATACAAATAATTTAGGTAATCAAAACATTGTAATATCATGAGAATAAAGGAATTCATGATATACTATGTCAAAGTACATTATATACACCACATAAAAGTGATTTGGTGTATATCATCAAAGAAGTCTCAATAGAATGTAAATTGAGATGAAATGTCTCATAAAGGTTGTATCCTTAGGTTAAGGATAAATCAACGATATAATTATGTGTGACAAAAATAAATACACTAAATATGATTGGATATTCAGTGTAGATCAATCAAAGGATATTCACACATATTCTTGTAAAAACAATACCAACGAATTGGATGTTTAACTCAACAAATGTAGAATGAGTTAAAATTACTCTTATCAAATTCATATCAATGAATTGAGAATTATCAATGGAGTGATTATGTGTATCAAACTTATATCCACAGGAAGGGAAGTGGAAATTATGACATAATCAAATGAATAGTGATTCCACACATAATCTTGGGGTAGTATAATCAATGAAATATGCGTAAAGCCAAATGAGTGGAAATTGAAATCTCAAATTCCCTTATCGATTAGGTAACTTACGAAACATACACCCATGAAAGAAGGATAATACCATGATGATGTAAATACCCATAAAATAGAGTATATTACACAATGAATACAATCATGGGCAGTACACATACACCACATGCAATAATTAAGTGGTGAACAATGGAATTCTCACGAATTTAAGAGTGAGTTAAGAAACCCCTTACCACGTTATTCAACTGAGTTGTATGGCCAAAAGTTAATAACCACCAAATTATTTACAGAGTAAAATGAATATAAATAGAATCATGATAATATATATCAAATGGCAGTACACAATACACCACTTCCAATAATTTAGTGGCGAACAATAAAAATCTCACGGAATTGAAAGTGAGATAAGAAAATCCCTTACTTTGTACTTTTTCCTTGGTCGATGGTAGGTTTACCTCCTGTATAATGGTGAAATAATTGTTATTGAATAATACAAGAATCATTTACTTTAATATGATATCATATATGATCTTTTAACATTGATTTGTTAATAATATCTTAGTATTAATGCCGTTTCAGGTGTTAACTTACTCATTTTCTTTTATATGTTTTGTTACATAAGTCATGTTTGTTGTATCTTATTCATATCCAGAATGATATAAAGTCCTTAAACATCATTTTTAAATCATTAAATGATAATTATACTTGAATGGATACGATGGAGAATGAATCTCATCGCGTTCGTGGAGACGGTAGTCCGTACGTACGCACGAACGCTACTTCCATTTAATTTTTTATTTTAAAAGAATAGAATCCAAATGATATATAGGTATATTACTATTCCAGTATAATATAATATTTTATATATGTTACTTAAGTTCATTAACACCATCCTTTATACGTTCCATGTGTGGTATGAACGAGTCATATCATTTTAAGGGGGCGGTAGTCCGCACTTCCTCAAATGAAATTATCGTATGTATATACAACATGAAACGAACAATGGTATGAAATAAAATGGAATTACAGAAGCTTATATATAAAATATATATCATTAATATCATATTTAATTACAGTTCCATCATAATGGCCACCATGAGAGGCGGTAAGATGTTTTTGAACAATCATCGTTTCGTGAGGCGTTAGTTTGCCATCCACAGAAACATTATGTTCATCATCCATTAGATGGAGTTGTGTGTATGTGTAGTTTGAATACTTCTTATAACAACATCCTAGTATATTGAGGATACTGGTGTTGTTACAAAAGAAGGGAAATAAAAAGAGTTTGGGGGTTGAAGAAGCAAAATAATTGAAAATAATTTAAGAGAAATCGTTACCTTTAATTTAGGTAACTCACTTTGGTTGGAACCAAAGGACTTGTTGAAATGCTTTCTGCCTAAGGGGAAGCTTCAAGGAGGAGGAGAGGGATGTGGGGAGCTTAGTTGGGCAGAGTTTGGACGAGCCAAGTGGCTTGAGAGGTGTGAGGAAAAGAGAAGGAGGAGTGCCCTTTTATAAGAGGGGTGAGGGGCACCTTTGGAAAAGCTAGAAATATTAATTTATAATAAATTCATATTCGGTTTCCAAAGGCTCCAAAGTTGACTATTAAAAGTATGAGGTGGGGATAGGTCGAAAACAACTCATCCAATAGAATTTAGACAGGTTTGGGTACTTATATTAACCTTATCTTTAAGTATTAACTCTAAGTTAATTAGTTTCACTTTTACAATGTCTCTTTGTATTTTTATATAATATGGTTAATAAACTTACTATATACATCCAAGCGACCCCCAAGTGGTCCATTAATGATTAACCTATCATGATATAAGTCTCTTGGCCGAAACTTAGATTTTTTGGAATTTAATATCAATTAATAATATAATATTTGTTTTAAGGACTCTTTTATGTCAATTTTGACACTATTCATTAGTTGATTTTTGTGAAACTCATAACAGATTGATTATTTCGAACAAAGTCAATTACATCAATCCTAATATATCAAATTATCCTATAAAATTAGTTTAATTCATTAAAAGTGTCATATTATATTTATTTCGGTATTTATAAAATCAATTATTTTAATTTTTCACTATTATAGTAATTACTGCATCATCATTGTGTCATTAATATTTTACATTATTTGATGTCTAAAAAGTATAAATAAAATATCATTATGTAGGAAATCTTTTTATATTTCTAATTAATTTTTATAATCTAAAATCCAACATGTATAACCCTATGTAACAATTGTTTTTCTAAAAGATATATGCTTGTGTCATTTTTGTATTCATTTTAACTTAATTAATATAAAGTGTCATTATCACTTACAAGTGGATCCATGGGGTCCCAAAATTGACCCAAAGATTCCCCTGGTCGACCATGTATCAACCAATAGGGTTAAGACACATTTTAGGGTAATTTAGTATTATTATAATATTATTTTTTTAACCCTTATTTACCGGATTTACCCTTAACTATGGTAAATAAAATATTTACCGCAGTAATTATTCAAAATGTCTAAAAATAAAAGTTACCTATTTACAAAATTTGGACATCCTGATTCCAAATATGGAATCCATTTTTCTAAATTCAAAACACAGAAGTGGCAGAAATTAAGTTAAAATTAATTCCCGCTGTCAAAACAAAAAGCGTGTTTTTAAGAGATAATAACTATCAAAAGATTGACACTTGTTTATGTTTGGTTTAATTGTAAAATTATGTCCAATGACCAACATTATATTAAATGGTAAAAATATATTCTAAATATACTTTAAAACCACTCAAATTAACAATTTATCACTATTAATTATTTTGATTAAAAAAGTTGTTTTTAATTAAAATTTAGTAATTTTCACTATTCATCAAAATATGAATGTTATCCGAAAGGTACAAAAATTTCACCTTAGGATAAATTCGATATTCCGAATCCAAAAATGAAGTCCATTTTGAAATATAAAATATATATAATTTCAAAAAGTAGGTATTACTATTCATAACGGCTAGTTTGATTGGTTGTGGTGTGTTAAAATCTCGAAGTTGCGTACAATGCACGTCATTGCATTATTCGAAAGGAAACATACCGAGGAAGCTTGGGGTGTTACAATTGAACCCAAGTAGGGGGTGTGTATGAAGTAGGAATGACCTCTATGGAAAACTAGATCCAAAAGATACTAAACAATTCATGAATACTTGGGGAAGAATGGTTCTATGGACGTCTCGTATGAAGAGAAAGGAGAAGTGATAAATAAAGGGAAGGTCCCTATCATAGAAGGATTAGATACCAGACTCACCGAATATGAAATGGGTTTTAATTTCAATTAATGTAGGATATAAAAATGACACAATTTGACCATTTAGAATTCTCCTGGACTTTTAGATAATTAATTATATGATTTATAACCCTTAAAATATCTTTAAAATCAATTAAATATAGTATTAAACTCATTTTATATCGAAGAAAAAATTAAAGGGGTGAAACTGTAGGAATATGAAAACATTTTTCATGACTCACTATTGAAATGATCGACCATTGGATGAGTCACCATAGTGATTCACCATTGCAAGCCACCATTCGGTGGTCTACTGGTATGAGTCACCATCATGAGCTACCATCGCAAGCTACGTCCTAACTCACCGGTCTCGACTCACTAGTCTTGACCCATCGTTCTAACTCACTAATCCTGACACACCGGTCCTAACTCATTGGTCCTTACTCAATGATAGGACTCACCACTCCAAATCAACAGTAGTGACATTACATTATGTCTCACTATTTAAAATCACTATATAGAGCTAACAATGTGAGTAACCATTGAGAGTCATTGTCGCAACCTATCATCAGCAACCAAACATTGGAGAACCAGAAAAAAAATCTAAAAATTGTTGAAATAAGTCACCATGGCCTTACAGAACACTTAAATCACTATATTTTCACAATGTAACATACCAAAGATAACTACTCCTTTACATATATATTTATTGAAATAAAACATCAACTGTTGAGAAACAGAGATCACTCTTCACATACTAAGGCATCCTACAATTTTGTATCTATGTAAGGAGAAGGATGATTCTTTTTTGGAGTCATCATCTCATGTTTAGATATTACTTACTTATGAGAAAGAAAATCTTGATCGACATATTGATAAAAAGAGAGAATCCTGCTCAAATTCATGCCCATTGTAAGGGACTACACTGATGTGCTCCCTAAATAATTTCATGGTCTTCCTCTTGACTAAGAATTTGAGTTCTGAGTTGAACTTATTACTGGACCAATTCAAATATCAAATACAGATTATTTAATTTTTATCATTGAGTTAAAAGAACTAAATAAGTTATTGTAAGAGAATTTGGACTAGGGTTTTATACACCCATGTTCTTCACCAAGGGGAACCAGTTCTCTTCATTAAGAAGAAGGGTGGATCAATGTGCCTCTACATTAATTATCATGATCTCAATAAAATCATGAAAAGAAAAACTATCCCATTATACGGATAGATTAATTTTTTAATAAACTATGAGAGAACAAGTATTTATCTATGGTGGGCCTTTGTTTAGGGTATTACCAATTAAAGGTGGGGATATAAGATTTCCCCATGACTATATTTTAAATGAGATATAAAAACTCTAAGTTCATAGTGATTACCTTTAGACTAACTATTGAACTAGAAATATTCATGGAATTGATGAATATAATTTTTATAGATTACTTCTTCAAATTTTTGTATACATTATTGATGATATATTGATATACTCTAAGAGAAAGGAGGAACATGAGGAGCATTTTAATGCTATGATAAAGACTTTACAAAGGGAGAGAATTTATGAAAAATATAGTAAGTATGAGTTTCATATGGAGGAAGTATCATTCTTGGGGAATGTTATCACCTAAAAAGGAATATTAGTGGACCCTTATAAAATAAGCAAGTCAAAGAGTGGCCCATAACAACATCTATCAAGAAGATCTATAGCTTCCTTGGCTTAGTTGGGTATTAGTGAGGATTTGATAAGAACTGTCATGATTTTACAACCGATTAACTAAGTTAACTCATAAGGGAGAATCATTTTTTTGGACCACTGAATGTGATTACTACTTTAAAGAGTTAAAAAATAAGCTTATCACCGCTCCAGTTCTCACACTTCCAACAAGTGGAGAACACTTTATTGTATAAATATACACTTAGATGAAATTCTTTTGATTTCTAATAATGGAAAATGGTAATGTGATAGCCTGCGCCTCAAGTTAGTTGAAAATTCATGATAAAAGCTATCCAATTCATGATATAGAGTTAGTAGTTGTGATATTTAAATTTAAAATCTTGCGTAATTATCTAAATGGGTAGACGAAAGATTATGTTTACTCAATCCAAAACCATCCTGGAAATGTGAATAAAGTGGAAGATGCTCTAAGTATAAAGGATCCTACAACATTATCAATGATAAGAGTTGAGAAGGATCCAACATTCAAATATTTTTAATGGATACACATGGGAATCAATAAGGAAAGAACTTCATCAATCATTTCTTAAATGATTTATCAACCAAACCTATTGGAGAAAATAATGGATGTTGAAAGAAATGATGTAGAAATGTAGAAGAAGGTGGAATCTATCAGAAAGGGGAAATCTATAGAGTTCAAAATTAATGAGGAAGGAGTTGTATGATGTGGGTCACGACTATGTGTACCATCAAATCAGGAGATAACTAAAGAGTTTCTTAATTAATTACACAACTCAACCTTATCTATTCACTCAGGAATCACAAGGATGTATCGATATCTCCAAGAGAACTACTAGTGGAACAATATGAAGAAGGATATCAATGAATATACATTAATGTTCCTAGTATTTTAGAAAGTGAAGTCTCAAAGATAAAAGTTTAAGGGGATGAAAAACCCATTAACTATACCAATATATGAATGGGATAACATAATCATAGACTTTTTTACTAAAATTATGATAATATCCATGAAAAATAATACTCTATGGGTTGTTGTGGACGATCTTATAATGATATCTCATTTTACGCAATATGAGAGGGATTATCACTGGATATACTTGAAAAAATATATATCAGAGAAGGGGTAAGGATATACAGAGTACCAATATAAGTTGTATCTTATTGAGATCCTTGATTCACCTCATAGTTCAAGAAAAGTCTATAACATGATCAAAAAACCGAGTTGAACATTAGTTCGACATATCATCCTCAAACTGATTCCAATTAGATTTTAATATTTACAAAATTAAAGACATGATAAGGGTTTGTTCTGTGGACTTTAAAGGAGGATGAGACCAATATTTGCCTCTGTTCAAGTTATCTTAAAACAACAATTTCTAATCGAGCATCCAAATGTATCCATATAAGGCCATTTATGGGAAAAGATGTGGAACACTAATGTGGTGGGATGAAATCAGTGATTGTAAGCTTCTAATATAGAAAATGGTTGATGAAATGGTGGAAAAGGTGAAAAGAATTTAGTGACACATCATAAAAAACCAAAGACAATAAAAGTTCTATGTATAAAAGCATTAATGGGACCTATAGTCTATGGCTGGAGACATGGTATTCATGTGCATATCTATATAAAAAGGGATCATGAGTTTTGGGAAGAATGGAAAGTTGTGTCCCATGTACAATGACTATAGTGAGAATGTTGATATTTTCAGAGCTATGGCCTATCGACTGAAACAACCACCGACCATGTCTTATGTACACGAATTATTCCATGTAAATCTCTTGATGAATTACAAACTAGATCCCTCATGTGTATTGAATCCAGAGGTAGTATATTTGTAAAATGATCTATCTTATAAAAAGAAAAAAATGAAGACCTTAGACTGTAGAGACAATGTTCAATGTTATGAAACAATCCACCTATTAAAATTAATTTAGAAAAAACCCTAAGTACAAGAGGCAACATGGGAACTAGAGGAAGTGATAAAGGAGAAGTACACTCACTTTTTTTCACTGTAGTATGCAAAATGAAATTTCAATAGAAAAATTTCATAAGGATGGAGAATGTAAAGACCCAAAATCTTATCAATTGAAATTATCTTCTTATAATTATCCCATATAGAATAAATAAAAAAATAACTTTGAGGACTCAATAAAAAAATTATAAATTTTTAATAAATGAAATAATAGGTATTTCACGAAATTAAGGGACCTATATTGACAGAATAATGACCTGACCCTTGTAATAGTAACAAGACCATTAGGAATAGTAATTTGACCAATATAATAATAACCTCACCTATGAAAGTATAAATAAAATGTATGCATCTTATAAAGTATAATATTATTTAATTATTTCATGGCATACGTAAATAAATATTTTAAAGATTATTAATTAAGTGTTGGTATTTTTATAAAACACATTTGTTTATTTGTAATTTTACAATTAATATATTTTTTTAATAGAAAATTTAATTTCATAAAATAGATTTATAGATTAAAATTTTATTTTCTTTTTATTATAATATAATTTTGTGATACCTTAATTATTTTTTCAAAGTTTTATAAAATCAATTATAATGTTAAAATCTGTATTTTCCAAGTAAATGATAATTCCAATTAAAAAATAAATTTCTGATATTTATAAAATAATATTCATAAATTTGACTTCATTTTTTCATTCTACACATCAAAAAATGGTTAGGGTAAATTTTTGGGATTGTTCTAAAATACATTAATTTTTAGTGAATAGTAAAAAATAATAATTTGTTATATAAGACAAATACATGAATTTTTGAGTCATTATTGATGTAAAATAGATGTAATACCAAAATATAAAACTCTTAAAATTTTTTATAATATATTAAGTGATAAGGTTGAAACTGTTAATTTCATTGAATTAAAATAATAAACTAATGAACAAAACAATGAGAAAACACCCCCTCTCCTCCCCTATAAATACCACCCCTCACGGCCTCTTCTCATCACACCTTCTGAGAAATAATTATTGTCCATGATATATCAAATAATCTTCCCAAGAACCTCCCCCACATCCTATATCCCTTGGTCTAATCAAAATACCAAACCCTTTTCCCAAAGGAGGTTCTCAAGGAGGGGAAATTCAAGAGGTAAAATCCTGTTTCTTTTTCATTTAAATTTTTTTCAATTCCATTTCATTTCTAATACTGTAATCACCGCCACTTAGACTAGAGTGTTGATAACCCAATTATATTTTATATATTTTATTTTTATTTTTTTAATAGAACAATCCATCATCCAACCCCTTCTCCTAGCCCTTTTACTCTAAAAATAAAACATCGTTAATGATATGTCCATTTAAGGCCATTATGGATGATAAAATTTCATTTTCCTATACCACCTTCAAGTATGGTCAAGAAACCATAATTATGGTTGAAAATGATTTTAAAATATATTTTTAAACTTTTTTTATGTTTTGGACCTAACATATATACAAAATATTAAATAATAAATGAAAATGAGTTCATTGTTATCGAAACCCGCCAAAATTAATCTAATTTATTATCGTTAAAAATATATATAATGAATCATCCAAATATGTGAAAAAATAATATATCACACAATTTAAAATTATTTTATATCAATAATAACATATAATCTAAATTATTTAAAATTATTCTCATTTTACATAAACTTCTATACATGTTTACAAGTAAACCGATCAGGAAATCAAAGAAAATAACACTCTCACATGAAAAAATTGAACTCTAAAACTCATAAAAATGGACATAAATTAACATAATAAAATTATAATTAATTAAATACATGTATAAAAGGTTTTATATTTATTAATTTTTGAATCTAATTTTATTATTCTGGACAGTAAAGTGAAGTAGTCATTTGGACAAAAGGTAAGGGGATTATCGAACCAAATTTCCTTTCATTGGGTTATTCCTCTTTCATGCCAAATTTCATTGTGGTAATTTTTTTTAATATTCATAAAAAATAATTAATTTCTTCATAAATTTTTATGGATATAGATTCTTCCAATCTGATTTTATGATAGATGAGAATATTTTTCAAAAATAACTTTTCATTGTAAAAAACACATGTTTTACTTATCTTGAGATTATTTCTTATTCACTAAATATTGATGATTATTAAACCATGTATGTTATTAAATTTTTACTTTTTGAACACAAATATTTATTCATGAAAGTATTCTTTATGAAATTATTATGAAACCCATTTCCTTTCAATGAGTTATTTTATGGTAATGATTTTTATATGTTCTATATGGAAAGCATGATTATATAAAAGTTATAATGTGAATGGTGTTCTTGGAATTATATAGCACTCCAATTCATTAGTTGTTGTGATTTATCTAATGAGATAATGGGAAAGATTCTTAAACATGATGCTATATTTGTTCACAATGATGATGTTATGATGATGCACATACGTTATGCATGAAAATTATTCTAGTTATATTCACAACTCTATGTGGTTATTGAAAACTACTAAATGATGTTTCATTTTTTACATATTTCCAAAATACATAAATTTACCTAATTATTCCTCCCTTTATTCTGATGTGATTCTTTTCTTATGTTATAGTGATAATGTTTTTCTTGATTCATGTTTCATGTCTCTTATTCATCCTCTTGCTGGTATTTTAGCTCAACCCGTGTTTTGACGTATATCCTGAGGTTAATACTTTCACTAAGAATAACATGAGGTCCAATAAGAATCTATAGAAGAAGTAACTAAATAATGATAGATTTAATATTTAAATGTTTTTATAGTATTAATTGTCCTTGGAAACTAATCCTTTAGATACTAGTTATTTAGAACTTTTATGTTATTTATCATTAAAATTATGTACTAATCATGTATGAAAATTTGGGATCCTTTATGGGTTGAATCATTAGAAAATGGCTTAATTGTGGGATTAGTCCTATTGTTTGGAAGGCTATATGAGGATAACCAGCTAGATGGTGAGGGATAATGACCATTCAATGGATGTATATTAGTAGGGTATTCCTACAGGAATCCTATTATCTAGATACTGTGATAGAAAATGGTGTAAACATTATTGCGGGATCCACTAGCTATTTAATTAGGGTTCCTAGTCTTACCGACATTTTACCCTGTACTATCAGCAAGCTAGTGCAAACCAATGGCTAGCATGTGATACTGATATGGGTGAGTATGGTATGGGAATTATTGTAAGTACACTAATCAAAACCCATATTTTATTTATCAAATATTCTCCCTTTAACCAAATTCAATCAATTCGACTTTTGGAGACTCCCTTTAGTATTTTCCCTTCAAACATTATAAAATAATGGATCAATGTTTCAATTGAAGCTTTTAATCTCTTTTAGTATGTGTAGAATTAATTTTATTTCTAATTATACTTCAATCCACTACCTTGTTCTTTGAGAGATGTGGATACTTATGTTATTGATGGATATAGATATAGATTTGATGAATTTTGGTTTAAGGATTATTCATTGATGAAATCTAGCCTCTCATATATCTCCGAGTATGAATCCTGTGTGGGATGTTTAATGACATTTCTATTTATGTAGGTGGTTTAGTATTGAAATTATTATCAAATAACACCATTTTAACATGATGAATTTTAAATTAATTTAATGTTTATTTTAAAAGCCTGATTTTAGTTTTTAATATATTTTTAAATGGAATGGTGTCTGTTATGAAATCACTTTAACAATGCATTTCGAAAATAAAAATTTCATTTCTAGAAAAGGTTTTTGAATTTAATGATTTATTTGAAGAATGATTTTGATTGTGATTTTTGATAAGGGAAGAAATCAATTATCTTATTAATTTTAAATAAAATGATTTTTTATGTATTTAATTTTAATTAAACAATTTGACATTGGTTTTTGAAATGAAATGGTATGTTTTGAAACACGAACATAGGGATGATTTAAATAATATTTTTAAATGATTTAAGATTGATTGAAATGAATAATAACCCCCCAAATGTTTTATAACATAGAATTACAAGAGATCATAGGTATTTAAGTGGAAGGATGTACACTCTATACATTTATTAGATCTAACAACACTCTTGGAAGGATACAAACTCTATGATATACACTACTTCGTGGTTAGGTGTGTATTAACTCTAGGTGTCAAAATTCCACAAGACTTTGTGGAACCTTGTGTCTTGATCTAACTAACCTCTGCGCTTATATCCATGTTTCTATAATTGAAAATTATTTATACATTCTAGTGTTTATGAAATGAGTTATTCATTACTATTTTTATAGAAATTCTTATCCATTATTATTTGTATGTAAATATAATTTTATACCAAATTTATACTTTCCATTGAAATGATTTGTAAATAAATAATTCAGTTTAATTGAGAAATTATTACCCTACAATGTTTTTTATAAAATTTATAATATTTTATTTGATTTAGAATTCTTAGTGGGATCCAACTGGGATAGTGTTTATCAAACCATAATTTTTCTTTTGGGTGTTTATAGACTTTCTTATTCCCAGTCTAGAAAAGGTGAAATCATTACTTTGAGGTTTCAAGTGTTCTAGATAGTGAGACTTTTGGAGTTGGTGATTGAAAACAGGGTGTGTGATCCAATTTTTATGAGGAGATCTTGTGTTGATGTTGTCTTTTGTTTTTTCAATTCCCTATATGCAGGACATTTCTCTCCATACATGTTTAGAATATCAAATGTCTATGTATTATTTCAACTACATTTACCTTTTGAGTTATTATTGTGGATGATTCATTCACTTTTGATAGTTTTGATTCTAGAGAGCTGGTTATTGGAACATGGGGACCAAGATCGCCCTTCCAAACTTATTATGATTGACTTTTTTACTAGTTGAGCAGGGTATCCATGTTGGTTCATGAAAAATATCATATCATTCCAAAATAATCATAATGTGATAAAAATAATATATATTAATTAATTTCGTCTTTATAAATAGTTTTGTGAGGCAGTTGTGGAAAATAAAACACAACCCTTTGTGGAAGTGGTACTGCACACATACACATGGGCGATGTTTTCATTTCCCATAGGGTGGAAAATAGATAGAAAAGAGTATTTTAATCAACATAATTTCCATTCAGTTTTTATAAGACACATATGTCACTATGTTATAGTGGCTAGAACATATTTCAAGAAGGTACAAGAATAAATAAAGTTGAAATATGTTGGTTAGGACTTATACCTTGTCCTTAGTTATCCCCATTTTTCATACATTTTATGTGTACTAGGATTGGTCTTATGATTATAAAATGACCTCTAATACATGTATAAGATAGTTAGAATGGTTGTTGGGTACTTATTAGTAGATTGTTTGTGTCTCAAATGGTGTTAATAGATAAGGATTAGATGTTCCATTTTATAATTTATAAGAGAGAAAATGTTGTAAATAATTTAGACATTTAAATACAATAAATGACTTCCTCAAGGTCAAGTGGCAGGAAATGATGATATTTTTAATCCTTGATAGGTAAATTTCTGAATTCACCAAAAAAAATTCACATTTATCAAATTTTAGATATATTTTATGTGTTATCTCTTAGTTTAACTCCTCGTTAACCCCTTCAACCCATTATTAGGGTGGTAATGTTTTACCATGGTAACTATTAAATAGAACCAAAAAATGAAATTGAACACATTACAAAATTAAACCCACATTATATCAAATATGAATTAAATTTTAAATTCTCAATGTGTATAATTGGAATGAAATAATTTCAAAATATAAGCACAAAATGCAATGTAAACAGTTTTTAAAAAAATTTCATTTTTAACCATGAAAATGATTTATAACCAAAATAAAATATAATATTGTCTCTTATGTAGTTATTTGGATTATATTTCGTAAAAGGTTACTTATTTCATTTTATAAAAAATCTAAATCCAAACTGTATTATGTAATTACTTGAAAATAAATGGTAGTTTTTTAAAAAATCAATATTTTCTACTATTCACTAAAAGAATATTCATTTCAAAAAAAAATACCAAAATTCACCCTAATATGACTTTTATTTGATAAATAGAAAAATTAAGTTTTTTATCAATTTATACCTCTAAAAATTATATATTTAATATTTAAATAAAACCATATATTTGTTGTAAAACATTTCAACTATAGTAAAACCTTTTACGTTTTGACTAAAAATCCTATAAAATTATCATATTATATTTGAATCAAGAAAATATGTTTATGAACATTAATAAGACTTGAAATTGATATATTATTAACAATACCTTGGTTGTCAAAGTCATTTCCATTTTAGTAATAATTTCATTATAATTTTACATATTACTGAAAAGGTGAGGGTATTTTTCCCTCGTATCATCTTTCGATTATCATGTTTCTTAATCAATAATATGATTTATCTATAAATCTTTGGCCAAAAAAATTAAAATATTACATATTAATTTTTATTTTTGATCATTAATATGAAATTTTGTTTCCATAGAGGAGATATTCTCTTGTAACTATACTACTTCAGGGATCAAAACATGTGATGTGTCGAGTATATATTTTCTTATCAATTAAATGTGAAAAAAATCTTATACCTGAGATAAAATAAAACATAAGACTACCAGATAAGTAATAGATCCAACTTTCCATAGAAATTTCATAGGCTCTAATGGATCATGGTCCCAATATTCCTTTTAATCGAATAGTCACTACACCATTCTAAATATATATTTTACAAAATTCATGGCCACCAACCTTAAATGAAACATCGCTCCTCCTATTATATACCTAAATATATTATATAATTTTAGCTTTATTCATGTGACACTGAATCATAATTATCTTCTTATCCATCGCTTCTAGCAATATTGGTCCCAATAATTTCATCCCACAGAATTCATTCCAACATACTAAAGTTTGACATGAATTTCAATATAATTATTCAAAAGGTTATATCTAGATACAAGAATATTGATCCAACATTCCATTATAATCAAATAATAAATATCAAAGAATATCCCATAACGTTTTAATTGTATGCTTTGAGTATCCATCAAATTATTGAAGAAAAGGGGTCCAAAAATATTCAGTACCTATAGACTTCTAAATTCCTTCCCAAAAAATTAATGTAAATATGGGATCCTAAATAGATATAACGAATAGGGTAAATCCATATAAGCTCACTATCTCATTATAATAAATCCCAAAAATATGATCTAGAGATATAGTATCTCAAATAAGTTAAAAATTTGAAGATTTAGTCAAATCATCTACTATAACTCAAATCAAATTATTACCTTGAGCTGTCTTTAGTAATCCATCCAAAACATCCATGCACATGTTCCCCCATTTCTATTATGGCACTGAAAAAGAATGACAATCCCATTCAGTAATTTTTTTCATCTTTAACCAACTAACTAGTCAAAATATTTCATTGTAAAATAAGTTATATCCTTATACATACCTTCCCAAAAAATATTCTCGAAGGTATCTATAAATATTATTGCTTCCAGGATAAAAAAATATATATGTGAGATTCACCCATCAATTATTTCTTAAAATAGGGGTCACTCATAACACATAACCTCATTCATAATATGATGGATCTTCCTTTTGAGTTTCCGTATGTCTTTTTGACAAAAGATGGATGCATTGATACCTTAAAAAAAATAAAAAGTTTCTAAGTACACAATTTATATGAAAATATTTAATAAATCATTAACTTCAAAATTATGTTCCAAATGTAGAATAGTTAATGATATATTGTCTTTTAAACTCAAGGAATTGACTAATTTATTTTATTTACTTATATGATAATGAATTCTGAAATACTGATTCTTAATCAATTGTAAACATATTCATTACCTCATCATCAAATATTTTTGAGTGAATATATACATTAATATTTTAGGATCAGTATACCAGAAAATCTCAGCCAGAGAAAAAGTCTATAACCATTTATTAAAATAAAGAAAAATCTCAGCAGGCAAGGATATCAAAAAAGAGCATACAGTTACATGTTATAATCCATACCTATACCTATACCCGTCGCCATCTCCCTAATCATTTGCCTTATCTACTGTATCCAACTCCCATTCCGAACTTTCACACTGCTTCAGAATCTTCGCATACTTTCTTATGAGATTTAATTTTTCCAAATACACAAACTCCTCAGAAGAAATCATCCCTTTACCTTTTCTAATATAAGATCAGGTAGACATCGGCTTTGGCATAGAAGAGTAATCTTTCTGCTTCCTTCTTATTGGTGGGGCGGTCACAACACCCTCATTCCCTGCCACAAACTTCTTTCCATACTGCACAACATCATTAAAAGAATTTCGGCCTCAACCATCATTCTTCTTCTCACTATCATATATGTCCCCCCATTTCCCAGGGATAACCACCTTCGGGTAACATCTATTCACACCCTCCTCCTACTCAACATGGTTGTTAATGTCAATCAGTGCTAAACACTGTAGTTGCATCACATGCTCATGATCAATAAGAACCCCAGAATCTTAATAATTCAACCCAACCTACAAATTACCACCGTCAATCCTGGAGAATTCATGCCAGCATGAGTGATTTTCCCCTGATCCAATTCCTTAGTACAGAGGTAAGATCTCTTCCCCTACTCCTGTTCATTCATGCTATCATTCTGATCAAAAACCATTCCTAGAACCATCACCCCACTGTCCTGCAACTCAATAGCCTCAACAATCATCCAGCCATTAGACAAATCAGGAGTAATCTGATCCTGACACGCTTCCAGTTCTTTATTCACCAGACCAGAGAATCAATTAATGATTTCAACACACTCCACCTGCTGGACATGATGTGTATTCAGCCCAGGTGAGGCCCTCACCCGACCACCAGCTTCCTCCATAAGAAGACTCTGCCTGTAGGGTCATAACAGATCCATACATAGCCTTCCTACCCCCCACTACACATGATGTTTATTCAATATATATTAATTATTTAATCCAATATAGATTGTAACGACCCGAAATTTTGAATAAATCTTGTTTCCTAATTTTGTTTGTTGTTTTATTTTATTTTATTTTTATACTCAACAAAAATGTTTCATTTGATAACATGAGTATAATTAAAATGAGACCGTTGGGTTTTGAATGTGATATGACCATTGGTCAATATGGCCGCTGTCAACTAAACGTTTCAATTATTTTCTCTAAATACTGGTAATCTTGGTTAATTATTATAGAAAGAAGATTTGATGGCCTCACCCAGTAGTCTTGGACCGATCGAAGCCCATCTAACAGAACTCGGGAAGGAGGTAGCACCACTGGGCTTTGCTCTAGACCAAACCCAAGCCGAACTTCATCGTGTGAAGCTAGAACGAAATCACCTTTGCGAGAAGTTCAAACTGATATAAATTACTACTCGTGCGATGTTAGCCGAGACTCCCTCAGATTCTCTCACATTAGTACACCTTACACTTAGGTCCTATACTGGTGTGATAAGGGGATATGTAAGGAGACCGTAACTGCCTTGTGTAATCCTTTATTTTAATTAAATAGTGGTATTTCTTCTTATGATGAAGTTTATGAATTTTTAAATGACCGGATAAATATAGTATGCATATTTTTGATGAATTTTAGAAAAAATATATTTTAAAAATATTTATGTAAACCTCAAATAATTAAAAATGTGTAATGATTTTCAAAAAATGGTCTTCTATAATTATGTTCAGTACGAAATTTAGAGTCTAATAAGATCAACTTGTTTTTTGATGAATAATAAAATATGAATAGTGATTTTATGATTAGGATTAGTAATATGTCCAAATGGATTAGTAATATCACTTAAAGAAAGTATTAATATAATCTAGGCACCTTGATTAAGTAATGTGATTCAATAAAATGGTTAAATAACGGTTTCATAAATTAATATTCAAGTATTAGTTTTTTCAAGTGAATAGTTTTTTTAATTAAAAATTAAATTAAAAATATTTAAAAAAATTATTTTTATAAAATGGATTTCATTTTTGAACTCAGAGCACCGATATTATGCTATGGTAATTATTAGGGTTTTTTCTGAAAAAAAGAATTTTTGGTGAATAGTGTATTTATTTAAAAAATAAATTAAAAGTATTTAGAAAATTATTTTTATAAAATGGAGTTCATTTTTGAAATCAGAGCATTGATATTTGGTTAAGGTGAAATTTTGGGATTATTCTGACAAAGTTGAATTTTCGATGAATAGTGAAAATACAGTTTTTAAGTTACGGGTGTTTAATGACATCATTAAATGATGTATTAAGTTTTTAATAAATATATTCGACTTATGAATAGTAAGATAAGGTATTAGGTATCACAAGTGGCCAATACCATGGGCAAATACCATGGGCAAGCCCATGGTTTTGCCAAAACCACTAATGAGGTGTCCCTTGGCCATTAATGCCTTGTACCCTCACTTTCCCTATAAATACCAAGCCATCCTCTCATCCATTCGACTCCCCACTCTCCCCCAATGATATTCTGGTCTTATTACCTCCCAAGTAGTCCTCCAAAGGTTCCCCCAAGACCTCAAGGTCCCAACCTTTGAGTTTTAAGAGTTACGTTTTAAGGTAAGGGTTCCGACCTCTCTCTTTGATTTCAAGTAATATCTTTTATGTCATTCCTTTTATGCTCCATGTTATTATGTTGGAGGATGTTCTTTTATACTCCTCTTACTGCCCTTTTCATGTTCATATAATGAGTGTTCCCCTCTTACTCTCATTATTTTGTTTTATGAAGTTTTAAGTGGCGTCGTTAGGCTAACGAAATTTTTGTAACGGATTCTTTCTCCCTACTCATTTTTCAAGATCTATTTTCATGTAAAGTATTTCAAGTTCCTTTTTTATTATGTTGGGGTATGATCTCTAAATTTATCATACTGATCTTTTATGATCATATGATGAGAGACCCCATTTGATCTCTTCAATTCAGTATTTTGAAATTTTAAGTGGCGCCGTTAGGCTGCCGAAGTTTTAAGTGGTTCTTCACCCTTCTCGTTTTGAAGTTCTAATTTCATGTCAATTCTTTCAAGTTCCTTTTTGTTATGTTGGGGTATGATCTCTATATTTATCATACTGATCTTTTATGATCATATGATGTGAGACCTCATTTTATCTCTTCAATTCAGTATTTTAAAGTTTTAAGTGGCGCCGTTAGGCTGCTGAATTTTTAAGTGGTTCTTCACCCTTCTCGTTTTGAAGTTCTACTTTCATGTCATGTCTTTCAAGTTCCATTTTAATTATGTTGTGGAATTATCTCTATATCTATCATACTGAACTCTTATGTTCACATGATGAGATACCCTATTTGATCTTTTCAAATCTTTTTTGTTGAAGTTTAAGTAATGTCGTTAGGCTGCCGAACTTTCATAAGAGAAATCTAATTTTTGTCTTCCTTCCATGTTTTTCATTTCAAATGGTATGTCCTTGAAATTTCATTACCATGATAATGTATCCTTCTTATTCTGTCCATATACTATTTTATGGGGCATTTATTAATCTTTTATCCATTTTCCCTCTCTTTTTAATGTCTTCTAAAACCTCGTAACATAGCCGTTATGCTGCAGAATTTCCGTCTCAACATGTCTCTCTCTTTTTCTAAAGTTCTTTTATATTATTAAGTTAATACTCAAAGATCATTCTTCTAAAGGGGTATTCACATATATACCAAAATTTTCTATTATAAATTCTAGGATTTACATACATGAGACCCACCTTCCTTTTCTGTGGGTTTTAAAGTGATGTAAAGATCATGTCTTTAAAGCAGTTTTTAAAACGTTATGATTACGAAATGAAACCCATTTATTTTTTTGCTATATGGGTTATTTATGAAATTTTTGATGATGATATATGTGTCTCATAGGATAATAAAGGAAAATTTAAGGGTGCGCCCTGATGGCGCTCCCATGCATTGGGTAATGATGTAACCACTAGAGATTACAATTTTCATAATACCTTGGTCAATAACCTTGGTAATTTTCAAATGACACCTTGGGGATGGACCTTGGTGATATGTTCATGATTGTCAATATTAAATTTTGTAGCCACATCTTCAAGTTATGAAAATTTTATTTTTATTATGATATGCCTCATGATTTCATTCTCATGCCTTAAAGTTCTTTTCATGACCTTATTGAAGTATCTCAAGTTCAGATGTAAAATGTTTCTCTTGTTTCCCTTACTGGGCTTTTTGCTCACCCTTTCTTTTGATGTATGTCCCCAGGTTATGTGATGAAGTATTGAACCTAAGATGAACATGATGAGAAGCCTTTCAAATGTTTTAGAAGAATGTTTTATGTTTTCATGTTTAAATTTCCTGGTTTCCAAGACACTAAACCTTAAAGATCCTCGGTTTTGTAAAATGTAATGAAAGTTTATATGATAAAAAAGTAGGATGCTATAGTTGGTATCAAAGGATGGCTTAGTTATTTGTGGAAATTAGGATATGAAAACGTTAGGAAGAAGCCTATAGAAAAGTTAAAATATAGGAAATCTTCCTGGTATTTTGGTGAGTATTGAGTAAGGGGTTGCCAAGAAAATACATCCCTTTCTGGATACGAGCAGATAGAGGTGGCTCTGGCACAGATGTACATAGGGGTAAAACCCGAAAACACCACTTTGAGCTAGACTTGAATGGGAACTGGTACACGACAACGGGCCTTGCTGCACTCTTGGTTACGACACTCTCAGGGGATATGCTTTGGTAAATTCATAAGCTTAGTATGAACCATGGTTAAAGGAACAAAGATAAAATAAAATAAAGATTCTCATAAGAATATATGATCATGGATAACCTAGATGGGTACCTAGGGGATCACAATTTAGGGTATACATTTCTTCTACAAGTTATCCTTATATGCTTTCGGTTCCTTTTCATGATTATTGGCTAAGTATTTAAGCCCCTAATTATAGTTTCTTTTCGTAGTTAATGGCGGGAAATGGAAGAACATGTTCCAACAACCAATGTTATAGGAAATGCGACGATTGTCATATTAATATGACAGGGATGATTTGGGGATTAAAATATGATTATTATTTTGGAAGACGTTCACTATTTTGGGGACCCTATATAATCGAGGTAAATAGATTACTACGGTATTTTCATTGAGGGGTAAGGTTGACATATATATTGAAGAATCGATGAATTTAAGGTCGACTTATAGTAATTTAGGTTACTTATGGAAATGATTAACCTATCTTGGGTAAAATATGTTTAGGTTAGCTACTTTTGTTATAAGATGTTAGGAGTGGTTGATGTTGTTTGGAGATGAACAATGCAGTTTATTTTGGAAGACTATGTTATCAAATCCCTCTTGTATTTGGGTTTCAATCATAGATTGGTTTATTTTGAGGAATTTTAACGACCATTATTTATGTAATGGTCTATGATGAACATTGGGTAGTACCATATAACTTTGAAGATTTAAAAGTAGTTTCCATTCATATGGGATTCTTTCTTTTTGAAGAGTTGTTTTACCTTACCCTTTCTGTTTTTGGGATAATGTTTAAAGATAGATGAAATAGATAGTTAATCTTTTTTGGATTATGTGATTCTCTAGAAGATGATTATTGTGTTTTTATGAGACCATGTATTTTTGAATGCTCATCGTTTGGAGAAAAGAATAGTTTTGGTAGAAACATATTAAAGGATGAAACTCTACATGAAGGTAAGTATATTTTCTTATGTTTTTGTTTTATGTTGTAAATTAATTCCTCAAAATTATGAAAAGGAATGTAAAAAAAAATGTTGTTGGTTTACTTTTCCTACTAGGTAATCAAAGACCGTTCACACACATCATAAGTTTGGGATTTTTTATCGTTAACTTTCTCCTAACCATGTTCTCTATCACTCTCCCCCAGAACTTGCCCCTTTGTTTTTCTTCCATGTCCATGTTTTCCTACATGGAATCCTAGTGTGGGTTAACTCAGGTGACCTTTTTACTTCCCTTTCTTTCTTTTAAAGTAATAGTTTTACTGACTCCTTTTCCGATGTGGTACTTTCAATGAAATTTCAAAACCTAATTTTAAAAATTACGAGGATGCAATTTCTTAAGGGGGGAAGATTGTAACGATCTGAAATTTTGAATAAATCTTGTTTTCTAATTTTGGGTGTTGTTTTATTTTATTTTATTTTTATACTCAACAAAAATGTTTCATTTGATAACATGAGTATAATTAAAATGAGACCGTTGGGTTTTGACTGTGATATGACCATTGTTCAATATGACCACTGTAAACTAAACGTTTCGATTATTTTCTCTAAATACAAGAAATCTTGGTTAGTTATTATATAAAGAAGATTCGATGGCCTCACCCAGTAGTCTTGGACCGATCGAAGCCCATCTAACAGAACATGGGAAGGAGGTAGCACCACTGGGCTTTGCTCTAGACCAAACCCAAGCCGAACTTCATCGTGTGAAGCTAGAACGGAATCGCCTTTGCGAGAAGTTCAAACTGATAGAAATTACTACTCGTGCGATGTTAACCGAGCCTCCCTCAGATTCTATCACCTTAGAACACCTTACACTTAGGTCCTATGCTGGTGTGATAAGGGGCTATGTAAGGAGACCGTAACTGCCTTGTGTAATCCTTTGTTTTCAATAAAAAGTGGGATTTATTCTTATGATGAAGTTTATGAATTTTTAAATGACCGGATAAATATAGAATGCATATTTTTGATGAATTTTAGAAAAAATATATTTTAAAAATATTTATATAAACCTCAAATAATTAAAAATGTGTAATGATTTTCAAAAAATGGTCTTCTATAATTATGTTCAGTACGAAATTTAGAGTCTAATAAGATCAACTTGATTTTTGATGAATAATAAATTATGAATAGTGATTTTATGATTAGGATTAGTAATGTGTCCAAATGGATTAGTAATATCACTTAAATAATGTATTAATATAATCTAGGCACCTTGATTAAGTAATTGATTCAATAAAATGGTTAAATAATGGTTTCATAAATTATTATTCAAGTATTAGTTTTTTCGAGTGAATAGTGTTTTTTAATTAAAAATTAAATTAAGAATATTTAAAAAAATTATTTTTATAAAATGGATTTCATTTTTCAACTCAGAGTACCGATATTATGTTATGGTAATTTTTGGGGTTTTTTCTGAAAAATGAATTTTTGGTGAATAGTGTATTTATTTAAAAAATAAATTAAAAGTATTTAGAAAATTATTTTTATAAAATGGAGTTCATTTTTGAAATCAGAGAATTTATATTTGGTTAAGGTGAAATTTTGGGATTATTCTGAGAAAGTTGAATTTTCGATGAATAGTGAAAATACAGTTTTTAAGTTACGGGTGTTTAATGACATCATTAAATGATGTATTAAGTTTTTAATAAATATGTTCGACTTATTAATAGTAAGATAAGGTATGAGGTGTCCCAAGTGTCCAATACCATGGGAAAATACCATGGGCAAGCCCATGGTTTTTCCAAAACCACTAATGAGGTGTCCCTTGGCCATTAATGCCTTGTCCCCTCACTTTCCCTAAAAATACCAAGCCATCCTCTCATCCATTCGACTCCCCACTCTCCCCCAATGAGGTTCTGGTCTAATTACCTCCCAAAGAGTCCTCCCAAGGTGCCTCCATGCCCTCACGGTCCCAAACTTTGAGTTTTAAGAGTTACGTTTTAAGGTAAGGGATCCGACCTCTCTCTTTCATTTCAAGTAATCTCTTTTATGTCATTCCTTTTATGCTCCATGTTATTATGTTGGAGGATGTTATTTTATACTCCTCTTACTTCCCTTTTCATGTTCATATAATGAGAGATCCCCTCTTACTCTCATTATTTCGTTTTATGAAGTTTTAAGTGGCGCTGTTAGGCTGCCAAATTATTTGTAATGGATTCTTTCTCCCTTCTCATTTTTCAAGATCTATTTTCATGTAAAGTATTTCAAGTTCCTTTTTTATTATGTTGGGGTATGATCTCTAAATTTATCATACTAATCTTTTATGATCATATGATGAGAGACCCCATTTGATCTCTTCAATTCAGTATTTTGATGTTTTAAGTGGCGTCGTTAGGCTACCGAATTTTTAAGTGGTTCTTCACCCTTCTCGTTTTGAAGTTCTACTTTCATGTCAATTATTTCAAGTTACTTTTTGTTATGTTGGGGTATGTTATCTATATTTATCATACTGATATTTTATTATCATATGATGAGAGACCCCATTTGATCTCTTCAATTCAGTATTTTGACGTTTTAAGTGGCGCCGTTAGGCTGCCGAATTTTCAAGTGGTTCTTCACCCTTCTCGTTTTGAAGTTCTACTTTCATGTCAAGTATTTCAAGTTACATTTTAATTATTTTGGGGAATTATCTCTATATATATCATACTAAACTCTTATGTTCACATGATAAGAGACCCTATTTGATCTTTTCAAATCTTTTTTGTTGAAGTTTAAGTAACGCCGTTAGGCTGCCGAACTTTCATAAGAGAAATCTAATTTTTGTCTTCCTTCCATGTTTTTCATTTCAAATGGTATGTCCTTGAAATTTCATTACCATGATAATGTATCCTTCTTATTCTATCCATCTACTGTTTTATGGGCCATTTATGAATGTTTGAACCATTTTCTCTCTCTTTTTAATGTCTTCTAAAACCTCGTAACATAGCCGTTACGCTGCAGAATTTCCGTCTCAAAATGTCTCTCTCATTTTCTAAAGTACTTTTATATTATTAAGTGAATACTCAAAGATATTTCTTCTAAAGGGGTATTCACATATATAACAAAATTTTCTATTTTAAATTCTGGGATTTACATACATGAGACCCACCTTCCTTTTCTGTGGGTTTTAAAGTGATGTAAAGATCATGTCTTTAAAGCAGTTTTTAAAACGTTATTATTATGAAATGAAACCCATTTATTTTTTTGCTATATGGGTTATTTATTAAATTTTTGATGTTGATATATGTGGATCACATGATAATAAAGGAAAATTTAAGGGTGCTCCCTGATAGCGCTCCAATGCATTGGGTAATGATGTAACCACTAGAGATTACAATTTTCACGATACCTTGGTCAATAACCTTGGTAATTTTCAAATGACACCTTGGGGATGGACCTTGGTGATATGTTCATGATTGTCAATATTAAATGTTGCAGCCACATCTTCAAGTTATGAAAATTTTATTTTTATTATGATATTCCTCATTATTTCATTCTCATGCCTTAAAGTTCTTTTCATGACCTTATTGAAGTATCTCAAGTTCACATGTAAAATGTTTCTCTTGTTTCCCTTACTGGGCTTTTTGCTCACCCTTTCTTTTGATGTATGTCCCCAGGTTATGGGATGCAGTAATGAACCTAAGATGAACGTGAGGAGAATCCTTTAAAGTGTTTTAGAAGCATGTTTTATGTTTTCATGTTTAAATTTCCTGGTTTCCAAGACACTAAACCTTAAAGATCCTCAGTTTTGTAAAATGTAATGAAAGTTTATATGATAAAAAGGCGGGATGCTATATAGATGATGCCTACTGATTTTTAATGAAAAAACTACTATATCCACCTCAAGGTCATTTGTAGGATAATATTAATCATGGATTCAAATTAGATATATACATTCAAGACAACGTGATCATTCTATACCAATATAGAAATAATTTCATTCCAAGAATCATAAATATTAATAATAAACCCCCATTTCTATATATAAAGGCCAACATTGGAGCATTAACCAATATTATTTTTAGTTCCTAAAAATATCATCACATTCCTTTATCAAGATGAATTCACCTCATTTTTTAGTTAACTTTCTAGAGGTATAGGTAAATAAGAAACTTTTTCATCAACCCACTGTTCGTAACCCAATAACCCAACAACCATTCATATAATAATGAAATTTTTAGGTATTGGACAGTATTCCACCACTTTAGTCTTCACAAGATCAATTGATATTCTATATATTGAAATAATATATACCAGTAATGAAATTTGTTTTTACCTAAATTAATATTTATAAAATTTTCCATAAAATTATTTTTAGAGGTTGAAAAATTAATCTCTAGATGTTTTTTAATATATTAATTACTTTTAGAATATAACTAAATATCATTGATAAATAAAAAAAATCCAAATAATCTTTGAAAAATCTTTTCATTAGATTCATGAATATAGTAGGTGAATTTATTAACATGAAAATCATAACCAAAAACTCATAATGGGTAGAACTATATTGATGTGTCATCTTTAGAACTTACTCTTCCTTCACTTTTACCTGATTATATGAGAATAACAATAATTGTTTTTAATAAAAATGTTATTGAGTGTTTTATAATTAATTTAAATTCTCATAAAACCATCCTTAAAAAAAGGATAACCTCAAGATTAATTACTATGGGGTGAAAACCTTATCTTGAATCTATTGCAACTACATTTATTATTCTATATACTCAACTAAATCCATTTGATAAGAAGGATTTGAAATTGGATCAACTTCAGAAAATATGTAAATATTAAATTAAACCCCTCAACTAAGAATAAAACTATTCAAATAATTAATAATTAAATCTATATGTTCATTTAATAATTAAATATATCTAATTCGAATGGTTCCATTATTTTCAATAATTTGTTGAAAAAAAATTCAATCCCATATTTTATCAGTTTCTCAGCTTCGTTAAATGTTCTAAAAGGTACCAATTCATACTTATATACCAATGAATGTTCACTCTAAGGATTGAATATAACTTATTTAGATTCATAATCACTATTATCATGAAAAACTAAAATCCAATTATTTTCAAGAATAACCTCAAACTCCACTAAGGGTAAGAGAACCAAATATTAAGGAAATAAAAATCCACATATGATGGTAGGTATATTCCCATAAATATCTATTTCTTTAATACCTCCACCAGTAGTTTTTTCCAAGATGTTTTTTCATTTTATCTTAAGGTGATATTTTCTTACTATAACTTTTCTCAGAAATAAAATAATCTACATATTCCTAATAAAAATTTTTCATTATTAGTGTAAAATATTAATGTACATATCACCACCTCATTTAATGGACCAACAAAAGAAATTGATTTTTTTACATATTTATACTTGTAGTCTTGTATATCACTTTCTTTTATACCTTTATTTTGAGACACATTCACATAATGCCCCATGTTAGTAAAATTATAAACATTCACTACTTATTATTAATTTTCGGTCAAATCAATACAATTGTTCTATTGGTCATAGACATGAACCAATTGTCCCAAATTTTTTACAACTGTAAAATTTACCATATTTCATAATCCATTCCCTATAATGATTCTTACCACACTTATCAAAAGAGGGTAATTGAATTTTTTACCTTTATGTTTCTTCAATAAAATATTCCCTATTTATTTCCTCCCCGATCACTTCATATATTTAATATAGTAAAAGTAAAAAACTCTATATTGAATTTCTCAGCATAGCAAAAAATTTATTCATAACTTCTAAATTCATTAGTATAAAGATCCCTTCATAAACATGGATTCAATCCTAAATAAAACTAATTAATTTTACTATCATAGTTTCGAATGAAATTTGGTGCATAACTACCCAAAATAGTAAACTATGATTCATTAGATCAAATAAAGGCCTCCACCTTTTTCATCATCTTTAAGAATTTCATTTCCTTTATAAATAGAATATAGTTAAAATAATACTTGTTATGGAAGAGATATTCAAATAAAATCTAGTTTATGGCATCGATTTCTTCCATTTTTAGTGTTCTTAATCAAAGACCCCCATTGATCAAATTAACCTTTAAAATGATAAATATAAAGGGTTACATTATGATGTTCTAAACAACCCATAACATCAAATATATTCTCTAAAGTGTTAGTTCATCCTCTTTATTTCATTACCTATGAGGATACCCTAAAATATAATGGGTGTTGTTTCATGAAATTATCTACTATCTAAATATTATTCTATGGTGAATATGGTTACAATATTCTATTGGTACCTCCATTAATAGTCTATTTTAAATAATTTAAAAATGCCATAAGCTAATATGCTTTAATTACAACCATTACAAGTTGCTGTTTTGGAATGATATTAACCTCTTGAGTCCTTTATACCTTAGCTTCCATGTTTCCTTAGTGGAAAACCATTCTGAAAAAACATAGATCAGATGAATATGCATAAAAATAGATTAATGTAATGTCATGATAATATAAACACAAATTATAATATCATAATAGTAAATACTAACATCATCCTAACATATTAAGTTATCTAAACCCTTACTTCAATACCAACTATATTAATCATCACATAATTATCCCATAAATTACATAATTTATGGTGTATATTTCATCACTTACATCATAAAGACATTTTTTGGTTTTTTTTCAGAGAATTAGAAAATATGTTACATTATAAAGTATAAATGTCTACCCAGTGTCCATTATTTCTAAAAAACATGATCCCTATAATGACACATTCTTAATTTAAGGTAACTCCCATAAGAGGAAATATAACTTTATTAACATTCCCACCCAAACATAATCGGTGGGAAATTTTTTTAGAGAACCAGCCCTTTTAGGAATAATATTACAAATGTTTTAACATAAATATTTCATTAAATAAATCCAATGGATCGAGAGGCAAAGTGTATTTGGAGTAAAAGTTAATTAAAACTTCAACATGAATTTAAGAAAGGAAATTTATTTTAATTTTAATAATGATATCCTATATCCCAATGGGCTCCGGAAATAGTATGGGATAACCTGGGGAAATAAATAAACAAAAGGGTGAGCTAGAAAGTCCAGTAAGGGAATAAACATGACAAAGAAGCATAATATGTTAGTAAAATGACATAAAATGATATCATATAAGATAATTTTCATGCGTAATCCCATGTTATCATAATATAAAGAACATGGTATCATAATACCATGTCAACATGGGAATGCGGCATCAATATAATATATGAGATAAGTAAAAGTCAATACTAATAACCAATAAAATATCGCATGGTGGATAGAGTAACATCATATATTAGGTTCACTCCCATATCCAATACAAAACATGTCATGAGAAAAAAATATTACCCAATGAATTGGAGTAGAATATTGGTGCATCCATCGTAACACGTACATGCTTATGTGTGCCAAAAAGGAATCATAGATAATTCCTAATCATAAAAAATTTGAAAAATAAATTTAGGCATACATTAAACTATAAAATGAATGGATAATGGGATAGGTATACATATGGGAGGAAAATATATATATATATATATAATTACTTCATAACATCAAATGGAGAGAGAAAGTGAGTTGGAGAGAGGAAGATCATAGCCTGAAGAAAAAGGGGGGTTTGGAGAGATCTATTACCTTATTTCTAGATCCATTCTATACTATAAATAAATATACTGGATAATAAAATTAGATTAATTTATTACATAATTAATAACCTGTTATTTAAATTTTTTATTTAATATAATTTTATTTTGTTCATTTGTAAACATTTTAGTGAGATATAATGTATAATTTCGTCATTCTAGGAATGTTTTCTTCATTGTTTCTTGGTTGGATCACTTGTGGATAATTATTGAAGATCTTTTAAAAATGTAATATTGTTCTAAAAGTGAAATGAAATGGTACTCATATTCTCCTATAAATTTAAAGGGTACTAAAAAACTTATTTTTGTTACATTATAGGGGTGATTCTTTTTGTAAAAGCATTAACATTATACGCTTAGTTCAATTAGGTGGATTTAATGACCATCAAAAACTAAATTAGTTTTAATTAATTATATTATACTTTAATCATTAAAAAAATTAAATATGTTATATTATATCAATTATAATATTATTTATTAGTAATAATATTTGTATGACCGTCTTGAAATGTGGTGGAGAAAAACAAAGAACATTATTCATGGAGACGGTGAACCACCATATTGTAAACAATGTTTTTATTTTATAATAAAATAATGGGAGGATTTAAAATTAATATACCATTAAAACAAAAACATTATAGTTTATTTATGATACTATATTAAACATTTCTCGTTGTATGGGGGTGTTGCGGAGAAGGTAGAAAAAGAAATGAATTTAAAATATAATATTAAAAAAATTACATCTTGAATGTTGTCTCTTGAAATAATCCTCAAGTAACCATAGATTTTTCTTTGGATAAGAATATAATAACTATATCAGGTGGGAGTATTCATAAAATAATTGTGATGAAATTATACATGATCCAATTATTATAATGTGTGAGAAGAAGGGGTAGAATTTTAAATGGAGCTGAGGAGTGTTTTGAACATTATATTAATTAGTTTATTATTTTGGATCAATAAAATTAATAGTATCAATTATTATAAAAATATACAGTAAATGGTTCAGTTGGGTTCAAACTAATGAGTTATTACATCATCCATGACTCAATATTTCTTTTATTTAGATTATAATGCTTAATACCGTAATTTTTAATATTTCACTATTCAAAAAATAATCAATTTTTTTAGAAATATACCAAAATAAATTCCCTAACCATCTTATGATTTTAGATTTAAAAAATGAAATCCATTTTATGATATTAATTTCTTATATATGAAAATTTTAATTTTTTTAATTATATTCACATTTTTTTTGAGAAATTCTAATTTTAATATTATGATCCATTTTCCGACCCATCGAAAAATTACTTAAGGTATTATAAAATTAGCTTATCGTTAAAATAAAAAATTAAATAAATTTATTTAAAAATGTAATGAAAATATAATTTATCTTAAATCATTATATTTATTATACAACTGAGATTAAAAAATTTATGTTTTACAAAAATAGAAACACTTAATTTATCATTTATAAAAAAATTATATAGATGTAACATGGTATAAATATATAATATTTTAATTTTATAATATAACTAAATATTAATTTACATTTATATTAGTGAGGTTACTATTTTTGAAAACCATATTACTATTCCAATAATTATATTACTATTCCAATAGTCATATCACTATTTTATCAGTCAAGTTTGTAATAGTCATATATGTTCCATACTATCTAAAAATATCTCACGTTCATTCAATCTTTATTCACTTTTTAAAGATATGTATATATATACTCTTTTTTATAGGGCATATTTCATTACAAATATTCTTCCTCATTTCTAAAATGTTTTTTCTGAGTAAGATTATTTTAGGGGATAGAGGAGATCCAAATTTTCCTATTATTATTATATTATTATCGATTTCTTCTCATTATAATAATTTCAATTTTTATAGTTTTTATAATTATATATATTAAATTTTAAAATAATTATAATAAAATGTAGTTGGTTTCTTCATGTGGTTTGTGTGCATTATATAATATTATATTACAAAATATAGAATAATTCTATATTTTGATGGGAAATTATGTGGATAAAATAATGGGTTGTTACATTCTTTACCCTTAATAAATTTCTCCCTATAAATTTCATTTTTCAGAATAAGGTGAATTTAGTTGAGGGTAATTATGTTTCCAAGATTCTTTGGGTTCCCTTGGTAACACTTCATAGTTATGGTTTCACAATTTTAACTTTACTAGGAGAGTTTTCATATTGCATAGTAGATTATCTATATGGTCAACGATCTTCATCAGATAACACCCATAAGAGTTATTATTTTCCAAAAATACCTCCTATGAATTTATTACATGTGGGAGATCTGTTATGTTTTTTCTTATGAGAGATATATGGAACACATACTGTAATTGAGACTGGGTTTTTAGGAGTGTTAGTTGATATGATACAACTCTGATGTGATCATAAATATCAAGGAGGATGATGTACATGGTACTTGATTTCCCTTATTCCCAAATATGATTACTCTCTTCCATGGAGACATATAGAGGAATATATTATATTCAACCATAAACTACAAGTCTCTTTATTTATTATCGACATTACACTTTTATAAACATTGATAAGCTCTGATGTGGTACTGAATATTGTTGCACTTTTAAACTATTTCCTCAACTATTTCGGTTCCCATAAACATTCATTCACCAACTTCATCCCAACAGGTAGCTGTTATAATTCTCTTCCCATAAATTTATTCACATGGAGCGATTTTTATTCTAGAGTGAAAACTATTATTGTATGAAAAATCGACCAAAAGAAGTTTTTAATCCCATCACCCTTTATAATATACTAGGCATGACCTCAACTTGTCTTCTAATGATTGGATAGTTTTCTTAAATTGGATATATATTTGTGGTGATAAAACATATTAGATTTCAACTCATTTTTTAGATCATGTTGGAGAATTTTACCAGTTATTATGGTAAATCTCAAATCTCTATTAGATTCAATTTATACTGGCATCCCATTTATCCTCACCACTTCTCTGACGTATATCCAAGTAATATGATTCACCACAACCTATATAACATTATTTCCTATTGATTTATTTATAAGAGTGATGAGAAATTATATGGTTATGTTTTCCCATTTATATGAAGGTCTGGATGATGGTTAAATCATCCCCTTATAATTTTTCCTTTCATCCTTCACGTGATTAAAAACTAGACACTATGATGTATATTCCATGATCACATTATTCATTTTTCCCCACAAAAATTCTATCATACAACTTGATGAATCTTTGTACTCCCAAGGTGAATGAATAATGTCAATATATATGTATCATTCAATAACTCATTCATTATCTCAGGATTTTATGTTACACATAGGTCTAATTCAATTTTTACAACTCCTTCATCAATTTAAAACTTTGAGGGTTTCCTTTTTCTCATAGCTTACTCCTTCAGGTGAGTTTCTATATAATATCTTTGATTATACTTTATCATCACCAAAAGGTATTGTTTATCTATCATTTGAGAAAGTATTTATGATACTACTACCTTTATTATCCATATGTATGTCTTTTTCATATCTAATAAGAATTGATCCATATCAATTCTATTTATTGACAAGGTCACAAGATCTTTTATACTTGTATTATCTACCAATTTAATTACTTTATCAGGATGGTCGTGGAGTGACAAGTCATAGTCCTTGAACATATATAACCATATTTTCTGGAATATATTATCTCTTTCTATTTTAATATACTCATGATTCTCTTATAACTTTTATATATTTATCAATTCTCTCTATCGATTTAATCTTTTAAGATTATAAATTCTCATATCATTACAACCAACTCTAGATCATGCATTGGATAGTTATTCTCATGAAATTTCAAAGACTTGGGGATGTAGGATATAGAAAAATGGCACCATTCTCTCCCAGCATGCTCTCCCAAGCTCACTTCTCTTCTCCCTCTTTGATTTCCTTCCACCAGTGCTAATGAGTCCTCCCAGCCTTTGATTCCTTCTGATGAGATCATTAGAGTGATATCATTCCTTATTCCCATGGTTTCATCCCCCGATTCCTTTTTGTGTAGGGTTTCATCCCTAGAACATCTTCAGATTTCCATTTCATTTATTCTTATTTGTGTTTCAGTCCCAAATTCATTTTAGGGTCTAAACCCCGTTTTCTCTTTCCTAGTTTCATGGTGGTCAAGGGTGTCAATTCTATTAATGTTGAGGAGTTTTGATGGATCTACGGTTTTATGTTTGCTCAAAAAGGCTCATCATTGATGTTTTATGTTGATTTTTTTGTTTCCTTGATCGTGGATTGCTATTGAAGTCCTACCCTCTTATAGTCCTCTCTGGCCTCTAGATCCCCTGCTCCCTTCCAGGTCGGTCAGGTTTGATGGATTCCAAGTGGTTTTGGGTTGTGATGTGCATCGTGGTGGGGGGTTCTAGGTGGCTTGGCATGGGTTCAGTTGATGTAGGGGTTTCATTTTGGATGGTTGTTTTTGGAGAAGATCTTGACTCCCATTTAAGACTTCATAATTCTCCTACACTAATATGTCTTTAGGTATCACCTCTCCTCTCCAGGTTAGACTTGCGAGGTGGCTTTCATGAATTATTTGTGAGGTTCTGTTCGAGTGGTTATTAGTGTTCTAGGAGAAAAAACTCTGTTTGTTTGATTCCTTTTTTAGGTTGTATGTGGTCTGGTGATGGAGGGTAAAAGATTGATTCTGTTGAGGTGCTTCCACATTCTAGTGCAGGGTCGATCAGTGGTGATGATGGTGATGGTGGACTGGAGTTTATAACCGTCATGGTGAGGGAGGCTCTGTGAGACAGTGGTGATGGTGTACAGACAATGGTGCTCGGAGAAGAGGGCGATGTTGACAAGCCAATGATGTTGAGGTATATGGTGATGTGACAATGCAATGGTGGTGACAATGCTGAGAGGATAGGATGCCATTGTGATGATGGCTGTGAGGTGCCTCCCTGGTGGTTGGTTTTTTAGGATGCTCACCTGCCCAAGATTTTTCTTTTTTCAAGGTTTGAATTTGAATTTTGAAAATTTAATGTGGATTTTGGGATGTGGTTTTCTGTTTAATGGATTATGTGGGTGATGTTTGAAACTAATTTTTTGTTTTTTTTCATTTCACACTCAGCCAAAAATGTGGTTTTTTGAGAATAACAAAAAAAGAATTTTTATGATGAGGTTGTAGGCTATCTCTTAATATTTTTTACACTATAACACAACCTAATCCATTCTTTGATGAATTATTATAAACCACGAAAATTTCTACACTTTTGGGTAGTGTAATAACTGGTGCATTGATAAACCACTTATTCAGTTCCTTAATGATCTCTTCCTATTCATCTATCTAGAAGAAATTTAATCCCTTTTAATTTATCAAGGTTAGAGTGTTTGATAATAACAATTAGTTTCTCAAAAATCACTAGTAATACCAAGCTAGTCCGAAGAAACAATGAATCTATGTTACAGATTTGGGATTGGGACACTCCTTATTTATTTTCTCTTAAAAGGGTCAAAAAATTTCCCTTTTTCAGTGATAACATTCCCCAAGAATGGTACCTCCTCAATCCAAAATTCATGTGTAATATAATTTTCATATAACTTTAATTTTTAAAATTATTTTTTAGAATAATTAATTTCTCATCAAGCTCCTTGATAATTTTTGAGTTTATCATTTTGTGAACTATAAATACTAACACATTTTTTTGTATTAATATCTAAATACTCTATTTAATAAATCCATAAAGATATCTGGAGAATTAGTGAGTCCAAAGGGAATCACTCTGAACATATAGAGTTTCTAACTTATTCAAAAGTAATTATTTGGAATATATTAATTCTTCTCATTTAATTAGTGATATTTTGACCAAAGGTCCATGTTAGAGAAATACTAGGCCCACCATAGTTGATTAAATAATTAATTTATCTGTGGAAGGGGATACGTTTTCTTTATCATGATATTTTTGAGCTCATGATAGTCAATGTATAAGTTCATTGGAAAAGCCTTCTTCCTGAACAAGTTGAATGAAATACCCCATTTAGAATCACTCAGGCGTATAAAATTGTTTTCTAGGTTCTCTTATAACAGCTTCTTCAGTTCTTCCTACTCAATATTGTCCATTATAAAGAACCATAATTGAACATTACATAATCAAGTGTCTTTTTAATAAAATTCACTTTCATTTATTTCCATAGATATTTTGGGTTTAGAGTTTAAATAAGTTGTTCACAACTCTTACATAACAAATCTATATAATACAAAGTTGATACCTCCACCCATTATTCATTTCCACCAAAATATAAAACTTTTAAATAAAAAATGATTTCTATTTATGACGGATCTTCATTTCTTTCAACTTGAATTCTTATTTTTTTTCTTACCTGTCCTTAATCCTTATGAAAATCATTTAATTATATGGGATAAGAAAGAATTCTCTCTAAGGGTCATTAATGATGGAAATCTATTAGTCTAGTGAAAAATAAAAAAATATAAAATGTTTACCTTTATCAAATATTCGTTTACAGAATGAAATAAATCATGTCCTCCTGATGAAAAGAAACATTTATTCTCAAATAAAATAGTTAAAAATCATTTTAAGAGAATCCAAACCCATTTTAGGTTTCATAGAGCATTATATTAAGATCATGTTTAAAAAATAACTGAATAACAATTAAATCCATATGTTAAAACAACCTAGTTGACTCCCTAATTAATAACATTGAATAATAAGAACATTTTCCAATTAATTGGAGAGCAATAATGGGGATCACCCATAGTATATTTTGTATCTAGATCACTCATTTATATAAGTTTTATTGGGATCACCAACTCATATATGTTGTTCTGAACACACCTTCTTGTATAATATTTATCAAACTCACTCACTATCTATCTATAATAATCATGTACTGTATAAAAAATTATAAAATATTTTTTTCCTTTTTTTTATAAAACCCTTGAAAAATATTTTGGACCCGTATGTAAAACCATTTTGTTTATTAAAATACAATATCCTTTATAATTTTTTTTAAAACCCAAATACCTAGAAAAATTAAGAAAAATGGTTTTTATTTTAATAAAACATGAAATATCTTATTTTCAGCCAAATATAAATAATGGTTACTAAGGGGGAAATACTGTTGACCCCGTATGTATTAAAATATAACATTATTTCTTCCCTTTGAAAAGAATGTCAAAGTGTTCCGTATACAATATGTTAAACAATTACATTTTAGAATAACTTAAGGAGAGAAAATTTATAGATTAAATAATTTTATTTCTATTTCAATAATTCCATAAAATAATTTCATGATTATAGACATGGATGAAAATATTTACTAAATAATTCTTAAAAACATTTAACATGATGTTTAAATTTATTGTGTCCCTCACCTTGATTATGAATTGTAATGTATGTTATTTATCATTGTGAATTATAAACCTATTTTAATTATTTAATTGATTATTAACCTTTTTAAAATTTATTATTCCTTTCATTTCATTTCTCATCATTTAATATTACAATAATTAATCATTTAAGTTCACGTCAAACATTTTCATGGTATTCGACTCATATGTCCTAAATATATTTTGTATATTGGCTATGGTCAATGAATCCATTATTCTATCGTATCTATAATAATAATATTGAAATAATTTTTATTTTTTATAAATAAATTATAAATTTAAAATTAGTCATGAAATATTCTTATGAAAAATGAACTGTGTTACAATCATAGAGATGGTAGCTCATCCGTACGCATGAGTAACGTCACCATTTTTGAACGATCATTATGGAATGATGGTAATTATTATTTTATCTATCCAAAATTATAATTATTTAATAAATACAATATTATTTATTTAAATACACTTATATATACACTCAATATGATGTAGTGATGAAAACCAAATCACATCACTTTATGGAGGTGGAAATAAACATATACACCCAAAAAAATATCATTTTTCAATGAATTAAAAGGTAAGAATATATATGATATATAAATTTTATATAATTAAATATATTTCACAAATTTAGTAAATTTACATTAAATCTCTCATTATAAATAGTTGTCAGATGCGATGATGGAAAATGAATTACATCATTTCTCAAGGGATTATACCACCGTCCACATGAAAGATGGATTTGTTTTTCATTTTATAGAAGATGAGAATGATATAGGACATACATTTAATAAAAAAACATTTCAATATTTTATTGGTAAATAACTATATCTCTTCTTCAGACTACCCCATAAGGTTTATAAAAACAATATTTCATAAGTTGGTTTTTTGAACAAACCAGGGCATATAAGAAGTGGAGAGGGGTGTAAGTAAGAAAATTTGGTTGGTATTCGATAATCTAAATAAAATTTTACATATGGGTAAAATAGTAGAGCATGTGCCATTTTATAAAGAAGGGGAGGGGAACTCGTAAAATTGCACAAAATGTTAAATTAATAGAAACTCATTTTCTGGTCAAAAAGGATCCAAATTGACGTAATAAAAATATAATATGATTACTAGTCAAAATAATCTCATTAAATATAATTTTTACATGTTTAGACTATTTTTTTTACCATTATCTATTTTTAAACCCTTGTTAATTCTTTTGACAGTTACCCTAATATCAATTTTTTTACACTAAATTAGTCTAGAATGTTACAATAATAGGAAAAGTGTTAAAAAAGGCCATGGTTAATGATATCAGATATATCCCATTTAGTTAACTAAATATTATTTTTATAGGATTTTTTAATCATTTAAAAAAAGAATTTATTATAAAATATCATTAATTTTATTTTTGTAATTATTCATTTTATTTGACTTTGAAAATGACATGAAAAACATGTAATTTGAATATAATACTTTTAAACATCCATAACATGTTATATTTATTTAAAAAATTAATTTAACAAAAAAATTAATTCAAATATGTTTTACTTTAATATTTTTATGACCATTTATTTATTTTTCTATAATTGAAATAATAATGTGTCATCATTGCATAAACATTTAATTTAATTTTTTCATCACTAAAATTAGAAATAATTTACCAAGATAAAAAATAATTTACCTTTGAAATAAACATGTATAATTAAATTTAGGTTTCTTTTATCATTGTCAAAGTATATTATATATATTAAAATTTAAAAAGTAAAAATTTTAGTTTATCTTTTACTCGAATATTATAAATATCAAAATAAAAGAAATATGGCACCAAGTTTAAATATTTTGAATAAATATATGTACATGGATAAACTATATTCATCAAATAGTATAAAGAAATGTTTTATGGTCACTTTTTAGTTCTTATCATATTATCTTTAACCTTAATTACCCCTACCATGGTAAATATTGTTTAGAGTGGCTACAATTAATATTGAAAAATAAAAGGGGTCTTATTTGCAAATTTTGACATCATAATTCTATATACGGAATCTATTATTCAAGATTTAGTTCACAAAATTGAATGAATTTAAGAAAAATTAATCCCACAAAACACGATGAAAATCCGTTTTTCAGATAAATGTCCTATTTAAGTATAAAAATGTTTTTATAGAAAATTCAACTATAAAAGTTAGTCAAAAAATATTATTTGGATTATTTCAATCAAAATTAACTTATTAAATTTTAAAACTAATTCATAATATAATATTACTGTGTAAAAACATTAAATGAAAATACATTTTTCAATAAAAAAATATTATTTTACAGAATTTATTGAAAAATCAATCTCTTCGTAAATTTTTTATAAATTCATCAAAAGATAATTTTTAAAAAATTAACTCCAAAATGAAATTCATTTTTTTAATTTAAAAACCTATAGTTTTAAAAAATATTTTTAATAACAATATAATGCAAGAAAACCTAATTTGGTTAGAAATAATACCATTTTATTTTTGACTGCAAATTTCCTAATATTATTTTAAAAAATATAAATCCATAAAATATTTCTAATAAATATTAATATGAAATGAAAATTATTTATATTGAAATTAACTATGTTTTTACATCCTTCATATCTTTTGTAAATTACTTCCTCATAATTTTATTTATGTGTTAAACAAGTGGGGATATCTTTCCCTAATGGAATTTTTGAATTACCATTTTACATCTTCGACCACATGTTTTCCCAAAAAAAACATAACTTGATGAATTATCTTATTATTAAACACTTTATCTCTGTGTTTATAAATCTAAGTTGGTTGTTTCTCATGAGAATGTTTCTCTTACAACAGAACTACTTGAGGGATCAAAACATGAGATGACTTCGACACATATTATATTAACATCAAAACATGAAATATTTTATATGCCTTGGATAAAATTTGAGATAAGTTCAATTGATAGGAAACTGAAGAAAAATTTATCCCGGATTTCATACATTCCAATTAACCACAAACTTATATTCCCATTTTTATCTAAATTCATTAAACTTTTCCTTATAGATACTTTAATAAAATTAAGATTACCAACCTTGAAAGAAATATATTTCCTTTGGTTATCAACATAACATTTCCTTATGCTCTAATTTTTCCTCATATTTTGCAGAATCATCTTAACCTTCCCCACCATTTCCTCTACCAAATCTGCTCCCAAAAACATTCTTTTTCTTACTTCATCCCAAAAAGATAGATTCTAATACTACTTTCAATCTAATGCCTCAAAAGTTGTGATTTTTATAATGTAATAAAAATTACTGTTTTAAGTAAACTCAAACAAAGAAAGATACTGATCCCAACATCATTGGTAATCTACTGAATATAAATGAATCATGTTTTCCAAGGTATGAATCATTCACTATGACTATCCATTAGATTAAGGATGAAAATTTATATTGAAATTTAGTTTTTGTAACCAAAAACTTATGATGTTCATTTGAAAAATTAGAAGTAAATATAGGATCATAGAAAAATGAAATTGAAAATGAGAAATCCATGTGTCTAGACTATATCATTGAGGTATATTCGATAAATTCGATCTAAATAGAAAGTATGATCAATAGGAAGGAAATGTGAATATTTAGTTAGATGATCAAAAATAAATAAAAATAATAATCACTTTGAGATGTATTTGTTAATCCACCCATGAAATCCATGCATATACTTTCCCATTTTCACTATGGAACATAAAAAGTCTAATGATCCCATTTTTGAATATTCATTATTCTTTAACATATTGATAAGTAAAACATTTCATGGTAAAGTTATCCATATCTTTTCTCTTTCCATCCCACTTATAATATGATCATAGGTCACTTATACAACTTAGTGACATTAGAATAAATGGAGAATTGGGAATTATGATCTTCACACCACAATTATTTCTTTAACTAGTAATCACTAGGAACACATAAACTTTTCATAATATGAAAAAATATTATTTCTCAATACTGATCTCTGGAAACATATCCTTATTAGTAGATTCTAAAAATTCCTATAACACAAGATCCTCCATTTAAACATTATTATTTTTTTGAGAAATAAAATAATACTGACACTTGAAACAAAACAGAGGATGTTCTTTAATGCATAACTTGCAATCGAAAAATAGTTAAATCATTAACCAAAGGGTTATTCTAAAAACATAAAATTGTTAATGTAGCATCATTTTTCTTACACAAATCATTATGTACTATGTTTTAAATTCCAGTGTAGTAATGAATCATGAAATCATAATCCTAAATCACTTCTAGCCATCTTCTCCTGGTCATGTTCAACTCTTCTTGTCTGAAAATATATATAGAACTTTTATAATCAATATATATTTCATGTTTTTCTAAAAGTAAATGGTTCCTCTAAATTATTAACGTTAAAATCTGATCAGTTATTTCTAGATCATGTATAGGATAATATAATTCATGAGGTATCTATTGACATGAATCATGAGAAATTACCTAATCCTTCCAAATTAGAACACAACCAAGTCATGTTAATAAAGCATCATTATAGAACTGACCTTCATAATTTCTAGAGGGTAGGAAAAAACTATAGGTTTTACCAATATAATTATTAGTTACTAAAAACTATAATTTTATTCTTTTACCCCGATTAATTTATCTGCTTTTCAGGACAATATATTCAATGGGGTAGATAACAGAGCACATTTTTCAAAAAACTACTTATTGTAACCCATTAATAAAATAAAACTATGAATATTTTTTACATTTTAAATTCTTCATTATTCATCAACAATATTACTTTTAGCAGGTTCAATGTTTTTTCCATCATTGGAAACAACATACATGAGGAAAAAAAAGTAAAACTAAAATTCACACTTGAAAAATTTTCAATATTGTTTCCTTTATTCCATGGTCTTCAAAATAAATTTAGATATATTTCCTGATCCTCATGGATTTTACTATATAACAATATATCATCAATTAACACAACCATAAATGTATCAAAATAGTCACGAAATTATAAATTCCTAAGATCTATAATTATTGATAGAATTTTAGACTACCAAAAAGGTATAACTAAAAATAATAATTCCAAAATTTATTCTGAAACACTTTATTTATAATATCTTCCTCCTTTAACTTCACATTATTTTAACACAACCATAGATATATCTTAAAAAAATACCATGATCCCTGGAGTTGATAAAAAAAATACCAATATGGGGAAAATTATACTTATTATTAATATTGATGTTATGAATGGCTCAATAATATATTAAAAGTCTCATTAAACCATATTTATTTTCAAAAAATAAAACAAGAGAACCCAATGGTAATGTTCTAGGATGAATGAAACTTTTACCTATAAAATATTTTTAGTGGGTTTTCAATTCTAAAATTTCTACCTAATTTAATTGACAAGGGGGTTTTGAAATAGGCTCATCATTAAGCACTAATTCGATAGTAAATTTAACCTCATGATCAGGAATAATGCTGTATAAATAATCAAGAAATACATCCATAAATTTATTCACTAATAGGACATCAATAATATGATTAATTTCTTTGTTTTAAAAAATATGAGTTTAATAACTTTCACTACCATACCCAATTAATTTCTTAACTTATTGGTATGTTTTCAATGGTATGAAATCATTGAATAATATTATTTTGGATATATAATATATCGTATCATTATAAACTGAAATCCAATACACACCTAAAATAATATCAAACAATATTATGGGAAGTTCAACAATATATAATGGAATGAACTTCCCACTATAAATGAATGGAAGATTCATATAAATCTAGGTTGCTTTAATTTTTTATCCCAGAGTTTTCACCAAAATTTCTATATTAATTTCATAAAGTGATAATCCTATTTTACTTGAAAAGTTATCATTAATGTAGGTATATAAAGATCTAGATACAAATATATAATTATATTATTTCAAATAAATAACAAAAATATATGTCACCACATCATTATATGACCCAACATTAACCGTAGTTGTGGAAAATAAATTTTCCACACCTTTCTACTTTTTAATATATTGATTTCCACCACATGTAACTAAATTTAGTCACACATTATAATAATTTTCCAACTCATTGAAATTAAAAAATTACCATTATATATATATATAAGTAACCCCATTCTTGGATTGTTTAGGATTATTTTATTTACATTAATGAGACCTAGAACCAATCATACCACAAAGGATACAACTTATAGATCCTGTGAAACATTCCATAAAATGTAATTACCACACATGGAACATTTTGGGGGAATAAAACTAGTGTTCTTATTGAGATGATTCTCCATTTATTTCCACCTTGACCATTTATTGATTTTTTTAATCTCAAGGATCATAAGTGCTAGAAAAATCCATATTAACTCTATTAGCATAATGAAAAGAAATATATCATAACTTTTAAATTATCATGTGAAAAAATATCTTAATAAAATTTATTTCAATCATGAGTAAAATATAATAATATTATTATAAAGGTCCTAAATAAAATGCAGTATATACATGAAAAATATTTTAAAATTTTATTCATATATAGATACTGAATCTTTAACATTTTATTTCAAAATTAGAATAATTGTTTCTCTATTCTAATTTGAAAAGGGAAATGTTTATCAAGGAAAAAAATTATTAAATGTATCTGTAACATCCCAGATAAATTAGTAATAGAACACTTTTCATATTTACTAATATTTGTGAATTAAATATTAATTTTACTTTAAAGGGGACACTATGTTCGATGGTGTACCTGAAACGCAACAATGTGTTTCTTTGAATTCTTACGTTGCACACTAATAATATAATATTATTATTTTAAATCATAGTTAATGCGTAGATATTGTATTGGGGGAACGAATAGAACTAAATAAAATATGATTATATATGTTTGTTAAATGTTTTTTACAATTTCCAAATCAATTCAAAAGGCTTAAAACATGAATGAATCAAATTTTAGGCATAATTTTCTTTAAAAGATCGATTTATCGCCTTTTAATGGTGAACCCTCTTTAATACTAGTTTTTTTCACTCTTATTTATTATATTTGAAAAAAATAAAATTCTTATTTATAATCAGGATAGCAAAATTTACTTTGGATTTTTTTTTTGATATTTTTCTGAAAAATATTATTTTTAATGAATAGTGAAAAATATTGTATTTTAATTCAAATTTTCATTTTTATCTAATTTATTAATATGGTTATATTATCTTTTTAATTGGGTTTAAAGTGTAATTAGAATATATTTTTACCATTTAATCTCATTTTGTTTGTTGGATGTAATTTCATTTTGAAATTGTACATAAACAAGTGTTAATCTTTTGATTTCTATTATTTCTTATTAATGCGCTATTTGTTTTGACAGCAGGAATTTATTTTAAATTAATTTCTGCAACTTATGTGTTTTTAATTTCGAAAAATGGATTCAATATTTGGAATCAATATGTCCAAATTTTGTAAATAGGTAACTTTTATTTTTAGACATTTTAAATATTTATTTCAGTAATTATTTAATTTACCATGATTAAAAGGTAAATATAGTAAATAAGGGTAAAATATAATATTATAATAATATTAAATTACCCTCACATGCGTCCTAATCATATTTGATGATAAATATCCAACCGTGGTCATCCTTGGGTTGAATTTGGGACCCCATGGAGCCACATGGGAGTAATAATGACACATTATATTAATTTATTTAAAGTAAAGAAAAAAATGACAAAACAAATATCATTTAATAAATTAATTTTTACATGGAGTTATATATGTTATCTTTCTGACTTTAAATAATCATTTGAAATCTAGAACGATTTCCTGCATCATGGTATTTTTTTATAATTTTTTGACATCATATAAATTAAATTATTTATGACACTATAATGATGCAATATTTACCTCATTAATAAATGATTTAAATAAATAAGATTATAAATATAAAAACAATATCCAAAACCTATACAATTATTTTTCAATGATTTTATTTCAACCTTTAGCCATCTTAACTTCTACTTTAATGATTGGTTGACCTTTTCAATCCAAAGATGACTTTATAATAAAATAATTGTTTCCAACATTCCCAAAGATCCCCTCCTATCCCTTATAAAAAGCCCTCACTTATAGCTCATTCCACACACTTCTCAAGTATTTGGCTCGTACAACCTCTACAAAAATAAACTCCCAATATCCATCTTTTCGTCATATATGCCTTACCTTAGGCATAACAAACTTCAAGAAACCCTTTTGGTTCAACCCAAATGGAGTTACACCATTTAAAGGTAATATCTTCTCTTAAGTTCATTTGTTTTATTTTACTTCTCCAACCCCCTAAACTCTTTTTACTCTGTTATTTTATAAAAAAAACTAGTATCCTGAATATAATAGGATGTTATTATGAGAATAATTTGAACTACACTTACACACACCTCCATCTGATGGGTAAAGAACATATTGTTTCTGTGGATGGCAAACTAACGCCTCAAGAAATGATGATTGTTCAATTAAGTCATACCAACTCTCATGTTGGCCATTTTGATGGCACTGTATTTATATATGATATATATAATTTTTATATTTTCTTTATTCTTATTTATATTTCACTTATATAATACCATTATGGTTTCCATAATGGGTAAACGCGATATTTTCATTTTAGGATGTGCGGAATACTGCCCCCTCAAAGTGATATGACTCGTTAATGCCTTATGTGCGATGTATAAATGATGATGATAATGATATTATATATGATATTATACATTAATTATAATATATCTATGTATCATTATGTTTTAATTCCATTAAAATAAGAAATAGAAATGGATGTAGCATTCATGCATACGTACAACTTACCGTCTCCATGAACGATGCATTTCATTTATTATATCCAAATATTATATAATATTATAAATACAAATATATATTAGATATTTATGATATATATGATATCTAAATCATTAATATCATTCTGTAAATAATTTATATTTAACCGTATAAACAACTTGTAATTATAAGGTGTTTATTTTTACTTAAGTACCAAATATCGACGAAACAACAGTTAATAACATAAATGATTACATAATGTTTATAACATAGTAATAAGTGAAATAAAAGGAATAATAAAATTGAAAAAAGTTCTTAAGAAAGTAGAAATTAACTTTAGTTTATTATTCTGGAGATTAAATAACGATCGAGTCAAGTCGAACATGACGTAAGGGACTTCGTCTCAATCTCATTTCATTGAGGCATATTTTTTTTATTCTCAACATTATTTTATACGGTGTAGAATACCTTTTAATTTTCATTTCATTCAAATAGAATCGTTTCCTACGAGGCATTTAAAAAAAAGAATGTTTCTTTTTAAATGTATGTGATCACAATGACATTTTCCGCCACCACAAGTATCATTTGATCTTTAGCTTCCTTGACAAGTCGTAATGTTTTTGAAATGAAAATAAATACCATATAAACTTTTTACATATTTTGGTATTGAAAATGGGTTTGATAATGGATTTTTTATGACATTATATTTAAATGATATATTTTGATTAAAATGTGGAAATGATATGTTTCCTTTATTTTCGTTTCATGTGTTATGAATATGTTATGGTTCTTGGAAATTGTTTATGCATACGGGTGGTTTAGTGATAAACCTATGGCGGGTGAGACCAAGATAGCTCTCCAATGCATTGGGTAATGTGATGGAGGTAAACTTTAATGTTTCTCCTATGAGATTTAGGGAATACACTGTGATGGGTATTCCAAATTTGACTCCCAATGTAGTTGTGATAGCTATAATGTATGTATGTTATGAATGCCATAACTTACCTTTATGATTTATGATTTTTGTGTGTTATTCATAAATCATATTATTTTTTTAAGGAATGTTATGATTGAAAATTATTGGTTTCATTGAATTTTATTTATTGATGGTTTAATGTTTCCTTTCCTTTTTTTATAACCCTTACTAAGCTTTTTATGCTCATCCCATGTTTTTGAAATGTTTTCCACATGACTAAATGATGAAAAGGGTCAAAGATGGGATCAAGAAAATATCATGCTATCTAAAACCTGGAAATATACATGTTTCTTTTTAATAGTTTTTATTTTGTGAAAAAATGGATACTGAGTAATAGTGTCTACATGTAATTTTCAAGTTGATATGTAATAGTTATAGCTTAATTCTCTAAAACTCTAAACCTGAAAAGATACTCAATGTGAATTATTCCTTTAATTCAATATTATGTAATGTTTAAGGCTGGTTCTTTATAATTGGTATCATAGGTCGGTTTAGACAACTTTAGGGATTATGAGTTTTCGTTAAACACATGGTTAGTACCTAGATCTATTATTTCTGTTAAATCGTTGTTTTATAACTTTTTTCATATGAAGAAAATTTAGTTACAGATGGAATGAGGAGGATCTCAAATGACATTCTTATCTCTTCCTAATGACTTTCCTGAAATAATTATTACAAAGTCATGTTTGGATGATTGTGCAACTTTCTCTAGAATACAACTCACTTACAAGAAGTTGTTTGAGATATCAAACACCTCCACTATACCTAGTTATCGTCGGGGATCATGGGTTGTAATTAAACAAATCCTATTTTCAAAATATTCTCATATTTTCAAGAAAGGTAAATATTATAAAGGCATTTACAAATATTTTACCTTATCACAAGATTTTGAAGCATATTATAATTTTAAAAAAGGCGCTGAAGAAGGATACCCTTGCACAACATATTTATATTTGCTTTTACAATATAGTCTCTCAGCACATACTTATGGTATTTAAAAAAGACCGTTAATTGAAAGTTTCCACTCCAATTCGGTTCGACTATTTTATATAAATCATGTTTTATCAGATGTTTTGAAATTATATATCATGCATGATTATTTTCCAAAACTATTTTTCTATGAACACCCATATGACCCAAGTTGTACAAGGTGTATTTGAATGAATGAAGAAAATGATTTTGAAGGATATCTAAATCATTGTTTCAATGCATTGACCTTCTACCCATGTGTACTAAAAAACAATGAATCCAAGTGTACACCATGATCAAGTTATGATGTTCTTTATTCTAGAGATAATTTCATTTTATCATATGTTGGTGAAATTAAATAAATGACAATATATATAAGACATCATGAATTATGATGTGGATATCATAATGATTTGGGATGAAAATGAGAGGTATAAGGAAACCATAGAGTTTAAAACATGTTAGGTTTATTTTTGAGTTGTATAAAATGGACAAACCATAGGATGGGTGAAAACCCATCGTATCTGGCAAGGTAGCAGGAATCGAACCCACAACTGAAGGGTGACAAGGGCGCATTACCTACCACTGGCCTACTTGAAGTCCCAAGTTGTTATAACTTATTATTTTAGTAAAATTGTTTTATGGAACAAGAATAAGTTGATTTTGGGAACTTATGTTTTATCAAATGTATATACATAATATAGAAAAATTATTTAGTTATTAAGTGATAAAGGTTGTTTTGGAAGATATTCTATCTTTTTAGGAAACACTATATGCCTATGGATGATAAAATACTATGGGATTTCAATTGTGGAATAACGGTTGAAATTTTATTTTGAAAAAATATATGTTTTTATTGTGTATATGTGATGATTTGTATTATTTATGAAAATGATTAACCTATCATGTAGAATATGTGATTAGGTTAATTACTTTTGAATATGTGACTCTATGAGTAACTTGTGTTATTTAAAGATAAATGTTATGATGTATCTTGGAAGACTGTAATTAAATTATTATGAGATTTGGGTTATAATCCTAGTTTAGATTACATTTGAATAATTTTATGGATAGTTTTTTATTGAATGGTTTTGGTTGAACTTTGGGTTTTGTTTGAATTTTTTTTTGAGATTAAGAGTAGTTTTTCTTCTTTTAAAAGATTTTCCTTTTTGGGTATTATCTGATCTATCCCTATCCATTTTGGTTTTAGTAGATGATTTTGAGTCAATAAGGTTTCCCTATGACTTTTCCATTCCTTCATGTTTAGGGAGATTATTGAGTCAATAAGTTCTCTTTATGAATTCTACATTCCTTCATGTTTTGAAAATCAAAAACACCATATCTTAAGGAAAATTTCATTTTCCCCAATATTTTTATTAATAAGGAAAATTTTCCTTCCTCAGGGAAAACTTATCCTTACCTGTTTTCGTTGTATACCCTAACTCAATTTCTCCCTATGTATAAAAATCGGATTCACATCTAAAACCTAAGAATCCCATAAAAACATAGATATAGACCATTCTATTCTTATGATATAAATTCCAGTTCCAAATCCTCTGAATTCAGACTCCAAACATTCTATCATCAGGTTCTGAATCCTATAAATTAAGACACTAAACATTCAATGTTCAGGTTCTGAATCCTCTGAATTTAGACTCTGAACTTTCTATGTTCAGGTTCCAAATCCTCTGAATTCATACTCCAAACATTCTAAGTTCATTTTCAGAATCCTCCGAATTCAGAGTCCGAACTTTCTAATGCTCAGGTTCCAAAATCTCTGAATTCAGACTCTGAACTTCCTATGTTCAGACTCCAAATTCTTATGGATTTATAATCCAAATTCCTTAAGAATTCTGGTTTGCAATTCTACAAAATTCGGATTCCAAGTTCCTAAGAAATAGAATCCAAAGATTCTTATAGATTCCAAAGGATATTTTGATTAGATTCCAAATTTTATTTTTGGTTATACTCTGAAATTTTATTTTCCTTACATTCTGAAAAATGAATTTGGTCAAAAACTATTTTTTTCATACTCATGGTTTAGTTATAAAATGATGTCTTTCATTTAGTTACTAACTAACCGTTGTTTGAGTGACACGTATACAGGTCCCTCTGAAATTCGAGAAAAAATATGACTGTTGGAGGAGGGAGACAACCGTTGAATTTGTATCTATAAATAGAATCTCATTTGAACGAGCTCAGTATTGAACATAGTTATATGATTCTAGAGATTATATGTTATTGAAGTTTTTTCTAGAGAGTGAGGCTCTTTCAACTCTCAGTGCTTTTTGTAGATGTTCTGAAAAACTTATTTGGGTGTGAACAAGTTGTTTAAAATTTTATTCATAAAGAATTTCTTTTTGCAGAAGTGTGATTCCCTTAAAATTAGAGACTTTGGGTCGGGAAGTCAAGAGGTTCCAATTTCCTTACAAATTGAGGGCTTGTGGGGATAGCAAGACAGATACTGATCTTCAGATTCATGGATTTTTTAGGTTTGGGTAAAATTGACTTTCTTGAAAGTATAAATCAAGGTACCATTAAACATGGTTGTTTTATACCCTACTATTTGGGTCATAAAATTTCTCTACATGTTACTTGTATTGTTTTAAGTTTGATTTTTTCTGTAATTCTGCTTGTTGAGGAAAGTATAACAATCTTATACTTCCTTAGACTTGTACTCTGATTAAATATGATTCTATACGCTTTAAGGTAGAATATTTGTTGTTGTAAACTTTTTTATGTTTATTTTTTAGAACAAAATTTCTAGAATCTTTTTTTCAAAATAACATTTCTAGAATCAAGCATGTTATTAGAACTTTGAGGTGTTGTGAATTTTGTTTATACAAAATTTCCATAAGGATTTTTCTAAAGTATACAATTCACACCCTATAATATATTGTGTATCTATACCAAAGTTTGATACTAAAATTAGTAACATATCTATCTTAAAATTGATCCTAAAATTTGTATCAGAGGAGATTACCTTATACCCTTAACTAATACTAGTTTTAGATTATTGGTTCAATCTGAATTAATCTCACGATTAGATTTAGAATAGAAAATATCTTCTTCATCACTTTTTCAAAATCAAATTGCCGGACTCATAAAGTTTGAATTCATATTTTTTAGAGATACTCTTGTTCTATATTTTCCTTTCTTAGGATATTTTTTTCTTATTTACAAACTTTTATTACTAACAAGATTTGTGTGGAAATGTTTTTTTAAGATGGTAGGAATAAATGCTGGTTTTGTCGACAATATAAATCCCACCAGACCTCATATTTTTAATGGAAATGATTATGAGTACTAGAGAGATAGGATAAAGACTCTATTTATTAACACAGGAGTTGATAACTACCTGATGCTGACCGGGGACTATAAGATTCCTGATTAGGAATTGAGAACATTTACTAATCAAGAGATATCAAAATTTCAAGCTAATTTCAGTGTAAGAAATACATTGCTAAGTTCCATGACTAGGAATATCTATTGTCAAATAACTTTATGTGATGATGCTAATAGTATCTGGAAGAAATTTTAAGTCACACATTTTTGACCTTATAATGTTATAGAGACCAGAAGAGCTATGTTGATAGCTGAATATCATGGCCTTCATTTTTTTAATGGAGAACTTATAAGAAAATTTCAGCAAAGGTTTATGACCATTGTTAATAGCTTACAATCTAAAGGAGAAGAAGGTTTGTATGATGAGAAAATTGTAGATAAGATCATATAAATCCTTCAAAATGAGTGGGAATCAAAGAGGGAAACAATTGATGAGAATAGGAAAGTCACCCAGATTTCCTTAGATGAGCCTTTTGGAACTCTTCTCCAGCAAGAGACTAGAATGAAGAGTGATGCTGATAATGTTAAGAAGAATAATGAGAATGAAGGAGTTTCTTTTACAAGTACTTATAAACATATGAAATCTAAGACTCTAGAAATATTTACTAGATCAAAGTCAAATAATGTGACTATTCAATCAGAATCTAGTGATACAGAAAAATATGAGAATGAGTTAGCTAATCTTTCTCGGAGTGTGAACAAGATAGTATCCTAGAGAAACTATAAAAATATGTTCAAGAATAAAGACTACAAAGAAAATAAGGATGGGGAAGTTACTAGTTTTGAATGTAGAAGAACTGGTCCTATCAGACCTGATTGTCCCTTACTCAAGAAAAGATACATGAAGGAATGGAATTCAGAAAGAAACAAGAAGAAGATCTATCGTTCTAAGTACAAGAAAAGTATAAATGACACGATATTTTGAGTACCTGCTGTGGAGACTCTTCTGGAAGTGAATCTTCTAAATATGAATCATCCGCATAGAAAAATATTGGCTTCATTTCTAATACACTTTTCCAAAATACATGTCTTATGGACAAGGTATGCTCTGCCGAGGCATTAACAAATTTATCACTTGATAAGAATTATTATTCTGAAGATATTACTTCTAATAAAGATAATTCATCTTTAGATAATGAAGAAATACCTTATTATGAATAAGTATCTATATTTTCTATGTTGTTAGAAAAAAAAAAATTTATAAGAAACTAGACAAGGCAAATACTAGAGAATAAGTTCTTACAAAAGAGATTTCAGACCTCTCTAGAGATCTTGAAGATATAGATGTGATTCTAGAAAAACTTTTTAAACACCTTAATGAAGTAAATTCTAAAAATTAAAAACATTCTAAAGTTATTAAGAATGCGATTTTAATAATAAATGTTTTTGAGGAAAAATATAACTCTAAGGAAATAATTTCGGAGGATATGAATTCAGTCATAAGACTAAAATCAAAAATATATTCTCTTATGAAACTTCTTGAAAAAATTAATTCAAGTAAAGAAAATTTTGAAAAGATATATTCTCAAATTCATACCTCAAGGAAATAATACTTGATTAGGTTATACTCATAGTCTACCTATTTTCGAAAACAACTATTTTTTTTCCGTCCAGTGCCCCTTTTTGTACAAAATGTCAAAGTGGTGGGCATTGGAAGAAAAAATATTCTTTGAATAATGTTAAATCTCTTCGGTTTCATAAGGATTATTTTTTTAAACAAATGTGGATACACCAAATTTTATTGTCTTACAATTCCGGATCCAAGAAAGTTTGGATTCCTAAAGTCTAACATTCTTTTTTTCAAGAGAATAAAGAAATAACCAACAACAATACTTGGTACATGGATAGTGGATGTTCCCTGCATATGTATGATAACAAAAAATTCTTTGAAAATATTATCAAGACGAAATGAGGAAAAGAAACTTTCGGAGATAATGCTAAGGGAGAAATCATTGGTATAGGTAACATTGTTCTTCTTGAAAAATCTTTGATTTCAACTGTTTTACTTGTTAAAAGTCTTAATCCCAACTTCATTAGAATAAGTAAATTATGTGATGAAGGTTACCTTGTGAATTTTTGGAATGACAAATGCTTAGTATACAATTCCAAGGAAGAGTTTATTCTTTCTACCAATAGGCAAGAGAATGTTTACACACTAGACTTAGAAGACCTTAGGAGCCAATATCTAACTTGACTTAGTAAAATGGAAGCTCATTCTTAGTTATGGAATAGAATTTTAAGAAACTGTAACCTTAGGAACCTATGAAAACTTTCTAAGAAAATATTCGTTGAGGATATACATGAAAATAGGTTTGATTTTCAAAATTCTGTGATCCTTTTCAATATGTCAAGCCACACAAATCAATATTTAAATCGGTCAGTGTTGTCTCAACCACTGATGCATTACAGTTGGTTTATATGGAGCTTCTTGGTCTAACACAAACTGGAATCATTGGAGGGAAATATTATGTATTTGTCTTAGTTGATGATTACACTAGATTTACATGGGTCAATTTTCGAGAAATAAAATATGATGTTTTTTCTTATTTCAAAACGTTTGGAGCCCATGTCAAAAATAATAAAAACCTTTCTTTGATAAATATTCATTGTGATCATGGAGGAGAATTTCAAAATTCTGATTTTGAAACTTTTAGTGGTAAAAAATGAAATACTCATAACTTCTCAACACCTAGAACACCACATCAAAATAGTATTGTTGAAAGAAGAAATAGAATTCTTCAAGAGATAACAAGAACCATGTTGAGTGAATCTATTTGTATTCTACTTGGCTTTGCAGCATTCTTCAATCTCAAACATTTTCAAATGGATGTTAAATGTGCTTTCCTTAATGGTTATTTTCAAGAGGACATTTTTGTTGAACAAACTTCTGGTTTTGAAGATACAAAACATCCTAAACATGTTTTTAAAGTTTCCAATTCATTGTATGGACTTAAACAATCCCGTCGAGCCTGGTATTATAGACCTACATGATTTTTTTCTTAAAAATAATTATGTTAATTGAAATGCTGATCCAACCATTTTTATAATGAAAGGTAAGAAAAATGTTTTTATTGTTCAAATTAATGTTGACGACATTATATTTGGATCAACTCAGCAATCTTTAACTGATTCCTTTGAATATCTAATGAAATTTGAGTTTGAAATGAGTATGATGGGTGGGTTAACATTTTTCCTTGGTTTTAAAATTTCTCAAAAACTAGAAGGAATCTATATATACCAACATATGTATATTAAATATCTTCTTAAAAAGTATGGATATGACTACACTAATAGTATAAGTACTCCCATTGGAACCTCAAATTCACTTGATCTTGATGAAGCTTGGAAACTAGTAGATCAACCATATTTTAGTGGTATGATAGGATGTTTACATTACTTGATAGCTAGTTGTCCAGAATTAAGGTTTTCAGTATTCTTATGTGAAAGATATCAATCCAATCCTACGGAATCTCATTTAAAGGTAGTGAAAATTATTTTTTGATACTTAAAGGGAACCATGAATTTAATACACTTTTACACTTCTAGAAATGATTTTGTTCTAATATGTTTTTCGGATGCTGATTTTGGTGGATGTAGAATGGATAGGAAAAGTACATCCAGAATGTGTCATTTCTTAGAATATTCATTAGTTTCTTGGTCATGAAAAAAGCAACACTTGGCAACACTTTCCACTGCTGAAGCTGAATTTGTAGCAGCTGGAAGTTTTTGTGCTCAAGTATTGTGGATTCAACACACACTCAATGACTATGGTATGAGTTTTACCAAAACACAAATTTTGTGTGATAATACTAGGGCAATTTCATTAATAAAAAACACATCACATCACTCTCATGAAAAACACATAGATATTAGGCATCACTTTCTTAGGGATCACACATAAAAAAATATCATTCTTCAATTTATTAAAAAACAAGATCAAATTGCTTATATTTTCACAAAATCTTTACCCTCCAATAGATTTGAATAAATTAAACAAATGTTAGGAATGATAACCATAAATTAATCTTCCATTTTGACTTCTTGTTGAAACAATCTCTTTACAGTAAATAACTATTTTCATAAAGAGAGGTCATTTATTTGTTAGAATTTATTTACTTAAAATTTTCCATAGCCAAAATTTTTTTGAAGTCAAATTTTTTTAGGATATTATTTTTTTACTTAAACTTTACGGAATGAAGATTTTTTTTGTACATAAAATTTTTGGAATGACGATTATTTTTGTACTTAAAATTTTCGGAATTAAGATTTTTGTACATAAAATGTTCGGAATAATGATTTTAGTACTTAAAATTTTCGGAATGAAGATTTTTGTACGTAAAACTTTCAAGAAGATGTTTTTAACAAAATTTTTGGAATCTAAAGTTCTTGAAGAAGAATGTTCTCCATTACGAATAATCATCCTAGCAAAAAAATGTTGTGTTTTATTTTTAAAAATTTTCGTAATCATCTTTTATTAGTTGGTAATTCTATCTATTTTTAAATTTTTTATATTCATTTTTTCTTGAATCCGAATTTTTTCTTAAAACATCAAAGGATCATATTTTATCAAATTTTCCTTCCAACTATCTTATCAACCATCAGATTTGATAAGAAGGGTTTTTAACCACAGTATTGAGTATGAAAGCTGAACCGTCACATCACTTTCCTATATAAAGGACCACTTGTTTGTTGTCCCACATCGAAACACAAGATCGTGCGTGATGAAGCCCTTCCCTCCTACAAAAGCTCGTTCCGAACGTTTCAGGTTTCTTAAACTCCGAATGTATATGAAGAATCCTCCTAGAAAGATATGTCAACTATCAAGACGATTTCTGAATGGAATATTTACAGTGAAAGGTTGGTACATCCAAATTTCATTAATATGTATAATTCTATCATATCAAAGAACATCAGGCTGAATGGATGAGAGAGTGTCTGCGTATCGAAACTAGGAGCTCCAGATCTGGTTTACCAGGATTTTATATTTAAATTATATGAGTCAACAACTTTTTTCAAGGGAGAAGGAAAAGATAAGTTCTCTTTCGAGAGCTATGGGAAGACTTATAGACTTTATTACAATAAGGCAGCCATCTTAATTGGAGTTCCTTATGAAGGAGAAGCTGAGTTTTGTTTTCATAAGCTGTCATGTGTTTAAAGAAGCTTTGTTATGGTTAAGGATATGTTTTTCCTTGGTCTTTCAGATGTTAAGACTTCTAATATTGTTAACCTATCTACAAATTTCCATATTCTTGAATTATGGGTTCAGGGATTCATCATTTTGACAAAAGGGGATACAGATACTTTAAAGAAGGGCGACACATATATATTGGATTTCTTGGTGAATCTATGAAAGATTAACCTGGTTAAGCATATTATGATTATAATTGATAATATAAAGAATGGAAATATGAAGGCTCAAATTATCATGTATCTAGCCATTCTCTCAAAGCTGATTGCTCTGTGTTTAGAGCCCTTCGAAATCCCTTATATTTCTATGCCTAGAAATTGAAAAGTCGTGCTGGTAAATAATGACACTCTGAGAAGGATGAATGTTGGATATTATAAAGAATCTAAAGAATTATATGACTTTCATGAGGAAAAAGAGGAATCTATTTCTAAGAAGTAAGAGGTGGTTGAGACCTATAAGAAGGGAAGAAAGAAGAAGAAATTTAAAGAAGTAGAAGTTAAAGGGAGAACTCTTACAGATAAAAAAACACAATATACACCTCCAAAGCCTAAAAATCAAAAAGTATATCTGTATGAGGTTGTAGCTAAGTAGAGGGAAGATAAGACAAATCGGAAGAAAAGGGAGCATATGTTTGGCTTGGATCCTACTGAAGAAAAATCCCTGAAAGAAAAGGATATAGTTAAGCTTGAAAAGAAAGAAAAAGAAAAGAAACAAAAGAAGAAGATGACTGAAGTAGAGATAATACAATCTCTTTTTAAGGCCGCATAGAAAGCCTCTGAGAATATTCAGGTACCAGAGCTATTTCTTCATGATCCACTTCCTCATAATCTGGGAAAAAAGTTTGTGACTTCGGAAAAAGTCCAAGTGAAAGATGTCCTAGAAAAAGTAGTACAAGAAGCAGTAGAAGAAGAAGAAGAAGAAGAAGCTGATAGTGATGGTACTGATGATCTTATCATGCATGTAGATGATTTTTATGAGAAGGAAATTCCATATGGGAATCTTTTAATCCAAACTTCTCAATCCAAATCATCAAATCTTGCTACTTATGAAAAGGTTGAAGAGAAGGATAATAATGAAATAAATAATCCATCTGAAGAAGAATGAATCAATAGAGACTTCATTCATCTAGAGGAAGTTGAGGCAAGAGAAGAGAAAGAAGAGGTAGATAAAGAAAAAATCATTCAATTGTCTGACAGTGAGTATGAATATCCTGAACAAGAGGAACCCATTAGAAAGTTGATAAAGGAAAATAGGTGGTAATTGATACACCTACCCAGGCTATGGTTAAGAAGAAGAAAGCTGGTGGACCTTCAAAGAGGAAAGCTACTGATATAGAGAAATAATCCTCACCAAGAAAAGTTTCTGATTTAGAATCATCCTCTATAGGACATGATTTAATGGTTCATTCATTGAAGAAAATTTTTGGAACCATTCTGATATTTCCATGCTTTAAATCATGACACCAAATGTTTCAACACTAATTAAATCATAAATTTGATTCAGTATCCATGTTGATGGATAAATGTGTTAAGCTTGAGGCAGACTTCAAAACCTTCTTCATTAATTACAAAGCTCACTTAAGATCTTGAAAAAGGATAACCAGCTAGTCAAAGAAAACCATTGAATACATGATAATACTTGATGAGTTTAAAGAGAATGTTAAGGAAGCATTTGAAATCAAAGATAATAATATCAGGGATCTCACAAGTAACATTAAGGAGAAGATAACTCTAGAGAATAATTATCAGACTCAAGAAGTAAAAGATCTGAATAGGATGTTATATTTAATTGCTCAGAGCTAGAAGAGAGAAAGTGATCTGAGAATCGAACTTGAATAAATATTTTTCAAGAAAGAAGAATGCCTAAAGGGGTAGGCAGAATCTCTCAGGGCTTAGGAAGAAAGAATCAATGTCCTAGAGAAGAAAACTGAGGATCATGATCAGATTCATAAAACAAAAAAGGAAGACCACAAGGAGATCAAGAAGATCTAAATAATATTAAATAAGTTGATGTCAAAGGAGAAGGAAGGATAAAATTGTTCAATTCTGATCTTTTGATGTATTCTGTCCCTGTATAAACATTTTTCAATAATAATAAAAATGTTTGGTAGCTCTTTATATTATTGATTTTTTAGTACTAATATTCCAGGTACCACATTTCCTTTTCCATTCCCTTTAATTATTTTAGAAAATAACAAAGGGGGAGAAAAGAATGAAAAATAAAGGAACGAAAAAGAATACAAAGCAAAAGAAGAAATTTCCCTAAGGAGGATTTTATCTAAGGGGGAGTTCTTAAATAAAGATATTTCCATATACAATAAAATGATAATTCTCAATCCATAAAACTAGAATATAATCTTTAGTGTTTCCAAAGCCTAATTAAGAGTTATTTGTATTCATCATTGCTCATGTGTAAAAGGAGATAAGTTTTATTTATAAGTCCTTATATTCTTTTTCTCTCCTTTTTCTCTTTTTCATAAGTATGTTTGTGCTTTCCAAAAATGGGGAGATTATTGAGTCAATAAGGTTTCCTTATGAATTTTCCATTTCTTCATGTTTGGGGAGATTTTTGAGTCAATAATTTTTCCTTATGAATTCTACATTCCTTAATGTTTTGAAAATCAAAAACACTCTATCTTCAAGAAAATTTCATTTTCACAAAGATTTCCCTTGATAAGGAAAATTTTCCATCCCCAAGGAAAACATATCCTTACCTATTTTTCATTGTATAACCTAAATAATTTCCTAACTAAGTATAAAAATCGGGTTCACATCTAGATCCTTAGAATCCCATAAAAACATAGATATATAACATTCTATTTTTAGGTTCCGAATTCCAGTTCCAAATCCTCTGAATTCAGACTCCGAACATTCTATGTTAATGGTATGAATCCTCTGAACTAAGATTCTGAACTTTCTATATTCTGGTTCCGAATCCTCTAAATTCAGACTCCTAAATTTCTATGTTTAGGTTCTGAATCCCCTAAATTCAGACCCGAACTTTCTATGTTTAGGTTCAGAATCATCTGACATCAGACTCCGAACATTCCAAGGTTTAGGTTTCAAACACTCTGAATTCAGACTCTAAACTACCTAAGTTCATACTCCTAATTCTTATGGATTCATAATCCGAATTCATTAAGAATTCTGGTTCTAAATTATATAGAATTCTGATTCCAAATTCCTATGAAGCAGAATCTGAATATTATAATAGACTCTGAACTATATCTTTCTTAGATTACAAATACCATTTTTGTTTAGACACCGAACTTTTATTTTCCTTACATTCTGAAAAATGAATTTGGTCAAAAAACTATAATTTTTCTAAATTAAGGTTTGGTTATAAAACTATTGCGTGTATTCAGTTACTAACTGACCATTCTTTGAGTGACGTGTATACAAGTCCCTATGAAATTCAAGGAGAAATATGACCGTTAGAGGAGGGAGCCAACCGTTAATGTTGTACCTATAAATAGGAGTTCATTTTAACAAGCTTAGTACTGAACACAGTTTTATGATTCTAGAGATTATATGATGTTGATGTTTTTAGAGAGAGAGAGAGAGAGAGGCTATTTCAAATCTCTGTGCTTCGTGTAGTTGTCCTAAACAACTTATTCGTGTCTGAACAACTTATTTAGAATTTTATTCATGCAGAATTGCTTCATGAAAAGGTGAAATTTCCTTAAAATCACAGACATTAGGTTGTGAAGTCAGAGGTGTTGATTTCCTTACAAATCGTGGTCTTGTGGGGATAACAAGAGAGATACCGATCATTATATTGAGGGATTACCTAGGTTTGGGAAAGGCAGACTTTCTTGAAAGTATAAATCAAGGGAACATTATCCAAGGTTGTTGGGTACCCTACTCTTTGGGTCAAAATAGTTCCCTACTTGTTAATTGTATTTTTTTAAGTTTGATTTTTGGTGTAATTTTGGTTGTTTAGGAAAGTATAACTATCTTATACTTCTTTAGTCTTGTACTATGATTAAATAGGATTCTATATGCTTTAAGGTAGAATCTTTTTTGTTGTAAACATTTGTTAAGTTTCATTTCTGGAACCACATTTCCAGAATCTCTTTTTCAGAATCGCATTTTTGAAATCAAGAAAGTTATTAGAACATAGAGGTGTTGTGAATTTTGTCTATAAAAAAATTCCTTAAGGATTTTTTTAAATTATACAATTCACCCTCCTCTTTTATATTTAGTATCTACATCATAGTTCTATACCACAATCAATATCATATCTATCTTACAATCTATCCTGCATATGTCTAAATATAATGGAAATATATAGTTCTTCTTTTGTAAATTACATGATTATCTTGAAGATGATTCCTGTGCTTTTGATGTGACGAAGCCTTTTTGAACGCTCATTTCTTGGAGAAATGATTAGTTTTTGGAAGAAACTTATTAATAGATGAAACTCTACTTGAAGGTAAATATATTTCCTTATGTTCTTCTTCTATGCAGTAAATTAATTCCTCAAAATTATGAAAAGGAATGTAAAACAAAAACATTATTGGTTTACATTTCCTACTAAGTAATCAAAGACCATTTAACAAATCATAATATTGTGATTTTCTGGTGGTCATATTTTTTGTAATCATGTTTTCTATCAATCTACTTCAGAACATGACCATTTGTTCTCTCTTCCATATCCATGTTTTTCTATATGGAATCCTAGTATGGGTTATCTTGGGTGACCTTTGTACTTCTCTATCATTCTTTTATAGTGATAGTTTTACTGACACTTTTCCGATGTGGGACTTTTAATGATATTTCCAAGAAAAGTTTTAAAATTGTGAATATGCAATTCCCAAAATGGGGGAAGGATGTAACATCCCAGATAAATAAATAATAAGACACTTTTCATATTTTTATATATTTGTGAATTTAATATTAATTTTACTTTAAAGGGTATGCTATGTTCGATGGCGTACCTGATACGCAAAAATGAGTTTCTTTGAAATCTTATGTTGCACACTAATAATATAATATTATTATTTCAACTGGTAGTTAACGCCTAGAAATTTTATTAGTGGGAATGAATAGAACTAACTAAAATACGATTATATATATATTTTTAATTTTTTTACAATTATCCAATAAATGTTAAAGGCTTAAAATGTAAATGAATCTAATATTAGGCTTAAATTTTTTTTAAACACCGATTTAGCACCTTTTAATGGAGAAACCTTTTTAAATCTAGTTTTTGTCACTCTTATATGTTCTTTTTGACAAAATAAAATTCTTATTTAGAATCAAGACATAAAAATTTACTTTTGATAAAATTGTTTTTTTCTGATAAAATTCATTTTTTAATGATTAGTGAAAAATAATGTATTTTAAATCAAATATGCCTTTTTATCTAATTTATTAGTATGGTTAGATTATCTTTGTTATTGGTTTTAATGTGTAATTAGAATATATTTTTACCAATTAATCTAATGTTGGTAATATGAAGTAATTTCATTTCGAAATCTGAAATACACTACTGTCAATATTTTGATAGTTATTATATCTTAAAAACCTGCTCTTTGTTTTGACAGCGGGAATTAATTTTAAATCAATTTCTTCCACTGATGTATTTTGAATTTAGAAAAATGGATTCCATATTTGGAATCAGTAGGTCCAAATTGTGTAAATAGGTAACTTTTATTTTTAGACATTTTAAATATTTACTTCAGTAAATATTTTTTTTCCATGATTAAAAGGTAAATATAGTAAATAAGGGTAAAATATAATATTATAATAATATTAAAATACCCTAACATGTTTCCTAATCCTATTTATATGATACATATCTGACCATGGTCATCTTTGGGTCGTATTTTGGGACCCCATGGAGCCACATGGGAGTAATAATGACACTTTATATTAATTAATTTCTAGTAAAGAAAAAAATGTCAAAAAAAATATCTTTTAGTAAATTAATTTTTACATGGGGTTATATAAGTTATCTTTTCGACAATAAATATTCATTGGAAATCTAAAAAAATTTCCTACATCAGGGTTTTTTTTAGAAAAAAATTGTGCATCATATATAATCAATTATTAATGACATAATAATGATGCAATATTTACCCCATTAATAAATGATTTAAATAAATAAGATTATAAATATTAAAAAAATATCCAAACTTTATACATTTATTATTTAATTGTTTTATTTTGACCATGAGTCATCTTAACAACTACCTTAACAATTGGTTGAACTTTTGAAACCAAAAATGAGTTTATTATAAAATAATTGTTTCAAGCATTCATAAAGAGCCACTCTTATCCCTTATAAAAAGCCTCACTTCTAACTCATTCCATACAATACTCAATCCTTTTTCTTGTACAAACTCTTCTCCAATAAGCTCCCAATATCCCTCTGATTTAAAGCTAACATCTTATCTTAAGTTCCTTTGTTTTATTTTACTTCTCCAACCCACTAAACTATTTTTATTCCCTTATTTTATAACAACACCAGTATCCTTAATATACTAGGATTTTTTATGAGAAGGATTCTAAATACACTTACACACACCTCCATCTGATTGGTAAAGAACATAATGTTTCTGTGGATGACAAACTAACGCCTCATGAAACGATGATTGTTCAATTAAATCCCACCGCCTCTCATGTAAGACATTATGATGGCACTGTATTTATATATGATATATATTATGTTTATATTTTCTTTATGCTTATTTATTTTTCATTTATAAAATACCTTTATAGTTTCCCTAATGGTTAAATGTGATAATTTAATTTTAGGAAGTGTGGACTACCGCCCCCTCAAAGTGATATGACTTGTTAATGACTTATGTGGGATGTATAAAGGATTGAGTTAATGATATTATATATGATATTATACTGTAATTATAATATAACTATGTATCATTATGTTTTAATTCCATTAAAATAAGAAATATAAATGGAAGTAATGTTCATACGTACGTACGGATTACCGTCTCCATGAACGGTGCATTTCATTTCTTATCTCCAAATGTTATGTACTATTATTGATATAAACATAGAGTGGATATATATGATATATATGATATATACATCATTAATATAATTCTGAAAATAATGGATATTTGACCATATGAACAAATTGTAATTATAAGGTGTTCATTTTTACTCAAGTACCAAATATCGATGAAACTGCCATTAATAACTTAAAATGATTACATAATGTTTATAAATGGTAATAAGTGATATAAAAAGAATAATAAACTTGAAAAAGGTTCTTAATCAAGTAGAAATTAACTTAAGATTATTATTTATGTGATTAATGAATGATCGAGTCAATTCGGACACGAGGTAAGGGACATATTCTCAATCTCCTTTCATTGAGACATATTTTGTTTTATTCTCAACTTTCTTTTATACGGTTTATAAATACCTTTAACTTTTAATTTCATTCAAAGGGAATATTTTACTACGAAGTGTTTTTCTAAACTATAAAAAATAAATGTTTCTTTTTAAACGTAAGCAGTGACAATGACCTTTTCCACCACCACGAGTATTATTTGATCTTTGGTTTCCTTAACAAACCGTAATGTTTTTAAAAGGAAAATAAATACCATACTCTTTTTATGTATTTTGGTATTGAAAATGGTTTTGATAATGGATTTGTTATGTCAATATATTTAAATGATATATTGTGATTAAAATGTTGAAATTTTATCTTTCCTTTATATTTTTTTCATGTGTTATGAATATGTTATGGTTCTTGGGCATTGTTTATGCATACAGGTGGTTTCGTGGAAAACCTAGGGTGAGTGAGCCTGAGATAGCTCTCCAATGCATTTGGTAACATGACAGAGGTAACTGTTAATGTTTATCCTAAGATATTTTAGGAATATACTATGATGGGTATTCAAATGTGACTCCCTATGTAGTCGTGATAGCTAAAATGTAAGTATGTTATGAATTCCATAAGTTACCTTTATGATTTATGATTTTTTTGTGTTATTCATAAACCTTATGATTTCTTATGTTATGTTATGATTGAAAAGTATTGGATTCATTTATTTGTATTTATTGGTGGGTTAATGTTTCCATTCATTATTTTATAACCCTTAATGAGCTTTTTATGCTCATCCCTAGTTTTTGAAATGTTTTCCACAGGACTTAAAGATGAATAGGGTCAAGGATGGGGTCAAGGAAAAGTAATGATGTAAAAACATAGAACTAGACATGTTTCTTTTTAAGGGTTTTTATTTTGTGAGAAAATAGATACTGAGTAGTAGAGTCTACATGTAATTTCCATGTCGATATGTAATCATTATGGCCTAATTCTATAAAACTCTAAGCCTAAAAAGATCCTCAATGTGAAATATTCATTAACATCAAGATTATGTAATGTTTAAGGCCAAGTCCTTATAGTATACCACTACATGGAATCCATACCCTTTTTCTCTTTAATATTCGTAACTAAACCATCATCGATAAATTTTATATTTAAAATAATAAATAGAGAGAATGAACATTTTACATTCCAAACACCACATAATTTCAAGTATCTTTTCTAGAGCATTGATCCATCCTTCATATACTACTAGATGTGACCTTCCATAGAAAGCTAAAGGGAATCGTTTTATGAAATTAGTAACTGTCAACATGTTCCAATATGGTTAATTTGATTTATCTATAATATAAAAACCACCACCATTAATAGCATGTATCAACTGAGCCATTATTCCGAAAAAAATTCTCAATCCCAATTCCCACCATTCTAGGCTACTAGTTTTGATTTATATTTTCCACTTTACACCATCCCACTATAGCCTCCCTATTTATTATACCAAACACCATTGTAAATAAAAATATGTTAGATGAAGAAATATGGAAATATTAAAAGGATATATCATTTAAACTTTACTTGAAGGTAAGATCACTAAAGGGTATTCTTTTAATTTTATTCTAATATCAAAAGAAATCTAATATTTTTCTCAGATACCAACTACAAGGACACAAACTTAAACATTACATAATTTATATTATTATGCCTAGAATTTACTTTCATTCATTCCCAAATATATTTTAGGGTTAGAGTCTATATAATTAGTTTACAAATCTTACATAACAACCCCATATATTACAATGTGAACACTTTTCATTAGTATCCATTCTTCCCACAATATAAAACATTTAAAATAATTCATTTTTTCCTTTCATGTAAAATACTCTTGAATTTCAAATTGTCTTATTATTTTTTCATACCCATCCTTAAACCATGTGAAAAAATTTAAAAACATGTGATCAGCACAAAAATCTAAGTAAGGGACATTAAAGAAGGAAATTTTTTAGTTCAATGAAAAGCATGAAAAACTATAAATTTAAACCTAATAAAAAATTATATTAGAGTATGAAATAAACCATATCAATATGAAAAAAACACAACTTTTTTCACAAAGAAAACCATTAAAACTCATAATAAGTAATGTAAAAACAGTTTTAGGTAACATATAATATTATATCCCAAACTTGTGTAAAAAATAAATAGATTTTAGTTCAATTCATAGGAGGAACATTCTATGTTAAAATCCTCCTTATAAACATTGATGATAAAGAATATTATTAAGTTCATTGGAGACATATAATAGGGCTCTCCTATCATATAAGTTATATCAGTCACACCTATTTTTATAAGATGTATTGGGATTAATATTCATATAATCTATATCAGGATAATCCACCCATATAAGCTATATTAGGACCACCCACTATTCATATATAATGTTGAAGTACCATATAAGTTTATTTTAAACTTTTCATCATAAATTCATTTTAAAATTTTTGTAGACCCGTATTCAAAACACATTCAAATATTTAGATACCAATTCCTTTAAAAAACCCATTTTCAAAACCAAAATACCAAGAAAAAGGGGAAATGTAGTTTTTTTATTTTAAGAAAAATTGAAATAATGTAATGGAATCCAAACATTAAATAATGGCTACATTGGTGGGAAATACCTTTGACATCATATTCCTTAAAATCGATTACTCCTTTCTTTATTTTGTAAATAAATTAAAAACATTACTTATGAAATATAAAAAATTAATTATTTTAAAAGACATTGAAAGGGAAATAAATTATAAATTATAATACATTAATTCACATATAAAAACATTTATATAATCATTTTATGAATATAGAGATGGAATATTAATATTTATAAAACAAATCGTTAAATAATTTAAATAGATGTTTGAGGTTATAGTGTCCCTTACCTTGAGTATGGATCATCACATATGGTAATTTTATTTCTATATAATAAAACCATTTCCATCATTTAAATTATTAAGAAAAATTTTCAATTCAATTATTCCTTTTATTTTATTTATTACCATTTTATATTCAATTACTTTATCATTTACATTCATGTTGGACATTTTGATGACATTCGACTCATATGTCCAAATTGACCTTGGTAGGTTTACTATGGTCAAATAGGTCATTTTTACATCATATATAATATTATAATCATGAAATAGTTATAATTTTTATACATTAATTTTATTTTTAAAAATGATCATGAATGGAGGTTATGAAATATTAACTATGTTACAATCATAGAGATGGAAGGTTGTATGTACACATGAGTAAAGTTTCAATTTTTCAATGATCATTATGGAAAGAAGGTAAGTATTATTTTATAATTAAATAATGATCTTTATTTCATAAATATTTTATTATTTATTTAAAAAAAACTATATATATTATCTATATGACGTAGTGATGAAAAGATACTTACTTATTTTCATGGAGGTGGTAATCCACACATACACATTAATAATGTAATCATTTTTAATTGAATGTAAAGGTAAGAAAATATATTATTTATTACTTTTACATAATGATAAATATATCATGAATATCAAATATTTAAAATAAATCATTTTTTATAAATATTCATTATAAGAGGTGATGGAAGACAAATTACATCAGTTAGCAAGGCTGTAGTCCTCCGTACAAATGAATGGTGGATTCATTTCTCAATTGATGGATGATTATATTGATATAGGTTATGTATTTAACATAAAAATATACCAGTATGTGGAAGATACTGGTGAAATCATTTTATGATGTTTTATTGAGATTTGAAGGATGTATAAGAAAAAATAAAATAAAAAATTCTTGGATAAGAACTATAACTTTTCTTTAGTCTACCTCTTATGGTTTACACCAAAATCATTCCTAAGATGGTTTTATGATCAAACTAGGTACTCTATGATATGGGGAGGGATATAAATAAAGGTTTTTTATAGATATTCGATGAATAAAAAAAGAATTCTATGTATGAAGAACAAATGAGAGTATGTTCTGTTTTATAAGTTAGGGTTTTGGCACTCTTGAAATTACTTAAAATTTTTAAATAATATAAATAAATTTTCATTTGAAAATGTATCCAACTACTATAATTAAAATATAAAATGATGATAGTTTAAAATACTCTCATAAAATAAAATATGTAAAATTTCAGATTATTTTTTCACCCTTATCTAGTTGTTTTAACACGACATTAACAATTTTTACACTTACAACTATATCAATGTTTTTTACACTAAAGGAGTAAAGAAAGAAAAATAAAAGGACAAGAGGCCAATATATGTACCATGGTTCATATTCACAACAACATCCCATTCACAAGACCATATGTAACATTTATAGTAATTTTAAATCATTTAATAAATCATTATTTATTATAAAATATCATTAATATCATTTTTGGATTTATTCATTTAATTTTACATTTAAAACTACCTAATGGTAGTGAAATTTCAAATCTAATTCTCTCAAACATCCCTAAAATGTTATATTTATCTAACCAAAATTGGAACATAATAATTTATTCAAATAATATTATCATGATAAGAAACCAATAATTAATATTTTAAATAACCTTTTATAAATGAACATAAGTTTTCTATATACTTATTACAAAATATTACAGATATTAAAAGCAAGAAAGTGACATTTTTACTTTATCTTTTATATAAAATTTATAATGTTAAAAATAAAATAAATAAGACACAATGTTTCCATATTTTTTTAAAACATTGATGGAAGTGTCTGAACTCCACTCATCCAATAGTATAGAGAAAAGTTTTAGTTTAATTTTTTACCATATGATTTTCAACCTAAATTACCTGATTTACAATTATTGTGGTGATAATTATTTACTTTGGAGAATATTCATAATAACGAAAAATAAAAGTATACTATTTAAAAAATTCATACCTACAGATTCCAAATATGTAATCCATTTTTCATGATTTAATTCATAAATTTGGAAGAATTTAATTCCAAATTGAACTCATAACATGAGAAAATATAGTTTTTTAGAAAATAATCTTTTGAGTATAAATATTTTTTTTATAATAAATTAAAATTTAAAATTCATTAAAAATTCAATATTTGTATTATTTTTAATCAAAATCAAATAATAAAATTTTAAAAATAAAAAAAATTGAATTTGACTTTGTATATACATTAAATTAAAATATAGTTTTCATTAAAAATCATTATATTTCACAATTCATTGAAAAATAAATCATTTAGAAAATTTCTCAAAATTAATCCTAAGATAATTTTTACATGATAAATTATAAATAAAATTATTTTTTTAAAATAGAAAATGTATAATATGAAAATAATGATTTTAAAAAAACTTATAATAGATGAAAATACAATTTGGTAGGAAATATAGATTTTTCATTTTTTAATTAAAAGGTTACCTAATATTATTATACTTATTATAACTCCATTAAATATAATTAATTAATTAAAATAAAAAATGAAAATGATTTATCACGACATTACCTAGGTTTTTAAAGTATTATATAAGGATTCTTGGATATTGGTTGAGATTCAGGTAATAGTTTTCTTAGGAACTCAACCGCTTGGTCAGGTGGTAAACAAGGAAAAACTTTAGCGAATATATCAATATAATCCTTTACAATGAGAATTTATTCATTCATTATAATCTCATTGGTTTCAATATTTTGAGCTAGATATGTGTAATCATAAATAAATAATATTTACACTTGAGAAGAATATTTGAAATGAGATTCATCCTTCTCCTTACACTTATACAGAATCAGAGGATGGTTAGGGATGTGAAGATTGATCTACCACTACTGATAGTTGATGTTGGATTTATATAAGGACATACAATTCATTTACAATATATCATCAAAATATACTAATGTAATTAGGATAAGAATTAATGGGAGGTTTTATCCATAAACATTAACTAGGGAGGAGTTATATACTTAAGATGCAATAATTACTCCATTTTTGCACTCACAGATAGCTAAACCCCCCATGTTTTGAGGTGGTGTTTGAATAGTTCTATTAAACTGGAATTATATGAAATAATTTATAGAACTATAATAATAAATGATATTTCAATATCATGAATAGATAATAATCACACCTTTTACAATTTTATAACGGTTTTACTTATTTATTGTATCTAAAATAAACATAGGGATAAGAATAATCATACTAAAATATATATAATCAAGAAATTAGGAAGATGGAAGTAATAAATTATAAATAAAACATATATCCTAAATTTTGATTCTCTAGGTTTCCATCTAGGATATGTATAGTAATTTCCTTATTATTTTTTTCTAATGTAATAATATATTCACGTCTTTCATAATGGTTTGTAAAGAGTTTGTGAATTTTACAAAACATATCTCTGAGGAGTATCAAAATAGTTGTTAATATAGTCTTATTTTTCATGGAATAGGTTATGATCATTTAGATACACAATGCACCATTTTGGGGTTGTTACCCATAGGGATGACAATTTCAAATCCACATCCACTTGTATTATCTAAGAATAGATGTAATTGCTTAGAAACCATTGACTATACATTTAACTAAAGTTCCAAGAAATTTTCTTAAACTTATACTTATACGTAGGGTTATCAATAAATTATTATATTACAGACCCAAAAAATCAATATACTATCATATGGTTACAATTATAGTAACTCTATCCTTTTAGACATATTATTACATGATTTTTAACATAAATATTTCATTAAATACAACCATAGGACAGAGTGGTCTTGATTCATTTAAATAGTAGGTAAATAAAAATTAAACATGAAACTAAAATTAAATGACTTTTTTAATCTCCATAATGAGCTTTTATATGACAATGATCTCTTAAAAATGCATTTGATAACCAAAGAAAACACATAAACAAAGGGGTGAACTAGAAAGCCCAATAAGGGAATAAACATAATAACATAGCATAACATTCCAGTAAAATGGAATAATATTATATCCTAGAAGATAAGTCTCATGGATAATCCCATGGAATCAAAAAATAAATCACATGATATAAAAAGATCATCTCAACATGGGAATGTGACAACAACATAAAACATGTCATAAATAAAAGTCAGGGCTAACCTCCCATAAAACATCACATGGTAGATAGAGTACCATCATGGATTATTTTAACTCCCTAATAACATACATAATATATAAATATAAAAAACATTACTCAACGCATTGTATTTTTATTTGACATACTCATCATAATAAGTACAAGCTTATGTGTGAAAAAAATGAATCAATCATTAGGAATAATCATAAAATATTTGAGAAATAAAATTAATAAATGTATTAACCCATAAAATGAAATTATAATGATATATGTATATATTTTAGATAAACTTATAGTGAATTTATATTAACATCATATCATTAAAGATAGAGGGAATATGATTTAGATAGAAGAATATCATAACCCAATGAAAAATGGTTTTGGAGAGATCCCATACCATTTTCATATATCCATTATTCAATTTCAATTAATTATATAGAAAATGAAATTTGATTCATGAATTAATTAATTTAAATCTTTTACATATATATTCTAGTTACTATAATATTTTTAGGTTCATTTATGTAACATCCAGGATCCGGAAGCCACATAACGGGTTCCTCAAACCCGGTTGGTCCCATGACCTCATGCCAATTTCCCCAAACACCAGAGGCTCCTGACTAGCTGTGAGGGCCCAGGTCTGATAGTGGGGAAATTATGCCCTCATTTGTTCAAGTGTAGCACAGAGGAAAAGATGAATAACATACAATAGTGGAAGTAGAAACAATATACAATTGATATGAACAACTAAATAAAAGTGGAGCAGTAGTCATATATATAAAGATTCAACAAGTCACTAATTCTATGAAAGGAGCCAGAACATGATATACTACAATACAATACAATACAAAACAAACAACCAAACCAAACAAGCAGCAAAAATAGATCGTAGCAGCATCGCAAGCCAAAGGTCGGTCCCATGCTCCCCTACTCCTCTGCTACAATCATCTACATGTATAGGGACACTTTCCACTATCGACACCTACAACAATATTATCTGTTTGGGCCAAAGACATGACCCAAACAGGTTGTGAGAAATAAATCCCATTAGGCACCCACCAAAGGCCCATTCCCAACTGTCGGTGAAAATTTGCAACAGTAGTGTACAAAAGTAAATGCAATAAACAAGTAAGGACTCAACATTAACTATCACTACTAGTTTCATTTCCATTTTAATATTATTTTAACAATATAATTTAATTCTGAGCTTATTAGAACCATGCCCTTAGGCTAAACAGTACCCTTCCCTCAGGCTTGTTGTAACCATGTCTTCAGGCTAAAATAGTCATGACCTCAGGCTAATATAACCACGCTCTCAGGCTAATATAGTAACTCCCTCAGGCAAATATAACCACTCCCTCAGGCTAATATAACCACGCCCTCAGGAAAATATAACCACACCCTCAAGCTAATATAACCATGCCCTCAGGCTAATATAACCACGCCCTCAGGCTGATAGAACCACACCCTCATGATAATAGAACCAGGCCGAGCCCAAAGCATAAAAACAGTTTATATATCTTTCTCTCAAGAAAAATAAATGTACAAAATAATAATGGCATATCCTTGGTTATCCTGGCCAAATGGCTAAACAGAGGAATGCACCCCCTGGGTGGTCCTAGATCCATGCAGTGATCCCAAAAAACACTTTAAACATACCATTAGATTACTAAAGAAATTCTAGATATCTTTTCAGAAAAGGCCTCAGCCATAAGACACCTCAAACATGGGTTCGTAGCACAACGGTACACAAATTCAACTAAATAGATGGAAATAAACACTAGACCACCTACCTCAATCGTCTCTTATCGGTATACGTGAAATACTTCTCCCAAATTGTCTAAGAATTACGTAGATCTAGGATGAACATAAACTTGTTCAATATCAAATAAATTTTCCTCAGGAAGGAATTGTTAATAAAGGATCCAAGAGAATGAAAATCTTACCCGTGTGGTTCCAAGGAGATCAACAGCATAGGAATCGGGTTCCCGGTGTGCGGTCGGGAGGTCCTCCAAGCTCCGGCCGTCTCTCCCATTCTCTTACGGCATTCTGTTCTTCCTCTGTTCAAAGAAGAGGCTACCACCCATTTTAAGTGAAAAAACAAACTACATGGTGTGTACTCTCAAGTACATGGCGCGTACTGTCATTATTTAACTATTCCTCTAGAGGCTACATTTCACCACCAAACTATTCACGTGTTGACATGAGTACACGGTGTGTATTTATGAACACACGGTGTTTACTGTCTCTCAGCTGGTAGCTACATCCACCTCCTTACTATTCATCTGCTGATTGATTACATGGCATGTAAAGACCATGTATACAGTGTGTAGTCAGTTTTTACACCCTTCATCACCGACCGGCCTACACGCCCTGTGTACTCATCCTACATGGCCAAAGTACACGACGTGTGGAAAAGTACATGGCGTGTACGCACACAATTTGGGATTTTCCACATTTTCCTTATTTTCTCAAAAACAGTTAAGGAAAGACAAAAGAAGGGACCCTTACCTCAAAAAGAAGAACCAGGTTCGTACAAACACCCCCCCTTAAAGAAATTCTTCCCAGAATTTCCCTTCTTAGGGTGGAAAAGATGAAACTCAGAACAATTCTGGAACTAAGAACGTACATTGGTCTCCCACTCCCAGGTTTCATCCTACACTCGGTCATGCTTTCATAGCACCTGAATGAGAGGAAATTACCGGCCCCGGAGAAACTTCGTGCTCCTATCAAAAATAAAAATAAGATGTTTCTCAAAGGATGCATCGGCCTGAAGCTCAACCTCCTCGGGATGAAAAACGTGAGACAGGTCTGAATGATAGCGGCGCAGCTAAGATACATGGAATACGTCGTGCATGACCCGATAACTCTATGGTAACTGCAACCGGATGGAATCTAGCCCGACTCTCTCCAGAATCTCAAACATCCCCACATACCTCGGTGAACGTTTACCCTGTCTCCTGATCTTCCTATGTCCCAACCTAGGAAAAACACGTAAGAAAACCTGATCCCCGACCATGAATTCTAAAGGTCATATGCGGCGATCAACATAAGATTTCTGGCGAGACTGGGCGGTAGCCATCTGCTTTCGAATCAACTGTACTTGCTCTAAAGTCTCATGTATGAGACGTTTCCCCAGTAAGGCTTCCTCACCTACCTCCAACCAGCACATGGGTGATCGACATGGCCTACCATACAAAGCCTCTTAAGGCACCATCTCAATAGTTTCCTGAAAACTGTTATTATATGAAATCTCGACAAGGGGTATATGATTCTCCAAAGAGCCCCCAATGTGTAGGATTCATGAACGCAACATGTCCTATAGCACATATATTGTACCCTCTAACTGGCAATCGGTCTGAGGGTGGTAAGTTATGATCAGCAGCACCTATGTACCCAGTGCACTCTAAAAAATCTGCCAGAAACAAGATGTAAAGTAGGCGTCGCTATCAAAAAAGATATAACAAGGGACCCCATTAATATGTACTACCTCTCAGATATATATAATTCTGAGCTCGTCAACTCTGAAGGTCTCTTTGATCAGAAAAAAGTGATCTACCTTCGTAATTCTGTCTAGAACAACCCATATGGCATCAGTGCGTCAAGGTGACCTCAGCAACCCAGTCATGAAATCCATCGTGACATCATCCCATTTCCACACCGGAATGGGTAACTATAGTAATAGATCGGCTGGCCTATGATGCTCTGCTTTCACCTACTGATAGGTGGAACATCTCGTAACAAAACCAGCTACCTCTATCTTCATACCCATCCACCAATACTGACATCTCAAGTCACAGTACATTTTGGTAACTCCGAGATGCACTGCCCAAGATGAAGCATGAAACTCCCACCTCATCTCCTCATGTATATCCCCTGGAACCCATTCTCTTTCATGGAAATGCAGTACCTCATCTTCACATATCGTCCATCCAGGAGGAGGGTCCTCACATGCCACCGACTCCCACAGAACTAGGCCTTCTAAATCAGATAGTTGTCTCATCCTCACTCTATCCTGGAGGGTAGAAGTCACACCTAAGGAAAAAAGATAGGTTTTTCCCTGACTGTCGTGAACCTCTAAATGCATCTAGGAGAACAAAGCCATAAGCTGCCACTCACCACTGGCCTCCTGGACTTCCTGTGTCTGAGTCTTCCAAATCAGTGCATCAACTACCACATTACCCTTACCCGGTGTATAGGCAAGCTAAATGTCAAAAGAATGAATGTATTCGACCCACCTTCACTGTCTCAAATTTAGGTCATGCCGAGTAACGATGTATTTGAGACTTTTGTGGTCGGTGAAAACCAAAAAATGCTCTCCCAAGAGATAATGCCTCCAACAGCGCAATGTATGAACAACTGTGACTAACTCGAGATCATGCGTCGGGTAAATCCTCTCATGTGTCCTCAACTGGAGAGATCCGCATGCAACAACATGATCTCCCTACATCAACACTGCTCCTAGACAAACACCTGATGCATCACAGAAAACTATATAGCTCTTCACTATCTCTAGAAGTATCAGGACTTGTGTTGATGTCAACTTTCCCTTCTGCTCCTGAAAGGCTGTTTTTCAAGCTTATGACCAAACGAACAACACTCCCTTCTTATTCAAACCCCTCAACAGCGCTGCTAAGTGGGATAAGTCCTATATAAATTACCTTTAGTAACCATATAGACCCAAGAAAATCTGTATCACAAACACTTTCTTAAGTTACACCCTAAAAACTGTTGCTCTCACCTTCTTTGGCTCTACTGCAACTCCTACCTCTGAGATAATATGACCCAAGAATTGAATCTTGTTCATCCAAAAGTGGCACTTTGAGAGATTATCATATAGCCGATTCTCTCTAAGTGTACTCAGTACGATCTCAAGATGGGTGCCATGGTCGTTTTGAGTGTTAGAGTACACCAAGATATCATCCACGAAGACTACCAAGAAAGAATCCAGATAGGGATGGAACACACGATTCATCTGAGCCATGAAAACTTATGGCACGTTTGTGAGTCCGAACGGCATGACCAAGTATTTTTTTAGACCATATCTACTCCGAAAAGCTGTAAGTGTTATGTTGGATGGTCTAATGCATACCTGATGATATCCGAATCTCAATTTAACCATCAAGAACACTCGTGCTCATTGAAGTTGATCAAAAAGATCATCAATCCTTGGAAAGGGATATCATTTCTTGACCATCAACTGGTTCAACATCCGATAATCCACAGAGAGTCTGAGGGTACCGTCCGACTTCTTAGAAAACAGGACAAGCGAACCCCAATGAGAAGTAATAAGTCAGATGAAACTCTTTGCCTGTAACTACTCCAAATGCCTCTTGATCTTCTGCAACTCAGGTGTGGCCATCCTATAAGGATTAATAGACACCCGTGATGCTCCTGGAGAAATATCAACGGAGAAATCCACCTCATGCTCTGGAGGTAGACCTGAAAAGTCGTCTGGAAAGACATCCCTGAAACGATCAACCACTGGAGGGAAATACTTATGAGAAGTTCCCTGATCATCCAAGTATAAGATCGAAATATGGGCTATCACATCACCTCACCCATGATGCTCAGGTCCATCTCGGCTCGCCTGGACATCCCATTCACCCTTGTATAAAAACACTCCTCCCTCTAGTGACGTGAAACTCACCCTACACCGATAGCAATCTACAAAGTCTCAAAAGAGAACCAACCAGTCCATCCCAAGAATGACATCATAAGCTACAATCTATAAGAAATACAGGTCCCATAGAAAGTGACACCCACCAACCTCTTAGGGGAACTCCCTACAATGACGCAGACCAGTCGTTCTAGTCCCCAACGGTGTATCTAGCGTCATAGTATCAAATGGAGTAGAAACACAGAGCCCAAGGCTCTCTAAAATTTCCATAAATATAAAACTATGTGTATCACCTGCATCAAAAAGTGCAAGAGACAAAACAAAAGCAACTGGGATAGTATCTATGTCAGTAGAAGGTCTGGGATCCTTCCCATGTTGGGTCTGTTGCACTGCATATGTTTTCCCAGTGTTGTGGCCCAGCGACACCACCTCGCTACCCTATGTTGTCCCACCCTACTGCTTATGAGATCCTGGGGTCTAGATACCATGACCATGGCCACCATCTTGGTCGGCACGCCCTGACGTATTCCAGTTCCCTGACTGGTAAGAAGCAGCTGGTCCTGCTCCCACATGCAGAGTCTACATAGAACCACTCTCACTAGCCTCTAGTATAACCGCCCCGTAAAAGTGCTGCAGATGACCCATTTTGCTACAATCTCATCACTCCACAGTGTCACGGGAACACTGAGGTCTCTTGTTACCCTCTCTACCACACTGGTATCAAATGATGTGGCCACCTAAAAAAATATGCAGACTAGCACTGCCACCATGAGAGAAAATCATCTTCCTTTTCCTCTTACCAGTAGAAATAGTACCAGTAACTTCTATTGAACTGACCTAGCCTGTACCACTTGCTTCCTACTGGTTCCGCTCAGAAATCCGGGCATGGTTCACGATAACATGCATGGTAGGAAACCTGAAAACATTTACCAGCACTTGGATGTCACATCACAGACTATTCTCAAAGCATCTATCCCTCAATGCCTCATCACCCACCGGAACGGGTGCAAAACACTAAAGCTCGGTGAAGCGAGTAGAATAATCCATCACTAACCTGGAACCCTACTACAGATTCATCAAATCTCGAACTTGATCTTCCCACAGCATCTCCGGAAAGATGAAATCATAAAAGGCTTCTTGAAAATCTTCCCATGACATGTCTCAATGACAATTAGACTAGGTGGTAACATCCCACAACCTCTTGGAGGAATCACGCAACATGTATGTAGCGACCTTGACCCTCCTCCTAGGAGGCGTCTCTAAATGCTCGAATATTTTCTACACTGAATCTAGCCATGACTCTGCAACCTATGGTCTACCATCCCCTGAAAATGTAGGTGGATACTGCTGTTGGAAGATACGCGTCAGCTCCGCCTTAGATGTGGCGGCATGCAGTGCTCCCTGGAAGGTCTACATGAACCGCATGAAGCCTTCACGGAACTGCGCCTCCGTGCCTGTGTCTTGTATAAAGGCTGGTGCCATATCGGGCAGTACTGGTGGATCCACTGGTATCCCATGGCCCACCATCTTGGTCATAAAATAGTCACTGCTCTCCTGGAGAACAACCGATGGTCATCTCGGAAGCATGACTCTACAAGGTCAAACACACTCCTTAAATTAAGACCATAAAAGACTGGAATCAAAGAGTGTATGAAGGGAACAGGAGGATAAAAGCATTCATGTTTTACAAAAACTTACTACACAACGTGTATAAATACTACACGGAGTGTTATCACATGCCATCCACATGGGCGTATACTTCAGCTAAAACTGGTCATGTAACACCCCAACTACACGACGTGTATGTCAAACTACACGACGTGTACATGAATCCTTTTTACCTACCCGAGTCCTTCTAAACGGCTTAATCAACATGGCCCTCCTTAAACAGGACTACACATCATGTTCAGAGGTAGACGCGATGTGTACGCTACACTCTTTCATCAGTCGTGTTGTTCGTTACATGACTAGTGTACACAGGTCACACTACACGACGTGTTCAAGGTAAACATGGCGTGTATGGATGAAGGTTTCCTCCGTCCGTGTTTTTAGTTACATGGACGGATACCGGGTCTACACTACACGGCGTGTACAATAGATACACGACGTGTTTCCCCATGTCATTCCCCACCCCATGTCCTCACCCACACGACCTATGACACAGGAAGAGACTACACGACGTGTACATAGGATACACGGCGTGTATTTAAAAAGTTTTCATTACTTCTTGAATAGAAGAACACATGGCGTGTGTCCATATAACTACACGACGTGTATCTAGGGTTTTCCAGATAGTAAGCCTCAGAAACTACTCCAGATCCTAGAAAAACACGGAACAACCACCTAAGTACAAAATTCTGATCCCTGAGGGCCCATACTCCCCACAAATCAATGTTTGGTGTCTTATACTTGTTATAACAAGGAAACATGTTAGTGTTCCACTAAAATCCAGTCATTGAGGGACCATACTCCCCAAGAACCAAATATTGGCGTTCCTTCTATCAAAACTTCACACCAGAATACCCTAACAAAAGTAGGTATTTATCAAAGAAACTATAACAACAACATGCTTTTCTAGCACATCAATTGTACCAACAACATGAAATTTCTAATGCACCTACATGGAATTGAAGGAATGCATGACATGTGATTTATATCATGTGCCTAAATGATGAATGAGATGGAATACCCTCATCTCATTAGGTTGCAACTAAATAATACCCATGTATAACATATAAACAGCATAATCACATGTGCATCTCCAAATGGTGAAAATCAAATAACCTATAAAATGGAAAAGTCCAAAATAATTGCAATAATGATGTAGATTGGATTTTACCTGTACACTTGTAGAAATATAGTCTATTTGGGATGAAGACATGACCCAAATAGGGTGTGAGAAATTAATCCCATTTGGAACCCACTAAAGGCCCGTGCCCAACTGTCAATGAAAATGTGCAACAACAATCTACAAAATTAAATGCAGTAAACTAGTTAGTACTCAAAAGTAATATTCACTACAAGTTTCATTTCCATTTTAATATTCTTTTAAAAATATACTATAATTTTGAGCTAATCAGAACCATGACCTCAGGAAAAACAGAACCCTGCCCTCAAGCTAGTTGTAACCATGCCCTCGAGCTAAAATTTCCATGCCCTCAGTCTAATATAACCATGCCCTCAGGCTAATATAGGCACTCCCTCAGGATAATATAACCACACCCTCTGGATAATATAACCATGACCTCAGGCTAATATAATCGTGCCCTCAGGCTAATATAACCACATCGTCTGGCTAATATAACCACACCCTCAGGATAATAGAACCACGTGCTCAGGATAATAGAATCGGGCTGAGCCCAAAGCATAAACACTAAATACCAGACCACCTACCTCAATCACCTCTGATCAGTATACGTGAACGACTTCTCCCGAATCGTCCAAGAATGACGTAGATCTGGGATACACATAAACTCATTCAAACTCAAATAACATTCCCTTGGGAATGAATTGGTAAGAAAGGATCCAGGAGAAGGAAGAGCTTACCCGTGTGGTTCCAAGGATATCGATGGTGTAGGAATCGGGTTCCCAGTGTGCGGTCAGGAGGTCCTCCTAACTCCGACCATCTCTCCTGCTCTCCTCTAGCATTCTAAGCTTCCTCTGTTCAAAGAGGAGGCTACTTCCCGTTTTAAGTGAAAAAAAAACATACGACACAGAGTGTACTCTCAAGTACATGACGTGTACTTTCATAATTTAACTGTTCCTCTGGCGGCTACTTTTCATCGCCGAACTATTCACTTATCGACATGAGTACACAGAGTGTATTTCTAAACACACGGTGTGTATTTTCACTCAGCTGGCGGCTACTTCCACCACCATACTGTTCATCTTCCAGCAAATTACACGGCGTGTAACGACCAAGTACATGACCTACAGTCGGTTTTTACACCCTTCATCACCGATAGACCCACACGCCTAGTGTACTCATCCCACACGGCCAGAGTACATGGCGTGTGGAAAAGTACATGGCGTGTACCCACAAAATTTTGGATTTTCCCCATTTTCCATTTTTTCTCAGAAAAACTTAAGGAAAGGAAAAAAGAATGGGACCTATACATTAAAATGAAGAATCGGGTTCTTACAATTTAAAACTTTTTCAGTGAGATAAAAAGTATAATTTCATCATTCTGGGACTGATTGTTTCATTGTTTCTTGGATGGTTGACTTCTGGATAGTTATTGAAGTTATTTTCATTAGTTAATTACAATATAGAGGTAAAATTAAATGTTATTAATAAAATTACATAAATTTAAAGGGTTTCAAATACCCTTTTGCGTTAGTAGAGATTATTTTAGTAAAAATGTTGACATTATTCGGTTAGTTCATTTAGCAGTATTTACCGACCATCATTTACTAAATTAGTTCTATTTAAATAAATGATCATTAAAACATAAAAAACATTAAATAAGTTATATTATTATTATTATCATCTTATTTAGTCATAATAATATTTTATGACCATCCATGAAGGTGGTGGAGAAAAATGAAGTGTGTTGCTCGTAGAGGTGGTGAACAAACCATATTGTAAACAACATTATTGTTTTAGAATATAAATAATAGAAGTTCGAAAATGGATATTCCATTAAAAATATAATTGTATTATATTTATGACAATGCATTCATCATAATTTTTTGGATGGGGGTAGGATAATGTACAAGAAGATATGAATTTAAAATTTAATATTAAGTTATATTACCTCTTGAATGTTTAATTTCGAAATAATCTTTAAGTATCCTTGGATTGGTATTTTAATGATACCAAAAGAATTAATTCATGGTTTTGAGGATTTAGAAGGTAATTTGGATAAAAGATTTCAATCTACATTGCTTAAAAAGTTTTGAGGAGAGTGGGTGGTATTTATAAGGGGAGGGGGGTTAATTTTATATTTATTAGTTTATTATTTTTTATCAATACCATCAATATTATTGATTTTTGTGACTATAAATAATTAATTGTGAATGTGAGTTCAAAATAATTGTTGTTTACATCCTCAATGACTCAAAAATTCATGTATTTATCTTAAAATGGTAAATACCAAAATTTCTTGTATTTTTCTATTCACAAAAAATTCAACCATTTTAAAAAAATACTAATACCATTTTTGGACATGTATATATAAAAAACCTAAAACTTTTATAAAAAATAATTATCTAAATATTTGATATTTAATTTTTAAATTAATTTATCTTATATTTGAAAAATTACCATTTTTGTAACACCCCAAGATTTCATAGTGTGTTATTTTTCAAAATAATTCAATAACTTTCACTACACGCAACACTGAGTTCAAGCGCACCACGACTTACCAAACTAGCCGTTCAAAAGCAGTTATGAATAGTATTAACTGAATTTTGATCTTTATATAATCTTTATAATTTTAGAATCCATATTATGAGTTTCTTAGACATAATGTATGAACAAATTCATTTTTTCAAATAAAAGAAGTATTTTTCAAAAATGCACTTTTACTAACTCTTAATGGTGAATCCTATTTAAATCCAATATTTGAAACTTATATATATTCAATTTGACTAAATAAATTTATTCTTTAGAATGGGGAAATCAAAATTTATATTGTGTAAATTTTTGAAATTTTTCTGATAAAGTTCATTTGTTAATGAATAGGGAAAATATTGTATTTTAATTCCAAAGTGCATTTTAATCTAATTTATATATATGTTTAGATTATCTTTTTAATTGGTTTTAAAGTGTAATTATAATATATTTTTCCCATTTAATCCAATGTTTTTTATTGGAATTAATTTCACTTTAAAATTGGACATAAACAAGTATCAATCTTTTCAAAGTTATTGTTTTTTAAAAACACGCTATTTGTTCTAACAATGAGAATTAATTTTAAATTAATTAATTCCACTTATATGTTTTGAATTTGGTAAAATAGTCTTCATTTTTGAATTCAGAATATCAAAATTATCTTAGGATGAAGTTTTGGCATTTTTCTGAAAACTATCAATTTTTGATGAATAGTGAAAAACACTGAGTTATTATTTAAAACTGACTTTTTATTTAAATAATTTTTTATTTTATTTAAATTTATTTTAGGTAAAAATAGATAAATAATATCTATATTTTTTCAATGAAATTTAATTCTGTCATTTTGTAATAATATTAGATATACAAAATTTTATTGAACTTTTCACTCTCTTTTACCCACCTCCTAGGAGAATTTTCAAATTCACCTAAAACATAATTTTACCACTTCTATGAGTGGAATTTAATAAATCCTAGAGACAAAATTGATATCAGTATGTAAAATGTGGTTCAATGAGATGAAAATAATTTTTTTGAATAGTAACTTTTTACTTTTATTTACCACGGTTATAACTAAATAGGGTAATTAAGGGTAAAAATGATATTAATATTACCCAAACACATGTCCTAATTCAATTGGACAGGTGTATCTCGACCAAAAAATACCTTATGAATAAAATATTATCATTTAGGTCCAGTTGGATTAGATTAGGACATTTATTATTATTTAATTCAAAGAAGAGTTAAAAGAGTTAAAATCAAAGTTTAATTACTAAAATATTTTTAATATAGGGTTATACGTAAGATAATTTAGATTGTAAGTATTAATTAGAAAGATAAATAGATTTATTACATTATTCTATTTTATTTATAATTTTTAGACATTAAATAATTTAATTTATTTATGACACAATGGTGATGCAGTAATTACTGAATTAATGTAATATTAAAATAATTTATATTATAAACATCCAAATAAATGTAATTTGATACTTTTAATGAATTTCACTAAATATATAGGTTAATATGATATACTAGGATTTATTATATATTTTTTTTTGAAGTAATAATGCTGTTATAAATTTATCAAAAACAAAATACCCAAAAGTGTCAAAATTGATTTAAAAGAGTTTTTAAAACAAATATTATATTATTAATTCATATTCTATTCCTAAAAATCTAAGGTTCATCAAAAGGACTTATATCATGATTGTTTTATCATAAATGGATCACTTGAGGGTCTATTGGAAGTTTATAGTAAGTTTAATAACTATATAATATAAAAATAGAAAGTGACATGGTAAATGTCAAACTAATTAACAAAGAGTTAAGACTAGAATATAAGGTTAATATAATGAACCAAACCCAACTAAAATATATTGGTTGAAAGCATTTAGACCCATCCCAACCTTATACTTTTAATAATCTATTTTGGAGCCATTAGAAACCGAATATGATTTTATTATAAAATAATACATTATGTTTTTCCTAAAGATCCCCTACTCCCCCTTATAAAAGGACACCACTTCTAACCAATTCGTCACACCTCTCAAGCCTTTTGGATCATCCAAACTCTTCCCAATTAATCTCCTTATATCCCTATCCTCCTCCTTGAGGCATTACCTTAGGAAGAAGTCACTTCAAGATTCCTTTTTGGTTCAAACCAAAGAGAGTTACCCAAATTAAATGTAACGATTTCTCTTAGCTTCTCTTCTTTTATTTTACTTCTCCAACATCTAAAAGCTTCTTATTATTTTCTATTGTAACAAAAACAGTATCCCAAATATACTAGGATATTTTTATAAGAATAATTCTAACTATACTTACACACACCTCCATCTAATGGGTGAATAAAATAATGATTCTGTGGATAGCAACCAAACGCGTCACGTAACAATGATTGTTCAATTATGTAGAGACCCTAAGCTTGACGTACATTGACATTACATTACTTTTTCAGAATACTTAGTACATAAAAAAAACACACACACAAGGACTGTAATAGTTTAGTGTCTTTGGAAACTCAGAATATAATCTTCTAATCATGGTGAAAGATCTTCAACATCTCCCATAAAGATCTTCTTTTTTTTATACCTAAAACCTTTCTTTATATCCTGGGAAAAATAAAACATAAAAGGGTGAGATCAAATGCTCAGTAAGGGTAAACAAATTAAATATCAATCACATCATATTCATAAGAACATAAAATTTTGGAAATCTTAACCTGCAAAAGAGATCATAATATCATAACATGGGATAAGTCATACTAGTGAAATGTAATCCCAATAATCATAACTTAAATCATGAAACTTTGTGGAATACACACATAATCATAGAGATTCATTTCTTATTAGTCAAGACTCATTGCCAAGACTATCTTAGTGGACAAATTCCATTTCTGAACCGAGTTCACTCCTCATTTCAGTCCTGTTTCACTGAACCGATTTAACCTGCCGTTCCAGCCATGTCTATCTCATGAGATATAAAATCTTTACCCAATTAATTGGATGGAGATATTGGTCCCACCCATCTCTTAATGATACCATTCTTATGTGTGCCACAAAATCATAAACCATACATCATAGCATAACCCATGTAATAAAAATTGGAATCTAAAACATCATGACATCATAAAAAAATTCATATAAGATAAAGGAATTCATAAAAATATTTCCATCACAACATAATAAAATCCATTTAATAATAGGTATAGAAATATAACCCTATATTATCTTAGATGGAAAATAAATTTGATAAAACTCTTGAACTCCATTCTTGAAAAAGAATATCTTTTCTACTTCAAAAACATTTTTTACTTTCTTAACATGTCATACAATTTTAAAAGAAGTTGATTAAAAATAAACTTGAAAACATGTAAAGGAAGCTTCTTGGAAATAATGTTTTGAAAATCCATTCATGCCGTATAACTTAAAAAAACATTCTTCTCATACTTTTGTCAGAAAAGTCAAAAAGTACCTCGTACGAAAAATGTCAAAAGATTCCTTTCATATCATTTACTAAAAACTCACAAAAGGGTAAAATTGGATCTAAAAAATTGTAGGTGGATGGAAATAATATTACATATTGAGTAAACATGGATGTGGATGATAAAATACACCCCAGTAAATACCAAAGTATAAACAATCTTGGATAAAAATGAGATTTTGATATTTTCCCTTACCTTAGGTCCGATTTTCTTCGTAAGTGTCTGAAACTACTGTATAATGATTTAAATAATGTCATTGACTTATTCCAGAATCATACTCATTGTTATGATATCATATATGGTTCACTTATGACTTTATATTACCTGTTCTTTTGTAAATTCCATGTTAAAGAGCGTTTTGGGTAAAATCGATTCATTTTTTATCCGTGTTTTGACTTGTAATTATTAATATGATTACATAGATCATGGATACTTAATTCCAGAATATAAAACATAATTTATATTTAATATATATTCAGAATATACAAATATATAATAGATCAGTAAATGGAAAGAAATACACCGTTCATGGAGACGGTAGGCCGTACGTACGCATGAACGCTGTTTTCGTTTCCTTATTGAGTTGAATGGAATTAAGTAGATGACATAAATATATATACACATAAATCCAGTATCATTATTATGTCATATATTTCATTATTACTTATTATATATACTTTATAATCATTCATGAATGGTTAACGTGGAGAATGAATCTCATCGCGTCGTGGAGACGGTAGTCCGTACGTACGCACGAGCGATAATATCATTCTCATGATCGTGGAATTGTATTGGAGTGTATGTATACTATTTCAAAATCAATATCACTTTACAATAATCATATATTGTAATTATGTACACCATTATACCCGTCCAAGTAAGGTGGTGGTGGAAAATAGATTACACCACGGCGTGGAGACGGTATTCCGTACGTACGCATGCGCGGTGATTTCGTTTTCCATAGGATGGATAGATGGTGAAATAGGGTTGTTTCATACTTATAATAACATATCAGTATATGAGTGATACTGATGTTATTACTTCATATTGAAACAAACTAAGAAGAAGAAGTGGAAGAAGAAATAATGTTGAAAGAATCAGTAACAGACATTACCTCTTCTTTGAAGCGCCTCTTTGAGATCTCCTTTTAGGTCACTAAAATTGGTCTTTAAGGAAGACCAGAACCTCTAGGATGTTTCTGGGGATGTTTGAAGGGAATTTGGCTGGGGTTGGCCGAGATTGAAGGCACAAAGTGGTGTGAGGAAGAGAGGGAGGAGGTGCCCTTTTATAAGGGAGGAGAGGGGCACCTTTGGAAAAACTTAAAATATTATTTTATTATAAAGTCAATTTCTATTTTTAATAGCTAAAAATTGATTTATTTAGAAGATAAGGTGGGTATGGGTCTAAATACTCTCATCAAATTGAATTTAGACAAGTTTAGGTTCCTATTTTAACCTTATCATTTAGATTTGACATTAAGTTAAATAATTTTACTTTTACCATGTCTTCTTGTGTTCTTATACTATAAGGTTAATAAACTTACTATAACATGCCAAAATAACCCCAAGTTGTTTATTATTAATATATATATGCTTATTTAAGCCATTTGGCTGAACATTATATTTTTAGGAATAAAATAACAATTAAGAATATACTATTTGTTTTAAAAACTATTTTATGTCAATTTTTACACTATTTAGTAATTGGTTTTTGTGAAAATCATAACAGAATGATTAGTTCGAAAAACGTTAATTAACTCAATACTAACATGTCATATTAACCTAAAAAATTATTTTAATTCATAAAAAGTCTCAAATTACATTTATTTGGGTATTTATAACATCAATTATGTCAATATTTCATTAATAAGATAATTACTGCATCATATTTGTGTCATAAATAAATTAAATTATTTAATGTGTAAAAATTAAAAAAAAATACCATTATGTAAGAAATATTCTTAGATTTCTAATGAATATTTATAGTCGAATTTATCTTATGTATAAACCTATATTGAAAATTATTTAGTTATTAAACTTTGATTTTAACTATTTTAACCCTTCTTTAAATAAAATAATAATAAATGTCCTAATCTATTCCAAGTGGGCCTAAATGGTCATACTTTGTTCATAAGGTTGTTTTTGGTCTAATTACACTTATCCAATATAATTAAGACATGTGTTAGGGTAATAATAATAACATTTTTACCCTTAATTACCCTATTTACTTTTAACTGTGGTAAAAAAAGTAGAAAGTTACTATTCAACAAAAAATATTTAAATCTCATTGAACCAAATTTTACTTACTGACCTCAACCGTGTCTCTCGGATTTTTAAAATTCTATTCACAGAAGCGGTAAAATTATGTTTTATGAAAAATTCATTTTTTTAACTACCACTTAGTGGTTTCACTATTCATCAAAAAATGAAATTTTCCAGAAAAATACCAAAAATTAGGCCTATGATATATTTGATATTATGAACTCAAAAATGATGTCTATTTTACCAAATTCAAAACATATTAGTTTCATTAATTAATTTAAAAATTAACTCTCGTCGTCAAAACAAATAGCGTGTTCTTAAGAGATAATAACTATCAAAAGATTGACACTTGTTTATGTCTGGTTTAAATGTGAAATTACATACAATGACTAACATTGTATTAAATTGTAAAATTATATTCTAAATATACTTTAAAACCACTCAAATTAATAATTTATCACTATTAATTATTTCGATTAAAATGTTTGTTTTTAATTAAAATTTATTAATTATCACTATTCATTAGAAAATGAATGTTATCCGAAAAGTACCAAAATTTCACCCTAAGCTAATTTCGATATTCCGAATCCAAAAATGAATAAAATTTACAAAAGTTCAAAAAGTGGTTATTACTATTCATAACGGCTAGTTTTAATAATATTTTAATCGCATATTGTTGTTTAGTGAAACTCGTTATTGCGTACTACACACGCTATCGAGGAAGGTCGAGATTCTGTGTAATGCAAGGCAAGTCAAGGATGCATGTTGTGTGAGTTCCTTTTGGTGTATCATACAACACAAGACATTAATAAAATTAAAAAGAATATTTTTAATAAAATCTTGGGGTGTTATATTCTACCCCCCTTAAAATGAATTTCACCCTCGAAATTCGTCGGGATTATAAATGGTTTTCTACTCGAAATATTCTTTAATAGAAACCCACATCCTAAAAAGGAATACCAAATCCAATATTTAAAAACAAAAGTATGAAACGTAACGGTTACCCAAATAAACTAATCACTGGGTTTCCACATAGGTGAAAATATGGATATGGAAGAGAAATCTGACCATCCTCTTCTGATGGAGAGTGGCAGAGAACATGGCTATGAAAAGGACAGCAATCACAAAGCCATAAATTTGTGATGATCTAAGGTACCATCTGATTCATCAGATATAAGATCACTAGGACAACATTTTTGGTTTTCAAGATCATTTCCCTAAAGTTGGTGAGTTTGGAATAAGAATAAATACTATCATGATTTTGGTATAGTGTCACCATTGGTCGTTCTTTGGACAATTTCCACTTCATCTATTAAAGAAATGAAGTTGAATTCGTAATTCATGATGTTAGAAGATCATGTGATAGAATGATGGGTCATTCCATCTGTCTCAAACAAAAGGTTGGAAAAGTTATCAAAAAATACATAAGTCCATCTATAGTGAGATTAATCATATATGGTTCCTAAAATGGACTTATACTTCATATATCATACTTCTTAATATAATAAAACTAGTTTCTACTAATCATGGACTTCTTTTAGGCCAGTGGTAGGCGATAAAGGCCAGTCGCACTTCGGTTGTGGGTTCGATTCCCACAGCCTTGTCTGACGCGATGGGCTGTCACCCGTCTTGAAGGTTGTCCTTTTTCTAAAGATATATTACTATAACATCCCATTAATAATATCGAAAAAAGTTCTATCCTTAAACAATACTAACTTCTGTCCAACACAATCCATTCCAATCGTTAGGCTTGTCTAAAATACATCGGTCCAAGCTCATTGTATAAAGGAAATGATTACTTGAAATGTCACATAACAATCACGTGAATGCCATCATTTATTCCCCATATATCATAAGATATATCTTGTTGGTCAAATTACAAACATGTGAATACCTTAATCCTGAATTCTCTTGAACAATGAATACCCATTAATTGAACCGTAGTGAAAACATGAATGCAGTTAAAAGTTAACACTTTCTACATACCAAAATCCTCAAAATTCTTAATACTCAAACCATGATATCACTTAGTCCGTATATCAATCATGAGCTCATGAATACAATCAAACATCTCAATATCGTTTTTCCCTTCATTATGCGCATATCATTTACTTACCAAAAATATCTCAATCACAGTCCATGGTTACCGATACCATAAAATTATTGAAAACCAAAATATACCAATACATAAATATTCCAATATTCCACGATACTATATACAACATTATTTTGGAATCCCATTACATAAACACTTAATCATTCCACCACATCGTTTTCATATTCAATATCACCAATAGTGATCGCATATGACTTCCCTTTGTCATTTGCCTTAAGTGGTTTCTCAAGTCGATCATCACTAACCCTTGGATTAGGGAATTTATTAGCATAATTCCCCATTTCCTTGCACTTGAAGCATTGAAGTGTTGGTGGTGTGTTCTCTTCAGTATTTTATTTATTCACATCATTAGAAACCCTTTTTCCATTACTTAGACACTCAGCTGCTCGATGACCTTCTTTTCCACACTCAAAACATTTTCTAGTCCCTTTAAGACAATCTACACCATGCTTCTTTCCACACTTTGAGCATAAGGAAACATTCATCTTCTTTTCAGCATTATTCTGAGATTTCTCCTTGAACTCCATCATTCGTTTCTTGTCAAAACTATGAGATGGATAAGAAACACCAACTTCCATTTCTACCTTGATAGCACAACACACGATTTCTTCATAGCTACTGAAGTTTCTTTTAGCTAATGCCCTTCGAAGATTTGGTTTTAAGGCACTAAAGAATCGATCAACTTTACTTTCAGGTTGGATGATAAATCCAGATGCATACCTTGCAAGACTTGTAAAATTCGCTTCATATATACCAACAGATTCATCATCCTTTTGCTTTAGTTCAAGAAACTCCTTCTCCATCTTTGTTCAAAGAATACGAGGGAAGTACTTATTGAAAAATAAGTTCTTGAACTCGTCTCATTCCATGTACTCAATTTCATCTCTTGGCCTCGTATTCTTGATAAGATTCCACCATTGATCAACATCACCTTCCAAATGATACACTACTAAGATGACTTTATCATGTTCAGAACATTGAAGAACTGAAAATATCTTTTCAGTAGTACTGATCCATTGTTCAGCAACAAGTGGATCAGATGAGCCACTGAAATAAGGTGGACGTTGCCTCATGAAGGAATCAATAGAATATTGTTCCCTTCTCTTCTCATTTAGAAGTCTAGAATGATTCATAGCTTGTGTAATTATATCAATAAGATTTTTCACTCCTTCTCCCATAAAATTTGTTTGTTCAGGAGGACAATCATTGCATTGTCCATTACATTGATGAACACAGTTCCTTCGGGTTCTAGCCATCATCTAAAACCCAAAAAAGAATTGTGTGAGAGGCAAAAAATCATGCTAGGGAAAACAATATAATAAAGTGGGAGTAACTTCAATATCTAAAATCTTTGGTTACCGTAATTCTAGTACTATAACTTATACTTATACTTATCCTTAGGGGCATCCCTAGACATACCTTATAAATATCTCTAGGGATCTCACTAAAGTTCTCGCATCCTAGTTTCCAAAGGTTGACTAAACATTTCCTCTGATACCAACTGTAGAGACCCTAAGCTTGACATACATTGACATTACATTACTTTTGCGAAATACTTAGTACATAACAAAAACACACACACAAGGACCGTAATAGTTTAGTGTCTTTGGAAACTCAGAATATAATCTTATAATCATGGTGAAAGATCATCAACATCTCCCATAATGAACTTCCTTTTTTTATAACTAAAACCTTTCTTTATATCCTGGGGAAAAGAAAACATAAAAGGGTGAGCTCAAATTCTCAGTAAGGGTAATCAAAAGAAATATCAATCACATCATATTCATAAGAACATAACATTTTGGAAATCTTAACCTGCAAAAGAGATCATAATATCATAACATGGGATAAATCGTAGTAGTGAAATGTAATACCAATAATCATAACTTAAAACATGAAACTTTGTGGCATAAACACATAATCACATAGATTCATTTCATATTAGTCAAGACTTATTGGCAAGACTATCTTAGTTGACAAAGTCCATTTCTGAACCGAGTTCACTCCTCGTTTCAGTCCTGTTTCACTGAACCGGTTTAACCTGCCGTTCCAGCAATGTCTATCTCATGAGATATAAAATCTTTACCCAATGCATTGGAGGGAGATATAGGTCCCACCCATCTCTTATTGATACTATTCTTATCTGTTCCACAAAATCATAAACCATACATCATAGCATAACCCATGTAATAAAATTGGGAATCTTAAACATCGTGACTTCATAAAACAATTCATATAAGATAAAGGAATTCATAAAAATATTTCCATCACAACATAATAAAATCCATGTAATAATAGGGATAGAAATAGAACCCTATATTATCTTAGATGGAAAATAATTTTGATAAAACTCTTGAACTCCATTCTTGAGGAAAATATCTTTCTACTTCAAAAATATTTTCCTTTCTTGACATGTCATACAATTTTAAAAGAATTTGATTAAAAATAAACTTGAAAACATGTAAAGTAAACTTCTTGGAAATAATGTATTAAAAATCCATTCATGTCGTTAAAGTTAAAAAAACATTCTTCTCGTACTTTCGTCGGAAAAGTCAAAAAGTACCTCGTACGAAAAATGTCAAAAGATTCATTTCATATATTTTACTAAAAACTCACCGAAGGGTAAAATAGGATTTAAAAAATTTTATATGGATGGAAATAATATTACATATTGAAGAAACATGGATGTGGATGATAAAATACACCCCAGTAAATAGCAAAGTATAAACAATCTCGGATAAAAATGAGATTGTGATATTTTTCCTTAACTTAGGTCCAATTTGATTTGTAAGTGTCCGAACCTCCTGTATAATGATATAAATAATGTCATTTACTTATTCCAGAATCATACTCATTGTTATGATATCATATATGGTTCACTTATGACTTTATATTACCCGTTCATTTGTAAATTCCATGTTAAATAACGTTTTCGGTAAAATCGTTTCATTTTTCATCCGTGTTTTTACTTTTAATTATTCATATGATTACTTAGATCATGATTACTTAATTACAGAATATAAAACATTATTTATATATAATATATATTCAGAATATACATATATATTATAGATCAGTAAATGGAATGAAATACAACGTTCATGGAGACGGTAGGTCGTACGTACGCATGAACGCTGTTTTCGTTTCCTTATTGAGTTGAATGGAATTAAGTAGATGACATACATATATATACACATAAATACAGTATCATTATTATTTCATATATTTCATGATTACATATTATATATACTTTATAATCATTCATGAATGGTTAACGTGGAGAATGAATCTCATCGCGTCGTGGAGACGGTAGTCCGTACGTACGCACGAGCGATAATATTGTTCTCATGATCATGGAATTGTATTTGAGTGTATGTATAATATTTCAGAATCAATATCACTTTACAATAATCATATATAGTTATTATGTACACCATTATACCCATCCAAGTAAGGTGGTGGTGGAAAATAGACTACACCACGGCGTGGAGACGGTATTCTGTATGTACGCACGTGCGGTGATTTATTTTTCCGTAGGATGGATAGATGGTGAAATAGGGTTGTTTCATAATTATAATAACATATCAGTATATGATTAATATTGATGTTATTACTTCATAATGAAACAACCTAAGAAGAAGAAGTGGAAGAATAAATAAAGTTGAAAGAATCGGTAACAGACATTACCTCTTCTTTGAAGCGCCTCTTTGAAATCTCCTTTTAGGGCACTAAAATTAGTCTTTGAGGAAGACCCGAACCTCTAGGATGTTTCTAGGGAAGTGGATAAGGGAATTTGGTAGGGTTTGGCCAAGCGTGAAGGCTCAAAGTGGTGTGAGGAAGAGAGGGAGGAGGTGCCCTTTTATAAGGGAGGAGAGGGGCACCTTTGGGAGAATAAAAAATATTATTTTATTATAAAGTCATGTTAGGTTTTAAATAGCTCCAAATTGATTTATTTAGAAGATAAGTTGGGTATGGGTCGAAATCCTCTCATCCAGTAGAATTTAGACAAGTTTAGGTTCCTATTTTAACCTTATCATTTAGATTTGACATTAAGTTAAATAATTTTACTTTTACCATGTCTTCTTGTGTTATTATACTATAAGGTTAATAAACTTACTATAACAAACCAAAAGAACCCCAAGTTGTTTATTATTAATATATATAACATTATATAAGTCATTTGGCTGAACCTTAGATTTTTAGGAATAAAATAACAATTAATAATATAATATTTGTTTTAAAAACTATTTTATGTCAATTTTGACACTATTTAGTAATTCATTTTTGTGAAAATCATAATAGAATGAATAGTTCGAAAAAAGTTAATTAAATCAATACTAACATGTCATATTAACCTAGAAAATTATTATAATTCATAAAAAGTCTCAAATTACATTTATTCGGGTATTTATAACATCAATTATGTCAATATTTCATTAATAAAGAAAATTAATGTATCATCATTGTGTCATAAATAAATTAAATTATTTAATGCATAAAAATTACAAATAAAGTTCCATTATGTAGGAAATATTTTTAGATTTCTAATTTATATTTATAGTCGAATTTATATTATGTATAAACCTATATTAAAAATTTTATAGTTATTAAACTTTGATTTTAACTATTTTAACCCTTCTTTAAATAAATTAATAATAAATGTCCTAATCTAATTCAAGTGGGCCTAAATGGTCTTATTTTATTCCTATGGTTGTTTTTGGTCGAATTACATTTATCCAATAGAATTAGGACATGTTTTAGGGTAATAATAATAACATTTTTACCCTTAATTACCCTATTTACTTTTAGTCGTGGTAAAAAAAAGTAAAAAGTTACTATTCTCCAAAAATTATTTTCATCTCATTGAACCAAATTTTACTTACTGGAATCAACCGTATCTCTCGGATTTTTGAAATTCTATTCACAGAAGCAGTAACATTAAGTTTTATGAAAAATTCATTTTTTTAACTACCACTTAGTGGTTTCACTATTCATCAAAAAATGAAAGTTTCCAGAAAAATACCAAAAATTAGTCCTAAGATATATTTGATATTATGAACTCAAAAATGATGTCTATTTTACCAAATTAAAAACATATCAGTTTCATTAATTAATTTAAAAATTAATTCCCGCCGTCAAAACAAATAGCGTGTTCTTAAGAGATAATAACTATCAAAAGATTGACACTTGTTTATGTCTGGTTTAAATGTGAAATTACGTCCAATGACCAACATTGTATTAAATTTTAAAAATATATTCTAAATATAATTTAAAACCACTGAAATTAAAAATTTATCACTATTAATTATTTTGATTAAAAAGGTTGTTTTTAATTAAAATTTAATAATTTTCACTATTTATCAAAAAATTAAAGTTATCCGAAAAGCACCAAAATTTCACCCTAAGCTAATTTCGATATTCCGAATCCAAAAATGAATAAAATTTAGAAAATTTCAAAAACGTGGTTATTACTATTCATAACGGCTAGTTTTAATAATATTTTAATAGCATATTGTTGTTTAGTGAAACTCGTTATTGCATACTACACATGCTATCGAGGAAGGTCGCGATTGTGTGTAATGCAAGGCAAGTCAAGGATGCGTGTTGTGTAAGCTCCTTTTGGTGTAGAGTAAAACAAAAGACATTAATGAAATTATAAAGAATATTTTTCATAAAATATCGGGGTGTTATAAATTAACTACTACCACCTCTCATGGTGGCCATTATGATGGAACTGTAATTAAATATTTTATTAATGATATTTATTTTATATATTATCTTATTTAATTCAATTTTATATTATACCATTATTCATTTCATGTTGTATATATATACGTTAATTTCATTTGAGGAAGTACGGACTACCGCCCCATTAATGTGATATGACTCCTTCATACCATACATGGAATGTATAAAGGATGGTGTTAATGAACTTAAGTAACATATATAAGATATTATATTATACAGTAATAATAATATACCTATGTATCATTTGGTTTTGATTCCTTTTAAAATGAAAAATGAAACAGATGTAGCATTCGTGCGCACGTACGGATTAACGTCTCCATGAACGCGATGAGATTCATTTCCCCCATCCTAACCATTCAAGAATAATTCTCATGTGATGATTAAAAGTAATGTTTAAGTGATTGATATCATTCTAGATATGAATAAGATACAACCTATCCATAACAAACACAACTTATGCATCAAAGCATATAAAGGAAAACAAATCAGTTAACATCAGAAATGACGATAATACTAAAATATTATTAACAAATATATATTAAAAGATCATACATGATATAATATTTATATATATTATTCTTGTATAATTTAATAACAATTATTTTACTATTATACAAGAGGATAACCTATACTCTACCAAGGAAAAGTAGAAGGTAAGGTGTTTTCATCTCACTCCTTATTCCCATGATATTCATTCCATATTGCCACCATTATCTTTTGTTTGGTGTTTGTACTGCGCATAATTGTATTATTTGTGTAATAAACTTTAATTTATGAGTATTTACATATTCATTCGATGATACCTCTTTCAGGGGTTGTATGTTTCGTAAGTTACCGAATTGGTAAGGGTTAATTTCACAATCCATTTATTATCTGAGGTTGTTTTTACATAAGTATCTACTGGAAAATATTTATTATCCAACTCCATTGTTTATGAAATAGTTTTCAAAGGGACTCATTTAAGGGACTTTTTTACTAAAACATCATTTCAAATGTTTTAAATATTTATTCTTCTAAATCTTTCTCATTAATGTCCATTTCTTCAAAATGGGTTTTAAGGATTTATTTATATGGACATTAATGTTTTTAAAATATTAATTCCTTTCAAAAGTTTCAAAGTGGTATGGGAAAATTTGATTCAAAAATGTCTTTAAATGACTTCTTTTCTAAATTGTGTGATTTTTAAATGTTTTCATGAAAAAGGGGTATTTTTCTCAAAGAGTTTTACAAATTATTTTCATCTATGTCAAAATCCTTTAATAGATTTTAAACTTGTTTTGAAGTTGATTTATCATGATACAAATCTTCCATATTGTGTTGAATATTTTGTGATATGTTTGACTGTGGATGCGTTATTTTTATACCATTCATGGTTTATGGAGAATGTATTGACATTTCGTATGCTAGTTTTAATATAAATGTTTATGTTATGTTTAGACCTTTTCATATGAGGAATGCATTGGAATTAGTAAGTGATGGGTGGAGCCCTCTATAGCTCCTCGATGGATCGGTAGATCTCATGAGACAAACTAGTGTCTTGGTATAGGGCCTTGACAAAATCATATTGGTAGTCTTGGCATGAGGCCTTGGAAACGTGGTTATGATATCCTGGCATTATGCATTCCATTATTATGAAAGTGGTTATTGATATTTCATATGATTATTCGACTATTAGAATATCCATGTGAATAAGGAAGTGGAATTATTTCATTTTATCTTTCCCATATTATACTGAAGTTAATGTTTAAAGGCTTTTGTTTTAGTTATACATTTCTTTAAATGTTTATGTTTATTTATGAATGTTTCCGCTATATTGTTATACTTACTGAGCATCTGAGCACACCCCTTTCAAGGTTTTTTTTTCCAGGATGTGAAGAAGTATTTTATGAATGACCTACAAGGATAGTATGAGGGGATATGAAGACAAGATGTTGTTTTAGTTTTCATTTTATGATGTAATTTTAAGACTTTTGAATATAACTAGTGTTTCCAAGACTACTAAACTAATCAGTCCTTCGGGACATTAGTCCTTGTAGTCATGCCAATGTTATGTAATAATTCACCGACTCTGGATAACTGGGGTTGGGGCATTATAGTTGGTATAAAAGGAGGTTTAGTACAAACCTTGAAAGCTAGATTTAGATAAACTCTGATTAAAGCACATAGACCTCAGATGGAATTTGAGGATAAGTATAGAAGAACTTCCAAGAATTTTGGTATTGTAAGGATTTTGTGTGTTTTCCGAGCAATACATACCTGTCTGGATACGAGTAGGTGGAGGCGGCTCTGGCACACATGTACCTAGGGGTTAAACAAGAAAATACCTCTTTGAGCTAGACTCAAATGGGAAATGGTGCACGACAACGGACCTTGTAGCACTCTTGGTTACAACACTCCCGAGGGATATGCTTATGATAATTAATATTTTCATTGAAAACCATTAGGAAGGGATTATAAGTATATACTTACTCAAAGAAAAAAAATTATGATTAAGGGTTATATCAATAAACTGTTCAGTTTATGTTAGGTATTTTACAAGTTTTGAATTATTCATTACAATTCATAAAATAACCTAGTTTATGCTATTGTATAGAAATGGTGCCCAGTAGAAGGAATGTGAACTCCAACAATATGTATGATCTAAAGAGTTAGAAGGATCATATCATTTACAGTATGAAGCCAATATTTAGAAGGGAAGTTGTCTCCCATTTATTCTCAACATATGAAGAAATAATATTATTTGTTAATAATATAAGTAAATAATTCTCCAAGTCCTATGGATTTGAAGGGAAGCAAGATAAAAAAAGGATGGAAGAGAGAAAGATAAATAAAGGAAAGAGGGAAAAGAAGAATTTTCCCATATGTGATAACTGTGGGATGAAACACACAGGAACTTTCCTAAAGGGAATGGGAGTTTGTTATAAGTGTGGATAAAATGGACACCAAGTACGTGACTGCAAGGGTAAGAAAAAGGTTTCAAATGTACAATGCTTCATCGGCAAGGAGTTGGGACACTACGGAAACCAATGTCAAAATCATCAGAGTATGCCCCAAATGATGCTATTGGATAATAATCAAGTTATGATACTACCACAGATGAGGAGGAATGACTAGAGTTATTATTTTGTTATTAATGAATTATGTCATTTGAGTGTTGTATCAATGATGTACTAGTTATAACAACTATGGAGTATATAAGGATTGTAGTACAGTACTATTTCATTAAGTACTTGAGACTGTGTGGAACCATGAAAAGTGACTCAATAACAGGTTAAATATTTGGAAAATATATGGTTGAGAGAAAGATAAACCATAATATGGTTCTGATACCGAGGTAGTGATTTTGGAATAATACATGATTGATTTGGATAAATTATATTGGATATTCTTGACTACCTTGAAACTGATTAATGATTTGTATATTCCATCGTTGTTAGAGTTTACCACATTTTTGGATAGATGGAGTATATCCAGTATTCTAAAAGGAATAAGAGATCATGAATATAACCAATAAGGTTTTATGGTAATTCAGGATGTTGTAGTGTTTTGAAAGAATACATGATGGAGCTGTTCACATGTTATTATATGGAAAACATGATCTTCATTATGTCTACCTTCCTTAAAAAATTTGGACTATGAGTTTGGACAGAAGTATTTTGGATAATTCTAGTTTGGGATTATTTTCGTATTTCCATAAAAGGACAACCCGGAGGTCGGGCGACAACCCGTCGCGTCCGGCAAGGCCATGAGACTTGAACCCGCAACCAAAGGGTGACAAGGTTGTATCACCTATGGATGGCCCATGTGATGTCCTGGATTGAATAATGTAGTTTTTTTTAAGGTCCATATAGTTGATTTATAAATTCATTTTTTTGGAACCATATACGAATAAGATAAATAGAATATTTTTTATCATCTATTATCGTTTTGAGTGATAGATGAGTTTGTGGTATAAATTAGTTGAAGGATGTAACTCTACTTGTCAAGTATATATTTTTCTTCTTCTCTTATTCTATGAAGAAATTAATTCTTATAATTTTTTGAAGGGATCTTAAAACAAAAAATGTGTTATCCTAATCCCTTCTGTTTTGTTGAACCGGTGGTATTTTAAATCATTACGGATTGATGAATTTAAGGACCTCAATTTTACAATTATTTGTGATTAATAACCTCAATCATTACCTATAACTATTTACGTTTTCTTCCAATTATATATCCCTAATTTCCACCAATGTTCTCTTATTCGAGATCATAATTTGGTGGTGACCCTTTCATTTATCTTTTCCACTTATTAAGACTAAATTTTATTAACCCAATTTCCGATGTGGGTTTTCCCACAAAGATATTTTCTATTTTCAAACTTTTATTTTTGAAGAACAATTTAAAATTTCTAGGACACAATTTATTGAATGAGGGGAGAATGTAAAACCCACAGATTTCATAGTGCGTTATTTCATCAAAATAATTCAATAACTTGCACTACACGCAACACCGAGTTCAGGCGCACCACGACTTACCAAACTAGCCCTTCAAAAGCGGTTATTAATAGTATTAACTGAATTTTAAACATTATATCATTCTTATAATTTTAGAATCCATATTATTAGTTTCTTAGACATAATGTAAGAACAAATTCATTTTTTCAGATAAAGGAAGTATTTTTCAAAAATGCACTTTTACCAACTTTTAATGGTGAACCCTTTTTAAATCCAATATTTGAAACTTATATATATTCAATTTGACTAAATAAATTTATTCTTTAGAATGGGGACATAAAAATTTATATTGTGTGAATTTTTGGAATTTTTCTTGTAAAGTTCATTTTTAATGAATAGTGAAAAATATTGTATTTTAATTCAAAAGTGCCTTTTAATCTAATTTATATATATGGTTAGATTATATTTTTAATTTTTTTAAAGTTTAATTATAATCTATTTTTACCATCTAATCCAATGTTGTTTATTGGAATTAATGTAACTTTTAAATTGGACATAAACAAGTATCAATCTTTTGATAGTTATTGTTTCTTAAAAACACGCTATTTGTTTTAACAATGAGAATTAATTTTAAATTAATTAATGCCACTTCAATGTTTTGAATTTGGTAAAATAAACTTCATTTTTTAAATTCGGTATATCAAAATTAGCTTAGAGTTAATTTTTGGTATTTTTCTGAAAACATTCAATTCGTAATGAATAATGAAAAACAATAAGTTATTATTTAAAACCAACTTTTTATTTAAATAATTATTAATTTTATTTAAATTTATTTAGGTCAAAATAGATAAATAATATCTATATGTGTTCAATGAAATTCATTGGAGTCATTTTGTATTAATATTAGATATACAAAATTTTATTGAACTTTTCACCATGTTTTACCCACCTCCTAGAAGAATTTGAAAATTCACAAAAAAGTTAATTTTACCACTTCTGTGAGTAGAAATTCAATAATTTGAGAGACACGGTTGATATCAGTAATTAAAATGTGGTTCAATGAGATGAAAATAATTTTTGGTGAATAGTAACTTTTTACTTTTATTTACCACTATTAAAAGTTAATATGGTAATTAAGGGTAAAAATGATATTAATATTACCCTAACACATGTCCTAATTCTATTGGACAATTGTATCTCGAACAAAAACAACCTTAGGAATAAAATATTATCATTTAGGTCCACTTGGATAAGATTAGGACATTTATTATTATTTAATTCAAAGAAGAGTTAAAACAGTTAAAATGAAAGTTGAATTACTAAAACATTTCTAATATATGGTTATACATAAGATAATTTCGATTGCAAATATTCATTATAAAGATTAAACGATTTCCTACATAATGAGATTTTATTTATAATTTTTAGACATTATATAATTTAATTAATTTATGACACAATGGTGATGCAGTAATTACCGAATTAATGAAATATTGAAATAATTGATATTATAAACATCCAAATAAATGTAATTTGAGACTTTTTATGAATTCCACTAATTTTATAGGTTAATATTACATATTATGATAGATTAGATGAATTTTTTTTGAAGTAATAATGCTGTTATAAATTTATCAGAAACAAAATACCCAATAGTGTCAAAATTGACCTAAAAGAGTTTTTAAAACCAATATTATATTATTAATTAATATTCTATTCTTGAAAATCTAAGGTTAGGCCAAAGGACTTATATCATTATAGGTGTATCATTAATGGACCACTTGGGGGTCGATTGGAAGTTTATAGTATGTTTTTAACTATATAATATAAGAATACAAAGTGACATGGTAAATGTCAAACTAATTAACTAAGAGTTAAAACTAAAAGATAAGGTTAATATAATGACCTAAAACTGTCTAAAATATATTGGTTGAAATTATTTCGCCCCATCCCCACATTATACATTAAATAATACACTTTTGATCCATTATAAACTGAATATTATTTTATTATAAAATAATACTTTAGGTTTTTCCTAAAGAGCCCCTCCTCCCCCTTATAAATGGACACCACTTCTAACCAATTCCTCACACCTCTCAAGCCTTTTGGATCATCCAAAATCTACCCAATTAATCTCCCTATATCTCTATCCTCCTTCTAGAAGTCTTACCATAGGCAGAATATACTTTAAGAGTCCTTTTTGGTTCAAACCAAAGGGAGTTAACGAAATTAAAGGTAACGATTTCTCTTAGCTTCTCTTATTTTATTTTACTTCTCCAACCCATAAACTCGTCTAATTCTCTTATTTTGTAACAATACCAGTATAATAAATATACTAGGATATTGTTATGAGAAGTATTCTGACTAAAATTACACACACCTCCATCTAATGGGTGAAGAACATAATGTTTCTGTGGATGGAAACCAAATGCCTCACAAAATGATGATTGTTCAATTATCTCCTACCACCTCTCATGGTGGCCATTATGATGGAACTATAATTAATTATGATATTAATGATATTTATTTTATATATAAGCATCTTTAATTCCATTTTATATTGTAACATTATTTGTTTCATGTTGTATATATATACGATAATTTCATTTGAGGAAGTGTGGACTACCGCCCCCTCAATGTGATAAGACTCGTTCGTACCATACATGGAACGTATAAAGGATGGTGTTAATGAACTTAAGTAACATATATAAGATATTATATTATACTGTAATAATAATATACCTATGTATCATTTGGTTTTGATTCTTTTTAAAATGAAAAATGAAAAATAAGTAGCGTTCGTGTGTACGTATGGATTACCGTCTCCACGAATGCGATGAGATTAATTTCACCATCATATAAATTCAAGAATAATTCTCATTTGATGATTAAAAGTAATGTTTAAGTACTTTACATCATTATTGATATGAATAAGATACAACCTATCTATAACAAACATGACTTACGTAACAATGCATATAAAGGAAAACGAATCAGTTAACACCCTAAACGATGATAATACTACAACATTATTAAGAAAGAAATATTAAAAGATCATATATGATATCATATTTATATATATTATTATTTTATTATTTAATAACAATGAATTAACTATTATACAGGAGGTTAACCTACACTATATCAAGGAAATGTACAAGGTAAGGGGTTTTCATCTCACTCCTTATTCCCGTGAAATTCATGACATATTTCCACCATTACCTTTTGTGTGGTGTATGTACTGCCCATAATTGTATTCTTTGTGTAATACACTTTAATTTATTTTTATTTACATATTCATTGTATGATACCTCTTTCAGGGGTTGTATGTTTCGTAAGTTACCAAATTGGTAAGGGTTTATTTCACAATCTCTTTATTATCCAAGGTTGTTTTTATGTAAGTATCTTCTGGGACATATTTATTATCCATGTCCATGTTTTATGAAAGTGTTTTCAAATGGATTTTTTTAATGGAATTTTTTAATGAAACATCATTTCAAATGTTTTAAATACTTATTCTTCAAATTCTTTCTCATTAATGTTCATATCTTCAAAATGGTTTTTAAGGATTTAATTATATGGACATGAATTTTTTTAAAATGATAATTCCTTTCAAAAGTTTTAAAGTGGTATGGGACACTTTGATTCATAAATGTCTTCAAATGACTTCTTTTCTAAATTGTGTGACTTTTAAATGTTTTCCTGAAAACGGGGTATTTCTTTCAAATATTTTTACAAATTATTTTCATCTATGTCAAAATAAATTAATGGATTTTAAAATTGTTTTGAAGTTGATTTATCATGATACAAATCATTCATATTGTGTTGATGGTTTTGTGATATGTTTGACTATGGATGTGTTATTTTTATACCATTCATGGTTTATAGAGAATATATTCACATTTCGTATGCTAGTTTTAATACGAATGTTTATGTAATATTTAGACCTTTCCATATGAGGAATGCATTGGACTTAGTAATTGATGGGTGGAGCCCGTTATAGCTCCTCGATGCATCGATAGGTCTCATGAGACAAACTAGTGTCTTGGAACGAGGCCTTGACAAAGTCTTATTTGTAGTCTTGGCATGAGGCCTTGGCTATATGGTTATGATAGTCTGGTATTATGCATTCCGTCATTATGAAAGTTGTTATTGATATTTCATGTTATTATTAGACTAGTAGAATATCCATGTTAATAAGTAAATTGATTTATTTCATTTTATCTTTGATGTAAGAACCCCAGTTTTGAGCCTGTAATACTTTGAAATTCTCTTGAAATGATTCCAGAGAAGGGCATTCTGATGGTGTGCGATTCCGAGCCCCGGTGTTGCCGGAATTGATTTTGGCATACATTCACACTGGGCGGGAAAAATAAATATAATAACTCCTGAACAGTAGCTCAGACGGGAAAACCAAGGGCACCGTTGAGTCCAGAACGTGCCGTTTACCCTTGGAGGGGTATAATTTTCACGGGTGAGGGCCAACTGTGAAAAACGCCCCCAGGGGAATTTTTTTAATTTGGTGGTCATGGGCGTCAAATTTTATAACTCTTGAACGAAGGCTGGCATTAAAATTTCTAGGACGCCATTTCGCTCAATGCATGGAGTTTACCAAAAGGGAGGCTTAATCCCGGCCCCGACGAAAGTTCGGGTATGGGCCGACGAGCGGGTGGTTAAGTGTGTTTTTTTATTTAAACACACCACCCACACTCTTCACCCCTCCTTGGACATTCCTCCCTGGTTCAAGGGCTCTCAAAAAGCATCCACCATCTCCTCCATCACATAGGAAAGGTGTGGTGGATCCGCCATCCCAATCGTGAAGCATCGGGAAAATCCCCTTGAGGTAGGCTCGTGTTTATGTTTTTTTTAATTCCCGCAATCTTCAATTTAACTTAGTCACATAGAATTGTTTTCCGATTGTCGGGAGAAGCCCCTGGATTCATAGGGATCGAGTTTATCTTTACAACGATCCATTCAGATCAATTTTTGGGGTCCCAGGGTGCTCGGGGTGGCCCCAGGAATTTTTCCGGCCAAATACCCCATATTTCAGGTGGACCTAGGGTGGTCCGGTGACTCATAGCGGCGGTGGAGAGCTCCGGCACGGTGGCATAGGCGGCGGCTCCGAATCCAGGCGGTGTTGTGGCTCTCAAGAGGTGGGCTCTGGCTTCAGGCGGTGGCATGTCTTGCAGGCGGCGGCGCAGTGCTTCGAACGGGCGGTGGCGGTCGTCCAGGTAGACCGGGGTCGCGGCGCGACCCCTAGGTGGGGAACGAGACCCGCTAGAAGCGGGTCTCAGCGTAGACCAAGGACCGGCCACGAGGGCCGGTCGGCTGAAGAGAGGAATGTGGGTCTGCGGCCGGCCTGCGCAGAAATACCGCGGGTCGGCCAGCAAGCCGGGCCGGCTGGCACGGGACGGCCCAGGCAGGGTGGACCGACCGGCTAGGCCGGTCCAGCCCAAGGGACATGTCCCCTTTGGCTTCGGACACCCGTAAATATCGTTACAGGTGTTCATTTTACACGCCGTCTGCGGTAGGGTAATCCTCTTCTCGAGGAGTATGTTTTGAGGTGGTTTCAAGGATTTTGAATTCCTAGAACGAGAGCTCTGTGGTGCATCACACGCGTTAAGTGCTATGCCGGGATTCTTGTTTTGGTTGGCGTGGACACATCCGATGTCCGATTTGAGCACCGTCAGTGGCGGTGTGACCCTAGAGTCGAGATGGAGACTTCCAGTATGGTTTCAGATGTTGAAGTGGGAGTCGATATGTGGACCCTATGGGTCGTCCCTGTGATGTGTGCTACGTTTTTGTGCCTTATTCACTAGACGTCCGTTCGGGGCATATGATTAGTTGTTTATTTGTGTTCTGCTGAGAGCATCATGATGGCGCAGTTCGCCGGACGAGTATTGGAGTCGGGGTGCGTTCCCACATAGGCCGGCTACGATGAATAGTACCATATTCACCGGTTGTCCATTTCGGGCGAGTAAGAAGTCTATCTCGCGTGTTTTTCTCTATAAATGCAATGGTGCAATCCGTTTGGGCATGTGGAACATCCTTTGAGATCATGTTAGTGTGGGGTGGAGATCTTCTTTTTACGCACTACGAAAAAATGCATGGTGGTGTGGATAGTGACACGTGGTGATGTCAGTAGCAATGCAGAGCTAACAGGATGATTCCGGGTTTACCCTCCAGTAAGGTTGGGCAGTGTGTCACTCGTCGTCTTGTTCCAGGTCTACCCTCTAGCAGGGCTAGGCAGTGGGTCACCTGTTGACGTTTTCGAGGTCTACCCTCTAGCAGGGATGGGCAGTGGGTCTCCTGTCGACATGTTCCTGGTTTACCCTCCAGCAGGGCTGAGCAGTGGGTCACCTGTCGATTTATTCCAGGTCTACCCTCCAGCAGGTCTATGTAGTGGGTCGCTTGTCGATGTGTTCCGGGTTTACCCTCCAGCAGGGCTATGCAGTGGGTCACCCATTGATTTATTCTAGGTCTACCCTCCAGCCGGACTGGGCAGTGGGTCTCTTGATGATGTACTAGGGTTTACCCTCCAGCGGGGCTGGGCAATGGGTCACTCGCTGATGTTTCAGACTCATCCCTTCTCATGCGGCTAGTCAGTGGTTTTTTCCTCCGTGACTACCAGAGCGGGACCTTGATTGTTCGGATCAGTGGAGTATCAGATTTTAACGTTACCTAAGGACCCATGAGGAAGAGGGGTTCTTTTCCCACTGGGATGCGTCCTTGAGATTCGACCTAAAACCGTGTGGGTGAGTCAGTGCTGCCCAAAGAAGATAGTATTGAAGTGTGGTAATTGAACCCCTATGACTTGTGTTTCCTAGGGGGACAAGACAAGGTGCTGGGCTATGAGGATGGATTTACATTGAACTGATGGTGACTTATCCAGGGCTGAGCTTGGAGATGGAGATCCCCCTTACACACTTTTTTGGGTTTCTTGTTGAGCATATATATATATATATATATATATATATATATATATATATATATAATTGGACCCTACTTTCGTTCCCACTTCCTGGGGTCTGTGCCTACTTATCTCTGTCAGGTGGAGCTGTACTCTCTTTACTAAACTTTTCTGCTGCTCTTGTTAGTCTACTGCTCACCTCTTTAGTGCCTTTTTGTTGCTCCCACGAGCTTTCGGGCATCCTACTGAGTCTCCTTATACTCAGCCCTGATTGGGCTTTGCCCGTACCTGGTGTGCCCTTGCAGACGATGGACAGGTCGATCGTGACTACGGAGGAGCGTAGAGGTCACATCAGTTAGAGCAGCGTACCGCGTTCGTGATAGAGTATTCAGGTGCTACTCTATCTAGTAGTATTATTTTGTTCACCTCTTTCCGGGTTGTGGAATCATTGTGGTTGGGCGCGTGTTTGTCCTTTTTAACTTTCAGTCTACTTGTCAGTTCTTCCAGCACTTTACTTACTCTTTTTAGTTGTTGATTCATGACAATGGTTGGGGTATAACTGCCTGTCTTTTGGTTTCCTTTTTACTCTACACTACTACATCGTGTGGGTTGTGTGTGTGTGAGTACAGGTACTTAGGCGAAGGCCTCCCCGAGATTGTTACGCCTTCGGCACTGTTCGCCAGCCTCTAGCCTATGGATGCGGGCTTGAGGTAGTTGCGGCTCGGGACCGGTAGGGTCGGGTCGTGAAAAAGTGGTATCAGAGGTGGTTCCTTCCTTGGGGTGTTGTTCGGATGTCCCTAAAAAGGAACTAGTTAGGTTTTAGGGAAATGATGTTGACATGTCTCGAGATTGGCTCTCCGGCCAGGTAGTCCAGTAATGGTATGGGCGGCCGACGTTTCCATTCACCAAGACCCTGATAACCTTCTTGTCGACTAGGCATGCTGAGACTTGTTGTAGGGAATTTTGAAACATGCATCCTATATGAATGAGACTTTGACTATCTTTTTTTTGAGTCATCAACCCTTTGTTATTACTGTTATGTATATATATGCTCATCTGATCGTGGTATCCCTGAATGATTTTCAGGAAGTCCCCACGACGACAGCCAGCCAGGTTACCCTCTCCAGCTCATGACGACGATCTGGCTAATGACGGGGCATCAGTTCAGGGACCGTCATGTGATCCACTTCCACCCAGTGCTTCAGCAGTAGCCCCTGAACCTGAGGAGCGGTAGTTAGTACTGGCAGCTGAGGCCGAGGTTGCGCACAGACTGAGCGCGCTTCGAGACTTCCAGCGTCAGAGGCCACCGAGGTTCCGTGGGGACCCGGATCCCTAGGTGATGGAGTATTGGATTGAGTCAGTGGCACAACCCTTCAGGCTGGTACAGACCCCAGCAGACCGAATGGTAGCCCTAGACTCTAGTGTTTTCCTTGGGGAAGCCGGGCGATGGTGGGATCTGGTGACGCAGACCCATGATGAGTCATCCCTCACATGGGATGTCTTCCAGCAGTTTTTTCGGGAGGAGTACTCCAACTCGTGTTTGCGCTCCGTTCGGATCCAGGAGCTTATGGAGCTAAAGCAGTGAAGGATGTACGTGTCCCAGTACTCGGCCCAGTTCACTGATCTTACGCGCTACTCGTAGGACATGATCCGCGACAACTACTTCCGGGCACGAAAGTTCAAACAGGGTCCTCGCAGGGATATCTGAGCTATCATGGTGCCCTTGTGCATCCACACTTATGTCAGGTTGTTGGAGAGGGCGCTTGTGACCAAGAGATTCCTGGCCGAGGGGTTCCAGATAGCAGAACCTAGCAGTGGCTATTTTAGAGAAGATTCATTGGCGAGCACATGACAGACGGCTGGGCCTCAGCGGAGGAGGTCCTTCCGTGAGCAGACCCATGACCGGGGTCACACACCGCAGTGGTGCCGTAGGGCGTTGGGGCAGACAGGGGAGAGCCGATGCTATTCTTGTGACCAACTGGGTCACATAGCATGAGATTTCCCAACCAGGCATGCATATAAGTCATTGCAAGCAGCGGGCGCACCGTAAAAGTAAAGGCAGCGCCGTGACTAGGGGTCACCTAGGCGAGGACCCGGCGGTCCTCATGGAGGCGGAGCAGGCAGAGCGGCAGGACCAGGAGGTGGGGGACGACATTTCATGTTTCACCCAACACCACCACCGGGCAGCCCACGCCAGGCTCAGGGAGCTGGTGGTAGGGGCCACGAGTAGCTTCAGGCCATGGGTGTTCGAGACCCTCCAGCGCCCAAGATGGTCCGAGGTACGCTTTGTGATTACTCCACACTTGCTTCAGTACTAGTAGACACGGGCGCCAGTCATTATTTTATATCCCTGCTATTGGTGCAAGAGATGGGGCTTCCAATAGAGGCGCTGGCACCTTCACTTAGCCTTGAGGTTCCTACTGGAAGTGCCTCATTGGTGACTTTTACCTGTAGACAGTACGAACTGTTGTTCGGGGGAGGGAGTTTCATGTGGGACCTACTCGTTATCATGATGGAACCTTACGACGTCATCATGGGAATGGATTGGATTTCTATAGTTCAAGATTAGATCGACTTTAATCACAGATGAGTCAAAGGATAGTTTTATGATGGGACGAGGTTCACCAAACTTGGTGAACGAGACCTCATAGCAGAGCAGATGGGTACTCTGAGCAGGATACCCCGACCTTTTTCGCACCAACTGGCGAGCATGGCCCTCAGAGCAGTAGACGCTACAAGCACCTGGATCCCTACTGTGGTAGAGGACAACGTGGATGTCTTTCCTGAGGATGTTCCGGGACTACCTCTAAGGCGAGAGATGGAGTTCTACATTGACTTGGAGCCGGGGACTGCTTTGATATCTTGTACAGCATATCGGATGGCACCCATAGAGATTCAAGAGCTACGACTTCAGTTGGATGACCTTAGTGAGAAGGGATTCATCAGGCCTAGTGTGTCCCCCTAGGCAGCTCCAGTTCTATTTGTGAAAAAGGCATATGGGAGTCTACGGCCTTGTGTGGATTATCGTCGCCTGAATTAGTCCACGATAAATAACAAGTACCATTTACTAAGGATTGATGACCTCTTTGACCAGTTTCAAGGTGAGAAGGGGTTCTCAAAGATTGATCTTTGATCTGGCTACCACCAGTTGTGGGTTCGTGAGGCTGATATTCCAAAGTGGCCATTCGTTGTCGATATGGGCACTACAAGTTTCTGGTGACGCCCTTTGGTGTGAAAAATTTACCTGCCACCTTCATGGCTTTGATGATCCAGCTTTTCCAGCCTTACTTGGACCGGTTTGTGGTTGTCATTATTGACGACTTACGAATTTACTGGATGACAGAGGGGGAGCACGCAGAGCATTTGAGGATGGTCCTAGATTTACTTTGAGAGAAACAGCTATACGAGAAGCTCTCGAAGTGCCAGTTTTGGATTCATGAGGTTCACTTTTTGGGGAACGTCATTACAGAACATGGTTTGGCTGTAGATCCCACAAAGATAGAAGAAGTGATTGCTTGGGAGCCACCCAATAATGCGTCTGAGGTGCGGAGTTTCCGTGGGTTTCCAGGGTACTATAGGAGGTTTGTGGAGGACTTCTCTAGGATTTCTGCCCCTTTGACCGTATTGAAATAGAAGGGTCGACCGTTTACCTTGACTGATCAGTGCCAGCAGGCCTTCGAGGAGTTGTGGCAGAGGCTGACTAGTGCACTAGTGTTGAGGCTGCTAGAGGAGGGTGTTGAGTTTGTCATATATTGTGATGCTTCAGGAGCGGGTCTCAGGTGCGTGATGATGTAGCAGTGGGTAGTGATTTCATATGGGTTGAGGCAGTTGAGGCCCCATGAGCAGAATTATGCGACTCACGATTTGGAGCTGGCAGCGGTAGTCTTCGCATTGAGGCTATGGAGACACTACCTTTTCAGTGAGCGTTTTTTGGTCTACTCAGTTCACTAGATCCTCAAGTATATCTTCACTCATAGGGATTTGAATCTGAGGTAGAGGTGTTGGCTGGAGTTTCTGAAGGACTATGAATTTGAGATAGTCTACACTCCAGGGATGGGCAACGTAGTAGCAGATTCCCTTAGTAGGAAGTCCCAGGCTCACCTAGGGCATGAATCTTCAGAGCAGTTGACTTCCATTCGGCTTACCTTGGTGGATCAAGAGGGTAAAACTTTTCTACAGTCGATAGTATTAACTCCTTCACTCCTTGAGCATGTGAGAGAGTCACGGCTGGGAGATGTTGATAGCGAAGTACTGCGTGATCAGATATCCACAGGCAATGGACCTGATGGGTATTCGGAAGGAGGGAATCACGGGATCCTGTTTCAGGGGTGAGTTGTAGTATCGGTGGAGATGTGAGAAGAGGTGATGCAAGAGTTCCACATTTCTCCCTTGGCCATACATCCTGGTGTGGGGAAGATGTACAGAGACCTTCAGCGGCAGTTTTCGTGGTCTTTCATAAAGCAGAGCATAGCCGAGTTCATTTCTCGGTGTCTTACCTGTCAGTAGGTGAAGGAAGAGCACCATGTTCCGGCAGGGTTGTTGCAGCCCCTTGATATCCCATAGTGGAAGTGGGACGGCGTATCTATGGATTTCATCACAGGGCTTCCGCGCAGAGCGAAGGGCCATGACTCCATTTGGGTGATAGTGGACCGACTCATGAAGTCAGCACACTTCCTTGCTATTAGGGGGCAAAGCTCAGTGGTGGTTCTGGGACAGTTATATGTTCGGGAGATCATCCCTATTCATGGAGTACCCTCGATGATCATCTCCGACCATGATGTGCGGTTTACATCACAGTTATGGAGAGGATTGCAGGAGGCATTCAGGACTCACTTGCGGATGACTACAGCTTTTCACCCCCAGACTGACTGGAAGACCGAGCACACTATCCAGTTGTTGGAGGATATGCTTAGGGCGTGCGTGTTAGACTTTTCCCAGAGCTGAGAGGATCACCTTCCCTTGGTAGAGTTTGCATATAACAACAGTTACCACTCTACTATTGGCATGGAACCTTTTGAGGCCCTCTATGGGAGACCCTGCAGGGTACCCTTGTGCTGGACAGAGGATGGGGAGACCTCCCTTGTGGGCCCAATGTTGGTGCAGGTGACGATGGAGAAGGTGCAGGCATTCATGAGCGGATGAGGATGGCTCAGAGAAAGCAGAAGTCCTATGCAGAACGACGTCACAGGCCCTTGGAGTTTGATCATGGAGTCCATATCTTTTTGAGAGTCTCCCCACGGCGTGGAACACGGAGGTTAGGATGGGGAGGCAAGCTATACCCGAGGTTCATTGGGCCCTTTGAGATCATGCACTGGGTTGGTGAGGTCGCCTACCATCTCGCTCTACCCCCACATCTGGAGAGAGTACATGATATCTTCTACATGTCACAACTGAGGAAATACGTGCACAACCCCACTCACGTCATCGACTAGGGAGATATGGACATTGAGGACGGATCCACCTTTGCAGAGCACCCAGTGGAGATTGAGGACCGGTAGGAGAGGACTCTGCGTGGATGGGCCATTCCTCTAGTTCGTGTGCTATGGCCGCATGGGAGGGTGAAGAAGATTACCTGGGAGCGGGAGAGCCAGATGCGGGCTCAGTACCCCAAGCTGTTTTTGTTGTTTTGTTATTTGGGGATAAAAAACATGAGGGAGGGAATGATGTACGAACCCCAGTTTTGAGCTTGTAAGACTTTGAAATTCTCTTGATATGATTCCAGAGTAGGGCATTCTGACGGTGTGTGATTCCAAGCCCTGGTGTAGCCAAAATTAATTTTGGCATGCGTTCAAATTGGGTGGGAAAAATAAATAGAATACCTCATGAACGTTATCTTGGACAGGAAAACCGATGGAACTGTTGATTCCAGAACATGCTGTTTACCCTAGGAGGGGTATAATTTTGACGGGCGCCTGCCAATTGTGAAAAACGCCCCTAGGGACATTTTAGTAATTTGGCGGTCATGGGCGTCGAATTTTATAACTCTCGAACAAAGGCTCAGATTAAAATTTTGATGCCGCCTTTGCGCTCAGGGCATGGAGTTTACCCTAAGGAAGGCTTAATCCCAGCCCCGACGAATGTTCGGGTACGGGCCGATGAGCGGGTGGTTAAGTGTGTTTTTTTATTTAAACACACCACCCACCCTCTTCAACCCTTCTTGGATATTACTCTCTAGAGAAAGGGCTCTCAACAAGCATCCACCCTCTCCTCCATCACTCTGGCAAGGCGTGGCGGTTCTGGGATCCCGATCGTGAAGCATCGTGCAAAGACCCTTGAGGTAGGCTCGTGTTTATCTTTTTTTATTCCCGCAACCTTCAATTTAATTTATTCTCATCGAATTGTTTTCCGATCGTCGATAGAATCCATTGGTTTCGTAGGGCTCGATTTTATGTTCACAAAAATCCATTCGGATCAATATTTAGAGTCCTGGGGTGCCCGAGGTGGCCCTGGGACCTTTTCCGGCCAAATACCCCATATTTTCGGTGGACCCAGGGTGGTCCGTCGACTCATGGCGGCGGTGAGCTCCGACAAGGTGGCGTAGGAGGCGGCTCCGACTCGAGGTGGTGGCGCAGATCACAGGCGGCGGGGTCTGACTCCATGCAGCGGCACGACTTGCAGGCAGTGGCACAGTGCTTCGAACAGGCAACGACGGTCGTCCAGGTAGACCGGGGTCGCGGCGCGACCCCTCGGTGGGGACCGAGACCCGCTGGAAGCGTGTCTCCACATAGACCAAGGACCGACCACGAGGGCCGATCGGCTGAATCAGGGACTGTGGGTTTGCGGCCGGCCTGCACGGAAAAGCCGCGGGCCGGCGCAGTGTGCCGGGCCGGCCGGCACGGGCCGACCCAGGACGAGTGGACCGGCCTGCGAGGCCGGTCCAGCCCAAGGGACTTCTCCCCTCTGGCTTCAGACACCCGTAAATATCACTACAGGTGTCCGTTTTATATGCCATCTATGGAAGGGTAATCCTCGTCTCAAGGATCATGTTTTGATATGGTTTTGGGGATTTTTAATTCCCAGAACGGGAGCTCGGTGGTGCGTCACGCGCGTTAAGTGATACGCCGGGGTTCTTATTTTGGTCGGTGCAGACACATCTGATGTCCGATTTGAGCACCGTCAGCGGCGGTGCGACCCTGGCATAGAGGAGGAGATTTCCAATATGGTTTCAGACGTTGAAGTGGGAGTTGAGACATGGACCCAACAGGTCGTACTTGTGATGCGTGCTGCATTTTTGCGCCTTTTTCACCAGACGTCCGTTCGGGGCATATGAGTAGTCGTTTCTGTGTGTTTTACCGAGAGCATCACGATGGCGCAGTTCGCCCAAAGAGTATCAGATCCGGGTGTGGGCCCACATGTACCGACTATAGTGAATAGTACCATATTCCCCGGTTGTCTGTTTTGGGCGAGTAAGTAGTCTATCTCGCGTTTTTTTTTCGCGATAAATGCAACGGTGCAACCAGTTTGGGCATGTTGAGCCTCCTTTGAGATCATGTTAGCGTGGGGTGGAGATATTATTTTTATACACTCCGAACCAATGCATGATGGCATTTATAATGACACCTGGTGATGTCAGTAGCAATGCGGAGCTAACAGGATGATTCCGGGTTTACCCTCCAGCAAGGCTGGGTAGTGGGTCACCCGTCGTCTTGTTCCAGGTCTACCCTCTAGCAGGACTGGGTAGTGGGTCACTTGTCGACGTGTTCCCGTTATACCCTCCAGTAGTGCTAGGTAGCGGGTCTTCTATCAACGTGTTCCGGGTTTACCCTCCAGCAGGGATGGGTAGTGGGTCACCCGTCGATTTATTCTAGGTCTACCCTCCAGCAGGGCTGGGCAGTGGGTCGCATGTCCACGTGTTCCGGGTTTACCCTCTAGCAGGGCTGGTTAGTGGGTCACCCGTCAATTTATTCTAGGTCTACCCTCCAGCCGAGCTGGGCAGTGGGTCTCCTGATGATGTACTAGGGTTTACCCTCCCTCGGGGCTGGGCAGTGGGTCACCCGCTGATGTTTTAGACTCAGCCCTTCTCATGCGACTAGTCGGTGACTTTTCCTTCCATGACTACCGTAGCGGGACCCTGATTGTGCGGATCAGTGGAGTTTCAGTTTTTGACATTACCTAAGGACCCACGACGAAGAGGTATACTTTTCCCACTGAGACGAGTCCTTAATATGAGACCTAAAACTGTACGGGCGAGTCAGTGCTGCCCAAAGCAGATAGTATTGAAGTGCAGTAATTGAACCCCTCTGACTTGGGTTTCCTAGGGGGATGAGATGAGGTGCTGGGCTGTGAGGATGTGATTAGATGGAACTTATGGAGACTTATCCTGGACTGATCTTGGAGATGGAGATCCCCATTACACACTCTTTTGAGTTTCTTGTTGAGCACATATATATATATATATATTTATATATATATATATATATCTATAATTGGACCCTACTTTCGTTCCCACTTCCTAGGGTCCATGCCTACTTATCTCTGTCAGGTGGAGCAATACTCTCTTTATTAAACTTTTCTACTGTTATTTTTTGTCTACTGCTCACCTATTTAGTGCCTTATTTGTTTCTCCCTCAAGCTTTCAGGGCATCCTACTGAGTATCCTTATACTCACCCCTGCTTGGGCTTTTCCCATACCTGGTGTGCCCTTGCAGACGACGGACAAGTCGATCGTGACTACAGAGGAGCATAGAGGTCACAACAGTTGGAGCAGCGTACCACGGTCGTGCTAGAGTATTTATGTGGGAGTCTATCCAGTCGAATTCTTTTGTTCACCTGTTGCCGGGTTGTGGCATATTTGTGGTTGGGTGCATGTTTGAACTTTTTACTTTTCAGTTTACTTGTCAATACTTCCAGCACTTTACTTACAATTTTTAGTTGTTGATGCATGATTGTGGTTGGGGTATAACTGCATGTCTTATGGTTTATTTTTTTTCTATGCACTACTGCGTCGTGTGGGTTGTGTGTGTGTGAGTAAAAGTACTTAAACAAAGGCCTCCCCGAGATTGTTACGCCTTCAGCGCTGGTCGCCAGCCTCTAGCCTATGGAGGTGGGCTTGAGGTAGTTGTGGCTCAGGACTGGTAGGTTCGGATCGTAAAATTTTCCATATTATGCTGATGTTCAAGTTTAAAATGATTTTGTTTTAGTTATACATTTCCTTAAATGTTTACGTTTATTTATGAATGTTTACGCTATATTGTTATCCATACTGAGCATCTGAGCTCACCCCTTTCAATGTTTTATTTTTCCCAGGATGTGAAGAAGTATTTTATGAATGACCTACAGGGATAGTATGAGGGGATATGAAGACAAGATGTTGTTGTAGTTTTCATTTTATGATGTAATTTTAGGACTTATAAATAAATCTAGTGTTTCCAAGACTACTAAACTAATCGGTCTTTCGGGACATGATTCCTTGTAATCATGTCAATGTATTAAAATAATGCACTGACTCTGGGTAACTGGGGTCGGGGCATTACAATTTTAATATTTTGACCGAATTTATAACCCTTTTAAAAATTATTTAAGGTCTCGTAAAATTATATTATCATTATAATACAACAAAATCTTAATATATAAACCCAATTTATGAAAATATATTATTTTAAATCCTTATATTTTTTAATAATGGTAAATTAAAACATTTATATTTTATAAAATTCTAAACACTTAATTTATAATTTTTAATAAAGAAATTTAATTGTATTATAATATAAATACGTCATATTTTAATTTTATAAGATGTTTAAATTTTATTTTACTTTTACATTGGTGGTTTCTCTATTCAAAATGTTCATATTATTATTCCAATGACCATATTAATATTCATAAAATTTGATTAATAATGGTCATATGGCTTCCCTAATTTCTTTTAATATATCAAATTCTATTAATTATTCATTCAATTCAATTCAATATAAATGTTACATATTTTCTTTTCAAAATTCACATTTCATTACTAATATTATATTTCATTTATATAATGTTGTTCTGAGTGCGATTATTCAAGGGGATGAAGAATGTACTAATTTTATTATTATTATTGTCTTATTTTATATTTTTTGTCTCACTGTATTATTTTCAATTATTATTGATATTTTTATTCTATAAATGTAATGTTTAAATTATAATAAAAAATTTAGTTTGTATTATCATGTGGTGTGTGTGAATTATATAAAAATATATTACAAAATATGGCACAATTATATATTCAGAATGGGAATTCAATTTATAAAATTATATGACATTATAGTTTAATATTTTTCGATTAAAAAAATATTAGAAGGGTACATAAAATAAAATAAACTGATTGTATAATTCTAAAACATAAAAATATATAAGAATTTTTGTTCTTTTTTATAATAAACACCTAATATTTGAAATTTATTTAACTTTCATTGAAAACAACTAAATTTCCCAATAGTTTTCATAAAACCATTCAAAAGTATTTATAAAGGAAAAAATCATAGTCATGAAGGATTCCTAGAAATTATAAAAACTCATATATATATTTCCTTGAAAATTAATCATGTCTCATTTTTAAAAAAAAGATATAAACATTATTTAATAACATAAGGTCATTTAATTACCTTTTAAAATCAAAATATGTCCTTCAAAGAAATTCAAAATTATCATTTATATATGTTATGAACTTATCCTTAAATTTAACCTTTCAAGAAATCTTACAATGGAATCAATTAACCATATAATTCTGACATCTCTTAGGAGTAACCTATAACCTATAAACATCATCGCTTTACCCAATGCATTAGAGAGATGTATTTGGACTACTCACCAACAAACCTATATTTGGATCACCCATAATTAATATAAAATTTAAAAGAACCAAACAATGAATAAAAAACATATATCTTTAACTTTGACCACAAACCATGTTTGAGTTGGATTTCTATCCCACAAGCAATAAAATATTTAGTTATCTCAACAAAATTCAATGAAATTACCATTTCCATAAGAAATATTAAAAAATAAAAAATCCTCAAATATTAGGAATAGAATATTATTTCTGAAAATATTAAATTTTAGAGGAATATTTATGAATAATAAAATATATGATGGTGAGAAAGGGTGGTCAAATCATAGACATTTTTAAAAAATATATTTATAATTTTATAAAATTTTAAAAATAACATATATGGAAAACATTAAAAAAATTGGTTTTTAATCTAGTATAAATAAAGAAAATAATAATAAAATATGGGATATATAAACCTTTTAATTATAAATAATAAAATCCTTGGAAACATTTTAAAAAACTTATATACATGAGAAAAATAGTTGGAAGGAAAACATTAAAATAAGATTGTTAAAAGAAAGTTCATTTCTTCAATCCCCAACTTGTTTTGTTCATACATATAACCTATAGAGTAAGAAAATTAAATTAGTTTTATACATTCTTAAGAACCTATTTTATGTTAATCCCATTATCATTATTCCATTTACTTCATCTTTATCATTGTTTTTTTGTCACTAAATTTTATAAGTTCAAGTTGGACATTTTGAGGATGTTGAGTTTATAAGTCCAAAATGACTTTGGTTGGTTGACTAAGGTAGTATGGATAATATTTCCAACAACTGAAGAAACACAATCATGAAACAATTATCATTTTTATACAAATTTTTTTATATCTATTCATTGATGGTGGTTGTGGAAAATGAAATATGTCATATTATGGATATGGTTGTCCACATGTGGACAAAATCAATGTTTCCATTATTCTACTATATGAAAAAACAAGGGATATAATATTTTACATTTACAGAATCATAATTATATTATACATGTCATATTTATTCATTATTCATATTCTTATGACCAACCATGCGGGGAAGTAATCAAAAAAATATTCACATCACTTTATGGAAGAGGTATTCCACACAAACACACAAACGATGATATAATTTTCCAATAGAAGGAAAGGGTCAGAATGTAATTAGAATATTATATTTCCAAAATAATAATAATTTCATTAAAAAATTATATATTAATTAATTCAATGTTTATAATTAATTTTTTGAGGAGTTGATGTAAAATGAAACACATAGCTACAAGGAGGTGGTAGTCCACACATATGTGTAAATGATTTTTTCATTTATCATTTGATGGAAAAGATATAGAAAAGTGATTTGAAATAAAATTAATAACATTTAAATATATATAATATAATTATGTAATTATTTTTTAGTCATTAGAATATATTTTAAGTAGTTGGATGTTAATAAGAATTAAATAGGTTAATTAGGACTTATACCTCCTCTTCGGATATCTCCCTTTGGATTACACCTTAAACCATATAGGATTAGTGTTTTGGGAAGATAAAGACCTATAATATGTGAGGATGAAATTTGGGAAGAGATTTTGGTTGTTTAGGGTGGGTCTATGTTTCTAAAAAAATTTGAACCTCATGATACGAAATATGAAATCCATTTTTTTCATCATTAATTTGTATAAGTGACATAAATTATTTTCAACACATGTGGTTTAATCAAAATGAAAAACAGTTTTATGAAAAAAAGAATTTTTGATGATAAAAATGATTATAAATAAAAAAATATAATAATAATTACTATGGAATTATTTGGATTATTTTTAATCAAATTTTAATTATATAACTTTAAAAACAATCGAAAAAATAAATTGTAATTTTTAATTAGATGAAAATAAATGAAATGTTTTATAAAAATTTTAATTCTCACTATTTACAAAAAAAATAAATATTTTCTAAAAAATAAAAAAATCACCATATAATAAATTTGATATAATTAATACAAAAACAAATTTATTTATTTTAATTTAAAACTATATAATAATGAAATTTAATTTTTAAATAACACCATATATTTCATGGAAAAATTATCATCTTGAAATAAAATCAATCATTTTCTAAGTGAAAAATAATAAAATTATTATTATATATGAATCTATAAAATATATTTATGATCATTAATAAGAAATGAATTTAATTTATTATTAATATTAAACATATTTTTTATGTTCTCTAACATGGTTGTCACATGAGAACAACCATTATACTCAATTCTCTATAACATATATCTTCAAAAAGATTTCGCAATGACATCTAAAAATTAACATGGAAGTATTCTGTTCTGATCCCACATTACATATCCCATATATCTATTAGTAGGTAACATGCTCCTATTTTTCTACCTCATGGGACAAGAGTAAAATTGTTACTTCTTTACCAATATTCTCACAACCATATGTCATAATCTTCCATCCTCATCATGATATTTAATAAGTATTCATACACCATAGAATCCAACATAATTTTATTTTTGTTACCCTTTTCTGAAATCTATTGATTATAACATCAGGAAGCACAAAAGATATCTAAAATTACTCAACGTAACATTGTTACTCATCAATTTCCCAATCCACCATAATATAAACTAGATGGTTCTTCTAGTCCAGATGACCCTGATTTATCAACCCCAACCCCTAAGATAAAACTTACCAAACTAGAGTTATCAAAAACTAGAAACAACCAATAAAAGTCTTCCAAAACCACCAAAAAAGAGTTTCCATGTCATGTAAATTACCAAAAGGATCTTCTTGACATACCAAATTGTGGGTCATACTCTACTAGGGAGGCATATATAAATTTTTTTTCTTATAACTTAATCTAAACACAAAGGGAAATTCAGTATTCACATAGGGATGTAGTTGATGTACTCCCTAAATACAGAAAACCCCTCTAATTCCACCACCTTATAATAAAATATTTTATATGAACACTATGTCAACATCACTACCATGGGCCTCTCTCACACAAGGGAATAGTTTGGGGCCACCATCACCTATCTAAGGAGAGAAAACTAAAATTATCTACACCTAAAATAATATATATGAAACTAATTGATCTAGAAAATCATCTTTCATCTAGAAATGGAGACCTCTATTAAAATTTCCAACTACTGAACTGGTATGGTGACATTAATATCACAAAAAATGATACAATAATACAAAACCTTAAATGACTAATATTATCCCCATTGAACCAAAAAATGAATCATTCAAGTCATATTCCTTATGAACACCACAAGCGTGTTCGTCAATCGAGAAAATGAACACTTGAAGTCCATCTATAGAATAAAAGATAATGTTAAAGTTAGTCTCCCATTGAGAAAATATCATGGGTTTCCATTTAGTTACATTATTAAATTATTTTATATTCATTTTAAGTGAATTATATTATAATAATACAACATTTAAATCCACACTTACAATTTAACGGGTATCTAACTTCAACTTCAATAGGGATTTATCCACTTACCACAACTGAGTTGGTTTTTCTCACTACATAATGTGGAACCCATATAATTTACTTAATCACCCAAACCTCAAGAAAATATATACAAAAACTAATCCATACTAAGGTGGTTACAACAAAATCTTATCTCTGCAACAAAATAATATCTTGAATGATCTCTTTCTCTACTAAAGATAATCATACTTTACCATAAGGGGTGAGTGAAATGTGGTTCACATTAATGGATACTCACTAGATAAAATGAGTTAGGCTTGTGTTTCTACTTAAATATCATACTCATGAACATTTTATGTCGAAATAATAAATCATGCATGTCTTATCTAGTATGAGGGTACAAATTATACTTCGAACTGGCTCTATTGATGCCTTCCCATAACCATCTATCTCAAAAATATTCAAAAAAATGTAACTATCAGCACCATATTTTTTAATAAAAACAACTAAACTTGGTTAATATATAAGAGTATTGGTGGAACATTAATATCCATATGCTCCCATAATAACCACATCCACAGTTGAAATTATTAACTATTATATACATATACTTATCATAGAAAGCATTGATGTCAGTGATGTAATTAACATAATGATCAATCCGCAAAACCACTCAGTATTTCATTAAGAAAATTAGAATCATGTTCCTATATCCATGGTGCTTTCTTTATAATAATAAGCAACTATAAATGCTCGTTCCAGGTCTCCAAAATATTTGGAATAATATTAGTACACCACTACAATTAGATAACACTTCCTCTAGTGTCTCCACAGAAACCAAAGATATCGAAATATTTCACTATGAAACCTGTATATAGAACTATTTGCAACAACTATAAATCTAGTTGTGTTCTCATACATGGTCATGCTACCTAGAATAGTGTTCAACATCCACACATATATATCCATCTAAAATATGGGCTCAAAATCTAACCATGGTAGATAATTCACATTTTTATTTTTAGAAAACAAATAGCATCAATTAATGGCTCACTATTCCCTATAAGGTGATTACTAAAACAATCATCATCTAGTCTTTGAATGTCTAAGTAGTATGAAAATGTGAGTCTTGACCCCACCCAAAACACTATAACCTAATAACCCAGAACTGCTGATAATATGATGAGGTTTATTTCGATCCTAGAGAATATAATATATCATGTATACAAGTTGAATTTTTCAACACAATGTAAACTACCACACACTATAAAAGATAAATCCACACTAATAAAAGATGGGAGAAAAATTATCACAGACCATATGGAAAGTAAATAACTCAACTAAGTATTATATATAATTCTATATCACTCAAAAATCTATGTTGAGGGGCCTAACTACAGGCACACAATTTTCATAACAGTACCTCTGCACACAAGTTATCTATCAGTTGGTAAGACCCTTAATTTGATATGGTGAACCTACAAGGATTAGATAATATTCATATGATATAACAAATGAATTAAATTAAATATCATAATTTACAAATATATTATGAATGTATCAACTTGATGTACCCCAAAATCTATGTATTAAAGTCTCAGGTGGAATAAAAAGTTATTAGAGTCCAGTATAAATGATATTTCATGCACCACACCTACTATGGTTTATCTTAAATTATAATTAAACATAATATATCTTTAATATCATTTCACTAAATTCAAAAAAAAAACCTCACATAAATAAAAACTCTATTTTTTTTCAAGGACTCAAATGCATTGAAACCGCTCTAACATGACCCAAACCACCAGTTCCATACCTTGGCTAATAGTATGATGAGTGTACCAACCAAATCTTTCCTCCAATAGGCTAGTTTCTAGTGACTATCAGTGAGTAAAAAAATCCAACAATACGATAGGCATTGCACAATATGAACCTAAAATTTATAGATATCTTCAATTAATTAGATAATAAATAACATAAACATTATATATATGGGTGGATGTTTGTGTGTGTATAAACAATTGGACAACATAAAACTTATGTATGAGAAAACAATACAATTAAAATGTCTCATATTTATAAACCCAAGGATTTTAATATTTTAAAAGATTCCAAATTCGATATAAAAAGTCTATGAAAATCCAAATCTCATTGAGTGTACTCATGGATCGAACTCCAACTAAAATGGTTACTACCATAATTACAACCCCCATGCACTATAATTCATCACCACACATCATCTATGAATAATCCATACCATATACACTTATACCACGACCATATTTGAACTATATATAATATTTATAGACACAACATGTGTGGGAACAAATCTCATGAAGGGGTGAGTATAAAAATACACAATAGGATTCCTTGATACCAAAAAGGATCATAAAATATTCATTAATATCAAAATCCTAGGTACGATAGAGTAAACAATATGAATAAAATCCAAATATTCTCTACTAGTAGAGGTATCATAGATATAGATAAGTATTATTCATCTCCATTATAATCCTTGAATAAATAACCTCATGATCATCCTACAATTAATAATTTAATGCAAAGTATAAGAATTGTGAATTTTATAGACATAAATACATCACATTTTAATGGTAACCTAGAGGTACCAAATGAGAGATAATTCTTGAAGAATCTAATCAGATCCATCTCTCTAGCTCCCATATTGCCACTATAAACCCTAAAAGAGGACTCAATCATCACTAAATAAATTCAATACATTTAATGGATTACTATTTCCACCATCTACTATTTTTATCCTTCCATATGAGAAAATATATATGTGAACCCACACCTTGACCGACGATAGATTTCGGCCTTAAAAGTATAAACCCCCAATGTCATAACTATCCAGATATGAAGAAACCTATTACCATTAGAAATAAGAGATGAGGGTTTTATCCTTGATGGGTAGTTATGATAGTGGGGATTAGTAGTCCCTTGTATTACTTCTATCCTTGTTCAAGGTGTGGGTTCCCCAATATATTTCTTAGATAGTGGTGTGAAAATGTTGGAATGTAGATGTAACACTCCCATAACTATCAAGAAATGATAAAGTGAAGAGTGGGTCCTCATTCATTGTTTATAGTGGTGATATATGAGTTATATATTATGTTTGAATTTATAAATATTTGTGAATCCTTAGTTACCTTAGGGTTACCTTCAAGATGAAACATCTGACTAGATATCAAATTCAAAACTAATGTACTCTATAGTACTCAGAGAATTGTTAGATAAAATTTTGGTGTGTTATTATTGAATTATATCATAGATTAGTTGGAAATACATTTATTTGGGATACCTATATTTGTAGATAATTAATGGAACATTTCTTATAATCCTCTTGGTTACTCTCTTGCAATGAGTTTTTTGTGCTGACTGAGCATTTAATCTTTCATTAGTTGTTTTTGGGAATCCTTCTGAGTATGTTTATACTCATCCCTACATGGGATATGTTCTTACATGTGTTGTATTTGTTTAGATGATTCATAGTGTAGATATGGTATTGGTAGATGTGTAGATGGTATGTATATTTCAACGCTAACCCCTGGTAGTTCATGCTTATGCATGATGGATCAAGGTTATTCATGATGGTTGTAGTGGCCATTGTTTCTAGTGATCAATCTAAGAGTATGCACAAGGATAAGTTCCTTTATAGAGTCTTTTTTTACATTAAATGGACTATTTGATAAAAATTTCCATGGGTATGTTTGCATCTGTCATTATACTTGTATTTGATGTCTCATCACGTGTTGTATAAATTTTGGTTATATATATATATATATATATATATTATTGGTGTTTTTGATTATCTTATTAATTAGACATGTGTTTTTGTTATAGGTTGATATATTCTATTTCATTACAAACAAGATTATATACATACTTGGTGTGATTTTCCATCCCCTGGACTATTGGGGTGGTACACTCATCATACTCTCAGCCCAAGTTGGGGCCTAATAGAAAAGGTCAACAAATATAACTAACCCCTCTCCCACCCCTTATAAAATAACTTCCCAAATAATTTTTATTTCATAATATATTCATAAAAACCATATATTAAGCCTTATTAAAACCATGTGTAATTTAAGGTCTTCTCTAATTCGAATCCTCCAAGGCATTAAGGACTAAGAAAAGAAAAATCTTCAAAGATGATATAATCATCCTCACTTTTTCATTTTCCTCTACTTCTTCAATTATAAAATTATTACAGTACCACTTATAAAAAATACTTCCTGAATTAATGAAAATTGTAAACATTATATAAATTTTATTAGGCTACTATATATTTGTTATATATTATTTACAAATTTACATTATATGTCTCCAACTCTGTGAAATAAGCCTCATTAATGGCCAAATTACCACCTATGAGGATGATTTAAATTCATTATATATCACCACATATATGGATGGTTAAAAATAAATATATATAAATAATTTTATAATTCTACCATGTTATTATTTGCAACAATTGAAAATATGTTTGTTTATATATATATTACTTCTCTTTCCCACTCGTTGACAAAGTCTCATTAAATGTTTATAAGCCACCTATGAAGATGTTGTTAGTTATTTACTTATCACAAACTTCATGGATTATTATAATAACATAGTTATAATGTAAAAATATATAATTTTATTTAAATTTATTAATATTGTTGTAATTTTATTAATATTTAAAAAAAAAATCAAAACCATAAAATCAAAACAAAATGACATAATTCAATGAAACATGTCATTATACTATTTGATCATTAATAAAATGTAAATAAATAATTTAAAATTATTATAATTGAAAAATATTAATGTTAATATATGTAATACACTGTTATATTCATGTTCAAAGGAACTTATGTTTCTTATATAAGAGTTTTGAATGTAAAAGTACAAAATGGGACCTAAAGTAATGGGATTATTACCCTACCTTACTCTTGGAGATTTAATAACATTGTATAATATTTAAATTATTATATGTGTTTATAAATGAAATAGAAATATTGATTTAGTTATTTACCTTTTATATGTGTTTACAAAATAATTTCATTGGTATCTCAAATATTTATTATTAAGTTATATCATATATTGTTTTAAAGTGGATTCTCTCTTAATCCCACTCAATGAATTATAATTATTTATCTAATTTGGTTTCAAAAGGTTTGAATTTATTTTCTACACAAATTATAATATTAATTTTATAATTTACCATTTTTGTTTATTTTGTTGTATTTTCATTAAAATATTAAATATTTAAACTCGATAAAAACATTATAATAATCAAAAGGGGACTCTTAACTCTTCCCTTTAATTATCATTTTACCCCCAATTCTTATAACTATTTTCACAATTTTTTTCCTAAAATTTATTTAGAATTTATTTTATTTTAAATTATTATGTTTTCTTATTGGTAAATAAATATCTTTAAATCACTGATATGCATTTAGAGTAATATTATTGATTATTAATAGACACTTGTTCTCAAATTTTCTCAATTATTATTTTTAATGAAATTATTTTACTATCCATGAAATATGATATATTCCTTGTTAACAATCCCCTTGAACATCCAAATTATATTTTACCCAATTTTTTAGAGAACCTAGATGTTTTTTCTTGAAATATTCTTTAAGTACTCACTAAGTGAAACATTTTTTTCATTGGTTTTTTATTTACGTTTCATGTGCACTTTTATTTCTATGTGTCACGAATTATTATTAGAATATTATGATATAATAGGTAGGCCAATAAATAAATATCTCTTAAATTAATTGGATAAAGTGATTATTCTCATGATATTATGAAATTGTAGCATGAACATGATACTAGATTTGTTCATATTCTATGAAATGATCTTTTGTTTTATGTTTATATGAAGCTATATTTTCGACATTATATGCATGGGATTTGAACATAGTGAAATTATATTATATTATTATATATGTTCCAAATTTATATGATTGAAATATATTTATTCCATGTTTCATTTTTATGAATCATTTTTCTATTATGATCGTATTCTTCAGTTAACAACCACATGATATTTTAAATTACTATACAATTTAATGTGTTGTGATTATACCATGTTATGATTACATGTATTAATGATTCATATAATTTTATATCATATTGATTATGTTTAACATGTTTCTATTTCTTCCCCCTTACTGGGATTTTAGATCATTATTTCTTTTATGAATGTCCCCAAGCGATATCAGGTATTAAGAATCGTTCAATCAATTTGTAGAAGTTCAATGATAAAGGATTTAATAAATTATTTTTCTTATTACATAGCTTGATGTTGTAATATAGACTTAATTAATAAAGGAACTGAACTTATTATTCTATAAATGGTTTTATATAATAAATATTCATGATAGAAATGTAAAGTTTGTACGTGCTACACTATATCTGAATCTGTCCCACTGAGGGTGTCTCAGTGGAGGATGCATGTATTTAAAACTTGAACACCATAACATTCTATTTTATACTATCTATGTATGTTATTTTTATTATTTATAATTTTATAATTTTATTATCATGATGTTCATGGTTATTATTTGGATATCTTCTCTTTATTCCATTTCTTGTTGGAATTATGTTTCAAAATTTGTTTGCTTACATTGAATGTTTATCCCACATATCGATACATCATGTTGTTTTATTTAATGAATACTATTATATGGTTTGTTATATTTATATGGATAAATAAATGTTTATTTTTGACATCCTTGCCACTTTTCCCTAGTTTATGGTGATCGGTAATACACTCTAGTTCCTATGGATAATTAGATCACGTGACCAAGCGAGTAGGCTAGATCTAGTTCTTTACATTATATGTATGTTTTTTATATTTAAATCTAATATGTATGATTAAAAAATATTCATATTTTTTTTGAAAAATATAAAAACACAACTATAATTACTTTATTAATACAAAATTCAATACCCATAGTTCTTTCCTCCAATACATATTGGTTTTTGGTCTAAAAAGATCAATGTGAACTAACTATAGCGGTGCAGATGATGAAGAATAAATTAGAAATTAAAATCAAATTTTTTTCATTATTTTATTATTTATAAGGATCATATAATTTTATGAATTTAATTTAATTTGATGTTTTCCATTTAAAAAATAAAATTTTCATTATATTTTTAATCAATGCCATGATTTTCCACCTCCCTAACCTTTTATTCAAATTATATGGTTTATCATCCATAGTACCAATATTTTTAATATTCTAGTATGTCTAGTACTTTAGGATTATATTACATATATCATCATATAGATTAAAATATTATGTTATAATTATTGATAAATTAGTAACTCTTGATTTATTCTTATTAATATTTTTACAGTATCCCTCATTACATAACAAAATTATTCTCATGGTATTTTTCTTAAATCTAAAAACATTAAGAACAATTAATATAAAGGTATTCACTTTTATAAATACATATCACAGTCCTATTATCCATACCTTTTAATTTTATTTAAATATCACTTTCCATATTTCCAATTTATTTATGTATTGTAAGCTATAATTTTTACAGGTCATAGGTCAAGAGAAATCACTATTCATATACCATATACTCTTATTGCTGGTAATCATCATAGATCATTAAAAAAATATAGATTTTATTAAAAGATAAAGGATCTTGATGGATCAAGGTGGTCCAAATTAATGTAACCCAAGATCATGACCTCTTATAAGATCAATTAAAATAAAAGGACCCATACTAGTAAAGGATATAAACAAACATTCCTCGTTGTACCCTAAAGAAAAAAATCATTGGCGTTATTCCACTCATTCCACACATGAATAAATTCCATCAAGTTACTAATGAGGTTATTGAATCATTGAATATGTTATGAAATGGACCATGGGGTCTATAGTTTACTCGGAAGAGAGTTGTTTTTTTCTGTAGAGTCTGTTTCAACAGAGGTTAAATCAATGATGTTTGAACTGCAAAACTCAAGAAAATTTATTATTGTCCAAGACTTTGTAAAGTGAGAGTCAATTATCCTAAAAGAGTAACTAAAATCTATGACAACTAAGACATTGGGATTATAAATGATACCCCCACCCCACATGAAACAATGGTTGTAAGAGACATCGATGTCGAGGTTAATGCCACTATTAAGGGGGTCCAAATGAACCCAACATCCCTATGGGAGTCACCTTAGAGTGTCTGAGGGGTTTCCTCCTAACAATAACATTCCTTAAATAAGGTAAATTCTTCTACCTTTTTGAGGTATAGACAGATAATCCACAAGAATTATGGTTCTAGCAACCAATTCCATCCTTGAGTTGTAATAGCCATTGAGATAGTCATTATTCCTCAGATTCTAAATACACTAGAAAACATAATCAAGGAGAATTTACATGACCTTTATTCTTAGTTTTCTTCTCCCAGACCATGAAACCAGATCAAGATAATGTTTCTTCTTGCTAAATAATTAGTCATAATTCTTATAAACCCACTAAGGGATTCCCATGATGATTTTATCCACTCTCCTTCAACAAACATGCGAGAGACCAATTATTTACTAGGATTATAGAAATAGATACACCTAAAAGTGATCTTTATCCCTTTTTTCTCAAGATCACATCAATGGATAGAGCATGGTTATATATTTACAAAACTAAGAAGTTATAATTCATAGGGATTTTACTACACCATTAGGCCACCTAAATCATTATTCTCTTGGGGAGCTTGCAACACATAAAAATAAACCTTTGAAGAAAATTACTATGATTATAATCCTATGAAAATAATTTTATCATCATTATATAACATCAACATAATGTGACATATATTGAATTTTTATTGGTTAAAGATGGATTGGATGAAAATTAGGTGATTAATAACTCACTTAAATGTTCAGTCAAGAGTTTACAAACCTTATAACCCAAGAACAAAAATCACCTAGTTTTTGTGTATGTAGTTGAATTCCCCCATTGAATAATCAAATGTTAATGGTTCTCTAGGATTGGTATTTTCTTCAATGCTCTTTCCATAACCTATTGACTCTTCCCATGGAAAAATAATGGTCCTACCCATACGTATACATAATAAATATGGTTTAGATGAACCATTCATCAATAACATCCCATTCCATTTTATCATGAAAGAAAAAAATCATGCCTAAGAAACTACTCAGAATGATATTTCTTTTATCTATAGCTTTAGTTAGTCTAGTTCCCAAAGACCATTTGTATCTCACATCAGAATCACCATTCTAAATAAAACAAGAAAATATATTTTTTATATCTTATAGGGAAACCTTTTATTTCTTTATATCTAATATGAAATTCATGGGAATTGAAGTGAGTAATCAATTTACAAGAGTGATTTTACCTTTGAAAAAAATGGTGTGGTTCTTACAATTGATAATGTAATTATAAATAGTATCAACTACCCCCTTAAATTTTTTTATTCATAATCCACTATAGAATATTAGAAATCCCATGTAATCTATGTGGAATCCCTTCTTTTGAACTCCCAGATGGGATTCTATTATAATATCATGCATCCATGAACATTATTTCAAAATTTAAACACCTCTCTTATCGTGGTTCATGTGTTGGTCACTCCAATTGAAATACTATTCCACGACCATGTTGAATCCTTGAATGAAATTTCAACTTTCAGTAAAAAATAAAACCACATAATCTAAAAAATATGTCGTGAAACACCATTACGTTGAGTCCTGTAACTATAAATGGAGGATACTCCAATAGAGAAGGTTATTATAAATATATCTTCTGAGACAATATTAAAAAAAATAAAAAACTATTAGATAATTTGTTACACTAGAAAAAACCTTTTAATGACTTAAAGAAACAAAATATCCTTCCCATAACGATAATATAGACCCCAGGAGAGTTGTAGCATCTGAATAACAGAACAGACACCCATGTATAGAATCCCATGTATTCCATCACCTTGTGAATAAATCCCAACTAAAATCTATCATATAATTTATCTATGTCTATATTTATGGGAATAATGAAACCATGAATATTCATACCTATGTATCAAATTGTTTCTTGAGATAAGCCAACTAAACCTTGGATATACTATCCCTTGATGAATCCATATTACTCTTCAAAAACCTAGTTATGAAGGCTTGTAATCATAATTCTACAAATAACTCTAGTATTAACCTTGTAAGAGAAGTGGTAGATATTAATAAGTTTATATTTACTTAACATGGAGGGGTATTTAACTTTCAGTTTGGGAACTAAGGTGGTTGCACAAGCCAACTAAGGGAAACCACATCCTCAAAATAAGTATTGTAAAGACTCCATGACATAATTCTTAATAATTCCCCATGAATCCATGAAGAAGGAACCTAGGAAGCCATCTGGTCCGTGAGAGATTTCAGAGTAAAAAGAAAGAACAACCCACAGATTCACCTCTTATCTAGAATACTTTAAAATAAAGAGGTATTATAATCATTCTCCACGAATTGAATTATATCAAATAAATCTACTCTACACTTAGGGAAACCATCATACATTTAAGGGATATAGCCTACAATAATAAATTTCAATTGATCATTTACCATAACTCCCACCACCTCAATATCATTAGAAAAAGAACCATCCTCTATTTGGATATTAAGGTTGATGGCCTCATACTTATCCATGATATATTCTTGGAAATTTGTTTTGTTTTTGTCTCCTTATTCAACAAATACATCCCTATAATTATTACAAGATAGCTACTCAAATTCTAATAGCACCCCATTTTCTAATTATTTCCATGGGCAAAAAATTCTAAAATGGTCTTCATTCCAACCATATTAAAACCTAATCTTAACGTTTCCAATATATACCTTAATTGAAACCATATATTGGAAGAGGGCGCGGTTGTTATTACATGCATTTAAATCCCTTTTCAAGAACCTCATATTATTATGGAATCTAATCCACAATACATTCTATATAGACTTATTCTAGGATGTATTTACCACATAGTGATAACTAGGATCAGAGTTTCACATATTATATAATAAACAATACCCACTAATTTCTTTTCTAGGGTCTAGATTGATGGGGATTCAAGAGTGGTCACAAAGGTCCTAGATGGTATGAAAAACTTTATAAGTCATGTATAAGGAAATATATTAGAGGTTATAGAAGGAACATATGAGGTTCCACCAGGAGTGGCATCATCCCTTTTGATTATTACACCAAGTATATTTACCTCCCAAAAAAACCATATCCCAGAGACCATTATAAGAGATAAAAGAAGAAAAATCATGTATTGTATTTTTTGAGTAAGTCCCTCATCCTTTATTCCCCAAAAGATCCAAGAATAACATTAAATATCCTCCAATGAGCCAGGTTAAGGACTCCATATTAAAGCATCAAAGGTCATACCATAATGAATCCATATCCAACACATCACACTTTTCATTAACAATGGAGGTAAAGAAAATGAGAAATATAGAAATGAATTTGGTAGTCATAAATTTACCATAGACTCTAGTTATCTCCAATATAATTTTGGTTTTCCAAAAATAAAGAGATGTAGTTATGAGGGATCTCCATGTATTTATTAAAATAAGTCAATCATATGAGATAACCTTATAATTCTGTAAAAGGGTTACTTCAATTCATGCAGTGCCATAAGAGAGATCATGTTGTTATAGAAGTTTTTTAATGAAATCATAATTCACCCTATTTATTATTCCATATGAATTCTAAAAACTAGGGAGATCATTTAGGGAGGGTATTTTTGGATTTGGAACCCAATATTGAAGAATCAATTTAGTAGAGATAAAAAATTATTGTCTCATTCTTCGAGAAAGATTTGGTACATACACCACTAAGAGGAGAATATGGAGCACTAGGAGACTGAATGAGATCATCCAACTCTATTAGAAGTAGAGAAGGGTTGATAGCACACACAAAATTTTTTTATAGAGATGAATGAACTATGAAAAGAACCAGGTTCTCTTTTCTAGGGTAAAAAAGTTATGGAAAACTCCACCTATTTATTGTGAAGGAGGGACTTACCATGATTTTATAGGGGAGTCAAAGATACACCATACGCGAATCCAAGTGCTGTCCGTATCCTAATGAAAACCATATCATGAGAATTGTTTTCATTAGAAATAGGGGTATTAAGAGAAAGGTGATAATTTGGGAATAGTATAGACGAACACTTAATGGGATGAAGATACATCAAATTATGAAATAGAAGCTGATAACAATTGATCCATGCTAACTTGAACCTATTTATTTGGAGAAATTGTGGATTCACCAAGATCAAAACCCACCATAGGATGAGAATCCTTGAAGGTGAAGTACCCCTTCCAACAGGTTGGTAACAAATTGAATTGATGCTATCACTACAAACAAAATCAATCCAAAGAAGACCAAAAACTATTTTAAACACCATATGACATCCCTATCCCGGAGAAGGATTAACTCCGTAATATGTTTTTATAGATCCACCTAAATGTAAAATAAGTCCATAGAGGTGTCTTGAAAATGTAGATAATGATCACCCACACATAGAAGGGAACCAAGACATCAACAATACACAAAATAAATGAGATTTTGAGAATGTGGAAGGGATGTTTAAGAATATTTATCCACAGTAAATACTAGGGAGAGTTGTAGACCATATATACTCCCATTGAACATATGAGGAGGTTGAAATTCCACTTACCAACTGATATGGATATCCAAGACCATGACTTCATTAAATTTTCCACGAAAGAGAGTACCACATAGAAGGATTTATAGTTCTTCAATAAGAACATTGCTAGAGAGGACATCCCCCATGACCCAATAAAATCTTGAAACAATGAAGGTAGGGGTATCTCTAGAACAAAATGAGCCACCATGTCCCACTTTTCAAAAGTTGTTATATCTTCAAAAAGTTATCACAGTATGTAATGTTATAGACTAATATTCATTAAGAATATATAGAGTTCCACCCACGCAACCTTGAGTACCTTTGAAATAGTATCCAACTAGGAGGGCGTTGGCCTAGGAAGATCATCTTTTATGGATGGGTTGTCCTGCATATCCTAGATTGTCGAATGAAGGGGATCCAATAAACCATAAAAAAGATGGGAGGGTGTGGGAATCAGGCCATCATATGTTGAGGAGGGAGGTAACTTCTTCTTTGAGATAGATGAAAACAAAGAAAATGTTGAATTGTTTTGAATGAAAGGAGGTATATGAGACGAAATATCGAGAGTGAGTGAGAGTCCCATCATCACAACATTATAACTCATAATGTTATCTTGAAAATCATTTTACTACAATTTTTAGTTCATAAATTTTTTGGATCAAAAAAATTATCATGTAAAACTTATGTAGTAAGATATAATTAACTCTAAGATATTAGGAAAAAACTAAAATAATTGAAATGAAATAATCTATTATATATAATTATTACAATTTATAGAAAATAAATTTTATTTCCTAACACCATTTGATTTGATTATAAGTAGAAAATGGTCTATTAAAAGGACTAATACTCTATTTTTCTTAAATAAATATATTCTGGAAAAAATTGATATATGTTGAATATCTATGGAAAGATTTGAAATTTAACGGTCATTAAATTACTAGAATCTTATCTATGTTTTTTATTTTTTTTGGTACGATTTGGTAAAATTATCTTCAAAGTTTCATTTTTAGAAATAAGATTATTTTTGTAAATCAAGTTAGTGGATGTTCAAGAATTTATATCTATAGATTATAGATCTATATAAATTACATATATATTTTCATTAGTAGTTTTAATTTTCTCCATAAGCTAAAAATCCCTTTTTATAAAAACCTATATATATCCCCAATATAATAAATATAATAGTAAAGATAATATAAATTTAGAGGAACAACTACTTCTCTATGATCATATTCTTAGGATTATTAAAAAATCAATTTTGTTGGTTTAGTGAGAACCCTCACAAGATGAACTAAAATTTATCAATAATAACCTAAAAAACAACATAAATAAACCTTACTAAATTTAACTGTAGTATTTATAGGAATGATTCATTATGTCATGATCTTGGTGACAATGTAAAAAATTTTCAATTTTAAGAGCTATGAATTATCCTAATATAAAGGCTGTCATCACGGAGGAAAATATATGGTAATTTTATGAAAGTAACATCAAGATAAAATTTATTATATTCCCCTATATATTGATTGATTTCTTGAGGATATATTCCATTTAACAATTTTTCTTATTCCTAGCATGTCAAATCAACTCAATTATCATCAAATCTTCTCAATTCTTCCACTGAAGTATTTACAAAATTATAAAGGGATAATTTCATCATGTAAGAAAATAATTGAGGGAAGAGGAAGTTAAAATGTATATTCATTTCTAGGAATTATTCCATCATGATAAAGCATACAGTTCATGGCTCCTATTGTGGATGTATCACATTAGAAGGAGGAGTTTCATACCCTTTCACGATTCCTTAGTTTGGATTCCCCACCTTCTTAGAAAAACAAATTTATTGGATTAATGATCCTTACCCGTATATCTTATCGTAATCATTTTTTTATGATTGAATATTATTTAGGCATTAAAGATTTCATTTCTAATGTATCATTATATTCACCTATGTCAGGGCCATAATTCATTCTTTGTTTCTTCAAACTTGACATTAAAAATAATCCTAATCTTACTATTTATACTCTTAAGAGAATATATAGAACAATTATATTCCAAAACCCTTATTATGAAATTCTATTGCTAGACTACTCCCACAATTTGATTTGTATATTGTTCTTTGACATAAATTGTTCTCCCAATCATGACAATTTTTCCTCTTGGGATATGAATTTTCCCACCTCTTAATACTATTTATATTTATAGAACAATCTCTTTAGTAAAATAATTAGTTTTGTAACTATATTCTTGATAACTTCCCAGTAATAGATTGATCATCCAAAGGTTTCGGTGAGAGATTCATCCAAATATCACCTAAAGTAGAAGAATTTATATATAAGATACCCTATTGAGTGAAAAAATAACCCACCTTACATAAAATCACAACATCTGTAAATTATTAAAACTCAAATCCTGAAGCCTTAATGTAACCCACTGGGATAGGTACAATGTTGTGCCTTACTACTAACATCATTCACCTACTAATAGAAATCCCAGTCTCCAAATGTTTTAGAGGGAAACTATAGAAAAACATTTCATGAATTATACTATCAATATTACCACCTTTAACAGAATCCATCTCTCTCTTATATGGAATTTCATCATGAAAATTTAGTGGCAATGAGGAATTATTATCTAACCAATCTCCCATATGACACTAACAACATTATAAAAAGAGAGAATTAAGTCCACCAAATATGAAACCCATACATAAATTAACTCAATAATCAATGAAAACCCACTGTTTGAATCATATATCACTCTCTATTTATATACAAAAAAATAAAGAAAGGTTTTTCCAAGATCAACATCCATAGATATACTTAGATAAATTTGGTGGGATATGGTGATAGTGTAGATATTTGAGCACAAGTATCTATAAAAATAATTATTAATAAAATTAATAATAAAAGGGTTATGAAAAATTATGGGTCAAACTATTAAAAAATTCAAAGTTACATAGAGGGTGATTATAATTTCTAATGAAAATACATAATCCATCTAAATACGAAATAATGAAATGATTTAAAAAAGGGGGGTTTGACTGATCATTAATCATGTCACTATCATCATTTAAGTGTATTAGTGTTTGGTGAGGATCCAAGAGTCCAATGAAAAAATAATGTTTGAGACCCCAAGATTTATTTATGAGTAAATCGAAGGAACAGACTCAAGGTAAATTATTATTGAATATTTCATCCAAAACAAAATAATAAATGATATGGTTTCAATGAACTATGAGGGAGAGATCGACATTTCTGAGTTACTATTTAGAAGACCATGAGCATTAATATAGAACAAGATGTGTAGAAATATCTAGGATTTCATTGGGTTTATTATAAGGGTTGAAGGGTTTTATGGATTTGTGAATAGAAGAAGAAGAAATGATCCAATCCCCCTATAGTGTTTTAGGGGCCTCATCCATCAATATTAAGATGGTTAAAGAATTAGGAACCCTATCATATATTTTTGAGAGATAATAATCAAAGATATATCCATTCATCCTCTAAAAATTCATCCATAACACAATAATTAATGTCTTTGTGGTTTGGGATTCATTAATTATTGGAACAAAATATGTCCTATTTTTTAACTATTGTTTTTGTGAAAAGTCCCATTATCTTCCAACTATCAACACTTCTTATATAGTAATTAGATAATTAATCCATAATCAAAATCCATTATATTGGTATTTTATATCCTTCATTTTATTTTACTTATTTAGTTTTTGAAATTAATTTTGATTATTTTTATTAAACTGACAATCTAGTTTTATGTTACTCTATTTTTGAATTTGTGGCATATAACATCACTTAATTCCATTATGTATCCTTATAATTTGTTCTTTTATTTTAGTGTTATTTTTAATTTTTAATAATCTTTGTTCCTCTTCCCGTAAACATTCCATTCAAATTTTTATATTGATCCAACTCATTATTACTCGTATGAATATCACTCAACTCTTTTATTATTGCATCATTCTTTCTCATATATTTTTTGAGTTTATTCTTATACTATATAAATTATTTGATAAGTTGATCAACCTCAATATTTGTTATATTATTAGTATATTAAATATTATTACTTATATAATATAATTCTCTTAGTAGTACATATAATTTTTCATCAACCATATTATTAATAATTCCAGTTTCACAAAAAATTATCAAACTATTAACTATTTTCATACACAATTAGGTCTTTTATCATATAATATAAAAAATTGAAATTGAATCATTGATATTACACTGAAGGAATAACTTTTCATATTTTGAATTATTTTAAACTTCCAACATTTATAGTCTTTAAATTTTTATATATTCCATTTTTCATTTTAAGAAACAAATATAACTATCAATATGTTTAAATATTTAAATTAATGAATCACAAAATTTCTATCAATAATAGGAGGTCACTTCATGAATTTTGAGCCATAACAAATCCCTTAATTTTATTTTTTTCTTCCATTATTATGGTGATGATATTGAATATCCTTCCATTTTGGTTTATCCATATATTTTATATTTATTATCATATTAATGTAACATATAAAAAAGCATGTGATAATGTGTTAAATGTAAGTATAATTTTCATATGATCATTATGGTGTTGAAAAATAACACTCATTAGTGGGTATTACTTTATAAATGTTGAAAAATAAGAAGTTGGGTGTTAGCGGGTCAAATGATATGAATTTTTTTTAGGTTTTTCATTGTTGGAAAAATAATTATAAATGGAAGTGTTCTATGAAACATTATATGAATTATTTTATTAAAGATATATTAATGATTCTCCACCCTTTTCATATCTCCAAAACTAGGAGGAAATACAATCTTATCATTAGAGGCTGAAAGTGATCCGATGCAAGCGATTAGGTTACTCCAAAAGTAGGTGGATACATAAAGAATGTATAATATATTGATTTCTATATAGGGATATCATTCAAGTTAACATTTTATAAATTCAATTATGGGCAGTGAAACATGATATCAATTTATATTCACCATATTTCATAAAAACAAATCATTTAAAATTGAATGAGACATAGTTTTTTTGTTTTAATTTCACATTAAAATGATATAAATAACACCAACAAAACCCATAAATGGTATTAGAGAAACCTTAATTGATTAAATGATTCTATTTAAAAATATATATTTTTTTGATATTTTGTATGAAAACATTGAAATGGAGAGTGAAGTAATGTAATCATTGTACATATTTGAAAAAATGTACAAAATTATAGTATGACATTGACCATGGATGTATTATTTTCTATTTTTTATTATGTAAAAATAATAACAAGAATTTATTACCCATTTATGTAATTTTATCAATTATAAAAATTCTAAAATAGATTACCATAATGCATAAGATTATTTTTTACATTACTAACTGTGTGATGTGGGATATAGATATAAGTTGACACTTTCCCAGACTATAATGATAAACAAGTTCTATATAATTTTTCTATAATATGGTAAACATCAAATTAATTACATTTTCATGTCATTATATTTAAAAATGATTTTAAATCTTATTGAAAATATTTATCGATATGGGAATTTGAAAAATTCATGTGACATTAGTTGATATCAAAAGTTCATTTGATATAAATTATTATTGACTAAAGTTGTTTTATCTCTTGGAAAATAATTTAATTTTTTTTATTTTTATTAAAATTATTATTTAACATTCATCAATATAAATTTTTTATATTATTAATGTTGGTGTGAATTTAATGTTTTTAAATGCTTCTTATAATTATCAAATAATTCATATAATTGTGACATGATATGTGTTAAAAAAAGATTTAGTTATTTTCAATTAAAACTATGATTTGGTTATATTTTTTTAAATAAATGTTCATTTATATTAATATATATTTGGTATTAAAATTTTATTAAAATTTTGATCCCTCTTGAATATTTATCTATGGGTAGTGGAATTTATGGTTGGGATTTACTATATTGAGGAAATAAATTATATAAAAAAGCTAATTAAATGGATACTTATTAATCCATGTTTTTACTTAAGTAAGATTGATTACTATCACAATGAAGGGAGATGAATTAATGTTACTTTTTTTGAATTTATTTTATAAATTAATCTCTTGGATTGGTTACATCCGAGATATTATCAAAACATAAAAATCAACCTCACTCATATGTAACAAATAAATAGAAGAAACACAATATTTTTTACAAGGTTCCCCTGAATGTGGGTGATTATATCCTTGTTATGGTCCATAAAATATAAGAAATATGTTATCACATAATAGTAAAAATTCAATAATATTAATAAAGGTACCATCCTCAAATTTTAACTATTTCGCATTAGTATTTTCTCTCAAAAAAATTGATTATACATGATCCCTCTTTATTACTATAATATTTCAATCAATAGAAAATGATCATTAAATTTAATTATAGTGATTCTGTTTCAATTGAAATATAATTTTCATATGGAAAGAGTATAATCATGGTAGTAGATAATCATTCCCTTGATCTGGAATAAAACTCAATATACTATAGAATAGTTAGGATGAATATGCCCACCTTTATCTAGAACTATAATGAAATAATTTAGTAGTAGACTCATGTTAGTCACTCACAATTTCCTTATCTATATCCATATTTCTTTAGTCATTTCATTTTATAACATCAATCAATATCATGTTTATAATTTACATTTATGAATATTTTAAACACCATGCTATTCATTTTCATTATATTGAATTTGTGAATAATAAAGTACCAAATTCTAAAATGTAAAAACAAACCCTATCATTTGAAAATACATAAATAAAATTTACAATATATTTTCAAATCTATAATGATATTAATTATTTAATTATCTAAAAATAATAATATTTAAACAAAAATTAAAATTCAAACAAAATCATGTGAATATCTCTTACATATCAAATTTTTAATGTCACATAGCTCTTGATCACACATATAAAAGCAGCAAATATTCTTATAAAAGATCATATTAATCATAGGATATTTTTTAATTCCTTATATTATTTATATATGAGCTCCACATTACTCATAATATCTAGTTAATCTTCATAATTACACATACATATCAGCATCACGTATCTATATATTTGTAAAATATTCATCAAATAATCCCAAATAATATTAAAACAATTCCTCAATATTTTATACTTCTTTAATGATGTAGAAAATAAAAACAATAATCCATCAAAACTTCCTTGGTTTCTTCCCTATCCCCCTTTATATTATTTATCAAATCTAATAACTTATACAAATTCAAAACCATTTTTCAAATATAAAACATCATAAAACCAAACATCTAAACAAAGGAATTTAAATGTCATTTCTCTCTTCCTTTTGGGATATTGGTAATACTCCACAGTAATTTGAATTATGTTATTAAAGGGTAAAAAATATTTACTCTTTTTTATAAGTAAATTATAGTTTATAACCCTTATTTTATTTTTATAAATCTATTCAAAATATTCTCAACATTGGGTTAATAAACCTAGAATTGGATTCCTCAAACCAAATGTAACATGAATAATGAATATTTATTACCCTTTTATAACAAAATCCAAATAACTATAGAGGATAACCAATATCCCATAAATAAAAATTATTTTTAGTCCCATCTCTTCAAAAAAATTCTTTTGGTATAGCCATTGTAATAACATATGTAGTATGATTCAAATTCCTAGAATACACTATTATCACATTTAAATTTTAAACATTCTCTTTGATAAAATGATATTTTATATCAAAATTATTTGATATAAAGTGTTTTATTGGGAACTAAGCTATATTGATTGCACTTTTATTATCACAACCAATTCACAATGAGTTTTCAGCCATTATCTTCAAGTTAAATATCTACTCTATTACATAATATATATATATATATATATATATTATATTATAGTTTAGAATCCATATACTGAACATATGTTGTAATAATTATCACAATTTTTTGTTTCTTATAGTGCAAGCTCACAAAACATTATCCCAATAAAAATGGACCTCATGATGTTTATTTTCTATCATTAATATGTATATACTAATCAACATTAGTGTATCAAAACAATTATATAGTCTCACATTTTTCATATATGAATCTATGATTCATAATTACTTTGATTTATAAAATAATTTTTTATCATCCTCTATATATTTTAATTTAGGATCACTTCTAAATCTTATAGGAAAAGTAATTTCATAGACTATGATAGTCATGGATACAGTAAGATACCGAAGGATTTTATGATCTTTAAAAATAAATTTTCATTCATATTTTTAGTAGAAGAATCCTTTCTCAATTTTATAAAAACTTTCACAGTTATGGTATCTTAATTAGAATATTAAATGCTAAAATTCTTCTAATAATTCATTGGATTATTTTTCCAATGATAATTAAATAATTTTTTTTTCTTTATAATGTATTATCCTAGATAAAAAATCATATCACTGAGCTTAGACCTATGAAAATGAATCATTATATGTATTTTAAATTCCTCATAAGTATAGTATCTATCTTTTTGAAAAAAATTCATCATCTACATAATCAAAAATAAATAAACTACTTTTTCTAATTTCCAACATATATGGATTTTCATTAACAATCCCCTTGATAATGTTATTCTCTTTAAATATTTTATCTATCATTTAGTACCATTATATAGGGGATTGTTTAAATCAATAAATATTTTTAGTTTAACTCCCAACCCTTGTTCCATTTTTATTAAGGATCAATCCCCTTGGTTTCTCAATAAACACATTTTCCTCAAGATCAATATTTTTTAATATATTTCAGATACATTCAAACAACATTAATATATTTGTATATTACAATAGCTAAAAAAAATTTGTAGAACAAAGTCTAATAACATTAGAATTTTTTTTAAATAAACAAATTCCTTTAACTTGAGAATAACCATTGCATTTTAATACGAGTTTGTTTAATGAAATATCACATTAATCCTTTATTTATAAACTATAACAACACTAAATACAATAACCCAAATATAGTGGAAATTTTATTACATTAGTTGAGATAATTTTACATATGATCAAATATTTTAGTAGTTTTATGATTAAATATATATACATTAACCTAAAATTATGATTAGAAGCATAAAATACAACACAAAATTCAATGAAACGTTACTATTCATATGGTTTAATCCTTAGATCATGCGTAGTGTTCTTCTTTATTTCCCATAGAAATCGTAAACAAAATTATGGGATAAACTTAGATACTCTATAAGGGGCAACATATAGGATAATATTAAATATAAATATAAATCTATAAATATAAATAATCAGGTGGATTCTAGATGAGAAAAATAAATCCATGTAGTACATAATATAGTGATTAAATAATTATATAAATAAAAATATATGAATTCATATTGATGAAATAAAAAACTATATATATCTTAATTATACTATATATACCTTGTATAAGACATCATAACCATAATGTGGAGGTCTTATTCAATGATATCATACATAATAGAGTAGGTATACACCAAATACCCAAAACAAGTTTGTCCCATAAGACCTTACGATGTATATATAAGTTAGCCCACAATCATCACATAATAAGTTCAATGAATCCATAATATAAAATATTTTTTCTATCAATACATATCATAATGTTCTAAATGGAACCATTTTTTAAAAACTGTCTTAGAAATAAATAATTTTCATTATAGAAGTAATGTGTATAATAACTGTCAATGTTTCCCTAGTCAGTTGAATTATTAATCTATCAAGGTTTATGTCCATAAATATAGTAGGAATTATAAGATATTTATAAATATAATGTAAATTATCCTTGATAATTGTATAATAGGGTGGGGTACTTTCATCATATAAAGGTTTTAATAGGAATTAATAAATGCAACTATTTGAGAATAAATAAATGATAAAAAATAACCTCTTAAAAATTTCATGTTTATAGAAATATAATGGCATATAATGGTGGTGTAATAATTGGGTGTGGTAGTTTGTTATTCATAATACATTTAATGATTTGAAATAATGAAACATAATATAATTACATATGAAAATATAAAATAAATTAAAATATTTTTTTAAATAAAAATGAAGATAAATGTTTGGAAACCATTATAATTATATTTTCTTTATCAAAGGATAAGATTGATTGTATTATATCATTATAGTTTGGACCCTTGAATGAGAAATATAGATAAGAAGGTTTTGGAACCCTCACCTCACTACGTATCATGAGAGAAACTCTTACTGTAACGTCCCACGTAAATAAAGAATAATACATTTTCGTATTTAATAGTATTTTTAAATTAAATATTAATTTTACTTTAATTGGGATTGTATATTCTATGGATTACTTGATACACAACAATTGGTTTCTCCAAAGTATAATATTTCACACAATGCTGAGTCATACTAGAAAATAATAATATAATATTATTTAAAATAGTATCTAACGCCAAGCCATTGTAATGACAAGAATTAATAGAACAAACTAGTAAATTACTATACATATTTGTTAAATGTTTTTACATTTATCCAATAAATGTTGTGAGGATTAAAATTTGAAATAATATAATTTTAAGTATAAATATTCAAATATTATTTAAAAGATCAATTCATTGCCTTTTGATAAAGAACCCTATATAAATTTAATTTTGGTTACTTTTATATGTTATATTTGATAAAATAAAATTCTTATTTAGAATTGGGACATCAAAATTAACTTTGGGAAATTTTTTGGTATTTTTCTGATAAAAAACATTTTTTAATGAATAGTAAAATAATATATTTTAAATATATACTAATTTTTAATCTAATTTATTTATATAGTTAGATTATATTTTTAATTGTTTTAATTCTTAATTAGATTATATTTTACCATTTAATCCAATTTTGGTCATTGGAAGTAATTTTACATTGAAATTGGACATAAACAAGTGTCAATCTATTAACAGTTATTATTTCTTAAAAAAATGTTTTTTATTTTTGACAATGGGAATTAATATTAAATTAATTAATACAAATTCTATGTTTATAAATTGGTAAAATAGACATCATTTTAAAATTTAGAATATCAAATATTTCTTAGGCTGAATATTCGGTATTTTTTTCAAAAACATCAATTTTTATGAATAGTGAAAACACTAGGTAGTAGTTAAAAAACAGGCTTCTTCATTTAAATTTAATTTTACCACTTCTTTGAATTTAATTCCGAAAATATAAAATACATGGTTGTTATTAGTAAGTAAAATTTGGTTCAATAAGATGAAAATATTTTTTGGTGAATAGTAAATTTTGACTTTTATTTACTATAGTTAAAGGTAAATAGTGTAATTCCGGGTAAAAATAATATTATAATAATATTAAATTACCTTAAAATGTGTCATAATCCTATTGGTTGATAAATTTATGATCATTGTCATCCTTGGGTCGATTTTGGGACCCCAGGGAGCCACTAAAGTGTGACAATGACACTTTATTTTAAATAATTTAATGTAATGAAAAAAATGACATAAACATATATCTTTTAGTAAATCAATTCTTATATGAGGTTGTATAAGTTATATATTCAACTATAAATATTAATTTTAAAGCTAAAAATATTTCCAACATCATTGTATTTATTTATAATTTTTAGAAATCAAATAAATTAAATTATTTATGACACAATAATGTTGCAGTGTTTACCTCATTAATGAATGATTTAAATAAATAAGATTATAAAGATTATAAAAATATCCAAAACCTATCCAATTATTACTGGATGATTTTATTTTGAACTAGAGTCATCTTAGCTTCGACTTTAATAATGTTTGGACTTATAGAAACCGAATATCCTTATATAATAATATAATATTTTCAAACTTTCTTAAAGAGCCCCTCGTCCCCCTTATAAAAATCTCTCACCTCTAACCCATTACAAACACATCCCTAGCCCCTTGAATCATCCAAAATCTTCCCAAATAAGCTCTTAGAATCCCCCTATTCTACCTAGAATCTTTACCTTAGGTATACGCCACTTCAAGAAATCTTTTTGGTTCAATCCAAAGGAAGTTACCCGATTTAAAGGTAACATCTTCTCTTAAGTTATTTTCATTTATTTTACTTTCCAACCCACTAAACACTTTTTATTACTTTATTTCATAAAAAACCAGTATAATCAAAATACTAGGTTGTTTTTATCATAATTATTCCAACTACACTTACACACACCTTCGTCTAATTTGTAAAGGACATACTGTTTTTATGGACGGCGAACTACTGCCTCACGAAATGATGATTGTTAAATATTATCCTACCACCTCTTATGGTGGACATTAAGATGAAAAAATATTTAGATGTGATATATATTAAATTTATATTGTTTCTATACTCATTTATTTATCATTTATAGCATACCATTACAGTTTCCATAATGGGTAAATACGATAATTTCATTTGAGGAAGTGCGGACTACCACCCCCTCAAAAGTGATATGACTCATTCATGACATACGTGGAACATATAAAAGATGGATTTAATGAAATTATATATGATATTATACTAGAATTATAATATAATTATGTATCATTAAGTTCTCATTACATTAAATGTTAAATATAAATGAAAGTAGCGTTCATGCGTACGTACGACTTACTGTGTCGATTAATGGTGCATTTCATTTCCTACCACCAGATGTTATGTACTTTTATAAATACATAAATATAATCTATATATATTATATATACGATATCTAAATCATTAATATCATTCGGGATATAATGTACTTATGACCACATGATCAACTTGTAATTATAAGTAATTAATTTTTGACTCAAGTACCAAATATCAACAAAACAACCATCAATAATTTAAATTATTACATAATTATTATAACATGGTAATAAGTGATATAAAATGAATAATAAACTTTAAAAAGTTTCTTAAGAAAGTATAAATGAACATTAGTTTATTATTTTTGGAGATTAATGAATGAACGGGTCAAGTCGGACATGAGGTAAGAGACATCTTCTAAATCTCCTTTCATTGTGGCATATTTTGTTTTATACATGAATTTATTTTATAAGGTGTATAAAAACCTTTTAATTTTCATTTAATTCAATGGGAATATTTTTCTATGATGTTATTTACTAAACAACAAAAAAATAATTTTTCTTTTTAAATAAGTGGTGAAAATAACCTTTTCCACGACTATGAGTTTTATTTGATCTATGGATTCCTTAACAAGATGTAATGTTTTTAAAAGAAATTAAATACCACATACTCTTTTATGTTTTTTTGTATAGAAAAAGGTTTTGATATTAGTTTTTTTAAGTCAATATATTTAAATTGTGCTGAAATTTTATCTTTAGTTTATGTTTATTTTATATTTTATGAATATGTTATGGTTCTGGGGAATTATTTATGTATACAAGTGGTTCTGTGATAAACCCAGGGCAGGTGATCCCGAGATAGATCTCTAATGCATTGGGTAATGTGAAAGAGGTAAATATGAATGTTTCTCCTATGATATTTATGGAATATACTATAATGGGTATTCCAAATGTACCTCCCTTTGTATCTATGAAAGCTACAATGTATGTATGTTATGGATGCCATAGGTTACCTTTAAGATTTGTGATTATTATATGTTATTCAAAAAATTAATGATCTTAGGAACATTGTTATATAGATTATGTTATATATGTATTTACTAAATATTGTTCATTTCTTTGTTTTATAATCCTTACTATGATTTCTATGCTCATCCCAAGTTTTGAAATGTTTTTCACAGGACTCAAAGATATATAGGGTCAAGGATGGGATCAAGGAAATGTCAGGCAATCAAAAACATGGAAATAGATATTAATCTTTTTTTCAAGAGTTTTTAATTTATGAAAAAATGGAAACCGAGTAGATGTGTCTACATGTAATATTCATGTTGTTATGTATATATTTTGGCATAATTATCTAAAACTATAAACCTGAAAAGATACTGAATATGAATTATCCATTTTATTCAAGATTATGAAATGTTTTAAGGATGGGTCCTTATACTTACACCTAGATTCTATAAGTAAATAGAGATATAGTTTTAATCCCACATCTATATACTTCACCTTCCAAATATTCTTGAGTTAAAAAATGAGATAAAAAATATTCTTAATGGTTTTGCAGGGAAGAGGAATGTGGGGTATGGGTGGGTATTTATAGAAGTTGAGGGGGAATTTTTATACAATTTTCAACATAGGAATTTGACTTTGGGATGTGAAAAAATTTATAACCATTGGTCTTCCCAGGGTTTTAAACCACATTATTTGACATTTAGGGCTTAATTTTTAAATTTTACAAGTTCAAGGAAAAAAATTATTTAAATTATATTATTTTGGGTATGTAAAGTAATTATAGTCACAAATAATAGATTTTTAGATAATAAAATATATTTTAGTATTTGGAATTATATTTGTTGGTTTGGAAAATTAATTTTATTATTTTAAGGAATTAATATTTTTTGTAGATAACATCGTTATTTTATTTATGAAATCATTATTACTTTATAATTCAGTCATTATTATTATTGTATACAAATATTATATTTTACTATGTACTAAAAAATTTGATTGTCCTAGAAAATTATGAAATATTCACCATTGGATAATTTAATGGAGTAGATTATAAGTTTTTAATCATTTTTATTAAAATAACTTTATCTATAACATAAATTTATTTATTAAATAAAAACACCTGTGTATTTCAAAATCATTCATATGGAACTATAAATTTAAAAAATCATATATATGGAATATTTATATAGTTACATTTGTTATTCATTAATGGACATACATTATTAATAATTAATAATTATATTATTTTCTAATTATATTATATATTTTACTAGAATCAACCACATTTATATAATGGTTACATTATTATTAAAAAATTCATATATATTAGTTACTATTATTATAGTCTATTTACCAATGGTCAGATTCCAATATTCACTTTACCCTTCTAAGATTTATATTATCCCTTTTGATACACTTTATTCTGATATATAAAATCATTCATATCATTATTTTGTTCTTATACCATGTCTATTCCATCTCATATTGTTTTGTTCATAATTAAAATGTATATTATATGTTTATTAATTTTTGAGAGTATAATACTTTATAGTTTAATATTATAGTGGTTTCCTAGGTTAATATTTGTTCTATAACTCTAGTATCATAAATTATTGTGAATGAAATGTCAATTTTTTTGGTGTCCTAATATTTTTTATTCTAGTGTGAAAATGTATTATAATAAGTAATATTAAATAGTTATTATGATTAAGTGTTAATTAATATTTGTAAAATATGAGGTCTTACATTCCCCCATAAATAAATTTATTTATGAAATTATGTGTGAATCCATAAACCAATGTGGGAATTGTTTTATGATTTCTCTCCCAGGCACACACGTTACATCCTTTAACTTTTAATTTCTCAAAAGTACATTCATTATTCAAGTTATCCAATTTTTAAACAAATTATCTCTAATATCTAGAATATGTAGATTCACTTATATATAAAACAATTCAGCTTCCAACTATATTTATTTATTGTTGAGTATCTGCTTTGGGTCTGGAATGTACTTCCTCGATTGTGAGATAAGGAAGACGCCATGAAATTTATAGTGGAAACGTGAAATAGCTAAATTTTATTCCATATATCCAATTATATCTAAAGTCTAATAAATATAAATTCCCGTGCTCATATCTTTCCATTTTTACCAAACATTATAACTTTAATTCATGGACATATTTTCAAGAAGATGTGATCCTCTACGTGAAATTACAATCCCTTTATGAAATTATCAACATTTCACTTATATATTATTTGATATACCATGGAATGATTATGAATAGATTGAAAATTCATAGTTATCTCATTAATTAGTTGTATACATATTATCTTATTTTTTATATCATTAACCTAGTTGGTTTTGGTATGAAATATTTTCTCATACAATGTTTCTTATGGTTCCATTTTAATACTAGAATAGAATACATTGTTTTATGATATATCCCCTGAAGGGATATACTAGACCCTTTTACATTGTAATTCATGTGAGCATGGCCTCAATATGCCTTGTTCTATTTTTATAGTCACTTCATATTTCCCATCAGTGTTAGGATGATAGGTGGTGAAAAAATATATCTCAATATTTAGAGCATACTCTTCCATAATCTTGATGTTAAATGAGGGTACTTATTAGGGAAAATTTAGATAGTTTCATCAATAATCCTCGAATAATAATTTATATAGAGATGTGAAATATACTCAAAGAGTTGATCCTCCCATAATTATTAAAAAATATTCAAAATTTGTAAGGTGATCCACAATAAACCATATTTCATCATTTTACATAGATGACTTGAGATTCTCCTTAACAAAGTCCATTGTAATAATATAACACTATTAAATTTATATATAAAGAGGATTTATAAGAACATTTTATCTTTTTACCTCATCCAATACTTGTTAAAATACTATGAATCTTGAAAAATAGTGAGTAATTTCCCTTATAGAGACCCATGTCACAATATCCTAGAGTTAGTGCTTGAAACCATTACATAGGAAAAAGATATAAGGAATCATATCCCAAATTACTGTTTAGTTTATACGTATTAGTAAAATTGTTACATACATGACTAACATATTACATTTGAAAACATAAATTACAGAATCATTTTTTTGGTAATAACTTTCTTCTATTTATTATATACATATATGTCAGTCATAGTAAACATCCAGGAATCCTTGGGAAAAGAAAAAAATTATTGGTGATGTCAAATGATCAGTAAGGGTTAAGTAAAATGGATGTAATAATGAATCAATGAGAATAATCAATATGGGAAGATAAATAATTGATAAAACCTTACATTTAAATAAATTCATAAGGAAAAATCAATATGGAATGTTAAATAATTGATCACACATTTCATTTGAATAACTTGATAATAAAGAAACTCAATATAGTAAGGTAAATAAATTAAAACACATGCCATTTATTCTATAAACTCAAAGTTAAATGAATCCAATGATAATATCATAGTGAAAATCTTCTGGATATTAATAATTTAATTATTAATTAAGGAAATTATTAAATATTGTATATCATTTTCCTAAGAACAAGATACTTTTACTATCAATAACTCTCCCCAATAAAGTTTAAAACATTCTAGTTGGAAATCTATATAACTAAGGATTGATAAATTACTTTTCCCATGAGGTTATGAATGCATCAAGGGGCTTATATTAAAATATTCCCAAACCAAGTATTTCATGTCCAAAGAATTCCTCATATATAGAATAATCAATTTAACTCATAAATAATGTGCCTAATCATAATGTATTTTATTGCATAAAAGATATATATTTATCATTATTTACCCACAAATCAAATAACAGTAAATGTAGTAAACCATATGTAAAAATAATATATGGTTTCTGAAATAAAAATATCCATGATTAATAATATGTATATTTACAGGAAGTTTAATATCTAATGATAATAGGAAAGTTAACATTTTAAGGGAAATTTATTGAAAAAAATGAATACCAATACTTTCCATAGGCATAATGATCATAAAATATCCATAAAAATAACTAGGATTGTATTAATATAACTTGTACGCATTTGAGTATGAAGAAAGTATTGTTGTCATTGATTAATAGGATTACCATATTAATATCATTAAAAACATTCTTAAAGAAAATATTCTTTTCATTTTGAAAACATTTTGAAATTTCATTTTCACTGAAAATTAATTTAATAAATATTTTCATTAATAATATGACCATATACATGAAAATTAATATTCAATTGGTCATGATAGAAGTTAATTCGATAAAAATTGTAAAAGTAAAAGAACATTAATTTTATAAAAATGTTTAAAAAGTGCCTTGTCCGGAAAGCGACAAGAAGATTACTTGAACAATTTTTTTGAAAAAAATACAAAATGGTTTAAAATATATTTTGATAAATTCATCATTAAATGGATAAATAATATTTTTTTAACATTTTTTGAAATCATGGATTTGTAAGAAATCATATTTCTAACTGAAGTTGGCAATGAAATTATAATTTATTAAAACATGTTCTCCATAATTATATGTACCAAAGAGTTGGAAAATAGATCTATAATTTTAAAAAGACAATTTATAACAATATAAGAATAATATTAAATGTTTTATTAAAAAATTATTATATAATTTTACCTAATTTAAATTAAATAATAAACAATCTCAATTAGAATGAGATTGTTAAACAACTGTTAAATTGATCATAATGTTGAAGTGAAAATTACTCCATGAATAGATTATATGTAGAAACTATAAATAAAAATAATCAATTGTAAATAAAATAATATATAATAAAAATTAAGTATACACAAATTCATAGAATATTAATGACTATGAAGAAGTTATATTACCAATTGAAACGAAATTGAGTTTTGAAATTTCATTACTATTTAGTAACTTTAAAATCAAATCCTCATAGATAAAATGATTCAAATTGAAAAATAAGATACCATGAAGAGTAATTTATTCATGGAATTACATGTCCAAGGTGAAATATGTTGGCCATATAAAATTTATTAGGTTCATAACATTTCAATATTCTCTAATGAAATGAAAGTGAGATGAAATCCCTTAACTTACGATTCCTTTTGGTTAAAAGATCCTTAATATATTTTATAATTGTTTTAAAATATTTATTGACATATAAAATAACTTTATTAATATTTATTAAATCATCCATGGTCCTTTTATAACATATTATTACATATTATTTAATAATATTTCATTATTTTCATTGATTCGGGTAATAACTATATTGTTTTTTGAGTATGTTTGACTAGTTATTATTTATTACTCTTACATTGATCATCATGTCTTGATTAAAAAAATTAAAAAATTATATAATTATCATATATATTCACTGTATATTTATTTAGATAAAACCATAAAATTTTGTGATTGGAAATGAAATACATCGTTCATGGAGACGGTAGGTCGTATGTATGCATGAATGATGTTTCCATTTTCTTATTGAATTGAAATAAATAAAATTAAATTATATATATATATATATATATATCTGTGTATTATTAAAATAAAATTTTTGATTCATATATATCACATGTTTCTTTTAAACACATCTTTAATACATTCCATGCATATCGTGAATGAATCGCTTCGATTCATGAGGCGGTAGTCTGCCGTACACACAAGGGACGTAATATTATTCCCAAAAATTGGAATGTGTGAATGTATATATGATATAATAATGAAATAATTATAATAAATTATTAAATTTTTTATATATAATATATAAACTATAAATCAATCATTATTCCCAACTATGAAATGTGGTAATGGAAGAAACGAAAATCATTTGTTCGTGAGGTGGTAATCCTCCTTAAACACAAACGATGATTTCATAACTAGTATGATAGAAGTTTGTGATGTATTATGTAATTTAAATAACATAAAATCATATTATAATATTCACTATAATTATTTTACTATATAATCATGGTATAATTTAAATTGAAGGAGGTGGAAAAAAATATAAAATAAATATTATTCTAGAAGAACAATACCTCTTCTTCGGGTATCCAAATTAGGTTTACACTAATGTATTCCAAAGTTGTATTTTTGCCCATGATAAGGTTTGTTGTATTTTGTTATGGAATTTTGGAACTAATTTGATCATATATTTCATTAACCAAGGTGGATTTATGGTATGAATAGAAGAGGAGTGGGGCCGACATTTTATAAGTGGGGTGAGTGACACACTTGTATGATTTTTGAGGAGGGAATTCCCCCTATGTTTTTCATGTAAAAAGGCCATAATAGTTATCCATTCATGATCCTATAAGTTATAAAGAAATAAATATGTCCACAAAATAATTTTTGGACATGTTTTTGTTCATTTTTCACCATTTTTTCTATGTTTAACAACTATGCAAACTCATTTCTGCCTTAATCACTAAAATTAGTTTTAATTTTTCTCACTAATAATTGTGGTAAAAAAATTAATGTTAAGATTACTAGATAATATAAATTAATATTATTCCAAATATAGAATCTATTGGAAAAAATTTAATACATATAATTGGAAACAAATTAATTTAAAATTAATCCTGCAGACGTAGTGAGAAAGAGGGTTTTTTAAAGTTAAAATGTTCAATAGATTACAATTTTTATATCAATATTCTGTATGGAAAAAATTATAAGGAAAATAAATTGGATTAATATATATATATAATTGAACTATTATGCGTTTAAAACTAGTTAAAATTATAATTTTACAATATAAATTATTTAAAAGAAATATATTTTTCAATTAAAATCATGTATTTTCAATTATTCATCAAAAAGTGAAACATCTTAGAAAAAAATCAAAAAAATCACTCTAATATAATTTATGTATTATTACATAAAAATGATATTTTTTTCATATAAATATTCAAGAAGTGGTAAAAATATATTTTAAATTATGTGTCCAAAGGAAGATTAAAATGTCTTTTGGGAAAATAATGTTTTTCGAAAACCATTTAATTTTCTTTTAATGGTTTCTTATTATTATTTATAATCAATAGATAACCAATAAATATATGTAAAATATATATTTTACTTAATTATTTAATCATTTTCATAACCTATATTTCAATAGCTAGGTGATAACTATGATATTAAAAAAAATAGTAATTGTATTTTATAGATCGCTAAAACTCTGTTTGTTTGTAATGAAATCTATCAAATAAAATAATTATTGTGTATAAAACATGATAAATCAGTATTTCATGCATTAAAAGCTATAAAATAGATTGAATTTATTTAATATAGTAAATATATCATAAAATATTAGGATGTTATATTCCTTTCCATCTTCAGTGTTTTATGTCATGCATGTTATCAACTAATATGTACATATTTTAATATTTTAGGGTGTTACATTCTCCCCACATTAAATAAATTAATTACTCGAAATTTAAACTCGATCTCAATAATAAAGGGTTTAAAATTTGGAGATACAATTTTTTAAAAACCCACGTCGTAAAATGGTTATTACAATATCCTCTTAATAAGACATAATGAGAACTACCAAGGCCTCATGGATTCACATATAACTAGGTTTTTATGTTAGAGAACATTAGTGGAATGAAAAGACATATAAATGTATGAAAAGAATAAATATTTATTGTTTGATCTATAAGAACTCCCCATTCCTTATGCCTTTATTTTTAAAATCACAAACACCTTCTTCATAAATATTTTTGCATAATCTTTCATGTATTTCCTAACACATGCATATATTTTCCTTATAACCAAAATTTCCTGAGATTTTTGAGTTAAATATATTTTTATTAAGGTTTTTAGTAATATTTTTTTTCATACTGGAAAAGTTCTTAAGGTTCCGAAATTTGGTTCATAGTTATACCATACAAAAAATCCTTAAGACACAGTTTCCCATTCATTGTTTTCACCGCAATACCGATTTCCATCTAGAAAGAAATCTGGTATCATATTTTTCTTATACTTATAATTCTAGTATTTTGGTGTTCAAATGTTCTTAAACTCCGAATTCCTGGTTATCGGTACTGAAATTCCTTAAGACAGATTTGTCATACCGATACTGGAAATCCAAATACCCAAATCCTTATACTATTTTTCTATCATACCGAAAATATAGTATTCATATTATTTTATTACTAAATTTTCCTTATAGATTTTATCATATAGAAAATTTTGTATCGTTTTTGCAATTCCGAATTTCTTATATCGATATTTACCAATGTTTCCAAATCCAAAATTTCTATACCATAAATTTTATACTACGCATTTCTAAAGAATATTTTCTTAGAACTATTTATGTTAGAGACAGAGATACCATTTCTTGTGATACCAATACCAGAGAATAAGAAACCGGTACCAATAATTTCCTTACACTCTGTATTCTTTATTTTGACATCGGTTGTATTCTGTCATGCCACAAATCATGATACCGGTACTAGAATTTGTAAAAACCATGTTTTCGTAATATATTTTCTTACACTTTACTCCTACCTATTTTATGAAAATCCATTCTGAAATTTATAATTCTAAAATTTGTTATTCAAATAATTAATTCCTTAGAATACCGAATCATATAATTTTATATCAGTCTAATTTTATCGGATTCAAAATTCTTTACACTCAAGGTGTAGGATCGTTATATTAATGGTTAGTTATATAAAAATGATGTCCTTGTTTCTGTTATAAACTAACCGTTGTATGTTTTCCACATGTCCAGGTCCCTCTAAAAATTATGGAAATATGACTGTTGGAGTGCAACTGATTGGTATAATTATGAAATCTATAAATAGGACCTCAAATGATGTGATCTGAAAAAAGAATAAGTTCATGAGTTCACAAGTTCACATGTTTTCATTTTGGAGTTCATCTCTCTATAAGTGAATTTTCCTAGAGTGAGAGTCTTTTATAAACTCTTAGGATTCGTGAAAAATGTTTGAATAAATTATTAAAACTTTTCTTTTTGGTGAATTACTTCATGAAGAGGTGTAATATCCATAAAATCAGAGACTTCGGGTTGGGAAGTCAGAGGTGCTGATTTCCTTAAAAATCGAGGGCTTCAGAGGATAGCAAGACAGAAACCGATCATAGAATTGAGAGCTTTTTTAGGGTTTGGGTAATATAGAATTTATTTTAATTATAAATAAAGGGACCTTTATCCAAGGTTGTTAGATACCCTCCCCTTTGGGTTAAATGATGATTATAAATTTACAATGATTTGTAAGAGTTAGGAAGTTTTCTTTTTGTATAAACTTTTTAACTTATATCCTTGATTGTAAGAGATTCTATACTTCTTGTGGTTGAATCCCATTTTAATAAAAGTTTCTTAAGATTTATACTTAAGAACATTATATTTTTAAAAAAAGATGATTTCTTATTAGAGGTGTTGTGAATTTTGCTTATAGAAAACTTCCTTAAGAAAATTTTAAAGTATAAAATTCACCCCCTCTTGTATATTGTGATATTTTGCACTATTGCATTCGTAATATTGTTATAGAGTAGAATATCATAATACATAGCTTTCTAACAATTGGTAATAGAGGATTGATTGAATCTAAATTAATCTCATGATTAGATTCAGAAGATAAATATTCCCCTTATTTTTTTCGGAATCAGAATTTCGAACTCACAAAGTTTGGATTCATAATTTTCATAGAGATATTGTAGTTCTATTTTCATTTATTAGGATATTTTTCCCTTGTTTATAAACTGTTATTACTAATAATTTTGTGTGGATGGATTTTCCTTAAGAATGGCAGCTTTAAATGCTGGCTCTATCGACAACCTAAATCCTACCAGACCTCCTATTTTTGATGGAAATGATTATGAGTATTGTAAAGATAGGATGAATACATTCATTATAAATACTGGAGTTGATAAATACTTGATGCTGATAGGAGACTATAATATTCTGGATAAGGAATTGGGAACATTTATGAATCAAGAGAAATCAGAATATCGAGAAAATTTCAGAGTCTGAAATACATTCCTATGTTCCATCACTACTGGAAATATAGGTTTTCCCAACGGATATATACCAACGGTTTGCTTAAACCGTTGGTGTATATTAGTATACCATGCATATACCAACGGTTTATCAAAAACCGTTGGTATAGGTATGTGGTGGTGAAGATATACCAATGGTTTTTGAAAAACCATTGGTAAAGATTGTTTTTGATGAAGATATACCAACGGTTTTGTAAAACTGTTGGTAAAAGTGAGTTTTTGAAGGGCTTTACCAACGGTTTTTTAAAAACATTGGTAAAAGTTTTCATTTCCAATGGTTTTTACAAACCTTTGGGAAATATTTCCTAGAAATAGACAGAACCTCGGGCTCCCCTCATTCCGCGTGACTAGAGCCCTAAACCGAAGCAGAGAAGTGGAATTATCTTTACCCTACTGTCCAAATCATTCCATCTTCAAAATTTCATAGATTCTCATTTGTAATCTGTAATTTATACTTTCATTTTAATGTTATGTATCTTCTATTTTGATTTTATGTCTTCTATTTTGATTTTATGTTTTCAATTGGGTGAAGAGGTGAATTGGGATTCTGTTTACCCTACTGCAAAAATCCTTCATTCCGACCCATCTTCAAAATTTCGTAGTTCTACATTTCCTGTAAGTGATACTTTTATTTTAATTATCTACATCTACTGTTTTGGTTTTTTCTTTATATTTGGGTGATTATTAATTTTGTTTTCTGTTTGATTTGGGTGCGTGTGTTGAGCTTTGATAGTGGCACACATATAGTGATTATAGTATGAGTTTGGTCTATTGGGATAAGTAGTAAAGTGAATCAAATTTGAATCAAAATGAATTGTGTGTTAATATCATCCATAAATTTTTAGTTTTTATAAGGCTTGGTATTTTTGGGAATTTTGTGTTAATATCATTCATATTACACATGATTCACATCATGGTAAGAATGTGTGATGATGTTGTTGAGATTAGAGAGAAAACTCATACACTCTAGGTTGTTTATAGTGGCATGGTTTGTCATGAGTGATAATTGCCTTCCTAAGATGATTTTACTAATAATGCATTTAGGGGAATTTATCATGTATGGGTGATTAATAAATTGCAATGTGATGAACCTTATAATTGAAACATTGTTGATGGACATTATATACCAAAAGGTTATTGAATAAAAGTTATTCTTGTGAATTTCGTTACATCATAGATGAAAATGGTTGTGGTTATATAAGAGATTCATCTAATGGTTCTTTGATGATTGTTTTATGGAGAATGAATGGTTTAGGTCTGGTATTAATAGTAGCTTCCAGTGAGACCATTTTAGTATAAGTGGAAACGAGATTATGATCTACAAGGGGGTGATTGAGTTGGTAGAGACCAAACATTGTTTGTTCCTTGTGTTCAAGAACCATAAATAGAGTGTTCCAATTAGGTGGTCATCACTAAAGACGTAGGTAAGATTTCCAAGTCCTGTTTCATGATGTTGAATATGTGGTGCTATAGTGGTTTTGGATTGTTTGAGGTACTCTTAGTGTATTATAAACCCTCATTTGTTCCATATTCATTTAAATTGATTTAATATCATTTTTTTCACACACACCATTATATCCTCTCAAACTATATTTAGAGTGTATTTTCATTCGTATGGTGTTAAATATTTTATTAAATGTCCATACTAGCTTCTTTTATGTGTTCTAGGGGTTTAGACTACTGACAGGTCTGCCTGATTATTATGGGGGTATTCTTTTCATATAAATATACCTATACACCCCGACCCCCTTGGACAACCTGACCACCCCCACAGACAGCCCACCCACCTATAAATCCCGACCCCCTAGACAGCCCCCCACCCCCTGGACACCTCCGACCCCCCCAGACAGGCCCACCACCCCCTAGACACCCCGCACCCCCTGGACATTCCACACCCCCCTTGTACAGTCCCGCCACTCCCATGATACTCATTTTACTCCTCATCCTGATCTACATGATGAAGTTAAAGTATAAAACTCATATACTCCCAACAAGACCCTTAAGGATTATGTATTCCTTGATCCACTTCTAATATCTTACTGGTCAATCCTTGAATATAGGCATTAGAAATTTTGTATCTTATTTTCTTATATACACTGTATTTTGTTGTATTTCTTAATATTATTCTCATATAGAGTAATGTGTCAACTATGATTTTATATAGAGTAAACAATTTGCATTTACGTAAATATTTTTTTGATTAAACTTTAATATTATTGAATTGCTTTGAAATGACTTATTGCGATTTTTTTACAGAATGGATAGAAGTTGGATGTATGAAACTGATCGAATTTCAACCGATTTTCAAAATAATTTGAAAATATTTCTAGATTTTGCATTTGACAAGGATTCAGATAGTGGTCTCATACACTACCCATGTTTTAATTATGTTGGAATACCTTGGTTGGCCCGTGAAGCAGTTAGCTATCATATAACCAAATATGGTTTCGAAACAAACTATTATGTGTGGTATCACAATGGAGAGTAAATGGAATCTAAAAATGTTGATGATCCAAATGATAGGACTGAATTGGAGAGTTTGATATATGATCAGTTTCCATTTATTCGACATCATGAGAAGGAAAGGATGTCCAACCAATAAGATTTCAATACAAGCACACTTGATGCATCCAGTGAAAATGATGATGTTGATAGGGTGAAAAAATTGAATGATGCTGCGACGACTCCAGTATATCGGCAATGTGATGAAATGAAAAAGTTGGAATTTTTAATCTGATTGTTTCATGGGAAAACTAGGTATGGGATTTCAAATACTGCAATTGATTACATTCATACCTTCTTGAAGGGCTTACTTCCAGATGATGCAGATATTCCCTCAAACCACTATATGGCATGGAAGTTGGTTGATGAACATGGATTCTCAAAAAAAATCATGCTTTCCCGAATGATTGCAGCTTATTTTAGGAGGAAATTACTTAAAGAAATGATTGTATAAAATGAGGAACCTCCTGATGGAAGCTAAAATATGATGGAACACCATCTCGTGTTCCACAAAGAGTAATGTGGCACTTTCCATTGATCCCCAGATTACAGAAACATTTCATGTCTGATGAAATATCCGTTAACATGCGATGGCATGACACCAAGAGAAAAAAGAATAATGAAGAGTTGGTTCACCCTACAGATGTATTTTCATGGCAGAGATTTGATGCTTGATATCCTGAATTTCTAGCCGACGTGCGTAATGTGAGACTAGGTATTTCATGTGACGATTTTAATCCATTTGGGAAGATGCTTACTTCGACCATCACATGGATGGTTTTCATACACATTTATAACATTCCCCCTTGGTTATGTATGAAAAAACCTTACACTTTCTTGAGTATACTGATATCTAGCCCATCTGATCCCAGCAATGATATAGATGTATACATGCTACCTTTAATAAAAGATTTGAAACTTCTTTGGGAAGTGGGTGTGCCCACATACGATGCATGTTCGAAAGACATATTTTAGATGTGTTTTGCACTTATGTGGACTATCAATGATTTTACTACTTATGAAATGATGTCTGGATGGAGCACAAAAGAAAAATTGTCATGTCCTGTTTGTATGAAGAATACTCGATCGAGAAGACTGAAATATCATCATAGTTTTAGTTTTATGGGACATCGGCGATTCATTCCAATGAACCATCCATATAGAAACAATTGTTGAAGATTTGAAAATACCATGGAGAATGGAGATCCACCTTAGCGTATCTCTGGAACTGATGTGCTTAATGAAATGAAAGATTTCAGTTATTCATTTGGGAAGAGTATAATGAAATCTAGAAAGAGGAAAAATGTTTCCAATGATACCTGTTACAATTGGAAGAAGAAGAGTATATTATTTGAGATGTCATATTGGTCAAACAACTTGTTACGTCATTTCTTAGACGTAATGCACATTGAAAAGAATATATGTGAAATGTTGCTTTCGATTCTTCTAAATGTCAAGGGGAAGACAAAAGATGATTTACGATCTCGGCGCGACTTGGTAGATTGGGGGATCAGACCCGAATTGCATCATGTCTGTATCAGTGAAAATAAATGGCAAGTTCCATGTGCTTCTTTTGTGATGACTCCTGCTGAAGAAAATCAATTTCTGGAAGTGCTAGAGACTATTAAAGTTCCTGATGTCTATTCAAGAAATATATCAAAATGGGTCAACAAAAAAGAGTTGAAGTTGAAATCTTTGAAGACTCATGATTATCACGTCCTTTTGCATGAGTTGATTCCAATAGAAATCTGTACTCTCTTGTCCAATAATGTTAGAGTCTCAGTTATTCAGTTGTGCTATTTGTTTAGAGATCTTTGTGCTAAGAGGTTGTCCAAATCCCTCATACAAAAACTGTTGGCAGAGACACCATTAATTTTGTGTGAGTTAGAGAAAATATTCCCTTTATCATTTTTACATGCATGTTGCATCTGACTATCCATATTCCGACTGAAATACTTCTTGGAGGACCCGTTGCTTTCCGTTGGATGTATCCAACTGAATGAAACATGTGCACATTGAAATCATATGTTCAGAATAGGAATTATCCTGAAGGTTCTATTGTGAACAGTTACTTGGCTCAAGAATGTATGGATTTCTGCTCAATGTATTTGTCTGATCATACTACGAGAATAAACAGACCAATGAGAAATAAAGAAGAACAGTATAGGAAAATTAAACCCAGTTTTCCAACACTTCCTCAGATAAGAGGAATTCCGGGATCAAATACATTGACAACATTAAGCCTTGAAGAGCGAGAGATGGCACATCGCATAGTGTTGTTCAATTGTGATTTGTTCGATGAGTATATCAAGTAAGTTAATTGTACATTTATCTGTTATCTTATCTCATGTAATTTTAAATATTTGTTAAACTATTATTATTTTTATCTACAGGGAACATAAAGAATTGATATATAAAAAGAATCGTTATTTATCAATGAGAAAGAAAGACACTTTTCATAGCAAATCGTTTTCTTCTTGGTTGAAATTGAAGGTAAAAATATTTCTGTAATAACTAAATAAAAATAATATTTAATTAAGTTTACTATTTGTTTATAATTCAGGTATCGAGTTTGCCTAAAGACTCTGTTTTTGAGGAAATAAGAGCTTTGGCTTTTGGTCCTAATACCATAGTCTATGCTTGTAAATCACTTGTGATCAATGGATACAAATTTATTATCACTGAACGAGCAAGAAACATGAGAACACAGCATAATGGTGTTATGATAACTACCACAACAGACCACTATGCCAGTTCATCGGACACTAGACCTCATTCTGAAAATGTTTCTTATTATGGTGTCGTAGAGAAAATAATAATTTTGGATTATTACTCGCATGGTCGAGTCACGATGATGAAATGTCAATGGTTTGATTCAATGATGAGGCAAGGCACCTTTATTGATGATTGTGGATTTCGAGTTATTGACATGACTCACACTCTTGCCACCGATGAACCATATGTATTGGCATTAATGGTGAAACAAGTTTTTTATGTCAAAGATCATCATCATCCTAAATTCGGTGTAATTATTGAAGTAAATCCCAGACATGTTTTTGATGATGGTGATGATGAAGTTGACACTATCCCTACTGCAATTGGAAGCGATCCGTTTATTACTTATGATGACCCCAACAGCTCAATTGTCAGAGTTGATTGTGAACCCGAAGTTGTGGTGGGAAATATATAGAATCATACAGTAGTGTTATCACCTACATGTTTCACCTACATCATTCAGAGTGTGTATCCTAGTACTTACCTTCATAACAGCATAAATCATCTGTTTCATTATGTTCTTTTTATCATAATGGTTTTTCTATATTTTGTTTTTTGGGTTACACATTAGTTATTTGTTTCTAATTACTTCCATATTTGTTTTCATTACAGGAAATGACACCCATTGAAGTGAGGCGGCATAAAAAGATAACAGATAATAATCATCGCATGGTATAGATGGGTGTTCCTCCACTCATCCTTGTTGTGAGTATTTTATTTCAAATATAAATATTTCGATAAATTATAATATAATGTGTTTACTTTTCTGTCAAACTTTTTTTCAGGATCCACCCCCTAGACGAAAGATATCTGACGAGGAGCCTGATATTGCTCTCAGTAGAGAGGTTGGTGGTAGGAGGGAGGGTGGTTTCAGAGATGGACGATCATCTAGTGGTCCTGGTACTGAGGCCGGTGGTACGATGGCTCGTGGGGCAAGAGTTAGACGACCCACTACCACAAACGTATCTTCTACGCCCTATTTTGATCCTGGCGTGTCTTCAGGGACATATGAGATATTTAGACCTCTGATGTTTACACTACCAGCTAGCCAGACGTCTATTCCATCATCTTTTGCTTCTGGTTCATTATCTCCGGGCTATTATATTCCACCTTCTTCGACTCCTGCCGCGACACAGTATGTGGCTGAGGAGCATACACTGAGGGACACTCCACCTGTACAAGATACTCCTTCAGCTTCTGCACCCATTGATCCGATTACCACAGGTATATTTATATAACCCTATCAAATTTTTATACCAAAATTTATTTTTATTATAACTTGTATTGATATTATTTTTCTTTAATAACAGATTCATCTACAGATAGGAGGCGGGGGAGGGGGCGTACTCACATGCGTGCGGTATGGAACCGCCAGACACAGTTGATGGTTGAATACAATGTTGATGGACAAATGATTGAGAAATCTGGGCAGCAATGTCGGGGTTTTTTGGCGACGCTAGCCAAATACTCTGATATCATTCCGGTCATCCCTCTCTCTTGGAGACATCTGCCACCCGAAGTCAAGGATAACGTGTGGGAACAAATATTGGTAAAAAATCAATTGGATTTTATGTAGTATATTTTTTTATTTAAATGAACTAATCAATTTGGTTTCAGCTTTGGTTTAACTTCACTGATGGAAAAGGTGCACGACCAGCGCGTTTAAAAGAGCTAGGAGAGATTTGGAGAGCTTATAAGCATGAGCTGTATGTTGGCTAGTGTGATAGAGTGGGAACCGAGTGAGAGACATTACCTATCGTGGATGACTGCCCAATAGAGCAATATTTCCAAATGATTACCCATTGGGCGACTGCCAAATTTAAGGTATTAATCTCATTTGAGTTATTTAAATGAGAGTTTTCATATTTTTCATTAATATAATCTTATTAATTATTAATCATTATTTAGGAATCTTCTGAAAAAAACAAAAAAAACATTGATTCAAATCAATACCTCCACACTTTGGGGCGCACAACTATGGCAGATCATGAGAGGCAGCAGGTACGATATAGTTGTTTATAATTTTTCTTTAGGACTTTCCCTTTTTAGTGGATCCTACTTAAATTATGTAATTTATTGAATAATGAATATATGATTATACTTTCACTTTATATTGTTTCAATGTCATTATAGAAGCACAAAATGAATATTGAAGGGCGTATCCCTCGAGCAAAATTGTTTTGCTCGAGTAGAAGAAAAAAAGATGGAACTGCGGTAAATGAACCCACCCAAGAGAAGATTGTATGTTTTAATTTGTTTATTTCCAAGTTTGATATCTAATTTGAAATTTAATAATCTATTAATATTTTTTACAGGCTGCTTTAGAGGCTCCTGATTCCTAGGAGCCTGACAATTTTGGGCCACACGATCATTTATATCAGGTTTTGGGAGATGAGCACTTTGGTCGAGTACGCTACCGACCTGGTAAGAATATAGTCCCGACGAGGTATTGGTCATCTCCAGGTATCCATTATAGTACCACTGAGTTAGAACATGTCAAGGAGCTTGCAAGACAGTCTAATAAAAGGGTCACAGAGTTGGAAGTACAAGTTCAAACAAGAGACAGAGAATTTATGAAACTGATGAAAGCATTATCTTCATCACTTCCACCAGAGGCTAGTGCGGCTTGTCAGACATTTATGTCATCGATGGGTGCATCATCCAATGCACCAGGCGGCAGCTCTAGTGGCGATTGAGATGATGACATTCCTGGTGATGATGAGGATGCTGAAGAGGAAGAGGGTGAGGATGAGGATGTGGACGAGGGTGAGGATGGGGCCGAGGGCGAGGATGGGACTGAGGGCGAGGATGATGCCGAGGATGACGATGAGGCTGACAATGAGAATGGGGACGATGACGAGGAGGATGACGAGGACAGAGATGATGGAGAGGATGAGGCTGATGATGATAGTGGTGATGGTGATGGTGATCAGAGGCAGATTGATCCATTACATTTTTGAATTCTGTATAACTCTTTATATTTGAACATAGTTTACCACTTTGGGGTTTTCCTCTGCTTCATAGGGACGTTGCATTCAGATTCTGTTTTTTGCACTTGATTCTTATTGTATGATTAGTCTACTACCTAGACCATTAGTATTCCTTGGTACTATGATACTCATTTTTTTATTTTTTTACTTAGCTTTCTTAGTTATCCATGTATTTCATGTTTATGCATGTGGAAAATGATATGGAAAATGTGCTTTGAAGTAGTGGCCGACACCACTCAAAGTGTCTAACTTTTATTTGAAATGGATAGGATTTTAAGTGAAAACAACAACTGGCATACGGAAAATAGACCAAACACATTCAGATTCTGTTTAAACTATAGGACAACGATCCATGGGTCATATGTGATGTGTACGAGTGAACCCCACCTCAATCCGAGGGCCGGTGTGGCCGATACCACTCAAAGTGTCTTTCTTTTGTTTAAATTGGATGCCCTTTTAAGTAAAAAACCACATACGAAAAATGGACCAAATGCATTCGGATACTATTGATACTTTAGGACATGCATCCATGGGTCATATGTGACGTGTAAGAGTCATCCCTGCCTCAATCCGAGGTGCGGTGTGGCCGGCACCACTCAAAGTGTTTATCTTTTATTTGAAATGGACAGGATTTTAAGTGAAAACAACAACTGGCATACGGAAAACAGACCAAACACATTAATATTCTGTTGAAACTATAAAACAATGATCCATGGGTCATATGTGACGTTTAAGAGTCAACCCCACCTCAATCCGAGGGCCGGTGTGGCCAGTACCACTCAAAGTGTCTTTCTTTTGTTTAAAATGGATGCGCTTTTAAGTAAAAAAAACCACATATGGAAAACGGACCAAACGAATTCATATACTGTTGATATATTATGAAATGTATCCATGGGTCATTTGTGGCATGTAGGAGTAAACCCCTCCTCAATCTGAGGCGCGGTGTGGCTTTCACCACTCAAAGTGTCTAACTTTAATTTGAAATGGACATGATTTTAAGTGAAAACAACAACTGGCATACGGAAAACCGACCAAATGCATTCGGATTCTGTTTAAACTATAGGAAAACGATCCATGGGTCATATGTGACGTGTACGAGTCAACCCCGTCTCATTCCGAGGGCCGGTGTGGCCAGTACCACTCACCGTGTCTTTCTTTTGTTTAAAATGGATGTGCTTTTAAGGAAAAAAAATCAAAACAAGGAATATGGACCAAACACATTCAGATACTGTTGATACTTTAGGACATGTATCCATGGGTCATCTGTGGCATGTAGGAGTCAACCCCGCCTCAATCTGAGGCGTGGTGTGGCCGGCACCACTCAAAGTGTCTAACTTTTATTTGAAATGGACATGATTTTAAGTGAAAACAACAACTGGCATACGGAAAACTGACCAAAGGCATTCGGATACTGTTGATACTTTAGGAAATGTATCTATGGGTCATATGTGACGTGTACGAGTCAACCCCGCCTCAATCCAATGGCCAGTGTGGCTAGGACCACTCAAAGTGTCTTTCTTTTATTTAAAATGGATGCGCTTTTAAGTAAAAAAACCACATATGGAAAACTGACCAAACGCACTCGGATACTATTGATACATTAGTAAATGTATCCATGGGTCATATGTGACGTGTACGAGTCAACCCCGCCTCAATCTGAGAGCCGGTGTGGCCGGGACCACTCAAAGTATCTTTTTTTTTAAAATAGATGCGCTTTTAAGTATAAAAACCACATATGGAAAACTAAACAAACTTAGTCGGATACTATTGATACTTTAGGACATGTATCCATTGGTCATTTGTGACGTATACGAGTACACCCCGCCTCAATTGGAGGCGCGATGTGTCCGAAACCACTCAAAGTGTCTAACTTTTATTTGAAATGAACATGATTTTAAGTGAAAACAACAACTGGCATATGGAAAACCGACCCAACGCATTCGGATTCTGTTGAAACATTAGGACAATGATCCATTGGTCATATGTGATGTGTATGAGTCAACCTTGCCTCAATCCAAGGGCTGGTGTGGCCGGTACCAATCAAGGTGTCTTTCTTTTGCTTAAAATGGATGCGCTTTTAAGTAAAAAAACGACATACGGAAAACCGACCAAACGATTTCGGATTCTATTGAAACTCTAGGAAAATGATACATGGGTCATTTGTGACGTGTACAAGTCAACCCCGCCTCAATCCAAGGCGCGGTGTGGCCGACACCACTCAATGTGTGTCACTTTTCTTTGAAATGGACAACAGTTTAAGTTAAAACAACAACCGACATACGAAAAATTGACCAAAGGCATTCGGATACTGTTGATACATTAGGAAATGTATCCATGGGTCATTTGTGACATGTACGAGTTAACTCCGCCTCAATCTGAGGCGCGGTGTGGCCGGTACCACTCAAAGTGTCTAACTTTTCTTTGAAATGGACAATAATTTAAGTTAAAACAACAACTGACATACGGAAAACCAACCAAACGCATCCGGATTCTGTTGAAACTGTAGGAAAATGATCCATGGGTCATATGTGACGTGTAAGAGTCAACCCCGCCTCAATACGAGGTCCAGTGAAGCCGGTACCACTCAAAGTTTTGTTCTTTTGTTTAAAATGGATGCGCTTTTAAGTAAAAAAAATGTCATACGGAAAATCAAACAAAAACTTTCGGATTCTGTTGAAACTTTAGGAAAATGATTTATGGGTCATTTGTGACGTGTACGAGTCAACCCCACCTCAATCTGAGGCACTGTGTGGCCGACACCACTCAAAGTGTCTAACTTTTATTTGAAATGGACAGGATTTTAAGTGAAAACAACAACTGGCATACGGAAAACCAACCAAACACATTCGGATTCTGTTGAAACTTTACGACAATGATCCATGGGTCATATGGGATATGTAAAGGTCAACCCCGCCGCAATCAAAGTGTCGGTGTGGCCGGGACCACTAAAAGTTTGATACTTTTTTTTGAAATGGACAACAGTTTAAGTTAAAACAACTGGCATACGGAAAATGGAACAAAGGTATTCAGATACTATTAATACATTATGAAATGAATCCATGGGTTATATGTGACGTGTACGAGTCAACCCCGCCTCAATCCAAGGGCCGGTGTGGCCGGGACCACTCAAAGTGTCATTCTTTTGTTTAAAATGTATGCGCTTTTAAGTAAAAAAAACCACATACAGAAAACTGACCAAACACAGTCGGATATTGTTTATACTTTAGGAAATGTATCCATTGGTCATTTGTGATGTGTACGAGTCAACCCCACCTCAATCCGAGGCGTGGTGTGGCCGACACCACTCAAAGTGTGTCAATTTTCTCTGAAATGGACAACAGTTTAAGTTAAAACAACAACTGACTTACGGAAAATAGACCAAAGGAATTCGGATACTGTTGATACTTTAGTAATTGTATCCATGGGTCATTTGTAAAGTCTATGAGTCAACTCCAACTCAATCCGAGGCGCGGTGTGGCCGGTACCACTCAAAGTGTCTAACTTTTCTTTGAAATGGACAACAGTTTAAGTTAAAACAACAACTAACATAGGGAAAACCAACCAAACGCATTCGGATTCTTTTGAAACTGTAGGAAAACGATACATGGGTCATATGTGACATGTACGAGTCAACCTCACCTCAATCCGAGGTCCGTTTTGGCCGATACCACTCAAAGTGTCTTTCTTTTGTTTAAAATGGATGCGCTTTTAAGTAAAAAAACGACATACGGAAAATCGACCAAACACTTTTGGATTCTATTGAAACATTAGGAAAATGATTTATGGGTCATTTGTGATGTGTACGAGTCAACCCCACCTCAATCTGAGGCGCGGTGTGGCCGACACCACTCAAAGTGTCTAACTTTTATTTGAAATGGACATGATTTTAAGTGAAAACAACAACTGGCATACGGAAAACCGACCAAACGCATTCGGATTCTGTTGAAAATTTAGGAAAATGATCCATGGGTCATATGTGACGTGTACGAGTCAACCCCACCTCAATCCGAGGGCCAGTGTGGCCGGGACCACTCAACATTTGTCACTTTTCTTTGAAATTGACAACGGTTTACGTTAAAACAACTGACATACAGAAAATGGACCAATGGTATTAGGATACTATTGATACTTTAGGAAATGTATCCATGGGTCATATGTGACGGGTACGAGTCAACCCCGCCCCAATCCGAGGGCCGGTGTGGTCGAGACCACTCAAAGTGTCTTTCTTTTGTTTAAGATGGATGCGCTTTTAAGTAAACAAAACCACATACAGAAAACTGACCAAACGTAGTAGGATACTATTGATACTTTAGGACATGTATCCATTGGTCATTTGTGACGTGTACGAGTCAACCCCGCCTCAATACAAGGCGTGGTGTGGCCGACACCACTCAAAGTGTCTAACTTTTATTTGAAATGAACATTATTTTAAGTGAAAACAACAACTGGCATACGAAAAACCGACCCAACGCATTCAGCTTCTGTTGAAACATTAGGACAACGATCCATGGGTCATATGTGACGTGTACGAGTCAAACATGCCTCAATCCAAGGGTCGGTGTGGCCGGGACCAATCAAAGTGTCTATCTTTTGTTTAAAATGGATGCGCTTTTAAGTAAAAAAAACGACATATGGAAAACCGACCAAATGATTTTGTATTCTATTGAAACTTTAGGACAATGATCCATGGGTCATTTGTGACGTGTACGAGTCAACCCCACCTCAATCCAAGGCATGGTGTGGCCAGCACCACTCAAAGTGTGTCACTTTTCTTTGAAATGGACAACAATTTAAGTTAAAACAACAACTGACATACGGAAAATAGACCAAAGGGATTCAGATACTGTTGATACTTTAGGAAATGTATCCATGGGTCATTTGTGACATGTACGAGTCAACTACGCCTCAATACGAGGCGCGGTGTGGATGACACCACTAAAAGTCTCTATTTTATTTCAAAAGGAAATCATTTTAACTGAATACAACTGAAATTTACACTCATCAACGGTAGTCGCAAACTATTTTTCATGAGTTGGGTAGTTTCACTCATGGGGTTATAAGTGACGAGACTCCTAAGAAAATATCTTTTCACCAAATATTATAAACAATACATGTTCAAGGAAAAATTCATCACAAATCATTACATACCAAAACCTAGTATCACAAAAAATGGGATTTGAGTCAATTTGAATGTCTTATTCAACACTAATAGATATTTATCAAACTATTCTTCCTATTAGAATTTGATGGGTGAGGTGAATTACCACTGGATGATTGTTGTCATATGTGTTATTTGGACTATTTTAGGTGTTTTTTATACTGTTTGAAGTCTGTATGTGGATTTTGTGACATTTTTATGTAGGTGTATAGTGGAGGGTATACTGGAGGGCTGTTGTGCACTATTTTTTTATGCAGGTGTATGGTTGGGCTTCTGGAGGGCTTCTGGGGGCTACTGTGCAGCAGCTTTGGGAAAAGCTTTACCAACGGTTCTGAACCATTAGTAATGTTTTTTCTAGAATTATGGAAAAACATATTCCAACGGTTCCGAACCGTTGGTAAAGAGTTTCCCAGAATTCTCAAACACCTACACCAACAGTTTAAATGAAACCGTTGGTATAGGGCTTTCCTCACGGATAACTGGCCAACGGTTTTCCAAACTATACCAACGGTTATAAACTGTTGGTATAGCCTACTTTTCCAGTAGTTCATGACATAGAACATCTATAGTAAAATATCTTCATGTGAAGCTCCAAACAGTATCTAGAAGAAACTAGAAGTTACAAATTTTTGTACTTCTGAAGTGATAGATAGACAAAGATCTATGTTGAGAGTGGAATACCATGACTTTAACATTCCTTATGGAGAACCCTATAAGCAAAGTTCAGTAGAGGTTCATGACAATTGTGAATAGCTTATAGTCTATTAGTGAAAAATGTTTGGATGATGAGGCAATTGTAGATAATATCATAGACATTATTCCAAATGAATGGGAGTCCATGAGGACAACAATTTATGACAACATGAATGTCACCCATATTTACTCAGATTAGATACTTGGAACTCTTCTTCAGCAGGAGACTAGAATGAATAGAGATGCTGATAATTTTAAGAAGAAGAATGGGAATGTAGGAGTTGTTTTTACAACTACTTCTAAACATATGAAAGCCAAGACCCCAGAATGAATTACTAGATCAAATTCAACGAATGTTACAATTCAGTCAGAACATATTGATACAAAAAAATATGAGTATGAGTTAGCTAATCTTGCTCAAATAATGAACAAGATAGTGGCTCAGAAGAACTATAAAAATAAGTTCAATAAGAGAGAGTACAAAGAAAAGATTTATGGGGAAGTTACTTGTTATCAATGTAGAAGAACAAGCTATATCAGACCTGATTTCCCTCTTTTGAAAAAGAAGGATAATAAGGAAATGAAATCAAAGAGAAACAAGAAAAAGTTCTATCCTTCAAAGCACAAGAGAAGTCCTAGAGAAAATGAAACATAGAGTTCTAGCTGTGGAGACTCTTCTAAAAGTGAATCTTCTAAATACGAATCAATAACATAGAAAAATATTGGATTCATTTCTACTACTTCTTTTCTAAATAATTTTCTTACGGACAAGGTACGCTCTACCGAGGATTTAACAAATTTATCTCCTGAAAAGAATTATTATCCTGATGATATTTCTTATGATGAACATATTTAATCTTTAGATAATAAAGATATAACTTTTTATGAAGAAGTATCTAGATTTTCCATGTTTTTAGAAGCAAGAAATTGTAAAATTTCTATGAAATATTAAAAGGAAAATAATAGAGAAGATGTTCTTACAAAAGAGATTTCAGACCTTTCTAGAGATCTTAAAGATAAGGATGAGCTTCTCGGAAAACTTTCTAAAGACCTTAAGGAAGTAAATTCTAAAAAAAACATTCTAAAGATCTTAATAATGCTATTTAAAAAATAAACACTTTTTAAGAAAAATCAAACTCTAAGGAAATATTTATTAAGGATAAAAATCCAGTCATAAGAATAAAATCCATAATATTTTCCCTTAAGAAACGTATTTTCAATTTTACTTCTAGTAATGAAAATTTGGAAAATATGTATTCTCAAATTAGACCTCAAGGAAATACTACTGGAGTAGGTTATACTCATATAAAACCTGTTTTCAAAAACAACTATATCATTCCATTCAGAACCCCTTTTTTGTACTAAATGTCAAAGTGGTGGGAATAAAAAGAAAAATTGTTCTTTAAATAATGTTCAATCTCTTGGGTTTCATAATGTTTATTTATCAAAACAAATGTGGGTTCCAAATATTTTATTGTCTGACCCCAGATCCAAACAAGTTTGGATTCTGAAAATCTAAATTTTGATTTTTTAGGAAAATAAAGAATGTACCAACAATATATAGTATATGGATATTGAATGTTCCAGTTATATGATTGGTAACTAAAATAATTTCCATAATATTGTCAAAACAAAAGGTGGAAAAGTAACCTTTGGGGATAATTCTCAAGGAGAGATTATCGGTATAGGTAATGTCATCCTTCTTGGAAAAGTTTTAATTTCAAATATTTTATTTGCTAATGGTATTAAGAAAATACTTATAATCATAAGTCAATTATGTGATTAAGGTTACTTTGTGAATTTTAGGAATGATAAGGGTTTAGTTCACAATTCCAAGAATGAATATATTTTTACTTAACATAGGCATGAGAATGTCTACACACTGAATTTAGAAGACCTAATAAGTCATGATATTCCTTACTTAAGTGCAATTGAAGATCAATATTGTCTTTGGAATAGAAGGTTAGGACACTACAACATTAAGAACCTTAGTAATCTTTCAAATAAAGGATTAGTTAAGTATCTATCGGTTCTATGTTTTGATTCTTAAAAAATTTGTGACCCTTGACAGTTTGGAAAGTAACACAAATATAGCTTTAAATCTATCAGTGACATTTCAAAATATAATTCCCTACAGTTAGTGAATATGGATCTATTTGGTCCTACACAAACTAGAAGTATTGGAGGCCAATACAATTTATTTGTTCTTGTTGATGACTATACTTGATATACTCGGGTCTATTTTCTAGCAAGAAGGTCTGAATCATTTTCCTATTTTAAAACTTTTCAAGCTCAAGTAAAAAATGAGAAAAATCTATCATTGATAACTATTCATAGTGATCATGGTGGTGAGTTTGTAAATATGTATTTTGAAACATTTTGTAGTATGAAAGGTATTATTCATAGTTTTTCATCTTTTAGAACTCCTCAACAAAATGGTGTTGTTGAAATAAGGAACTGGATCCTTCAAGAGATAATAAGAACAATGTTGAGTGAATATTCTATAGAAAAAAACTTTTGGGATGAAGCTGAAACTACTGTCTGTTATACTATAAATCGAGTTTTAATTTTAGATTTTAATAATAAAACTCCTTATGAGCTATGGACTGGTCGAAAACCAAATGTTTCTTACTTTAAGGTTTTTGGTTGTAATGTTTTTATCCTTAACACTATGGATTACTTAAACAAATTTTCACCAAAATATGATGAAGGAATTTTCGTAGGCTTTTCTACTAACTCTATGGCTTATAGGGTTTTTATCAAAAACATTTGTACTGTGGAGGAAAAAGTATATGTTAAATTTAATGAAACTGATCCTTTTGTTTTCAAACAACGTGATTTAAATCCTATAGACATATTTTCTAAAAATGATCAATAACCTATCGTTGAATATTAATCTGAGGAAAATGATCACAAAAATATTCCTAAAACATGTACCTCTGAGGATTTTCTACCCTACGTTGATGATCATGTTTTACAAAAACCAAATCAGTTGTTACTTAGAAATCATCCTGCTGATAATATCATAGGTGATGTTATTCAACCTATATGGAGTAGAAGTTCAAAAAGAAATGAAATTAAACATGTTGATTTTCTTCCCCAATTTGAGCCAAAGAATCCTAAATAAACCTTAGGTGGTTAAGATTGGATAAAAACTATGCAAGATGAACACAATGTGTTTGTAAGGAATCAAGTCTGGAACTTGGTTGAATGACCTATGGAAACTTCTGTTATTGGAGTAAAATGGGTCTTCAGAAATAAATGTGATGAAAATGGAATCATTGTTAGAAATAAATCCATATTGGTTGCTAAAGGATTTAACCAATAAGAAGGCATAGGTTATGAAGAAACCTATGCACTGTTTGAGACACATGAATCCATCCAAATTCTTCCAGCATTCACACCATTCTATAATTTTAAACCTTATCAAATGGATGTGAAGTGTACTTTCCTTGATGGATATTTATAGGAAGAAGTCTATGTAGACCAACTTATTGGTTTTGAAGATATAAAACGCCCTAATCATGTATATAAACTCACTAAATCTTTACATGGACTTAAACAAGCCCCTAGAGCTTGGTTTGATAGACTTATATGATTTTTACTCCAAAACAATTATTCTAAAGGAACTGCATATCCAACACTTTTAATAAATAAAGACACAAAAGATATTTTAATTGTACAAATATATGTCGACGAAATTATATTTTGATCAACTCAATAATCTATAAGAGATTCCTTTGCTGATCTTATAAAGTCTGAGTTTGAGATGAGTATGATTGGTGAGTTAACATTCTTTCTTGGTTTTCAAATTTCTCAAAAACCAGAAATAACTTATATAACTCAACATAAGTACATCAAATGTATTCTTAAAAAGTTTGGATACGATAATACTAAGAGTATAAGTACTCCTATCAGAACCTCTAATACTCTTGATATTGATGAAGCTGGGAAACTTGTGGATCAAACATCTTATATAGGAATGATATGAATTTTACATTACTTAACAACAAGTTGACCCGACTTAATGTTATCTCTTTTCATAGGTGCAAGATATCAAGAAAATCCAAAAGAATACCATCCTAATGATGTGAATATAATTTTACGATACTTAAAAGGAACCTTGGATTTAGGAATTTTTTAATCTCTTGGAAATGATTTCAAACTAATTTTTTTTTCAAATGCTGATTTTTCTAGCTGTAAAATGGATACAAAAAGTACATCCAGAACCTGTCATTTCCTAGGAGATTCCACAGTTTTTTGGTCTTGAAAAAAACAACATTCTGTAGCACAATCCACTGCTAAAACAGAATATGTAGCAGCTCAAAGATGTTGTGCTCAAGTGTTGTGGATTCAACATACACTCATAGAATATTATATGAGTTTTACCAAAAACCAAATCATGTGTGATAACACTAGTGCCATATCCCTAAATAAAAACCAAGAACATCACTCTCGTGCTAAGAATATAGATATTAGGCATCACTTTCATAGGGATCACACACTCATAGGAGATATAATTATTCAATTCATCGAAACACAAGAACAACTAGCTGATATATTTACCAAACCATTACCATCTGATAGATTTGAATACATTAAATATAATCAAGGAATTATATCTATAAGATAATAATTCATATCTAATTTTTGTTTAACCATCTCATAACATTAAATTTCACATAAATTCAGGGGGAGTACATATATTTGAATGTTTAAAAAAAAATTGTTTTCAATTTTTTTTTCTTCATGGGAATTTAACTTTAAGGAAAATTTTCATTAAGTTAAACCAATTTTAAGGAATTTTTATTTTATAATTTTTTCTTTTTTAATGATCCAAGAATCAAAATTCTCGGAATCAATATTTCCAAAATTGAAATTCTCAGAGTAAAATTTCTGGATTCTAGTTTTTCTAACCCCATGATTTTTTTCTTCAATACTAATAATTTGTAAATAGATTCCTTAAAGGTAAATTTCTTTCCCCTGGTTATTTTATCTTACATTTCTATATGTTGGTATTTCTTTCTTTTAAGAAATGTTTTTCATCAAATTTATATTTTAGTAGAATCCGACTTTTCTTTTCTAAAACCTTAAAATTTCAGCATCCTTATATATTTATAATCATCCTCAACCGTTAGATCATTTTGGGAAAATCACAGCCATTTGACTTCCATATGGAAGCTGAAAGGTCATAGTTTGTCTATATAAGGTCAACACCACTTCATAAGGACTCCACTAGTTTCTTAAGCCTTCAAGACAAAGTGCTATTACAATAGAGTTTTTCATTCCGGACATCTTCATAGATTTCTTACAGATCCGAATGTCAGGCAGTTCTGACCAGATGGTAGTCAAGGAGAATAATGTCAAGATGATATTTTGAGAGAGACTTGTTTGTTCATAATTTTTCAACTGAAATGATTCTCTAATCTCTCGTATTATTAAATGTAATAATTGGGAGAGTATTTGTATATCATAGGAAAAGGTTTAAGATCCTGTATATCGGTAACTAGTCATACAATTTTAAGACTCTGCCAATTTCTTTGAAAAGTATGGTAAGGAATATTTCAGATTTTAGACTTTCAAAAGTCTTACAAAGCTCCATACCAAAACATGGACAACTTTTTTAATATTCCCCACGAAGGAGAAGCCCTAATAGGTTCCTAAAAAATTCCGGATAAGGAAGGTTTTTTCAAGAATAACTATGCTTTAGAAAGTCTCGGCATCAAGGGATATCATACTCCGAAGCTTGCAAATTTATCAATAGACCATAGATTGGTAGCTTTATGGATGCATGGGTTATTTACCCCTTGGAAAGGGGATAAGGATTCCTTAAAGAAATATTACATTCTTTTGTTATAATTTCTCATCAACATCAGGAAGGTTAATTTTGTAAAGAATATTTTATTTATGATTAATGTAGTGAAATCTAGTACCATCAAATCCAAAATCCTCATGTATCCAGCCACTATCCTTAGGATAGTTGTTATGGTTTTATCTGAAATGAAAATCACATTCAAGTCTGTATTGAAGTCTTGTAAGATTATGTTTCTATGTGAAGATACATTGAAAAAAATAAATCTTTCTTACAATCTGGACTCTAATATGTTTGATGAAGTCGTCACTCTGGAAGTACAAAATCCGGTTTAGATGGAAGCCATTCTAGAAACAACCAAAGTAGCACAAAAAAAGTCAGTACCAGAATCTTCAAAAAGTGTTCAAAAGATGAGAAATTTGGATGAGGCCTCTCATGTCGATCCATCCTCAGCAGCTCCGGTTTTGACACCACCATTCATAAGGTAACCAAAGGATTCATCTGATGATATTATTACTAGCTAGAGGATATTAGTAGAATCCAGAAAGAAAGGTGATCCAATATTTGAGTTAAATATGGTAGAGGTAGCGGCCTTAAAAATTCAAACCACTGATGTATTAGTGAAACAAGCCAAAGAAAAGATTCAGAAAAGGAAAATAACTAAGATAGATATTTTACAATCCCTGCTAAAAGAAGTAGAAAAGTCCTTTGCAATGTTACTAGTACCAGATGTCACTCTAGAAAATAAAAAGGCAAAGAAATCTGTAGCAATAACAGAACCTGTTCTAGAACCACAAGAAAAAATATATGAAGAGGATGACATTATTAAAGAAGAATAAGATGATGTTGTTAGACAAGTCAATGAGTTTGTTGCAATACCAGGAGTTTCTACCGAGGAAGAGGAAGAAAAAAAAAGATGTTGATATTGAAGTCAAAGAAGTAGAAGAGGTCGAATAAGAGATTTATATAACCAAAACTGAAGATGAAATTTGTGAATATGAAAATAGTGATACTAGAAGTGAAGAAGAGAAAGAAGAAGAATAAGTTGAAGAGGAATCCAATTATGATAAGACTACAGAAAATGAGGAAGTCCCTCAAGGTTCCAAACCCTCTACGGTGCTAAAAATTAATACAGGGAAGGCCATTATGGTTGCCCCTTCTGAGGCCGACTCTCCTCAAAACCATGAGATTCCGGAAACCTCTGATATTAAGGCCAATAAAGAAGAATCTGACACTGAGTCCTCATCATCTATGGGTGATGAATTTGTTAAAAATTCTTTAATAAAATTAGTAAGTACCACTCTGGTACTCACTAACCTACATTCCAGGAGCCAAATGATGTAGGAAACCATAAATCAAAAGACGTATTCAACATCCATGTTGATTGCGATTGTGGTGAAAGGAGAAGCCAATCATAATAATATTCTCATTGATTAAAAATCTCTATAAGATTCATGTAAATAAGTGATGATCCAAACCCGAACCTTATTAGATAAAGCTCTACAATTCTCAGACTTCATGGAATCAACAATGGAAAAATTCAATGATGTAGAGAATGAGCTGTTTGAAGTCCGAACTTCTTTATCAGAGAAATTATCATGTGAGTTAAATGCAAGGAAAAATGATGGAATAAATCTTCTTGATCAAATTAATACCACAGCTGATGTTGTCAATTTTCAAAAAGGGATATCTACTGGTCTTGAGAAGAAATCAGATTCACAAGAAGAAGTGATCAATGTTCTGGAAGATAAGAATCGATCTCAAGAATTCTGGATTCAAGCTCTAGAGAAGAAGGTTAATGAGCAAGATTCCCTGATAAATAAGCTTCAAGAAGACCTCATGGAAGTGAAAATGAATAAATCCATGCTGAATGTCTTCTATTTGAGAAGAAGGAGGGTTAAATAATTTTTCTATACCAAAGTTTTGTTGTACTTTCCTGACAAACTTAATTGAAAATTCCACGAAAATATTTTATATATGTTGTCATGTATATTTAATTCTAACCTTAGAAGTCCCTCTATATTCCTTTTTGAAAATAAAAAAGGGGAGAATTTTATCAATAGATGAAGATAAAGGAAGAAAAATTTATAAAGGAAATTCCTTAGGGTTAAATATAAGGAAAAATATATTTTCTAACCTTTTTTCTAGAATATTTCTACACCTAAGGGGGAGTCTCTCTAAATAGAATAACATATATCTGAGGGGGATATTTCCATACTCTAATATCTTATAAATAAGGGAAGAAAAATTTACCCTAAGTCATACACTAAAGGGGGAGTTATGTATTTCTAACTCTGAGCATCTATTTCATTCCATTGACAAAATTTTCAAAGTTGTTTGTGCTTTCCAAAAAGTGTGAGATTTTTAGTTCTATAATACCTATCCATTCCTTATGCCTTTATTTTAAAAATCATAAACACATTCTTCATAAATATTTTTTCCCTACTCTTTTATGTATTTCCTTACACTTTCCTATATTTTACATATAAGAAAAATTTCCTTAGACATTTGAGTTAAATATATTTTTATTAAGGTTTTTAGTAATCTATTTTTCTCATACTAGAAAAGTTCTTAAGGTTCTGAAATTTGGTTCATGGTTATACCATACCAGAATTCCTTATGACACAGTTTCCCATTCTTTGTTTTCACCACAATATAGATTTCCATCTAGAATAAAATCTGGTATCATGATTTCTCTATACTTATAATTCCAAGATTTTAGTGTACTAATGTTCTTAAACTCTGATGCCCTAGTTATTAGTAATGAAATTTCTTAAAACAGATTTGTCATATCGATACCAGAAATCCCAATACCGAAATCTTTATACTATTATTGTATCATACCGTAAAATATAGTATTCATATTTTTTTCTTACAAAATTTTCCTTATAGATTTTATCATACTGAAAATCTTGTATTGTTATTTCAATTACAAATTTATTATACCAAGATTTTCAAATGATTCCAATGCGAGAATATCTATACCAGAAATTTTCCAATACGTATTTCTAAAGCATATTTTCTTATCACTATTTATGTTAGAGACAAATATACAGTTTCTTACGATACCAATACCGAAGAATAAGAATCTGATACAGAGAACTTCCTTACACTCTGTATTCTTTAATCTGATGCCATCTATTTTCTATTATGCCGCAAATCATGATACTGGTACTGAAATTTGTAAAAAAAATGTTTTTGTAAAATATTTCCGTACAGTTTACTCATACCAATTTTATGAAAATCCATTCCAAAATTTACAATTCCATAATTTGTTATTCAATGCTTTAATTCCTTATAATTCTGAATCTTATAATTTTATATCATTCCAATTTTATCGTATTCCAAATTCCTTAAACTGAATGTATAGGATAATTATATTCATGGTTAGTTATATAAAACGTTGTCATTGTTTCTGTTATAAAATAACCGTTTTATGTTTTCCAAGTGTCCATATACCTCTGAAAAAAAAGAAAATATGACAGTTGGAGTGTAACTGATCAGTAGAATTTTGAAATCTATAAATAGGACCTCAAATGGTGAGATCCAAAAACAATAAGAAGTTCATGATTTCACAAGTTCACATGTTTGTATTTTGAAGTTCATCTCTCTAAAAGTGAATTTCCCTAGAGTTAGAGGCTCTTATAAACTCTCAGGCATTATGTAGAAAGTTTGAACAGATTGTTCAAACATTGCTGCATGTAGAATTTCTTCGTGCAGAGGTGCGATTTCCTTAAAATCAGAGACTTCGGGTTGTGAAGTCAGATGTGCCGATTTCCTTACAAATCGAGGCCCTGTGGGGATAGAAAAATAGATACCGATATTAGGATTAAGGGATTACCTGGGGTTTGGGTAAGACATACTTTCTTGTAAGTATAAAACAATGGACCATTATCCAAGGTTGTTGTATACCCTCCTTTTTGGGTTAAAGGAAGACTGTAATTTTCCACTGCTTTGTAAGAGTTTGGAAGTTTTCTTTTTGTATAAACTTTGTAAATTGTATCTCTGATTGTAAGAGATTCTATATGACTTGTGGTAGAATCCCTTTGTAAGAAAATTTTCTTAAACATTAGACTTAAGATCTTTTTATTTTCTCTAAGAAGGTGATTTCTTATTAGAGGTGTTGTGAATTTTGTTTATAAAAAAATTCCTTAAGAAATTTTTAATGTATACAATTCACCCCCTCTTGTATATTGTAATCTTCAACACTATTGCAATCCTAATATTGGTATAGAGTAGAATATCATACTCCATGCCTTTCTAACTTTATAAGGAGTGATTGAGTTTATTGATAAAAATAAAGTGAATGATCAATGGAATTTTGAGAACCTAAAAATAATTAATATAATAGTTGTGAAAAGGTCATTGATATCATCAGAAATGATGGTAATCGAATAGAATTTTATTTCATGATTCTTTTTCTAAAGTTGATGAATTATTTTTTTATCTATGAATATTTATAAATATAATTACAAGATATGTTTCTATAAACTCAATTTCATCCTTAAGTGGTTCTTTGATCAATTTCCAAACTCATATCTTGTTCCACAAAATAAATATCCAAAAATGGATTTTGTTTCCTTGATGCCATAAATGTTACTTTTAATAGATCATAATATCCCTAAAAGAGTGAATACTATTTCTAGATATTTCTAACTATCTTACAAAACAAATATGGTTAATATATTAATAGATAATCCTCAGGGGTGATACTACTTGTTCATCATTAATATTTATTCATTAAATCATTTAATTTAAAATAATTAAATATTAACCCAGACATCACGTTTGCCAGTGGTAGGTGTTAAACACTTATATTCTTTGTATCATGGTTTTAAGCCCCACCACCTTACTAGAAGCGATGATTTTTCACCCTATATAAGGGTTATCATTTTAATGAAATATATTCCAATAATTTCCAAAAAATATGATTGACCTCCTTGAAATAAAAATAATCATTATATTAACTTTTTACAAAGGTTTTCAATACATTTTTTTACAAATTATAATAATTTATTTGACCATTATTCTAATGTAATTAATTATTATATTAACCCCAATGGTTATTAATACGTGAGACTTGTTTCCCTAAAATTTATAGATATTATTTTCAAAAAACCTTTCCACTAAAACATATTATTTCACTAAATTTCTCCTAAAATATCATTAATCTTGGATCATTCCTACCACATAAGACCTAAAATTTGTTTTTTTAAGAATTTTAACTTGTGATAAATCTTAAACACATTAACCCAAGAATTTTTCCATAACTATCTTGTTAAGGTATACATAATTGCTTCTAAAATTTAACCATATCCTTAGATGTTTCCTGATTCTTATAATCAAAATACTATTGTTAAAACACATTAACAATTTATTTATTGAATCACAATACATAAATAATTAATCCATTTTATTTCCACTTTGGCCATTCTATGGTCTAGGTGTTACCCTTTATAAGAGGGAATTGACTCGGGTAATTCCTAGGTTCCCCATATTTAAGGTGACAAGCTATAAATTAATCATTAAGATGAGATTTATTTCCTTCCATTATACTCTTCATTTTTTCTAAAAACTTATTTACCTTTTGACCTTAATTTTTATACATAAATCATTCACCTATTCCATTGATACATGTTTTGGCGTGTCTTCATCAACATTTCTTGCATGATGGAAATTGAGCATTATTTTATCCATAGTCTCCACTACTCTTAATCCATCCTTATATTCCTTGGTGAGTCTGAGAGTTGGATATGGTATATGATGTTAATATAATTTTGGGAGAATTGATTATCCATAAAAATTATATCTTTCACTCTTATAAAAATCCCATTTAGATACTCATTTTTTCTAACTTTTCATTCATGTTCAATGTTAACATGATTAGTTTATGTTTTATCCATTGACTAACACTAAAAATAATTGTGTGAGAAATAATAATACTAGTGATAAAATTCTATAATCATTTATAGAATGTAGAAATCAATAAACCTTATTTTAAATCTAAAAAACCTTATATTTAGCCTTTTTTATTCATTGTGATCACCTATTTAACTCCTTCAAAATAGTTTGTATTGCAAATTTTAATTATCTTAATCATATCCCATGGGAGTTTGAAACCAGGTGAATTGTAAGACTCATTGTCAGGTAGTAGGTTTCGAACATATCAAGGATGACACACCCTTTTTAGATTTATTACCCCAAGGTACATCTATTCCAGAACCATGCCTACTTGTATTATCCATACAGAGATATATTGTAATAAAAACCACATAATCTCTATCTTACCAGAACATTAAAATTTTCATCTTTACCTATCCTCAAATTCTATCATAAGGTTATGTTCTTTAATATATTTTTCCTTAAATATTGTTCCCATTGTTTATACTAAGAAATCTCAAATACCAAAAGTAACGACTCAAACCCCTCCAACCCGTAGTTGGTGAATACTACCATTACATTGGATTAAGATATAAAAAATAACATCCCAAAGGACTGATTAGTTTATTAGTTTTAGTAAACAAGATACATTTATGGTTTACATATAAAATTTGAATAAAGAAATTAAAGCATAATTATTTTTCAAGAATAACTTTATTCTGTCTAACATATCCCAATATATATTTCATACTAAACTTCAAGGAATAATTGGTAAAGAAAAAAATAATTACGATATCGAATGAACAATAAAGGTTAATTAAAATTGAAGAAATAATTAATCAATGAGTATAATATATATGGTAAGATAAATAACTGAGTAAACTTTCAATTTAAATAACATGATAAGGAAAATTAAATATAGAAAGTTCAATAAATTATTAAACATTCCATTTAAAAAAAATAGATATGGAAAATTAATATGTCATGTTAAATAACTAAAAAAACATTCCATTTAATCAATGAATGAAAATGAAATGCATCCAATGATAATATCACAGTTAAAATCTGCTGGATAATAATGAAGGAATCCTATATAAATGAAATTCCAAAATATTGGATGTCATATTTCCTAGGCAAATGATACCTTTACCACGTAGATCTATCCCCATGAAAATTTAAAACATACTGGATATAAATCTATTTAGTTGAGGAAAACCGACTGATTCATCCCATGAGACTATCGATGCATGAGGGATCCTACATTAAACTACCCCCAACCCATTAATTTCATTTCCAAATCATTCCCCATATATAAAATAATCAATTTAATTAATAAACAATGTGCCTAAAAATAAGGTATCTTATTGAGAAAAGGATATGAATTTATCAATATTTCACTATATATCACATGCCATTTAATGTAATACACCATATGTTGTAATGAGATACATTTTAAGAAGTAAACATCTCCATCATAAATAATATGGACATTTAGGGAAAATTTATTGTCTAATCATTATATGAATTTGAAAATTTCAGCGGAATGTTTTTGACTATGAATTACATATGTTAATATCAATACTTTCCATAGTCAGAATGATCATAAATATCTATATAAGAAACTTGGATGGTATCAATAAAAAATACACCCATTACAGGTAGAATAATGGATTTTTTTCATTGACCAATATAATTACCATAAAAATATATTTAAAACATTTTTGAGGAAAATATTCTCTTCATATTGAAAATTATTTTAAATGACATTTTTCTTTGAAATTAATTTTTTTTAAAACATCCTAAAAAAATCCTCATAAACTTGGAATGGAAGATTCCAAAAAATAAAATTTATGATGGTGGGTAATTTTTTACATGATTTTAAAGTAAATGAACAATCCTTTTGTAGGAATATTAGAAAATTTATTTGATAATAATGAGATAAAAATATTCGGTTGAAATTTCTTGTAACAATAAAAAATGCGTAAAAATTTATTTCCGTAAAAAAATTTAAAATATTAATGGAAATTTTTTTAAAACATTTTTAGAATATATGATTATTTAAGAAAATAGTTTACCAAATGAAGAGAAAGACAAAGAAAAAGTTTATTAAGACATTCTCTCAATAATTTTAATTACCTAATAGTGTAGAAATTGTATTATCACTGGAAAAATAAAATGAATATCTAGAGGATAATAAAATGAAATGTTTTATTAAACAATGATCATATAATTTCTTATATTTCATAATCAATAATAACGAACCTTAATTAAAATGAGATTGTTAAACAATCCTTAAAATGATCATAATGTTTATGTGAGAATTAATCAATGAATAAATTATGTGTAAAAACTATAAAACCACCAAAAACAAGTAAAAATACCACAATATATAGTAAAATGTAATTATACAAACAATTATCAAATATCAATGAAATTTAAGAAGTAATATAACCCAATGAAATGAAATTGAGTTATGAAATGTCACTATACTTTGTAACATTAAGATCAAATAATTAATGATGAAATGGTTCAAATTGAAACTGAATATACCATGACGAATTAATTATTCATGAAATTACATGTTAAAGAGGTATTATATAAATAATATAAAAGTTATTGGGTTTATAACATTTTAATATGCCTTAATGAAAAGAAATTGAGATAAAATCCCTTTCCTTAAACTTTCTTTTGGTTGAATTATTTTTAAAGAAATTTATAATGGATTTAACTCACTTTCTCGGCTTCAATAAACTTGATGTGCGACAGATCTATGTGAATGATGCAGTTTTGGGCGGGATTGCCCCTGCATCGACCTCTGTTTCGCAAAAACCAGAGTCTTCTCCATCTGGTATGCTCACGTCATCCGGAATATTAAAACCCTTCTCTTCTGAAGAGCATGTCTCGTGGAGGTCTGATGATGGAGGGATGGAGACAGATGGGTTGAAGGCTCTTACAATGGTTGTGGATTGCACAACAGCGAATCCCTTGTCCTGCAAATCCTCTGATCAGTGTACGTGGGTTTCTTCTGAGTATATAGAATCTATAAGGGAGCCCACTAGTGTTACATCACGTGGTCAGCTCTCTTTTGTTGATGTAATGAAGGATTCATTATCAGATCAGAAAAGGAATGAGGACCCTTGTCATAGGAAGACCCTTCGAAAGGGCTATTTGTCTCATGTTGAGGCTAACCGTGGTGTGATTGTTGAAAGATTTTCATTGGGTGAGAACTCATTGATTGCTCGTATTTTCCATCCTAAAGGTGCGCTGCCCTGTAAATGTGAAAATTTATTCTATAGAATTTCGATGTTGTGGGGATTTTCTAGGTGGAAATGTGTCTCCCTTGGGCGGGGATTAATTCACATATCATTTCCATCGGCTGACATGAAGTTAAAGGCTTAGAGTTTTGGTTCCATGATTCTAAAGCCGGGGTGGATCCATCTATAAGAATGGTCACTAGACATTAATGTCTTGAATGGAAAAAATGTATTCTCTCAGGTATGGGTGCGCCTTCATTAGCTTAATTGGGTTCTTTGGCATGTAGAGATCTTGAAATATATTGGAACGACAATTAGAACACCCATCTGTCTTGATAAGGAAATGACAGATGTCAGGTATGGGCACTTCGCTAGAATGCTGGTGGAAGTTGATCTCAGCGCCACTCTCATTGACACCGTAACAATTTCTATTTGCTCTGATCAAATTTGGATTGATGTTGTATTTTTAAACAATCCTTTCTTCTGCACTAAATTCATGGTTGTGGGGAACTCTTTGGAGTTGTTTCGTAAAAACATTACTTATAAGGAGTGTGGGATGCAGGGACAACCCTCCAATCATTGACAATGTAAGGATAACTTGAAGGATTCGTCCTCACAAAAGTATGTCATCAAGGACATTGACCGTCCTATGAAGTCAAACCTGCTTGAGGAGCTGACTCCTAGGAATAGAAAAAGAGTTTATTATTAATTCTACAACGAAAAGATCTTATAGTGGACCTTATAGAGATCATGAGGTTATTACTTTTGAGAATCTGAGTCATGTGCCTACTTTCATGGAGAATGATACTACACAGCTAAATGTCAAAAAGCAACCTTCTTCTTCTACTGAACGAGGGAAAATCATTGATTAAGGAACAGAAAGGGTCGAGGCCTACACTCCAGGAAATGGGGAGTCCATCCCTTGCAAATGGGGGGACACTCATGATGAGGGTAAGGAAAGTGATAAGGATATGACTATAGTCTCATACAGTGACATTGTTCAAGGAGAAAAGAAAAGAATCTATGACAGTGAGGGTGTCATGACTGCCCCTGTTTCAATGAAACCAAGAAAAGATTACTCTACAGTTCCAAGGAAGGTGACCAATAGGTCATGTTCCAAGAAGTCTAAGGATAAGGTATCCAAGGAGAAATTGGAGCGAAAGAAGGAATATATCAAGATGCTCCAACAATATGAGCATCAATCCGAATGGGAATCGGCTGATGCTGATGATCTGACTAGGTATGAATGTGGTGATTATGACTATTCAGACATGTATTCTCGCTCTTGCCCTATCTTGTATGTCTCTACACTTTTCTTTTTATTAATAAATTTGGGGGTTCGGGTGTGCTTGGATCTAACTTTTTTGGTATTTTTGACTTTCTATTTTTTGTTACTCTAAATTTGATCTTGATCTAATAGTCTATATAATGAATTAAATGATTTAATTTTAATATATATTCTGTATATATTGTTTATAATTAAACCAAAAATTTTTCTGTTAGGAAATGAAATTCATCATTCATTGAGATGGTAGGTAATACGTACATATTAATGTTGTTTCCATTTTCTAGTTGTATGGAATGAAAGAAAATTAAATAATATATAAATATATATTTTATAATTCGAATATAATTTTAATATCATATATATTACATTTTTTAAAATCATCCTTAATAAATTCCATGTAATGCATGAACGATTCACATCGCTTCGTGAGACAGTAGTCTGCTATACACATGAGAGATGTTATTATTTTCCCAAAAAATAGAATGTATGAAGGTATGTGGGATATGATAATTGTAAAATAATAAAAAATTCATAAATAATATATATAAATATAATAAAAACTATAAATACATCATTATTCCCAATCATGAATAGTGTTAATGGAAAAGTGAATGATATCAGTTTGCGATGAGGTAGCTTATCATACACACGAACAATGATTTCATATACCATTTGATAGAATTGTGTGATGTTTTAGGTTGTAAAAGTAACATAAAAACATATTAATATTTTAATGATACTAAGGGTATTATATAATCATGGTATAATAGTAATTTATGGATGTGGAGACTAATATAAAATAAAATTTATTTTAGAAGAACATTACATCTTCTTCAGGTATCCTCATAAGGTTTGCACCAATTCCATTAAAATATAGAATTATTATAATGTTATTTCTTATATGATGAGGGGAGGGAATTATAGAAGTTATTTGGTCAGATATTGACTAAACCAATGTGGTTTTAATGTATTAACTAGAAAGGAGAGTGTGTGTCCTTTTAAAGTGGGGTGAGTGGTACACTTATAATTTTTTGAAAAAGTGACTTCCACCAACGTTCTATTCATGTAAAAATGCCACAATAATGACCCATCAAAAATAATAGGATTTATAAGGCCGCAATATATCCTTCCAATTTGATTTTCGGAATGTTTTACACAATTTTTACTCCATATTTTCTATGTTTAACAACAAAGTAAACTTGTTTTTACCTTAATCACTATAATAAATTTTAAAGGGTTTCACTTATCGTTATTATAAAAAATTATGTTTGTCATATTAGATAATATAAATTATCCCAATTATAAATATGTAATCCATTTGGAAAAATTCAATTTATATATTTTGAAGAAACTAATTTGAAATTAACCCTGCTGACATCGGCGGAACGAAGATTTTTTAACGTTTAAAAGTTCAAATATTTAAAATGTTTTTTTATAAAACATCAACATGAAAATCATTATAATGACCTAAATTATTTTAATAGATGTATAATTAAACTATTTATTCTTTAAACCCAATTAAAAATATAATTTATCATTATAAATTGTTTAGATGAAAATGGTCTGTTTAATTAAAATCACGTATTTTGTCAATATTATTTTAAAAAATAAATTTTGTAGAAAAATCCCAAATATTCACCCTAAGATAATTTTGATATTATGATTTTAAAAAATACATTTATTTTATTATATTAATTTTCAAAAAGTGTTAAAAATTAATTTTAAATTATCTGTTCAAAGCATAATTAAATTATCTTTTAGAAAAATATAGTTTTTTCGAAAAACATTTATTTTTTATTTTAAAAGATTATTATTATCTATAATCATTAGATAATAAGAAAATGTGCGTAAAATATATATTTTCACAAATTATTTAATATTATTCATACCATATATTTCAACGACTAGGAAATAAATATCATATTAAACAATATTATTAATATTATATTAATGTTCGATAAAACATGATCATACATATAACACAAGCTATCAAAGAATCTCATTATTTCATGTACTATAAGATAACTCAATATTTCATGCATTACAATATATATGATATATTTAATTTATTTAAAATAATAAATATATCATAATGTCTTGGGATGTTATATTATTTTCTACGCCTGGTGTTGTGTTCCATACACGCTATCGAATATGATGTTCATACTTAAAAATTATGAATGTCACATCCATCATCATGTTTCCCACCAAAAATGTATTTTAGAATCTTTTAAATATTGGCACTACGTGAGTGAGAATAGATACGTAATTTATGAGCTTCATATATTAATTCCATTTTCATCTCAAGTATTAAAAATTCACACATCCTATTTCTAAATTTCAAAACACTATCTTAGTTGATGAATTACTTTATTATCCTATATGGAATGCATTAAATCATATTTGATAAACACTTTTTATCATTTTGGGACATCATTATATTCTATAGTAAATATTGTTTTTTGAAATTACTTGGAAGATCAATGTAATTTTTAATTCTATATTAATTTACCTATCCAAAAATACTAAATAAATGAATATTTAATATATTTATATTATCATATTAGACAATAATCTATGATACTTACCCATGAATGAAACAACCTTCTTTTTTTTCCTTTATCAATTTTCGTGTATCATTAAATAACAGTCCTTGAGTATCCCCAACAATCTCAATTATCTTATGTGGATGTATTTCTATGTGAAAATGTATTCTAATTTTTCTTATCCATATACATCCCACATATTTCATTATAAATAATGCGTATTCATATCATCATGGAAAATATTATAGCTACCAACTCTAGTTCATTTGTATGATAGCTTTTTTCAAGGATCATTAATTTCAATTATGTATAAAAAAACTAATTGAAAATTTTTCATAAACAGGCACCCTATTCATTTCATTGTTGCATTATTATATATCAAAAATCCTTTCATTCCTAATAATATTGTTAATATCAGTGAATTTTCTAATTTCTTCTTCAATTTATCAAAATAAATTTAACATTCATTTGACCATGTGAATTTAACACATTTATGTATTTAAAAATGTTAACGGGTTGGATAATCACGAATTTTTTGAACATATCACTTCTATTATCCTAGTAAACCAAAGAAAACTATTGCATACAATTCTTCATCCACTTTTGTATTTGAAGGGTTGATATTTATCTCATACATAGAGATAATATGGCTAAAAAATAAAAATTTTCAGGCCAAAATACACATTTTTTTTAAATTTCACATTTAATTATTTTTCTCAAAGGGTCTCAACAACAATCTGAAAATAATCTTCATTCACTAACACTCTCTTCACAGAATCTATAAACATTAACGGTGTATTTGTTAATCCAATTGTAATTATGGTAAAATCCTAATGCATATACCTTATAAGAATGTTATTCTTTTGTGTATTCTTTTTATTCACTCATAATTGATAGTAACTAGAACAAATGTTGATCTTTTGGATGTATTGATCACCATTAAATTCATCAAAAAGTCACCTATTCAGAATAAATGATATTTTTATGTATATTAATGGAATTATTTTTATATAATGGATGAACAATCCCATAAACTCATATTTCTTTTATAAAAATTGGGTTGGTACTCACCATGGTGAGACACTAGTGTGTATGAATCCCTTATCATACAACTCATGTAGTTTGTTTTCCAACTCCATCAATTCCACTGGGGACATTATATCAGGAGGCTTATATAAAGGTCTAGCATTAAGAACGAGTTCAATATAAAACTCAACATTATTCTCAAGTGGTTATATTGATAATTTCTTTAGATACACATCAATTTATTCTTTCAAAATATTAATATAAACCATTATTAGATATCCTTCTTATCCACATATTGAAATTTATCTTCTTCTTCCCCAAAAAAGTCATTAAAATGTTCTATATATTGTTATTCTAGATTAGACTCAGATAATGATTTATATCCACTAAAAAAAGTTATTTTATAACTCCCATATAAATTACAACCTCTTTATCATGGATATAAATCCTTAAAATTTATATTGAGAGAAAAATCATCCCATGGATTATGTAAAAATAAATTATTATTCTAGTAATCAAGTCGAAACATATATTATCATTATGTATCTTAATAAACATTTCTCAACATATCATCCTTACAATATGATTTTCACTAGGTGTTATGATTGAATACTTTATCCTTAATATATCATGGGATGATTCAATTATCATAGAAATAAATAAAAGATATAAAAGGGTGTAAAAAATAAAATAGAATATATCATTACATAACTTTTAAATTATGATCAAAATAAATATTATCATGTCATTCAAAACATCGAATTCTATTATTGAATTTACATATGTTTGACCTTTATCCATTGTCTTATTCTGAGGTGGATTCCATCAATGATTGGTACAATGATTTTAATTTTTCCACATCTCCTTGAATTTAAATCACATGATAATAGGGACTTCCTTGTTTCCTTTGTATTCACGAGATTTGTGTCCTTTATCATGACACTTATAAAAACCTCTGATTCCCTTCAAGCATGACCCATGGTATTTCTTCCCATTGTTATTTAATATATTAAACAATAACTTTCCCTTATTTCCATCTCCTATATTTATCTCTAAATAGTGCATAACCATAATCTTCTTCCCATTCCTTAGTTTAAAAATATAATACCAAAGGAACTCTTTATTTGTCTTGATATCACTTGCCGCTATCTCTTTATTTGAGGATAATGTTTTATGGTCGAAATCCCTTTTAATTATTGGTTTTAGATTATAAAATAAGTGATCTATATTGATTTTTAGATTGTGTATATTTTCTATAACTTGTATTACTAGCCTTATAAATTTATCATAAAATTTAGAAAAACACTCCTCTCCCTTTAATTATAAATTTGGAAAGTTCTTTTCCATCTTAACCATTTTCTATTGTGGAATATAATCCTTAAAGAAAACTTTTATAATTTTTTACATTCCATTATTTCTATTTCATCCACCTTATTAGTGTTTTTCATAAATGAACAACATTAATAAAAAAATCTTCAAATATGATATGCTTCATGGATACATTTATCCATTTCACTAATTCACAAAATGAAGAATATATTTTTTATGGACATGACCCATTTTTTATATAATCAAGGATTACTGGTATTATTGAAGGATAAATTCCATCCAAAATTATAACACTATTATGAGAAGCCTATGGTGGTTCCATATGGGAAAGGTAATTTTCCAAAAAAAATTCAACTACTATAATATTGTGAGAATCTACTCAACTCCAACCTAGCCTCATTTAATTTCATCGACAGGAAATCCCAAAATGATTTTGATTTTTGACAAGGTTTTTATTCCTTCAATTATGTTACATTTATAAAAAAATGTAATATAATTAATTATTTAATGAGTGACACTATTAATATTTTATTCCAATGCATTTCTTACAAATTCGGTCAAATAATTAGAAAAATTTCTAGAATACCCTATGGTTTTATCATGAAGTTGAATTGTCTAACTATGTTCTTCTAAATCTATTTCTAAAAGTTTCTATAAAATTTATTTGATACTAACTATAATAATAACTCTAGTAACATAGATCCAGTGGTTATATTATTATGTTGGTAGATATCACATTGTGTAGGATCTAGCAATTTAATAGTTCTAGAAGACTAAATACAAAAATAATCATTACATTACATTCAAAAAATATATAAAATTCAAAGAAAAATTGTTATTTTATAATGATTATACTTAGATTATACATATAATTTTATTTTTTACCAAGGAAAATGGGAAACAAAGTAAATGGATGACCTCATATTCTTAGTAAGGGTAGAATATAAGTGAAGATTACATGGAAATATCAAATAAATAATTGAAAAAATATCAATGATTCTAGATAAGAAATATATATCCATGGGATATATAGTGACCCAGGAGTCTCAAGAATACTGACTAAAAATTAATTTTTTTTGCATTAAAATGTACTTTTATGGAAAAAAGTGGGAAACCAAACATTATAGAAACATAGGTTCATTAAACACTGTAAGTGATCACAAAATGATTTAAAGTGAATTTAAGATTTTTAAAAACATTGTCCCTATATAATACCAAAATCAAGTACAATTATTTTTATGTCCATATTGTCATTGATAAGATATTTAAAATGAAAATTTGTATTTTCCCTTGTCTAAATATACTCCTCTAGTTTGATATTCCTTTCATTGAATCCTAATTTCAAAATGAGATCTAGTTTTTCTATCCACACCCTCTTCTTTTCATTAGCATCAACATCATGAAATATCTCATTCATCCAGTTAACATCCTCCAATAAATATTTAATCTAAAAAATCCCCCTAAAAAAATTCCTCATTAGAATGAATAATTAATTATAATAATTTTTCATTTTTGGATACATCCATTCATGCCACCTACATCAAATCATTAGTATGCTCTAAACACAATTAAACAATATTGTTCTTGTTAATCTATTCCATTTTTTGAAATAAAATTCCTATTATAATCTCCATCAACCTCAATGATTTCTTACATATGTAAAATAAAATCCATATTGTCATCAACCTGTTAACAAGTAGTGTGTTCTCATTCAAGTTCCATGGCACCAATTGTTTTGGAAAATATTCTCTCCTTAGGTTTAGGTAAGTTGGAATAATCCTTACAACCTTTAATTTTATTTATATCATACACAATGCTTCTCCCACATGTACCAAGTTTCTTTCAGCCCCTTCTACCTTCTAGGGATGTGTTGTCCACTATAAAATATTCCATCAACACTTTCCACTAAAACATTATCCTGATAACCATATGAAATATATATGAAATTTGTTTCTTTATCTAATTCCACTTGATATTTTTGGATCTTGTACCTATACAACTTAATTTTCCCCCTGGTAATGTGTAACACCCCATGTTTTCATATAATGTTATTTCTCCAAAGTAATTCAATAACTTGTACTACACGCAACACCGAGTTCAAGCGCACCACGTCTTACCAAACTAGCTGTTCAGAAGAGGTTATGAATAGTATTAACTAAATATTGAACTTTATATAAGACTTATAATTTTAGAATCAATATTATGAGTTTCTTAGAAACAATGAAAAAACAAATTCATTTTTTTCAGATAAAAAAGTATTTTTTTAAAAAATCAATTTTACAACATTTTAATGGTGAACCATTTTTAAATCGAATATTTTTAACCTTTATATATTTAACTTGAAAAAATAAACTTATTATTTATAATTGGGACATAAGAATTTAGTTTCAATAAATTTTTGGTGTTTTTCTGATAACTGTCATATTTGGGTGAATAGTGAAAAATACAATATTTTAACTAAAAAAACCTATTTAATCAAAATAATTTGTAGTGTAAAATTATAAATTTTAATGCTTTGGAAGTATAAATATATTATATTTTTACCATTTAATCCAATGTTTTTCATTTTAAATAATTTCACTTTGAAATTGAACATAAACTAGTATCAATCTTTTGTTAGTTATTATTTCTTAAAAACACTCTTTTTGGTTATGTCAATGGGAATTAATTTTAAATTAATAAATTAAACATTAATGTATTTAATTTGGTAAAATATACTTAATTTTATAATTCTGAATATGAAAATTATTTTAGGGTGAATTTTTGGTATTTTTTTTGAAAACATTCAATTTTTGATGTATAGTGAAAACACTGAGTTATAGTTTAAAACAGAATTTTTTTAAATAATTATTTATTTTATTTAAATTTGTTTAGGTCAAAATATATATATAATACCTATATAAGTTCAATTTAATTCATTAGAGTTAGTTTATAATAATTTTCAATATATAAAAATTTTACTGATCTTTTTACCATATTTTACCCACCTACTAGGAGCATTTAGTAATTTTCTTAAAACATAATTTTGCTACATCTATGAGTTGAATTTCAAAAATCTGTCAGACATGGTTGATATCAGTATGAAAAATGTGGTTCAGTTAGATGAAAATAATTTTTGGGGAATAGTAACTTTTTACTTTAATTTACCTGGTTAAAAGTAAATAGGGTAATTAAGGGTAAAAATGACAATATTATTACCCTAACACATGTCCTAATTCTATTGGATAAGTGTAATTGGACCAAAAAACCTTATGAATAAAATATGATCCTTTAGGTACACATGGATTAGATTAGGACATTTATTATTATTTAATTCAATGAAGAGTTAAAAGTGTTAAATTCAATGTTTAATAAATAATGCATTTTTAATATAGGGTTAAACATAAGATAAATTCGACTATAAATATTAATTATAAATATAAAAAGATTTCCTGTATAATGGTATTTTATTTATATTTTTTAGACATTAAATAATTAAATTTATTTATGTGACAATGATGATTCAAGAATTACCTTATTAATGAAAGATCAAAATAATTGATATTATAAATATCGAAATAAATGTAATTTGAGACTTTTTATAAATTACACTAATTTTCTAGTTTTATATGACATAGTAGGGTTGGTTAGATGAATATTTTTCGAAGTAATAATGTTTTTATGAATTTATCAAAAACAAAATAGCATATAGTGTCAAAATTGATATAAAAGAGTTTCTAAAACAAATATTATATTATTAATTGATATTGTATTTCAAAAAATATAAGGATTGGCAAAAAGACTAATGTATTGATAGTGTTATCATTAATTAGCCACTTGGGTTTCACTTGGATGTTTATAATAATTTTATTAACCATATAATATAAAAATACAAAGAGACATGTTAAATGTCAAACTATATAACTAAGCGTTAAATATAAAAGATAAGGTTAATAGAGTGACCCAAACCTGTCTAAAACATATTGGTTGAGTGGTTTGCAACCCATACCCACCTTAGTATTTAAATAGTACAATTTTGAGCCATTAGATAGTGAAAATGATTTTATTATAATATAATATTTTAATTTTTTCCAAAGGTGCCTCTCACCCCTCTTATAAAAGGGAACTTTACCCTTCTCTCAAATTCACACCTCCAAATCCATTTGGCTCAGCCAACCCCTACCCAGATAACCTCCCATCAATCCCCCCTTCATCCTATAGGCCTTATTTTGGTCGTAAATCCGTTCTAAGGATCCATTTTGATCAAATCAAAAGGAAGAACCTGAATAAGATGTAAATATTTCATCACCTCTTTTAAATTATTTTCTTCTTCCACTACCTCTTTATTTGTTGTTTCCATTATAAAATAATATATCCAGTATCTTCTATATACTTTGATGTTATTAAAAATATGTCGCAACCATATTCATTATTCTATCCATCCTTTGAATAATATGTCAACATATATGCGTACATACGGCTTGCCGTCTCCATGTCGTGGGGTAATTATTATTCAATACATTATTATTTGGATGGGTATAATAATGATGTGTAATTGATGTAAATAATAAATATAACATGATTATTATTCTGTATATATTATATACCATCCAATTATATATTATTTTAAACTCAAAAGAATGATATTGTCGCTCGGGCGTACGTACAGATTACCGTCTCCACGAACGTGATGAGATTTATTCCCCAATGTAATCCATTCAAGAATAATTTTCATGAGATGATTAAAAATAATTTTTAAAGACTTAATATCATTCTGAAGATTAATAATATACATCCTATCCATATCAAAAATTACTTATGTAACAAAGAATATAAATGAAAATGAATCAGTTAACACCCGAAACGACGATAATACTAAGATGTTATTAACAAAGAAATGTTAAAAGATCATATATGATATCATATTAAGGTATATGATTTTTGTATCATTTAATAACAATTATTTCACCATTATACCATATTTTAACTTACCCTCGACCAAGGAAAAGTACAAGGTAAGGGTTAATTTCCCAATCTCTTTATTATCCAATGTTGTTTTTACGTAGGTATCTATTGGGACCTCTTTAGCATGCATATATGTGTTTTATTAATAATTCATTTCAAAACATTATTAATATTTACTAGAATAGGGGATAAAGTTAAATATACCCATTTTTGTTTTTTATAAGATGTTTTTGAAAGGAATCTTTCTGTCGATTTCAAAATAATATTCATTGTATCCTTTTTGAAAAAACTATGGTAAGAATGTATTTTTTAATATATACAGTGGGTGTGGCTATTTTCATCCTTTATAAAATCATCAATTCTACCCTTATAATCTTATAATAATATTTCCAAAGTAAATTTTTTATTTTATAATTACATTAATTTTAAATGATTTCAAAATATAATGAGATATTGCTCTAAAAAAGGCTTTGATTTCATCTATGCCAACATCCTTTGATGGATTTTAAGCATATTTGAAGTTGATTTATTATGATAAAAAACTTCCATATGGTATTGAAGTTTTTGTGATATGTTTGACTATGGATGTGTTATTGTTACACCATTCATGGTTTATAGATAAGTATTGACATTTCATATGTGAGTTTTAATATGAATGTTTATCTTATGTTTAGACCTTTTCATATGAAGAATGAATTGGACTTAGTAAGTGAAGGGTGGAGCACACTATTGTATTAATGATGTACATGTTATTAGAATTATAGAGTTTGTAAGGATTGTATTGTAGTACTATTTCATTAAAGACATGAGATTGTGTGAAACCAAGAAAAGTTACTCAATGGTAGGTTAAATTTTTGGAAAATATATGGTTGAGAGAAAGATAAACCATAATATGGTTCTGATACCGAGGGAGTGATTTTGGAATAATACATGATGGATTTGGATAAATTAAATTGGTTATTCTTGACTACATTGAAACTAATTAATAATTTTTATTTTATTTCATTGTTGGAGATTACATCATTCTTGGATAGAAATAGTATATCCTTTATTCTATAAAGAATAAGGGAGAATTAATGTAATCAATAAGGTTTTATGGTAATACATGATGTAGTAGTGTTTTAAAAGAATACATGATGAAGTTGTTCACATGTTATTACGTGGAAAAAAGGATCTTCATTATGTTTACCTTCCTTTTAAATTTTGGACTATGAGTTTAGACAGAAGTATTTTGGATATGTTTAGATTGAGATTATTTTTGGATTCCCAAAAAAAGGATAACACGGAGGTCGGGCGGCAACCCGTCACATCCGGTAAGGCCGTGAGAGTTGAACTCGCAATGGAAGGGCGACATGGGTGTATCACCTATGACTGACCACGTGATGTCCTAGATTTACTAATTTATTTTTTTAAAGGTCTGGAATACGAATTATAAATTCCTTTTTTTTGGAACCCTATAAAAATAGGATAAATAGAATATTTTTTAGTTCTATTATCTTTTAGTGTGAAAGATGAGTTTGTGGTAAAAATTAGTTAAAGGATATAACTCTACTTGTTAAGTATATATTTTTTTATTCTCTTATTCTATGAATCAATTAATTCTTAAACTTTAAGTAATGGTTCTCAAAACTAAAAATGTGTTATCCTAATAATTTATATTTTTTTGAACCAATGATATTTTAAATTATCATAAATTGATGGCTTTGAGTCCAACAATTTTAAAATTGTTTGTCACTGATGACCTCAATCACTAACTATAAATATTTACATTTTCCCTAAAATTTTGTGTCTCTAATTTCCACCAATGTTCTCATAATCGAGATCATAATTTGGTGGTGACTTTTTCATCCCCCTTTTCCTCTTATTAAGATTGATTTTTATTAACCCAATTTCTGTTGTGGGTTTTTCTACAAAGATATTTTCTATTTTCAACCATTTATTTTCAATGAATAATTTCAAATTGCGAGGAAGAAATTTATATAATGAGGGAAGAACGTGAAACCCAAATATTTCATAGTACGTTATTTCTTCAAAGTAATTTAATAACTTTCACAACACGCAACACTGAGTTCAAGCGCACCACAACTTTCCAAACTAGCTGTTCAAAAGAGGTTATGAATAGTATTAAATAAATTTTGAACATTATATAATACTTATACTTTTAGAATCCATATTATGAGTTTCTTATACATAATGAAAAAACAAATTCATTTTTTTTCACATAAAAGAAGTATTTAAAAAAAATGAAATTTTATCGCTTTTTAATGGCGAACCCCTTTTAAATATAATATTTGAAACTTTTATATATTAAATTTGACAAAATAAAATTCTTTTTTAGAATTGGGAAATAATAATTTTGTTTCAATAAATTTTTGGTGTTTTCTATTAACTTTCATATTTGGGTGAATAATGAAAAATAATATATTTTAACTAAAAACAACATTCTTAATCAAAATAATTTGTAGCATTAAATTATACATTTTAATGTTTGGGAGAATAAATATATTATATTGTTACCATTTAATCCAATGTTATTCATTGAAAATAATTTCACTTTGAAATTGAACATAATCAAGTATTAATCTTTTGTTAGTTATTATTTCTTAGAAACACTCTTTTTGGTTTTGACAAGTGGAATTAATTTTAAATTAATAAATTAAACTACAATGAATTGAATTTGTTAAAATAGAATTAATATTTTAATTCAGAATATCAAAATTATCTTTGAGATTATTTTTGATATTTTTCTGAAAACTATCAATTTTTGAAGAATAGTGAAAAACACTGAGTTACAGTTTAAAACAGAAATTTTATTTAAATAATTATTTATTTTATTTAAATTTGTTTTAGGTCAGAATATATACATAATACCTATATAAGTTTAATGTAATTTATTAGAGTCATTTTATAATAATTTTATATATATATAAATTTTATTGAACTTGTTACCGTCTTTTACCCACCTACTTGGAGCATTTACTAATTTACATAAAAAATAATTTTACAGCTTATGTGAGTTTAATTTCAAAAATATTAGAGGCATTTTTGATCTAAGTAATTAAAATGTGGTTCAATAAGATGAAAATATTTTTCGGTGAATAGTAACTTTTTACATTTATTTACCATGGTTAAAAGTAAATAGGGTAATTAAGGGTAAAAATGACATTATTATTACCCTATCACATGTCCTAATTTTATAGGATAAGTGTAATTCTACCAAAAAAAACCTTAGGAAAAAAATATGACCCTTTAGGTCCACATTGGATTAGATTAGGACATTAATTAATATTTAATTCAAAGAAGAGTTAAAAGTGTTAAATCAAATGTTTAATAAATAATCCATTTTTAATATAGGGTTAAATATAAGAGAAATTAGACTATAAATATTTATTATAAATAAAAAAATATTTCCTATATAATGGTATTTTATTTATATTTTTAGACATTAAATAATTAAATTTATTTATGTGACAATGATGATTCAATAATTACTGTATTAATGAAAGATCAAAATAATTGATATTATAAATAACGAAATAAATGTAATTTGTGACTTTTTATAAATTCCACTAATTTTTTAGGTTACTATGACATATTATAGTTTGTTAGATGAATTGTTTTTGAAGTAATAATGTTTTTATGAATTTAGTAAAAACAAAATTCCATATAGTGTCAAAATTGACATAAAAGAGTTTCTAAAACAAATATTATATTATTAAATGATATTCTATTCCTAAAAATCTATAGTTCTGCCAAAATACTTATGATATTATAGTTTTATAATTAATTAATCACTTGGGGTTCTCTTGGAAGTTTATAGTAATTTTATTAACCATATAATATAAAAATACAAAGAGACATGGTAAATGTCAAACTGTTTAACTAAGAGTTAAATATAAAAGATAAGGTTAATATAGTGAACCAAACCTATCTAAAACATTTTGGTTGAGTTAATTTAGACCCATAACAACCTTAGTCTTTAATGATACATTTTGGAGCCATTATAAACCGAAAATTATTTTATTATAAAATAATATTTTATGTTTTTCCTAAGGTGCCCCTCACCCCTCTTATAAAAGGGAACATTACCCTTCTCTCAAATTCACACATCCAAATACATTTTTCTTGGCAACAACAAACCCAGATATCATCCCAACAATCCCCCTTAATCCTAGAGGCCTTATTTTTCTCATAAATCCTTCATAAGGAGCCCTTTTGATCAAATCAAAATGAAGAACCCGAAGAAGAGGTAAATATTTCATCACCTATTTCAAATTCTTTTCTTCTTTCACTTCCTCTTTCTTTTTTGTTTCCATTCTAAAATAATATCTCCATTATATTCTATATAATTTTATGTTATTATAAATATTTCACAACCATATTCATTATTCTATCCATCCTTTGAATGATATGTCACCATACGTGCGTACATACGGCTTGCCGTCTCCACATTGTGGTGTAATTGTTATTAAATACATTATTATTTGGATGGGTATAATAATGATGTGTAATTGAATTAAATAATAAATATATCATGATAATGATTCTGTATATATGATACACCATCCAATTGTATATTATTGTAAAATTTAAAGAATGATATTGTCGCTTGTGCGTACGTATGGATTACCATCTCCACGAATGCGATGGGATTCATTCCCCAACACAATCCATTCAAGAATAATGTTACAAATTTGATTAAAAATAATTTTTAAAGACTTAATATCATTATAAATATAAATAAGACACATCCTATCCATAACAAACATTACTTATATAATAAATCATATAAAGGAAAACGAATCGGTTAACACCCGAAACGACGATAATACTATGATATTATTAACAAAGCAATACTAAAAGATCATATATGATATCATATTAATGTATATGATTATTTTATAATTTAATAACAATTATTTCACCATTATAAAGGAGTTTATCCTACCCTCGACCAAGGAAAATTACAAGGTAAGGGTTAATTAAAAAATCTCTTTATTATCTGATGTTGTTTTTACATAAGTATCTACTGGGACCTCTTTATCATGCACATCAGTGTTTTCTTAAAAATGTATTTCAAAAAACTTTTAATATTTATTAGACTATGAGATAAAGTCCTTAACACCCTTTTTTGACTTTTTATAAAATATTTTTGAAAGGAATCATTTCATCGTCTTCAAAACAAGGTTCTTTGTATCCTTTTCGAGAAAACTAAGGTAAGAATGTATTTTTTAACATATACGGTGGGTGCGGCTATTTTCTACTATTATAATATCATCAAAGCTACCCTTACAAGCTTACAATAATATTTCCAAAGTAAATGTTTTATTTTATAATTATATGAATTTTAAAATATTTCAAAATAGAAAGAGATACTGCTCTAAAAATGGTTTTGATTTCAACTATGCCAACTTCCTTTGATGGATTTTAAGAATATTTGAGGTTGATTTATTATGATAAAAAACTTCCATATTGTATTGATGTTTTTTGATATGTTTGACTATGGATGTGTTATTTTTACACCATTCATGGTTTATGGATAAAGTATTGACATTTTTTATGCTAGTTGTAATACGAATGTTTTTGTTATGTTTAGACCTTTTCAAATGAGGAATGCATTGGACTTAGTAAGTGAAGGGTGGGCCCACTATAGCTCCTCGATGAATCGGTAGGTCTAATGAGTCAAAATGGTTTCTTGGAACAAGGCCTTGGAAAAATATTTATTATAGTCTTTGCTGAAGGCCTATACTATATGGTTTTGAATGTCTGCATTTATGCATTCCATCATTATGAAAGTGGTTATTGATATTGCATGTGATTATTCAACTAGTAGAATATTAATGTGAATACGTAAATGAAATTATTTTATTTTTATCTTTTTCATATTATGTTGATGTTCAAGTTTAAACAACTTTTGTTTTAGTCTTATACATTTCCTTAATTGTTTATTATTATTTATGAAAGTTTCCTCTATATTTTTATCCTCACTAAGAATCTGATCTAACCCCTTTCTATGTTTTTTACTTCCTAGGATTGGAAGAAGTATATTATGACTGACTTGTAGGGATAGTTTATGGGATCTTAGTGTTGTCTATGGGAACAATGTTGTTGTAGTTTTCTATTTTATGATGTAATGTAAACCTTATAAATGTATCTATTACTTTCAAAGATACTAAACTAATCAGTATTTCGAGACTTGATCTTTTGTGATCATGCCAATGTTATATAATAATGCACTGACTCATGGTTACTAGGGTCAGGGAATTAAAGTTGGTATCCAAGGAAGTTTAGTTCAAGCCATGGAAACTAGATTTAGGTGAACTCTGATTAGAGCACATAACCCTAAGATAAAATTTGAGGATTAGTATAGAAGAACTTCCTAGAATTTTGGTATTGTAGAGATTTTGTGAGTTTTCTAAGAATACATCCCTGTACAGATATGAGTAGGTAGAGACGAAACTATCACATATTTACCTAGGGGAAATCCCAGAAACATCACTTTGAGCTAGACTCGAACGTGAACTGGTGTATGACGATGTGCCTTTCTTCACTCTTGGTTACAAAACCCCTGAGAGATATTCTTAGGATAATTCTTATTTTCTTTACAAACCATTATGAAGGGTTTATGTGTAGATACTTTCTCAGAGAAAACATTTTTTATGATTATGTATTATATCAATTAAAGGTTCAATTTAGGTTAGATATTTTACAAGTTTGGAATTATTCATTGCAATTTATAAACTAACATAGTTTATACCATTGTATAGAAATGGCACCCAATAGAATGAATGTGAACTCTAGCAATATGTATGATCTCAAGAATAAGAAGGATCATATCATTCATGGTATTAAGCCTACATTAATAAGGGAAATAGTCTCCCATGTACACTCAACATATGCAGAAGTAATATCATGTGTCAATAATATAAGTAAAGAATATTTGGAGTCATATGGCTTTGAAGGGAAAGATGATGAGAAAAGAATGGAATATATAAAGATGGATAAAGGAAAGGGGGTAAAGAAGGATTTTCCCATATGTGATAACTGTGGAAAGAATCACCTCGGTAAATTTTTGAAGGTAATGAAAGTTTGTTATATGTGGGGATAAAAAGGACACCAAGTACATTATTTCAAGGGTAAGAAAAAAGTTTCCAATGTACAATGTTGCATCTTCAAGGAGTTGGGACACTACATGAATCAATGTCCAAATCATCAGAGTATACCCCAAACACTGCTATTAGAAAATAATAATGTTATGATACTATCAAAGATGAAGAGGAATGATTAGATTTATTACTTTGTTATTAAAGTATTGTGTCATTTGAGTAGTGTATTATTGATGTACATGTTATAAGAATTATAGAGTATATAAGGACTGTACTACAATACTATTTCATTAAGGACATGAGATTGTGTGGGACCAAGAAAAGTGAATCAATATCAGGTTAAATTTTTAGAAAATATGTGGTTGAGAAAAATATAAACTATAATACGTTTCTGATACTGAGGTAGATATTTTAGAATAATACATGATTGATTTTGAAAATGTATATTGGATATTATTGACTACCCTAAAACTGATTAATGATTTGTATATTCTATATTTTTTGGATTTTACAACATTTTTAGATAGATGGAGTATATCCATAATTCTATTAGGAATAAGGGAGCATGAATGTAATCAATAAAGATTTATGGTAATCTAGGATGTTGCAATGTTTTAAAAGAACACATGATAAAGGTGTTCACATGTTATTACATGGAAAAAAGGATCATCATCATGTTTACCTTCATTATAAAATTTGGACTGTGAGTCTGGACAGAAATATTTTGGATTAGTATAGTTTGATATTATTTTTGGATTTCCATAAAAAGGACAACCTGGAGGTCAAGCAGCAACCCATCGTGTCCGGCAAGGCCTCAAGACTTGAACCTGCAACCGAATGGTGACAAGGGTCTATCACCTACCACTGGCCCATGTGATGTCCTAGATTGAATAATGTAGTTTTCTTTAAAGATATGGTATATGAATTATAAATTCATTTTTTTTATAACCCTATACAAATAGGATAAATAATTTTTTTTAAGTTATATTATCTTTTAGTGTGAAAGACGAGTTTGTGGTAGAAATTTTTAAAAGGACGGAACTCTACTTCTCAAGTATATATTTTTTCTCCTCTTATTATATGAAGAAATTAATTCATAAACTTTAGGTAAGGGATCTTGAAATTAAAATTGTGTTATCCTAATACCTTATGTTTTGTTAAACCAATGATATTTTAAATCATCATAGATTGATGGCTATGTGGCCCCCAATTCTACAATTGTTTGTGACTGATGAACTCAATAATTCCCTATAAATATTTATATTTTCCTCCAATCATGTGTCTCTAATTGCCACTGATTTTCTTCTAATAGAGATCATAATTTGGGGGTGACCTTTTTATTCCCCGTTTTCCTCTTATTAAGACTAAATTTTATTAACCCAATTTACGATGTGGGATTTCCCACAAAGGTATTTTATATTTTCAACCATTTATTTTTGAAGAAAAATTTCAAATTGTGGGGATGCAATTTATTGAAGTGTGGATGAATGTAACATCCCATGATTTCATAGTACGTTATTTCTTCAAAGTAATTCAATAACTTTCACTACACGCAACACCGAGCTCAAGAGCACCATGACTTACCAAACAAGCTGTTTAAAAGAGGTTATGAATAGTATTAACTGAATTTTGATCTCTATATAATTATTATAATTTTTGAATCCATATTATGAGTTTCTTATACTTAAAGAAAAAACAAATTCATTTTTTTCAGATAAATGAACCCTTTTTTAAAAAAAATGAAATTTTACCACCTTTTAATGGAGAACCCTTTTTAAATAAAATATTTGAAACTTTTATATATTCAATTTGACAAAATAAACTTCTTCTTTAGAATCGGGACATAAGAATTTAGTTTCAATATATATTTGTTGTTTTTCTGCTAACTTTCAAATTTCGGTGAATAATGAAAAACAATATATTTTAACTAAAAACAAATTTTTTAATAAAAATAATTTGTAGTATTAAATTACACATTTAGAGTCATATTGGTCACACCATTCCTTGCATTGAGGATTTTATGATTCCTACACATCCCAAATGACTTATTGAAAATTTTCTTAATGTATTAAGGCAATTTGAATGTGTTTTCATGGTTTTGATTATGTCACTTTTATTTTTTACTAAGATTTCATTTGAAACATGAAATAAAATATTAGAATCCTATGGATCACATTCGGTATTAGTTTGACATTAAACTAATCCCTACATGTAAAAAATGATTTATGAATTAATTCCATAAATTATAAATGAAATTTGAGTGTGTTTAATCAGTTTTCAGGGACTAACACTTTTAAAAGTAAAATTTCAATTTGAAACTGATGATGAACACATTGAGGAAAACTGAACACATCGTGTGTCAGATTGATGTGTGAAAAATTATTACATTTTAAAAATTACTTATGGATCATTGTATTAAATTTTAAAAACAATATGAATAATTTTAATCACTTTTTGAGTATTTGAGTTGTCTTTTTTAATTAAATTAATGTCAATTTTAAATAAAAAGATGTAAATTGAGTCATAACTGTCACACCATGTGTTGGATTGAGGTTAAACTAATTCTTAAACATCCCAAAGTCTCAAAAATACTAAATATAAATATTATCACAATTTCCATTGAATTTATTTAACAAAATACTAACACTGCATGAGAAGATTTGAAAAAACCACCTCAAATCAAAAAAAGAATCCACCTATATTAGAAAAAACATTTATGAGTAATACTTAAAAAAAATTAATTATAAATAAATATGGAAAAATACATAAATTATATGGAAAATGATTTTACTATGGAAAAATAAAGACTACCATTGTGATGGATAAGTGAAGGGAACTTGAAGGAAAGTGATAAATGTCAACACTAATGGGGTGAAAGGTTTTGAGGGAGAATAAATCTGTGGATGTTTTGCTGCAAAATGACATAAAATATAGAAATATCACCCCAACTAGAACAAATGAATCCAAATATATAAAAAACTAATTATTTATTTATTAAAAATAAAATTATTAAATTAAACTCAAATATGAAAAAATATATAAAACCTATGGATAATGAATTTACTGTACATACATCAATATTAGCTCTGTGATTGATAATATATAGCGTTGTTTCTATTCTAGTGAAGGAAGTGGAGAGAACGTGAAGGAATGTGATAAATAAAACACTACAGGGGTAAAAATATTTGGAGGGAGGAGAAGTATCTGTATTTTTTGGTGCAAAAAGATATGAAACATGGGCATACCACCCCATGTCAAACAAAAGAATCCATCTATATAAGAAAATAATTATTATGTGAGTAATACGAAAAATAAATAAATTAGTCATAAATATGAAATCCATATGTATAAGAAAAAAATTATTCAATTATTTTACTACACGAACATCATTATAACCTCTGTGGTTAAAAAGAGGCACTATAGTTTCTCTTCCAGAAAAAGAAGTAGATAGAACTTGAAGGATAGTGATAAATGCAACAATTTATGGGTGAAACGTTTTTGAGGGAGAATAAGTATGTAAAAGTTTTGGTATAGAAAGGCATGAAAGATATAAAGAACACCCCCGATTGAATAAAGGAATCCCCATTTACAAGAAAACAATTATAATGTGAGTAATACTAAAAATAAGTAAATTAAGCATGAATATGTATCAATATATTAATTCTATAGAAAATGATTTTATTGTGAATACATTGAGATTAAATTTGTGATTGACTAGAGACAATGTCATTTCTCTTCTTACAAAGGCATGATATATGAATTTTAATATTCTAAAATAAATAAACAATGTAATAAATGATTAAAATTAAATAAATGTTCCATTATATATTTTTGGTAAAATAGAGAAAGTATATCTTAACATTACATTCGCATCTTTCCAAAGGGTTTCCATCATTAAAGGTTTTTCTTCCAAGGAATTGGCTAAATAATAATTTTCATAAGACATTTTCTTCATGAGTAGTCAGACAATTAATTTATATTATGTTAATATAATATAAAATATATTATATTTTGAGGGAAACCATTTTATACTAAAAACAACTTTTCATTCTCATTGAAATATCATTCATTTTTTATAGTTTTCTGTGATTTGGTTCCTCTATCGAGAATATAAAACCCCTCTTTTTGGTCCCCTATAATGTATACATTGTCAAAATTGTGACCAACATGGACTTATTGTGTTCCCCTAGTGAAAGGGTAATCTTTAATTTATATTTCATTTGAACAGACATTTGTTTTAGTCACCTGTATGATAATCGACAAATTCATATTTTTTGGATCTGAGACATTAAATACATTCAATGCTTGTGATTTTATTATGCATGGTTCTTATTTTTTCGCTTCCATACTAAAATTCACCTTCACAAATTCCATTTCATCAACTTTCTCTGCATTGATATTGTAAACCCATTTACAATGGAAAATAATCACTTAGAATGTTGTATAATTCAACTCGTATATATGTTTTATAAAGACACAATGTTATATATATTATCATAAATTGGATTTATATACTAAGAACATGGTATGAAGATCGCTTCAGCAATAAGAGTAACACCAAATTTTTTTTTATCATACTGCAGTCAATATTTTATTTTTTATATAATGTAAAACCATTTATTACAAAACTAGTGTAATATCTAAAATTTCTATTTGGTCTCATGGATAACCATTGAATTCATTCAAAAATTGTATTTTAATTTTTAGATAACTCTTTATATATTTGACTTCATAACCATCCTATATACTATTTATTATGTGTGTTTGATATCTATCTTTCAGCCCTTTATGTATTATAATCCTAATAATTTATTTATGGGCTCTATTTTAGGGATAAAAATATTCACTATTATGTAAAATATAAATGTATTATTTATCCCACTCTCTCAGGGTAATTGTAACAACAAATCTTCTAGAAATCCCTTCGACCATAAGGTGTTCACTATGATAAGACTTTGGGAGACCGAAGCTTTCAATAACTGATAGGCAATCAACACACAATTCAATAACATATTTAAAAAATTTCATTCTTCAATACAACCTTCTGAACGAATTTGATTCTTGATATACCCTTTAAAAATATTCAAATATCATTCAATGGGGTAAATCTATTTGTAATGGATAGGACCACATAGTTGAACCTCTCTAACCAAGATCACAATCATGTGGATCATTATATCAAATAATGATGGTGGTAAGAACATCTCTAATCACATAATATGACCCCAACCACCTTATTCATGATGGAAAACTTTACTGGGTCTATAACATTACTGCATATGGATTTTGAAAATAATTAAAGTTTGGTTAATGCTTATTGTACATTTTGAGAAAAAATACAATGGAAAGAAACATGCAATAAATCATGGATCAAGACATTAATATTATGTTATTTTAGTTCTTGAAACATGTAATTAGTCAATAACCCAATGTTCTTGATGTTTGAGGAATACCCCAAGAGAACTTTTACACTATTAAGGAAAATGAAATATTGCAATTTTTCCTATTTAGAAAGAGTGTAATCTACTAGAGGAATAACATTATGCCATTTACCCTTCATCGGATCCAAATCATCCCCACTCCCCATTTCAATCAAGTGAAACCTATATTTATTGTCATATTTCATTTTTCGATGAACATTTAATAATGTTCCAATAACACTATTAAGTACATTTTTTCTACATGAATGACTTGAATAAAATGAATTATTTACATACAATTCCAATTTGGTAACTCAAAGAAAATTGATCTCTTCTTCCAACTTGATTTTGTAAGGTTTTTAAAAATGGTTTACTAGTAACATTTTCAATATATTTATTTTATTATACATTTGATCTCCGGTTACTAGAGACAATGTTGTAACTTATTCGAAATTTCCATATAATACTATCATCCAGGATAGTTATTTATTTCTTCAAGGTAAAAAAATTCAATATCTTAAACACACATTCCTTGAGGAATGTTTCAACCGAAATGAGTATGTGTGTTTTTCACAAATGGGAAACCCCAACATTCCATTAATGTTTTAGACTCATAAATTTCAATAAGAAGGGAAGTCAATTATTTTCCCATGCAACATGTCTCTCAAAATTAATTCTTCACTACTATGAGAATCATACATTAAAACTATTTTGTCCAAAATCGATTTCAAATCTTCGATCAGTGGAGCCAAATATTCATCAACATTACCATGTTTCTTTGGTCTATATATAAGTAGAGAGAAGATAATAAATTTTCACTTCATGGAAAACCATGACGACAAGTTATAATTTAACAACATGATGGGCCATGTACTATGTGTACTACTATATAAACCAAATAGAATTATTTCAAATAGAGATAACACTAAATGAATTTTTCTCAACTCATTTCCAAATTAAAGATACTCGTAATCAATTTTCTTCCACTAAGGATAATCTACTTGATGATATTGTTTACATATTTAATTCATTAATATACTTTCCATTTCAATTATATTTTGGTTTTTGGATATCCATATAGCCTTATAAACCATGGACTGATAGGAAAGTAACTTACAAATTTTTAAGGACTTGATTCATTTTTCTTTTATCGATCTACGCCACACTTAGGGAATGTTATGACTGATTCATGCTCCTTGATAAACATTATAGAATAATTTGGACATGCCTGTATTTTTTATAGACATGAACATTGAACTTAACATTTTCATAGAATCTTATTTTCGACATGCTAGCTCATTCTCTTCTAGTATCATATAATTCAGTAGGCAAAGTAGTTCTATAAATCCGATGTCACTCCTTCCACTTCCAGCTTTCAAATTATATAACTCCAATAGAGCAGACAATGTTGTGTATTTTATACAAATAGTATAGAATGGTCTAATATCACAACTATTTAACTCCTCAAATAACTCTGTATAATCAAAAAGTTCATCTTCAATTATGATTTTAATTTTTTTCATGTGATATTCATCATTATTTAGACGGCTATTCATATGAAATGATCCATAAACCATAGAATAATATCTATTGGTGTCCCAATTAAGTTCTTCACCATGTTTAGTCCAAAATTTACAGCTATGATATATTTCTTGACAAATCAATGTTATTTCAACAATTTTGGACTAATTTTTCTAGAATAACACCAATGTAAACACAAAAAAAGGATTTGAGAAGATTCATAAGCATGATGTCTTAAAAACATGATGAAATATTTAACCCCATATTCATACTATTTATGAAAACAATTACTCCACTATGTAAGGTGTTATCCAATTAATTCATTCAAATGGGAAGGTTATAGAAATCAATTATCCCAATCAACTAATCTACTAGACATTTATCGTTTCACTTTTTTTATACACATCCTCAATTACTAGTGGATGTGTACTTGTGTTTCTTGAAATAATCATAGTAGTAGTCATCCATGGGATGAATAATGCACATAGTAGTACAAGTAACATAAATCATATTAGGGTGAGTTTCATGAAAAGTAATTAGTAATAACTATTTGGGAGATGAAGTTGATGAGGATGGAAATTTTCTATTAAAGAGAAGGGGGATTCATCTCATAAAAAATGAAATAATAACTTTTTTAACCCACATAAAGTCTTTATTAAATCTATTAAATAATTAAATTACAATATTGGTAATTGAGAATTAATAAGAAACCCAAATATGATATACAAGAATAATAAACTCATTCAATCAACTAAAAGATAAAAAATATATTGATAAAACATTTAAAAAAATAAAGAGTTACTTTATTTACATGGACAATAATCCGAGATTCCTAGGGGTGGACCCAATACATGCAGACCTAAAATGATGAATACATATTATTTTTCTAATATATAGAATTTCATACCTTCTATTATATTTTTTTGAACAACTGTTGTAGAAACCTAATGAGTTATTACATTTAAAATTAATTTTATATAAAATATTTGAAATCATCTCAAGACTATTGGTTTTCCATATCACCACACCAACCCATTCCAAGGATTCAAGGGAGTTATTTATATCAGATCTACCCATATGAAGGATTCTATGGAGGACATATAATACAAACTGACCCAAAATTGATATTCTATGTATGTCTATAAATATGATGGTATAAAGAAATAATACACATCCACAATATATATCATAAGAAAGGGAGAAAAACACACAAACCCTTGCAGCGTCTATCCTATACACATTAGCCTTTACCGAGACAGAATAACTACCATGAGGTCACATTTTCAAATTGGAATACCAACACTTCACTTAGAAATCTATGTTGAATCAGAAAATGAACAGATTTATAAAACATCACTCCCTATCTAATGTCTCTAATACCCAAATATGAAAAATAAATAGTCATTTTAATATGCCATGAAGCATTTTCATAGGCTACCCAACCACTATCATGAAAATTTATAGATACAAAATTATATAAATGATAAAAAATGGGATGATACTTCTACCATGTGGTTAATTCAACTATTTATCCAACGTATATAACACATGATACATCCACACTTTCACATAAATAAAAGATTAGCTCACAAATCTACTATATTAATTCAAAGATGCACTATAGAATGAATGAGATGCTCATATTTCCTAGGAGTGAAGCAGGGAAGGATCACAGTATAGGTGTTTCACACTCTAAAAATTCCAAGCATTAAAATTGAAGATCTTTGCGGACAAATATCAAAAATAGCTTACTCACCACACTCATTTTTACTATGAAATCTTCCACCACAACCCCAACCTTTGATGTTTGACACCCCATATTCCACATGAGAATAGAGATAAAGTCTTATATTCAAGATTATGTAGAGAAAAAAATATGTTCGGCCTTGGATTCCTTAGACCATTGAATTGTTCGAGCTTTTAATTTGAGCCTTGGATTTGTTTGAGCCTAGATTGGAGCTTCGATTCACTGAAGAGGAGCACTGATAGTGGTTGGATTTTATGGAAAGCTTCTGATATCACCACCGGTTTTCTAGCAGTTAGTGTTTTTTAAATAAGTCAGGATAGTTTTATAAGTTCTTTTTACCACTGATAAAGATAGATATTTATCAGCACTGATAAATAATCCTTTCATCATCATTTATTACGTTGGAGATCATAAAGGATTTATATTTATAAATATAAATAAGTTTTTTAAATATATAAATTTAAATATAGTAAATATATTATTTAGTTACAAATATTTCTATTAATTTTATAATTATTTGAATATATAATAATATAAATATTTTTAAAAAATAATATCTATATATTTATATATTTATTTATATATTTATATAAATATATATATTTACTAAATATATATACATATAAATATAATAAGTATATTACTTATTTAAATAATATTATTATAAATTTAATAATTATTTAAATATATATATTTAGTCATTAATAATTATATAAATACTTTTAAAAAACATTTATTTGTTTTTAATTATAATCATATAATTATAAATAAATAATCGTATAAATATATAAAATGTACATTTATAAATATATTTATTTATCAATATTTTATTACAAATAGTTTTTAGCATTATTAATAAATATCTAATTTTAAGTGAAAATTCATGTTAAAAATGAGTAAAAATGAATAAATTAAAAATAAGTACACATTAACATTATTCAAAAATGGATCAGTTTTGTGTTTGTGCATTGTTTATAAAAAAGAATAAATTATATATATGTGAAATCAATATAACACACAATTGATCTCTATTAAATTGATAAATCAAATGACATATTCAATTATATGTCCATTAATTTACGTAATTAGTCATTATTTTTAATTCATGTTAATTTTTAATTATTAGCTATTATTCACTAAATATATGACTATTTAATGTAAATTACATATGTATTTTTTAATATATAAATCATATGTATATACATTCAAATATATATATATATATATATTTAATATATACTATTCATTAACATTATCAACAATTATCAAATTAATAAAATGTTCAATATTTTTCACAATTTACTAATTTTTAATTTTTAAATATTTAATTTTTATTTTTCACATATCTATATATTTAATACATACTATTTATTATTATTTATAATTTATATATAGTATAATAAATTTATTCATTTAATGAATAATTATTTAATTATTAAAATTTAAAAAATAGTTTTTAATAACTAAATTTTTAAATTTTTTTTATTTAATTATCTAATTTAATTTATTCAGAGCCTTACTAGTGATAAAAAGTTTGGATAAAGGACTATTTTATGTGTTCTACAAATATTTTAATCATAAAGGGTACCCTTTATCAGCGCTAAAAATATTGTTGTCATAAAGGGTACCCTTTTTCACTATTAAAATAAAGCATAGATAAAGGGACCCTTCATCAGCACTAAAAAAAGGACTGATAAAAGGTTAAATTTAGTAGCGCTTTTTTAGTGTGGATAAAGATGCCATTTATCAGTGCTTTTTTCTAGAGCAAATAAATACCAGCACTATTTTAGGCCTTCTTTGTATAAGTATTAAATCGGTTCTAAGATAATCATTGGGAACAAGTACCCTTCCTTCACACCCACTAAAAGACACCATTTGAGCACAATAAAAACCTTTATTAAACCTGTTTCTCCTACAACTTACAACTTCTATTTGACACCATCAAAGTCCCGCCTCAAGCTAGAAAAAATGATGGTAAACTTCATATTTTGTATCATCTCCCCAATCTCCATCAAAATAGAATCACCTGAAGAAAAAACATTATTAACTGGGATATAAGTAGTGTGACCATCCTGCATATCATATTTAAAACTAGATCCAACCATGATGGAAGGATTACCTTTCAAATGTAGTCAACAATTCTTTTATAGGTCGGCCAAATGCAAATAGGGAAAACAAAGATCAAACCATTTCTCAAACACCACTGACTGATGGAATCTGACCTCTTTTCCCACCTCAATCCACAATGTATAAACAAGAGGACTGTACTCATCCACTTCAAAAAAAATCAGGGAGCAATGGGGTTCCACAAGGATCTTGAATAGTCATTAAATCCAAAAAATAATTCAAGAAGGTTTCCTATCATTTGAAGGATTGATGGATTTATGAAGGGAATGGGTAGGCCAAGATAAGTTAACCAGATTTCCATTATAGGGGGATTCAACATCTAGAGAAAATCATAATTCCATACGAAGAGGAATAAACGAGAAAAATTGTATGAATATTCACCCTTTGACCACGCATGGGTGAGGTCATCTGCATCGGAGAATTGAAGAATAATGTGGAAGAAATCCATCAACCTGACAGTAAATTGTTTGTTCAGGGGCCATGCATCATTACTGAATATATTGAAACCATATAGCGATGGGTGCATCCAACCAAAATGATCCACCAAGGAAATATATAGGAGGTAAAATGATTTCAATAACTTCTAGAGGGAAAGAGGAAGAGAAGTTTTCCCAATATGAAGATATGGTAACATTAGGAAAAGGTGTATGCGAGAAAAATCAGAGAGAAGAGTAGGTTTGGTAAAGAGGAATAAGGCCACTAAATTGTACCCTTAATTTAGAGTAGGGAGTTCAGGAAGAGTGGACATCTACCCTTCTCATACATAGATATAATATATTTTTAGGTAAATATTTAGTACATTACCCAAACACACAATTGCAGATCATAATGGTTTAGTGTATTTAGATACTTAAAATAAAATCATCTTTATTTCATGAAATATCATTAACATCTCCCAAAATTACATTATCACACTGTACTACTCTTATTTATACAATACCAAAATATTTTTATATATCCTATCAATGGAACCAAAAAAATCATAATCTCATATACTCAGTAAGGGTAAAAATAGAAGATATCAATTTTTGATCATATGAAAACATAAGATAATAACAAGGGTATGCGATCATGAACATAAATTAGAAAGTTCCAACACAATATTTAATAGATCATGAACATGATTCTTGGAATAAGACATTATCATTTCTGAAATCATAGCCCATAAGCGTGATTAATTATCATAAATCAATAATTAACAATAAGATAATTCCATAAAAGTGTGGTGGCATTATAAATATAGAAAACCCATTTCGTATTACAATTTTAACTACCAAGTCCATAAAAATACTGTATTAATACTTATAACTTATTACCCAAGGTGTATTAGGACACACATGTTTTCTATAGTAGACCAGGACACACCTATATCCCATAGTGTATCAAGACCATCGATATGTTTTAAATTATTATCGCATAAGATATAAATATTTACCTATTAAATTGGTGGGAGATACATTTCCCACCCATCTCATATTGAAAACCATACTTATGTGTTCCATAATATCATAAAACATTCATGATATTGTCACATCATTATCCATGTACTAGAAATAGGTTTATTAAACATTTTATCAATCCACCACAATATAACCTAGAAAAAATAAGCAGGTTTAATAAATATTTCCTCAAAAAAAACATTAACCATCTAGAGAATAAATAATTATGGTATAATTCAATAATATCCTTAGTAAATGATAACTACCATAAAATGATGTCATATTATATATAATTTTTTTTAAAGATCACATAGAATATTTATTGAATAATATAGTCATTCCACTTTGACAAACACATTTCAAAATTTAAAAAAATTCAATATACTTCTATTTCGAAATAAAATTTGAAATTATAAAGGAATATTTTAAAATATTTTAAAACATTTCTTGAGGGAAATAATTTTTTTCTGAAATCAATTTTTAAAGAAAAAAAATTGATAAAACATTTTTAAAATTATACTTCTTGAAAATAAAGATTGAATATTATATATGAAGGTTTGGAAATCATTTAATATATTTCTTGAGAAAAGTAAAATTTCGTTGAAAATTATTTTTTAAAACTAAAAATTCCTAAATCATTTTTTAAATACTTTTCATTTACAATAAACTTTGAAACTTATAAATAAAGATTCAAAATCTATTAGAAAATTTCTTTAGGAAAATATTCTTTTCATGATTAAAAAAAAATTTAAAAAATTAAAATACTTAAAAATAAATTTATTTGAAAATATCCGTAAAATTTTATAAAAAAAATTTCAATGAGAATAATGTACAAAGTTACGGTAAAATATATTCATGTAATACACATTAAAACAAATGTTCCTTTCAAATTTTTAGTAAAATTTTAATGTGAAGATGATTCATTTTAAAAAAATTTGTAAAATTTTAAAAATGGGAAAATTTTATTTAAAAAATCATTTGGAGAATTTTAGAAACATTTCTAAAAATATTTTGATAAAACATTGTTTTTGAAAAATAAACGTTTTTTGAATAGAGAGAGAAATAATGATGATTTTTCTTAAAATTTTTATTTTAAACTATTTTGTAAATAAGGAGATGAAAATGAATGGAAACCATGTAATCTCAATAAATAACCATATAATATCAAGTTTCATTAGTTTCCTGATTGGTATATCATAATAATTCATCATTGGAAGAAAAATCTTAAACAATCATAATAAACGATGAGATTATAACATAAACCTCTTACCACATTAGTAAATTTGATTCATAATTACCTTGAAATAATAACAATAAATGAAACATATAATATCATTAAAATAATTATATTCATGATATAACATATAAATGGGGTATTTATACACCTCATAGAATAATATAGGTTCATAAAATAACTTATATCCCAAAGAATGAAATTTAAATCAAAAAGTTATGTTACTGATTTGGTAACTTTTGAAACATAATCCCTAATATATTGAGATAATAAAATGGATATGTAATTTCCAAATTTTTTAATAATAATAATCATATAATAATTCCATGGGTATTATATATATACCACATAAAATAAACATGTGTTGAATATGGTATGTGTCTCATTAAAAAATTAACGTGAGACGAAAATCCCAAACCATAAGTCTCAAATCCCTTTGTACACATTATATACTATTGTATAATAATTATATTAGTACAATAAATACATTAAAGAAACATAAGTACACATATCAAACCATATATGATTTACTTATGATCTTTTATTACATGCTTATTGATAATTCCATGTTAAAGTCACATTTCGGGCAATAAGTGCTTTCTTTTCATGTATTTTTTGATTTATTATTTGTTTTTGTCCTCTTAACATGATAATAGATCCGTAATATTCATAATTTTATAAATAATATAAATATAATATATATTAATTTTATAATTATTTATATTTATCCACAAATTATAGAGATAGAAAATTAGTACACCGTTTAGGAAGATGGTAGGTCGTATGTACACATGAACATCATTTTTATTTTTACAAAGGAAAGGAATAAAGAAAGATAAAAAATTTATTACCATTAATAAATCATTTTTATGCCATATATATCATATATTTTCATTAAAACTACCCTTATTAACTTGCATATAAAGAATTAACAAATCACATCGCTTCATTAGGCAGTAGTTTTTCGTACACATGAATAAAGTTATCATATTCCCAAATAATGGAAATTAGGAATGGATATGTAATATCATGTTTATAGATGAATAATTAAATCATAAATATCATATATAAACAAAAACATCAATCATTGTATCCATTTTTGGGAGGTGTTGATGGAACAAACGACATCAGTTCATGAAGCGGTAGTTTTCCGTACTCTTGATCAACAATTTTGTTTTCCATTTGATTGAAGTAGAGATGAATATAGGTCATAAAATTTACATAATTATATATTATTATATAATATATATTGGTTATATTATTTTTTTAATTTTTAATACACAATTTAAGGTGAAAAAAATAAGAATGAAAATGAAGGATCTTAGTGAAGACAATTTCATAATCATAGAAGCACCTCCTTTTGGATCTCTTATTAAAGACCCCAATGTTTATATTTTGGGAGGATAAAAAACTCTATGACATATATATGGATATTTTGGAGGTATTTTATCAGTTTTTGGGTGAAATATATTTCTCTATATATAAAAATAAGTGAAGAGTGGTAGTGACCTTTTATAAAAAGGGAAAAAGAACCCACTTAGAAACTACCTAGAAATTTCTCAAAAGAATCCAAAATAATAATGTCCTTCATGAAATAAATATTTCAAATTAACATAGACTATATATTTGGAATAATAATATTGAAATATTTCTATATAATAATAATATAATAAGTTTTATAGTTATTTTAACTCATATTTTCTTAGTTTAACCCCACCCTGCTAAACCTATTTTTTCTTTAGCTTCGGTAATTAATTTGGACTATATTAACTATTTATAATGGTAAAAAATTAAGTTTAAATTATAATATAATATAAATTATTCTGAATAAAAATATTCAATACATTTTTTCAAATTCCATTTATAAAATTTGATAATATAATTTTAAATAAAACCCACAGATGTGAAGAGAAAGAGGTCTTTCAAAGTTAAAATATTCAAAAGTTAAATTTGTTTCTATATAAAAAAAATATAAAATTGATTAATATAGAATAAATTTAATTAATATTTATATATAATTAAACTAATTTTACCACTAAAATAATCTTAAAATAATTTTTATGATCATAAATTAATTAAAATAAATGAAAAATCATAAAAAAATATTTTTCACTAATAATTAAAAAATTCTCAAACATTAACCCTAAGATAACATTGAAATGATGATTTTGTAAAATAATTTCATTTTATCATATTAATTTTATGAAATTAGAAAAAAAAATTAAAATAACTGTGTAAATGGTAAAAAATATATTTTTTAGAAAAATATAGTATTTAAACATAAAATTAGTTGTATTATTATATATTCTCTAGAAAATACCTAATATAAATATTAAAATTTTTATTGAATATATAATATATTTTTTTTAAAATCATTCACTGAATGATATTTAATTAATTTATAAAGATAAAACATTTTATTCAATAAAAATAGTTTTTTAGGATTCCCTTCATTTTAAAATACTTTTTCTTTTCATTTTTAATGAATTGTTTACCAATAATTAATTTTATATAAATTTGTAGGCCATATATTTTCATAATTTAGTTAATCGTATTAATACCTAATAGTCAAATTGATAAGTTCAAAATAACATATTAAATAGAAATATTTTAATAGTATTTCATGTTTTCTTTAAACTCAGGTTTGTGTGTAATATAAGTTACACACAATGTTGTGTTTAATACAAGATAAACGTAGTGTTATGTTTAACATGATATATGAAAATGGATTACATTATTTTGAAAAAATATTTCACAAAATATAGGGGTGTTACATTCTACACCCTTTAAATAAATTTCATTCTCACGATTTATACTTCTTTTTGATAAAAAAGGCTTTAACATCTAAAAAATCACTTTTTGGGAAAGACAGATCTTAAAAATGGTTAGTAAAACTTTATTTCAAAAAGAGAGGAAGTTATATGTGAAATTCATCTGAAATAACACATACTAGTTTTCTATATATGATAATATAGGTGCGAAGAGAAAACATGGACATAAAATAGAAAATTTAAACCCAAATACATATGGAGAGTGATAGAGATCATGGACCAGAGAAAGGTAGTGACCAAAAACCCTAAATATATGATATTTGAAAATACCATTCATTAATGAACAATGAAGGTAAATGTTTAAAATATTATTTCATGATCATTTTCCTAATATTGAATAATTTTCACAAGAACATATACTTACTTGATTTCATTTCATTTCATAAGTGCAATCTCATCCTTTGGTTTTTCCAATATCGATTTCCACTTCATCTCTTACTCAGTGAAAAGAAGTTTATTTTTTCTTATTCTTGAATCACTTGTGGATTAGAGTCTTAATGAAATATAGATAATTCATTCCACATTTCCCAAGTTATTATAAAAAAATTAATTTTTATCATAGGTTATCTAATAATAAAAAAAGTTCAAATTAATTCGTTCTGTTAATAATTAACCTCAATGGTCCTCCATGTTTAGCTAATATTGAAATCCAAAATATTAGAATGAAGTGCACTAAATTTACACAAAAAAACTTATCATTAATCCAAAAAACAACATGAAGTAGCTCTTAATGTCACATACCAAATATGTGAATAAATTGATCATATATTCTACCAAAACATTGTAATATCTTTAATTAACATAAAACATTATTGAAAACATACGTTCTTCCTCATTTGTAAAACAAAAAACAATTTTTTGATATATTCATTAACCAAAATATATTTTAAAGTATATCAATGATAATATAAAACACTTTGTCATAAAATAATTAATAATTTATATATAAATAAATACTATCCATTTTACTTTATTCATATCAATCATCTCCAATAATATCTATTTTAATTTATCCATATCATTCATCCCTTTATCCAAACCAATCCCTATTTTCTAAACAACAGTAACATTTTAAGGGTTATGTTACTTTAATCAAAAGATCACCTTGAAATTAAATAACATTTCAAGGCCATCAATATCATTTAACATATTCTTGAAATTACATAATGAAAAACTTTTATGTAAAAATACATTCATATTTCATGATTATAATAACCAAAATACCACTGATACAAATGTAATTTATTGAATACCAATAAATAAATACATAAATCATTCCTTTTTATTTTTACAACATTATGAAGGCCTCATCATATTAATATTTAAAATGTATTCCCTTTAATATGTCATTTTTAGTCTGTTTATCATCAATAATATAACCATTATTCTTAAAACTACTCCTATTCCCTTCACGATATTTCCACTTAGGATGTTTAATTTCATATTTCACATGCATTCCACCTTTATAACATTAATACATTGATAATGCCTTAGGGAAAAAATTATTCACATCCAATGTATTAAAAGATATATATTTTCTTATCCTCTAAAATTAAATTATTTATTTCCTTCTTTTCAATACTAAAAAATCTTACCATTCCTCTAATAAAATAAAATAGATGATTCTTACCACATTATTTACCTATAAAAATAGAATATTCATTCCTCTATTGTTTGCACCTCCAAAACTCTCATTGAACTCCATCCTCCTCATCTTTGGTAATTCTAAGAGTTGGTTAACGTGCATGTTTTTAATCATATACCATTATTACTAATTAAGAATAATAAAAATATCCATCACTCTAATAATAATTCCATATTTTATTATTAACAAATTTTATATGACAATCAATGTTAATCAAGTTCCTTTTAGATCCCTCCATTAGATAGTACCTAAAAGCATATTATTAGTAAGAATTTTATTAGCAGGAAACCACATAATCATGAAAAATCACTTAAATGTTGTATAATTTTGAGAAAATAATTTTGAATCTAAGAAACCTTAGGATTATCCTAGGCCATTCATTAAAATGATTTAAATCATTAAAGATAGTTCATAAATTTTTTATTAATTTTCAAAACATATCCCCTATGACTTTCAAACTAGGTGTTCCACAAGTTCTATTGTCATGAACCGGGTGATAATCGAGTCAATATCAACAATCCCATTTTGCTGTAATTACTCTTGGGAACCTCTATGTTATAGTGACTCCACATGAAGTATCGATACATGGATTTAATTAATTGGAAACACCTTTCTATATGATTCCCCAAAATTCTAGGATATTTTCATATACATAGAATTATCCTTAGACATATACTCAGTGATATCCCTAGACATATTCTTAGATATATACTTAGCCATATCCCTAGGTATCTCAATAATAATTTTTTGATAATCCCAATCTATGAATACTTACTAAAAATTCATCTTATATCAAATATAGTGACCTAGGATGCTCGTACATAGATATCAAATCATTATATATGAATATTTATTACACAACACAAATAAACACATAAATATCATAATGGTTTAGTGTTATCAGACACTAGACTCTAAATCTTCTAATTTCATGAAATATCTTACTCATATCGCATAATTATTTTATCACATAGTTCTCCTCTCAGGAATACCCTACCTAAACCATTCTTCATAACCCAAGGAAAGAAAAATAAGAAAGGGTCAAATTAAATGCTTAGTGAGGCTAAAGAGAGGAGATATCAATCTATGTGATATTAAATATTAAAATAATTTTATATTTATGAGATAATAAACATAACATATGATATTCATTACCAACCTTATACAGATAAAAAACATGATTCATGGAATAAAACATTATATTTTTTTAAAACATGGCCCATATTAGTGAAAATCCTAATAAATAAATCATTTTCCACAATATCATTTCATAAAAGATTGTAACCATCATAAATATATAAAAAATGATTCCGTATATCAAATTTAATTACCAAGACCACAAATATTGTGGATTAGGACTTATTACATGTTTTTCATTGTGGATGTGGACACACATGTTTCCCATAGTTGATTAGGATGCACCTATTTCATATATTTAATCAATGCCATAAACTTTTTTCACTTTTTTATCTCCTAAGATATAAATATTTACACAATGCATCGGAGGGATATATAGGTCCCACCCATCTCATTATGAAAATTATACATACGTGTGACACAATATCATAAATCATTCATCATATCATCACATAATAACACATGTAATGAAAATGGGTTTCATAAGCATTTAATCCACTCCCCATAGAATAAAACGTTATAATTAATTGTGTTTCTTAAAAAATTCATCAAAAAAATTAACTATACAGTGAAAAAATAATGATGGTATCATTTAATATTAACCCGATTAAATCAAAACTAACATCAAAGGATTCCATCATAGATAGAAACTTATTTTCAAATATTATTTGGAACATTTAGTTGGGAATATAGACTTTCCAAATTAAAATTAACTTTGTAAAACATGAAAAATTTTCTAAAATACTTTTCTTTAAAAATAATCTTGGAAACTTATAATGGAAACTTAAAAAAAATAATGTAAGAAATATCTTGAAAAAAAACTAATTTTATTTCAAAATAACTTTTTAAAACTAAAAATCCATAAAATATTTTTTCAAAAACATTTATTTGAAAATAATAATTGAATATTATAAAAGAAACATTAACATCTCGTTAAAAAATTTATTGATGAAAATATATTTTATTCAAAAATAAATTTTAAAACTAAAAAAGACACAAAATATTTTGTAAAATAATTTCATTAAAAATAAATATTGAAAATTATAAAGGAATCTTATTAATTAATTTACAAAATATCTTGAGAGAAGTATACTTTCACCTTTGAAAAACAATTTTAAAAGAATAAAGTTTTTAAAAAATACTATTCTTTAAAAATAACCCTGAAAATTTAGAAATGAATCATCAAATAAAATAATGTCCATGGAAATGTGAAATTATTTTCATGTCGTACGAGTTAAAATAATGTTTCCTTTCAAATTTTTTGGTAACACCAAATATGAAATTATTTAATAATTCATTTGGTGGATGACAAACCAATTTTTGGAAAAAATTTAGAAAATATGTTTTTCGAAAGATTAGGTTTGTTGATCAAATAGAGTAATATATATTCTTTTTCATAAAAAAATAATTATAAATATTGAGTAGATAAAAAGATGAAAATTATGTGAAACCATTTATTATAATTGCATAAGTAGAGGATAATAAAATTAGTGTGTTTTTGGAGAGATATATCATAACATTTTATCATTGTAATCACAATCATAATAAATCTCAATAAATGATGAGTTTGTAACATAAAACGCTTAGCACTTTGGTAACATTGATTCATAATCCCCATGAAAGAAAAAAATTAAATTAAACATATAATATCATAAAAATAAGGGTATTCATTATTTAATAATTGAAATTTTCATTATCTAAACCAGAATGTATAATATAGGTTTATAATATAACTTATTTCCTGAAGAAGGTAATTTGAGAAAAAAAAGTTCTCTTACGGCTTTGGAAATTTTTTGCATCACAAACCCCATGAAAGGTAGATCGTGAAATTGATATATATATATATATATCCAAAAAAATAATTATAATCATCATAAAATAAATTCATTGGAATTATATACACCACATGAAAGTAACATGTGGTGAATATGACATGTTTCTTAAAGAAAAATAGAAGAGAGAAGAAAATCCCTTACCATAAGTTCTGAGTTCCTCTATAAAGATTATAACCTCCTATATAACAAATATAATTTTATTATAAATCTATTACATAACCATAATAATATATATCATATCATATATTATTTAATCATTAAAATTTATTACCTAATTATTAACAATTCCATGTTAAAGTTACATTTTAGGAAGTAACCATTTTGTTTTGATATAATTTTTTATTTGATATTTTTTGTTACCATTACATTGATATGGGTTCCATGATATTAAAATTTTTAACGATGATATAAAAATGACATATATTCTTTATATATGTATTTAGAGTGATACATAATTGTTATATATAGAAAATGAAATACATTGTTCACAGAGATAGTGGGGTGTATGTTTTTATAAATGTTGTTTCAATTTTCCCAATAGAAAAAAAAATTAATATTAGATAATATATTAACATTATATAATAACTTTTATTTAATATATACCACATATGTTTAGAAAATTCATCCATATTACCTTCCTTGTAAAGCGTGAACAAATCCCATCATTTTGAGAAGCAGTAGTTTGTCGTATACATGAATGTTGTTATTGTATTCCCAGAAAATGGAATGTAGGAAGGAATATATGATATAATGATTAAAGAAGAAGAATAATGGTATAAACATAACATATAAACCATAATTATATCATTATATACATCCTTGATAGGTGGTTATGGAAAATAAACTATATCGGTTAGTGAGGCGGTAGTCCACCGTACACACGATTGACTATTTCATTTTGAATTTGATAGAAGCAGAGATAGATATTATTTTTTACATTAACATAATAAAATATTAGTATATATTATATAATTTTTTTAATTATATATTAATTTTTAATACATATATTAATGTTGAAAAATAAGAAATAAAAATAAAAATCTTAGGGAAGACAATTTGCTTCTCTTAGAAGAACCACTTTTGGATCTCTTATTAAGGACTGTAGTGTTGGCCTTTTAGGAGAAAAAATTGGATCTTTAAAATGTATAAGGATTTTTGGGAGTTAATTTGGTAGTGTTTTTATGATATATATGGCTTTATAGGTGATAATAAGTGAATGGTGGTGGTAGGATTTTATAAGTGGAGCATAAGAACCCACTTGGGAACCACTAAGAATTTTTTAAAAAGAATTCCTAAATAAGTGTCATTACGAAGAAAAAAGCTTCCAAATTACCATATATAAGAAATTAGGAAGTATTATATTTTAATATATATATAAAATAATAATTTCAAAAGTTTAATAGTTATATTAAATGTTTTCTTCATGTTTAACCCCGAGGTAAAACAATTGTTTACTTTAATTGTAGCAATTAATTTTTAATACATTCATTATTATTTGTGGTAAAAAAATTAAGTTAAAAATATAATATAATATAACTAATTATGATTAAAAATATATATTCCATTTTTAAAAATTTAATTCCATATGTGGAAATTTTAATTTAAAATTAAAACCGTTTATGTAAAGAGAAAGTGATTTTCCAAAGGGAAATTGTTCAAAATTGTAAAATGTTTTTATATATAAAAATAAATGAAAAATTGATTAAAATGTAATAAATTATACTAATATATATAATTGAAACTAGTTTACCTATAAAACCATCTTAAAAATTATGTTTTTAAATTATTTAAAACAAATTACTAATCTTAATAAAAAACGATATTTTTCATTATTCATTGAAAAATTTAGATTTTAGAAAATTATAAAAAAATCAACTTCAGATAATTTTTACATGATTATTTAAAAAAAATCTATATTTAATATAAATTTTCAAAATTTTTAAAAAATTAATTTTAAAATATTTGAACAAAAGGTAAAAAAATGTTTTTTAGAAAATTATAGTTTTGTAGTGAAAATTGATTGTATTTTTATCAGTTGTCTAGAGAACACATGAGATAAGTGTTAACTATTTTATTGAATATATAATATATAGATATAATTAAAATAATTCACAGAAGGTGATGTATTTACATTATTGAGATAAAATATATTGTTTCATATAAAAATAGTTTTTTTTTCACAAAATGATTCCCTTTTTTTAAAATAGTTTTTATTTAAATTTTTTAATAATTGGTCACCAAAGAATTACTTTTATAAACAATTTTACTCCATATATTTTTATAAATTAGTTAATACTATTAATGCCTTCCATTCAAATGATTATGTGGTAAATATCCTTTTAAATAAGAATAATATTTTAACAGTATGTCGTGTTATGATTTAACTAAGTGTTCCATGTATCATAAGTTAAACTCAGTGTATAATGTAATGAAATCTAAACTCAATGTTACATGTAACAAAATCAATCATAAATATTAAATTAATTTGAAACAAAATTCAAAAAATCAATGGGTGTTACAAATTATGTAAAAAATGAAAATAAATACTTCATGGATAATAATAAAAGAATTTATTATGATGGAATATATAATTCTAGATATATTGAACATAAAATTAATGCCTCATATAATAATTGATAATAATACTATAAAGGCCCTGTACTATGAAATCATTCATAATTGGGTTGACATGCATCAAATGCCCCAAACTAGTTTGTCTCATGAGACATACCGATGCATTGAGGGATTATATAATTTGGGGCCCACCAATCACATAATAAGTCAAATGAATCTATAATATTAATTAATTTGGATAGAAAAATACATAATAATGTTCTAAAATCAACCCTTTATATACAGTTGTCTTACGAATTAATTCTTTTATATATAGAAGTAATGGGTATATGGGTTGAAATTATTTTCTAACAAATGAATTACATAGCTATCTAAGAGAAGATCCCCAAATCTATTAGAATGTTTAATAAATTTAGGAATTCAACGAAAATTATCCTTGATAATGGTTTAATAGGGTGGTATACTTTCATCATATAAATATATTAATATAAATAAATGAATCCAGGGGTTGGAGACCAACGAAATGATTGAATAATAACATCTTAGAAAAATAGTGTTTATTGAAATATAATTTCTTATAATGGTGGTATAATTAGTGGAAATGGATGTTTCTATTTAATAATAAACTAAAATTTTTTAATAGCGAACCATAATACCATTAAACAAGTACATGAAAAAGAATTTAAATTAATTTTGTATGATAAATGAAGATAATGTGTAGTGAAACTAGTTTTTCTCAATCAAGAATTAACTCTCTTATATATTTTTTGATTTTTGAGACCTTTATAGGGACAAAAATAAAATATTCCTTAGTATAATACCTTATAAAAATTATCAAATAGTTTTTATGATTCTAATGTTTGGTGTTGACCCTTGGCATGAGTCGATATAGAATTATGGGCATAACGGGGCCTTGGTAATAATTGTTACTTATAAAAATATTAACTTTATTCATTGTCAATTCATCCATCTAATGGCCCTAAGGCCTTCATTTGTTATTTGTTTTCATAATCCACCTTTCAAGGGGTGAGGTGGAACCCTTACAAGGCCCGTAGGCGTAAGTATTACATGGCCCGTAGGCCTTAGAGGAATTCATTTTCCCATAGGCTTCAACCATTACATACAACCCAGACTAACTACTTGGAACAGCTCCTTCCCAGCATCTTCATCGTGAAATCATCTCTCCACCTTATAATGGCTATTTGGCTAGGAATTTCTATGCATAAAAAAGCTTGTCCTAATGGCAGGTGCCATACCCTCTCATTATTGCAATTCATTTAGCTTCTCAGGTTGTGAAAGCTCCTTCCTCATCCTCCTGGTAGAGCTTGTTCCTTGTAGGTCATCTGGTTTGTATCAGAACTTATGGTGGCCTGAAGGCCTTGAGATGGCGCAAAGGCCTTACTGACTCAAAGGCCTAGGTGGCCCGAAGGCCTTAAAGGACTTAGGGACAAAATCAGTGGCCCGAAGGCCCAAACGAGGACATATTTTGAGATGCTACATTGCTAAACAATACCTTCTACAGTTCCCTCTACAGTACCTTCTATAGTACTGCACAGTTCCCACTACAATACTTGCTGTAATACTACTACAATACTACTACAGAACTGCTACAATACTCGGAAATAATGTCTCCACCTGGATTTGATCCCGGGTCTCCTGGATTCACTTATGGAGTCCTTACCAACCGAGCTAAGGCTCATGTGTTATTCTGTGTCAATTAATTCAATAGAAATATTCATTTCAATAAAAATGGATCATCAAATTGTAAACCCAATTCAAAGGTTACATTGAAAATTTTGTTCCTACCTAAGGGGTGGTATAACTTCAATTAACATCAAGGACACTCAATGTTTTCCTTTGTTAGTGTATTATGTAATTATATAAATAGGTAAATTTTAAATATTTTAAATATTGAATTTATAATTGTTAAATTTTTGAATCCTATAAAAAAATCCAATATAATCATATTAATCAAAATTTATAAGGTTATCTATATAAACCCTATGAAATGTGACCTCTAATAAAGAGACACCATTAGAGGGGAATGAAATAACTTATCCTAGAGATAGATAAAAAATGAACATGAACACAATCTTCATTAGTGATATTTATTTTTCAAGATATGAATTTATGTTATTTACAATAAAACTTGTTCTTACAATTCTTTTTTTTGGTTTACTAACACTCTTATTTAAAATGTGAACAATAAAAAGAATTTAAAATCTGATAATTATTGAATATTTGATTATATTAAAACTAGACTAATCAAGCATATATTTATAATATTGGTGTAATATGCAATAAACAATTAAATATTCCATATAAAGAGATTAATTTAATGATGATGGTTCATTATCATAACAAAAAATATTCTCTTAATTTATATAATTCATGTTAGCATCTGAAATTAGATTCGTAGAATCATCTTATTGTTTTTGTTACCAGATAATGGATTTTGATCTTGGTGTGTGTGATATTTACTTTTATATGTTCACCCATAATATTGTTCATGTATGCTGATGATAATTTCATCAACTACTATTGATGAATGTTATGACAAGATTATTCTATCATTATCTCTCTTCCTTATATATTTCTTTCTATTATCTATATTTTTTCTCTCCTCTCACTCTCTCTCCCATAAAGAAAAAATGGAATTCATCCTTAGTAATGGTTGGGGGAAATGAGTGGTGATATTGATGAAGGTTGTTTGGTGGCATAAGTTTCTACAAGGGTGGCATACGGTATCTGAGAGATGGTGATATTGCTCTTGGATCAAATGAAAGGTGGTAGTGGAACATGGTGTGGCTCTACATGAATAGAATAAATTCTGGGTGACATAATATGAGGAAGGAAGTCACACCAAGTGGAGAGGGTGCATATTTTTATGAGATATTGGAGTTATTAACTCCAATATTGGATGGTGGATTACATTGATGCAAACATACGTGTTTTCCAAAGCAGAGCATGTTGCAGAAATGACGACCATAATGCCAGATGTACGATATTATACACAAAGGTGGGTCGACCATAACCCCTTGTTATTAGCCATCTTATCCCAATAGGATCAGAACATGGTCCAATTTTAACATGTAAAGTAATTGGTCCTCATAGGTTGGCTGGTCAAAGGGATTGTCCAATCTGGTCTAGGCTAGGTTATCCCGACCTGAAAAAGAGTGGTAAGGCACTTTCATGGTAAACATGCAATGGGAGTGGTCTCTAACTGCTCACATGTTGTACAATTTAATTGTTGGATCATTTCCCACTATGAATTTCCAACCATCCCTAACACACCACATGGTGTGCCTAGGGTCTTTCATATATCCTAATTTCACTTTGATGGGGTGTTTTTTAAACCTTTATCTTTTGATGACATATTTTTTCAAATAAATAGTCTATCATGAGTATTTATTCATGTAAATAACAATATAGTGGAACATTTTTTCATCAAATAAATTTTTCTATGTGAGGTATTTAGATCTTCAATTTATGTATGTATGGTTAGTGATTGGGTTCTAGCCTAAATAACAAAGTGTTCTCTAGGTTTTCTACCTTCCACAACGAAATCATTGTGACTAGGGGAGGATTTCACCACATCCTCATGTAGGGTTTTTTATTCCACTAATATACTGGAGGTACAAGATCCTTAAACGTTAGGTCATATGGGGTTACTATATATCCCTATTACCCATTGTTAAGATCATATATCTTATTATTTAGTATTTCTCTTATTTAAGAGCTCATATTGGGCTAGTATTCTCTATTATATATGGTACTCCCCCTACCATCCTAGATAAATAGATCATTTTCAATTTATACTATGAATTTCCATAGGTTTCTTAACATCAATAGTCTAGTTACTTAATTATGGGTATAGTATTTTTGTATCAATGTGTACAATACTATATTTGATGAAAATCATTCATCATTGATGAGAAAGCTCCAGTTAGTGGATTTTAGTGGTGGTGTAGTTGTTGGAAGAGATGATAAGTATAGATTGTTTTAGAACTTGGTACTCTAAGGCACCCCATGGGTTTCCCCTAAGATGTGGTATATATATATATCTATTGATTTTAATCTATCTGGCCTCATCAATGTTCTAGAATATTCTATTTTTTCATGTGATTGGAAATTAAAGCATTGAAGTTGAAATTACAGGGATTTATCTATGTCCGTAAGAATTATATGGATGTAGAATATAGAGATACTTCCCCAAAAACCTTTTAGTACCAGGAGCTTGGGATGACATTTAATTTTGTATTTAATTTTGTTTTTTGAATATTTTATTTACTAATATTATGCACACCCATACATAGAGTTTATGACCACATATGTTGTGTCTCTTCAGTCAATGAATTTTTTCAGAGATAGTCTTGGTAGATATGGACCTAGTGTGACTTGTTAAAAGAAAATTCATCATAACTTTTGGAAACAAATGTTGGAGCATGGTGGTTCTTGGTGGTGGTGGTGAACTTTGTAGCCGGATATCATCCAAGGATTATTTGTATACAGGAGGTTCATTCTAGTGTCTTTCATCTGTTCTCTATATAATTCTTCTATATGTATCGAAATAGTGTTGTGTAAGTATTTTTCTAACTCATACATGTGTTCTATGTAACGCCCCGACCCCAGCTACCCAGATTCGGTGCATTACTTCGTAACATTGGCATGATCACAAGAAAGATCAAATCCCGAAAGACCGATTGGTTTAGTAGCCTTGGAAATACTAGATATATTCATAAGTTTTACATTACATCATAAAATGAAAAACTACTACAACAAAATAATGTTTCCACAATCCACACTATTAACCCCTCATAAAATCCCTGCAGGTCATTCATAACTTACTTCTTCACATCCTGGGAAAAATAAAACATAGAAAAGGGGTGAGCTCAAATGCCCAGTAAGGATAACAATATAGCGGAAACTTTCATAAATAAGAATAAACATTAAAGGCAATGTATAACTAAAACAAAAGCCTTTTAAATATGAACTTTCAACATGGTATGGCATAAATAAAATGAAATAATGCCATTTACTTATTCACATGGATATTCTACTAATCGAATAATCACATGCAAAAATCAATAACCACTTTCATAATGTTGGAATGCATAATTCCAGACTATCATAACCACATAGCCAAGGTCTCGTGCCAAGACTACAAATAAGATTTTGTCAAGGCCTTGTGCCAAGACACTAGTTTGTCTCATGAGACCTACCGATGCAATTTTTTTAAAAGATACTTACGTTTAAAATTGGTAAAATATACTCCAGTGTTTTTCTGAAATCATTATGCAAGCTTATGAAAACAAAATAACTAATTCTGAGACTGCTCGACTAGTTATAGGCCATGATGGGTCCACTCCCAATCCATTCCTATCTACCACACTCGAGAGTCAGGTTTTCTGAAAACATTTTTAAGCTTGCGTTAAATACGTATACATTTTCACTGGATTTTCATATTTTTGAGACAAATATATCTTTTTTTGAAATCATTTAAAAGTCACATAATTATAAAATAAAACATTTAATTTGAAAATATTCTTATAATATTGTAAAGGAAGCTTTGAAGATTTTATAACGGCGTAAAATAACCGCACCCGCCGTATAAGTTAAAAAAAACATTCTTACCTCAATTCTGTCGAAAATGTTAAAAAGGACCTTGTTTTGAAAACGACGGAAAGATTCCTTTATAAAACTCTTATAAAAAGTCAAACAAGGGTATAAATGACTTTAACCCATATTCTTGTAAATATTAAAAATGTTTTGAAATACATTTTTAAGAAACAAGGATGTGGATGATAAAGAGATCCCAGTAGATTATTACGTATAATACAACCTCGGATAATGAAGAGATTGTGAAATAACCCTTACCTTGTACTTTTCCTTGGTTGGGGTAGGTTAACCTCCTGTATAATGGTGAAATAGTTGTTATTAAATTATACAAGAATCATATATATTAATATGATATCATATATGATCTTTTAACATTGATTTGTTAATAATATCTTAGAATTATCGTCGTTTCGGGAGTTAACTTACTCATTTTATTTTATATGTTTTGTTACATAAGCCATGGTTGATGTATCTTATTCATATCCAGAATGATATCCAGTCCTTAAACATCATTTTTAAATCATCAAATGATAATTATACTTGAATGGATACGATGGAGAATGAATCTCATCGCGTTCGTGGAGACGGTAGTCCGTACGTACGCACGAGCGACAATATCATTCTTTTGATATTAAAATAATATATAAATGGATGGTATATAATATATACAGAATAATTAACATGTTATATTTATTATTTACATGAGTTACACATCATTATTATACCCATCCATATAATATTATATTGAATAACAATTACACCACGACGTGGAGACGGTAAGCCGTACGTACGCACGTATGGTGACATGTTATTCAAAGGGTGGATAGAATGCTGAATATGATTGTACCATACTTATAATAACATCACAGTATATGTGAGATACTGGAGTTATTATTTTAGAATGGTAAGAACAAAGGAAGAAGAAGTGGAAGAAGAAATGAACTTAGAAAAGGGTGGTGAAATCATTACCTCTTCTTCGGGTTCTTCCTTTTGATTTGATCAAAAGGGCTCCTTAGGTTGGCTTTCTGATCAAACTAAGGCCTCTAGGTTGTAGTGAGGGATGTTGGGAGAGTATTTGGGCAGAGTTTGGCCGCACCAAAAGGCTTTGAAGGTGTGAAGAAATGAGAAGGAGGAGTGCCTTTTTATAAGAGGGGTGAGGGGCACCTTTGGAAAAGCTAGAAATATTAATTTATAATAAATTCATATTCGGTTTCTAATGGCTCCAAAGTTGATTATTAAAAGGTTAAAGTGGGGATAGGTCGAAAACAACTCAACCAATACAATTTAGACAGGTTTGGGTACTTATATTAACCTTATCTTTAAGTATTAACTCTAAGTTAATTAGTTTCACTTTTACAATGTCTCTTTGTATTTTTATATAATATGGTTAATAAGCTTACTATATACATCCAAGCGACCCCCAAGTGGTCCATTTATGATGAAACTATCGTGATATAAGTCTCTTGGCCGAACCTTAGATTTTTAGGAATTTAATATCAATTAATAATATAATATTTGTTTTAAGAACTCTTTTATGTCAATTTCGACACTATTCATTAGTTGATTTTTGTGAAACCCATAACAGATTGATTACTTCGAACAAAGTCAATTAAATCAATCCTAATATATCATATTATCCACGAAAATTAGTTTAATTCATTAAAAGTTTCATATTATATTTATTTGGGTATTTATAATATCACTTATTTTAATTTTTCACTATTATAGTAATTACTGCATCATCATTGTGTCATAAATAAAATAAATTATTTAATGTCTAAAAATTATAAATAAAATATCATTATGTAGGAAATTCTTTTAGCTTTCTAATGAATATTTATAATTGAAAATCCAACATGTATAACCCTATGTAACAATTGTTCTTCTAAAAGATGTAAGCTTATGCCATTTTTATTTTTATTTTAGCTTTATTAATATAATGTGTCATTATCACTTACAAGTGGATCCATGGGGTCCCAAAATAGACCCAAAGATGCCCATGGTCGACCATGTATCAACCAATAGGGTTAAGACACGTTTTAGGGTAATTTTGTATTATTATAATATTATTTTTTTAACCCTTATTTACCGGATTTACCCTTTAACCATGGTAAATAAAATATTTACCACAGTAACTATTCAAAATGTCTAAAAATAAAAGTTACCTATTTACACAATTTGAACATCATGATTCCAAATATGGAATCCATTTTCCTAAATGCAAAACACAGAAGTGGCAGAAATTAATTTAAAATTAATTCCCGCTGTCAAAACAAAAAGCGTGTTTTTAAGAGGTAATAACTATCAAAAGATTGACACTTGTTTATATTCGGTTTAATTGTAAAATTATGTCCAATGACCAACATTATATTAAATGGTAAAAATATATTCTAAATATACTTTAAAACCACTCAAAATCAAAATTTATCACTATTAATTATTTTGATTAAAAATGTTGTTTTTAATTAAAATTTAGAAATTTTCACTATTCATCAAAATATTAAAGTTATCCGAAAAGTACCAAAATTTCACCCTAGGCTAATTTCAATATTCCGTATCCAAAAATGAAGTCCATTTTGAAATATAAAATATATATGATTTCAGAAAGTAGGTATTACTATTCACAACGGCTATTTTAATTAGTTGTGGTGTGTGTTAGAACTCGAGGTTGCGTACAACACACGCTAGCGTACCGTGGAAGCTTGGGATGTTTCATTTTAAATTTTTGATGTCCCCATTTAGTCTAAAAGTTTAAAATATATTATCTAAAAAGGGTTCACTATTAAAATTTGGTAAAAGTGCAATACTGAAAATGAATTTGTTCTTACATTATGTCTAAGAAACTCATAATATGAATTCTAAAATTATAAGGATTATATAAAGTTTAAAATTTAGTTAACACTATTCATAACCTCTTTTGAATGGATTTTTTTTAAGTCATGGTGTGATTGAACTCGGTGTTGCGTGTAGTGCAAGTTATTGAATTATTTTGAAGAAATAACACACTATGAAATCTTGGGGTGTTAGATTCTCCCCTCCTTCAATAAATTGCGTCCTCGCAATTTGAAATTTTTCTTCGAAAATAAAAGGTTGAAAATAGAAAATATATTTGTGGGAAAACCCACATTGGAAATTGGGTTACTAAAATTTAGTCTTAATATGATGAAAAGAGAAATGAAAGGGTCACCACCAAATTATGATCTCGATTAGGAGAACATTGGTGGCAATTAGAGACATATAATTGGAGGAAAAACGTAAATATTTATAGGTAGTGATTGAGGTCATCAATCACAAACAAGTATAAAATTTAGGTCCTTAAACTCATCAATCTATGATGATTTGAAATACCATCGGTTCAACAAAACATAGGGTATTGGGATAACACATTTTTGACGTTTCAAAATATCTTAGTTGAAATCCCACATCGAAAAATGAATTAATGAGGCCTCTATTTAAAATAAAGAGTGGAAAGTATGAAGATTACCGAAAATAACACATACTAGGGTTCCATGTAAGAAAATATGGATATGGAAGAAAAATCTAGCCATCAATTATCTGATGGAGAGTGGTAGAGAACATGGCTATGAAAAGGCCAACAATCCCAAAGCCATAAATTAGTGACGATTTAAGGTACCATCTAGGACAACATTTTTGTTCTATGTTCCTTTTATTAATGATGAGGAATTTATTTATGAGATTGGCTAAGATCATAAGGAGATATACTTAGTTTATAATTAGAGTTTTATCCATTAATAAATTTCTACCAAAAACTCATCATTCACTCGTAAAAAAAATTCTATTTATACTATTCATAGAGGGTTCCAAAATAAACGAATTTATAATTCATCTACCAGATCTTTTAAAAAACTACTTTATTTAATCCAGGACATCTCGTGGGATAGTGGTAGGTGATACACCCTTGTCTCCCTTCAGTTGCGGGTTCAAGTCTCGCAGCCTTGCCGGACGCGACGGGTTGTCGTCCGACCTCAAGGTTGTCCTTTTATGGAAATCCAAAATAATCCAAACTAGAACTATCCAAAATACTTCTGTCCAAACTCACAGTCCAACATTCATAAGGAAGGTAAACATAATATAGATCCTTTTTACCCCGTAATAGCATATGAATACCTTCATCATGTATTACCATATTCCTTATTGATTACAATCATGCTCCCTTATTCCATATAGAATGCTGGATATACTTCATTAATCCAAAAATGTTTTAAACCCCAACAATGATGGAATATGCAAATCATTAATCAGTTCCAAGGTAGTCAAGAATATCCAATATAATTTATCCAAAACAATCACATATTATTCCAAAATCACTACCTCAGTATCAGAACTATATTATGGTTTATCATTCTCTCAACCATATATTTTCCAAAAATCTATCCTGCTATTGAGTCACTTTTCTTTGTTCCACACAATCTCAAGTCCTTAATGAAATAGTACTGTAGTACAATCCTTATATACTCCATAATTATTATAACAAGTACATTGTTGATACAACACTCAATTGACATAATCAACATAAGAGCTTTAATCATTCCTCTTCATCTGTGGTAGTATCATAACTTGATTATTATCCAATAACATCATTTGCGGCATAGTCTGATGACTGGGACATAGGTTCACGTAGTGTCCAAACTCCTTTCAAATGAAGCATTGTACATTTGAAACCATTTTCTTACCCTTGCAATCACGTACTTTGTGCCCTTTTTATCCACACTTATAACAAACTCTCATTCCTTTCAGGCAAGTTCCAGGGTGTTTCTTTCCACAGTTACCACATATGAGAAAATTCTTCTTTTCCCTCTTCCCTTTATCCATCTTTCTCTCTTCCATCATTTTCTTCTCTTGCTTCCCTTCAAAGCCATAGGACTCAGTAAACTCTTTACATATCTTATCAAAACATGATATTATTTCTTCATATGATGATAATACATGGGAGACTATTTCTCTTATAAATTCTAGCTTAAGACCATGAAAGATATGATCCTTCCTTCTCTTTGAATCATGTGTATTTCTGGAGTTCTCATTCCTTCTATTGGGCGCCATTTCTATACCATGGCATAAACTAGATCAGTTTATGAATCAAAATACATAATCCCATACTTATAAAACACTTAACATAAATTGAACTATTTATGGATATAATCCATAATCATAAGAATGTTTTCTTTGAGGAAGTATATACTCATAATCCCTTCAAAATGATTTGTAAAGAAAATGAGAGTTATCCTAAGCATATCCCCCGGGAGTGTCGTAACAAAGAGTGCAGCAAGGCCCGTTGTCGTGCACCAGTTCCCGTTCGAGTCTAGATCAAAGCGGTGTTTTCGGGTTTTACCCCTAGGTACATCTGTGCCAGAGCCGCCTCTACCTTCTCGTATCCAGACAGGGATGTATTGCTCGGAAAACTCACAAAATCTCTACAATACCAAAATTCTAGGAAGTTCTTCTATACTAATCCTCAAAGTTCATCATAGGTCTACGTGCTATAATCAGAGTTTATCTAAATCTAGTTTCCAAGGTTTGTACTAAACTTCCTCTGATACCAACTGTAACGCCCCGACCCCAGCTACCCAGAGTCGGTGCATTACTTCGTAACATTGACATGATCACAAGAAAGATCAAATCCCGAAAGACCGATTGGTTTAGTAGCCTTGGAAATACTAGATATATTTATAAGTTTTACATTACATCATAAAATGAAAAACTACTACAACAACATAATTTTTCCACAATCCACACTATTAACCCCTCATAAAATCCCTGCAGGTCATTCATAACTTACTTCTTCACATCCTGGGAAAAATAAAACATAGAAAAGGGGTGAGCTCAAATGCCCAGTAAGGATAACAATATAGCGGAAACTTTCATAAATAAGAATAAACATTTAAGGCAATGTATAACTAAAACAAAAGCCTTTTAAATATGAACTTTCAACATGGTATGGCATAAATAAAATGAAATAATACCATTTACTTATTCACATGGATATTCTACTAATCGAATAATCACATGCAAAAATCAATAACCACTTTCATAATGTTGGAATGCATAATGCCAGACTATCATAACCACATAGCCAAGGCCTCGTGCCAAGACTACAAATAAGATTTTGTCAAGGCCTTATGCCAAGACACTAGTTTGTCTCATGAGACCTACCGATGCAATTTTTTTAAAAGATACTTACGTTTAAAATTGGTAAAATATACTCCAGTGTTTTTCTGAAATCATTATGCAAGCTTATGAAAACAAAATAACTAATTCTGAGACTGCTCGACTAGTTATAGGCCATGATGGGTCCACTCCCAATCCCTTCCTATCTACCACACTTGAGAGTCAGGTTTTCTGAAAACATTTTTAAGCTTGCGTTAAATACGTATACATTTTCACTGGATTTTCATATTTTTGAGAGAAATATATCTTTTTTTGAAATCATTTAAAAGTCACATAATTATAAAATAAAACATTTAATTTGAAAATATTCTTATAATATTGTAAAGGAAGCTTTGAAGATTTTATAACGGCTTAAAATAACCGCACCCGCCGTATAAGTTAAAAAAAACATTCTTACCTCAATTCTGTCGAAAATGTTAAAAAGGACCTTGTTTTGAAAAAGACGGAAAGATTCCTTTATAAACCTATTATAAAAAGTCAAACAAGGGTATAAATTACTTTAACCCATATTCTTGTAAATATTAAAAATGTTTTGAAATACATTTTTAAGAAACATGGATGTGGATGATAAAGAGATCCCAGTAGATTATTACGTATAATACAACCTCGGATAATGAAGAGATTGTGAAATAACCCTTACCTTGTACTTTTCCTTGGTTGGGGTAGGTTAACCTCCTGTATAATGGTGAAATAGTTGTTATTAAATTATACAAGAATCATATATATTAATATGATATCATATATGATCTTTTAACATTGATTTGTTAATAATATCTTAGAATTATCGTCGTTTCGGGAGTTAACTTACTCATTTTCTTTTATATGTTTTGTTACATAAGCCATGGTTGTTGTATCCTATTCATATCCAGAATGATATCCAGTCCTTAAACATCATTTTTAAATCATCAAATGATAATTATACTTGAATGGATACGATGGAGAATGAATCTCATCGCGTTCGTGGAGACGGTAGTCCGTACGTACGCACGAGCGACAATATCATTCTTTTGATATTAAAATAATATATAAATGGATGGTATATAATATATACAGAATAATTAACATGTTATATTTATTATTTACATGAGTTACACATCATTATTATACCCATCCATATAATATTATATTGAATAACAATTACACCACGACGTGGAGACGGTAAGCCGTACGTACGCACGTATGGTGACATGTTATTCAAAGGGTGGATAGAATACGGAATATGATTGTACCATACTTATAATAACATCACATTATATGTGAGATACTGGAGTTATTATTTTAGAATGGTAAGAACAAAGGAAGAAGAAGTGGAAGAAGAAATGAACTTAGAAAAGGGTGGTGAAATCATTACCTCTTCTTCGGGTTCTTCCTTTTGATTTGATCAAAAGGGATCCTTAGGTTGGATTTCTGATCGAACTAAGGCCTCTAGGTTGTAGTGAGGGATGTTGGGATAGTATTTGGGCAGAGTTTGGCCGAACCAAAAGGCTTTGAAGGTGTGAAGAAATGAGAAGGAGGAGTGCCTTTTTATAAGAGGGGTGAGGGGCACCTTTGGAAAAGCTAGAAATATTAATTTATAATAAATTCATATTCGTTTTCTAATGGCTCCAAAGTTGATTATTAAAAGTTTAAGGTGGGGATAGGTCAAAAAAAACTCAACCAATAGAATTTAGACAGGTTTGGGTACTTATATTAACCTTATCTTTAAGTATTAACTCTAAGTTAATTAGTTTCACTTTTACAATGTCTCTTTGTATTTTTATATAATATGGTTAATAAGCTTACTATATACATCCAAGCGACCCCCAAGTGGTCCATTGATGATGAACCTATCATGATATAAGTCTCTTGGCCGAACCTTAGATTTTTAGGAATTTAATATCAATTAATAATATAATATTTGTTTTAAGAACTCTTTTATGTCAATTTTGACACTATTCATTAGTTGATTTTTGTGAAACCCATAACAGATTTATTACTTCGAACAAAGTCAATTAAATCAATCCTAATATATCATATTATCCTAGAAAATTAGTTTAATTCATTAAAAGTTTCATATTATATTTATTTGGGTATTTATAATATCACTTATTTTAATTTTTCACTATTATAGTAATTACTCCATCATCATTGTGTCATAAATAAAATAAATTATTTAATGTCTAAAAATTATAAATAAAATATCATTATGTAGTAAATTCTTTTATCTTTCTAATGAATATTTATAATTGAAAATCCAACATGTATAACCCTATGTAACAATTGTTCTTCTAAAAGATGTAAGCTTATGCCATTTTTATTTTTATTTTTGCTTTATTAATATAATGTGTCATTATCACTTACAAGTGGATCCATGGGGTCCCCAAATAGACCCAAATATGCCCATGGTCGACCATGTATCAACCAATAGGGTTAAGACACGTTTTAGGGTAATTTTGTATTATTATAATATTATTTTTTTAACCCTTATTTACCGGATTTACCCTTTAACCATGGTAAATAAAATATTTACCACAGTAACTATTCAAAATGTCTAAAAATAAAAGTTACCTATTTACACAATTTGAACATCCTGATTCCAAATATGGAATCCATTTTCCTAAATTCAAAACACAGAAGTGGCAGAAATTAATTTAAAATTAATTCCCGCTGTCAAAACAAAAAGCGTGTTTTTAAGAGGTAATAACTATCAAAAGATTGACACTTGTTTATATTCGGTTTAATTGTAAAATTATGTCCAATGACCAACATTATATTAAATGGTAAAAATATATTCTAAATATACTTTAAAACCACTCAAAATCAAAATTTATCACTATAAATTATTTTGATTAAAAAAGTTGTTTTTAATTAAAATTTAGAAATTTTCACTATTCATCAAAATATTAAAGTTATCCGAAAAGTACCAAAATTTCACCCTAGGCTAATTTCAATATTCCGTATCCAAAAATGAAGTCCATTTTGAAATATAAAATATATATGATTTCAAAAAGTAGGTATTACTATTCACAACGGCTATTTTAATTAGTTGTGGTGTGTGTTAGAACTCGAGGTTGCGTACAACACACGCTAGCGTACCGTGGAAGCTTGGGATGTTTCATTTTAAATTTTTGATGTCCCCATTTAGTCGAAAAGTTTAAAATATATTATCTAAAAAGGGTTCACTATTAAAATTTGGTAAAAGTGCAATACTGAAAATGAATTTGTTCTTACATTATGTCTAAGAAACTCATAATATGAATTCTAAAATTATAAGGATTATATAAAGTTTAAAATTTAGTTAACACTATTCATAACCTCTTTTGAATGGATTTTTTTTAAGTCATGGTGTGATTGAACTCGGTGTTGCGTGTAGTGCAAGTTATTGAATTATTTTGAAGAAATAACACACTATGAAATCTTGGGGTGTTACATTCTATACTATTTAGTTATTCACATATTTATATATATGGTGTTACTATTATTTTAGGTATTGAAGATATGCGTTTTTAGGTTTATATTGTATAAGGATTATCATATTTTGTGGTATTCCTATTTATTTATAGTCTCCAGCCCTGGTACTATTAAATGTGAGCTTTGAACCAAACACTCTACCCACCACCTACCTGGGAAGGTCCTTGGTGGGTCAAGTCTTGTGATAGTGGTATCAAAAAGGGTTTTTTTTCTAGGGATTATGTTTGATGATATTAGTCACGTGAGGATTGGTTTGGGAACATTAGTGAAATGAATATAATGGGTTTACGTTTAGTTATCATACCATGGAGGCTTGAAAATACGTTGCAGTCAATATGTCATTTCATAAAAACTTTGATAAATTATTAATAAACCCATAACTATTTGATAAAATTATGGGGTAAAATAAATTATCTACATTCATCATATAACAATCAATTTTGATATTCCATTTCCTTATAATGTTATATCGTCAGGTTAGTTGTAGTTGTTATTGGTTCACTAAATAGAATATAGGTGGTTACCTACTAATTTGCATCCTATGTAAAGAAGGAGGTTCATGATGATCATATTACTTTATTTGGGTCTATACCCACCTACTAGTTCGTGATGAGGTTTTGTTTTTTAGAATTAGTTGAGAGATGTAACTACCATATGATTTGAGGTAGTTTATTTCCCCTTCAATTTTGGTATGTATTTTTCTGGTATACTAAATGGTTGTTTCTTCCATATTGTAAGGAACTAACCAAAGGTAGGTATGTTTTGCGTATTATGAACACTTAAACCTCAGGGATTTATAAGGTGATATTGAACCTCAAGAGACAAAGGTTTTTCAAGAGTTTGTGACACATGTTACCATTTAGACCAGACTTTTACTAACCAGATTTGACTTCTTATATCGATCATTTGATATATCATAGTGATGTATTAGTGGATGATAAATGATTCTTAAAAGTTAAATGGGAATTATTCACCATATATGGAGTGTTAATTATTTTTTAGGACATATTTTTTATCTGAGGAAGCGGGACCCTCCAATAAGAAGTGGCACATTTTATTAAATTATAATGTTAATGAACCTCATGATATATTACCTAGACATGTTTTCATAATGTAATAATTTAATATTAGTGATCAAAGTCTCTTATAGAAGGATTATAATGTTTTAATAGTGTTTTCAAAAACAGAACCTTTGTCAGAGATCATGAGAGATAATTGGTAATTGTGGATTAATGTAAATCATGTATAGATTATATGAGAAAAGGTTAGTATTTTTCATTAAGATATATTTTGTGGAGAATTCGACGGGTCTTTATATGTGAGGTAGTTTTAAGACCATATACCTCCCCATTTGTTTAATAGTTTCATACCGAGAAGCTATTTTTTTAATGATCTAGGGGAATGAGATCATTCAATGACAAGAGATCCATTAATCCAAAACTAAAGTCATCACCATTAATTAAATATCATACAATGAATACATTTGATATTCAGAGTTATAGGATGATGCATTCTATTGAATTCTATGGTTACGAATAAAATAATGTGGTTTGGAGTATTATATATGTCATCTTTAAAAGGATCCTCATACATAAGGGAATATAGAAAAGTTATATTTTCTGCATTAGATGTTTCAAATTTGGATTTTTTATGGAACCACAAGAAAAACCCTCGAGAATGAGAGATTGTTTCAAATTATAGATACCATATTTATCCCACCCATTGTAATGTGTTATGATTATCATTATTAGGTATGGAGTTAGCAATTCATAATTTAGGAAAATTTTTAATATCAAACATGAAAAGATCATAGATCCCCATATGATCCTCAATGTTAAGGGATTATTGATGTTTTTTGTGAGAATTCACTCTATATGAGTGTATAGAGTGGGTTAAATCCTATTGAATAGTAATTCAACTACCCATAAGATGTTATGGATATATTTATGAACTATTTTTGTGGATGATAAATTCAATTCTAGTTAATAAGGAAGAATAAATGACTACATATAATGGGAGAACCATGGTTTTACCTAAGTAGAATGCCAATATAATCATGAATATATATTGTAAAGATAGTGTTTTAGTTTTTTCTCAGTGAAATTATCTGCACCCATATTATTATATAAGGAATATAAACTGAACCCTTCCAGATATTTATTTGGTGATTATCCATTCATGAAAATGAGATATGTTTCCTTATGTTACTATGAGAGTGGACATTATGTAATAATATCTAGTAATATGGAATCTATATTCACGGTATATATTTGGTCTTTCGTTTTTTTATTTCATGGTTGTTGATTTGATCATAGTACTGTAGTAGCATAATGTTAGTTTATACTTCAAGAAAAGGACTCTACATATGGATGATGTGGGAGGCACGTGAGTAACAAGGTTTGGAGTTGTGATTATTACATTCAAAGAGTGATTTTTTTCATCTTTGGCTAATAGAGGTATCCCCACACTCCTCATGTGTATGTGGGAGTCCCATGGTTGTTATGTCAGTTTAGTAGTCCAATGTGACTAGAGGTTCTTAGGATATAGAAATCAGGGGTTTTCCTAAATTAGTGGAGGATGTCACCTACTTTATTGGAAGGATAGTGGACTTATATTTCTATTTATACTAAACATCATAAGGTAAATCCTATGTAGATACCTCCCTAGTGGAGCATGACACTTACTATTTAATTTCCATTGGATATTTATTGGTAGACCCATTATATGAAAACATTTTCAATGTGATGGATGTTGAAATTTCCTCTAGAGATTATGTGTTTTATGCTATTAAGATGGTGCTATATATGGATATTGAGTCATTAGAGTTGATTAATATAAATGGTTCAGACAACCCAATTTCAATTATGGATTATTGGACCACCTGATGGGCAGTAGTTTATCGTTGATCAATTTTATGGGGTTTTTTAATATTTATTTTCTCATCTGTAGATTTTATAATAGGGATATGAAAACAAAACTAGATAATCCTAAATATAGGATAATATCTTATTGAAGACTGAGTTGTGGATGGAGAATTATTGTGAGTTTATGTGAAGAGGTTGGGGTAAAAATCCCACATTTTCCTTGAGCAACATCCTAGAGACATTTGTAGAAGATCCTTGCTAGTGAGAATGAATAAAAAATCGGATGTGGATCCGAAACAGTGTTCATCCTATTATTTTTTTGATGTTTGTAATGGATAAAGAAAATTTATTAGCGATGAGGTGTTTTATATGTATTCTCCTCATGTTTCATCCATATATAACTCTTTCTAAAGTTTGGGAGAGAGGAACTTACACCAGGGGTAACATTGGTGATGAATCCTTCTGAGATGGAGTTTAGTAGTTCTTGTTTTTTTTATGGCAGGAGAACCTTCAGGTAAAAAAAGTTTTATTTGGTTAATGAATGAAAATAATTATAAAGAGTGTATTTTTTATTCAAAATATTTCTTCATAATGAGATGGATTTGATAAATTCAGTGATGAAAGTTGATGGTATTTTGTGATTTTTTGGTATACTAAATTTTCTAAGAGCATGAACACACAAAGATTATGGAAGTATATGTGAATATGGGATCTATTTCATTGAATATTTGATTTGTGAGATTTATTTTTATAGAACCTCCATTATTTAATTTTTGAGGTTGAAAATGTCTTAATGTAGAGAGGATTCACTGAGTAAAATTTTTATCAATTGATAAATAACATGATTTTGAGTTTTTGGATTCTCAGGATATACATAGTTATAAAATAAAACATTTACCCAAGAAAAAACCTCTGAAAATTATTTTTTAGACCCATTTATTCTATGATGTCAACTTTACCCCTGGTCTAACATCATGCAGAATTGTGGGCACAATAGGGACTTGATAAAAATATAATAATAATAATTTTTATGTTTTTTCACATACAGATGAATTTTATAGTATTATGTGTATACATCTAAATATATAATTTAATGGGAAAACCAACACTATGGTTTCTTCTAAAACATAGATTTTACCATAGGGATGGTATAACTTCTATTTACATTATAGAACCCAAGAGTTGGTCATTGTTAGTAGATTAAGTAATTATTTTAAAGGGAAAATAATAAATATATTTATTATTACTTTAATTGTGATTAAATTGACTAACCCTATTCATAAATCTTATATAAACATATTTACCATAATTCCTTGGTTTAATTTCATTGACCCTCATAATTCCGAGCACTAATAGAGAAGATATTTTGGAGAGGAATCAAATAAATACACTTTAGGATCGATGATGACCATAGATACTAATGTTACCTTCAGCAGTGAGTGATCATTTCTTGAGGTAGGACATTATTTTATTTAAAAACCTCCTCCTTAATTGATTCCATTAATAAATGTCTATACTCTATTATTTGAAACATAGATAAGAAATAGAAATATAATTTTGGTAATTGTTGGATATTAAATTATTTTAAAACTGAAATTAAAATGTATAGTGTAATCATGTGAGTGTAATATGTAATTTTACATTAAATATTAAATATGATGATATTAATTTAATGGTGATGGTTCATGATCACAATAAACAATACTCTATAATATAATATAATTAATTTTAATATCATAATGTTTTATTTGGTGATTTGTCTCCTTGATTTTTATCAAAAAACATATTCTAATAATAGTGTGTGTGATATTTTCTTGTATACTATAATTTAAAATGTTATACCTAAATATTTATTAATATTTCATTGATAAACATTGAAGAATGTTGAAAGTAGATTATTCACCAGATTATTCTCTCTCGATCTATCCTTCTTCTCGATTTATTTATCTTATCAAGATTTTATCAATCATATCTATTTTTATACCTCTATATCTCTCTATCTCTCTCATTTGTGGATTAAGGTCCACAAAACCAACTCATAGATGAAACTAGTGAGTGGTGATATTGATGAAGGTTGGGTGCCTGGTAATGTTGCTTCATAGAGGGAAAATGGTGTTCAGGTGAAGAGGATGTGGCTCATGTTGAGAAAGGAAAGTGATAGAGACCCTTAGAAAAACTCATTGATAAGGGAAGAAATATGGGATTACATGATGCGAGGTTCGAGGTGATCCCAGGAAAGGGAATAGCATGGTTATAGAAAAGGCTAGGGAAGTGAACCCCAAAAAAGGATGGTCGATAACCACAACATATTTTGGTATCACTAGTAGATTGTGATGTGGTTTTTTATATGTGGCAGGTGATGTGGGGTTGGGTTAATTACATCCCTTTACACTCAAATAACTAATTATATTATGGTTGGATAGTTTCCTTATATTTATATGATGGCTGGGTGAGAAATGTTGTCTGACTAATACATGTTGGATCCTCCCAACCGAAACAAGGGATGGATATATCATGTGTGGCAACCACGCAACCCCATGGTCACCATTTTCTCCTCATAGAATAACTACTCATATCAAGTATTCTATATATAATTACAATGGATAATATATGGCCCAATTTCTCCTATGTATGGGGTTTTTATGGACCTTCCCATAGTGTCCTATTTGGATAAATAAATATCCAATAATGATTATGTTTCTATATACATTGCAACGATGTAGAGATTTTGGCCACATGCTTCTCTAGGGATGAAATAATTATTATATATTTATCACTATAGGGTGGACAATTGGGTTTGGTATTTCCATTCATAGTGTTCTCAAGGTTGTTACATGATGCTATGTGTTTCCCTACCATCCTAAATTAGGCTTGGTTATTCCCCCTTGATACATGGGGAATGAGATCATCTACTTGAAGATCAGATAGGGTTGATATTTCATTCACACACTCAAGGTCAGAATTATCTATCTATTGAGTATGTATTTCACCAATACTAGATCTTAGTAAAGGCCAATATCTTCTTCTATTTTTGGTATTCCACCCATCCCCACCTTCTTATGGAGAATGATCCTCCATAATAGTTACTATTATGTTTTTAGAGTTTATTTTCAATATTAGTTCAACCAATTTATAAGTGGAATTTTATATTTTTCACTGATGGGTTTGGTACTTACTCATATAATTAGCATGCTTCACTAATGAGTAAGCTACCTTTCTATAGTGGTTTAGTAGTTTGAATGTTTTAGAAGAATAGATTTCTTTGGGAGTGTGACTTTTTAGAGCACCTTGGGATACCCTTGGGATGTGTTATATATCACGTTATTGAATAAAAAATTTATGGGATCTTTAGTGTTATGAGATCCCTTGTTTTATAATGTTTAAGGATATTCAAGGGTAAGAGTTGAGATGAGTGAAAAAATATTGTGTCCATAATAATTCTAGTGATTGAGCTTCTCTATAATCATTCATTCCTTCCTCTTAAACACCCTCAAGTACTGAGATCTTGATCAGATATCATTTTTTATATTTTTAGGGTTGTTGTGTATTTATAATTATTATGTTTATACTCATCTATGTATGATATTTATATTCCCTTGTGATGTGTTTGTGTAATTGATGTGCATTTTTGGAGATATTCTTTATAGATGTGGAGCTGGTGTTTCTTGTTCCGAGATGATGCAAAATGATGTTAGGATGCACATTATGGTGTATAGATAATCATTATAGTGGCGGGGATTATTGAAACTAGAGATCATCCTAGGAGTACATGCAATGAGGTTAATCTTTTTGATTTATCACATATACCGAATAGACTTTTCCTTTATATTTTAATATGTGGTTTTGCACTTATATTTTGTTGAATCATGCATGTGTTGTATACAATTAATATTTTTTATATATATTTTTGGTTGGTGTTGTTGGTTATTTGATGAATTTGAGGTATGGTAAATTTTATGTTGCTAAAAGGTATGTCTTTAAATATTTTCTGAAATGCTTACTTGGTGCTAGTCTACCCCCCATGACTTATTATATGTGGTATTTCATAGGCACACTTGGCCTAATGATACCAAGGAGGAGACATGATAGTTCTGTCCATGTTTTAATGTTATGTTAACCCTTAATGTAGTATATCCCTTACCATATATTGGTATCCTGATAATGGAATTTGGATAAGTATTTTTTGGAACCTGTTTTTCAGTAAGTCACTTGAAAAAAAATCATCAGACAAGATTTGAGAGTGGAATAGAGATATATTTCAACACAATTATCTACCTATGTATTTTCCCAAAACATATGAAGTGGTCAAATTAGAGAAAAAATATTCTCAATTGTTTTAAAGTAGAAAAAATGGATTTATGGGTGGGTATTTATATGAAATGAGGGTGAATGTTTTTTTATTAATTTATAAGCATATGCCTTAGAATTTTGGTAGTTGAAAAATTGAACACCATTATCCTTCTGATGGTTTTAAACCATAATATTTGAAATTTAAGGAATTGTATTTACGTTTACATTCTTAAGATCCTATATCCCTTAAATTATATTATTTTTGTTAGGGAAAAGTTGTTTATTCATATAATTTTTTTTAAATCATAAAATAAGCTTTATATTTTAGAAGCATATTTATATAATTTGATGTCAAATTTTATTATCTTAAAATATATTATTTTAATGAATAAAAATATATTTTTGGTTAATATATAATTTATATTATTTATTACATAATTTTTATATAAAAAAATCCATAATATTTACCATATAAACATACAGTATTTTACAATTTTTAAAAAAAATTTATTTAATCAATTTTTTTGAAAAATTACCCATTTGATAATTTCAATGTGTTGGTTCAAAATTGGGAGTCCTTTTTATGAAATTAAAATTCTATACATGATAATTTTATTTGTTATGTAAAAGCGGTTTTGTATCAAAATCATTCATTTGGCACGAAAAAGTTAAAAGTTCTATCTATGGAATTTGTATATAGATACCTTCATATTAATTAATGACTATATATTATTAATAATTAATTATATTATTACATCTTGATTTTTAATATTTTTCTAGAGATTCATATGAATAAGGGATACATTACTATTTCAATAGTAATCTTGGGACGTCACAATTTTAATGGTCTCATTTCCAATGATCTGATTCCTATAACCTCCTTATGATTCCAATAATTATATCACCCCATATATAATCTTCTTTATAACATGTTAAATAGTTCATATTATTCTATTAGTTCTTATACCATGTCAATTCTATTACATATTATTTTATTAATAATTTCCATGTATATTATATATTTTTCATTATATTTAGAGTACAATCCACTAGATTTAAAGATTACAATGTTCCCTATATTATTATGTGTTTGGTTACACTAGTTGTAGCCGTTATTGTGAATTTAATTTTCTAGTTTTTTATTGTACTACAATATGTCGATCTATTATAATGAATTAATAAAATGTAATTATATAGTTTTAATGGTGATGAATTATTTATATAATAAATTATAATATCAGGTATTATATAAACATCCAATTGGTTTTAATGATATTCATTCTTTTTTGTTTTTAATTTTTTTACAAGAAGAATTATTTTTAATTTCATCCAGATCCTCATTTATAGAATTTTTCCTCTCCATTTTTTCAAAAGATTTATTGACAAATTATGGATCAATTTTTTAAATTATATTTCATTAATTATCACACCTTACCCTTCTTCTTCTTCAAACAAGTTTCTATTGATTAATAATAACATATTCAAATTTAACATGCTTTTATAAAATTGTATAATTTTTTGACTAAAAATATAAAATTCTTAATTATTTGAATGATTTGAATCTATATTATCATCTTTTGATTTATATTTATATTTTTATTCATTTTCTTATATAGAATTCAAACATGTAACTTTTTTACTGATTTTAAGAATATCACCACGGAGCTTACATAAAATTCGTTAATTTTCTGTGATATCTACATCATAGTAGTCTATTAAAATAATAAGTCTCTTATCCCAAAATTGTTAAACCATTACAATTGAAAAATAATCCATGAAAATGCCTTCTCATGTTTCTATTTAAATTTTAACATGTTTATTTTTTATCTGTATCAAGATTAGTAAAATCTTAAATTTTAAGTATTTCACTAATCATATCTTCTTTTAACAGATTTCATATTCACTCATATTTTATCTCGATCTAAGAGAAAATATGTTATGAATGAGAAAAACTGTTGAAATAGTTTATATCTAAAATAATTATGAGTGTATGAATTCATAAAACATAGTTATTCATACCTGAATAAGGCTTTTAGTGTTATTCATTTTTACATTATTTATCAGAGGTGTGTAAGGAGTATGGCACTCAGGTTTAAATTATTTTTCTGAAATATATTACTCACATTTATTACTTGTGTACTCTATTCTATTATCTATTCTTTTCTTCATAATAAATAAGCACATATCCCTTTCAATATCATTTATAAAAATCTTGAAATTTTTTGTATCCTTATATCAAAGCCTCATAAAGAAAACATTATGCATAAAAATAAAATAATAATTGTTTGTTTCAAAATAAAAAACACATCTATTTGATTGATGTCTCATTGACTCATATAAACCATAAAAAATTAATTCATGTTTTATAGTGGACTATATGTCCACTATTTGGTGACTTTTTTACACCATAATTTCCAATTTGAAAGTATTGCATATAATTTATCTATCTATTCTTAGTTTAGTATGTTATATCACTTATTTTTCATTAAAAATTTCACTCATAATTCATTGTCCATAGTGAATAATCCCTCTATTCTAGAGCTCATTATAATAATTTTTACTAAAAAAACAATTGTGTTTGTTTCTAATTTGAAATAAATTTACCTTTTTTGCTTTATCCTTAGTGATAGTTCTTTTAATATTGAAGTTTATGATTATGTAAGTTATTTTTCTATGAAGGAATCATTTTAATTATCACACACATAGATAAAAAATCAAATATTATTCTTGATCCCATTAACTAATAAAACTTCCTAGGATTTTTTTGGATATTTAATCTCAATTGTTTATACACCGATTAATTCTAATGAAATATCTTGTCAAAAACACTCCAATACTCCATCATGAATTTTAATATCATTCAAGATAATAGTATCTAATTTCATGTGATACGAAAGACTACTATCAAGAGTTTGTGGCTTGTCTATTCTATTAGCTTTTATAGTAATTTCATCAACCAATGATTTAATAGAATTTCTTGTCCATTAATATTTATTTACTCAAATAGCTTGATATAATTTTTTTAAAAATTATAGTTTTAAAGTATTTAGTATAATGGAAAATTTGGCCACTTATTTCATAATCCTTGACCAGATATTAGATATATTTTAAATATTTTGATTTATCTTTCATTGTCAAACAAATTGTTTTTAGAAATTTTGTTTCTCATCCATCTTGGGTATCCCCTACTAGAATATAACATTATTTGTATACATGATAATTAAATGTTTGAATATTAAATAAAGTATTTGTTTACATATACTTCATTGCATTAGAAATAATAATAAAATAATAATTTTATAAAAAATTATGAATTCTTTATAAATTCATTAATAGGTTTCCCAATTTAAAATTGAGTATCTTTTTCCTATATTTTGGGAAAAATTTTCTACTTTTATCCATTGTATCTTCCCCTAACGTATTAATATATTTTTATTGAATTTTTTTAACCCAACTATGTAAAAAAATTATAACATATAATTTTTGTTAAAATATATTTAACAAATTTAATAATCTCATATGATTATTTTACTTTATTTTACGGGAAGACATACTCAACAAATTGTGATAATTTTGAAATTATTTCTACAATATTTTTGTTAAATAATTTCAAATTTCTCAAGGTATGTTTACAAAAACGATACCTTTATTTTACCACATTTATTGTTTCATCATTAGTAGTGTATGGTTCATCATAATATTTTAAAATATTATCATAATCTATAAAATATTCCTTGATCTGATGGATTCTATTAGTGGAATTATTTTCTTTCTGGAGTAACTCATGTTTAATTTCTTTTCAATTATTCGTGTTCTTATCGAAGAGTCTGATAAAAGCTTGTAATTTTGATCAAGATATTATTTTAAAATAACTTTCATTATGTGTTCAGTATATCCGTCATTTTCTTCTTTATTAATACTTGAATATTTTATATTATTTTCATCATTCACCATAAAATTTTTATGTTATTAGGGATAATCGATAATTTTGCCTCACTATATCATGTATAGATTATAAATACATTTATTTCATCTAATTTCAATTAAATTGTAGTGTAAATAATTCTTTTTATATTACAAGGTTGAAATATGTAATATATTATCTTTGTATAATATTCTTGGATTTAAATTTAAAATAGTCCCTCAAGTGATTATACCATGTGATAATAACTCAACTACAATGTAGGCTCATATGGGAGTGATTCAATATTATAGAACATTAATTCAGTTAGGTGGAAATCTATATGTATAAAATTGAGGAATAAATCTCATGCCCATTTTACCCATTTAATCTCAATATATTTTAGGGTTTCAATGAATTTTAGAGATCATATAAAGTAGAAAATCATTTCATCTTTCAAATGATACAGAATATTTATAGTGGTTTACCATTAGAGTTATATTCATATGATCCGTTTGTTGAAACAAAATAAAGAATCCATCAATAATATGACATAAAAAGTATCCAATGGAAAGGAATATTTTGATCATGGGAATTCAAATTCCATTAGCCTAATAATTTGATAAGGAATCTTGATAAAATTTTCACCAATTTTAAATGGAAAGTAAACCCAAAGTCCAAAAAATCAACTATTTTTACTTTTATTTTCTTCATTTTATTTTTAAATCAATGGATGGTGTTTAATCCAATTGTGGTCATGCCAAGGAGAAATACCCAACCCAAGTATTTAATTTGAATGAATTTATGTATTCAATAATCTCTAGTTTAATATCATGTGTATCAATTTTAATGTATGAATTATTAAATAATTATCATTTTTTGATATATTTTAATCAGTTAATTATATTTCCTTGGTGTTTTCAAATCTCCTCCTTGATCTAGTTTATTTATCATATATTGGATGGGACTGAGGTTATATTTAGGTATGATTTAGGGTCATTTTTTAGTTTTTAAAGGAGAATAAATGGTATATACTGGTCATTTAATCTACAACCTATGATGAACACATGAGAGGAGAGTGAGTGGTTTGAGGTCTTGATATATTTAATGAATTAGGCAAGGGAGTGAATATATTTTTGAGTGATTATGATAACTAATATAACGGTGTTATCCATGGACCAACCACTACTTGATTATAATTGGTTTTCAAAATTATCTTAACACTTGATTCAATTTATTCACACACACTATCACCATAATTATTTTATTATTTTAAAAAAATTAATTTTGAATGAATGAGGAATTCATGGAGGAGTAACCCCTACTTGAGAGATCAACCTCTAGTCAACTTTAAAGATATATTATAGGAGTAATAAAAATATTTATTTTAAGGCCTATGAAATCGTCACATCACTGACACTATTTTTTCGTGGGATTAGTGCTCTCATTCATTAATTTTCACAATTTCTTCATTCTTTCTCTCTATTCATTCATTTAATTTAGTATATTTTTCTATTTTATTAAATAATGGGATGAGAAAAGTTAATTATTTATTTACTTAAGTATAGAATATAATTCTTATTACTAGTTAGAAAACTATGATGATCTCATAGATATAGTCATAATTTGATTAAGAAAAACTCTTTTGGCCAACATTTGTTTTATAACAGAATGTTGAAATTGATCAACAATAATTTGGTATAGATGAGTTGGAGGACAAGATATATCAATTAAACTCTAATTTTTATATTTTTTTGATCAAAATTCATAGGGGATTTATGATAAAGAAGAATAAGGACATTCGGAATTTTATATTAATGAAGTTGAAGTGAAACTATACAAAACTCAACAATATAATTGCACTAATTTATTTCTAGAAAATACATAGGAGGAAGATCATCCCACTAATTTTTTTGGGGGATTACACAATAAAATATATTTTATTTTGTTTTATTTATTGTTTATTAAATATCTTACTAAATTCCATGAATTAGATTTTATATATATTTACAATCTACTCATAGTATTGGACTGAGAAGAAGAGAAAACCACAGTAGATGTGGTATGTTTTGAGGAAAATATTAATGGTCCACTGTATGAACTATACTCAATTTAGTTTCTAGATTTACTGATAAAATTTTAATTAAAATAAAAAAATATGAGGTATTATATCTAACTTATAATTTATTTCATTTTTTATGTCACGCATAATTTTTTAAATTTTGATCCCCTTATTTTTATATTGAATAATTAGTACCAATTTGATTTTCCAAGACATAAGATATATGGGAGTAATAGTATTTACCAAGTATAATGAAACAGAAGAACACTATTCTCCACTTCCCATTTAAGAAAATGAAGACGATAAGAACACTTTGGTCTAAAAATAGAATAAATAAGACACTAAAATGGTTGGGTAGAAAAATGAAAATTTTTTGGAACCCTCTCATAAATACTAAGAGGACTGCATAGAGAGAGGAAATAAAGAAAAGGATGAAGTTGACTACATCATTATTTTACCCCCAGTGGACTAAAATTTTATCATAGTATATTAAAAGAGATGGATACACTAAATTAATATATTAATGGATACCCGACACACTGATATTTAATTTAATTATTTTAAAAATAATCTAATATTTTTCAATGATTTTCAATTAACAAATCCATTTTATCAAATATTTCATTAAATATAATAAATGTTAATTAAATATTAAAAAGGAATGTGGATATTGGGTTTTAATGATTTTTTATTAATGATTATTTTATGAAATTTTCGTTGATAATTTTTTTAGGAGTTTTGAAATTTATCTATGTTAGTCAATAATTTTTTACTATTTACTAAAAATATGGCTATCCAATGTATCCCTAAACCCAAGGAAAGCACCAAACATAGAAAACTCAAGGAGATATAGTTATCCATACACAACCATAGAGGAAGGACGTGTGGTTGAAGAGATATGAGGCTACATGGGGTACCAGTCATGTGTATCATGGGATCTCGTGGGAGTTCCCACTAGCATGGGTTGGGCCAAATCCTATTCATAAAAAGTGGTGTGGATTGGAACATGTGTGTGATCATGTGAATCTAGGAGTCGACTTTGGTGTTGGATTATATGTAAGGATCATCACACATTTCATTATAAATGTGTGTGGCATGTACCTTATGTTCTGATGCGTGATAAGTTTTATGTGGTTACTGTTCAGCTTAAAAAAATAGTGTTATTACTAAATTGTCTTGTGCTACATCGCACTCGGGTATTTCAATGTCTTTGAACTTCACCACTCACAACAACATCCTCAGTTGGCCACCTTTTTCTCCAACAAAAACCACCATGGATGACACATAGATGATTTCAAACCAACGACGTTGACCACTATAGCACCTCCACCACACCATTAATCATCTCATAGACTCCATCTGAACTCTGTGAATATCACCTCAAATAGAAGACAACTTTTAAGATAACTATAGCTCCCTTTAGATACTTTGAAGGATGTATGGGTTGAGGAAATTCCAGTGCCTTCAATTCCCTCACCACTGCTGAACTTGACATGCTACCATCACTAGTGATAAATGTGATCTACCAATCTGCCAAGGGGAGAATTGATCAACCATTGTTCCAATGATAGTTATCATCTACCGTAGAAATAATAGTATATGTGATCTACTATTGAAATAATATTAGATATAAAGGATACATTCACTAATTTTTCCACACTTTACTGCCTTCCACCATTCATAACCACATGTTATCATTGAGAACCACCAGGGGAGCTTCCATGGAAGCAATTATCAAGAACTTTTTGAACTATCTATGTCCACTATTGAAGAGTATCTTTAGTTTTCATGTCCACTAATCCATTTCTTTAATTTATTCAATTCCCATTAATCCCATTCATATTATAATAATGATTCCACCCTCCTTTTTATTCTATGAAGGGAACACCCAATACTCTAAGATATGTATTTTTATGATAACCCAATCATATATAGAGTTTCTTATGAGAAGGAAATAAAATAATAAGAAATAAAAAATAGTAAATCACTAACCATGATTCAGATGCTTTGGAGGTCAAGGTGCCTCTACCTACTTATAAAAGAAGAGTCTCTACTGCACTTCCCGTGGGGTCAGAAACCACCATGATGAAGGAGGGAATATCCACATTTCTTTTTTTCTTTTTCTTTTATTTATTTTTAATTATAAATTAAATTTTAATTTAGTTTCTTAATAGATATAATTTCATTCATTTTTCTCATAAAGTTCCTCCCACCATTTATTTTCTTACTCTTCTTATTTTTTTATTATTTTAATTTCTTCTTCTTATTCTCTCCATTATTTCTACTATATTCTTTTATTATTCTCATTATAAATTAATTTATGATATTATCATCAGTATATTTTGTTTTTTTATTTCATTTAAATTTTTATTTATATTCTATCCACCCTGACCTATTACTTTTGATAATGGGAGGTTAATCCGAGGCTTGTCCTAGGGTAGGTAAGTGGTGTCTTCTAAATTATACAATTAAATTCTAATGTTTTATTTTTTTGGTGATAAATGTTAAAGTACATGGGTGTGATGATTATAAACTATAAAACTAAACTCATCCTCATTTACATGCATTTATTTAAATCATTTCACTCCCTTCAACATGAAATATACTCTTTATATGATGGATTCGAGCCATTCAGTGGATAAAATAAAATATGATTGTTCCAAGTGCTAGAATCCATCATAATCTCAATTGAGGTGTGCTATCAACCATGATTTTAGGAGTATGTGGATCCCTACTAGATCTTTCAACTATATCCATTGTTTATAATTTTGGCTCTATGTTCTTAAACCATGGCTATATATAATATCCATTGTTTGGGAAACCATGGCTTCTATTGGTGTATCAACTAGGTCAAGGCTATTACCACTATTCAAAATATTGACTATAGTTCTACTGCCATAGTTTAAACTATAACCAAAACCCAATTTCTACATTTTAAACCATTGCAGTAGAACAATAACTATGGTTCATAATCGTGGATATCGATTATTCCATTGAAATTACATCCAGGATCTTAAACCATGATTATAGGTCTTGTGCCGCATTAGAAACTATGGAATTATACATATATCAAAAATTTACACTATGGAACTAGAGCTATATCCATGATGGGAAATTGAGGATATGGCCTTCACCTTCAATAAAAAAAATAACAGAATTATAGCATGCAGAATGCTTTCCATTAGTTCATGTATGTTCATTTATATTTGGGAAAAAGAAAATATTGATATTATCCATATAAAATCCATATATGATTAAATTATTGATAAAAATAATCCTTAATGATATATAATTACACTCTATGTGAACCCTTTAATCCATTTCAATTCCCCATTGTGAACTCACTTGTCTTGTGGAACTATTCACACCAGCCATTTAGAAACATTGGTTACTTTGGGCATTCAAGACCAAACCCACAAAATATTTATGGATGTTTTCTTTAAATATTTCCTTCTTGAATGAATTTACTATATTCAACAAACACATTTAACAGATGAAAACACAAAAAATCATTAGAAACTAAAAGATCATTTGAAAATTGTAACTTGAAAACATGCATATTATTGTGAAAGTGGAGAAGTCATCCCCAAGTATCATGCAGCTGCCACAACATCCAACATACTTATCATTTCATCGGGGAAGGGATTTTTGAATCATTAGATTGATGTTGTGGTGAAACACATTGTTATGGATATTGATCATCATTGTTGTGGCACCTATTAGGAACCTTGTGAGGAGATGGGGAGCAGAGAGTGGATGGATAACTTGGATGTTCTTTTTCAATAGAACGAATACCCATAATGACCTTACCCTTATTTTGTGGTAATTGGGACTATATTTGTGGCTTATACTATGATGGAAATATTTAAATTCATTTATAGAGTTCCTTACATGATCATGCATATCATGTTTTCTAGTTGGAAACCTCCAATAATAATATTTGTGTCTTCTTTGAAGAGTTTAATTCCTAGAACATTCTCTATTTTTATTAAATGGATCAATTGTCCCCCCCTTTTGAATTATCTTTACATTAGTCCGGTACTTTGAGAACGTTAAAATTATTTCCCTACCATCATATTTTCTTCAATCAATCATGTTTCACTTCATCAAAATACTTGTATCATACAAATTCAAAACATCACGACTTTCAAATATGTAATGTCCCGGACCCGAGTGCCATGCAACGGGTGCCCCAAGCCCGGTTCTCCACGTGACCTGAAGCACATTTCCCTAAACGCCAGAGGCTGCCGACTAGAAGCGAGGGCCCATGTTTGATAGTGGGGAAACTATGCCCTCATTTGTCAAAGTGTAGCGCAGCGGAATACCAAAATAAACATACAACGACAGTGGAAATAGTAAACATACACAACTGAAATAACTACAACAGTGGATATAACCAACAATATACAAGTGATGATGCTACATGTATAAAGTTCTAAGAAGACAGCCAGAACATGTTATACACCAATACAGTACAACAAAATACAGAGTACAACAAAACAAGCAAAACAGCTGGTAGCGGCATCGCGAGCCTAGGCTCGGTCCCATACCCTCCTACTCCTCATCAATAGTCAAGTACCTGTATAGGGACTCTTTCCCATATCTACACCTGCAGCAACGTAATCTGTTTAGGCCGAAAAGAGTGACACAAATAGGGTGTGAGAAATATATCTTAGTAGGAACCCCCCAAAGGCTCGTGCCCAACCGCGTGTAAGAATGCAACAATAGTGTGCAGTAGTAAAATACAATAAAGTATGAAGTACTCAGAATTAACTAACTACGAGTTACATCTCCATTTTATTATCCATTTAATCATTTAACTTAGTAACATTTTGTGCTCAACAGCACCAAGCCCTCAGGCCAACCTGAAGCTTTCCCTTAGGCTAATATAGTAAAACCACGTCCTCAGGATTTCCCTCAGGCTATCCGTATTCCAACCCGCATGTATTGCCCTCAGGAATAACAGAAATTTCCCTCAGGCATAAGAATTTTCGCCCTCAGGCACAGAAGTCAAGCCCTCAGGCATGAAAGGTCTCCCTCAGGCAAAATACTACAGCCCTCAGGCTAAATAGTGTTGTGCCCACAGGCTAATCACAACAATGCCCTCAGGCTAAACACAACAATGCCCTCAGGCTAAGCAGGTAACCGGGCCATGACCAACAGGTAAACAAGCAGTAACAAGCAATTCCTCTTAAGGAAATTCTACAATTACTACTTTAAAAGCACACCCTCGGGTATCCTGGCCAAACGGCTAAACAGAAAAACACACCCCCGGGGTGGTTCCAGATACAAGAAACGATCCCAACCAACATTTTATTTTGACAATTAAATACCTAATCAATTATAGGCATTAAATATAGAAATGTCATCAGCTAGACGACACCCCAACATGGGTTTGTAGCATAAAAACGCACAAAAAATGCATGACAGTTGAAAAATTAACACCAAGCCACCTACCTTATACGCAAACAAACGTTATACTCGAATGCCGAGTCCAGAAACGCCCATGAATGGCATAGATTAGACAAAGAACAAAACCCATTCAAATGTAAATAACTTACGTTAGGAGAATAATTGGTAAGCAACATGATAGGAGAATAGAGGGATTACCCATGTGGTTTCAATGAGATAGTCTGAGGCGAAAAGCGATTCCAGACGAACCCCCAATGGATCTTCAAAGGTCCAGCCTCCTCCTTTGGATCCAAAATAGCTCAAAAACCTCCTCTTCCAAATGAGGAGGCTACATCCTATTTTACACCGAAAAAACAAAGTACACAGCGTGTACTTCTGAGTACACATCATGTACTTCATTCATTTAGCTGTTCATTTGGAAGCACTGCCAAACTGTTCATCCGTCAACATGAGTACATGGCATGTACTCCAAAGTACACGGCTTGTACTGTCGCCCAACTTGCTGCGACTCCACCGCCTTACTATTCAAGAATGCCGACTGACTACACGGCGTGTAAGGTACCACTACACGGTGTATAGTCGGTTCCTACACCCCTCGTCACCGACAAGGCTACACGCCCCGTGTACTCATCCCAACACGGCCAAAAGTACATGGCCTTTGGACAAAGTACATGGTGTGTAGTTTGGAAATTTAGCATTTTTCTCCATTTTATATATTTTCTAAAAAACACTTAAGGAAAAGGAAAAAGGAGAAGCTCGTACCTCAAAAAGAAGAACTGGGTTCTTACAATCTTCCCCCCTTATAGCAATTTGTCCCCGAATTTCCCTTCCAAGGGTGGAGAAGATAAAGCTCAGAACAAATCTGGTCACTGAGCACATACGTTGGCATCCCACTCCCAGGTCTCATCTTGCACTCGACCATGCTACCATAACACCTCTACGAGAAGAACAGACCAGCCTTGGAGAACCTTTGTGCTCCTGTCAACGATACGAATTGGATGCTCCTCAAAGGATGCATCATGATATAGCTCAACCTCCTCTGGCAGAAAGGTGTGAGATGGGTCTAAATTGTAGTGACTCAAGAGGGACACATGGTAGATGTCATGCATGGTTTGGTACCGCTGTGGTAACCGCAACCGATAGGCAACTAGCCCGACTCTCTCCAGAATCTCGAATGGCCCCACATTCCTCGGTGAATACTTACCCTGTCTCCTGAGCCACTTGTGTCCCAGACTTGGTGAAACACACAAGAAAACCTAATCCGTGACCACGAACTCCAAAGGTCGTCTACAACGATCAACATAAGATGTCTGACGAGACTGCGTGGTTGCCATCCGCTTCCGAATCAACTGGACCTGCTCAGATGTCTCCTGTATGAGCTGTGGACCCAGTAAAGCTGCCTCACCTACCTCTAACCATCACAAAGGTGATCGGCATAGCCTACGATATAAAGCCTCATATGGTTCCATCTCAATAGATTCTTGAAAAATATTGTTATAGGCAAACTCGACTAAGGGTATTTGCTTCTCCCAAGATCCCCCAAAGTGTAGGACGCATGCGCGCAGTATGTCCTATAGCACCTGTATCGTCCTCTCTGACTGGCCATCTGTCTGAGGGTGGTATGATGTGCTCAGAAGCACCTCTGTACCCAGCGCCATCTGAAAAATCTGCCAGAAACGAGACATAAAGCATGCGTCCCTATCTGAAACGATAGAACGAGGGACCCCATGAAGACGTACAATCTCTCGGATGTACCGCCCTCCGAGATCATCAACACCGAAAGTCCCCTTGATCGGAAAAAAGTGATCTACCTTCGTGAGTCTATCCACAACAACCCACACGACGTCATTGCCTCGTGGTGACCTCAGAAATCCCATCACGAAATCCATCGCGACATCATCCCATTTCCACTCTGGAATGGGTAACTGTTGTAACAGCCCAGGTGGCCTCTGGTGCTCTGCCTTCACCTGCTGATAGGTGAACACCTCGTAACAAAACCAGCTATCTCTCTCTTTATACCTGGCCATCAGTACGGATGCCTCAAGTCACGGTACATCTTGGTAACCTCGGGATGAACTGCCCAAGCTGAAGCATGAAACTCCTGCATCAGCTCCTTGCATATATCCCCTGGAACCCATACTTGCCCATGGAAACACAAAACCTCATCATTGCCTATCGTCCAACCGGGAGGAGGTTCCTCACTTACCATCGACTCCCGTAGAACTAGGTCTTCTGAAACCGATAGGTGCCTCATCTTCACTCTGTCTAGGAGGGTAGAAGTAACAGCTAACGAGGAAAGACAAGCCTCTCCTAACTGTCATGCACCTTCAGATGCATCTCAGAGAACAAAGCCATGAGCTCCCACTCACCACTGGCCTCTTGCATTGCCTATATCCGAGTCTTCCTGCTCAGTGCATCAGTTACTATATTACCTTTACCAGGTGTATAGGAAATCTCAAAATCAAAGGATTGTAGGTACTCAACCCACCTTCTCTTCCTCAGATTCAGGTCACGCTGAGTAAAGTTATACTTGAAACATTTGTGGTTGGTGAAAACCACAAAATGATCTCGCAACAGATAATGTCTCCAAAAGCACAATGCATGCAAAACTGCAGACAACTCGAGATCATGCGTCGGGTAATTCTATTCATGTGGCCTCAACTGCCATGACTCGTACACAACAACTCGGTCGACCTGCATCAAAACTACTCCCATCCCAATCCCTAATGCATCACAGTAAACTATATAGCTCTTCTCTTGATCTGGGAGTATCAGGATCAGTGCTGATGTCAACCTTCTCTTAAGGTCCTCAAAAGCTGTCTCGCAAGCTTCTGACCAAACAAACTTGACACCCTTCTTAGTCAGACCTCTCAACGGTGCTAGTAAGCATGAGAAGTCCTGTAAGAAGCTTCTGTAGTAACCAGCCAGCCCTAAGAAACTCTGTATCTCAAACACGTTCTTAGGCTGCTCCCAGGAAATTACTTCTCTCCCCTTCTCTGGGTCTACTGCAACTCCTTCCTCAGAGATGATATGACCTAGGAAGTGAATCTGGTCCATCCAAAAGTGGCACTTCGAGATATTAGCATATAGACGATACTCTCTCAGTGTACTCAATATGATCTCAATATGGGTGGCATGGTCATGTCGAGTGTGAGAGTACACCAAGATGTCTTCCACGAATACTACCACAAAATAATCAGGGTACGGATGGAACACACGATTCATCAGTGCCATAAAAACTGCTGGTGCGTTCGTCAGTCCGAACGACATAACCGTATACTCATATAGACCATACCTACTCTTGAAAGCTGTGAGAGGTTTATCAGATGGTCTAATGTGTAGCTGATGATATTTGGAACTCAAGTCAATCTTCGAGAACACTCATTCTCCACAAATATGATCAAACAGATCATCTATCCTCGACAATGGATATCGGATTTTAACCGTCAACTTGTTCAGCTTCCGATAATCCACGTAAAGTCTGAGGGTACCGTCCACCTTTTTTGCAAAAAGGACCGAATAACCCCAAGGAGAAGTACTGGGTTAGATAAATCCCTTTTCTTGTAACTCCTCTAACTTCCTCTTGAGATCCTACAACTCAAGCGTGGCCATCCTGTAAGGAGGAATGGACACTGGTGCTGCTCCTGGCACAAGCTCGATAGAGAAATCCACCTCACGCAACGGAGGTAGACCTGAAAAGTCATCTGGGAAGACATCCCAGAAACAATCAACAACCGGAGGGAAATCCATCTGATAAGTCCCCTGATCATCCAGATATAAGATCGTTATCTAGGCTGTGACTCCACCTCGCCCATGATGCTCTATTCCAGCTCGACTCGATTGAACATCCCATTCACCCTTGTATAGAAACTCTCTGCCCTCTAGTGAGGTGAAACTCACCCGGCGACGATAGCAGTCTACAAAGTCTCGAAAAGGAACCAACCAGTCCATGCTGAGAATGACGTCATAGCTCGTCATCTCCAAGACATAGAGGTCCCAAAGGAAGTGATACCCTCCAACCTCAAGGGGGAACTCCATGCACTGACGCACACCATCCATTCTAGTCCCCAACCGAGTGTCTAGTATCATGATATCAGAAAAAGAAGAAACACTGAGCCCAAGGCTCTCCACAATGGGTACAATGATGAAACTATGCGTAGCACCATTATCAAAAACTAATGAAGACAAGATAGAAGCTACTATAATAGTACCTCTGACTATAGAAGGTCTGAGATCCTTCTCTTGTTGGGTCTGTTGCAATGGAAATCCATGCCCAGTGCCGCGACCCTAAGACACAGCCTGGCTACCCTGAGCTGTCCCGCCCTTCTGCCTCTGCGATCCTGGAGTCTGGCTACCACGGTTAAAACCACCATCTTTTCTTGCACACCCTGATGTATTCTAGTTCCCTGACTGGTAAGAAGCCACTGGACCTACTCCCGTACACGGAGTCTGCACAGAACCCCTCTCACTAGCCACTGGTGGAAATACCCTACAAAAGCACTGTAGAAGACCCATCTTGCTATAAGATCAGCACTCCAATGGGTCTCGTGGACACTGCGGTCTCTTGTGCCCCTCTCTGCCACACTAGTAGCACCTGATCGGGCCACAAGAAGAAGCTGCATGGCTGGTACTACCACCCTGAGAGAAGTCCATATGTCTCTTCCTCTTTCTAGTAGAAATCACACCAGTAACTGGTGATGAACCACCATGGCCCACACCACTTGATTCCCGTAGGTTACTCTCTATAATCAACGCCTGGATCACAATTGCGTGTACAGTAAGTAACCTAAAATCATACTCCAGCTCTCAGATGTCATACCGAAGACCATCCTCAAAACTTCTAGCTCTCAAAGTCTCATCACACACCAGCACGAGTGAAAAATGATGAACCTCTATAAAACGAGATGAATAGTCCATCACTGACATAGCGCCCTACTGTAGATTCATTGACTCTCGAGCTCTATCTTCCCTCAGCGTCTCAGGAATGAATAAGTCATAGAAGACTGCCTGAAAATCTTCCTACACCATGTCTCTGTGATGCTCTGACTGGGTGGTAACATCCCACCACCTCTTGGAGGAATCACGCAACATGTAAGTCGCAAGCTTGACCCTCCGCCATGGAGGCATCTCCAGATGCTCGAAAATGGTCTGCATCGATCCTACCCAAGACTCTGCAGCCTGTGGTCTGGCATCCCCAGAAAATGTAGGCGGATGCTGCTGCTGAAAGATACGCATCAGTTCATCCATAGATGTGGCATCCTATAGTGCTCCCTGAATGGTCTGCATGAACTGCAATAAGCCTTCACAGAACTGCGCCTCCACGCCTAGGTCCGGTATAGCAGTTGGTGCGGCATCTGGCTCTTCTGGTGTATCAACTGGTATCCCATGGCCCACCATCTCTGGAGTATAATCATTGCCTCTCTCTTGGCGAACAACTCGCAGTCGTCTAGGCGGCATGACACTACAAGGTCAAAATCACACCTCTGATTCAAGATTAATAAGACTGAAAGCGAAGGAACCACAATGAAACAAGAGGAAGAAGGCATGAAAAATTGGAAAAACAAGACTACACGGTGTGTATAATGACTACACGACGTGTACTTGACTTCCCTTCCCCTACCCGGGTTCTTCTAAACGGCTAATCCACACGACATCTATCGAACAAAACTACACGGCGTGTGTAATATCTACACGTCATGTACGGTGTTATTTTCCAACTGCACGTGTCGTCTGTGAAACGGCCGACTACTCATCTTGACACAACACGGTGTGTTACACCAGCACACGGCGTGTACACCACCCTATTCCCAGCCACATAGATAACTTCACACAGTCTGTCCTCGGACAAAACTACACGACATGTACTATAGGTACACAGTGTGTTCAGGGAGAGGTGACACCAGCCCGTGTTATTAGCTACATGGCCGAGTCCCCAGGTCACACTTCACGATGTGTCTATAATTGACACGACGTGTTCTGTCAAGGAGTTCACCAACCCGTGTTGTTACTTACACGGCTGGACTCCGGGTCACACTACATGGCATGTCCATTCGGTACACGTCATGTTTTACCAAAGCCTTGCCCTACCCCGTGTCGCCGCTAACACGGTTTGTGACACGGGAAGAGACTGCACGACGTGTACTCGCGGTACTCGGCGTGTACACAAAAAGTTCATTTTTCTTCCTGAACAGACGAACATACACGGAGTTTATAAAAATACTACATGGCGTGTATACTGGGTTTCCAGACAGTATGCCTCAGAAACATCACCAGAACCCAGAATATACCGAAAAACAGCACCTTAGTGTCAAATTATGACCCGTGGGGGCCCATACTCCCCAAAAATAACATTTTGACATCTCATGTGTGTTAAAACCAATAAATAGTCAATGATCCACCAAATTTCGGTCAATTTGGGCCCATACTCCTCAAAAACCAGAGTTTGACGTTCATTCTATAAACATGATCAAACAAAAACACCATATCACAAGGCAGGTATTTATTAAGAAGCTATCACAACATCATGCTTTTCTACCACAACAACTATCACAAAAACATGCAAATTCTAATTCACCTACATGGCATGGAAACTATTCATGGCATGTGATACCTAGCATGTGCCTATATGATGAATTAGACGTCATACCCTCATCTCATCGGGTTTCAACTAAAGATAACCCACAGATAAAATATAAACAACACAATCTCTAGTGCGTCACTTAACGATGAAAACAAATCAACAGTAAATTGAAAAATCAACCAAAATTGCAATCACGAGGTAAATTAGCTTTTCCCAGTACATGGGTTAGCTACGCCCGGACATAGCTTATTACCAACTACCGTTCCGTCCTATCCCTTACTACGGCTCGAAATAGTAAGTCAAAGAAAAGAACCCCTCTGATACCACTTTGTAGTGTCCCAAACCCGGGTGCCACACAACGGGTGCCCCAAGCCCAGTGCAACATGTGACCTCAGGCGCATTTCCCCAAACGCCAGAGGCTTCTGACTAGTAGCAAGGGCCCTTGTCAAATATTGGGGAAACTATGCCCTCATTTTTCAAAGTGTAGCGCATCAAAATACAAAAATAAACAAACAACGACAGCAGAAACAGTAAACATACAAAACTGAAATAACTACAGCAGTGGATATAACCAACAATATACAAGTGACGATGCTACATGTTTTAAGTTCTTAGAAAAAAGCAAAAAAATGTTATACACCAACACAGTACAAAAAAATACAGAGTAGAGCAAAACAAGAAAAACAGCTGGCAGCGGCATCGCGAGCCTAGGCTCGGTCCCATGCCCTCCTACTCCTCAGCAACAGTCAAGTACCTGTATAGGGATTATTTCCCCTATCTACACTTACAACAACATAATCTGTTTGGGCCGAAAAACGTGACCCAAATAGGGTGTGAGAAATATATCTCAGTAGGCACCCACCAAAGGCACGTGCCCAACTGTGTGTAAGGGTGTAAAAACAGTGTGCAGTAGTAAAATTCAATAAAGTAAGCAGTAATAAAAAGTAACTAACTACTAGTTACATTTCCATTTTATCATCCATTTAATCATTTAACTTAGTAACATTTTGTTCTCAACAGCACCAAGCCCTCAGGGCAACCATAAACTTGCCCTCAGGATAATATAGTAAAATCACGCCCTAAAGATTTCCCTCAGGCTATCCATAATCCAACCCGTAGGTATTTCCCTCAGGCGTAACAAAAATTTCCCTCAGGCATAGGAAGTGTCTCCCTCAGGCATAGAAGTCAACCCCTTAGGCACGAAAGTTTTCCCTCAGGTGGAATACTGTAGCCCTTGTGCTAAATAGTGTTGTGCCCTTAGGCTAAACACAACAATGCCCCCAGGCTAAACATGTAACCGGGCCATTCCCAATAGGTAAGCAAGCAGTAATAATCAATTTCTCTAAAGGAAATTCTACAATTACTACATTAAAAGCACACCCTTAGGTATCCTGGCCAAAAGGATAAACAGTGAAACACACCCCATGGGTGGTTCCAAATCCAAGAAACGATCCAAACCAGCATTTTATTATCACAATTAAATACCTAATCAATTCTAGGCATTATATATAGAAACAGACTCAGCCACACGACACCCCAATATGGGTTCGTGGCACAAAAATGCACAAAAACGCACGACAGTTGGAAAATTAACACCAAGCCACCTACCTTATACGCCAACAAATGTTATACACAAACGCCGACTCCAGAAACTCCCAAGAACCGTGTAGATCTGACGAAGAACAAAACCCATTCAAACATAAATAACTTACGTTTGGAGAAGAATTTGTAAGCAACAAGCTAGGAGAAGAGAGGGCTTACCCGTACGGTTCCAACAGGGTTGTCCGAGGCGGAAACCGATTCCAAATGAACCCCAGACGGATCTTCAAATGTTTGGCCTCCTCCATTGGCTCCAAAATGGCTCAAACACATCCTCTGCCGAATGAGGAGGCTACTCCCTGTTTTAAGACAAAAAAACAAAGTACACGGCTTGTACTTCTGAGTACACGGCGTGTACTTCTTTAATTTAACAGTTCATTTGGCGGCACCGCCACACTGTTCATCTGTCGACATGAGTACATGGCATGTACTCCAAAGTACACAGCGTGTACTGTCACCCAGCTAGAGGCGACTCCACTGCCTTACTATTCAATCCTACCGATTGACTACACGGTGTGTAAGGTACCACTACATGGCATGTAGTCTGTTCCTACACCCCTCATCACTAAAAAGACTACATGCCCCGTGTACTCATCCCAACACGGCCAAAAGTACACGTCGTGTGGACAAATTATACGGCGTGTAGTTTTGAAATTTAGCCTTTTCCCCCCATTTTTCATATTTTCTCAAAAACACTTAAGGAAAAGGAAAAAGGAGAAGCACGTACCTCAAATACATGAACCGGGTTCTTACACAATACTTCTGTCTCTCTAGATAAATATGTTGAAAAACTTCCTTTACCACTAAAAAATAGATAATAGTTTACATGTAGGCATACCAAAGTAAGACATAGTCACATAGACTAGGCTCAGATACCTTAATTATTTACCTCTGTCACAATGAAATCAATTAGGAGGGTGTTTTAACTATAGAAGAAATAAATAAATGCCCTAAAAAATGGTACACATTCCCTTCATGTGAATAAAATATCCAAAAGGGGAAGGAAATGCAGGGTGTGATCTTACATGATAACAATTCTTTGAATAATGAACCGAGATTTTCTCATAATGAATGATTAAAATCCATATTGAACCTATAAATCAGCTACAACCATTTTTTATTCCGAAGAACCAAATCAAATGGATAAAGTTAAATAATATATTTACCTATATTTAGAAGAATAAATCCAACTAAAAATAATTTTGTAACAAGATTATATAAATCATTATGAGCGAAATTTTGGGATTGTGGAACCAGTAGTCATATGATGATTGAACCAACAAATCTACTTCAATTTCAACATGTTTCTCAACATCTTCAGGGGCCATATAATTAATCACAAGTTACTATTTAGTACCAATATAAAGTTAAATTTGTTACATTGTCTCACTATGAAAAATCACTAAAATGGGAATAAAAATGTATGAGATTGTGAATCTTCATTAGATCATTAAAATGATATGTTAAAATACTAACCACGAATGGAATGTTCACTATCTAAAAACATGCAAGCCAACATGAAGATGAAAATAAGAATGTGTAATTTTTTTACACCGATTATATTTTTTTACGTATAAAAAACAACATCACTGATACTTTGGTACATTAAATAGGTTTTCATATCATATTTAAAGCATTTAATTTTAGTATGTAATTATTTAAAATTTAATGTTTTTTCATCTTTATTAACATTAAATTTATCATGTTTCAATATCATTCTCTCACACATACATAAATGGAATAATTAGATCAATCTATATGTTTTTTTTAAAAAATTATTCCACCTCAATTATCCCTTGTTCTCTTCATAATTTAGTTCCCCGTTTAACTAAAATTTTATTATTAGGAACAAAACAATTAAACTTATTTTTTTCAAGATTATTATCATAAATTATAAATTCAATAAGTAGTTTTAAACAAGTGTTGTCATGTGAATCGTAAGACATAACATGTGATGATGAGATTTCATATATCACACAATCATAATATTTTAGGGTTGAAATGTAGACCCATGCCACTCCCATCTAGATGGGGATAATATTATTACATTTACAACATGAAATTAAATTATCTTCAAGAATGTTAAAATAGAAAAATCTGGAAAATCCATGTGTGAGGGATATAGAGTGAGAAATAAATAATAAAGAGCATCAAAAAAGAAACAAATAATATGATTGCTAAAAACATTGAGTTTTTTTTGGAAATTCTAAAAAATTAAGGCCTAGAAAATCCATGAAATAATCCTAATTAAAAGAATCTGTGTAAATTTCAGTAATACATAACTAAGAGAGGATTTAGAAATATCAGCAATGTCAAAAAAATGTTGCTTCTGGTAGATCACTCACATAATTCTGACAAATTTCCTGAAATCTAATTTAATGGAACACATCATGTAATTATAATGATTAAACATCATGTTTCTCCTGCAATAGGACTATAATAAAATCCAATTCTCAACAATAAATGCACTAAGGAGGTTTTAAAAAAATTAAAAACACTTAAATTTACCATGATGAACACAATTTATTGTGTAGTATAATTATACTGGTTCATAAAATCATATAATATCTTAAAATATGATTCCTAACTAATAAATTGAAGATCCACACCCCCTATATAAAATATTTGTTTATCTATATGAATTTTTTTTATCAAGAATAAATTTCTATTTAAAAATAGTATTTCATCATACACATACCAGCCTAAAAAAATTGACCTTGCTTCCTAGATTCATCATGTCATTATCCAAGAATGCACACCACAAAACATCTCCATCGATCCACTAATCGTATTTACATACCATGGGCCAAGAATAATGCCACCAGAACATATATCCCTTCATATCCTTTGAATCCAACCCTACATCTTAAAAAAGGCTTATACCCTGCAAAAAATAGAACACAAAATAGAAATAATAAAGAAGGTTTTCTCCCATATACATAGTTTATTTGAAACCCATCAAAAGGTATACTGTATACTGGTTATAAACGTTTGTCCCACAACATAGAATATGTTACCTATCATTATCATAGTTAAAACAAACTCCAATAAAATTAGAAGATATCTCATAGAACTCATCATTTGAGGCCAACCATTTCCTGTCATATATGAAACACCACTACCTCCCACAACTCATCAGAGTCTCACATATCTAATTTTGTTCCAATGAGTGACCATATGAAAGAATTGTTCTATATAAGAGAAAAAAAATAATGCGCTTACAATGAATGTAAGATTTCTTCTTAGTAGATGAACCATTCATCATTCTCTATAAAAATTTAAATCAACCAAATTTTTATCATTAAGTAACTAAAAAAGAAAAAAAATATCAACATTAGATTAAATCATTTTAGTTTAATAAAAATTAAAACATTATCTGTTAACAAGAATTGAAAAATTAACTCTTTACCATCAATTGGTCATGTATTATATACTTACCTAAAGACTGAAAAATGAACTCTTTCCACCAAGTGTATGTGCCTCATGTATAGATACATGAATTTGTTTGTGGGAACATTAAATGAAAACATAGTGATTAAATATTTTTGTGGATATCAATTAGTCATGGATTATATACTTACCTAGGTTACATCATGATTCATGTGGCAATATTTATTATTGAATATGAGTGGCATGCATGTGTAATATTTTAAATTAATTAAAATCATGATAATTAAAAATAATGTATTCACTTGGTATTGAGAATCATATAATAATATAAGAACATAGAGTAATAAAATTTGTTTCATTTCCTTGTATATATATATATACTCTCTAGCTGATGAAATATAAAAAATGACTAACAAAAAATTCTCAAAAAAATATGATTTTCAAATAAAAGAGTTAGAGATCTAATACTATAATAAGAAAATAAAATAATAGATTATTGATGTTGATAGAGAAGGATGCCCAAAACTAATAGATTCTTAATGAATCATTTTGTGTCACAGATAATACGAATAGGGAGAACTAATTCAATTTCCATTGTAATGAAGAATAAATTAGGGAATTTATTCTTATAAAGTTGAATTTATGTGGAAAATTTAAAAAGTATTTCTATTTAGTATTACAGCACATAAAATTGATTATGTGAAGTATAATAATGTTTTTTGTGCATTACTTCTTATATATAAAGTAAGAGGAATAAATTTCGTGTTGTTGTGAAAGTAATAGTTGAAAAAGAATATGAAAAAGATCACATAAACAAATTTTCAGAGTAATGATGTGTTGGAAGACTCTTATTGTTAGCTAAGTGGTTATAATTATAATGTTGTGCGATATAACTTTGATTGGGAAGAACTGAACAAAATTTTGTGTGATGCACACTTACTGTAATGGTATTAAGAAGAAAGGAATTTCATTGCGAATGAATTACCAAGACGCCCTGGAAATGATTGGAAATTTTGGTGATGTTGTTCATCATTTATGATCATATTACTTGTAGTGTCATTTGAAAATGTTTTTCATAATCCTTTCCTAAAATAATTATAATATATTAAATAAAGCACTATTTTACTATGTGATTAAAGAAGTTATGAAAACAAATATTGAAAATAGTTTCAATCTATGAAGTGTTAAATATTATATATATAGATTAGAATATAATTAGGAATAATAATTAAGTTAATTTAAATAAAGAGAATAATTATACAATGATAAGTATGGTAAATAAGTAGAACCTCACTCAGCTAATTAACAAGCTACAAATAACACCATGAAAGTTTATTTATTTAATACAGTGCAAAGGATCTTGAAAATGGATTAAATATGTTATTCTACAATCATATTGGATTAAAAGAGAATTCATATGGAGATTATTCCAAAAGAAATTTTATTGAGCAATGAAAACTCAAGTGATGTTAACTTCATTTCATAGAAGTGGGAATACGAATTAAGAAACTTCACATTAAATTTAGAAAAAAGTATATTATTTTTCTATACTGGAAAACAACAATAAAAAAATAGGCTGAAAAAATCATTTAAATTGAGTCACCAATATTGATCAATGCATCTTAATATTGTATTGGTAATCATTTCATCAATCAATTCCACCATAATTTTCTCTCATGTGAATTCATTTTTAACCTTATCATATATTATTATTTTATAATCACATTCAATTTCATTTACATTTATTTGATACTCTATTCATGATAATTTAATGAATCGAAAATGTTTTAATGTTAAATAACCACTCATGCCAGGAAAAGTACAAGAAGATATACCTCAAGATGAAGGGTAGCCACAAGTGGTTCACACACTTTTTATGCCACTCATGTTGAACCAAATATAGTCTTAAACATGGAACATGAGACAATTATTCATTAAGAACTTTCTAACTAGGGAATATATTTTCAAAATAAATCCAAATAAATATATTAGGAAATAGTTCATACAAGATAGTCCTTTATCATAGTATTCATCAATTTCAATTCCATGGATTTCTAAAAAACTAATGTTGCAACCAAGTCAACTGTACATTATATATGATAACAAATGAGTAAATAATATTCATATAGCATGTGAATATTAAGGGGAAATGAATAAATAAAATAAGTGGTTTAAAAAAATTAATTATGTGTGAATATATTTAGAGTATTTAGAAAAGAAATTGAAAATTATTGGGAGAAGAGGAAGAAGATCTTGATCTATCGAGTTTCAAAAAGCTCATGATTTTTCTTATTGATTTATCTTAAAATGTTTCATATTTATTTTTAACAACTAAGAAATTATACACATGTTTGAACCTTGTAATGTTTTTTTATCCATTTTACTTTCAATATTTTCCACTTGTTTGAATGATTGTGTGTGATTTACCTAAGATCATGTTTATGAATTGTCACCTAATAGAGGCTACAATGGTGAAGAAGAATTCCTAATTAAAATTTTATATGATTTGAGAAATTATGGTGGTTAGAATTACATAGTGAAATTCCAATTGTGTATGAAAGATTCTAATGAAATCATTTTTTCTCATCTGTTATTTGAAATGAGTCCCCCTTCAAAACAACTAAACTAAACAAAATCGAGTTATGAATTCATGATAGATAGTTATTTTTGATATCCCTCATTTCCTAAGAACATGATGTCTCTATTGTGTTGTGAAAGCATTCTTTTATTTGTTTTACAACTAGATTCTTCTTAAGATGAAATAATTGTTGGAGGGAAAAAATAATACATGAAATAACTATGTAAATAAATGAAATATCCATGATATTTAAAATACATAGATTGTTTTGTTTTTGAATAAGTAATAAAGAAAAATAACATATAAGGTAAATTTTATAAAATTTTTAAATTCACTATTATGACAAAAACATATAGAACCCCAAATGGTATATATAATTACATTCTTAGTGATTTTTAAAAAATAGAATAGCAATGGAAAAATTTCATTAAAGTAGTAAACAATGGATTATATATTTAAATGATACATATAGGGATAGGAATTATAAATAAATATTCACTAGATATTTATAATACATGAAATTTAAATATTATAATTTATAAATAATAAGAATCTAATTGGACATACAAAGAGGAAGATATACCTTAAGAACTTGATAATCAAGAATATATTGGGTTAGATGAATATAATGGTTAGAATTAACCTGGTATAATTTGAATAAGTATATATAATTGTATTAATTTTATTGGTAGTTATTACACCTTGATGCTCATATATATTTAATGTGCATCATTTTAATATAGTAAATACCATGTATGAGGAGCAAACTTATTTTTCACCCTTATTAATCAACTATGAAATCTATTTTTCAATGGAATTATATTGGGAATTAAAATTCAAGTATGACATATTTGTAATGATTTGATAAAGAGAAAAATACAACTATGATATTAAACAACATAAATATATAACATATTACGAAACAATGAATTTGAAAACATTTTTAAATTAGATTCCAATAATAAAATCAACATTTTCAAATTATACTATACTCACATAATGATAAGATTATAGTACTATATGAAATACCTAGTTTCTTGAAAATGAAAGAGAAATATAAAAATAACATTAGATAAATTTTAGTATAAAAATAAAGTGTCCTGTAACAGAATATACATTATGCATATACATAAAATTAATATATTGAAAAGTATATATATTATATAATTATACATCATATTCCCACAGAATATTCAGGCAATATATGGAAGAAAATTAGCTAACTTTAAGAGGTAAATAATATTCAATATTCTCAATATAGTAGTTGAAATGGAAAATCTTATATAAATACTCATCTTTCCAAATAAATATTTCCAGTATATAATTTGCGTAGTATTATTAATTAAAGAAAGTAGTTGTATATGATTTTATTTTTATCTTAGTTCATTTTAATCCTTGTTATGTGTTTCCAAAATCATTAGAATCGTATTCTAATTTTGAAAATTAAATTATAAATTATAGTTTAGTAAGTGTTTTCATACATCATTTTTTCATTTTCAAATTCCCACTATACTAATTTGGATTATCTATGTATCTCAAGATTCAAAAAGTGAAATCTATTACACCTTTTATCAATGTGTGGAAATATTTTTTCATGAAAATCAAGGAACAAATTTATTAACAAAAATTAAATAAACCATTATGTTTGGAATATTATATAGAGTATGGTGATATAATATAAGGATAAAGATAATTCAATATACATGGACACAAAACATTGGATTTCAATATTTTGTTAGAAGTAATGATATTAATGAATCTGGAATGTTGATAATTTTTATGATTCCTATTTTGTGCAACATTTTCATAGATGAAGAGAGTTTTAAGATAATTTTGATTAAAATTTATTGATATAATATGGGTATACTTCCATTATTTATACAAAAGTAATAATCAAAAGAATAGAAATATATGTTACATCAAATGCATGTTATATTTAATATGACCTTGTGATATTTTATCATTTATTTATTATTTTAAAACCTAAATTAAAAATCCATGGGAATCGAACAAACATCTTATTAAATTTCTCTATAAACTTAATATACTAAAACTATTCAAATGACACTAAATGAATAATACCGTGGAGGTTGCTCAGATCTGTTATTTTTTCATCGTATATAATGTGCAACACCAACATTCATTATCATAATTTCACACATATATAAGGGAGAATTGAATAATAAAACACTATTTTTAGTACTCAAATATTGAGTTCTAAAAGAACCTATCAGTCAGGAATACTAGTGTACAATCTACTACATAAATGAAACATAGGTAAAAAATATGTTTTTTCATTACATAGAAAATAATATTGGTCAAATTTTACTGATAAAATAATGTGTTACTGGTTAATGTCTATATAATATAAAATATAATTCAAACTATTCAAGTGCACTTGAAAGAGTAAGAAACCTGTTGTTGTACTCTCATTTAACATTACACAGTTTTATTTGAAATCATGTTCTTAATAAATGACACATATACAATTCTAGTAACTAATAAAACTATGTAAGTGGGACAAATATATATTATATCAAATATAATTCCTGGAAAATATTAGTAAAACATTTCAAATAACAAAGGAAACCTAAATCTAAAACATCTTATATTTGATCATAAACCAAATAATATACATTCTATATTTTATCAAAAATGGAATCATTAAAACATGTATTGAAGAAAGATAACATCAATTTTAACTCTCATCATGTTGTCTAAAATTCTTTCAGCATTATTTTGTTACGAAATTGCATATATAACACAAGGGAATTATTTTAAGAACCACAACAAACACCAAATTAATGTTAAATGACTAACCAAAAGTGATACTCACAATGCGACAACTGAAATCCAAAGTAACTGGTCATAAAAGTTTCCTTGGAGGACATAAAAATATAAGTACAAATGAAACAATGTGATCACATGATTTCTATTTAAATCCAAATAACTTATTTATTAATATTCAAAATGTGTTATAAAATAAAAAAATAATGAAAATAAATAGTAAATGAAAATTAAATGTTAATGTAATTTTAGAAAACATTAAACATAAAAACTCACAGGAAAAATACTTTTTTTCCACCCAACTAAAATGTGGATTCATCATCAATTAATCTTCCCAAAAACCTTCTATCGAATCATGAAATATTGACAAATTAAACAGACCTACAATAGTATTCTTCAGGGTGGTATAAATTCAACAAAACAATGAATCATCATTAATTGAACCTAAAAAAGTGAAGTGGGAGGAACATGATTAGTGGGAAAGGAAATATTAGAACTAGTGATGATGATAGCATCATCAATATTCATCATTGTAAGTATGATTATGGTATTGAGAAAACAATATCTAGATGAAGTAGAAAAAAATCTAGAAGAATTCATGGGTGAAATGATAAATTAACGTAAGATAATAAAACTAAGGAACAAATCACTCAATTTTTTGAGGAACTAATTCCCCAAAACAACTATTATTTACATTTTCAATATTTATCAATCATTAATTATATTAAATAGTAGAAAATAACCAATTTATAAATATTCAATCATGTGATAGCATGACATGGTCAATGAGATATTAAAATGAAATTATACCCCATCCACTGGTATGACAGAATACATAACCCTCTATTGTGTACAACATTATTGAAATATTAAACAATGGCTATTTTCAAGTCAATTGGATGTGAATATATATTCCATTTAATTCATGTGTGTATGTGGGTTAATGTTATTTTTGTAGCTACACAATCAATCATAACTCTATATATTTTCTTTAATATGAAGAAATTTGGTTAATTGGAAATTCCTTTAATATTAGGAAATGATCATAGAAAATATTTTGGGAATTAATAATATAATTTTATTAGAGATTCTATGGTCAAATCATGATAATATCCATCTTAATTAAGAATTCCTACAATGAGTTAGTACATTAAATGAAAAAAATAAAGAATCATAAATTTTATATGTCATTTTATCTAGTCAAATCCATTATTTACAGAGCTAATGCTTATGTGTGAAACATAGGTACATGAAAATTATTTCATAATAAATCCAATTCGTAAACATTGGGTGGATTAATGACTTGGTTATGAAAATGTGGGGAAAAGAAGTTGATTTTCAAATAACTAGTAAAAGGAACCCTTAGTTAGTACTTTATATTATTTGACATTAATTCATTTTTATAGGTAGACTAAACAACATATGAATAGTAAGAAAAAACACACATAACTATTTAGTTTCTATAAAGTTAGTTTTAGTAAAAAATGAAAAAATAATGTACCATTATCTAGGATAATTAATTCATGTCTTTAGTGAACATATAATGATAAAAAATTAGAAGATATAGTAATGTGAGATGAGAAGAGGTGCTTGTCTAAAGAAGTTCATCCCTATGATATATATGGGACAGTTAAAAATAACTGTAATGGAAGAAAAAATTGGAAACAAAGGAATTATTTTTTTTTATCATATTGGGTTAGGTGTGTGAGAAGATTAACCTAACATGACTATGGGTGGCCTAAAATTGATGTTGTTAAATGAAATATCCCTGATATCTGAAAGCTTAGATTCTGATGAGTTATTCAACAAGATTAAAATTTATAATAAAAATAAAAAATCATACCCAATGCAATAATTCAAAACAACTAAAACATATCCAAGACAAATATTAGATTTAAGAATACAAGAAATTGAAAAAAAATCTCACCCATGAAAATTGGATAAGCTAACGATCTAAAAACAAAGAAACCCTAATCTATAGAATAAATTAGAGTATGGTGGGTGGCCAAGTCAGAGGAGAAGGCTCTGGGGGAGGTGGGGTGGCTACATTGGAGGGGGACTACAGAATGTGGTGTGGCTATTTTAGATCCACATTGAACAGTAGTGATCCACATCAGGGTAGGATGGTTGCGTTGAGGTGAGGGTGGGGAATCCGAGCTATATTGTCAGGGAGGTGTAGAGGCTGTGTCGGCGGGGAGGAAGTTGGGTAGCGCTGAAGATGCATTGACAGGGATATGGGAAGGCCACATCAGTATAGAGGGAGGGATATTACGTTAGAGTTGCATTAGTGGGGAGGTGGGTCGGCTACCTCATGAGGGGAGGAAAGGTAGGATAGGGAGGAGTAATCACGAGAGAGGTAGGGGAGGAATCATAAGTAATCATGATGGAGTGAGGGGGGAATCATGAGTGAGGCATGAGGAATTGCGAGGGAGGATGGGCCTTAGGAAGAATAATCATATGTTTAGGAGGTACTACCATGGATATCCTTTGTCTTGTGGATTTAGGTTGGATATATAGACATATTATATAGACCATGGCTATAAATATGTGGCTATAGGTAATATTTTTAGCAGTGAATTATGATTTTATAAAAATTATAAATTTCACACCAAATTAATAAAATAATAACAATCCATGAGTGATATATCACAATTTTGTTACAAATATAAAGTTAGACAATAATAATAAGAATGATGAAACTCATAAACCAAATGAAATAAGGCCATGTTATTTTGTTGAAAAACAAATTTTATTCATTTTATATTATTTTAATATTTTAACTCATTTATTTCATTTAAATTTCGTTACTATCATAGAATAATTAAAATTAAAAATTATTTATTAGGTGAATTAGAATTAATATGTAAAAAAACTATAAATCCTATCATGTGAGACATACCTGGTCAGCCATAATGTTGCACTAGAAAAAATTTAGAAATTTTCTTTTTCCACATCTTGTGATAGGAATAAGACTAAATTAGTTTCATTTCTAGGAAGCTAATTGAGAGTATATTTTGTAATTATTTTACAAATTATATATAGAATTTCATTTTTTCTAAATTAAAATAATTATAAATTTATTATATTAATATTACCATGATATATTTAAATTTAAATTATTATGCATGGGTGGACTACTCACAGGTGTTGAAGAAACAATAAGAAGATATTGGTTATGATAAGGACCAAGAGGCTGAACATTAAAAGGCATCGAATGATTTGAGGGAAAAATTGAAAGATCATTTTAATATGTTCTTGTATTTATGGAGAAACTATATCCTGAGCAAGAACATAAGGTGTCCAAGGATTAAGTTCCATTAAAATTCTCCAAAAATCACTGAAGAAATCCCAATAGTTGAGGAAAATCACGATGACCATCAATTGCACAACTATATAAAGAACTGAATCCAAGATGACCATGAAGAGCTATGCTGGATTCATTATGATGAATAAATTCCTACTATGAAATTTTTGGGGGATAAAAAAGATATATATTACTTATATAAAGAGTGTGAGGTACAGTATGATATCCATAGTTTTAAAAAAGTAGAATAGTTATCACCATTTAATATCCTCCTTTCCATAGAAGAGGAGTAAACCACCCAATCAGTATAATGTTAAGTAAAAATGGATAACCTTGACTACCTACCTCCATCCACTAAGATTTAAATTTATAAGATACTCCACATTGAGCAAGATATTGAGCCAGAACAAACATGGGGATATTATCTCATCTTTAACTCTTTCTTTTATAATTTTATTCAATCTAGTTTGAGTATCACTACTTATTGTTTTGAATTTTTATATTAGATAAATCATTTTTTTTCTTTAGAGGAAGATGAAGATATTGAACTTGAAATTATTGAGAAATACATAGAGCTCTATAATTTTGATCAAAATTCATTTGAGAAATCCTATAAAAAAGTTCATGTATTTGTGCCTGAGTAAATCAAGAAAAAATTATACTCATTATGAAATAGAGAGTATTTATTATTATTTATATTTAATTTTTTTTTTCACGTAAAATCATCCTCTCACATTCCCTTTAAATATTCAATCCATGTATCCCAATTTAAAAAATCATTTCACAATTAAGGGAATTTTTCACAAGTAGAAACCAAGAGGGAAGATGATCTATCCTTCATCCTACCTCTGTCAAGCATGGTTTACCTAATTGTGAATGGTGGGGGGGATTTTTTATACTTTATCCATCGATCATTCCTCACCCAAAAAGAATAAATGAAAGCTGGGAGAGAAAAATGTTGTGGTTTAAATCCATGAATATCCACCCAACCTAAAAATAAGGATATTAGCTGGTACATCCCTCTAGAGGTACTAAAAATCCAATTCCCACTTTGGGGATCATACTGAGATTTATCTTTCCACTTTCATTTCAGGATTTGAATTTAATTATTAAGATTATTTTATAAATCATCCCCACTTCCTCTATCATTATGATCTGTAATAACATTATCCTTGTTCCTAATGGATAAATTTAATTTTTAAGACCATTATGAAATAACGATTCTCCCAAACAATGGAGGAAGAAGATAAAATATTCATGAAAAAATGGAGTTCACTTTTAAATTCATAATTTTTAAAATCCTTATAGCCTTTTCTAAATAAACTGTTTTTTTATTTAAACTAAAAATTTCATGCCCATATTTGAATTTATACATTACTTGAATTTTCCAAGAGACATGGGTTTCTTAAGAACCCTAAGTTTATGTGTTTTAGATTTAGGTGATAATGAGATTGAAAGAGTAAAATGGGCAATTTCATGATTAAAGTGAATCATATACATTAAAATAATGACTCATTATTTGATGGTTTTAGTGTATATATGTAAATGTAATTTACTAATCATTTTTCATGCTTTGAATATATTAAATTCCTATGAATTTATTTGTTATTATTCGTCATTCCTGGAGTTATTTACCCATTTTATATTTTCTTTTCCCATGATTTTTTCTAGAAAAAATATTTTCCAATTTATTTTGAGAATATTTCTTGAGATATCTTAAGACATGACACCTACCAAAAAATTCATCAGAACGTATCAAATATATAACTTTACAAAACCAAATTTAATAATATTGGGGAATTTTTATTGATAATACCATATTTTTAATACCACTTATTACTTTAATATTTGATTATCCCATAGATACTATGAATTCCCTTGTTTCTAATATGAAATGTTTCAATCTATTTTTATCCTTTTATACCATCCTATTATTATATTAGATTAAAATTTTAAGATGATGTTTTGGGGTGAAGGGATTCATGGTTTAAGGTATTATTTATATTTTAAGGGAAAAGTGTAGGTGTTTTATCCTGGGTATTGGTAAATTTTTATTGATTCATTTAATTTTATTAATATGTTTCCCTTATTGAAGAAAAAATGAAAATGAAAACAACAAGGAAAAAATTGGGGTTATGACCAAGGAGTATTAAAATTCCCCATCACCAGAATGATAATTTTTATCATATGTGATTAGGTACTAGATATATGATACATTATAATCATAACTATAGAAAATTTTAAGAAAATAAAAAAATAAAAAAAATGAAAATAAGATGAATAGGGATAATTCCAAAAGGATAAAATCATTCATTCTGAGTTATTTGATCTTTTACTTTACCTTGAGTTTGGGGAAAAGTGGGATTTTTAACAATTTAATGGGGATTAATTCATTGAGCTTTTACATTTGATATCATGGTTTATAAATTAAGTGAGAAACCAACTCCTTTTATCATTAATTTTTAACATCAATCCCTACCATCCTTAAGACTCAAAGTCATTATAAAATTGGTTGAAAATCACTCATATTTTTATATACCATTTTTTATTTATGATGTTGATAAATTAGTTCCTTTATAAGATTATGGATAAATAGAATGTTTTGATGATACTATCACATATCTACATTAATTGTATTATGAGTGATGAGATAAAATATTCAAAGTTGAGGCAAGTCCTTATTTGAAATTTTTAAAAATAATAAATTAAGGAAGTTGAATAAATGAAAGGTTAGGAACAACCATCCTGAAAAGAGAAAATAAAATTACTTCTGTTGATTGTTTCTTTGGAAACTGGGAAATTTTATTGATATTTTAAATGGATTTTTAAAATATTAATTTAATATTTATAATAAATTTATTTTATTAATTAGAAGCATGAATCATGTAAAAGTAGTTTCCTATGAATTTAATGTTGATATTTTATGCTTGGGAACAAACATAGATTAAGTGTGGGGGTATTTTACACACTGATATTTTCATAAAATTGTTTTATATAAATTCTATTATTTTTCAAAGTGTTTCATATACTAAATCCATGTATTTTAATTTTTTAATAAAATATTGAAAATATTAAGTAATGATTTAAAATGAATTTGGATGTTTCTTTTTATGGAATTTTTTCATTAGATATTATTTTATGAATTATTTGTTGAAAATTTTATTAAGAGTATATCAATTTAACAAAGTTGTTTGATTATTTGCAGCTGTTTTCCAAAAATATGTCCAACCAATGAATCCCTAAACATAATTTAGTCAAGCCACATAACTATATCAAAAATATATAGATGATCATGTATACATATAGAGATAACATACATAGTGGCAGGGATGTGAGGCTGCAAGGGGGACCGGGCCTGTGCAATATGTGAGCCCAAAGGTGTTCCCGCATGCATGGGTTGGGCCTAAGCCCAAGATGGTCATGTAATGTCAATTGGCCCTTGTTTGTGTGAATGTGTATCTAGAATCCCACCCTAGTTTAGATTTTTGAGATGGGATCATCACATGTTTTTTTATAAACGATTGTGTCATCTTTCTTTGGATCTGATGTGTGACATGTTTAATGCATTTACAGTTCAACATATAAAAAATGGTGTCATTTAACCATGGTTGTATGCTTCCTCACATTCATATATTAATATTATTCTCTTCCTTTCAACCCACCACCTTATTCTTTAATCATACACCCTTTATTCCATTAAAAATGATATGGATGAAATTCTATGGATTTCGAACCAGCGTCGCTAACCACTAAAACACCTTCACGGAAACTTTGAGGAACTTTTGGACTCTATCTAGCCTACATGAATTCTAAATTGGATAGAGGACACATTAAATTATATGGAGTTATCCTTATGGACACTATGAAGGCCAGGGGGTTGAGTAAATTCTATTTCCTTAATTATCCTCACCACTAGGGTGTGCTACTGCTACCCGTGGTAGAATCAATCTATTGGTGTTCCAATAGTAGATGTGATCTACAAGTGTTCCTACTGAAAATATGATCTACCATCGAGAAAATATTAGATGTGATATGACATTTATATAATGATTACTATGATATATCATTGAACTAATGGTATATCTATATTATTCCTTCACCGATGATGATGTTCACTGCCACCATCCACCACCCGCCGCCGCTTATTGTCATTGGGAACCACCATGATAGACACCATGTAAGAACTTCTAGATCTCTTTTTGAAATATAAAATCCCACTGTAAATGAGGAACCTTCACTATCATTTCCACCATGCTTGTGCCACACATCCTAAAATTCCCATGAATCCCATACACATGGGAAGGAGGAGGTTTTCACATTGTTTATACCAATACAGAAATACCTGACACTCTCCACTATACTTTTTGAAGACACACGAAGCATATAATGGGTATCATATACTAAATAAATAAAATAAATATAAATATAAAATAAAAAAAGGGAAATTATTGACCAAGATTTGGATTATTTGGTGGCTAAGGGGCCTCTCCATGCATATAAAATAAGAGGCTCTCTTACATTGCTTGGGGAGTTTGACACCACCATGATGCAAGAGGGATTTACCATACTTCTTTTTAAATTTAATTTTATTTGTTTTTAATTCTAAATGTAATTTTAATTTTGTTTCCTAATAAATTAAATTTCAAGATATTTCTCAAAAATTATTTCCCACCATTATTCTTCGTTTTCTTCTCCTAATTTTATTTTAAAGCCCTGAACTCAGGCTTTCATATTCAATACATAAAAATTATGTTTATTTTTTTCTTATAAACTACAGATGAAAAATACCCAAATAATTTTACATTATAGGATCCTTTTCTATTCACGGTTTTTAAAGGTTATACAAATACATTGCATCTTATCATAGTCGTGAAAAAATTAATAAATTGCCTTGTGCACAATAACTCTCTAAAAGAAGTTAATGACTTCATAAAATTATATTAAACTGATGAAGAATACTTTAAAACATAGGTTTAGAATCAAGTTTATTAGTAAGGGGGTTTCTAAAAGGCTATTGAAAGCATTTTTTTTACAAAATTCTTCTAAAATTACCTCTTTCAAAAAAATATTTTAAAACAGTATAATGCATGATTTTTTTAAAAAATAAATCATATTTTTAGAAAATTTTATCCATGATTTTGAACAAAAACATGAGTCCACTTGAAACACTGAAGTATATCGAGGATTAACCACATTTTTAAGGGGAGATTTTTCTTCCCACTTCTATATCATGTTTACAAAGTTCAAGAACCTAATTTTATAAAAACACTTTATGATTTATATACATATATATATATATAATTTTCAATGAATTAGTTTCTTTTGAAAATATGGAAACATATTTTCATATATTCATATATATATATATATATATATATATATATATACTAAGAAGGAAACTTCTTTTATATTTGGAACAACCAAATCTTAGGAAAATTTCACATTGCATGGAATGTTAATTAAAGAGTAATTGAAATTCATGTATTCCATTTATAAAAAATTCAAACTATTATAAAAATAGTTTTTATAAAGGAAAATTTTATTTCATACACATACTTATAAATATAAACAAATAAAAAAACTAGTGCAATTATTATAAATACATTATATGTCATGAGTTATAGACGTTGACCAAATCATAAATTATAAATGACATTAAGGATTGAACATGTAATTTTCAAACATAAATTGATATTTTATATTATTTAAAACATTAAATGATAAAAATAACTTGATATAATAAAATAATATTTTTTATTAAATACCAACATTAAAACATAGATTTTGATAAAAATTAAATTTCCCTTGGAATTCAAATTTTATAAACTAAAAAAATATAACAAATCAATACATGAAATAAATACCTTACTTATCATAAATAAAATATATACTTTAAGAAGAATAAATTCAAATTAAAATAAAATTTTGATAATTTTAAAATAAATAAACACCCCATAACTAAAATTGTACAATTCAATCCTACTTTCATTTTCCTGTATTCACTAGAAGCCTTAAGAAAAGGATGAAAGAGTCTTTAACCATGAGTTGATTAATATTTTATGGATGGAAATGATTGATTCATGAATATATATATATATATATATATTTTTTCATTATAGTATAATTTTCTATATCAAAATAATATATTTTGTTATTTATCTTCTATAAGAACACTCATAGAATAAGTTTCCAATTGATCTAGAAAAATGAATTCCATTAGATAGTATACTCAGTATTTATATGGAATTCCAAGAAAGCATAATCATGAATTATAAATATACACTACTGGAAATCGGATCATTCCCAAAACTTATATACCCCCTTTCCCAACGGTTCTCTCAAACTGTTGGGAAAGGGGGGGGTCTTTCCCAACGGTTTGGGAGAACCGTTGGGAAAGGGGCCTCAAAACCCCCCTTTCCCAACGGTTCTCCCAAACCGTTGGGAAAGACCCCCCCTTTCCCAACGGTTTGAGAGAACCGTTGGGAAAGGGGGGGTTTTGAGGCCCCTTTCCCAACGGTTCTCCCAAACCGTTGGGAAAGACCCCCCCTTTCCCAACGGTTTGGGAGAACCGTTGGGAAAGGGGGGTTTTGGGGCCCCTTTCCCAACGGTTCTCCCAAACCGTTGGGAAAGACCCCCCCTTTCCCAACGGTTTGAGAGAACCGTTGGGAAAACTCACCCCCAAAACCAACATTCGCCCCCTAGAAATTTCCACCTATCCCAACAGTTTTGAGAACCGTTGGGATAGGTCTATCCCAACGGTTTTGAGAACCGTTGGGATAGCTTCTTTCATTTCTTCCAGGTCTGCTACCCGAGAACATTATATAAATCTAAATTTTAAATAATTATGATAATACATATATATATTTATGAAATTATGTTTACAAAAGTGATGTTATCTTAGTGGTTAAGTCGTTCGATTATAAACAAGGGGTCGTGGGATCAAATCCCAACACATGTTTTTTTTTGAAATACAATTACCAATGGTTTTATATCCGTTGGAATAGATTTTCATATTACTTATACCAACGGTTTTGTAAACCGTTGGGATAGGTCTATACCAACGGTTTTGGGAAAACCGTTGGTATAGACCTATCCCAACGGCTTACTTCGCAACGGTTCTCCAAACCGTTGGTATAGGCTATACCAACGGTTTGGAGGCCTATAACAACGGTTCCAAACCGTTGGTATAGGTTAGTATTCTACTAGTGATATATCAAATATATAGATTCAATTCAAGTATCCAAGAGAGTTTAACAAAAACAAAACCAACAAAAATTGTTTTTTAATCATTTTATGATCCTTTGAATTGTATTGATTTAGCACATTCAAGATGATGGACAATATATATATAGATACATATATAAATATATAGTAAATCAAATTTCTATCAATGGTCCAAAATGATTTTTCTATAGTCCAAATGTAAAGAAGATAACGATTATTTAATAAAGATGAAAATAAATTTATAAAATCAATGTATATAATTGGAAAAATAATTGAATAACAACTGAGGGACTACATATCGTGATTGTGGTTGAAACATTTGAATAAATAAACAACATAATACTTCCACATTGAAGAATATTCATAAATATTTTCACACCTTACAAAAAACAAATACCTACCTATGATTTTCTATAAATTTACTATATGATGTTCAATAATAGATAACTTTACCTGGTCTAACCCTATCTATATTTGGATCTCCTTCAACAAAATTGCATCTTCTTTTGGCCTCTGGAACAGAAGGCCTCACAGGTAGTTGATCCTAATTTTGAGATCAAGGAATATTGTTGGACAGAAAACTAAGTCCTCTTATTAGTTACGGATCATGAAACCCACACCAATTATCGACACCTCCTTGTCTTTGGATTCTTGAATCCACATCACTTAGATCATCCCTACCCAAAAATAAGAGCCTTTGGCCCTCTTCCCCAAATCGAAAGATGCACCCACTCATCCTTGATTTGATTCTATTTTATAATATAAATATTACAATTTATGTTTTTATTTGTAAATATATTTTATAAAACTATTAATGATGATATATATAATATTTTTAATTATAAAATATTAACAATAATAATAAGATTATCATAATATATTTATGATTTGAATATTTTATAATAAAATATTTTATTAATTGATAATTTAATATTTATTTTAAATTTTTATAAATTATTATTACTAATATTAAATTAATATTATATTAAGAATACTAATAAAATATATAGTAATTTTATATATACCTAGGATGTAACATTTACTATACTATATTATTCTTTATATTATCTCAATCCTATCTATAATTTTTTATTATTCTCTTTTATTTTCTTATATTACCATAATTTAATTTTGGTTTATTTTATTTATTTTCTATTATACACTTCATTCTATCCACCATGATCTATTACTCATGATAATTGGTGACTAAAATAAGGCTTTTCCCGGGTAAGCTAAGTGGGGTTTTCATGATTTTCCACTTAAATTATAATGACTAATTTATGTAATTTGTGAGAATATGTGATGTGATTTGGTGAATATATTTTATACAATGACACTAAAATAAAACTTATTTCTTTGTTTTTATTTAAATATTTTCCCTCCCTCCTACTAGAAAATATCTCTTCATATGATTAAGTTGGGAAATTCAGTGGATAAAATAGAAAACGATGGAGCTGGGTCCGAGAAGGTGTCACATTATGGATTGAGGTGTGCTATCGACCTTGATTATTAGAAAAAGTAAAATTATGAATTCCTAGTAATAAGAAATTTCACTCCCACTAAATAAAATAACAGTAAGACAAGAGTGATAGTTCATAATTGGATTATCACAAAAAATCTAAAAAATCATAAGATGAATATTGTAACCCATAAAAAACCAAAAGGCCATGTTCGTTCATTGATAAAAACATTCATTAATGTCATGTTAATTTAATTTTTGAACTATTTTCTTTAATTTAAATTATATTACTTTCATAGAATAATATAACCAAAAAATAAAGTATCTCTTCAGTGAATTAGAATTATTATGTGGAAAAATTGTAAAAATACTCAAGTGAGACGGCCTTGGTAAGACATTGTGTTATAAGAGAAAACATTTATACTTTTTTTCAGGCCCTAAATAAGTTGTTCTTGAATATCTATTAATGAAATTGAAACTGATTTTCAATTAAATAAATTCAATATAGTTTTTTAGACTAAAAAATATCAAACCCCCCCCCCCTCATATTTGGGATGACCTCAAAACTATCCAGGTATTGATAACAGACACATACCCTCTTTGGAGGGACATCCCAAGATTTTTTTCCTTACTCACTTTCCATTACATATTACTTGTTTCTAATTATTTTCCTATGCTATGTTTTATATTTATGGGATCTATGTGAATTGTAATATTTTGATTGCATTAAAATTTAGTTGGCGTAAATAAATTATATTTCAACGTTTTTAATCTATTAATTTCTTTCCTCATCATTTCTTAAACTATTTATCATTTGTTTTAATTTAATTGAATGTTTTATCATTGAAATCATTAGTTAAAGAGCAAGTAATATGTTTGGGGGAGGGAACCTATATGATATTTTTTTCAACTAAATATTTTTTTAGATTATCTTACTTGATTGAATCGAGTTCTAGAGTTATCTATGGGATAAATATATTTTTAGGACATTGAATCTTAGTTTTTTTTAAAAATAAATAAATTATAATTGGATGAAATTTAAGTGGATAAAAATTTAATATGCATAAACTAGGACAATGAAGTTTAATTGGGGTGAATCAGTTATTAAAAAAAGTGTCAATAAAATATTTATCAATAAACAAAAAAATAAGACATTCATTATAATTTGATAAGTTTTTAAATTTTGGATCTAAACATAAATCTCTCAAAATTATCATAAGCATAGTGTCTATTTGAAATAAAATATTAATTATAATAAATAATAAAGATTTAGATAATTTTTTATCTAGTTTTTAAAACCCTTTTATCAAGACATGACTATGAAAAATTACCTAAAGAAATGCCTACCAATTGGAATTATCATTTTTCAATTATCCATATGGGAATCAATAAGTTCCATTTAAAATTGAATGGATTAAAAAATAAGAAAAAATTATTTTTTATTAAAAAATATGTAGGGTAAGGTAAATTGTGATCTTTAATTGACAAAATTTTAATGAATTTATTTTATCAATGTTTTAGTGATGAATAATTATTTTTGAAATTAGGGAGTGGTATGAGAATCTAGACTGAAATTATTTTGAAAATGTTATTTAATTTTACCATTGAGATTCTATTAGATCATAAATATATACCATTCAATGAAATAATTTGGGATCATGAAGAAAATATAAATTCATAATGAAGATTTTTTTGAGAGTAATTCCATGAGGAAATGAAATTACTAGTGTGTGGTGGACTGATAAATAAGTGTACATAATAAAATTTTTACATAAATTTTAGTGTCAATATCTTAGTTTTTATATTAAAAAGTTTGTAATTAATAATAAACTATTTTATCATAATAATTTAATATTTTATTGAAAAACTATCCTATAAGATGGGTTTTTTATTTTGTATTTTCTTAATATTTTAATTATAAAGGACATATATTTAAATTGTTTTCTATTGTAATTTCAACATTGAATAAGATTAAATGGATATCTTAATTTCTCATGTCAAACTAAACCAATTATACTAGGGATTTATAGGAATGAATCGCATTTCTAAAGTTCTATAGTTGAATACTCTGGCAGCTAGGGTTTAAGTGCTTTTAAAACAGGTGTATCTGGGTTTAAACTAATATGATACGGTTTAAAATGATATAAAAACTTTTATAAATCCCATTATATTTAAATATTTTGAACATATATCAAATAATATTCTGAAATGTTATATTTTTGAGTAACTTTTCTTGAGTATTACATTATTATATTTTAATATTTGGAAAATTTTAAATTGTGTCCTCTCCCCAACATATAAAAAGACACCTATATTTTATTATATACACACATAAAGAGCAATTTGGTTCATTCAATATTTAATATAACTTCCTAAAATCCCTCCCCACATAATAGGGGAATTATTTTTAGCATAATAGAAACCTTATGGTGGTTAATGTGTAATGAAAAGATTGTTGTCTGAAGAAGAGGTATGGATTTTTACCAAATGTTTTAGTTTTATTTATTATTTTACCTCCTTTAAAACTCTTCTAACCATTAAGCTAAAATAAAAATATTATCTCCATATACTGATATTTTATTATTTTTATGTCGTAAAATTAATTCATCATCTTCTTCCTCTAATGGGAAATGAAATGGTCATTTATGTGTACAGTGGACTACCACATCATGAACTTATGTAATTAGTTTTCCTTCACTATATCTAACGAATGTTTATAATGAGGGATATAAATTATATATATATATATATGATATTATTGAAATAATTATAATTCTATAAATATTAAATTTCAACTATTTTATTACCATTTCATCCATTAAAAACAGATAATGTCATTGGTGTTTACGTGGGGATTACATTCTCCATGGAGTAGTGTGATTCATTTTTCATCATCACCTCACATAGATGATATATAAAATAATATTTTGAGAGATAATACTATATTTATTATATAAAAATCATTTTATAAATATAAAATTATACTTACCATATTTCTCTCATTTTCGTTGAAAAATGGGAATGTTACTCATAGGAAAGTATAACCTCGCATCACTATGATTATAATTTAATTATTTTTTTCATAACCATATTACATAGTTGGTTTTAAAAGTATAATTATTATATATAAATTATAGCTATAAAATTATTAATATTTTTTAAATGGTATAATAATGATATATTTGACCAAATCCTACCTACCAAATTCATTTTGTAGTTATAAACCAAACATCATTAAAACATTTGAAATAAACATAACCAATTATGTAATTAAGTATTACATTGATATAAGGGAAATAAAATATTTAATGAAAAAGGAAATTTTATTAATAAATTAAATAAATAATATATTTATATTATTTAGTAAGATAAATAACATATGTGATATGTCTGAATTGAGTCAAGGGGCACTTTACAATAAAAACCCTCATTTTAAATTCTATAAATATTTATTTTCCAAATATTTTTCATACAAGTTAATATTAGAAAAATTACATTATTAATGTATTTATAAAGATAGAAATTAATTATAAATTAAATTCTAAGTCTCTTTTAACTTTATTTCAATGGTTTTTAAAAGGAATCATTTTTCATATTTTATACGGGACTTTTTAACTTTATTTGTAAAAAAGGAAAAAATAAATTTTATATTTTAATGTATATGATGTTAATGATTATTACACTACCATAATAATTATTTTATGTTTTAATTCATTTAATATATTCCATTTTTTATTTATATAAAACCCTTCTCCATATTTTTAACAAATTGTTAAAAACGGTTTTAAGTATAATGTTTATTTTGATATTCAGAAACATTTTTCTTATGACTAAAATAATATTTTAAAGAGAATGATGAAAACAATTAAATATATCATGGGTTATGTGTATGTAATATTTATTGGGAATTCTTTATGATGAAGGTTCAGCTCAATATATCTCATGATGAGGGTTTTCCTGATATAACTCATACTAATGAGAGATCCTGATATAACACTCCAATGCATTATGTAAGGGGATAATGTTAACCAGTTTAAGTTTCCTCCTAATATATTATTTGGATTTAATGGATCAATTATTTCACTTGAAATAGTTATATGAAAATTAATCCCTAAGTTACATACATGATTTATCCATTATTATTATGGTTTTTCATTAAAATATTACGATTTTACAAGTTAATCTCACAAGATTATGTTTAGAAAAATTATGCTACATCTTAATGTTGAAATGTATAACATTAAAAAGGTATCATGAGTTTTTATGAATTTAATGAAACCTTTATGTTTTTTATTTTGAAATTATATTTTCTTAGGAAATGTTTTATAAAAAAATTTGGGGAGTGAAGCAAGATTTTTGGGTAAGAAATGTTTTTTAGCTCAAGGTTTGTTAAGAAAATGGAAGAATGTTATAATGTGTATTCATGGACTAATGTGTTTCTTTATTTCTTTTTCTAAGCCCCTTTATTGAGATTGATGTGATCATACCATGTTCTAAATTGTTTTCAAATGCCTTTATGGATGAATACAGATAAGGATGAGGTCAAGAGGAATATTGTGAAGATATTTCGTACTTTTGGAAAAAAATGAGACTGAGAGGAAGTGTCTAATTTTTGTTGTAATATGTGTGATGAACTAATTCTATAAAACCCAAAACCTAAATGTTCTTCAGGAATGAAAGAAAATAAATTCACGAGTAAATATTAATTTTAAAAATTTATTTATGTTTAGGTCCATAGTATTTATATCTGAGTGGATGTTTTGAAAATTTTAGATTCTAAGACAACTTAATTACATAAACATAAGTGATTATTAATTTATGGTTATCATGCTCTATAATTTGAATATTACCATAATGGTTCATTTAAACTATGTTGCTTTAGAATGGATTTACGTGATGGGAACAAGGAAACTAATGTAGGAAAGAACCAAGAGGAAAATATCACTCTAAATTAGTAACATGTGATAATTAGAATTGAAACTGATATGTTTGTTTCTATGATGGTTCAACTGAAACAAGATATAAATGGTGGCGGTGTTTATGATAGAGAACAACTAGATCTACCAATGAAGAAAATTTTAAGGGTGGACCATTTTTTGAGATATAATCCTCTATTATTTAGTGGATATTATGACCTAATGATAGCATTGGGATATATAAAATATTTGGAAAATATACTTGAAGTCATGGGGTTTTCAGTGCATTAAAAGGTAACTCTTTATATTTACCATTTTTACGGAGAATATGATCTATAGCTGTTAATGGTTATAAATAATAGATAAAAATAATTGATTTATTCTTTGGTATGGGATGAATTTTAGAATATTATCATTGATAAATATTTTCCAAATGTTTTTTGACATTGGATGGAAATCTAAATCTTCAATTGAGGCATAAGGAAGAGGATTTAGTGTCCATGCATGAAATAAACCTCACTTAATAAGAAAGGTTCACACCAAATGTTAGGTAAAATATTAATAATAAATTTAATCAATTTTATATAGGATTAAATCCAAGATAACAAAGAGAATTGGACTCTCTTGAATTTAATATTTATGAGAAAATGGTTCCTTGTTCTGAGAAGTTAAAAATGTAGTTTTTTAAAGGATATTATTTATACTAAAATAAATATAATAGTGGTACATTGGATGGTCATGGGAAATAATCTATTAATGAAATACTAATGTAATAAAATCAAGTTTCTTGTTCATGATAGGGGTGGTAAAAAGATGATGTTAATCCAATTTTTATCCCCATTATCAAATATCAAAAGTATATCTTTTTTAATTGAAAATTTTTATATTAATTTCTTGATAAATCTTTTATTCATCAAATCAATTCATCATGGGATTATCCAATTTTAGTTTTTGATAATATAAACGGTTATATGAGAATTTTCATTTATTATAGGGAAATTAATATAATTATTGTCAAGAATAAGTATTTAATTCCTTAGATCTATGACTTGTTTGATCACCCCCAACGAGATCAATATTTTTTATTGGTTTATCTATGGGTTGAGTAAAATCATTTGAATTTGAAGGAGGATGAAATCTCTAATATAGAATTTTGAATTAGGTATAAGAATTCTATGTTTATGGATTTCCCTATTGGTTTGATTAATTCTCTAGATGTATACAAAGATATTATGAATATATACTTCCATCAATATTTTGGACAATTTTGTGGTTGTGTTTATTGATTAAATTTTTATTTATTATAAAAGTTATGAGGATATCAAAAAACATTTAAGGATTATTCCTAAAACCACAAAATAAAAGAATTTATATGTAAAATTTAGTAAATATCAATTTTGGTTAAATTTGATATAATTCCTATGTCATATAGTAAAGAAATATGGCATAATTATTGATCCTACTAAAACTAAAGTTGTTATTGAATTACCAATACCTAAAAATGATACTAATATTCATAGTTTTTTTGGATAAGAAGTATTTATTATCAGCTTGTTGAAAATATTTCATGGCCATCTATCCCACTAACCAAGTTAACATGAAAATGGGTTAGTTTCATCTAGAAAAATTAAAGTGATGAATATTTTCAAGAATTGAAAATAATATTATTAAATGACCCAATATTGGGCCTACTATCCGAAAATAGTGAATTTAATATCTATAGTGATTCTTCATTGATGGAATTGGGTTGTGTTTTAATTCACAATGATCAGGTAATTTTGTATAATACACATCAATAAAAATCCTCTGAGAAACATTATCTAATATATTCCCCTGAAGTTTTAGTCATAATGTTTTATTTGAAAATGTAGATATATCATAAAGATGGAGTAATATTTTAAATATATACTTATTATAAAGTTTTTATGTATATACTCACTTAGTAAAAGATTGACATTAGAATGAAAAGATGGATAATATTGATATAGGATTATGATTGCATAATTAATTAAAATCTAGGTAAATAAAATTGAGTATATGTTTCTTTGATTATGAATAATAATGATACATTAATCATGTTATTCTTGAAAAATGACCCTTTTGTTAACGATTTGATGAATGATGGATTAGAAACTATGAATTTATGAAATCCTTCATTTTTATTTAGATGGTAGTATAATCTTATTTATCAAACAAAATTAACCAAGCTTAGATGGAGGATTATGATTTCCAAAAAAGCATAATCATTAAATACTGTTAAGTTTCCATGGTTTAATTTGGAAAATGAAGTTTTACTAAGATTCAGAAAAATGATATTTGTTTCATGTGACCCACATTTGAAGAAATAAGTATTCAGTAATTCTTATAGCACTCTATTTTCAATTCACCATAATAGTTCAAAAAATATATAGAGACCTTCATGAACATTTCTAGTGGGAAATAATAAAATAATATATTCTTTATTTTACTATGATGTGTTTGACATATAAATTTGTTAAAAACAAATGAAAATTAACAAAGGGAATTTCTCAACCTTTTCCTGTGTAATAATAAACATTGGAGAATATATCCATATATTTCTTCATGGGATTTCCAAAATCATCACAAGGTAGTAATTTGATTTCGGTAATTGTTGGTTGATTTACTAAATCTACCCGTTTTCTAAAAATTCAAGATAATATTTCTTTGAATCAACCTTATCTACTCTATATTAATGAGATAAATAGATTTCATCGAGGAAGTATTTCCATGGTATCTAATTATTGTCTTAGATTCACATATAATTTATATAAAGGGATTTAGAACTCATATAGCACTGGATTAAATTTTAGTATTTATTTTTTTCCTCAATTTAAAATAAAATTAGACTAAATTGTTCATAAATTTATTATATTATTAGATATTATTAAATTAATTATCATTTGATTTGAAATTAATGTAAATCTTTGGTTGTTTTTTCTTATAATAATAGTTTTAATTCTAGTATAAAGAGAGAACATTTTGAGGAATATTATTAAAAGTGATGTCAGACTCTATATTATTTTGGGTAAACTAAGAGAGATAAATTTAGTTGGACCATAATTCCAATAATAAATGGTTGAGAAGTTGAATTTTATTAATTTCATATGAGTATATCATAATGTAGGTACAAAATTTATACAAATAATCGATGGAAAACATTTTCAACCAAGGTAAAAAACCATGTTTTTATTAAATATTCTTTATAAAAATGTGTTATGAATTTTGGTGAAAGGGAAAAGATGTGTTCATGGTACATTTTATGATATGAAATTATAGATAATGTTGGATTATTTTCTTATCAAATGGCCTTTCCTCTAATTTTATATCATATATAGGATTTATTTCTTATTTCATTGTTGTGAAAATATAGCCTAAAGGCATCTCATGTTATGAGTCTTGAATTAGTTTAGTTGAAATAAAACATTATTTTGTGAAGAATAATATAAAAATTATAAATTGTTGTATAAAGAGATTTTATAGGGTAATATTTTAATTTAAAAACATATGTTTGAAAAGGAAACAAGGGAATCATAAAATAATATGAGTGAAAGATATCTAAATTGTTTAAATAGTAAAAAAATGTGTGGAAAGGATTTTAGAAGGGGTGGAAGAATGTGAAAATAAAATTAAAATTAAAATAAAATAATTTTCATCCACAATAAATATTATGTAATTAAATTTTATAGATTTATATTCATTATAATAATATCAGGTAATTTTTCAGCCAATCGGAAACGACATTATTTCAAACCATAGTGAGTTTTGATGTATTATATGTTTTTATTTAAAAATATAATTTATAAATATTACAACGTGAATTAAAAAAAGATATATCATTTTTTTTAATTGAGAATGTCTAAATTATCTTAAGATTAATTTTTTATAATTTTATCAAAAGTTTGATTTTTCAAATGAATAAAGAAAATACAAATTTTTTGTTAACAACTGACCTTTAATTTCAAATATATACCAAGTTTATTTTATTTAAAATGGTATTAAAGTATTATATTTTACTTATATTATGAATTATATAATTATTTTAATTTTAGTCAATTTTATTCTTTATTTTTATATAAAACCTTTTTATACTTAAGAATACATTTTTTATTGAAAACATAATTAGTCGTGTTTTATCGGTTTAATTTAAAATTAGATTATAAACATTATATATATATATATTTAATTTGATAAATTTATTTCATATTTTGAAAAAAAATTAATATTTCATAATAATTTAAACTTAATTTCTTTTCGTAATGAATAGTTAAAAAATTAAATAACGGTTATAACTTTTAAGATCAAAACATGTGTATTGGATGTTAAACTAATGTGATAAGTGGTAAAAAGTTTTAAAAACTAATCTAAATCGAATTTAATAGAAATATTTTTACCTTATATCATTTCATATTAGTAAATGGTTCCTTTTGGATCCATTTTGATTGATTAAGATATTAATATATTTTAATCATTTGAAAAATTCCAAGTGTGTCCTCTCCACCACTTATAAAAGGACACCCCATATTGTCTCATATCGACACATCATGATACATTTTGATTGGATAATACCTAACCAAATTACATTCTAAAATCTTTAAAATATCCTATAGGAATTTTATTTTGTATAATACCATTCTTAGATGGATTAAGGGGAAAATCAAAGGAGGTTGTCCAACAAAAATAATGATTTCGATTCAACATTATGATTTTATATCTTCTTCAACATCCATAAAAAAGTTCTAACCATTTTGATATAACAAATATATAACATATAATTAGATGATATTATGATTATAGTTTAATATTAATCCATCTCTTTCTTCAAATAATGGTAAACAAAACCATAATTCGTGTGCACGTTGGACTATCACATCGTAGACAGATGTAATTTGTTTTCCATCATCGTCTCTCATGAAAGATTATAATGATGGATTTAATATATATATATATATATATATATGATATTTATGGGGTAATTATATTTTTAAATGAAAATATATCATCATATTTTTACCATTTCATCAATTTAAAAATGATAGCACTATTCAAGCGTACGTATAGATTATAACCTCTACAAAGCAATGTGATTCGTTTTTATCACTGATTCACATATATGGAATATTTAAGTGTATTTAAAGAGTTAATATTATATTTTATATGATAATAATTATATAAATGTAAAATGATACTTATCTTATTTCTATCGTATTCGTTTAAAAATGGAATCATCACTCGTGCATAAGTATGACCTACTGTCGCCATGATTGTAACATAATTCATTTTTTGTAACCATATAACATTATTAGATATAAAACTATAATTAAAAAAATACAAATAATAACATGGGTAATATTTTTTAAATGATTTAATCATCTTCTAGTTGACTAATTTTAACAAAATGAAGAAATTTGGACAAATGAACCAAACATCCCCAAAAAAAATAAGTAAACATAATCAATTAAGTATTTAAGTATAAAATGGATATAAGTGAAAATTGAATGAATAATGAACTTGAGAAATGTTATTAAGAATGTAAATAATTAACATATGTTTATTATTTATGATTATAAATAATTTATGTTACTAGTCTGACTTGAGGTAAGAGACACTTTCCCTTTAAAATATCATTTTAAATAATTTAATGATTAATTTTATTAATATTTTTCTTCCATGAACATGATCTAAAATTATTTTATGGATTTATTTATATATAATTAAATGAATTATGAAGGGGAATTTTTTAAATTTTATTTCATATGATTTTAAATTAACTGTTTTATATATTTTATATGGAACGTTTTAACTTTATTTACAAAACGGGGAAAAGAAATTTTTTTCTATTAAAACAATTACAACATCAATGGATTTGTTTTTCACTCCCAAAACTATTATTCGAAGTATGGATTCTTTTATAATCACACAATATTTATTCAAAGAAAAATCTTCTTTCCCTTTGTTTATGGAATTTTCAAAATGTATTTTGAATGAATGAACATTTTGATATCTTGAAAATTTTTTCATATGGGTGAAAATAAAATTTTTATAATTATGACGATGGAAATTGAACCTATCACATGTTATGTATATTTTATTGTTCTTGGCATTTTTTTTATGATGAAGGGTTATCCTGGTATAGATCATGTTGATGGGTGGGCCTAATATTTCTAATGTTGATTAATGAAACCAATATAGCTCTCTAATGCATTGGGTAAAGGGTTGGGGTTTTCTAGTTATAGGTTTTTTCTAAGTATTAGAATTTTTAGGGTTGGTTATTATATTTGTAAGAGTAGCTTTAAGATTAATATGAAAATTAGTTCCCATGTTACCAACATTTTTTTCTATGATTTATATGGGTTTTCATAGAAATTATTTGATCTTATAAGTTTATTTAATGAGCCGAATTATAATGGAATATTTTTCTATTTTGTAAGTTTGTAATATATAAATTTTTTAAAAATAATTATTTCTTCCTGATTGTAGAGAAACCATTATGATTGTTAGTTTTTATTGAAGGCTTCTAATGAAATGTTTTATTAAAATATTTAGCAGAGAAGTTTTTTATGGGGTTAGAAAATGATTATCTTCAGAAAAATTGTTATTATGATAAAATGAATAAAATTGAAAATGTGTATTCATGGAATAAGGTATTTATTAACTTATTTTTATATCTCCGTTATTTAAATTATTTTAATCATCACATGTTTTCATATTTTTTCACAAGGATGTAAGGATTAGTAGGGAAAAGGATGATTTCATGTTAAAAATTATTTATATATTTCAAAAAAAACTTCTTATTTCATAAAAGTTTGGTACTATTGGGGAAATGGATACTGAGTGGAAGTGTTCACTTTATGTTGTAATATATGTTGTAAGTTTGATTGCCTAATTCTCTAAAACTCTAAACCTTAAATGTCTTTGATAATGAAAGAAAATGAATTTCTATCTACAGAATCAATTTACACTTTGTTTAGGGATGAGTTCTTATTGAAGTTCACTCCAGGACGACCTGGGTGAATGATGCCCTAGTAAGACTCTATGGGAAAACCTAGGTGAATGGTACCATAGTAAGGCTCTTCAAGATTTCCTATGATAATGAAACCCTAGTAAGAATCCATGAAGGTGAGGAGTCTTTTAAACAAGGCTTGAAAGTGAATAGGGTTGTGATCTTTCATGAAGGTTTGGTGTAAAAAACCATTATACGAGTAAATTACGTTGAATTATGATTATTTCCTTAGGTTTATACTTTGGGAGTCACTTTAAGGAGAAATGAGCCGCATGGGTCACTATAGAAAAAATGAATATTTGCGACGGGGAGGGGCCTCATCACAAATAGTCCGTCGAGACCCTCTTCCCATCGCAAGAGGTCTGGAGTGAGTTTCATGCCAAACCGCTGGAAGGGTATTTGCGATGAGATTTTATGACCATCAGAAATTTCCCGTGGTGTTTTTAGTATTTGTGACAAGCTTTATCCCCCATATAAAATAGTATGTTAGCATATTGTTATAGGCAACGGGACCCGTCATAGATACCTTTTTAACTACAAATACTAATTAATATGGGGGTTAGTATTTCTTATGAGAACCGTCACAAATTATCATGTCACAACTAATCTAACCAACATATACCTCTATCTGGTTTTCCTCGCATTCCACTCATTTCCCTACTCCTCTATCTACTTACATTTTTTTCTCTTAAAATTCTACTAAGTTAATTTTTTTAAATTAGAGCAATATTCATGGCCTAAATCCTATGAAAGATTCAGTTTTAAGATATTTATCTATTTCTTTTATTTTTAGGTAAATATTTTTATTTTATATTAGTTATAATTATTTATAATTAGTTGCAATTAAATTGAATTAGTATTAGATCATTTTATTTTTCATTTTGTACAAATACGTGTGATTAGTATGAATTTGTATTAATAAATTATTATTAATTAGTAGTAATTAGTATTAATTAGAAAAACGATTAATAATTATTAATAATTAGTCATAATTAGTAATAATTAGAAACAATTACTAAAAATTAGGGTTAATAAGTAGTTAATTGAAATAAATATTTAAAAATAATAATAATAAATTGTAATAAGTAGAAGTAAATAGTAACAATTATAAGTAAATAGCAATAATTAGTAGTAAATAAGAATAATTAGTAATAATTAGTAAAAATTAGTAATAATTAGGACTAATTAGTAATAATTAGTATTAATGAGTAATAATTAGGATTAATTAAGAATAATTTGGAATAATTTGGAATAATTTGGAATAATTTGGAATAATTCGCAATAATTAGTAATAATTAGGAATAAATAATAATGATTAGGAATAAATAGTAATAATTCGTAATAAATAGGAATAAATAGGAATAAGTAGTAATAATTTGGAATAAATAGTAATAAATAGGTATAATTATTAATAAATTGGAAAAATATTAATAATTTAAAATAAATAGTAATAATTAAGAATAAATTGTAATATTTAGGAAGAAATATTTATAATTAAAAATAAATAGTTATAATTAGAAATAATTATAAATAAATGGGAATAATTAAGAATATATTATAATAATTCAAAAAATATTAATAATTAGAAACAATTAGAGATAATTAGTAATAATTATGATGAATAAGTAGAAATCAGTAATAAAAAGTTATAATTAGTAATAATTAGTAATTAATAGGATTAATTAGTAATAATTTGGAATAATTAGCAATATTAAGAATAATTATTAATAAATAGAAATACTTAGTAATAAATAGTTATAACTAGCAATAAATAGCAATAATTAGCAATAACTAGTAATAATTTTAACCAATTAGCATTAATAAGTAATAATTAAGATTAATTTGAAACAATTAGAATTAATTATTATTAATTACTAATAATTATGATTATTTTGTAATAATTAGTGTTAATTAGGACTATGTAGTAGCAATTAGAAATAAATAGTAATATTTAGTAATAATTAGGAATAATTTGTAACTACTAAGAATAATAAATAATAATTAAGAATAATTTTTATTAATTATGATTAATTAGAAATAATTAGGATAAATTTGGAATAATTAAGAATAATTAGCATTAATTAAGATCAATTAGAAAAAATTAGGATTATTAATTAATAATTAGGAATAATTAGTAATACATAGGAATAATTAGCAATAACTCGGAATAATTAGTATTAATAGGAAATAAATATTAATAAATAGTTATAATTATAAATAATTATTAATAAATAGTAATAAATAGTAATAAATAGTAATAAATAGTAATAAATAGTAATAAATATGAAAAAATACAAATAATTATAAATAATTAGGAATAATTTGTACCACTTATTAATAACTACAAATAAATATGAATAATTAGGAGTAAATTCGAATAATTAATATTAATTATGATTAATTAGTAATAATTAGGAATGATTAGAAATAATTAAGAATAATTAGTAATAATTAGGAATAATTAGTAATAATTAGGAATTATTAAGAATAATTTGAAATAATTTGGTATAATTAAGAATAACTTGAATTAATTAGGCATAATTAGTATTAATTATGAATAAATAGTATAAATTAAGAAGAATTAATTAGGATTAATTAGGATTAATTAGGAATAATTAGTAATAATTAGGAATAATTATTAATAATAAGGATGAGTTAATATTAATTAGGAATAAATGTGAACAATTAAGCAGAAATGAGATTAACGAGGAAGAAATTGGAATAATTAGGAATAATTAGTAAGAATTAGTATGAATTTGGAATAATTAAAAAAAATTAGTAATAATTAGTAGTAATTAGGAATAAATAGAAATAATCATGAATAATTTGCAATAATTAGGAATAATTAACTATAATTTGTAATAACTGGGAATAATTAGGAATAATTAGTAATAATTAGTAATAATTGGTATTAATTAGGAATAATTATTAATAATTATGAATAATTAGTAATAACTATTAATAATTAGTAATAATTACTAATAAATAGTAATAATTAATAATATATATCAATAATTACGAATAATTTTTAATAATTAAGAATAATTAAGAATAATTAAGAATAAATAGTAATAATTACGAATAATTATGTATAATTAGAAACAATTTTGAACAAATAGTAATAATTTGCAATAATTTTGAACAATTAGGAACAAATAGGAATAATTATGAACAATTAGGGGTAATTAGTAATAATTCGTAATAATTAGAAAAAATTAATTAAAATTAAAATAAATTAGTAATAATTAGTACTAGTTACCAATATTTTGCAGTAAATAGGAAACATTAGGAGTAAATAAAAATAATTACAGTAAATATGGATTATTAAGAGTAAATTGGAATAAATTAAATTAAATCGTAAAATTTTGGAGTAAATAGTAAGAACTAGGAACTAATAATAATAAATAATAATAAATAGGAAGAATTAGTAATAAATAGGAATTAGTGGAATTAATTAGAAATAATTAGGATTAATAAGTAATAATTCAGAATAATTTATTCTCATTTAAGATAATTCGCAATATATTGGCACAATTTCTAGTGGATCGGGGGAATTCCTTTTGTTCGATACATCATATCTTTGAAAATTTCTTTCACTGAATTCACAATAAGAAGTACTCTCCAACGTACAAATATCCATTCTTGTATTTATTAGAATTTTAATGTGTATGTTAGATTATATTTTTTATACTGATTTAAGTGAGAGAAACTTTCAAGGTGAAAGGTGTTAAGAAAAAAAGTCTCTTTTTTCTGACGACTCATCTGCTTGGAACATTCTCTGACTAAAATCACTATAAAAAAAATCTAACCCAAAATTCAAATATCCATTTTCGTATACACGATAATGTAGAACTATGCATCAAGGAAACCCTTCTCTCTATTCTCGTGCATAAGAAAATTAATATTCAAATGTTGGGGTATATATTTCAAAGTGATTTTAGTTAGTGAAAGTTGTAAGGAGATGAGCCACCAGGAAAAAGAGATGCCACTAATCCACTGGAAATTGTGTTGCTCATAATTAGCTGTAATTAGTACAAATTAGTTGTAATTACTAATAATTAGAGGTAATTTGTATAAATTATTATAAATTAGGGTAGATTAGTATATAGTAGTATAAATTTGAAAATAAATACTATAAATAATTGTTAAATTATAGGAATTGTAATAAATTTCTAAAAAAGTGAATTTTAGGTTTTTTATTTTTTAAATAGTGTTTATATAATATTAAATAATTCAAAAAAGTTTATTATTATTAAATTTTTAGAAAAATAAGGAACAAATAAGTCGACAACATTTATTATTAGATGATCACTATTGGATTAATCAACCCAGGAATCCAAACTGTACATGATTAAATCTTTTATATATTCAGGGTGTAGAATATTTCTCATAATTTGCATTATCAAAAACAGAATTTGTTTTAGATGTGAAAATAAAATATCCCTATAAAAAATGTTTTCTATTTAAGTTTGACACATATGAAAATGTTTGAGGAAATCTATTTCATTTTTTAAACTAGATTGTGTTTTTTGGTATCAAAATGATGAACACATTTTCAGAGAAGATACTAATAATTTGGTTATGGATCCATCACGGTTTCCAAATTTAGAACATGATGTCACAGGTATATCTTTTCAAAAAATTGAATGTCTTATTGATATTTATTTAACTCTTTAGTTGGAACCATCTAAATTTTATAAGATTTTGATATTGGCTGAGGATGCCTTATATACTTGATGAAAAATAAAAAAATTAAGCGGTTTCAAAATTTATTATTATTTAATCAGATAATGGAATTTCAAATAATTTTTTTGATATGATATTCAATTTGGTGAAAATACGGCTACCTTCTGAAAATGTGTTACATAAAAATTTCTATCAGAGAAAGAGACTGGTTCATAATCTGGGTTTTGGTTATTAGAAGATTCATGCATATTCAAATGATTGAATTTTATATTATTGTGGGAATGTCTCATTGGAATGTTATCCCGCATGTGAAAAAACAAGGTATAAAGGGGCTTAACTAGGAATGTTTGGATTGATTTTTGTAAAATAGTTTAGATATTTCCTTGTGACACCTAGATTGAAGCGTTTATTTATCTTTCAGAAATAGTATCATTGATATCATGGAACAAAAGCATTATTTAAAGTGCTAAGAGATAAAATTATCAATTTGATGTTGAATCATGGTTACATTTTGATAAATTTAAATCATCTTTTGATTTAGAACCCGAAAATATGAGATCAAGTATTTATAAAGATAGTTTTTGTTGATTTGGTTCTTATTGTTGTCTGCATTCATGTTGGATTGTCTTTATAACTCCATATAATTTACCACCATGAATGTTGATAAAGGATACATACATATTTATGACCTTATTAATCATAATACGTTCAAAAAAGAATATTTATGTTCATTTGAAACCATTAATTGATGAGATAAATTAATTATGGAGTAATGGTGTCAGTACATATGATGTCGCTATGATATAAAATTTCCTATTGAAATTTTCATTGATGTGGACAATTGGTGACTTCTAAGATTTTTAAATATTAACTTGTTGGTGTACACATGGTCCAAAATCATGTCCATACTATATTAGAGAAAACAAATCATTTATTTCTATCAATGTAAAAAACATTATTTTTTTCAATTGTCATCTCAAATTCCTTCCAACCGATCATCCTTTTTGGAGGAACAAATATCATTTTAGAGAAGTTTCAATTAAATGAGATGAAAATCCAACAATTATCTTAGGTTAATAAGTAAAATAAATTTTCTCTTCATTACCTCTCATCACATTTGGACAACCAACAAACCAACAGAAAATGGATTGCTTTGGGATAGAACACAATTGGAAAAAATGGGGAATTTTTGGGATATTCCATATTGGTCTGATTGGTCGTCCTATCACATATTGGATTCCATGCATATTGAGAAGAAAATTTTTGATAATTTAATTCATAAAATTTTGGATACATCAGGTAAGACCAAATATAATATAATGTCTTGATTAAATCTTGAACAAATTTGTTGGCGCCCCGAACTTAAACTATTTTAAAATGATAAATAACAGAAGTTAGTGAATCCAAAAGCATCTTATACACGATCCATATAAAATAAATTATTATTTTGATAGTTGATTACTAATTTGAGATTACAAGATTGTCTTTCTTCCAATTTAGGAAGATGTTCCAAAAATGGTCATATTACCATATTAAAAAATCATTGATGTTAGTTGATAATGGAATGAATATGACTATTTGGATTAAGTGGTTTCTTTAAGTATATGATTTTGGATACAATAAAAGAAATATAATTTTTTTGAGACAATTGTGTGGAGGTAATAGACTACAATTCACTAATAAGTCTACACAATGATTTTGTTTTAATTTTAAGTAAACTAGAAAAAATCTTCCTACTAGATTTATTTGACTCAATGGATCATTTTATATAACATTTTACACCAATAGAAAAATGTGTAGAACTAATATAGTTCATTTATATGTACCCATTCGAGAGATTCATGCATAAATTGAAGAAAAAATTATGTTACAAAGAATTAGTTGAAGGATAAATTATAGATGATTATTTGTAAAAGGAAATTTCTTTTATCCTATAACATTATTTTGAATCTGAATTTCCATCATAAACCTAACTGTAACGCCTTGACCCCAGTTACCCAGATTCGGTGCATTATTGCTTAAAATTGGCATGATCACAAAAGTTAAAGTCATGAAATACCTATTAGTTTAGTATCCTTGGAAAAACTAGATACATTCATAAGTTTTACATTACATCATAAAGTAAAACAAAACTAAAAAACATCTCGTCTTCATATCCCCTCAAAATATCCCTGCAGGTCATTCATAATATAATTCATCACATCCTGGAAAAACTAAAACATTGAAAGGGGAGAGCTCAGATGATTAGTAAGGATAACAATACAGTGGAAACATTCATAAATAAACATAAACATTTAAGACAATGTATATCTAAAACAAAAGCCTTTTAAACTTGAACTTCAGTGTAATATGGAAAAAAGAAAATGAAATAATTCTATTTACTTATTCACATGGATATTCTACTAGTAGAATAATCACATGAAATATTAATAACCAATTTCATAATGATGGAATGCATAATGCCAGACTATCATAACCACGTAGATGAGGCCTCGTGCCAAGACTACAAATAAGATTTTGTCAAGGCCTCGTGCCAAGACAATAGTTTGTCTTATGAGACCTACCGATGCAATTTTTTTAGAAGATACTTATTGTTAAAATTGCTCAGATATACTCTAGCTTATTTCTGAAAACATTATGAAAACTTCTGAAAACAAAATAACTAATTCTGAGACTGCTCGACTAATTACATTCCATGATGGATCCACACCCAATCCCTTCCTGTCTACTACAGTCGAGAGTCGGGTTTTCTGAAAAAAAATTTAAGCTTGCGTTAAATATGTATACATTTGCATTGGATTTTCATATATTTGAGAGAAATATCTCTTTTTTTAAATCATTTAAAAATCACATAATTATAAAATAAAACCTTTTGAACAAATTTAAAATTCAAAGGGGTTTATACACCGTATAAAAGAAAGTTGTGTATAAACAAAATATGCCTCAATGAAAGGAGATTGAGACGAAGTCCCTTAAAAAGATCATTTTTTTCAATTAAATATATCTATTATTTGTATTCACTATAATAACACATAAATAAAGTACAAATACAAGATAGGACATAATAATATCATGAAATAATTTTAAAGTAGGAGATTAACCCAAAGAACGGAAATTGGGTTAAGAAGTTACCTTACCTCGTGTCCGACTTGACCCGATCGTTCTTTAATATCCAGAATAATAAAATAGAGTTAATTTATACTTGGTTAATAAGCACTTTAAATTTCTTTAATTCCTTTTGAATCACTTATTACCATGTTATGAACATTATGTAATTTTTTAAGTTAATAACGGTCGTATTGTCGATCTTTTGTACTTAAGTCAAAAATAAACTTCTTATAATTACAAGTTGTTCATGTGGTAAAATATCCATTATATCTAGAATTATATTCATGATTTAGATATCATATATATGATATATATTCAGTATATACATTCTTTTATAATATTACATAACATTTAGAGGTAAGAAATGAAATGCACTGTTCATGAAGACGGTAAGCCGTACGTACGCATGTACACTACTTTCATTTATATTTCATATTTAATGGAATGAAATAATAATTATATAAAGATATACTATAATTAAATTATAATATAATTTATAATTCAATTTAATCCATCCTTTATACATCCCACCTATGTCATTAACGATTCAAATCACTTTGAGGGGGTGGTAGTCTGCACTTCCTAAAATGAAATTATCGCGTTTACCCATAATGGAAATCATGAACGTATAAAATAAATGAAAAATAAATAATCAAAAATAAAACAAAAAACATAATATATATCATATATAAAAATAGTGTCATCATAATGTTCACCATGAGAGGTGTTAAAAGAAGATTGAACAATCATCGTTTCTTGAGGCAGTAATTCACCACCCACAGAAACAGTGTGTTCTTTAACCATTAGACGAAGGTGTGTGTAAGTGTAAATAAAATAATTCTCATAAAAACAGACAAGTATATTTAAGATACTAGTTTTGTTACAAAATAAAGGAATATAAATATTTTAGGGGGTTGGAGAAGCAAAATTAAACAAAATAACACAAGATAATACATTACATTAAAATCGGGTAACTCTTTTTGATTTGAGCCAAAGGCTTCCTTGGGAAGACTTATTCCCAAATTGAGCCATATAGGAGTAATATAGGGAAGTTGGGAGAGTATTTGGGTAGATGTTTTCAGAGCCAAATGGCTTGATGGTGTGAATAAGGAGGAAGAGGTGGGGGCCTTTTATAAGATGATAGGAGGGGCACTCTTGGAAGTTCATGAAATGTAACAATATTATGAAGTGATTTTCAGATTTCAAAGGTCCCAAAATGATATATTTCTAGTTTAAGGTGATACGGGTTCGCAATATACCCATAAAATAGGTTTCAGACATGGGTAAGTCTTATATTTTACATTATCTTTTCATTTTATTTAAATCATTAATTAATGAGGTAATCACTGCATCATCATGGTGTCATAAAAAATTTAATTTATTTAATGTCCAAAAATTATAAAAAAATTACAATGATGTATGAAATATTTTTATCTTTCCAATGAATATTTATAGTCAAAAAGTTAACTTATATAACCCCATGTAATAATTGTTTTAGTAAAACAACACATGTTTGTGACAATTTTATTTTTACTTTAAATAAAAAGTTATTAATGTAACTTTCTTACGCAAGTGGCTCCATGGGTTCCCCAAGTTGACCCATGGATTTTCTTGGTCGGAAATGACTCATAAAATAAGTTTAGGACAAGTGTAAAGGTATTTTAATATTTTTATAATATCATTTTTACCTTAAATTTCACTAATTACCTTTAATCGCGATTAATAAAACATAAAAGTTACTATTCACCGAAAAATTATTTTAATAACATTGAACCAAATTTTTCTTCCTAATGACAACCATTTATGTATTATTTTTGAAAATCAAACCACATAAGTGGTAATGTTTCATTTACACGAAGAATTAGTTTTTAAACTACCACTTAGTGGTTTCACTATTCATCAAAAATTGAAGTTTTTTAGAAAAATACCAAAAATTCACCCTAAGCTATATATGATATTTTTAATTCAAAAATGATGTCTCTTTTACAAAATAAAAAACATATAAGATTATTTAATTAATTTAATAATTAATTCTCGATGTCACAATAAATAGCGTGTTTTTAAAATGCAATATATATCAAAAGATTGACAATTGTTTATGTCCAATTTCAAAGTGAAATTAATTCTAATGAACACCATTGGATAAAATGGTAATAATATATTCTAATTATACTTTTAAACCACTAAATAGTATAATTTATCACTATAAATTATTTTGATTAAAAAAGTTGTTTTAAGTTTTTTCTTTATTCATAGAAAATTGGAAGTTCTCAGAAAATAAAAAAAAAATTACTTAGGATAATTTAGATATTCCAAATACAAAATTGAAGTCCATTATGAAATATAAAATTTATATAATTTCAAAAAGTGGGTATTACTATTCACAACTGTTACTTTGATTTGTCGTGGGGTGTTAGAATCTCGAACTTGCATACAATGAAAGCTATTGAATTATTGAAAGAGAAGTGTATCGTGGAAGCATTCGGTGTCAGACCAACGACATGAATTGTAATGTGGTAAATGATGATGATGAAATGTTTAATAAATTATTAGTTTTTAATCATCCAAAACATGGCTTTATTGGAGTTCATTAATGATGTATTTTAGAAGATTAACATCACAAGATCATACATATGTTCTTCTCAACTATGAAGAAACGAATCCATTTGTATTTTGAGTGTTCCTATCATTGATTTTATAATATTTTTTTACATAATATTAAACTTTTTTTATAGGTAGGTTATATGATAATCATATCAAGAAATAACTTCTACAAATTACAACAACTTCTCTTCAATAACATGGGTAAAATAATTTTTATCTACTGGTTTCAAAAATATGTAACATAATATATATATAGTTAAATTATAAAATCAATTTACCACAAGTTATCTTTATAATTGTTTTATAAACATTCAGGTATCTCAACATGATGATAAAACTGATAATCAATTGTGTGTCTTGAGTAAGCCACCATCCAAAATGGTTAAATCATATAATTTATATGTCATTAACGGTTTTTGATTCCATACACGTGTTAATGGGGAATAAAAAAACAATGAATAATGGTGTATTCTTGAAAGGATATCATCAATAGTGAAACTAATGTTTAATTTTATGGCATTTTAGATGAAATTATTGAATTGTGTTATTTGGGACAAAATTACATAAAAATGTTTAATTGTCAGTGGTTATATACTAAGAGAGAAATTCATGTTCACTTGACTCATATAATTGTTGAAATTAAATATAAAATTATTCTTATAGAAAATGAAAGATTTTATGGGCTCATCAAGAACATAAAATTTATTATGCTAATTACTATGATACTTTAAAAGAGTTGGGGGATTGGTGGAGCATAATAAAAATTAAATTTGAGAAAATCTATTTACTCAAATTGAATAGGGTTCTGTTTAAATGCAAGGAATTGAATTTGTTTTGAAAATTCTCAAAATCCGTCCTTTTCAGTAAGAGAAATGAACATATATGATGATACCATGTAGTTAAGGGTTGATGGTGAATATGATGTTAATTCTATCGAAAATGAATATGTAATGATAACAGAATGCGAAATTGAAACTCATATAGAAATTGATAATGCTGAGGTGGAATATGAAGACATTAACATCGTCAGATACGAAGATGAATATATATATATATGAATATTATCATGGTTAAATTCTAGTTAAAATAATATATAATATATATTTATATTTATAGTTTTTTAAAAATTTTCTAACAATAATCATTTCATGTTTCAGATGGACGCAGCTCAATTTTTCCAATTGTAAGAGGTTGATCTACATTTCGAAGAGTAGGATATTGGATCATCTAACCCTAAGACAGTTATTAGTTTAGGGAAGCTTTAGAGGGGGTGTGGTCTTTCTTGATTGATGATTATCGACCCTATTCTGAAGTGACATCCACATCTTGACTTCAATACATACATGCAGAGGTATGTATACATATGTAATTTTGATAGTTTTCATCAATTTATTTACATACAAATTGTTTGATTATTTGTTCTTTTCTTCATAGATTATCACTTATAGTATTGGATAGGGGGTTCTATATTGCACAATTATTTTTCTGAAGCATGGGTCACATGGGATGAGATTCTCGTTCATATTCATCACTACACACTTTATTATTGGTTTATAAGAAAATAAATAATATTTATTTTGAAATTTATTTAATTAGTAACTTGATATTATAATTTATTTTTAGGGTTTCTTTTTTCCCATTGATGAGAGCATGTGTGGAATAATCTAGAAGGTATAGGTGGGGTTTATGCCTGAGTGTTTCCATCAATTTTATAATAATTTGAGAACAAAAGGAAACATGAAAAAAGTGATTGGGTTTGATGAGTCTTATCGTGCCCACAAACCTGATTACATTTCATCTCAAGTTTGGGATGGATTATATTTATATTCATTTGTTGTACATTTTTAGAGGAGATCATCGGTAGGTCCACAAAACTAGGGGAGATAGAAGGTAACACATAGAAGTGTTAGTCATAAATTCTGTATGAACAAGGAACTTATAGCATGCAATTTTTTTAAAACATTTATATAACAGTAAATATAATAGTTTATTTATTATTAAAATAGGAAGTATAAGAACTCAATGTTATGTAGTTATATGTTTATAGAAGGATATAAAGTGATTGATTAGTAGAGATATTAGAGGTGATCTTCAGGGTTAGATTGTTATTATTATAATTCATGTTTTAGTGTTAAAATTAACTAAAAATAATAGTTATCTATATTAAAATTAAATTGTATTTAAAGGAGTCATATGTGGCCATGATGTTATATCACAGACTGAGAGTGAGGCTGAGACTGATGGTTAGACTAGTGCCCACTGATTTGATGAGGCATAATTGATGGAGGCAACATAGTATGCCTTCAAGAAAGGACTAGTTGTTGGTGTCATCTATTGATTGACACTTGGGATTTATTATGGTACTGTTGTAATACTGTCATCCACCTCAAGAGGTGCTCATAGATAGATATCATCATTTGATGTACAGTATCAGGAGAAGATGTGAGCACAAAATGATGTCATAGATAATATACGTAAGGAGTAGAATGGAAGCAGTAGGTGTTGCATCAATGAAAACTACAGTAGGAAGAGCTCTGATGACAGTAGCAGGAGAAAGAGGTGGTGGAGATGCGTCGATGACAGAAAAAGCAGTAGGAGTTGATAAAGTACATGTGAAATCTGACTTGTGGTTTCGAGATGAATTTCTCTCCACCATCTCCACAAGCTCCTCCATAGGATCCCCTCTAAGATATTTCTGTTTTTATGATAAAACATTTGAATGTAATCTTTTTGGTAATATTAACTTTTTATATTTCTATATAGTGTGTTTTTTATATTATTGAGAATATTTTATTTTTTATTATTTATTCAATTTTTTATTATTTATTTAATTTTGATTATTTAATTACATTATTCAATTTTAATTTTTTTATTGTTAAATTATTTAGTATTTTTTCTTATTTGGTTTTTAATTTTTTATATTTTTAGGAATATCAAGGTTTTTATTAGTTTTTTTACTAATATAAATATTTTAATTTCATTTATATTAATAATAATATTATTATTTTATTATTAATTTTATTTTTAATATTAGTTTATTATTTTAGGAATATTAATATTATTATTTCAATAAAATTAATAAAATTAATATCATTTCTATATTATTATTTTATTAATATTAATTATATTAATATTAATATTAATATTATTATTTTACAATATTGTTTTATTATTATTTTTTAATATTAAAATTAATGTTATTAATAATATTATTTTAATGAATATTTTGTTTTTATTTTTTAAGATATTTGTGATGAGCACTTTGTGACGACCCGTTACAAATACTTTTTTCTAAAACAAAATTGGAAAATATTTTAGATTAGCCGTCACAAATACGTTTTTAAATAATCTCTAAGAAACTATTCATTATGGAGCCACGTCCCATAACAAATAATTTGGTTCTGCGATGGCCTGTCGTGAAAAATGGTTTTTGCTACACTTTCTAAAACGAGCTATTTGCAATGGGGTCTTGTCGCAAATGTCCTTTTACAATGGGACCCCGTCGTAAATAGTCTAATTTCTAGTATTGGGTGCGCATCATTTAGATCTATCTGTTTCAAATGATTGGCATGTTGGTCATTTAAAATGGAAAAAGTATGTAGGGTCGGGTGCCATGATGAGTAACTAGCAACAACCTCTTCTTACACCATTGTAGGGTTGTCGGTTGATATTGGAGTAGGTTTTGGGTTATTATGTATGAGAAGTCCTAATGTAAGGATATATGTGCATCAAAAGGGCCTCGTGTAAGGAGACCTAGGTTTAAATTCCCATGAATGAAAAATCAAATGTAAAAAGCCCTAGGTGAGGGATTCCAAGTGTGAAAGTACATACATAAGAAGGCATGTGTTTCAAAAGTCTAGGAATCTATAAGGCCACACATAAAGAGACTACAGTGTGGAAAGCCTTGGTGCATGAATGATTGGCTACCACACATAATCCTTCAACTAAAATTAATCATCCTCCAATAAAATTCTCCTACCATATCCCAAGTGATCACCAAAAAATATTCCCCCAAAATTAGTTATGGTTGGAATGAAAACATTCAAATCATGAGGTAAATGTGACTTGTTATTAAGATAGCCCTTGATGGGTGCGTTCTCAACATAGGGAGAATGGCCCAAGATTTTTTAATGCTGAGTATAGGACATAGTCACACTATGAATATTATTTTCACTATTTTAGGGTTTGGTATAAGGATCCATATATATAAATATATGGTTCAACTCATCACTAAGCATTAAAGAACTCATTGAATCATGTATATAAATGATCTCACTTTTCACACAAGTCAAGAACTATACTCTTGGTGAGTCTAAAAAATAATCTTTGTCATTTTCTCCTTGGAATGATATTTTCTATGGAAATTCACATAGGTTCACCTAACAGGGCACAAACGAGTGTAATGTGATAGCACAATGCCCATACATGGGAGAATTTGCATTGGTTAAGTGATTTCGGTGAAATGGCCTAAGTGAAAGGACCTAGTAAAAACATTGTATTTTACCCAAATATACATATTTTTATTCATACCTAGATAATCTTATTTCTTAAGTTAATTCTACAATCACTCCTTATCGATTTTTATTATGAATTTTATGCTACAGTAAAATGGTCCATCCTTTAAAAACATTTATGGACACTATTGTAGCCGCCCACATCTAACAGTTGATCGAAGACATTGAATATGGAATATTTAGACAATATATTTATCCCTATCATAGGTTATTTGGTTCCATCATAAATATTTAATAATTTTAGACTTTATCTCACTATATGGTTATGGGCTCGTGAATGATGTCGATATTCCAAAGCTGGATGAAATCCTACCATACATTTGGTTCATAGAGTATGTGAATCTAAAAAGAGAAAAATCTTCTTGAAAAGTCTTGTATATCAATGATAGAGAGACCAACCTCTCTTATATGTTACATCATTCTATGTTATCCCTATAAAATCTTGCATATATATCAAATCCCCAAACACATGGTTATTTTTAAATATGTCATCGATCAACTGCTGACAAACTTCAAGGAATGAATTAGGATTGAGACCTTTGTGGTTGCGGTGGTTTCAAACCAGAATGGATTTATGTGTACTAGGTATGATGAACATGCATAAATTATTATGATCAATTAAAAATAAAAATGATATAATAGGATTTATGGATATCCCAAATGTATGTTTACAAGAGCTCTTATCTTATTACATAACAATTGATTCATTGGAATTCATAAATAAATGTGTTCTAATAGATACATATACATGTGGGAATAAGCCTGTGGAATGTATAAAATATCTCTATAGAACCATTCCTTGGGGTAATTAATGAACATTTCTACCTCCCATAACTATTTTTTGGAAAATGCTACAATAATTCCTCCACTGACCCATGTGTTTTTGAAGAGACTAAAAACACCAAAAGGATATAACCCTAACCACATATAGATATTAGTTTAGATAGATGGATAGAAATATTCCCAGTCCTATATTAAAATGGGATAAGCTCCAAATTCCAAAATGCGCTTTTCCTACATATAGAATATTTGAGTCTAAGGAAACAATTAGTCTGAACTAAAAAATGACCAAAATAAGAAGTGGGGTTTTGATGTCAATCTTGATTTCCATCCTCAAATTATTATATATATCATTTTTCCATGTGTATCATCAAATACATTCTCTTTGTCTGTGAATTACTTTTAATTGTATGGAAAATTACCTTTCTCTTGGTGTCCAGGATAGCAGATGGGATGCCTATTATTATAGATGTATCAATTTTTTCTTGGATTTATATGTTAATATTGTATATATACAATGGAAAATCCCTATTATGTATTTGAGGAGCATTTAAAGTGTTGTGGTGATGGATGATGGAAAATTTAAACACATGTGAGATCCATAATTATGTACAAATAATGATATGTATATTTCATTCATTAAACCAGGATATTTCTAGTATAAATCCATTTTTATTGAAGGATGGTATGGAATGAAAACTCTTGATGCTTTACTCAGATTTATTTTCTTTTCATATGGTGAAGCCCCCATCGAGAAAATTAAATATAATACCTATAATAATTATGAAGTTTTGTCATATAAGGAGGATATATGGTGTTGAACTCTATCATATTAGATAGACTATGATATAACCTAATAATAATATGACTTATATAGGTTTTCGTGATTATTATGGTGCACACAATAAAAAGTAATGGCACCACTTGCAGATGTCATAATGGGGAATCATCTGAATATAGAGTGGTGCTAGTTGGTGTTGATGAACCAAGATACAACTCATTTCATGATATTATGACCTTGTCAAAATGAATTCATTAACATTACAAATAGGCATTTTTATACATGTATGACTTTTTATCCTCAAGGTACACTTGCAAACAACATCCCCAAGGCCACAACATCCTTTTCCCCCAGAGAAAAGGTAGAATGTTACTAGGAAATATCAGAATAAGTGTGGGACCAATGAAGGGAATGGAAATCTGTATCAACTATATAATTTAGCTTCTCAAAAACCCACAATTAAAGAGTAATCAACTCATTATCCAAATTGGATATGGTCTTACTGGTGGCATCTGGATAGTTTTTTAACCAATGATGATAGCCCTAGAAATTCACTAAAAATGAAGGCACCTAAAACATATTCAAACCCCTCAGGGGAGCTGGTTGACACCTCTTTAAATTATCTATAACCTAAATTCTGTCATTTATTATGTATGTGTCCATTTTTTAAGACATTTTGGTCTTATGGACAGCCCTTCAGTGTGACATTATTATTCCCCATCTTTGATAACTTTAAGGAAATCCTAGTGTTAAATATTTAAACTTATACTAATGAAACTAACACATATCATAAGGAGTTGGAGATTATTTTACATATAAAAGATGACCATATTCCTATTATGAGTTTTGGGTAGGATACTAGGGAACCCTCGATGACATAATCAATCAGTCTATCATTGAGGAGTGAGACCATCTTTTTAATACTGAAGATGTATAGTGATGATTATACAAATATATTATCTCCAATTTTAAATTATGTATGATATAAAACATATTTAATGTTATAAATTATAGATATATTATCAGAACCAATAATTTATCCTTAGTGAACTAAGGTTAGAAACCCATTTTATTGGTAATGGGATTGAAAAATTTAGAGGAAAATAAATTCTCACCACGGTATAGTGTAATGTTAGAGTTATAGGGATGACACACACTCTATTACTTACTAGTTCTTGGACTATATGACATGGTAATGGAAAACAAATTCCACCATATTTAATCAAGAGCCTCCATATTGTACAAACACATTTTTTCTGGTTAATGTAGTTGGTTTTCAAGTCATTCATATATATATTTATTCGAAAAATGATATCACACTTTTTTGGTTTTTGGATCATTATTTTTTGAGAGGGAACCTTTTGATCTGATCCAGAGGATGAAGAGGAAGAAATTTAAAATTTTCTCGTACCTAATATAAGAGAACAATTTATACCAGTAGTAGAGGGAACATTATTAATGCCTATCCCAACCATCAGTGAAGGGGATAAAGGATCATGCATTAATATTGATAATAATTATCATGATCTATATCATATTGATTATTTTTATTCTCCTGAATGTTCTTATTAATACTTTAAATTATGAAACAATGGTGGAGGATATTTTATCAGTGATAGATATCGACTCATTTTTGAAAAAATTCACCGACTTCAATAAATAACAAGATAAATATATGTTTTTATTACTTATACCTTCCAAATTCTTTTTTGACATTTCATGATAACTTAGGATCTTAAATTATATAGTTTTTTATATATGTAAAATTCCAAGATTAATATATTAGTGGGAGGTTATAACTATCATGCCTCTTTAAGTGGAGTATTTATAAACCTTAGAGACGATGATGATATACCTGTTTTATATTTTTGTAATGGATAATGAATGCCCCATTGAGTGTTCACCTCATCAGGATACCCCTATCAAATAAATGACTGAGTCAACCACCATGGGAGGGGGTTGAGATTAATCAACCAACCATTCTTATAATATATGGTTAATAAACATAATTTAAAAATCCAATGGAACCCAAAGTGGTTCAATATTGATATATCTATCATTATATAAGTCCTTTGACCAAATATTATATTTTTAGGAATATTATATATTTTAACAATATAATATTTGTTTTAAAATATTATTTATGTCAATTTTTGACACTATTTAGTATTTTGTTTTTGTTAAAGTTGTAACAACTTTATTTCATTGAAAAAATTAATTTAATGAACCTTAACATGTTATATTAACCAAGAAAATTAAGGGAATGTATACAATGTATCAATTTAAATTTACTTTAATATTTATAATATCATTTATTTTAACAATTCATTAATAAGGTAATCACTACGTCATGATTATTTCATAAATAAATTTAATTATTTAATGACTAAAATTTATAAATAAAATACCATTGTGGAGGATATAATTTTAGATTTATAATGAATTTTTAGAGTCAAATTTATCTTATGTATAACCCTATATTTAAAAATGTTTTAGTTATGAAAATTTTAATTTATCACTTTTAACTCTTCATTAAATTAAATAATAATAAATGTCCTAATCTAATCCAAGTTGACCAAAAAATTCATATTTTATTCCTATGGATTATTTTGGTTTAAATACACTTATCCAATAGAATTAGGACATGTGTTAGGGTAATAATATTATCATTAGTACCTTTAATTAACCTATTTACTTTTAATCATGGTAAAAAAGTCAAAAGGTACTATTCATCAAAAATTATTTTCATCTTATTGAACCACATTTTACTTACTGATATCAACCATGTCTCATGGATTTTTGAAATTCACTTCATTGAAGCTGTAAAATTAAATTTTATGAAAATTTTTTGATAGGCCTAGAAGGTGGGTAAAATATGTTAAAAAATCATTAATTTATTATACATCTAATTTTATTATAAAATGACTCCAATTAATTACATTGAATTAATAATGGTATTATATATATATTTTGACTGAAAATAAATTTAAATAAAATAAATAATTATTTAAATAAAATGTTGGTTTTAAACAATAACGTTGTGTTTTCTACTATTTGTCCAAAAAATGAAATTTTTCAAAAAAATTACCAAAAATTCACGCTAAGATAATTATGATATTATGATTCCAAAAATAAAGTCCATTTTGAAAACTAAAATTTATAAAATTTTAAAAAGTGTGTATTACTATTCATGGCGGCTAGTTTGATTAGTCATGGTGTGTTAGAACTTGATGTTTCATACAACACACCCTATTTCATTATTCAAAGAGAAATGTATGATGGAAGGTTGGGGTGTTACATTTTTTAATCCTTAAAATAATTTCATTCTCCAAATTTATAGAATACTATTCCATAAAAATATTCAGGTGGTTCTTCATCATATGTTCCTTGGGTTCCCACATTTCCTCTTCCATGTTATGGTTTCTCCATAGAACTTGTACCAGACAAGTAGTCATGTTTCTCTGCACTTGTTCTATGGTATCAATAATCTTGAAAAGCTCTTCACAATAAGAGAGATCGAGGAATTCTATTTCTTCATAGGTGAGTATATGCATTGGGTCAGACATGTATTTTTCAACAACAATATGTGAAAAACATCATGAACTTTGGAGAGACTTGGAGGCATTGTCAAATAGTAATCTAAAACTCCATTTCATTTTATAATTTCAAAAGGTCTGATATACATTTGAATTAATTTATCCTTCTTACCAAAATGTATAACATTGTTCCATGGAGATTCCTTCAAGAAAACATGATCACCTACTTGAAATTCCATATCATTCCTTCAGTTATCAGCATAGATCATTTGCCTACATTGGGCTTCTTTGATGTAGGTTGGGATAATCTTCACATTTTCTATTGTTTCCTCAATATTTTCTAGGCCTACGAGTTTTCTTTCACCATCATCATCTCCACAAGTTGGTGTGTTACATCTCTTTCCATTTAACGCTTCATATGTTTCCATCTAAATACTTGAAAGAAAGATATTGTTAGAAGAAAATTCTACTAGAGGTAAATATTGATCAGACATACCAATAAAGTCAAGTGGGAAAGGTCTCAACATGTCTTCTAAGGTTTTAATAGTCCATTCTGATATTCATTCAGTTTTAGGGTGGTAGGTAGTGCTAAAATGATGTTCAGTATATAAGGAATTTTAAAGAGTTTTTCAGAATCTTGATGTAAAATGGGTATCACGATCAGAAACAACTGATAGGGGTACTCTATAAGGTCTTAAAAATTCATTTATATAAAGTCTTTCTAAAAGTTCGAGTGGAAAATATTCTCTTATAACATGAAAATGTGATGACCTAGTAAGACAATCCACAATGACCCATATTACATCATCACTTCTAGGAGTCTTTGGTAGCCCCATGAAAAATTCCAACGTATTATCTTCCCATTTCCACTCAGGTATGAGGAGAGGTTTAATGACACCTCTAGAATGTTGTTTTCCAGCCATCACCTATTTATAGACCGTACATCTTGATACATAATCTGCATTCTCCCTATTCATGTTGTCCCATGAAAAATATTACTTCAAATCACTATATATCTTAGTTCTTCCAGGGTGTATAGAGAAATTGTAGATATAAGCTTCATCAAACAATTCTTTTTTTAGATCAGGTATGTTAGGAACACAACGTCTCTCCCTAATTTTCAAAATTTTATCTTCATATTCGAATTCGATCAATCTCCCCTCATTAACAGCTTTAACTTACTTTACAAACTGATCATCCTCAATCTGAGTACATTTTATCTTTTCTAGTAAAGATTGATTGACAACCATTTGAAAAATTATCAATGTTTCATCTTCCATGATTATTCCCATATCAATTTTGACTAGATCCATGTACATAGGATACCTTTCAAATCTCATCTAGTTCAGAACTCCATGTTCCTTTCTACTCATATCATCTTCCACCTTATTTTCTATTCCAGGGTGGTAGTGTATAGTGAAATCGTGATACTTGAGTAGTTTAATCCATATCCTTTGCCTCATGTTGAGTTATTTTTTTGATAAAACATTCTTTAAGCTCATGTGATCAGTAAAAATATCACATTTTTCAACATATAAATAGTGTTTCCATATCTTCAGAGAAATGATTATAGGTGATAACTCAAGATCATGAGTGGGATAGTTTTGTTCTTGATTTTTTAGCCATAGTGATGCATAATAAACAACTCTGTCATTCTGCATAAAGACACTAGAACGTCATTTCTTTGAAGCTTCACTATAAATACCAAACCCACCATTCCCTGATGGTATAGTCAATATAGGTTCATTGAATAATATTCTCGTTATTTTTTCAAAACATTCTTCACACTCTTTTTTCCCAAACATATTTAACCCCTTTACGCATGTGTTTAGTTAATGGGTTAGCCAATCGGGCAAAATTATGGAAGAAGCGCCGATAATAACCTAATAAACCAATAAAACTGCGTACCTCAGTTATACTCATCGGTGCATGCCATTCTTGGATTGCCTTGGTCATTAAAGGATTAGTAGAGATTACATCCTTAGAGACAATATGGCCAAGAAATGAAATATCCTAAAGCCATAATTCATATTTTTAAACATCCCATATAATTCATTTTTTCTCAGATTCTTTTGAATAATGCAGAAGTGATTTTAATGATCATTATAAATTTTGGAGTATACCAAGATATCATCAATAAATAACACTATAATGTCATCAAGATATTCCTTGAAAACTATATTACTAAGATCCATGAAAATAAAGGGTAGATTAGTTAGTCCAAAAAGAATTACTATAAACGCATAATGCCTATACCTAGTTTGAACCATTGTCTTTTGAATGTCTTCCTTCTTCATTCACAAATTATGATATCAAAAATGATTATCAATCTTTGAAAAATATTCTTCTCAATGAAGTTGATAAAATAATTCATCTATGAAATATAGGGTTTAATAATTATTCATTGTTAAAGTATTGATCTCCCTATAGTCAATTCACAACCTCATAGATCTATCTTTGTTTTTAACAAAAAGAACAAGGTATCCCCATAGAGAAACACTGGGTAGAATAAATCCTTTATTACTAAACTCCTCTAGTTGTTTCTTTAGGTCCACTATTTCCACAGTTTCTATTCTAGAAGGGGTCTAAGATATGGGCCTTAAACCAAAAATTAAAATAATGGAAAACTCAATTTCTCATTATGGATGATGTCTAGGTAAATCCTCTGAAAACAAATCAACATATTCATGCACAATAGGTACATCTTTAAATGAACATTCATTTCCTCAGCCGTAGTTATTTCACTCTCTTTCTACAAAATAATTGAATTTAGTAGATCTAACAGGGGTGGAACTTAATATAAATCAGATGGAGAAATTTATGATCTAAAGATAATGTACTCATTATCATCATATAAAATTGTAACCTTTATATTCTTACAATAAATTTTTGCATCATGGTCCAAAAGACAATCCATACCGAGGATTATATCAAACTCAATCATGGGTATGATGATGAGATCATCATATAAATAATATTTATATGCCTTAATGGGAACTGATTGACAAAACATTGTTGTAATGATACTTCCCTTAAAAGTTTTTACTGATAACACTCTTGTTAAATCAAATAGGAAATATCTAATTTTCATAGCAATCTGTGAAGATATGAAACAATGCGATTATCCAGAATCAAATAAATAATTGACTAAATTTTAGTAAACCATTAAATCACCTACCCCCAAAACATTCAGAGCTTCATCCTTAGAAGCAGTGATCATATAAGCATGGTATTAATCCCTTGTCATTTTCTGAGGTATGTTTCCTTGGCTCTTAGAAATTCATTTAAATAATGCCCCATTTCTCTACAATTTTAGCATTAAAAATTGACAACCTCTTTCCTTCCCTTATAATCACGGGCTTAGTGGCCTTTTTCACCAAACTTGTAATAGAAATCCATTCCCTTCAGGAAAGTATCGAGGTGTTTTTTCCCACATTTACTACAGGATGGAAGTTCAACTTTTATCTTCTTCAACTTATTTACATTTCTATAGTGATCATCATATTACTTCTACTATTTCTTTTCTTAAAAGTCATAAGACATAAATAATTATTTTTCATTCTTTATATCACATTAAAAAATATCATTATATGAGGAGAAGGACTGTGAGACTAATGCTCGATGGAGAAATGGTTTTAACCCATCAAAAAGTCGATAAATATAACTCCTTGGGTTACATATATAATCTGTAGCATGCCTTGCTAACCTTGTAATGTTAGCCTCATACTTTGCGACATTCTCATCCTTTTTTTCCTCACAATCAGAAATTGTTTTTCCATATCCGCCCCATGGTCATGTGAAAAGTATTTTTTCTATAAAATATCTTTAACCTCCTCCATTCCATATTTTATACCTCTTTATCCAACCTTGTGATTTAAATTAATAACCACCATTGATTTTCATCACCTGTGAGGCGATAAACATCTATGAAAACCTTTTCTCTTTTGCAACTCCCTAAAGTATGATATATTTTCACCATGGAACTTATCCATTGAATAGCTACAAATGGATTTGTACTCCCAATGAATGATGGTGGTTGTTTCCTCATGAAGCGGTCTGACATTGATCGTCCATGTTGTGGATCAGGGTGCTCCATACAGGTAAAGTTATTATTCATAACTTGAGTGTGTTGTCCCAGTATGGGATAAGATGATCAACACAAGTTGCATCACCAACTCCACTATAAATATCTTGAGTATGAGAGAAATACCTACATGGATTACGTGCGCTGATACGGTTTCCATTCCTTCCATAAGGCACCATTTCTAAACATTGTCATACACTAGATTTGTTTATGAATCGATATTCATAATTCTAAATTTCTAAAACACTTAACAAAAATTGAACAGTTTATGGATATAATGCATAATCATATAAATTTTTTATTTGAGGAAGTACTTACACATAAATCCTTCATAATTCTTTGTAAAGAAATTGTGAATTATCCTAAGAATATCCCCTGGGAGTGTTGTATCAAAGAGTGCACCAAGGCCCATTGTCGTGTACAAGGATACCACGGGTCATGTCCGAAACTCCTTGTCAGAGTTTTCACTCCTAGGTACATCTATTCCAGAGCTTCTTCTACCTACTCATATCTAGACAGGGATATAATTCCTCGAAAAACTAACAAAATCTCAACATTACCAAAATTATTGTAAGTTCTTATATACTAATTCTCAATGTCTATCTTTGGGTAATGTTCACTAATAAGAGTCTTCCTAAATCTAGTTTCCAACTATTATCCTAAACATAATCTGATACAAACTATAATGCATCGAACCTAGTTACCCAGAGTCTGTGAATTGTTACATAACATTGGTATGATCACAACAGATCATGTCTTGAAAGGCCTATTAGTTCAGTATCCTTGGAAGTACTAGATACATACATAAGTTTTAAATTACATCATGAAATAAAAAAACAAAATTGTATCCCATTTGAACACACTTAAATAGTTTTTCCTATCCCTATAGGTCAACCATAAAATACTTCTAACATACATGGAAAAATAAAACATAGAAATGGGTGAGATCAGATGCTCTGTATGGATAACAATATAGAGAATGCTTTCATAAATAAGAATACACATTTAAAGAAATGTATAACACTAAAACAAAAGCCTTTTTAAACCTACACATTAACATAATATGGAAAATATAAATCTAAAAAATTCTATTTACATATTCACATAGATAATCTATCAGAAGAATAATCACATGTAATATCTATATCTAATTTCATAATGATGGAATGCATGATGGTGAACATCATAACCACAAAGTCAAGGGCTTGTGCCAAGACTACAAATAAGATTTGGTCTAGGCATTGTTCCAAGACACTAGTTTGTCTCATGAGACCTACTGTTTCATCGAGGAGTTATAGAGGTCTCCACCCATCACTTCCTAAGTCCAATGCATTCCTCACTTGAAAAGATTTGAAAAAAACATAATCATTCTTATTTAAACTATCATAAGAAATGTTAATAATTTTACCATAAAAAATAAATGGTATAAAAATAATACATCCACATTAAATCATATAAAAAATCCTTCAATACAATATAAAATATTGTATCATAATAAATCAACTTCAAACAAGAGTAAAATACTTCAAAGGATATGGACATAGATGAAATTAAAAATATTTGAGAGAAATTATCTTTCAATTTTGAAATCATTTAAATGTCAAAAAATTAAAAAATAAAACATTTATTTTGAAAATATTCTTATAAGATTATAGGGGAAGCTTCGAAGGTGTTATAATAGAAAAAAATAACCGCACCCAATGTATAAGTTAAAAAACATTCTTACCATAATTTGTCGAAAAGGTCATAAAGTACCTTGTTTTGAAAATGATGGAAAGATTCCTTTAAAACCATTTTATAAAAATTCAAACAAGGGTATAAATGAATTTAACCAATAGTGTAGTAAATATTCAAAAAAATGTTTTGAAATACATTTTTATGAAACATGGATGTGGATGATAAAAATCTCCTAGTTGATACTCACATACAAATAACCTTGGATAATGAAGAGTATGTAGAATTAACCCTTACCATGTACTTTTCTGTGGTTGAAGGCTTGTTAAAATTTTGTATAATAGTTATATCATTTTTTTAATCATACAAGAACCATATATATAAATATGATATCATATATGATCTCCAAATATTTCATTGTTAATAATATTTCAGTAGTATCATCATTTCCGGTGTTAACTAGTTCATTCTCTATTGTATGTTTTGATATGTAAGTCATGTTTGTTATGGAAAATATGTACTTGGTTCATATCCAGAATTATATTATGTTATTAAAAAATATTTTTAATCATAAAATGAAAGTAATTCTTCAATGGTTACAATGGATATGTGAATCTAATTGCGTTCGTGGAGACGGTAATCCGTACTTACGCACGAGCAACAATATCATTATTTTGATGGTAAAATCAAATGTAAATGGATGGTATATGATATTTAAAGAATAATTAACATGTTATGTTTATTATTTACATCAATTATACTCATTATTATACCCATCCAAATTATGAAGTGTTGAATAAAAAACTACACCATGACGTGGAGACGGTAAGTCGTACGTACGCACATATGTTGACGTTGTCATTCATAGTATGGATAGAATAATTAATATTGTTGTAACATATCTATAATAACAAAATAGTATATATAATATACTGAATTTATTATTTGGGTATTAAAAAAACAATGAAAGAGGAAGTGGAAGAAGAAAAGAACTTTGAAAGTGGTTATGAAATAATTACCTCTTTTTCAGGTGAATGGTTTTGATTTGATTAAAAGGGCTCTATACGATGGCATTATGATCAAGGTAAGGCTTCTAGGTTTATGTGATGGTGTTTGGGAATATATTTGAGTAGGTTTTGGCCAAGACAAATTACTTAGGGTATGTGATTTTGAGATAAGTGACATTACCATTTTATAAGAGAGGTGAGCATCACTTTATGATAATCTTGTAATATTATTTTATTGTAAAATAATTTTCATTTTTTAATGGATAAAGAATGATTTATTTTGAGGATAAGGTGATTATAGGTTGAAAAACTCTCAACTAATAGGTTTTAGATAGGTTTAGGCCACCATATTAACCTTATCTTCTAGATTTAACTCTTAGTAAAATAGTTTAACATTTACAATGTATTCTTGTATTATTAATATAAATGGTTAATAAAAATACTAGAAAAATACAACAGAACCCCAAGTGGTTCATTATTGATATGTGTATCATTATATAATTCCATTGGCTGATCCTTAGATATTTGGGAATATTATATCTTTTAATAATATAATACTTGTTTTAAAAACTCATTTATGTCAATTTTTCCACTATTTGGTATTTGGTTTTTGTTAAAGTCATAATAAAATTAATACATAGAAAATATTTATTTAATAAACCCTAACATGTCATATAAAAATATAAATTTCATGGAATGAATTAAAATGATCAATTTATATTTTATTTAATATTTATAATATCAATTATTTTAAACATTCATTAATAATGAAAGTATTGCATCATCATTTAGTCAAAAATAAATAAAATCATTTAATGTCCAAAAATTATGAATAAAATAACATTATGTAGGAAATCTTGTTATATTTATAATGAATATTTATAGTCGAATTTATCTTTTTATAACCCCATATTAAAAATGGTTTATTTAAGAAAATTTGAATTTAACACTTTTAACTATTCTTTAAATTAAATAATAATAAATGTAAAAATCTAATCCCAGTGGACCAAAAGGATCATATTTTATTACTAAGGTTTTTTTATCGAAATAAAATTATCCAATATAATTAGGACATGTGTTAAGGTAATAATAATAATATCATTTTTACGTTTAATTACCCAATTTACATTTAATCGTGGTAAATAAAATTCAAAAGTAACCTTTCACAAAAAATTATTTTCATCTTATTGAACCACATATTAATTACAGATACCAACCGTGTCTCTCGTATTTTTTAAATTAAATTAAAAAATGTAGTAAAATTATTTTTTTGTAAACATGTAAAAGTTCCTAGAAGGTGGGTAAAAGAAGTTAAAAAATTCAATAAAATTTTATACATCTAATTTTATTATAAAATGAATCAAATGAATTAAATTTTACTAATATAGGTATTATGTATCTATTTTGACTTAATGTTAATTTAAATAAAATAAATAACTATTTAAATAAAAATTCAGTTTTGATCAATAATGTAGTGTTTTTAACTATTCATCAAAAATGAAAGTTTTCAAAAAAATACCAAAAATTAATCTTAAGATAATTTTGATATTAAGAATCCAAAAATGATGTCCATTTTGAAAAATAAACTTTATAAAATTTCAAAAAGTGGGTATTAATATTCACAACGGCTAGTTTGATTGGTCATGGTGTGTTAGAACTCGATGTTATGTACACCATAAGCTATTTCATTATTCAAAGGGAAATCTACTCTAGAAGCATGATGTGTTAGACTCCAATTCCACAACAGTCATTCATTATTTAATTTTTTTTCTTTATTCTTGTTTTTACCAGTGACCTATTTGGTCCCAATGATATTCTGGTCTACCGTCCATAAAATAAATTTCCTCACCTAAATTCTTTTTATTTAATAAAGTTATTTATTCATCGACAAATCCTAATTCTCATCTCTTATAGAATATTTAAAACCCTTTTGACATATATATATCATTAAGGATGTGTGTTGTAGTTTCTCCAACACCCTTATATACCCATGTACTATCTGATCACTGATTATGTTCTTATGGTCCATTTTGAATCATCCTTTCTATTTATATACAGATACTGGTCCATGTTCATCCTTTGTATCCTTTAAGAATTATTTTCAACATATCTTAGGTATTTAAACTACCCGAATGATTATTATGTCATATTAACTAGGATATTAACACTATTTTTTATTTTTAAAATGATTTTTCTCAATTTCAACCACAAAAAAAAAATTTCTCTATAACTTTTTTGATCATCTTATCAAAGTATGTATATGAGTTTATTTTCTTGAGTATCAATGAGATATCCCTTAACCTCTATAAGATTCAAGTATCAAACATTTCCCATTATTAAGAATGAAACAGTATGATCTAAATATTCAAATGTTCTTCAATGATGGATTTTTATATACCATTTTTCTTGTTGGTACTCCTCTTCCTTTAGAAATAATAAGGCTCTATTATAAATGTATAATAATGTTAATACTACTAATTTCAAAATATATCCTGAAATTATTTATAAAAAATAATCATTTATTCCCTATTTTTGACAATTGAACCAATTCTCTCAAACACTACAATTTAAAAAAGATTTTATAGATGAAACAATGCATGTTATCACATTTTTCTTGAGAAGATCCACCACTTGGATATTCTTTATCTGTATTTCATTCATAGATTGGATCATTGTTATTTTTTAGTGAGGAATATTTTCATCATTCCTTTGATAATGTGTCATGATAACAAACACATAAGACTTTTGGTTGATAATTTAAAACCATGTCATTATTCTAAAATCTTAAATTAAGGGGGGCATAATATATCTTCTCATCAATACTAATTTGAAAAATAGGCCCACACAAATCAATATGTATTTGTTCAGTAACTCTCTATGAACTTTAATCGTTCACCATATATTCCATCCTAATGATCTTACCAAATTTGAGTTCATCACATATATGAGAATGATTATGTGATATCCTTGGGAGATACTAAGTAGAATCACATTTCACAAAATCATCTAAGGATGGTTGGATCGAATCACAATAATATTTATTTAAATTTTTTTTTCTTATTTCCTGGATTGAATACAATTATCTTATTCTCTAATCAAAATATAATGACTCACCTAGAAGAACATTTTATATAAAAAAGATGAATTATATTTTCCCTTGATGTTATACACCTATGTGGTAAAGCCTATTGTGAATCTCGAGTCACAAAATTGAATAAAAAGAAACATTCTGTGATTAGTACCTTAAAGAAAAAATTCAATAGTATGTCTCATGTCATTTTTCACAAATAGGCGTCTTCAAAATACTATAATCATTAGTAATATATCATTTATAAATCTGACACACTTTCCTAGTCATACCTTATCCATGTCCCCAGATCCTTATCTACCATCATATGATTGGTTTATCCTCTATCAGTGATCTATATTCTCATGCGATATGATTCTTTTATGTAAATATGTACAACCACTACCTACTCGTCTCCTTTATTTTTGATCCATGTATTTGACTTCATACTTGATACTGGATGATATTCTGGATCTTCATTATAGTATGATGAGGAAAATTAATTTTTTAATGATAAAAATTGATTTCACATTCATGAATCATTCAATGATACATTAATTTGTTATGTACAACAATTTTTTATTTTCTTTGGGGCGTACATGTGTATTGTATAGTGTGAAGAAGAAAGACTCGGGTAGCGGCACTCGAGAGAAACCCTGGAATTATTCTCCCCTCTGTGACGGTGATGGCCTTAGTGCTGGTCCTTCCCCCACCTATGGGGGAGGGATCTTCTTCGCCCTCTAAGAAGGCGCTTTTCTCCTTTACTCCTTTCTCGGATCCTTCTTTCCTCCCCACTTTCCCTCATGTTTCACTTGGCCCGAAGGTCACAGACCTACTTGATGGGTGCCCTAATCTTCCATTATCAACTGTAGAGTTCTCAGAGTCCTCAAATCTACTGAATAACACCTTGATTTCTAGGATTAAATAGTGTCACCCATCCGTTGATTCGTTCGATAGGTATGTCTTTGGCACCTGGGAGCTGCATGATAGGGAGATGTTGGGTCTTTTGGATAAAATGCACATAATGATTCGTTTTTCATCAGAATCAAACCTCATCAAGGCCTAGAAATTTTCTCCTCATTGCTTCAACGACTTCAGTTTTTACCTATTCTGGTGGTCTTTCTATTTTCATATGAAGCGGGATACTCCTACAATGGAGACGTGGGTATGATTTCTCAATCTCCCCCTACCCTTCCAAAATCCATTTGTTATGTGAATACAAGGAAATATAATTGGCAGATATAGGTGCTCAGATAGTTGGACTGAGTTTCTATGTCACCTGGTTAATCCGCATGTTTTCATGGAAATGGATGTGTCAAAAAATCCGTTCGAATTTGTATGGATCACAGTGGGTGAGGAGTATCGATGCAAGTAGCGGGTGGTCTATTAAGCATGGAATTTTTTTTTTCTGGATGAAAATTCCTGGGAAATTCGTTGGAAATTTGTTGGAGGGTGTCTCAGTCCACTGCAAGGAGGAGGGAAATTGGTTGTGGTAATGATTCTTAGGTTCTTGATGGAGAGGTGTTGGAGCAGGGGTATATTTTTTGGATGCTAATGGAGGCAAGGGTGCAGAGGGGGGTTCTCCGAAAGCAACCCATGGACCAGAAAGGTGGCCATTGAGGTCAAGATTGGCATATCCTGGCCTATGAAGAATGCTATGGTGCATCAGAACAACCCGACAGTGTCTCATGTCTTTTGCAGATTGAGGGAGTACCTGGAAAAACCATATTCATGCAGTGAGTGGATCTACAATGGTAGTGTGAGGGGGAACAAAGTGGTTCTACATGAGGTGAAAAGAGTCGAACTTAAGGAGTACACACCTAATTATATGGGGGAGTATAGGGTGGGTCAATGGAGTAAAAGTACTGAAGGGGTTGTCCTAGGGTATGGGGGTACCGGTACAACAGAGTATTTGAGGATTCCATCTTATGCAGAAGTGGATATGGCAGGCAAGGGCATGGGGGAAACAGAAGAAAGGGAGATGAACATGAAAATTCTGGGAGTACCAGGTGAAACCGGAGCATCGGGTGAACTGGGGAAGTGGATGACGAGTGGGGAAGAGTTTTTCATACCCTGAACCTACCATTGGTTAACATCAGTAATCGCTTTGAGGGCCAGGGATCAGACTCTTTAGATACTGTGTTTAGTGGGGAGGACATCCCCTCAGGTATGGAGTCTGGGGAGGGGGATGATGACCTTCCCTCGGAGGAAATCTCACAGGGAGGATCTAGAAGTGGGCTCCACAACCTACGGAGGAAGAAGGGGCTAAAAGATAATGGGGACCCAAGCAGCTGCATCCTGCGTAAGAGGAGAAAATCAAAATGCCGTAAGGATTACTCATATCTCCTAAAGCCTATGGAGACTGGATCAGCTAAGAAGGGCGGTAAATAAGTACTGATTGGAGAGGCTATTAAAAAAGCACAAGAGAGGGAAGATAACCTGGTGTGTAGATCTGGATTAGCTGAATATCCAAGTCCAAAGAAGCAAGGACCAGATAATAAGGATGATGAAAAGGAAGAATATCCTCCGAAACAAAATTCCCTGGTGGTATATGTTTCCCCTCATAGTGCGCCTCAGGAGGGTAAGGAAGATGATGAGTGTGAACCGATTGTTATCATGGCTGGCACAGTGCGGGCTGCTGTCGTAGAGGCCATGGAGGGGCCATGTGACCTTCTTATGCACTCTAAGGAAGAGATGCTTGAGAAGGTATTGTATTTTAATGATGATAAAAAGGATATAAAAGGTTGAATGGTGAACCAATTCAAGTGTACACAAATGAGGAGGAGGAAGACTGGATTGTCAAGCAACACATAATCATGACCAGAGGCTTCAATGAAAAAAAGATAACGGGTGAATATATTGTGTAGACATGGGCCAAATTGATCTATCAATTTGAAGATAAAATTAGATCCGACCCTGATAACAAGGTATCTGAAATTTCTTGGATTTTATATAGGGATGATGTTTTTAATATGTTAATGTTAGTCTTTAAGGATGTCGTAGGGCCTAATGCTACTGTTTGTACTTGAGGGTTTCTCACTTTCTTCAACAAAAGTGTGCTTTAAATAAAAATGTTAATTTAGAGGACATGTGTATTGTCATTGATAAATATCCTTTGGTTTTTTAAAACACACTAAATGAACAATAGTGGCCATAAAAACCATTACTTCAATATTGAACTCTATTTGGATGCATCTACTTATCTTATTCACATCAGTATCTCTTGGCTATGGAAAATGAATTTGGATAATTTCCCATGTTTTCCAAAAATAATAGTAGATCTGAAGTGTTTTTAAGTGGAATTTTAGAATCACTAGTCATCCCACTGGTTCCCAAAATATTACAATTCTTATATATAATCAAATTAATCTTTAACCTTAGAGTGGCCGCTTTTGATCTCACACTAATATTTATAGTTTTTTTTTACAATCATACCTCAAGGAAACTATATCATTTTGAATTTTTATTTTCTTCTCACAAAATCCCATAAACTACTTTATATGACCTCTATACTCTAATTACCATACCCTAATTTCCCATTAAATTATAATATGGGAACTAATTTCTCGATATCATAATGGTATTCAAGAGTTTCTCTTAAAAAATTAAATTTCATCATAGGATGGAAACATTCTCTTCAAGCTCTTCAATAAGTTTGACTTTATATTTATCTAGGTTCCTTAAACTATAGATATCTATGGACTATTCAAAAACATTGATATTTTACACAATAAATTTATTTTTGTTTTATATAATTAAAAATCGAGGATATTTAATTAAATCATTTAGCTTTGGCTTCTCTTATCCTTATTACTATATACAGAGTTTGGAATCCTGATCCACTCTACTATATTTCATTATTTTAGCTCTCTAATCATCCATCTCCTCAATAAAATCTTTCAATTCAAATTAGTTTTTAGTTTTTATATTTCTAATTTCAGCCTTCAACTCATAAAAACCTATTTACAACTATTTTATATATATTTTTCAATCATTAGGAACATTATTTGATTTCTTATTTTTGGATCTATAAATATTTACCTCTATAAGAGAATATTATAATTCAACCAAGAGTTCCACACTTCCTTCAACATCTCCATTTTTTGTATCTATTTCCAATTTTCTAAGAGATACATAAATAGAAAAAATAACATTTTTTCAATGATCCTTAGAGTCATCCATATCTTTTACCAAATACTTTTTAAACAATTATTTCTTGGAGAAACCAGATTCTTTATTTTCATGAAATTTAGTTTGGAATTTTCTAAATTTTACAGAGGATAAGTAAATCTTATTGGGAATATCATCATTATCCTCACCATAATAATCAAACATTGTGGGACATTTTTATGTATGATGTACTTCCATTACCAAACTAAATCATGGAATTGTAATATTTTTTCATTATACCACCTTTTCCCCTTTATAAATTTGTGGAATGGAATTAGATAACCCCATCCACAACACATTTTTCTTGTCCATGTAATATAGTGAGTTTTTGGGGTCTTGAATTCCACCAATTCATACTTTTATTTTCTTCAAATCCCCTCTATCATTATTTATCATCACATATGAAAGAAAAGTACTATATAATAAATCCAATGTCCACTCTTGTGGATATTTATCCACTATTATAGAGACATTAATATTAAACCTAGGTCGATGAATTATAAATATGTTCCGAACCATCATTACATTATAAAAAATTTATATAATAACATTCATTTATTCCCAAATAAAAATAACCTAATAAATAATGAATTTAAAGACACATTTGGAGGCATTCTCAGGTCCTTATTTCATTCTAAAAAACATGTAATCCATACTATTAGACTTTTGAAACACCTTTATATATATATATATATTATTTATTTTACATCATAACATGTGATAGGTTACATGACATAAACTTCATGGAAAATGTGTTGGATTAGTCTCCTCATGAGGCATTAATTTCACTGGAATTGAAATCCAGTTCTATTCAGTCAACATAGGATAAAGTTACACTGTCCATACTATCTGAAATAATAGGCATGGTAGCTATAAAAAATATATACCTAAAGATAAAATGTAGTGATGCATCTAAATCTTCAATATATGAAGATTGATTCCATCGATGGTCTTGATCTCTTTTTGATTGAAAATTTTAATATCTTTTACTGAGTGTGAAACTTTTACTCTAAACCATTTCTTATTATAATAATTATTATCCCACCAGGTTTTATACCATCAAGGGGATGAGTGGTTGATGTTAATGAACCAATACCTCTATTATAATCTTATAATTAGTAGTTTTGAGCTGATTCACAATGGTATTTGTCTCTATAATTAAATTTATTTGAAGACAAGACAACCACCTTGTACCTAAAGTTTTCTTCTTTGAGCATGTAACCACTATGGAAGACCCATTCTCACGATTCTCTTTATCATGCACGGAATGTGTGTCTCCAAAATGAGTCCCAATTCAATTTATATAGATCAAATGACTCTAGTGTAAGACCGCATTTTTCATTAATGTATTATGTGACTCAGGGGTTTTCCCATTGTGAGAAAACAAGAAGAACATAATTCCCATTATATTTGGTAAAATCACATGTTATCCTTTTCTTTACACAAAACTCCTTATGTGTTCCATCATACATAACTTATGATATTTTCTAACTCTATTCACTTCACATGAATCAAAAAAATTACTTCTTTTGGAGTTCCTCATTTAACCACATTAATGATTTTTTAGTTTTTTAATTATTATTTTTATTTTTGAATAATAATAATAATTTCTTAATTTAATTTTTTCAAGTTATTAATTATTTATTTTCATTTATTATATTGATAATTTATTTATTTATTTATTAAAAAAATTTATTTTCTAATTATTTAATTTCACATTATATAGAATGAATTAATTTCTTTTAACCATTACAAAAGAATTGAAAATCAATTTTTACACTTATGTAGATTTTATATTATTCTCACACAAGATTTGTGTTTTTTCCTATTACCCATACACAACTAGAATTATACCCTTACACAAGGCTAATAAAATTCTTAATGACTAGACATAAACTCTATACTACCCACACAAAGGTCATGGTATACTTTTTTACCTTTATATAATTGAACTTTACCTTTATGAAGTGTTTTGAATTTTATATTTAACTTTATGTAGTACTTTAAAATACTATCTACCACTACGAAAGACATGTATTTTTAACATACCATTAATATAGAAATTTTCCACCAATAAAACCCACAAAGAAATATTTATTACATTTTCATAGAACATATAAATTACATTTTACCCAAATAAATATATTTACATGTTCCCTTACAATGGTAGAAAATCCTAACTTTCTCTAGTTTAAATTGTTTCATGATTTTCATGATATATTGATTTACTACAAGAATAAATCAAAATTTTAAATTATTTTAATGATTTTATAAAATGAAATTAATTATTTAGAATCTTTTTTAATTGTATCTACAATTTTTTTAAATAAATTTATATGAAGATATATTTTGTTATTCAGTCATGTACAAATTTATATCATGGAACACAATTATTTTAAATTTATTTTTTTAGGTTGATTTCCTTTTTTATGTTTTAAAATCATTCCTTAGTTTAATAATGTAATTCAAACATGTTTTACAATTCTTAAGAAAGTGTATTTATAAAATTGATTTTAGTGATTATTAAATATGAAGAAAAATTTGGATTTCAAATTTTGAATATTAAAATTTGAATCTATGTAATATTTGTATATATCATAAAATTATAATTATAGAGGAGTTTTCAACTCTTTAAAAAAGTTTATTCATATGATTTTGAAATATTCAAATGCATCAAAATCGAAATATTAGAATTATCGATATTTTATTTCCAACTATCTCCTCGACAAATATATAATATAATTATTATTTATAAAATTCTCATTTGCTAATGGATTACTTGGTTTTTTTAAGTTATTTATATTTAAAGGGCTCAAGGAATGTGAATATGGGGGTTGATAGTGTTGTTGTTAGGATTGTCAAAGAGATTATAGTATAACATGTCTCATTTTATAAATAACTCTCAAGGAGGAACAAATAATCTTCACCACAGTTCAATATGAAGAGAATAACTACAACTTTTATGGAATTCTCCAATGACATCATTTACATCCATTTAAAGGGAAAATAATAATATTTATTTACCAAAATTTATTCTTTAACTCTATAGAAGTTATTCATTTGTTTTATTTATTTCTTCAACAATTGGTAGAGTTTTTAAAACATTATATTTTCCCAAAATTGGTTACCACATTAATAAAATTATGTCTGTAGTTATGTTTACCTGACCAAATCCTAGAACACATAGTTGGCAATTCTCACTATTGAAAAGAATGGGTTTTCTATGCTTTTATAAAATTATAGTTAGGTTTAGGGATACTCATTTGTAAAATTCTTGGATAGGGATTGATCACATTATAAAATTATTTTTTTATATTAATATAATTTAAGAGTGTATATCATATATTAGTTAGTGTAATAATCCATATGGTTGATGATGAAGAGTGGACTATGTTGATTTGAATGAACCTCTATAATAATTACCTATATTCATCGCATTGTTTTTTCTCATACACTCTTGACATATCCACCATTATTTCTTTAAAAAAAATTTGTTTAATTTTTCATAACACAATTTATTGCGATTAATATTTTTAAAAATAATTTTTATAAAAGTCTACTCACCCCTAGACCTTTTAAAATCATTCATTCTAACCAAACACATGGTATCAAAGGGTAACCTTCTTAATTAACTTTATTATTATTTTTATAGATACCTATACTTGGTATCATAGGGTGAACCATAAAATATATAGTTTTTATGTTTTCTATATTTTAGTTATTATTTTATTCTGAGGTAAAATTTATCATTGTCCAAAATAAGTCTATGTAGATATCTACATAGAAAAATAAAAATTTCAATAATAAGTTATTTGATTGATAATGTAAGAAAAAATTCATCAAATGAAAATGAGTCTTCTAGTAATGTATATAATTTATTTAAATCTACTAATTCCTGTGATTGTGAATCAACTATTTTTTAATTATTGATGTTTTGGATGATATATAGGGTATGCATCAATAACAACTTTGTAAAATTATGGACTTACAAACATCTCTTGGGTAATTACATAAATATGTTTTTTAAAAATTAAATTTATTATTATGAACTTAGAAGATTATGAAATATTAACCTTTTAATCATGGAGATTAAATATGTCCATTATAGATTTATATATATATTTTTAAAAATAACGAGGATGTGGAAAATAAATATTTAATTATTTGATAGTTTCTTTCAAAATGGATAAAAATGTTGGAATATTAAAGATTACAAGGTTGAGAATTCATACTTATTTAAGTAATTATAAATATGTTTTATATTAAACGAAATAATGAATTAAATAATGTTATGAATAATGTAAATTCTTTGAAAAATCCTATGTTTTTTATAAAAATATAGCCATAATCAACTTATTTATTTTAAAAGGTATGGGTTTTTATGGAATATTGGTAATTTTTTGATTATTTATTATAAACGCGGGTTATATAATAATTATCCTAATACTGTGCTGCAAGGTTTATTATTTCAATTGGGAACACAAAATTTTCTTTTAATTCCTCTTAAATGTGTTACAATGTTCATAGAATTAAAATATTTTGGATTCATAAGGTTTATTTTTAAAATCCTATTAGATCAGAACTGGTGGGAATCTCTAGTAGGGTTTTTAATGTATGTACACTATGAATTTTATTATTATTTGTCTTATGTTATATTGGATTGATCATGAATATTTATTTCATTTTTGAATGTGAGAATTTTTTCTTTTTTTATATTTTTCGATTTAATACCTATTGAAAAATATTGGTTTTATTAAAAAAATCATTGTTTATATTTTAACAATTACTTTAATGTCATATTATTCATTTTCATTCCCCTTTTTAGAATTTTTTTAGTGAATCAATAATTTAGGGGGTGTTATATATTTTTCTTACACATTAATTTAGTCTTAGTGTAGTTTCTCTTGATTTTTAATATAATATGTTTTTTTGAATGTGTGTTTTTTTACTTCTATACGGGGATGAAAATAATTATATTTTTAATATTTTTGATAAATTCTAAAAAGGGGAAAAATTTGGAAAATGATATTCTATTTAATAATTATAAAATAGGGGATGATTATTAGAGTTAATCCTTGAACCATTTGAAATATTTATTGTATTTTTATAAATTAATCTATTATTATTTTTATTTTTATTTAAAATTTTCCTAAATTATAAATTTTTTATTAATTTTTTTTCATTTACTCTTATTATTATATTTAATTATATATGGTCAAAAATAAGTTTTCTAATGTTTTGTTACCCATACATTAATTAGAGAATTTTATCATTACTTATACATAAGTTTTTAAAATCTACTATTAACTTATTTAGCATTTCACTTACTCTTATGAATGAATTATGTTTTTCATGTAAAACTTACTCAAATAGATTCTTACCCTCATTTGGTGCTTAGTATTTTTTAGTTTCCCTTAAATAACTTATATAATACCCATATGTAATGTGTGATATTCTATTTTAACATTATGTAAGTGAATGTAAACATTATAAAATGTTTATAATTCTATTTTTACCATTACATTACTCATATTGGACCATTATGTAATTAGATTAAATTTATATTAACATTTAAATGTAACATGTATTTTTCTTCCCTTACAGAATGTAAAAAAATATTATTACCCTTAAAAAAAGAAAAAATCCTTGTTACCTTCACAAAGTATGTTTAAATTATGATTTACCCTTACAGATGTATTTAAACATATCCTTACATAGTTATAAAATTATAATTACCTCTAGTTTATTGTATTTCATGATTTTAATGTTATATTGAATTTCAAAAATCAAAAATCAAATGTTGTAATTTTTTTAATTAGTTTATAATTTCATATTAACTATATAGAATCATTGTGAAGTGTTTACACATTATTTTAAAAGAAATTACACAAATATCAATTACATTCATCATTCGTGTTTATATTTTCAGCATGAAACTCACTTATTTTGAATTTTTTTGGTTAATATATTTGATTGAGATGTTTCTAAATTACTATTTAATCCTAATGAAGTTATTCAAAAACAAATTGAGTATCTAAATAAATATATTTTTAGTTTTATATTATCACATAATATATTTGTAAGGAAATTAGAATACCAAAATTTGAATATAATAATTTAAATCTATGTGAGATTTTATGATATATTTAACTTATTATTCTTGATTTTTTTGAAAATTTTGTACTAGTAATTAAAAATTAGTTTGATATATTCAAATGGATTAAAATAAAAATGATTTAATGATTGATATTTTGTTTTAATATCTACCATTAAAAATTCATTATTTTTTTTCTAGACCATTAATTTTCTAAATGATCAATTGTATTTGTTAATATATTTATTTTTAATGGGATATAGTAAAAATGAAATGGGGGTCATAGTGTGGACGTTACAATTTTAAAAGTAATCTTGGGACAAAATCATTATTTTGTTGAAGAACAATCAAGGGGGAATAAATAATATTTCTCTTCAGTCCCCATTAATAGAAGAACTGCACCTTTTTTGAGTTCTCAGACATCATCATCAAAATCATTTTGAATGTACAAGAAGATTTTTTCTACACAATTCTTTATTTATATAATTCCCCAGTTACTGAAAATATTTTAAATATTTTTTCTAGGTCGGGAAGAGTTTTTCACACATAATATTTTTCACATAATAGATTATGAAACCTATTAAATTTATTCCTTGATCATGCCCATATGAAGAAAAGGTAGAAAACATAAGATGTGGATACTCCTTTTAGAAAAACCTAGGTTTTCTTAGCATATGTAACAGATTATTTAGGTTTAGGTATACTCCATAATAAAATTAATTAGTTGGGATTGATCCCATTGTAAATATATGGGTTTATATTTCTACCTTTTGAAAGTCTCTCTTATATCTTTGTGTGTTCCATAATCCATTAGCGGGGGTGTGAAAAGTGGATTAATTCGATTTGACTAAACCACTGTAAAAATAAATTTTATCCATCTCTTTAATATTTTATATAAACTCTTCACACATTCACAATTATACTTCTTTTACGAAATATTTTTTTAATATTTTTTAATCCAAAAATTCCTTGGTTAATTTAAACAACTTTATTAATTTTAATAAATATTTTTTAATGTCCCTATACACCATCTACCATTAAGAATTATAACCTAACAACTTCAAAATTGTAAACATGTTTGTTTTTTGAAAAACTATTTCTATGGATTTTAGATAATATAACACATTTTGGAAAAAATCCCATGGACCAAAGGATATATGAATGGGTATTTATAAGAATAAATCCACTAACATACCTATATAAATCATTGTTAGTCATATGTTCTATATCCTTAAGAAACTCATCATTTATCTTTTGTGATTTGTGTAATCACTTATTGAAAACATGATCAAAATCCATAGTATGTCACATGATACAAGACCTTCTACCATGGTTAAAATCATGTTATTAAATTTAATTTCATTATTATATAACTATATATATTGACACTCATACAATGTTGATATTTTGAGTGATATTAAGATAACTCTATCATTTCTATCCAATATCCCTTTATACACATCATGTTATCCTTTAAAAAATATCAAATCATAAGCTCTATTTATCTTTTCTAGAATTACGTCCATGATGTTATTGTGAGAGTCTATCAAATGATTTTTGAAAACATTAAGGATAATTTATCATTTACAATTTTTACCCTTTTACTCAATTTTCCTCACTCAATCACACGTACGCAAACCACATGACCCTTTAAGACTTACACACTCTACATGAATATTTAGGATTTGAGTACTATCTGTGATCCTTTAGGGATTACGTACTCTGTATGATACTTTGGCACATATGTTGTAACTCTTATTCTTATTTAAATTATTTCAAAACATAAACAACATCATCCATCCTTTGTGTAATGATCTTTGTCAACAACTTCCATCCTTTTCAACAGACATATGATACTCAAACCACCATCATAATGGTTTTTTCCATCATTATATCAATTATTTATTGGCCTTAATTTGAAATTATTCCACTTATATTTTATTTTAATAATAAAATAATAATTGTAAAATAATTATTTCACAATTATTGTGATAATTAGTATTGATCTAATAATCTAAATTTTATACCCCAAAATTAAATTTGGCATATAAAAAATTAAACATTATTATGTCAAATTTATGATTAATTTTATAAAATTAACATTCTTTTTTTAGGTAAAATAGTTTTAATTCTCGCATTTGAAAACTATAAAAACCATTTTTTAGAAAAGTCTATTTTTAGTTAATTTTTTATGTTGAATAATATTATCAATTCTGTAGATTATAATTATATTAATAATATTATAATTGTTTAAATGAGAGTTATGTGTCCTTAAAATAAAAAAATATCTTTTTTCCTCCATGTGTAAATTTTATTATTGATACATTTGAACAATATTTTATGAAAAATATGAGATGATTTTCTACAGTGATATTCATGATTTTCAAAAACAAACATTTTCTTTTTACATGTTTTATTTTTTCCATTAGGAATATATATATTTCATATAAAAAATTCATCAAAATGTTTTAGGTCATTTAAAGATTATGGTATTAGTAAAATTTTATTTTTTACTACTCACTTAAAATTCAATTATTTTAGAGATTTTTAAAAAATACAACCTAAATTCATTTTTTAATGAGAAATTTAAAAAATATAATTAATTTATAAAATTTATATTCTAAAATGTTGAAATTTTAAATTTTAAAAGTAAATATATAATATATGGAAGATGATTTTATTTTTGAAAATAACCTTTTTAGTTTTGATTCATATTTATTATTTGCCTTTTAATCATAATTACTCTCTAGGGTTTACCATATTAGTGTTTATCATGGTTTTAATAATAATGTATTCTTAATGTATATTGTTTTTTGTTGGGAGTATCATGTGACATAGGTTATAGATCATTGTATTTATTTTAAATGACTCAAAATATCATGTCATTACATTTTACACCCATAAATAAATCATGTCTTAACAATTTACCAGTAATTTATGATAAAGATTAACGCAATGTTGAAAAAAATATTTACATGCCTCAGGATATTATCTTTAATGAGATATGATCCACTATATAAATAGAACAATTAGAAACGATTTATTTTCCTCAACTATTAGAACAAAAAGTATCTCAAAGCTAGTTAATAATTCCATTATGATGGATTTTTTTAGATAACTCTAATTTATACTTTCTGTATGTCATGGTTACAGTTGATTTAAAATTCTGTTCTCCCTATTTTAGAAATTAATTTAGATTCAAAGTGAATACATGCATACTATTTTAAAATTTTAATAAATTTTTAGAGTGGTTCATTATGATTTGTATAATATTTATTTACATGAAAATAATAATTTAACAACTAAATTATATCATTAAAATATAAAAAATTGAGTGTGGTGACCTGATATTCTTAGAAAACATCCTAGACATAATAGGGTTGATAGAAATAAAATACGACCACTAATTTATAGTGGAGGTTAAGTGAAACCTAATTTCCCCTATCATCTTTATAGATAGTCCTTAAAAAGGTTATTCCATGATCATTTGTTATTGTAATTTTTATATTACTACCATCCTCAGAAATCCTTTGATTATGGAATTGGATTGAAAAATAACTAAGTTCTCCACTAATAAGAAATTGAATTATAAATGGTACCGGAAGATGAAATAAACTTCATTCAATCTTATAGAACAAACTCTTCGTTTTTCCAAAGTATTTTAATTCTTGATGTCCTCCTTTAAAATTTATAAAATTTCTTCTAGTTCTATTGATATATTCCCTAAGGTGTCTCTTTACAAATTTTTTACATGAAGGAAATTGAAAAAAATTTCCTTTATCATCTTCATAAATTAAACATTTATAAGACTATATAATTCACATCTTAAGTGTGTTTAGAATTTTCAATCATGTTCATATCATTAACCAAATTTCATTATAGATTGATTTCCAAAATCAAAATTATTTTCATTCCATCAACAATTATGATTGCCTTTTCATTGGTGTAATCTATACATTTTCCCTCTCACCGCAAGTTCATTCTAGTTACATCCATGAAAAAAACCAAAATAGTTGACCTGAGTGAATAAATATAAAATAAAGGGGTATATTCTTAATCAAAAAAAAGTAATTCAATAATAAAAAAATATTATCATTTCAAATGTTTACATTTTACAATTATACCCACAGTTAAACCTATATAATCATAGTTTAATCCAAGATAAATTATGTTTATTTATCTTAAACTCCTCAATGAAATTAGAAAATTAGAAATCACAGCTTTTCATAAAGATATAATGAATAAAAAATGTATATAACCTTTGAATGATAAATAAGGTGTGAATATAGACATCTTTCCTATGAACCAGGTGTTGATTGAGTTAATACCAAACACACACTTATCAATATTTTTTCCCCTAGGGAATTTTGTTCCAGAGCATACATCCACTTATTGTATATAGAGTTGTATTCATTTGTTTTAGATCTATACAATATATAATTTAACAAAACATCCTGATTTTATCTAATACAGAGAATCTTACCTTATACATTTCCATGGGGATTTATAAAAACATCACTAAACTAATCTCGTAAACTAATCTCAAAAAATTACATTAACAAAACTCTGATGTCAATTATAGTGACTTGGTCTTATAATGACATAAATAATACATTAATCAGATGATTTTAATATTTCTTATCATAAAATTATCTAAAAAAATGGACAACTTGTTTAGTTTGTTGAATATTAGTGACATAAAAATATTATTATATAACACTAGAAAACATTATTACATAATAATTATCCGATATATAATTTTCTTGATACATCATATGATATAATATTATTAGTAACCTGATGATTTGGAAATATAATAAAGGGTTGACATCAGACCCTCAGTAGAAGACTAATGACATATCGTAATGTAAAACTTGATAAATAAATAAATATCATAAAAATGACAAAAAACAATACATTATAATCATAAAAAAATATAGAGTAACATCAATTATTTAAAATACCACTAAGGAAGTATAAAAAATTGATATTTCTCAAAACACATCTTAATAGACTTCTAACATGTGATCAATACATAAAAGTGTGAAATATATAAAAAACACTACATAATATTGAAAACATGGATTTTCATGGAAATTAATTACATCTTGAAATCTTAGAATAAATTTATGAACAACTTGGATGAGTGGAATAACTAAAATTATTTTAAAATGTTTGTAATAGAACTCATTATTCCCAAGATTATGAGATCAAACTCATTATGTGCATGCTTAAAAAGGTAAGCCTACACATCCATCCCATACATGTGTGAAAAACTCATCATGTACTCATAGGGATATCTAATGATATATAAACATAAACTAATCCATTGGATGGTAATATAGGACCACACTTCAGATCGTTCATAAATATGATTACCACATAAAATAAAACATCATCTCATTTTAAAAAACTTATGAAAAAATTTATTTCTTAAAATTACCACATAAAATGAATGTGAGAAACCATATGATATAAAAATTTATTTTCAAAAATTATTCATAACATAATAACATATATCATATGATAAAAATAACAAATTATTATTGACAGATCATTTGTTTTTAATTAAAACATAATCATATTAAGAGTTTATTGAAATGATTTTTTATTTATAAATATGAGTCACTTTTGAAAAATAATCCCTTATTTTCTATAAATAATGTTACATTTCATGAAAATTATTTTTTTTAAAATACCTCATCCCATAAATAAGGATACAACATAAATTAAAATGGAAATTAATAAAAAAGATATATTTAATATGAAAATTTATAACCCAAAGAAATGGTTTTGAGTTACTGAGTCCCTTACCATTACCCTTGATTTCAAGGGAAGTGATTTAATAACTTATATACTAAAGATAATAATTTTAATTAAATATTTCAAATTTTTATTCCTATATACATATTACCTTCATTATAAACAATTTTCTTCACGTATAAAATTATTCTAAACTATTTTCTAAAATCATCTATTAATATTATCACCCATTTGCACATACATGATATAGATTATATAATTACCCATTATTTGATACAATTTTCAGAATAAATATATCATTAATGTTACTATAATATATAACTTATATTTATTTTTATGTCTTTTATAAAAACCCATACATTTTTTAGTTTAGATATTTAAAAATGAAATTATTGTTGGCTTACTTCTATGATTTTATAAAATGAAAAATACACTTTCAATATAAGTTAAATAATTAATATAATATTCACATATACACATTCAAATAATTATTTTATTATAATATTATTATAATATTATTATTTAAGATTACATATTCAATAATAATATGGTTTTACAACACCATTAATGTAGGTAGTTTAATAGATCTTAACATGAACACACTTTACCTTGATTAGTGAGTATGGTTAAAGAGTTGTTTCACATCACATAATAATTTTATAATATGAACATAATGATATTTTTATATTTTTGTTATTTTTAACAAGATTTTATTTTTTTGGATAAAAATGAAAATCTAGAAGAAAAACTAAAACAGTTACTTTATGGTGGCGTTAGTCCTCTTGTATTAATGATTTGAGTCCCTGTTTCTCAAAACATAAGAGGTTGTGATGGTGGCTAGTAAATTTAAATTTAATAATAATAATTGTATGATATTTATCAAATTTATTCATCATTTCAACTAATCTTACCTTCCATTAAATGAAAAAATTAAAAAGATGACGTCGCTTCATGGAGGCAGTAATCTAGGTAATTCAATAACAATGTTCTTTTTATTTATCGTACTGGACATAAATTAATAAATATGGGTTTTAAAATTATTATTATAACATATAATTAAAATTATTATATTTAATTCATATATTAATTGAGTTGAAATAGATTATGATGAGTAATATTAATATGGAAAGCTTTTCATGGAGATAATACATAGATTAGACAGTTGACTTTTCCATAGAACGACCCTGGAAATTGAGAGAACTGTGATAAAAAAAATATTAAAAGGACAAATTTTTGTTGTATTTAATTATAGGGAGATTTAACTTTCCATATCTATAAGGATTAATTATATGGGGATGTAAATCATTAAACTATGGAGGCATTACCCTTTATTCGGAGGAGAAAAGGGGCGTTGTTGGAATGAATCATTATTTTCCAATAACACCATGACACTATTCAAGGATCAATAGCTCTAAAATGAAAAAACACTTATTATATTGTATTTTTGGATCTATGAATTCAATATAACGTTATTTCACAATATTTGGATTTTTTTTGTGATTTTTCTCTTATGTTTTTTATATTTAAACTTCTACTTTTAAATAATGAAACTTGATTTTAGTTAATTGATTTTAGGTCTCATTAAACATATAAAATAACCCATATAATTTTTTTTGTTTATAGAAAAAAATATTCCATATATTAAATCCAATTAAATTTATTTATATTAAAAAATTAACATTAAAATTATTATCGATAATGTGTTGAAGAACTATTTTTTTAGAAAAATAATATTTTATACAATATAGATTTCTAATCTTATTTAGTATTGATTATGTATTAAAGGATTGTTAATATATTTATTAATGTGTTTATAAATCAAATTAGATTTATTATTTAATGTTTTTTAGATTAATTTGTTTGATATGAGATTTTTGTAATAAGAATAAAATAATTGTTTTAAAATAATTGTTCTAATAACATAATAATTAATATTAATCAAAAAATATAAATGTTTTACAACAAAATGAAATTCATTATGTAAAATAATTTTGAAACTATTTACTAAAAAAAGGGAAGAATTTTTATAGTAAAATTTCTATGTATAAGAAAATTAATCTTGAGGTTAACCCACGTAACACGTAAAAGATCCATTTTTTAGAGAAGTGTGTTTTTAAACAAATTGTTTATGTGTAGAAAGATATTATAAATTTTTAGGATTCTAATTAAATTCAAAATATTTTAATTTTATAATACATTGTTATGAGAAATTAATAAGTATCCAAAAAATTATTTCCCCAATTCATAAATTTAATTTTATAAAGAGATAAAAATTAGTTTTCAGAGAAAATTAATTGATATTATAAATTCATATTCATGGGTTTTAAAAATTGGTGTCTTATTTTTAAATGTTATATTTTACAGAAGAATATATATTTATTATATCAAAAAGTATTTTAAAACATATATTTCATATTAAAGAGATGATTTTAAAAACAATATGTTTCTCCCTACTAATATAGAAATTGATTCTTTTAGAAAATATGAAAATACTTCTTCATCACATTTTGTCACGAGTTATTACAAAATTAATTTTACATTAAAAAATTTAAATTTAAATTTTATTAAAATATTATGTTAAAATAAAAATATATAATATAATGAAAATAGTTTTTTAAAATTATTTTTTCAATAATAACTCATATAATTTATTTACCTACTAATGGTAATAACAATTAATAGTGTACCATCATAGTGTTTATTATAGTTTTAACGAAAATGTATTCTCATTGTTTGGTAGTTATCTTCCATTTGGTGTATAATGTGATATAATTTATTTAAAATAGTAAATATTTTAAAGGACAAGAAATATCAGGTCGTTATAGTTGGGATGATTTGAATGCCCTATATAATAGTTTTAACCTTATTTCCCCACTTTTACAACTACCGAGATGAAAAATATTTTCCATAGTTTTGATTCAAAATTAATATAATGAAAAGGGTCCTATTTGTAAAATTTTAACATCATTATTCGATTTATAGTTTTATTTTTTAAAAAATCCATTCCATGTAGTGGTTGAAATTAATTTAACATAAAAATTATAAACACTGCAAAAAAAAATTTATGACAAAATTATTTTTGAAGCCTAGAAATGAACTTATACCAAAAGATAATTTAATGATTATTCAAATTTAATTATTTAGATTTTATCTAATTAAAGAATAATTATTTTACTTTAATATCATATTAAATGCATAATTTTAGTATTAATGCAATGAAATGATTATTTTACAAAAAAACAGTATTTTCACCATTTAAAAAATATCAATATTTTCCAAAAAATTCTAAAATATCACCATTATATAATTTTTAGATGTTTAATGAATATATTAAATCAATTTTATCTAATAATGTTTTTGAATTTTCATAAAATTTTTTATAATATTTTCTCACAAAAATAAATAAAATCATATATAGGGGAAAATGTGTTTCTGAAGAATAAAACAAGATTATGAAAAACTAAGTGTATATTTATTAAGAAATAATAAATGATTTTTTAATGACAATTACTTTTTTATTTGCATTCCATAATGTGGTTATTCCTATTCATACCTGCAAATGTAATGTCTAGGCTATAATGGACACATATAAATACAAATATTTTTTATAGTATATTATAATTCACATAAAGATCAGTTTTTCCTATTAAGAACGATATCAAAAATATATTTACCTTAAAATATTTTCTTATAACATGAAAACTATTATTAAATTATGTTTTCATAATTTTATCATCATTTCACTAGTCAAGGGATTAACATTTGAAAACACCTATTTTTAAAATCCGTTTTGTATAAGGGGTAAAAAATTACCCTCTGAAAAATGGAATGTGAAATTGAAGGTCATCTAGAATAACACATAGGTAGGTTTCCATACAAGATAACATTATTTGAAAGTAAAAATATTGGCATAGAGGAAAAATAACATTAAAAATAATGTTAGAGAGTGACAAGAACATTGATCAAAAGTAATTTAATGACAATGAGATAGAAAATGACTAAAAAACTATTAAAAAATTAAGTGTGAATAAAAACATCAATTCTTAAAAAAATAAGTTCACATAATTTAATTTTTATTTCAAGAACCTTTTCCATGAATTGAGTAATTCTATAACCATTTATAATAAAATCAAATAAAACTATACCCGTTTGAAATGTATAATTTCATCCATTAATCAATTTACATCACATTCTCAACTACATCTACAAATTATATGTATTGAAGAAGAATTTCTCATGAATAAATTATTAAAAAAACTTCTATTTGATCACATAATCCAAAAAAGGATAACAAGTTATTTATAATGTAGGTATACGTTAGTGAAATTTGAAATAGTTATTATATAATATTACAACAAAAAAAATTAAAACCTTTATCTGAAAGAATAATGCATTTAACAATAATATTTCTATTATAATACAAATTCTTCAACATAGATCATTACATAAATGAAGAATCATTCATCACAAATTACCTCAGTAACCTCAACGTTAAATAATTACTTAACGTTAAATTTTATATTATACCATTCATCTTACTTTTAAAAATATTAAATAGTATTACTTCTTAATGAAAAATAACCTTAAAAATAAGGCTTACTTATAACTTAAATTTTTTTGGAATCTCCCAAAATATAACTAATAAAATTGAAATTACACTGCATAAATACCATAAAAGAGGAATGCATTCTTTTGAACTTATGATCAACATTGAACTTATAATATCATAATGATATCCATAACTATTATCTTAAGAACATGTGAAAACATCTTAAACATCAATGTCATTTAAACCCCGAAATGATACTGACAACAATAGCCTTTGACCTAGACCCTAAGATATGGTGATAAAAACATAATCTTTAAACTACATCATTTGTTGAAAATAAACATGTCCAAATTTTTTCTAGCCAAAACATAAAATATAAATAATAAATATTTTATTATATATATACCTAATTAATTTTATGTTAAATGTTTTTGATAATTAAGAATAACTATTATATAAAAACACCCTTGTGTTCAGGTTATCAGTATAGCAATTGTACCAAACATATCATTTTTAACATCATGTCTTCAACATCTCCCATTACATAGTAGGTCTGGGGTGGGGTACAAATTAAAGAACTATGAATATTTGGAAGTTAGAAACTATGACCACCTAAAATTATCCCCACAATTATGGAGGAGGAATAACCACTAAATTGGGCCCTGTGGTTCACATTAACATCTCTCATTAAATTATTCCCACAAGAAATATTTATCAATAATTATCATTAAATATCAATATTTATAACTTGGGGAAAGTATATATATTAATGGGGATCTTAAACACTCAATAAGAGTTAAAATAATAATAAAAAATTGTATTCCATGGGGGAGTAGAAGATGATTATAACTGTATGATGACATAATCAAATTGCATGATCATAAATAAGATAAGAGAAATCATATCCATAAAACCTAGAACATAAATCATGACACATGGCATAATGGTTTTACATAAGACATGTTTCATATAATTCCACAGTCCAGTGCCATGTTAATACAATCATTATTCAAGTGTACCACTATAACTCATAGTTATCACAGAGAAACTATATAGGTATCTAATAATATTATCTTCAAAGAACCCTAACAAGAACCCATAAAAATGGAATAACCAATTCAAGAAATTCCAATATAATTCTATGGAGAACATAATGATTATAGATTTAATTGGAGGTCAATATTGTGATCACCCATAATCATAAAAAATATCGAAGAACTATAATATTATTAATGAATATATATCTTTCATTTGATTATAAAAATCATATAAATAACCATTATTCCTTTAATAACATGATTAACACATAGAAAATAGTTGGGTTCAATGAAAATATATTTCAATTAATTATATTTCATCCTTATGAATAAAAAATAATATATCATTGATATATATCAGTATTATAGAATAATAAAACAATAATGGATTTTTTCATTTATGAATAATTCATCTAAAAGAAAATTTATGAGATTTATTTGAAAATGTGGGAAATATAATTTTTTTGAAAATATTTTATAAAAATTTATTAATTACTAGGAAAAATGTAGATTAAAATTACCATATAAAATTTTAATGGATGGTTCAATTAAAAGAAAAATGGGGTTTATCGGGATATTCTTTCATGTCATAAATGTTAAAAATAAATATTATTTTCAATTTTTTTAAAGATAGACGAATGATACACTTTTTGAAAATGATGCAAAATTTTCCTTTAGATCCTTTCAAAATAAGGTCAAACATAAAGTAAAATTACATAAGTATTTAAATTATTTTTATTAAATAACATTATTTAAATTGTATTTAGAACATGGATGAAGAGATGTGTTGAAATTCTTTAATAATTTTTAAGAAATTTTTTAATTATAAACCAATTATGACCATATAAACCCCAAAAAATATGAATGATTGAACATAATAAGGAACTTAAAACACAATAATTATAAAAAATATCATGATATTATATTTTGAGAGATGGTATGTACAGTACAAATACGAATAATACATGTATCAATCAATAAATGTCTCAAATAAAAACATTGGGAAGAAAAATAGTTGCAACTAGGGTGATTCTTTAATTATTATCCATTTAATGAAGAAACATAACATGATTATATAAAACCAATAATTTACATGAATTAATAGTCTAAAACAATTACATGGGTTTGAAGCTACACTATATAAAATAAACCACGGTGTACAACATGAATTAATCCTTAAATAAATGAAATTGAGATCATGGAAACCCACAAAACTTTTTGTAACATTCGATCAATATATCATCAATGTGAGAATCTCAAAGTTACATTAAATATCATGATAAAAGATTCATTCATGATATATTATTTCAATAGGTTTCATATAGACCTTATAAAAGAATTTAGGTTTAGAATATACAATATTTATCAAGGAATCAATATTGAGATGAAAAATCCTTAAAGTGATCATATCATTGAAGATATATTTTAAAAAATATATTGTTTATGTGCATCAATTATAAATTTAAAAATTGGATATAAAAAATAAGTGATAAAAATTCGTTTGAAACATAATATTAGAAAGATACAATCAATAAAAAAGTGATATAACTCAATGAATTGAAATTTAGTTAAAAATACCTAACTTTGAGTCTATTTTTCTATGTATGTCCAGTAAAAAAATAATATATATATGTATATATTATTTATTTACTTAATAATATTTTTTAGTTTTATTAATTTATCATTCAACCATTTTATTCATTTATTTCCATGAAATATTTCTTTAATTAATCAGTTTATTCTACATGTTGTGTTTTGAGGACATTTGGTCCATTATTACATAACGAATTATGTATATTGACCAAAATAAATGAGTTAAATATTCCATCATATCTGGAATAATTATTACGAAAATTTAACAATTTATATAAATGAAATATAATTTTAAAACTACTAATGAACTATGGTTATAAAAAATTATTTCCATAACAATGAGGGATATGGTAGGCATATACGTTTGAGTAATTATTCCATTTTTTAGAAAATATAGGGGAACGACATAACATTTAATTTCTTTTTTTGATAATTATTAATAAATAATAAATAACATGTTATATCATTAAATATAAATATTTATACAATTCATGTGATTCAGTGATGAAAAATGACTGACATCACTTCATGAAGGTCATAATCCAGATGTATGTATGAAAAGGGTTATCATTTTCCAAAGAATGAAAAGGTATGAAAATAAAAAATGTCATATAATTACATAAATATTATTATTCCATGAATATAAATCAAACACACACATAGACACACACACACACACACACACACACACATATATATATATATATATTAAATCTATCATTATAACCTTCCATGAGAGATTGTGATGGAAAAATAATTACATTAGTTTGCGAGGTGTTAGTTATTTGTCTACACCAACAATGGTTTTGTTTCCCATTAGATAAACAATGAGATGGATTAATGTCTGTACATTAATTTAACAACATTAAATTGTTTTTGAGATACTTATGTTTTCATATCCCATGGTTCATAAGAGTTTTGAAAAAGGTAGGAGGATAAATAAAACAAAAACATTCAATTAATAGCTATAACCCTTTATCAGACAATTTAGTTTTTTACTCCTTAATCCGTATATGGTTTGTATTATGAAAAACATAATACCACTAGGATATGAGAAGTGATTTTAGGAATATATATATATTCAAGTATTAAATAATATAAATTTCTCAAAATTTTGGAGGAATAAATGAATGTAGATTCCATTTTCTATGTGAGTGGATGAGAACTATTGTTTTTTTGAAAACATTAAAATATTATAAATTGAAATTAAAATAAAATATATTCAAAATCAGATATATTTTTAATTAAATATTATATAATATCCAAATAAACTCATTCATTAGTATTTATTAACTATTAAGGTCATTTTAACCATTATCTCTTCATTTTAACCCCCGGTAACCATTTTTATCCCTACATGTGGTAAAACATTATTCAATAATTAAGGGGTATGAATATTATTATAATTTAACAATTGGTTAAAAAATGGTCCATGTAAGATATTTGAGATAATTTCACATTAAAATTCCCCTCTTATAATATTTTTTTTATTTTTAAATCATTTAATAAAATATTATACAACATAAAATATCACTAATTACATTTTTTGGAATATTAAAAAATTTTGATATTAAAAAATCAAGTAAATAAATTAATTATAATGTAATAAAGATTCCCATAAATTATATATTATTATTAACCATAAATTTCTTAGGATACCATAATTTATCACAAAAAAATATTACTTTTGATGTTTTCAAAATCATTTACTTAGATTTTTCTACTACCTGCATAAGAATATTCATTTTTTTGTGTAATAATTTTAGTTAAATATACAATTATTAAAAATAAATAATCAAATATCATAACAGAAATAAATAAATTATGTTCAATATAAACTTTTATATTATTTCATAACGTATTTTTTCCCAATGTGAACACCTAAGAGAAATTATTAGCTAGAGAGTGAAATTTAATAATATTATTAAATAAGAAAATATAATTGATATTATTAAAGGTAAATTGAAAAAAATTATATCTATTATAATTTATGATGAATATGGTAGATAAAATATCATAAAATTATATGAAGGCATGTTTGGGACGTGTCACGAACCGAATCTTTTCACCACTAATATCGAAAAAAAATCCAGCCTATGAAAAGACCCAAAGGGAGATCCCTATCCCCAAGGGCTGGGACATGTTCCTGGGTATTAATAAATTTGGTTTGGGAATGATTTACCCGAGTATGAAAGCATAACACCTTAAAAAATCAATAATATAAATATAAAATTTTAGTTCCAATCAAGATTTATGAAAAATCCTGATCTGAATAAATGGTTTTAAATAAAGTACTAGAGGTCAAAAAATAAATTAAAATAGTATAAAAACATCCACAAAGTCACCACATGACAAAGGGTCATCACCCTCAAGTTGTCTCCACAACACCGCACCCTAGGAGGGGACTAACAACCCGAACCTCCTTCACTCGAAGCATTACCTTTACCTATGCCACACATAATTAAGTATAATTACACCCATGGGGTGTAAGTAGGGTGTGAGAATATGCCTAATATTATACCACCCAATAATTACAAATATTATGGAATACAAGGAGAAAAGGAAGGCAGTGTTAATATGTAAGGAAAATCGGCAATAAATTCAAGAAATGAAACTTTCAATTGAAAACAATTTCCAAACTAAAACATTCAGAATGATAAAAAATTTAAATAATACATGTTATATACTGTAAATTATATCCAAACATACTCTAAGACAAGTGTAAATACCAGAAATCCAATGAGCACCAATACTGGGTACACCCTTAGGCACTAGATAGTCTCGGGTCATATGTACCTCTTACCTTGGTGTTAAGTATCCAAGTCAAAAAAATTTCACATGCATGTAAAACTACTAGGGAACATACAAATAACCTAGTGGTCCCCAAAAATCATAAAAATAGTTTATATAGAGTTTTAGTTATCCATTTTCTCAGTGAAACAAGAAAAAACGAGTCTGGATCACTAGCCATACTAGTACATATCTGCCCACCTAGGTACCCGAGCTTTCCCCTTTGTGCTAAAATAACCTCAGAATGACAAATAAATATTTTTTTAATATAAAAACACCACTACTGGTCACATACAAACAATACAGTAGTTATAAAAACTATATACCACTTAAAACAAACAACAAAATATTTTGATTTTCAATAAAACAACCTCCCAAATCCCGCATTGTTTTGCACCCAAAACTCCTTGAAATCCCCACATTGCACACGAGGTGAACACTCAAATGTAACCAAAATAGGAATGGAAGCCCAATACCTTTATAAGATACCAATAAATCCATTTTAGGGACGCCCTAAATTAACCAATAAGTGATATCTTTATAAAACCACCATTTTCACACAAACACGACACTACAAAATTCATGTGATTCACAAACACCATTAAAATAGATTTTTTTAGAAACAATGAAAGGATATAAACATTCAAAATTTTATTTTTAGCCCTAATATATATTAATAAAATCAACTAAGTAATTATATGCTAGCTCCAAATGAACCAACAAGATATTTATATAAAAAACCCAAAATTTCACTTACAAATGGAACTAAAAATTCATTTTCATTACAAAGACCACTAAATCCATATAAAATTAAATAATAAAATTATATAAACATTAAAATACTATAAAAAATATATAATTCACAAGGATTTCATACATATTAGAATAACCAACCAAAATGGTTAAAACCTTCAATCATTTTGTGCAAAAACTCAATCGCACCATTGCCGAGCATCAAGGAGGGAATATCAAGCCTAAAAGATGATGAATGGACCATGAAGACGAATTTTTAAACCCATTGGTTGAAACCGTGATGTCTAATCGTTTGAGACATCAAGGATAAGGGTAGAATCCCTAAATAAATAGAATAAAACCCTAACCAAATAGAATGAAGAATTAAGGAGACCCTCATACTTGAGGGATCTTGAAGAAATTTCCCCAAATACACTAGTATATAAATTTAATAATATCCAAAAATAAAATTGAGGTTGGAATAAGGAAGATAAGGTTAATTGAGAATTGAAACAGATGGAAAAAAGTGAAAATTGAAAGAGTTATGAAGGAATCAAATTACCTTTTTTAATATAAGTGAATTGTGAAAGATTAATATGTTTTGACCTAATTTATGAAGCCAATGAGATCCAAAGAGGGGGAAAGAGAGTGGGGGTGCACCTATGTTTAGTGGTATCAAGTGTGAGGTAGAATCATGCAAAAATAATTAAAATTGAATAAGATATTAAATATTTGTTTTTGAAACTGTAAATGGGATTCTAGGATGGCATAATTCTTTAAATAAAAACCCAAACACACTATTATTACGAATTTTTAATGGGTCAAAATTGACATTGTGGTGTTAATAGGTCTAGGGGGCACATATAAATTATAATGGATTAAATATGTTGAAAATGAATTAGTTATAAAAGAAAAAATAATTATTTATAAATCTAGAATTGAGATCACAGTTTTTCACAAATTTCAAAAACCCACCATTTCCACCAAAATTAATGGGAAAAATTCAAAGAAAATAATTAATGGAAATTAAATTATAAATACATTTAAAATAAGTCATGTATGTGAAAATTCTCCCAACCTTGAAAACATTACATCCTATAAATTCTTCCTAAAGCCTGATCAGAAAACATGATTGAATACTATTCCTCAACCCATGAGTTATCCTCCCATGTGTCATGTGTATCACTTCCATGATTCCAACGAAACAAGACTAGTGGAATAGAATTTCCCTAAAGAACCTTTTTTTAGAAGTCCACTATTTGAATCTGCCAATAAAAAATAGATAAATCAAGCTCTATTTATAACTCCTCCAAATTCAGTACATGGGATAGATCCTAGTGGTACTTATTCCTCTGGGAGACATGGACGATGTCATGGATGGATGTCAACTAAGAATGTAAGGCCAACCTGTGCGCCACCATTGCAATATTCTTAGTGATCTCAAAAGGTTTGACATACCATGATGTCAGCTTCCCTTCCTTTCCCAATCAACGATGGCGCAGATGAGGTGAAACATTCAAGAATTGCATGCCACCCATAGAAAACGCTATGTATCGATTCCTCTGGTAATCATACGTTTTTTTGGAAACTCTAAGTTGTCAATAAGAGATGTCTAATCAATTAGACCTTCTCAGATGTATCCTACACCAATATCGACCCCAGTAGTGAGGTCTCACCTACCTCATCACAACATTGGGGTGGGCCGACAAGGCTGACCATAGAGGGCCACAAAAAGTTCCATTTGAATCATGTATTTTTAACTATTATTATAAGAAAATTCAACCAATCCCAAATGTATATTCCAAGAACCTCCAAAGTTCATAACACAATCAGAGAGCATTTCCTCCAAAATTTGATTCACCTGATGAGTCTGACCATCCATCTGAGTGTTCTATACCAGGATTATACTAATATGAGACCCTAAGGCCCTCTGAAGGCCTCCCCAAATTTGAGAAGTGAAATGAGGGTCTCTTTATGCGGCAACTTCTGATGGCATTCCATGGAGTCTCACCACCTCCTGAAGATACACATGGCCCAAACCGTCCACATTAGCTATGTCTATAATCGGAATAAAGATGAATGATTTGGTCATACGATCAATCACCAAAAAAATAAAATTATTACCCCATGGTGTCTGAAGAAATCAATCAATGATGTCCATGGAAACCTCATCCCACTTCCTTGTTGGAATGGGTAATGGATGTAGGAAACCAAATGGATTTCGATGCTCTGTTTTTACATGATGACATGTGTAGCACTCAAAATGATGTCCACATTATCTCGTCACATACCTGGCCACCAGAAATGTCACAGAAAATCATAATACATCTTGGTGGAACTGAGATGGATAACAGACTGATACTGGTGGCTATCCATCATCACCACCTTCTGCAAAGATAAGAGCACTATTGAACGAACATTGAAGCAAAATATTCCCTCAAGAGATGACAACCAATCAGAGGGCTTCACCCCACCACAAATAAACTACCTCAACCACTGGAAAATATTATCACTAGTCTCTTCCAGTAGAATCAAATCCCAAAGAGAAGGATTCAATTGAATGATTTCCAAGAACTCACCCCCATTTTTTCATTGGTCTCCACATGCATCTCATCAAAGAGCCCCATAAAATTCCACTTATCAGTAGACTTCTGAAAAGCCAGAATTAGAATTCCTATGCTCAAGGAATTATCCACCATGTTACCTTTTCCTAGGGTATAGACAATTTTAATGTAGAACCCCTAAATGTAATCGATACAGTGATGCTAACTCAAGTTGGGGTCAGTCTGTGAGAAGATATAAGCCATGATTTTGTTATCAGAGTATTGTAAAAACATCTTCCGAATAAATTAGTGATGCCATGTCTTCAAATCATGCATCATAGCTGGTAACAACAAGTCATGGGTTGGGTAATTATTTTCATGTGGTCAGAGTATGCGAGAGCCATACTCCACAATTTTATCGTCTTTTATAAGAACACACCCAAGACCCATACCTCAAGCATCACAATAGACTATATACCCATTTCCAAACTCAGAAAAAATCAGCACAGGGGCGCCAGCCAACTGCAGCTTCAGCTAATTGAATGATTTCAGACATTCTGGTCCCCATACAAACTTCACACATTTTTTTGTTGAGCATGTATATCTAATAATCACTCAAGATAATTCACAAAAAAACTACCTGTAATAACCATACAGGATAAGGTAACTCTTGATCTCAAACACATTCAACAGTTTCTCCCACAACATGACTGCATTGATCTTCTCAAGTTCCATTGAAACCCCCTACTATGAGATCACATGCCCCAGAAATTTCACCTACATGATCCAGAGAGTGCACAATGAGAAATTTTCATAGAGTTGGTGATCCAGAAAAGTGCCCAGAACGATCCTCAATTGATGTTCATGTTCCTCCTTAGAGCTAGAGTATACAATAATGTCATCTATAAACCCCACAATGGAGTAATCAAGATACCAGTGGAACACCTGGTTTATGAGATCCATAAATACCACTAGATCATTGGTTAATCCAAAGGGCAAGACCAAATACTCAATGTGGCCTTACCTACTTCAGAAGTCTATCTTTGGGATATTTGCCTCCCCCCCTGAGTTAATGGTATCCCAAACACAATCTACTTTTGAAAACCACTTTCCCCCTTAAACTAATTGAATAAATCATCTATTTTGGGGAAAGGGTTTTTTTTCTTAATTGTTACCTTATTCATCTTTTGGTAGTCAATGCACAACTGGATGGATGCATAATCATTTTTCATGAACAACACAAGAGTCACCCAAGGAGAGAAACTGGGGTGAATGAATCCTTTGGATTGAATTTCATATGGCTACAACATTAATTCCCTCAACTCGGTAGGAGACATGCGATATGAGGGAAGAAATAACATCTATGTTCCTGATGGTAATTCAATCGAGAACTCTACATCCAACTTCAGGGGAAAACCTAAACATTCATCCGCGAATACCTCCAGAAACCCATTCACTAAATGAGGTAGTGCACCTTCAAAGGAAAGACCATTATATTATAGCACGAATGATGAAAAATAGAAGATAAGACTTCCCAACTAAGGGAGTGGAGGTCCTGCTCGACCCAACCGAGGAACTTATTCTCTATGAAAAAATTCAAGACACCCATCAGGTGACGTGAAAATCACACACTACCTGTAGCAATCGATGTGTGTTCGGAATTGTACAATCCAATACATGTAGAGTAATATTTCAAATAGTTCCATATATAATACTAAGAGGTCCCATTCCATCTCAATTCCTAATACAGAGAGCAAACAAGACATGCACCTAAGATCATGTTCCTTATTTTTTACTAGAGACGTTAGAAAATCCATCACAAAAGACAAAACCCCTATTGGAAAATTCAATGGGTCCAAAAAACGGGTATAAATGTATAAAACATAGAACCTAGTATAACAAATAGTAGAAACTATAGAAGATGCGATCAAAATGGTAGCTCGAACTGTCGATGGTCCCACCTCTGATCTTCCCGGTGCCTGATCCACCGCATGGAGATGTACTGTCTCTTCCTGAGGATAAAAGCTAGTCTGTGGCTATTCCCTGAAATTGAACTTCCTAGGTGATGGCCCAACCCTTCCAACATGACCACTAAATCATGATCTCCTATCCTCAATGGCTAGGACTATGTTGTCACACATCTTGAGACCACTGACCCTACCCTACTTGGAAGTGGACGTGCCACCCCACAGAAGCGCTGAAAATTCCCCATACCTCCATACTGGTAACAAGGCTTTATAGGAAGCATTAGTGCTAGTAGAATGTGACTTGTCTTACCACACTGGTGGCACGTGACTGATTGTAACACCCCAAGCTTCTACGGTACGTTTCCCTTCGAATAATGCGATAGCGTGTGTTGTACGCAACCTCGAGTTCTAACACACACCACAACTAATTAAACTAGCCGTTGTGAATAGTAATACCTAATTTTTGAAATTATATATATTTTATATTTGAAAATGGACTTCATTTTTGGACTCGGAATATCGAATTTAGCCTAAGGTGAAATTTTGGTACTTTTCGGATAACTTTCATATTTTGATGAATAGTGAAAATTACTAAATTTTAATTAAAAACAACTTTTTTAATAAAAATAATTAATAGTGATAAATTATGAATTTTAGTGGTTTTAAAGTATATTTAGAATATATTTTTACATTTTAATATAATGTTGGTCATTGGACATAATTTTACAATTAAACCGAACATAAACAAGTGTCAATCTTTTGATAGTTATTATCTCTTAAAAACACGCTTTTTGTTTTGACAGCGGGAATTAATTTTAAATTAATTTCTGTCACTTCTGTGTTTTGAATTTAGGAAAATGGATTCCATATTTGGAATCAGGATGTTTAAATTGTGTAAATAGGTAACTTTTATTTTTAGACAATTTGAATAATTACTGCGGTAAATATTTTATTTACCATGGTTAAAGGGTAAATCCGGTAAATAAGGGTTAAAAAAATAATATTATAATAATACAAAATTACCCTAAAACGTGTCCTAACCTTATTGGTGGACACATACCCGACCATGGGCATCCTTGGGTCAATTTGGGGACCCCTTGGAGCCACTTGTAAGTGATAATGACACATTATATTAATAAAGTTAAAATAAAAATAAAAATGGCATAAGATTACATCTTTTAGAAGAACAATTTTTACATAGGGTTATACATGTTGGATTTTCGATTATAAATATTCGTTAGAAAGATAAAAAGATTTCCTACATGATTATATTTTATTTATAATTTTTAGACATCAAATAAGTTAAATTATTAATGACACAATAATGATGCAATGTTTACCTCATTAATAAATCATTTAAATAAATAAGATTATAATGATTAAAATATTATCTAAAACCTGTCCAATTCTTATTGGTTGATGTTATTTAGAATATGAGTCATCGTATCTTCGACCTAAATGATTTTTGGACCATTATAAACCGAATACAAATATATTATAAAGTAATACTTTCACACTTTCCTAAAGAGCCCCTCCTCTCCCTTATAAAAGGAGACCACTTCTACTCATTCCTCACACCTCTAAAGCCACTTGGCTCGTCCAAACTCTGCCCAAATAAGCTCCCCACATCCCTCTCCTCCTCCTTGTAGCTTCCCCTTAGGCAGAAAGCATTTCAAGAAGTCCTTTGGTTCCAACCAAAGTGAGTTACCTAAATTAAAGGTAACGATTTCTCTTAAATTATTTTCATTTATTTTGCTTCTCCAACCCCCAAACTCTTTTTATTTCCTTTCTTTTGTAACAAAACCAGTATCCTCAATATACTAGGATGTTGTTATAAGAAGGATTCAAACTACACATACACACAACTCCATCTAATGGATGATGAACATAATGTTTCTGTGGATGGCAAACTAACGCCTCACGAAACGATGATTGTTCAAATACATCTTACCGCCTCTCATGGTGGCCATTATGATGGCACTATAATTAAATATGATATTAATGATATATATTTTATATATAAGCTTCTGTATTTCCATTTTATTTCATACCATTATTCGTTTCATGTTGTATATACATACGATAATTTCATTTGAGGAAGTGCGGACTACCGCCCCCTTAAAATGATATGACTCGTTCATACCACACATGGAACGTATAAAGGATGGTGTTAATGAACTTAAGTAACATATATAAAATATTATACTGGAACAGTAATATACCTATGTATCATTTGTATTCGATTATTTTAAAATAAAAAATTAAATGGAAGTAGCGTTCGTGCGTACGTACGGACTACCGTCTCCACGAACGCGATGAGATTCATTATCCATCGTATCCATTCAAGTATTATTCTCATTTTAGGGTTAAAAATAATGTTAATATCATTCTGATTATGAATAAGATATAATCTATCCATTACAAACATGTCTTACGTAACCAAACATTTAAGAAGAACGAATCGATTATCACCCGAAACGACGATAATACTAAGATATTATTAATAAAGCAATATTAAAAGATCATATATGATATCATATTAATGTATATTATTCTTGTATAATTTAATAACAATTATTTCACCATTATACAGGAGGTTAACCTACCCCAACAAAGGAAAAGTACAAGGTAAGGGATTTTCTTATCTCACATTCAATTCCGTGAGATTTCCATTGTTCGCCACTGAATTATTGAAAGTGGTGTATTGTGTATGTCCATTTGATATATATTATCATTATTCCCTTTATATTCATGTTATTATGTAAATAATTTGGTGGTTATTAACTTTTGGCCATACGACTCAGTTGATTAACGTGGTAAGGGGTTTTCATCTCACTCCTTATTCCCGTGAGATTCATGCCATATTGCCACCATCACCTTTTGTGTGGTGTATGTACTACCCATAATTATATTCTTTGTGTAATACACTTTAATTTATGTATATTTACATATTCATTGTATGATACCTCTTTCATGGGTTGTATGTTTCATAAGTTACCAAATTGGTAAGGGTTATTTCACAATCTCTTCATTATTCGAGGTTGTTTATATGTAATGATCTACTGGGATCTCATTATCATCCACATCCATTTTTCTTCAAAATGTATTTCAAAACATTTTTACTATTTACAAGAATATGGGTTAAAGTCATTTATACCCTTGTTTGACTTTTTATAAGAGGTTTATAAAGGAATCTTTCCGTCGTTTTCAAAACAAGGTCCTTTTTAACCTTTTCGACAGAATTGAGGTAAGAATGTTTTTTTAACTTATACGGCGGGTGCGGTTATTTTCCACCGTTATAAAATCGTCGAAGCTTTCCATACAAGCTTATAAGAATATTTTCAAAGAAAATGTTTTATTTTATATGGATCTTAAATGATTTCAAAATAAAAGGAGATACTTCTTTAAAAAGAATTTTGATTTCATCTATGTCAACATCCTTTGATGGATTTTTAAGATTATTTGAAGTTGATTTATTATGATACAAAACTTCTATATTGTATTGAAGGTTTTGTGATATGTTTGACTATGGATATGCTATTTTTATACAATTCATAGTTTATGGTGAAATTATTGACATTCTGTATGCTAGTTTTAATACGAATGTTTATGTAATGTTTAAACCTTTTTATATGGGAATGCATTGGACTTAATAAGTGACGGGTGGAGCCCGCTATAGCTCCTCGATGCATCGGTAGGTCTCATGAGACAAACTAGTGTCTTGGCACAAGGCCTTGACAAAATCTTATTTGTAGTCTTGGCACGAGGCCTTGGCTATGTGGTTATGATAGTCTGGCATTATGCATTCCAACATTATGAAAGTGGTTATTGATTTTTGCATGTGATTATTCGATTAGTAGAATATCCATGTGAATAAGTAAATGGAATTATTTCATTTTACTTTTGCCATACTATGTTGAAGTTCAAGTTTAAAAGGCTTTTGTTTTAGTAATTCATTGCCTTAAATGTTTACGCTTATTTTGAATGTTCCGCTATATTGTTATCCTTACTGGCATTTGAGCTCACCCCTTTTCTATGTTTTATTTTTCCCAGGTAGTGAAGAAGTAAATTATGATTGACTTGCAGGGATATTATGAGGGGTTAATAGTGTGGATATGAAGACTTTGTTATTGTAGTAGCTTTTCACTTTGAAATGTAATGTAAAACTTTATGTTTATATCTAGTGTTTCCAAGGCTACTAAACTAATCGGTCTTTCGAGATTTGATCTTTCTTGTGATCATGCCAATGTTACGAAGTAATGCACCGACTCTGGGTAGCTGGGGTCGGGGCGTTACAGTTTGTATCAGAGGAAGTTTAGTACAAACCTTGGAAGCTAGATTTAGATAAACTCTGATTAGAGCACGTAGACCTAAGATGAACTTTGAGGATTAGTATAGAAGAACTTCCTAGAATTTTGGTATTGTAGAGACTTTGTGAGTTTTCCGAGCAATACATCCCTGTCTGGATACGAGCAGGTAGAGGCGGCTCTGGCACAGATGTACCTAGGGGTAAAACCCGAAAACACCGCTTTGAGCTAGACTCGAACGGGAACTGGTGCACGACAACGGGCCTTGCTGCACTCTTGGTTACGACACTCCCGGGGGATATGCTTAGGATAACTCTCATTTTCTTTACAAATCATTATGAAGGGTTTATGAGTATATACTTCCTCAAAGAAAACATTTTTATGATTATGGATTATATCCATAAATAGTTCAATTTATGTTAAGCGTTTTATAAGTATGGGATTATGTATTTTGATTCATAAACTGATCTAGTTTATGCCATTTTTTAGAAATGGCGCCTAGTGGAAGAAATGGAAAGCGTATCAATGCACGCACTCCATGTAGGGATTTCCCTCCTGCTCAAGATAATTATAGTGGGGCTGGTGATGCAACTGGTGCTGATCAGCTAATCACCGTACTGGGACAACTTACTCAGGTTATGAATAATAACCTTACCCGTATGGAGCACCCTGATCCGCAGCGTGGAGGATCAATGTTAGATCGATTCATGAGACAACAACCACCAACGTTCAATGGGAGTACAAATCCCTTAGTAGCTGAGCAATGGATATTTTCCCTAGAGAAAATATTTCAGGCTTTGGGGAGTAGTGAAAGGGAAAAAGTTACCATGGCAGTTTACCGCCTCACTGGAGATGCTGATCAATGGTGGTCATTGATTCAAAACATGAAGGAAGATGATGAAGTATCAAACATGGAATGGAGGGAGTTCAAAGATCTGTTTTTAGAAAAATACTTTCCTCGCGACCATCGAGCAGATATGGAAAGGCAATTTCTGAGTCTGAGACAAAAGGAGGATGAGAATGTCACAAAGTATGAGGCTAAATTTACAAGGTTAGCGAGGTATGCTGGAGATTATATTCGCAACCCAAGAAGTAATATTGATCGTTTCTTTGATGGGTTAAAACCATTTCTCCGTAGAGCATTAGTCTCACAATACTTTTCATTGTACGAAGACATTGTCTCATGTGCTATCAAGACCGAAAAGGAATTCTCTAAGTCTTATGACTTTAAAGTAAAGCAAGAGAAGAAGAGACCTGCTGATCAATCTGGGAATGGAAATAAGGGGAAGAAGGGAAAGGTTGAATATCCATCTTGTGGTAAGTGCGGGAAGAAACACCCCGGTGCTTGCCTAAAGGGAATGGGAGTCTGTTACAAGTGTGGTGAAAAAGGCCACCAAGCTCATGATTGCAAGGGGAAGAAGGAAGCTACCAACGTTCAGTGCTACAATTGCAGGGAGATGGGGCATTATGCAAATGCATGTCCTAAGCGTCAGGAGAACTTACCTCAGAAAAGGCCAAGGGATCAAGGCCATGCTTATGTTATCACTACTGCTGAGGTAGAAGCTCCGAAAGACGTGGTGGCAGGTAATTTAATGGTTTCCTCAAGTTTAGAAAATGCATTATTTGATTCTGGATCATCGCATTGTTTCATATCTTCCCAGTTTGCTAAGAAAATTAGATATTTCCAATTTGATTTAATAAGGGAGTTGTCAGTTAAAACTCCTAAGGGAAGTATCGTTGCAACAAAGTTTTGTGAATCAGTCCCCATTAGAGCACATAAATTTTCTTTATCTGCTGATTTCATCGTCATACCTATGATTGAGTTTGATATAATCCTCGGTATGGACTGGCTTTCGGACTATGATGCGAAGATTTATTGTAAGAAGAAAGAGGTTACGATTCTTGATGATAATGATAAGGAGCACCTTATTTTTAGAGCAGAATCGTCACCACCTAATTCTTATTTAGATCCACCCCCTGTAGCTCAACTTAATTCAATTATCGGGGAGGAAGAGAATGAAATAACTGTCGGTGAGGAAAGGAATGTTCAAATAGAGGATGTACCTGTTGTGAAAGAATTTGTAGATGTATTTCCGGAAGATTTACCTGGACATCCTCCAGAACGAGAAGTTGAGTTTTTTATTGATTTGATTCCTGGATCAAGGCCTATATCGAAGACCCCTTATAGAATGGCCACTGTAGAGCTAGTTGAACTAAAGAAACAACTAGAGGAATTGATTAATAAGGGATTTATTCGCCCTAGTGTTTCTCCATGGGGAGCCCCTGTTCTTTTTGTTAAAAAGAAAGATGGATCTATGAGGTTATGTATCGACTACAGGGAGATCAATGCTATAACGATAAAGAACAAGTATCCCCTACCTCGTATTGATGATTTATTTGACCAACTGCATGGAGCACAATACTTTTCAAAGATTGACCTTCGATCTGGATACCATCAGTTGTGTGTAAAGAAGGAAGACATTCCGAAGACAGCATTTCGAACCAGGTACGGGCATTACGAGTTTACTGTAATGCCGTTTGGATTGACTAATGCACCCTCTGTATTCATGGATCTGATGAATAGAGTTTTCACGGAGTATCTCGATGAATTTGTGGTGGTATTTATTGATGATATCTTGGTATACTCCAAAACCTACGAAGATCATGAAAATCACTTGCGCATTATCTTGAAGACTCTGAGGAGGCATGAATTATATGGAAAGTTTAGCAAGTATGAATTCTGGCTTCAGGAGATTTCTTTTCTTGGCCATATTGTCTCTAAAGATGGAATCTCTGTTGATCCTTCTAAGACCAAGGCAATCCAAGAATGGCCAGCACCTACGAGTATAACTGAGGTACGTAGTTTTATTGGTTTGGCAGGTTTTTATCGACGTTTCGTCCAGAATTTTGCCCGATTGGCTAACCCATTAACGAAGCTCACACATAATGGGGTTAGATTTGTTTGGACAAAAGAGTGTGAAGAATGTTTCGAAGAACTGAAGAGAAGATTAGTCAATGCTCCTATATTGACTCTACCATCGGGGAATGATGGGTTCGTTATTTATAGTGATGCATCAAAGAAAGGACTTGGTTGTGTCCTTATGCAGAATGATAGAGTTATTTCCTATGCATCACGACAGTTGAAAATTCATGAACAAAACTATCCTACTCATGATCTCGAGTTAGCAGCAGTGATCTTTGCTTTGAAAATATGGAGGCACTACCTCTATGGTGAAAAATGTGAGATTTATACTGATCACAAGAGTTTGAAGAATATTTTCTCACAAAAAGAACTCAACATGAGGCAAAGGAGATGGCTTGAATTACTCAAGGATTATGATTGTACGATACACTACCACCCGGGGAAGGCAAACAAGGTGGCAAATGCTTTGAGTAGAAAAGACCATGGAGTTCTGAACATGATGAGAATTGAAAGGGATACAATTTTCATGGATCTAGAGAAGATGGACATGGGAATAACCAGGGAAGGTGAAACATCAATGCTTTTTCAAATGGTTGCTAAACCATCTTTACTAGAAAAGATTAAGAGTTCTCAGACCGATGATGAAGAATTCCAAAAGAAGATTAAAGCTGTGAATGATGGGAGATTGAGAGACTTTGTGTATGAAGATGGAATTTTGAAATTCGGGAAGAGACTTCGTGTTCCCGATATACCTGATCTAAAAAGGGAATTACTGGATGATGCTCATAGTTCCAATTTCTCTATACACCCTGGGAGCACCAAAATGTATAGAGATTTGAAGGAACATTTTTGGTGGGACAACATGAAGAGGGAGATTGCTGATTTTGTGTCAAGATGTATGGTTTGTCAACAAGTGAAAGCTGGAAGGCAACAGCCTGGAGGAGTCATGCAACCTCTTCCCATACCGGAGTGGAAATGGGACAATATTACGATGGACTTTGTCATTGGGCTACCAAAGACTCCTAAAAGGAATGATGCAATATGGGTTATTGTTGATCGTCTTACCAAGTCAGCACATTTTCTTGCTATAAGAGAAGATCTACCCCTGGAACGTCTAGCAGGACTATATATTAATGAAGTTGTGAGACTTCATGGAGTACCCTTATCAATTGTTTCTGATCGTGATCCCCGTTTTACTTCAAGATTCTGGAAAAGTCTTCAGAAATCCCTGGATACTGAACTTCATTTGAGCACTGCTTACCACCCTCAGACAGACGGACAATCAGAACGGACAATTCAGACCTTAGAAGACATGTTGAGATCTTTCTCACTTGATTTTCAGGGTATGTGGGATCAATATTTACCACTAGTAGAATTTTCCTATAACAATAGCTTCCATTCGAGTATTCAGATGGCACCATATGAAGCGTTATACGGAAAGAGATGTCGTACACCAACCTGTTGGGATGACGTTGGTGAAAGAAAACTTGTAGGCCCAGAACTGGTGGAGGAAACGGTGGAAAAGGTGAAGGTAATCCAAAATCACATCAAAGCAGCTCAAAGTAGGCAGAAGAGCTATGCCGATAATCGAAGGAAGGATTTGGAATTTCATGTCGGTGATCATGTTTTCCTAAAGGTAACTCCGTTGAAGGGAGTCATACGTTTTGGTAAGAAAGGTAAATTGAGTCCCAGGTACATCGGACCTTTCGAAATTCTAGAACGAATTGGGGCTGTAGCTTACCGATTGGCAATGCCGCCAAGTCTCTCCAAAGTTCACGATGTGTTCCACGTATCTCTGTTGAGAAAATACATGCCTGACCCAACGCATGTACTCACCTATGAGGAATTAGAACTGGAACCCGATCTGTCTTATTTTGAAGAGCCCGTCAAGATTCTTGATACGAGAGAACAAGTACTGAGAAACCGGACGACGCGTCTGGTAAAAGTTTTGTGGAGAAACCATAAGATGGAAGAGGCAACGTGGGATCCCGAGGAACTTATGATGAAGAACCACCCGATTCTTTTTATGCAGTAATACCCTAGAAATTGCGAGGACGCAATTATTTGAAGGAGGGGAGAATGTAACACCCCAAGCTTCTACGGTACGTTTCCCTTCGAATAATGCGATAGCGTGTGTTGTACGCAACCTCGAGTTCTAACACACACCACAACTAATTAAACTAGCCGTTGTGAATAGTAATACCTAATTTTTGAAATTATATATATTTTATATTTGAAAATGGACTTCATTTTTGGACTCGGAATATCGAATTTAGCCTAAGGTGAAATTTTGGTACTTTTCGGATAACTTTCATATTTTGATGAATAGTGAAAATTACTAAATTTTAATTAAAAACAACTTTTTTAATAAAAATAATTAATAGTGATAAATTATGAATTTTAGTGGTTTTAAAGTATATTTAGAATATATTTTTACATTTTAATATAATGTTGGTCATTGGACATAATTTTACAATTAAACCGAACATAAACAAGTGTCAATCTTTTGATAGTTATTATCTCTTAAAAACACGCTTTTTGTTTTGACAGCGGGAATTAATTTTAAATTAATTTCTGTCACTTCTGTGTTTTGAATTTAGGAAAATGGATTCCATATTTGGAATCAGGATGTTTAAATTGTGTAAATAGGTAACTTTTATTTTTAGACAATTTGAATAATTACTGCGGTAAATATTTTATTTACCATGGTTAAAGGGTAAATCCGGTAAATAAGGGTTAAAAAAATAATATTATAATAATACAAAATTACCCTAAAACGTGTCCTAACCTTATTGGTGGACACATACCCGACCATGGGCATCCTTGGGTCAATTTGGGGACCCCTTGGAGCCACTTGTAAGTGATAATGACACATTATATTAATAAAGTTAAAATAAAAATAAAAATGGCATAAGATTACATCTTTTAGAAGAACAATTTTTACATAGGGTTATACATGTTGGATTTTCGATTATAAATATTCGTTAGAAAGATAAAAAGATTTCCTACATGATTATATTTTATTTATAATTTTTAGACATCAAATAAGTTAAATTATTAATGACACAATAATGATGTAATGTTTACCTCATTAATAAATCATTTAAATAAATAAGATTATAATGATTAAAATATTATCTAAAACCTGTCCAATTCTTATTGGTTGATGTTATTTAGAATATGAGTCATCTTATCTTCGACCTCAATGATTTTTGGACCATTATAAACCGAATACAAATATATTATAAAGTAATACTTTAACACTTTCCTAAAGAGCCCCTCCTCTCCCTTATAAAAGGAGACCACTTCTACTCATTCCTCACACCTCTCAAGCCACTTGGCTCGTCCAAACTCTGCCCAACTAAGCTCCCCACATCCCTCTCCTCCTCCTTGAAGCTTCCCCTTAGGCAGAAAGCATTTAAAGAAGTCCTTTGGTTCCAACCAAAGTGAGTTACCTAAATTAAAGGTAACGATTTCTCTTAAATTATTTTCATTTATTTTGCTTCTCCAACCCCCAAACTCTTTTTATTTCCTTTCTTTTGTAACAACAACAGTATACTAAATATACTAGGATGTTGTTATAAGAAGGATTCAAACTACACATACACACAACTCCATCTAATGGATGATGAACATAATGTTTCTGTGGATGGCAAACTAACGCCTCACGAAACGATGATTGTTCAAATACATCTTACCGCCTCTCATGGTGGCCATTATGATGGCACTATAATTAAATATGATATTAATGATATATATTTTATATATAAGCTTCTGTATTTCCATTTTATTTCATACCATTATTCGTTTCATGTTGTATATACATACGATAATTTCATTTGAGGAAGTGCGGACTACCGCCCCCTTAAAATGATATGACTCGTTCATACCACACATGGAACGTATAAAGGATGGTGTTAATGAACTTAAGTAACATATATAAAATATTATACTGGAACAGTAATATACCTATGTATCATTTGTATTCGATTCTTTTAAAATAAAAAATTAAATGGAAGTAGCGTTCGTGCGTACGTACGGACTACCGTCTCCACGAACGCGATGAGATTCATTATCCATCGTATCCATTCAAGTATTATTCTCATTTTAGGGTTAAAAATAATCTTAATATCATTCTGATTATGAATAAGATATAATCTATCCATTACAAACATGTCTTACGTAACCAAACATTTAAGAAGAACGAATCGATTATCACCCGAAACGACGATAATACTAAGATATTATTAATAAAGCAATATTAAAAGATCATATATGATATCATATTAATGTATATGATTCTTGTATAATTTAATAACAATTATTTCACCATTATACAGGAGGTTAACCTACCCCAACAAAGGAAAAGTACAAGGTAAGGGATTTTCTTATCTCACATTCAATTCCGTGAGATTTCCATTGTTCGCCACTGAATTATTGAAAGTGGTGTATTGTGTATGGCCATTTGATATATATTATCATGATTCCATTTATATTCATGTTATTATGTAAATAATTTGGTGGTTATTAACTTTTGGCCATACGACTCAGTTGATTAACGTGGTAAGGGGTTTTCATCTCACTCCTTATTCCCGTGAGATTCATGCCATATTGCCACCATCACCTTTTGTGTGGTGTATGTACTACCCATAATTATATTCTTTGTGTAATACACTTTAATTTATGTATATTTACATATTCATTGTATGATACCTCTTTCATGGGTTGTATGTTTCATAAGTTACCAAATTGGTAAGGGTTATTTCACAATCTCTTCATTATTCGAGGTTGTTTATATGTAATGATCTACTGGGATCTCATTATCATCCACATCCATGTTTCTTCAAAATGTATTTCAAAACATTTTTACTATTTACAAGAATATGGGTTAAAGTCATTTATACCCTTGTTTGACTTTTTATAAGAGGTTTATAAAGGAATCTTTCCGTCGTTTTCAAAACAAGGTCCTTTTTAACCTTTTCGACAGAATTGAGGTAAGAATGTTTTTTTAACTTATACGGCGGGTGCGGTTATTTTCCGCCGTTATAAAATCGTCGAAGCTTTCCATACAAGCTTATAAAAATATTTTCAATGAAAATGTTTTATTTTATATGGATCTTAAATGATTTCAAAATAAAAGGAGATACTTCTTTAAAAAGAATTTTGATTTCATCTATGTCAACATCCTTTGATGGATTTTTAAGATTATTTGAAGTTGATTTATTATGATACAAAACTTCTATATTGTATTGAAGGTTTTGTGATATGTTTGACTATGGATATGCTATTTTTATACAATTCATAGTTTATGGTGAAATTATTGACATTCCGTATGCTAGTTTTAATACGAATGTTTATGTTATGTTTAAACCTTTTCATATGGGAATGCATTGGACTTAATAAGTGACGGGTGGAGCCCGCTATAGCTCCTCGATGCATCGGTAGGTCTCATGAGACAAACTAGTGTCTTGGCACAAGGCCTTGACAAAATCTTATTTGTAGTCTTGGCACGAGGCCTTGGCTATGTGGTTATGATAGTCTGGCATTATGCATTCCAACATTATGAAAGTGGTTATTGATTTTTGCATGTGATTATTCGATTAGTAGAATATCCATGTGAATAAGTAAATGGCATTATTTCATTTTACTTTTGCCATACTATGTTGAAGTTCAAGTTTAAAAGACTTTTGTTTTAGTAATTCATTGCCTTAAATGTTTACGCTTATTTTGAATGTTCCGCTATATTGTTATCCTTACTGGGCATTTGAGCTCACCCCTTTTCTATGTTTTATTTTTCCCAGGTAGTGAAGAAGTAAATTATGATTGACTTGCAGGGATATTATGAGGGGTTAATAGTGTGGATATGAAGACTTTGTTGTTGTAGTAGCTTTTCACTTTGAAATGTAATGTAAAACTTTATGTTTATATCTAGTGTTTCCAAGGATACTAAACTAATCGGTCTTTCGAGATTTGATCTTTCTTGTGATCATGCCAATGTTATGTAATTAATGCACCGACTCTGGGTAACTGGGGTCGGGGCGTTACACTGATCTCGCATCAGATTCCACAGAAGAAAACTGCCCGAAAATGTGGCCTAAACTGCCACCTCCTTTCTTCACATGTTCCTTCAGCTTTCATTTCTTCTCTGAAGAACTACCACTGCCCACTATTGATACTGACCAAAAGAAACAAACCCTTCAATTCCAGTCAATCTCGATCATTCATGCCCAATCAACCACCTCATCACAGGTCCTCGGCTTAAACAAGAACAGATAAGAGTATACCTCTGGTTGAAATCCATTCTCAAACCTCAGGGCCTTCGCTTATTAATTTGAGATACTTTTAGGTGCATACCAATCTAACTCAAAAAAATGGATGGAATACTCCAGGATAGAAAGATTCCCCTGAACATGATTCATAAATTCTTGGGATGTAGAATAATCCAAGAATTCAAGGTAGAAATACTCATTGAAGACAACCTTGAAGTCTTTCCAACACATCTGCTCACTCTTCCCAGTCTGAAGAACCGATTTCCACCACATGTGGCTAGGGCCTTACAACAAAAAAGAGGCACATTTCACACTAATCTCATCAGGTGTATCCAGGAACTCGTACATGCACTCAACCGTCTTGAGCCATTCCTCTGCTTCCTGGGGTTCTATGCTACATCAAATGGTGAGAGACTTATTTTTTAGGAACTCCTGGGCTCTGTCATTTATAGGAATAGAGTCATCCTCTCTAATAGGAGATAGAATATGATCTGGTCCCTAACCTAGAGCCCCGACATCCTGAACCACATCCTCGACTAGCCTCTAATCAATTAGTGTGGGTGTACACTCTTTGGCTTCCTCCTGTGGGTGCATGTGAGATTTCTAGGGAGGAATGTTCCTATAAGATGAAACAGTCACAAAAACTATTGTCAATACCCCAATTATGAAAATTTTAATCAAATACATAAAATATAAATAATCTAAACACATTACAATAATAAAAGAGGCAACTACTCCACCCCAGCCTAATGTCCACGTGTAGTTTGTAGCCAACACATCTCACCTCAAAGTGAAGTCAAATAAAAAATTTCAATGTCCTATGGTGACTTGAGGTATACCAAGAGAGGAGTGGTCCAAGAACCTACTGATTACCAAAACTCCAATTCTTGGAAATCATGTCTCCTATTTAGCTTAACTCATCCCAAAATAATAATTTAACTGAAAACATAAGCGTCATTTCATACAATTTTTTCATGAACAGACTCTGGTTTCCACTAATACCCGAACAATATCTAGACCATGATAAGGACCAAATTGTGTTCCCTATCCCCCTAGGCTGGCACAAGTTCCCGAGTATCAATAAATGTGGGCTGGGAATGATTTACCTGAGTATGAAAGCATAAAACCATAAAAATGGTCAATAATATGAATTTGAAATTTTCATACAAAACAATACTTATGAAAAATAACGATCTGAATACATTGTTCTAAATAAAGTAAAAGAGGTCCAAACAAAAATTAAACCAGTATTAAGACAGCCACAAAGACTCCACATGACAAGGGTTTATCACCCCCGAGCCGTCTCCACAACATCACACCATAGGAGGGTACTAAAAACTCGATCCTCCTTCACCCGAGTCTTTACCTTTACATGTGTCAATCATAATAAAGTCTACTTACTCAAAAATGGTTCAAGTAGAGTGTGAGCCTAATACCAATAGGATTTCACCCATATATTCAAAATAGTATGCAATATAAGGTGAAAAGGCAGGCAGTTTTAATAATGAAAAATGGTAATAAATTCAAAAAATGAAACTTTCATTTGAAAACCGTATTCAAACTAAAACTTTCAGAATATTAACATATATAAATAATACATGTTAGATAATATAATGTACAGACAAAAAGCTCTAATATGAGGGTAAATACCAAAAATACCATTAGCACCAAAATCAGGACACCTCTAGGCATTAGATAGTCTCGGGCCCTATGTACCTCATACTACAGTGAAAAGTATCCAAATCGCAAACCTTTACCATGCATGAGCCACTAGTATGAAACAAAATCATAAACTATATTTCCCCATAAATCATCCAAATAGTTTATATAGAGTTTATTTTATACATTTTCTCGATGAAACAGGGAATAAACCAATCCATATCACTAGCTGTACTAGTACATATCCTCCCACCATGGTACCCTAGATTTCCCCTTTGTGCTCAAAAAAATTGAGCATCCCACATAAACCCCATTGTATATAAAACAACACTAATGGTCACATAAAAACAATATATTATTTATAAAAAAATTATACCACATAAAACTTAAAAAATGGATTTTGATTTTCAATAAAACAGCTTCTCAAAATCCTGCATTGTTTTGCACTGAAAACTCCTTGAAATCGCCACTTTGCGCACCATGTGCACAATCAAAAGTCACCAAAACAGAAAGGGAATCCCAAAAACCATAAATGAAACAAAAAAATATGTTTTTTGTAAGATCTATATGAACCAAGAGGTGATATCTTTATAAAATCTCCATTTTCACACAAACACAACACTTAAAAATTCAAGTGTTTCACAAACACCACTAAACATGATTTTCACAGAAAAACCAAAGGATATAAACTTAAAAAAACTTTATTTTCATCCCTATTACATTTTAATAAAATCAAATAAGTAATTATAGGGAATCCCCAAATGAACCAACAATAAATTTCTATAAAAACCCAATTTCACATAAATATGGAAATAAAAACTCATTTCCATTACAAACACCACTAAAACCAATTTTTCAATTAATAATCAAATGAGGTAAACATTTGAATACAATAAACGGAGCATGCTAAGACACATGTACTGAATAAATAATGGAATCAACTACCGAAATACTTATAACCTTGAATACTTTGTGAGAAATTTCAATCGCACCACCACCACACCTCAAGGAGGGTTGATTTTGCCTTAAAATAGAAGATTGGACCTAGAAAACCAAAGGTTTAACCATAGATTTGAAACCCTACTCCATGTTCAGTTCGGAAATCATGGATAAGGGTAGAAACCCTAGTCAAAATATCAAACAATAAGAAAATTTTATGAAGAATCAAGGAGACCAACTTACTTGAGGGATTTTGAAGAAATCACCGAAAATACACTAGTATCTGAATTTTGAAACAACCCAAAATGTAATTGAGGCTGGAATGAGGAATATAAGGTTAATTTAAAATCAAAATGGAGGGAAATAGTGAAAAATGAAGGAGTTATGAAGGAATAAAATTATCTTTTTAAATCTGGATGAATTTTTAATGATTCTGATGTTTCGACGTAATCCATAAAGAAAATGAGCTCCAAATAGGGGGATAAGATAATGATGGAATTACTATATTCATCGAGCTTGGGTGATAGATTGAATCAAAAAAATCCTTAAAATTGAATTAGATATTAAATAATTTTTTTAATTGGAAAAGGGATTCTAGGCTAGCCCAATTCCTTAAATAAAAACTCAAATATACTATAATTATAAATTAATAAAGGGTAAAAATTGATATGGTGGTGTCAAAATGTCATGGGAGGAAAATTAATAATTGGAATTGATGAAAAATGTATAAAAAATACGAAGTTATAAATGAAATAATATTATTTTTAAATCTGCAATTGGGATCACTGTTTGGCTGAAATTTTGAAAACCCACCATTTCCACCAAAATGCATGGAAAACACCCAAAACAATGAAATAATAGAAATTAAATTAAAAATAACATTAAAATAAGTCATGTATGTTATAGGATGAGTGTTAGGCCTTATATAATATTTTTAACCCAGTTTTACCCATTTTACCCTTATAAAGATGATGAATATTTACCCTAGTTATTATTTATATTGACAAAAAAAATAAAAGGTTTCTATTTAACCAATATTAATTACATTATTAAAATTATGGAATCTATTTTCACAATTAAATTTCTAAGAGTTTTATAGAATAATTTATGATAAAAATTCAAAACACTTAGAAAATGAATTTTTAGTGAAATTTATTTTTCAGCCAAAAAATGAACTAATACAAAAATTTGATATAATGATTATTAAAATGTAAATAATTAAATTATAAATAAATAATTAATGTTTTCTTTAATCTAATTTTATTTTTAAAATGGGGCTTTTTAATTAAAATAAATAGTAGTTTAAGAAAAAGAAATATTTTTCTGTATTCATTGAAAAATACAGGTTATAAATAAAATACTATTACTTCACCCAAAATATTTTTTATATGGTGATTTTAAAAATATTCTAGTTTAATCAAATATATTATCAAAACAAATTGTAAATTAATTATAATATTTTCTAACAAAAAACAATAAAAATAAAATTTGTGGGATTTTTTTGAAATATAAATTTTCTTTATTAAAGTATTATTTATTATTTTATAATATTTAATTAAAACTAATATTATATAAACCTATATATATATATCCAAATGTGTTTGTTCTTATTAAAACACATAAATTCATTGATTATTCTATAGTAGTCACATTTAAAAAACCAACCATTTTTATATTATAGTACAATTCTCTTAATGCTAGGGGTTTCATATTAAGAAAGCTATCAAGAATAGTTTTATTTTAATATCTACAAGTGTTAGTTAAATTATTATTTTTTGGAATTTATGAATTAAAACTTGATGGATTTGAGAAACAACTATGAATACCATCATATTCTATGATAAATTAGAATATGTTGACTGATGAATAAAGTTTACAATTCTCTATCAACCCTAGGTCCTCAATGATTTAAAGAGAACATTGAGAGAATGGTTGGAGGAAATTTTGAAAATGAATATTGAGGAATATACATAATATTTATAGGAATGTTATCATGTGAAGGAAAAAATATAATTTCCAAGTGTATGGTGTAATCATTAAAAAACATACATGGATATTTGATAACAATAATAATACATGATCTAAAATATTACTTTTCCTTAATTAAAAACCATTTGAGTAGATTTACTTATAAGGAAAAATAATAAAAAAATAAAAAACCATTTCACCTTAAGAAAATTATTTTATTATAGTCATATTATATTTGTTTAATTGAATGGTATTACCCAATGTAAAATTTTTGTAAAAAATATATAAAAGAGAATAATAAAACAATGGTCCTTTTACACATAGAGATTTTATATTTCTTGAAATTATTTAGGTGAAATTATTTTAATATTATGTTATATCAACTATAGAAATTGGATCATATAATTTTTTTCACTAATTTGTAATCATTGTAACCAAATTATGTAATGTGGTGAATCTATTTCTTTGAACGAAGAGTAGTTTAACTTGGTATAATATTTGTACCCAGTAAATAGTTTATTTTTAAAAGAATTAGAATTTATTAAGTATTTTATTTTTTTTAAATTAAATGAAAATATAAAAATGAATTAACACCCACTTACATGGTAATCAATATTAAATATTTTGAATAACCCCAAATAATCATGGAAACTATTTTCTTCAAAAATAGTTTTTCAACACATTAAATTTTTTATTTAAATATTTATTTTTATCTTATTAAGAAATTAAATTATGTTAAATGGAACCCAAATTCAAATTCAACATGTTAAATTTTTATTATAAGTGTTATCTTATATTTTTATTAGTAAAATATATGCCACGATTTATTTTTAATAAAGATTAATAAGGGAATATGCGTAAATATTGTGTCACAAATTTATAATATTTAAAAGCTAAATTAAACATTCAAGGAAGTATTATTTGTTATTAAAATTATATCCATGTTTCATACTAACCATTTATCTACCAAATTCGCATAACTCACCAAACCCATGAAACACCAATGTGATTTTATTCCCACCCCTTACATAACACCATTTTTCTATTAAAAGACACTCTTTATCAACTATAATTGGAGATCTATCAAGAACCTAGTTGGGATACCATCCAACTCGTCACCCAACCAATCCTTTTACATAACACGAGAGGCTTTCTGGATCCTCCTAGGTTTGCAACTTGTGTAGAGAATCAATGATAAACCATGTGGGGATGATTTTCCCAATGATAAACAGAAATAAATATCTGAATAGTGATTTCTTAGAAAATCCATTAAACACAAATATTTATGAAATGGATCCACATTAAAATAAAGTGAAAAGAGACAAAAAATGGAACAAATACAAAACCGAATTGGAATTGGGAATTATATTATCTCCATGTGACCTCATGGTCACCAACATCTATAATTCCACCCCGCTCCACTAGAAACCTAAACAAAACCTAATACTGAAAAATATCCCACATTTACCAATATCAAGTGCAAAAATTGTGTGTGATCAATATAATAATTAATATGTAATCACTACAGAATATTTACTTTTCGATTCCCAAAATAATCCATAAATTATTGTTTGAAATCAATTTAATTAAAATATGTTTTTTCCTTTATAGAAAAAAACACATTTATCCTTTTAAAACCACATTTTGAAACTGTATTTCAGTGAATGAAAAACATTAATGTGTGATAAACCATGTTTTTGAACCGAATGAAAATCTAAAGGAATTTGAATTTTGAAGTTTACTCAATGTTCCATTTTTTTAAACCGAGAATTAAAAAATAATTACAAGAGTTAGACTCTTTTGAGTGGTGTGAATTTTTTTAAGAAAATAAATTTGTTAAGTTAAAGAGAAAAATAATATAAAAGGTTAAATAAAAAGAATGATTTTTTTACAAATAATAATAATATGATTGTTGTTGTTATTATTATTATTATCATATATTTTTCGATGAATCAAAATGGGATATCCCCATACTTAGTGTATGACCCGCTATCAAAACCCCAAGCACACAACCCCCCATTGACCAAACCCTTTAACGTGTGACCCCCTCTCTTTTAAATCCCTCTCTGGTCGATGATTTGACCTCAATCCTTCAAAAATATCATTCGAATCCTCGAGGTAAGGTCCTCTTGTGGCATCTACCCTATCAACTAGACAATGTTTCACTCTTTCAGTTCCTAGTGAGGTGAGGCAAATACCCTAGGTTTAGGGGTTGAACAATATTTGGTTTTATACTATTGATAGTTCGTGTGAATGTCTTCTCGGGACATCTTGGTTCATATTATGGAAACCGCCGCTAACGGCATATCAATATTGATCATCTGGGTCCTCCATCATCGATTTGGGGTATATTTATCCTTCTATATCCATTTTCAAAACGTTAATTTTTTCTACTTTCATAATTTTATAAGTGATTGAAATTTTACATTGGTATTTTGGTCTTATATAGGGTGTTTTTGAGTTCCTAGAATTATTTATAGAGATTTTGATGACTGTAGGAGAGAATGTACTCACATACATAGGTATATATATATATATATATATATATTCCTTATACATATTTCATAATGGAATGGGGAATATTAACATTATATTAATAGATATATATACATATAGAAATGTATATGAGTGAAATTTTTAATGATCATTATCATCATCAATGTTTTAAAGCATCGAGTGTTCGACATAGTCTACTTAATGATGTAGAATCCCATTTCCATACCCCTTATATTTTAAAAGAAATTATTATTTTCTTTAATAAATTTAATTACTAATGTTTAGTTTTTATAAGTAATTATTCTTTAATTAAATTTTTGATCATTGAATGAAATTTTTAGCACTGATAAATGATTTATTTGATAAAAATCTTGTTTTAATAATAAAACCCCACCAACAGATGTTCAATATCATCAAAAACTCATAGCCATGATTTATGATTATAATTTTATGCATTCTTGGCATAATGAATTTTTAGTTATTTATTCTTTGATGTCATTTTTATGAATTGACATGTTTTGGTAAATTGAATTTCTAAAATATATGGATAATGTATTGTAGGCTGCATATGCTTCTTCTTCATTATTCTATTACTTTTTACACACCACGCTACTCTGAAACTCATTAAAACATTCTAGTGAATATTTTTATCATATATTAAATTGTATATATTTCTTAGCATTGTCTATTGTGACCATTTCATATGAAAAAATCCATTGTTGTTTTGTTTTCTTTGGGTTTGGGACACCCATTTGGGTGGGCCATCCAATTTTCACTAAGGTTATTTACGTAATTAGTGGGGTTTAACTTGGGTTTAATATGTTAAATTGAAAAAATTAATTAAAAATCGGAATTGAACCATTAATTCAGACCATTGACGACGAGTATGCATGTTTATTATTGGTTAGCCTTTTGTGTTTTGGGAAAATCCATTATTTATGCTAATTCCATAGGGAATTCCTTATTTATATTAGCTTATGAATGATGTAAATATTTTTGTTCTTATATGTATGTAATTTCCTAATTATCCTATTACACCTTCGATCTTCTGACATTCCTTGGTTTTTTAATGATTATGCCAAGTTGAATTACTTGGGTTGTATAAAATGTTTTCCCATGATTGAATGTTTGGGGATGTTTAATGTTTTGGTGACATGTTGAGAATGTCCCTCAATGAATTATGTATTTGGTTATAGTCCATTTCTTATGAATTATTTTTAATTCTTGTACCCATGTTTAGTAACATGAACCTTATGTGATTTCATGGAAATATCGTTAGGTTGTGCTGTTGAATTTCATGTGATGACATTAAATTGTTATATGTTATTCCTTTTTTTATTATTTGATTGTTATATGAAATGTGAAAATTTAGTTTATCTTAAAATGAATATCTTGAATAAATAGTGATCATGTGATATTGATATGATTTTGTGTTGGCATGAAATTTAATATTTATTCATTGTTGTCTGTTATATGCCTTTCTTGGTTTGGCATATTCGATGTGGGATGGGTGAGAACATGGATCCCAAGATAAGAATTTATTGTATGGGCTTGTTGTGCTTATGTGGTAATGAAATTATGTGTTGGGAGTGAAACTTTATCATTACTGCTACATTATTTCTTGGTAGCTTATGATAACGTGTTAGTGAGCCTGGTTATATAGGGGAAAATGAAGGACAAACCTTTTAGAAAGATGGTTACACAATGCCTCGGGTGAGGCTCGGTCCCCTATGTATGGCATTTAGCATGGTATCAGAGTCAACATAATTAATTTTTGAATGGGATATTGTATAGTTTGACTTGGAATGAATAAACGTATTGAATTATATTGGATATTTCCATTAGAACCCTTGGGATTCTGATATTATCGCCTATGATGGGCACGAAACTCCTCCTTGGTATTGAATGATTATTTGTGTTTCACTTTCAGTTTTATTTTTGTATCATATTGGCTATATACTTATTTATTTTTATGTATTGTGATTTCAATAGAGATATTTCCATTACTTTACATGCCCACTTAAGTGATGACAAGAGATTTTGACCCCAAGACACAGTATAAATTTCAGAGGTATGCCTTCCTTGGATTTGTCTCTTACTATTGGATCTTATGTATATATTCTTCCCCGCACATGTAAACTTTTTAAACATCTAGCTTAGCCAAAGTAGGATTTGTGGGACCAATTTCTATATATGAACATTGATAATGTTTTATTTATTTAATTTTTGTTCACTATACAGTTATTATATACAGTATACTTCTTTATTTTTATTGAACTATATAGATTGGGAAATACACCATAGGTTAAAGAATAATTATATTTATATCTCAGACCCTTCATAGGATTCCATTTCACTAGGTCACCTAAGTAGTCCTACATATTTTTAGGACATTGAATGTATTTCTTATTCTATGTTGTGTACATGGGATCTAGGGATCACATGACAGAGCTCATGATCTAGATGCTTGAGGAGTTAGATTTTGGGTTAATAATTTTTTATATTTTAATTCATATACTTTATAATAACCCCAAACATTATATTCATAATTATATGAAATCTGTGTTGTCCATATTTATTTCATTGTAATATTATTCTCCCACTCATATCTGTCTTTCATTTTTTAGATTTCCTATGATATTATCTATTATTTATCAATATTTAAAAAAATTTGGACGGTAGAAAAGATACTAAAAATGTGTTTGTTCTTATACAATAGTCATGCATTAGACTTTTCACCCCATTTATAGGGAAATAACCAAGGGTATATGGAAGGGATTTATGATGGTACTATTTTTTTTACAACTGTTATGATTTGCCATTGAGTGATTGGTATACTTTCCAAGGATTATTGATTTATTGCATTTATTGAATTATAACCTTTGATTGGTATGGAATAATGGAATAATTTCATGAATCATAATAGGAATTTTAAAATTAACATTCCAAGCATATACCATGACTTGAAGATTTATTTATAGGCTTCTAACTGATATGATTCTGTACATTGAATGCTATGACATGTTGATGTGCTTATCTGCAATCCTATTATTTCCATGTTATGTAGTCTAATAACAATCTTATATTTAAAAAAAATTAGGTAATTTAGTAACATTACTATATATTTATATTCCATGTTTCGATGCCTATAACATGCTTCTCTGCTCTGTGCTAGTTTCTTATCGTTTTGTTTAGATGTAATTGATTGCATGGGATAAATGGATTGTTTGGAACTAAATGTAATCCAATTGAAAACTATAATGTGTATTGGTAGTTTAGGGATTGGTAGGACTTCAACCATATCACTGAACTATGATATATGGCCATTTATTATTTTAAATTGTTTTACATGTATGTGATTTTCAATTTTATTTGAAATGAATTATGTGAAATATAAAAATATCAACTATACCTAATTAATTTATTTGGAACATGTAACCTATGGGCTAACCCATTTGGGTTTTTTTACGTTCAAAAACTAATCAACTAGTATTTATTTTATTTCTGAAGAAATCAGGTTGGCTAGTGAGACCCTCATTGATCTTCTTCTCTATTAAATGAATTCAAAAAATAATTTGTTCAATTTCCTGATAATGTGGTATTTTAATAAATGGATCAATTTTTTAAAGGATGTTTTATGAAACTTACCAATTTTTCCTTGGGGTGTTAGCTAAATCATGTATCTTGGTTTTTTTATTAAATTGTACATGATGATTTGAATTAAATAATTTAATTGTTTAAAAGGTTAAATGTGAATAAATATAATGAAATTAAAAGGGAACCTAAAGAGGTTTCCTTTTGTTTAACACTCGCAGAAAGAGAGTATAGTATCTTTTTGAGTTTCCTTAGAGAATAGGTGTGAGCATTTTCCATAAATGGTATCTCTTTTTGTAATGATTTAGTCTTGGAGACCTTCATAGGAATGACCTCATTATGGGATGATGCTTTCTATTTTCATATGGGCTGGCCATGGTAGGTAGCACCATTAGATATTAAATTACATGCCTATACAATGATATTTTTGATGTATGGTACCATATTTGTGTTGTTACCTTTCTTTAATGTCTTTAAGGTTGGTATGTTTAAATCATGTTAGTGGTTTCTCTGCAGCTTGATGTCGGTCTGGTTGGAGGTGTGTGAAACCTTTGAGAAACACCATTAGTCATAACTTTATTTCAATAGTAAATCTGGATTGATCACAATATGCCTCTAGTTGTAAAGGCATGTGATAAGTAAATGATGGTGTGTTAGATTGTGAATATGGGATTATTCTTTAAAAGATGATTAATTATGGTTCATATGTTCTTTTTTCCAATAGGTAGATATGATAAACTAGAAACTGGTAAAATCCTCTCAGTTTACATTTTGATGTGACGAGAGTGTCACCTTTGTTACCATCATCCTTGATAAATTAAGAGTGTTTCGATATTACACTATGATAGATCTTTAAAATGTTGTTGATCTTGTGGGGTAGATCTCTATTGGTGTTTCATGTAGGAATCATGGTTAGTATTGAGATATGGTGTTTTTGTTGATCCTTGTGTTACCATGTTGAAGACCATTGGACGAACTCTTGGACACCAACAGTTTCATCTAACTCGACCTCTAGGTGGATGTTTCTCTGAGCGTAGTCGTTGGTATGTTATGAATGTGTTATTCTAGTCCCAATGTCTCACATGTAATTTTGGAGTTTATAGTTCCTTTTAATAGTCCCTTCAACATTTGTTTAATGAATTAGAGGTTATCCCATAGTTCTAGATTGGATCAAAGGTGTGTTTAATGGGTAACAATTCAAGTTGGATGAGACTGGGTTACCCCCTTTGTTATACGGATACATGATAGTTATAATGTTCAATTGGTAGTTTGATCTTATAAAGACACTGGAATTCATGTATGGACTTAGGAGGATTGTTTTTTTTTAAATGAGATCTGACTGGGGAGAAGGCATCCAAGTTTAGTTTATAAACATTTGTCTTCTATGCCATGAATCTTTTTGAATGGTTGTCTAGAGTGGCTTGGCCAGTTGTCTATCTTATAAAATAGAAAGATTAACTAAGTCTTATTTCTAACATGTCATCAATTGAGATGAGTGCGATTTTTGTTAGATATATATTTTCATAAGAAGATGGATCAACCTGGTTAAATAAGATCAATGGGGAATTGACCATCTGATCATTTCAAAATCACGACAGAGAATCGTTAGAAATATTGAGGCATGATTTATAAGAAATTCAGATAGTGGTGGTGATGTGGCTCAGTGTTGATCCCTTTTAAATATGTTTTAGAACTATTGGTGGGATGACTACCAGTTAGTTGTTTTAATTGATGATTACATGGTCATGTCTCTAGGTAAACTGGCACAGATAAGCACCATCTCAGTATTTTGTCTAAAAAAATGAGTTTTGGCTCATATCTTAATGGATTATGTTCGGTATTCCTAATCGATGATTAGAGGAGTGTTGGGAATTTATAAATGCAATGATACCATCTGAGAGAGACTTCATGACCCGTGTATGTTTGGTGATGTTTTTTTGTTGTGGATGACTTATCAGGGACAAGATGATCCATGGTGGGAAGGTTGTAATGACCCTATGTTGTTGAAATGGATGAAAATCTGAAGAAATTTGAGTTTTCACATTTACTTAATTGGATATTTTAAAAACAAATATTTTTCACATAATTTTGAGAGTTAGAACACAGTTGATCAATGCATATTTTTAAAAAAAAATTAATTTAATTTTTTAAAAATTAAATTTAAAATAAAAGGGAAAATAAAAATAAAGATATATTTTACTAATAATAATATTATTATTATTATGATTTTCATTATAATAATAATTATTTTTATATTAGGTTTTTGGAAAATCCTATTACAGATCTCCCCATACCTAGCGTGAGACCCACCACCACCTGTATAAACCCCTAGCACCTGACCCCCTTGGATGAACCCCCTAGAACACAACCCCCTCTTTATTGTCTCTCTTTATACTCACCTATTTCACTATGATCCATCATTAATATCATTTTAATCCTCAAGGTAAGGTCAGCTTCTCACATCTCCTCCCTCTCATGGTTGATTTTCCCTCTATTGGTTCACATTGAGGTGCATCTGAAACCCTAGGGTAAGGGGTTGAGAAATATTCAATTTTCTTATATTTATAGGTTGTGTGAAAGGCTTCTCAGGACTTCTTGATTCATATTCTACAAACTACATCCAAATATGAAGTGATTCAGATCATCTCGATCAACTGTTAATGATTTGGGGTAAGATATTATTTCATTATTCATTGGCATCTAATTTAGTTTTCAGGATTTCAAAAATTTTGAGATGTTGGTAATTTTACTTGGGTGTCTTCACCTTTTTAGAATTTTTTTTGAGTTCATAGTATTTTTTATATGAGAATTCAATGACTTTTGGAGGGATTTCACTCACATAAATATATATTGGGGTATATATATCTTCCTTCTACATATTCCCATCAAGGAGAGAGGAATATAAAAATTGGATTAATTAATATATATATATATAGGAATTCATATGTGTGAAAGTGTGGAATAATCATTTTTATCTTAAATTTTTTCACGTGTCGATTGTTCAGATGGGTCTACAACTAAAGGTAGGATCCCTAAATTTTATAATGCATTAATAAATATATTTCACAACATTAGTTAGTGATGTGTAGTTTTTTTTAAATATTTTACAAAAATAGAATTTGTGATAATTGATTTAAATTATTAGTACTAATAAATGATTTGTTTGATAATAATAATCATGGTTTTATAATAAAAACACTCAAATAGTGGTGGGTTGTCTTTGAAAACTCACAGTGATGATTAATGATTAGAGTATTATACTTTCATGACTTATTGCGTTGGTAGTTTGTTATGCTTTTATATCATTATTTGGAATTGAAATTTTTAGGTAAATTGAATGTGTTTTTCTAGAAGATAAGAATAATTTATGGTAGGGTTTCTTTGCTTCTTTTTCATTGTTATATTTATTTTTATACATTATAAGATTGGGCATCTCAATGGATCCTTCGTATGAAGGTTTCAATTTCATATTAATTTGTTTTCATTTATTTGAAGTGTCTTTTATGACCACTGATTATGGTGAGACCCATTTTAGGGTATTCTCCATGGATTTGGGAAACCCCTTTGGGTTCTCTATCCTTTCTACCATATGATTCATTATTATATTAGTGGGGTTTTACTATGGATTAATTTATTAATTTGATATCATGATTTAAAATGGTAATTTAACCATTAATTATGCCACTTGACAATGTTTATTCATGCTCTTTATTGGTTATCCCCTAATGTAGATCCAAATTCCTTTTCTTATGCTCGTTTCATATGGAATTCCTTGTTATTTTGGTCATGAATGTTGTAAATACATTACTTGTACTATCTTTGTAATTGCATACATGTTCTATTACGCATTGTCACTTATGAATTTTCTTGATTATACTTAATTATTATTCTATGTTTAGTGGATTAGGTTGTATAAAATGTGTGGACAAGCATGAAATCCTGGGGAATTATAATGAATTAATTTTATTTGGAAAAGGTATACGAATAACTTATGTCTTTAGAAATAGTTCATTAATTATGAAAGTTACTTTATGCTTTTAAACATGTTTAGTGGATTGAACTATATGAGATGCGTTGGAAAACTAATTAGATTGTGCTATTTATATGCCTCTGATGACAAGAAATTTCTAAAATGCTATGCCTTATTGCTCATTTTATTATTATATGAAATGTACTAATTGAATTTGGATTAAAGTGAATAACATAACTAAATAGTGAGCATGTGATATTGAGATGCTTCTATGTTGGAATGAAATTATATATTAATGAATTTTAATCTGTTATATTCATTTATTGGTATCAAACATTTGATACGAGATGGTAGATAACAAGGATCTCGAGTTAAGGATTTTCTCAATGGACTAACATTGCTCAGGTGGTTATGACACGATGTGTTGGGTGATACACACTGGCATCCTAGGAACATCCTCACTAGGCAGTTTATGACAAATCATGAGGGAGGATTTTTCCTAGGGGAGAAACCGAGGATAAAGATTTTGGAAATATTGTTACACCATGCATCCGGTGAGATTTAGTCTCCTATGCATGACATTTAGCATAAACATAAATTCACAATCCATGATTGATTAAAGGGAAACTATATGGGTTTCCTTGGATGGAATCAAGGTATTGAGTTATGTTGGTTGTTTCTGTTGTGACCCCTAGGATTCATACATGATCTCCAAGGATGGGCACGAAGCCCCACCTTGGTTTTGATGGATTGTGTGGGTTTCATTTTCTATTTTATTATTGAATCATATGAAATGAATCCATCATTATTATTATGTATTTTTCTTAAACATGGGATGTTTCCCTTTCTTGACAAGAAAACTTATGTGATGACATCATATTTAGACCCCAATAAAATTAAAAATCATGGCGGTATGCCTTCCTTAGATTTACATGTTACTATTAGCCCTTATATATATATTCATTCTTAGACAAGTGTACTTTTCATACATCCATCTTAGCGCAAAGAATGTGGCATGGAACAAGTGTATTGTTAAGAACCTAGACCAATTTTCTAGTATTTACTTTTTTATCACCCTACATTAATTATATATGGTTCAATTCTTTATTTTATAGCGCACTGTCTGGATTGGGCTAGACACCATGTGTTCCGGCCTACTGAGATTTATATCTCAAACCCTGCTCGAGGAGCTATTGTATTGGGCACCAGAGCAATCCTACATGCCCGAAGGTATTTAGATTTATTTCTTGTGTTGTGTTGCATACATTGGAGCAAAGGAACACATGGCAGGGCTATGGATCATGATTCGAGAAGAGTTGTCCACTAGGTTATTATTTTTTTATATTGGACTTTTTGTACCATATAGTAACATAAAACAATATAAGAATCATGATATTGAATTATAATTGGACACTTTTTTTTTTCAATTGTCATGTTATTTTTTGATGATATATGACATTAATTTATTATACAGCATCTTCTATTATCTATTGATTATAATTGTTCCCAATCTGATATATGAAAGAATAGTACAGCAAGGAAACACCCTTTCCCTGACTGATAGTTGGGATCCTCTAGTGTTCAGTGAGATGTGCCTAAGGACATGTGGAAACCATTCCAACTACCCATCTAGGTGGTTAGTTAGTCTCAGATTTCATACTAATAATCTAAAAAAATAAAAAAATTCTAAACGAAAATGAAAACCATTATATATCCAAAAAATCACAAATTAAATAATTAAAACTGTTGAAATCAGATAAATACTAAATAAGAAAATAACCAATGTACTATGAAATAAATAAGGAATAATAAAATAGTATTTTTTGGAATTTCCTAAACATCTCAAGAAGAAATACATGGAGGAACTCATTCTCAGAATCACTTACATGTATGTGGTTTTTCTGCATATTCAATAACCAACTAGCAGATCTAAATTAACCTCACTAGTGGAAATTGCCACTTGGACTATCCTTTAACCAGAGGGTACCAATTCATCTAATTTGGACCAATAATAAACCTTCACTAATTCCTCTAGATGATCCACATGAATTAAATTATAATAAAATAATGGAGAATTAGGAGGTCATCACACGATTGAAATTAACCAGAACCCACAGATGACACCATACTTACCTCACCCAAACGCCAACACCAACAATGTTATAGCCCTCTAATTAAAAGAATGACCATAGGGAAGTTAATAACATATTGAAACACCATAAGTGCTATCTATTCCTTAACCATATATGATTATATGGTGAGTTTCAAAAGCGTTACAGTGTAAAATCTTGGAATTTAACATTTCCAATCCAAATTCATTAAAAAACCATTTCCAAGACTAATAAAAAAACATAAAACAGGAATGAATGGTTCCAAATGGACCTTCTTGTATTTTATTAATGAATTATCATCCTAATATTCCAAATGGGAAATGACTTGGAATACACATTACAATCTACCTTTTATGTCACCTAAAAACAAAAAAACCCATTTAAGGAACATTGGGAGACTTTGAGAATCCCTTTTGGATGATGGTACAAGAGAGACAAATGAATGGAATTAATGTTTTTGGACGTTCATGGTACATCATGAACATGCATAGAGATAACTATTATCATTCTGGAGTTTATCCATATTTTCAGCCCATGCAAAAACAGATATACATTCATCCAATGGAATATCTATAGTAATACATAAAATCATCAATGTTTCTAACTATAGAAACACAAGATCATTAAAACCTATTTAATGGGTTTACACACAAGCATCAAACCATAAAAGAGAACATAAACCACCCAATCAACTTAATTTCACATACCAATAAACTAACAAGACCCAAACAATTAAAATCACAAAAAAATTAAGTAATTTCATTTTCAAAGACTATTTGAAATTTAATTAATGACTTTGTACACATAGTTATAAGCATAACCAAATTAATCCCTCGAAAACACATTTTTATTAATTTTCCAACTTGGAAAAACTATAATAATTCACACAAACACATCACAAGCATGAGAAAAACATTTATAAATTAATTATAATCACTCAAGTATTAAATGCATTGTTGTGGAATAGAAATTGTTAGAGAAACCTATATCAATGATGTGATAATGAAATGAAACACTCAAATGAGGAAGACAGAAGCCCAAGGAAAAGTTGAAACTCTTAACATCAATGAAAAAGACCAACTTTAACTGAACCTCACCATAGGGTTTAACCAAGATAGAACCAAGCCAAGAGAAACTATGAGACAAAGATAAGAGGATAAAAGAAAATAAAATTTTCCCAAAATCAAGACGAAGTCATCATTGAATCCTAGAGGTGCATCAACCAAGGAGGCTATGAAATGGAGGAAAATAAGGATTTCAGAGACCCACAATGTGCCTAGAAAAAATAGTGGATAATGATCTTGAATGGAGATAAAATGAGGGATGAAAAAAATTTGAATTTCATATTTTTAAGAAACTGGGTAAGATTCATGGATTTTTAATCCATGTGACAATCAACCACCACTCAAATAGAAAAATGGAGAGAATTTATGGGATAGTCTCATGGTATGAGAAACAATGTACATACCACGAAATCTTCCTCCATAAATATTTCATAAGATGTCACATGATTTGTAGATAATTTCACCTAATAGTAAACAAGTCTTGTGCCTTGAAAAGGCACCACTCACGAGTCACATGATTACACCTTAGTGTCACAAAAATTAGACCAAAAAAATCTGTGACCTTGAAAGTCAAACCTAACATGATGGAGTTTAACATGTTACACCATCAGCATTAACTACCCACACAGTTTCCACTCAAACAGTGAAGAGGGCTGAAAAATAAGTAAATTTTTTGAAAATTAGTAATTCCCACCCGCAACAAACCTGAGAATCATGGAAAATATATGAAATTAGGAAAATAAAAAAATGAAATGAAATTCATGCTCAGGATGTGCAAATTAATCCTAAAACAAAAACTTTCTTCCCCCAGAATGTCACCCAGCAGAATGGGAACCAAAACATGATCTTTAAACTAAATGAAGAAGAAGGATACTACGAACCTCGGTGTGACCCTTTAACACCACAAATCATACCTAATTAACACAAGAAGATATAAAAAGAATAAAAATATGGGGATGAAAGGAAAAAAGGGGTCTCACACCAAAATAACTTTATAGAATGATGGAACTAATAAAGTATCAAAAATCAAAAAACAAAAAATGAAAAATCAAACATCAAACCAAAGCCTAATTCATAATTTCCATAAATAAAAATCATCTTCATCACAATATCAACAAAGAACCAAATCCATTCCACAAAAAATAAAATGTTTCAAAAATGCAAATCCACTAAAAATCATATAGATAATCCTGGATTACACTGTTATCATAACCTATTGAATATAAAGATTTATTGAAGACCGATAAGTCAACAAAAAGAAGTATACAAACTGCCTCCACTAAAAAAATGGAATCAAAATAAAGGATATCTAACCCCACCACACCAAGAAGTTACTGATTTCTTTGAGATAATAACACTTATCCTATGGCTATAACATTAGTGTATTGATGCATCTACTACCCCATAGTAAGTATATCACAACATCCGAATGAGAGTAATTCCTCCGTAAATGGTATATACATAACCTCTCTGGATGAACCCAATGACCATGTTTTTTTATAAGAACTAGGATAAGTATATAATTATGGCATTGAATTTCCAGACCGACCACACTAGAAACACAAGAGTGAACATGCCAATAAAAAATAGTTCAGAAATGACAATGTAGAACCTTTAAGAAAATGTTTATCTTGAACACTCATTTCTCTTGATGGATAACGTTCATGAGTACCCACTACCATATACTACATTCTTAGAAAAGAATTCAGATAGAAACACAAAAACTGATAACATCCAAAACCGAATTTCCCTGGATGAGAGGAATCAGTCCTTTTTCCAAGGAAGAGGACCCCCGATAAAGGGAGGATCCTATAGCTGATCATTTAATTCAATCTTCAGAGAAAAGGAAACTATCTCTTAGAAATAATCAACATAGGAATTCACTTTTCATTTACCCTTCTAAACTCCAAAGAGCTCAACTACATTATTCACCTTCACCTCTTCCAGTATGAACCATTAGAAAATAGTGACCTTAAAAAACTACTAGAATATGACAAAATGCAGTGATGGTGGAAAAATAACCTTCCAATGATCCAAACCCATATATTCATACAAAATATGAAAATCTATCACCCTCATCCCTCTAAGAGTTTGCAAAAACCTAAGAAAATATCAGATTATTTAATCCACTCCTAACCATTTAATAAACCTATATCACTAAGGATGATGAGGAACAACCAAAATCAACTTGACTCTATAACCCCAACGATTATTAGGTTAGTTCCAACAACTGTAAGAGACTCACAAAAAAGCATGGGGATCATTCTAGGTGGCATAATCAAAAGAGAATAAATACAAAAAAAACCAAATTAGCAACAAACCAAAAAACAAAAGAAACCATCCATATAATAACATCATTTTTATAAACCGAACATCCCAAAAAATGATGAATCCTCTTTAAAAAACTACCTTTTACACTCTAATATCAAAACTACAACCTTTAAAGGCCTCTTTTCATTCACCAAAACGGACCTCCAAAATCAATTTTAAACACCCAAGGACAATTTTAAATATAATCATGTCCCAAAAATTTTATTTCCTTTAAAAACCCCATTTTCTAGAAATCTATTTTACATATTAAAAATCCACTCAATCCAATAAAAATCAATCAAAAACCCAAATCAAACCAAAATGTCATAAATAGGGAACTGGTGGTCATGATTAGCATGAAAAAATGGTTCAGAAATACATTTCCCAATAAAGAACCAACCAATAGAGGCTTCCTGAACCATGAAACTAGTTTTCTACTCCGAGTAAGCTCACCATGTTAAATAGGTTCACCTCTATTATCAATCCCCAAAAAACACAAAACAAATCAAAACCAACATAATAAACCCAAGAACTAAAAAAATACGCCAGTTTATGAATACCAATGGTAACATGATAAATTGATTGAGAAATTGTTCTATATTATCTTCTAGTACCTACCTTAGAAGTCCCAAAAACTTCTTCTATACTATACATAAAACTATCACTAATAGAATTCTACTATGATGGAATTTTTTGAAAAACTAAACTAGGATTCCACCCAACACGACACCCGACCAGGCCTGTAACAAGTCTTGTGAGGCATTCTCAATACTCCTGAACATGAAACTAGTTCCAGGAATTAAACATAAACATAGTGGGAATGATTTAGACAAATTAAATCAAGACATATCCATGAGAAACTTGAATAGAACATGTTACTACAAATAACTTATTTGTACTAATATTGAGTGTCACAAGTTGGGTGTGATCATAATATATACCAGTAGGTGATAAACACATAATCCATACATATCCATTCCCAAAATTGCGTATAAAATATAGTTTGAAATACATTTATTAAAAATAGGATTTTTTCCATTTAAAAAACCAAACATATTCCCCCCTTTTAAAAACTTGTTTGAAATTCGATTTCCAAGGTGAAAACACAACCCAATCCATGCATAAAATAATTTAAAAATATAAACAATGATGAGAGGCATGGTATATCAAAATATAAAAATTAAGGGAAAAACTCAGGATGTCACACCGATTTTTTAGTCATTTTATTTATTTTATTTCTCTTGGCATCAGGTGATTTTCAGTAAGTTCAGGTGAGTCACAATTTAAAATTTTAATGTTGGGATGAGTTTATGGTTTGGGTTAGTGCACGAACACCGCACGTTTAAAATGCGCTATCTGCTTGGGTACTATATGAGTTGAAAATACTGCACGGTCACCCAGTTTTAACATTATGTTTGTAGATATATGTATATGTATGTTTATATGTTTATATATGTGTATATATATGTGTATCTATGTTTGTAAATGTTTATGTTTTAATGTTATGTGTATATATATATATATATGTGTGTATATATGTTTATAGGTGTGTATATATATACACATATGTTTATCAATAAATATGTTTTAACATTATATTCTTATGTGTATATATGTATATATATATGTTCATATATATTTATATGTTTATATATGTTATATATAGTTTATATATGTATGTATATATGTATCAATGTTTATATAAGTAGGTTTATATAAGTTTTTATATATTTATATATTCATATATGTTTATAACAACAACAACAATAATAATAATAATAATAATAATTATTATTATTATTATAATTAATAAGATAAAAAAATGGAAACCTAATCTACACAAGAACCCCCCCCCTCTCGAAATCACGAACCATACCCCCTGGCTTTCTATGCACATGCCGGCGCCCCACCTCCCCACGTCCGACCTCTTCGCTCTATCCAGCCCTGTCGCCTCGCCCTCCTGCTGCCTCCCCCATCCAACCGCCTCTTTCCCTCACTGCTCCGACCTCCGCCTGCTCCGGCTGACCCCGACTGCTCCGGCCGACCACGCCAGCTCCGGACGACCCCGCCTTCTCCGACCACACCACCCTCAACCGACGGGACTTCCCCCCCCCCCCCTCTGGTATCGCTCTCGATGTTTCTCTTTCATTTTTTGTTGGTGTTTTCTTTGTGTTATCCAAACCCTAATTGAGGGGTTTTTATTTGTGTGTGTTTCTTAAATTTTAGGGTCTGTGAAGGGTCTATAAATTTATTCTTTACCATCCATTGATGTGCAGTTGTATTCATGCACCTCCAAAGTAGGAAAATTCACATATATTATTTCTGGATCACATTGCTAATGTTTGTGCTCTATCTTGTAGTTTTAAAACTTGTTTCGCATCTTTTTTAGGCACTTAATTATCTTTCTATAGAGTTCTTAATTCATTTTTTTATTTGGTTATTGATATGATCTGAGTTGGTTCCTGGTTTATGTCAATACGTGTCTATGTTGATTTTCTTGTTTAAGTGGTGAATATTAATTTTTTCTATTTTTAAAATGTGATTCGCATCCCTATAGTATCCTTTTACATCTTTTGTGATGCTTTGGCATTGGTGGAATTGGTAAATTTGGTATTTGTTTCGATTGTTTAATTATGTTTATGTTAAAGTAAATTGATGTGATTTTGGGGGTATTTCCCTTATTTTGTTTTATAAAAATGGTGAAGATGTGATTTGAGTCTTATTTTTGAACTTGGTGATTTATATAGAATTGGGTTTTTAATCGTATCTTGATTCCTTTATTTGGATTAAATTTATTTTAGGGATTTGTGGTGTTTTGAGTCTTGGGGAGTTATCGTCGGGAGTTGTGGTTGGCTTCGAAGGTGCACACGGATATTCCCAGGTATGGATGTGTATAGATACATATATCTTCTGTGTCTGTGTTCCCTCATGGTGCGGGGAACACATGCATCAGTTTATGGATATATATATATACATGGAAGTGCATGCATGTGAGAGAGCTGGTACTTGAGTTAGAAATCTTGACGTGACCTTTTTTCGAGGTAGGTGTTTCCAACCATTTCCCTTTTGATTCAAACCTTGATCACTTGAATGTTTTCAATTAATCTTTCTATATCATTTTCATCTCTATTGCATTTATGAAGAACATCTGACATAGTTATATTGCTATTTTAAATTTCTGAAAGTGGATTTTAATGTTGGTATATATGAAATACTTAGGATCTTAGTAAAGTTAAATTGAGTGCCTTGTGATGTGTTTGGTTGTAACTGATAGTGATTGTGTTTTGGAAATGTAAGATTTGGTTTGGTGTGTTGTTTGAAAAAATGATGAACCAATGGGTTGTTTTAGAAATAGTTTTGGAAATGGTGGTTGGTTTGAAAGATGCTATATTCTTTTATAAAGTGTTCTTAAAGAATTGGGTTTGGTTTCAATGCACGTTTTTTATGAAAATGGTATCTAAGGTGATTCTTCTAAAAACTAGATGTTCCGTTGGATGTTCACACATCCTTGGGAGCGCTAGGTTCTCACATGGATGTGCCTCCAAAGGAAAATGACACATAAAAAACTATATTTTCTTCAAGATAGGTTTTTGATTAAATGGTTTGGTATTTCAAGGAGGGATGAAAATATGTTGTCTTGGTTGGATTTTGGTGTGAGTTGAATGGTTGTTCGGTTTGAAGCCCAGTTTGGTATTGGGTTCTGAAAGGGATGTTTCTATTGACTTTTGGGAAAAGTGTGTGTGCCCGATTGGCAACTTAACTCATTTACGAAATTTTTTGAAACTGCACATGCTGTGAAGGCCCGGTTGGAACCTTTTTGAATGTGAAAGAATTTCATATATACATATTTGTGAGAATCTCTACAGGGGGAATTTCCATCAAGGGTTTCCATGTAGTGGTTTCCATGTAAGGGGTTGGAAAGTGCGGTGAGACGAGTCACGCATGCAAGGGCCTCCTACTTAGACAGTATTATCGAAATCACCATGGGTTCGTGAGAGTCTTATATATTATCGAGTGACGGTTGCTAGCCAGCCTCGATTAGACGGGTTGGTTCCCCCTTGGAAGATAGGCCTTGTGGGGCGTGCCACTGGTTGGATATTAGGGCGGCCAGTTGGTTATTGACTATAGAGTACCACACTGGTAGGTAGTCTGATACCGAGTACGTCCAGGGGTTTTCTAGGGATGTTTAGGATCACCCATGGTTATTGCTTATATCTGCTTGTTTACTTTTACTTGCACTTGGTTTCCAGTATTTACTTACTACCTGTTCTTCTTTTTCACAAATGTGATAAACATGGATTTGAAATTCAGTTTTCAAGAAATGCATTATTTTGGTGAAAACGGGTTGTGGAGTTTGTTGGTTTTTGAAATAGTAAATCAGGATCCTTTTCCTTTTAAAATGTGAAAAACCCTATTTTCTATCTTTGTATGTGCAAACTAGTGTCTTTGAGATTGTTTCTGGAAAGTTGTCTTAGTTGGATTCTCTGGTTCACTTTGGAATCCCTACTGAGCATTTTTAATGCTCATGCCTATTTTATATTTTCAGTCGCAGGTTTCCCTTGTTCAAGTTTTCATGGCTGAGTTTCTCATTTTGGGAGCAATGTTGGCCTTGGTTGGGAGGTGACCTAATGGTCACATGGAGGTACGTCTTTTGTTTGGTTTTATTTCGTTCTGCTGCTAGAGATTAGTTATTTTGTTATGTTTATTATTATTTACTTATTTATCTTTTATGGTCCAAATCGTTCCCAATGTTTTAACTTTGATGCCTGACACTGGTTACCAGCCCATGGGGATCGGGAACGCCCCTCGGGACTTTTCGCAGGCCGGCTTGGGTGACCGGTTCAGGGTCGACCCGGGTTGGTTTATGAAAAAATGGTCTCAAAGGGGATTTTGTTATTTGGGGTGTCTGGTAGAAGGAGATTAGTAATGTCAGGGATCAGGAGGTGAGTTATGGGTCGGTGCCTGATCACCACCGCTTATGACGAGACCTGAGTTACAAGGGGTAGTCTAGGTTTTGAGTCATTTTTCCTTGGTTTTTAGGGTTTGAGAGATGATAATGAAGGCGAACTGGTTCATGATGTGGCCCCACATGGGGTGGTGACCCATGTGGAGTCCAAGTGTCCAGTTCAAGGTCCTTTTATTGATATACCTTACTTTGGATATGGCTCAGCACCATGTCTCTGAGTTAGGAATATGCACTATTTCCTTGTTCTGATGGTTTTTTGTTGATTGTGTTTCATTTTGAACTCAGTTTATGCGAGCGTGTGTTAAAAATGTATGTGTTTTCCAACAAAAAAAGGTTTTCTTCTAAATTGTTTTTTAAACTTGTAAATTATATTTTTAAATATAAAGTGTCTCGATTTTGAATAATATGGCATGTGTTTGGATTTGGTATAGAAAATGAAGTGTTTGAACCTTGAAAATCCTTGTGGATGGTCATATGTGCGTGGGCATGTATGGAGAGTGCGTAGGGGAACTTGTTCACAGGTGATTGGAGCGGGATTGAATGAACACACATGTTATGGTTCATGAGGTGCCATAGGTGAGTATTAAGATTTTAATGAAATAATGGTTTTTGAAAAGTGATTTATGCCGGTATTTGTGTGTGTTTGTATTATGGGCCTTTTTCCCTTTCTTTTTTTGTTTCTTTGATCATGTTTTGGAATGATGCCAGTTTTGATTGTGTTTTTTTCGTGTTGTTTTGAGTATTCCACCCAGAAAGGTCGATAAGGTTGCTAATGAGTTATGCCCAGTTTTCAGTCTTTGTTTCATGTTGCCTATCGATCAAAGTAATCGTAGTATGTTAGAGGAAGTTGTGTTGTTGTGAAATTGGGGTGGGTCTTCATGTAGTTGGGAACTCCTAGGGTTGTTAGGGTTTTTACCCTCTCAGGTTTATTTGAGGGTCCAGTTTTGGGATAGTAAAGGTGAAATGTCTTGCCATCATTGAAATTTGGGGGTGTTTTTAATGGTAATTGGCTCTAGTTCTGGTTCCCCATCTGGCAAGGAGTGTATGCCGGAGGAACCTGTCGCCAAGACACCATCTTCATTGGTGTTGACTTCCTTTTTTCTAACCGTTATCTTGTGTGCCACCAGTATGGCCATTTTGGGCATTCTAAGCCACCATCTAGAATCCCTTTGAAAACATGCCACCATTGTGGTCGTTTGAATTGTCGAGAAGAGGATGAAGTTGGGGACTGGAGAATGCAAATATCTGAATGTGAGGCAGGGGATCCTTCAGCCATCAGAGCCCTAACCACAGGTCTCGGGGTGAAGCTCGCACACAGTTAGGAGTTGTCGAGGGTGTGTCGAACCTCACTTCGGATTATGTTTTCAGCTTTCTAAAGGAAAATATCCAAAGTTTTGTTGTCCTATTATTGTCGTTGTTGTAAGCTCATCCTTGTTGTGGTCAGGCGATGAGCTTGTTCTGCCACAATCCAAGTGGCCTCATCAGCTCTTGGTATAGTTTCTAAATCATTCAGATTCTTTGAAAGGTTTCGGGTCTGTGACTAAACGAACCTGTTTTGATCTTGAGGATGGTATCATCTGTTTACATTAGGGGGGTGTTTGGTTCTGTGAAATTAATGGGTGTCATTTCTGGGATTTTTATTAGGTCAGATGCCTCTCCCTGAGTTTTCATTTAGTGTGTTTGAGTATTGTAGGGGATTCCACCTTCCCAATGTATCGATGTGACAGTTTCTTCCCATAATAGTTTTAATCTTAGTGGTGGAGTTGTTCCGTTAACTTTGAGAAGGTAGGATGCGTTCAGTTGGGGAGTTCCCGCGTTCCCCCCCCCCAGGGTGGTGTGTTCTAGTTTCAACGTCTCTGTGTTAGTATATTTATTTGGTGGGGGAGAACCCTCCCATGTTCTCCCCTCAACCTCGGATAATGATTGTACTCGAGTTGGTCGAATGTGACTTGTGTTGGTAATGGTCACCTCGTGCCTCACAGTTTCTTCTGGTTTTTCCTGGGCACAGACTCGAGTTATGCTAATTATTGGCTTGGTGAATATCTAAGGGCAGAAAATGATTATGGTGGGGAGAATTGTCACACCCTTTTTTTAGTCATTTTATTTATTTTATTTCTCTTGGCATCAGGTGATTTTGCGTAAGTGCGGGTGAGTCACAATTTAAAATTTTAATGTTGAGATGAGTTCATGGTTTGGGTTAGTGCACGAACAATGCACGTTTAAGACGCGTTGTCCACATGGGTGTCGTACGGTTCGCAAATACCGCACGGTCACCCATTTTAAATGTTATATGTGTAGATATATATATATGTATGTTTATATGTTTATCTTTGTGTATATATATGTGTATCTACATTTTTAAATGTTGATATTTTAACGTTATATATATATACATATATATGTTTATAGGTGTATATATATACACACATATGTTTATAAATAAATATGTTTTAACGTTATATGCTTATGTGTATATATGTATATATATATTTGCATATTTGTTTATATGTTTATATGTTTATATATGTTATATATATGTTATATATATGTAAAATATAAGTTTATATATCTATGTATATATGTATCTATGTTTATATAAGTAGGTTTATATATGTTTATATATATTTATATATGCATATATGTTTATAACAATAATAATAATAATACTAATAGTAATAATTATTATTATTATTATTATTAAGACAAAAAATGGAAACCTAATCTACCCAGGCCCCCCCCCTCTCTCGAAATCGCGAACCATACCCCCCTTGGCTCTCTGTGCGCGCGCCGGTGACCCGCCTCCCACCGTCTAACCTTGTCACCCCGTCTGGCCCCATCCAGCCCCGCCGCCTCACCGTCTGACCACCTCCCCCGCCCGGCCGCCTCTTTCCCTCGCCAATCCGGCCTCTGCCTTCTCCGGCCGACCCCGCCTTCTCTGGCCCACCCCGCCTGCTCCGGCCAACCCTGCCTACTCCGATCGACCTCGCCAGCTCCTGTCACACTACCCTCTACCAGGGGGACTTCCCCCCCCCTCTCTGGTATCCCTCTCAGTGTTTCTCTTTCATTTTTTGTCGGTGTTTTTTTGTTGTCCAATGCTTAATTGAGGGGTTTTTATTTGTGCGTGTTTCTAAAATTTTAGGGTCTGAGAGGGGTCCGGAAATTTCTTACTTACCTTCTGTTGATGCGCTGTTGTATTCACATACCTCCGAGGTAGGGAAATTCGCATATTTTATTTCCGAATCACTTTGATAATTTTTGTGGTCTATCTTTTAGTTTTAAAACTTGTTTCGCATCTTTTTTATGCACTTAATTATCTTTCTATGGAGTTCTTAATTCGTTTTTTTATTTGGTTAAGGATATGTTCTCATTTGGTTCCTAGTTTATGTCAATATGTGTCTATGTTGATTTTCTTGTTTAAGTGGCGAATACAATTTTTTCAATTTTTAAAATCTGATTCGCATCCCTCTGGTATCCTTTTACATCTTTTGTGATGCTTTGGCATTGGTGGAATTGGTAAATTTGGTCTTTGTTGCGATTGTTTAATTGTGTTTCTATTAATGCAAATTGATGTGATTTTGGGGGTATTTCCCTTAATTTTGTTTTATAAAAATGGTGAAGAGGTGATTTGAGTTTTATTTGGGAACTTGGTGATTTCTATAGAATTGTGTTTTTAATCGTATCTTGATTCATTTATTTGGAATAAATTTATTTTAGGGATTTGTGGCGTTTTGAGTCTCTGAGAGTTATCGTAAGGAGTTGTCATTGGTTTCGAAGGTGCGCACACATATTCCCAGGTATGGATATGTATAGATATATATATATTTTTTGTGTGCATGTTCCCTCATGGCACGAGGAACACGTGCATCAGTTTAAGGATATATATATATACATGGAAGTGTGTGCGTGCGAGTGAGCTGCTGGTTGAGTTAGAAAGCTTGACGTGACCTTTGTTCGAGGTAGGTGTTTCCAACCATTTCCCTTTTTGCTTCAATCCTGGAGCACTTTAATGTTTTCAATTAATCTTTCTATATCATTGCAATCTCTATTGAATTTATGAAAAACATCTAACATAGTTGTATTGCTGTTTTAGATTTCTGAATGTGTCTTTTAATGTTGGTTTATATGAAATGCTTAGGATTTTAGTAAAGATAAATTGAGTGCCTTGTGATGTGTTTGGTTGTAACTGATAGTGATTGTGTTTTTGAAATGTAAGTTTTGGTTTGGTGTTTTGTTTGGCATAAAGATAAACCAATGGGTTGTTTTAGATAATGTTTTGGAAATTTTGGTTGGTTTGAAAGATGCAATTTGCTTTTATAAAGTGTTTTGAATGAATTTGGTTTGGTTTCAATGAAAATTGTTTTATGAAAATGGTTTCCAAGGTGATTCATCTAAAAACTAGATGTTCTGTTTGATGTTGGCATATCCATGGGAGCACTAGGTGCTCACATATACCATGATCGAATCAGTTTGGTATATATAATGAAATTAGTGAGGATGCACAGTCTTCCACTGTCTGTTGTATCTGATTGGGTTATAATGATTGCCTCATGATTCGGGATATACATTTAAATGTGTTAGAGGAAAAAAATTATTTTGTACAACATATTAGCCTTATATAGATGGTCAATGTGAGAGGAAATTTCCAACTCTACAGTGTATTTCATGATATTGATTGATGGATTTAAAAGGATATTGGGACCAACACATCCTCTAATAGTATTCTCATATAAAAATTGTTTTAATTCAAGAATTATAATGAAACCATATTAGGCTATGTATAGAAATATATTTTCAACTCAGACTTGTATGGATGAAATTGGATGTAGGAAGTTAATGGGTCTAGTAAATGTCCATGAAATAGTGGAGAAAGTTTGATCCATTCAGTGGTATATAAAGGTACGAACAACGTAACGAAATAATATTGTATATAATCATTAATTTTATTTGGAGCTTGAAGTTAGTGACAATGAGTTCCTTTTAATATATACTCGGATACATGTTATGAGATTTTGGATTAAATGGAAACTAATGTCTAGATATGTCTATCCCTCTGATATCTTTATTATTGTCAGAGTCTCATCATATTTCATTTGATCCCTCTAAGATTCTCTCATGTTCATGATGTGTTATAGATATATAATTTAATGATATACATACCAGATCCATCACTTTTACTGAGCTTAGATGTTGTATAACTAGAACATGACCTTTTATATCAATAAAAACATATAACAATAATAGATTTTTAAGATAAGGTTATGTGGAACATAACCACCCGTATAGTCAATGTTATGTAGAAAAATTATAAATTCTATGAGTCTATAAGAAAACAAAAGGATTTGATGAGTGAAAAGAACCATAAATTTTTCTATTCCATTTAATACAAATTTTATAAGGATGAATTTTACTGGGAAAAAATGTAATGACCCATGATTTTATTAATAATTTTTCATTTATCAAATAAAATGTGAGTATCTTGTTTTTCATGCAACAATAGACTAAAAAATATCATGTTAACTTGAAAAAAATATGTATGACCATTATATTATATCAATTATATTCATAGGTGTCATAATAACTAACTAATGTATAAAAGCTATATAAATTTTTTAAAAAAAATAAAAATTATTTTTTATTATAAAATAAATGTCTCCTTAAAAACATTTACACACGCTTATATTAAATATTATTTTTATAACATTTAGAAATTGAATTGTCTAAAATGATTTAATTATTTTTAATCATCATTATAAAACTTAGTAATGTGTACAATCCCTTTTTGACATAGAGATTATGTCACATTGGTTAAAAATTAGTTTCCATGGTAAAATGGTTATTTTTCAAAGGAATGGAAATATTTTATATATTTTTTATTTTTAAAATCAAACTAATTTATTTTATTTTCAGATACTAATATTATGTTTTGAAAAAAGAAAATTAATTAAGTAAAATTTTATTGGAAATATATTTTAAATAATATTAATAATGAATAATTATTAAAGTAGCATTTTTCTATAGAAATGATTTTTCAACACATTATATGTTTTAAATTTAACGTTTATTTACATTTATATAAAAACTAAATTTTACAAATTTGGTCTGAAATTCTTATTTATCACATCAAAATTTTTGGTGATGTATCATCTTATAATTTTGGTAACATAATAATTACCATGTGGTAATGTAAAATTAATAATGTAAAGGGTAAAATGTATAAATATTGTATCTCTAATTTTAAAAAACAAAAAGGACACAAACACCATCTAGAAATACATGTTAGATATTAAACTAATAACCATATGTTTCAATGGTAATCTCTACACTTAATTCATCTAAATCACTATATCCACATAACACAAATGCGATTACATTATTACCCCTTACATAAAACAAGTTCTCTATAGAAATTACACTCTTTCTCAACTATAAAAGATTGCTACTTTCTCCTTTGATCTCATTTCAATAAACCCTAAAGAAACCTATCATGAATTTACCTTCCCTATCACCCTAAAAATTTCTCTCTTGGAGTATATAAAATTCCATGTAGTCCTCTTAATATTTAAAAAGGTTCCATGAATGATTAGGGTTCTCCTCATCTATTTCAAATTCAATTACAACCTTTTTTGATAATTAAAATGAGTTTCAGTTTTTTATGATTAATATGTTAATAATAAAATGTTTACTATCCAAATTATTCACTATTTATTAGTTACTAAAATTACCTATCATAAAATCTACATAATTAAACTTTTTTTTTTAGCCGTTATACTGTAAAAATCTTGTCCTAGATTCTATGCATCTTATTTTCAATTAATTAAATTACATTATTATAATCCATTGAATTTCAATGTGATTATTTTTACTCAAAATAATGTAATAAAAAATTGTTATCAAGATGATTTCGTATATAAGATATAATATATGTAACGCCCCGACCCCAGTTACCCAGAGTCGGTGCATTATTACATAACATTGGCATGATCACAAGAAAGATCAAATCTCGAAAGACCGATTGGTTTAGTAGCCTTGGAAACACTAGATATATTCATAAGTTTTACATTACATTATAAAATGAAAAACTACTACAACAACATAATGTTTCCACAATCCACACTATTAACCCCCCATAAAATCCCTGCAGGTCATTCATAACTTACTTCTTCACATCCTGGGAAAAATAAAACATAGAAAAGGGGTGAGCTCAAATGCCCAGTAAGGATAACAATATAGCGGAACATTCAAAATAAGCATAAACATTTAAGGCAATGAATTACTAAAACAAAAGCTTTTTAAAATTGAACTTCAACATGGTATGGAAAAAGTAAAATGAAATAATGCCATTTACTTATTCACAAGGATATTCTACTAATCGAATAATCACATGCAAAAATAAATAACCACTTTCATAATTATGGAATGCATAATGTCAAACGTTAATTTCATTGTCTAGGCCTCATCCCAAGACCTAGGGGTTACTTCTAACCGGAACCCAACCCGGAGTGCCTCTAATAACCGGACACCAACCCGGAGTGCCTCTAATAACCGGACACCAACCCGGAGGGCATACTTTTACCAGTCCCTAACCTGGAGGGCTTACTTTAACCAGTCCCCAACCTGGAGGGCTTACTTTTACCAGTCCCCAACCTGGAGGGCTTACTTTTACCAGTCCCCAACCTGGAGGGCTTACTTTTACCGGTCCCCAACCCGGAACATACTTGTTTAGCACATTCATCTGAAGAAAAGTTTGAAATATAACATAAACATTCGGATTAAAACTAGCATACGAAATGTCAATAGTTTCACCATAAACTATGAATGGTATAAAATAGCACATCCACAGTCAAACATATCACAAAACCTTCAATACAATATAGAAGTTTTGTATTATAATAAATCAACTTCAAATAAGCGTAAAATCCATTAAAGGATGTTGACATAGATGAAATCAAAACACTTTTTAGAGAAATATCTCTTTCTATTTTTGAAATCATTTAAGAGCCATATAAAATAAAACATTTTCTTGAAAATATTCTTGTAAGCTTGTAAGGAAAGCTTTGACGATTTTATAACGGCGGAAAATAACCGCACCCGCCGTATAAGTTAAAAAAACATTCTTATCTTAATTCTGTCGAAAAGGTTAAAAAGGACATTGTTTTGAAAACGACGGAAAGATTCCTTTATAAACCTCTTACAAAAAGTCAAAAAAGGGTATAAATTAATTTAACCCATATTCTTGTAAATAATAAATATGTTTTGAAATACATTTCGAAGAAACATGGATGTGGATGATAAAGAAATCCCAGTAGATTATTACGTATAAACAACCTCGGATAATGAAGAGATTGTGAAATAACCCTTACCTTGTACTTTTCCTTGGTTGGGGTAGGTTAACCTCCTGTATAATGGTGAAATAATTGTTATTAAATTATACAAGAATCGTATATATTAATATGATATCATATATGATCTTTTAACATTGATTTGTTAATAATATCTTAGAATTATCGTCGTTTCGGGTGTTAACTTACTCATTTTCTTTTATATGTTTTGTTACATAAGTCATGTTTGTTGTATCTTATTCATATCCAGAATGATATCAAGTCCTTAAACATCATTTTTAAATCATTAAATGATAATTATACTTGAATGGATACGATGGAGAATGAATCTCATCGCGTTCGTGGAGACGGTAGTCCGTACGTACGCACGAACGCTACTTCCATTTAATTTTTATTTTAAAAGAATAGAATCCAAATGATACATAGGTATATTACTATTCCAGTATAATATAATATTTTATATATGTTACTTAAGTTCATTAACACCATCCTTTATACGTTCCATGTGTGGTATGAACGAGTCATATCATTTTAAGGGGGCGGTAGTCCGCACTTCCTCAAATGAAATTATCGTATGTATATACAACATGAAACGAATAATGGTATGAAATAAAATGGAATTACAGAAGCTTATATATAAAATATATATCATTAATACCATATTTAATTACAGTGCCATCATAATGGCCACCATGAGAGGCGGAAAGATGTATTTGAACAATCATCGTTTCGTGAGGCGTTAATTTGCCATCCACAGAAACATTATGTTCATCATCCATTAGATGGAGTTGTGTGTATGTGTAGTTTGAATACTTCTTATAACAACATCCTAGTATATTGAGGATACTGGTGTTGTTACAAAAGAAGGGAAATAAAAAGATTTTTGGGGTTGGAGAAGCAAAATAAATGAAAATAATTTAAGAGAAATCGTTACCTTTAATTTAGGTAACTCACTTTGGTTTGAACCAAAGGACTTCTTGAAATGCTTTCTGCCTAAGGGGAAGCTTCAAGGAGGAGTAGAGGGATGTGGGGAGCTTAGTTGGGCAGAGTTTTGACGAGCAAAGTGGCTTGAGAGGTGTGAGGAAAAGAGAAGGAGGAGTGCCCTTTTATAAGAGGGGTGAGGGGAACTTTTGGAAAAGCTAGAAATATTAATTTATAATAAATTCATATTCGGTTTCCAAAGGCTCCAAAGTTGACTATTCAAAGGATGAGGTGGGGATAGGTCGAAAACAACTCATCCAATAGAATTTAGACAGGTTTGGGTACTTATATTAACCTTATCTTTAAGTATTAACTCTAAGTTAATTAGTTTCACTTTTACAATGTCTCTTTGTATTTTTATATAATATGGTTAATAAACTTACTATATACATCCAAGAGACCCCCAAGTGGTCCATTAATGATTAACCTATCATAATATAAGTCTCTTGGCCGAACCTTAGATTTTTAGGAATTTAATATCAATTAATAATATAATGTTTGTTTTAAGAACTCTTTTATGTCAATTTTGACACTATTCAATAGTTGATTTTTGTGAAACTCATAACAGATTGATTACTTCGAACAAAGTCAATTAAATCAATCCTAATATATCATATTATCCTAGAAAATTAGTGTAATTCATTAAAAGTTTCATATTATATTTATTTGGGTATTTATAATATCAATTATGTTAATTTTTTTACTATTTTAGTAATTACTGCATCATCATTGTGTCATAAATAAAATAAATTACTTAATGTCTAAAAATTATAAATAAAACATCATTATGTAGGAAATCTTTTTATCTTTCTAATGAATATTTATAATCGAAAATCCAACATGTATAACCCTATGTAAAAATTGTTCTTCTAAAAGATGTAAGCTTATGCCATTTTTATTTTTATTTTAACTTTATTAATATAATGTGTCCCTACCACATACAAGTGGCTCCAAGGGGTCCCCAAATTGACCCAAGGATTCCCATGGTCGGGTATGTGTCCCCCAATAAGGTTAGGACACGTTTTAGGGTAATTTTGTATTATTATAATATTATTTTTTAACCCTTATTTACCGGATTTACCCTTTAACCATGGTAAATAAAATATTTACCGCAGTAATTATTCAAAATGTCTAAAAATAAAAGTTACCTATTTACACAATTTGAACATCCTGATTCCAAATATGGAATCCATTTTTCTAAATTCAAAACACAGAAGTGGCAGAAATTAATTTAAAATTAATTCCCGCTGTCAAAACAAAAAGCGTGTTTTTGAAGAGATAATAACTATCAAAAGATTGACACTTGTTTATGTTTGGTTTAATTGTAAAATTATGTCCAATGACCAACATTATATTAAATGGTAAAAATATATTCTAAATATACTTTAAAACCACTCAAATTAATAATTTATCACTATTAATTATTTTGATTAAAAAAGTTGTTTTTAATTAAAATTTAGTAATTTTCACTATTCATCAAAATATGAAAGTTATCCGAAAAGTACCAAAATTTCACCCTAGACTAAATTCGATATTCCGAATCCAAAAATGAAGTCCATTTTCAAATATAAAATATATATAATTTCAAAAAGTAGGTATTACTATTCATAACGGCTAGTTTGATCGGTTGTGGTGTGTGTTAAAACTCGACGTTGCGTACAACACACGCTACTGTTTTATTCAAAGGAAAGCGTACCGTGGAAGCTTGGGATGTTTCATTTTAAATTTTTTGATGTCCCCATTTAGTCAAAAAGTTTAAAATATTGTATTTAAAAAGGTTTCACTATCAAAAGTTGATAAAAGTGCAATACTGAAAATGAATCTGTTCTTGCATTATGACTAAGAAACTCATAATATGGATTCTAAAATTATAAGGATTATATAAAGTTAAAAATGTAGTAAATGCTATTCATGACCTCTTTTAATGGCTTTTTTTTGGTAATTCATGGTGCAATTGAACTCGGTGTTGCTTGTAGTGCAAGTTATTGAATTATTTTGAAGAAATAACACACTATGAAATCTTGGGGTGTTACATTCTCCCCTCCTTCAATAAATTGCGTCCTCGCAATTTGAAATTGTTCTTTGAAAATAAAAGGTTGAAAATAGATAATATATTTGTGGGAAAATCCACATCGGAAATTGGGTTACTAAAATTTAGTCTTAATATGAGGAAAAGAGAAATGAAAGGGTCACCACCAAATTATGATCTCGATTAGGAGAACATTGGTGGCAATTAGAGATATATAATTGGAGGAAAAACGTAAATATTTATAGGTAGTGATTGAGGTCATCAATCACAAAAAAGTGTATAATTGAGGTCCTTAAACTCATCAATCTATGATGATTTGAAGTACCATCGGTTCAACAAAATATAGGGTATTGGGATAACACATTTTTGACGTTTCAAAATATCTTAGTTGAAATCCCACATCGAAAAATGAATTAACGAGGCCTCTATTTAAAATAAAGAGTCGAAAGTATGAAGATTACCGAAAATAACACATACTAGGGTTCCATGTAGGAAAATATGGATATGGAAGAGAAATCTAACCATCAATTATCTGATGGAGAGTGGTAGAGAACATGGCTATGAAAAGGCCAACAATCCCAAAGCCATAAATTAGTGATGATTTAAGGTACCATCTAGGAAAACATTTTTGTTCTAAGTTTCTTTTCTTAATGTTGAAGAATTTATTTATGATATTGGCTAAGATCATAAGGATATATACTTACTTTATAATTAGAGTTTTATCCATTAATAAATTTCAACCACAAACTCATCTTTCACTCGTAAAAAAAAATTCTATTTATACTATTCATATAGGATTCCAAAATAAATGAATTTATAATTCATCTACCAGATCTTTTAAAAAAACTACATTATTTAATCCAGGACATTTCTTGGGACAGTGGTAGGTGATACACCCTTGTCGCCCTTCGGTTGCGGGTTCAAGTCTCGCAGCCTTGCCGGACGCGACGGGTTGCCGCCCGACCTCCGGGTTGTCCTTTTATGGCAATCCAAAATAATCCAAACTAGAACTATCCAAAATACTTCTATCCAAACTCACAGTCCAACATTTATAAGTGAGGTAAACATAATGTAGAACCTTTTTACCCCGTAATAGCATATGAATACCTTCATCATGTATTCTTTTAACACACCGAAACATCCTGAATTACCATATTCCTTATTGATTACATTCATGCTCCCTTATTCCATATAGAAAGCTGGATATACTTCATTAATCCAAAAATGTTTTAAACCCCAACAATGATGGAATATACAAATCATTAATCAGTTCCAGGGTAGTCAAGAATATCCAATATAATTTATCCAAAACAATCACATATTATTCCAAAATCACTACCTCAGTATCAGAACTATATTATGATTTATCATTCTCTCAACCATATATTTTCCAAAAATTTATCCTGATATTGAGTCACTTTCCTTTGTTCCACACAATCTCAAGTCCTTAATGAAATAGTACTGAAGTACAATCCTTATATACTCCATGATTATTGTAACAAGTACATTGTTGATACAACACTCAATTGACATAATCAACATAAGAACTCTAATCATTCCTCTTCATCTGTGGTAGTATCATAACTTGATTATTATCCGATAACATCATTTGAGGCATATTCTGATAGGTTCGCATAGTGTCCACACTCCTTGAAAATGAAGCATTGTACATTTGAAACCATTTTCTTACCCTTGAAGTCACGTACTTTGTGCCCTTTTCCTCCACACTTATAACAAACTCCCATTCCTTTCAGGCAAGTTCCAGGGTGTTTCTTTCCACAGTTACCACATATGGGAAAATTCTTCTTTTCCCTCATCCCTTTATCCATCTTTCTCTCTTCCATCCTTTTCTTCTCTTGCTTCCCTTCAAATCCATATGACTCAGTAAACTCTTTACTTATCTTATCAACACATGATATTATTTCTTCACATGATGATAATACATGGGAGACTATTCCTCTTATAAATTCTAGCTTAAGACCATGAAAGATATGATCCTTCCTTCTCTTTGGATCATGTGCATTTCTGGAGTTCTCATTTCTTCTACTAGGCGCCATTTCTAAACAATGGCATACACTAGATCAGTTTATGAATCAAAATAAATAATCCCATACTTATAAAACACTTAACATAAATTGAACTATTTATGGATATAATCCATAATCATAAGAATGTTTTCTTTGAGGAAGTATATACTCATAATCCCTTCAAAATGATTTGTAAAGAAAATGAGAGTTATCCTAAGCATATCCCCCGGGAGTGTCATAACCAAGAGTGCAGCAAGGCCCGTTGTCGTGCACCAGTTCCCGTTCGAGTCTAGCTCAAAGCGGTGTTTTCGGGTTTTACCCCTAGGTACATCTGTGCCAGAGCCGCCTCTACCTGCTCGTATCCAGACAGGGATGTATTGCTCGGAAAACTCACAAAATCTCTACAATACCAAAATTCTAGGAAGTTATTCTATACTAATCCTCAAAGTTCATCTTAGGTCTACGTGCTCTAATCAGAGTTTACCTAAATCTAGTTTCCAAGGTTTGTACTAAACTTCCTCTGATACCAACTGTAACGCCCCGACCCCAGTTACCCAGAGTCGGTGCATTATTACATAACATTGGCATGATCACAAGAAAGATCAAATCTCGAAAGACGGATTGGTTTAGTAGCCTTGGAAACACTAGATATATTCATAAGTTTTACATTACATTATAAAATGAAAAACTACTACAACAACATAATGTTTCCACAATCCACACTATTAACCCCCCATAAAATCCCTGCAGGTCATTCATAACTTACTTCTTCACATCCTGGGAAAAATAAAACATAGAAAAGGGGTGAGCTCAAATGCCCAGTAAGGATAACAATATAGCGGAACATTCAAAATAAGCATAAACATTTAAGGCAATGAATTACTAAAACAAAAGCCTTTTAAAATTGAACTTCAACATGGTATGGAAAAAGTAAAATGAAATAATGCCATTTACTTATTCACAAGGATATTCTACTAATCGAATAATCACATTCAAAAATAACTAACCACTTTCATAATTATGGAATGCATAATGTCAAACGTTAATTTCATTGTCTAGGCCTCATCCCAAGACCTAGGGGTTACTTCTAACCGGAACCCAACCCGGAGTGCCTCTAATAACCGGACACCAACCCGGAGTGCCTCTAATAACCGGACACCAACCCGGAGGGCATACTTTTACCAGTCCCTAACCTGGAGGGCTTACTTTAACCAGTCCCCAACCTGGAGGGCTTACTTTTACCAGTCCCCAACCTGGAGGGCTTACTTTTACCAGTCCCCAACCTGGAGGGCTTACTTTTACCGGTCCCCAACCCGGAACATACTTGTTTAGCACATTCATCTGAAGAAAAGTTTGAAATATAACATAAACATTCGGATTAAAACTAGCATACGAAATGTCAATAGTTTCACCATAAACTATGAATGGTATAAAATAGCACATCCACAGTCAAACATATCACAAAACCTTCAATACAATATAGAAGTTTTGTATTATAATAAATCAACTTCAAATAAGCTTAAAATCCATTAAAGGATGTTGACATAGATGAAATCAAAACACTTTTTAGAGAAATATCTCTTTATATTTTTGAAATCATTTAAGAGCCATATAAAATAAAACATTTTCTTGAAAATATTCTTGTAAGCTTGTAAGGAAAGCTTTGACGATTTTATAACGGCGGAAAATAACCGCACCCGCCGTATAAGTTAAAAAAAACATTCTTATCTTAATTCTGTCGAAAAGGTTAAAAAGGACATTGTTTTGAAAACGACGGAAAGATTCCTTTATAAACCTCTTACAAAAAGTCAAACAAGGGTATAAATTAATTTAACCCATATTCTTGTAAATAATAAATATGTTTTGAAATACATTTCGAAGAAACATGGATGTGGATGATAAAGAAATCCCAGTAGATTATTACGTATAAACAACCTCGGATAATGAAGATATTGTGAAATAACCCTTACCTTGTACTTTTCCTTGGTTGGGGTAGGTTAACCTCCTGTATAATGGTGAAATAATTGTTATTAAATTATACAAGAATCGTATATATTAATATGATATCATATATGATCTTTTAACATTGATTTGTTAATAATATCTTAGAATTATCGTCGTTTCGGGTGTTAACTTACTCATTTTCTTTTATATGTTTTGTTACATAAGTCATGTTTGTTGTATCTTATTCATATCCAGAATGATATCAAGTCCTTAAACATCATTTTTAAATCATTAAATGATAATTATACTTGAATGGATACGATGGAGAATGAATCTCATCGTGTTCGTGGAGACGGTAGTCCGTACGTACGCACGAACGCTACTTCCATTTAATTTTTATTTTAAAAGAATCGAATCCAAATGATACATAGGTATATTACTATTCCATTATAATATAATATTTTATATATGTTACTTAAGTTCATTAACACCATCCTTTATACGTTCCATGTGTGGTATGAACGAGTCATATCATTTTAAGGGGGCGGTAGTCCGCACTTCCTCAAATGAAATTATCGTATGTATATACAACATGAAACGAATAATGGTATGAAATAAAATGGAATTCCAGAAGCTTATATATAAAATATATATCATTAATACCATATTTAATTACAGTGCCATCATAATGGCCACCATGAGATGCGGAAAGATGTATTTGAACAATCATCGTTTCGTGAGGCGTTAATTTGCCATCCACAGAAACATTATGTTCATCATCCATTAGATGGAGTTGTGTGTATGTGTAGTTTGAATACTTCTTATAACAACATCCTAGTATATTGAGGATACTGGTGTTGTTACAAAAGAAGGGAAATAAAAAGATTTTGGGGGTTGGAGAAGCAAAATAAATGAAAATAATTTAAGAGAAATCGTTACCTTTAATTTAGGTAACTCACTTTGGTTTGAACCAAAGGACTTCTTGAAATGCTTTCTGCCTAAGGGGAAGCTTCAAGGAGGAGTAGAGGGATGTGCGGAGCTTAGTTGGGCAGAGTTTTGACGAGCCAAGTGGCTTGAGAGGTGTGAGGAAAAGAGAAGGAGGAGTGCCCTTTTATAAGAGGGGTGAGGGGCACTTTTGGAAAAGCTAGAAATATTAATTTATAATAAATTCATATTCGGTTTCCAAAGGCTCCAAAGTTGACTATTCAAAGGATGAGGTGTGGATAGGTCGAAAACAACTCATCCAATAGAATTTAGACAGGTTTGGGTACTTATATTAACCTTATCTTTAAGTATTAACTCTAAGTTAATTAGTTTCACTTTTACAATGTCTCTTTGTATTTTTATATAATATGGTTAATAAACTTACTATATACATCCAAGAGACCCCAAGTGGTCCATTAATGATTAACATATCATAATATAAGTCTCTTGGCCGAACCTTAGATTTTTAGGAATTTAATATCAATTAATAATATAATGTTTGTTTTAAGAACTCTTTTATGTCAATTTTGACACTATTCAATAGTTGATTTTTGTGAAACTCATAACAGATTGATTACTTCGAACAAAGTCAATTAAATAAATCCTAATATATCATATTATCCTAGAAAATTAGTGTAATTCATTAAAAGTTTCATATTATATTTATTTGGGTATTTATAATATCAATTATGTTAATTTTTTTACTATTTTAGTAATTACTGCATCATCATTGTGTCATAAATAAAATAAATTATTTAATGTGTAAAAATTATAAATAAAACCTCATTATGTAGGAAATCTTTTTAGCTTTCTAATGAATATTTATAATCGAAAATCCAACATGTATAACCCTATGTAAAAATTGTTCTTCTAAAAGATGTAAGCTTATGCCATTTTTATTTTTATTTTAACTTTATTAATATAATGTGTCCCTACCACATACAAGTGGCTCCAAGGGGTCCCCAAATTGACCCAAGGATTCCCATGGTCGGGTATGTGTCCACCAATAAGGTTAGGACACGTTTTAGGGTAATTTTGTATTATTATAATATTATTTTTTAACCCTTATTTACCGGATTTACCCTTTAACCATGGTAAATAAAATATTTACCGCAGTAATTATTCAAAATGTCTAAAAATAAAAGTTACCTATTTACACAATTTGAACATCCTGATTCCAAATATGGAATCCATTTTTCTAAATTCAAAACACAGAAGTGGCAGAAATTAATTTAAAATTAATTCCCGCTGTCAAAACAAAAAGCGTGTTTTTGAAGAGATAATAACTATCAAAAGATTGACACTTGTTTATGTTTGGTTTAATTGTAAAATTATGTCCAATTACCAACATTATATTAAATGGTAAAAATATATTCTAAATATACTTTAAAACCACTCAAATTCATAATTTATCACTATTAATTATTTTGATTAAAAAAGTTGTTTTTAATTAAAATTTAGTAATTTTCAATATTCATCAAAATATGAAAGTTATCCGAAAAGTACCAAAATTTCACCCTAGACTAAATTCGATATTCCGAATCCAAAAATGAAGTCCATTTTCAAATATAAAATATATATAATTTCAAAAAGTAGGTATTACTATTCATAACGGCTAGTTTGATCGGTTGTGGTGTGTGTTAAAACTCGACGTTGCGTACAACACACGCTACTGTTTTATTCAAAGGAAAGCGTACCGTGGAAGCTTGGGATGTTTCATTTTAAATTTTTTGATGTCCCCATTTAGTCAAAAAGTTTAAAATATTGTATTTAAAAAGGTTTCACTATCAAAAGTTGATAAAAGTGCAATACTGAAAATGAATCTGTTCTTGCATTATGACTAAGAAACTCATAATATGGATTCTAAAATTATAAGGATTATATAAAGTTAAAAATGTAGTTAATGCTATTCATGACCTCTTTTAATGGCTTTTTTTTGGTAATTCATGGTGCAATTGAACTCGGTGTTGCTTGTAGTGCAAGTTATTGACTTATTTTGAAGAAATAACACACTATGAAATCTTGGGGTGTTACAATATATTTCTCTATAATTAATCCATTTGATAATAAATTTTCTACAATCATCATGCTACTAAAATCGTTCATTGATTTTTTATCTTCTAGTTAATTATAATGAACATTAATATAATTCAAGTGTATATAAATAAATTATGCTAAAAAATTATATATATGTGTGTGTGTGTGTGTGTGTGTGATTTGTGATCATAAATAGTCAACTAATATTGTTAAAATGGTTATATTGGAGGTTAGAGTGAGATTAACTAAGAAATAATTATAGAAAATGGTTTCATCACCTCAATTCCAAATTTATTATGTTGTAGAATTTATAACATGAATATACTTTCCTATATTTATTGGATCCTATAATTACTTTATTTTATTTTATATTTCATGTTTTTATAGGGAAATTAATTCTAATTATAAATTTTCTATTATTTAATAAAATGGTTTTTTAAAAAGTTCATCATTGGTTAGAATAAATCCCATTATTAATAATGAGTCCTTTCATCCATGACCATATTTTAATTCCATTCAATTTTATCCACTTATTTTTGGAAATATAATATTCCTAGATTTAAATAATTTTAATAATTATCTATAAAAATTTTCTAATTTTTTAATACTAATTTTATGATATGGTTAGAAATGTCTATAAATAATAAGGAACTATTTTTATATCTTTAAGAAATTAATTAATTTATATTCCACAACAAATTATTTGAAAAAATCTATATTTTTTCAAATATATTCTATCTGTAACTATTTTAATTATAGTATTTAAAATTCTTCTCATTCCCTCATATTTTTTAATATAATCTTAACTTCATCTTTTGTATCATTTTTTGAAATATTTTAAATTTTCACTCCTATTTTTACACAATGTTATAACTTTTAAAGGTGATGTTTTCATAATTATATTAATTTTATTATGATATGATTCATTTCTTAAAAGGAAAATTATTTTATCCCATGAACATTATCATTTATTTTATGTGATTTTTTGGGAATGGTTACTAAACCCATTATTTTTCCATGCGCATATTAATATATGTTTATGATTGATTTTAGGTGACACTCATATGTATAGAAGATGAAGGGTATGGTCTTATATCTCCCACCAACTTACTATTTTACACTTATGTATCATGAGATAGTTTTGCATGGACATAATCATTTTGTTCATATAGTTTTTGTATTTTGGTATTTTGTCATATTTTCATATGCGGACATAATGAGTAAGTTCAAAAAGGGATGAAAATAATAGATTTTATTATAAAAGTTTTCATAATATTTTTATTGTACAACATTCCCATGTATTTTATCAAGTTATTCTATAATTTATATAATTTATTAATTTTCTATAAAATACTTTATTTTCATAATTATGATAGTTTTAAGTATTCATCACTTTTATGTCATGTTCATATGTTATATGTTTGATCATTTATTTTTCCATGATAATACTTCTATGATTTTTTACTCAATTATGTTTTCTCGTTTTATTTTTGGTCTTATGATCATTTAATAAGATATTTTCCCACTTTTTCAAAAGATCATTCATGTTTATGATATGTAATTTTATGATATGTTTTCCATTTTATTATAAATTTAGTGCATCTATTTCTTATTTTTTTTTCAATCCCCTAGTAATGGTGATGATTACATCATGTTATCTATTTTGAAAAGGGTACAATGAAAAAAAATATTTGGTAAACATTCGAAATTATTATTAAATTAAATGTTAATGTATCAAATCCCCATTAATGTTAAACATTAAGAGTTATTGTTGTGTGTCTATCAGTGAGATGTATTATTTATATCATGAAATTGATGTATTATTTTTGTCATGTTAGTATGCGATAACATTAAGAATATCACCATTGATTTTATGAAGAGTATTCCAAATGAATTTAAATGAAATGTTTCCATATGTAATGTAGTGGATTTTCATACCAATTCCTATCACTTAATCTCTATTCTAGAGGTTTTCTCACTCAAATAACATAAATATATGTAGATTATAGAAGTGGTGGGATTCATGGAACACCATTATAGATTATATCTGATTAATATATGAGATTTACCTCCAGGTACTTGAAAAGAATTCAATATGATTGAAAGAGTGTGCTGAACTTTAATAAGACCTATAACTACCATACCGGTGAAAAATATGAATATAATGTCCTAATACAGGATGATATATTGGGAGAATACTCCATGTACTTCCAAAGATGTTGGGATCAACATCTTCCTCTAGTAGAAGTAGAATAAAATAGTATATTCCAATATAGAAATCATGTGGTTATTTATAAAAATGATCATAGAAAATATGTTTAACTATGACATGTTGAGATTAATTAAGAAAATATTATATAGTGGTACATTAACTGGTTTAAAAAATAGATAAAAATGTAAAATCCATTCAATAACACATTTAGTCATCTAAGAGTCAGCAAAAGATATATTTTGATAATTATTGATATTATCTTTATTTTATAGCCATAGATAAATTATTCCATCACATATATCAATATAATAGAGTCATGAGGTTTGGTAATAAGTGAAGTCTATGTCTTAGATTTTTTGGACACTTATGTATTCTTGATCACATTAGCATGTTGGCCAATTAAATAGAACTCCCAAAATTCATAAAAAAATCGACTGATACATTCCATGTATCCCTCTTAAAGAATTACATACTATATCCCTCACATGTACTAAATCTATTAGTGGTATGTTTTAAGAATAATATTTCTAATGTGGATAATTTGGTAAATATCATGGACATTCAAAACAACATTCAATGTAACAACACAATTCCCCATTTCATATAACATTTGGGGAACAAAAAGTGTATAGTAGAGTCATCAGAACCTGAAGAAGCAATGAAATAGAATTGGACTCGTATGTTTTCACCATGTTCTGAGAAATATAAATTTGAGTTTTAAATTCATTGAGGCGGAATAATATAATGTCAAATTATAATGAAAAAAATAACTTTTCTGAATATTTATGGGTCTCACATTTGGTAATTTTGTGTAATATAAAACACAGACACCAACTAATGAAAATCAAAGAAACATTATAATATATATTTTAACATTATATTATAACAATAAATATATAAATAAAAATTTAAAAGTGTTACAATGTTAAAATAAATAGTAAAAAACTATAATATTGAAATTCGGATCACTCTGGTCTCATAAATTAATCACACCCATGATAAATGTTATAAAAAATTTAAAATATTATTAGTACTATTGAATTTGTTTTTCAATAAATTATAAATAAAATTAAGATATATTATTGTAAACAATGATGTATATAAATCCTGTGTATTTATAAGATGTTTAAAACTAATATGTCTATTGTAATAGTAACATGTCCCTAATGAATAGTAACAATATAGTTAGAATTGTAACTAAACTAATGTAATAGTAACATAATATATTCGGTATATTAGGAAACAAAAATATTTAAAATTACTATCATATGATAATTAAATAAAATTGTTAAATATGATAAAATAATTTTTTGATTTAAAGAAACTAAAATCATATTTTTGGAAGATAACAATTTTATGTTTTTTATAAATACATTTTGTAAAATATGAAATAAATGTTTGTATTTATAATTTTTTTTATATAATAATATTTATTTGTGTATAAATGATAATATGGTTTTTTAAATCCATTAGTAATATCTCTAAGTGTAAATTACTTCATCATTTCACAAATTTTATTTCAATAAATACTAATATTATTTAAATTTTAAATTTACAATATTTAGATAATTATTTAGAAAAAATTTATTTTATTTTATGAATTAAAATATCAAAAATTAGTCAAGGTGATGTTTTTTATAAAAAATCAATTAAAATGGTAAACAATTAAAATACCATAAAAGAACCGTAATTAGTAACTAAATATATGAGTGGGTTTTTATGTTTCTAAATGACTTATGGATACCTATATGTTTATAATAAAATCAGAGGACCCTTACTATAAAGTCAAAAGATGGGTCACTTTTTGATGAAATAATATTTTATTCAAATATTTCATTTTAATATTCTCTCTCCCTAATAAATTATTCCCTCCACCACACCACATATACACACATTATAAGGCTCTTATCTTACTCAAAAACTATAACAATGGCTCCCAAAGTCTATCCTTATTAACTATAAGTGTTTGCTTCACCAAAAGACAATAATAAAGAACCTTAAGGGGTAACATAAGGGTGAACATACATATGAGGAGCTAATATTACTTACTAAATTATCATGAATTATTTTTATCTTATAACATAAAAATATATTATCTCCATGAAAATATAATAACATTATTATTATTAATACACTAAAATGTTTTTATATTAGTTTAATATCCATTATATGACATTATCATATTCTATTGTAATAAAAAAATGTTGTTCATATTAAAGCCAGTTCACCAACACCATGACCATCAAATATAATTTTACAACACCACCTTCATGGATGATATCAATACTCATGTTTAGTTTAAAAATGATCAAAATACATATATTATATATTGTTTCATATTCTATTTGGATAAATACTCATAAGGATAAATAGAAAAATATAAGTTCATCATGGTCAGAGAAACCTCTTCAATGAACTAGTAATGTAATGATAACACATATACAAAATTAATCATTTTTGTTTTAGAAAATAAATGTATTTTTCGGTAAATTTAGATATATATAAGGACAAGATACTCATATTTATACACGTATAGTGTGATTGTATAATTAGATTATAATTTTATAATTACTGATAATAGAATGTGACCTTATAACTGGGTAACAAAAATCCATAGAAACATTAACATAATCATAAAATAAAAAAAAAATTATAAATTAAAATAAAAAAATTATAATAAATAAACAATTCCTAAAATATGTTCTTAGGAATGAATTTAATTTATTTAATTTTATTATTTATGAATTTATATGAATGTATTTGACAATTCAAAGACCTGGGTAAAGGGATATTCCAAACTACCCTCATCAAATATTGGTTAAACTTTCCCTTTCTTTCACACACTTTCTCTCCATCTTGTTGTCATTTAATTTTTACATATTTTATATATTTGTTCCTTACATTTGTAAATAATTTAATTTACCTTTCATGTTCTGGGACAATACTTGTTCTTCATGTTCCCTTTTCAATTTCATCTTTTAAGAAAACCCCATTTAATGGGAACTCGTTTTTTCATATATATTTTCTTATAACACTCCAAATAATTATTTTAAGATTCAATGGTTTCAATGTTAGCATATTTTTTGATGGAAATATATTTGATTTCCTTTTTGGTTTTATGTTGTTTATTAATCAATTACCCAATTTAATGACCCATTAATTTTCTTTAAAACACTTTTAAATAGATTTGTTTCCAAACATACTTAGCCACTCATTTTTCGATATAAAATTAAAATAATCTTAGATTTCCTGAAATACAATTATTTTTTCTATTATTGATTTCCATTAATGTTTATTCTTTAATGTGATTATAAATTATACACTGTGTGGTTATGCTCTCATACAAGATTATGTAACCCATTTCATTTTTATGGGTTTTGATTTTGTGTATTCCCAATGTAATATTTCATCATGTGACATATAAATGCATGTTCCTAATATAAATGTTAAAGAGGATCCAAAAATTAAAAATCCATTAATGTGTTGGGTAATATTTTCATCTAATGAGATACCATGTATAGTGCATGGGTAGTTATCCTAGAACACTAAGTTATGTTGCCATTGAAGTTTTCCTTAACATGTGCCTATGATGCCATGTTTTAAGTGGGTTCTACATTCCCATGAATCAATCATTCTATGAGGTCATTTTTCACTAAAATTGTTTCTAGGGAATATATATGATTATTATCGTTTATGATATCACAATATGTCTCTTGTCTCATATGTTTCAAAAATGATAATGTTTTAGTATGATTATTCCATCATTACAATTTATAGCTCACCCCCATTTTTTATAAATTCCCCATGATGAAATATATATTAAAAATATTTCAAAAAATGACTCTATGGAAATTTATGAATCTTTATTTCCAGAAATAATGAATTAAAATATATAATTAATTTGAGTTACTCTAATGTCCCACAATACTAGGTAAAAATAACCACAAACATGTAAAAAATCTACATAGAAAAAACATTGGTGGACACAAAGCCCGTGGAGTGGTGAGTATATAAATACTATGTTGGAAAACACAAAAACAAAATTAAAAAATGGTTCTAGTTCAACTTAGAATCCATATTTAACCATGCATCCACCTAACTCAAAAAAGGGAATCAGAATTCCAAGGGTAGAGACATCCCCTCCACCACTAAAGAAGATAAAAAACCCAATTCCATTGGGTAATACTGCGGTTGATCACCAATACTCACTCTTTCCTGGGAATGAGGTCTTCATGATCATGATTCAAATAATAAAGGAATACACAAAACTTCTCATAGAAATACACCACCCTTCTCATCACCCGCAAGGGAAGACACATCCATGGACACTGTCCTAAATAAAAGACACCTCACAACTCAACTATATCATATAAAATCAAATACATCTAATCTTATGATGCAGAAAACACAATATACTAACACACATCAATGGTCTAGTAAAGAAGATCACATGTCTAATAGGTAAATAATAGTTCTTTGACCTGAAATATATACAATAAAAACACTACTATCTATTTTTATAGTGTGTATATATAGTTTTATCATGTAAAATCAATCCTATAAAAAGTAATATTGTAGTAAATTAATTATTGAAACTTCAACACTCAATTGTAAGTGTATACAATCCCATAAAAAGAAAGAAACACACCGTGATCTAGGTAGAAAGTGATATTATATAAAAGAAAATCCTTAACTCATTTAACACCCATGATAAATTCTATACAACCTAGACACACTCAATATGGAAAAATTAACCAATAGAAATGGGAAAACCATTACCTAAACGACACAAATCCTCCTATAATACATTTAATGAGAAAAATGGGATCACATCATGCCCAATTTTTTATGAGTTTTTTCCCTATAAATGAAGCCTAAATATGACCAATACTATCATACTTCATAAACCATAATCCTCAAGTGAATTTGGTTCTATTAAGATAATGAAAACCAACTATGAGAACTACCATTCCCCAACACTATTCTATCTCTTCGGCTTACTAACATCAAACATTTAACTACAATACAAAAACTACATCAAGTATATTATGCATAAAAAAATTTATATCACCATGATGAGTAGTGTCACAGTCTACGAATGAAACATCTCACACAAAAATGTGGGATCTTTATGTAAAAATAATCAATCATGAAGTGCCCACTCCCAATGCATTCCGAGGATGTACCAACTCTATCAATTCCAATGAAAACATGAACATCAAACCAAATCACTAACTCAATGAAGTAACCACATAATTTCCCACACATCTTCTGTAACACTATCATCTAAGTCTGTGGTCTAGTGTATAAGACGACATAATATACTCAAAACCCCATCACTCCATCAATTTAATCCATAAATTTTGTCAAATAAAAATGATAAATGATACATATTATTATAACTGGAGTCAATAAACACAGGTTAATATGATTTGGGAGTGAATAAACCAATTCCTTATCCCCTAAATATAACCATATGCACTGATTCTAACTTAGGGTTTATGAGAATGATTGATTTATCCTCAAATTAAAATTTTATCATTATTAATCATGAAACAAACATACTATAAAAATTCATCATCCATGATTAGCTATAATCTTCATGTCCTTGACTCTAAATCCTCTTTAGGCCCACAATTGTCATCAAATTTTGTGAGGGTGTGTCTTTTTGTGTAAAGACCCGTAAATTTCAAGGAAATTTTTTTCTTAATTTTCTTTGGAATTTTACAAGAACGCAGTTTCAGACGGCACCTGATTCCGAGGCCCGGTGTGCCCGGAATCATTTGCCGAAGTTTTGGCTCGGGTACGTTCAGTGAACGGACGAGCGGGTTTTTCTAACTTTTGAACCGGTGCCCGGAATCGAATTCTGAGGGCACCGATGAAATCGCAGCGCCGGTATTCGCTTAGAAACGCCTCTTCCGGAGTTGCGTTTGCTCGGGTGTGGTTTTTAATTTTCGGGCTTAAGGTTAAGAAATAAAATAATTTTGCGACAACTTTATTTTATTTCGCTTAAGCCACTTGGAAGCCACTTGAAGCCACTTAAAGGCGGCTTGAACTGAGTTGAACTGGATAGGATGCTATCCAGAAATATCCTACCCCTTGGTAGGATATTTGTGAGGTGGGGCCCGCACGAGCCCCGCCGTTTCTTTCCGTTAAGAAACGCATCCGTGAAAACCCGTCTTAATGAAGGTCAACCGACGCGTTTTCTAAATTCTTAACAGACCATTTAATTGGGCGGTTTATTTCGTGAATTAAATGGGCTGTTTCTTTCGTGAATTAAATGGGTCGTTTCTTTCGTTGAATTAATTCAACGAATTGATGGATCGTTTCTTAATCTTTTTTTTTCAAATTCGTTGGCGTATTAATAAAATAAGACCAACGCTTAACCTCTGGTTTTTATGCGCTTGAGAGCTTTTGGGAGATTTCCTTCTTCTTCTTCAACCTTGACGAAGAACCTTCGAAGAACGAAGAACGCGAAGAACGTCGTTCTTCAACGAAGAACTTCTCCGCCGAAGAACACGATCCATCCACGACGTGACGTTCTTTTTCCGCATCATCTCTTCCGCGACGGTTTTCCGCGACGAACGCCTTCGATAACGACTCTTCCTCCGACGTCAAAGGAATCGACACCGATATTCCACGACTCCGTCACCGTGCGACTATCGAGGTAGAGATTCTTGAGTTTGTTGTTCTCTTTATTATTTGACTTTCCTCAAGACTTGACGAGGAACGCTCTTTTTCCGACGAAGAACGCCGCTCCGCTCTTCTTCGTCTTCGGTGACAACGAGAGAGAACACCGTACCTTCCTCGGAAAAACCTTCGTCGGCGTACAAGGATTCGCCAACGACGTGCTTCTTCGGACGCGCCTCTTCGTCAACGGATTTGACGAACGACGACCGCGACGCCCGACTTCCGCGACGCCGTCTTCCGCGACGCCGTCTTCCGCGGACATAGTCGAATCCTCGATCTTGTACCCAAGGTAGGGGTGGTTGATTTAATATTTAATTATCTCTTTTTTTTTCTCTCGTGGTTCGTATAACTAACGTGGGATGTTGATTATTTTAAGATGCGTTATTAATTTAACGTGAGGGGGGCCGGACCGCACGAACACGGCCGAACCCCCTCCAACGATCTTGTTTGTTCTTGCGGGTGGAAGCAAGAGGCGTGGTGCCGTCGCACCACGTGGTTGATCGTGCGTTTATTTTACGCAACGCCGTCGCGCGCACACCATGGAGGGAACATCAAGAACGCGACGCCGTCGCGCCGCGTTGAAAGAAATTAACGCGTGGCGAAGGGGGCGCGGTGCCGTCGCACCGCGCCGGACGACGAACGCCGCGGCCGGTTCCGGGCCGCGGCGGGACGAGGAGACCGCGGCCGGTTCCGGGCCGCGGCGGAAGGAAAGACCGGCGGCCGGGCCGCCGGCGTCGGAAGCCGAAGGGGACCGGAAATTTCCGGTCCCGTTGGAGAAAACCGGCCGGCCGGCTGGCCGGCCGGAACCGGGGAATTAATTCCCCGGCCAACTGGAAAAACCCCCCCCTCTTAAAGAGGGGGGCGGTTTTAATTTAAATGGAGGGGGCCGGCTGCCCCCTCGGATCCGTACAGGCAGGCCCCCCCTCATGTGAGGGGGGCGGTTTTATTAAATCGGCGCGGCATAGCCGCGCCGCCTCCTTGAAAAAGCGGGGGTTTTAACCCCCCGCGTGCGCAGCCCGTGCGGCACCAGCCGCCGCCAGAGCGGCCCGCCGCCGCCGCCAGCGCGGCCCGCCGCCGCCGCCAGCGCGGCCCGCCGCCGCCGCCAGCGCGGCCCGCCGCCTCCGCCGCGCCGCCACCGCGCGCCGCCGCGCGCCGCCGCCGCCGCCCGCCGCCGCCGTCCGCCGCCGCCGGCCGCCGCCGCCGGCCGCCGCGCCGCCCCGGGGGGGGGGTCGGGCCGGGTCGGCCTGGACCCGGACCCCCCCGTTTCGAACCTGATTGGGTTTTTGGCTCATAACTTGAGCCTCGAACCTCCGAATGACGAACCGTCTGCGGCAACGCGATCCTTGGATCGAGACGGTCGTTTCGATATATCGCACTCAAGGTTTCGGTTTACTTTGAGTTCGGCCGGGTTGGTTCGTTCACGGAACCAACCGGGCCTTCGGAGCGGAAACGCTCATATCTTGAGCTACGGACGTCCGATTGACGCGCCGTCAGTTTCGTTGACTTCCTCTTGATGAGACGGAACTTTTGATATACTCCGCCCGAGTTTTGGATACAGTCGGAGTATGGCCGGGTTGGATTGTACCCGAAATCCAACCGGGCCCCTGGAACGGGAATGCTGATATCTTTCAAACAGGACGTCCGCTTGACGAGCCGTCAGCGGCGTTGGTGGTTACGTTGAGTAACGGTCCCTTTGAGTATACCCTATGGGAGTTCGGGGTGCAGTTGAGATACGGCCGGGATTGGTTTCGCTCACGAAACCAACCGGGCCCCTGGGACGAAAAGGCTAATAACTCACAGACCGGGCGTCCGATCGACGCGCCGTCTGTTGCGTTGAGACCCCTGTGACGAGACGGACCTTTGAGACACTTCTTCGCGGGACCTTGTGATACTTGGAGTATCGACCAGTAGCTCGTGGAGCGGACCCGTGGTACTTGACAGTGGTGGTGCGCTTGGATGCAGCAGCAGACCCTTGACGGTGGAGCGCTTGGTTGTAGCGGCGGACCCGCGTTACTCTACGGAGTGTGTACGCTTGGATGCAGCAGCAGATCCTTGACGGTGGAGCGCTTGGTTGTAGCGGCGGACCCGCGTTACTCTACGGAGTGTGTGCGCTTGGTTGTAGCGACAGACCCGCGACGGTGGAGACGTGCGTGCAGAGTACGGAGACCGTGTAGCCGGCTGAGACCTGACGACTGCTTGACCGACTCGACTTGGAGTGAGTCGACTAGCCCAGTGGACGGAGCGCCCGGTACTTGGCGGCAGACCCACGGCGGACGGAGCGCCTGGTAGTTGGCAGCAGACCCGCGGTACTCGACGGGAGGAGTACCTCAGCAGGCTATCTGGGTAGCGCCCGGTATTTGGCGACAGACCCTCAGCGGACGGAGCGCCCGGTAGTTGGCCGCAAACCCGCAGTACTCGACAGGAGGAGTACCTCAGCAGTCATAGGTTAGCGAGCAGTACCTCGGAGTCGTGATAGGACTACTACACACTTCAGAGACGGGGCTCTTCAGCAGTTACGGTTTCGATAATGAAAATCCTGGTTTGAGCTGAGACTTTTGACCTTTGTGTTTCCTCATGATTGAGATGGGTCGCTTGATAACTTAGGTATATGTATGGGCATATACCTGGGTGATGGTTATCCGTTGATTTCATGACTTTTGTGTATCCTTGAGATTGGATGGGTTACTTGATGACTTAGGTATATGTATGAGCGTATACCTAAGTAGAGTCTGATGTTACTTCGTGATTGCTGCCTTTACTTTGTGGATATCCATGTTGGATTTAGTGAGACCTTAAGGGTCTCGGGGTCCCTACTGAGTAGCTTATACTCACCCCTGCACGGGCTATGCCCGCACCTCGTTGTGTTGGTTGCAGACGACGGACAGCGCAGATCGCAGTTGAGACTTGCGGAGCAGGTCGGTACCCGGAGGTGGACCACTGGGCGGACGTACCCGGAGTAGACGACAGGACCTGTGGAGTAGAGGAGCTATCTGTACCTACCCTTCAGGTAGGATCCGTGGTGGACGATCCAGGAGCTGAGCCATCTGTACCTACCCTTCAGGTAGGAATCGAGGCGGACGACCCAGGAGCCGCTTCGTTCTTCCAGCTGCTGTTTTTCCCTTTCGAGTTGTACTTTACAGTTGGGCTTGTATTTCCGGCCCCCTTTACTTTTCTGCACTTGTAGTTACTTTCCGCTTGCTGACTCTGTGGTGGTTGTTACTTATAAAGGCAATGCCTTCCCTGTTATCGGGATTTACGCCTTTGGTGCTAGTCGCCAGCCCCTGGCCTATGGAAGGCGGGCTTGGGGTAGTCACGGCACGGGCCCCGAGGACGGGTCGTGACAAATTGGTATCAGAGGAGTTCGGTTCTACCGCAGAACTTATAACTCTGATGTTTCTTTCTGTGAAGCAATAGTGTTGAGAGTACCGAGTGTGGTTTTCAGTTCAGGGAGTCCAGTGTTGGTGCGGGCGGCCGACGTATCCATACACCAGGACCCTGACAACTGATTTCCGACTTTGTGCACGAAAACACTGATTGCGTGTGTGTTTTCAAAGGTTTTCCCCCTTAAAACAGCTCAAACCAGGTCAGCTCACCAGGTATAATCGTTTGATCGTGTTACGTTGTTCCTTTCAGGATGTCTTTTCTCGGACGACCAGCTAGAGCCCGGAGGGATGTGCGTGCTGACAGTTTGTCGAGCGACGAGGCTTCGGTACAGGGCCCTCTTGCAGTTGAGGCACCAGCGGTACTACCATACGTTGGGCCACCGATGCCACCAGCCCCAGCAGTAGGCGATGCCCGCTACTTGCGCGCACTGCATGAGTTCCAGCGCCAGAGGCCACCCAGGTTCGGGGGAGAGATGGACCCGCAGGCGGCTGAGGATTGGCTGGAGGCTGTGGTGAGAGTCTTCAGGCTAGTGGGGACGCCGACAGACTTCATGGTGATCTTTGCTACCAGCCTCCTTCAGGCAGCAGCAGGTAGGTGGTGGAGCCACTTGTTTCAGTTTTGCGATGAGATGGACTTCGCATGGGAAGACTTCGAGACCTTCTTCAGGGTGGAGTTTGTGCCAGTATCTCTACACCCCGAGCGTGATCAGGAGCTGCTGCCCTTGCCACGTGTTTCTCGATCAGAAGCCGAGTCATCTGTGGGCAGTAGACAGATGATGCAGAGGCCCAGAAAGACCAGACCAGCAGTTAGACGGTCTCGGGTTTTGCGACCGGTGGTGCAGGGCACCCGGAGTGGGAACAGAGCTAGCCGTGCAAGGAGCAGGTTGTGTTACTCATGTCGCGGAAAGGGTCATCTGGCACGTGACTGTCCGACTCCCGATCCGCAGGCTTTGGGGGAGCCACCGAGATAGAGGCAACGACAAATGCTTGAGCAACAGTAGAACTCTTGGAGCAGGTGGACAGGAGCAGAACTAGTGGATACGTCTCTTGTACTTCTAGTTCCTTGTTGATGTTGCTTTTGTGTAGCGTCTTGTATTATGAGCTGCAATAATAAAAGACGCATCCTTTTGTGATGTTTTCATTCCTGTCCTCTTTTGTGATGTTACTAAGAGGTTCCAGTTGACTGTTGACTTGACCCTCACTTGTGAGACATCTACTGGAGGAGACCAGTTACCACACACTGATGCCGACAGTGTGACTCAACCCTTGGAGGCGAGAGTAACGGTTGGATCTCTTAGTAGTAGCGTCGAGGCCTTACGACGTCATCCTTGGTATGGATTAGTATCATCCATGTTAGGATTGACTGTTTTAGGCAAAGAATGTGGTTCATCCTGGGGATGAGACCAGGCTTCTCTTATCGGCAAAGAAGAAATCTTGCAGCTCTTGTGGGACCAGAAATGGTCCGGGCCACGTCAGAGGAGGTCCATATCATCCAGGAGCGGATGAGGACAACACAGAGCCGGCAGAAGTCATACGCTGACAGGAGGCGGAGGCCACTAGAGTTCGAGGATGGTGACCACGTCTTCTTGCGGGTCACACCTCGACGTGGTATTCGGAGATTTGGCCGAGGCGGCAAGTTGTCTCCCCGCTTCATCGGGCCTTTCCAGGTCCTCAGCAGGGTTGGCGAGGTGGCTTATCGCCTGGCTCTGCCACCTCAGTTGCACCGGGTGCACGACGTCTTCCACGTATCCCAGCTGAGGAGATACGTGCTCGACCCCCTTCGCATATCATCGACCATGAGGAGCTAGACGGTGGCGATGAGTGTCTTATACGGAGGTTCCTGTGGAGATCGAGGATCGACAGGAACGGATCCTAGGAGGATGGTCGATTCCTCTTGTGCACTTTCTTTGACAGCGCGGGAACCTCCAGGTGAGCACATGGGAGCGGAAGGCTCAGATGCGTGCTCAGTACCGCTTTGTTTCCCTAAGTTTGTGGTGAAGCTTTACGGGGACGTAAAGCCCTGTGGTGGGAGTAATGTAAAGACCCGTAAATTTCAAGGAAATTTTTTTCTTAATTTTCTTTGGAATTTTACAAGAACGCAGTTTCAGACGGCACCTGATTCCGAGGCCCGGTGTGCCCGGAATCATTTGCCGAAGTTTTGGCTCGGGTACGTTCAGTGAACGGACGAGCGGGTTTTTCTAACTTTTGAACCGGTGCCCGGAATCGAATTCTGAGGGCACCGATGAAATCGCAGCGCCGGTATTCGCTTAGAAACGCCTCTTCCGGAGTTGCGTTTGCTCGGGTGTGGTTTTTAATTTTCGGGCTTAAGGTTAAGAAATAAAATAATTTTGCGACAACTTTATTTTATTTCGCTTAAGCCACTTGGAAGCCACTTGAAGCCACTTAAAGGCGGCTTGAACTGAGTTGAACTGGATAGGATGCTATCCAGAAATATCCTACCCCTTGGTAGGATATTTGTGAGGTGGGGCCCGCACGAGCCCCGCCGTTTCTTTCCGTTAAGAAACGCATCCGTGAAAACCCGTCTTAATGAAGGTCAACCGACGCGTTTTCTAAATTCTTAACAGACCATTTAATTGGGCGGTTTATTTCGTGAATTAAATGGGCTGTTTCTTTCGTGAATTAAATGGGTCGTTTCTTTCGTTGAATTAATTCAACGAATTGATGGATCGTTTCTTAATCTTTTTTTTTCAAATTCGTTGGCGTATTAATAAAATAAGACCAACGCTTAACCTCTGGTTTTTATGCGCTTGAGAGCTTTTGGGAGATTTCCTTCTTCTTCTTCAACCTTGACGAAGAACCTTCGAAGAACGAAGAACGCGAAGAACGTCGTTCTTCAACGAAGAACTTCTCCGCCGAAGAACACGATCCATCCACGACGTGACGTTCTTTTTCCGCATCATCTCTTCCGCGACGGTTTTCCGCGACGAACGCCTTCGATAACGACTCTTCCTCCGACGTCAAAGGAATCGACACCGATATTCCACGACTCCGTCACCGTGCGACTATCGAGGTAGAGATTCTTGAGTTTGTTGTTCTCTTTATTATTTGACTTTCCTCAAGACTTGACGAGGAACGCTCTTTTTCCGACGAAGAACGCCGCTCCGCTCTTCTTCGTCTTCGGTGACAACGAGAGAGAACACCGTACCTTCCTCGGAAAAACCTTCGTCGGCGTACAAGGATTCGCCAACGACGTGCTTCTTCGGACGCGCCTCTTCGTCAACGGATTTGACGAACGACGACCGCGACGCCCGACTTCCGCGACGCCGTCTTCCGCGACGCCGTCTTCCGCGGACATAGTCGAATCCTCGATCTTGTACCCAAGGTAGGGGTGGTTGATTTAATATTTAATTATCTCTTTTTTTTTCTCTCGTGGTTCGTATAACTAACGTGGGATGTTGATTATTTTAAGATGCGTTATTAATTTAACGTGAGGGGGGCCGGACCGCACGAACACGGCCGAACCCCCTCCAACGATCTTGTTTGTTCTTGCGGGTGGAAGCAAGAGGCGTGGTGCCGTCGCACCACGTGGTTGATCGTGCGTTTATTTTACGCAACGCCGTCGCGCGCACACCATGGAGGGAACATCAAGAACGCGACGCCGTCGCGCCGCGTTGAAAGAAATTAACGCGTGGCGAAGGGGGCGCGGTGCCGTCGCACCGCGCCGGACGACGAACGCCGCGGCCGGTTCCGGGCCGCGGCGGGACGAGGAGACCGCGGCCGGTTCCGGGCCGCGGCGGAAGGAAAGACCGGCGGCCGGGCCGCCGGCGTCGGAAGCCGAAGGGGACCGGAAATTTCCGGTCCCGTTGGAGAAAACCGGCCGGCCGGCTGGCCGGCCGGAACCGGGGAATTAATTCCCCGGCCAACTGGAAAAACCCCCCCCTCTTAAAGAGGGGGGCGGTTTTAATTTAAATGGAGGGGGCCGGCTGCCCCCTCGGATCCGTACAGGCAGGCCCCCCCTCATGTGAGGGGGGCGGTTTTATTAAATCGGCGCGGCATAGCCGCGCCGCCTCCTTGAAAAAGCGGGGGTTTTAACCCCCCGCGTGCGCAGCCCGTGCGGCACCAGCCGCCGCCAGAGCGGCCCGCCGCCGCCGCCAGCGCGGCCCGCCGCCGCCGCCAGCGCGGCCCGCCGCCGCCGCCAGCGCGGCCCGCCGCCTCCGCCGCGCCGCCACCGCGCGCCGCCGCGCGCCGCCGCCGCCGCCCGCCGCCGCCGTCCGCCGCCGCCGGCCGCCGCCGCCGGCCGCCGCGCCGCCCCGGGGGGGGGGTCGGGCCGGGTCGGCCTGGACCCGGACCCCCCCGTTTCGAACCTGATTGGGTTTTTGGCTCATAACTTGAGCCTCGAACCTCCGAATGACGAACCGTCTGCGGCAACGCGATCCTTGGATCGAGACGGTCGTTTCGATATATCGCACTCAAGGTTTCGGTTTACTTTGAGTTCGGCCGGGTTGGTTCGTTCACGGAACCAACCGGGCCTTCGGAGCGGAAACGCTCATATCTTGAGCTACGGACGTCCGATTGACGCGCCGTCAGTTTCGTTGACTTCCTCTTGATGAGACGGAACTTTTGATATACTCCGCCCGAGTTTTGGATACAGTCGGAGTATGGCCGGGTTGGATTGTACCCGAAATCCAACCGGGCCCCTGGAACGGGAATGCTGATATCTTTCAAACAGGACGTCCGCTTGACGAGCCGTCAGCGGCGTTGGTGGTTACGTTGAGTAACGGTCCCTTTGAGTATACCCTATGGGAGTTCGGGGTGCAGTTGAGATACGGCCGGGATTGGTTTCGCTCACGAAACCAACCGGGCCCCTGGGACGAAAAGGCTAATAACTCACAGACCGGGCGTCCGATCGACGCGCCGTCTGTTGCGTTGAGACCCCTGTGACGAGACGGACCTTTGAGACACTTCTTCGCGGGACCTTGTGATACTTGGAGTATCGACCAGTAGCTCGTGGAGCGGACCCGTGGTACTTGACAGTGGTGGTGCGCTTGGATGCAGCAGCAGACCCTTGACGGTGGAGCGCTTGGTTGTAGCGGCGGACCCGCGTTACTCTACGGAGTGTGTACGCTTGGATGCAGCAGCAGATCCTTGACGGTGGAGCGCTTGGTTGTAGCGGCGGACCCGCGTTACTCTACGGAGTGTGTGCGCTTGGTTGTAGCGACAGACCCGCGACGGTGGAGACGTGCGTGCAGAGTACGGAGACCGTGTAGCCGGCTGAGACCTGACGACTGCTTGACCGACTCGACTTGGAGTGAGTCGACTAGCCCAGTGGACGGAGCGCCCGGTACTTGGCGGCAGACCCACGGCGGACGGAGCGCCTGGTAGTTGGCAGCAGACCCGCGGTACTCGACGGGAGGAGTACCTCAGCAGGCTATCTGGGTAGCGCCCGGTATTTGGCGACAGACCCTCAGCGGACGGAGCGCCCGGTAGTTGGCCGCAAACCCGCAGTACTCGACAGGAGGAGTACCTCAGCAGTCATAGGTTAGCGAGCAGTACCTCGGAGTCGTGATAGGACTACTACACACTTCAGAGACGGGGCTCTTCAGCAGTTACGGTTTCGATAATGAAAATCCTGGTTTGAGCTGAGACTTTTGACCTTTGTGTTTCCTCATGATTGAGATGGGTCGCTTGATAACTTAGGTATATGTATGGGCATATACCTGGGTGATGGTTATCCGTTGATTTCATGACTTTTGTGTATCCTTGAGATTGGATGGGTTACTTGATGACTTAGGTATATGTATGAGCGTATACCTAAGTAGAGTCTGATGTTACTTCGTGATTGCTGCCTTTACTTTGTGGATATCCATGTTGGATTTAGTGAGACCTTAAGGGTCTCGGGGTCCCTACTGAGTAGCTTATACTCACCCCTGCACGGGCTATGCCCGCACCTCGTTGTGTTGGTTGCAGACGACGGACAGCGCAGATCGCAGTTGAGACTTGCGGAGCAGGTCGGTACCCGGAGGTGGACCACTGGGCGGACGTACCCGGAGTAGACGACAGGACCTGTGGAGTAGAGGAGCTATCTGTACCTACCCTTCAGGTAGGATCCGTGGTGGACGATCCAGGAGCTGAGCCATCTGTACCTACCCTTCAGGTAGGAATCGAGGCGGACGACCCAGGAGCCGCTTCGTTCTTCCAGCTGCTGTTTTTCCCTTTCGAGTTGTACTTTACAGTTGGGCTTGTATTTCCGGCCCCCTTTACTTTTCTGCACTTGTAGTTACTTTCCGCTTGCTGACTCTGTGGTGGTTGTTACTTATAAAGGCAATGCCTTCCCTGTTATCGGGATTTACGCCTTTGGTGCTAGTCGCCAGCCCCTGGCCTATGGAAGGCGGGCTTGGGGTAGTCACGGCACGGGCCCCGAGGACGGGTCGTGACATTTTGTAATAAACAAAGGGTTCCTCACCAAAATATGGAGTTCTTCCTAAGGTTCCATCACTCTCTTTCCATATTTTCATAAACATAAAAATATAATTGTAACACACCAGGTAAATAAAGAATATGACATCTTTATATTTTTCCATATTTCTGAATCAAATATTAATATTACTTTAAAGGGGATGCTATGCTCGATGGCGTACCCAATACGCAACAACGAGTTTCTTGGGAATCTTACGTTGCACTCTAATAATAAAATAATATTATTTTAAATGGTAGTTAACATGTAGACATTGTATTGGCAGGAATGGATAGAAATAACTAAAATATGATTATATATGTTTTTTAAATGTTTTTACATTTATCCAAAGGCTTAAAATCTAGAGAGAATTAAATTTTAGGCTTTTATACCCTAATTTTTACTAAAGGTTCACTTATCGCCTTTTGATGGTGAACTGTCATTAAAAATAGTTTTGATCACTCTTATACATTATTTTGGACCAAATAATACTCTTCTTTAGAATCGGGACATCAAATTTTACTTTGTCTAAATTTTTGGTATTTTTCCGATAAAGTTCATTTTTTTAATGAATAGTGTAAAATGTTGTATTTTAATTCAAAACCTCTTTTTAATCTAATTTATTTATATGATTAAATTATATTTTTAATTGGTTTTAAAGTGAAATTAGAAAATATTTTTACCATTAAATCCAATATTGGTCATTGGAATTAATTTCACTTTGAAATTGGACTTAAACTAGTGTCAATCTTTTGATACTTATTGTTTCATAAAAACACGCTATTTGCTCTGACAACTGGAATTAATTATTAAATTAATTAATTAAACTTATATGTTGTGAATTTTTTAAAATAGATTTCATTTTTTAATTCAGAAAATCAAATATAGCATAGGGTGAATTTTTGGAATTTTTCTGAAAAACTTCAATTTTTGATGAATAGTGAAATCACTAAGTGGTACTTATAAAAACTGATATTCCATTTAAATGAAATTTTTCCACCTTTGTGTATTGAATTTCAAAATCAAACCTACATGGTTGTCACTAAGAAGTAAAATGTGGTTCAATGAGATCAAAATAATTTTTTGGTGAATAGTAACTTATTAAGTTTTTAATCGCGATTAGTGGTAATTAGTGTAGTTTAAGGTAAAAATAATGTTTTAATAATATAAGATGACCTCGACACATGTCCTACCCTCATTTTATGTGTCATTTCAGACCAAGACAAGCCATGGTTCAACTTGGGGACCCCATGGAGCCACTTTGGTTGGAAAATGACATAAATACCTTTTATTTAATGTTAATGTAAAAAATGGCACAAACATGATATGTTTTACTAAATTTTTTTTAACGGGGTTATACAGGTCAGATTTTTTATTATAAATATTTATTGGAAATATAAAAAGAGTTCCTACATCATAGTAATTTTTTTATAATTTTTAGACATTAAATAAATTAAATTATTTATGACATGATAATGATGAAGCGATGACATCATTATTTGACGATTTAAATAAAATGGAAAGATAATGTAAAATCTATGAACTAAACATGTCCAAAACTTATTGTATGGGTTTATTTCTAACCCTTATCACCTTATCCACGAATTATATCAATGTGGGACCTTTTAAAACCGAAACACATTTCCAAATAAAGTAATATTTCTTTACTTTCCAAAAGTGCCCCTCCTCTCCTCTTATAAAAGGCCCCCACCTCTACGTCATTTCACACACTCCTCAAGCCTTTGGCTCGGCCAACCCCTGCCCATTTACTCTCTCCACATCCCTATACTCATCCTAGATGATTCCCTTTGGGCAGAATCTTTTCAAAGGAATCTTTTAGGCTCAAATCAAAAGGAGTTGCACTTTTAAAGGTAATTCATTCTCTCGTGTTCATTTGTTTTATTTTGCTTCTCCAACCCCCTAAACTCTTTTTATTTACATCTTTTGTAACAACAAAAATATCTTCAATATACTAGGATGTTGTTATAAGATTTATTCGAGCTACACTCTCACACAACTACATCAAATGGTTAAAGAACATACGGTTTCCGTGGATGGCGAAATTCTGCCTCCCGAAACGAT